>CM062820.1:553385005-556029221 GCA_031772625.1 Pinus tabuliformis | reverse complement strand
GGGGAAGTCTCCAATAATGGTCAGATTGCATTCATTTCCTTATGGATCATTCTGGTAGCTTTTATCTTCTCTTGAATCAACTCCATGTGATCCTAATGCTTATCCAATGTCTTCATGACATTGTCACATTATTCTAGTAGAAACTTTGAAAGAGGTTTTCTTGGATGCTTCCTCTTCAAAAATTCAAATTCAACATCACTTTCCTCATGATGATGGATCCTCGTGTGGACTTGAAATTTCGACATAAAAACCAAATTGTGTGGCATTTTCTAAACTCATCTTCTTCAAATCCTACCCACATAAAATTGCAAAAAAGAATTCACTTTTCTCGTCATCTTCCTGTTTCTAGTACATGTCCATATTAGTACTCATAATCTTCTTCATTTTTCTTTAATTATTTCTCTTGACTTGAGAGCAAGTTTGTAGCTTCTTCACATGTTTAGTACTTCTAATGATTCAACCTGCCCAACCAGAGCCTCAGGGTTTTGTTGAGATTGAAGGTCTCATGCATATTCTCCTTCATTTTTTGAATATGTGCCTCCAGTAGCATGATTTTGTCTTTATACTCCCTAATATTCAGTAATGCATCTTGTGGATTCTACTTGAGCTCCTAATTCTTTTTGTGTACATTAACTAGCTCATATGTCTATACGAGATGTGCATATGGGATCTTGAGGTTCTTTTTCATGGAGGCTAACTCCCTATCTTTATCCTCCAACGCAGTCTTATATCACTTAAAACCCCAATGAAATGTGGTTAGGTGTTTCATTTTTTCATCTAAGGTTTCGATCTTGATATTCCATGTCCTACAAACAATCCTCTCATATTTTAAGTGATTGCTAGTCTTGGTGTATGAATGTTGCAGTTTCCTAGCTTTAATTTTTTTCTTTGCATCTATTTATGCATCATCTAGGTCATTTTCAAGTAGAGGTCCATGATATCAATATATAAAATATGATCAACCAACAAGGACAATTGATGCACCTAATATCCCGACATGGATTAGGCTATCTCCAATTTGGACTACAATACCGCTAGCTTAAAAATCCACTTTTCATAATCTAAGGAAATTTTAACCTACATGGGAGGGAGTGGTTGGGTTTCGACTATTCTTATATCTCTTTTTTATTATTTTCTTGCTTGATTTCTTGGCTAATTGCTGGAACTGCTCCCACCATTGACAAATATCTAGGCTTGGAAACCTCTCCTGACTCTATTGCTTCAGATCCTAACATGGCAGAAGGAAAGTGTTCCATAGTGAAATCCTATTTTGATGGGGTTTCCAAATGGCTATTGTATATTATTAGACACTTTGACCTTGTCTCATCATCATCATCCCCTACCGCTTTCCAAACCTTGTATTTCTCAAAGATGGACTCCTCTCCCTTATCAACCTCTGTGGGTTTTGAAGTGCCTTTTTTCCTTCTTCAGAGGTTGGAAAAGTATGATTAAACTATATTGAAAATGGTATTTAATTGAGTCGAAAGTGGACTTATCGGCACAATATTCTACTATGGGATTTGGGTTGTATTTGTGATTTTCGTGATCCTTATCTTTTCTCATCTACTAAATGTTATTATGATGGTTGAAATTCTATAATCCTACTTGTGAGAAATCAAAACAATATAATATATTCTCCACAAGTTCTAAATCATTCCTTGAATTTACTACAAATGGTCCCACCTTGTGAGGAAGGTGGAAATCAATTGTTGCTTTTGTAGGAGTGAAATGTACATTGTCACTATTGAATATATCCTTAATGTAATCCAATGAAAATATGTGAGGAGTCAAGAATGATGGTAGCTAGTATGGTTTTCCTTCAACCCATCTACTTTGATGACTTTGTACTCATTTAAGAGGTACCAATCACCTACTCTAGTATCTAAGGTAAACTATAAATTCTCCCTCAAGAAAGGATGGATAGTAGATAACCATTAACCATGTAGAAGGGTGTACACCATTATCATAAAAGAGGATACAAAATTGAAGAAACTTTCTTTATCTTTAGGTTTCTTGACTAGTGGTAACTACTAAGAGATAGACAATAAAGCATTGTGATTATCCACGAGCTTGGGATTCAGGTGCTCTAGGTGAGAACATTATTGGTGAATGAATATGTGAAATAGATAGGATTATTAGTGGAAGGTACTTCCTTCTCAGAATTCTATAATCTAAGAATGAGTTTTATTATATAGAAATTACAAAAAAATGAGTTTGGTACAGGCCCTGGTGGCTAGATGATAGAATGAGGCTAAGAGACCTAAAATTGCCTTGGTTACATAAACATCTATATTCATACATAAAAATTCGGTGGTCATGGAAAAATACAAATTTGACATAGATAAAAAGTTTGTATATTGTAAGGAGGATGACCAAAGGGGGGAACCACTCCTTCTTTAACATAGTTGGTAACCATTTGTTATTGTACCCTTGGTGCAAGACTATTACATTTTTCTTCAATTGTCTCTTTGTCCAACCTTTGCAATTTTATCGTGTATAGGAAAGAGAGCATGTCTACAATGGCATATGGTGCCATTTTAATTATTCCCTTGTCTTCTTGAGATGAGACAATAACCCTTTTGTCTACAAAATACCAACTTACACACTAGGTCATCATCTCTAGAAATTGAAACACTTGTGGAACAACAGTGAGGACCAAATTTGATGTAAATAGATTATATGATCTCTTATTATATCATATTTGATTTGAACTATCTGGATAGGTTTCCTCTTATCATAAGTCGTTATCATGTGTTAGGTCCCTATACTACTAGTGTAACCCCTTAATGTTATTAGTATAGCCCCCTTATTATATTGGTGTGCCCATGTAGTCCCCATATTGTTATTATTGTGCCCCATAGAAGCCCACTATTGTTATTATTGTGCCTTATGTTATTATTATTATGTCGGCTCTGATTATATTATGACTCCTTAGACTCCTATATTTAGAAAGGAGGTCTTGTCATTTGTATTATCAAAGAATTGTTCATTTCTGTAATGTAAAGGAGGTTTTCCCCTCGAAGAGGTTTATTTCTAAGGCGTTTATCTATCTTCTCTATCTTTTTGTGAGCTGGTTTCATAACATTTGGTATTAGAGTTGTGGATTCTAGGGTTTTGCTGGCCCAATTAAGCCATCGTGGATTTTTCTCTATAACATTTTCGCTATGAAGTTTCAGAAGATACAAAAAAACCATTTGAGAAGAAATCAGTCTAAACCTCACGTCTAAATTTTAGATCTTTCTGCACTATATTTTTGGAGATATGATCTGAGGAAGTTAGGGTTTTTGCAAGCTCCAAAATTTCCTCTAAAACAGGTCATTGTCATATTTTCTCTATAACTCTTTCGCTACGAAGTTTCAAAAGCTAAAACAAAAACTCATTTGAGACAAAATTGGTCTAAACCTTGGCTACATTTTCGGAGATATAATCTGAGGATGTTAGGGTTTTTGTAGACCACTGAATTACATTCCAAACAGGTCACCATGGGAAAATCTTACCGTTTCTTTTGTGGGGTCTGGCCTTGAGAAGTGATACGACTTTTGAGGTTTCTGCTCTCACTAGACTAGTTTCCCCAATGTTGGGGCAATCCAGTGTTTGTTGATACTCTACGATACCTTGGTCGAGGCCTTGTCCTCTTTGTATATTTCTGTACATATTAATAAATTATTTTCACTTAGAAAAAAAACATTAAAACTAGTCACAAGCTTGGATTTTGTTGAAATAGCGCTTTTGGCATGAGTGATCCGGTTACTCAAATTTACCATAGGTTGTAAAATGAGCGAAGCATATTTGTCAAGATTGTCACATATGAAAGGTATAGTAATAAATTTAAGCTTTACATTGTAAAACGTTGCAAACTCACAAAATTGAAATCGACCAACCAGAGTCTTCTCCCTTTATATTTTCATGAATTTTACGTTTTGATTGTAAATTTGAGATTTTCTTCCCCAGTGTTCATTTTCTTGATCATACTATGTGGAGATGGATAGACAATAATGGAAAAATTATTTAGGAGTAAATGCATTCTTGAAAAGATACTTTTGACCAGCTCTTGTGCTCTTTGTAGATTTTTCTTGTTTGATCATAACATTTTTTTGGGTTGATTAAGCTGAGAAAGACGCAGAATCTTTGTACAACATGACAGAGTAATGTTTACTCTCTTTGTACAATATGACAGAGTAATGTCTTTTTCTTTTCTTTTTTAAGAAAAAAAAAGACAACCGTTCACAGTAATGTCCACTCTCATCATAGATTGGAAAAACAACAGTTCACCGTAATGCCCACCCTCACCCTAGGTTGGAAGTAACAAAATATTTGGTAATATTTCAAAATTTTTAAAATGAAAATTTCCGTTGGTATATTTTTCAATTTTCATTTTCCCAATGTAATTTTGAAACAATGTATTCTAAATATCAATATAAAATTTAAAAATCAATTTAATTCATTTAATATAATTTTTTTTTTTAATTTAATAAAAGGATTATTATAATATTTTGTTTTTTTAATAAATAGAAGTAAATGTAATTTTGAAACAATGTGCGTTAAATATCAATTTTAAAATTTAAATAAACATTATTCTTCTTTTCTCCGAGGGAAAATGGATTTTGTTGTGTTACATTTTTATAAATTTCTTAAAAAAAAAATTTATATATTTATTTTATAAGTTTTTTTAAATATTTTTAATTTTTAGTTCGTAGTTTTTTTAATATTTTTCATTTATTTAAATTTACTTATTTATTATTATCGTAATAAGCTCAATGTTTTTTCAATTTTTCTTTATCAATATCAATATTCAAGTTGAAGTATGGTTTAAAATAAAAGGAATTCTTAAATTGAAAATTTATTTGAATGAGTCAAATGGGTTTAATTTAATTGTATTTTTGGATGTAAAAATGGATTTAATTTTTGAAAATCTCATGGACACTTGAATTACATAGACTACATGGTTTAAATTTGCAATTTCAATAAACTTTTTTTATTTTAAATATAATTGACCAACAAATATACCTCAAAAGGACCAAAACGTAGAATAATAAAACTATTTGAAATGTTTTTTTTTCAATTGCTTTATATAATATATACATAGTTTAGTGTTTTTTTTTTCTCTAAACCATATATAATGCATACATAGTTGGAATAGAAATATTTTACTTAGCAAGGACATTTTAATATTTTATTTATGGATCACATTGTCCACATTAAAATTTTCTTCTTCTTTATTAATATATTTTTAAATATGGGTGGAGGGCAAGCGAAAAAGGTTTTCTCAGATTTGTTTTCTTTGCTTTAGACTCATGGTTTTCTATGAGGTTAGTTTGTTTTCATTTCCACATCTTGATAACTTTTTCTCCATTTTGCTTCTTGTGGCTTCTGGATTTTTTCTCTATCGTATGACATGTTGTGTGGCTTGCCATATAGTGGTCCATTAGCATGGAAGAGGAACAACTAGAATTTTCAAACAACTCGATACACTCTCCTATTTTCCATTCTCAAGCCAAGTATGTTGTGTTAGTCACTAGAAGGCCTTCTCATATCTCATCACATGCTTTGAATTTTCTTCCTGCACCACATCTTGATCCTTCCAACAATCTACGATCAAGATCATGTTCAGATGTAGAGACTCTACAATTAATTGAAGATTAGCATTTAATGTAGATGGGTTGGCTTAGCCTTTGCCCCTATCTTCTCTATTCACCCTTGGGTGGCATCAAATCAATTTTCATCCCTATTCCCTTTATTCACCCACAATTATAGTTATGGCTTGACTGACCACTTGACCCAGTCAAGACTATGATTCAAGAAAACTGCCTGTAGTGATGCTAAATATTATTCGCAAACCATACAAATTTGAGCACAGACAAGAGTTGGGCAGTCTCATCAACTAACACATCTGATGGACGGGAACCATTCCATCAATTTCCATTACAACCACTTCCCATTAGTGAAGTCTTGAGGTTGTGGCAAGCATTGGATGGCGGAGCATGGGGCAGTCTCGTCGAGTGATAAACCAATAAGTGGGATTTTTCCCAATAAATGTCATCCTCTTATCAAGATTAGTGATGCGGAAAAATATCCCACTATAGGAGCTACCTAGAGGAGTGTGACTCGATAACCAATAACCACTGAGTCATGTGGAAGTAGGATCAGTGCCCAATGGTGTGCTTGGAGAGGAGAATGAGGGAACTTGATCACTTAAAAGGGTTTACTTGACTAGGAGGAGGTCAACTAGGCTTCAATGGAACCAAAAATTCTAAATTTAAAATTCAAATTTTCTTCTTTTGAAATGAGCATGAAGAACATGCTTTACAACATTTTTCTTTTGACCTTAGCATGAAGAACATGCTTCAAAATAAATATATAAATAAAAATTTACATTATGAAGACTGACCATAGTTACAAAATTCAACACTCCCTCTTAACTAGGGAGGTATTCATAATGAATTATCACATTGTTCTCAAGTTTAAAGATTCATTAAGGAAGGATCAAGATTAAGATAAACATCACCATTAATATCATAATCACTAGCATCACAATCATCTAGTTCAACCCTTTTGACCTATAACAATCATGGAATTCACTCAAAACCTATCGTAGAACATCAATATCAACTAGTCACCATGATCTGAGTGGTACATCAACCTCATGGTATCTAGACTAGTTCTCATACACCATCACACGACTAATGCATACAGTTCAAGTGAAACTCTAAATGGCCTCAAATCAGGATGAATGCCAAAACAAGCTCACTCTAGAAAGACATTTGAGAATGATGTTGTGAGGATACTGCACACTCTAGAAAGAGATCTGAGTGGCCTCCAGGACTATTCTCCAGCCAAGGTCTAATTGACATAGGGAGAATATCCTTTGTCAGACCATTTTCATATATAGTTCAAATTCATGCAAAGACTACAACTCTAATGACACAAGAAAATGTTTCTCTACTAGGCAATTCTTCCTAATTCCACTAATTGTACTCAATACAAGGATAACAACCCTAGTTATGATGAGAATACATGACACATGAAGAATGTCTTTCCACGATGCTATCTAGTTTATCAAACCAATCTCCCTAATTCTGGTCAATGTATTTGACATAGTGATAACGTCCCTAATTCTAGTCTAAATAAATGACATAGGGATTTTTGAACATGTCCATGATGCAGTCACCACTCCCTCTTAATCAAAGAGGTGTTCTCCACAAGCCCAATATTGTCGTGAAAGTACACAAACTTCCACCTAGAAAAAGGCTTCATTAGCATATCGACTATGTACTCATCAATGGAATTATATTTGAGCATCATTTTACAATCCTACAAGTAGCCTTTGAAGCCATATTTATTCTCAACTTGTGAATTCAACTGTAATATACTTGTCCCTTTCCATACTAGGTGACTTGCTCATTTAAGAAATTATAATCAGACCTGTGATTGAGAAAATAAACTCAAACTAAATTTGGGAATCATTACAGAAAACCAAGACCCATTATCACAGGTGCTTTTAGGTCACTTTCACTGAGCACTCCCTCTTACACTAATATTCCATCATCCAGGAATGTAAGGTCAACTTTCTTTGATGTCATAATGTGGCTTTTTGATTTCTCCCTCCACAAACACTCTCTCTGATACATGAGTCCTTCAACTTACATTAGAGATAAATCACATAGGATCATCAACTAAGGAAAACATCTTGACATGAGCCTCTTTCCTTTTTTGGGTAAACCTTCTCAAATTCTATTTCCATGTTGCCATTTGTTGCATGCTAGATCTTGAATTCTCTTTTGGTACAATTAGTGCATAATAGAAATAGCATGCTCCCTCTCAACTTGGGTCTTATTTGGTACAATATCCTTCAAGTAGAAATTCTAGAAGATCCTCTTATGTTGCTTCATTCTTCCACTTATTCCATTTCTAAGTAGTTCTTTCCATTGACTTGCAATCCTTATTAGGAGGTCATGGAATCATTATTACAACCAAATAAAGGATATAAATACTAGTGAAATAATAAAGAAAATAACAACAGTAATAAACAGATATTAGAGATATATAATATTAAACCAATACCCATTTGTAAGAGTCAGTAATGTTTGAACACAATCGAAGACCCCAAAATCCTTAAGAATTGGATCAATGTTACCAAAGCTATTAGGTTAAGATAATTGAGGAAACATGTTTGGGTTGAAAAAAGTAGTCAAGCTACATGTTGAAATCGTGTGCATGTTCTTTATAGATGCTTAGCTTTCCATTATGTCTTGTCAAACACTATGGAGAGAATTCAGAGTCCAATAAGTTACAGGCAATTGTTGCCACAAATTATTTAGTGAAATGGTAAAGAAACACATAAGAAACAATGTAAGGTAGAGTACTAACGCAAGTTCCTCATGTAACATAATGCAACATGGATAATCATAGCCAACCAATACTATAAAATGTATACAAATTTATCTTTTGCCTTGGAAATTTTACTAATAGGGACGTCATCATAGCTTGCATAGTTAATACTTATAGCTTCAGAAAATTCCCGATTTAGTTTGAGTTTGTTACCTTAGTTTGGCTCTAATTATAATTTCTTCACAATTGGATTAACATGTTGGGATGGATTCAGAGGATACTTATAAGATTGTATCATGATATACATGGTGATGAAGGGGAAATGAACCTTGAATATAACTCCATTGATGAGTACATACAAAATATGCTGGCGAAGCCTCTTTCTAGAGGGAAGTTTCTGTACTTTTGGACAAGCTTGGGCTTGTGGATAATGCCTATGTGATTGAGAGGAAGTGACAATTGCATCATGGATATGGTTTCTCTCGTTGTCATATATTTTGACTGGAATTAGGGACATTATCCGAGTGTCAAGTACATTGAACGGAATTAGGGAGAATGGTATGATAGATTAGATAGCATCATGGAGATAAATTCCTCATGTATCGTGTAGTCTGATCAAAATTAGGGTTGTTATCCCTGTATCGAGTACATTGAGTGGAATTAGAATAATGGTCTAGTGGGCAAACATTTCCTGTTTTATTAGGGATGTAGTCCCTATGTTACTTTGACCTATATAGGAAAATGATGTGGAAGAGGATATTATCCCTATGTCGATTAGTCCTTGGTTGGATAATTGTCATAAAGGTCTCTTAGACCTAATTCTAGAGTGCGCAAGATCCTCCTAGCATCATGCTCGAATATATTTCTAGAGTGAGCTTTTTTTGGCATTCAGCCTAGGTTGAGGCCATTTGGAGTTTCACCTGGACTATGTGCACTAGTCGTGTGATGGTGAATAAGAACTAGTCTAGATACCATGAGGTTGAGGCACCACTTGGATCATGGTGACTAGTTGATATTGATGTTGTACCATAGGTATGGAGTGGATGTCATGATTGTTATAAGTCAATAAGGTTGACCTAGATGATTGTGATGCTAGTGATTATGATATTAGTGGTGATGCATGTCTTAATCTTGATCCTTCTTTATAGAATCTTTAAACTTGAGAACAATGTGATAAGTCATTATGAATACCTCCCTAGTTAAGAGGGAGTATTGATTTTTGTAACTATGGTCATTCTTCATATTGTCAGTTTTTGTTTATATATTTATTTTGAAGCATGTTCTTCATGTTTAGGTCAAAAGAAAAATGTTGTAAAGCATGTTCTTCATGCTAATTTCAAAAGAAGAAAATTTGAATTAAAAATTTAAAATTTTTCACTCCAATGAAGCCCAGTCAGCCTCCTCCTAACCAAGTTGGCCCTTATAAGTGATCAAGTTCCCCTTCTCCTCTCTAATCACACCTTTGGGAACCGATCATACTTCCACATGACTTAGTGATTATCGGTTATTGAGTCACACTCCTCTAGGTAGCTCCTATAGTGGTAGTTTTTTTTATATCATTGATCTTGGTGATAGGATGACACTTAATAGGGAGAAACCCAATTATCGGTTTGTCACTTGATGGGGATACTGTGTGCTCCCGTGACCATTCCTCACCACAACCTCAACACTTCACTGGTGGGCAATGGTGTTAATGGAAATTCATGGGATAGTCTTAATTAGGTCAAGTGGTCACTCAAGCCACAATTATAACTGTTGGTGAATAAATGGATTAGGGGAGAAGGTTGAGTTGATGCTACCCAAGGGTGAATAGAGGAGATAGTGGCAAAGGTTAAGCCAATCCATCCCCATTAAATACCAACCTTCAATCGACTACATAGCCTATGCATCTGAACAAAATCTTCATCTCATATTATTGGAAGGATAGAGATGTGGTGTAAGAGGACAAATCAGAGCATGTGATGGGATATGAGAATACATTTGATTAACAAATCATACCTGGCTTAAGAATGGAAAGTAGGAGAGTGTATCAAGATGCCTGAAAATTCTAGTTTTTCTCTTCCATGCTAATGGACCACTATGTGGCAAGCCACGCAAAGAGTCATATGATCAAGAAAACATGTAGAAGCCACAGAAACAAAAGGGAGAAAAAGTTGCAAGGACATGGAAATGAAAAACAACTAAGCCCATAGAAAATCATTAGTCCAATGCAAAGAAAAAAAACTTGAGAAAAAGTTTTAGTTAACGTCCTTTGTACCCATATTTAAAAATATATTAATAGCTAATTCTTTTTTTTAATGTGGACAATGTGGTCTATAAATAAAATATTTAAATGTCCATGTTAAGTAAAATATTTCTATATCAACTATGTATATATTATTCATGGTTTAGAGAAACAAACTAAATTATATATACTATATAAAGCAATTAAAAAAAAATCCAATTAGTTTCATTATTGTATATTTTGGCCCTTTTGAGGTATATTTATTGGTCAGTTTTGTTTGAAATCTATCAAAGATTTATTGGAATAGAAAATTTAAACGTCGTAGTCTATGAATTCAAGTGTCCATAAGATTTTCAAAGATTCAATCTAATTTTACATCAAAAAAAAATGCAATTAAGTACAACTCATTCAATTAAATTTCCAATTTAAAAATTCCTTTTATTTTACAAAATACTTTAAGTTGAATAATAATAAGAAAACATTAAAGAAACATTTATGATATAACCATAATAATCATTAAATGAATGGTGAAAAGGTGAAAACTCTATAAATTAAAAATTAAAATAGTTAATCATAATAGCTAATAGAAAATTTTATAATTTTTTTAAAAAGTAGTAAAATAAAATATATAAATTTAAATTTATCTTTAATTTTTTAAATATTTATAAAAATAAAACACAACAAAACCCTTTTTCATATAGTACTAAGAACAATGTTTATTAAAATTAAATTGATTTT
The DNA here is from genome assembly GCA_031772625.1 of Pinus tabuliformis. Classification (NCBI taxonomy): domain Eukaryota; kingdom Viridiplantae; phylum Streptophyta; class Pinopsida; order Pinales; family Pinaceae; genus Pinus; species Pinus tabuliformis. The sequence continues at coordinate 556,017,931 of CM062820.1, read as the reverse complement.
AAGAACAATGTTTATTAAAATTAAATTGATTTTAAAATTTATATTGATATTTAAAACATATTGTGGTGTTTTTGGATTGCCGAGGCGGGAGACGGAAGAGCGACTAGAACTCAGGAACACGCAGGCACGAAGAGGAGGAGCGGACCCTAATGGCGGCCCGAAGAGGAGGGAGTTCCACTCCCTCCTTCAATGGATGCTGTGACCGGCAAAAACAAGACCCATCTGAGGAATGTCATAGGCACAGGGGAAGAAGAAAACAGTAGTAAGGAGAAGGAGACAGATAAAGCAGAGTCAAAGGAAAAGGGCAACACTAAGGACAATGAGGAAGAAGACAAAATTCAGAGAGGCAAAAAAGATGAAGCCAATCAAAAGGGACCATGTAGACCCAGAGCGAACATCACTCCACGAGTTGTTTTAAATAATACGACACTGCAGGAGCCTAGGGAACACATGGAAACGTATTCCATCATATGCAAATTCATGGGGGTATGGCCCACTGAGAAGGCTCTGCAAACATGGATCAAATACCAATGGAAACCTAAAGGGAGCATCGATCTTCACTTTGGGTCCAAGGGTTTCTTCACAGTGGTGTTTACAAACATTGAAGACGAGGATAGAATATTCGAAGGAGGGCCCTACTTTTTTGCAGCAGCAGGCCTCTATATGCACCCTTAGGTGATGAACTTTGTTCCAAAAAGGGAGACCTTCACCTCCATTCCTGTTGGGGTAAGGATTTTTTCACTTCCCCTGGATTATTGGCAAAATGAATCACTAATGGCTATAGGAAACAAACTAGTTCATTTTATCAAAGCCTCAGAAGCCACCAGAATAGGAAAATATACTTCCTATGCAAGGATTTGTGTGGAGATGGACCTTTCAGGTGCTATTCCGGACAAAGTCATCTTGAAAGTCTTTGATGAGGAATGGATGGAAACTGTGGACTATGAGCATATTCCGTTTAGATGCCGTAAATGCCATGAACATGGACACTTGCATAGAGACTGCCCTGTCAATAAGGAAGAAGACAAAAGTAAACTAAAGACAAAGAATGACACTGAAAACTTTCAGAAAGTTTAAAGTAGAGGAAAGGGAAGCATAAAAGAACCAAAGCAACAATATAAAGAGGGACAAAAGGCCAGTCAAAACAAATTCCAAGCGCTGGTTGAGATGGAAGACATGCCATTCGAAAACCAGTCTATGGGAAGAGACCCTAAGGAGAAGGAAAAAGAGGAAAAAATACTCCAGAACATAATATCAATGAAGAAGAAGAGACCAGAATGAGTGAAACAGAGCTAGAAATAGACCAGGAAATGGTCCAAAGCGAAATAGATCTGGAGGATAATGAACTACGGGAAATTCTAGATAAGGAAACCTAATCTTGAAGGATTTCTACAACAGGAACCAGGGCGGGGATAAATTCTCTACCTCCAAATGAATGTAATAGAATACAACAGTTGTTTCTGTGGAAAACCCAGGAAAAGGGGGCAGTTAGAGAAAGAAACAACAAAGGGTAGGAATATAGAGGAGTGAAAAAAATGAAAGTTAATCCAGGTTTAGCAACCAAAATTACAGGTAAGAAACGAGGAAGAAAGAAGCAGAAGGAGCTTTTAATTGAGTGTGGGAAGCTGATGATAGATTCAGGTAAGATGAAAGACCTGACCAGTTACTCCTTCACAAATCTTTAATAATGAAGTTTACATCTTGGAATATTAGAGGCATGGGTAGTAAAAGAAAAAAAAGAATGCTAAGTGTGAGAATGAAACAGGATACGTCGGATATTATCTTCATTCAGGAAACGAAGTGTTCCATACAGAAAATAAAAGCAATCCATAGAAAATGGCTTCAAAGATTTGAGTTTTTAGAAGTCAAAGAAGATAACACAACGGGGGGCATTCTCACTCTATGGAACCCTCAAAAAGTTAGAGTTCTGGATGCAGAGGCATCCAGAAACTATTTATCTGTAGTTATTCAACTAGAAGGGGTGGCTGAAACCTTCCTAGTCACTAATGTTTATGGGCCTCAAAGAGTAGAGGATAAACTCAGACTGCTAGAATCCCTCTCTGATCTCAGGAACAGACAAAATGGCATCCCCTGGATCTTGGGAGGGGATTTTAATATGATAAAATCTCTCTCGGAAAAGAAAGGAGGAACCAGAGGGCTAAACAGAGATTCCTCAACATTTCAAGCATTCATGGAGAACTTGAAATTGGTTGACCCAGACTCAGAGAATTGCCTATTTACATTGAACAATAAGAGAGGAGGGGAAGCCCAGGTAGCCTCCAAGTTAGATAGGTTCTTGGTATCAGAAGAGCTTATGCTTAGAAACAATGAAATTACAGCAAGAATTCTTCCCTTTGGTGGCTCGGATCACTGGCCGATACAGTTGGAGATGAAGGGTTTGGATTCTCCAAGGAACAGACCCTTCAGATTCGAAAATATGTGGCTTGCCCACCCGGACTTCCTGAGTAATATCAAAGAATGGTGGAGTGAGGACTTACAGATCCAAGGATCTAAAATGTTTCTCCTTCACAAAAGACTAAAGCATATCAAGAGCAAACTCAAAGACTGGAACAGGGAGGATTTCGGGAACATTTTTGTGAACAAGAAATCGGTGGAAAGGAAAATGCAGGAACTCAACCAGCAGCTGATCCAAGAAGGCTTTAACAATGACATAAATGAACAGTCTAACAAACTGCACCAGGAGTGGGAAAATCTATGCAAAAAAGAGAAAATATTCTGGAGACAAAAATCCAGAGTGCAATGGCTCAAAGAAGGGGAGCGCAATATGAGATTTTTTCATATATCCAGCATGGCCAATAGGGCATTCAACAGAATCTCGACAATAAGGGATAAAAAGGGAGAGAATCATAATACTCATAAGGAAATTGAAAAAGTGATTGTTCAGCATTTTCAGGACATTGCACGAGAAAACAATCCAGACAGGGAAGATTCCATAAAGGAAATTACTAGATACATCCCTAAGCTGGTGTCTAGAAAGGACAATATCAACCTAAACAGACCAGTAGCTGAAGAGGAGGTTAGCGAAGTTCTCAAAGAAATGCAGAATGGAAAAGCACCAGGACCAGATGGTTTTAATGTAGATTTCTTCAAAGCTTGTTGGGATATAGTTAAACTGGATATTGTAAATGTTGTGGAGGATTCCAGGGCCAATAAATCTATCCTGAAAGCCCTCAATACCTCCTTCATCTCCCTGATTCCCAAATAGGAATTGGCGCAAACAACAGATAAGTATCGACCCATAACTTTTTGCAATGCAGTTTACACGATTATATCCAAAATAGTGGCTAATAGACTCAAACCCCTCCTTCCTAAACTAGTGTCTGAGGAGCAATCTGGATATGTGGAAGGTAGGCAAATTTTGGATAACATTATTCAAGCTCATGAGGTGGTTCACTCTCTCAAAAGCAAGAAGCAGGCGGGGATGATCATGCAACTGGATATTGCTAAAGCATATGATAAGGTCCACTGGGGATATATCAAGAAGATACTCACAGCCTTCGAGTTTGCTAATAACTGGATAAGGGGGGTAATGGCTCTGGTAACTACTTCTAGCTTTTCTATCTCAGTTAATGGATCTCCCTCAGTTATATTCTTTCCCTCTAGAGGCTTGAGACAGGGAGACCCGCTCTCTCCCTTTCTCTTCGTCCTCATGATGGAAGGACTGGGTAGGGCTATCAAGCTGGCCAAAAATATGGGCAAACTCAAGGGTCTTCAAGTATCGGAGAATGGTCAGACTCTTACTCACCAACAATTTGTAGATGATACCATGTTGCAAGGCATTCCCACAGTCAAAGAAGCAGCATCCTACAAACAAATCCTCAATGCTTTTGCAAAAGCTTTAGGTATGGAAGTTAATCTCACCAAATCAGAAATATTCTTCTTTAATACTAACATTGTTATTCAAAGGAATATCTCTAGAATCCTAGGCTTCCAAAGGGACTCCCTCCCCTCAAAATATTTTGGAGTACCTCTCACAAACAAACCTATGCTTAAAAGTATTTGGGATCCTATGATAATTAAGTTGCAGGATAAAGTTAAAAAATGGACCTTCAGAGCCCTGAACTTGGCAGGAAGATTAGTTCTGACTAAGGCAGTTCTTCAATCCACACTCATTTTCATGTTATCAACCCTTCCAGCTCTCGAAGGAGTCTTAGAAAAAATCAGAAACATTCAAAAATATTTTCTGTGGGGTAAGGAGGAAACAAGGAAGAAATAGGCCCTGGTTTCCTGGGAAAATATCTGCAAACCCAAAAGCCATGGGGTTCTAGGCTAAGATGATCAGGAGATTCTAAACAAAGTTCTAGGAGCCAAGCTTTGGTGGCGATGGGTGCAAGAGCCAAGAGCCCTTTGGGCAAGGGGCTGGGAAGAAAAATATGCTAGCTCTTGGCACACTTCTAATCTGATCAGAATGTTGGGAGATATAAGGGGCTCTCATATTTGGAAAAGGGCTTGGGAGAATAGAAATATAGTGCAACAACACAGTTTCTCGGAAATCAGAGATGGGGAGCATGTGCTCTTTTGGGAGGACAAATGGAAACAAGAACCGGTGTTGTTAAAGGAGGACTTCATAAGCCTCAAACAGGAAACAGATTCCCAAGGATTGCACAAAGTTAAAGATTTCTGGATCATCCCTCAGGGCCAGGACAAGTGGAGAAACTGGAGCAACATTGATTGTAGAAATAACAACCTAACAACAACAAAAGCAAAAGAACTGAGAGACATTTTAAAACAGAGGATGATCATGGTCACAGAGTGGTAGGATCAATTGATATGGGGTAATAACAGAAAAGGTAACTTCAATATCAAAGAAGCAAAGTATATTCTACTGGGGTTGTATTCCTGTGTTCCAGAAAAATCTTGGAGGAAACTCTGGTCTCATCAAGGATGGATGAAAATCAAGCTTTTTATGTGGCTGGTGCACCATAAGAAAATTCTAACTTGGGACAATATTAGGAAAAGGGGCATCTTGGGGCCTTCTAAATGTCAGCTTTGTGAAGAGAATGAGGAGACTATGGAGCACATCCTCAATGGCTGCTCTTACACCACCTGGTTGTGGAATTCCTTCTATAACATATTCCAACAATCAGACAGGGACAAAGAGAGTATCACAAACACCCTAAATAATTGGAGGAGGAGCTTTTCGAAGAATGAGGCGATTAATCGGGCATGGGCTTACACACCAGGATTCGTTATTTGGAATGTGTGGAAAGAAAGAAATAATAGGATTTTCAAGGAGGAAAAAGCAAACCCTCAGAAGCTATATGATTTGATTCTAAAGCATATTAGGGAAACTGTCAGCACCACAGTGTGCTTTAGCCCAGAGACTCCTCCCTCAGCAATGGAGTTGAGAACTCTCAGACTGCTAGGATTGCACAAGATCATACCGCAAGGGCTGGGAAAAAAGATAACGACTATGAACATAGAGAAAGATTGCTGGCAGCCTCCTCCGAAAAGCTACCTGAAACTCAATATTGATGGAGCCTCCAAAGGTAATCTAGGAGTCGCTGGGTTTGGAGGAGTTTTAAGGAATGAAGAGGGAAGAATCCTATTAATCTTCCACAGCCATTTAGGTAAAGCAACCAATAACATGGCGGAACTAATGGCGATGGAGCAGGGCCTAGAGATTCTGATTATTAATTGTAGCTCAAATGTAATTATTGAGGCAGACTCTGAAATCACGATCAACTCTGTTAAAAGAATCAGCTGTGGATCCAAACTGGAGAAAGTCTCAAAACATTGGAGACTAATCCAGGTTTATCAAAGGATTGAAGCTCACCTTCAAGGTTTAGGGTCGGTAAGTTTCAACCATGTGCGGAGAAATGCTAACAAGCTTGCGGACATTCTAGCTAACCAAGGGGTGAACAATGAAGACTGCAGGATGGTGATCAAGTGGCCGGATTTGCCCCAAAATCATTTAAAGGTTCTTTGCAATAACCAAGCGGCAAAGGACATTCAGGTGGCCTGTAGGTGTGTGAGAGGTTTCTAACATAGGTGAAGTGTCCCTGGCCAATGATTCCTCGACCTCTTGACTTACCCTTTGGGCGATTTGGGTTCGCGGATGGTTTTGAAACGATTCCCTTCGCCTCTTCAGATCATCCTGCGGTTATGGGGCTTGCGTTAGATTGGAAGTGGCGGGAGAGCAGCTCCTTCAGCTATCGGATCAATTTCCCCTGTCGGCTCTGTGTGGAGAGCCAGGCTGGTTTCATTCTTTTGGGGCAAACTGGCAAAAGAATGGCCCTAGTGGATAATGGCGGATGGTTTATCTCTTCTCCTATAATCCTCAGGGTTTGGCACAAGTTTTCCCCATGCCCAGAAAATGCTTGGGTCAATAATCGTCGGCAGTGGAGCTGGGGGCTTCCGCTTCCTAATTCCTATAGTCGGGTGAACAGGCAGCAGGTAGAGCGGTATTCTGGAGTTCGCACAGCTATCCATCAAAAAGTGGGTTTGGAGTATGGACAACGACTCCATTTAAAGAATGACACGTGGTGGTGGGACGGATTTGAAAACCACCCCCATCGCGCCTTAAAGTTTGGTGAATTATGGCAGAGCGATATCAAGCACATCCGTCCTTTTTTTCCCATGCCATCCGACGGTCTGGAGGGGACGAGCAGTTTCGTGGTGCGGAAGTGGTTTTCGCGGCCCATACAGACGGTAAATGGTTTTCACCATTCGGATGCGATCACAATCAATGAGTGCCACGTGGCGGTGGGGTCGGGTATAAAACCGCCCTCATCGCGAGATATCTTCCGGCTTGTTGGCTAGTGCGATATTATTATCCTCTGTCGGATGGCCCAAGGGGTTTCAACAGTTTCGATCACCCGAGCAGTTTTGTGGTCCCCGGGGTACGGGCTGGCAGCGCGGCAAACCTCCCCCAGGCCTTAAAGTTCGGTGATATTTGGCAGAGCGATATCAAGCACATCCGTTCATTATTTCCCAAGCCATCCGACGGTCCGGAGGGGACGAGTAGTTTCGTGGTGTGGAAGTGGTTTTCGCGGCCCATTCAGACGGTAAATGGTTTTCACTATTCGGATGCGATCACAATCAATGAGTGCCACGTGGCGGTGGGGTCAGGTGTAAAACCGCCCTCATCGCGAGATATCTTCCGGCTTGTTGGCTGGTGTGATATTATTTTCCTCCGTCGGATGGCCCGGGGGGTTTCAACGGTTTCGATCACCCGAGCAGTTTTGTGGTCCCCAGGGTTTGGGCTGGCAGCGCGACAATGAGTTCTTAGACCATATTGTCTTTACCGAGAGGGCTTTTCATGGATTGTGTTCTCGGGCGTTGGAGCCTCCTCATCCTGTAGTTCGCTTTGGGTTTTTAAAAATCCTTGTCAATTCTCTTTTATCTTTCAGCTTTAGAATGGTTAAGTTTGATGGTCAGAAGTAAGGAAAAGATTTGTTTCAGTCCTTTTCCTTGGTCATTGACCTTGAAGGTTGTGTTGTAACTCTATGTATTATATTTCTTGATTAATGAATGGGAAGGTCTGAATCTTTCATTAGCAAAAAAAAATATATTTAAAACATATTGTTTTAAAACTACATTTACTTTAATTCAATTTAAAATAAAAAAATTTATAATAATTTGGTTATTAAAATAAAAAAAATACATTCATATTAAATTAAATTCATTTTTGATAAACTCGACTTGACTTAAACAGAACACATTCGAATACTCTCTAGGAAATTAAAATTGAAAAAACATACCATTGGAAAAAAAGAACATTATTGCTTTTAAAAATTAAAATTGAAAAAACATACCATTGGAAAAAAAAGAACATTATTGTTTTTAAAAGTTTAAAATATTACCATGTATTTTGTTAGTTCCAATCTATGTTGAGAGTGTGCATTACCTTGTCATATTGTTAAAGGATTTTGTCGTTTTCTAAGTCTAATCCAGCGAAAAAATGTTATGAAAATTCTAAAAATCTAGAGGGAGCATATATAGATCAAGAGCTCATTAGAAGTATCTTGTAGAAGATTTAGAGAGGTATTTACTCATAAATCAATAGTTTTTCCATTAATGTTTATCCATCTTCACAGATTATGATCCAGGAAAAAATAATAGTGGCCAAGAAAATCTCAAATTTACAATCAAAACTAAAAATGAGAAGAGTATCTAGTTGCCCGATTTCAATTTCATGGGTTGATTATGATGAAGAAAAATAAAGTTGCCAAGAAAATCTCAAATTTACAATCAAAACCTAAAAATGAGAACAGTATCTAGTTGCTCGATTTCAATTTCATGGGTTGATTATGATGAAGAAAAATAATAGTGGCCAAGAAAATCTCAAATTTACAATCAAAACATAAAAATGAGAAGAGTATCTAGTTGCTCGATTTCAATTTCATGGGTTTTACAACTTTTTACCATGTAAAGCTTAAATTTATTACTATACTTTCCCATCATAAATCTTGAAAAATGTGCTTCGCTCATTTTACAACCTACAGTAAATTTGAGTAACCTGTCATCCATGACAAAAGTGCTACTCAAAGAATTGGCAAGCTTATAACTAGTTTTAGTGTCATTTTCCTCAGCGTTTTTTTTATGTAAGCAACGAGAGTTTAACTGTCATTTTGCTCAGCGTTTTTTTTCCTGCAAGCAACCAGAATGAGATAACTGCTAGGAAAAAAACAGAATGAGATAACTGCTGGAAAAACACAAGAATAACATACATTTCGAAATTAAATTGAATAAAACAAAACAGGGCGACTCCTTACCCTATGCGGGAATGTGGCTTTGATATTGAAAACTAGCCTTAGTCCCCATTGATTAATATCAAATATGTGTCTGGCATGTCCCTGCACGATGTTCCCTATCAAACACACCAGCCATGGAAAAATATACAAAGAAAGAAAAAAATATAGATACATAGCTATCGAAGAACATCTCCTTCGTTAAGTAGTTCTGTTCAAACAAAAACAAAAAAATGAAGACCCAAAAATCAGAATCCATGCCTCTGAATATGCCTCCCCAATAGGATTGAGAGTAGTAGCTTGGATTTTAACAAAATCTGGCCTCAATCCAACTTTCGAACAGGAAATTCCCTGAATTGCAAGACGTCTCAGATCCATATTTGCTGTAAAACTATGCTTTCTACATTTATTGGGAACCTGAACCTCTGCGCGCTGTCCGAATTAAAAAAACATCGCAATTAAGAAAAATTTAGAATTCAAATTTCATTGTTATGGATGATGTATTTACATCGAGTTGTTTTTAATGAGATTTTTTGGTGGGTTTTTCACGTATAATTTCTCTAAAATCTGTCAGGGTTTTATTTAATTTCTCTAAAATCTGTCAGGGCTTTATTTAAATCAGAAGCTTGATAGATAAACTCTGCACAATTGAGATGAATAATAGTTTTTAGGGGGTTGAATTTATATATCATAGTTAAAAAAACCAGTTTAAATAACATAAATTAAAATTTCAGCTAATTTTTTTTGCTTAATTCTAACACTTAAAAATCTAAAAAATCACACTAAAAACAACTCCATATTCATGACATGCTATGGGGTCAAATAACCGGAGACCCAAGATGGACTTCCTTTAACTGGCTACGGAAAAAATCAATTTACGAGATTTCCAAAAAAATCGTATTATACACAAATCCTTTAATTATTTTGTAAATTTCTTAATTTCAATAGTCTTTTACTAAATTTTTTTAGTAAAGAAATACTATGGAAAAACCAAAGAAAATCAATATTTGAAAAGACAGATTAAATTACAAATTTAGCCAATTGTGTTTTGTGGAGAAAGGAAGAAAACAAAGCTTGACATACCTAAACCAACGTTAAAATCAATAAAAAATTAATTGTTGATATTTTATTTGCAATATATTAAGGTAATCCATATACTTTCAAATTTTCTAATTTTACAGTAGTATATGTAAAGATGTAGAATATAAAATTATATTGATAAATTACGAAAAATAATATATTAAAATAACATACATATAGATAGATAGATTAATTAAATTTATGTATGTTGTATAAGGAGATATATGTAAAAATTGTTTGAATTTTAAATGTAAAATGGATTGAATTATAATTATATATGTTGTTTGAGTGGATATAATGATTAAGAGTATGTGTTTTCTTTTAAAAGATAAAAGTAATATTAATTGGTAGGTATTAATTTATGATAAAGTTAATGACATATTTCACATAGCGTTGTCTTTATTGAGATTTTTTGGAAGCTTTTCAGGTGGCTTTTTCTGGTCTAATTTCTTTAAAATGATGCAATTTTTTTTTTGAAATCACAAACTTTATGAGTAATCCCTGCACAATTGAAGTTCCATAGGAGTTTTTTAGGGTGCTAAATCCATATATACATTCAAAACACCAATTTAAATAACACAAATCAATATTTCACCGGAAATGTTTCCACCAGATTCTACACCGAAATGTCCAAAAAATCCACTAAAAACAACTTCATAAATAACATGCAATAGCCACTTACACCAGTGCTTGTGTTGAAAATAGTGATAAATAACACGCAATATTCACTTAGACGAGTCCTTGTGTTGAAAATAGTGGTGAGTTTTCAGACAACAAGGGTTCTAGGTTCTTTTCACGTTAAAATTTGTTGAAATCGGGAGAAAGTCGTGAAGATGAAAATTATCAAAGAGGACTCTTTGATATTCTCCAATCATATTACAGTATGGTAAACTATAAATTATAGTTTCAGCCGATCAATTTAAAGGTGATTCTTTTGTTTGGTTTTCATCTAGCCACAATTCATTTCAAGGTTCTTGCATGTTTGAGTTTATTAGGAACCCTCGTTACGCTGATACTAAACTCAAATAAGGGTTTTGTATTTTGATATGACATTAGTTATGGGTGTTCTTGCATTCTTTCATTGTAATATACAAGCCCTAAAACTTTGAAGAGATTTTAGTCCTAATCCACATTTTCGATAGGATATTATTGTATGGATTTTGTCATATACCCATTGATTGATTTTTTTTTCTTACTCTTGATATATAGATATATTGTGTAATCGTTGTCCATGTATATATATCAGTTAAATGTAGTAGAACATGTATATGAAACTTAAGAAATTGAAATGATTTTTGGTGATACATGTACATCTCCTTCTTTTTATATTATCCCTTGCTGGCTACATATAATGCATTCGAGGGTTATTATAGGTTACCATATCACATTGTTGTCATTATTAGAAATTCTTATCACTTATATAAAACAAGGTATAACATAAAAACAAGGTATAACTTAAAATAAGGTATGATTTACCCTGGCATGCTTTTACCTCTACTATTAACCCACTTTGGAAGTAATGCAACGCAGTAGTTTAATGGAGCGTACACTTAGAACCTCAAGGAACAACTCTCACATTGAGATCCTCACTCAGATCTAGGGCTCAACGTTCAACATGTAACCCCTCCACTTGGCCATCACATGATCTTCACATGCCAACATGCGCTTGCGGATCTTGTTCAAATATTATTTTCAACTGCAAGGCTTGTCCTTTGCCATACTCCTGTACTGATGAATCAACAGCCATACCTCTACATTGATGAACTGCCATTAAACAGACGCAGCTCCAGTTTTTTTCCTGAATCAGCCATTACACAGCAATTTATTACGGAATGATGGTAATTTATTTCCGTAGTTGGTAATTGTAGGTAGGATTTTTAATTTTATTTTATTTTAATTCACAGGTATAGTTTTGCTTTTACGGCAAGTAAAAAAAACGTGAAGTTCAGTTTTCTGTTGAATCTGAAAAATGTAATGTAGACACAGCAGTGTGTTAGTTTTTTTTTTTTTTTTGAACAGAGACAGAGCTCTCTTTGTAATGCACAGCAGTGCAGAAGTTTTTTTTGTATCCAGCAGCGTGAATGTATGCATGTAATTTACACACAGCAGTGTAAAATGCTTCAAGGAAGAAACAGAGTGTTACAGCAGCGTGATACAGCAGCGTGTTACATCAACGTTCTGAGCTGAAACAGAGTGTTACAGCAACATTAGTTCTGACCAGAAACAGAGTGTTTTGTAAATGCACAGGAGTGCAGTCACAGCAATACAGAGTGCAAACACAGCAGTGAAAAACAACCTGTTGATTTTTCAGAGGAGACAGAGTATTTTGTTTTCTGTAATGTACAGCAGTGCAGACACAGTAATGTATTTTCTGTTTACAGCATGAAGTTTTTTTTAAGTTTTGAACTGTCTTTAAAGTAGCCTTGTAGAAATCCCTCTGTTAGAGGAAGTATTATACATGAATACAACTTCCCTTTTGCTGTGCACTGTTGAAATTCAGTTTTCAGAAAAAAAAAATAAAAAATAAAAAATAAAAAAATAAAAAAAAATAAAAATAAAAAATAAAAAATTGCGTTGCTGCAACACCAAACTGCGTCGCTGCAACACCAGGGCAGAGAACGATTTTTTTTCTGTTTTTTTTCTGATTTTTCTGTGTTAAAACAGAGCATTTTTGTTGTCTGTCTGTTATGGAATTTTCATAAATCTCCAACATGGTATCAGAGCTAGTCCAGGCTCTTTGAAGTGTCAAAGAAGCTGAAGGAAGGGTTTATTGCTGTAGCAACTTCACCAGCAGAGTGAAGAGAGTCAGTGAATTTTTTTTACACAGTCAAGTATTGAAAGAATGGCTAGCACCAGCACTAGTATGGGTATGTTTAACACTCAGCTCCCACAGTTAATGGGAAAAACTATGACTATTGGGCCATAACCATGAGAGCCGTGTTTATCTCTCAAGATTTATGGGAATTAGTTGAATCTGGGTTTGCAGAACCAGCAGATGAAAATCAATTTAACAACTTAACTCAGGGAGAGAAAGATCTACTGAAGAGAAATAGGAAGAAGGATGCAAAAGCCATTGTATTGTTGTATCAAGCAGTGGAACAGAGTGTATTTCCAAGAATAGCAGCAGCTAAGACATCCAATGAAGCATGGCAAACTCTCAAGACATCCTATCAAGGCATGGAGAGAGTGAAGACAGCAAAACTACAATTGCTGAGGAAGGATTTTGAGAATCTGAACATGAAAGAGTCAGACAACATTGACTCATTCTTCACACATGTGATTGGTCTGATCACACAGATGAGGACTCATGGAGAAACCATTGAAGAAAGGAGGATTGTGGAGAAAATATTGAGGGTCTTACCCTCAAAGTTTGATGCGATTATCACCACCATTGAAGAGACAAAGGATCTCTCAAATTTTTCAGTTGATGAGCTACATGCATCACTGATAACACATGAGCAGAGGTTGAGTAGAAATGAAAACTCATCTCTAGAGCAAGCCTTCAAGACCCAGATGTCTTTTGGAAGAGGAAGAGGTCAAGGCAGAGGAAACAAGAGAGGAAGAGACAGAAGCCAGAACAGAGGTGGAAGGAACAGCCCAGCAAATGCTCAAGGAAGAGGCAGCAATCCAAATCAGAACCAAGGTCAAGGCAACAGTCAGCAAAGAGGACAACATCATGCTCAAGGACAAAGGTATGAAAAATCCAATGTCCAATGCTATTATTGTAAAAACTATGGGCATTATGCGAGTGAATGTAAAAAGAAACAGCATGATATGATCAATAGATCTAATGCAAACATTACTAGTGAAAATATGAGCCAAAATAATGTGTTGTCAGCTTGTAATATGGCTGAAACAAACAGTGAAGACATATGGTTTTTAGACTCAGGTTGCAGCAACCATATGACAGGAAACATAGCCTTTTTTTCTGCCCTAGATAAAAATGTGAAATCAGAAGTCACACTAGGAACTGATAGCAAAATTTCTGTTATGGAAAAAGGAGAAGTTAAAAGATTTACAAAGCAAGGAGAAAAGAAAACCATAGCAGATGTCTACTATGTCCCTGGAATGAGGTGTAACCTCTTGAGTATTGGACAGCTTGTCTATAAGGGGTACAATGTTTTCTTTAAGAATGATGTATGCACCATCATGGACAGAGCACTCAGCAAGCAATGCATTGCTGAAGTGAAGATGACAAGGAACAGAATGTTCCCTCTTAGAATAAGAGCAGATTTGAAAAATAAAGAAGAAATTGCAGCAGTGACACAAGAGGCTTTCCAAAGCGTGCCAAAGGATGAAAATTGGTTGTGGCACTTGAGATTTGGACATCTCAATTTTGGAGGTCTAAACTTGTTAAGCAGAAAAGGAATGGTAAGAGGATTGCCATTGATAGAGAAACCGGACAGCCTTTGTGAAGGTTGCATTTTGGGGAAACAACATAGAGAAAGTTTTCCATCAGGTAAAAGCATAAGGGCAAAGGCACCCTTAGAGATCATCCACTCAGATTTATGTGGACCGATGCAAGCTCCATCATTAGCAGGCAGCCAATATTTCCTAACATTTATTGATGACTTCACAAGAAAAACTTGGGTATATTTCCTTAAGAACAAAAGTGAAGTGTTTGAGAAATTTCGAAATTTCAAAGCACTTGTGGAGAACCAAAGTGGGCTGCATATAAAAGTTTTGAGAACTGACAGAGGAGGTGAGTATATCTCCAAGGAATTCCTACGATTTTGTAGAGAAAATGGAATTCACAAACAGTTTACAGCTAGGTACACCCCACAGCAAAATGGAGTTGCTGAAAGGAAGAATCGGACCATCATGGATATGGCAAGGAGCATGTTGAAGGCAAAGCATTTGCCAAATGATTATTGGGCTGAAGCTGTAAATTGTGCAGTGTATATTTTGAATAGGTGTCCTACAAAAGCAGTGTTGAACAAAGTGCTGGAAGAAGCATGGAGTGGGAGAAAGCAAGATGTCACCCACTTGAAAGTTTTTGGATGTGTGGCCTATGCACACATACCAGATCAACTAAGGAGGAAGTTGGACAGCAAAGGGGAGAAATGTATCTTCATTGGATACAGTGAGGAATCCAAAGCTTACAGGTTGTATATCCCATCTACCAAGAAATTTTTTGTCAGCAGAGATGTTCAATTCATTGAGGAGGAAGCTTGGCATGGAAGCATAGAGAAAACAGTTAATGTCAAAAACTGTTTGTCTCATGATGAAGATGATGAGGAAATGGCTGAAACACTCCAAACAGTAGCGCCAACACAAGGACAGCGAGAGACACCCTTGAGAAGAAATGAAAGCGCTTCTTCAAGCACACCACAAGGAGGAAATTCAAGTGCTTCTTCAAGCACTTATACACCAAATGAAAGAGGTAAGAAGTTCATAAATTTAAATGAAATTTATGAACAAGAAGCAGCAAATGAAGGTATGAATTCTTTATTTGCTTTATACTGTCATGTTGAAGACCCTATTCATTTCAAAGATGCAATTAAAGATAAGAAATGGATAGAAGCTATGGATGACGAGATGAATGCCATAGAGAGAAACAAAACATGGGATTTGGTTGAGCTACCAAAAGGGAAAGAAGTCATTGGAGTGAAATGGGTTTACAAGACCAAGAGCAATGCTGAAGGTAAAATAGAAAGACACAAGGCAAGGTTGGTTGTCAAAGGGTACAAGCAGCAATATGGGAGAGATTATGAGGAGACTTTCGCACCGGTTGCAAGAATGGAAACAGTGAGAGCAGTGTTGTCCATAGCAGCTCAAAACAAGTGGAAAGTTTACCAAATGGACGTGAAGTCAGCATTCCTAAATGGAGTGTTAAAGGAAGAGGTTTACATTGAACAACCTCTAGGCTATGAGAAGAAAGGTGAAGAGCACAAAGTGTGCAGATTGAAGAAAGCTCTTTATGGGCTAAAGCAAGCGCCAAGAGCATGGTACAGCAGGATAGATTCCTATCTATTGGATAATGAATTTGACAAGTGTGAAGGAGAACCCACCGTCTACATCAAAGAAAAAGATGGTAAAATTTTAATTGTTGTCTTATATGTTGATGATGTTATTTTCACAGGTAATGATGATCAACTCATTGAGAATTTTAAATCAGTCATGAAAGAGGAATTTGAAATGACTGACATGGGTTTCTTGAGATACTTCTTAGGCATAGAAGTAGATCAAAATGAAAAAGGAATTTTTATCTCACAAGCTAGATATGTAAATCAAGTGTTGGGCAGATTTAACATGCAAGAATGCAAAGCAGCGATCACTCCCACAGTAATGGGATTAAAACTCAGCAGAGAAGATAGCAGCAAGGATTTTGATCCTAGTTTGTACAAGAGTATTGTTGGCAGCCTTATGTATTTAACAGCTACTAGGCCTGACATTATGTTTGCTGTTAGTTTAATTTCCAGATTCATGGAGAGGCCAAAGGAAGCACATTGGCAGGCAGCAAAAAGAATTCTGAGGTATGTCAAAGGTACCAAAAGGTTTGGAATTTTATATACTACTTCAGAATGTTCAAATTTAGTTGGATACACTGATAGTGATTGGGCTGGAAGTGTAGATGATCGGAAAATCACTTCCGGTTATGTTTTTCATATGGGTTCAGGGGCCATTTCATGGGCTTCCAAGAAACAGCCAATTGTGGCATTGTCTACAGCAGAAGCAGAGTACGTGGCAGCTACAGCAGCAGCATGTCAAGCAGTTTGGATGAGAAGGATGTTAGGGAGCTTAGGCCAAGAGCAGGTAAAAGGAACTGTGATTTATTGTGACAACAGTTCTGCTATTGCATTATCCAAAAATTTTGTGTTTCATAAGAGAACGAAACACATTGACACAAGGTTTCATTATATCAGAGAGTTGGTAAATAATGGAGAGATTGTCTTAGTACATTGCAAAACTCAGGAGCAGGTTGCAGACATTCTAACCAAGCCTTTGGGACAGAAAAGTTTTGAATTTTTGAGGAAATGTCTGGGTATGACTGATAACCCAGCAGTGGAAACTAAAGGGGAGTGTTGAAATATTATTTTCAACTGCAAGGCTTGTCCTTTGCCATACTCCTGTACTGATGAATCAACAGCCATACCTCTACATTGATGAACTGCCATTAAACAGCCGCAGCTCCAGTCTTTTCCTGAATCAACCATTACACAGCAATTTATTACGGAATGGTGGTCACTCACGGAATGATAGTAATTTATTGCCGTAGTTGGTAATTGTAGGTAGGATTTTTAATTTTATTTTATTTTAATTCACAGGTATAGTTTTGCTTTTACGGCAAGTAAAAAAAACGTGAACTTCAGTTTTCTGTTGAATCTGAAAAATGTAATGTAGACACAACAGTGTGTTAGTTTTTTTTTTTTTTTTAACAGAGACAGAGCTCTCTTTGTAATGCACAGCAGTGCAGAAGTTTTTTTTGTATCCAGCAGCGTGAATGTATGAATGTAATTTACACACAGCAGTGTAAAATGCTTCAAGGAAGAAACAGAGTGTTACAGCAGCGTGTTACAGCAGCTTGTTACAGCAGCATTCTGAGCTGAAACAGTGTTACAGCAACATTAGTTCTGACCAGAAACAGAGTGTTTTGTAAATGCACAGGAGTGCAGTCACAGCAATACAGAGTGCAAACGCAGCAGTGAAAAACAACCTGTTGATTTTTCAGAGGAGACAGAGTATTTTGTTTTCCGTAATGTACAGCAGTGCAGACACAGTAATGTATTTTCTGTTTACAGCATGAAGTTTTTTTTAAGTTTTGAAATGTCTTTAAAGTAGCCTTGTAGAAATCCCTCTGTTAGAGGAAGTATTATACATGAATACAACTTCCCTTTCGCTGTGCACTGTTGAAATTCAGTTTTCAGAAAAAATAAAAATAAAAATAAAAAATTGCGTTGCTGCAACACCAAACTACGTTGCTGCAACACCAGGGCAGAAAACGATTTTTTTTCTATTTTTTCTGAGTTTTCTGTGTTAAAACAGAATATAAAAACAGAGCATTTTTGTTGTCTGTCTGTTATGGAATTTTCATAAATCTCCAACAAATCTTTGGATGGTGACGATTCGTTTCAGCAATCTAAGGATAGAGACGCTTTATTGAACTACTAACCCTAAATTTTTGAGAACATTTTCTCTTTTTTTGCCATGCTCAGTTCATTGGTTCGGTTTCCCTTCCATTTGATTTTTTTTTCCTTTTTGGAGTGCCACTAGGAGATTGTCCCTCAGCCTTAGTTGTTGTATTTCCTAGCATCTGTAAGCATTGGTGTCTCTGTCTATGAGTTTTTGCGTTGGATATTCAAATTGTTGGCAGCTGGATTTACCTCCTCGTTTTGAGATTCGTGGCGCCTACTTCATTTCTTTACTTCAAGCTAAGGTGTTGATAAGGTAAATTCCTTTCAAATCTACCGTCTATTTATTTCATTTCTTCTTATTTTCTAGCCATTCTAACTCAGGTTTATGGGATGAATATAACGGTGTGGCTCTGATTCTTGCGCCTGTGTATGTTACATGGATGTCATACATCCATGTTTATTTATCTCATACACAGGGTTCTTTATTCGAATCTTCTGGAACTGATGAGCTCGTTCTCCACCAAACTTAGGAATCCTCGCCTCATGTTACTCACAGGTATGCTCTGTTCAGGAAAGGTGCTTGAGTCGTTTCATTTTGTTACATATTTCTGGTTGAGATACTGATTTATTTATTTATTCATACTTTACCCACAGATTGGCACCTTGTCCTATTACCAACAAAAGAAGGTTTCTAGCAGTACCTGGTAAGATATATTTGGTACTGGTCATGGTTTGTTTGGATAATTGGTTATCATTTTTCGACATTTTCCCCATCAATTACTGTTGTTAAGATTTCCAGTACACGTATTATGAGAATTCAATCAACTATGGGACGAACCAAGCCCATTAGATTCGGTTTCAAAATTTATGGGTTAAATGTTAGGCTTGTCCTGTATCCATAACTCATATAGCCTTATAAGGTGAATGCTACAATTTAGTGATATGACTATCGAATAAGTAGTTGTATGAGAACCCTCCTTTACACCCTCTAATTATCGTACAGAAGTTCCTCTCTACGAGAAGGAGCTCTTCTCCGTAGTGGAATTTGTCCATACTACCCCGTCTATCCACCGAGAAAGATCTATAAACTTTATTTATTTTTATTTTCTTTAAGAAAGAAGATAAGTAATTCGGTCACGCCTAGGAACTGATACCCCCATTTTTCTACCTACTATTAGTGGATCCATACATGGTTATTAACTATGAGCTTTGATTATGTCAACTATAGCTTTAACGTCCCTCAACAGAATTCCAACTAATTGGGCATATATTTATCTCTTTAACTGAAGTAGCATATCCCAACAACCTCTTTCTAACACGTGTAAATAAAAAATAACATCAACCTGATAATCATAAAGAACAATATTTGTTCTACATAATTTACCATAATAGTCACCATCAATTCAATTACAAAGTCTTTGTCCATCCTCAATTTACTAGTTCACCTATTTGATCCATTCGCACAATACTTACATGGCAATTCCCTCAGTAAACAAGAAGAAAGATTGAACAGAGAGTTTCACTTAGTATCTACTCATTCTACTATCAGTACACAAATTTAATTAAATTCATCAAACTACATACACACAAAATTTTTATTTTAATAGTAAACAAAATTTCTAAAATTTTTATTTTAATAGTAAACAAAATTTCTAATCATGTATGAATTGGAAAATTCACTTGGGCTAAACCACTTTCCACCTGATCATGATTTTCATACAGTACTTCCATATTAGATTTTTCCATAATGGCATTCGATATTTAATGGATTTGGGGACCCACTACCTAGGTTTTTTTCTTCCAAAAAAGGAATTCACTCTCTTTTCTTAAAGGAAACCTTTCTCTCCCATGGTGGTTTATTCCATATTTTATCAGTGTTTCTTTCCCAAGTAATTTCCATATTTTATTTTTATTACTAAAATTCATTTATTACATCATCATTTTTCTATGTTCACCTTAATTCAAATCCATCAGGCTTCCTAGCCATCACATCTAAAAGTAGTTCAATATAAAAACGGAAAAATATTTACACAGAATAAAAGGGGTATTACATCTTCCCCCTCTTTTTAATTTAACACTATTCCCGATGTTTATTGTTTAGTTGTACTATTACTGAAACAGGGCTAGGTAAGATTCTTTCATTGCATCCTCTCGCTCAAAGGTAGTCTCCTTAGGTGTAAATTGCTTCCACTACACATTAACCTGAGAGACGGCTTGATTCTGAAGCAAGATCTCTTTTCAATCTAAACTGTGGAGTGGTTCTAACAAGAAATCTCATTCAGGTTCCACCTGTATCAAATTCCAATCATTTACATGAGAATTATCATGAACACATTTCTTTAATAAAGGCACATGAAAAACATTGTGCACTTTAATATGGCTTGGCAAAGTCAGTTGATACACTATTGGACCAATTTTGTCCAAGATTTGAAAAGGACCACAAAATTGTGTTGCCAACTTTGCACAGGCCCAGGTTCTTAAAGTACTTTTCCTGCATTTTATTCCTATGTAAACATGATCTCCAATCTTAGATTCTTTATGACTTCTCTTCTTGTCCATGTAACTTTTCTTCATGTCCTGTGCCGTTTTAATATTTTGCCTAATTCTCCACACTACTTGTTCCATTTTCTACAAGGATTCAGGTCCTAATATCAACTTATCCTTTGGTAGACTCCAAGTGAAATGTGTACAACAATTATTGCCATACAAAGCTTCAAAACGAATAATTTTTATTGGAGTTTGGTATATTTTGTTGTAGGAAGATTCTGCTAAATGAAAAAAATCGTCCCATTTGGTAGGCCTATCCATGGCATACATTCTCACCATATCTTCTAAAATTTGACTGATCCTCTTGGTCTCTCCATCTGTTTGAGGCTGATACATAGTGTTGCAATTTAATTTAGTCCCCATTCCCCCAAACAGGGCTTTCCAAAATTTGGAGGTAAACTTAACATCCCTATATGACACCACCATCTTTGGCACTCCGTGTAGTCAAAAAATTTCCTTCATGAAGATATTGGTAATCTTTGTTATTCCATAAGTATATTGCACCGATATGAGATGTCATGCTTTGTTGAAGGTGTCCACAACCACCATAATGGATTTGTTTTGTCATTTTATCTTGGGTAATCTTGTAATAAAATCAAATGAAATTACTTCCCATTCCCATTTAAGAATAGTTCGTGGGTTTAGAAAACCAATAGGATGTTGGTGTTCCATCTTTACTTGTTGACACTTTAGGCAATTTTCTAAGTATTCTGTCACCTTCCTTTTCATGCCCCACATAAAAAAATCATTCCTTATTGTTGTTATAATCTTTTGACATCCTGGATGGCAAGTGTATAGTTTCTTGTGATATTCATATAGTATCATTTGTTTTATAATCATTGGGACATACAAAATATTTCTGTAAGTTAGAAATTTATCAATTTTTTCACCATATCCTAGAATTTCATTTACTACATTTTATGATGAATTTCCATATATTTAGGATCCATTTGTATTACATTTCTAATTTTATCCACAAAATCCGTAATAACGCTGCTCACAAATGTACCCATCAAAGCGTGTGTGTGTTTTCTTAAGACATATACTATTTTATTTTCCTTTCCTTTTATGTGTTTAATCTCAAACTAGAACTCACTGAGGAAAGCCAACCACTATGGTTGTCTAACATTTAACTTTGGTTGCCTGAAAAAATATTTCAAACTGATATGATCTGCAACCAAAGTGAACTTTTTTCCTAACAAGTGGTGTCTCCGCTAGCTCCAAGTCATATACAACATAATTCCTTTCATGTGTTTTCAACTTCCTATACCCATAGGCTACTACTAAATTTTCCTGCATTGAAACTCCCTAAACCCTTCCATACAAGCATTATGGAAAACAATGAATTATTGGTTTGGATTTTCAATTTTCAGTATAGGATCTTTTCTCAATTATTTTTTTAATTTTTCAAAGCTTTCCTAACATTTTGCTGTCCACTCAAAATTTATTCCCTTGTTTTACAAAGATGTAATAGGATAATCCAACTTAGAGAAGCCTTCTAAAAATATTTGATAATATCTTGTTATTCCCATAAATGAGTGGACGAATGACACATCTGTAGGTAAGGTCCAATTTAAAATAGCCTTAACAAACCCTTTAGGAATTATCTGAATTCTCTAGTCCTAGTTCACCCTATCTCTAAAATTGACTTCAGCACAGAAACCAATAGTTACAAAAGGGCAGACTCCACAAATATAACATCTGAATAATTTCTCTCAAATGATAACAACAAATTTATACACCCTCATTCCCCAGTAATATAACACATTAACATGGAAAATTGAACATAAATGGACTCCTTAAGCATAAATTTGAATTCAATAAATAGTGTAAATCCTAACTCCATCAACAACTTGAAAATTTAAATAATTCGAATTCAGTAAGCCCAATTAATAATAATAATTTTGATTCTTTTTCTCATATTAATGATAATCAATAGCTTCCATATTTAGGCCATTCAAGTAGCCCTTATCCTAGCCATTGTAAGAATAAAAAAGTGTTTAACATCTCATCATAAATTAATGAAAGAGGAGGTGGAAGTTCTTAATAAAGGGCTAAATTTTTCCATCACCCCAAAGCGTATTCCCTTTGAATAAATAATTTGCAATATTGAAGGTGGAATTAAAGCGCTAGGGGATGAGGATGAAGGCAAATTAATCAAGAGTGTGTGATCATGTTAAGTGAAGCGAGACCTCTGAAAGGTAATTTAAACCATGAACAGTTAATGGCCCTAAAGAATCTAAGAAACAATGAACACATTGTCATACTTAAAGCGGATAAAGGAGGGGTGACAATAATTACGGATAGAAATTATTATAACTCCAAAATGAATTACCACTTTTATAATAGTGGTAGCTACAAGAAGCTCAAAGACAACCCATTCCCAAAATTACCAGAATTGTAAAAAATCCATTGAAGACTCTAACCTAGATGAAAATGTGAAGAAGCACTTGTCTCTTGATAGTAAAATCAGCCCTCGAATTTATGGAGCCCCTAAAATCCATAAAGCATGTGCTCCTCTATGACTGATTGTCAACACTATTGGGTCCCCCACATATGAATTGGCGAAATATGTTGTGAGCATATTGACCCATCTTATTGGAAATTCTAGCTCATTTATAAAAGACTCCAACCATTATGTGGAATTCATTAAAAATGCAAAGTTGGATCAACAAGATAAAATTGTAATTTTTGATGTTGTTCAACTTTTCACAAAGATCCCGTAGAAATATAAGCCACCATCATTTGATGAATTCAAGCCTAGATCATTATATAAATTCATGTACAAAATAACAGTTAAGATTCTTGTTGTTAGACTTAAAAATATTTTTACACCAAAGGTGTTCTTTAAGGGGAAGGTCCTTGGGAATATTTCGTCATCTGTCTATATTCTCTAAGAGATTTCCATATGTTCCCACTGCATTACTGTAATATTTTAGTCATTTTTTGCACCCTTTAGGAGTCTTCCATCTTCTACCACGTGCATTACCATAATATACCTTGCAGCAGGACAAGGAATCTCCAAGGTAATGAAAGCCATGGAAGATCATTTTACAGAGAAAATGAGGAATATCAATGTGATGTTAATAAAAACCACAAATAACATAAGGGATGAGCCATATAGAAAGTGTGTTCATTTCTTATGAAAGGTACACATTGAATGATGTCTACTCTATGCTTTCCTATTGTGTCTCAATTTGTAATGGAGGACATTTTTCTGGAGTAGTTGAGGTAATTTTATGGTGAATTGGCCTCAAGGAAGATACCTCCCCTACTGTGAGATAACAATGGTTAGCAGCAGTTTATTCGATAATGGTGACAATGAACAAGGCCTAAGTAGGGTGCGCCTTAGAAAATAATGAGGGGACATAGCCATGGGGTTTGGTCCATTGAATAAAGCCAAGGGTACAACCAAGAAAGTAGCATAACACTATCACAACAGGATTTCCATTGATTTTTAAAAATAAGTGAAGGAGATTTAAGAAAGGGCTTATGAAAAGAGAAGAGGAACTTCCAACAATCAAGAGGATGAAGAAATCCTCTTCTAGGTATGTGACCATGGCTCTTCTAAAGGGAGGGATTCCAAATTACTTAAGCTTGTAAAGTTTTATGATTTATGAAGATATTTGTGGTAGTGGCTAGAGCTTCATCCTCTTCTAGGTATGTGACCATGGCTCTTCTAAGGGGAGGGATTCCAAATTACTTAAGCTTGTAAAGTTTTATGATTTATGAAGATATTTGTGGTAGTGGCTGGAGATTAAGGACACTTGACGTAATGAAGTTTTCCTTACTAGACTAGGATAAATGAAGCAGAAGTATGATAGTTGTATGAATGTGATTTGGCACTTAGAAGTGGTGTTGGAGAATAGAGTAGGTGAGAACAAAAGTGACATGGTAGAGGATGAGATGGTGGTAAAGGTAGTGGCGGACCATAAACTATGAGATTAAGCAACCAAGTATCACATCGTAATCAATGTTGTCTCCAACTTGACTTAATATGAACAACAAGAGTTATTGTAAGATTTATTATGATATTAATTATGTTATGAAATTAGAGTCATTATAAGTATTTTAAGATATTAATTTTTTATGATAATTAAAGGGTTATTTATGGTAAGATTTTGATGGTCAGTTTCGGTTTGGAGTATGGCTTACAAATCTTACATTTTTTTCTACTTGGTATGCTTTATTGGATCTTTCGTCCCTTATCGAAGGAATCAAAGGAGTATGAAAACATCTCACGTTACATAAGGATTCCAGAGACTAATCCAAAGAAGTCAATAATACCATAATTGTGTCTCCATTCCAAAACATATAATCTACCAAATAGTAACACATCATCGACAAAAATCAGATGAGTAATCCTGACTTATGTAGTAATAAAGACACCGTCAATGACCTGTGCATGCAAGAGCAAGATACTAAGTCCCCTAATAAAAAGAATGGAAAGAAGAGGTGATAAGGCGCATCCTTGTCAAAGACCCTAAGAGGCAGAAACAAATTTAGTAGGAATTCCATTTACCAATACGATAAATTTCATATTAGATACACATGCTATGATCCATTTTGAAACTTGAAATGAAATGCCAATTTTGTGTAGGACGAGTCGAAGAAAGGTCCAATCTACACCATCAAAATATTTTCGCAGGTCTAGATTCATAACAATCACCTCAAACTTCTTATATTTAATAGTATGTACAGTCTCCTATGCCATAGAAACCACATCTTGAATTTGTCTTTGATGAAGAACTTAAATTATTCCTGGGTGATACCATCCAACATTGTAGGTTTCAGCCTATTAGCAATGATTTTGGAAATCATTTTGTATAAGGTGTTGCAAAGAGAGATAGGCATGTAATCAACAAAAGTTGATGCATGTGAAACCTTAGGAATCAATGTAGTGAAACTGGAATTAATATCACCAAAGACATATCCAATATTTCAAGGTTATTTTGTAGCTGTGAATATATCAATGCCCATAATTTCCTAGAAGTGTAAATATAATTCAATGGGCCAACCATCAAGCCCAATTATTTTATCATGAGCAAAGGATTTCATCGTAGCTTGTAATTATTCCATTTTGATGGGCTAAAATATCATAGTATTTGTGTTTGAATCAAACATAGTTGGATATGAATCAATGACCCCTATCCGTTGCACAATATCCACCTCCGCTCTAGCCCAATATTGATTGAAAAAATATCTCAATGCCTTAACTTGGATGTCACGAAGAGTAGATAATTAACAGTTCTCTAGGTTTACAGAAACATACTTTTGGACAAATACTTGCACAACCAACTTGTTCAAGATTGGCTCTGGTCCTTTAGACCACTGAAACACATTGCAGGATTAAAGATTTGAAGGGGAATGATGGCCAATATACCTTGGATAAATAAATGGAGACATGCTTCAACATATCATAGGATAAATGCATAATAAAATGAGGTATAAGGTGGAGATCTCACACCAAGTCCAAGGTTTTTTAATTTCATGGTCTCTAGTTTGGACGCGATTTCCATTCCTTAATTGCATACTCATATTAATAAATGAAAACCACTAAACTAATGTGATAATGTATTTGGAATTTCCTTGAAAAATATATATATATATATATTCTTGTTTTCCCCTTTTCCATAGTGAAATTAGATTCATAGCGACTATTGAATTCAATATGACTACATTCCAGAAGAATGGAATGGCATTTACAATGACAGGAGTAAAGAAGCGGATTATTTTTTTATTACACAAAGTATAGATGACAGAGCTGCAACTGTGTTCACAATTATATTTTTGAACACTGATCTTAGAGATGTTGGAACAATTCAATGAAAACATTTTCTTTAACATCCAATGACTGAAGTTCGAGTTGTAGTTGTTGCATTTGCATACATGGCTATGAAGGATTGAATAAATTCATGGTTGAAGAGGCTTGGTAGAAATTTTGGTGGAAGCTATAGTAAATAAACATCCTCATATCCAACCTAGTAGATAACTAGAATGGGGTTACCAACTAGGTGGATCCCCATCTATCTGTGAGGCCTATATCTTGAAATTGAATTGCAAGTTAAATCCCTGTCATTAATTTTCCACCCAGGATTCGTAGAACTGACGAGGTATACATGTACTATATGTACTAGGTAGTTATTTATTAGTATAGATTAATCTAATGCAATTAAAACTAATCACCAAACAATTTAAATCAATCTAATCAAAACCAAACCAAACATAAAGAAATCGAAATCACACTTGCATAAAAGAAATCACACTTGCAGAATTGAAATCACACCACAGTTGCATAAATTGAAATCAAACTTGAAGAATTGAAATCACATCACACTTGCATAAATGAAATCACATCACACTTGCATAAATGAAATCACACTTGCAGAATTGAAATCACAACACACTTGCATAAATGAAATCACAACACACTTGCATAAATGAAATCACACTAATAGAATTGAAATCACACTTGGTCAATTGAAATCACACTCACACCTGCTGAAATGAAATCACATTTGTTGAAAGGAAAAAAACACTTGCATAAAATGAAAATACACTTGTTGAAAAGAAATGAAATAAAATAACTACACTATGTTACCAATATGTACAAAGGTGTGCAGACTGTGCTTAATGGGGTCCTCCATCCCTCAGCAAGCACACTAAATGAACTATCACATCTTGGACATCAAAGTGGCAGTATACATTTCATAAAATGAGTTGCAACATATTACAAGAATTCTCTATCCTCAGTTTATAAATGATGCCTTGGATGGAACTTGGAACTTCCAACTAACAACTAGCAACTAGCTACTAATGACGAATTAGTTAACAACTAGCTACTTAAAAATTAACAACCTTTTGTATGAGGGGTGCACTCCTATTTATACAAAAATTGAGGATAACTATACAATAAATATAGATCACTAGATATCTCTTGTGGTTACAAACAATCTTCTAAAAATGTAGGATACAAATCCTCTCATCCATGATTCTTCTCCTTTGAATGTGCATAGTTAATAATCCACATTTATTCCACAAATCTTCATGAGTTGGAATTTGATGTTCGATTTTGTGGTTGGGTGGCCAAGTAAGACCCTTCTAGAATCTCCATGTATTCCTACAAAACTCATGACACTTTTAGATATATATGAAAACATGTTGATTTCCTAATATTTAATCACAAAATCGCTTAAAATAAATGACTTAGAAATTAGTAATGGTAAACCCATGTGATGATGAAAATGGTTACTTAATGTAAGGTTATGGAGTTGTAAAGTTACAGAATGAGGGTAAAATGATAGAAATGTGGGTAAAAGTGGATGACATTTTGGAGACCCAACATACCCCCCACCTAAAGATGTTGCATCTCCTCATAAATTTTTTCATTTATTTACTTAATCATAAGTTTATGTTCTTGAAATGTTTTTATTCTATATGAGGTTTTGGATTTATATTGATTCCCTTTCAAATTTGCATAATCATATCATTTGACAATTTTATTCTTTTTACAAAGTGTACTTTGAAATACATTTGATTGTAACGTATATTTTTATGGTTGGTTCTTGTGTAACAACCAAATTTTTATGAGTATTTTTTATTGTGTAACAATAATTTTATTATTTTTGTTGCATCAAAATACTTGAAAACATTGAGAATTCATTTTTAAGTCCCATAGTGACTATCAGCCATTTAATGTGCTCATCAATTGATCATTACAAAACATAAAAAACAAATTGAATCAAAATGCAATAATAGTTGATTTCGGAAAAATATGTTGGTTAGGATGAAAAGAAATGTGACCTGTGGCATGAAATATGAATATCCCTTCCCCCTAACATAAGGTGTCTTCATTATTTGGCAAATGAAAAAGGGAATATGATTGTGGTGAGGGATTTTCCAAAATCAAAATTTTAGCATTTAAGGAATTACATGATTAAGGATTAGAAAATTACATACCTTCACTTACCTAAAAAGTGGACAAGCTATGTATATAGAAGAGTGTGGTTGTTGTTGCTGGATCATGGAATGTGAATTAAAATAATATTGTTAGGATGTGTTATATTATTTCCACAACTAGTCCACATAGGTAACCAGGGGGTTAGAGGGGGGGCGGAGCCCCCCCTTCATTGCACCGGTTATGTAGCGAGGGGATCACAAGGGTGGCGACAGCCCCCCCTATCCGAGGTGTTTGAGGGGGGCGGCTAGCCCCCTCTACGAGGACTAAGGCAGTGCCCCGAGAATTTTTTTTTGACCTTATATTAGGTTGGGTGGACCTACCTATGGTTTTGTCCATGGTTTTCGCACATGGTTTTGTCCATGGTTTTCGCACATGGTTTTGGATGCGATGGTTTTTTGGTCCATGGTTTTGGACGCAATGGTTTTCGGTCCATGGTATTGGATACTTCAGCATGTATAAATATGTATTGTAAAATTAAAAGGAATATAATGAAAAATCACGCTGGTAGTCCCAGTTTTTGGATCCAGGAGAAAATCTTTGTGTATATGTGTTTTATGTGTTATGCTCTCGCATTACTTGTTTTCTGTGTTTTAGAATTTTTATGCAGGTAATTTCTGTACGTGGTTAAAACCTACATTTGGTATCAGAGTTGTTTTGGCTTCAAGGGGACGCCTTTGTTGCTGAGGGGTTTTGCTCGGACCCGTGGTAGACCCTGTTAAGTGGGAGATCTGCGGGATCGATTCTGGTGGTGAACTAATATGGCGAGTAGTGGAAAGATAGAGATCGAGAAGTTGAATGGTCAAATTTCTGAGCTATGGAAACTCAAGATGGAGGATCTGTTTGTGGATAAAGATCAATGGATCACAGTGGATCTGGGTACTAAACCAACGGGAGTGTCTGATGAAGAATGGAAGAAGTTGGATCGGAAGGCTAAGAGCACAATATGATTATGTGTCTTAGATTCAGTATTGTTGAATGTATCAAGGGAAGCTACGACGAAGGATTTGTGGGACAAGTTAGGGACTTTGTACCAATCTAAGTCTTTAGTGAACAAACTGTTCCTATGGGAAAAGCTGTATAACCTAAGGATGAAGGATGGAGACTCAGTGACAAAACATCTTAACGCATTCAATATTGTTGTAAGTAAGTTATTATCTGTTGATATTAAAATTATGGATGAAGATAAGTGCATCAGTTTCTTATGTTCTCTACCAGGTTCATGGGATAGTCTAGTTATTGCAATAGGTAGCGATGCAACTGCCTTACAGTTTGATGAAATAGTCTCATCCTTGTTGACAGAGGAGATGAGACAGAAAAATATGGAGAGCCAAAATGGTGATTCCTTGTCTATACGAGGACAGTCCCAGAACAGAAAAAAATAAATTAATTCATCGAGTGGGAGATCTAAATCTAGACGGAAATCTAAATCTCCAGGGAAACTTGTAAAGGTGGTGTGCTGGAAATGCGGAAAGGAAAGGCACTACAAAAATGAACTGTAAATCTAAAGCTCTTGACAAAGGAAAGGGATCTGATGATGCTCCTTCCGCAGAGGCGAAAACCACCTCAGATGAAGGTGGGGATATGTACTTGGCTTCTTCAAGTACACATGTAAATCATGAGGCATGGTTGATTGACTCAGGTGCATCCTTTCACTTTACTCCCCATAGAGAGCAGTTCTGTGAGTATGAGAAATACGATGGTGGTGACATATTCTTAAGGGATGATAGGAAGGCTAGAATCATTGGTTGTGGAAAAGTAAAGTTGAAGTTGAAGGTGGAAGGGTTAGAACACTTCCGAGTGTTTTGCATATTCCTGCATTGGCCAGAAATCTGATTTCTGTAAGCAAGTTGGATGATGCAGGTGTAAAAATAGTGTTCGATAAGGATACCTGCAAGATGGTTCAGGGAGCACTAGTATTTATGTTGGGAGTTCGTATTGCAACTCTGTACAAGATGCAAGGTAACACTGTTATTGATGGGTGTAATAGTTCTGTGGTTCTTGAAAGTGCAGCAGAATATCTAGTGGTCTCTGGAGAAAAGACCATGTTATGGCATCAAAGGCTTGGACATATTGGAGAAAAGGGCCTTCAAATACTTCATGGTAAAGGTATGGTAGAAGTTATGACTAATATCTCTCTGTATTTTTATTTTTTTGAAAATTGTGTATACGGGCAGCAGAATCGGGTGAGTTTCCCCTCTGGTGGTAAGAGGGCAAAACAAATGTTAGAGCTTGTGCACAGTGATGTGTTTGGACCTGTGAAGTTTCCATCACTGGGTAAGTTTGTGTACTATGTATCATTTATATATGACTTCTCAAGGAATACATGGATATATTTCCTCAAGAAGAAATCTGAAGTCTTTAATAGGTTTAAATAATTTAAGGCTCTGGTGGAAAACCAGATAGAGAAGAAGATAAAGGTGTCGAGGACAGATAATGGTGCAAAGTTTTATAGTAAGGAATTTAAAGAATTAGGTAAGAAGTTTGCTATAGCATGATAGAAGACTAATCCATATACACCTGAGAAAAATGGAGTTGCAGACAGAATGAACAAGACGTTGATGGAAAGGGCAAGAAGCATGCTCAATGGCGTCAAGTTAGGACAATAATTTTGGGTAGAGGCGATGGAGATAGCATGTTACCTGGTCAACATATCACTTTCATCAGCGTTGAAGGATAAGACTCCACAAGAGGTATGTACTGGTAAGAAACCCTCTCTTTCACATCTGAGGGTATTTGGATGTGATGCATATGTACATGTTCCAAAGGAGAAAAGAACCAAGTTGGATAGTAAATCTGAAAAGTGTATCTTTATTGAGTATAAGGATGGTTTAAAGGGTTATAAGCTTTAGAACCCAATAACAAGGAAGGTTGTGTACAACCGAAATGTGGTGTTCAGAGAGGCGAAATAGGTTATTAAACATGAATTCCAACCAAAGGAACCTGAGAAGATAGAGTTTGAGCTTAAGGAGGAATAATCAGACTCTACAGCAGAGGAGGAATCAGAAGATGAAGAGCCACAAACTTCAGGTGTGAGAAGATTAGTTCGAGAAAGAAGGTAGCGAGAAAGGTATAGTCCATCTGCTTTCTATTCAAATTTTTCTTTATCTATTACTGATGATCATCCCAGAACTATGAAGGAAGCAGTAGACTCAGAGGATGGAAAACTATAGAAAGAGGCCATGGTTGATGAAATGGCATCTTTGCACAAAAATGAGGCATGGGATCTGGTGGAGTTGTCGGATGGAAGGAAACCCATTGGCAGAAAATGGGTGTTCAAAAAGAAGACAAATGCAGAAGGAAAGGTGGAGAAATACAAAGCTCAGTTGGTAGCAAAAGGTTATTCCCAAGTGCCGGGAATTGATTTTGGTGATATTTTTTCTCTTGTTGCCAAGATAGCTTCTATTAGATTACTTTTATCTATTTCTACTACTTTTTATTTTGAGGTAGAACAGATGGATGTGAAGACAACATTTCTTCATGGGGATCTGGAAGAGGATATGTACATGAAGCAACCTGAAGGCTTTGCGGTGAAGGGTAAGAAAGAAATTGTATGCAAGTTAAAGAAGTCTCTATATGGGTTAAAACAGTCACCAAGGATGTGGTATCAGAAATTTGATACATTTATACGGGGACTTGGCTTCACCAGAAGCAAAGTAGATCACTATATGTATTTTAAATTAATTGGTGACCATGTTATTTATTTGGTCTTGTATGTGGATGATATGTTTCTGGTTGGAAATGACAAAGAAATTATCCAGGATTTGAAGACCCAATTGTCCTCCAAATTTGACATGAAAGATCTTGGTGTTGCAAACTATATTTTGGGCATGGAAATTAAAAGAGATCGGGCAAAGAGGAAGCTTTGGTTAAACCAGAAGAAGTATGTCGAGACAATATTGCAGAGGTTTAATATGCAGGATAGTAAACCGGTGAAGGTTCCTATTCCTGTAGGTGTAAAGTTATCTGCTAAACAGTGTCCTAAGACACAAGAGGAGGAAGAGGACATGTCCTGTGTTCCATATGCAAGTGCAGTCGGTAGTCTAATGTATGCAATGGTTTGTACTAGAACAGACATTGCACACGTAGTGGGAGTATTGAGCAAGTTTATGTCAAAACGAGGGAAGGAGGACTCGACACTAGTGAAGCGGATTTTCAGGTATTTTCGTGGCACTAATGATTATGGTTTGTGCTATCAAGGAAGACCAGGATTAGACATAGTGTTGGATATCATGGCTTTGTTGATGTAGACTAGGCTGCTGATTTGGATTAGAGAATATCTACAAGTGAGTATGTGTTTAACCTATTTGGAGGTGCAGTCAGTTGGATGAGTAAGAAACAATCTATAGTGGCATTATCAACTACAGAGGCAGAATACATGGCAGCCACTCATGCAAGCAAGGAAGCAGTTTGGTTGTAGAGATTGTGTTCAAGTATGGGGTTAGTAAAGGGAGCTATAAGGATAGACTGTGACAACCAAAGTGCAATTTTCTTGGAAAAGAACCCTGCTTACCATTCAAAGACAAAGCACATTGATGTTCAATATCACTTTATGAGGGATATGATAGAAGACAAAAAGGTGTTGCTGGTAAAGGTGGACACTTTAAAGAATACTACAGATGCATTGAAAAAAATCTGTGAGCTCTGATAAGTTCTCTTGGTGTAGAGAAACAATGGGAATTGCAGGGCTGGATAAATGAATAATCTCTCCTGTGGCACCATGTGGAAAGAAAACAACAAGTGGGAGAATGTTGGGTTGTGTTATATTCTTTCCATGACTAGCCCACGTAGGTAACCGGGGGGTTAGTGGGGGGGTGGAGCCCCCCCTTTGTTGCGCTGATTGCGTAGCGAGGGGATCACAGGGGGTTTGAGGAGGGTGGGTAGCCCCCCTCTATGGGGTCCAGGGCAACACCCTGGGAATTTTTTTTTTGGACCATATATTAGGTTGGGTGGACCTACCTATGGTTTGTGCATGGTTTTCGCACATGGTTTTGGATGCAATGGTTTTTCAGTCCATGGATTTGGACATGATGGTTTTCGGTCCATGGTATTGGATGCTTCAGCATGTATAAATATGTATTGCAGCATTGAAAGGAATATAATGAAAAATCAAGATGGTAGTCCCGGTTTTGGGATACAAGGGAAGATATTTGTGTATATGTGTTTTATGTGTTATTCTCTCGCATTGTTTGTTTTCTGTGTTTTAGAATTCATATACAGGTAATTTATGTATGGGGTTAAAACCTACAAATATGATATGCTTCTTATTTCACTTGTTTGTATGGATTGAGGATGAGATTGGAATATTTATTGTTATCGTTGTTGAATTGATTCCTGATGCAAATTGATGAAATCATGTAGTCTTCATTCGTTCCCACTTAATGGAATAATTCTTGTCTATGTTAAGAAATGTGTCGATGTCGAACATATAAAATAAATTGTTCTATTACAGGCCATTAATGAATGTCATTAACCATCACGAGACTACTCACCATTGATGTCAATGAGAGTCAAGATGCCTAAGTACATCTTACTAGGTATGAATAGAGGTATTGTAGTCGAGTCACCTAGAATATCCGACAAACATGGGACATTGATGTATTCCCACTATTTATTGGTGAGAGAACTTTCCATTAAGGCATGCAAGGCTCAAGGTACTTGAAAGATCTCTACTTTTGATCCCAGATGATGTGTCGTAGTTGATGGCTCAAAAATTGTTACACGGGAGGCCTTAATGAATACTCCATCATCTAATGTGAGTATGAAATAATAATTTGAAGAATTATAGATGGAAAGTTTTCTGTGAAGAAAGGTTTATTTGACAGAAAGGGAAAGGAAAATGGGGTTACTCAACTTTGTAAGGGAGTTGAATGACTTTATTTCTGGGTTAAGGATGAGTGAAAATGAGGCAGGAAAATATGAAAATTGCAAAGGGAAATTATTTTTTTGTAGAAGGGAGATGGAAATGTATGGATCAATTATAAGATTAGAATGAGTAGTAATGGTGTAGCGGATCTGATTTTACATTGAATGGTCATGCTCTTTTGAAAGAAACTTGGTCTTTAAAAAGGTACTCGTGCATATGGTGCTCTTATTTCGTCGTCCTGAACCTGCAGAAACTTATCAACTTCTACAATAAAGTGTAAGACTATAAAAAGAGAGAGATGATTAGTCCCTCTTAATTTTATATATGAAAAAAAAAAACAGAAATAATACTAATAAAATAAATTCAAGGACTTAAAATTAAATGCACTTTTACTTGACCAATACCATGGATCACATGTTAATTTTTTGTTGGTGACTTGTTCAATGTGTGTTTCTAACTAATTTTGAGCTTGAGAGATCTTGTCCACACACTTAATGCTTCATCAATAAACCATAAACCAAATTTACATAAGGTACTGAATTGTGTCAATTTTGTAGCTACCAAAAATCTCAATCGTTGCATTGCCTTATCGGTCTTGCAACTTGCATTTAGACTCATATGGTGGTTTGTCAATTATTCCATTTAGGATTTTTAATGTTTGCAGGTTTTAATGAAGTTCGAAGCCTATGAATGCATTTGTCCCTTTTTTCTAGCTCTCCACCCTTGTCCATGATTTCTTAGATCAAGAAAATGCTCGAAATTCAAAATTCTTAGATCAACTTGAAACTAATGCCAAAGCGTAGATCTAGTTTTCCTAAATCTAACGAAATTTTTTCACTGAAATCTAACTTCGGATGCTCTGAGAATCACGTTATGTTTGTTTTAGGAAACAACTATAAAAAAAAAATGAGTTTGCAAGAATGCCTAGTCAGCGATTCGTACGTTGACTAGGTCCTGACGTGGCATGTTTGACCATTTCTCATCCTCCAATGCATGTTTAATACTTGTCACTCATTGAATGGCTTACACATGCTTATTTTTATTGGTTATGGTTTCATTATGGTGGGCCAATGAGGGAGTGCCACATAGACCAACCATTAGTTACCACATGGCCTCCTCATAATTGACAAAATTTTGTTTAGTGTCGAACCACCCTCCATGAGAATTGAAACAACAACCTCACATTAACCAACAAATCGCTCTACCAATCTGCCTACCACATGTTTCTTGTTAACTAAAGTGTCAAAATTGTATTTATCATGTGATGGGTGCACATTTTGGGAAAGGTTCTATGGCTAAGCCCTAGCCCCTAGCCCTCCAGGATCATTGAACCATAGGCGGGGGATAAGGGCTAGGCCTTAGCCAGACCCATGGTCCCATGCATCTACCATATAATGAGCACTAAGGATAGAAGGCGTCAGCACCAAAACGAAAGGTGCTAGAGCCAAGGCACATGGTGCCATATGAGCACGGGCACAGCGAAGGAATAGGGCCCGAAATTCGTTGGCCCTCAACACAGAATCTTAGGCACCCAACATGGTCACATGGTACCACGTGACCATAATATTTGGAACTCAGACTTAATGGCGATTTTATCGATCCTACAAATTTGACCACCAATCGGGAATATAGGCTAGGTTTGCATGCAATTTCCATGTTTTAGGCGTATGGGCCGGGTTTGGGTCGAATTATAGTATTATTAACAGTATAATTACATAGAAACTTAAAACAATGATATTTTAATCAATTTGTGGCCAAATGAGGTGCAAAAATAGTCAAAACAAGCTTTTTTGACAGTGTTGGATCCATTTGAGACATTTTTTTCTGTTTGAGCTTTCTTAAAGCCTATAATTATACTTTTGATTATGAACTTAGATCTCTTATCCAATTTTTTTTGCAAAATTTTAAAGCCAACTTGGTTCAATTTCCTTTTCTAATCTTCCAAATTACAAAGAGCACAAGAAGAGAGCATACTTAGCAATATTGAAACTCTTTATTCATTCAAAGTGTGAAATAAAAAATACAAAGTGAGAGGATTTTACCTCTAAATTTCAAATTGCGGCTCTCAAAACTTTATTTGTCTCATTCTTTTCAAATATTCCTTCTCTTTCTGCATCTTC
Source organism: Pinus tabuliformis (assembly GCA_031772625.1). Lineage (NCBI taxonomy): Eukaryota > Viridiplantae > Streptophyta > Pinopsida > Pinales > Pinaceae > Pinus > Pinus tabuliformis. The sequence continues at coordinate 555,981,572 of CM062820.1, read as the reverse complement.
CTGCAAATTATTAGTGAGTTGGGTGGTTCTTATTGCACCACCAATAAATAAAATTTCAAATAAAATGAAATCTAACTTAAAAACTCTTTTTTTTAACACAACACCAAACTTGGTTTTTTATTCATTGATTCTACGCTACTCTACACTACTGGAAATAGAAAATTTGTTTCAAGTGTATGCATATTTGCAGTGTAACCATGTGTGTAACAGAAGTAAAAAGATATTCATGCTTAGTTTTAAAAAATATGCATTAAAACACATCAAAGCATGAAAAACGAGTTGTTTTAATAATTATACAATCAAGAAGTAAGGAAGAATGGTAGAGTGATGTGACTTGATCCTTGGTTGGAGCCATATTTCAATAAGGCCATGGAATTCCTCATTTCTTTCTTGGTTTATATCACATTGAAGATCCTCCTTTATTATGGATTCCTCAATCTTAGATTCTAGTGATCTCTCCCCATAGAAAGTATTGCATGATTGTTTAATTTATTCAACAAATTGACAAGAAGAATCAAAAGACACTTGAAGATCCTCTTGTGGAGGTGAAGAGATAGACAAGGTTTTGTATGTAGTAAAAATAAACTCTTCCTGAGAGGTATATATCCCATCTATTGTTAGGATTTGAGAAAGTTCTTGGAAGGACATTCTTCAAACTCTTAATTGTCTATAAATTACTCCAACTGGTTGATAATTCATTTCGTGCACACAAATTAGTACAAAGTTTTGAAAATTTATTGAAATTTAATATGCAAAATGATTTTAATATAATTTTAGCTATGCATTTAAAAATTAATGCAACTATAATGACTTGTCTAAAATTTCAAAATAAACACCTATGTATACCTCCCTAGCAATGACTTCAAAATGTTGGGTGATTTAATTGCGAGTTAAATCCCTGTCATTAATTGTCAACATAGGGCTCGTAGAACTCGTGAGGTATACATGTACTATATATACTAAGTAGTTATTTATCAGAATAGATTAATCTAATGCAATTTAATACGCAAAATGATTTTATTATAATTTTAACCATGCATTTAAAAATTAATGCAACTATAATGACTTGCCTAAAATTTCAAAATAAACACCTAGGTATACCTCCCTGGAAACGACGCCAAAATGTTGGGTGATTTAATTGCGAGTTAAATCCTTGCCAATAATGTCAATCCGGGGTTTGTAGAACTGACTAGGTATACCTATACTATATGTACTAGTTAGTTATTTATCATAATATATTAATCTAATGTAGTTAAAACTAATTACCAAACAAGTTAAATCAATCTAATCCAAACCAAACCAAACATAAAGAAATTGAAATCACACTTGTAGAATTGAAATCACACCACACTTGCAGAATTGAAATCACACCACACTTTCATAAATGAAATCACACTTGAAAAATTGAAATCACACTTGCTAAATTGAAATCACACTCACATCTGCTAAAATGAAATCACACTTGCTAAAAGGATAAGCACACTTGCATAAAATCAAAATACACTTGCTGAAAAGAAATGAAATAAAATATCTAAACTATGTTACCAATTTCTACAAAGGTGTGCAAATTGTGGTTGATGGGGGCCCTCCATTCCTCGGAAAGCACAGTAAACAAACTATCACATCTTGGAGATAAAAGTGGAAATATGTATTTCATAAAATGAGTTACAAGATATTACAAGAATTCTCTATACTCACTTTACAAATCACATCTTGGATGGAACTTGGAACCTCGAAGTAACAACTAGCAACTAGCTACTAATGACTAATTAGTTAACAACTAGCTACTTAACAATTGACAACCCTTTGTATAAAGGGTGCACTCCTATTTATACAAAAATTGATGATAACTATACAATAAATATAGCTCCTTATATCTCTCATAAATCCACATTTATCTCTCGTGCTTACAACCAATCTCCTCAAAATGTAAGATACAAATCCTCTCATCCATGATTATTCTCCTCTGAATGTGCAAAGTTAATGATCCACATTTGTTCCACAAACTTTCATGAGTTGGAATTTGAAATTCGAATCTGTGATTGGATGGCCAAGTAGGACCCTTCTAGAATCTCCATGTAGGTCTACAATATCACAAAATTCATAAAACTTTTAGATATATATGAAAACATGTTAATTTCCTAATATTTAATCATAAATTCACTTATAATACTTAAAATAAAGGACATGGAAAATAGTAATGATAAACCCATGAGATGCTAAAAATGGTAACTTAATGTAATGTTATGGAGTTATTGAGTTATGGGATGAGGGTAAAATGATGGAAATGTGGGTAAAAGTGGATGACATTGTTGAGGCCGAACAATGAGGATTGTTGGAGAAGAAGAATTTCACATTTGATCCTTGGGAAGTATCATCCCTTGTACGTGGTTTCAGTTTGTTTGTCTTATAAATTAGGTACTTATTGGTTTGGTCAAAGACTATTCTATGTCTTGTTTTGATAAGCTAAGTGTGCAATGCCTTCTAGGTTTATAATAAATAATCCTTAAATGTGGATATATGTAATTTTATACTCATCACCTCAAATTTTATCATCAATTTCCCCCTTTAAATGGTTTAGAATTCTTTCATTCTTGCATTCAGTATAGCTACTATCTCCATAGGTGCACCCATCATTATAATGATCACACACATCTCATAGTACTTACACACAACTAAGCGTAGGAGCGAGCCAATATTTTAATGGTCCAATTGGGACCTCATACCAGAGAGAGTTACAAACTATTGTTGGGAAATTTTTCACTATCAACAAGTATGTGAATTGTGGAATCTACGTCCATAATAAGGTTGAGACCAAACTATGTGGTCATTTAAGGCCTCAAGATGGATCCTAAAGATTTTCTCTGAAAATTTTCAATGTGGGAGAAGTAGTAAAAATGATACATAAAGTGGATTCCTTCAAATATTCCGCTCTAAAATATGTCTGCAAAATAATATATTGATCCAACCACAATTATTTATAATTTATAGACCTTCATCTTGGATCGTATCTAACAACATATGGATAAATTTATTTACCTAGAACATCTAAGTAAAAGTCCTACTCACGTTTCTTAGAAGAACATAATATGCCATCTTTAAAATCCTCCACCTCCTTAAGTTAAAAAATAATATTAGGGGAAGGAAAATTCACATTGAATCCTAACATATGAATAGGATTTGTATTAAGCGACAAGCTCAAAATATATGATTATAGAAAGGAGAAACCATTCCACATTACTGTCCAGTTTCACTTGGTGTCAAGATGAGCTTCGATGAGTTGGAGAAACTATTCCCTCTCCAGAACTAGTGATCCTAGCGCTCCTAGGCCTTCTAAAGTCCTAGCACAACTATTGGGACTCTGTAAATGGAAGGAAAAAATACTAAATTGGGATAGAATTCAATATAATTTGGTGCAGGAAGAAATTCAATAGAACACTAGAGATGGTGTAACATCCAAATCTGAGGAGGAAGCAAATTTTTCCTTGGTTGGAAAGGGAATTAAGGGAAAGGGAAAGAAGGCCCAAAGAAAATCAGAGACTAGATAGAACAATGGAAAGAAGAAGGACTTGAGCAGGATAACATGTTTTCTCTGCCATGAATTTGGGCAGTATGCAACAAAGTTTTCACGCAAGAAGTCTAACAAGAATTTTTCAAGAGAAGCAAAAGGTGAAGCACTTGCCTCGCAATTAGACTTCACCCTGATTGCATTTGTGGACAAAACTGCAATGGAGAGTGTGTGGTATCTATATTCAGGTGCCTCGTTCCATATGATATGATGTGAAGAATTCTTCAGTAGCCTAGAGGAGAAGGATCTTCAGATCCACATAGAACTTGGGGCTGACAAGTGGTATAGTACCTAAGGAATTGGTATTGTAACCTTTAAGAGGGAGCCGAGCTCCCATCTTCATCTAAAATATGTCATGTATGTACTTGGGATGAAGAATAACTTGATCTCTATAGTTTTATTGGAAAATCATGGTGATTATGTTGTTTTCTGTAAGGGGGAATCCTTTCTGAGACGTGTAGCTATGAAATGAACCTCCTTAGCCTACCCAAGAATTTACCCTCCAAGACCCGTAAATTAAAATTTTGGATTCATTCACAATTAAAGCTTTACCCCGCCTTGCAGATCTTGGCTTCTAAAATTACCTCAGCCATATTACTTTTAGGCCATAGTACAAATTTTCTCATTAATTATTTTACTAGTTCTTTTATATGGAACATTAGATTCATTAACATGTCGGATGCATGTGATCGACCATTGAATTCCTGATGGTAGGCATCCTATCAACATATTTGGGTAATCTTCACTAAAACTAGTGGACATTAATTTCATGATCATTGTAGTTTTATTGACCAGTCTTTCATTTACATGCATACTAGTTATACATGCACTCATTAGTCATAAAATAGGATAAATATTCCTAAATTAGTGAGTTTGCATAAACATATATTACTTTAGAGAATTATGGGCATACCATATCTTTGTAGTGGATGTAATAGGATCAGTTAGAGAATCCACAAAATCCACAGTCATCACACATTTTCATGTATAGTCTTAGCATAACCCATATTGCCTCCACTATTAACTCTATTATTATATGTAAAATAGTTCATATGTATAATACTTCAATCACATGCATAGTAACCTATTAGCAAAGGAAATCTAAGTGTGTTCATTATGCTACCCTACATGGGTACTAAAACTGTTAACTCATTTAATGTACTTCTATTGATAACTTCACACTAGAATCCACAATGCAAGTATCATGAGAAAACTAAAGTTGTGACACCAGTACTAACAACCAATTACCATGATACCACCATTTCTCATGCACATTAAAGTTCACATACATAATATAGATAATACCTTATCTATACAACTGAACTTCATGGGTTAATCAGTTCAACAAAAAACTGGAACAATAACAAAAACTAGTGAAAATATTCTCATAAACAAACTCGAACTGTAACATAGAGAGAGAGAGAGAGAGAGTCAACATACAACCATTTCATGCAAATAACACCAACTAAATCTCACTTGGAGGGAGGAGCAGAACCACCCAGCCATGAATCACCTTTGATTCCCCTTGAGCCGAAGACCTTGCCAAGGATCAACTGTCCTCAATTGATCGATGATATGGGTATTTAATACCCTCTTCCACGATTAAGTTGCCATTAGAGGAATCCCGCTTTATGGATTTTTCCATCTGCCTAGGTCTTATCCAGAAAAGCTCATCTTTATCTCCCATAACACTTTTACACATAAAATCTTTCCTTTATCTCCCACAAAGCTTTTATGTCCAATGGATCTTTATCTCCCATCCATCTGATGGATATCCAATCCATCCAAGATTATCTAGAATCACATCTAGAAGCTTATCATGAAAGATTCGTCTCTATCCCATTCCTCATGGGATTTGGCAAGCATCTCCTCTCTCTTGGTGCTCCATCCTCAAAGTGATTTATTTTATTAATTTATTTAATAATACATTTTCTTTTCATATTACATATCACCTAGCTTTCCTCAGCTTAGGTGTAGAATAGGTTAACTGATAAAGGAGGGTATCAGACCTAGCTTTCCACAGCTTATGTCTACAACCTTTAACACACAAGGGAGCATATCATACCTAGCTTTAACCTAGCTTAGGTTTACAATAATGTAGTACACAAGGGAGGGGTGTTACATACTCCACCCCTTAAATTTTACACCATCCTAGGTGTATCATTGCATCATATCCTCGTTCACAGGTAGCTGGTTTCCAAATCAACAACTTTCATGGCTCTACCATCTGATGCAAATTTTTCGATGTACATCTTCCATAACGAGTGGTCCCAGCATATCTCCTTGTATAGCTACATCGGTCTCAAGGAGTGCTACCAAAATCTCTCCTTCCATAGCTACCTGTCACACATTTCTCAAATCATTTGTGAGAATTTATCAATGCAAAGTTTAACCATGATAAATATCATAATCTGTTATTATTAAAATAGATATTTGTTATCATTTATTTTATCTGAAGCATGCATGTCCTCTGCTTGCATTCTTTCAATCCTTTGTTTTCTTGTCGAACACTTGCTTCTTGCAGTCTCTCTGCATACAATACATTAGTTAGCATATTTTCCACATTAATATGCCTGCAAATTTATAACATATTATTTCACATCACAATATATATTTTCATATACATATATTCATTGAAATTGTATGTACGCCAAACAACGATTAGTCATAGTTACTTGTACTAAACTTACTTTCCTACTTCTGGGTAACCTCCAGGTTTTTTTACATAGCTAGACATCCATTCAATGATGACTGCATACCCACACACAAGGTATGTTATACACACCAATACACGTTTCATTTTCATCCTTGTAGCATATGTAGTCACATGGTCCCATATGTACTGTTGTACATAGTCCAGTTGTGGTACAACTTATAATACCATCCTCATGGTATCACCTGCATGACATAAACTTTATCCACATATTTCTTCACCATGTTAGTATCATACTAAAATTCATTTTCATGGCTCATATATCTAATTAAGAAAGATTTTATGTCATGTGTAAATAAATTCCAGATGTCATGTGGTTACAATATCAATTGCATATTATTGGATTCATGCATATTTTCCTCTTAATCATGCCTTCTGCTTAATGTTTTAAAGCATATTATTAACTCATAGCTATTGAATTTCAATATTCATGAGATCATTAATTCACCTCGTATGTTTTACTATTGCACTATTTATGCTTCAACAACCTTTTGACCAAGCATAATTCTGTGTATTTATACATGAAAGTTTTTATTACACTCCTTGTAGTTGTAAGTGTTTATGATCTCAGGGTATTTACATGTTAGCTTATCACCCTTTACCAAAAGTTGAGTTATCTATTTATGAATTCTTGTTTGAATCACACAACATTTCCTTATGCTGTAGAGACACTGTATCAATGTAATATGATAAGAGATCCTTTCAAAATTTCTTGGTACAATTTATGATACGAAGCTAAAATAGATTTTAAATATCATTTAATTGACCAGGGGCCCATACCATTTCTACTACTTCACCAATTACTATGGTTTTCACTCAAGTATTCTATACATATCCTTCAAAAGATGCACATGTCCTGGAAATCAGTTTAAGTTAAATTTCCCCTTTAACCATACTTTCTTCTAATGGAAGAACGAGTCACATTGCAAGCAGATGAATTAATCAAATTATTATTTTGACCATAATTTGTACAGTTATATAGCCTTTACACTATAACATGCTCTCACCATCCTTTACTTGGGTATAATACTTTCATAGCAATTATACCATTTATCAGTTATTTTTATAGCATGATGACCTTAGTTTAATCTCTAACCAGAACCATAGTTTATTTTTGTATGCCACTCAAGTAATGATATCTTCCACCATTTGCATTATTGGTTATTAATTTTAACAAAATTGAACAACCTTACTTTTAAGGCATTTGCTCCTTATTACATGCTATAACATCTTTCGTTATAAGATTGTTCCTGTCAATAATATTAATAACCTTCACTTTCTTTGTCCAGCATGACTCATGCATACTTGCCTATTTACTATTGGCATATAACAGTCCCAATATAACTTCAATACATTTCAATCAATTTCAATCCCATGCATGTAGGAAAAACAAAATTCCTACATGTTATGCATATCTCTAAATATTGATCGCAGCATACCATTAATTCTACAGATCACAACTATGCCCAATGTATACTCCTCTTTTATAGGCATTGGTGTAACCCATATCTTTATGATTGTTGAGCACTGACTCAACATGTAAGAGGCTATTGATACCATAATTCATGAGGAAGTGTTTACATTGAAGGTTCGTATGACTTACTAATATGAAACTATTCTATATCATTCGATAAATACAATACTCTTTCAAGTTTATGATACCTCACATGTGCTTGCATGGTAAATTCATATAACTCATGAACATGCATGAATATTAAGCATGTTTCCCTCCAACATGTTCAGCTTAAAGACTACTTAACCAACCATGGTAACAACATGTATATTATCCATGACAAAGCATAGGTATATGTATATATAACAATTAAGCCGGTTTCAACCATGGACTTCCTCCACTATCTAATACTCCTTTCATGTGTTAGGTGAGATTTGTTTTTATTTTCCAATCCTTATTTAAACCTCTTACCTAATATAGTTTTCCACACGGTTCCTCAATTGGTACATGTTATGGTTTGTGTTAGAGGTTTTTAAACAAACACTTTCTAATTTCTCTTATCATTCATAATACCTATTTAGCCCAAGTTTCTCTCTAGTTGCTATCATGCATATATGTATTTAACCTCCACTCGCGAACTGCAATCTTCACATGTGAAAATACGACTAATTTTGAGATTTACATTAAAAAATCATCCAATTAAGATAAACTAGAATTGGCTTTTCTTATCATTATACATAAGGATTTAATGCATTATATTTATCTAGTTATCCGTTAGAAGCATACTATGTTCCATACTAAACATGGTAATGATCAAGTTCCGATTTAAAAGAGGTCTCACTCATCGATATACGTTCAGAATAAAAGTATTTCTGCTTACAAATCATCATCCATGTAGATGGTATCATGAGTAGGATAGATCTAATGAGTGTGATAAGAATTACCCACTATGCCTCTTCCACTAACTCTACTATTTGATACAATAGAGACACATGCTCTTTATATTCTTATCATTATTCACGAAACCTGTTTCATTACATAATGCCTTACTAGGGTTTGACATTTCTTATTTTATACAATTATATTTTTACAATTATATTTTATACAATTATATTTTTAGTTAATTCCCTTTATACCGCTTGTAGGGGGTATCGATTTGCTTGCATTATAGTTGTGAATTCATCCATGCTATCCACCTCTTAGAATAATTTATCTCATTCCTGGCTTTAATTCTCCGCAAGGACAGAAATAGTTCAGGTGACTTCAATAAGATTATAATGGATTTGCATGTAGACCCAACCATTATTGTGAATTTTAGTAAACACAACATGAGCATACACAAAATTTTACAAGTATAACTAAGAGAATTTTCTAATGAGGAATTTAGTAGTGCCCTACGTTCAAAATATATATATATATATATATATATATTAATTAACATATTTTCCGATCTTCAATGGATAATATTGTATTCTAACTATGCATTATATTAGGCTATGGATAATGGTATATTATATTATAATATCATAATATTATATTATATTATATTGCCATTTTCACTTAAAGATACTTTTCCATTTAAAATGTTAACATGGAAAAAAAATATTAAGAGATTTTTCCGTAGTACAAGCACTCCTGGCTTTTCCTTTGAGAATTGGCACTTGGTATCGGCCGTGGCATTGGCTTTGCTGTTGACTTGTGATTTGCTGCTTAGTAGATGTTTACATTGAAGGGGAATTTGTGACTTAACAATGTTTTGTGTCCGTGCTTATCACAGGTAGGTTACCATTCTTTTCAGTGATATATAACTAATAAGACAAGAGTATAACAAAAATGAAGAGGGCAAGAAAATGAAAACCTCGACCATGTAATCGACCTTTGGATCGATACCTCATTATGAATTTTAAAAATGAATCATTAAATGTGCTCAAGATCTTTTCCAATGTCTACACATTCTACATCAAAATTATAATTTTCTACAATACAATCGAATAGTATACACATTAAGTAGGATGGTATGAGCATTAATGTTAATAATATTTAATAGTAATGGCTCTAATAAGACCGAATTATTCTTGATTACAAATAATATTTTACGACTATGTTTAACAAAATTGGGGCAACGAATTTAATATGTCGACATTTAACAAAAACACGGTGGCTTTTCACAATTAGGAATTAATATGTAACATACATATAAAAAATAAATAAACCACCGAGAAATACCAGAAAAGGCGCTACCTGAACAACTATTTGTGAAGAAAGTTGGCAGCCCTAAGTCGTCCATTACTATTGCCAATCGCACGTAACCAGCTCCTCAAGGTGTTGATAGTCAGAGGCTATTACGTATATACAATTATGCAATGATGATATCTATTTTAGCATGTAGTGCTATGGTGCTACTTACCTATCCAGACTCATGCATAATCTCTGATGGATATCATTAATCAGGAGCACTAACAAACTTATATAAACACCTCTAATTATTACTTCAAGCAATGAGTTCCATTGTTCTGCATTCAATCTTAAATCTAATAATCCAAATGTAATGGATGGTTCTAGTTTTTCTCTATAACTATTAGTTCAATAAAATACTTACCAGGTTTTCCATTCACATTGATAAATATCCAAAGCGAGTTTGAACAGGCTAACCGACAAAGATAAGTTCTCTCAAAAGTTAAAACAATGAAAGACTAACAAATAAAATATTTCATAGATCTGCACGCAAATCTGCAATCAATGCAACACCAGGAAGGTAACACGCATAAAACCAATTCGAATATGGATACCCACATGCATGAATGATTTTAAGGTGCCATCAACTACATGGGGAAATGCACAGTAGATAGGCCATCTTGATTTTACCTGAAGTTTAAGTGCAAAACAAAAAAAACAACGAGGATAATACGAAACTTAAACTAGTGACATTGATGATTCTTACAACGCATCGATTCCCTCAGCATAGGCATTAGTTGCTGTGAAATAATCGATCCGACCGAGAGGCCCTACAGTGGACTGATTTTGGAGTAATTCTCACCTCAAATTATCAAATTCTTCTCTACAACAATAGACATTCAATCTCCCATTACATCCTTAATGTTAATAGTTGCAATCATAACTATTTAGGCTACTATACTGCAACGAATTTACCCGGTTGTTTTCAACAGAGCAATATCAATTGAATGGAGTAATGACAATTCCAAAAAAAAAAAATTAGTGTATTGCAATTCTGATTTTCTTTAAGCCGAACAAAATATACCGAACAATACCTACCCATGCTTTCTGCAAGTATTTCTCCCACACCCACGGATAGAGTTTGAAGGCTTTTATGCTTTCTAATTTTTTTCGCTCGGATAAGACTGAGTGTTGTGTGTTTTACAAATAGTCCATATTCAACTCAGGGTGATGATGTACACGAGGATAGTCATTATCCCAAATCATTGCTTCCAATTCCACAATAGACAAAAGGAAACAGCTACTAACTTTTCCTCGATCCACAAAATTTGTGATAATCATTCTGAAAGGCAGTGTTAAAAAAGAAGAAGCAGTAGTAGCCAAATTTCTTTTTTGTTGTTGTTTACACACTCTCCATAAAACGCGTTTGACAGCTAACCTTACCATAAAACGCGTTTGACAGCTAACCTTATCGGTGTACATCTTGATTGAGAAACCTTCTAATCAAATTCGAAAAATAATAGGTACTTTCCCCATCAATGCATGAGGAATAAAATAGCATGATCAGTGCATCAAGTGCCCTGTCACTTGCTTGAAGCTTGAGCAGTGACGCCTGAACGATATCCACTTCATGTTTATCTAATCATACAACTGGAATTTCGTAAAGTCATTTGAGTGGTCTTAAGAACATTCGATGCCTGTGTTTTAAGGGTTGGGTTGAACTCATGTAGTTGTATGATATATGTATGTGTGCTTTGTCCTATTACAATGACTGTGTGAGGGTTCTTTCACATTTAAGCTCCCAGATCCACCATATTCAAACTCAATGTTCTTTGAATGTGTTCAACGTGATATCTTGGTCGTGCCATGCTCACTTGTAAACATTTCCAAACAACCTACTCACCACGGGCTACTATTACTGTGTGTGAATTCCAGTCTATTGACTATAATGACGGTGTATGTGATAAAACATATCTTCACGGTAGATGGTAACCCATACATCAAACGTCAAGCCACAAGAGAGGACCATCCCCACGGTGCATCATCCATCCTCTCACGACCATGCAAAATGTATAACTGACTAATTAATTTAGCTATACAGGTCTTTTCCTCTAAAAACTACCATCTTGCAGTCTTCATAACAAGCACAGAAGTCTCTGTCTTCCTTTGTATTACTTTTTCCCTTAGCAGGACAAAGATTTGTCTCACTCTCATAATCAGAGCACTTTTTCCAATACAACCTCAACGAGTGCATTTTCGATAGGTAACACAGCCATCGCCACCTTTGAGAGGGCAATAACAACTCGTTTTATTTACCCAAGGATTTAATGTGTTGCGTCAGGGGAAAAGATCAATTTCCTACCCTAAACCACATAGACAATGTAGTCAAACATTCAAGAATGGCTTATTAACGACTTACTAGAACTCAAAGATAAAGTACGCACCATGAAGGGTTCTACCCAGCATCTGGGCGAAGTACCCAATCTGTCCCTCATGATGGAAATTTACAGTTTTCACATCCAACGAAGAAGATTAGTTAAGATTATGAATCCCTGAATTCGTGTATATTTCTCTTGACATCCATTTGACCGAATAATGAATTTTTTTTACCCATCAATAACCATGTTAATATTGTAATCATAACTTGGATGACAAGAAATCATGTTCTAAGTCTCAACCTTCACCCTTTAAAAATTTTGGTGTTAGTTTTCTTATAGGAATTCTATAATAAAAATTTGCCAACGAAATTCTACGGAGGTGGATGAGTCCATAGGCCTTAGCTTTTGATCCTAGGCTCTCATACCATTTGCAACGAACCTCCTTAACCTACCTGAGAATTTTTCCTCTAAGACCCATAAATTTAAAATTTTGGATTCATTCACAGTTAAAGATTTACCCCTCCTTGCAAATCTTGTCTTCTAAAATTACCTCAAACATATTATTGTTAGGCCATAGTACACATTTTCTCATTAATTGTTTTACTGGTTCTCTTATATGGAACCTTAGATTCATTAACATGTCAGATGCAGGTGATTGACCATTGAACTCATGATGGTAGGCATCCTATCAACATATCTGGGTAATCCTCACCAACACTAGTGGACATTAATTTCATGATCATTGTATTGTTATTGACCAGTCTTTCATTCACATGCATATTAGTTATACATGCACTCATTAGTCATAAAATAGGATACACATTCCTCAATTGGTGAGTTTGCATTAACATATATTACTTTAGAGCATTATGAGCATACCATAACTCTTTAGTGGATGTAATACAATCAGTTAGAGAATCCACAAAATCCACAGTCATCACACATTTTCATGCATAATATTAGCATAACCCATATTGCTTCCACTATTAACTCGATTCTTTTATGTAAAATAGGTCATATGTATAATACTACCATCACATTCATAGTAACCCATTAGCACAGGAAATCTAAGTATGTTCATTTTGCTACCCTGCATGGGTACTAAAACTGTCAGTTCATTTAATGTACTTCTACTGATAACTTCACACTAGAATCCACATGCAAGTCAGTTGTGAGAAAACTAAAGTTGTGACACCAGTACTAACAACTAATTACCATGATACCACCATTTCTCATACACATTAAAGTTCACATACATAAGATATAGATAACACCCTGTCTATACAATTGAGCTTCATGGTTTAATCAGTTAAATGAAAAACTCGAACAATAATAGAAACTGGTCAAAATATTCTCATAAACAAACTCAAACCATAACACAGAGAGAGAGAGTAAGAGTCAACATACAACCATTTCATGCAAATAACACCAACTAAATCTCACTTGGAGGGAGGAGCAGCAGCACCCAGCTATGAATCACCTTTGATTCCCCCAAGCCGAAGACCTTTCGAAGGATCAACTGTGCTCAATTGATCGATGCATTGGGTATTTAATACCCTCTTTCATGATTAAGTTACCATTAGCAGCGTCCCTCTTCTCGAATTTTTCCATTTTCCTAGGTCTTATTCAGAAAAGCTCGTATTTATCTCCCACAACGCTTTTCCCCATAAATTCTTGCCTTTATCTTCCGCAAAGATTCTATGTCAGATGGATCCTTATCTCCCATCCATTTGATGGATATCCAATCCATCCAAGCTTATCTAGAATCACATCTAGAAGATTATCATGAAAGACTCATATCTCTCCCATTCCTCATGGGATTTGGAAAGCATCTCCTCTCTCTTGATGCTCCACCCTCCAAGTGATTTATTTTATTAATTTATTTAATAATACATTTCCTTTTCATATTAAATATCACCTAGCTTTCCTTAGCTTAGGTGTAAAATAGTTTAATCCACAAAGGAAGGTATAAAACCTAGCTTTCCCCAGCTTAGGTCTACAACCTTTAACACACAAGGGAGGATATCATATCTAGTTTTAACTTATCTTAGGTTTAAAATAATGTAATACACAAGGGATGTGTGTTACAAGCTATCGAGCAAGTGAATCAAATTGGAGTTTGTGTGAATAACCTATACAAACTTGAGGTGGAAGCTTGCATTGCAATAAGTAGCAAAGGTAGGAGAAGTGCATAGTTGGGATGTTGGAGAACTCCGGAAAAGAAACATGGGATACTTACACCATGGGGCCTTAAATATAATGCAACATATTAACACCGGTCTCTCAAAATTCACTCTTGACCAACATGATGTCTGCAAGAGATGCACATTGGGAAAATATGTCAAATACACCTTCCATGACCGAGTTAAGAAAGATGGAATAATCTTGGAGTGATTCCACTCTGATGTATGTGGACAATGTTCTACAACCTATACAACAAAACGCAAATATTATTTTATTTTTGTTGATGACTTTTCATGAAAATGTTGGATCTCCTTTATGCGGAAGAAGGGTGAAGTTTTCTCAAAATTTTATGAATTCAAAGCATTGGTTGAAAAGGATAATAGTTAGAAACTGAAAGACCTGAGAACTAATAATGGAGGTGAATATGTATCTAACACCTTTAAGGACTTTTGTGCCAAAGAGGGTATTAAAAGAGAATTGATAACACCCCATAGCCCACAAAAAATGGGGTGGTTGAAAGGAAGAACAAAAGAATAGTGGGAGTAGCATCTTGAGCCATGTTGTGTGATCAGAGGATGTCATTACACCTATGTGCATAAGCATGAAACAACATAGTTTATTTGCAGAACCAGAGTCCTCATAGAATACTTGGCATCACCACTCTCAAAGCTTTCTATGTCCTCCCACAAAGCTTTTATGTCCAATGGATCTTTATCTCCCATCCATCTGATGGATATCAAATCCATCCAAGATTATCTAGAATCACATCTAGAATCTTATCATGAAAGATTCATCTCTATCCCATTCCTCATGGGATTTGTCAAGCATCTCCTCTCTCTTGGTGCTCCATCCTCCAAGTGATTTATTTTATTAATTTATTTAATGATACATTTTCTTTTCATATTACATATCACCTAGCTTTCCTTAGCTTAGGTGTAGAATAGGTTAACCGATAAAGGAGGGTATCAGACCTAGCTTTCCACAGCTTATGTCTACAACCTTTAACACACAAGGGAGGATATCATACCTAGCTTTAACCTAGCTTAGGTTTATAATAATGTAGTACACAAGGGAGGGGTGTTACATACTCCACCCCTTAAATTTTACACCGTCCTCGGTGTATCATTGCATCATATCCTCGTTCACAGGTAGCTGGTTTCCAAATCAACAACTTTCATGGCTCTATCATCTGATGAAAAATTTTTGATGTACATCTTCCATAACGAGTGGTCCCAGCATATCTCCTTGCATAGCTACATTGGTCTCAAGGAGTGCTACCAACATCTCTCCTTCCATAGCTACCTGTCACACATTTCTCAAATCATTTGTGAGAATTTATCGATGCAAAGTTTAACCATGATAAATATCATAATATGTTATTATTAAAGTAGATATTGGTTATCATTTATTTTATCTAAAGCATGCATGTCCTTTGCTTGCATTCTTTCAAGCCTTTGTGTTCTTGTCGAACACTTGCTTCTTGCAGTCTCTCTGCATACAATACATTAGTTAGCATATTTTCCACATTAATATGCCTGCAAAGTTATAACATATTATTTCACATCACAATATATATTTTCATATACATATATTCATTGAAATTGTATGTACGCCAAACAACGATTAGTCATAGTTACTTGTACTAAACTTACTTTCCTTCTTCTGGGTAACCTCCAGGTTTGTTTACCTGGCTAGACATCCATTCAATGAATACTGCATACCCACACACAAGGTATGTTATACACACCAATACACATTTCATTTTTCAACCTTGTAGCATATGTAGTCACATGGTCCCATATGTACTGCTGTACATAGTCCAGTTGTGGTACAACTTATAATACCATCCTCATGGTATCACCTGCATGACATAAACTTTATCCACATATTTCTTCACCATGTTAGTATCATACTAAAATTCATTTTCATGGTTCATATATGTAATTAAGAAAGATTTTATGTCATGTGTAAATCAATTCCAGATGTCATGTGGTTACAATATCAATTGCATATTATTGGATTCATGCATATTTTCCTCTTAATCATACCTTCTACTTAATGTTCTAAAGCATATTATTAACTCATAGCTATTGAATTTCAATATTCATGAGATCATTAATTCACCTCGTATGTTTTACTATTGCACTATTTATCCTTCAACAACCTTTTGACCATGCATAATTCTGTGTAGTTATACATGAAAGTTTTTATTACACTCCTTGTAGTTGTAAGTGTTTATGATCTCAAGGTATTTACATGTTAGCTTATCACCCTTTACCAAAAGTTGAGTTATCTATTTATGAATTCTTGTTTGAATCACACAACATCTCCTTATGTTGTAGAGACACTGTATCAATGTAATATGATAAGAGATCCTTTCAAAATTTCTTGGTACAATTTATGATACGAATCTAAAATAGATTGTTAAATATGATTTAATTGACCAGGGGTCCATAACATTTGTACTACTTCACCAATTACTATGGGTTTCACTCAAGTATTCTATACATATCCTTCAAAAGATGCACATGTCCTGGAAATCAGTTTAGGTTAAATTTCCCCTTTAACCATACTTTCTTCCAATGGAAGAACGAGTCACATTGCAAGCAGATGAATTAATCAAATTATTATTTTGACCATAATTTGTATAGTTATATAGTCTTTACACTATAACATGCTCTCACCATCCTTTACTTGGGTATAATACTTTTATAGCAATTATACCATTTATCAATTATTTTTATAGCATGATGACCTTAGTTTAATCTCTAACCAGAATCATAGTTTATTTTTGTATGCCACTCGAGTAATGATATCTTCCACCATTTGCATCATTGGTTATTAATTTTAACAAAATTGAACAACCTTACTTTTAAGGTATTTGCTCCTTATTACATGCTATAACATCTTTCGTTATAAGATTGTTCCTGTCAGTAAGATTAATAACCTTCACTTTCTTTGTCTAGCATGACTCATGCATACTTGCCTATTTACTATTGGCATATAACAATCCCAATATAAATTCAATACATTTCAATCAATTTCAATCCCATGCATGTAGGAAAAACAAAATTCCTACATGCTATGCATATCTCTAAACATTGATCGCAGCATACCATTAATTCTACAGATCACAACTATGCCCAATGTATAAGCAACAAAACATGCATTTTATCATGCTATTTCCTTCTACAGAACATACTCCTCTTTTATAGGCATTGGTGTAACCCATATCTTTATGATTGTTGAGCACTGACTCAACATGTAAGAGGCTATTGATACCATAATTCATGAGGAAGTGTTTACAATGAAGGTTCGTATGACTTACTAATATGAAACTATTCTATATCATTCGATAAATACAATACTCTTTCAAGTTTATGATACTTCACACGTGCTTCACACACATGTGCTTGCATTGTAAATTCATATAACTCATGAACATGCATGGATATTAAGCATGTTTCCCTCCAACATGTTCATCTTAAAGACTACTTAACCAACCATGGCAACAACATGTATATTATCCATGACACAGCATAGGTATATGTATATATAACAATTAAGTTGGTTTCAACCATGGACTTCCTCCACTATCTAATACTCCTTTCATGTGTTAGGTGAGATTTGTTTTTATTTTCCAATCCTTATTTAAACCTCTTACCTAATATAGTTTTCCACATGTTTCCTCAATTGGTACATGTTATGGTTTGTGTTAGAGGTTTTTAAACAAACACTTTCTAATTTCTCTTATCATTCATAATACCAATTTAGCCCAAGTTTCTCTCTAGTTGCTATCATTCATATATGTATTTAACCTCCACTTGTGAACTGCAATCTTCACATGTGAAAATATGACTAATTTTGAGATTTACATGAAAAATCATCCAGTTAAGATAAACTAGAATTGGCTTTTCTTATCATTATACATAAGGATTTAATGCATTATATTTATCTAGTTATCTGTTAGAAGCATACTATGTTCCATACTAAACATAGTAATGATCAAGTTTCGATTTAAAAGAGGTCTCATTCATCCATATACGTTCAAAATAGAAGTATTTCTGCTTACACATCATCATCCATGTAGATGGTATCATGAGTAGGATAGATCTAATGAGTGTGATAAGAATTACCCACTATGCCTCTTCCACTAACTCTACTATTTGATACAATAGAGACACATGCTCTTTATATTCTTATCATTATTCACTAAACCTGTTTCATTACATAATGCCTTACTAGGGTTTGACATTTCTTATTTTATACAATTATATTTTTAGTTAATTCCCTTTATACCACTTGCAGGGGTATCGATTTGCTTGCATTATAGTTGTGAATTCATCCATGCTATCCACCTCTTAGAATAATTTATCTCATTCCTGGCTTTAATTCTCCGCAAGGACAGGAATAGTTCAGGTGACTTCAATAAGATTATAATGGATTTGCATGTAGACCCAACCATTATTGTGAATTTTAGTAAACACAACATAAGGATACACAAAATTCTACAAGTATAACTAAGAGCATTTTCTAATGAGGAATTTAGTAGTGCCCTACGTTCAAAATATATATATATATATATATATACTTCAATGGATAATATTGTATTCTAGCTATGCATTATATTAGGATATGGACAATGCTATATTATATTATAATATCATAATATTATATTATATTATATTGCCATTTTCACTTAAAGATACTTTTCCATTTAAAATGTTAACATGGAAAAAAAATATTAAGAGATTTTTCCGTAGTACAAGCACTAGTGGCTCTTCCTTTGAGAATTGGCACTTGGTATCGGCCGTGGCATGGGCTTTGCTGTTGACTTGTGATTTGCTGCTTAGTAGATGTTTACATTGAATGGGAATTTGTGACTTAACAATGTTTTATGTCCGTGCTTATCACAGGCAGGTTACCATTGTTTTCAGTGATATATAACTAATAAGACAAGAGTATAACAAAAATGAAGAGGGAAAGAAAATGAAAACCTCGACCACGTAATCGACCTTTGGATCGATACCTCATTATGAATTTTAAAAATGAATCATTAAATGTGCTCAAGATCTTTTACAATGTCTACACATTTTGCATCAAAATTATAATTTTCTACAATACAATCGAATAGTATACACATTAAGTAGGATGGTATGAGCATTAATGTTAATAATATTTAATAGTAATGGCTCTAATAAGACCGAATTATTCTTGATTACAAATAATATTTTACGACTATGTTTAACAAAATTGGGGCAACGAATCTAATATGTCGACATTTAACAAAAACACGGTGGCTTTTCACAATTAGGAATTAATATGTAACATACATATAAAAAATAAATAAACCACCGAGAAATACCAAAAAAGGCGCTACCTGAACAACTATTTGCGAAGACAGTTGGCGGCCCTAAGTCGTCCATTACTATTGCCAATCGCACGTAACCAGCTCCTCAACGTGTTGATAGTCAGAGGCTATTACGTATATACAATTATGCAATGATGATATCTATTTTAGCATGTAGTGCTATGGTGCTACTTACCTATCCAGACTCATGCATAATCTCTGATGGATATCATTAATCAGGAGCACTAACAAACTTATATAAACACCTCTAATTATTACTTCAAGCAATGATTTCCATTGTTCTGCATTCAATCTTAAATCTAATAATCCAAATGTAATGGATGGTTCTAGTTTTTCTCTATAACTATTAGTTCAATAAAATACTTACCAAGTTTTCCATTCACATTGATAAATATCCAAAGCGAGTTTGAACAGGCTAACCGAAAAAGATAAGTTCCCTCGAAAGTTAAAACAATGAAAGACTAACAAATAAAATATTTCATAGATCTGCACGCAAATTTGCAATCACTGCAACACCAGGAAGGTAACACGCATAAAACCAATTCGAATATGGATACCCACATGCATGAATGATTTTAAGATGCCATCAACTACATGGGCAAATGCACAGTAGATAGGCCATCTTGATTTTACCTGAAGTTTAAGTGCAAAACAAAAAAAACAACGAGGATAATATGAAACTTAAACTGGTGACACTGATGATTCTTACAACGCATCGATTCCCTCAGCATAGGCATTAGTTGCTGTGAAATAATCGATCCGACCGAGAGGCCCTACAGTGGACTGATTTTGGAGTTAGTCTCACCTCAAATTATCAAATTCTTCTCTACAACAATAGACATTCAATCTCCCATTACATCCTTAATGTTAATAGTTGCAATCATAACTATTTAGGCTACTAGACTGCAACGAATTTACCCGGTTGTTTTCAACAGAGCAATATCAATTGAATGGAGTAATGACAATTCGAAAAAAAAATTAGTGTATTGCAATTCTGATTTTCTTTAAGCCCAACAAAATATATTGAACAAGACCTACCCATGCTTTCTGCGAGTATTTCTCGCACACCCACGGATAGAGTTTGAAGGTTTTTATGCTTTCTAATTTTTTTCGCTCGGATAAGATTGAGTGTTGTGTGTTTTACAAATAGTCCATATTCAACTCAGGGTGATGATGTACACGAGGATAGTCATTATCCCAAGTCACTGCCTCCAATTCCACAATAGACAAAAGGAAACAGCTACTAGTTTTTCCTCGATCCCAAAAAACTTGTGATAATCATTCTGAAAGGCAGTGTTAAAAAACAAGAAGCAATAGTAGCCGAATTTCTTTTTTGTTGTTGTTTACACACTCTCCATAAAACGCATTTGACAGCTAACCTTATCGGTGTACATCCTGATTGAGAAACCTTCTAATCAGATTCGAAAAATAATAGGTATTTTCCCCATCAATGCATGAGGAATAAAATAGCATGATCAGTGCATCAAGTGCCCTGTCACTTGCTTGAAGCTTGAACAGTGACGCCTGAACGATATCCACTTCATGTTTATCTAATCATACAACTGGAATTTCGTAAAGTCATTTGAGTGGTCTTAAGAACATTCGATGCCTGTGTTTTAAGGGTTGGGTTGAACTCATGTAGTTGTATGATATATGTATGTGCGCTTTGTCCTATTACAATGACTGTGTGAGGGTTCTATCACATTTAAGCTCCCAGATCCACCATATTCAAACTCAATGATATTTCTAACACATGGTTCTTTGAATGTGTTCAACGTGATATCTTGGTCGTGCCATGCTCACTTGTAAACATTTCCAAACAACCTACTCACCACGGGCTACTGTTATTGTGTGTGAATTCCAGTCTATTGACTATAATGACGGTGTATGTGATATAACATATCTTCACGGTAGATGGTAACCCGTACATCAAACGTCAAGCCACAAGAGAGGATCATCCCCACGGTGCATCATCCATCCTCTCACAATCATGCAAAATGTATAACTGATTAATTAATTTAGCTATACAGGTCTTTTCCTCTAAAAACTACCGTCTGGCAGTCTTCATAACAAGCACAGAAGCCTCTATCTTCCTTTGTATTACTTTTTCCCTTAGCAGGACAGAGTTTTGTCTCACTCTCATAATCAGAGCATGCACTTTTTCCAATACAACCTCAACGACTGCATTTTCGATAGGTAACACAGCCATCGCTGCCTTTGAGAGGGCAACGACAACTCGTTTTATTTACCCAAGGATTTAATGTGTTGCGTCAGGGGAAAACATCAATTTCCTACCCTAAAACACATACACAATGTAGTCAAACATTCAAGAATGGCTTATTAACGACTTACTAGAAGTCAAAGATAAAGTACGCACCACGAAGGGTTCGACCCAGCATTTGGGCGAAGTACCCAATCTGTCCCTCATGATGGAAATTTACAGTTTTCACATCCAACGAAGAAGATTAGTTAAGATTATGAATCCGTGAATCCGTGTATATTTCTCGACATCCATTTTACCGAATAATGAATTTTTTTTTACCCATCAATAACCATGTTAATATTGTAATCATAACTTCCTTGGATGACAAGAAATCATGTTCTAAGTCTCAACCTTCACCCTTTAAAAATTTTGGTGTTAGTTTTCTTATAGGAATTTTATAATAAAAATTTGCCAACGAAATTCTACAGAGGTGGATGAGTCCATAGGCCTTAGCGTTTGATCCTAGGCTCTCATACCATTTGTAACGAACCTCCTTAACCTACCTGATAATTTTTCCTCCAAGACCCATAAATTTAAAATTTTAGATTCATTCATAGTTAAAGATTTACCCCGCCTTGCAAATCTTGTCTTCTAAAATTACCTCAACCATATTATTGTTAGGCCATAGTACACATTTTCTCATTAATTGTTTTAATGGTTCTCTTATATGGAACCTTAGATTCATTAACATGTCAAATGCAGGTGATTGACCATTGAACTCATGATGGTAGGCATCCTATCAACATATCTGGGTAATCCTCACCAACACTAGTGGACATTAATTTCATGATCATTGTAGTGTTATTGACCAGTCTTTCATTCACATGCATATTAGTTATACATGCACTCATTAGTCATAAAATAGGATACACATTCCTCAATTGGTGAGTTTGCATTAACATATATTACTTTAGAGCATTATGAGCATACCATAACTCTTTAGTGGATGTAATACAATCAGTTAGAGAATCCACAAAATCCACAGTCATCACACATTTTCATGCATAATCTTAGCATAACCCATATTGCTTCCACTATTAACTCGATTCTTTTATGTAAAATAGGTCATATGTATAATACTACCATCACATTCATAGTAACCCATTAGCACAGGAAATCTAAGTATGTTCTTTTGCTACCCTGCATGGGTACTAAAACTGTCAATTCATTTAATGTACTTCTACTTGATAACTTCACACTAGAAGCCACATGCAAGTCAGTCGTGAGAAAACTAAAGTTGTGACACCAGTACTAACAACTAATTACCATGATACCACCATTTCTCATACACATTAAAGTTCACATACATAAGATACAGATAATACCCTATCTATACAATTGAGCTTCGTGGGTTAATCAGTTCAATGAAAAACTCGAACAATAATAGAAACTGGTGAAAATATTCTCATAAACAAACTCAAACCATAACAGAGAGAGAGTAAGAGTCAACATACAACCATTTCATGCAAATAACACCAACTAAATCTCACTTGGAGGGAGGAGCAGCACCACCCAGCTATGAATCACCTTTGATTCCCCCCAAGCCGAAGACCTTTCGAAGGATCAACTGTGCTCAATTGGTCGATGCATTGGGTATTTAATACCCTCTTTCATGATTAAGTTACCATTAGCAGCGTCCCTCTTTATGAATTTTTCCATTTTCCTAGGTCTTATTCGGAAAAGCTCGTATTTATCTCCCACAACGCTTTTCCCCATAAATTCTTGCCTTTATCTTCCGCAAAGATTTTATGTCAGATGGATCCTTATCTCCCATCCATTTGATGGATATCCAATCCATCCAAGCTTATCTAGAATCACATCTAGAAGCTTATCATGAAAGACTCATATCTATCCCATTCCTCATGGGATTTGGAAAGCATCTCCTCTCTCTTGATGCTCCACCCTCCTAGTGATTTATTTTATTAATTTATTTAATAATACATTTCCTTTTCATATTAAATATCACCTAGCTTTCCTTAGCTTAGGTGTAGAATAGTTTAATCCACAAAGGAAGGTATAAAACCTAGCTTTCCCCAGCTTAGGTCTACAACCTTTAACACACAAGGGAGGATATCATACCTAGCTTTAACTTATCTTAGGTTTACAATAATGTAATACACAAGGGATGTGTGTTACAAGCTATCAAGCAAGTGAATCAAATTGGAGTTTGTGTGAAGAACCTATACAAACTTGAGGTGGAAGCTTGCATTGCACTAAGTAGCAAGGTAGGAGAAATGCATAGTTGGGATTTTGGAGAACTCTGGAAAAGAAACATGGGATACTTACACCATGGGGCCTTAAATATAATGCAACAGATTAACACCGGTCTCTCAAAATTCACTCTTGACCAACATGACGTCTGCAAGAGATGCACATTGGGAAAATATGTCAAATACACCTTCCATGACCGAGTTAAGAAAGATGGAATAATCTTGGGGTGATTCCACTCTGATGTATGTGGACAATGTTCTACAACCTATACAACAAAACACAAGTATTATTTTATTTTTTTTTATGACTTTTCATGAAAATGTTGGATCTCCTTTATGCGGAAGAAGGGTGAAGTTTTCTCAAAATTTTATGAATTCAAAGCATTGGTTTAAAAGGATACTAGTTAGAAATTGAAAGACCTGAGAACTAATAATGGAGGTGAATATGTATCTAACACCTTTAAGGACTTTTGTGCCAAAGAGGGTATTAAAAGAGAATTGATAACACCTCATAGCCCACAAAAAAATGGGGTGGTTGAAAGGAAGAACAAAAGAATAGTGGGAGTAGCATCTTGAGCCATGTTGTGTGATCAAAGGATGCCATTACACCTATGCGCATAAGCATGAAACAACGTAGTTTATTTGCAGAACCAGAGTCCTCATAGAATACTTGGCATCACCACTGTCAAAGCTTTCTATGGGAGGAAGCCAGTTGTATCTCATTTCAATTTTTTTGGAGCTACTATGTATTGTCATGTCTCCAAGGATAGCAGGAAGAAACTTGAGCCTACATCTGAGATGGGAGTCTTTGAAGGATACATAGATATACCACATAACTATACGGTGTATTTTTCATCACCCAAGGTGGCAGTAATGAGGAGAGGTGTCAAATTTTATGAGGAGAAGGCTATGAGATGCTTTCTAGAGTAAGAGTTGAGTATCCCACCAAAGGAAGAGATTATAACTCCTAAGGAGGAGCCTCATGTAGAGATTTAGAAGGCTTTTGAGAAACCACATGCAAAGGAGTAAACAAGAGGCCTAGTGGAGGCATCCACTCACCCAAAATCTTCCATATAGGGGAGGAAGAGAAACAAAGAAGTTGACAAATTGGTACAAAATGAACGGGAGCATGTGTGACCTCCTTCATCTTAGCATAGGAGGAGGAGGTAACTAGACAGGTACATTGAATATATGGCTCTCATTATAGAGCTCATTGAGTCAGAGCCTTCTTCATTTAAGGAAGCAATTTCTCAACCAGTGTGGGTTGATGCCATGGTGGAGGAGTATGACTCCATCATGAAGAACATTGTATGAGAGGTGGTTTCTAAGCCATAGAACAAGTTAGTATTTGGTTCCGTATTGATCTACAGAGTGAAGCATGCAGCTGATGGGAGCATCGAGAAGTACAAGGCTAGATTTATAGTGAAAGGATTCTCTCAAGAAGAGGGAGTGGACTATGAAGAAACATTTGCACCAATGGAAAGATATTCCTTGTTCATAACCATTCTAACATTAGCTACACAGATGGGGTGGAAGATCCATGAGATGGATGTGAATACCAATTTTCTTGGTGGCGTTATTAAGGAAGAAATTTACAAAGAGTAGCCAGAGGGATTCAATACATATGACTGGGAAACGTGTGTAGACTCAAAAGAGCCATGTATGGTCTCAAACAAGCACCCTGAGCATGGGACACTTGGAGTTATACATATCTCAGTGGATTTGGATTCTCCAAAAGCAAAGAGATTCCAACCTCCATCACATTGTGGCATATGGAAAGTTTCTTATCTTAGTAATATGTTGATGACATGATACTTAGAGGAGATGAGCAATTGATTCAGCCTTGCATGGAGGACCTTGCAAGAGAATTTGAGGTGAAGGAAATGGGATTGATAAAATACTTCCATAGGTTGGAATTATGGCATGGTGATGGTGAGATGTTTGTGAGTTAGGGGAAGTACGCCTCTGAATACTTCAAAGATTTTACACGGATAACTGAAAGCCTATGGACACACATCTAACTACAAACTAGAGGAAGGTGAGTGCTTATTTAGGAGAGGTAGTAGATGCTACCGTCTATAGAAAGCTTGTGGTATCCTTGATGTATCTGGTGAACAAAATGCCTAACCTATGTTATGCAGCTCATAACTTGAGTCAAGCCATGGTGAATCTTACGAAATATTTATTGGAAGGAAATAAAGCATGTGTTGAGGTACCTTAGAGGCACAACCGAGTATGGGGTATGGTATAGGAGGACCAAGGGAGTGATGCTCCAAAGTTTCGCTGATGCAGATTAGGCAGTGACTCCATCAGACAAGAAGAGTACTTCGGGTGTTATCTTTAGTGTTGGGTCGACAACTATTTCCTGGTATATTAGTAAAAAATGTATGTAGCACTCAACTCAACAGAGGCTGGATACATGGTTACAAGTCAAGAAGCATGCATGGCCATATGGATGAGGAAATTACTTGTGGGCCTTTTCAGTCAATAGATGGATTCAACAATTATTTATTGTGATAATCAGAGCTGAATAAAACTCTATGATAATCCAATATTTCATGATGGGTACAAGCACATTGATATCAGGTACCATCACCTGCAGAATTGTGTGCAAAGAAGAGTTATGATGCTACATTACATTCCAATTGAAAAGCAGGATTGAAAAAGGCATTGTCAGGGGTGGTGAAAAATGCTTTTCTTGCTAAGAGGGAGTGCTAGAAAATGTAGCAAGAAAGACTAAATTTGACTTTTTCTTTAGTGAAATTTAGTAATTTGATTTTCCAAATCAGTAAGATGACTTCGATGGCAGTTAACTTCTGTGACATGGCCTTGTCTACTTGTTTCCTTAGTAAATTCGAGTTATATGCTAGAAGTAGAGTTGTGCATGTAGTGTTTCTATAATTTAGCAATCTAATTCAATTAGTGTCAGTTTGACTTAGTTAACTGAGCTCAAGAAATTAGTCAAATCAGTTGAAGGAAAATTGAGTGGTAGAATTGTTGTCAAATCAATGATGTCTCAGTTAAACTAGTTAATCAACTAAATATAACCCAGAGATGCATGAAATTTGAATTTCTATATTGAAGTGGAGGAAAAGGCACATTGTAATTAGTAATTGTATACTATTTTAGTGTACATGCTAGGCATTGAGGCACATGATCAATTACTTGGGATTTGCACAATGAAATAGTGAATTCCCTTATTATTTAGCAGCTAATTTCCTTAGAAATTGTGCAAGGAAATAGGAGAAAGATGGCGCCTTGAATTGATTAAGTGTTGGACAGAGCAGGACAATCAGTAAGAGAACTGATTTATAGTGCAGGGGGCGCTTCAGGATTGAAGCAATACATTGTAATAGTTTCTCATTCTCATATGATTAATGAAAATAAGTGGAAAATTTTTCCCTATAAATAATTGTGTTCTTGTGTTGTTTTGATGGTTGCATGTCATTGCATGTGTTTCTAAATTGCGATTACAATTTCCATTTCAAAAAATAGTAGAGGAAATTTGTAATCTCTGACTTTAACTTTAATACATCAGTAGTAGAAAATTTATATTAATTTCTACAATCTTAGCGTGTTGTAGGGTACAAATATGTTAGCGATGAACAACTGAAAATGTTCCTATCACTCCCAGTTCTGCATGGAACATAGTCTTGGCCTTTGGGCTTCTCACCCAAAATAAAACAACATTTGGCCAAGTGTATATACCCTTCCCTTACCTCAGATTTGATAACCGGGGTTGATGGATAATGGTTGGTGTCTATACACACAACATGGTTCCACTACGGTTTGGTTTCACTAGCACCAACTAGGCATTGGACTTGCTAGCATGCCAACAAAGGCATGCCATCCCACTTCCTATCGACCTCGAAAACATAGCGTATATGGAGTAAAAAGAAATATATCCTAGGTTCATAAAGCATAACTACAATTGTTGTGCACCCACCCTCTATAGTTTCAAGGAGGCTCATGGCCCAATTCCTGATACCTAAATCCTCAGTCTTGACAGAATAACTAGTGTAGGGATTTGTTAAACTAAGTATACCCATCAATTTGGAAATCAATTCACTAAATATGAACACATAATTGCAATTTCACCGCACACATAATAATGAATATCACTTTCTAGGCACACTCTATAATTAATGTGCATACATGACACTGTTCTAATCATGAATATATAGTGAGCTTCAAAACATAGACATTCATTTACATTTACAAACATGCAAGATCTTGCAACATTCACAATGTAACAAGATTCATCACACTCCATAAGGAAATACACATAAGAAATGTACACTTATCTGTGTGTTTAATGATGACTGAAAATTGAAGGAATAACTTCACTCTCCACTCAATTATAAGCCAACCACATTGCAATCTTTCTTGCAGCTGATTAGCCTAAGCTAGATCCAAAGCCTCAGGCGATACATATTAAGGGAAATTCAAATTCGAGGCTTAATCACATAACCAAGAAAAATATTCCATTGTTTAGTTAGTTTATCAAATGCTCTACAATAGTAAGCACCAAAGTGACTCATCAATCTAATGGAATGACAAACAAGTTGTCTCTAATCATATCAACAAATATGAAGGGATAGAAGTGGAATTAATTTCTAGGAAATCTTGCGACGAAAAGTTGTTGCATTCTTCAAATTCATCTATATCCACAAAACAAAGAGCCCAACAGATCGTTGTCTTTATGTAAGATAACATGAATGGTAATGAAATAACAACCTTGATGTAGGCATGAGATAGTAGTAACCTACAAGCTCGCGGACTTTGGGCACACTCTTAGAGTCAATTTTGCAGTTGTTAGATAATATTGTCTTAAATTGATATGTTTTTGTCTTAATTGTTTATTGTCTTAAATTGGTTTCATCTTAAGTGGCCATTGTCTTAAATATAAAGTTGTCTCAAAATATTTTTGTCTCAAATTGCTTTTGTCTTAAAATGTTTTTTTCTCAAATTGTTTTGTCTCGAACTTTTTTTGTCTTAAATTTAAAGTTTTGTCTTAAAATATTTTTGTCTCAATCTATTTTTGTCTTAAATATAAAGCTTCGACTTAAAATATTTGTCTTAAATTTTATATTTAAGACAATTTAATTGATATTAAATTTTAATGTAAAATAACTAAAATAAAAAGTGGTTTTTTAAGAAAAATATTTCTTTTCTCTTAAAAAAATGAACTTCTAAGTGGTCAGGGACATTTTTAAAAACTCTATTACAGTATCAAAGTCATTGAGATTTTTAATAAAAAATGCATATTTAAGAAAAGTGAACCCAAAAATTATTACAAATACATGTAGATTTTATTCCAAATTGTTTAGTGAGAGTCCAAGAATGAAGCCTTAAAATAAGAACCTCAGCAAAGCCTGTTTGAAAGGTAGGTTTATTCACACGTGTATCATTGGTAGAATGCCATGCTTTAAGGGGTTGCTTGGTTATGTGAAGTGTCTTCTAGGGTTCTGCCTCCGTAGTTTCCACAGACACTGACATATGATCGTTAGTACAAATCTCTCAAATTGAGGGGAGATAATAGTGGTGAGATCCCCTCAAGATTGGCCACTATGTTTGTGCTTTTCACGTTATTCAATTTCTTCATAGGAGATCAGGTTATTCTATTTTTTCTTAAGAGATAATGCACAAAATATTTACAAAGAAAAAATTTACGAGTGTTTCTTATGTAAAGATACATGTTTCATGATTTATTTACAGCAAATGTTTTAAAAGATAAAAATAGTTAAAAATAATGAAATACTAATTGATTCCCACTTCTCTTAGTATTTCCAACTATAAGTATCAGAGTAGATAACCTAACAACTAGAAGATATACCTCAGAAACATATATGGAAAATTCAAAAGGTAATGACTCCAAACCATCAAAAAGAGTCTCCTCCATAGTCATGAATACAAAATCTTTCAAAAAATGTGAAGATAATCAAATCTATAAGAAAATCACATGATCAAACGAGAAAATGAGAAAATGACCTAGTACCTGTTTTTTTGAGGTAGCAAAAAATCACTTGATTTTGAAATGGTGATTCAGAATACACCTTTTTTTTTGGGGCATATTTTTGCCACTTTAAATTTTTTTATGTATCAAGTATGAACAATTTTTTTAAATGTTAGTGATTTTCATGTTGATTTTGAAAAGTGTTGATATAACATCAACACAATTTTTTAGAGGGCTTATTTTTGACACTATATACTTTTTTATGTATCAAGTGTGGACATTTTTTTTTGTTAGTGATTTTCATCTTGATTTTGAAAAGTGTTGATGAGCATCAACCTTTTTTGTTTAAAGGGCTTAGTTTTTACACTTTAAATTTTCTATTGAACGAAGTGTTCATATTTTTTTTAAATGTTGTTGATTTTCATGTTAGAAATAAAACATAAAAATATAAAAACATGACAAAAAAATTATATATATATATATATATATAAGGAAACAAAAAACAAAAAACCTATAAAAATATAAAAGAAACACCAAAATTAATTAGTAAAAATGAAAAAAATCGAATAAAAAAATAAAGAAAAAAAAACAAATAAACAAATAAAAAAATATCAAAACATAATAAATAAATGAAATATATATATATATATATATATATATATATATATATATATATATAATTCAAAGAAAAACAAATTAACCACCAAAAAAAATCTAAAAGCATTTTTTTTGAAGTTAAAAGAACAAATAAAAAAGAAAAACCTCATTAGAAAAAATAAAAACTTAAAATAATTAACAAATAGAGTTAAAATAAAATTAAAAATTAAGTTAAAAAAAATTAATTAATTAATTAAAATTAAAAATTAAAAATAAAAGATATAATAAAATAAAAACTTGAGCATTATTTTTTTAAATTAAAATTATAAAAATTAATAAATAACATAAAAGGAAAAAAAAAAATTATCAAAAAAAACATTAAAAAAAGTTCAAAACAATTAAAAAAAGTTAAATTATAAAAATTATAAAAAAAATTCAAAGCATATTATAAAAAAAATATAATAATAATAATAAATAAATAAATTTAAAAATAATAAATAAATAACAATTGAAAAAAACAGTGAAAATAATTAAAAGAACAACTAAAAAAACATTAAAAAATAAATTAAACATTAAACATTAAAAATAAAAATAATTAAAAAAAAATTCAATTAACCTGTCCCCCCATCTCATCCCCTCTCCCCTCCCTTCCCTTCCTCCCGATTCCTCCCCTCCTGCCCCTAGTACCGCCACCCCCCCAACGCCTCCCCTCTCCCCTCCCTCCCCAACCCCTCTCCTCTCCCCTCCCCCTCATTCGCCCCCTCCACTTGGCCCTCCCCTCGCTCACCGCCCTCCCTTAGTCCCCTCCCATCCCCACCATCGTCTCTCCCCTTCCCCCCCCCCCCCACCCCCGACCCTCGTTCACCCCCCTCCCCTCCCCACTCGGGCCCTTAGCCTGCGGCTTCTTGGCCGCTAGCTTGGGGTTCAGGCGAGGGGGGTGAGCTGGGGTTGGGGGAGGGAGAGTGGAGGGTCGAGGGTGGGGAGGCGAGGGGGGTGGGACGGGCAGGGATCGGGGGACGGGAGGGGAGAGTGGAGGGGAGAGGTTTGGTGGGGGAAAGGAGGGGCAGGGCTGAGGGTGGGTATGGGAGAGGGGTGAGGTCGAGGGTGGGGAGGAAGGGGTAGGGGAGAGAGGAGGGCCAAGGGTGGAGAGAGGAGGGCCAAGGGTGGTGAGAGCAGGGGTTGAGGGTGGGGGAAGGCAGGTGGGGAGAATTATTTATTTTTTTAAATTGTTTTTATTTATTAATTTTTTTATTTTTTTATTTTATTTTTAAATTTAAATTTCTTTAATTTTAATTTAAGTTTTTTTTATGAACTTTTTTTGTATTTTTTTTTTTTAATATATACTTTTTTTTTAATTTAAATATATTTTATTTTATTTTAATTTTAATTTTCAATTTATTTATAATTAAAATATTATAATAATAATAATAACTAATTGTTTTGAATTTTATTTAAATGGTGTTTTGATTTTTTATTTTTGACTTTTAACTTAAAAATGGTTTTTAGATTTATTTTTCTTAACATATATATATATATATATATATATATATTGTTTATTTTATACATTTATTGTTTTATTATATGTTTTATTATTTATTTAAATTTTTTTATTTTTACAAGTTAATTCTGAATTTTTTTTTTTATTTTATGAAATTTAATTTATTTTTATTCATGAATCATCCCCTTGCCACCCCTGCTGGCTGGGTCTCTCGGGTGGCTGTGGATTCTTTTTTTTTTTAATGTTGTATTTTTTATTTGTATTTTCTTTTATAATTTGGTTTTAATTCATTTTACTCTATTTGTTTTCTTTTTTATCTTTTTTTTTTAATTTTACATCGTGTGGTTAATATTTTTTTTACATTTTAGAGTTTTTTTTTATTATGTCATTACTATATATTTTTTATATTTGATTTTTTTATCATTTTTTTTTATGTTTTATTACTTGTTATTATTTTATTTTATTTTTTTAAATTTCAATATTTGAATTTTTGTTTTCTTTTGTATTTTTGTGTTTTCATTATTGTTTTTTTTCAATATTGGAAATTTTGCATTTCTATATATTTTTTGTATTTGATTTTTTTCATGTTTTATTACTTGTTATTATTTAATTTTTTTTTCAATATTTGAAATTTTGTTTTCTTATGTTTGTTTCTTTTATATATATATATATATATATATATATATATATATATATATTGTAGGGTTCATGCCGATGCTTGTCTAGCAACCTGATCTCATTATGTCCAATTTGATAATTGATTTTTTTTATTTTTTTATTTTTTGTAATGAATGGAGTCTGCCCCTCAATGTGTTAATTTCATGGTTGGTCTTTAAGTTTTCATTATAGTGGGTTGAGCTCACCTACACTGCGTGTCAATTTGATAGTTCATTTTTTTATTTTTTTAGCAATGTATCAAATTCTCTTAGGCTAAGATTTCAAAATTGCTATACATTTAGCATTTAAGAAAAATTACTCTTGGTATAATAACTCTTCCATTCAGGTGTTCATTTAAAAAAAATAGTCATAAATTTTTTCCATAATGTCATGCTTGAAATATCTTGAAAATTTAAGATTTTTTTGTAGTCATAATCTTTGGTTTTAATTCCATGGTTGAAAAATTATCAAGATTCTAATGTTTTCCTAATTCGTGATATTTTATCTTCAATGTGATGGTTGAAAACAATATAAATATTTTTTGTTAGCACCATGCTTGAAAATTGTTGGAATTTTATTCTTTTTCAAAGAAATGATATTTTAAATTTAATGTCATGCTTAAAAATTGTTGGAATTTTAAGGCTTTTTAAAGACGTGATATCTTATCATTAATGTCATGCTTGAAAATCATTGGAAATTTAATGTTTCTCAGAGTCACGATTTTTTATTTTTAATCATTATTAAAAAATGTTGAAAATGTACCCTGAAAAAAATGTTATTCTGGCATCAACACTTTTCGATTTAAGGTGTTTTTTGTACCAAACAAAATGGTGTTTGTTGTTTTTACTGTTATTTTAAAAAACATGGAAAATTTACTCTAAAAAAATGGTCATACATAATCAACACCTTTTATTTTTGGGTTGTTTTTTCATGTTTTCTTGGCATTTTCGAGCTTGAGTACCAGTTTTGAGGTAATAGTTCTTGTTTGATCGATAATTATGTTATGTGAAGTCCACTTTTCTCGATGGTGTTATTAAAAAAGGAATTTACATAGAGTAGCCAGAGGGATTTGATACATATGACTGGGAAATGTGTGTAGACTGGAAAGAGCCTTGTATGGTCTCAAACAAGCACTCTGAGCATTACACACTCGGACTTATACATATCTCAGTGGATTGGGATTCACCAAAAGTGAAGAGATTCCAACCTCCATCACATTGTGGTATATGGAAAGTGGCTTATCTTGGTAGTATGTTGATGACTTGATACTTAGAGGAGATGAGCAGTTGATCTGGCCTTGCAAGGAGGACCTTGCAAGAGAATTTGAGGTGAAGGACATGGTATTGATACATTACTTCCGTAGGTTGGAAGTATCACATGGTGATGGTAATATGTTTATGAGTTATGGGCAGTATGCCTCCGAATAATTCAAATATTTTACATGGATGACTGCAAGACTATCGACACACCTCTAGCTACAAACTAGAGGAAGGAAAGTGCTTATTTAGGAGAAGCATTAGATGCTACCATCTATATAAAGCTTGTGGGATCCTTGATGTATCTAGTGAACACAAGGCCTGACATATGTTATGCAGCTTATAACTTGTGTCAAGCCATGGTGAAGCTTACGAAAGCTTTATTGGAACGAAATAAAGCATGTGTTGAGGTACCTTAGAGGAACAACTGAGTATGTGGTGTGGTATAGGAGGACCAAGGGAGTGATGCTCCAAAGCTGCACTGATGCAGATTAGGCAGTGACTCCATTAGACAAGAAAATTACTTCGGGTGTTATCTTCAGTGTTGGGTTGATAACTATTTCCTGATATAGTAGTAAACAAAGGTATGTGGCACTCAACTCAACAGAGGCTGAATACATGGCTACAAATCAAGAAGCATGTGAGGCCATATGGATGAGGAAAATACTTGTGGGTATTTTCAGTTAGTAGATGGTTTCAACAATGATTTATTGTGATAACCAGAGTTGTATCAAACTCTCTCATAATCCAATATTTCATGACAGGACCAAGCATAATTATATCAGGTACCATCACTTGCGGAATTATGTGCAGAGAAGAATTATGATGCTACATTACATTCCAACCTAGAAGCAGGAAGCAAATATATTGGAAAAGGCACTATCAAGAGGAAAATTCAAATTCCACAAGGTAGGATATGGGTGGTGCAAAATCGTTTTTTTGCTAAGAAGAGTGTTCAAAAATGTAGAAAGAAAGACTAAATTTGACTTGTTCCTTAGTCAAATTTAGTAATTCGATTTTCCAAATCAACAAGATGACTTGGATGGCAGTTAACTTGTGTGACATGGCCTTGTCTACTTGTTTCCTCAGTAAATTTGAGTTATAGGATAGAAGTAGAGTTGTGCATGTAGTGTTTCTAAAATTTAGAAATCTAATTCAGCTATTTTCAGTTTGACTCAATTAACTGAGTTCAAGAAAGTAGTCGAGTCAGTTGAAGGAAAATTGAGTAGTATAATTGTTGTTAAATCAATGATCTCTCACTTCAACTAGTCAATCAACTAAAAATAACCTAGAGGAAGAGGAACATTGTAATTATTAATCATATACTAGTTGGGTGTACATGCTGGGTATTGAGGCAGATGATCAATTACTTGGGATTTAGGAGCTAATTTCCTTATAAATTGTTCAAGAAAATAAGAGAAAGATGGGGCCCTAAATTGATTAAGTGTTCGCCAAAGTACGAAAATCAGTAAGAGAACATATTTACAATGCAGGGTGTGCTTCAATATTGAAGCAAGGCATTGCAATAGTTTCTCATTCTCATATGATTAATGAAAATAAGTGTAAAAGTTTTTCCTTGTTGGGTTTCCTTATAAATAATTGCAATCTTTTGTTATTTTGATGGTTGCGTGTCATTTAATGTGTTTCTAAATTGCGATTTCAATTTCGCAAAATACTAGAGGAAATTTGTAATCTCTGGTTTTTAGTTCAAATACATCAGTAGTAGTAAATTTATATTAATCTATACACTCTTAGGGTGTTGTAGGATACAAATATGTTTGCGATGGGCGACTGAAAATGTCCCTAACACTCCAAGTTCTACCTGGACCACAATCTTGGCCTTTAGGCTTCTCACCCACAATAAAACAACATCTAGCCAAGTTTATTTTCCCTTTCGGTACCTTAGATTTGATCACTGGGGCCGATGGATTATGGTTGGTGTCTATACACACAACATGGTTCCACTAGGGTGTTCTTTCACATGCCCTCCCACTTCCTGTCGACCTCGAAAACATAGCATATATAGACTAAAAAGAAACCTAGGCTAGGTTCATTAAGAAGAACTACAACTATTGTGCACCCACCCTTTGTAGTTTCAAGGAGACTCATGGCCAAATTCCTGATACCTAAATTCTCAGTTTTGACAGAATAAATAGCGTAGGGATTTGTTAAACTAAGTATACCCATCAATTTGGAAATCAATTGACTGAATATGAACACATAATTACAAAATCACCACACACATAATAATGAATAGCATATTCTAGGCACACTTAAAAATTCATGTGCATACATGACACTGTTCTAATCATGAAGATATAGTGATCGTCAAAACAAAGACATTCATTTACATTTACAAACATGCAAGATCTTGTAACATTCACAATGTAACAAGATTCATCACACTCCATAAGGCAATACACATAAGAAATGTACACTTATTTGTGTGTTTAATGATGACTGGAAATTGAAGGAATAAATTCAAATCTCCACTCAATTATAAGCCAACCACATTGCAATCTTTCTTGCGACTAATTACCCTAAGCTAGATCCAAAGCTTGAGGGGATGCATATTAAGTGAAATTGAAATTCGAGGTTGAATCACTTAACTGGGAGAAATATTCCAATGTTTAGTTAGTTTAATAACTTCTCTACAACAGTAAGCACCAAAGTGACTCATCGATCGAATGCAACGACATACAAGTTGTCTCTAATAATATCAGCTAAGGTGAAGGGATAGAAAAAATATTAATGTCCAGGAAATATTGTCAGGAAAAGTTGTTGTATTCTTCAAAGTCATCTACCTCCACAAAAAGAAGATCCCAACAAGTCGTTGTCTTTATATAAGATAACATGAATGGTAATGAAATAACAACCTCAATGTAGGCGTGAGAAAATAGTAGCCTGCAAGATTGGAGACTTAGGGTGCACTCTTAGAGTCAATTTTGCAACTATTAGATAATATTATCTTTTTGTCGTAATTGTTAATTTTATTGAATGGGCTTCATCTTAAGTGGTCATTGTCTTAAATATAAAGTTTTGTCTTAAATTACTTTTGCCTCAAATTATTTTTTTCTTAAAATATTTTTTTCTCAAATTGGTTTTGTCTTAAAATATTTTTGTTTTTTGCCTTAAAATATTTTTGTCCAGAGCTATTTTTGTCTTAAATTTAAAGTTTTGTCTTAAAATATTTTTGTCTTAAACTGTTTTTGTCTCAAATATAAAGTTTTGTCTTAAAATATTTGTTTCAATCTATTTTTGTCTTAAATTTTAATATTCAAGGCAACTCAATTGATAATAAATTTTAATGTAAAATAACTAAAATAAAAAGTGACTTTTTAAGAAAAAATATTTCTTTTATCTTAAAAAATGAAATTCTAAGTGGTCAAGGACATTTTTAAAAACTCTATTACATTATCAAAGTCATTGAGATTTTTAATAACAAATGTATATTTAAGAAAAGAAAACCCAAAACTTATTACAAATACCTATAGATCTTATTCCAAATATTTAAATGAGAGTTCAAGAACGAGACCCTGAAATGATAACCTCAACAAATCTCGTTTGAAAGGCAGTGTTATTCACGTTTGTATCATTGGTAGAATTCCATGCTTTAAGGGTTCCTCAGTTGTTCGAAGTGGCCTCTAGGCTTCTGCTTCCATATTTTTCCCAGAGATTGAAGCGTGATCGTTAGTACAAATCTCTTAAATTGAGGGGAGATAATAGTGGCCATATCCTCTCAAGATCGGCCACTATGTTTGTGCTTTTCAAGTTATTCAATTTCTTCATAGGAGATCAGATTATTATGCTTTTTTCTTAGGATATCACGCATAAAATTTAGAAAGAAATTTTTTATGAGTGTTTCTTATGGAAAGATACATGTTTCATGATTTATTTGCATCAAACATTTTAAAAGATAAAAATAGTTAAAAACAATGAAATACTAATTCATTCCCACCTGTCTTAGTATTTCCAACTATAAGTATCAAAATAGATAACCTAACAACAAGAAAATAGACTTCCAAAATATAGATGGAAAATTCAAAAGGGAATGAATCCAAACCACCAAAAACGGTCTCCTCCATAGTCATGAATACAAAATATTTTAAAAAACGTGAAGATAATCAATTATAAAAGAAGGGTACAACATTTATGCAATCTCTTTTCTGCCATTCAGATTTTCATATTATAATTGTTAAAAAAAAATAAGTCACTTTATATCTATCAAACATTTGTAGGGATCTAATCTCTTTTTCCACTGTAAAGAGATTTGCACTTCTAGAAATTAAATCACAAAATGTTGAGGGGATCAAATCTCTACAAGTGCAAATCTCTTTTACAGTGAAAAGAGAGATTAGATCCCTCTCAGGGTTTGGAGATTTAATTTTACCATTTAAATATGTTATGTTAAACATAAATACTATGGGTTAATACCATGCAGTTATCATAAACATGGAGATCAAATATCACCAGTAAATTGACATAAAGTTTACCTTAATTACATGAATTTTATCTTAATTAATACTTATATTGTTTTCTTTGTTTTATTTATTTGTTCAATGTAATATTATCGAATATGAATATTTAAAAGACCTTATATTACATTACATCACCTCTACCATACTATCCTAGATAGTATGGTAGAGAACCTAATGTACAAGGTACAAGGTTTATGAGAACCTATGGTAATCATGTAGAATAAAATCTATTTAAAGGGGTAAATTAAAGTAGACTAGATATTTCTTTATCTCACAATCTATCAAGCACCACAAGCTTCATTTTTGTTAAAAACATCCCAAGGAAACAAACAAAGCAAGCTAGATATTTAATTATTTATTAATAGATATTTAATTGTTTATTAATAATATTAAATTTATTATATATAAATTAATTATTATAATATTAATAATACTAAATTATTATATATAACCCATTTTTACTTAATAAAAAAATAAAAATAAATAAATATATAAAAAACAAACAACCAAAACCTATCTCTATTTCATAAATATATAAAACAAATTAATAGAAATAGAATTCCATTTTTAGCTCGTATTAATCATCATTTAAATAATTCAAAGGACAAGTATATTTTTCTTAAAACTACTTTAGCTTTAATTAAGTTTGAAATTTGTAAAATTAGGAAGGTTTTTGATTTCCTATCATGCAAGTTATTTTCTCTTCATGTCTAATGCTCTCTTGGGAGTGGTTGATAGTAGCGAGGCTCCGAAAAAAATTTTGGTTTGAAGAACTTTCAAAAAAGAAGAAAATGGAAAAATTTGATAGGCTACAAGGTGCCCTCTCTTCGGTAGCAGATAGACGAACCTCTTCTCATCAAGCATCAGGTCAGATCAATGGGGAGCAAGTTTCTTCCCTGAATGCATGGGTTCAAAACTGAGTGTCGAATTCTTCACCAAATTCTAATGTCATGTCGTATTTTTTTATGTCGATTTGATTCTTGATCCCTCGGATTCTGGCAAGGAATCAATCTTCATTATTTTAGATATTGCCCAAAGGTCTCTCTGCCATAAATAAGTTGGTTTAATGGATCAGTATCCCAGTTTGCTGGGTGGTAATGAAATCTGTTTAATCTCTTGCATGAGGCCCTCTCCTGATATGGTTGTCTCTCAATTAATCGATTTCAATCCCAAGGTTGCAGATAAGGTTGAACCAACCTCTCAAACTTGCAGTATTAGTGGTGTTTTGACAAGCCATGCAATTGTTGATTGTGCCCAGGCATCCTCTCTCCTGCAATCTGAGACCCCGTCATCATCCGCTACTTCGATTTCTGTTGGACCCAGTCTCCTTCCCATCGCTCGTCAGTTTTCCTCCTCTAATCAGTCTGATTACTGCGCCACAATGTCTTCTCATATTCCTATGTCATCGAACATTCATGATCTTAAGCGTATGGCTTCCGCTTACTGTAACCTTGTTTCATCTCCTCATACCTTCGTTGAACCCTTTTTAGAAACCCTTCCCATTCTAACAATCCTAATTTTATTTGCCCTAGAAATTCTTCTCACATAGAAGACTCTAATAAATTAATAAAGAATAATAACTTAATTATTAATGATTTAAATAACATAGTGTGGTAATAAAAATTTGGTCAGTGCATTTGATAATATAAAGCATCTAAATAATAACAATATTAAAAACTATAATACTAATACTAATAATAATAATAATAATAATAATAATAATGAATTAAATAATAATAATAGTAATAATAAAAACAAAGAAATAATAATAATAATAATAACAACAACAACAACAACAACAACTTCTCTTCTTCCTTTAAAAATGTTATTAATATCTCTAGTAAACATTTTGATCCTTCTGTTTTTAATCTTGTAAATAAAGGTCTTAATTTTTCCATAACCCCTAATAAGATTCCCATTAATGTCATTATTTGCAACATTGAATTTGGCATTAAGTACCTGCTTGATAATGTTAAAGAGGTTATAATTCAGGATTGTGCTATCGTTTTTGGGAAGGCTAAGCCTCCCAAAAGACACACTAGTAAAAATTAATTTCTTTCCCTTAAATCTTTAAAGGACAACCCTAGCATTGTCATCCTTAAAGCTAACAACGGAGGTGCAGTTGTCATTCATGATAAATCAGACTATTCGAACAAGATGATTGACCATCTCTATAATAGTGGTAGTTACATCAAGCCTAATAAGAATCCTATTTAAAAAGTTAACAAATAAATATTTACTACCATTAATTTTATTAATTCCCTTAAGCCTCTTTGTAAGAAGATTTTTTAGAGAAATCCCCTTATCCCTAGGACTTATGGCCTGCCCAAGGTTCATAATGTTGGGGTACCCCTTAGACATATTTTTAACATAATAGGTGGTTGTACATATCTTCTCGCTAAATCCTAAGCTTAGAGACTCAAACCTTTTATTGGTCACACTAATTCCTTTGTTAAGCAATCTTCCTCCTTTCTTAAAGAATTGAAGGATATTAGACTGGAACCTGGTGATTTTTCGGTGAGTTTTGATTTTTTTCCCTTTATAATTGTATTCTTGTTGAAGAGTCCATTCATGTCATAAATAATATCACTAACAATGGTGCTACCAAATTAGCTAGCCTCTGCCTCACCTCTACTTTCTTCAGTTTTCAAGGTGAGTTCTTTGAAGAAACCTGTGGTGTGTCGTTGGGTTCTCCTCTTTCCCCTATAGTTGCTAACTTATTCATGGAATATTCTAAGACTAAGGCCCTAGCCTCAGCTCCATTTCGCCATAAAAAATAGAAGAGGTTTGTTGATGACACTTGTGTCGTGTGGCCTCATGGTCGTGAAAAATTAGATATGTTTCTTAACCATATTAATTCTTAATCAAACTCCATCAAATTCAAAATGGAGGTTGAGGAGAATGGGTGTATTCCTTTCTTGGACATCCTTCTCGTTATAATGAATGGCGGTTCTATTTCTCACCGAGTCTTGCGTAAGAAAAATCACACGGAACAAAATCTTCATTCTATTTCTCATCATTTTCCGGCGTAAAACTTTGGGGTTCTTAGTACTCTAGCCACCCGTGCTTTAAGAATTTTAGATGAGATGCACCTAGAAGAGGAAAAATCTCATCTTCTTAAATTTTTTAGGAATAATGGTTATAGAAGATCTCAAGGCGTCAAGGATTTCCAAAGAGCCCACAAAGAGTCAAGTGTTTAACCTCCTAGTGATGGCTCAATCTCTAAAGTGCAACTCCCGTTTATCCAGGGGACCACTGCCAGGATTACCCATATTCTGAACAAGAATAATGTCTCTTGTTCGTTCAAGCCCATTAATACCATTAGAAATTCTCTAAGATTCATAAAAGACACTATTGAACCTGAGGACATGAAAGGAGGCTACTTGATCCCATGTTCCTACAGGGTTCCTTACATTGGGGAGATCAGATGCTCTATTAAACATAGAATCCAAGAACATGTTGTAGATATAAGGCACAATCAATCTCACTCATCAGCTCTTGCAGAGCATGCAGAGAAATATAAGCACCATTTTTGCATTGAGGATGCGAAGGTCATTGCCAGGGTTGATCATTTCCACCATAGGAAGCTTAGAGAGGCTATTGAGATTGAGAAACATGCTATCAATCTCAATAGGGATGATGGGTGGAAATTGAGTAAGAGCTGGATTCTAGCACCTTTATCTTAATTAATCCCCTTTTTTTCTTAGATAATGAGTAATTTCATATATGTTAATATTATATTTTATTTTATTTTTTAGGTATTTAGAAATAGGGTTGGTTGATATTATTAACTAGTTTTTATTTGACTCTCGGCAATTTATAAATAAAAATGGTTATTAAAATCAATATTTCATATAAAATTATTAATAAATAATTTAATTTTGTTAATAAATAATAAATAATTTCTTATAGGGTTTATAATAAATAATAATAATATTAATAAATAATTCTATTTCTATTAACCTATTTTATTTATTTATGAAATAGAAATAGGGTTATTTATATGTTTTTTATTTTTTTTATTTTTAAGTACAAAAATGGTTTTATATATATATATATATATATATAGATAGATATATATATTTTATTTTTATTTTTTGCTGAAGCAAGAGTCGATCCTTCTTTTCCATTAAGTCAGAAAATAATTTACATAATGTACAACCATCCACAAGGTACTGTGGACCCCTGAAAAATTAAGTGCGAACTACCAAAGGCAATAACCCCAACCTTACAAATATAATTCCAAACCCTTAGAATACACAAAAATATCGGTCAAAAAGTCAAAAAAGAGCAAAAATCTACGTAACCTCCCGCGCAAGTGCTCAGTATACTAGTAACTTTTAATCATAACCATCCCTTCTCCACACTTAAACCAATGGTCGAGGAAAAAATTGCACCGCACTATCATTTGGTGTTTAACGACCCAGCCATACCAAAATGCACGATCATTCCCGACCGTTGATCCACCTTGTGAGATTCGACGGTTGAGAATAATATTGCACGGTGCAAGAGAATCGAACAATAGCGTGCGATGTGGGTAGTATTCTTTCCGGCCCCCTTGCCGCGTGTAGGTTGATGAGTGGAGTCACATCCGATTCACAAAAACCACTTCCCGCTTGAGGGACATGCGATCACTCGAAAACCACAAGGAGAGTTGTTTTGCATCCCGAAAAGGGAATTCAAGGGTATTACGATCGCCATAAAAGACAGGATACTAATCTCTCGCATCCTTACCTCTGCCCTTAAACTTGAAACCATGGAATGTGCTGGTCCTTCCCCCTAGTTAACCAACCAATAAACTAAGAATTCCAAGCAACATGCTCCAGGTATTTCTCCGGGAATTTCTGAAACCGTATTTACCAGGGCTGTTGAAGCCGAGAGTGGTTTGCCTCCCACCAATGACTCGTCTAAAGAAAAAATAGTGTAACATAAGGGATCAAATCATTAATAGCTTTCCTCTATGGCTCTATTTCTAAACACCTCCCTGTCCTCTTCCACTTGGTCGTGACAGTGTGCTTTCAATCGTCCCTGAGGAAACTCCTGCCAGCCCATTG
This sequence comes from Pinus tabuliformis, assembly GCA_031772625.1. NCBI lineage: Eukaryota > Viridiplantae > Streptophyta > Pinopsida > Pinales > Pinaceae > Pinus > Pinus tabuliformis. The sequence continues at coordinate 555,937,761 of CM062820.1, read as the reverse complement.
AAACCTTGCCTTCCGTATAGCTCACACCTTGGTTAGCTAGAATATTCACCAGCTTGTTGGCCTTTCTGCACACATGATTGAAACTAATTGTGCGAAGTCCTTGGAGGTGACCCTGAATTCTTTGGAAAACCTGGATTAGCCTCCAGTGTTTTGATACTTTCTTTGGCTCCGTTCCACAACTAATTCTCTTGGCCGAGTTAATAATTAACTCAAAGTCAGCTTCTATAATCACATTTAGGCAGTTATCTTGCTTCAGAAAATCTAAGCATTGCTCCATAGCCATTAATTCCACCATGTTGTTTGTGGCTCTACCTAAATGGCAATGGAAGATGAAGAGAATACTTCCTTCTTCATCCCTTAAAACCCCTCCAAAACCCGTAGTACCTGGGTTTCTTTTCAAGCACCATCTATGTTATATTTTGTAAAACCTTTTGGGGGAGGATGCCAAAAATCCCTCTTAGTTTCCCTTATGCTAACTTTCTTGTCCAGGCCTTGAGGAATAAGCCCCTGCATACCTAGCTGACTGAGAATTCTCCTTTTAGCCATTGTGGGTGGATTCTTAGGGTGATTACGCACAGTGGTGCCTACCGTTTCCTTAAGTTGTTTCAGGATCTACTCGAACAGGTGATGGGAGGGATTCTTTTCATTTAGAAGATTCTTTTATTCCTTTCTTTCCAAACATTCCAAATAATGAAGCTTGGCATTAGAGCCCAAGCAGATTTAAGAAATTTGGAATCCGAAAAGCTACTTCTCCACTTGTTTAGGGTATTAATGATACTCCCTTTGTCTCTATCAGTATTTTGGAAAATGGTGGCAAAAGTATCCCATAACCGGGAGGTGAAAATGCAACTATTGAGCAGATGTTCCATTGTCTCCTCTTAAGCTTCATAGAGCTGACATCTGGAAGGCCCCAAAACACCCCTCTTCCTAATATTATCCAAGGTCAAAATTTTCTTGTGATGAACCAGCCACATGAAGAGTTTGATCTTCATCCACCCTTGGTGCCTCCACAGTTTCTGCCAACTTTTGTCTGAAAACTGGATATCCAACTCAAGGAGAATACCTTTGGCTTCTTTAAGAATAAAGGTGCCCTCTTTATTGTTGCCCCATCTTAGTTGGTCCTGCCCCCTTGTTACTAAAATCAATCTTTGTTCCAACTTTTTCATTATTTCTCTTGCTTTTGCTTTCAATGGCCTATCCTCCCTGCACTTTATGTTTCTCCAGGTTCTCCACTTTCCTGTGTTGTGAGTATGATTCCAAAAATCTTTTACCTTAGTTAATCCTTGGGTGTCTATCTCGTACATTAGGTCCAAAAATTCCTCTTTTAGCAACTTTGGTTTGTGTTGCCATTTATCCTCCTAGAATAGTGCTAGATCTCCCTCTCTGATTTCCCAGAAGCTGTTTTTTTTACTAAGCCTCTATTCTCCCAGGCATTATTCCAGATATATGAGCCCTTTATATTTCCAGAGATTCTTATGAGATCAATTTTTTGCCAAGAGCTGGAATATTTTTCTCTCCAGGTACTTGCCCATTGAGCCTGTGGATTTTTAACCCATCGCCACCATAGTTTGGCCCCTAGAACTTTGTTGAGAATCTCCAGATCATCCAAGCCAAGTCCCCCATGGATCTTGGGTCTGCAGATTTTTTCCCATGAAATTAAGGCCCATTTCTTGCTTCTCTCCTCCTTACCCCAAAAAAATTCTCTTTGGATTGTTTTGAATTTATGTAAGACTCCTTTTGGAGCAGGGAGAGTTGAAGGCATGAAAATTGGGATTGATTGAAGCACCACCTTTGTAAGCACCAACCTACCAGCCAGGTTTAAAGATCTGATGGTCCACTTTCAGACTTTATCTTGCATCTTATTAACCAACGGTTCCCAAATGCTCTTGTGCAAAGGTTTAGCAGTTAGAAGAACTCCCAAATATATTGAAGGTAGGGAATTCCTTTGAAAACCTAAAATTTTGGAGATATTTCTCTGAATAGCAATGTTGGTATTAAAGAAAAGGATTTTTTATTTGGATAAACTGACTTCCATACCTATAGCCATGGCAAAATCCTTCAGGAATTGTTTGTATGCTAGAGCTTCTTTGACTGTGGGGATTCCCTGTAACATGGTATCATCCACAAATTTTTGATGAGTCAAAGCCTGACCATTCTTAGTTAGTTGCAGGCCCTTAATCTTACCTGTTACTTTAGCATGCTTGATAGATCGACCAAGTCCTTCCATCATAAGGATGAAGAGAAATGGAGAGTGTGGGTCTCCCTACCTGAGGCCTCTTGTAGGCATAAAAGTCTCGGAGGGAGATCCATTAACCAATATTGAAAAGCTGGAGGAAGTTACTAGAGACATAACCCATCTGACCCAGTTATGATCAAATCCAAAAGTGATGAGAACTCTCGTGATATAGGTCCAATTCACCTTGTCATAAGCTTTGGCTATGTCCAGTTGCATGATCATTCCTGCCTTCCTCTTGCTAGTCAACGAGTGCACCACCTCATGAGCTTGAATGATATTATTTAGAACTTTTCTGCCTTCCACATAACCATATTGTTCCATTGAAACAAGGGTAGGAAGTAGAGGTTTGAGTCTGTTGGCCACTACCTTGGATATTATCTTGTATACCACATTACATAGAGCTATGGGTCTATACATGTTCGGAGATTGAGCATTGTCCTGTTTAGGGATCAGGGAGATGAAGGAGGTATTGAGCACCTTTAAAATAGTTCTGTTCAACCTGGAATCCTCCACTACATTCAAAATGTCATGTTTAACAATATGCCAACAAGCTTTAAAAAAATCCACATTGAAACCATCAGGTCCTAGAGCTTTGCCATTCTACATGTCTTTGAGGACCTCCCTGACCTCCTCTTCAGTTACTGGTTTGTTAAGGTTGAAATTGTCCTCTCTAGTCACCAGCTTAGGTATATGACTAGTAATATCCCTGATCAAGTGCTCTCTGTCTGAATTGGTTTCCTGGGCTATGCCTTGGAAGTGCTGAACTAACACAGCATCTACGTCCTCATGGGAGGTAAGAAGATTCCCATCCTTGTCCTTGATCAAAGAGATTCTGTTGTGAGCTCTATTCTCTATGGTGGATCTGTGGAAAAATCTAGTGTTCCGCTATCCTTCTTTTAGCCATTGAACTCTAGATTTTTGTCTCCAAAATATTTCCTCTTGTTTACATAAAGTTTCCCACTCTTGATGATGCTTATCGACTCAATCACTTTTGACTTTATCAAATCATTCCATGATCAGGGATTGGTTGAGTTCTTGCATTTTATTTTCAACTGCTTTTTTCCAGCAAAAATATTGCCAAAATCATTCTTGTTCCAATCTTTAAGCCTGAGTTTGATGTGCTTTATTCTTCTGTGAAGAAGGAACATTCTTGTTGCCTGAATTTGCAAATATTCTGCCCACCATTTTTCAATATTGCTTATGAATTCTGGGTGGGAAAGCCAGATGTTCCCAAATCTGAAAGGTCTATTCCTGGGGATGCCTATGCCCTGGATCTCTAGTTGAACCGGCCAGTGATCTGAGCCTCCAAAGGGGAGAATTCTCGCTATTATTTCCTTGTCTATGAGCATAAGGTCCTCTGAAATAATGAATCTATCTAACTTGGAGGCTACATGAGACTCTCCTCCTCTTTTATTGTTCCAAGTAAACAGGCCATTATTTATTTCAGTGTCAACTAACTTCATATTGTCTGTAAAGTTTTGGAATGATAAAGAGTTTTACTTAGAGCTCTGGTTCCCCCTTTCTTCTCTGTAAGTGATTTGATCATATTGAAGTCCCCTCCCGTGATCCAAGGTATTCCTACATGTCTGTCCTTGAGATCCACAAGAGAATTTAGAAACCTGAGTTTATCATCCAATCTTTGAGCGCCATAAACATTCGTGACTAGGTAGGTATCCCTGTGTCCTACAGGCTAAATAACCACTGATAAAAAATTTCTAGATGCCTCAACATCTATTATGCCAATTTTTTGGGGGTTCCAGAGAGTGAGTATGCCCCCTGTTGTATTCTCTGCTTTGACTTCTAGAAGTTCAAACTCTCTGAGCCATTTACTATGTATTTTTCTTAACTTTTGAATCGAACATTTCATTTCCTGGATAAAGATTATATCCGGATCTGCTTGTTTTATTCTATTACTGAGCATTCTCTATTTTTTTTTACTGCCTAGGCCCCTGATATTCCAAGTTGTAAATTGCATAATTAAATATTTGTAAAGGAGTAGCTGGCTAGATCTTTCATCTTACCTGAATCTATCATTAGCTTTCCACATTCCATCAATAGTTCATTCTGCTTTTTCCTGCCTCTTTTCTTTCCTGGGTTTCTAGGTGCTAGTCCTGGTGTAGCTTTCATCGTTTTCACACCATCGTTGCCCTGCCTGTCAATGTTTTTTCCCTTCTCCAACCCCTTAGCCTGAGTTTTCCATAAAAACAACTGTTGTATTCTATTGATCTCTTCCTGAGGTAACGATTCTACCCCTCCCGTGGTTCCTTGAATCAAGAACCCTTCCAGATCTAGGTGTTCCCTATCAAGAATCTCCTATAGCTCGTGGTCCTCCAATTCCATCTCACTCTGGGACATTTCCTGGTCCATTTCCAGATCTGCCTCACTTAACATAGTCTCTTTCTGTTTCTCAATATTCTGTGTATGTTCACAATCGTCTTCTTTCTCCTTCTCCCCAGGACTTCCTCCCATTGCTTGATCTCCCTTTGTTATCTCTTCATCCTCTTCAAGAACTTGGAACTTGTTCTGGTTGGCCTGTTTCCCTTCACTTTGATGTTGCTTTGGTCCTCTTTTGCTACCTTTTCCTCTATGTACCACTTTGTGAAAGCTATCAGAGTCTTTCATTGTATTAGCTTTGCTTTTGTTCTCTACTTTACTGAGAGGGCAGTCTCTGAATAGGTGCCCATGTTCATGACATCTTCGACATCTGAATGGGATATGCTCATAGTCTACTGTTTGCACCCATTCTTCATCAAAAACCTCCAAAATAACCTCGTCCGGAAGAGCTCCAGATAGATCCATTTCCACACATATCCTTGCAAAGGAAGTATATTTTCCCCTTCTTGTGGCTTCAGAAGCTTTGACAAAACGTCCTAATTTATTGCCTATGGCAGCTAACGATTCAGTTTGCCAATAATCAAGAGGTAGAGAATAGAGTCTTACCCAGACCGGGACTAAAGTAAAAGTCTCACGCTCCGAGACAAAATTCATCATCCATGGCCGCATATAGAGGCCTGCTGCTGCATAGAAATAGGGTCCTCCTTCAAAAACTCTGTCTTTATCTTCAATATTTGTGAAGACCACCGTGAAGAATCCCTTTGACCCAAGATGTAGGTCAATACTTCCTTTCAATTTCCAGTGGTATTTAATCCACGTCTGTAAAGCTTTTTCAGTGGGCCATAATCTAATGAATTTACATATAATAGCATATGTCCGCATGTGCTCTCTATGTGCCTACAGAGCCAGATCATTTAATACTACTCTGGGTGTGATCTCAGTTTTGGGTTTACAAGGTCCTTTCTGTCTTTTGTCTTTCGTTCCCTATTTTTTTCCTCTTCTTCCTTATCTTTTGCACTACTATTCTCCCTTGTTTTGGTGCCGTCTGTCTCCTCTTCCATATTACTATTTCCTTCCTCAGCAATACCTCTGGCATTTTCTAGAAGTTTCTTGCCCCTTCTGGCCACGATCTCATTGTAGGAGGGAGTGGGGCTCCCTCCTCTGTGTCCTTCCATGGAGATCAACCCCTGTAACACTCTAGAACCCTAGCTGTTTGCCCACCGCCTCCCTTGTTCCTAGTCAAAAAATGGCTATATATAATCATTTAGTATTATTAATAAATAATTTCTTATTTGTTATTATAATAATTAATTTATATATAATAACTTTAATATTATTAATAAATAATTAAATATCTATTAATGACTACTTTATAACACCTAGTTTTTAAATTGAAATTAAAAATTAAAAATACATTAATTAAAAAAAGAAAACTAATTTCCTAATGGCAGCTAGTTTCTAACAACTAATTTTGGAATGTGACACATCCTTGCTATTTATTCATTAGGATCTATAGATTTTTTCACCTTTGTCTGCAGGATGAACCACATTAGCTTGTTCGAAACGTCAACCAAATAACCGAAAGACATGCTTACTATATTATGAATCACAAAAGCCTAATATATAACATAATGTTTATGTATCAATTTGATTATACTAGCCTAGATTCATCTAACTCTAGTTCTACTAAACCGGGGACGGATCAAATCTCCACCTCTTTTGGAATGAAGAGATTTGATCTCTAGTTTAGTAGATGTAGAGTTAAGATGGATTTACACTGGTATTATATAAATTTCACATCTCTATACATAAAAGTATTATCATGTTTTATTTTAGTGGAATATTGAATATGGATTTACACTGGTATTATATAAATTTCACATCTCTATACGTAAAAGTGTTATCATGTTTTATTTTAGTGGAATATTGATTTAATTTCTATGGGGTATCCACAAACTATTTTTAGTAGTAGTAAGGGTAAAGGGTTATTCACCATAGACTTAGATTGGTACAAAGTCCCTAACTTGTCCCACAAAGCCTTCACCGTAGCTTCCCCTGATACATTCAACAATAGTAAATCTGAGACACACAATTGTATTGTGCTCTTTGCCTTCCGATCCAACTTCTTCCATTCTTCATCGGACACTCCTGTTGGTTTATTACCCGGATCTACCGCGATCCACTGATCTTTATCCACCAAAAGATCCTCCATCTTGATTTTCCACAACTCAAAACTCTGACCATTAAATTTCTCGATCTCTATCTTTCCACTGCTCACCATCTTCTTTCACCACCAGAATCGATCTCGCAGATCTCCCACTGAACAGGGTCTACCACAAGCCTAAGCGAAACCCCTTAGCAACAAAGGCATCCCCTTGAAGCCAAAACACCTTTGATACCAAATGTAGGTTTTAACCCCGTACATAAATTACCTGCATACGAATTCTAAAACATAGAAAATAAACAATGCGAGAGCATAACACATAAAATACATATACACAAAGATTTTCCCCTCGATCCCAAAACCGGGATTACCAGCTTGATTTTTCATTATGTTCCTTTCAATGTTACAATACATATTTATACATGCCGAAGCATCCAATACCATGGACCGAAAACCATCACATCCAAAACCATGGACCGAAAACCATCACATCCAAAACCATGGACCGAAAACCATCACATCCAAAACCATGGACCGAAAACCATCGCATCCAAAAACATGTGCGAGAATCATGCACAAAACCATAGATGGGTCTGCCCAACCTAACATAGGTTCCAAACCCATAGAGTGTGGTTACCTACACCCCTCAAACCCCCTATGACCCCCCCCCCCCCCGCTACGCAATCAGCGCAACGAAGGGGGGGCTCCCCCCCCCCCCCCTCTAACCCCCCGGTTAACTACGTGGGCTAGTCATGGAAAGAATATAACACAACCCAACATAAGTCTTGGTACTCGCGGAGTAACTCAATGACCTTATCCACCGTGGCATCATCCCAATAGTCACCGAGCGTTGCATACTTTGGTTCAACCTCCGTCCCAATGTTTACTTGCTTTGTTTTTTAGTGGCATGGTAATGTCAGGGTCTTCAATCAATGGTCCTCGAACCTCGTGACAGCCTTCAGTTTCTAGGATGTTAATTTGCCATGGATCCTCATCATCCTCCTCAATATTTACATTGTAACACTCCAGCGCGTAGCTCAGCTGTGTCACCCATTCCGACTAAAGCACTTCCATTGGATCCTGGGGTATTTTGAACATAGTTGCTTTTACTGCTTGTAGCGCATCATCAACAGTATCCCACCAATGATATTCAAACATGAAGGTTAACAGGAATCCTTCGCGCAAGATATCCCATTCGCTTGTGCCATGGCGAAGCTCCGTCTCAGTATACCAATTCATGGGTATGACATCCAGGGAATGATAGAACAAATGCACCCATTCAAGTTGTGGCTCTTCCCAATAGACCTTGGTCCATCTCGCGAGGTGTGTACGTGGATTATCCCATCTATCATACTTGTCTGTTAGTCATATCTGTGATTCCCAAATCATAGGTGCATCATCCTTCCACATCCCCGCCATTCCTTAAAATTTCGCTGGTGCGTACCCCACCACCTTGCGGGCGTATTTCACAGTACCCATTTAGAGCATCGAACCACTGTTGTTCTGGTACCTCTCTTTCAAATTTGTTCAGGAAATCATCCACCACTATCAACCCATCATACATAGGTAGATCCCTTACTTCTGTGGTGACGCAGCGCAGTGATCTTACCATCATGTTGCAATTGAGTGTGGTTACCTCATGTAATCGGTTCTGCCATCGTTCTATTTCCTTGTCTGAATCTGATGTGCAGGAGCTTTCACACTCCCATGAAATCCTGCCATCGGTTGTAGGATTCACCCAATCTTGTTCCCGAGCGGTTATCTTGTAGATACAGTCTAGATCATTGTCGCTCTCGTCGTCGCGCACTAGCTCTATGTAGCGCGATCCTTCCATAGGGTCTAAAGGTACCACTACGCACAGTGACTTTTTCTCAAAAATCATTTTGTGCTTCTTTAGATTTATCACTCCGTTCATATCCGTGGCCCAATCTATTCCCAGTAGCGCGGGATTGGGATTGTTGTCATCAAAAATCTCTATCACTTTGAAATCTGCAAGCGCACTCGCACCTTCGATATCTACCGTTATTTTATGCAATCTTCCCATCGGTAGGATCTTTTGCTAGTTTGCCATTCGCAATTGAATAGGAGACCATTGCAACACGGGCCTGCCATGCGCTCCCATGTATGCTTTGGTAGGACATTCGCATCTGATCCTGGATCCAAAATCACTTGATCCATTTCATATTCTCTGATTTGCACAGTCAACCTCATCTCCCTTCCTGTTTGCGTTGTGTGTTTCCCGAGCTTCTGGACTACGCGCAGTTCCCTTGATCCAGCACATCTAGTGATGAGTTCTTACATCTCTTTCACTGCTTTTTTGTCGCGCAGTAGCTTCATGCATGTCTCTAGAAAGGTAGTGAGCATTGATGGGTCCATCTCCGGTTCTAGTTTGTCTTTATTACCTAAAGTAGAGGCTTCTGTGAAGCTCTTCTTAGCTTCCATGAAAGTCTCCTTCGCGCGCTCTAAATAGAACGTTGGTTCCTTTGTTGGAGCCTTGAGAACCCAGGCACTTTCTTTGGGTTGCTTGCCCTTGTCATCTTCTGTTGTGATATTGCTTCAGAGCACGATGTTTACATTCGAGTCCTCCTCTCGTAGCTCATACCTCATCATTTGCATATTCTGAGTCGGGGGAGGCTGGAGTGTTCCCTTATCGAGCAACCTGGCTATCAGTGTGGGGCATTCCTCCATCTCATGATCAAACTAGGTACAATATAAACATGATGCTCTCGTTGGATTTGTACAATCACGGGCATAATGCCCTGGCCCTCTACAATTGTAACAAATCAGTTGTCCGTGACCCCTTCCTGGTCCCATTCCGCCTTGACCTTTTCCGCGCCCCTAAAATCCGGTGCTCTTCATCCCTGCATTTTGATCGAGGGCTCATGTTTCGGTCTGAACTCTATAGGTAGGAGTCTGATCCATCATCAGTTTGTAACTTCTACAGGTGTGCTCATCATGGCCTACTGACCTGCAGAAATTACAGAACAACTATTGGGACGTCTGCGTATACTTCTATAATAGGTGGCAGTTATCTGTAGCATGCTTCCCTCCTATCTGACAAATCGTGCACCATAATGCAGGCGTCGCGCTCGGTCCTACTTGTACCTCTGGTCTCAATGGCATCGGCCCTCGTCCCGCCAGGGAGTTCGCAAAGACTGGACAATGGTTCTTGTCATGTCCTTGGACTTTTCACTTTATGCACCATACCTCCTTGCACGCTTTTAGGTGGGTTGTCATGTCTTGTTTCAAGCTCTGCATCTCCAGACACAATTTCTTCAACTGCGCGTGTATCTATTGGACTCCCAGGATAGGATCTTATATCGGGGTCTCGTGCAGTCTCATTGTGATCTCCAACGCTTCGGCTTGAGTGGATAGCTTCTGTTGTGACAGCACAGTCCTTAGATGCGGCGTTAATGATGCTATGAACCATGCGTGGTGCTGCCCATCCATTAAGGTCATATTGGCTTCATGAATCATACCCTTAAATCTCTGATCCAGCTCCCAAGGGGTGTCCGTTAGAAGCATCGCGATTTCCTTAAACCCAATAATCGATTATCTCCAATTTTGGCCTGCTAAATTCCTCGTTTAGTGCAGCTTTGATATTTTGAGATCCCTGCATTTGGATTATCATTGAAATGCTTGATGTACCACATCAGTGCGCGATCCTACAAGGCACTAACCAGTATTACCTTCTTGATATTATCATCCGTGACTCCTTGCGCTTCCCATACAGCCTTTACCACAAACCAAAATTGGTCAAGATCTTCGTTCCCTACTCCTTTGAATACCGGTAACTTTATTGCACTCGCCATATTGAACTGTGGTGGTGGCAGAGGTGGTGTGGGCAGAGATGGGGGTGAAGATGGTGAAACTGGTGGTGGTGTAGGTGGGGGTGGTATGTGCGGAATTTGTTGCCTTATCAAACTGATCGCACTTCTTGGTGAAACTTTTGCGATCTCTTCCTCGCTTTCTCATCGAGGTGAAATCAAGGGGCTCGTTTCTATCTCTGTGCTACCTTCATTTCTATAGATCCTCCCACTTCGTTCAGCCCCAAACATTAATTGATTCGCATAACCCGCTTTTCACATAGTAGCATCTTAATCCAAGTGTTCAAACATACTTACCTCGCGGTCCTTTGAGGAAGCGTCGTTCCGCCTCGCTGTAGCTGAATGAAGTGTCTACCGTGAACTCGATGATAAACCCTCCTATAATTCGGTCGAGCCTATGGTCCATAGCGCACGCAATCTTATCTTATGATGCTTCTAGTCTATGCACCAACTCTGGAGTCCATACAATAGGTTTGTCAAGCCTACACCTTCCTTGACTGTCTGTTAACTTCGCGATCCACTCGTACAACTCAGAGGGGAAGGACGTAAAGAAAATTTCACAGATTTCTGTATATATGTAGCGCTCTAACTACTCTTCCTTAGATACTCGCGGATTCCTATTTTCCTCTCGTGAATTTTTCTGTCTAGCCACTCTTCAATTTCTTTCTTTGTCGGATTATAATGACACGACATAAGACATCTCTTATGCAGATCCTGGTCCCGACAACAGAACAATTTGTTGGCTTGTTGGGGCCTGACCCAGGTTCCGAGGTGATTTAGCCAAACAAATCCCGGTACTACTGGCGCTTTTGGCAACAATCCGCGAGGTGCAAACTGAGGTCTCACCCAAAGTAGTATGGGAGGGTGTTAGAACCAGGTTTCTGCACCCTGGATATGTCTGATGATTTCAAGTGGTTCGCGGTTCGACCCTGCGCGCACGTCACTACGCGCACTTACCCGTACCTTGCAGCCTGAGATGTTGCCTTCACGCAGCCCTACTCGGGGGCCGAATGTTGTTATTACCCAAGTCTTTACTAGTATCCCATTGTTAGTTGATTAACTTAGCTTATTTGTATGCATTAAGTTATACTTAGCAATATAAACCATTCATACATGTGCACGTAGTAAATAAACAGTATATTTGTGATTTACATTAACCATGCATTAATCCAAGAATAGATACATGAATTGGTAACAAAACCTTTCTTTATTAATCTCTTCTTCGGTTACAGACTCGACTCCGCCCTGCGCACTCAGCTGCAGGGGTCCGCGCACTCAGCTGCGGACTACTAGGCCTCTGTGCACTCAGCTGCAGAGCCTTCTCCTACTCTACGACCCAAGACACACTTAGACACTTAAGACTCTTTCTCTTCGGTTCTACTTCCTTTGTTGGTTCTCTTACACTTAGAACCTCGCTTTATTTATACAATCCCATGTGTTAGCATTATTGGCTCGATGACATAAGTGTTGTCCTTGATGGAAACTCACTCAAGTAGCAGATCACAAGTTTCAGGCTCTCAGAATGGTAGAAAATGGCAGGTTCGCAGGTTCCTGTTCACAAAGCTGCGGTCATCGGCAGGTTCCGCAGGCGCGCAGAACAAAAGGTGCGGATATGTTCGCAGGTGTACCGAACAAAAAGTGCGGTCGTAAAGTACACACACTTTCATGCAGAGAAAATCACGCGCACGTGGGAAATCTTATGGATGGTCCATGGTATTTGTCCGACGTTTTTGATCCTATGGTTTTGGTCCGTGGTTTTGCTTCTAAAGTATTGAACCCAGGTTTTGGGTCCCTTGTATTGGGTTTCTATGGTTTTGGTCCATGGTTTGAGTAAGGGCTTGTCTATAAAAAGGAAAGGAGATCATTTGGTTGAGCACTCATGTGTTGAATATCTTAAGAAGAGCAAGATCTGAAATTTTGGTGATCGGTTGGTGAGTGATAGCTGGATCTGAATCAAGGAGAAACCTGAGCATTACAAGACGGATCTACTGATGGGTCGAGATCTCCTTGGCGCATGATCAGATCTGTAAATCTATTAGTCTGGGGTATACTTGAAGTCTGAAAAATATCTATACCCGCAGGACCGCAGGTGCGACACGGTGCAGGTGTGGAGAACCGCAGGGCAGACAAGGCGCAGGTGCAGAGAACCGCAGGCCAGTCAAGGCGCAGGTGCGGAGACCCGCAGGCCAGTCAAGGCGCAGGTGTGGAGGTTCGCAGGTTTTGCACACCGCAGGTGCAAAGTTCACAGGACAGACACAGTGTGGATGCAGAGACCCGCAGATTCGACACAGAGAAGGCACGGATGTGTGCAGGCTACTATTGGTGAAGTTGCAGACTTTTCTTGAAATATTGTTTAGCTGCTTTTGCTTATTACTGCAGTGTTCAGGGTTCTGAATTGTTTACTGGTACTGTGTTCTGAGAAGTTATTGATTCAGTAGTTTCACAAGGAAGTTGGTTAATTGCAGATCTATTTGATGTTTGATTGATATTCATGGATCCAGTCTGAAAATTCATGAAACGTGGTCCTTGAGGGAAAAGAGAAGGTTGTAGCCTTCTGCAGGTTGAAGCCTGCGTGCTGGTATAAGACTGCACCAGTATAGAATCATTGTAAAAAGAAGTTTCTAATTGAAAGAAGATAGAGACATATTGCAACAGGTGGTTTTCACCCACATTGGGTTTCCACCTTATATCTTGTGTTCTTTGGTGTGACTATTTGCTCTATTCCTGTTTACTGTTATATGGTTCTAACACACAGATTAATAATCCACATCTGAAGAACATATTAAATTATAAGTCTGGAAAGTATACGCGAGTTCAATTAGTAAGATCTGAAAATATTTGTATAAATTGAAAAGTGTTTGATAATACTGATTCACCCCCCCTCTCAGTATTATTTCCAACAATTGGTATCAAAGCCAGGTCCTTCAGGAAAAGCTTGATCGCTTGAAGGAAGATCAATCATCATGAGCAACTACGAAAGAGAAGCATCTATCAGGCCACCGATTTTTTATGGGAGCAACTTCGTCTATTGGAAGGTAAGAATTACTGCCTATCTTCAATCTCTTGGTATAGAAGTTTAGGATATTGTGGAAATAGGATACACATTTCCATTAGCAAGTCCTACAGATGCAGCTGGTAAGAAGTAGTATGAAACAAATGCAAAAGCGGTCAACACTCTATTGGGAAGCCTATCTCAATCAGAATTCATCAAGGTTATGCAGCTCAAAAGCGCAAAAGAGATATGGGACAAGATCGTTCTGAGCTATGAAGGAGATGAACAAGTAAAACGAGCAAAATCACAAACTCTTAGAATTCAATATGAAAGTCTCAGAATGCATAATGATGAAAGTGTGGCTAGCTATTTCCTATGTATAGATGAGATCGTAAATTGTATGAAAAACTTGGGTGAAGAAATAAAAGAAGTTGTTTTGGTTGAAAAGGTTCTAAGATCTTTGTCTCCGAAGTTTGATTCAAAAGTATCTGCCATAGAAGAAAAGTAGAATCTACAGAATCTTACCACGTCACAGCTGCACGGAATTCTAACTGCTTACGAAATGAGAAAAGGAGGACCATCAAACAGGAGAGAAGTTGCATTCAAGGCTTCAGGAAAATGAGATTACTATGAGTCAGGACATATGTCAGAAGAAGAGGAAGAATCAAATTTTGTCAAGAACCTTCAACGGGGAACTAGAAGATTTAGAGGTAAGTTGCCCTTCAAATTCTTTTCTTGTGGAAGGGTCGGTCATTATGCTGCAAAATGTCCACATAAAGATAAACTAGACAAAGGTAAGGAACCTGTTAGATGGAACAGAAAACAGAATAAGAAGATCTATTACACACATGAAGACAGTGATGGATTGTCAAATAGTGATGAAGATGAACAAGGTAATGATGATAGACTTTTGATGGCTTTTGAAGATGATGATTTCTTGGAGGCTATAAATGAAGAAGGTCTTTATGAAGAAATTTCTAAACTTAAAGTTTGTTTAGAAGACAAGAATATGATTATAGATACTCTAACATTCCAACTTGCTGAAAAAGATAAACACAATGAAGAGTTAGAATGTGATTGTGGGACTTAGAAAAGAAATTGAGAAAACAAAAGCCCTTAATCTCAGATTTGCTAAAGGATCTGAAACTCTAAATGAGATTATCAAAGTGCAGCGTTCTCCTCTAATCAAGACAGGTCTCAAATATTCTGAAGAAGCATCTCAAGCTCAGAAGCAAGCGCAGAAGCCATCCACTCCAAAAGTTATCTTGATGCAGGAAGGAGAAATGAACAAGTTGACAATCAACAACAAAAGCATAATGCAGATCACCAGGTAAATCAGGGACAATTTGCTTCAAGAATGATCAAAGATTATCAAGTAAATCAAGGGCAATCTACTTCAGGGATGAACAGAAGCCTCAACCGACCACAGGTAAATCGTTCTCAATTTAGCTCAAGAATGGATGGAAATTACAATCATATGGCTGGTAGATTTGATAGTCGCAGAAATTTCTTCAATGGCCAATGTTTTTCTTGTCATAACTTTGGTCATAAAGCTGCTCAATGTGTTTCCTACAAGACCATCATGACTAGGGAAGCTCAAAAACAAAGGAGTATGACAGGAATCATGAAAAGAACCTACAATAACTTCTCTGCTCTTGAAAATGAAATAGAATGTTCTATCTGTAACAACTTTGGTCATGAAGATTCTGAATGCAGAAGCAGGTTTCGCAAACAACTTAGAAGGAGCAAGCTGCATTAAGTTCCAAAACATGGAAAAAGAAAGAAACGCAATCGGAAAGATGCGAGATAGCCTTATATGCGGAAGGACAAGAAAATCAATGGTACATCGACAGTGGATGCTCGAAACATATGACAGGTAATAAAGAAAAACTTTAGTCATATAGTGCCTTAGAAAAGGAAAAGAAGGTCTCATTTGGAAATGACACCCCGGCATTCATAAAAGGTAAAGGCTCTGTTCATTTGAAAGAAAAGGTCAAGGCTGGAAATGTGATGTATGTTGATGGCTTAAAGCATAATCTATTAAGTGTCAGTCAGATGTGTGATCAAGGAACTGAGGTAATATTTCGATCAAATGGATGTATTGTTCGTGAGCTTGATACAGGAAAAACAGTGATCAGAGGCATAAGAACTCCAAATAACTTATATGTACTCAAGGGAGAACATCAACAATGCTACTTAAGCAAGAATGATGAACACTGGCTATGGCACAGAAGACTGGGGCATCTTAGCTTCTCTCAGATCAGGAAAGCATGCAAATATCAGGCAGTTCGTGATCTTCCTGACATCAGAATTCTAGACAATACAATATGCAAATCATGTCAATTTGGTAAGCAAACCAGAACTAATTTCCCTGAGAAGGAAGGATCAGCTAGCAGGCCACTTGAACTTGTCCACACTGATATATGTGGTCCAACTAGGAAGAGGTCACCTCGAGGAGAAGAGTATTTCATATTGTTCATTGACGATTTTTCAAGGATGTGTTGGATAGGACTCATGAAGTATAAAGATGAAGCTTTCGAAAAGTTCAATTCATTCAAAGCTTTGGTTGAAAACCAATCAGATCGCAGAATCAAATGCCTCAGATCTGATCGAGGAGGGGAATTTACCTCAGATGAATTTTTTGATTTTTGTGAAGAACATGGAATCAGAAGGGAATTTTCTGCTGCAAGGACTCCTCAGCAAAATGGAGTAGTGGAAAGGATGAACAGAACGGTTCAACAAATGGCCCGTGCTATGCTTGATGAGTCTGGAACTCCTGCAACCTTCTGGGGTGAAGCCGCATTTTCCGCTGTTACTATTCTCAACAAGACAAACGTCTGGTTAAACAGCACTCAGACTCCTCATGAACTTTGGTACGGTAAAACTCCCACGGTAAAATACTTCAAAATATTTGGAAGCAAATGCTACATTAAAAGGACTGATGAAAATCTTGGCAAGTTTGAACCTAGAGCAGATGAAGGCATTCTACTTGGCTACTCTCCCCATAGCAAAGCTTACAAATGTTACAACAAAAGACTTGGTAAAATTGTTGAAAGCATTGATGTAGTGGTTGATGAAGAAGGAAACACTCCTAGGGAGGTAAAATCTGAAGACTTCGAAGAAGACTATCCGTCAACATCAAATCAGATTCATGACGAAGAAGAAACCCATGAGGCACCAGAAGAACAGATAAGGATAGAAGAAAAGACTCCATCCAGATATGTTCAAAAGAATCATCCTGAATCTCAAATTTTGGGGCAGAAAGAGGCAGGTGTGCAAACAAGAAGAACCATTTCAGAAGCTTCAAGCTATCTAGCACTGCTCTCCTCCACTGAACCGCAAAATGTAAGAGAGGCTTGCAAAGATGAATGCTGGGTCAAGGCCATGGAGGAAGAACTCGAGCAGATTGAAAATAATAACACTTGGGAGTTGGTTCCTAGACCAAAAGATAAGAATGTCATAGGGACAAAATGGATTTTCAAAAATAAGCTGAATGAAAATGGGGATGTGGTTAGAAACAAGGCAAGACTTGTTTGTAAAGGATATGTGCAACAAGAAGGCATAGACTTTGAAGAAAATTTTGCTCCAATTGCCAGACTTGAGGCTATAAGAATGTTCCTTTCTCTCTCTAGCTTTCAGAAGTTCAAAGTATTTCAAATGGACGTGAAATCTGCTTTCCTGAATGGAGACTTGGATGAAGAAGTATATATTGAACAACCATATGGGTTTATTCTTGGAAATGATCCAAAACTTGTATGCAAACTCAAAAAGGCTCTCTATGGCCTTAAAAAAGCTCCTAGGGCGTGGTATTATCGGTTGGATAAGTACCTCCATCAACAAGGCTTTATAAAAGGATTAACTGATAGAAATCTATATATAAAGGTTGACAATGAAAAGTTGCTAATACTTGTTGTGTATGTTGAATCTGATATCATCTTTGGCAGCAATGAAGAAGACATGAGTCAAAATTTTGCCTTGGTGATGCAAAAAGAGTTTGAAATGTCCATGCTTGGTGAGCTCACATATTTTCTTGGTTTGCAAGTCCAACAAAACAAAGACGACATTTTTCTATCACAAACCAAGTACCTCAAGCAGATCTTGAAGAAATATGGGATGGAGAATTCGAAACCAGTATGTACCCCTATGGTGACAGGATGCAGCCTCAGCGCAAATGATGAATCGACAGCAGTACATCAACCAACCTACAGATTCATGATTGGTATTCTGCTCTATTTAACAAGTACCCGACCAGACATTATGCATGCAGTGGGAATAGTTGGAAGATTTCAGGCAAATCCAAAGGAAACTCATCTTCAGGCAGTTAAGAGAATCTTCAAGTATCTTCAAGGTACTCAAAACTATGGCTTATGGTATCCTAGAGGTACAGATCTCGCACTTCATGCATACACAGATGCGGATTGGGCAGGAAGCGTGGATGACAGGAAAAGCACTAGTGGTGGTGCATCTTCATGGGTCCTAGATTAGTATCTTGGTTCAGCAAGAAACAAAGCTCTATTGCATTATCTACAGCTGAAGTAGAATATGTAGCTGCTGCATCTCGTTGCACACAACTCCTTTGGATGATGCAATCATTGCAAGATCTTCAAATCACTTATACCCCACCTATCTCCATTTTTTGTGATAATACAAGTGCAATCAGTATTTCAAAGCATCCTGTCATGCATTCAAAGACTAAGCACATACCGATCAAGTATCATTTTCTCCGAGAACAAGTGCTTGAAAAAAAGGTCAAATTGGAGTATGTTCCCTCCAAGGAACAAGTTGTTGATATCCTCACCAAACCACTGCCCAGGGAGACCTTTGAATACCTCAAACAAAAGCTGGGGGTAGTTGATGCATCATCTTGTTGTTGAATCTTGTCTAGTTCAAAGACTGTTGTACGCGAGTTTCATATGGGGTATACACGTACATACGCTGGTTTACGTGGGTGCAGTCGACTTGAAGAAAAACTGATATGGGTCTGTCAGAGACCTTCTGGCACAGGTTCAGGGGGAGCATATATTCTTCTAATAATGCATTGTTGGCATTATCATAGAAGATCTTGGTTCAGTTGTTTTTTATTTCAGGAGGAGCAAGTGCAGAAGGAGAACATGGATTCTGATCTGAATAATGATTGACAGATGTTGTTGATGTTTTGTCTCTATTTCTTTTGTCAAGGTCATGTAACGGCCTATTTTGGTTGCCCCACTATGCCTGGGATGGATAATGTAGTGTGCTTATTATATCATGTATCCCCATTTGGTTGGGAGTTGTATGTATGAGTCTTTGGTGATAGGAAGGTCAGTTATGATGTGTACAGTCACATTTCTTTTGTAGAACATCTTCTTGCAGATCTTGCCTATATGTCAGGGGGAGCTTGGACAGCACAACAGAGCAGAGATTTCAGCATGCATTCAGGGGGAGCATAACCCTTTGCCCTTGATGTCAAAGGGGGAGGAAAGACCTTGAGTGACTTTGGGTTGCCATCAAGTCCAAAGGGGGAGATTGTTGGCATTATTGGCTCGATGACATAAGTGTTGTCCTTGATGGCAACTCACTCAAGTAGCAGATCACAAGTTTTAGGCTCTTAGAATAGTAGAAAATGGCAAGTTCGCAGGTTCCTGTTCACAAAGCTGCGGTCGTCGGCAGGTTCTGCAGGCACGCAGAACAAAAGGTGCGGATATGTTCACAGGTGTACCAAAAAAAAAGTGCGGTCATAAAGTACACATACTTTCATGCAGAGAAAATTGCGCGCACGTGGGAAATCTTATGGATGGTCCATGGTATTTGTCCGATGTTTTTGATCCTATGGTTTTGGTCCGTGGTTTTGCTTCTAAAGTATTGAACCCAGGTTTTGGGTCCCTTGTATTGGGTTTCTATGGTTTTGGTCCATGGTTTGAGTAAGGGCTTGTCTATAAAAAGGAAAGGAGATCATTTGGCTGAGCACTCATGTGTTGAATATCTTAAGAAGAGCAAGATCTGAAATTCTAGTGATCGGTTGGTGAGTGATAGCTGGATCTGAATCAAGGAGAAACCTGAGCATTACAAGACGGATCTACTGATGGGTCGAGATCTCCTTGGCGCATGATCAGATCTGTAAATCTGTTAGTCTGGGGTATACTTGAAGTCTGAAAAATATCTATACCCGCAGGACCGCAGGTGCGACACGGTGCAGGTGCGGAGAACCGCAGGGCAGACAAGGCGCAGGTGCGGAGAACCGCAGGCCAGTCAAGGCACAGGTGCGGAGACCCGCAGGCCAGTCAAGGCACAGGTGCAGAGGTTCGCAGGTTTTGCACACCGCAGGTGCGAAGTTCGCAGGACAGACACAGTGTGGGCGCGGAGACCCGCAGATTCGACACAGAGAAGGCGCGGATGTGCGCAGGTTACTATTGGTGAAGTTGCGGACTTTTCTTGAAATATTGTTTAGTTGCTTTTGCTTATTACTGCAGTGTTCAGGGTTCTGAATTATTTACTAGTACTATGTTCTGAGAAGTTATTGATTTAGTAGTTGCACAAGGAAGTTGGTTAATTGCAGATCTATTTGATGTTTGATTGATATTCATGGATCCAGTCTGAAAATTCATGAAACGTGGTCCTTGAGGGAAAAGAGAAGGTTGTAGCCTTCTGCAGGTTGAAGCCTGCGTGCTGGTATAAGACTGCACCAATACAGAATCATTGTAAAAAGAAGTTTCTAATTGAAAGAAGATAGAGACATATTGCAATAGGTGGTTTTCACCCACATTGGGTTTCCACCTTATATCTTGTGTTCTTTGGTGTGACTGTTTGCTCTATTCCTGTTTACTGTTATATGGTTCTGACACACAGATTAATAATCCACATCTGAAGAATATATTAAATTATAAGTCTGGAAGGTATACGCAAGTTTCATTAGTAAGATCTGCAAATATTTGTATAAATTGAAAAGAGTTTGATAATACTGATTCACCCCCCCTCTCAGTATTATTTCCAACACCATGGTCCATGGACCATGGGTAGGCTGACATTACATTACAAGACTAGGGCGGACAACCCTGTGACTCTATCATACATTTCACGCTCCACGCCCGTAATTCACGGAGTCTTTACAACAATATTGGGTCAAAACTTAGGCTTTGATCCCCAAAACATGCCTCGAGGGGATTCTAAGCCCAACACCATGGAAGTGTGGTAGAGTAGTGGGGTTGATATTCTTCATTTTAGCTTCCCCATTTGTATCTCTGATAGGAAATGTTTTAGGTTGCCTATTTCCTACCATATTTTCAGTGGGTGATGGAATTTATTCTCCTCCTATAGGATCCTCAAAAATCTATGGTTTCTCACCCAAAAAGACCTCTAAATCCTTTGTAGATAGAGTAGGAGGCCCATAATAAAGGAGAAGTAAGGGTTAAATTCTTGTAGAAATGGGGGTTTTAGGCAAAAAAATCCTGAGGTTTCTCTAGATCTACGAGGCATGAAATAAATTACCTTATTTTTTTCCTTTTATGTATTTTATAAACAAAAATATTGATGCAAGAAAAAAATGTTATTTTTAGGAAATTAAACGAGAATGAACCAACTAAAGTAGAAAATAATACTTACTTTGACACCTCCCCAACAATGGCATCAAAAAGTGGTGGGCCTCAATATTACAACAAGAATGTTGCAACTCCCGAGGTTATCAACTTCAATTATCAATCTGGAGTTCATATAAACTTAAGAGGTATCAATACTATATGTACAACAGGTAATATTCTATTTAGGCTAATCTGATGCAATGAAGAGAAGTTAAGATGCTCAAAGACCACTATGCTACAAAAAATACTTGCAAATTCAATAGATGACAAATAGGCCTATTCTAACTTGTAGGAAAGGAAATCATTGAAATAGAACCTATTCTATTGCAAAAAATTAAATGACAGAAAGAAACTCTAATCTATTTTGTAGAAATTAAATGATAGAATAAAATACTAATATAGTTTGCAGAAAGTGAGTCTATGTTATTGCAGGAAAGGAAATGGCAAAAAGAAACCATAATATATTTTGCAGAAAGTAAATGACAGAATAAAATCCTAATCTAGTTTGAAAAAAGTAAATCTATGTTATTACAGGAAAGGAAATGACTACAGTAAACTCTATTCTACTTGCAAGAAGACAAATCAAATTCTCAAGAATGCTGAAGGTAAATAAATCCTATTCTATCTAACAAATACCAAAAGTAAAACCTAATTGCAGGAATCAAACTACAGCCATGAAAGAAAAGTTCCTAAGGGTTCTTTGATCCCATAAAATCCATCTTAAAGGTCTAAATGACGTTGTTGAGTGATGAGTAATGAAGGACAAACTTTTTACACAATTCTAGAGGTGATGTGAAGCAACTTGTGTATTGTTACAAGATGCCCTGTTTTGCTACATGAAACATATGAGAGCAATTTTATGGTGTCTAGGAGAGGTTAGAAGGGTGGAAAAAGGTGGTTAAAGGTTTGGAATTGTGAGAGGGACCTTACCAAGCTCAAGCACACTCAATGAGCTAACTTATGCAAGGTGGAAACAAGGCTAAAAGTTTCTTGTAGCTCGATTAGGGAGTTTTTAGCATGTGGACAGCTTGCAGAAATGAAGAGTAGTGAAGGAAAATTTGATGAGGTGAATGGTTCCAATGCATGAAAATGGTTCTAATTCAATCTATGAAACAATATTTCCCATTTGCAGGTAAATTACGTGTTCAACTAATAAAAACAAGATGGTTAAGAAATTATCAAACTACTAATTGTAGAAAACAAAATAACAATGGAAAGGATGAGTTGAATTTATAATGGAAACTACTATTGCATAAAGAAAACTATATTTATGTCTATCAGCACAAGGTACACAATATTTAGTAAGTAACTCACTTATAAAGCCTACAAGGACAATATTTTTCTCATGAACAAGATTTGTAGAAACTCACAGCTATGTTAGATGCATACAAAGGGAATGTATAGAGGACGGGGCTTGAGTACTTGGGTTGCGCCCTATCACAAGGAGACTAAGGTCCCTTGAAGTAAAATTAGAATGAGAGCAAAGAAATTATTTTTGTTAACCCCAAAATGTGTTCATACATGCAACATAATAACTGAAATGACAAGCAGAAGGCTCTTTCTCTTATAATCGCTAGCCTTCCTCTAGAATTTAAATCCCCACTTAGCTATTATCCTCTCTTATTTATACAAAAATTTCTTGAGAGGAAGCCTCCTTGAAGGGAGGATTGCTTCCCTCCAAAACTCCTAAAAATGTGGATCTCATTCCCTAGTGTTCTCGCAACCACGGGGAAGTAGTAACTACTCATGAACCAGTCGAGCTATGATTAGCTTGTAGCAAGGAAGCCTCCCTGATTCTCTCCTACTGGTCTCCAATGTGATCTACACAATAAATCCTCAATATCATACACATTTAATGTATTAGGCCACAATATATAAAATATCTCCTAACCCTCTGTTGTGGCCAGCTACAACCCCCCTTTTTTATTTAGTGTTATTCCTAAGACTAAATAAGTGGGGACCCTTAGCAAAAATTTAAAAATCAAAGTAGTGTTTAAATTTCCTTTTCGAACAAAATTACCATCATAAGCATAGGAAACCCCCCTTGAAAAATCCAAAAATCTAAGTTTTATGATAATGTAAGACTTAAATCTTTCCTTAGGAATATCGCATCGCAAAAAGATAACGGGATACCTCCTTATGCGCTGAATTTTAAACATTGCGAGATTGCGATATGCGATAATCAAAGATCGCATTGCATACAGCACAATTTACAACGAAACACTTTAATTTGCCAATATGCGATGACGTCGATCGCAAAATCTCATTTCGTAGAAAACAGGTTAACAAAGATTGTCATACATAATATTCCTGCGATCTGTGATATTGCGATATTGCAATATTGTGATCTCGCGATACAGCGACAATGCAATAATGTGATATCACGAGCAACCAACTTTGATGTTATCATTTCGCGATGTTGCAATCTGCGATATTGCGAAGCAAATCGCAAAATCGCTTCATCGCATATCTTTCGGGCTCGTTATTCAAGAAAAGTATTTTCCATAAGATGACACCTGGTTATGCGCTTTAATGCTAATAAATAAGGTAGTTGCCAGTTATTAATGGAATATGGGTTCATGCTTATCGAAAAAAATCATCTCACATAAGGTGGTATACTTGATGTGTCTGCGGCATTTAAAACTTTCCCATCACCCTTCCTTGTCATTCATTTTCACTTCACTTGTGAATTGCAGGAACGGAGAACAGAGGCCGATTTAAAGCAATACGCAGGTTAAAATGGGAAATAAAAGCAAAGCTCTGAGCTGAGAAGAAAAAGAAATGGCGCCCTTGTGTACAGACACGGCCTGTAATAGAGACGCGGGAATTGCTATGTGGGAAGGCATGTATAATCTGCTTGAAGAGGAGAATCCCAGAGTAATAGAAGTTGTTGCCACTCCGGGCTCAAATGGTTCTTCTCAAGCATCCCTTATATAGCTAGTTTGCTCATTCTTACACTGGATAGCAGCAAGGCCCAAAATTCTCCCATACACGGACATGGTGAAGTGGATACTGGACAGTGCAGATATCAGAAACAGACAGTTTAAAACTCAGGGTCAGGGACTTATCGACTCATTCGCTACACAGGATTTAAGG
This sequence comes from Pinus tabuliformis, assembly GCA_031772625.1. Taxonomy (NCBI): domain Eukaryota; kingdom Viridiplantae; phylum Streptophyta; class Pinopsida; order Pinales; family Pinaceae; genus Pinus; species Pinus tabuliformis. The sequence goes on along the minus strand of CM062820.1, from coordinate 555,913,559 downwards.
CTCATGTATCATTTACTGGAGCCACAGGCAACTTATAACAAGCAGTTTATGGAGAAATTTGCAAAAGAAAATCAGGACCTGGCAGAAACCACCAAATACTGGTCTAGGAGGGATGAACCGCTGAAGAAAGATAAACACGGTATGTACAGTACTGGTTCTCTCACCTCCCCATATTGCTTTGCTGCTACCATGCTCTATAGATTGTTTGGAATGCCAGATATCAACAAATTTTCATCTGAATGGCTACCGTTATTGGATGCTGCCACAAATGCCACTATTGTAGATTGGGCCAAAATCTTATCTGAAAATCTAGTCATGTCCATTATAAGTTACAGATCTAAAAGAATTGTCTCTCAAAGAATCTATCCTCCTTTTTACCTATCTGCATATGTAATGGATGCGATATTTTATGTTTCTAAGTTTCCTGTAATGGGTTGGAAGTGGACAACTCAAGATCCCTTACCTATTCATGTCTATCATAAAGAATTGTGGGACTCTAAGTTCACTCCATACTTCTACCAGATTTGTCATGGAATTATGCTGCCCTTGTACAGAATGTTGTATGATAAAGATGCTCTGAGATGCTCTCCTGAAGCAGAGGTAGACATCCTCCCTGTCGCAAGATGGTTCGGGGAGGAATTGTTTACTTATGTCACAGTATTTAGAAGTTATGCTTCCCCTCATGTCCTAGCTTTGTATATCCCTGATAAACTGTTAGCTCGAGAGAGCCTATCAAACATGTGGGGAAGGCGGTCTAACTAAAGATTTGAACAACAAAATGAAGGCTATCTGGCCACAGTTTCCTGTAGCCTGTGGGGCCTTTTCACTATTTGATGTAGGCCACGCATTCACAGAAGTAAATAATATAACGTGTCTACAGTTATTCAAATTTTCAGGAAGACCATTTGACCCTCATGATGTTGCCAAGAATTTCACTACTACAGTCAAGATAAAGGTGTTCTCTAAAGAAAAGGATTTATTCGATGATATATTCCAATAGAAAAGCACACTTGAAGAAATTCTGCATGCAGCCCAATTGCAATTCTCTCTAGAAGAATTTCAAAAGTTCAAAACATACAGGGAAAGAAGGTTAGCTAGTATTCCTTTGGAGAAACTACGCTTAGAACCCGCAAGGGAACCAACTCCAAGTGTTATTATTAGTGGAAGTTCAAGCACAAACAGATCTAAATCCAAGTCTGGAAAAGAAACATCTAAACATTCTAAAAGATCTGGAAATGAACAAGATAAGAGCGAAGGGTCAGTAAAAGATACTGCCCAGTCAATGGAATTTCTACAGCAACAGGTTTTTACCTCTCCACAAATAGATCCTCCCCCTCTTGTCATTCAGCCACCGCCAGTCACAACCGAACTAGATAAAGAATGGGAAACCTTCAATGACTTGATCAATCTTGAAGGAAAAACCATAAAAACACCTGTGAGCAATGCACAGGTAACAAAAGAAGTAGTCACAAGAACAGTCAGCAATGTCTCAGATATGGAGCATATCCCTATTACCCCATCCTCTGAGCTTATGCTCAAAATAGAATAAATTCCTCCTCTTGATGTATTTTATAGCCCACAGCACAAAGCAGTAGTAAGAAGACAGAGGAAGAAAAGGAAATTGGAAAACGTGCTCCCTCAAGACACAGAACAATTAGATGTCCTGTGGCAAGATCCCACTAGCAATCCCACTGAGAATCTCACCAAACTATCTCAGATCGCAGGAGCATATGCCTCTGCGACTATTGATAAAGCATCTAAGGTACAGCAATTGCTAAAAGAAAAGGAAGACCAGATACAAGTTTTGCAACAACAGTTTCAACAAGCTAACGCTAACAATGAAGCACAGAAACAGCTTGAAAGGTTGCAGCAGGACTTCCAACAAATGCAGATAGGATATCAAAAGTTTGGATGAGAAAGGAAAGCAGTTATAGGATTTACAGGAGATGCACAAGGACAATCCTAAACTTACAGAATTTATCACAGAGTCCATTTCCTTGAATGAACAATTACTACAGCATCAGGAAGCGTTGGGCCAAAAGATATCGTAGTGGAACTATTATTGTGAAATAAGTGATAAAACCAATAATCAAGTGGTAGATTTACGAAGTGACTATGATTTAGTTGATAAACGGGTGACTGAATATTTGGCTTGGCAAGAAACAGACGAGGGAAAAAGAGCAGGTGCACCAAGGATCAACGAAAACCATAAAGAAATGCTCTTTAACAAATGGGATGAGCAAATCAGGGAGGCAGAGCAAGCAGCAGAAGGAGCAGCCACGGCAGCAAGCAGTAATATTAATTGTGTAAATGAAAATTTGCACAGGGAAAATTTGATCGCAGAGACCACTCCAGGATATTTACCTAACGCACAGCAAATACAGGCAGATTGGAAGCAGAGAGCTCAAGGAAAGACAAAAGCAATCCAAGGGTTAACCAAGTTGAACTGGGATTATTACTGGGCATACTTGGTAAATCCACATAACGAGTGGATGACTCTTAAGTGTATCATCAATTCGACCGAAAAAATGGTGCAAGCTCTTGTTGATTATGTTTTCTCAACTCAGCTAAAATTGAAAGTCGGCCAGCTGACTCTTCTCAAACAGATGCTGCATGCGTGCGATTTCAAGGACCAAATACAGAAATAGTTTAATTTTAGATTCAATTTTAGTTTTAATTTTGTTTTATTTTCCTGAAATGAGGACGGTCATTTAAACCGCATCCTACATTTTTGTAATAATTTATTTTTAGATTTAGTTAGTAGTATTTAAACCCCTCTCATGCATTTAGAGAGGGGTCCTTAAATTTATCAAAAACTTATCCCCAGAACATGCACTTATGTACCCTCTGAGGAGGTTTTGATGAATGAATGGAATAGGATTTATTGATGTTTGCATTTGATATTTGTTACTGATGTTTCACTTTTGTACTCTTAGTGGATGTTAGATCAAGAGGAGATAAATCGTTATCGCTTGAAGCTCATGAGTAGGACTAGTTATAAATGGTATTTCTATCTCTTAATTATTTCTGCCTTGTGTTAAAGTGATTTTCAGTTCAGTTATTTATATATTGATGTATGAATTCTTGAGTTATCATTTGGCACTTTTGTACGGTGATAGCTATTTATTTATGCTTAGTGTATGAATAGCTTACTATGCGATATGTTTTTAACAACTGTTTCGTCTAACTTTTTATACGAAGTGGTTCATATTTATTGAATTCTTTTCTTATAACAGTTGAATGATCTTTATTACCAGTTGTTATTTGAAATCATTTTAGATCGCATAAAGGAAAGATTACACCCCGAGTTAGTGTAGATTTAGATATTTCTGCTTATTAGAATAATAATTTTCTTATTATTAGATTAGAATTAGAGTAGAAGTATTCCATTTAGAAACTGTTAGAAACAGAAATATCCATATTTCTCACACACACACATAAATTGGGAAACTGGTCCCATATCCCTAGTCGGACCTGCTATACCAAACGGAAAAGGAGTTGCCAACCAAGGTCCGGACCGAGCGGGTATCCCCCTTGTTGTAGACCCGATTTTCAGGGCTTCAACATATTTGGTACTAGAAGGAGGGCCACGAATTGTGAATGGCAAGAAAATCTAAATCTAAATACCATTATGAGAGTAAATCGCCCTCACCATCTCCTCCAACTTCTCCATTACATTCAGAAACCTTAAATCCAGAGTTAGAAGTCGCTAGAGCAACAGCCGCTGCTACAAACCCTAATATTTCAAAACAATCTACTATTGAACCTCTTGAAGTTGAATCTTTGATTCACAAACTTCAGTGATTTTCAATATCTCCTCAAAAATCTGATAAATCTCAAGGCAGCGTGACTTCGCAATATAATCCTGCTCATCCTCTTACCAAGTTAAAGAGTGAAAAGTTTGGTGTTCAGCCAACTGAATTACCTCTACCTACTAGGAAGAGAGCAAGGAAGTCTCCTAAAGGATCCGATAGTGAGACTCTTTCATCGTCATCATCCATCTCAACCTCTTCACCGCAAAGTCAACCATCCACTCCTCCACTTCAGATCATTGTCCATCAACCTATTGCAACTTCCTCAACTCCTTCTCAACCATTTGGAGTCATAATATCCTCATCTTCTCAACCACAGGGATCATCTTCTGCACTTTCCTCTGTTAGTAGTTCAGTGATGGCCCAAACTCGATGGAATAACCCAGGGGCAGTCTTAATGCCTGCACCCTTGAGTCAGATACCGGCCCATCCTGAAAAATGGCTGCCTAAGTTTAACCCTGAGGCAGGCATGCTAGCAGAAGAACATATAAATAAATTTATGTTATCCATGAATCTCAATGGAGTTGTTAATGAAGATGTTGTTGTTCGAATTTTTCCTTATACTCTGCAAGGAACAGCCGGATCATGGTATTTCTCATTACCATCTGGATCTATTACTAGTTGGGACATCTTCCAAGAACAATTTCTGACCAAGTTTGGTGATGACAGGTCTACAGCGACACTAATCAATGACTTGTCTAACCTTAGGGCCGAGTCAAGAGAGCCTATCAAAGATTTCAATTTACGTTTCAATAAAATTTTAAACAAAATTCCTACTGCTTCTCAGCCTAGTGAAGAAGTGCGAAGTGAATGGTACATTATTGCTTTACCATCAAACTTTGTGATCTTTGTTGATAGGGCTAACAAAACAACCTTGGTTGAAAATATGAAAGAAGAAATAACAGTAGAAAAATTTATTACGGCCCTAGAAAAGAAAAACGCGATAGAAGAACGCAAAACTAAGAAGGTTTCTTTCAAAGAAGATCCCAAGAAAAAACAATCCAAAGATCCATTTGATTTAGAAGGATTACAAAAAGTTTTGAAGACCATGTCTAACGAAATTGTCGACATCAAGAAACAAGTGGCAGAAACTTCTTCTAAAAATCCATACAGGCCTTTTAAAATAAATCCTTCAACTGATTCCAAAACCCCTAACGCTATTTCAAATGTTGAATCAGAAGAAGAAGAAGAGGAAAATGCTACTGAAGAACAAAGCGATGAAGAAGAAGTTGTAGAGTTACAAGGTATGTGGGATTTCATCCTCCCAAATGAAGAGGATCAAGAGGCATTCCCGGTTAGTACTCGCAGTAGAAATCAACTTGATCCTCCTCAACCTGCACCTAAGCCAAAGAGCGCAAGCTCGATGTCTAAGGATAAAGTCGCAGCCAAGAAAACATCACCTAAAGCGACTCAAACCAGCCCAGTCCAAACAGACACATCTACTCCATCTAAAACGCTAATTGTTTCGGATGAAATGGAGTATAATATCGTAGAAGACATGAAAAATACTAGGGCCAATATTACTCTTTTCGAATTGAGCAAGTTAAAACACCAGCAGAGAGTACTTTTGAAAGAATTGCATGTTGTACCAGTTGCATCTTTACCAGATGTTGTAATCTCTCAATCTTCCCATGATATGGGAAGACCTCCAACTAGTACGATGAATAAGGTTGATCCAAACGATATCGCATTAATTGGAGGAAGATCGAGATCGCATACTCCCCATTTCTCCTTACTTATGAAATTTTCAATAAAAACATGCATAATTTCTTAGTTGATTCTGGAGCTTCATCAAATATTTTGCCAAGATCAATTTGTGCAAAATTGAATGTTCAACCACAGAAATCCGCTGTGCGCATAGTTCAGCTAGATCGATCGCAAGTCGAAGTGATTGGCGAGTTAAATCAGGTTACCATAAGGCTGTCATCCAACCCAAAGGTATGTCAAGTTATCGACATTTTAGTTGCTGATATTCCTGAATTTTATGGCTTAATTCTTAGCAGAGATTGGTCAGAAAAACTTCATGGATACTTTGCAACTGATTGGTCGCACATGTGGCTCCCTTATAATGGTAAACCAAACCAGATAAAAGTTGAACATGAAAAACATCAGAAATACATAGTAACAGAACTCGAGGGAGAAAACGAACTAGTAGCATACAATTCTAACATTATTGGCAACTATTCAGTAGATTCTTTTCTAGGAAATTTTAATGCTCATACTTCACCTTACTTAGAACATTCTGTTTTATCTCAAGTAGAAAATTTTTCTCAAACAGATAGTTCTAAATGCATTAATTTTATAGATAGTCCTATAAATAAATCTTTGTTTTGGAAATTATTTTTTGATGGTTTTAAGTCTAACAAAGGAGCAGGAGCAGGATGCGTGTTAGTAAGCCCAAAGGGAGATAAAACCATGCTAACTTACAGACTCGAATTTGAGTACACCAACAATACCGCAGAATACGAGGCTCTAATCCAAGGGTTGTACAAGGCAATCGGATTAGACGTCAAATACCTGCAAGTTTTCGGAGATTCTGAAATTGTAATAAGACAGGTACGTAATACTATACACTGTTTATCAAGTCATTTAAAGCATTACCAATCTTTAGTTCAAGATCTGACTGAACATTTTATAGCATTTAACATTTCATCAATTCCCAGACTTCAGAATGCTAGCGCAGATCTCTTAGCCAACGTAGCTTCCAAGCTCATTCCTTCAGAAGATTTTAGCCCTGACCGATTTTCAATTGAGTTAATTTTTAGACCATCTATCCCTGATAACATTACCAATTGGAGGATTTTCAACGACGATCCTGATATCGTGAGTTTTCTCACATCTAAAGGATCCTACACCAATCAAATAATTGACGAAGACCAACATGACCAACAATTGCAACAGGATAGTACTAACAATGCTATACCTAAATCAGTAGTCAAATTAGAAGACCTTTATGATTTGAAAGATCGATTCAAAAGATCTGCCAATTCAAAACTCCAAAGTTCAACTTTGAATTATGAATTAGTAAATCTAGGAACTGATGCCAAACCGCAGAATATCAACCTAGGCCTTGGCCTAGCCCCTGAAGAAAAATTAGCATATATCCATCTCTTGAAACAGTACAAAAGTGTCTTTGCTTGGAATTACGATGAACTCAAAACATACGACACCTCCATCATCCAACATACTATCCCAATGATTGATAATGAAAAACCTGTCCAACAAAAGCTGAGAAAGATCCATCCAAATTTAGAAAATCAGATCAAAACTGAACTCAACAAGTTATTGAAAGCCAAAATAATCTTTCCCGTTAGACATTCTAAATGGGTCTCCAATATGGTACCTGTTAGAAAGAAAAATGGAGATATTAGAATCTGCATTGACTTTCGAAACCTTAACAAGGCCTGCCAAAAGGATAATTTTCCTTTACCTCCCATGGAACAAATACTGTAGGCAGTTGCGGGCTCAGAATTAATGTCATTCTTGGATGGATTCTCAGGATACAACCAAGTGTTGGTACATCCCAACGATCAATTGAAAACCGACATTCAGAACTAAGTGGGGCACATACGCATATCAAAAGATGCCATTTGGTTTGATTAACGTGGGTGCCACATTTCAGAGAGCCATGGACATTGCATTCAAAGGGTTAGTTAATAAGTCAGTGGTAATCTCTTTTGGATGACATTATTGTTTATTCCAAGAAACAAAACAACCATCTCAGGGATTTAAAATAAATCTTCCAACATTGTTTAAGGTATGGGATTTTGCTTAACCCGAAAAAATCTTTTTTCGCATTGAAGGAAAGCTTCTAGGATTCATAGTGTCAAAATCTGGAATTCACATTGATCCCGACATAATCAAGGAAATTTACGTAGTACCCCTACCTCACAATAAGAAAGCCATGCAATCTTTCCTTGGCCATATTAACTTTGTAAAGAGATTCGTTCCAGACTTTTCAAGAATCGTGTCTCCTTTACAAGCCATGATTAAAAAGAACACAAACTTTAAATGGGGCCAAGATGAACATGAGGCATTCAATCTGATCAAACAAGCATCAATGCTCCATCTTTAGCCACTCCAAATTTTTCCGATCCTTTTATTTTGTATACATTTGCCTCAGATATATCATATGCTGCGATACTCACTCAAACAAATCAAGAAAAAGCGGAAGCCCCAATTGCTTTTTTCAGTTCCAATTTACAAGGTGCTGAGTTGAATTATTCAGATGTGGAGAAACAAGCTTACGTTGTTTTTAAAGCAATTAAATATTTCATACCTTTTTACTCAAAACACATACCAAGATCATAGTACCATTTCCAGCGGTAAGAAATCTTCTAGTACAGAAGGATGTGGGTGAGAAAAGGGCCAATTGGGTTACTGCCTTACAAGAATATGACGTAGAAATCAAACCAACAAGTATTGTAAAGGGTCAAGGCTTTTGCAAAATGCTGGCAGGAGCATCGCTAATGCCTGAAAATCCATCTGAAGAGGTACAAGTGTACGAGATAAGCCTAAACAATGTTGAGTCCTTATATGCTGATATTATTTATTATCTAAAGAATGGATATGCTCCTCCAAACCTCGATCATACCAAGAAAATAGCTCTAAGGTTAAAAGCCAAACAATATCAACTCGTGAATGACGTTCTTTTCAGAATAAATTATGATTCTGTTCTCCTTAGATGTCTTGAGAAAACTGAAGCTGAAAAAGTCTTGCAGGAACTCCATGATGGGCTAGTAGGCGGACACTACGCTGGAGACACCACTGCTCATAAGATCTTACGCACATGCTATTACTGGCCCACATTATTCAAAGACGCACATAACTACGTAAGGAAATTCCAAGTCTGTCAAACCGCTGCTAGGAGACAAAAGAAACCATCCTTTCCACTGCAACCAGTTACCATCGAACAGCCTTTCGATCAGTGGGGATTGGACATAATAGGTGAGATTGTTCCTCACTCTTCTAAACAGCATAGATGCATCCTTACAGCAACTAGATTACTTTACTAAATGGGTAGAAGCAGTTCCACTCAAGACGGCTAATGCTGAAAATATCATTGAATTCATAGATCAATTCATAATCACTAGGTTTGGATTGCCTTCCGCTTTAATGTTTGATAATGCATCATACTTTTCTGGAAATGCAATGACTGAATTTGCACTCAAAAGGGGTTTCAAACTTAAATACTCGGCCAATTATTATCCACAAGGGAATGGGTTAGCTGAATCTACAAATAAGAACTTAATCAGAATCATTAAGCGAACCTTTGACCAAAATCACAAAAATTGGCATAAGTCTTTAATATATGCTTTATGGGCAGATCGAATAACGCAAAAAGCCTCTATCGGCACTTCTCCCTTTAATTTAGTTTATGGGAAAGAAGTGGTTCTTCCAACACATCTGGCAATTCCCTCTTTAGCCTTGGTTCAAAATATTGATGAAGTACCAACTTCCTCTTTACAACTTAGGCAGCTGGAATTAATTAAATTAGAAGAACAATGAGAAAGGGCTAAGACAACTCATGCTCATCATCAAGCATTGGTGAAGGCCTCTTTTGATTCCAATATGATATCCAGAAAAGATTTTCAGATGGGAGATCTAGTTTTAAAATGGGACAAGACTCATGAGGAAAAGGGAAAGCATACAAAATTTCAAAGAATGTGGCTTGGTCCTTTTCACATAATAGAAGTCATAGGTCCATCTACCTTCATGTTACAAGATTTAACAGGGAAAAGAGAATCTCTACCTGTTAATGGTCAGATACTTAAGAAATATTTTCCATAAAAGAACATTCTTCTATTTTGTAGAATAGTTGTTTTTCTTTTCATAATAAAACCAGTTGTGAATGATTACAATAGGCATTTACGAAAAAGACACTAATTCTCTTTCAAATTTTGATCTTTCGCTTGTATAAATAGCAAATCTTTTGGAAAATTGATCTTTATTATTGAAAGATACACTTAAAAACTCTAGCCTAGATATGATACTAGTTTCAACTTCATAAAATTTGATGAAAACAACCTTTAGTGATAAATTGTTTTATATCAGTGCAATGAAAGGTATCAATAACAAAATAAAGATTCTCTGTAGAACAGCTATTTCCAAAAACTCTATTATTGTCATCCATAGCTATCTTAAGGAAAAAATGACTTCCTCCCTACTAAGGAAATCACAACTTTCAGAGGAACAATCCAAGGATACACTTTATCTTAAAGAGTAGGAGGTCTCATCACAAGCCGGCTTATCATGATCATTGATGTTATAACTTGTTGACTTTGCCAATACTGCATACCACAATAGGGCAATGACTCGAGATTGTTGCAATCAAAAGGCAAGGGGTCTCATCACGAGCCAGCTTGTTCAGCAAAGTTATAAATCAGTGAATGATTGTGTCATGAATTGGCTACCAAACCAAGACATTGCTCTTTAAGAATAAAAAAGAAAATGAAAGTAGAAAGTGTGGATGTGGATTCTTATTTGGGAATTGTAGGTTTCTTTAAGTAGGATACAGGATCATTGCTGGGTAACAGGTAACCCTGTCGAGGCTATAAACACCTGCTGGCAGCAGAGGCTCTACCTACGAAAAATGAGCATATTTAAAACTGGTTTACAGAGAAGACTTTGTTTTATCTTTACAAGCCAAGTAATGACTGATGTAAATACAAGGACTAGCTTGAGGCAGCAAATAATCAAAGTTGAAAATAGTTGAAAAAAATGTCATTGACAGGTTAAAGTAAAATGTACTTTATCTTTCTATAATAAAGTTTAACTTTCTGGAAAATTTTCTGTTTTGGAAGTTTTGAAAATTCAAAAAGCAGCAGAGATAATTGGTTCTTCCAAGTGAATCGCCAATTGTTGTGGCCAGCAACAACCCCCCTTTTTTATTTAGTGTTATTCCTAAGACTAAATAAGTGGGGACCCTTAGCAAAAAATTTAAAAATCAAAGTAGTGTTTAAATTTCCTTTTCGAATAAACTTACCATCATAAGCTTAGGAAGCCCCCCTTGAAAAATCCAAAAATCTAAGTTTTATGATAAGGTAAGACTTAAATCTTTCCTTAGGAATATCGCATCGCAAAAAGATAACGGGATACCTCCTTATGAGTTGAATTTTAAACATTGCGAGATTGCGATGTGCGATAATGAAAGATCACATCGCATACAGCACAATTTACAACGAAACACTTTAATTTGCCGATATGCGATAACGCCGATGACAAAATCGCATTTCGCAGAAAACAGGTTAACAAAGATTGTCATACATAATATTCCTGCGATCTGCGATATTGCGATCTCGCGATACAGCGACAATGCGATAATGCAATATCACGAGCAACCAACTTTGCGATGTTATCATTTCGCGATGTTGCGATATTGCGAAGCAAATCGCAAAATCACTTCATCGCAGATATTTCAGGATCGTTATTCAAGAAAACTATTTTCCATAAGATGACACCTGGTTATGCGCTTTAATGGTGATAAATAAGGTAGTTGCCAGTTATTAATGGAATATGGGTTCGTGCTTATCGAAAAAAATCATCTCACGTAAGGTGGTATACTTGATGTGTCTATGGCATTTAAAACTTTCCCATCACCCTTCCTTGTCATTCATTTTCACTTCACTTGTGAATTGCAGGAACGGAGAACAGAGGCCGATACAAAGCAATACGCAGGTTAAAATGGGAAAGAAAAGCAAAGCTCCGAACTCAGAAGAAAATGAAATGGCGCCCTTGTATACAGACACGGCCTGTAATAGAGACATGGGAATTGCTACGTGGGAAGGCATGTATAATCTGCTTGAAGAGGAGAATCCCAGAGTAATGGAAGTTGTTGCCACTGCGGGCTCAAATGGTTCTCCTGAAGCATCCCTTACAAAGCTAGCTTGCTCATTCTTACACCGGATAGCAGCAAGGCCCAAAATTCTCCCATACACGGACATGGTGAAGTGGATACTGGACAGCGCAGATATCAGAAACAGACAGTTTAAAACTCAGGGTCAGGGACTTATCGGCTCATTCGCTACATAGGATTTAAGGCTCATGTATCATTTACCGGAGCCACAGGCAACTTATAACAAGCAGTTTATGGAGAAATTTGCAAAAGAAAATCAGGACTTGGCAGAAACCACCAAAGACTGGTCTAGGAGGGACGAACCGCTGAAGAAAGATAAACACGGTATGTACAGTACTGGTTCTCTCACCTCCCCATATTGCTTTGCTGCTGCCATGCTCTGTAGATTGTTTGGAATGCCAGATATCAACAAATTTTCATCTGAATGGCTACCGTTATTGGATGCCGCCACAAATGCCACTATTGTAGATTGGGCCAAAATCTTATCTGAAAATCTAGTCACGGCCATTGTAAGTTACAAATCTAAAAGAACTGTCTCTCAAAGAATCTGTCCTCCTTTTTACCTATCTGCATATGTAATGGATGTGATATGTTATGTTTCTAAGTTTCCTGTAATGGGTTGGAAGTGGACAACTCAAGATCCCTTACCTATTCATGTCTATCATAAAGAATTGTGGGACTCTAAGTTCACTCCATACTTCTACCAGATTTGTCATGGAATTATGCTGCCCTTGTACAGAATGTTGTATGATAAAGACGCTCCGAGATGCTCTCCTAAAGCAGAGGTAGACATCCTCCCTGTCGCAAGATGGTTCGGGGAGGAATTGTTTACTTATGTCAGGGTATTTGGAAGTTCTGCTTCCCCTCATGTCCTACCTTTGTATATCCCTGATAAACTGTTAGCTCGAGAGATTGCCTATCAAACCTGTGGGGAAGGCGGTCTAACTAAAGATTTGAAAGACAAAAAGAAGGCTATCTGGCCACAGTTTCCTGTAGCCTATGGGGCCTTTTCGCTATTTGATGTAGGCCACGCATTCACAGAAGTAAATAATATAACGTGTCTACAGTTATTCAAATTTTCAGGAAGACCATTTGACCCTCATGATTTTGCCAATAATTTCACTACTACAGTCAAGATAAAGGTGTTCTCTGGAGAAAAGGATTTATTTGATGATATATTCCAACAGAAAAGCACACTTGAAGAAATTCTGCATGCAACCCAATTGCAATTCTCTCCAGAAGAATTTCAAAAGTTCAAAACATACAGGGAAAGAAGGTTAGCCAGTATTCCTTTGGAGAAACTACGCTTAGAACCCGCAAGGGAACCAACTCCAAGTGTTAGTATTAGTGGAAGTTCAAGCACAAATGGATCTAAATCCAAGTCTGGAAAAGAAACATCTGAACATTCTAAAAGATCCGGAAATGAACAGGATAAGAGCGAAGGGTCAGTAAAAGATACTGCCCAGTCAATGGAACTTCTACAGCAACAGGTTTTTACCTCTCCACAAAGAGATCCTCCCCCTCTTGTCATTCAGCCACCGCTAGTCACAACCGAACTAGACAAAGAATGGGAAACCTTCAATGACTTGATCAATCTTGAAGGAAAAACCATAAAAACACCTGTGAGCAATGCACAGGTAACAAAAGAAGTAGTCACAAGAACAGTCAGCAATGTCTCAGATATGGAGCATATCCCTATTACCCCATCCTCTGAGCTTATGCTCAAAATAGAAGAAATTCCTCCTCTTGATGTATTTTATAGCCCATAGCACAAAGCAGTAGTAAGAAGACAGAGGAAGAAAAGGAAATTGGAAAATGTGCTCCCTCAAGACGCAAAACAATTAGATGTCTTGTGGCAAGATCCCACTAGCAATCCCACTGAGAATCTCACCAAACTATCTCAGATCGCAGGAGCATATGCCTCTGTGACTATTGATAAAGCATCTGAGGTACAACAATTGCTAAAAGAAAAGGAAGACCAGATACAAGTTTTGCAACAACAGTTGCAACAAGCTAACACTAACAATGAAGCACATAAACATCTTGAAAGGTTGCAGCAGGACTTCCAACAAATGCAAATAGGATATCAGAAAAGTTTGGATGAGAAAGGAAAGCAGTTATAGGATTTACAGGAGATGCACAAGGACAATCCTAAATTTACAGAATTTATCACATAGTCCATTTCCTTGAATGAACAATTACTACATCAGCAGGAAGCGTTGGGCCAAAAGATATCACAGTGGAACTATTATTGTGAAATAAGTGATAAAACCACTAATCAACTGGTAGATTTACGAAGTGACTACAATTTAGTTGATAAACGGGTGACTGAATATTTGGCTTGGCAAGAAACAGACGAGGGAAAAAGAGCAGGTGCACCAAGGATCAATGAAAACCATAAAGAAATGCTCTTTAACAAATGTGACGAGCAGATCAGGGAGGCAGAGCAAGCAGCAGGAGCAACCACGGCAGCAAGCAGTAATATTGATTGTGTAAATGAAAATTTGCACAGGGCAAATTTGATCGCAAAGACCACTCCAGGATATTTACCTAACGCACAGCAACTACAGGCAGATTGGAAGCAGAGAGCTCAAGAAAAGGCAAAAATAATCCAAGGGTTAACCAAGTTGAACTGGGATTATTACTGGGCATACTTGGTAAAGCCACATAGCCAGTGGATGACTCTTAAGTGTATCATCAATTTGGCCGAAAAAATGGCACCAGCTCTTGTCGATTTTGTTTTCTCAGCTCAGCTAAAATCGGAAGTCGGCCAGCCGACTCTTCTCAAACAGATGTTGCATGCGTGTGATTTCAAGGACCAAATACAGAAATAGTTTAATTTTAGATTCAATTTTAGTTTTAATTTTGTTTTATTTTCCTGAAATGAGGACGGTCATTTAAACCGCATCCTACATTTTTGTAATAATTTATTTTTAGATTTAGTTAGTAGTATTTAAACCCCTCTCATGCATTTAGAGAGGGGTCCTTAAATTTATCAAAAACTTATCCCCAGAACATGCACTTATGTACCCTCTGAGGAGGTTTTGATGAATGAATGGAACGGGATTTATTGATGTTTGCATTTAATATCTGCTATTGATGTTGCACTTTTGTAGTCTTAGTGGATGTTAGATCAAGAGGAGATAAATCGTTATCGCTTGAAGCTCATGAGTAGGACTAGTTATAAATGGTATTTCTATCTCTTAACTATTTATGCCTTGTGTTAAAGTGATTTTCAGTTCAGTTATTTATATATTGATGTATGAATGCCTGAGTTATCATTTGGCACTTTTGTACGGTGATAGCTATTTATTTATGCTTAGTGTATGAATAGCTTACTATGCGATATGTTTTTCACAATTGTTTCGTCTAACTTTTTATACGAAGTGGTTCATCTTTATTGAATTCTTTTCTCATAACAGTTGAATGATCTTTATTACCAGTTGTTATTTGAAATCATTTTAGATCGCATAAAGGAAAGATTACACCCGGGGTTAGTGTAGATTTAGATATTTCTGCTTATTAGAATAATAATTTTCTTACTATTAGATTAGAATTAGAGTAGAATTATTCCATTTAGAAACTGTTAGAAATAGAAATATCCATCTTTCTCACACACACACATAAATTTGGAAACTGTTCCCATATCCTCAGTCGGACCCGCTATACCAAACAGAAAAGGAGCTACCAACCAAGGTCCGGACCGGGCGGGTATCCCCCTTGTTGTAGACCCGATTTTCGGGGCTTCAACACCCTCCTAAGAACATATTATATCTTGAAAAATGCATTATCAAATAAGAAAAGGAAGGTTTAAACATTCAAAAGGATGGTCAGATGGGCCTTAAATTATACCTATTTGGGAGGTCGGTCAGTTGGTTATCTATTTGTTTCTCAAATCTATTTTTCCTCTATCAAGTAGTGCCTTCAGGTCATGGGAGAATTTGGAAACCATACCACTGTCATGCAATGGAAGGTATGAGTCGCTCGTTTGTTGTTTCGACTTATCTCACTCATCTATGTTGGGTATGGAGAGTTCTAAAAAGTACTTCTAGTTTCATGGTTCATCTATGTTTAGGTCTCTCAAATATTTGGAGGGGATTTCTTGTGTGGTTAGAAAGGAGTGTTCTTCCAAGGCTCCCATCCATCTTCCTTCTCTCACATGGTTGGTGGTTGAGCTCTTACCTCTCTAGGGAAATCATTCCTTAAGGTAGAGGTCACGGTGGGAACAATGGAAGGAGAGGGTCTCAATCTCCTTCATATCAAGCTCATCATGTTGCAGATCATTCTACCATAATGTACTGCAAAATAACCCATCTTAGATCTGCAAGGAAATTGAGGATACAGAGTAGGGTGCTCGGTTAGAACATCAGTATGTTTTTTTATGAGGATGTAATGAGACAAATGGGTTATTATATTTCATATATCGGATATAATAAGACCAAAAAAGCACATTATTTGCAAGTTTTGGATGTATATTGGTAGATTAAAACAATAACATAGGAACTCCTAATTGAGAGAGTCGAGGAGCATCAAGAGATCCTCTTAACTATGGATATATTGAGAAGATAGATTGGGAAATTGGATCGCAAGGTGATGGTGCTAGCAGAGAAACTAGCAAGCATTGATTTTTCAAACTCTATGGAGGATTTTGATCCACCATAAACTATCTAGGTGGATTCCCCCACATTTTATATGTTTTCCATGTTGGAAATATCAAGGGAGAGGTGAATTAGTATTTCACTTTTCTTTGCAATTTAGTATCATAAGCATTAACCAATAACATCACATCAAGAAATGCACAAGAATTATATGAACATTTATTTATATTACAAGGGAAGCTACAACTTATGGTTTACCAGCTACAATTGTAAGGGCTACAACCGCAATATATTTACCAGCCACTACTAGAAGGAGCTACAACCCCTAGTTTACTAGCATCCACTGAAAGAAGGCGACAACCTCCTAAAAGAAGTTGCAACTTTCTTCCCTAGCACCACCCTTCCACCCTAAGAACAAAAGATAAAACAATAACTTATTGGGCTTTTGTACTAGGGATAATGAGTCAATTACAACAATATTCAATAATTTCAATAATCAAACAATCTAGGCATTGTCCTCTTATTCAACCACCATTTATCATCAACTATTGTTCCACTGCATCATCGTCATACAAATTCATGTCATCGGGTTTATCTCCCAAGAACAACTCAATGTGCCTTTGATATGCCCTTTGACCATCTTCTAATTGCCTCAAACTCAATCTCCAAATCGCACAAATGCACACTGCATACCACAAAACCATATACTGTAATTCATACAAAATCTCTTAACAGTACTCAGAAAGGTCTTCTTTAAGCTGTAGTACTCAGTCTTAGAAAAATGGATGTTTCCCTCAACGTGTGGCCTAGACAGGACCTCCAACCTTGTTTTGAATGCTACTAAATATGATCCAAAATTGTGCCCATAATTGGCGCTTAAAGCACATCCAAAAGAGATTCTTGAATAGCATCACGATAAGGTGTTGGAGCTCGACCTTCCCTCAGAAATATGCCCTAGACTGTGGCTTACTAATTTAGTCTAAGTTATTCATAAAATTGGTATCCTTGACCTCAGAAGAAACCTCAGACAAGGCCACAAATCAAGCCAAAAACCAGCTTCAAAAATGCTTGTAATTAAGCCTCGAATCAGCCTGAAAATAACTTTAGATATGACCTCAAAATGTGCTTTAGATAAGGACAAATATAGCCTCATGATTAGAGAACCTTAGCATTGGGAATAGGCATCAAAAACTTGGGTTGCATCAGAAACTTTGATTTCTTTAGGAGCTCAGATTGTCTTATACTTGACCGCTTTAGAGATTCAGATATGTGGAAGAGTAGGCCTTAGAAAGGCCAAAACAGAGCCTCATAGGGAGGTCAAAATTTGACCTCAGGGAGGGACGCAATAGGCTTCATACCAGGCTGCAGATTCCTTAGAGGGTCATAGGTGTGCCTCAAAGACCTGCCTCAGAGAGGTCGAAAATTCCTCAAGAAAAGTGTAAATTGGAGACCTTAAGGAAGGCTGAAATATTTCTCAGATAAAGCCTCAGGTCAAGATCTTAGATTTCCTCAGGGGGTGGCTCGGATCTTCTTCCTTAGATCATCAAAATGTTCCTCAAGAAAAGTTTCTTCATGCCATCGAAATGACCTTCAAGAAATGTTGCCTCAAACCACCTAACTTCAAAAATCAAAATACTTAAGGATATGTGAAATAGACCTATGAATGGCCTCAAGAAATGGATCTCCTTAAGATCTTTGTCTTCTTCAAAAGACACTACATAAATTCATCCTAACAGGCCTATGTCCTGTAGCCTAACTAACCTGGATTTCTCCTCATAAATCAAACAAAGAATTTTCCCAAAAATCAGAGAAAAAAACCTTAATGGATTTCTATCTCCTATTTCATATTAGCGAAAATACCTGGTCCATTATCCTTGATCCTTGTTTTTCATCTCACAAATTGTTCTTCTTCATACCTCGAGCCATTCAAATATATTCTTGCTTCAAACCCATACAATTTCATACCTCAAATGCCCGCGAGTAAGGTGAATTTATGTGTTGGAGGTAGGCCTAATTTGGGGTCGACCTGAAGTTGAAAATAATAATTTTCTTATTTTAAAAACCACATTTATTTAGGAGCCTACCTGAAGGAATTAGGGCCGACTTGTAGAGGATATTTGGTTAATTAAAAAAAAAATAAGTCTTCATAATCTTTTCTTGCAAGGTTGATCTGGACTCATGGATATAGGTAAACTTAAATTATAACTTTGACCTTCTTCTAGGGGCTTAAATGAAGTGATAAGGTCATGAAATTTTTGGGTAGAGATGTTGGTGCTAAACCCACTAATTTTGGGGCATCAAACTTTAAAAAAAATCAATATCTCTCCAATCATGAGGACCCACAAAATGCGTTACCTATCAAACGAAGTAGCATTTCAAGGGCTATCAATATAGGATGTCCTTGCATGCAAATCAAGGAAAATTTTAGGGGATAATATTCGCAGGTGGGCTAATATTCCATGCTTTTTCCAAAAAAAAGATTCGTCATTTTCCATTTTTCTAAAAATGAATTCGCCAAAATTTTATAGTATAAAATTATTTTACCTTGAAAATCGCCAGTGTTATATATTGTCTAATATAAAATAATTAGAAATCTAAACATTTTTACAAAATTATCATCAAAAATTTTAATATTTGGATATTATGGACTAGTAAGATTCACCAAGGTTGCTAAATTTTAAGATAAAATTCCATCCTTAAAATTTTCCCTGATGCAAATTCAATGATTTGTGAAAGAAAAACATCAAACAAATGCTAGCCCATTCACCCTTTGACATCAATGACAATTTCTTCCAGCGGGCCAATCTCCTTTTACCTTTTACTTGTAGTCATGTTTATGTTTCTCATATGAACCTAGATATGGCAGGTTTACAACCTTCCAATAGTAGGCATAAACTTTAAATTGGTTATATTTTGTATACGAGAGGACATGTTACTTGCTACCAACTTTTTGGATGCCCCAAGAAGACCATGTTGTGATACAAGATTGGTTCCCTTCTGGAAGAACAATAGACACAACAAAACATATTGATTTTGTATCTCTTTCATTTGTGATTAATACAAGATACCCAAATTACACAACAACAACAAAAACATCTCTCTGGAAATGCTAAAGCTTGGGGTGGACCTACTTGAATTTTAGTGTCTACTTTGTCTTCTTGACATTGAAAACAAGCCTATATGTATTCCTTAATGCCTCACCTAATATGTTTCGAATAGAAATTGATAGGCCACTAGATAGTAGGATTTCAAGGCCCATATTACATCTTGTGTGTTTATTGTTGTAAGAGACTAAAACCTACATAAAAATCTAAACATTATGATAAATATGAAACATTTGGGTTATGCATGTTTGACTTTTTATAAATTCTTGAGTTCTCATAATTTCTATGATATGCTTTGGATGAATTTTTTATTGAATTGTGTATTTTTGAGATAATTGGCTAATGTTGAGACGAGTTGAATCTTCACCACCTTTGTGGGTTAATAGTCATCAATGATAAACCAACTCCTCATGAGAGAAAATTGGATCATGTTCCCTCTCAAATGTCCAAGGTAGCCAAGCACTTAAAGCAACCAAACAACCATTATCCTTATTTGTTTGTTGTTGAGACAATTGAAGTGTATGAAGGACAAAATAAGTCCCCCCTTAAAACAAGTTTTCTCTAGTTTAGGAATGAAGGACAGAATCATCCTCCAATGAAGGATTAATTGCAAGTATAATAAGAATTTTTCATTATAAATAAAGATAAGATGAAGAAAGGAAAAACTACTTCATCTTCATGTAACACTTCCATATAGTGTAATTCTTATTATGACTCTGATTTTTTTAATAATGAACATTTTTTTTTCCAAATTTAAGTAGTGGGTAATTTTCACAAGGGTTCCTATGATAACTTCAAGTATCACCCACTCAAGGTAATGTAACAAACCCTTTATTTGTGGTACTTTCAACTCTAATTTACATTATAATTTCTTTTGTTGTGTTATCATAATTACTTCAATACTATTTTAGTTTTGGAATTTCCATCTTGTTCTTCCAATTCTATAATTTTGTTTCTTGACTAGAGCATTTACAGCTTTATGAATATGGTGTTCAACATCTTGATCTATATCTTTTGAATCTGAAATTATTCATCATTGAGTATTATTTATTGATTGAATGATGTTATTTACACTATTTATTTCATCTAAGAGAACAAGGAAATCCAACTCATTTATCCCATGTTTCTTGACTCTGTATTTAAGAGTGCAAATCACCAAGCTAGTAGACAGAGAGATAGATGATAAGGGACTAATATTGAGCTTTTAATAATAGGAGAAAGGAAAATCAGTTGGGAAAATCATAATAATACAATTTTCTTAGTGGAAAGAGTTGAATTAACCAAGCAAATCATTAAAAAGGAAAGATAAAATGTCATTTAATTCATACAATCTATGAAATGAATATTTACAATGGAAAGAAGGAAAATCAATTAGGAAACTCATAACAATTCCTACAGTTGACTTGAATAACATTCAGTGTACTCATAAAGTGAGCTCTATTGACTATTATAATTGTGACAATGTTTAATGATGAATGTATGCATGTACAGATTAATATTTTAGGGGATGAAAAGAAAAAGGATATGCATAGAAGTTATGCACTAGGGAAATCCATAACTTGTTTTAACTACACTAGCATACATAGAAGCAAAACCTACATTATATTTGATGATATAGGCTACTACATTATTTTTGCTCACAACTTCAACAGGTTATTCCTCTTTTTTAAAAGAATAGTTATTTATCTATGGATAACATGAAATCTATTTTATTTAATTTTTATATTTTTACTACTAAACAAAATTGTTACTTCTAAAATTTATAAGACAAAAAAATTAAGAAAACAAATAAGACTAAATAATGACATTTATATTTTTGCATTATCCTAAAGTCGATGGTTCACATCTAGCTCCATTCTAGAATCCACATATAGCCATAGGTTAGTTAAATGATAATTGATACAAGTCAATCGTGAAATCATCACGTCCCCCGTCAATAAAAGCAATTAAATTTCATCATGTCATGTTCACAATGAAGATAAATTAGATTTCCCCTATGATGATTAGATGTTTTATTTTACAAGTGGAACCCACTACCACATGGAAAATCCTTATTGATTCACGTGTTGTTCAAATAACCCTAGTGTGACTACCATGTAGAGCCCTACGAGTGGTTGTAGCTTCCATGGTTCTTCTTTTAGGTCCCTGTGCACTCAATGATTAATACTCTAAAGGCCTATTCAATACAATTTATTAATCTATCAAGTCCACTCACTAAGAAAATTTCAAGCACTTTGCACTTCCCTCTACACCTCTTTCGACGGACCCAACACATTCTTAACTATATTTAGTAAGCCATGTTGAGTCCAAAGGCTTGAGCATATTCTAACCTTTTTACACTTAAGTTAAACAAACTTCCCGACAAACTCAACACACCATTTAGTAAATTTCAATAAACTTTAGAATCCTTAAATCTAGATCAATTTTGAAATTTACATTTATCATTGACACAAGCCTCATTCTGAATCCAATGCATTATTTAACTAAATTTTATTAGTATCAATTCAGTGAATCTATGTCAATTATGAATCCTTCATTTTCTCCACTTTGAACACATTCCTCTATGATCTCACCTATGGGTTCAACTATTGTTTGTAATATTTTCACTACATGCTCTCAACTATATTGGACTCTTCATGCTTAATAACCTACATAAGTTCTTTTATAAACTCAACCTAAAAAATCTCTCCATTTTCAAGTTTTTCCGGTGTAGAATCTCAAACAATTCAAGTTGTTTCTGTGTTATAAAATGCAAACTCCACATGGACCTAACCTTGAACTATGGTTAACTTCATACCACTTCAAAGCCACTAAGAAGGGCAGGGGTTGTTGAAATATGTCACTAGGTTCAGTCTCCATAATGAAATATGTAATCATGATTTTATGTAATCTAATGTAAAGAGAAAATTAAATTTATTATTGTTATTCTTGAGGCATGGGTTTAATTCTCAAGGGAAATTTATTTTTCGATCAAGCACCCATTGAATGCTTCTAGGGCTTGTTATCGAGTCTACAATTCAATTGAGTCATTGTCATGAATTGAGAACCCTTTTGGGCATATTACATATTGTAAAAGAAAAAATTATTTTAGTCAAAAGGCCCTCCAAGACCTTGTCATAATGCAAGTAACAAGTTGGCCTAGAGACAACTACAAGCCGGCCTACAGACATGGACAAGAAAACTATATAAAGGAGCACTCGGCCTCATTCAAGGACACACACCACACTCAAATTCGATCAAGGTAGAGAAACAGGTGCAAAAAAGAGAAGGATAAAAGGGAGAAAAAAAGAGTGAAAGTCTTGCACTGTTTTGGGCTATTACTCTCCACATGTGTAAAGTATTAGGGCATCCTTTTGCAGCAGCAAATACGGAATTGCAGCCACTTGAGTAGAGCCGAGTTTTCTTTGGAGGGATTAAAGAAAGTCTCTCTTGCAAGCTGAGTTGATAAGGAAGTCTCATCTCAAGTGAAGGAGAAAAGAAGGTCAAGATATATATCTCTCTCTCACGTGCTACTAAGGGTTTCTGCAGAAGAATCTACTGGAAGTTGAAGTTGCAGAAGAATTTGTTGGGGAGGCCGAAGTTGCAGAAGAATTTGTTGGAAGTCGAAATTGCAAAAGGAAGGAAAGCTTGTCAAGATAGAAAGATTTGACTTGGTCTTGGAGGGTCTTGGTCAAGGGTCATAGGTCTTGGAATTCGTCAATTGAAGTTTTATAAGAAGAGAAGAATTATGGTGGGTGGTCCTCTCAATTGGAGAGGTTTTGGCCTTGGTTGATCAAATATATCTTATGTCCTCATGTCTCATTGTTATTTATGGTTTGTAATTGTTTGATGAAAAGAACACGATAATAATCAAGTTGAAGAAGAATCTAATTAAGATGAGTAAAAAGGCATCACAAGCAGTTATCAAAGTAAGAAAAATCACCTAATCTAGCTGCCCTAGATTTCTCAACATGGTATCAAAGCTAAGGTGACTCAACAAGGAAAGGCAGCTTGAAGAAGGACTATCTAAAGGAGTATCAAGAAAGGTCAAGACATCAAAGAGGACATCATACCATCAACAAAGGGATACTCAAGGGTCGAAGCACAAAAAAATCGCATGGGAAAAATTAAGAGCATCAATCATCAAAAGTGTCTAACCCTCTCATCATCTTGAAGGAAATAAAGAAACCTCAAAATTGTAGCCCATTCAAAGAAAGGGAAGCTTACAATCTCCATCACAAGGAAAAGAAGACCTCAAAGAGCCTACGTCAAATCAAAAAAAGGGATTACACATTGAAGCATCTTGAAGTCTCCAATTCAAGGAAGCAAGAAGAGGTGCTACCATCATCATCAAAAGTCATCAAGGTGATCTCCCTCTCATTGAAGAAAAGGATCACTTTTATAAAGAAGTTATCTTCATCAAAGAAGACATCTTATATTATCAACATCATCAACGAGTATCTTCACTTGACAAGTAAGTATCTTTATGTCTATGTCTGAATCTATCAAAATGACTTCATTTTTGCAAGGAAAGCAACAAACTGGTTGGGTCAACAAACTATATGGCATGGAAAAAGAGGACAGATTTTATCCTCATAGAAAATGAAGTCATTGGTCAAGTTAAGGGTTTAATTGTCGAACCACCAAAAGAAGAAGCTCAAGCTCTAGAAAAATACATGAAGGGAGGAAATAAGGGCTCAAAGAATCCTTATAGAAGAAGAAATCAAAGAAGGAAGAAGTGAGATATCTCTACTATGACTAATATAATCTTCTTCTCTTAGTTCTTTTTAGGTTTGTAAAATATAGCTATCATGGTAGGAAACATTATAAGCATGATAGGATGCATCATTTTAGGAGATGGCATCATAATAGCATACGATTAAAGCAATAGCTCATGACATCATTATAAGAAGCTTGAAAGTTAGTTGAAGTCTATAACAATCATCATAGAAAGAAAGGAGCTCTTGGTAACCTCATTAAAAAGTAGTCGAAAAGAAAGTCATCTAGCATTCATCATACATCATCATCACTAGAAAGGAGCATTTGCAAAATAAGGATAATCAAGATCCTCCATTAGAATCTTCATCAGAAATTTCACCTCTCTTGAGAAAAGCAAGTGTCTCGCTGAGAATTCCATCTTGTATGGGATTCTTGAAGGATGATGGTATGGTGACAAAAGAATGTAGCATAGTTGAACTTCGAAGCAAGGAAAGGAAGCTTAGATGACCAAAAGAAGGAAAGAGGTATGCATTAATGTATTTGATTGGGTCATGTCGTCATATGGTGGCATGGGTAAATGCTCTACATCATGAGCATGATCGGCGCAAAGGGATCTCTTCCTTTGGAAAGATGCATGAAGACATGGTTCATATATTGAAAAGATGAAATCAACATAATATGTCCTCATATGGAATATGAGATGGTTGACAAAGATGAAGGAACAATGGATAGAAGTTCCTTGGGAGCAATATGTGAAGAAAGAAAGAAGAGATCGTGAAAGATGCAACTATAGCCACATAAGATAAGAGAAAATGTTCAACATCCAATGACTAGAAGAATTGGCTAGGATATCCCCATGGAAAAGGTATGAAGACTCTGGTAAAGTCTAAAAAGGAAGGAGACCCTTGACATTGAATATTGTGGAGATGTGTCAATAAATGTGTGGGATGTTGATGTTGCAAGATGTCATGATGAAAGGCCATCATAAAAGGTAACTTTGGTTTGATGATTCATTTTGATTTTTTAACATTTGGATGGATTGATACATGGATACCGAAAGAGAGTTCTAGATGTCACCTACAACTAACACTCATTTGGTTGGATCAAAGATCTTGATAGAAAATATGACTTGGAAAAGGTATCAATATGAAGAAAAAACATGTGTGGACTAGAAGATCGCCTTCTAATGAAGAGAAGGATGACATCACTAACATGGTTCGTGAAGAAAAGATGAAGGCTACACAATGACGAAGATAAAATTCATGACATCAAAAGGAGCTCTATAAGCAGCGAAAAGTACCATGATCTCCACCAAAGAACCGATAGTTGTTGTTGGAAACAAGTCCCAAGTTACGAGGGAGCTTGGACAAGTCCCTGGATAAGAGAGAGCTTGGGTACATTCCTTTTATAGGAATGGGTATATCTTCCCTAGTTGAAAGGGAGAGATAAACACATCATTCTTGTCTTCACATCATTCTTGTCTTCACTTCGTGAAGAAAGAATGGAGGATTGGATAAGCATCTGGCATCTAATACTCTTTAAGGATGAGGTATGGCATCCAAGATAAGAGTAGTCATAGAGGAAATTCCTTGAGGATGGGTTATTCCAAGATAGGAATTGTCCTAGAAGGACATACCCTGTAAACACCTGGATGGGGTATGTGCCTTGAGAGACAATGATGATGGTGTCTATCAATCATTGGTCTCGCCAGCATTGTGCTCTGATCTTGTGGAAAGATAGAGTTGTTAGCCAAGGCTTTGCTATGTAACAAAGTTGGTTGGTATGATGCAAAGAGATGGCTTACAAATCTGACTCTTCTTATGAGAATTCTTCAGATTGAGAATGTCCAAATACCTTGAATGAATTATGAATACCTCCCTAATTAAGAGGGAGTGTTGAAATATGTAACTAGGTTTGGTCTTCTTAATGACATATGTAATCATGATTTTATGTATTTAATGTAAAGAGAAAAATAAATTTATTATTGTTATTTTTGAGGCATGGGTTTCATGCTCGAGGGAAATTTATTTTTAGGTCAAGCACATATTGAGTGCTCCTAGGGCTTGTTATTGAGTCTACAAGTCAATTGAGTCATTGTAATGTATGGAAGACCCTTTTGGGCATATTACATATTGTAAAAGAAAATTGTATTTGAATCAAAAGGTCCTCCAAGACCTCATCATAATGCAAGTAACAAGTTGGCCTATCAAGTAGTGACAAGTTGACCTAGAGACAACTACAAGTTGGCCTACAAACATGGACAAGAAGACTATATAAAGGAGCACTCAGCCTCATTCAAAGACACACACTCACCACACTCAAGTTTGACCAAGGAAGAGAAAAGAGTGTGAAAAAGAGAAGGATAAAAGGGAGAAAAGAAGAGCAAAAATCTTGGATTGTTTTATGATATTACTCTCCACATGTTCGAAGTATTAAAGCATCCTTCCGTAGAAGTAAATACCAAATTGCAAACAACTGAGTAGAGTCAAGTATTTTTTATTTTTTTTGGGTTAAAGAAAGTCTCTCTTGCAAGCCGAGTTGATAAGGAGAAGGTCTCATCTCAAGCGAAGGAGAAAAGAAGGTCAAAATATTTATCATTCTCTCTCACGTGCTACCTAGGGTTTTTGCAGAAGAATCTACTGGAAGTCAAAGTTGCAGAAGAATCTGCTAGGGAGGTCAAAGTTGCAGAAGAATCTGCTAGGGAGGTCAAAGTTGCAAAAGGAAGGAAATCTTGTCAAGATAGAAAGATTTGACTTGGTCTTGGAGGGTCTTGGTCAAAGGTCATAAGTCTTGGAATTCGTCAATTAAAGTTCTCTAAGAAGAGAAAAATTATGGTGGGCTTTCCTTTCAATTGAAGAGGTTTTGACCCTGGTTGATCACCTAAATCTTGTGTCCTCGTATCTCATTGTTATTTATGGTTTGGTAGTTGTTTGATGAAAAGAACACGATAATAATCAAGTTGAAGAAGAATCTAATTAACATAAGTAAAAAGACATCACAACCAATTATCAAAGTAAGAGAAATCACATAATCTAGTTGCCCTAGATTTCTCAACAGGGGCCACCTAGTAAGGGCATCAAAGGTGTTAACAAAGGATCACATGGCAAGTTCAATGACCATGACCTCGCCATTATGATGTTAGTGCCACTAACTTGGAATACATATGTAGCAATCATCTTGCAACCTCATAGCATTACATCAATAGGAAAGGATCTAAAGCATAGGTGGTTACACTTCATGCTCTTTTCCCTCTACAACTTAGTCCCCAGGCTGAATTATTGAATAAACATAATCTATAATTTTTCATGTCCCAAGTCACCTCAAATGGATTTGAAAGATTATATTTCTCACTTACACAAATCCCATGACTAAATTATTATTGTAATTAATGTTATTTTATGGCACCTTGAGTTTCGCAATATCATATCCTTGTGTTGCTTAGATTATGTAACCTTCCTATAGCTGCAACACATTATTGAATGAAATTTATTAAATCTTTTAGTCCAAAATCAAAGGAAAGGTAGTATTATAACAAAATCTCAAAAATCACTCATTTTCAATAAATTTCCCCTGATTTGCTAATTACAAAATGATCATCTATTATCCCAACACTTGTTATATATAGAATTTGGGCACATGGAGGGTTCATAGGGCCATAAGGCCCCAGAAATATGAAGTATCGAGCTTGTTAATATTTGGACTTGACAAATAGATAGCTCCTAGTTGCATTGTTAAATGCATAAACTTCATTGACATTGTGTTGCTTTATGCACATCATCCTAATATGATTATCATATCAATAACAAGTCCATCAAATAAACCACAAACGAAACTCGCCACAAAATCAAAACATTAAAAGGATAAACATCAAAGTTTCAAGGATAAAATGCTTTCAAAGCATGCCATTGATTGCTCACACGGTAGTTTCAATTATTTAATTTTGTAGCACAACCCAATGATTTTAAAAATTAAATACTCATAAGACAAAAGCTTTAAAGACGAGATATTCATCAAATCATGAGTTCTAATGTGGCCCCTCAAAGAAAATCATAACCTCAAAATGAAAATTGCCCCCAGTGATTTTGAGTTGGTTGAGCATAACACAAAATACCTAACATCTCATTAGGCCACATAAGAAGACCAAAATGGGGCAATAGTGACTCAATAATTCCCCAAAAAGGTACCACAAAGGCATACATCACATATGTTTCCCCTAAGCAATATTGCACATCCTAACAACCCCTTTAATATGGACTAGGGGCATAATACAAAATGCATGAAGAAGATGGTGGCATTATATCACATCCCCAGTGTCAACTTCTCTCATCCCAAAATTATATCTCAACTTCATAAAAAATGCTTATGTAGAGATTATGTGAAGATGCATGTTCCTTTTTCTTCACTTCAATTCAATAATGTCATCCTCAACAAGATTTCTAAGGTAGTGAACATCTAACTACAATGATTAGTCTTCACATGAAAATTTAGATTATTTGTCAATTGAATTGCACTTTAATTGTCACATATGATTATTTGTAGCCCTCTTAATTAAAACCAAGTTTATATAAAACATCCATGAGTCATTTGGCTTCCTTCCCTACTACCTTTGTTGCTCTATATCCAATGTTGAAACAAGATTATCAATAGTGTGTTTACACTGAAATAAATGCCGTCAAATTGGCACATTTGCACTCCAAGAATATAAAAAAAATAACCCAATTTCAACTCATATCAAAGTTTTCTACAATTCAACCTTTAAAGCCTTTATCATACCATCATTATTGCTATAATAACCAATTCATTTATATCAATATTAAGAATCAATATTTCACCATTTCCCCTAACAGAATAACCAAGATTTCACAATTTTTTCTCATTATATAAAATATTGGGATCTGCCCTACATTTTTGGAAACAAAACTTCAAAGACTGCACATCAATTTTATCAGTCCATGTTTCAGAGCATATAGAGATTCATTCAACCTGCAAACATACTTAATATTTTCCTCATCAATAGAACTTGGTGGTTGCTACATATAAATTTCCTCAGTTGAAATTTTCGCTCATTTCTTTTTGGATTTTCTATAAATTATGCTTCAATTGTTCTAACATAGTATAGCAGATGAGGATTATAAGCCACCATGTTGATTGATCAAGGAACTCAATATGGTGTAAAGTAACCATAACCAATGATTCTAAATTTTGCTAACATTAACTTTCCATCATTGTGGAAAGGATTCAAGTTGTCAGGCGACAGCAAACATAAAGCTCTCTCATTCTGTTTTTGTTTCAATGCTTACCTAAATACTATTCTGTACCAACCGTGAAGGGTTGAAGAAATTGATTGTAGTGTTTGTCAAATCAAGAAAGAGTTTCAACCCCTTTCAACCATTTCTAGAAAGACTTTGAAAGGAGCACATACACAAATTATATCATAAGCCCCATGAACAGACATTGAGGTGACAGACAAAACCCTTGCCTTCAGAAAAAACAGAATTATCACTTACTACTTCCTCAAGTATAGGTTGACATGTTACCATAGCACGTTATATCTGCTTCTTTTTTTTGTTATGTATGCTTCTTTTTTTTGGTTAGCAATTTTGGTAGAAATCCAGCTCTGGACAGCAGGATTAAATTGTGAACAGGCTGATAATTTTGCAGTCCCAATGGGCTGAAACAAGTATAATTCTTTAATGGAATATAATGATTTTTTTCTTATAAAAATAAAAAATAAAAACACCTTGTAGCTTTCATTTTAACATAAATTTATACGTTCCACATAGAAGCTACTAGAAGCTTGGTTACAATGCCTCGGATGTTTGCACTAACAACGCTTAGCGTACGTGTGTAGTCCAGCTATAAAGTGTCCCTAGCAATCACCACCTTCATGATTTATTTCTAGATACATTTATCTCATCAGATCATTTTTCTGAGCCTGTGACTCCTTTTAACTTTACTGAATTGCAAAACTCTACAAAAGGTGCCCAAAATGCAAACAACGCACAATATTAATGCCTACGAGAAATTGCCAAAATACATCCCAATCAATCTTCAGACAAAAGCTCATCTAGTTCCTGTGCAAAATCATCAGCTGTTTTTGTTAGGTCTGTTTCTTTTATACCATTTTGTTCATAAAATGATTTTCTTTGTTCATTCCAACCCTCGGCAATCCTTTCTAGATTCTCTCCTACTTCCGATCCACGCTCTTGTACAACGTTTAATATTTCATCTACATTTTGCATGGTACTCGTCTCTGTATATTCAAAACATAAGATTATTTCCATCTTAGTAACATTTACATACATGTAAAAATGGCAGCATAGTTTGATATTCAAAACCTATTTCAAGTATGGCTTATTAATGTGGTTGTCTTGAGAACATACCCTTGATAACAGACTCTTTTGCCATTGAATATTCTCTTCCCAGCTTTCTGAGCTCATCCAATTTAAGATCTTTCACCTGTAATTGCAAATGCACATTTTAATGGAAGATTTGAAATAATTTTTAAAGACGTCTCAGTGTGACCACTTCTTGACCTTCAACATTTTCTGAAATTAGTACCACGTCAAAATTTAGACACAACAAGATATAAAGTGGACAATGCACACATTTTTTGACACAATACTAAATCAAAAGCATGTATGGCAATAGAAAAGATCTTTTGTATTCCCTGTTGAAAAAAGTAATCAAGTGTAATGACACTTACAAGATTCATGTGAACATGTTCTTGTACTGGCATATGTGATAACAACCTGTTTTCCAAAAAGAATGAAAATCAGTTGCAACTTTTAGAGCTGAAATCAAATGAAAGCAAATCCTCCTGTACATGAACTTATTTGAAAGTAATCTTATGAATTGTTTGATACTTTTCTGAGGCGATCCGAAGATGCGCATGTTGCTGCTTTGCCATCGCATTAACAGTTTTAGAAACTAGCTCCTCATCAACTTCAACAAAACCAAAAAGAAACATATTCTTGGCAACCATCTTCTTCACCACAGCTATAGCAACTCCCACACCATTATGCTTCGCGTCAACCACAAGAACATTAAGCTTTTCCAAGTCCTCTGTATTTGGGTGTATTCAAAAACAAGCATTGTCAGTATATTATGATGTCTATGAAAAATATATCAGATCCAAACCAGAAGCTTCAGGTGTTGAAAATTGCCCAACAAGCTAAAATTAACACTCTAAAAATGACTTCATTTAACCCTACCATGTTGATCAAATTATAGAAAAATTCATTTTCATATTCATTAAACTTAAATTTACCCATACTCAGAGATAAATAGATTTTAAATGGTCTATCAAACAATTGTGTTTCGTAAAGACAATATAGTGCATATAATCCTGCAAGTCTCCGCGAAAATGAATCTCCACCAACCATGTGACCTGCATGCATAACTCACATCACTGATTAGTGGCTCTAAAACAAAGATTCTGATTAACTAGATTATATATACTGTGTCACTATAAATGGGTTAAAATTAAAGAGAGAAATGACCAAAACTCCCTAAGAAAAGTGTTTTCCTAAACAGTTGAAAATGAAGGAAGATTTGTAATATGTTACAGGAACCATAACGGCCACATACTTATTGCACGGTCATACAATGTCTGCATGAAAAAAGCTGAATCTTTATCTGTAGGCCTAGCCTCATGGATGAAAGAAAACTTTCGGCCACGCCAGATAACTTTCATTTCTTCTAGTGTTGTTGCTTTTATCTGTAACATATATAAGATTACTGGCCATGCCGAAAATCTAGATCTAAATTAATTCCTACTGAATTTATATCTTTGGCTATAACATAAACAGAATATATAAAAATATATAAGAATTAAATCCAAGGAGATAAATACAACCTGTGTGAACTCATCAACAAGCTCGTCAATATCCAGTTTGAAAGGAGTCACATCCATGACAGTAGCAATGAACCCTCCAATTATTTTAGAAAATAAATGTTTATAAAAGGCATTACCCAGAAACACCAATGCTGTCAGTAAATTCCCTGATCAAAAACTTACAGAAGTAAGCCACAGCAGAGAAAATGGGCATCACATACAATAGCAAAATATAAAAGTATTATAAGAATGACAATGCATAAAACCAATAGCAGAACAAAAGAGAATATTGATCGTCTTGATGGGTGAGGTTGAAATAAGCAAAAGAAAACAGTGATACGGAAAGATAGATAGATAGATAAAAACCTATAATGAAAATCAGTGGACTTGGATATATTCATTTTATAGGAGACTTGCAGGATTGTGTGAGCTATATTTTCAATTATGACAAGCTAAAATATAAACACATATCAAAACAGAGTATGCATACCCCGTGATTTGAGATTTGTTAGATCTATTTATCCCAAGAATAGAATCGTCATCACTGTTTGGCATTGTAGCTTCAACGATAGGCCTTGAAGCATTCCTAGCCCCTCCATAAGTAACCTAAACAAATAAGACAACGATAATGTTAAAAAGGATATATGCACATACATTAAAACTTAGTGTATTCTACAAAAAAATCAAAAATACAAAATGATATATTCAATGAGACATTTCTGCCCAATGGTTGCAAGACATGTTGAATAGCTAAAAGGAAACCAATACCCACTAGTACCGTCATTCCATTATATTTCAACACCACACGTCAGTCAACAATATAGTATACAAATCATAAGTTAAATTTAGACGATGGAAAGGATATGATAACTAAAGGACAAGGAACTAGTCCAAGTCTTTGGCGATCATCTCAAATTTTTCTCCATAAATTTCTCCCCTTAAATTCAGTCCTTTTAAGGCTAGAGAGAAAAACTAGGGCTTGGAGCGAAATTTTAGGGAGGAGGCTTTTTGGTGGTTTGAG
The DNA here is from genome assembly GCA_031772625.1 of Pinus tabuliformis. Taxonomy (NCBI): domain Eukaryota; kingdom Viridiplantae; phylum Streptophyta; class Pinopsida; order Pinales; family Pinaceae; genus Pinus; species Pinus tabuliformis. The sequence goes on along the minus strand of CM062820.1, from coordinate 555,880,634 downwards.
AGCCTAAACATCAAGAGGTAGGTGTTGGCTACATGACCTATCAATTTGGTGGGCATCCACTCAAATTTCATCTATGAAATCTCTTGCCCTAGGTCTTGCCCTAAGAGAGAAACCCTAGTTTCTTCTCCCTCAACTTGAGGACTTTCTTGAGGGTTTCACGAGCCTTGGAATAGCTGATTATTTTTGCAAGGAACCATTTCTCTTTGTTCTTGACCTTGTGAATACTATCACCATCGAAAAACCTCAAAACCCCAGGTCTTGAACCTTGATTTCTGGGGCTTTTCTTAGAGAGTGTTTTGCTTCCTTTAAGCCTTGAGCCATTATTGAGTCTCTCTTGAATGAGATCTAGCTTGATCACTTCGTGCCTTATACCTAGCATATCCATTTTAAGTGATTTCCCTCCTACCGAGACTCCTCTCATTAGCGAAAGTCCATAAAGAGCATGGGGTTTTGGCTAAGGTGACATTGGACCTCTACCCCAGTTTTAGAACTCTGTCTAGCTCTTGTCTTGTAGGGTTTCCCTCTCCAAGGCCTGCTAGATTTTGTGGTAACAAGGTAGACATCAAGAAAGAGTTGACAGTTCCTTACAATTCAAAGTAAAATGGGGTTGCTGAGAGGAAAGCAAGGCCATCGTCGGGGCTGCTAAATCCATGACCCATGATCAGGATCTACCCATGTTCAAAACTTGAGTTCTCACAAGGTCTTGGGGCACAAGACTCTTGAGGAGGTTTTGACAAGAGTGAAACCAGAGGTGGTACATTTCTACATCTTCAAATGTCATATCCATGTACCATTAGAGAGGAGGACAAAGTTGGAGCCCTCGAGACAAAATGACATTTTTGTAGGGTACAATGAGACTTCCAAGGCATACAAGGTGTACATTCTATTACAATGGAAGACTATGGTGAGTAGGGATGTAATATTTGAGGAGCACAGAGCCTTGACGAAGTCAAATGATACCATACTAATGGAAGATGATTGACAACAAGAGGTTCCAAAGGTTGAGGAGAGGTCAGCAACACTAGTAGCAGGTACTGAATCTTCAAATCAGTAGGACGAGCAAGAAGTAGTGAGCACCTTCTACTTCTATCAGGAGGATGGCTGGAGCAAACTCTTAGGGACGTTGAGGAGCATGTGGGGGCTCCTACGAGGATGTTTAGAGAGAGCAGACCACTGCGAAACTTTTCGAGCTACGTGGCACTTATGAGTGACATCAATGATTCTGAGCCTTCTAGCTTTGAGGAGGTAATATACCAACAGGTTTGGAGGGATGCCATAATGAAAGAGTATTCTTCCATTATGAAGAGAAATGTATGGAATATTGTGCCTACGCCAGTAGGAAAATCAGTGGTCACTTCAAGATGGATCTTCAAGATCAAACATGTTGCAAATGGGAGCATTGAGAAGTACAAGGCTAGGTTCATGGCGAGAGGGTTCTCCCAAAAGGAGGGAGTGGATTATGAGGAGACATTCGCTCCAATCATCAGATACACTTCTATCAAGGCTATTATGTCTATTGCCTTAGAGATGAGGTCGAGGATACATCAGATGGACATGAAGATAGCATTCCTTAACGGAGTATTGAGGAGGAGGTGTATATCGAGGAGTTGTAGGGATTTGAGATGCATGGGAGAGATTTTTCATGAACGCAAGTTAAAGAAGGCTTTGTATGGTATGAAGCAAGCACCTCGAGCATCGTACTCAAGGATTGATGGGAATTTGCTAGCCATGGGCTTCACCAAGAGTGAGGCAGATCCCAAATTGTACTACATACTAGTTGGTGACGATCCTCTCATTCTAGTACTTTATGTGGATGGCATTTTTTCCTCAAAGTCAGAGAAGCTAATAGAGGTGTGCAAGAGAGAGTTAGGGGCAAAGGTTCAGATGAAGGACATCAGCCATGATGCAATAACTTTTGCAGTTGAAGGTGTGGCAACAAACAAGTGAGATCTTCCTCGAATAAGGGAAGTTTGCAGTTGAAATCCTAAAGAGATTCAAGATGGTGGATTGTAAGCCTATGTCAACACCCATGATTACCAACTTGAGAAAGTTGGTTGCTTCCGAGATAGAGTTGGTCGTGTTGAAATATGTAACTAGGTTCGGTCTTCATAATGGCATACGTAATCGTGATTTTATGTATTTAATGAAAAGAGAAAAATAAATTTATTATTTGTGTTCTTGAGGTATGGGTTTCATGCTCAAGGAAAATTTATATTAGGTCAAGCACCCATTGAGTGCTTCCAAGTTTGTCATAAAGTCAGTTGAGTCATTGTCGTGTATTGAAGACCCATTTGGGCATGTTACATATTGTAAAGAAAAATTTATTGAGTCAAAAAAAGAGTCAAACGGACCTCGTCATGGCACAAAGATCAAGTCAACCTACATGAAGGAACAGGTCGGCCTCAAGATAGCAATTCATACCCTTCACAAGCCTATAAATAAGAAGGTATTCGACCTCATTTGGACTCACTCAAGCAAGTTCAATCTCCTCAAGATAGAAGCTGGAAAAGGGCGAAGAAGAAGATCAAGATCGAATTTTTTGGGCCTCTCTCTCTCTCTCTTTCGTTAGGGGGTTTCTACATTTTCTGGGTTAGACGAAATTCTAAAGCTGCATCGAAGTCGTGAAGCTGCAAGGTCGAAGCAGTGAAGTTCCCTCTAGATCGAAGTTGTGAAGTTGTTAGGTCGAAGCTGTTGAAGCTACATCAAGGTCGAAGTTGTTGAAGCTGCTAGGTCGAAGTTGCTAAAGCTGCTAGGTCGAAGTTGTAGAAATTGTTGTTAGGGTCGAAGTTGCTGGAGAAGTTGTTGGGAGGTCAAATTTTGTTGTTGGAAGTTGTGTAAGGAAATCTCATCAAGAAGGAAGGACAACTTGGTCTTGGAGGGTCTTGGTCAATGGTCATAAGTCTTGGAATTCGTCAATTGAGTTCTATAAGAAGAGAAGGATTCTAGTCGGTTTTCCTCTCAGTTGGAGAGGTTTTGGCTCTGGCTGATCGCCTATATCTTGTGTCCTATTGTCTCATTGTTCTTTATGATTGGTAGTTGTTTGATGATAGAGAACACTAATAACAATAAGAAAAGAAGTTAATCAAGTCAAGTAAAAATACATCACAAGCAGTTATCAAAGTAAGAGAAATCACTTACACTTGTTGTCCCCTAGATTTCTCAACGTGGTTTCAAAGCTAAGGTGACTACTTCAAGGAAGGGCAACACGAAGAAGGATACTCTAGGGCCAAAGTATAAAGAGATCATCTTGGAAACATCAAGAGCATCAATCATCAAGAAGGGCTAACCCTCTCATCATATTGAAAGGGAATAAAGAAGACCTCAAAACCCAAGATCATCCAAAGAAGGGTTCCACACTTAAAGCGTTCTTGGGGAACTCACCAATTCTACAATCATTATCACGAGGAAGGAAGAGCGAAGCACTTTTTATTATGTTTTTCTGGGCTATATTCTCTACATGTGCGAAGTATTAAGACATCCTTCTGCAGCAGCAAGTATCGAATTGCAACTACCATCAAGGATCAAGTGTTGTGCCAAGAAAGGTCTCCTTTGCAAGCCGAAATAACAAGAAAAAGAAGTCAAGTCAAGCGAAGTAGAAAGGAGGCAAATTTGTCCATCTTCTAGCCACACGTGTGAACTAGGGTTATTGCAGAAAAGGCCAAAATTGTAGAACTGCTACATCACGCCGAAATTCTGAAGAAGGGCCGAAATTTGAGGTTGTGAAACAAGTTTAACTAGCATTTTCTTGAAGGAAGAAAAGCAAGAAAAAGCATTGCCATCATCATCAAGGAATCAATGTGATCTCCCTTTCAGCCAAGGATCACTTTTGAAGAAGACATCTTCACCAAGAAGACATCTATTATCTACATCATCATCAAAATCAAGAAAGCATCAAGTTGAAGATTTCATCATCTAGGAGTATCTTCACTTGACAAGTAATTTTATATCTATATTTGAATATGTCAAAATGACTTCATATTGCAAGGAGAGCAACAAATTGGTTGGGTCATCAAACTGTCTTGCGTGGAAGAAAATGATAAATTTGATCCTCATAGAAAATGGAGTCGTTGGTCATGTTAAGGGTTTAATCGTCGAACTGCCAAAAGAAGAAGCTCAAGCTCTACAAGATGAAGATATCAAAAGAAGAAGGAATAGCCTCATATTTTATGAGGGTGTTAGAAATAAGAGACCAACTCCAAGAGTTGGGAGAAATAATGTCTGAAAAGGAAATGACAACCATAGTGCTCAATGCACTACCACAGGAAAGGGGCAACTTCACATCAAGCATCTATGGGAAGAAGGAAGCTACACCATTCAATAAACTATGGCCATTGTGCAAAATCAAAGAAACAAGGCTGAAGGAAAAAATCTTAGTAGGATCAAGCGAGCAAGCTCAAGAATTTGCTACCATGGCTAGAAGAAAAGGGAAGTTTGGGAAGCTTGGTCCTCAAAAAAAGAAGAACATGTCGAAGGTTCAATGCTATGGTTGTCATGAATATGGGCACTACAAGAGAGATTGTCCAAAGCTCAACAGGACAACAACAAAAGATGAAGGGAAGAAGCCCATATCACTGAAGAAGTGGAAGAAGCTGAAGAGAAGAAACCCAAGAAGGAGAAGTAAAATATCTCTACTATGATTGAGATAGTCTTCCTCACCTAGTTCTTTTCAAGTTTTTGTTTCAAGTTTTCTTTTGTAAAGTATAACTATCATGGTAGGAATCATTAGAAGCATGATAGGATGCATCATGTTAGGAGATGGCATCATAGAAGCATATGATTGAAAGCAAGAGCATGTGACATCATCATAAAGAAGCATGAAAGATAGCTGAAATAGAAGGATGTAGCTCTTGATAACCTCATTAGAAGCATAAGTAGTACTTATGGGAAAAATAAAGTCATCTAGTATAGAGCTCATCATACATCATTCAAAAGGAGCATTTGCAGGATGAGGATGATCAAGATCCTCTGTTGGAATCTTCATTGGAAGGTTCACCTACTGGAAGAAGCAAGTGTCTTGCCAGGAATTCCAACTTGTATGGAATTCATGGGATGATGTTATGATGTCAAAAGAAGTGAAGCAGGTCAAGGGATTGAAGTTCTTTTAATCATGGAAGCTTCCGAAGGAAGTCTAGATTACCAAAAGAAAGAAATGAGGTATGTCATATGGTTGCAAATATCAATGTTGCAAACATCTCGATAACATCCCGATTTTATCTTGAAATCACGATTTTTTGGCCTAGCCGATGTTTGCCAATTTTTACCGATATTTTGATGGTATTTTGATTTTTGCCGATGTTTGTTGATTTTTACTGATATTTTCCTGATTTTTATGATTTTTTGGTTTTCTGAACCCTTGTTGATTTTATCCTGATGCCGATGTTCGCAACAATGGCAGATATCATGAATAAGTGCTTACCTCAAGAGCGTGATCAAAAGAAAGGATCTCCTCTTGTGAAAGGATGCATGAAGGCATGGTTCACACATTGACTAGATGAAATCAACATAATATGTCCTCATATGAAATATGAAGTGGTTGACAAAGTTGAAGGAACTATGATTGGAAGTTCCTGAAAAGAACTGTATGAATAAAGAAAGGAAGATATCATGAAAAATGCAACTATGGAGAAGGCAATCAACATCCAAGGACTAGAAGATTTGACTATGATATCTCCATGGGAAATATATGAAGATCCTGATAAAGTATGAAAAAGAAAGAGACCCTTGACGTTGTATATCTTTTTGGAGATGTGTCAATATATATGCAGGATGCTGATGTAAACAAGGAGATGTCATGATGAAAGATCATCACAAAAGGTATTTTTTATTTAATGTTCATTTTCTAATTTTGAACAATATATGGATGGGCCAATGTTACCAAACTCGGAATCGGCAATAAATCGGCGAGGCAAAAGAGTGAAGAGTTTTAATCGGATCGGGAAAAAATCGACAAAAAATCGTTGAATTCATTAAATAAAAATATGCACATATATTGAAATGAAAAAAATAAACAAATAAATTTCATTAATATCCAGTAAAGGCATGTCCAAAAAATGCATAATATCAATAAATGTCCAAAATATCATGAATGAATAAGTATCTCATACCCGTCATAAAAAATACATTGGAAATAATTGATTTTTAATAAGTGATATCTTAACCTCCTGAACTCTAATTATGATGTTTTTTTAGTGAAAGCGGGTGATATTTCATGAGAATTCAATACAATAATAATGCACAAAAAAAGAGCAATTTACCACATATTTGAAAATATAATTACATACAAAATATCCAAAAATAATAATTAAAACTCCAAACATACCCAATTCTGGTTGTTTCGTTTTTTGTGTGCATACCTAAAACGGATATATGTACCACCGAATTATAAAAAAATCCATACAGCCAATACCGGTTTTAATCGTCCTTTTTTCACACCATACATATATATGTGTAAAAGTGCACGCACACCTAAAACAGATATATTTACCCCCGAACTATTAAAAATCCAAATATAACCGGTTCCAAAATAGATCACCGATTCTCTGCAATATTCATGTCCATTTTTTTTGGTTCGAAGGTCGCGTATTATTAATAAACAGGAATTTCATATATATGCTCGTAACTGGCCTGCTTCAACTACCGCTTGGCCTCGCCTACATTCACCACCTATCAGACCCCTTCAACAAACCCTTGGGATAATATTTACAGATTTCGGGGAGAACAAACTGAAACTTACCGACGGCATGAAATGGGGTGGGAGAAGTGTTTAAGAAATCAATGAATTCTGCAGCCATGGGATGAACCTCGACTTTGGCCTGCATTGCCATTGATGAAATGACCTGACCCAAGCGAAAACCCTAAACCCGGTGTATGGAATCATGAATGGCTCTGCGGCGTCGGCTCTGCGGTGTATGCAGTAGCTCTGCGGCGTCGGCGGTGGACCGATAAACCCAAGCGAAAGCCCTAAACCCAAAACTGGCGGGACTCGACAAATTCGAGAAAATCGGAAAAAATCGGCAGAGTTTCGGATCGGATCGTTTCACGGGCGATCAGATTGGGAATCGCGAGTACTCGCGAGTACTCGCCGATTCCTGTTACACTGGGATGGGCTAATGCAAGGCTACCAAAGGAAGAGTTGTAGATGTCATCTACAACTGACACTCATGTGGTAGGATGAAAGATCTTGAAGGAAACATGATGCGAAGAAGGTAGCAAGGTATGAAGGAAAGGCCAGATATGGACTAATGGATCACTTTCCAATGAAAGAAAGGATGACATGATTGACATGATTCATGAATGAAAGTGATGAATGGTCGATGCCCTATGAAGAAGTCCCAAAAAGGTGAAGACTCTTGAATAAAGAAAAAGAAGTTCATGACATCGAAAGGAGGAGCTCTTCAAGCAGCTGGTTGTCCCATGATCTCCACCTAAAGAGTTGTTGGAAGCAAGTCCCTGGTCAAGAGGGAGCTTGGTCAAGTCCCTGATTAAGAGGGAGCTTGGGTACATTCCTTCACTGGAATGGGCATATCCTCCCTAATTGAGAGGGAGAGATAGACACATCATTCTTGTCTTCACCTGGGAAGATAGAATGGAGGATTGGGTAAGCATCTAGCATCTGATACTCTTTGAGGATGTGGTAGGGCATCCAAGATAAGAGTAGTTGTAGAGAATCGATATTCTTTGAGGACTAGGAATCCAAAATAAGAATATTCCTAGTGGAACATACTCTGAGAGAACCCGGGTGGGGTATGTTCCAAGAGAGATAATGATGAGGGTGTCTATAAACCATTGGTCTCGCCAACAATGTGCTCTAATCTTGTGGAGAGATAGAGTTGTTAGTCAAGGCCCTGCTATGTGACAACGTTGGATGATATGATGTTATACAAATGGGTTACTAATCCGACTCCTCTTCTAAGAATTAATCAGATTGAGAATGTCCAAGTACCTTGTATGAACTATGAATACCTCCCTAGTTAAGAGGGAGTGTTGAAATATGTAACTAGGTTCGGTCTTAATAATGGCATGTGTAATCGTGATTTTATGTATTTAATGAAAAGAGAAAAATAAATGTGTTATTTGTGTTCTTGAGGCATGGATTTGATGCTCAAGGAAAATTTATTTTTAGGTCAAGCACCCATTGAATGCTGCTAGGTTTGTCATAAAGTCAATTGAGTCATTCTCATGTATTGAAGACCCATTTGGGCATGTTACATATTGTAAAGAAAAAATTATTGAGTGAAAAATAGAGTCAAAAGACCCTCCAAGACCTCGCCGTGGCACAAAGATCAAGTCGGCCTACATGAAGGAACAAGTGGGCCTCAATATAGCAATTCATAACCCTCACAAGCCTATAAATAAGAAGGTATTCAACCTCATTTGAACTCTCACTCAAGCAAGTTCAATCTCCTTAAGATAGAAGCTGGAAAAGGACGAAGAATATGAAGAAGATCAAGATCGAAGTTTTTGGGCCTCTCTCTCTCTCTCTTGCGTTAGTGTTTCTACAGTTTATGGGTTAGACGAAATTCTGAAGTTGCATAGAAGTTGTGAAGCTGCAAGGCCGAAGCTGTGAAGCTGCCAATAAATCGAAGTTGTGAAGTTGTTAGGTCAAAGCTACTTAAGCTACATCAAGGTCAAAATTGTGAAGCTTCTAGGTCGAAGTTGTTGAAGCTACTAGGTCGAAGTTGCAAAAATTGTTGTTGGGGTCAAAGTTGTTGGAAGGTCGAAGTTCGTTGTTGGAAGTTGTGTAAGGAAAGCTCATCAAGAAGGAAGGATGACTTGGTCTTGGAGGGTCTTGGTCAAGGGTCATAGGTCTTGGAATTTGTCAATTGAAGTTCTATAAGAAAAGAAGGATTTTGGTGGGTTTTCCTCTCAGTTGGAGAGTTTTTGGCCCTAGCTGATCGCCTATATCTTGTGTCCTATTATCTCATTGTTCTTTATGATTTCTTAGTTGTTTGATGATAGAGAACACTAATAATAATAAGAAAAGAAGTTAATCAAGTAAAGTAAAAATACATCACAAGCAGTTATCAAAGTAAGAGAAATCACCTACACTTGTTGTCCCCTAGATTTCTCAACAGGTTGATCCCACATTGTACAGGCAGTTGATACATTCTTTGATGTATCTAGTCAACACCAGACCAGATATATGCTTTGCTATGACCACACTAAGCCAATTTATGGTCGAGCCAAGGAGGGTTCATTGCGTGGCAACAAAGCATGTGCTCAAGTATCTTTGAGGTACAATGGGTATCGACTAAGGTAAGTCAGAAGCAGTGCAGCGCAGTTAGCAGGCCATACAAGCTTAGACTGGCTAGGAGTGTAGAGGACAGGAAGAGCCCCTGTAATATCCCAAAAAATAATTTGACATTTTTTTCTAGAATTTTGCTTCAAAAAATTACACCATAAATTTATTTATTTAAAACCCAATCAAATTGCAGAACTTGCACCATTAAATTATCAACGTGGCAAATAAATGTTGCAAGGTAAAACCTAGAAATTGCAACTCAAGTTAACATGAGAAATAGCAGCGTAACTCAACCTTATTATATTAAATATGGATCTGGAAATACATGTCAAATACGATTCCGAGAACCTGTTAAAACACCAGCAAGATATTTGTATGGCTGACAATGACTCCAACGTTATGCAGCTTTTAGAGATCTGATTGACCTCTCCCCATAATCTCCACGTTAAGCCCAATGAGTAGATATGATTTTATCCCTCCTTTTTTGAGTGGCTAGGAAATATATCTCAATACCGAAACCCCTCTTGATTGGATCAGCTAGGGTGGATGTTGAAATTGTAGCTACGGTCGGTCTTCATAAAATTATTTATTTTCATTGTATTTGAGAAAAAACAAAATTATATTTTTTATTTATAATTTCAAGTGGCTCCAAAAGTTCTAAGTTGGCTCTTCTGGATGATCAGGTAGACTTGCCTAGAAACTCGCATGAAGGTTAGTTGGCTTGCCTTGAAACTCTCATTCGAATCACATGATGGCTAGTTGGCTCGCCTTGAAACTCTCTCATTCGGGTCACATGATGGCTAACTGTCTTGCCTAGAAACCCACTCATTCAGTTCACCTAATGGCTATATACAGAGGTTAATTCGCTCTCCTTGGGATGCAATTCAAACACACATGCCTTACTCATTTTCTCTCCTATGTGAAGCGGTTTGAGATCTATATATCTGCTCATTACATTTATGATCTAAAATCAGTGATTAAAGATCTGCTCATTGCACCTATGATCTGAAGTCATAGGTTTGAGATCTGCTCATTATACTTGTGATCTGAAGTCAGAGGCTCAGGATCTGCTCATTATACTTATGATCTGACGTCAAAGGTTCAAGATCTGCTCATTATACTTATGATTTGAAGTCAGAGGTTCGAGATCTGCTCATTACACTTATGATCTGAAGTCAATGACCGAGATCTTCTTATTATACTTATGATCTGAACTCTGGTGACTGAGATCTGATTATTATACTTGTGATCTGAAGTCTAGTGACAGATCTGCTACTTATCAAAAGTTTGTTATGTCCTGATTAAGACGAGGTCAAGATCTAAGCCTAGATCAGAGCTCTAATCTGATTGTAATTCTATTCAAGGTCTGAACTTCAGGAGATATATTTTTCGAGCCTTGTCTTATGTGGTTTGGTGAGAGGATCAGCCTCTCGGTGCTGAACTCGTTGGACACTCTATTGGACAGCTTGTTGACATTGTGTTGCAGACATTTACATTAGAGACTTAGCACTTGTGGTTAGTATTATCTATGTCTAGATGTACAGTTGAAGGATCTCTCTAAGAAAATCTTGGTTGGGTTTTCCCCTTTGTGGGGTTTTTCCCTGGTCTCTGACCTAAACATTGGTGTCTTTTGGTATTGTTCATTGTGATTTCTTCTTTCCCTTTACTACTATTGGTTGAATTTATTAAGTACAATTATTTGATGAAGAAGAATAAATTGTAATAAGCTCACAAACAATTATTAGTAGATCAGAAATATTGTGTGTACATCTTGCACTTGGTTTTTCAACATGGTACTAAAGCTATGGTGAATTCTTGGAAGCCCTTGTTGGAGATCTAATCTCAGGAGACCTAATATGATTAATGAAAGACCTCAGAGAATAAAATATGAAGGATTGATACTACCAGGCCGAAATCCTCAGTTCTAAGAGGCTGAAAGATCTCAAGACCAGGAGATCGAATAACCCTCTACCATGCCTCAGTATTTTAGTGATCCAAAATCTCAGAGTCTTATGTCTCAATGGGGAACTGATGTCTCACGTGATTGGATAAGGATAAGCCTTTTTGAATTTCAGTCATTGTCTAAGGTTTATGTTTAAGGAGCGAATTCAGTGAAGCACTATATATATATATATATATATATATATATATATATATACATTGTAATATCTTAAAACTTCAGATCGAACCTCAAAGCCTCAGACCGAAATACTTCTCAACCAGTATGCCTTGTTTTGGTATATTGTATATGGTTCTCAAGCAGAAAAAGTATGGATCTGATGTGCATGTATCTTCTGTGGAAAAGGTGTGGATATGTCTCTGGTTTGGACAAGAAGGATAAAGAGATCAAAGTCACAGATCAGAAGCAAATATACTCGCTCTCTCTAGCTCTAAAGAAACTAAATCTTGTGAGGTCCAATGCACAAATCTGAGGTAAAAGTATCTCTAAGGAACAGTGTGGCTCCGAGGCAAATATATCTCTGTGGTACAGCACAAATCTGAGACAATATATCTCTGTGGTACAACACAGATCTGAGACACCCTCTCTGTGGCATCATCCAAACTTGAAGGCAAATGTTTCGGACCTTGTAGAAATCTCATCTTTATGGCATATCTCTGTTTGAATGTGAATCCTAAGATATAGTTGCAATACCTCTTTGAGACCTACATTCTGAGATATATCTTTGAGATCTTAATGCAACATAGAGCGAGATCAGAGGTAGACTTGGAGGACGTTGCAGAGATCCTTGTGGATTGAATTATGGAGGGCTGACAATTTAAAAGGGGTCTCTGTTCTATATGTAAAGAAATATCAAAATGCATTACAGAAATCCAGCCTAATTTGGGAGTCGGCCTGTCTGATATTGGCCAAAGATCCCCATTGATTTGAAGGTTGACATATGAGCAAATCAAGGACTAATGAACTGATGACGCAAGTGGCTAAACGAAGTATAATCACAATGATTCAATACAAGGTATGTTTCAAGTTTATCTCAGGAAATGACAATTTTAAATACAAGGCAAAAAGATGTGTAAGATTAGATTGCCCTAAGAAGTCTTCGTGATTGCTTGAATCGAGTCATTCATATGCATTACAATAAATCTTGAAGTTTAGCCACAGTCCAAGAATGAATTCAGTGATGTATTGAAGATGCAAGTCTATGTATATGTTGCATTGCGAAGTTAAGGAAATATTATGCAAGAAATGTCTTGCATTGAATCTGATCCTGAAGAGGCCAATGATATTATTTGCAAAAAGGTCCTTGCATTTAAGGCAGGATGATTATGTCGCACCAATGTCACATGGTTCGAGTTCGACAACATTAAAGTTCGATTCGAATTTGAATTTGTCCATGTGGTTCGAATAAAGTTCGCCATTAGGTTCGTCCATATACATATTTCACATTTTCAAAATATATATATATATATATATATATATACATAAAATTTATATTAATTTATATTATATATATTTTATAATTAAATATTATATTAATAAATTTATACATTTTTTAAAAATATAAATTATATTAATTTACAAGATAACTTACGATTCATGGCAACAATAAATAATAAAATAACATTTACTTTGTTTCATAATTGTAAGTTGTAACCTAAGCCTGAAACCCATAACCTGGATCTGTAATTCATTGGCGATTTTCGCCCCGCAACGCACATTCCTGCGATTTTATTTCTAACATTTAATCTGCTCGCCTGTAACCTCCTCTCCCAGGGCTTTTTCTGTGCAGGTTAGCCTTGAACGTAATGGACTTCCAACGAAATCCATGGTACGTTGACCTTAAAATTCATCATACAAATTGCTTGCGAGTGATAAACCACATCAAAGGCCCTTTGAATGCGTTGTATCGCTAGTTTGGGGACCAAGGCGATATATTCATTTTGGCAAACAAATTTTTACACGTTTTTTTTCTTTCGCAGTTGTTGCCTGGCCTCGAGGCTCGAACCTAACGTACTTGAATTTTTATGCCTGTAACTTGTTCGCCCAATATGTTTCCATGTTGCTTAACCTCGAACCTAACAAACTGGAACATGTTGCTTAACCTCGAACATGACAAACTGGATCGAATTTTTATAGATTTTAAGGTTAGCTGAATTTCGAACCTCAAGGTTCAGATCCAACGAACCCTGTGACATAGGATCACACTATTTTCTAAGTGAAGCAGTCATGTCAAGAGGTCGAAGCCCCTCCTCAAAACCTAAAATACTGGAGTACACAACTTGATACTCAATCTGATACCTTGCTAAAAGGTTGAAACTTGATGGCATTGCAAAATCTAGGGTTTGGAAGACTGAAGGTCTTGGCCAGATTATAGGGTTTTCAAATATTGGAACATCTAGATTTAGTAAACCCTAGCAAGCCAATAATGGCTTGGAGAAGAAAACATAGGGTTTGTAGGCAAAACCCTAGGATCAATCATTTTCGTTGAAAAAAGAAACTCTAGCTCTTGCAAGAAAAGAATGACACCTTTATGATGACATCGAGAAAGTGCAAGATGGATGCAAGCAGCCTAAAAATCAAGAGGGAGTTTATATCCTCTCAAAACATAAGTATTTTATATCTCTCTTTTGTAATTATTACTATTGTAGTAATTGTTCATCCATGATCCCCATGTGAAGGGTTACAGGTACACAATGAAAGCTATCATGGCTTTGGCAACAGATGGAAGAAGAGAGCAAAGCTTTGTGATGAGAGATATTGTACTAGACAAGACCTAGACTCAGAAGAAACAGTTTAACTTGATCCATGAAGAAAAAGTATGATTAGATGGCAAGAAGTACAAGCCAAGGATTACCTCAATAAGAGGAAGAAAGACTATCTTATCAAGTACACTTCTATTGTTTTATGATTATTGTTGAAATGGATGGAAGAAGAATTGTATGTAAGAACTACCTCAAGCTTGTGAGGTATATGAAAGAACTACCTCAAGCTTGTGAGGTATATGAAGAAGTCTTATGCTTGTAAAGGAAGCCTTTGCACAAATCCTCTTAGATTGATGGATCAAGGTTGATCCTACACGATTTGTTGACGAAAGCAAAAGAGCTTATGTATTGACCAGAATATTTTCTCTAGAGGGAGAAGTCAAAGCTTCTCCAAGAACCTTTGCTCAACTTCAAATGAAGGATCTTTACTAGGTAGCTAGAGGGTTCTCCCAGAAAGAGGGAGAAGATTATGATGAGACATTTGCTCTAACTGCCATGTATACAACAATCAGGGTTCTTGTTTCCCTTGCAGCATCTATGGGATGGAATATTCATCAAATGGACGTGAAGACCGTGTTCCTCAATGGTGTGATTAAAGAAGAGGTATATATAGAACAACCTCAAAGGTTTTGAGGTTCATGGAAAAGAATCTCATATATGCAGGTTTAAGAAAGCTTTGTATGGACTGATGCAAGCTCCTATAGCTTGGTTCTCTCGCATTGATGCTTACTTATTAAGGCTTGGTTTTATGAAAAATGAAGTTGATCCAAATCTCTATATCAAAGTGGTAAAGAATGAACTTGTGATCTTATTGCTTTATGCAGATGACTTGCTTCTGAAAAGTGTGGAGAACCTCATTCCTCAGACTAAGAGGGAGTTGGTTGTAGAATTCGATATGAAGGATCTTGGACTGATGCACTATTATTTAGTTTTGGAAGCCAGGTAGAAACCTGGTTAAATTCTTCTTGGACAAGGGAAGTATGTAATCAAGATCCTACAGAAGTTTGGAATGTTGGAATGCAAGCCCATGGCAACTCCCATGATAACAAACATAACGAAGCTCAGGGGATTTGATTCTCACTCTGTTGATACATCCATGTACAGGCAGCGGATTGGTATTTGAGTTTGGAGGCATAAAAACCAAACCAACTAGTATAAATGAGTTCCGTAAGATCTGGAAAATGTGTTTGGCCAATTCCCACATGAGCACACTATCCATAATCATCCAAGCCAATTTTTGGAAAAATTGACCCCTTTGTGCAACCCTAGCTCTAGAGATGGTTGAATAAAACAATTTTTGTCCAGTGGAAACATAGCTGGGGTGACCTTAGTTGTAATCCAATGCAGGAATCCAAAACACTTGAGAATTCATCCATCCAAGTCACGATTAGAGTTTTATGGCAAGTTGCAACTCACTTCCTAAAGCCATTGAGGGGCACATTATGAACTGGGTCTAGGGGCATAAAAACCAAACAAACTAGCATAAATGAGTTGTGTAACCCCGATAACTATGTTTTTCCAATGCCTACATGAACACGCTACCCATAATCACCCTAGCCAGTCTTTTGCAAAATCAATCCCTTTGTACAAAAATTGTTGTGGTCCTTACTGAGCAAAACCCTAGCTCCAAAATCATCGCATAAAACAACTTTTGGCCCATGGGATCACAAGAAAGGCCTGACTCTAGCTATAACCCGAAGTTAGGTGTCCAGCACAATCATTGATTTTCCAATCCGAGTCACAGTTAGAGTTTTATGGCGTGTTACAACTCACTTCTTGAAGCCATTTAGGGACACATTGTGAATAGAGTCTAGGGGCATAAAAACCAAATCAACTAGCATAAATGAGTTTCGTAAGCTCCAAAAAGTGTATTTAGCCAATTCCCACATGAGCACACTACCCACAATCACCTAAATGAGTCTTTTACAAAACTTAACCTCTTTGTGCAAAAAGTATTGCGGTCCTTATTGAGAAAACCCCTAGCTCTATAGATCATTGAATAAAGCAATTTTCATCAAATGGAATCAGAATATAGGGGTGACCCTCGCTATAACCTGATGTTAGGAGTCCAACACCGTGGATGGTTTTCTCATCCGAATCACTATTAGAGTTTTACTAGTTGCAACTCACATTCTGAAGCCATTCAAGGACACATTGTAAATTAGGCTTGAGGGCATAAAAAACAAATCAGTTGGAAAAATGAGTTTCGTAGGCTTCATCAAATGTGTTTGGCCAATTCCCATGTGAACATGCTACCACAATCACTCAAGCCAATTTTTTTCAAATTTAACCCCTTTGTGCAAAAATTGAGTCATCCTTATTGACCAAAACCCTAGCTCTGGAGATAGTCAAATTGTTGGAAACCTAATTCGTTAGGGTTGGTGTGGAGGAATTCCAACAACCACAAAAGTCCAAGAGACCTCTTGGAATATGAAACCAAGGGTCAAGACAATGTATTAATACGTACATTTTGTGAATAGAAAGTAATCTCACATTGGTCTTAATTTTGCAGTCTTTATTTTAGTGAGTGTTAACATGGTATTAGAGCAGGCAAATTCTTGCCCTGCTCAAGTTGGAGCCACTAGTTTTGTGGCCTTTCTCTGCAGGTCAATTATGTCGTCAGTCTTGCCTCCCAAGGATCTGCACCTAAGTGTTCTACCAACACTACTTGTCCCATCACACCAAGCCTTGTTGCTCTATGTTGCCTTCCTCTAAGATTTCGTGCACTAGTTGTAACTGTAACACCCCTCTGCAGTTTCTCTTCCTAGTGCCAATTTTCATGTCAAGTTTGTGACATTCTCCATGTTGAGTGTCACACTAGAGCTTGTCCATTTGCTCAATCATTTGCTCTACGTGGGCTTCTGCACACGACCCTTGTCTCCTTTGTAAAAATGCCTCTACACTTGTTTGTAGTTTGTGGATGAATTGTCATCTGTGAAGAAACCTTAAAGTTATCTCTATAACTTCACATTACATTGTTTTCCAGCAATAGCAAATTGCAATGCATAAAAAATGTGTATAAATGGAAAACATTAAGTACTAACCACTAAGGTGTTTTGAATAACACAACTTCTACAACAGATTTGTAATTGCCAACATTGTAACTGAGTTGGCCATGTAAAATATCAATGTTTTGATCTTCACCCTTATAAGCATTGTGGAAACACACTCATCATTCAAACAAATGCTCTAGACATAAGACTCCTGCAAGAGCAAATATTCACCTTGGATGGATTGCTTCTTGACAATGGTCTTCAACATCCAAGAAGATATATCAGTCATACCTCAGAGTTCAGTCTCTACTATTGACACGTATTGTAGTGGAGAGTTTTTCATCTTCTCACCTTGTATCTCATAGGGGGAAAATTGATGGTCAATTACCAAATTCAAAGCCAAATCAAGAGAGCATGAGCCACAACTTGAACTAGAGGCAACTGCAAAGGCCTCGAGCTAGAGTCAGCCATAGCTAGATTCAAAGTTGTAGCCAAAGATAATCATGCACCATGAGCATGTTTTGGTTGGTGGTCTGCCTTAAACCACCACCAACAGAAGACTTTAGTTTCTGCTAGATCAATTTGTGGTCATCTTCAAATCATTATCAGGGAGCACTTCCACTTTGCATAAGACTTTAACTTCTATCCAAATTCAGAATTGTTCCAGGGACTACTTCGACTATAGTTCCAGAGTTGGTGGTAAACCTTAAACCACCACTAGTAGAAACCATAGTTTTAAAAACCAATCTGTTCAAACTGGAAATCGGCCAAACCGGTCAGTTAGCAAATCTCGGGATCAAACCGGTCCTCCAAATCTGATCCATAGGCTGGTCAAGACCGATTAGGTGCCAAACTAACCAATTTGGCACCTAACTGGTCCTAACCACTTGATTCCCTCACAATCTGACCAGTTTAGGTGCCGTGTTGGTGGATGGAATGATGGGGCCTGCAAATGGTTTTTAAGCAAACCATGGGTAGATTTTCCCCCAAATTTGCTCCCCTAAACTAATAAAAGCAAGTCCAAGCTGCCATTTGCATTTGATTTCTAGTGTTTGTAAGAGTTTGAAAGCTTGGACAATGCTGCAATAGCCTTGAGTTTTGGAGCAATAGCAATAAGTTTGGAGGTCCTTTGTCATCTTGGAGGAGCTTTCTAGTGGATTTGGCATCTTTGGGAGGAGGCTTCATCAACTAGTTTTCATTTCAAACCTTCCAGGTATGTTTTTTCCCTAAAAAATTTCCAGATTTCATTGTTGTCTCTGTAGAAATTTCTCATTTCCCACCCCGGTTTTCAGTTTCTCCTTATTTCTCTCATATAGTTAAATGTCCTTTCCCATAACCATACATTTAACAAGCTGGAAAAAATAAATTTGCTGAAAACACAAATTCTGGAAATTTTACAGAATGCTGGAAATTGCAGAAATAAAAATCAGCAGTAATAAACAGCCATTAAAACACATTTAAACACTGAGATTTTTGGGCAATGTGACCCTGGAAAAACTCCCTACAACTCTTGGGGAAAACCAGTTTGAGAGCTCTTCTTTATTTCTGGAAAATGCCTTTTTACAGTAAGAGAAATATTCAGCAAAAATCAGCAAGCAAACTTTTACAACTTAACTCAGCCTTGCTGAAACTCAGCCTTGCTGAAACTCCGCCTTGCTGAAACTCAGCCTTGCTGAAACTCCGCCCTGCTGGACCTCCGCTGTACAGACTTGCTGAAACTCCGCCCTGCTAAAACTCCGCTGCTGAAACTCCGTTGCTCACTATCCAGAAATCTCCCTTGCTCTCTTGCTCTCCTTCTCTCAATCTGTTCATGAAAGAATGAATAACATTTTCCTCCTTTTCCTCCTTTAATCTAACCCCAAGTGACTTTTGGGTGATCCAAGTAACTTTTGGGTGATCCCTAAATCCAATGGCTAAAATAGATTGAGATCTAAGGCTGAGATTAAATGCTCATTTAAATCTCACTTTTTATTTTTTTAATTCACCCCACTTTAATAAAGACCCACTTAGTCATTTATTTCCAAAGTCACTTTTCCTTTCTAATTTTCCATTGACTTTATAAAAGTCACTTTAAAATTAGACTTAGTAACTTTATCACTTAAAGTCACTTTTAAATTAGATTTAACTTTATAAAATTATAAAGTCACTTTAAGAGAAAAATTAAATTCTTTTGGACACTTTTCCCTAGTTGATCATAGGTTTTTCATTTTTCTATTTTTTTTTAAATCTCTTTCCTTGCAAATTTGAATTTCACCATCAATTATGGTCCCAAAAGCCAAATATGTTTCATGGGTTCACTATGATGTTGTTAATGGAAAAATGTTGTGCAAATATTGCAAGCACTCAATGGGAGGAGGGGGTACTTATAGGTTGAAACAACACTTGGATGGCATCTGAGGCCAAGTAGCCCCCTATGATGCACCAGATTAAGTGATAGGTCATATTAGGAAAGAATATCTTGAAAAGTTTGAGAAGTTTTAAAAGGCAAAGTCTATACAAGATGAAAATGCAAGGAAAAAGGAACTTGCAAAAACTATGGCTAGGAGAGAAGCAAGTGGGTATGATGATTTTGACCTTCAAGTCTCCTCCTCTATCCCTTCCACCAATCTCCATGTCTCACTCTCAACCTTGAGGCCAAGCCAAAGGTAAAATAAGGATGAACATTAAGAGTTATTTCACACCTTCCTTCACGTCTTCCTCTACTAATGCTAGTGCCACTGCCTCCCTACCAATTCTAAGTCAATCCATCTTGGATGCTCACTAGAAAAAGCAATGCAAAGATGTTGCTTTTGAATACATTTCCAAATGGTGGTATGATGCAAATATCCCCTTTAATGTTGCTCGCTCACCTTATTACCATGCTATGTGGGATGCTGCTATCATTGTAGGAAAGGGCTTCAAGAATCAAAGGCCCTACTATGCATGGCTTGAGGGGAAGTCTTTTGCAAAGAGAGATTAGATCCATTGGAGAATATTTAAATGAATCAAGAGAGTCATGGACCAAAATAGGTTATTCCATCATGTTAGATGGATGCACTGATGGAAAAAACCGCACTATTATAAATTTCCTTATTTCTTGCCCTCAAAGAACCATGTTTTTGAGATTGGTTAATGCATATGATAGGGTGAAATATGCCAACCTATTATTTGAGCTTTTGAATGAGACTATTACAACAGTGGGGAAATAAAATGTTGTGCAGGTCATCATCAATAATTCCTCAAACTATGTTCTTGTTGGAAATATGCTAGAGGCCAAATATAGGACCATATTTTGGACCCCATGTGCTGCACATTCCATAGACCTCATGATTGAAGACATAGGAAAAGTGGAGTGAGTAAAGAACATTGCAGAGCATGCCAAAAGTATCACGAAATATATCTACAACCACTCATGGGTATTGAGCCTATTGAGAAAAAACACTGGGGGCAGGGAGCTTGTTAGGCCCACCATCACGGGATTTTCAACTCACTTCCTCACATTGCAATCTCTCACCTCACAACAACAAAACTTGCAGAAAATGTTTTCTAGTGATTATTGGAATTCATCTCGATGAGCTCACTGAGCAGATGGAAAAGACACCAAAAAGAAAGTTTTTGACAACGCTTTTTGGAAAAGAGTAGCAAATCTTGTGAAAATCGGTGAGCTCCTTGTTAAGGTCTTACAGTTGGTGGATGGTAAAAAATTGGCCATGGGCTACATCTATGAGGCTATGTAGTAGGGCAATTTTGCCCTAGGGTTTCTCAAATACTAGGGTTCTTAATAGAATTTCTCTATCCAGACAATAGTTAACTCAATACCAATTATTGCATTCTGCAATGAAACATTAACAACTTCTCAATATGCTTCAATAGATTGAACAGATTAATAAAACATTCAATAAATTCAAATTTTAATCAGCAATTACAATAAACACCATAGTTCAGTAGATTGTTCCTCAATTCTTGCAGAAATCTGACACAATACTAAAAATTCATTCACAATATGGTTCACGTTCAGTGGTGACAAATAGAACCAGTTTGACAACTAGATGATATCCTAACCAAGGTTTTTTTATCCTGATTCAGTACCTCGAAACTGTGATTGGGTCCCAGAAAAGAACCCTTCGATTTGCCACAAAGGTTGCAAATGGGATCATTGTTCCTTCAAAGCAGGTCTAACTACTACAAGAGCCACAGAAATCGTTTTCAAGAGGCCTTGCATCGATTTCAGAATACCTTGATTACCCAGCTAGTGATATCATTCCTTGCCACAATTAGATTCGTCTTCCTGCCACTTCATGTCAGGAGCAAGAAATTACTTCAAAAATCTTGTAATGCCATGCACAAAGCAATTCAAAGGTTCAAAGTTGCGTCAAATCAACATATTTTTATGTGAAACTCAATAGCATGTTCCAAATGTCTCCTAGTGCATCGAATACCTTAGAAAATCAGCTCACCCGTCTCAAAACTCGAAATGAGGGACTTCGGTTACTTATACCTCCGTCCTAAATCTTCAACAGTGCCAAGAATCCTATCCAGAGATACATGATTACTCTAGGTTAATCTGTCGATTATTGACCCTACGCGAATTTTGGAGAATGTTCAAATGCATTCGTTCCCACCCTCAAACTATCCTCATAAACTCCTCAGCGTTCCCGGATTTTTCAACGAGCTTCCAATCGGTTGTTGCCTTCGTCCTCGGATTTCCTCTAGTAATCTCTTCGCTTTGTTACATGATCAAGTCAAACCTCAGGGTTTCTTTATATTTTTCTCCACCAGAAGATCGAACGTTGCTTTTCACCTTTGAAAAGTCTTGATTCGTCATTACAAATTATCATTCACGAGTTTATTTGCAAGATAGACCTCCCAAAGGTTTGTTGTCACGTGTTTCCTTCAACCGTCGTGTTAGCATTCACAACCGTCAAGGAAGAGAGTTGCTCATTTACGGCCATGTCCAAAAAAATGTTTCGATAGATGATTTTGTGTTAGGAATGGTACCCTCAGAAAGAACGCCCTTCTGCTAAACTTTTGTATGACTTGGTTGGATTATCCGCATAGCCTTTCCAAACAAAAGATTCGACTTCTGCCACAAATTATTTTCGGTGCTTCAAAGATCTTTGTTTCTAGCTACAGGAAACTAGAAATATTTCAAAAACCCTTCGATTTTTTCCCACAAGAAAATCCACCACTTCATATGGCTCATTCTTGCCTTCAAACTTAAATCATAGAATTCGATTACTTCAGAGCTAATATCATGCCCAGAACAGAGTAAGAAAATTAAAAGAGAAGATCATCTTACCAATTAGGGTGGAATCTTTCACCACCAAAATTAATAGGGGAAAGGGGTCTTAAAACCCTCAAAGCCTTAGGCTCAAAAAACAAAGGTAAACCCAATCCAATGATGATCAAATGAAATCAACCCTCATATATTTATAGATTTCCCCAAAAACTCGCCTAGAATTGGAAATTTTGGGGGTTTTCCCCTTTATTGAGGACTGTAGCCTACGGGGATCAATAGGCTATTTCGTCCCTTAGGCAATTAATTTCCCGGGAACATTACAGTCCTCCCTTCTTGGCATTGCTTGTCCTCAAGCAATGGCAAGTTCAACTACTACCCCCCTCTGTCGTCCTTTTTATGTCCACTATTTATGATTCCATTATCATGCATAGTGTCTTATTTTCCCATTTCATGCACATGTTCCTGCAAATGTTGATGTTCAACCATCAACTACTGGAGCTGCATATCTCTGGATTTAAGATCCTTGTTGATAAATTCTAAAGCACTGCCCAATTCTCTTGACTTGTTTGATTGTTTGAGAATTTGCTCTGAAGCGAAGACCTTCCCATTAGCCCTTGAACATGCGAAGGCTTATTCATTCCTATCTGCTTCTCTTCTCCACAAATCAAACCAGATGCCCATTTTAGAAATCCTTTATTCCATCCCTTTTGCTTAGCCCACTTTTCTTCTTGTGAGTGACCATCATCATCAACCTCGTATGCACTGATAAGTATTTGTTCCTTCTCTTTGCTTTTCCTTTTCACTACGTTGAGGTGGATTAAATGTACGCCGAAATTTTCAATTACTATCACTTTTGTCTTGGGGCCCTCCTTAGTTTCTTCATGTGTCCCTTCTAAGGTGTAAAGGTCAACAGATCTTCCTGGAGCAAGTTGTAGAGTCCACCTTCCAGGAGAAGCTTTTAGCTGCCAATCCCCGAAATTAGCCATCACAACAGTATCAACTATGTGTGGCCTCTATTTTGTCCCCAAAAGAAATTGAAGACCTCGAGGTGGCTCATGGTTTTTTTCGGCGCAATGCCCAATTAAAACAAGTGCTTCTAGCTCAAAAACAGCTACTAATTTGCTTGCAGCTCCGAGCTTTTCAAGAACAATATTGTCCAAGTCATGAATTGGAATGACGGGCTCAACAAGCCATGGCTCAAGAACATCCAAATTCATGGTTAAAGTTTTAGCTAAGGGCATATTTGAAAACCAAGCAGTAGGGCCATTCATTGATGAACCATCGGAACAAAAATTATCCTTCAATGGAACAACATATCTGTAGAAGTTCTTCATTGAAAGGTCAACAAGAGAGCTCACGGGGTTCATAACAATGTGCAAAGTAGGTTGAAACCATCTCAGTAGAAGGCGAAGAAGTGGAGCAATCTTTTGACCAAAGGAGCTTGAAGGATCAATCATGGCATCAATGTGTATAATGGCATTCTCTTCCTCCAGGATAATAGCACCGTATTTTGCATTTAGAACTTAAAAATAAGCATTATCAGCACCTCAAGAACGAATAGCCATTGCAGAGGATATTGCCATTATTGCATCACTCAGAAAATCACTTGTTAGGTCATCGGGATCTACTCCTTCACACTCAACTTGCTCAATTATAATTGCTACCAATTTGATTCTTCTGTCATATTCTACAGTTTCCAAAAGCTTCAAATCATCACTGACAAAATTGTCTTCTTTGTGAAGGATCGACCTTCCATTCGTACTGACAACATTATCACCTAACCCAAGTCTAAACTCTGACGATGGAAAGCCAGAAACCTGCAAAAATAGATCCTTATTATAAGGTTTTACTCATCATTGTCTCCTAGGTGGCAGAATTTCAAAACCTTTTGATGATCTCTCTATTTCACCTTCTTAAGCCGAGAGAGATGACTGGTCAAAATCTTATCTAAACTCTCAATACTACCCTCATCACTTTGGCATCGCTTTATTTGAATCCTTTGAAATGCCTCTTGTGTTGTTGTCAAATTTTTCTCCTCCAGTTTAGAGACATCCTTCATCAAAACCTTATCTAAACTATGTCATGTAGTTGTTTTTTGTCTAACGTTGACGTTGCCATTTTTTTCTTCTCAAGCTTAGCCTCAAAAATAGAACCTTCCAGGCTATCAACGGATACAATCTGACTGGGGCTGGAAGTCCCACCAAAAGAAAGTGACTCATGTTCAGTGTTGCCCCCCCCCTCGCTCCTGCTCCCAATCCGCACTCCGGGCGGGAGCGGGTCGGGAGCTAAAAAAATTTGCGTTCCCTGCCAATTTCGGGAGCGACATCGGGAGCGTCGCTCTCGTAGCGAATATTTAACGCTCAGGAGCAATCGGCTCCCGATCGCTCCCGAGCGTTAAATATTCACTCCGAGAGCAAATCGACCGACGCCAAGAGCAATCCGGGTGGAAAAAAGCCGCGGACGCAAAAAAAATCCAATTTAAAAAAAATATATGTTTTAAAAACTCAATGGGGCAAACAAGCATTTCATTATCACTTGAATGAGAGCAAGAGCAAAGGAGCGAGGAGAAGCGAGGAGCAAGTGCCGAGGAGCGAGGAAGTGCCGAGGAGCGAGGAGCAAGCCTACAAAGAGGTAAGTAACTTAGTAATTTAGTTAGTTTAGATAGTTTAATTTAGTTTTTAATTAGTTTATTAACTATATTTAGTAAAAAAATCATGAATCTATATTAAATTAATAAATTAAAATTATTAAATTAATTAATCTAAATAAATTAAATTAATTTGCAGATTCAAAAGCCTACAAATATCAAACATCATGGACCTAGCTATATTTCTTGGGATTTTCCTCTTCTTGGTCCCTTTTTTGGTTATTATGGTGCTGGAGAGTAGGAAACAGAGGGGCCAAAATGAAGAGAGGGATGAAGAAGCTAGAGAAAGTGGATTTGATGAAAACCCCGGTGAGGAGGAGCTGGAGGAGGATGAACATGACTCTCAAAAAACTAAACAAGACCAAACCCCATTGTGGAAATATGTTAACAGGCCTAAAGCAGGGAAAGGCGGTGGAACCACTAAATTTCATTGCCCCATTGCAACAATGATTACACAGGTTCATACACCCGTGCCAGAAAACACCTCTGCGGGAAAAGGCCATGGGATGGAGACAAACAAATAGGAATCAAAACTTGTCCAGCGGTGTCAGCAGCGGATAGAGCCAAATACATAAGGGAAGAGGAGGAAGCCCAATACAAATCAAAAAAATCAAGGGGTTTCTTTGAACCAAGCTCACAATCACAAGCACAAAGAACTCCTTCAGCATCCTCCCAAGGCAGTGGATATGGAGGCACAGGGTCATCAAGTTTAAGGCGTAAAACCATATCAGATTTCCTTGATGAGGGGTGTAGGAATGATGTGGATTCAAAGGTTTACAGGTTTCTTTATGCATGTGGGATACCATTCAATGTTCTTCGCTCACCTTATTGGCACGAAATGGTTTCTGCCATAAATGATGCCCCTAAAGGATACAAGAGCCCTGGGTATGACAAGGCAAGAACCGTTGGACTTGATCATGAAAAAGCAAAAATATCACATTCTTTGAATAGAATGACAAGTTCTTGGACTAACCATGGGGTGTCCATTGTATCTGA
The DNA here is from genome assembly GCA_031772625.1 of Pinus tabuliformis. Taxonomy (NCBI): domain Eukaryota; kingdom Viridiplantae; phylum Streptophyta; class Pinopsida; order Pinales; family Pinaceae; genus Pinus; species Pinus tabuliformis. The sequence continues at coordinate 555,854,817 of CM062820.1, read as the reverse complement.
TGGATGGACAAATGTAAAAGGCAAGCCATTGATAAGTGTTCTTGTTGTGACTGTTAGTGGTGCCATCTTTCTAACTGCACATCATTACTCAAACAAGTTCAGGACCGCCATCAACATTGCAGAAGCATTACTTGAAACAATTGACCGCATTGGGCCATACAATGTCATCCAAGTCATCACTGATAATGCTCCTAATTGTAAGGCAGCGGGAGCAATTATTAAGGATAAATACCCCAACATATTTTGGTCTGGATGTTTGGTTCACACATTGAACCTTCTGATGCATGATGTTGTCAAGAACAAAAATGCACAATACCAATGGATTGGTGATTTGTACAAGAAAGGCAAACAAATGATAAAATTTATTACAAATCATAGAAATACCCATGGCCTTTTCCGCAATCACTCGAGATTGGAGTTGTTGAAGATTGTGAAGCCCAGATTTGGTAGATATTACCTCACCTTCAGGTGCCTTTTGAAGGTAAGAGAGTCATTGGCTAGCATGGTATCAAGTCCACATTGGCAGGTATTAAAGGAAAGGGCTACAAATGCACCTGACAGGCAAGGTTTTGAACTGGTGGAGGAGGCCGCTCTTGATGGTCAGTTTTGGACAAGTGTGAGGCGAGTATTGGATTTCACCAAGCCCATTTATCACATGATTCGGTTTGCAGATACAGACAAACCAGTGATTGGCGAGGTGTATGAGCAAATGGATACCATGTTGGGGCAAATAAAAAATATTGTTCATAACAGAGATCCCAACTTGTACAAACTGATTCATGATTGTGTGTGTGAACGGTGCAATAGACTTAATCTTCCACTACATTGCTTCGTGTATATCCTTACACCAAAATACTACTCTACATCTTGGTTGGGCCAACCTGCACCAGGGGGTGGGATTAGGACCAAACCCCATTTAGATGCAGAGGTAACTAGTGGATATTTGCAAGCATTAGAAAAGTTGATACCTGACAGGGAGGAATGTGCAGCTGTGCGCCTTGAAATAGGCAAATACTTCAGTGGCACTGGTTTGTTTGGTACCTTCCATGCAATGGAAGACAGAGACAGATTTGATTCTCTCACATGGTGGGAAACATATGGCAGCCATGGACTTTTGCCAAAATTGGCAAAAAAATTTCTATCACAGGTTGTGAATACTTCTTCTGCAGAGAGGTGTTGGAGCACCTACAGCTTCATACACAATGTGAAAAGAAACAGACTCAATGAAAACCGAGCAGAAAGCTTGGTTTATGTGCACTACAACTTGAGGTTGTTGAGTCATTACTGTGATCGGGCTTATGAGGATCCCACATATAAAATTTGGGACAATCACCCAAAGGATGACAATTTGGAGGATGGTATAGTGCATCTTGAAGAACTGGAAGAGGAACTTATAAGGGATGAAGATGAAGCAGCTGCAGCTGCAGCAGCCATGCCACCTCCACCTCCACCATCCAGTAGCAGTGCTCGAGGTCCGAGTCTTGTTCCTTTGTTGTCGCCACCTCCATCTACACCCTCACGTGGAGGGCATGTGCCTTCTAGTTCTGGTCGTCGGTCTGTGCGGGAGACTCCTAGAAGACCACCACGACCTGCTTATACTCCTGGAGACTCTCTTGGCAAGGGCCACATGTAGATTTACAGTTTACTTGTCTTTTCTAGTTTCTATTAGTTTTCATAATTGTTGAGTCTTGAGTCCTTGACTCTTGACTCTTGACTCTTTCATATCATAACGATATTTTTTGTAAACAATATATGACTGTGACAATGAAAATTTGAAGTTTGAAGTTGGAAATTATAACTCATTGGTAATGATTGTGAATTATGAATATGATGCTTCGTGAAAGACTAAAGTTGTTTCATTTCATTTCATTATTCATGTTTCATTTTATAACATTTCATTTCATGTTAACAGTTAGAAGTTAGGACTTAGAAATATCTAAAATATTACTTCTTGTAATGGTTAAACTTAGCTTACAAGTACAACTTTGGTGATCAATGATGATAAATGTTATATATTGAATTTTCAATTTTGAAAGCTTGATGTTGAAACTCTAAGATTGAATTTGATGAATCATGATTCACGAGACTCAATATGTGGCAGTTGTAATATGTATTTTACTAACTTGTGGACATGGTTGATGAAGATTATAATTTCTAGATGATTGATGTGATATGGTTCAATGATCAATCTATGTTTTTTTATGTTTTTTTATATCTAATTCATCATTCTACATGTTTTTGTTGACATATATGTATCAAAAATTAAAAAATATAAAAAATATATATATTTTTTAAAAATCGCTCCCGGATTCGCTCCCACACTGAGAGCTTCTGAAAATGGCCGCTCCCGCTCCCGTTTTCGCTCCCGCTCCCGCTCCCAAGTAACATTGCTCATGTTCAACCTAACCTTCCATGATATCAATATTTATGATTTCACTACAACTAGTAGCCTAACTGCTAGAAAGTGAACCATCTTCAACGCTGATAAATGAGCAACCTGTATCTAACTCCCACTCAAGGTATTGTCATTTTTGAACCCATTCGAGCCAACATAATTTTGAGTTGTCTCAATAAGAGGAAGGTTGTCCATATTTTCTTTATAGAAGGACCCAGTTGTATTAAGAGATTTGATTGGCCCTTCGACAACTGAAAAGTTCAGTTGGGACTCACTTGTCCTTATTATTGCTTCTTTTGTGAATTGATTTGCTTCTTCATAAGTGTTAACATTTGTGGCATCAATACAAGGACATTATTCTATTGGTGTATCTAAATCAACCATACCACTAGCTGCAGAACTTATTGTCAGCAAGTTAACCTCGTTACCTTTTGAACTGCTGCCACATTTTTTTAAATTGCCATCTTCAAGGATGTTACCATCCTCATACCGCATTATTAAAGATTTTCCACTACAAGATAGGTGGTCACCTTTAATTCCACCCTTCTCATCCAAATGAAAACTGAATCCCTTGTTTTCAATTCTAGTTTGAGATTGGCTCAAGTTAAACTGACATGATGAACTAGAGGTTTGGTTGGTGTTTTCATCACATGATTGCTTAGCTTTCTGGTCCTCGTGGACATTTGTCTGCTTCTTGTATAGCCATGACCATGCTTTTGCCTTTGCTTCAGTTTTTCTTGTACTTTGATTTTCAAGCTTGGTTTTATGATCAGTATCACTTGACTTGTTTTTCTTGCCACTATTCCAAAAGTCCTTCCATTTCATTTTCCTTAGATGTTGTAGCATTTTGTAGAATTCTTCTAATCTTATGATATTTTATACATGTTTCTCTTCTAGCCTCTTCCAAGGCTCTGGTTGTTGCTCCCAAAACTTTGCAAAGTTTTTCCAAAAATTTGCTTGCAGTGCAGTGGTTCCATTTTCAAATACCATCCAGGCTGGCAGGATTTCTGCTATGATACCACTGTAATGTAGGAGGGAAATTTTGCCCTAGGGTTTTCTCAGATTCTAGGGTTCTTAATAGAATTTCTCTTTCCAGACAATAGTTAACTCAATACCAATTATTGCATTCTTCAGTGAAATGGGTAACAACTTCTCAATGCTTCAATAAATTGAACATATTAATAAAACATTCAATAAATTCATACTTTAATCAACAATTGCAATAAACTCCATAGTTCAGTAACTTGTTCCTTGATTCTTCCAGAAATCTGACACAATACTAAAAATTCATTCACAATATGGTTCACGTTTGATGGGGGCAGCCATAACCATTTTGACAACTAAATGCTAACCTAACCAAGGTTTTTGTATCTTGATTCAAAACCTCAGAACTATGGATTGGGTCCCGAAAAAAACCCCTTCGATTTGCCACAGAGGTTGCAAATGGGATCGTTGTTCCTTTATAGTAGGTCTGATTACTGCAGGAGCCACGAAAATTGTTTTTAGGAGGTCTTGCGTCGAATTTAGAATATCTTGATTAACTAGTCGGTGATATCGTTCCTTGCCACAGTTAGATTCGTCTTCCCACCACTTCACGTCGGGAGAACGGAATTACTTCAAAAATTTCGTAAGGCCATGCACAGAGCATTCGAAGGTTTAGACTCTAGAGTTACACCATATCAACGTATTTCTCTGCGAAACTCAATAACCTGTTATGGATGTCTCCCAGTGCCCCGAATACCTTAGAAAATCAGCTAACCCACCTCAAAACTCAGAACGAGGGACTTCAATTACTTATGCCTTCGTCTTGAAACTTCGATAGTGCCAAGAATCCTATCCATAGATACACAATTACTCTAGGTTAATTCGTCGATTGTTGACCCTATGCGAATTCTGGAGAATGATCAAATGCATTCGTTCCTGACCTCAAACTATCCTTAGAAACTCCTCAACGTTCCCTCATTTTTCAATGAGCTTCCAATCGATTGTCGCCTTCGTCCTCCGATTTCCTCCAATAATCTCTTCACATTGTTACAGGATCCAATCAGACCTCAAGATTTTTTTATATTTTTCTCTGCTGGAAGATCGAACGTTGCTTTCCACCTTTAGAAAAGTCTTGATCCACTGTTACAGATTATCACTCGTGAGTTCGTTTTCAAGATAGAACGCCTAAAGGTTCATTGTCCCATGCTACCTTCAACCGTCATGCTAGCATTCACAACCCCTGAGGAAGAGAGTTGCTTAATTACGACCTTGTCCACAAAAAAAAGTTTTGATAGATGATTTTGTGATCTGAATGGTGCCGTCAAAATGGACTGAGCCTTAGAAACAATGCCCTTCTACTAACTTTCGTATGCCTCAATTGGATTATCCGCAAAGCCTTTCCACACAAAATATTCGACATCTGCCACAGATGATTTTCAGTGCTTCAGAGATCTTTGTTGCTAGCTCCAGGAAACTAGAATTATTTCAGAAACCCTTCAATTTTTGCCCACGAGAAAATTTGTTGCTTCATATGGCTCGTCCCTGCCTTCAAACCTAAATCATAGAATTCAATTACTTCAGAGATAATTTCTTCCCCATAACAGAATAAGAAAATTAAAAGAGAAGATCATTTTACCAGCTATGGTGGAATCTTTCACCAACGAAATTGAAAGGGGAAAGGGGTCTTAAAACCCTCAAAGCCTCAAGCTCAGAAAATAGAGGTAAAATGATCCAATCCAATGATGATCAAATGAAATCAACCCTCATATATTTATAGATTTCCTAGAGGGGTTTCTTCTTCTTAATTGATTGGGTAAATTTTACTCCAAACCCCAACTTTAGGTTTCAATGCCTAGCTGCCCCAAAACTTGCCAGGAATTGGAAATTTTTGGGGTTTTCCCCTTTATTAAAGACTATAGCCTACAGGGATCAATAGGCTATTTCGTCCCTTAGGCAATTAATTTCCTGGGAACATTACAAATACATTACACTTAGAATTCATCTTCCAACAAATGATTAAAAACTCTCTTTAGACTATTCATTTTTCTCAACAATGAGCACTAGTTTGAGATCCAACAAAGCGCTCTAGCCTAAGCTCCATCATAAATCTTACACATTAGCTTATATTGCTCTATCTACATAGTCGAAGATACATTAAAAAAATTAATTGAACATAGTTTTAATATTAGAAGAAAGAGGAAAACCACATATACAATCTAAAACAATCTTTTCGAGATTGAACAATCCATGATTGAGTTGTTTACTTTTGTTGTCGCTAAATCTTTCACCAACAAGACAAGTGCAGCAGGAGGCAAGGAAATCTCCCTAGAGACAGCCTATGGGTTGATTGTAGACTAGTGCCTAGGACATCTTAAATAGAGGAGTGCTTGTAAGATGGTATGAGAGGGGTTTGCAGCACTCCAATTGTCATGAAATGAAGATGGTGGAAAGAGGGTTTGGTTCAATATGCCTTTAATGAGGGAGATTCAAGCCAACTCATGAATCCAAACGTTGGGGGTATATGGAGCAATCTCAAAGAGAAATGGTTTCCTCTTCTGGTGGCCTACAATGGAAATGAGACAGCTTGAACTAATGTTGAAGTGGTAATGGAGAGGGGAGGAGTAGGAAATCAAGTGCAGAGGCTTGTAATAAACAGAGTCCTCAGCCATTGTATTTCAGCAAAAACAAGAAAGAGTAAGAAGGTGGAATGACAGCAATAGGGGGAGTTGATGTAAGGCTTCAGGTTGCATATAAATGGGTATCAATCTCTATTTCGACAATTGAGGTAAGTCTAAGCCACCACAGGTATTGTAAGCTACTCGCAGACGCAAGTAAATCTGAAGGATGATAGGTACTGCATGCATAAAGACAACAGAAGTAATTCTATGGTCTCAGACAGGTACTCTCTTCTATTTAGCAGTAAATACAAATCCATTTATCAGACAGAAACATGAAGCTGCCTTAACATTGTTTTAAGGAAGAAATACACAATCAAATGAAGTTACAAGAGGGAAAACTTACTACACATCAACCATGTTTGGAATCAACAGAAGAATTGCCATTAATCTCAAAGGTCCAATCACCAGTCAGTACATCCAGTAATGAAATCAGTGAATCCCTCCCATGAATACGGCAAATTGAGCCCAAATCGGCCTCACAGAGATCGGCCCTCGCAGGTCCGAGAATCTCTGCAACCCCTCAAAACCAACGCCTTTACATAATATTTCTTCCCCCTTTTTATGAGAAGAGAGGGGTACTGTCATTATAGTTTACAAAAATATCAGAGCCCAAGACCCAACTGTCATACTAGACTAGTTGTCTCAACTCTGTGACAGGCTCTACTGCCCCCAAAAAGATTACAATGGGATCAAATCCCTTTCTTGAAGAAATATAGAAATAAATGCATAAAGAAGGAGAATCGAGAGAGAAAGGAGGAGGTGTCCCCTTGCTGCTCCAGCGGAGGCCTCGGAAGGAGCCACGTCCTTGTTGTCATAGACTCTTTTCGGTTATTTGAGGCAGTTCATTTATACATCAACCGACTTAAGTCAATTTTGCCATTAAAATGCCTTCGGCGCCGACTGATAGAGGCATGTTGCCGGTCATCTTTCTTTAAATGCGCCATAATCCTCGTAAAACGCCCAGCAGCCAACTAATCTGTCTTTCAAGGCTATGTGCAATGTTATCAGCGTATCGTGAGCTTTTAACCATTTGAATCAGCGAACAGGCGAGTTGTTAAATCATTCAAATAGGTGAATTGGCGGGCACTTTCAATTGAGTCTTAGGCCCTCTTTGCTTTAGCCCCTTTTATGAATTTCCCCATAGGAACAAAGGCGGAGACCAGGGGCTTTTCCTTTATAAATCATTTCTCGGCCTCCCCAGCGATGCACCACTATATCGCAAAAATCGGTGGTTTACAAGTCTTTTAAGTTTCGGAACCCCACTGATCCGCCAATCGCGAATATCACGGGACTGCGATATCGGCCTTTGGCGCCGATAACCGTAGTTTTGTGCCCCAAGGATCCTGCCAATGGCCGATATGCGATATATGTTGTGCCCAAACCCGCCAACTGTCGATATGCAATATCGGCGATCGACGGATTGCAATTTCTGCAATTGCCGAGGTTCTTTGCCTCCTGGTCCCGATTGCGATTTTTCTTCAACACTTAGCCATTTTTGGGTTTTCTGAGCTTTTTAAAGGGATTCTTCAACAAGCCCTAACTTCTGATCCAAGATCCCTATTTTGGACTTCTATATACCAGATCCCTATTTTGGACTTCTAGATACCACCGGAAAGCTCTTTCCGAGCACTACACACTGGAGAGGGTCCCATCTAGTTCTGATAGCTTCTGTGGCTCAAAATTTGGCATCAAACATCACTACTATTTGGCTTCTGAAGCCACTGGTGACTGAAAAAGCAATGAGTGACAACATTGGCTCCTACTGGGGACAGTGCCTTGCTGGCAAGGTGCTGAGAACCTGTAGACCAGCATCCTTCACCATTGGGCATGGAGTCAGTAATATATGTACTTTATAATCAGCAAAATCTCCATGGGACCTTTCTTTATCCATTTAGATGCAGAAAATTAAAACTCTAACAACTGAAAGTAAATGGTCAACCGGTGAGCTTATTTATGTACAATCCTACTTATGTACAATGCTTAATTCAATTAAGTATGTTCAACTCTCCAATAGAACCAGGCCAGCATTAGAGTACTGGACCACATGCCTTCATACTGCGGAAAAAGAAAGATTAAAACAAGCATGCAACATGAAAAATCTGCAGATATGGAACGTGATACATGTTGTTGAAATAACCTTTGTTGCTGGCTAAAGAATAGATTCATATACTCAGCCACAGGATCATGGAATAGACAATGAATGTTTGCAGCAGCCTCTTCTTCACATACAGTCTGCTGACCAATATCCTCTTGGCCAGGGCAGCCACAAACATTATCCAGCTCCTCAACTTCAGCCTTTTCAAGAAAAATTGGTTGTTCATCTTTCACTGCCCATTTTCCAATGGGGTCATCTTCTTGGAAATCTGCAACAGACTCCTCAGTGTCTAAACTGTAAGAGTCATAGATTGGAGGGTCTATTGAGAATTCTTGGCAGGCATCTTACTGCAACAGGCAACAGCAGACTCTGCGTGGTCTTTTAGCCTTGAGTTCTTCTTGAAACACTTGTTGTTGGGAGCTTTCTCCCCACTTGCTGGTAAACAGCTCCTTCTGCACCTCCATGACCATTTCCTCCTCCTCTGAATCATATGAATCATAGATAGGAGGAGGTCCTTGATCCTGCTCTTCATGTGAAAGATATGCATCATGGGCTGGAGCCTATGTTGCCAGGAAACGTGGGTGCAGGGACAGGGACGGCATTTTTGGAAACAGGGTGCGTGGGTTCGTCAGGTAATATAATAATATTAAAATTTTAATAATTATATTTTATAAATTATAAATTTATAATTAATAATATATATGAAATTTCAATTTGTATATTTTTTCAACTTTAAACAAGAAAACTTTAATGATAATCATTTAAACATGCACATCATTGAACATTCAACATTGACATTGAAATTTCAAAATTTATCACCAAAAAATTGTTCTTTTGAATCTTTTCCGTGTAACCATGACACTGTGACAGCTATGTGAGAGAGCTCAAGGCTACTACTAAAACTGAAAATTCAAAATACATACTAGGATAAATGCTAGACTCGGCTATTTTGGTGAAACTTGGCACAGATTTTGTCACACACAGGCTTTAAAATAACTATGCAGCTTAGGTTCATTTGCAAGGATGCCTATCAATTAATCAGGTTGTGGTCGTACAGACCCTTCCTCCTACACAGCCAAGGAGTGTTAGCATTTCTGCCTCCTGCTCTAATTTCAAGACAGCTTCTCTCCTTATTGAAATTGCTCATTCTAGCTGGAGCTTGAACTTGTAACTTTGCTTTGAATGTTTAGTCTCTCCCATATAAAAACACAATTTTTTCATAGGAGATTCTTCTCAACCTGATAGTGGTCTAGAATTTTCTTGATGTCTAATCATCCACCTGCCCCATGTATGGTGTGCTCTGTGGTAAAGCAATCCCAAAAACAGTGGCAGCCTTACCCTTCCACAAAACACGCTTATCAGTCTTTGTTTCCCAATAAAATGCACAGCAGCCATCTGATGGCTTGAGGGATAGTTTGTCTTTGAGTGCGAAGCTCTGCCTGAATATTAATTATCTAAACATAAAACATCTTCGCAGCTTTTAGAGATTACTTGGTGTACAAGTCTATAGAGACCATATATGATTTAGGCATATTTTCCTAGTTTTAATCTTAACATGATGTTATCAAAATGCTGTGAGAAATTGGCAGATTTTGATACTTAATTTAGCCATTGTCCAAAATAGCCCTTCGCCATTTAACAGCATCAGCTGATTACAGCTTATGGCTGGTCTCAATCCTACTTTCTATTTGACCGAAAATGTCTGAACCTGTATGTGTGCATTTACAGTTTATAATTTGATGGTTATTTGGCTCGGGAATGAATGTTTCATTCCAAATTGATTTACAAGAATTCTTAAAAAACAAGACTTTTAAAAAACCGGGTACGGGTACCCGTGCAACACAGGTTTTGATGGTAAGGACCATGGAAGAATGTTTCATTCCAAGTTGATTTACAAGAATTGATTTAGGGTTTTTTAGGTTTTGTTATAAGTTTTACCTTTGTTATAAGTTATTTTTTAAATTTCAATAAAAAAAAATTATTTGAAAATTAAATTTTTAATATAGTTTTTTTTATGAAGAACCCAAAGAACCAGAAGAACCCAAAGAACCCAACCCGAAGAACCCAAGCACCCGAAGAACCCAAGAACCCGTTAAAGGAAAAGAACCCAAATTTTTTTTTTGAAGAACCTGGTTCTTCATGGAAGAACCCGGTTCTTCTGGGTTCGTCTGGGAAGAACCCTTACCCGAATCTGGTACTTGGGTGCGGGAACCCGGGACGGGTTCGAGAACCCCACCCCCAGGTGCGGGTACCCGTGCAACACAGGCTAGAGCCTATTTGTTGAACTCCTGATGGGCCTCTTCTTCCTGTTCAACTTCCCATAGCTGGGAGTATGGTAGCTCTGCCTCACTAGACTCTCCATCAGAGTCATATTCATCATAAGAAGGAGAAACCTCAGACTCAACAGAATAAGCCCTCTGAGAGGCTATTTGCAGCTCAGTGGTGTTTCCTTCTTCTCTTTCTGGCTCATAGGTTGATGCTTCTTGATGCGAGTAGATGCTTTCTTGAAGAGGAGCTCCACCAACATCTTCAGCAGATTCATCAACCTCAGGACTGTTTTCATCATTACAAAGTGTGCAGCAATCTTCAAGCAGAGCATTTTGTGGATAAAATCTCTTATAATATTGATAGAATGTTGTATGGAAACATTTCAAGGAAGATATGTTGCCATGAGGTAGTGTTTTAAACCAGACCCTAGCATCTCCTTCTAAAGACAATTTGAATAACTTCATTTGTACATCTTCAAGAAGAATACCTCATTCCTCCATGCATTCATGAAAGTCTTTGAGGTGTTGGTCAGGTCTTTTCTCTGAGTTCTCACTGAATTTAGGCAAATAGGTGTTCCACTCATGATATGGAGGGACATGATTGGGAAAACAAGCAATAGAAGAAAAATCCAGTGGTGCAAATTGGTTGGCCAGGAATGCAGGAATGGCCATCTTGAAAACCTCCCTATATGATTGATTTCAACTTCAAAAGTAGGGAGAGTTTTCAGTTGTTGTAGCATCTAAGTGAGTATTGGGCTGCTTGGAAGCCAGGATGATCAAATAGAGATATGGACAGTGGAGTCGCCACGATGTTTACCATAGAATTGACAATGGAGTTGCCACGATGTTTACCATAGAATTGACAGTGGAGTCGCCAAGGTGAGAGATCTTCAACCCACACTTCCCTAACTCACCTAACAGGGAAAATGTAAAACTTTGTCGTACCCAGGGAAAAATATTCTAATCCTTTCCCTAGCAAAGGCGCCAGAAAGATTTGTCGCTAAATATTGCACCAGCAGCACAAGTGCAGCAGGAAGCAAGGAAATCTCCCTAGAGACAGCCTATGGATTGATTGTAGACCAGTGCATAGGACATCTTAAATAAAGGAGTGCTTGTAAGATGGTATGAGAGAGGTTTGTAGCACTCCAATTGTCACGAAATGAAGATGGTGGTAAGAGGGTTTGGTTCAATATGCCTTTAATGAGGGAGATTCAAGCCAACTCGTAAATCCAAATGCTGGGGGTTTATGGAGCAATCTCAAAGAGAAATGGTTTCTTCTTCTGGTAGCCTACAATGGAAATGAGACAGCATGAACTAAAGTTGAAGTGGTGATGGAGAGGGGAGGAGAAGTAGGAAATCAAGTGCAAAGGGTTGTAAAAAACAGAGTCCTCAGCCACTGTATTTCAACAGAAACATGAAAGAGTAAGAAGGTGGAATGACAACAACAGAGGGAGCTAATGTAAGGCTTCAAGTTGCATATTAATGGGTATCAATCTCTGTTCGACAGTTGAGGTAAGTCTAAGCCACCACAGGTACTATACGCTACTCACAGACACGAGTAAATCTTAAGGATGATAGGTACTACATGCATAAAGATAACAAAAGTAATTTTGTGGTCTCGCACAGGTACTCTCTTCTATTTAGTAGTGAAGACAAATCCATTTATCAGCGAGAAACATGATAGCTGCCTTAACATTGTTTTAAGGAAGAAATACACAATGAAATGAAGTTACAAGAGGGAAAACTTACTACACATCAACCATGTTTGGAATCAACAGAATAATTGCCATTAATCTTAAAGGTCCAATAACCAGTCCGTACATCTAGTAATGAAATCAGTGAAGCCCTCCCATGAATACGGCAAATTGAGCCCAAATCGGCCTCACAGAGATCAGCCCTCGCGGGTCCGAGAATCTCTGCAACCCCTCGAAACCAGCACCCTTACATAATATTTCTTCCCCCTTTTTATAAGAAGAGAGGGGTACTATCATTATAGTTTACAAAAAGATCTGAGCCCAAGCCCCAGCTGTCATACTAGACTAGCTGTCTCGGCTCTATGACAAGCTCTGCTGCCCCCAAAAAGATTACAACGGGATCAAATCCCTTTCTTGAAGAAATACAGAAATAAATGCACAGAGAAGGAGAATCGAGAGAGAAAGGAGGAGGTGTCCCCTTGTTGCTTCAGTGGAGGCTTCAAAAGGAGCCATGTCCCTATTGTCATAGACTCTTTTCTGTTGTTTTGAGGCGGTTCATTTATACATCAACCAACTTAAGTCAATTCTGCCATTAAAATGCCTTTGGCGCCGACTGATAAAGGCATGTTGCAGGTCGTCTTTCTTTAAATGCGCCCATAATCCTCGTAAAACGGCCAGCGGCCGACTCATCCGTCTTTCAAAGGCTTTGTGCAATGTTATCGGCATATCGCGGGCTTTTAACCAACTGAACAAGCGAACAGACGGGCTATTAAATCATTCAAACAAGTGAATTGACGGGCGCTTTCAATTGAATCTTAGGCCCTCTTTGTTTTAGCCCCTTTTATGAATTTCCCCATATGAACACAGGCGAAGACCAGGGGCTTTTCCTCAAAGTGATTAAGGCCTTCGATGAACGTGTGGTGGGCCTTTTTCTTTATATCGCAATAAGTCCCTTATTGACAGATTTCCCGGACCCGAAAATTTTATAGGTCGTCGTTTATAATATATGGCATCCAAGACCCTTCCTCATTGCATCACAATCGCCGATAAACCCGAGACCCAACGCCGCCAATCACCGATAACCTGCTGACGTCATCACTGCTGTGTGTCACCCTATGAGTGGTGCCACGTGGCACTCAGAAACAGCCCTATAGGACCCCTAAAAATGCCAAAAACGAGTGACACATGTCCACCGCCACGTCATCGTCTGTACTTGCCACGTCATTACTGACATCACCCACCACATCAGCTCTGAGGACCAATCAAAAGCCGCCACATGGCCCCCGGAGGAGAGAGAAAAAGGCATGCCCTACCCTGTTTCCGTTCCTTTGTGAATGATTTTTCGGCCTCCCCGACGACTTTGCACTAAATCGCAATATTGGCAGTTTACCATGTTTTGGAGTTGTGACCCCCGTCGATTGCTGATAGCCGAGAACCCAAAGCCACTGATCGTCGATCGTCATACCGTTGTACTACCATGTGGAGGAGAGAGAAGGGGGTTGTTCGGCGTTTGTTTTTCAATGAAATTCCTTTATAAATCATTTCTCGATCTCCCCGGCGATGCACCACTATATCGCAAGATCGGCAGTTTACAAGTCTTTTAAGTTTTGGAACCCCGTCGATCCACCGATCGCCAATATCGCGGGACTGCAATATCGGCCTTCAGCGCCGAGAACCGTCGATAACCGTAGTTTTGTGCCTCAAGGATCCTGCCGATGGCCAATATGCAATATATGTTGTGCCCGGACCCGCCGACTGCTAATATGCGATATCGGCGGATCGCAGTTTCTGCAATCGCAAATGTTCTTTGCCTCCTGGTCCCCGCCGATACCGATATGCGATTGCGATGAACTAACCCAATTGCGATTTTTCTTCAACACTTAGCCATTTTTGGGTTTTCTTAGCTTTCTAAAGGGATTCTTCAACCGGCCCTAACTTCTGATCCAGGAACCCTTTTTTGGACTTCTATATACCACCCAAAAGCTCTTTTCAAGCACTACACACTGGAGAGGGTCCCATCTAGTTTTGATAGCTTCTGTGGCTCAAAATTTAGCATCAAACATCACTGCTATTTGGCTTCTGAAGCCACTAAATCGCAATATTGGCGGTTTACCATGTTTTGGAGTTGTGACCCCGGTCGATCAGCGATAGCCGAGAACCCAAAGCCACTGATCGTCGATCGTCGTACCGCTGTACTACCATGTGGAGGAGAGAGACGGGGGTTGTCCGACATTTGTTTTCAGTGAAATTCCTTTATAAATCATTTCTCGACCTCCCCGGCGATGCACCACTATATCGCAAGATCAGTAGTTTACAGGTCTTTTAAGTTTTGGAACCTCGTCGATCCACCGATCGCCGATATCGCGGGACTGCAATATCAGCCTTTAGCGCCGAGAACCGTCGATAATCGTAGTTTTGTGCCCCAAGGATCCTGTCGATGGCCGATATGCAATATATGTTGTGCCCGGACCTACCAACTACTGATATGCGATATCGGCGGATCGCAGTTTCTGCAATTGCAAATGTTCTTTGCCTCCTGGTCCCCACCGATACCGATATGCGATTGTGATGAACTGTCCTGATTGCGATTCTTCTTCAACACTTAGCCATTTTTGGGTTTTCTTAGCTTTCTAAAGGGATTCTTCAACCGGCCCTAACTTCTGATCCAGGAACCCTTTTTTGGACTTCTATATACCGCCGGAAAGCTCTTTTCAAGCACTACACACTGGAGAGGGTCCCATCTAGTTCTAATAGCTTCTGTGGCTCAAAATTTGGCATCAAACATCACTGCTGTTTGGCCTCTGAAGCCACTGGTCACTGAAAAGGCAGTGAGTGACAACAACTTCTATGCCGGGAAGCTTATAGATTGACCTAAGAAGTAGAAAATAGCACCACTTAGACAGGATATGCCCTTTACAAAATTATGTCGAACAGTTGGCAAAATCCACTATGTTAACCCACAACACATTCAGACATTCAGCAGCATAGTTATATTGTTGATACGCACTCATAACTCCCACCAAGAAAGACTTTTCAAAGTTGATGAATATAAAATTAAGTTGGTCACTCAACTTCACGAAATTTAAGTCATTTTACCTGTGCGTTGAAAAACATAAGCCCCTGGGCTGAAATTGCACAACTAAATCTTGTGTGACTGCAAGGTTTAGACACAAACCTTGCAGTCACACATATCTGACGCACAAAAGTGCATAAGCCTGAATTTGACACGAACTTATCCCTGCAAGATATAAACCTTGCAGTCACACATCTCTGATGCACACAAGTACAAAAGCCTGAATTTGACACGAGCTTATCTCTGCAAGTAAATTACCACAACTGTTTCCAGACAAATTAGTATTTTAGGTTAGACTGCAACTTGCAAATTTTTTCAAGCCATCAGCTACAATACAGGAAAGAAGCAGGAATGTTAAAATGTAATCATGTTTAGTCTATTTTGGGTAACAAATGTGTGTGCGCACGTGTTCCAGAGAGATTACATGTAATGATTTCTTGACTCGTGCACACATAAGTGGATCAAAGCACACCCCTGTGTCTGTCAATTTTTAAACTGCCCAATGGGTTAGCTCAACCTGTTAAAACAGACTATTGCAAAACAGAGCTCGACGCGAGGCCTCCAGCTCTAGTCCAGCTAAGGTTCAAGTCCAGCCAAATCCAATTAGGTAACAGCCGCTATTATGGCTCACAGTTGAACTACCCTCCATCCAAATATTTTGAGAGAGAGCGGATCTCATTATTGCAACTTCAAGCCCTGGTTGACTAATGTGCTTATTATTTTAATCAACAAATAAATTGTTGAATTTAATTAACATTGAAATTAAATTTCAGACCATAACATCAATCACACAATAGTTAGAAATTAAATACCAAAAGCATAAAAATTAATTTCGCACGCACACACAAGTAATTTCTCCTTCAAATCAACTTTTAATTCCTTCGGAAAACCTACAAATAAACCTCCACATGCTGCCCAAAAAACAGAACTGCATGGTTATCAAAAATCACCCCGAACTTCAGCTTTTACAAGCTATTTGAGAGGTACAGCTGCTAAAAAGAAAACAACAGTTCTTTGCTATGCAGCACTACTGTACATGATGTACAGCTGTTGTATGACACTGCAATGCAGAATCCATACAACTATACAGATCTGTACAGTACTGTCCATATGACTGTACAAAGGTCCATACAAAACCGGGAGCTACTGGAAATAGCTTTCCTCAGTGCCAGTTTTTTCCCTCATTGCTCAACTTGCTCAATTGCGTGAGAAAGCCTTGACCTTGCCCTGTCTTTATACTTTTAACAGAAAATCTTCTTTTAAGATTTCCCCTAATCTAAGTACAATTTTAGACCCAACTACTAAATATAAGACTTTCACCACTTTACTAATTCTTAAACTAATTCTTGCATATTCACATTGAACATGTGCAGAAGTTCCCATCGAAAGCTATAATTCTCAACATTCACAAAGTTTTCCTTCAAAATAACTATATAATATATATGTGATAACTCCATTGAGGGCAAGGTGAGAATGAGAAAATTTATATCGTCAATAAAGAAGCTTAGCTTTGGGAAGTGACCTTCCTCTATGTCACCAACTTAACAAAAACAAGAAACAAGCTCAGAATGGGAAATCATAACTCTGAGGTTTCACAATAAGCAACGTTTTAGGGTTTTTAATACACATGCAAGAATAAATTAAATTAAGAAATTGCAAATCATTCAAATTTATAATATTGAAAAGAGACAGCGTATTCATATTTAGAACATTACTCATATCCGCAATAGAAAGTCTTCAACTACTCAAATATCAAAATGTTCACTATTCATTTTATGAATGATAACTCAGTTCACAAATAGATTAATATTCAGACGCCATCTCATCTGCTGGCCTTTTTGAAGCCTTGGAGTGAAAAAGCCTGAGGCACTGCCTTGACCTGGATCAGTAGAATTACGACTAAGACTTTCAAACATTCTTCTGCAACACCTACAAAGGCCGCTCATCATCGCCATAATCCCAAGAACCAACCTAATCCCACATTCTAGTGGGTGCAAAAGGGTAGTCTCTCTGTTGCCATAACAGAAGGTGAGGATTTGAGTGAGTACACACCAGATATTAAGCCTTGCAAGGTAGGCGAGTCCACTGCACAGAATGGATGAGGGAATCCTCGATCCAATTCTGTTTACATGCCGAAAAACTAGTCGCATGCCTACAAAATGGAGATGATGTGATTTAAAATTCAACTTCAGAAACCTAAACTAAACCTCGTAGGATGAAATTTGTTGCCAAGATAATAGGCTTACTTAGATTTTTACATACATACACAGTCTTACTAGCATAATTTACATTAACATTTGCGAAATGGGTTTACAACTCTGATAGACTGACGACTCATGATGATGAATCCAGGATGATATGAATGCTTGAACATGATGGAATCCTTTTGCGAAAAAGTGTACTGCTATAGGAAATTTGACACGAAGTGGTCAACAAATCTAATTCTATAAAAAGAGGAGACTCTTTCTGGGTTTTTCCCTGAGGGGTTTTGCCCAGGCTTGGGGCCTATATTTTGTGTCCATTGTCTTTTATGATCTTCATGGTTTATGCTCTATTGTTTGATGAAGATAATTTAATAGAGAACAATAAAAAGCTAACTAAAGTTCACAAGCAATTATTAAGGATAGGATAATTGTTTTAATACTTGTCCTACTTGATTTTCCAACATGGTATCAGAGAAAAGGTTGGTGGAAAGAGGCCAAAGATCACAGCTTGTTGGCATTTTGAAAAGGAAGAAAGACTATTGTGTTGATTTGGGATAGCATCCGATGTGCTCTAGCTACGAAATTTGGTGGAGAGGTTGGGGCACATGAGATATCCAATACCCAGAAAAGGTGGGCAGATTCTAATCAGTTTGAGAAATATTAAAATAATTAATATTTTTAATAGAGTCCCTAAGTCTAAACTTAATGAAATTAAAATATTAATGTGGATTAATATAAAACTGTGTTAGAATGGTCCAAAAGACATGGATCAAGCCATATCTAATCTTAGCCGTTGATTAGGGACTTAATCTCGGCCATTGATATGTCAACGAGAAAAGTATAAGAGGAGGCTTGAGGGTCACTTGGAGAGTACACCAGATGATCAGAGATTCTATTCTCTAGAGCGGGGTTTGCTAAGAGAGATAGAATCAGTGATCAGAGTTGCATCTGAGGGATAGTGAGTACAGAGAGACAGAGGCAGAGATAGTGTCGAGAGATCAGCGCAGGAGCCAGAGAGAGTGACGCAATAGCAACCAGGGCTCACGCAGGGCCACGCAGAGGCAGCCAAGAGCTGCGCAGTGCTTCAAAGAGGCCAGCGTAGCTGACGCAGAGAACCAGAAGGCTGACGCAGGGCCTCCTGAGGCTAACGTTGGCCTATTTAGGGTGACGCGGGGCCAATGCTAGGCAGAGAGAGGTTGACGCTAGGGTTTCTGGAATAGATTGGAGCTAAGGAGCTGCCGGAGGGTTCATCCAGGGTTTCAACCCAAGCATCTGAGGGAAAGCAAGAAAAGCGGAAGAAGAAGGATTTCTCCAAGATCAAGTGCTTCCACTGTGGGAAGCTGGGTCATTATGTGACCCAGTGTCCAAGGAAGAAGAGTAAGGGAGAGTCTTCCAAGACGAAGGTAACTCCAACAAGGGCAGAGAAGGAAGTGGAGACAAACGACGACTGTGCCATGAGTGCACACGCACCACTTGAGCAAAAGTGGGGAGACATCAAGTTGTAGTCAGGCGGACTACAGGCGATGAGGGGTAAGGTCCTCGAGGTACCCAGCCTCTTGGATTAGACCTTGCTACGGGAGCCCCGAAGAGGAGTAGCAGGACTGGCTGATGTGGGTAGAGATGGATGCGGATGGAGCAACAGAGAGAGCTACAGTGCAGGAGTCCCAGGACAACGTGAGGCTAGCAGGCTGCAGTAGTGAGAGCGGCACGGGAGTGTTGCACCAATGCATGATGGCACAGAAAGGTGTGCAACAGTGCGAGATGCAGGGAGTCGTTGCAGCAACGCAGAGGTCAGAGAGGGAGCACTTGTCAACAACCGAGGGAGCTTCAGCATCAGTGGGTGTCTCTAGCCCAACAGAGAGGTAAGAGTTGGGAGATCAGTTACTTACTTCTCAGTAATTGAGTTGCATTGCAGCAGTGGGCAGCACGATGCAGCATGAAGAGAGGAGATGTAGTGCAGATGCAACAATGGCAGTAGCAGAGCCATGAGCAACAACACGGATGCAGAGGGAGTTGTCATACAAATGCAACAGTGGCAGTGGCAGAGTCATGGGCAGCAGTACAAGATGCAGTAGTGCAGAGGATGACGGGCAGCAGGCCTAGCATCAACACAAGGACCGATGTCGGATGATCAGGGTGATACTCAGTGAGGAGTATTGCTATAGCACAATGCTCGCTAAGAGGTAGTGTTGATTTTGGGTAGCATCGGATGTGCTCTAGCAACGAAATTTGGTGGTGAGGTTGGGGCACATGAGATCTCCAATACCCAGAAAGGGTTTGGGAAGATTCTAAACAGTTTGAGAAATATTAAAATAATTAATATTTTTAATGGAGTCCCTAAGTCTAAACTTAAGGAAATTAAAATATTAATGTGGATTAATATAAAATTGTGTTAGAATGATCCAAAAGACATGGATCAAGCCAGATCTAATCTCAGCCGTTAATTAGTGACTTAATCTCAGTCGTTGTTATGTCAACGAGAAAAGCATAAGAGGAGGCTTGAAGGTCACTTGGAGAGTACACGAGATGATCAGTCATTCTATTCTCTAGAGCGGGGTTTGCTAAGAGAGATAGAATCAGTGATTGGAGTTGCAACTAAGGGGCGGTGAGTACAGAGAGACAGAGAGGCAAAAATAGTGTCGGGAGATCAGCGCAGGAGCCAAAGAGAGTGACGCAGTAACAGCCAAGGCTCACATAGAGGCAGCCAGGAGCTGCGCAGTGCTTCAAAGAGGCCAACGTAGCTGACGCAGAGGGCCAGAAGGCTGACGCAGGCCTATTCAAGGTGACACAGGACCAGCGCTGGGCAGAGAGAGGCTGACGCTGGGGTTTCTGGGACAAATTGGAGCTGAGGAGCTGCCAGAGGGTTTATTTAGGGTTTCAGCCAAGACATTTGTCTTAGACTAAGAGGTACTACTGCTAAGGAAATTCTTTGTTGGGTAAGCCGGATTTGGCACCCAGATTGTACTCTAAAATTGTGATTCGGATTTAAACAGGAATGCAACAAAATACAGAGATAACCATATACACAAAGATGCAGTGGAAACAATACTTCATTTCATTAATGTAAAACATTGAAATATGCTTACAAACAGAAATGGAAATAAACTAGCTAGGGCGATGGTAGCTTATCTCTGAGAAGAGATGTGGCGGCTACATGCCTCTGAACTGTGTTACAATGAGGTTCGAAGGCCTATTTATTGTTGAGAAACAATGGAAAACCCTAAACATCCAAAAACCTAACCCTAGAAGATGAAACGTCAAATTGTGGAACCCGTTTGGGTAAATTGGTACATCAACTTCCCGGGGTCGTAACTTTGGCATACGATTTCCGTTTGACGCGCACAATATCTTGTTAGAAAGATCTATCCGAGAACTACAACTTTGAGCCTAGTTTTCCCAAAAAACATCATTTAGGACCTCAAAACGACCCTGAAAGTTCAGGACCCGAAAAACTGCTAAAAATAGTAAATTGTGCTACAATTAAGGAAACTGAAAAGCTGAAAGAAACAATGGTGGGGGTCCAAGTGGACTTGGCGAGTGGCCACCAATATCCACCTGGATCATTCCTCCCCCCTTAGGAAGCAATGGTCTCCATTGCGTTGAGTTCCTCCATGAGATGAGGAAACTTCTGCTGAATTTGGTCCTTGGTGAGCCACTTGCCCTGGTAAAGGAGTTGGCCTGCTTTGACAACTCGATACAATTGGATATTCTGTTGGCGAGTGTGCTTGATTTGTGTGTCCATGATCCGATCAGTTGCAGCTCGTTCCATGCAATCTGGATTTAACCTATTTTGCAATGTTGGATGTGTCTAGTAATGGTGGAAAGTATGGCCGAAGGCGGTCCACATTGAACACTGGGCGCAGGCCAAGGAATGGGGGAATGTTGAGCTCAAATGCATTGTCTCCCACAGCCTTGGTAATGGTGTAAGCACCATATCGGAGTGGTCTAAGTTTTCGATAGGCTCCGGTAAGGCGTTCCTTCTGCAAATGCAACCAGACTTTGTCGCCCACCTAAAACTTGTGTGGCACCTAATGTTGATCATGTCGCTATTTGTACTTGGCATTTGATTTCTCCAAAATGTCATGGACTTGCTGGCGAATATGTTGGATATGCTCAATGAAGTTGTTTGCCTTATCTGTTTCAAATTGGACATGAGCCGAATCTACGTGAGTAGCTGCAAATGGCATGGCCACATCAATGGGACATAGTGGTTGGAATCCCAAGCCCACCTGAAAAGGGTTGTGGCCAGTTGAGTTGTGGAGAGCCCGGTTGTAGCTGTGCTGAACATAGGGGAGGCTCTCATCTCATGTGCGTGGATGCTTTGAGTTGTACATGCGTAGAATGTGTACAATCATCTTGTTGACAACCTTTGTCTAGCCATCAGTTTGAGGATGGAACGTTGTGGACTTAGTGAGTTTGGTGTCCAGCATCGACCAAAGACTGGACCAAAATGTACTGAGGAACCTACTGTCCCGATCTGAGATGATAGACTGTGGGATCCCAAAGTGTACCCACACTTGTTCAAAGAAGAGTTTAGCAGTGGCTTCTACTGTGATATTCTTCTTGCAAGCCGCCATAATGACCATCTTCGAGAACCTGTCGACGACCACAAAAACACAGTCGTTTCCATGCTTAGTGGAAGGAAGGCCTGACATGTAATCCATGGAGATGGATTCCCAGGGTCGACTCGAGGTAGGTAGCGGGGTATATAGGCCTTGCTTCTTGATGGTCGGTTTGGCAATGGTGCAGGTAGTGCATGATCTGATGTACTTCCTGACATCATGTCGAAGATTCGGCCAATACAAATAATTCTGCAGTACTGCCACCGTTTTCTCGACCCCGAAATGCCCAACAGCCTGACTATAGTGTGCTTCCCAAATCATCTTGGCACGCTCGCTTGAAGGAACACAAAGGTGACCTAGGTGGCATAACAAGGCATCCTGGAGGTGAAAATCTGGAACATGCTGACCCTCTAAGAGTGTCTGGTATGTGTGGCCGAATTTTGGATCACTTTTGTAGAGAAGTGGCCTCGTGCCCACAAGATTTGAGCACGGTGGTTAATGCCATGATCTGTGGTCGACTGAGGCAATCTGCAACATTATTGGTGTTGCGCTTCTTATACTTGATATTCAAATGGAACTGTTGCAGGTATGTGGACCACTTCTGATGGCGATCATTCTGCAATTTTCCTTGGGTCTGTATGAACGGCATGGGTCGGTGGTCTGTGTGGATGACCGTTTCCTTCCCCAAAATGTAATGCTTCCATTGTCGGCAGGCCTGCACAATGGAACACATCTCATTGTCATAAGTGGGATACTTCCAGACTGTGTCTGAAAGTGTCTCACTGTGATATGCCACTGGATGCCCGTGTTGAGTAAGGACTGGCCCAATAGCATAGTCAGAGGCATCTGTCTCGACTTCAAATGGTTATTGCAAGTCTAGTAATGCAAGCATTGGTGCCGAGCAAAGGCGATCTTTCAACTCTGTGAATGCCTTTTGTTGAGATTCAGGCCAAAAGAATTTTGCTTTCGCTCCTCCCTTGGTGACTTGACTCAAGGGCCAAGTGATATGAGAAAATCCCAACACGAACCTGCGGTAGAAGTTGGCAAGACCTAGAAAGATGCAGAGCTCTGTCAGAGTGGTTGGAGATGGCCAATCCCAAATGACTTGGATCTTGGCTGGATCCACATGCACCCCCTATTCATTAATAATGTATCCCAGATACTGAACCTAGGTCATGCCAAAAGTGCATTTCTCCAGATTGGCACATAACTTGTGTTGTCGTAGTGTTTGGAGAACCTGTCTGATGTGGTGGAGGTGCTCTTCCCAACTCTGGCTGAAGATCAGGATGTCATCCAAGTATACCACTACAAATGAGTTGGTGAATGGCCGCAAGATGTCATCCATTAGCCTCATGAAGGTTGCAGGAGCATTCGTCAATCCGAAAGGTATAACCAACCATTCGAAAAGGCCCTCCTTGGCTTTGAAGGCAGTCTTCCACACATCGAAGGGTTCGATTGGTACCTAGTGGTATCCTAACTTCAAAACGATCTTGCTGAAATATCTTTCCCCCTTCAGTTGGTCCAGGAGGTCATCAATCCGTGGGATCGGGTACCTATTATGGACAGGGATCTTGTTCAGCGCCCGATAGTCAATACATAGTCTCCAAGTCCCATCCTTCTTCTGTACCAACACAATCGGGCTCCCACAGGGCAATGAACTCGGACGGATGTGACCTTTCTGCAACAACTCCTGAATCTGCCTCTTGATTTCATCATTCTCCAGAACAGAGCGTCGATATATTGGCCCATTGGGCAGCGGCGCACCTGGGTCAGATCGATGGAGTGCTTGACCTGACAGTGCAGAGGAACCCCTGCAGGGGAGGTGAAGATGTCCTCGTACTCCTTCACGACCTTGTCCATCTGTAGTTGTCATGTGGAGGGGCCCTGTCTAGAGGTCGTGGCCACCGTCTTCTTCTTTCCTTTAGGGCGTATCATCAGGAAAACAAATTTCCTGGTTTTGGAAATAAGCTTACTGCATTGTTTTGCAGTAACCAAAGAGATGGCAGTAGGCGGTGCTACTTTCGGTATCCTGTATAACTTATTTCCCAAAGTAACAATAACAGCACGGGGCCTTGATTCATACACAGCATGTCGCTTCCACAAGTATGGTTGTCCTAATAATACATCACAAACTTTAAGGGGAGCAATGTCACACAATACCTCATCCGTGAAGGGCTTGATGTTGTATGGAAGGCGACACTGCTGGCTCACGTGAAGATCTCGTCCTTGGTGAAGCCACCCGATGGTGTACGGTTGTGGATGTGTTGTGTCCGGTAAGCCCAGCCACTTCACAACCTCTGCCGAAATGAGATTCTTTTGGCTCCCGCTGTCAATAATGAACTGTAGCGGGGAGCCCTTTACCCACATCTGGGAGTGGAAGAGACGCTCCTCCTCCTCTGGATCTTCGGTTTCCTCCTTCTGGATCTTCATGGTGGCAATGATGGCATTGGGCTCCGCATCGATAATATGCTTCCCTTTGTCATTCCCCTTGTTGGGCTCTGACTCAGAGTCGGAACATGCATATGATTCTGAAACCTTTAGCTCAGCAACCAGTGACTGCTTGGCCCGACACTCACTTGTGTTGTGAGTGGAGCTCTTATGGAACTCACACCACTTTCCCGTGTCCTTTTTCGGCTTCGCGACACTGTGCTTTGGTTGCAGCTTTGGTGGGTTGTCTTGGGCCGCCCAGCCTTGGCTTTATCCTTTGTTCTGCGGCTTGGGGGCACCTTTCCCTTGCTTCGGATTCGCAGATCCAAAGTCTCGCTTCTTCTGTTTAAACTTTTTCTTGACCCTAACGGCATATCGGTGTGCCGTTCCAAGCGAGGAGATGTTCAGGAATTCTATTTCTTCCTGGATGTACTTGTGTAGGCAACCGCAGTATTTGAGTACCAAATGTTGCTCTGAATCCTTGATACCCAACTTTGTGCGAAGGGTATGGAAAATATTGGTAAACTTCGGCACGTCTTGGTCCCTTCCTTGCCGCAGCGTGGTCCACTTTATGTATTGATCCTCATAGCTTCCGAAAGGGTAGTACTGCTCCTTGATGGCATCCCAGAATGACTTCCAAGTGGGTGCGGCCGAAAATAGTGAGCTTGTACTTTCATCCTTCTGCTCGCAGTAGGTTTCCCACCAGTCCTTGATGTGGGGGGCTACTTTGAGAAGAGAGAAAATAATCTCTTCCTGACTAGAAAAATCATGAACAGAAAAATAACCCTCTAGCAGATTTAACCATTTATCGACGGCATCTGCGTCTACCTGACCCTCGAATATGGGGATTTCAAAATTAACTTGTACCTTAAACAGTGTGGCGTTTCCAGAGTAGCTGTTGGAAGTCAATGTGTCGCCCCTGGGTAGTCGCTGAAGGATCTGGGCAAAGTTGTCCATCATCGCGTTCCTTTATCGCTCGAGGGCTTCTTCGAGCAAGATTTTGATAGGATATCCTGCCCCCTCGTCTTTCTTTTCATCCGCCATGGGAGGCCGTTGGGATTTGCAAGGCTAGTCTTGCAAAGGTTTTACCAGTTCAAACCCTAACTCCTTATATCCCGACCTCGTTGGGATCATGCAAAGAAAAACAAAGAAAAAAAAAGACCCCTCTGATACCACTAATCCGGATTTAAACAAGAACGCAACAAAATACAGAGATAACCATATACACAAAGATGTAGCGGAAATAATACTTCATTTCATTAATGTAAAACACTGAAATATGCTTACAAACAGAAATGTAAATAAACCAGCTAGGGCAATGGTAGCTTATCTTTGAGAAGAGATGTGGCGGCTACATGCCTCTAAACTGTGTTAGAATGAGGCTCTAAGGCCTATTTATTGTTGAGAAACAATGGAAAACCCTAAATATCCAAAAACCTAACCCTAGAAGATGAAACACCAAACTGTGGGCTCCGTTTGGGTAAATTGGTACATCAACTTCCCGAGGTCGTAACTTTGGCATGCGATCTCCGTTTAACGCGCACAATATCTTGTTAGAAAGATCTATCCGAGAACTACAACTTTGGGAAGAGCAACATCAATCCATAGACCGATGTTGCTCCCAGTTTTCCCAAAAAACATCGTTTAGGGCCTCAAAACGGCTCCAGAAGTTCATGACCCGAAAAACTGCTAAAAATAGTAAACTGTGCTGCAATTAAGGAAACTAAAAAGTTGAAAGAAACAATGGTGGGGGTCCAAGTGGACTTGGCGGGTGGCCACCAATATCCACCTGGATCAAATTGCTTAATAAGAAAACCCTCAGATAGCTACATCGGTTTTCCCGCATTGGGTTTTTCCAGGAACATTGGTCCAAAAATAACGGTGTCATTTGGTGTGATTGTTTCTGTTTCCTTCAGTTGATCTGTAATATGTTGAGCATGCACTAGTGTTTATTTTCAGTATTTACATTGTAAATAACTTGTTAAGTAACGGAAAAAGTAGGTAGGAATAAATCAGTAAAGTGCATGGAGGGTTTCTAACTGGTAGACATAGAAACTTCAACATATTGTTTTACTACAAGAAAGATTTGGAATCCGCAAGAAGCAACAAGTTAAGATCCTGAAGCTAGTAGACTAACAAGTAATTTGAGTTTCCTTTGAGATATTTATGATAAGAAATCCAAAAAACCCTCTACAACAGTAATACAAATTTGATAGACAAGTTTTGAAGTACAATTGCACAAGTTCTCTTGTGATACAAATTGATGCAACTATAATCTAAAGCCTACTCCTTCAAGTATGATTCGAGTTAAGATGCTACAGGTCATGATCAAGGTATGCCATAGTATAATAGCCACGGTATGTAATGTTGATGATGATGCGAGCTATGTTGCTACAATATGGTTGTAACTCTATTAGTTAGAGTTATAATAAGAGCATGTTACGGTAGGTACTTAATTAAAGTTTACAGACTGTTGCAATGTATGATCCAAGTGACTTTAAATATATATAAACCACAAGTTTGGTGCATTTGGATCGAAGTCTGGATGGTGTGACATATGATACATATATGCTCCAAGTAAGGATGATATAATGACCTAGATAAGGTACTGAATGTCTCAAGTACACTTGAAGAATTAAGGCATGCCCAATGGTGAAAGGCTTGATCTCTTAAAAAGCAATATAGATCATATGGTAAAGAAGCATCAATTTAATAGTTGAAGGCACAATTTGTGTCTTGAGCAAGGTCCGACAATGGAGGTAGTAGACCTAGCGGGAGATACCATGTCTCTTATAAAAGAATGTGAAGTATAACAGGGAATGGATCTTTAAGCTCAACATAGTATTTTGGATTGTGAAATATTTCTTCGGAAGCATGTTCTTTAAAGAAGGCATGTTGTGACATAGATCCATGACAAGAAGTGAAGAATAATTTTTTGAAGCAACTCATGATGGAAGTCAAAGGTACGATCATTTACAATCTAGTAATGTTATTGCATAATATGGTTAGGGTTTCACAGTTAGTTGTATGCTTGTAGATTGTTGCAATTCCTTTGTGGTAAACAACCTTAGAAGCATTAAGCTAGAAAACCCTAAACTTAGTTAATTGATTCCTCTAAAAGAAATTCTAGCTTTTGGGGAATGGTATCTAGGGTTTGCAGGACTGAATGTTCCTTGATATTAAAAACCCTAATCTTGAAAGTATAGTTCTAGGGTATGTGTTAAACCCTAACAAGGGTTGGATTAAGAGGGCTTGAAGACAAAACCCTATGATTGGGTGTTCCCGCTAAAGTGATATCCCATATAAGGGATGGATCTAGGAATATCTAGGGTTTATAACTAGAACCCTAGAAATACATTGAAATCATGGAAAAACCCTAGATTGACAAGATTGATATTATGATTTTGTCTTTGTATATTTTGCTTGGTTGCTCTTGCTAGTGAGAATTGCAGGTATATAATGAACACTGTCAAGATCATGATAGCAAGACAAGACTTATAATAATTCCTTGATGACAATGTTAAGAATGACAGATAAGAAGACTAGTTCAAAGAGAGTAATCTAAAACATGAAGAGGTTAATTAAATGAAGGAAGAGGTATGTACATCCTTAAGAGCTCTTTAATTAGAAAAGAAGAAGTCATGTCTTCAAATATAGTGGGAAGAGTTATGCTTCGTAGCATGAACTTGATGAGTCTTGAATAAAGATTGGGGAAATAACTCTTCTAGGTAGTTACTCAATACATAAAGACATGATTGATGAGCATGATGATATTGGTCAACATCTTATGTAATGCCCTGAAGTACGAAACACTGAAGTTGTCAAAGGGAGTTATTGAAAATTGTTTGATTACATGGACAATTGACTGATGATTGAAAGGCTAGAAACATGACAAAATTTTAGCATTAAGATAGATCATGCAAAGAGATGAGGAAATCAAAAAGAGTTGGTCGCAGTGATGTGCTCAATAACATGAGCATGTATGAAGAAATCTCTTCCATATGATAGCATGACATGTGAATAAATAGCTTCCATATGATAGCATGACATGTGAATAAATAGCCATGATGATGCTGATCAACATTCAATATGGTCTCTTGAAGAAGGTAAGAAGGTTGGCAATGAAAACTTCAAGGAAAAGTTGTTGTAGCTTGCTGATTAGTTCATTCCATGGGTACTTTGATTGAAAAGTGAAAGCATGGAGAAGGACTTTTGTACAATATGAAGAAAGACCATGCGAAAGGTTGTTGATCTCAAAGGAAACAAGTAAGTAGAATCCAACTAATAAAAGGCCACCATGATGAGGTAACTATATTGTTTTCGTATTGGTTATCTGGTTGATATATGGTTTTGCTACCTGGAAGAATGTTGCAAAAATACATAATGACAGTTAAGGCAAGTATATATACAACTGTTTTGAACCCAATTCAAAGAATACATGAATTGAGTGGATGATTTTGGTAATCCTTGGAGGATTATATGGTCAAGATGTCTACATCATCTTGGGATTGAAAGGTAGCAGTACAAAAAGATAACCTGATGTTTATGTTTCGATGACAATGAAGATCACTTTCATGATTAAAGGGAGCTATGATTAGCTCTACTTTGATTGGCTCAATATAATGCCTTTGTTGATGATGACTAGAGGAAAGTGATATGAAAGGTTGATGGCCTGAACCCTGTCACAAATTGAAGAAAAAGGTTGGCTCCATTATATCCAGAAAGATAAAAGCTCAATATGATGAGATCTAAAGGAAAATAGGAGCCATGCAGTTACTTGAGTAGGAAGTCTCCTTAAATATTTGAGAAGGAACAAGGATTTATTCCCTAATCAAGAGGGAATGAGGATCTCCTCTCTCGTTGAGAAGAAGTGATGTTACACATCATATTCTCCATGTGTCATGCACTAGACTAGGACTAACAGTCGTAAGTCTATTGAAGGCACTAGGAAGGAGAATGGAGGATTGAATAACCATCTGGGATTGGTACTCCTTGAGGATAGAGAATCCAATATAGTAAGTAGTCTTGTGGACCAACACTCTTTGAGGGTTGGATAGGTATCCAAGACAAGAGTGGTCGAAGAGGATTGATATTCTTTGAGGATTAGAAATCCAATATAAGAATAGTCCTAAAAGGACATACCTAGTGAACATTCAGACAGGGTATGTGCCTTAAGAGGTAGTGTGGTGTCTCACGTAAAGCTTCCCAACATTATGCTCTGACATAAGTAGAGTTTGTTAGTTATTGCTATGTTGACAATGTTGGTTATGATGTTGATGCTTAAAGATGGTTTATGAATCCAACTCTTCTTATGAGATTATTTTAGTTTGAGAGAATCCTTGTACCGATTATGTAATTATGAATACCTCCCTAGTTAAGAGGGAGTGTTGGAGAATGTAACTAGATTCAGTCTTCATAATTTCCTTTGTACTTATGAAATTGTATATATTTGTAAAAACAGAAAAATAATTATTATTTTAAGCATGGGTTTCATGCTCAAATTGATTTTTCACTAGGTCAAGCATGTTCTTCATGCTCCTAGGGTTTATTGAGTCAAAAGAGTCTTTGTCATATGTATAAGACCCATTTGGGCAATTTGTAACAAGAAGGAGAAATTATATTTGAATCTAGAAAGTCAAAATGACATCCAAGGCCAAGTCGGCCTAGGAGAGGCCTATTCAACCTCATGAGAAGGGTATATAAAGGAAGAGAGTTCGACTCATTCGCACTCATCTCAAAAGTTTGATCTCAAGCAAGAAGGAAAATCTGATTTTTGGACTTGATTTCTCTCACATGTGCGAAACTAGGGTTTCTACAATTGTTGGTAAGCCGAAAATTGCAGATCTGAAAATCAGACCCGAGGAAGAGGGCCAAAAAACTTGATTGGGGCAGAATTTTGGAGGTTTGACTTTTGTTGACTTTGAAGACCTTGCGTTGCTTAAGGAAGGATTTCCTAGAGGGCTGCTTGGTACTTAAAGGAGGTCTTGGCTTTGGTATTTGGGTCTTGGATTTCTCATTTGATCTAATTCTATAAGAAGAGAAGAGATTATTTCTGGGTTTTCCCCTTGGAGGGGTTTTGCCTTAGCTTGGAGCCTATATTTTGTGTCCATTGTCTTTTATGATCTTCATGGTTTATGCTCTTGATAATTGTTTGATGAAGAGAATTTAATAAAGAACAATAAGAAGCTAACTAAAGTTCACAAGAAATTATTAAGGATAGGAGAATTGTTTTAATAGTTGCCCTACTCGATTCTCCAACACCATGGACCCAACCTAAGACAAAATGTGGCATGAAAGTGGTCAACAACCAAAGGATTGTCAGTGCCAGCCTACATGGCCGATAGGCCAAGAAGACGACAGGGGACACGACTCAAACAAAAGGCATCGGGATCAGCGACGGGGCTAGAGTTCAAGGAGCTGGTTGCATACGAGCTGCGTGGGTTGCGAGGTGAGGAGCAAGGCACAACATGTTGAGCACAACCAGAGGCCGC
The DNA here is from genome assembly GCA_031772625.1 of Pinus tabuliformis. NCBI lineage: Eukaryota > Viridiplantae > Streptophyta > Pinopsida > Pinales > Pinaceae > Pinus > Pinus tabuliformis. Next base: position 555,823,947 of record CM062820.1, on the reverse strand, counting down.
AAAGGGTCACTATGGGTGAACAATCGCCAAGTACAAGGGACTAAGACTGGGCTATTAGATTTTGGGCACAAGACTCAGTGCACACACACACCAGATTTGGTAATAGTCTGAACATTAACTAATTAACTAAAACACATTGATGCCTGTAACCATAAACAAATTTTTCACTCTGAAACTCATAAAACCAACAATTAGATCATGCACACAAAATTTCAGCCCTAAAAAACACAATTCTTATTAGTCTTTCAACAAGAATTTAGGGCTCTCGTACAAGGGAAAATGGCCCTCAAGGAAATTACATATACAACAATTACCCTAGATCTGATCTAGCAAATAAGGCCCTAGATCCGTCCTTGATCTGTCTGATCTAGATCTCTGGTGTTGCTCTGTGCTCCTTCCTCAAACCCATCACATTGCACAACTAAGTACTCACTCATAGCAAACCTGCAATATTACTCATGCAAATCTCTTGCTTACTTGAGAGCATCTCTCTCTCAAAGTCTCTTGCTCCTACTCATATTTGTGCCTTGCTCAACCCTCCCGGCGCTCTCGGCTCTACTCGGCCCTCTCAACCCTCTTGCCAAGCCACAAGAATGAATCACTCACCCTTGTACTTATACTTTTCCAAAGGGTGCAATACGATGGGTCTATGGGTACAAAGCCCCATCACTTGCCCACATGTGAGAATACTTCTGATGTTACCCAAACATCAACATGGGCCACCACTGAGGAGTTGGACATTGGGCAAGGAAAAGGGGTTATCGTAAGTTACAACCGCTAGAACGTTGGGGTCAAGGGTCGATGTGGCCAATGGGCCATGAGGCAAATCATATCAACAACAAGGGAAGTCCGCAAGATGTGGAGCGCAGTTGTCATTGTTGCAAGAGAAATCAATGCGCACAGTGGAAAGTGTGCAGAGTGTAGAGCACCCAACCAGACGCAACAATCGCAAGGTTTAGCTGACAAGAAGCCAAAGCTAGAAGAGCCACACAAGGCTAAGCAAATGGAAAAATTCCAACAGCCTTAGGGGAGCTAGGACAACCGCCCAAGTTCGTAAGTGCAGTAACCAATAAAAGAGCTTACAATGTCACAAAAACAATAGTACATAATTGCATGGTGCAACCAACAGGATTGGGGAAGGCCAAACCTCAAAGGGAACGAGGTAGATTGTACCAATGAAGGGATTGGCAAAAAATTTGGGTGCTTAAAGGACCAAGAATATTTTTCTGTTAAGTGTTCTTGACAGGACTTAGCACACATCTTTGGCAAGATTTGGTAGGATGACTACAGTGGATCTTCCTTTTGAAGACAAGTTGAATGGAGCCTTAAATTTCCTACCTTGGAAGGCTAAAGTCACCTTGGTTCTCAATGAAAATGATATCTGGGAGATTGTTGAGAAGGTGATACTAAAGTCGAAGGATGTTAAGGAGAAATATGCCCTAACAAAGAGGAAGATAAAGGCACAAAGGGTACTCTTAGATGTAATGAAGAACCATTTGATCCCTCACTCATCCAAGAAGAATTCTGCCAAGGAGATGTCTGATGCTTTGGTGGGTGTATTCCAGAGCAAGATCATTAATAGAAAAATGATGTTGAGGGACAAGCTCTGATCTATGCAGATGCCCAAATCTAAATTGGTGACAAGTTACCTAATGAAGATCACTCAAATTCATGATCAACTTGTGGTAGTGGGGGAACAAGTGGACAATGCAAAGTTAGTAAATGTGGCACTTAACGACTTCCCAAAGATATGGGATCCATTCATTAAAGGAAATTGTGCTAGGGAGAACCTGCCCACATTTGATAGGCTGTGGGATGACTGCATCCAAGAGGAGATGAGGAAGCAATCAAAGGCCAAGGCTAGCAAGTAGGAAGGTGACGAGGACCTGAATCTTGTTGGTAAGACAGTGAAGAGCAAAGGAATAGGTTCGAGCAGGAGTGAGGAATTAGCCTCACAGTTGAATAAGGACTTGATTAAGGTCAAGTGTTTTGCCTGTCTTAAGAATGGACACCATGCTTCACAGTGCACAAACAATAAGAAGCGTGGAAAGGGTTAGCAGTCAACTATAGCTATATCAACATAAGCTCAAGTGAAAGAGTTTGCCAGGAAGTTTGAGACCAAATTCACACTTATTTCCTACCTTTCCTCGAGCACCAATTTCCTACATTTCCCCATGTACCATATCAGCTGGCGTGTGTCAATTGGATAGTTAAGCCACAAGTCGTATGACAAGAGCATATGAGTTGTTTGACAGCCTAATAGATTGCAACTCATAGATACATTTGGAGTTTGGTGTTGATACCAAACATGCAATGAAGGGAGTTGGGACAATGCTATTCTGGCTTGAGTCAAGAGGTATGTTGAAAGTGAATGACTATTTATGGGTGCCGGAAATTAGGAAAACTTTACACTCAATATTTATGATGGAGAAGAAGGGAATTGTTGTGTAGCATTTCAAGATGGATGAGTATTGATTAAACCCATGGGATCTAGCTCAGACAATGGCCACATCATTGGAATTAGAGAGGGAAACTTGTATAGGCTAGCCTATACTATATATGGAAAGAAACAGGACAATGACAAAGAACAATGAGCAGGAAACTCCAAAGGGTGATCATAAAAGAGGGAGTCAGCCTTCAGGTTCAAGTGGGAATGAGAAATCAATGGATTTTTCCAAGTCTATCAAGAAGGCCTTGTGGTATGAGATGAGAATGTTCAAGAGTTGGAGGCTTCTAGGAACAAGACGAAAGGGATTCAGGTCTTCAAGGATGATTCTGAACCAGGTGGTAGGGAAGGCTTCCAATTCAAAAGGAGAAGCCATGGTAGTAGATGCAGTTCCAAAATCGAAGCCAATTCCAGGTGGCAAAAGTAACTCCCTCACTAAGAAGGAGCGTTAATAATTGTAGCTCAAGCAAGTACTTCTACACAAGGCTAAGTGTCTAGGCATGCAGAAGTTGCCCAAATCTCTTTGCGATACTGGCTCAAGTATTGAGTAAGTTGCTTTTGTAATTTAGCCTAAATCTAACTTAGGAAAAGCACATAATTAATTATATTGGCTATTGAACTAAAGAAACTAAGTAAAAGTAAAATTATTTACTTTGGTGAATTATGTTTTAATCTCTATCGTTGATCTCAAGTGAGGCCAGATCTAATATCAGTCTTCCATCACTTTGGAGATTAGCGTTAGGGATTTAGTTCAATGATAAGTTATAAAGGAAGGGATAAGGAGAGGAGAGATATACAGTTGGATCAAATATAGGGTATGTTGTAATTGTAAATTCATCAGTTAGGCCATCATCCCATGGGAGCCCAAGTAGGATCAGATTATTAATTTAATGAAGAACTATTGATTAAGCAGAATTTGTGTGTGTCATATGTGATTGAGATTGATTGTGTAATTGTGCTTCCACTGAATATTTTGCTTAAAACTTAGTTATGCTTTTATTCAGTAGATATGTGATAAATCTTTTAGGAATTAATTGTCAGTTGATGGGTTCAGAATCTAACAGATGAGAACAAAGTACCACAGATGATTGAAGCCATGGACATTGCAGACAAGTACCTGCAAGCAACAACACTGGACTTGATAAAGCAAATAGAATTTTGGAAGACTTTTTCAGGATTGTACAACAGTAGACACTTTTCAAAAATTCTGTCAAAGTACGTCAGTAAATTATGTATATTTCTTTGGACAGACTTATTGGTTATAAATCAAGCAGACATTTTATATGTACTTTCAGTGCTGCCGGTTCTAATTACCTATTTTAATAATGCAAATTTTCCAGTTCTTGTTTAAAAAAAAACCCTAGCTTGAAACAATATAGGAGCATAATGATGGTTGGAAACACAAGATTATAAGTGTGAGGGGGATTCCTAATGAAAAAAATTCGAAGACATAAAGGATGAACCCGACAGAGAATAGCTAATGGTTCAGATTTATAAAGAAATGTATGTAAGAGTCTTGCAAATTACACACCCCAACGGCTTAGATGTCAGCGGAAATAATAGTGAGTAGTCTGCGATAGTTTATAGCAAAATCAGTACCAAAAGGATTACAACCTGCAGTAAGGAATGCAGTTTTGTCAATGAAGGACAACATTGCGATATACCAACAAATACGAGTTAAACTTATAAGGAGAGGTTCAATGGGTTCTGAAAGAGAATGAAAATCCCACTATATGCCTACCAATGATCAATTTTTATATTAACCCGAAATTGTGGAATTAAATTTTAATGGCCGGGTTGTTTGGTCGAGAAAGAAGAGAAGAAACAACCATATTTTCTCCAAACCCTTGAAGCAGGTATGAAATAAGGAGGTAAAAATAATTACCTCTCCAGGCCGAAATTCGCAGCCTTTCGAGCTCCTTTCCTTTGTTCATCAACGGATGGCGAGGATTAGTATCTATGTATCCAAATTGCCAAGGTCGGCAAAACTGAAACCTTTAGCACCTGAAGGATCTGTTCATGGACTCCTGCACTGTAATTTATTCCTACGTTGTATGAATTCGCCTCCGTCCCAGCTTGTTGAAAATGGGCTTGTTTAGAAGAACTAACGTGTTTGTCGCCTTTGGCCCGTTCTACATCTTCACCTGCAGGAACTTGGCTTAAACCAGAACTAATATGTTTGTCGCCTTTGGCCTGTTCTACATCTTCACCTGCAGGAACTTGGCGGGTAAGTATAAACACATTCAAAATAAGAAAAATTCAAAACACTGCCAAAAATCCAATGAATTAACCTGCAATTCCACACTAACTATGCGCCTACAATTGCATGGCTTTGAGGTGGGCCGATTGAATTGATTTCGCTGTAAATGAAATTAAATTAAATTTTAAAGTTCTAGAGATATATTCTATCGGACTATTAGCTTCTCTACTATTAGCTTCTCTTTTTTTTGTTTTTTTGTAACTTCTCTGATTTTTGTTTTTTGTAATTCAATTTTTTTATTATTCAAATTAATGATGATCTGACCCAACATTCTAAGAGTCTCCTCACTGAAAAGACAATGCCAAGGAACTCACGTTAACATACTGTGGTAACTGTCTCTGAAAGCGTCACATTCCAAAATGAAATGTTTTTTCGATGCCACTGCCCCAGAGGTGCAAAAAGTACACACCCATTCTTCCCAAGCTTCTTTAGGTCTTTTCCACCGCCCTGTTTCGCACCGTATTTGATGCGAGTTAGTTCTTAATTGAGCAATAAGAATCTTTGCTCTCCATAGAATGCTAGCTCCAATGTACTCTTTTTGTTGGAGATCACAAGTGGGGTTGAATTCTTGAACATAGTACTTCTTCTTTCTACCCAACTCTTTTCCACATATATGCTTACGAAAATTCTCCATAACAAAAATCTTTAAATCCTTGCTATTTGAGGGACATGCATTGAGGTAAATATTCCAGTTTTGTATCCATTCATTGTTTTGTCTCATCCATGATTTCTTTATTTCACTCATTCCTTCATTGAAGATAACTTTAGGCCATCTACCTTCTCTCATTTGGTCAATTCTTTGTAAATACCTTATGAGACGCACCATAGCAGTTGCTTCGATGGAAGTTGTTCCTGTTTCACTCAGCATTACCTCATAAGAAACTGAACTTTTTATTTTAAACTTGCTCATGATCAAGCGTTTTTGGATTTTCTCAACTTGCTTCCATTTTGAGATAGGGATGTTGCTAGCCCACACTCCACACCCATATAATATCACTGGAAAAACTAGGAGCCCAAAAATCACTTTAATTGTTTTCTAATCCCGTAACTTTGCCTCTCTACATCTATTTTGAAGAGCATATAGTGTTTTCCACCCTCCTAAAATTCTCTTCTTTCTGCAATGCTCCCAATTAAGCTTGTCGTTGAAATCAATCTCGAGGTACTTATATTCATTTACTTCTTCAAGAATATTGCCTTCAAAGAAGAACATATGTTGACTCTGCTTCTTTTTATTTGATAAAATCATTATTTTGGTCTTGCTGATATTGACTTGCATTCCCACTTTTTTACAAAAATGCTCAAGGGCATATAGGTGCATCTGCAATCCCTGGGTTGATTTAGAAATCAATACAAGGTCATCAGCATATAAAAGAAGCTTTATCACAAACTCCCCCAACCGAACACCATCTCCACCTTGCAGATTTAGCCACTCTTCCAATTTATCAATATATAAACCAAAAAGAGTAGGGGATAAAGGGCAGCGTTGCTTGACTCTGATGTCACTTCTAAAGCTTTCTGAAATGCCTGTTGAAGTTCTAATTTTGACTTTCACCTCTTCATAGAGCCTATGGACAACAACTCTATAATGCAAAGGAATTTCAAGTTCTTCCATTCTACTCCACAACTTATCTCTAGGGACCGTGTCAAATGCCTTTTTGAAGTCAACAAAGCAGCAAAATACTTTTGTTTTGCCCTCCAAAACCTTTTCAATAATGTATCTCAACATGATACTGTGATCTACTTTAGAATGCTTCGGCCTAAAACTTGTTTTCCCTTTTGCCCTCTTTTCTTTGACTTCCGCCCACTTACTAATTCTATTTTCTACCATGTCGCTGAAGAGTTTTGCAAACAAAGGATTGATCATAATGGTTCTATAGTTGGAAGGATTATTAATATCTCCACTTTTAAAAAGGGGTATTGCTAGACCAACTGTCCAATCTCTTGGGAATCCTCGTCGAATGACGTTGTTGAATATTTCCATGATGTGCAGTGCAAGAATGTTCATTCCCCACTTTAGATATTCTGCTTGAAGTTCAACCAAGTCCTTTGCCTTTCCTATTTTCAACTTCTTAATTCCTGTCTCTACTTCCTGTAATGTGAAAAGCTTTGTAGTTGTGTTGATCCTGGGAGGAGGCTCCTCCTCTATTTTTTTCTCATAAAGTTGTCTTGCATAATCAAACCATTGATTGGCTATAATATTATTTTCAATTTGCTTCTTCCTTTGTTGAAGTTCCTGCCAAAAAAGCTTTGGGTTATTCTTGCCTAGATATATTAACTTTTCTCGCCTTGTTTGCATGAACTCATCTTTTTTCCTTTTTAATATATGTTTATATAACTTTACATTCTTCTCTTCTTCCTCTACCTTTTTCAATGTTTTCCTTGCCATTTTGCATTCCTCATCAAACCAAGCATTTATAGGAAAACAATTTGATTCAGATTTCCTTTTTTTTGCTCTTTTGCACTTCTCGAGTGCACTCTGAATTATATTTATTAACTCATTACTATTGAGACTTTGGGAACTCCTCTTCCCCTTCTGAATTGATCTCTCCAACATTGTTTTGAAGATGGTGTAATTTTCTTGTGATAAAAGAATTTTGCCCCTTGATATTGATTGTTGAGAACATTGGGTTTTCCTTCTAGGTTGTCTTTCTTCTAACCAAGATAGCTTTATCTAAATTGGATTATGGTCTCATAGTATAATTGTTTTGAAGGTGTAAAAGATGTAAGTGAATATTTTTATTTTAAAATATACTTATAAGGTTCCCCGATGGCGTGATTAACCAAGTGGATATTGTTCCCGAAGGAACATGCGGACATTCATGAGGGGTGCGTGGCTGCAGGTGCGAGGACCGGCCTCCCCGTCCTCTCCATGCACCTTGTGTATGGGAGCATATATTGAACCTTGTGTGAGATTTCATTCCGTCTTGGATTTCGCAGGAGGTGACGTCCGTTGGAAATTTATGGAGGGTGGTGTGGTCTGCTATAAAAAAATTTGGAGTTTGGTTGTGGTATGGAATTGGTAATTTGAGTTCTGAGCAGGGAAGTGATGGTTTCCGCGAGCACCCTGTTTGGGAGAGGTGGCGTCTGAGCCATCGATGTCCCCTCCTTTGTTTACGGGTATGCATTCTTGTTAATTATCAGTTTGGTTCTTGATTTAAGGTTTTTGCGCACAAGAAAAGACCTCGTTGTTTGATTTCGGTGGAGATTTGTTGGCCCTGTTGGGGTCTAGTGTTATCTCCTTTGTACTGGAGTGGAATTAGATACGCAACCTCTAATTGTCCTTTATCGGGGTTTTGTCGGGCTTGGCAGTGTTTGTGGAGTAGATACATTGGTTTCTAGGTGGTTTGGTCTGTGTGGGTTCTTCTCAGGGAGCGGGATGGTGAATTGCATGTGGTTGTGGTAAAATTGTGGTCCTCTACATTCATTCTAGATCGGCTGGCGGTGGTCAAGCTGATGGGGGTGGTGTGTTTTTCCTCAATGATAGTTACATTTTGGAAAGCTCGTCGTTGGTCAACCTTTTTTCATCCCTGTGGCATTAGGTTGATCATCATGCATCCGGGTCCCCGTTTGACCCGCTCCTCATCCCAAAGTAAGCCCAATTCGGGCAGCTCTGTGGGTGGTGAGAGTCTCTTACCGTTGGAATTAGCATCCCATCCCAATAGCTCCAAGCGAGGAGGTAACAGAGGTGCTTGCTCGGGTAAGGCATTCCTTGGTGGTTGAGGTGGTGGCAAGGCGGGCCGCTCTGGTCAGATGGGTTTTGAAGTTTGTGGTGGTAACAGTCAAGGTGGCTCGATAACTGGACATGGGGGTCGCACACTACGGGGTCAACAACGTGGTGGGTCGGCGCGTTGTAGCGGTTCGGTGAGACAGGGGATGGCTTGTCATGTGGGACATGGGCAACAACAGACCTGCTATGTTGAGCATTGTCGAGATTTGATTCAATTAGTTCTTGAACGCCTAAAAACCTAGGAGAGGGTGAGGCAGGAGGAACACGTTGAGCTAATGGCTACTTTGAAAAAAATGCACTATTTTCAGTGTCATGTCTAAGAATGCATAATGATGGTCTGGCGGGGCCAAAACATGTAATCCGAGAAAGTAGAAAAGTTGGAAACCTAGATGGCCATTTCAAAGAACCGTTCAATGCTCCTTCTGTCCTCCTCCTCCTCTAGGAACAACTTCGGACAACCCAACCTCCATCACCTTTGATGACTAGCATGGTTACAAGTGTTTTACTTGTTTTGTTTGTTTACTAGTGCTTCTGGCCTCTCAAATTGTGGACTATGCCTCTTGATGTTTTTCTGTTTCTTTGTCATAAGCTGATAGCGGTAGTCAACAAACCTGGTCGGGGTGACACTATCTGCGCTCTACTATTGGTGTACTATTTTTTGGAAGAATGAATAGAACCTTGATTTACAAAAAAGAAAAGAAAAATATATACTTATAAGGTAAGTCTTAGAAATTGTTTTGAGGTGTAAAATTGTTCATCTTGTCCTAAGATGAATCACACTAGATGGTTTGAAATGTGACAAAAGGTTTCCTATATCGTTTTTACTGGAACATCTCTCAACATTCATAATATTTTTATTTTTAAATGTTTTGTAATGTGAAAGTGTTTATTAGTTGAATAAAGGACTTGAAGTTAATGTTTCTTAAATGAATCAAAATCAAGTGATTATTAATATGTAAAACATGTGTAAATTGATCCGATTTTTTTTTTCTACTAAGAAAAAAAAAATTGCTCATATAATAAAATGGTAATAGACACAATGTAAGAATGTATACCTATTATAATAAAAAATTAAAATAAAATATTTAGATTTTGAAATGAGTAATGATTTTTGGGCAAAATAAAATTTTTAGATTTTGAAATAAGTTACGATTTTTAGGCAAATGGTATTGATAAGTGATGCTACTAGTCCTTGTAACAAAACTAATCTACAAGTAAATAATATCCATGATAAATTGGAGGTAAATTTGCATGGTTAAAAATCTAACTAGCATTTGCACCTAAAGGGTGCAAAGACACGCCGATATAAGTGTAGATGAATGTAGAGTGACACAGACGTAGTGCTGCAAGAAATTAATTGAGTCTTGATACCGGTGGATAACCATAAAGTGATGACAGATCAAAACAAAAACATAGATATGTTCTAATTTAAAACTTGAATGCAACAAAATTGCGTGGAAACTTAAAGATCTTGAAAGTCTGATAATGGCAAAGTCAAGGTATAAAAACATTTTATTAAGCAACCATTTGAAAAGGAGAGTAGTTCCAAAGCCTTGAGTGCAATAAGTACATTTATACATACATGATGAACACAAACTTGGTCTGAAGATGAACACAACATCTCCCCATGATTTAACGACAACAACCACTTGGGAAGGTGGACCAAAACTATAAAGTAGGTCGTTGGTATCAAGTCTAAACAGCCCCAATACCAACCAATTGGTAAATAGTGTAAGGCAATGAGTCGAAAGTGTGTCATATAACAACAAACATGAGTTATCTTCCAACAGAATAATGGCCATATCATGTAAAATTCAAAATATAGAATGGGAAAAAATAAAGGGGGCTTCTAAGACCTAACTTTATAACTCCCAGGAAAGGAAAACATAGAGCAATTTGTAGATGTTTCTTCTTGTTTCCCAAAAATATCTGTGTCCAACTTCAACAGATGTTTTAGCACTAAGCTATTTTTAGTGCTTCTAATTAATAGGAATGATTTTGAGAAAATTGTTTCACCCATAGATTACAATTTTACTCACCATAAATACAAAATTGGATTTATAAGTCGATTTAGATGAAAAAATTATATACAATTTCAACAATGTTAAAATTGTCAGATTCCATGTTAACCAACAAAAAAGAATCATGAGATGCCCACAGAAAAAAACAAAAAGCATACATATTACCTCCTAAATTTTTTGTAGATATGAGACAACACTTTCTCTAATTCCACTCAAAGCAGGGATAATAATATGTGTGGGAATTATGTGGTGAGTATATGATGCACTTGGAATTTGCATCTCTTCTCCATTCATTCCATTTCGCATCTTCTGACCTCATGAGTGTCTAGCAAGTGAACATGATAGACAAATTTGGAAAGACACTGCAAAAAACAAAGCTCCAGGAGGAAATTCTCATGCCACCCTTGATGCCATGGATTGTTGAAAATGTCAATTAATCCATATACTTAAACAAGCAAAGTGGGATTACATGAAAACATGTTAGCAATTTAAAAAAATAATTGATTATTGAATAGTTTTTTCACCATTTAACTTGCAAGCTAGACCATTAGATACTTTACAGTGAGTACATAAGTGTAGGAGGTACATTACACTCACTAAAAACTAAAAACCATTGTCTTTGTATAAGTATGGCCATGGGAACCCTCACTTCATATGCAAAATTGCAATATTATGCAGGAAAAGAATAATAGAACAATCAACGTTGGAGGATCGAATATAAAATTTATAAAGTTAAGCAAATCAGGTCGACCTTAAATCTAAAGAATAACACACACCTCAAATATGATAAAATGATTAAAAACTTATGACAAGAAAATCACTTTGCTAAGAATCCACATCACCAAAGAAAATTCAAAGGCTAATAGTGTATATAAAAAACCACGATCCAATACAAATCTGAACATTGTGATGCAAGTATGTTACTGCACATGATACAAAAAGGTATAATTTCACTCATTCAGTAAAGGGCCAAATATAAACATTCAATTTTTTTTGTCCATTAGAAGAAAAGCAAGTAGCTACAACAAAACCTCTAAAGAAACAAAGCTTTGATTATTAGTTTTATGAAGAAAAGAAAGGGTTTTCAATTATTCCTTAAAAAAAAAAAAAATCAAAGTTCATGACTCCCACTATATCCAAACATATAGTCATTTCTCCACAAATACATCAACATATTGAACACTTTTCACAAGCTAACAATTATCATGCAAGTAGAAAAATATATAATTTCACAGAAGGTAACACTAAAATGACCATGAAGTAGGCTTAAGATACATTTTAGGTGAATTTAGATAGGTGAAAGCACTCAGTAGACCAGATCTGCTACTGTTTATTGTTAGATCACCTGATGTGAAAAAATGTTGAAAATTTCTCAACATCATATTTCAAAGTTTGAGGAAATGCGGAAATTATATATATCTCCAGAGAGAAAAAGGGAAAACCTATATGATGAAATTTGTCTCAGGTGGGTATCAAAGGCAATTTGTTTAATATGATCTAAAAACTCCCTTAGAAGTTTTTTGAGATTGGAAAGGATATGCTTTAGAAAAGTTTCTGACACATTTCGTATAGATTTTTGTACTGGAAACATATACGAAATAGGAAACAAGAAATAGATCCCATGATTTGGTGATAGGGATCATTAGGTTACTCTTGTGGTGATAGTCAGGGTGCGTGTCTTGTTCATGGTGGATATGAAACGTTACATGGTTTCATTCCAAAATTGTTCCAATCCACTGAGACTAAATGTGTGGTTGTTATCTATGTCAACTCTCTAATTTATAATCGTTTACATAAAAATAATACCACATCAACTTTATGTTGAGAACGTTTAAATAAGAAAGATTGAGGTTTTTAATTATCTTGGTTTAAGTTTTTACTAATTAAAAATGCTCTTATTATTGTTCCTACCGCCGCAGGATATAACGCATTCAAAATGCGTTGACCCTAAATTAATCAACTATTGACCAAAAATCAAATTATAATGAATAAAGTTAATTTTATAAAATAAAAATAATTTATTTTTTAAATTTTTTTATTGTTATTTATTTCAATTGTTATTGGTTCATTTGCATGGGCTCTTATTCTGTAATCATAACTAAAGTACATGGTACGACTATTACCTGACAGTGAGTTCTCAACACTTTAAATTGTTGTACACCTGTTGTCTAGACTCCAAACTGAGAATGAGGGTTCACACTAATGAATGGCTTCTTCGGCATTGCAGTGCCCCCAAAGTTATAACCATTTATCGTGATTTTAGTGTTTGTTATCATCGCAGTAATGGCTTCTTCAGCATTGCGGCACCCCCAAAAGTTTTAAGCATTTATTGTGATCTTAGTGTGTAATGGCTTCTTCATAATTGTTGCGCCTCCATTAGGACGCAAGAATGCGTAGTAAGAGAGCTGGTTCGGATAGCTTACACGTGGGTGGGTGCTAGGTCTATAGGTTTTATTGGAGTGCTTTAGGACTCGGGATTTTGTTTGTCCTGGTGTACGTACGACTCGAGTTTTTGTTTGTCCTAACTTAGGATTTTGTTTATCTGGAATATGACCCTTCGACAATTACCTAGCAACTCTAACTATCTACACATATTAATGTTAAAAAATCATGCAAGTTAAAAAATCATCAAATGATAAACACGGTCTAATAGGTCATGGCTGCAAATGCTTTAAGCTATGGTGGCGTGAGGGTCAACATGATAGAGAGAAATTGCTATCTAGTTGCGGCTTTAGAGCTAAGCAGAGGCATAATAAAAAAATATATTTACAACACATTGTAATAAAAGTTTACAAATATATCTTCATTCATTCATTTATTTCTTCTGACAATTTTGTTAGTACTTTATCAAATAAGATACTATGCAGTAAAATGTATAATGTGTACCTTGTATTGTTTGAAGCGGAATTTTTTCGTGCTTTCTTGTAAAGCATTGATTTTTTAGACTCCTGAAGAAGGTGAAGTAGATTGGATTAGAATTGAAGTAGTGGGTTTGGCCTCTTAATTCGACATTGCCTCTCACCAGTGAAAGTTCATCATTAAATTAGAGTTGATGAAATAGGTCTAGTCTATTTGTATTTACTTTGTGAGTGGTGACCATTAATATTTTTAGTAGGCAAAGCTCACTAATTATTATTCTTGATAAGTATTCACATTGTAATCATTTTGTTGATTTTACGCTAATGTAATTTAGATGAACTCGATTGTTTTCAATTGTGCTTATTTATTAATTTCATAGCATTAAATTGTCTTTAAATTATTATTATAAAGTTACATTTAATTGCAATGTAAAGGTGAATATCACACACATATATTATTAGATTTTAATATTGTTTTGGGTTGACTAATCTATGAAGTATTTTAACTTGTATCCTTTTGAAAAGTGCCTCTTAATAATCCACCAATTCACATTCAATTTAAAACACTCCAACCACTTTTAATTCTTAACATTAAAATTTTTATATCATTAATTAAATATTGGAAATTAGAAGTTTAAAATATAAAATTTGTACTTTTATATCAATATAATTATAATATTTAAATTCAATAAAGCTGATTGAATATAAAGTAATTGATAGTAAAGGATATTATTAAATAGCTTCTTATATAAAAGTTTATACAAATTCAAATTAATAAAAAAAAATCAATAATAATAATTCCTTTTAAATTAGAAGTCTAAATTAATATCAAGTAAAATCAAATTTTAATAAAAACTATTATATAATACAACATACATAAAATAAATTTTTAATAGTATATACAATGACATCATATTACATCACATCTTTTAAAGTAGCAAAATATTCTCTATATAAATGAAAGAAAAGAATCTAGTAAAATTTCATTCTTAAAACTCTCTCTTTAACATTTATCTTTATATATTGTCTATTAGTCCTTGTCTTGTTAGGGACTATAGAACTTGTGTCACATTCAAAGTTTAGCAGAAATTGTCGTCATGTTTTTTTTATATAATTGAACAAGATTAGATTAGATTCTGCCTAATCAAATCATACAATAAATGCTCATGTTTAATAGTTTTTCTTTTTCCAACAAATTGGTCTTTGATATCCCTTCATATCTTCATGGGACTTGTCCCATGTCCAATGCATTTTTGACCAAGCAACCACAGTACACAATGCATTTTTAGCGGTTTGGCTTGGGATAGGGTGAATTTTCATATTTTTTTCTCAAATTCAAGTCCAATAAAAGGGATTTGTTATACTTGCTAATATAGTTGGTTGAATTGAACCAATTAGATTTTAAATAAATAAATTTATATATAATAAAAAATAATAAAATTTAATTACTAATGTTAAACTATAAAAGAATGGCAGATTTTTTTTGGTCAAACACAACTAATAGTCAACTAAAAAAAATTGAATGCTAGACATATATAATAAGCCTTTTCAATTATTACGAGCAATGTAGCCCTTGTTCAAATGTGGTAGTTGGTTCATACATTTCAAAGTTCAATAATTAAACTAAGCGGCAGGAAACACTAGCTATACAACCTTGTTTTATAATGGTTTACATAAAAATAATACCACATAAATTTTATGTTATGTTGAGAACATTTAAATAAGAAAGAGTAAGGTTTTTAATTAATTTGGTATAAGTTTTTACTAATTAAAAATAAGCTTTTAATATAATTGAATATATATTTTTAATTAAAGTAAAATTTGTATTAATTTAATAAGGTTGTAGGTGAAGTATGTTAAAGAATTAGACAACATTCATCTTTATTTTAAGGAATATATATATGTTTCTAGTATATGATCTTTATTTTAAGGAAAAAATATATATATTTTTAATCTATTAATTTTTTTTAATATATAATTAATTGGCTTACCACTACCTATCATTGAAATTTTGTTGCACTTCCACACTTTCCTCACTCCTTCCAGGAGGGCAGACACGATCTTAATTTTGACATTCAAATTGGCGTGATAAGCCCTTCTATATGACCGTGACCGAGTCTTAGCCACCATTCCCCTAGTGGAGTTGCGACTTGGACATGTGGGCTTTGAAAAGCCTCCAATTGCACCACACGGATTCTCCCGACCATCTAAATCAGAATGCCACATCAAATGGGAACACACCACGTAACAACTGGTTGCCTTGAATTCGATAGCCATGATGCCAGTGAGGAAGAAGCGACTTTCGATTGGGAGTTTCATCCCCCATGCAACGCTTTCATCGATGTCTCTGGTGAACACGCTCCTGGTTCTTGTGCAGGAGATCATTCGGTGTCTGAAACCCCAGGCATGGCAAAGGAAAAATACTGCAAGCTTGACAATGATTGATTGCTTATTTGCCAGGTACATGAAAAAATCCTTCCTATTCTTTTTTTTCTTGTGATAATTTTGACATTTGTTTCAAATAGGGTTTGCTGATATGAGATGGTTGTGTAATTGTTATACATGGTACTGAAGGATTCAGTAAAGAAAATGTACGAGTGGAGATTGATGACATGGGGACTCTGATATTGAGTGGGAAAAGATAGTTCCAAGAAATGGTGATGGTGGGATGAACGTGGCATCGAAGGGAACACATGTGCAAAACGTTTAGAAAATATTTCAGAATCCCTAACAATGTTAGCTTGGATGACACAGTCAGTAGGTTTGAACATGGTGCGTTGTATGTCTTTATGTCCAACTTAAGACTAGGGGAAATTGAGAGAGTGGGGATTTCAGGCGATACTAAGGAGGATACTCCATAAGAACAAGAACCTCCATTGCTAGATCCTCTGTTTGGGCGAGTACTTTGTATTCTCGAGACTAAACCAACGGGAGATGAGGGCTATAGCTCGAAAATCGGTAACCCGATCACTAAAATTGTTGAAGCTCCAATTAAAGAGGCTGAAAAGGTCAGGCTTGCAGAGATCCCTAGGGTGCCTGAACATGAGAAGCCTCGTTATGATGAACAAGAATTTGATCTTAAACAAGAAAAGGAATCGTTTGGTCACGAAGAAGAAATTCCCTGAGTGGATGCACTTCCTGGGTATCAAGAAGAGAGAGGTAAAAGTCCCACAGATCTTATTCCTCTACTTCGCGAACCTGACATTCCAGAGGAGATTGAACCATGGACATCTGCAGCTAGCCCGGAAAATGAAGGACCTGAACCAGCCAAGGAGCAAAAGGAGGAACAAGAGAAGAAAGGCGGCAGGGGGTCAGTTTTGGAGTTAAAAACCCAAGTATTGATGTAAATTTTGGTAAAAGATGTAAAGTCTCTGCAATTTGTGGATACGGAGCGCGTAGATAGTTAGGGGTCAAAAGGGGTTTTAACCCCTTGTCTATGTAAAGTCGAGTCGGTTTTGAGAGCCACCCATGGTCCGCAGACCATGGGATTGTATATAAAAATTTATAAATATGTGTGTCTTAGAGAGTCTAAGGCATGTCCCTGTCTGAGAGGGGAAAAAAGGGTGAGTAAGCAGTAGGTAGATATAAGGGGAAAGGCTCCGTAGTTGAGTGCACAGAGGCCTAGAGTAGTGTTCGCAGTTGAGTGTGCGAACCCCTGCAGCTAAGTGCGCAGGGCAGTTTTGAGTCTGTAATACCATATTGAATATCAATAAAGAAGACTGTTGAAGAATCTTTGTGTTTATCTGTTTACTTCTGTTATTTATGTTTGTGATATATGCTGTGATGGAATAATGTCTTTATGAAATATTGATCTATTGATGTGCGACTCTATGGTATAAGTCTTATTGACTGTACGCAATGTATGTTAAGTACTTTTGCAAAGATTATAATACATTCTGTTATGTTTATTAAATACTTAAGTAAATCCACGCGAGCTCAGATCTAGGGGTATTTTCTTATGTGCGTAAGTGGATGATTCATCTGTTAAGGGTCTGCAAAGACCTGTCGTAGACCTTCATGAAGGTCTAGAGGCCATTTAAAGGGAATTGCAGTGTTGGGCCCTAGGGTCTTATAGATCTGCGTGAAGGTAGATCTAGGGCAATAAAAGACATCACATTGATCTCTGGATGCGAAAAATTGGTTCTTGCGTCCCCCCATACTGCTTCGATGAGACTTCAGCCTCAGCTACATGGGTTGACGCTGAAAGGGCCAATAGTGTAAGGTTTTGTTTGGTGCAATTAACTCTGAAACTGGGTCAAGACCCACTAATCCAACAAATGGTTATGTTGTCGGGATTGGGATCTGCTTAAGGAGATGTGTGATGTTGCATCACTGGAATCTGACCAAGGAGGAAATTGAGAAGTGGTTGGATAGAAAAATTCACGAATTAGCAATGCGGGAGAATAAGAATCCGCGCCTATCAAAGGAGGAATAGTTGGACATATATTTGTACACAGAAATACACAAATTTTTCTTCTGCACCTCCTCGATCGAACTATAAAAGTGGATAGCTAAGTTAGCAGACAACCAAGGAAGGTGGAGGCTTGACGGTCCAATAGTGTGGACTCTAGAGCTAGTGTAAAGGTTGGAAGCCTCTAAAGACAAGATCACTGGCGTTGTTGACCACTGGTTTGATTGAATTATAGGAGGATTTGTTACAGAGTTTGCGGTTGATACCTCAGTCAACTACAACAAAGCAGAGAGACGCTTCTTCAAGAGACTACGAGGTAAGTATCTGAAATCTCTGAACAGCTGGATTAAGATTCTCTTGTGTGAAAAATGGGTTATGTCATTACCTTAATGTTTGGAGCTATGCGAAGTGGGAAACTCTTTAGAAATCAAGAGCAAGTAGGTCCTGAATATAGCCCCTTGATTGCACCTCCTTCGAGTAACGACGAGGGAACGGTACAAGCCTCACTGCAGAGTGTTGTCCAACTGATAAAACATGGTTTTCTACGAATAAACCATCCATCTACTCCACCTCCACCTTCACGTCCATAGCATACACCTTCGCCACCACCACCTTCATCCAACATGTTGAACTCAATAAAGATGCCAATTTTCAAGGGTATAGGGAGTGAAGACACAAATCAGTTCTGGTTTGTTGCGAATGTTGTGTGGATCACACAACAGATCACTGATGATAACATAAATAAGGTGAAGTTAGTTACTGCCCTGTAGGATCGCGCACTTACATGGTATATTAAGTATTGTGCTGATCATCCTATAGCAACGCTAGCAGAGACTAAGGATGCTTTAAACAAAGAGTTTAGTAAGCCTAAGTTTGACTCGCAGTCAGTGGTTGGATTTAAGGAAATCACGATGAGGGTTGATGAAACACCTTGGGAGTTAGATCAAAGGTTGAAATGTGTGATCCGCAAAGCTAATATGTAGCTTACATATGGACAACGCTGCGAGTGGTTTATAGCCTTGCTTTTGCCCCACATAACGATTTCTCTGTTGCAACAAAAGATAGGAACTCAGGCAGAAGCCCTAGAAATCGCGATTAGATTGCATGCAATGCCCATGCAGGATGCAACCTTAGGGGTACAACAGATTCACTCCTAGTTGTAGAACCTGTTATCACTCAAGAAAAAAATTTAAATTGTTCACATCAGTTCGATTGTTTGTCAAAGGGTTGGTGTCAATTTTGGGTCTAGTCTTTTCATCTGGTTTTAGAGTCTAAATAGTTTGAATAGGAGTCTTGTTAAGAGTATTGTTGGTATGTATAAAGGGGTCAATTCTCTGTCTTAGTCTGTCATTGGCCTCACATCTCACATGGATATCATATGTCTAAACTCGTTTCAAAGCGGAAATTGTCTAGGTGATTTCGTAGCGCAAAATTCATATTTTGCACTGGCTGCGCTACGAAATTGGGGATTTGTTTGAATACATAGCAAATCTCACCCAGCTGTCAGACTTATCAGAATCCGCTGTGTTTTAGATCGTTAGGTGTCGTGGTACTGGCACGTGTTGTAGTTGTTGCTGAGAAGGAGACAAAGGGTTCACTTGCGTGCCTCAGGATACAGTCTTGACACGAATAGTCCAGTGGGTTCAATTATCTGTTTTATTTCAATGTGGTATTCTGACCTGTTCATGAAACACAATTAGAAGAACAAATCAGTTGATGTTGTTGGGTGCTAGGGCTTTTATAACAGGTGAAAATGTGAGCGGTTCCTTGTCATGGGCAGTGAGCTACTGCCGAAATTACATTTAAAAAGGAGCGGCAGAGACATTGTTTTGATTTTCAGCTTTGAATATCCAGATGGAGAACAGTTCTCAGCCACCTGGATTCTGCTTTCACCCGACGGATGAAGAATTGTTCACCCACTATCTGAAAAGAAAAGAACACACATTATAGGATTTTGGGATCAATACTCGGAAGCAAGAGGGCAGCCAGAGAAGCCATCTTCTACTCATACACAGCCTACATTAATGGTTTTGCTGCCATTCTGGAAGAAGAGCACGCTGTCTCTCTATCAAAACACCCGCAGGTATTGTCTGTATTTGTCAACAAAGTCGGCAGTCTGCAGACAACTCACTCATGGGGATTTCTCGGCCTAGAAAAAGGAGCGGGAGAGTCTGAAAATGAAGAAATTCCTGAGCAATCGCTATGGAAAAAAGGAGAGTTCGGGAAGAACGTTATCATTGCTCACCTGGATACAGGAGTATGGCCTGAATCTGCAAGCTTCAGTGACAAAGGTTTCGGGCCTGTTCCTACCAGATGGAAAGGGATCTGCCAAAATGGCACAAAATTCACTTCAAGTCAATGCAACAGGAAATTGGTTGGAGCTAGATACTTTATCAAGGGATTTGAAGCTTTATATGGGCATCTGAATCTGTCTCTATCAAGGGAATATCGTTCCCCGCGAGACAAAGAAGGGCATGGAACGCACACTCTGTCCACAGCAGGTGGGAATTTTGTGAGAAATGCAAGTTTATACGGACATGCAAAAGGGGTTGCAAAAGGAGGAGCTCCCCATGCCAGAGTTGCAACATACAAAGCTTGTTGGCCTGGCTTGTTCGGATATGCTTGCACTGCTGCGGATATGCTTGCAGCATTTGATCAAGGGATACATGACGGTGTAGATGTTTTCTCTATTTCTGTGGCATTTTTCCCTGACCCAGATTATTTTGAAGATGCAATTGCCATTGGAGCATTCCATGCAGTCCAGAGAGGAAAGATAGTTGTCTCCGCTGGAGGAAATTTTGGTCCAGAAGAAGGAAGTGTTGCAAATGTGGCACCATGGATCATAACTGTGGCAGCAAGCACTGTCGATAGGGAATTCCCTTCAATCGCTACTCTTGGAAACAAAACGACATATACAGGACAAAGTCTGTCCCAATTCCAGTTACCAAAGAACAGACTCTACCCTCTGGTATCATCAGTAAATGTCAGAGCTCCAAATACAAATGAAACTGCTGGAGAGAGGTGCTTTCTGGGAGCTCTAGATCCCAGGAAAGTTAAAGGAAAGATCGTTGCTTGCCTCAGCGGTATCAACAACAAGATTGAAAGATGAAATTTGTATTGCTTCTGTGGTAAAGATAGCGTGAATTGCAGTTTACATGGTGTGAGTTCGGCAAAAGATGTAACACGTTTCAAGACTCACAAAGGGTTTTGGGATGAAGTAGCCGAGAAATTGAAAGAAGAGACAGGAAAATGTGTATCGCCATGGAAGTTTTGTACCAAGTTCAGGACCATGAAAATAAGATACCTTGCAAAAAAGCAGAGTGGTGTTCAACACCAAAATAAACATGATGAGGAACTTTTTGGGATACTCGAGGAAATGTTTGGCAATGTTCGGAAACACAGATCAGACAACCATGGCTCTACTGGTTCAGATGTAAAGGGAGAAGCATCAGGTGGTGACACAATTTTGGTAGATACAATGTTGTCTACAGAAAGCAGGTGCATCATCAGAAACTACGTGGACCATGCGCACAACTTTTCCTGAATATGTTGTTGCTCTTGCTACAATTGTTGGATCAATACTTTTTTCTATATTTGGTGGTGTAGGTATTACTTGTTTACCTTTGGGTCTTGTCTTCTCCTTTCTTCGTCGACCAAAAGCTATCATTACTCGTGCACAGTATATCAAGGAGGCCACTGAATTAGGGAAGCGGTAGCAAAGGTAGAAAATGGCGGAAAATGTAAAGGAAGTTGAGAAGGAGCTTCTTTTTCTAGAAGAAGATGTGAAGGCTTTGGAGGAAATGTATCCTCAGGGTGAAAAGACAGAGGCATCATGGGCTTTAACAGTGCTTGGCTATTTAGCAAGATTGATACTTGGAATATTTGGGTTTATTGTTTCGGTGGCTTGGGTTGCGCACATTGTGTTATACATGTTGATCAATCCTCCTGTCACTCCCTTCCTTAATGAGGTTTTCATCAAGCTAGATTCTGTTTGGGGGCTTTTTGGAACTGTAGCATTTGCTTTCTTTTGCCTCTACCTCCTCCTTGCTGTGATAGCAGGGGCAATGGTTCTTGGCTTAAGGCTTGTTTTTATAACAATTCATCCAATGAAGTGGGGTGGAACATTGATGAATTCTTTCCTTTTCAATGTGGGGCTTATTCTTCTCTGTTCAATCAGTGTCATCCAATTTTGTTCCACAGCCTTTGCTGTGTATGCACAAGCAACTGCTGCTCAGGAGATATTTGGTCGCACTCTTGAATCCTTGCGTGGCATTAAATACCTTTACAAGTACAATGTGTTCCAAATAGTCTTTATTGTTTTGGCTGGTCTAACTTTGATCTATTATCTTGCTTTTGGTTGGAAAAAACGAAAACCAAGAGGAAGGCTACAACTCGCTAGTTAAAATGTGCAGTTCTTGAGATATCCTGTATGATGGAAGTTGCATGTTATTCTCTAGGTACACCTGCATGTCAGAATGCAGTGTAGGTATAATTGGACGGAAAGAAAGCAGAAGGAAACAGAGTTGATTGTTTTCCTTGTATTAGAGTCAGTCCATCAACAACTGAACTTGAACATGATAATTTGGGCAGGAGGCACCAAAAACCTGGCCTTTTGGTGCAGTACATGAAGAATATCCATGCACCTGTATTAAGCATACCAGCAGTGAAAGTTGCAGTCCTATTGGTGTTCAGTGGTTTTGCTTTTGCAAGCATTGCATTAACTACAAGGCTTCAACCAGGTTTAGAGCAACAAGTGATACTTCCAAGAGACTCTTATTTCCAGGGCTATTTCAATAACATATCTGAGTACCTTCGAGTTGTCACTCGAGCTACAAATGACTTCAATATTACACCAAATGGCATGCTTCTAGGGCAGGGTTCAGTTCTGAATGATGTTCTTGTAGCCAGATTCATACAGTTATATTTGGAACAGTGAATGGTGTTATTGGTGTCATTGCATCTTTTCCTCAGGAGAACAAAATGATCAAGGGAGTAAGGTGCTTAAGCCATGAACACTGGCGATCATTTAGCTATGAAAGGAAGACCATGTTTTTGAAATTACACAGCAGTTTCGTAGCGCGCTACGAAACTGCTGTAGCTGCATGTTACAATTCCGTTGATCAATTATGATTGACAAAGCGGCAAATATTTTTGAAAGGTTTTGTCATCACACAGGTACATGAAAAAGGTGGATAGCAGATCAAGGACATGGCATTATGATATGTTTTGTATAATCAAAGATGAAGGGCATAGTTCATTGGATTCGAACATCTTTGAGGAAAACCAAAGGCCGATAAACAGGGACAATTTTCTATTTTTCAGGGGAAATGGAGAAAGTGCGACATCAAAGTCCAGCAAGCAACTACAGACACCTATCACAGCCAAACTAAAAGAGACCACTTGTCAGGGAATAAATCTTGATTGTAATAAATGCTATGTTCAGCATGATGTAGAATTAGAATCCTAATTGTTTTAGGTTTCTAGAGCTGTCAGTTAGTAGTAAGTTGTAATTATTAGTTAGTTAAAGTGTTAGTAGGTGTCATCATAGGCAGAATTGGAGTTCCCCTCACGCTGGAGGAGGAACCTCAGTTAGGTGGAAGATGCTCTATATATAGCTGAAACAACAATGTAAGAGGGGTTGGATATTTTATAAAACATAGTACTATTTTGGCTTATGCAAAGACAAAGTTCAGTAATATAAGTTGGCTGCTTTTCTTCTCAGGATTCATAAAGGATTTCCATGTTCAGAATGGTGATTTTATTCTTTCCTTAATGTCTTTTACAGTTGTATAAATGCATAATCACTCAGAATTCACTGATTGTGCTCTGATTTCCTGTATGCATTTGTAAATTGTGGTTTTATATGAGTTGTGTTCTGAGCATCTAAATGCTAAATGCCCTGACTTCTATGTAAAGGCAGTATCATTGTTTACTGAAGTATGGTTGACTCCATAGGCCCAATGGAAACTTATGTAATGTTTGTCCAGCCTTAATATTTGTCAATGTTATTCCACAAGAGTTAGCCATCTTATTATTAGTCAAAATCAATAACCCTTTGAGAGAGCCCTCTCAGGCTAAGGAGGCTAAGCCTTAGTCAAAAGATTGGTTTGAAACAGTTACTTG
This sequence comes from Pinus tabuliformis, assembly GCA_031772625.1. Taxonomy (NCBI): domain Eukaryota; kingdom Viridiplantae; phylum Streptophyta; class Pinopsida; order Pinales; family Pinaceae; genus Pinus; species Pinus tabuliformis. The sequence continues at coordinate 555,800,101 of CM062820.1, read as the reverse complement.
AAGTCTTCCTGGTTTGCAGCCTTCCAGGGCTTGATTTTGAGATAACAGAACCTCTGCTTGGAATTGCAAAGCTTGAAGAAAGAAAAGGAGACTAAACCCGAGGTGCGTGAGGAAGTCTGGTGCCTGAAATGTAAGAGCCAGGGGCATGATAAAGACCACTATCCCATATTTGTGAACTATATCACAGGAGGGGGACCAATTCCCCTAAGGTCGGAAGCTCCAGCAGGACCAAGTGCGGGGGCTGTGCTATTTGTCAGGTGGCTAGAAAACACGCAATAGACAATTGCCACTTACTTCAAAAGTTTGTTCAAATGCCACAATAGTTGTTCTGCAACTTCTGCAAGTCAGTGGGCCATGATGAGTGCCATTGTTGCAACTATGAACTAATGATGGAAAGAACGCCTACCTATCGATTGCAAGCATAAACTCAGCCTCCGGATCAGGGCGTAGGAGGAGCTCATGGGGGTTATTGAGGAAGGGGACAAGGCTGAGGAGGAGGAGGACCTAGTAGAGGTCGCAGACAGGTTATTTGTTACAATTGTGGAATGCCAGGGCACTACGCACGGGAGTGTCATAATCAGACACACCCGTCTTGTCAATATTGCAACCAGTTTGACCACACTATAGAAGAATGTGATGTGTTGATAGCCAAGATGTAGGAGAAGAAGGCGCAGCCTCAGAAACCTACGTAGAACTTGCAAATGATGAGACCTGAGCCACGTGAGGAAGATCTGAATGTGAGTATCATACTGAGAATCGAGATAACAACTGGGGACGATAAGGGAAAACAACCTTAAAAGGATAGATGGGTCCGCAAGGCCCCATAGAAGGAAGTTGGATTTTATTTGGAGTGTGTGAAGGAAACATTTATGGAGGCCAATAAAATCTTCGTTGAGGCGTCTACCTCAAGAATTCAGAACAAAGTACTAGAAACTAGCGCGCCTACAGAGGTTGATCCCTCTGTGCTTACCACATTCTTGGAGACCTGCATGAAGCTGTTGCGCGATAGTAAAGCTGTGAAGGGCCTGCAGGAGTTAATAAACAAATGTGCTGGCAAAGAAAATGCTCTTGATGGACATCGCGTAGTAAGAAAGATTGGAAAACATAAGGCAAGAACAGGGCGCGAGATGAGGCTCACCGCGCAGATAGGAGATTATGAGATGGACCAGGTCATTCTTGATTTGGGTTCTGATGCGAACGTTTTGCCTAAATAGACATGGGAGAGAATGGGGAGACTTGCGCTGCAGTGGTCTTCGATCCAACTTAGAATAAAAAACCAGGAGAAGATCATTCCTATAAGACGACCACATGGAGTAACAGTGGATATAGAAGGTGCAAGCGCGCTGGCTGATTTTGAAGTAATATAGATCGTCAACGACAACAATCCATACCCCGCGCTCCTTACACTTGAATGGGTCATAGATATGAATGGAGTCATCAACTTGAAAAAGAGGACAATGTCATTTGAGAGGAAATCGCTTCAGGTTGTAGTACCATTGGACCCTGCAGAAGGACCACGCTATACTGAACCGGTCCGCGACTATGAAGAAAGTGATGATGACTTGGATCAGATCTACAAAATAACTACGCGAGATCAAGACTAGATTAATCCAATGGCTGATGGACGAATTGCATGGGACCGGGAAAGTTCCTGTACCTCAGATTCAAATGAAGAGTTGGAGCACTAGTAGAATAGGCTACATGAAGTATCTATGCTACACTACAACATGATGACTAAATCATTGCACTGTGTGTCATCAGAGGTAAGGAATTTACCCTATTATGATGGTTTAACTGACGTAGATAAGTTTTTGGATGCCTTTGAACAAGAAGTCCCTGAGGATCATCGCTTCCAAGCACTGGATTTGGCATTGCGCGCTACGCCCGCACGATGGTGGGGTACGCACAAGGACAACTTCGATGAATGGTGAGATTACAGAAGGATGATGAGGTTGCGATTTGGTCGTCCTAAAATTCAACTGACTGAGAAATACGATGGGAGGAATGATTCGTGCGATCATTTAGCGAAGTGGACTAAAGTTTATGGAACAGAGCCACAGCCAGAGTGGGTGCACTTATTCTGTCATACTTTAGATACAATCCCTATGAATTGGTATCTAGAAACAGAGCTCTGCCATGGCACCGCATAGTGGGATATATTAAGGGAAGGATTCTTGATGACCTTCAATTTTGAATATGGATTTGAGAGCATTGATGAAGCTCTGTAGGAGATTAAGGCAACGATCTTCAGAATTCCACATGAACCTTTGGAGTTGGCTTAGCCATGTTGGAGCACCGAGTTGTGCCATGCGTTGGAATGCTATAATGTGATTGTTGAGGGGGAGGATGAAGATCTAAGAAATATTAATATTCCAGAGGCAGAAGGCCATCGCAAGGTCAAAGGCCCGCAAGTAGAGAACCCAAACATCACCGCGTCGTTGAAAACCAAACAAGTGAACATTGGTACTGACGCAGAGCCAAAATTTACGAATATTGGGGATTACTGGTATGATGCCACAGTGTATAAAGTTGTTGAGTTACTCTGCGAGTACCAGGATCTTTTTCCTACAAAGTTTTCAGACCTGAAGGGCATCATAGGTGACTTGGGTGTGATGAAAATCACTTTGAAACTGGATGCGAAGCCTATTAAGCAGAGGTCGTATCGCCTTAATCCCAAATACAAGGAAAAGGTTCGCTTGGAGTTGGATAAGATGCTAGAAGCAAGCATCATCGAACCTGTGGAAGAATCTGATTGGGTGAGCCCAATGGTGGTTCAAGAGAAGAAACAAAAGGGAGAAATAAGGATTTGCATAGATCTAAGGAAGCTTAATGATGCCCGTGTCCATGATCCTTTTCCGACACTGTTTACTAATGAGGTATTGGACAACATTGGAGGGAAGGAGGCCTACTCATTCACTAATGGGTTTTCGGGGTACCATCAGATCAAGATCACGCTAGAGGATAGGAGAAAAACAACCTTTGCAACAGAATGGGGTTGTTTCCAGTATATTGTAATGTCGTTTGGACTTAAGAATGCGCCTACAATATTCTCTTGCGTAGTTATAACGGAATTTAAGGAGTTCATTCATAAGTTCTTGGAGGTGTATTTTGATGAATGGACGATGTTTGGTTTAGTAAAACTCCATGTAGCAAGTCTACGCCTGATGTTGGATACATGCCACAGATACCAAATCGTGCTAAATCTGAAGAAGTGTCTATTTTGTGTCCCCTTTGGGATCTTGTTGGGTCATGTGGTGTGCAAGCAAGGGCTGATGGTGGACCCTGCCAAGATCACGATAATAGTGAATTTGGAGGCCCCAAGAAGTGTCAAATAGTTGCGCGCAATGCTCGAGCATACAAGATATTATAGAAAGTTCATCAAGGCTTATGCTCAGATTACCACGCCCATGGAGAAACTATTGAAGAAGGACGCTACATTCTGTTGGGATGAAGAATGTCAACGCAGTTTGGATGTATTAAAGGAGAAGATGGTCACCATGTCGATTTTGGTCTTCCCGGATTGGAAGAAGGAATTCCATGTACATGTCGATGCCTCTTGCATTGCGTTGGGAGCAGTGCTAACACAGGCTGGTGAAGGAGAGATGGACCACCCTATAGCCTTCGCGAGCAGGAAATTATCGAAGGCCGAGAAGAATTACTCAACGACAGAGCGCGAAGGATTGGCTATGGTATACGCGCTTCAAAATTTCAGGCACTACTTGTTGGGCGGACATTTCAAAATGTACATAGATCATTTTGCCTTAAAATACTTGGTCAATAAGCCTGTGTTGGGGGGGAATATCTGCCGATGGTTGCTACTATTCTAGGAGTATGACTTTGAGGTTATTGTGAAGCCAGGAAGGTTGAATGTAGGACCTAACCATCTATCACGGATCGAGACAGGAGAGGAGCCTACCAATTTGGAGGAAGGGTTGCTCGATGTGCAGCTCTTCGCGGTGCACGTAGCAGATAACTACTTTGCAGATATTATTCACTTTTTGACTACAGGGACAACACCAGAAGGGTATACAAGCCAGAAAAAGAAGGAACTAGTAGTGCGTGACAGATTTCTCAGTGATTGCAGGACATTTATATAAGATGGGTGCAGATGAGATATTGCGACGATATGTGCCAGATTTCGAGCAGAATAGCATCCTCGCTGAAGCTCATGGAGGGGTTATGGGAGGACATTATGCAGGAAAGGTGACAACACAGAAGATTTTGTGCGTAGGTTTATGGTGGCCTACGCTGCATAAAGATTCTAAAGTGTATTGTAGGGCATGCGATGCATGTCAACGAATGGGTAGACCATTGCGAAGGGACGAGTTGCCACTGAATCCTCAAGTATCATTGCAACCATTTGAAAAATGGGCAATTGATTTCATTGGGCCAATTCAACCCCTAGGAAAGAAGACAGGTGCATGCTATATCATCACCGCGACAGAGTATCTAACCAGATGGGCAGATGCATAGTTGGTTAGAGATTGCTCAGGGGCTACCACAACAAAGTTTTTGTTTGAATATGTGTTAACCTGATTTGGCTGCCCAAAGGTGTTGATGAGTGATCGTGATACACACTTCCTAAACAAGACGGTCAACGTGTTGACTGAGGAGTTCCAGGTCTATCATCAGAAGAACACCCTGCATCATCCTCAGGCTAATGGAACAATGGAGGCCTTTAATAAGGTTTTAGAGAATGCACTGATGAAGATTTGTAACACGCAACAAAATGAATGGGATGTGCATGTACCTTCAATGTTATGGACATACATGACTACTTGTAAAAAGCTGGTAGGACAAACATCTTTTAGATTGGTCTATGGCGTAGAAGTTGTGATGCCTATGGAATATATCGTGCCTAGTCTACACATAACAACGTTCACATGTATGGAAGATAGCAAAGCCTTGGAAGAATGACTTGCGCAACTGATGGAGCTTGAAGAAGACAGATTCTTGGTTGGATTCCATCAACAAGTATAGAAGGAACGTGAAAAAGCATGGAGCGATTGACACATGAAGCTGCGCATGTTCAAAGTAAATGATTTGGTATTGTTATATGATAGCAAGTTCACTAAGTTTTTTGGGAAATTTCAGATGCACTGGCTTGGGCCATATGTTATCAAAGAGATTACAGATGGAGGTGCAGTTCAGCTCACGAAGTTGAATGGAGAACCTTTTCCAGGAAGGGTGAATGGAAGTTGATTGAAGCCATATACAGGGGATTCGGCTCAATGACTATATGATGACAGGACAGTCTTAGCACTCCAGGCAATTGTAATGGAGCGCGGGACTATAAACTACAGTGCCAGGATTAGGGGACTACGCGGAAAATGGTGATGTTGTATTATAATAAACTACACACAGGAAGCTGCTCTATGGAGGGAGGTGTTGCGCAAAATAGCAGGAAAGTGACCGTTGGAGTCATTGTTCATGATTTGACAGCCAGAATATGGTTAAGAGGAGTGGGATGACGACATTTAAGGCCAAAATATTTGAAGATCTGCCACCAAAACAACATTAATGATCAAATTTTGGGGGGAATGGTCGAATTTGAATTCAAAAAGCCCTATAAATTATGCATGTCGGTCCAACAGAGAACACTTTGCACCTTAGAATTTTTGAGTTGTGTTATCTGTTGCTTATGAACCGCTCATTCTTTGAGGATTTAGTCACAAGCCCTACATTTTCCAATTTACCAGAGTTGAATCAGAAATTCATCCTTGAAACCATGTTAGGACCAAGCCCTGCTAAGATTGTGAGCACTGGGGGAGATGTCGCATCTGAAGGAGCTACTCTAGAGGTAGTGAGTATGGAAGCTCTAGCTCCTATGCCTACGGCGCAGAGGTCACCTAGGGCGAAGCCTACCCTTGTTAGAGAAACCCAGAAGCCAAAGAAGGATAAACAGAAGAAGTAGGTACCAGTCTGCAAATCGCCTAGGAAACATTCTACAACTTAAAAACAGATGAAAGACAAGCAGCCTGAGAAAGTTGTTGATTTGGAGGCCGAGGAAGGATAGGGCACTGAGGACATAGACGTTGAGGGAGTGGATCCCCTTACCAAGTTGCCTGATTATATCCCTCCACACAAGGGGAAGGCGAAGGTCACCAAGGACCTAGATTCAGACAAGTTTTCCATTTCTACACCCCTGCTGCCGGAGCAGGTTCCCTTCGAAGGTTCGCACCTTGAGCAGATACCCCTTCTAAAAATGGAAGATTGGGACCTGGAAGATCATGAGTGGCTCCCTCACCTAGCGACCACCAATTATATGAAGCGCGTCTATTACCCAGACTCAAGCGTCACTGAGTTAGAGACGTTGGAATGGATCCACAGAGTGGAGAATTTAGGGTTGTTGAACCTGATGTGGGTGCTCACCACACCACTATTAACACAACCTGCGTGCATCAATTACTTATGTTGGTGCACGATGGGTGCTTATGGCTCGGAGGCCTATACCCATCACTGACATGCTCATCCATAGGATCACACACTTGCCACATGAGGGTTTAAATATGACCAAGGAGTTTGGCGGAAAGGCAGGCGAAAAGGATATGGTAGACAAGATGAAGAAATAATTTTCCCTTGTGAAAAAACCGCGCAGATACTCCATCAGTTCCATAAACGACCCCGCGGTGCAGATTGCCACACATATCCTGGCAGGGAAGGTCATGAGGAAGTGTCGTGCGGACGAAGTTTCGACGTCCGTGGTTTCGCTAGCTGCACAATGCGCGAAGGGTGTGAAATTCAATTGGTTGTAGTACCTATGCAGTGAATTCCTCGCGAATTACCGCGTGGTCTAGGATGAGACCAAGCCATTCCACTATGCTTTGTTGTTTCTCACTATCCTGTTGGTCACATAGGAGCTGCTGGAGGAAAACTAGTTTCCTCCATTGAAAGAAGGATTGTTGGAGGCCGCACAGTTTGCCTCCCTATGGGCCACAAAGAACCCCACGCAGGTCACATAAACAAAATTATTTTGGGTTTTGATGGAATCAAGCATTCGCATGGCCATCAACTAGCGCCCATGATTGTCCCCGACTTTGTACGAGCAGGCTTATGCCACGTTCAATGTTGACTTCCACCAAGACTACATTCACGCACGGAAGGATCCACAACAAAAATGGTATGGTTTACCATATTTGGTCACAGATATAGACATCTAGGAGGTGATCAAGCGATGGCCAGCCGAGTGGCATGCCCCTCAGATTTGGATGCCGGAACCAGTAAGGGCACGGGGAGCTCGACAGAAAAGAAAAGGAAGGATGCAACCAAGTAGGCTGCGCAAAAGTTGGTCGCGCAATGGAAGAAGGAAGCCGCTGAGAAGGATAAGATGGAGAAGGAGTGCGTTTCTAAGGAGCAGGATGAGAAAAAACATCGCAAGTCAGAGAGAAGTGGCAAGTCCTCTTCGCTCGCGACTGAGGAGGAACAGTCTGAACAGGGCGACGAAGGAGATGAGGGTAAAAGCACACCATTTCGGCTAAGGAAGCACGAACAAGAGTAGCAGGAAGGTCCCCGAAATAAGAAAAATTCGGATAAATCGTAGGTTGATCCCATGGTGTTGTCAGAGGGCGATCTCGATGATATCGGCGACAAAGTCCGGGATACTACAACTGAACTACTACAAAAGTTCGAGCAACAGTATATGCAGATGTTGGGGAGTGTCCAGAAGGATCTATGCGAGCTGCAGGTCCAAACTAGCAGGATACAGGTAGACGCAGGTCAAGCGAGCATAGCACAAGTGAGCCTGGCACTGGGGATGAGTCAAGCTGCGAAATTGGTAACAACCCTCGACCTTCACATAGTTGCTTTACCAGAAGGGTCCCTACATGCAGAGTCAGCCGATGATCGCATAATATTAAGTACCCTTAAGAACATCGGGTTGAACATTGCAACGCTCCCCAATGAGCTTCTTCATGCATTGCAGGCAGGGGTGACGGAGGAATTGAGAACTCGGGAGCAGCGCGCTCTCAATTTGATAAGCGAATATAGGGTGAATAATGAACAGATGTTCGCCGAAAAAATTCAGGCCTTGAAGGAAAAAGATACAATGCAGGCACAGAGTGTAGGCTGGAGGCTGTGGTAGCAGAGGCGTGCAGAACAGTTCCGGAGCTGCACATCCCAGAGGACGCGCAACCGGAAGTCAAGATATGAAAATTAGCTGCAGGAGTGCGTGAGGCGAAGGTGGAAGTTAGAATAGTTCAATTCGAACTCAATATGAAAATAATGGAGCTGCAACTCAAATTACAACCTACTACTCTGCCCGAGGTCAGGGAGCAGCTCAGAGCAGCTATCAAGGAAAGGATGGCCACTTTGGATTCCGCAGTCGCTGACTTCTCGGTCTTATTTGAACAGACGATGGAGTTGGTAACGACTCTACAGGAAGACCCAAAGCTGCAGATTCTCAATATAGAGGTTTGCAATCTCTAGAATCAGTATGATGAGGTCAGGGCAACGACGTGCTCAATTTCTCCAACGCAACGCCACACCAAGTTGCAGGAGGGGAAACAGCTCCTCACACAGTTAGAAGCAACTTAGAAGAAGGAGTTCGTGCTTAAGGCCAAGTTGGGACCTTGGTTAGAAGAGGATTACCAAGTAACAACCAACATTCAGGAGAAGTTGACAAGCTTGCAGTAAACACAACAAACGATGAAGCTGACCGTGGCTGGACCAACTATAGAGCAGCTCGTAGAAGAGGTCAAGCAGGCAACTGCATAGAGCACTTCTGAGGTCGCAGTTGTGCAGGTGGAGCTGGAGGAGCTTCGCAACAAGATCACCACGCCATCACCACGCCATCCAAGTTACTCGAGGGTGAGTCACGACCTTTGTGTTGGGGGCCTGTTGGGATGGGGTCCCCTGGGTCAGTTTTGGGGTTAAAAACCCAAGTATCGATGTAAATTTTGGTAAAAGATGTAAAGTATCCACAATTTGTGGATGCAAAGCGCGTAGGTAGTTAGGATTCAAAAGGGGTTTTAACCCCTTATCTATGTAAAGTCGAGTCGGTTTTGAGATCCACCCATGGTCCGCAGACCATGGGATTGTATGTAAAAAGCTATAAATAGGTGTGTCTTAGAGAGTCTAAGGCATGTCTATGTCTGAGAGAGGAAAAAAGGGAAAGTAAGCAGCAGGTAGATAGAAGGGGAAAGGCTCCGCAGCTGAGTGAGCAGAGGCCTAGAGTAGTGTCCGCAACTAAGTGCGCGGACCCCTACAGTTGAGTGCGCAGGGTAGTTTTGAGTCTGTAATACCATATTGAAGATCAATAAAGAAGACTGTTGAAGAATCTATGTGTTTATTTGTTTACTTATGTTATTTATGTTTGTGATATATGTTGTGATGGAATAATGTCTTTATGAAATATTGATCTATTGATGCATGACTCTATGGGATAAGTCTTATTAATTGTACATAATGCATGTTAAGTACTTTCGCAAAGATTATAATACATTATGTTATGTTTATTAAATACTTAAGTAGATCCGCGCGAGCTCAGATCTAGGGGTATTTTCTGATGCGCGTAAGTGGATGATTCATCTGTTAAGGGTCCACAAAGACCTATCGTAGACCTTCACGAAGGTCTAGAGGCCGTTTAAAGGGAGTTGCAGTGCTGGGCCCTAGGGGCTTATAGATCTGCGCGAAGGCAGATCTAGGGCAATAAAAGACATCACATTGATCTCTGGATGTGGAAACTTGGTTCCAGCATCCCCCCATACTGCTTCAGGTGAGACTTTAGCCTGCGCTACGCGAGTTGATACCGAAAGGGCCAGTAGTGTAGGGTTTTGTTTGGCGCAATTAACTTTGAACCTGGGTCAGGACCCACTAATCCAACATGAATTTTTTGAAGCTTTGGCTGAAGAGGATGAAAAGATTGTTCCTGTCGAGATCCTGAGGCTGCCTGAAGAGGAGAAGTCACTTGCTCATGAAGAAAGTCTAGAACCTTCGATGGAAGAAACAATGGAAGCTCCTGTCGAAGAGGCGCTTCTTGAAGAAGCCAGAAACATTGTTCTTGAGGAGATGCCTGAAGAGGAGTCACCTGGTCATGAAGAAAAATCTCCCAGGTTTGATGAACTAACTGATCAAGTTGAAGAAAAAGCGGTTGGAATTCATAAAGAAGAACTTCCTACAGAACCTCTGACAAAACCTCATTCCAAAGAAGTTGTAGAGCCTCCTGAAGATATTACTGAACCTGCATTGGAAGAAAGATCGAGAACTGAAGAGGCACCTCATGAAGCAGCCAAAAAAGTTTTTCTTGCAGAGATGCGAGGAGAGGAGCCACCTGGTCATGAAGAAGTTCCTCCCATGTTGGTTGAACCTCCAGACCAGACTAGTTGAACCTCCATCTTAGACAGAAGAAAACTAGAGCAGAAATCCATGCAACCCTCGTATTGGCCAACCTGGAAAGCATATTCTTTAGGGTGACGAATCTGCTACAGTAGCATGAGGAAGAACCTCACCATAAAAAGCCTATCAACTTAATTATATTGTAAGTATTAAGTTTTAACTTATAAAAATATTACTTGAGAAAATCTTTGGTAATTTCAATTATAAAAATTAAATTAAAATAAAATATTTATAAAATATTTTGATTTTGAAATGATTTATGGTTTTTGGGCATGTAGTATTGATAAACCATGGTATTGGCCCATGGTATTGTAGCAAAATCTAAATATCACGTGATGAATACAAACTTTTTTAGTTTTTAATTTTTTAATATTTGCCATTCAATTTAAAATCACATAGAAAATAATGGTCAACCATTAAAGAAAAATTACAATTTAAAAAAGTAAAAATTAATTTTTAATTTTCAAAATATTCACTAATATTTTTTTTTCAAAACTTTAATTTCATAGAATATGTTTAAAATTTTCAAAACTAGTTGAAAGTCAAAGTTTTTTTGACCAAAATCTAAAACAATATATAATAACATGTAATTTCAATAAAAAATAATAATAAATATACGTGTAATTTTAAATGTAGCATTTTAATTGTTTATATGGGCCATAAAAGTAAAATAAATTTGTAAACATTGATCTATGACAATGACATAGTTAAAAATGTTAAAAATGACAATTATAAAATTACAAACACAATTTTATAATTAAAAAAAATTTGGCTCATGATTTATTCTATATTTATGTGATCCATGAACATTGCATATTGGATATATATTTTGAGTGTAATACAATCATGTTTACCTATGGGGTCATATTAGATGTATATCTCATTATAAAAAAGCAATTGTAATATAAATTTAGGCCTTTGTTGAAGGGTGATAATTCTAACAAAACTCTAAGAATTATGAAGAGTGTCTACTTGCTTTATAGAGGGCTCTAGGAATATACATGTCTATCATGATTGCATCAATTATTTATTATTTAAGACAAGGATTCTATGACATAGAGCTTCCTAAAATCTATAAAAACACAAAGCTAAAGGAATTACTCATTAACACTATCAAGTATGTTATTAAATTTCTTAATAAGCTTACTTAGGAATCAAAAGTGTTGCTCCAAGTTATTGATATAAATGATACATCTCAATTGGTTTTGGACTTTAGATGAAGTAAAGAGAAAAGAACTATAAAACATTCTCAAAATATTTGATACTTAAAAATATCATCACACAAATGTGAATGTTACTACGAACGAATGTTACTAAGAAGAACAAAAAAGAAGAAAGGTAGAATAATGTGTTTCATAAAAGTGCATAGAATTATTAAAAAAAAATACAAAAAATAGAACAAAAAATTAAATCAATAAAATCACAATTCTCTTTATTATAATCTTAATTTTATATGTATTCATTAAGTGTAGGCTATTTGTTAGACTTTTTGAAAAAATTTCTGGTTTATTTTTCAATCTAATTTGTCTAGAATCTGCCAAGGATTCATTGAAATCACAAGTTTGAGGGGTGAAATCTTCATAATCCAAGCGCCCCATGGTTTTTTCATGGTGTTCAATCCATACATGCAGTAAAAAAAACTAGTTTAAACAACACAAATCAATATTTGAACACAATCTTTTGTAGAAATACTCGAAATTTGCAGTTGCTAATGAATTCAGACTAAAAACAATAGACACAAATTTCTTCTACTCAATCTGCAGAAGGGAAAACATACAATAGAAACACATGCAATCATTCAATCATAATGAACACAATATTTTTATTAGGTAACCCAACTAGGAAAAACCTCTCCTCTGTTTGTATTATATTAGATGAGAAAAATTGATCTATTATAATGATAGCTTTAATCCTTCAAGTTGAACCTGCATTGCAATATTGATCTCTTTCTCCTAAGTCTTCTCTAACCAACACTTAGCCAAAATAGGCCTCCAACTTCCTCTTATTTCCTTGCGCAATGCCTGCTCCTAAAGAATAGAAAGTTCCTATTTCCTTGCACAATTCCTAACGAAATTAGCTCACTTGCTCAATGCAAACTATGTACACTCAACAATATACAACAATAAATACAATTATGCCTTTTCCCTCCACTCAACTAGGCAATTGGAATTGCATGCATGAATAGGGCTATTTTTAATAAATTTACTAGTTAACTAAGAGAAGAGTGAGTTAACAACAATTATAACTACTCAACTGAACTTATACTGACTCTATTCATGACTAGAGCTTAGATAACTAAGTTTCACTAACTATAACTCGACTAGATTGGTAGATCTTAACAATCAACTCATGCACAACTCTACTTCTTTCCTAGAAACTCGTATTGACTGACTTAACTAAGTGACTTGACCATGCCACTCTTGTTAACTACAACTCAAGTCATCCCGCTAATGTGGAAATTTGAATTTATCCATTTGACTAAGGCACAAGTCAAATGAAGCCTTTTCTTCCAACAATTTAAAACTTCCTCTTAGCAAGAAAAGGGTTATGAACAAGCCCTATCTTGCTCCTGTGGAACTCGAACTCACCTCTTGACAAAGCATTTGTCATGATGTCTGCACCCTACTCCTCCGTAGGAATGTACTATAACACAACTAACACTCCATCTCACTGCTGTTGTTGCTACTGCACCAACTGTAATTGAGAAGCATCCAAAATACTGAATCAACTGTGTCTCTGAGCTGCAACTGTCTCTTGAGTCTCTAGTTGCTACTAGCCTGCAATTATCGCCTAAAATATGACTGCATCCACTGACATTGATCTTCTGCTACTGAATATTGTGGGCCCCTATAGCAAGGGTAAGGATCCATGAGAAAAGTATACTGAAACTGTTGCTGCTCTCCTATAGACATTGCCCAAATATTTGCAACTTTGGGACTAAGGCTCTACATCGCCCCACCTCACTCCTAGAGGTATAACTACATACATGGCTAAATCTACCTCTAGCTTCTAGAGATTTTTATCTCAAACATCAATTTGTTTTACTTGTCTAGTAGCAACATGCTTCAAATATGCCTTCCCTCTACTGAACATCACATCATATCCTCTACAAAAACTAGGTTTTTCTTCAAACTAGGCACATACATTACATTCTTTAGGTGAAAATAAGAGTTTGACTCCCTCTTAAAGGTGACAATGTCAATTCCTTTGGTACTATATCTCCCATCATCTCCAAGCTCTATGGGTAATTGTAAGTGCTTCTCCTCTAGGTTGCTAAAGAACTCCTTATTTCGTGTCATATGGTATGAAGTACCAAAGTGTAGGTACTAGTCACTCCCACTTACTGTGCTTGCAATGCAAGCAATGAGGGTGAAACCCAACTCTAATTGTGATGTGAGAGAATCTCCTCCTGCTGTTGTTGCATGTTTCTTACTAGATTTCTTGTGTGGACATTTGGTTGCATAGTGTCCATACTCATGGCAGTGAAAGCATTTAATTTTATTGAGGTTTGTCTTCTTTCCATAGTTATGGATGGATTCTACCTTGCCTTGGGCCTTCTTGCCTTTGGCATTCTTTCCTTTTCAAACTAGAGCAAAGTTTTCTTCCTCATCAGTTATGAATGTGACACCATCTCTAGTGTTTCTTCTAATCTCCTCATGCATCAACTCAGACCAAAGTCTCTCCTAGTCTGGGATCTTGTCTCTTCCATTAACTGAATCTTGATAGTTATGCGAGGAATTTGGTAAACCAAGGAGTGTTAAGTTCACAAGTTTAGATGATGACACATTCTCTCCAACCCCTCCAAGTTCATCTCTTACATGAGTGAATCTGGATAGATATTGAACAATAGTTTCATTTTTTCCCATTTGAATTTTCCTAAGCTTATCTCTCAATGCCAATTTCCTGGCATCATTGCTGCTTTCAAATAACTATGTGAGGGTTTTCCACATTGCGTAAGAAGTTTTCTTGCCATGCAAATTCGAAACCTCATGGTCTCTGACTCCCTCTAGGATAATCCTCCTAGCTTTTGCAATATCTTTCTTCCACCGTGTTAGCTATTGTGCATCTAATGAACTGCTAGATTTGGAATGTCAGTTTGTGTGTACTCCAATACTCCATTGTCATCCAGCACAACTTCCATTCTGTCTTTCCAAGCTATGAAATTTGAGGTGCCCTCCAATGTATACTCAATCCTCAATCCATAGAAAGACATTATTCCTGCGTTGAAGAAAATCTGCTCCAAAAGCTCTGTTATTCGAAATTTTTCAAGAGAAGATCTGGAACTTGGTTTCTATATAGTTTTCAATAGCTTTGATACCATGTAGAAATAACTCGAAATTTGAAACTACTAATGACTTCAAACTGAAATAAATAAATAAATTTTTAAACAAATTTCTTCTACTCAATCCGCAAAAGGTAAAACATATAATAGAAACACATGTAATCATTCAATCACATTGAACACAATATTTTTACTGGGGAACCCAACTAAGGAAACCCCTCCTCTGTTTGTATTATATCAAATGAGAAAAATTGATCTATTACAATGACAACTTCAATCCTTGAAGCTCAACTTGCACTACAATACTGATTTCTTTCTCATGAGTTTGCTCTAACCAACACTTAGCCAAAATAGGCCTCCAACTTCCTCCTATTTCCTTGCGCAATTCCTTCTCTTAAAGAATAGGAAGCTCATATTTCCTTGTGCATTTCTTGATGAAATAAGCTCACCTTCTCAATGCAAGTTGTGTACACTCAACAATATACAACAATAAATACAATTATGCCTTTTCCCTCCACTCAACTAGGCAATTTGAATTGCATGCATGACTAGGGATATTTTTAGTAAATTGACTAGTTGACTGAGAGATCAGTGAGAACAATAATTGCAATTATTCAACTAAACTCATAATGACTCTATTCATGACTAGAGCTCAGATCGCTGAGTTTCACTAACTATAACTCCACTAGATTGCTAGATCTTAGAAATCAACTCATTCACAACTCTACTTCTTACCCACAAACTCGAATTCACTGACTTAACTAAGTGACTTGGCCATGTCACTCCTTCTAATTCCAATTCAAGTCATCTTGCTGATGTGGAAATTCAAACTTCTCTATTTGACTCAAGCACAAGTCAAATAAAACTTTTTTTCGCTACAATTTAACAGTTTTTTCACCGAATTCTATTAAAAAATCGGCCAAAAACTCCAAAAATTCTAACAAATAAACAACACCTATTCATTATTAAAATCTCTCCTAAAGGCGTGTTGCTTCCCAAATTAATACTAACAACAATAGTAAAATCATTGTTATGGTGTTTCAACACTAGTCAACATCACCCGCAGGGAAAAAGCCAACAAAGGCGATAGAGATTGTAGCCTCATCATGCTATTCAAAAGGGCCAGTACTAGATCACTTCTCTGGATACCTGTAGCCTCACATTCATGCTATTCAAAAGGGACAGTACTAGATCACTTCTTTGGATACCTATATGGCAAGAAAACAACATTAGCACTCTCCTTTCCGCCGGAAGTATGTTGCAATATCTTCACTTTCCTTCTTTTTTCAGTATTTGAAATCTTTACTGGATGGAACCGTGCAGATTTATAAGTGAAAGCAATTTCAAGGAAACAACAAGGAGTACAATATTTCTAGATTTGCAAAGACATTTCCAATACTCAACAAACAATTTTTTTTTGTAAGTTCTTCAGATGCGCTTATATATTCAAACATTTTTCCTATAATTTCTTAAGATGCACTTATATATTCATCGTATCATTATCATTTCTTTTGATTTCCTGAGATCCAATTCAAAAGAAAAACACGACACTTAGCTGACCGGTCTGTGGTTTGGTTTCTAGCTGATATAAAGAGTATTTGGTGGTAAACAATTCTGTATTTCCCAACAATAAAAGAATGCATACCTGTTTGGACTTGTGTCCTCAGGAGCCAACTTATGCTCCCATTGTTGTTGCTCGCAATAATGTCTTTGTCATTCTTTGTGGAAAAATTTCAAATGAGAAGAATTATGCTGCTAGGCAAGAGCTAAAGTGGCTGTCTCAACAAATACTTCTTCCCATAACTTTGCTTCGCATGGTAACCAGAGCTTATCCAAACCATAACAGTCTACAACTGCTAGCAGGTGTTGGGCCATCAATGTTGAAGCAAATGTTGACACAATGCCCACAAGTTCATGTATGTCAATTGAAACATTGCCAATAATCTAGATGAATTGAAGCATTGCCAATAATCAGGTATTAAACACTGGTGCTTAGATATCTTCAATCTTTATTTTTTTTGTGGTGCGAATCTCTCATCAGTCCATAAAGTTGAGCCTTAAAGGCAGGTGAATGAGAGGACACTGGTATATGAACAGAATGGGTACGGGTTGGATTCCCTATCCATGTATCTATGATAAGACATGGTTGGCCTTTAAGTGGAAAATTCAGTAATAGAAGGGTGGCATTGTGAATGCTTCATTGACCAAACATACTCAAGCTCGTTCCCGACCACCCACTTGTTGGAATGTTAATTCCAACTGCAGGTTGCCGACACCGTGCAGGCAACATGGACAGCGATGCCGACTCAGCAAGCACGAACGACGGCAGAACGAAACCACTCCTCCAAAACCACCTATAAATATTGGACCGCTTTCCAGCAGCAGGCAGTTTCCGTACACAAGAGCCCGATACAATATAATGCAGTCACGTGGTTCGCTGCATACGTAACCAGAAGTCATTTCTTGGGCGCTAAAGTCCTGCAGCAAAAGGTCTCCCGATATTCATCACCGCCGTTTGATTGGCTTCATCAATCTCTGCCATAGATTGTTCCAAGATGCATACGGTCAACATTTATGAACTTGCGTGGAGTAATATTTAAGTTTGGTTGACCATACCTTATCAATGCAGTGTCATATGCGTTGGTAAAATATTTAAGTTTTTCATACGACATGTATTAAAATATGAAAATCGTATGTAATAAGTTTTGTTTAAGTGTTGACCTTTTATTTTTTGGTATTGCACACGGGAGGAGAAGAAAAACATGTGTTCGCAGCAGCGAGGAAAACCAGAGAGTTTTTGCAGCAGCAAATAAAACAAGGAGAGCACAGCACTGAGGAACTAGAGCAAGGGTTCTGAAACCAAAGTGGAGATTAATTTTTTTTTAAGAAGACATTTTGAAATACGCAGCAGCGTGAGAATTTTTTTTATGTAATGGTTTGTGTGCTGGAGAGTTTACGAAATTTTTGGGTATTACAACTGCATATAAAAAAATGTTTTTACATCAGTAAATCAATGTAAGAAATTTTTATTTCTACAGCAGTAAATGTAAAAACCTTTTTACAGCAGTAACTGTGAATGAAGATTTTACACAGCAGTGTAAAAATCATTTTGTAAAAGAGGCAGAGTATTTTGGTGAATCCCTCTCAGCAAAGAGGATGAAGTTTGTATCAAGCCTTTTGTTTTAATGAATATAAATGTTTTTATGGTGGTGTAATACTCTGTTCTCAGTAAATTTTTTTTTTAAATCTTCCCTATTCACAAAAGATCCTGTGGAGAGGAAACAGAGCATTGCCTCTGTGGAGTTTATTTTGTTTGTTTTTGGGATTTTACCAGAAAAATCCCCAACAGTGGTATCAGAGCAGGCTTAGGCTCTTTGAAGTGTTAAAGAAGCTGAAGGAAAGACTCTTGTTGCAGCAGCAGTAAAACTTCTCCAGCAGTGTGAAGTCTCAGGCAAAAGAACCCAGGTATTCCTCAAAGTTTTTTTTTTGTGTTGTTGTTGAAGAAACAGTGAGTCATTTTAAAAACACAGTCAGGGATTTTAAACATAGTTAAGAATGGCAAGGTCAAGGAAGAAAGTGTCCAAACCCCCTAAGGTTGTGTCTCCCTCTTCTATTAAAATAGAAGACAATCTATTTGAAAGCATTCTATTTGAGGCTTCAAAGTTTAATGGAAATTTTGATATGTGGGAAATAAAAATGAGGGTTGTCTTACAGTCTCAAGGGATTGAAATCTGGGAATCAGTGATTGATGATAGCAAGAGGGATAAAGAATCCAAGGAGTACAATGCAAAGGCAGCAAAGACTATCTTGGATGGACTGCCTGATTCTATAAAGAAGAAATTAGGAAAATATTCTTCAGCAAAGGATATATGGGACAGACTTCATGACCTTCATGCAAAGGGAGCACTGACCATGACCATCAGTCAAGAAGAAAATTCTGAGCCCATCATAGAAGCTGAATGTGAGAAGGTTGATCTCATCAAATTTCAAGTAAAAGAAAGGGATGAAGAGCTCGCCAAGCTTAAGAAGGAGCTTGATCAATGCAAGAGGAAACGTCATGAAGAAGTCATATCCATGACAAATCAGTTGAATAGAGCAAAGAAGCAGGAAGACGCCTTGTCAAGTCAACTTGAACAAAGGCACAAGAGAGTGAACAAGCTTGTAGAAGAGATTGGACAATACAAGGTAGAGGTCTCCTCCCTTAAGTCTGAACTACAAGAAGTCAAGAAGCAGGCACAAGAAGCTGAAAGGAAAATGGAGAGCAGTCAAGCAGAAATCTCCAAAATGAGGTCAGATATTATCTCCCTCAAAATAGTAGCAGCTGAAGCTACTCGTAGCAAAGAAGAAACTGAGGAACAACTTGCAAAGAAAAATAATGAATGTGAAAGATTGGAAGAAGAGACTGTCCTCCTCAGAAAAAAGGTTGAAGGAATGAACAAAATCATGAAGAGCTCTCAAGCTTTAGATGACATGCTCAGCTATCACAGATCTCCATCTGATAAATCAGGACTCGGGTATGTAGGTGAACCCTCAAACAAGAATGAAAATGCTTTAAGCAAAGGAGATGTGAAAAAGGCAGAAAGAAATATTGATGCTCCTAGGTCCAGCAAAGGCAAGGATAAAGATCAAGGATGCAATAGAAGAAATCCTATTCCAAGTAGAAAACCAGCTCCAAGAAGAAATGTAGCTGATGTCAAAGAAGCAAGATGCAATGGTTATCATCAAAGAATCTCAAGGCAGCAAGGCTTCAGAAGTATATCGAGGAAACCACCATCACCCAGGTACCAAAGTTCATTTTATGGTTATTGTTACTCTTGTTCAAACTTTGGTCATATAGCAAAATACTATAGAGCATTTCATAGAGATAGATGTTGTAGTCTCCGACAACCTCCAAGAAACAATTTTGCGAGAAGAAATCATGAATTCTTATTCATGAACAATGTTGAATGTTTCAAGTGTCATAACATTGGGCATATGGCACGTGACTGTAACTTAACATGGGCTCCTATGCAAGCTAGACCCATGCAAAAGAAGAAAGTTACATAAGTATGGAGAAAGAAGGAAATACAGACTGAAAGCCCCTTGAGCTTCCTAGTTGATCTAAGTTTCTTTTGAGAAAACTTTGCTGAAAGAAGATGATGAATACAGTTAAGGGGAGCCTGTAATTTTTTTTTTATCATAATTGCTGAACTGTTTCAACAGTCATTCTTTGATGAAGATCTTGTTATAGGGGAGAGATATGGAATTAAATCTTCCATAAAAGCAGAGAAGAAAAGTTTGCAGGGCATGGAGATTGCGTGGAGGATGTATTGCAGCGCAGCAGAGCGCAAATGAAATTTTTTGTTGTTAATCCCTCTGAAATGTAATACGCAGCAGTGTTGAAAAATGTAATGTTTTTTTTATCACATATGCAATGCAAGATGCACAGAAGTGCATAAAGAAAAACTGGGGCAGCGTATATTTTTAATGCACATGGGATGAATGAGAATGTGTGTGGCAGCAGAAAAACGAAAGGAATTGCACAGCAGTGCATTGTGTAAATAAAAAAAATGAAGACGGAGATTGTGTGAAGCAAGGGTGTAAAAAGGAACAGGGACAACCCGTGTTAATTTTTGTGTGGAGAATGAAGCGCAGCAGGGTGAGGATGATTCTTTTTATATGCAAGTAATGTAGTGAAATGCAGTGAGGGTAAAGGCACAACAGAGCAAATTGCAGAGGCAACGTAGCAGCGAGTAAAAACCCAGGGGAGACAGAGTCTATGGTTATGGGTATGGACAACAGTGCATAAGAAAAAGGGAGCAGCGTGATGGCAAGAAGGAGAAGCACAACAGTGCGAAGAAAATGAAACCAGAGAGGTGAGAATGAAGAAATGTTTTTTTACACATCAGTGAAAAGGTGAATGAAGCAAGAGGATTTTTATTTACAGCAATAAATGTAAGTAAATATTTTTATTACAGCAGTATAAGCAAAACTCTGTTTTTACAGCAGTTAATGTAAATGAGAATTTTACACATCAGCAGTGTAAAATCTCAGGAAGAAAACAGAGTAATATTCTCGGTTGTTTTGGAACTGCATCTAAAGCAGTGTCTGGTTGTAATCCCTCTGTGAGAGGAAGTGAAATTCTTGTTGAATCCCTCTGCTAAAGAGGAAGGTGCTTTTCAGCACAGTCATTTGGTGAAACCCTCTGTTAAAAAGGAAGGTGCTTTTCAGCATAGTGTCATGGTGAATCCCTCAGTCAAGAGGAAGATGCTTTTCAGCATAGTATAGTGAATCCCTCTGTCATGAGGAAGGTGCTCTTCAGCACAGTCTCAGGTGAATCCCTCTGTTAAGAGGAAGACAACTTTGATTGGTTGTGGAACTGCATCAGAAGCAGTATTGGTGAATCCCTCTATGTGAGGAAGATGTTATTGTAACAGCAGTTGGTGAATCCCTCTATGTGAGGAAGATATTTTTGTAACAGCAGTGTTGGTGAATCCCTCTATGTGAGGAAGTGTTTGGGTATGATTGAATGCCCAACAGTTGAAATTAAAGGGGAGTGTTGGAATGTTAATTCCAACTGCAGGTTGCCGACACCGTGCAGGCAACATGGACATCGATGTCGACTCAGCAAGCACGAACGACGGCAGAACGAAACCGCTCCTCCAAAACCACCTATAAATATCGGACTGCTTTCCAACAGCAGGCAGTTTCCGTACACAAGAGCCCGATACAATATATTGCAGCCACATGGTTCGCTGCATACGTAACCAGAAGTCATTTCTCGGGCGCTAAAGTCCTGCAGCAAAAGGTCTCTCGATATTCATCACCGCCGTCCGATTGCCTTCATCAATCTCCGCCGTCGATTGTTCCAAGATGCATACGGTCAACATTTATGAACTTGCGTGGAGTAAGATTTAAGTTTGGTTGACCATACCTGTTATCAATGCAGTGTCATATGCGTTGGTAAAATATTTAAGTTTTTCATACGGCATGTATTAAAATATAAAAATCATATGTAATAAGTTTTGTTTAAGTGTTGACCTTTTATTTTTTGGTATTGCACACGGGAGGAGAAGAAAAACATGTGTTCGAAGCAGCGAGGAAAACCAGAGAGTTTTTGCAGCAGCAAATAAAACAAGGAGAGCACAGTAGTGAGGAACTAGAGCAAGGGTTCCGAAACCAAAGTGGAGATTAATTTTTTTTTAAGAAGACATTTTGAAATACGCAGCAACGTGAGAATTTTTTTTATGTAATGGTTTGTGTGCCGGAGAGTTTACGAAATTTTTGGGTATTACAACTGCATATAAAAAAAATGTTTTTACATCAGTAAATTAATGTAAGAAATTTTTATTTCTACAGCAGTAAATGTAAAAACCTTTTTACAGCAGTAACTGTGAATGAAGATTTTACACAGCAGTGTAAAAATCATTTTGTAAAAGAGGCAGAGTATTTTGGTGAATCCCTCTCAGCAAAGAGGATGAAGTTTGTATCAAGCCTTTTGTTTTAATGAATAGAAATGTTTTTATGGTGGTGTAATACTCTGTTCTCAGTAAAAAATTTTAAAATATTCCCTATGCACAAAAGATCCTGTGGAGAGGAAACAAAGCATTGCCTCTCTGGAGTTTATTTTGTTTGTTTTTGGGATTTTACCAGAAAAATCCCCAACACCACTGCTACCAAGGTTTGGGAGCATTGCAACACATCCCCTCACCCCGTCCGGTGGTAATAAATAATTTCGTGCACTGTTTCTTATCGTACCCCGCCCTGCCTCGTCCTACCTGAAACACCTGGTTGGTGATTGTTCAAGAAGACCAGAGGCAGACCCCCTTAAATGGTTCAAGGAATAGCTGCTAGTTGGTGGCCGACAACCAGTTCCACCTACTACGTGTCACATCTCCATAAGCTTATACTTATACATAAAAAAAAAATTGTTATATACGGCATTAGAGCTCTACTTTGATATACATCTGCACTTTAATATATATATGCAACATTAGTTGGTCGCCACCACCAGTTACCAAGCCTAACCTAAGGCGTTACATATATGGGCAGGTAGTGTTCTTATTAAACCTATGTATACTCCGTGCGCATTGGTGGTCTATTGTTAACATTACTATGATGGCACACTTTACCCCTTCGATCAATTCAAGGACTGAGTTGACTTGCTAGCTGGCACCCCAGCGTTTGGACATCTCGCAGGAGGGTTAAGTTCTACTGTCCGGTTCACGTGACAGGGTATGGTCACTGAGTCTGGACTTTTCCGCGCCTTCCTCCTTGGTAGCATCGCCCCATCAACGGTGTACATCTGCTGTTGAAGATCCAGGGCCAGCACTGTGCCACGTCTCCACCATTGGAAGGTAAGGTATATACGCGTTTCCCTCCGGTTTCTTCGTGATTTTCCCTCTGCTCAACGGACTCCAGCTCTCCCTCTCTGCTCTCCACTGCAAGGGTTTACCTTGCCATCCCGTGCCGAGACCACCGCAACATCGGGTGCATTCTCCATTCCGGAAGGGTTTCTCCGCAGGGATTCCCCGTCTTGAATGGACCAGGTAAATATTCACCAGTTTCATGATTTGTTCCGATTCTGTGTTTACATGTTTATGCAATTTTTGGTTTTAATGTTCGCTCTTTTGTTGCCAGGTGTGATCCGCATCTCCCAACTTCTGTGGATCCGGAAGAGCACCTCCAAATGAGGTCCGCCGAGCTGCAGAGGTATTTATCTGGTCATCAGGGTTTTGTTTTCGGTTGATGCACCCTCATCTTTCTCGGATTTGCCAGAGGTTTCCTCTGTTCCTAGGATGAGAACCCAACCTGATAACATCTGGTTGGCCGCAGGTTGTGAAATACCCCTGGTCTCAATCCGGTTACAAGATCCTGGGATAATGTCTAAGGAGCTGGGCACCATTTTGCTGGTGGTGATTTGGGGTTTCTACCCTAGCTTCCGTAGCTATAGGTTTTTGCTTGGACTATTTAGACTGATGTGTAATATTGTTGAACTGGCTTGTGGCTATGGCCGATTATTTGATTACTGTGAAATCTGGTTAATAGCCAGCTCGTTAAAATGTGAGCTCACCTAGCTCGCGGCCTATGGTTTCATATATATGTATATATTTACCACAGTTGTGTTACGCCATTATTTACTTGTGATGCTGGTTGGAATGTTTCTTTTCTGTAACCCGTAGGGTTTGATTGTTAACTGGAAGCGTATTATTTTTCTTATTTAGAATCTTGTTGCTCGGACAATGCCTACATGCATCTTGGCAATGTATCCCTCAAGGGTTTATAACATATGTTCGTTGTATTGCTCATGTATAAGGATGGCAAAGCGGCCGCACCTGCATCTAATCTCTGTAGATGTATGGGCGTTATGCTAAGGATTATTTGTGACTGGGAACCCTGAGAGACTGTAATTATTGAATGGCCATACAGTATGATTCAAACCCTCGTTTGGTTTTCTATCCGTCAATTCGGCTGCGACTTAAAGCTATCGAGCTCTGTTATTTCCTCGTCATATCTGAATGTTTATGCATTACTTTACATTATCTTTCAGGAATGGCGGTTGATATTATGTCATAACTCTTGTCTCATATTGGTGATACTGTGCATGATATATCTCTATGCTCTGCACATTCTTTAGATTTGTATCATGTTTAGCTTCTTATTGCCGTTGCTACGGACTCGACAGAACCCTCATCTGTTTTAACTGAATCGATTGAGGGTTTCAGGGTTCGCTGACATTCATCTATTGTCTTACTTAATTACTGTTTGGCATTTCTATTCCGTTAGCTATAAAGAAAAGGCATTCGTTTACAATTAACCCTAGAAGTTTAAGTCTGATCGTGCTCATTGAACCACGATGTATATCGACCAGAATGTGGTCAGGGTGCGGATAACCCGTTATCTGACTCGGATGATTCTTTAAACTTGGAACCATTCTTTTGGTATAGTAGGGTTTGTCCAATGGTTCTATTGTCTGCGTTATTGAATATGCCATTGTTCTTACTATTCTGTCTGCGGGTTTTCTACAGATACTGTTCGCAGTTCTTGAGTTTTACAGACTCCATACTTGGTCCTTTGAACTCTATGGATACTCTATACATATATTTCCTTTCGTGCAGAAAGTCAAATACATATTTCTCTTGTTTATACAGTTAACCGTATACATATATTCTCTTCCATGCCGAAAGTCATATACATATATTTCTTGTTCATACAGTTAACCGTAATTTATTCTGTAATTGGTTTATAGCTTTACTATCTCAAAACTTACACAGCTGACCATAGCCACACTGTTTTTCCTTTACATCTAGGTAGTGTATAACTTGTCAGATAATCTTTCTTGTGCTATCTTACGTTCTGTACAGCTAGTATTGTTTCAATCCTGCCTACTAATTATAACTACAATATAACTGACAGTAACAGATAGATTTACAGTTTACACAGTTAAACATGGAGACATAAGGTTCCGTTACTTACCTGGTCTCCTCTGACACGGTGAGTTTGGAACCAGTCTCCTGCCCAAATCCCTGTGTAAAGCTTGATATCCTCCCAACCGTGAGATCAGTCTCTCAAGACCTGAGTCTCCCCCCAAGCTTCTGCTTACCGGATCACTATCCTCAGTAAGCCAGCACTGTGTGCTTGACTATCTGGTCCTTACCAGACTTAGTCTATCCAAGGTCTTTTTCCTTTTTCCTCCTCTGCCTGTCCCAACAGCCCAGAGTTTTCCAACCAACCCCCTTTTCCCTGGAAACCCTTTCCAGTTAGGGAAGGTGGTTATTTTTAGTTTTATTAACTAATTCTTTCTTTTTCCAGTTCCCTCCTGGAAATTCAGATATCCTTATGATTAATTCCTTTAATCATTAATTTAGTGCACATGTCACATCAACAGAATATCTTTAAAAGAAAATAAATTCCTCAATATTATTTAAATTCAGTTTTCTATACTGTAGTAACTTTCAAATAATTACAATTTTTACGGGGTCATCACATCTCCCCCTCCTGAGATTGGACATCGTCCCGATGTCTTGTGCCTTCAAACAGTTCCGGATAAGCTTTCCGAAACAGCTCCTCGTCCTCCCAAGTGGCCTCCTCAGGCCCATAGTGCTGCCACTGCACTTTAATTTGGGTAATAACCCGCTTCCGCAACTGCACTTCTCTCCTGTCGAGAATGCTCAGAGGCTCGACCAGAACTTCTCCTTCCGGTTCGACCTGCAACAAAGGAAAAAATATCAGTCTTTTGTTCCAGACTTTTTTTTAATAGTTCAACTAACAACAATCCTTACCCTTATATTCTGCCACTTGATCACATGCTTAGGGTCATAAACATACTTCTTAAGCATGGATACATGGAAAACATTATGAATTCTAATGTGGCTCGGTAAGGCTAGCTGATAAGCTACTGGCCCAACCCTTGCTAAGACCTGAAAAGGTCCGAAATAGCGGGGTGCAAGTTTAGCACAACTGCTCCACTGCAGAGTGCTTTTCCTGGCCTGAATTCTGATGTAAACGTGATCGCCCACTTGATACTCTTTGAACCTTCTTTTCCGATCTGCAAAATTTTTCTGCCGATCTTGAGCGGCCTTTAGGTTGGCTCGCACTTTCTTGACCATGTCCTCCATCTCCTCGAGCATCTCTGGTCCCAATCTTAATTTGTCCTCCGGGCCACTCCAATTTGAGGGCGTCCGACATTTTCGTCCATACAAAACTTCGAATGGAGACATCTGAATCGATGTGTGATATCCATTGTTGTAAGCGAATTCTACCAGATGCAAATAGTCCTTCCAGAAAGCGGACGTAAACTTTACATCCCGATCTGATATTATAGTCTTTGGGAGTCCATGAAGTCTGAACACATTTTTCATGAAGATGTGCGCAATTTGCACTGCCCTGTAGGTGGATTGTACTGGTATGAAATGTGCTGCTTTGCTTAGCTTATCCACCACCACCATAATAGAGTCATTGTTTCTTTTTGTTTTAGGCAGCCCCGTTATGAAGTCCATTGATATAATTTCCCATTTCCATTCTGGAATGGGCAGGGGTTGCAATAATCCAGCCGGATGCTGATGCTCTGTCTTGATCTGTTGACACTCCAAACATCGCGCTAAATATTCAGCCACATGCTTTTTCATTCCCGGCCAGTAATACTCCTTCCGAAGTGCAGTCAGCATTTTCTGGTACCCGGGATGGCCAGCGTAATGACTGGTATGAAACTCATTCAAGATTAAGTTTTTGAGGTTGTTGTCATTTGGTACAACTAATCTTTTTTTGTAAAGCAGCATTCCATCCTTGCTGATCTCATATTCCTGCGGACTTTCATCGCTGGAAAGTGGCATTTGTTGCTTCAACCATTGGTATTCAGCATCTTGGCTTGCCGCTGTTTTCATCATTTCCTGCAAGGAATTTTCCCACTTACTGAATGTAATTTCATACAAACAATGTACCTTTCGACTTAGAGCGTCGGCTACACGATTTTCCTTTCCTTTCAGATGCTTGATGTCAAAATCGAACCCACATAAGAAATCTGCCCAACGGGCTTGTCTTGCATTCAGTGTGGGCTGACTAAAGTAGTTTGTTAAGCTATGATGATCTGTTAATAACAAGAATTTCCTTCCTAGAAGGTAATGTCGCCACATCTTAAGCGCATGTATGACAGCTGCCAACTCCAAATCATAAGCAGAATATTTCTGCTCATGTTCCTTCAATTTTCTTGATTCATAGGCTATTACTCTCCCTTCTTGCATCAGCACACCTCCGACGCCTTCTCCACTGGCATCGGTACATACCACATAGTCTTTGTTCGGATCAGCTATACTTAAAACAGGAGTAGACGTGAGTAATTGCTTAAGCTTCTCAAAACTTTGTTGACATTCAGAACTCCATTTGAATGACCTTCCTTTCTTTTGCAAAGACGTGATGGGATATGCCACCCTTGAAAAACCTTCCACGAATCTTCTATAGTATCCTGCCAATCCCATGAAGGATCTGATATCCGCCACATCTTTTGACATAGGCCATTCCAATATGGTTTTTATTTTCTCAGGATCCACAGCAATCCCTTCCTTGGAAATCACATGACCCAAATACTGGATTTCCTCTTTATAGAAATCACATTTGTTGAGCTTAGCATACAACTGATGTTCTCGCAAAGTTTGCAGTACCATCCGAAGATGTTCCTCATGCTCCTCCTTAGAGCGAGAATAGATCAAAATATCATCAATGAATATTAATACAAATTTGTCTAAAAATTGATGGAACACGCTGTTCATTAAACACATGAACGTGGCGGGTGCATTAGTCAAACCAAAAGGCAGCACTACAAACTCGTAG
Source organism: Pinus tabuliformis (assembly GCA_031772625.1). Taxonomy (NCBI): domain Eukaryota; kingdom Viridiplantae; phylum Streptophyta; class Pinopsida; order Pinales; family Pinaceae; genus Pinus; species Pinus tabuliformis. The sequence goes on along the minus strand of CM062820.1, from coordinate 555,772,182 downwards.
TGCCCATACCGGGTCTTGAAGGCTGTTTTAGCGATATCTTCTTCTTTAATCCTGATCTGATGGTATCCAGATCGCAGATCGATTTTAGAAAATACTGTCGCTCCCTTGACTTGATCAAAAAGCTCATCGATCCGAGGTAAAGGGTATTTATTTTTAATTGTGAGCTTGTTTAGTTGCCGGTAATCAATACACATTCTAAGAGTTCCATCCTTCTTTCGGACGAATACCACCGGGGGTCCCCACGGAGATACACTGGGGCGGATATAATTTTTATCCAGCAACTCTTGCAGTTGCATTTTCAACTCAGTCAACTCCGGTACACTCATTCTATAAGGTGTCCGCGAAACTGGAGCGGCTCCTGGTATTAACTCAATGGTGAAGTCTATGTCCCTCTTTGGAGGTAGTCTAGGAATTTCTTCTGGAAATACATCCACAAACTCTTTTATCACCAGAAGGTGTTCTAGTGGGTTTTCCTTATTCTTAGATTCTGCATAGCCCACCTGAATAGCATACACTTGGCATCTATTCCGGATGCATTTTGCCAGTTGAGATGCAGTGATTGGTCGGATCTGCACGGGTCGTTTAATTCCCTGCATATCTTGTTCTATTCCAGCATCATCGTTGTACCGTATAACCTTTGTTTTGCAGTTCACTAAAGCCCAATGCTTTTCTAGCCAGTCCATCCCAATTAAGACATCATAGGACCCGAGGGGTAGCACGTTCAGGTCTGCCACCACTGGCTGTCCTGCTATCACTATAGGACAGCTTTTGACCTTTGCCATTACTCGTCTTTTAGTCCCTGTAGCTAGCTGTACCAGCCAAGGTTTCCTGAATTTTTCAGGCTGCAATTTACACTGTTCAACTATCTTTGGACTAATATAACTTAAAGTAGCTCCAGGGTCAATTAGAACAGAGATGGAGAGGTTTAAAATTTTACCTTCAAACTCTACCATGGTGGGCTGATATTCTGCCTGGCGGTCGTCCAAAGCTGCGTTAATTCTTGGCATACTCCGTCCCACGTCACCCACCGTTGATGCCTCATGAATCTGGGATATCTGGTCAATTCCCTTCCTTTGCGGACAATTCTTAAAATAGTGCAGTCCACCACAACCCCAGCACTGTACTGGAGGTCTGGTTGTTCCCTCAGTATCCATCTTAGCGGGTTGTTCACTCATTCTGGTTTCACCGATGGACTTGGCCCTGAATGCACTTCTTGGTGCTGCTCTACTGTTTTGGTTCTTGCTGCTACCTTTGATTCCACTGTTCCGACTTCCTTTGTTATTTCCAACAGCTTTATTGTTCTTTTTCTCATTCCATTTTCTGTTGGTACTGTCCCCTTTCTGCTTGCTCTGCTGATAGAAGATTCTGGCTTTGCGAATCGCTTCATCCATTGTTTTAGGATTGTCAAATTCAATCCTTTCCCTCATATACATGGGTAAGCTGCTAACAAACCGCTGCACCTTGGCTTTTTCTTCTTTAAGGTAGGGTACATAGCAAAGCAAAGATGTGAAACGATTGATGAACTCATCCATGGTCTGCTGTCCCAATCGCAGATCATGGAATTCCTTTGCCTTCTCATAATAAAATCGTTCCGTCAAGTATCTCTCCTTGAAATATTTCTGGAATTTTTCCCATGTTATGGTTCGTTCAGTTACTCCTTTAACAATTTTCACCTCCTCCCACCACAATGTCGCCTTCCCCTGTAACTGGAAGATGGCCAATCGTGCTTTCAAGTTATGGTCATATTCATACAGCTGAAAGTATTTATTAATGTTGATTAGCCATGCCTCAGCTGCTTCCTCTTGTTCCCCATCATAGTGTGGGGGTTTAATCTTTCGAAATTCCCCTTGCAATTCCACCTTTTGACGCTTTGAGGTCTGCAGTTCTGATGCATTAGCAGATTGGTCCTCTCCTTCTTCAAGAATTTCAGACTCAGCATGATAACGTTCCTCCTCTGTTATTCTTTGCTGTTCTGCGCTGGGGTTAGCCAGTGGCGGGTTCTGTTTGTCAGACAAACTTTTTAATATCCTCTCCTACTCCATTGTCAATCGAGCATTATCTTCCCGAAGTCGGGACATTTCGTTTTTCAGTTCTTGAACGGTTTCAAGTATGGCCTTATTCGTGCTGCGGGTCTCCTCGCCCAGCTGCACCCATAATTCTGGATTGCCTCTAACATTTGCTGCAGGCCCCCAATTGGCTGCAGGCCTATGTGGTGCGCTGTCAGACCCCTGCATGCTAACTAACACTTGTAGTACCTTGGTTGCTCTTTCACTTCTTCTTGACTAGCCTGTACCTAGCCTGGTCTGGTCATGAAACATATAACATTGTGAGCTACCTGCACAATTATGTTTTTTCCAAAAGATTATTAATGTCATCATAATCTTCTCATCTTTTAATATTTATTCATATCCCAGAGGCCACAGTATGGTTAATCTGGGCTCTGATACCAATTGTCGCGTCTCCATAAGCTTATACTTATACATAAAAAAAAATTTGTTATATACGGCATTAGAGCTCTACTTTGATATACATCTGCACTTTAATACATATATGCAACATTAGTTGGTCGCCACCACCGGTTACCAAGCCTAACCTAAGGCGTTACATATATGGGCAGGTAGTGTTCTTATTAAACCTATGTATACTCCGTGCGCATTGGTGGTCTATTGTTAACATTACTATGATGGCACACTTTACCCCTTCGATCAATTCAAGGACTGAGTTGACTTGCTAGCTGGCACCCCAGCGTTTGGACATCTGGCAGGAGGGTTAAGTTCTACTGTCCGGTTCACGTGACAGGGTATGGTCACTGAGTCTGGACTTTTCCGCGCCTTCCTCCTTGGTAGCATCACCCCATCAACGGTGTACATCTGCTGTTGAAGATCCAGGGCCAGCACTGTGCCACGTCTCCACCAATGGCAGGTAAGGTATATACGCGTTTCCCTTCGGTTTCTTCGTGATTTTCCCTCTGCTCAGCGGACTCCAGCTCTCCCTCTCTGCTCTCCACCGCAAGGGTTTACCTTGCCATCCCGCGCCGAGACCACCGCAACATCGGGTGCATTCTCCATTCCGGAAGGGTTTCTCCGCAGGGATTCCCCGTCTTGAATGGACCAGGTAAATATTCACCAGTTTCATGATTTGTTCCGATTCTGTGTTTACAGGTTTATGCAATTTTTGGTTTTAATGTTCGCTCTTTTGTTGCCAGGTGTGATCCGCATCTCCCAACTTCTGTGGATCCGGAAGAGCTCCTCCAAATGAGGTCCGCCGAGCTGCAGAGGTATTTATATGGTCATCAGGGTTTTGTTTTCGGTTGATGCACCCTCATCTTTCTCGGATTTGCCAGAGGTTTCCTCTGTTCCTAGGATGAGACTCCAACCTGATAACATCTGGTTGGCCGCAGGTTGTGAAATACCCCTGGTCTCAATCCGGTTACAAGATCCTGGGATAATGTCTAAGGAGCTGGGCACCATTTCGCTGGTGGTGATTTGGGGTTTCTACCCTAGCTTCCGTAGCTATAGGTTTTTGCTTGGACTATTTAGACTGATGTGTAATATTGTTGAACTGGCTTGTGGCTATGGCCGATTATTTGATTACTGTGAAATCTGGTTAATAGCCAGCTCGTTAAAATGTGAGCTCACCTAGCTCGCGGCCTATGGTTTCATATATATGTATATATTTACCACAGTTGTGTTACACCATTATTTACTTGTGATGCTGGTTGGAATGTTTCTTTTCTGTAACCCGTAGGGTTTGATTGTTAACTGGAAGCGTATTATTTTTCTTATTTAGAATCTTGTTGCTTGGACAATGCCTACATGCATCTTGGCAATGTATCCCTCAAGGGTTTATAACATATGTTCGCTGTATTGCTCATGTATAAGGATGGCAAAGCGGCCGCACCTGCATCTAATCTCTGTAGATGTATGGGCGTTATGCTAAGGATTCTTTGTGACTGGGAACCCTGAGAGACTGTAATTATTGAATGGCCATACAATATGATTCATACCCTCGTTTGGTTTTCTATCCGTCAATTCGGCTGCGACTTAACGCTATCGAGCTCTGTTATTTCCTCGTCATATCTGAATGTTTATGCATTACTTTACATTATCTTTCAGGAATGGCGGTTGATATTATGTCATAACTCTTGTCTCATATTGGTGATACTGCGCATGATATATCTCTATGCTCTGCACATTCTTTAGATTTGTATCATGTTTAGCTTCTTATTGCCTTTGCTACGGACTCGACAGAACCCTCATCTGTTTTAACTGAATCGATTGAGGGTTTTAGGGTTCGTTGACATTCATCTATTGTCTTACTTAATTACTGTTTGGCATTTCTTTTCCGTTAGCTATAAAGAAAAGGCATTCGTTTACAATTCACCCTAGAAGTTTAAGTCTGATCGTGCTCATTGAACCACGATGTATATCGACCAGAATGTGGTCAGGGTGCGGATAACCCGTTATCTGACTCGGATGATTCTTTAAACTTGGAACCATTCTTTTGGTACAGTAGGGTTTGTCCAATGGTTCTATTGTCTGCGTTATTGAATATGCCATTGTTCTTACTATTCTATCTGCGGGTTTTCTACAGATACTGTTCGCAGTTCTTGAGTTTTACAGACTCCATACTTGGTCCTTTGAACCCTATGGATACTCTATACATATATTTCCTTTCGTGCAGAAAGTCAAATACATATTTCTCTTGTTTATACAGTTAACCGTATACATATATTCTCTTCCATGCAGAAAGTCATATACATATATTTCTTGTTCATATAGTTAACCGTAATTTATTCTGTAATTGGTTTATAACTTTACTATCTCAAAACTTGCACAGCTGACCATAGCCACACTGTTTTTCCTTTACATCTAGGTAGTGTATAACTTGTCAGATAATCTTTCTTGTGCTATCTTTCGTTCTGTACAGCTAGTATTGTTTCCATCCTGCCTGCTAATTATAACTACAATATAACTGACAGTAACAGATAGATTTACAGTTTACACAGTTAAACATGGAGACATAAGGGTCCGTTACTTACCTGGTCTCCTCTGACACGGTGAGTCTGGAACCAGTCTCCTGCCCAAATCCCTGTGTAAAGCTTGATATCCTCCCAACCGTGAGATCAGTCTCTCAAGACCTGAGTCTCCCCCCAAGCTTCTGCTTACCGGATCACTATCCTCAGTAAGCCAGCACTGTGTGCTTGACTATCTGGTCCTTACCAGACTTAGTCTATCCAAGGTCTTTTTCCTATTTCCTCCTCTGCCTGTCCCAACAGCCCAGAGTTTTCCAACCAACCCCCTTTTCCCTGGAAACCCTTTCCAGTTAGGGAAGGTGGTTATTTTTAGTTTTATTAACTAATTCTTTCTTTTTCCAGTTCCCTCCTGGAAATTCAGATATCCTTATGATTAATTCCTTTAATCATTAATTTAGTGCACATGTCACATCAACAGAATATCTTTAAAAGAAAATAAATTCCTCAATATTATTTAAATTCAGTTTTCTATACTGTAGTAACTTTCAAATAATTACATTTTTACGGGGTCATCACATCTCCCCCTCCTGAGATTGGACATCGTCTCGATGTCTTGTGCCTTCAAACAGTTCCGGATAAGCTTTCCGAAACAGCTCCTCGTCCTCCCAAGTGGCCTCCTCAGGCCCATAGTGCTGCCACTGCACTTTAATTTGGGTAATAACCCGCTTCCGTAACTGCACTTCTCTCCTGTCGAGAATGCTCAGCGGCTCGACCAGAACTTCTCCTTCCGGTTCGACCTGCAACAAAGGAAAAAATATCAGTCTTTTGTTCCAGACTTTTTTTTTAATAGTTCAACTAACAACAGTCCTTACCCTTATATTCTGCCACTTGATCACATGCTTAGGGTCATAAACATACTTCTTAAGCATGGATACATGGAAAACATTATGAATTCTAATGTGGCTCGGTAAGGCTAGCTGATAAGCTACTGGCCCAACCCTTGCTAAGACCTGAAAAGGTCCGAAATAGCGGGGTGCAAGTTTAGCACAACTGCTCCACTGCAGAGTGCTTTTCCTGGCCTGAATTCTGATGTAAACGTGATCGCCCACTTGATACTCTTTGAACCTTCTTTTCTGATCTGCAAAATTTTTCTACCAATCTTGAGCGGCCTTTAGGTTGGCTCGCACTTTCTTGACCATGTCCTCCATCTCCTCGAGCATCTCTGGTCCCAATCTTAATTTGTCCTCCGGGCCACTCCAATTTGAGGGCGTCCGACATTTTCGTCCATACAAAACTTCGAATGGAGACATCTGAATCGATGTGTGATATCCATTGTTGTAAGCGAATTCTACCAGATGCAAATAGTCCTTCCAGAAAGCGGATGTAAACTTTACATCCCGATCTGATATTATAGTCTTTGGGAGTCCATGAAGTCTGAACACATTTTTCATGAAGATGTGCGCAATTTGCACTGCCCTGTAGGTGGATTGTACTGGTATGAAATGTGCTGCTTTGCTTAGCTTATCCACCACCACCATAATAGAGTCATTGTTTCTTTTCGTTTTAGGCAGCCCCGTTATGAAGTCCATTGATATAATTTCCCATTTCCATTCCGGAATGGGCAGGGGTTGCAATAATCCAGCCGGATGCTGATGCTCTGTCTTGATCTGTTGACACTCCAAACATCGCGCTAAATATTCAGCCACATGCTTTTTCATTCCCGGCCAGTAATACTCCTTCCGAAGTGCAGTCAGCATTTTCTGGTACCCGGGATGGCCAGCGTAATGACTGGTATGAAACTCATTCAAGATTAAGTTTTTGAGGTTGTTGTCATTTGGTACAACTAATCTTTTTTTGTAAAGCAGCATTCCATCCTTGCTGATCTCATATTCCTGCGGACTTTCCTCGCTGGAAAGTGGCATTTGTTGCTTCAACCGTTGGTATTCAGCATCTTGGCTTGTCGCTGTTTTCATCATTTCCTGCAAGGAATTTTCCCACTTACTGAATGTAATTTCATACAAACAATGTACCTTTCGACTTAGAGCGTCGGCTACACGATTTTCCTTTCCTTTCAGATGCTTGATGTCAAAATCGAACCCACTTAAGAAATCTGCCCAACGGGCTTGTCTTGCATTCAGTGTGGGCTGACTAAAGTAGTTTGTTAAGCTATGATGATCTGTTAATAACAGGAATTTCCTTCCTAGAAGGTAATGTCGCCACATCTTAAGCGCATGTATGACAACTGCCAACTCCAAATCATAAGCAGAATATTTCTACTCATGTTCCTTCAATTTTCTTGATTCATAGGCTATTACTCTCCCTTCTTGCATCCGCACACCTCCGACGCCTTCTCCACTGGCATCGGTACATACCACATAGTCTTTGTTTGGATCAGCTATACTTAAAACAGGAGCAGACGTGAGTAATTGCTTAAGCTTCTCAAAACTTTGTTGACATTCAGAACTCCATTTGAATGACCTTCCTTGCTTTTGCAAAGACGTGATGGGATATGCCACCCTTGAAAAACCTTCCACGAATCTTCTGTAGTATCCTGCCAATCCCATGAAGGATCTGATATCCGCCACATCTTTTGGCACAGGCCATTCCAATATGGTTTTTATTTTCTCAGGATCCACAGCGATCCCTTCCTTGGAAATCACATGACCCAAATACTGGATTTCCTCTTTATAGAAATCACATTTGCTGAGCTTAGCATACAACTGATGTTCTCGCAAAGTTTGCAGTACCATCCGAAGATGTTCCTCATGCTCCTCCTTAGAGTGAGAATAGATCAAAATATCATCAATGAATATTAATACAAATTTGTCTAAAAATTGATGGAACACGCTGTTCTTTAAACACATGAACGTGGCGGGTGCATTAGTCAAACCAAAAGGCAGCACTACAAACTCGTAGTGCCCATACCGGGTCCTGAAGGCTGTTTTAGCGATATCTTCTTCTTTAATCCTGATCTGATGGTATCCAGATCGCAGATCGATTTTAGAAAATACTGTCGCTCCCTTGACTTGATCAAAAAGCTCATCGATCCGAGGTAAAGGGTATTTATTTTTAATTGTGAGCTTGTTTAGTTGCCGGTAATCAATACACATTCTAAGAGTTCCATCCTTCTTTCGGACGAATAACACTGGGGCTCCCCACGGAGATACACTGGGGCGGATATAATTTTTATCCAGCAACTCTTGCAGTTGCATTTTCAACTCAGTCAACTCCGGTACACTCATTCTATAAGGTGTCCGCGAAACTGGAGCGGCTCCTGGTATTAACTCAATGGTGAAGTCTATGTCCCTCTTTGGAGGTAGTCCAAGAATTTCTTCTGGAAATACATCCACGAACTCTTTTATCACCGGAAGGTGTTCTAGTGGGTTTTCCTTATTCTTAGATTCTGCATAGCCCACCTGAATAGCATACACTTGGCATCTATTCCGGATGCATTTTGCCAGTTGAGATGCAGTGATTGGTCGGATCTGCACTGGTCGTTTAATTCCCTGCATATCTTGTTCTATTCCAGCATCATCCTTGTACCGTATAACCTTTGTTTTGCAGTTCACTAAAGCCCAATGATTTTCTAGCCAGTCCATCCCAATTAAGACATCATAGGACCCGAGGGGTAGCACGTTCAGGTCTGCCACCACTGGCTGTCCTGCTATCACTATAGGACAGCTTTTGACCTTTGCCATTACTCGTCTTTTAGTCCCTGTAGCTAGCTGTACCAGCCAAGGATTCCTGAATTTTTCAGGCTGCAATTTACACTGTTCAACTATCTTTGGACTAATATAACTTAAAGTAGCTCCAGGGTCAATTAGAACAGAGATGGAGAGGTTTAAAATTTTACCTTCAAACTCTACCATGGTGGGCTGATATTCTGCCTGGCGGTGGTCCAAAGCTGCGTTAATTCTTGGCATACTCCGTCCCATGTCACCCACCGTTGATGCCTCATGAATCTGGGATATCTGGTCAATTCCCTTCCTTTGCGGACAATTCTTAACATAGTGCGGTCCACCACAACCCCAGCACTGTACTGGAGGTCTGGTTGTTCCCTCAGTATCCATCTTGGCGGGTTGTTCACTCATTCTGGTTTCACCGATGGACTTGGCCCTGAATGCACTTCTTGGTGCTGCTCTACTGTTTTGGTTCTTGCTGCTACCTTTGATTCCACTGTTCCGACTTCCTTTGTTATTTCCAACAGCTTTACTGTTCTTTTTCTCATTCCATTTTCTGTTGGTACTGTCCCCTTTCTGCTTGCTCTGCTGATAGCAGATTCTGGCTTTGCGAATCGCTTCATCCATTGTTTTAGGATTGTCAAATTCAATCCTTTCCCTCATATACATGGGTAAGCTGCTAACAAATCGCTGCACCTTGGCTTTTTCTTCTTTAAGGTAGGGTACATAGCGAAGCAAAGATATGAAACGATTGATGAACTCATCCATGGTCTGCTGTCCCAATCGCAGATCATGGAATTCCTTTGCCTTCTCATCATAAAATCGTTCCGTCAAGTATCTCTCCTTGAAATATTTCTGGAATTTTTCCCATGTTATGGTTCGTTCAGTTACTCCTTTAACAATTTTCACCTCCTCCCACCACAATGTCGCCTTCCCTTGTAACTGGAAGATGGCCAATCGTGCTTTCAAGTTATGGTCATATTCATACAACTGAAAGTATTTATTCATGTTGATTAGCCATGCCTCAGCTGCTTCCTCTTGTTCCCCATCATAGTGTGGGGGTTTAATCTTTCGAAATTCCCCTTGCAATTCCACCTTTTGACGCTTTGAGGTCTGCTGTTCTGATGCATTAGCAGATTGGTCCTCTCCTTCTTCAGGAATTTCAGACTCAGCATGATAACGTTCCTCCTCTGTTATTCTCTGCTGTTCTGCGCTGGGGTTAGCCAGTGGCGGGTTCTGTTTGTCAGACAAACTTTTTAATATCCTCTCCTGCTCCATTGTCAATCGAGCATTATCTTCCCGAAGTCGGGCCATTTCGTTTTTCAGTTCTTGAACGGTTTCAAGTATGGCCTGATTCGTGTTGCAGGTCTCCTCGCCCAGCTGCACCCATAATTCTGGATTGCCTCTAACATTTGCTGCAGGCCCCCAATTGGCTGCAGGCCTGTGTGGTGCGCTGTCAGACCCCTGCATGCTAACTAACACTTGTAGTACCTTGGTTGCTCTTTCACTTCTTCTTGACTAGCCTGTACCTAGCCTGGTCTGGTCATGAAACATATAACATTGTGAGCTACCTGCACAATTCTGTTTTTTCCAAAAGATTATTAATGTCATCATAATCTTCTCATCTTTTAATATTTATTCATATCCCAGAGGCCACAGTATGGTTAATCTGGGCTCTGATACCAATTGTCACATCTCCATAAGCTTATACTTATACATAAAAAAATTTTTGTTATATACGGCATTAGAGCTCTACTTTGATATACATCTGCACTTTAATACATATATGCAACATTAGTTGGTCGCCACCACCGGTTACCAAGCCTAACCTAAGGCGTTACATATATGGGCAGGTAGTGTTCTTATTAAACCTATGTATACTCCGTGCGCATTGGTGGTCTATTGTTAACATTACTATGATGGCACACTTTACCCCTTCGATCAATTTAAGGACTGAGTTGACTTGCTAGCTGGCACCCCAGCGTTTGGACATCTGGCAGGAGGGTTAAGTTCTACTGTCCGGTTCACGTGACAGGGTATGGTCACTGAGTCTGGACTTTTCCGCGCCTTCCTCCTTGGTAGCATCGCCCCATCAACGGTGTACATCTGCTGTTGAAGATCCAGGGCCAGCACTGTGCCACGTCTCCACCATTGGCAGGTAAGGTATATACGCGTTTCCCTCCGGTTTCTTCGTGATTTTCCCTCTGCTCAGCGGACTCCAGCTCTCCCTCTCTGCTCTCCACCGCAAGGGTTTACCTTGCCATCCCGCGCCGAGACCACCGCAACATCGGGTGCATTCTCCATTCCGGAAGGGTTTCTCCGCAGGGATTCCCCGTCTTGAATGGACCAGGTAAATATTCACCAGTTTCATGATTTGTTCCGATTCTGTGTTTACAGGTTTATGCAATTTTTGGTTTTAATGTTCGCTCTTTTGTTGCCAGGTGTGATCCGCATCTCCCAACTTCTGTGGATCCGGAAGAGCTCCTCCAAATGAGGTCCGCCGAGCTGCAGAGGTATTTATCTGGTCATCAGGGTTTTGTTTTCGGTTGATGCACCCTCATCTTTCTCGGATTTGCCAGAGGTTTCCTCTGTTCCTAGGATGAGACCCCAACCTGATAACATCTGGTTGGCCGCAGGTTGTGAAATACCCCTGGTCTCAATCCGGTTACAAGATCCTGGGATAATGTCTAAGGAGCTGGGCACCATTTCGCTGGTGGTGATTTGGGGTTTCTACCCTAGCTTCCGTAGCTATAGGTTTTTGCTTGGACTATTTAGACTGATGTGTAATATTGTTGAACTGGCTTGTGGCTAAGGCCGATTATTTGATTACTGTGAAATCTGGTTAATAGCCAGCTCGTTAAAATGTGAGCTCACCTAGCTCGCGGCCTATGGTTTCATATATATGTATATATTTACCACAGTTGTGTTACGCCATTATTTACTTGTGATGCTGGTTGGAATGTTTCTTTTCTGTAACCCGTAGGGTTTGATTGTTAACTGGAAGCGTATTATTTTTCTTATTTAGAATCTTGTTGCTCGGACAATACCTACATGCATCTTGGCAATGTATCCCTCAAGGGTTTATAACATATGTTCGCTGTATTGCTCATGTATAAGGATGGCAAAGCGGCCGCACCTGCATCTAATCTCTGTAGATGTATGGGCGTTATGCTAAGGATTCTTTGTGACTGGGAACCCTGAGAGACTGTAATTATTGAATGGCCATACAGTATGATTCAAACCCTCGTTTGGTTTTCTATCCGTCAATTCGGCTGCGACTTAACGCTATCGAGCTCTGTTATTTCCTCGTCATATCTGAATGTTTATGCATTACTTTACATTATCTTTCAGGAATGGCGGTTGATATTATGTCATAACTCTTGTCTCATATTGGTGATACTGTGCATGATATATCTCTATGCTCTGCACATTCTTTAGATTTGTATCATGTTTAGCTTCTTATTGCCGTTGCTATGGACTCAACAGAACCCTCATCTGTTTTAACTGAATCGATTGAGGGTTTCAGGGTTCGCTGACATTCATCTATTGTCTTACTTAATTACTGTTTGGCATTTCTATTCCGTTAGCTATAAAGAAAAGGCATTCGTTTACAATTCACCCTAGAAGTTTAAGTCTGATCGTGCTCATTGAACCACGATGTATATCGACCAGAATGTGGTCAGGGTGCGGATAACCCGTTATCTGACTCGGATGATTCTTTAAACTTGGAACCATTCTTTTGGTACAGTAGGGTTTGTCCAATGGTTCTATTGTCTGCGTTATTGAATATGCCATTGTTCTTACTATTCTGTCTGCGGGTTTTCTACAGATACTGTTCGCAGTTCTTGAGTTTTACAGACTCCATACTTGGTCCTTTGAACTCTATGGATACTCTATACATATATTTCCTTTCGTGCAGAAAGTCAAATACATATTTCTCTTGTTTATACAGTTAACCGTATACATATATTCTCTTCCATGCAGAAAGTCATATACATATATTTCTTGTTCATATAGTTAACCGTAATTTATTCTGTAATTGGTTTATAGCTTTACTATCTCAAAACTTGCACAGCTGACCATAGCCACACTGTTTTTCCTTTACATCTAGGTAGTGTATAACTTGTCAGATAATCTTTCTTGTGCTATCTTTCGTTCTGTACAGCTAGTATTGTTTCCATCCTGCCTGCTAATTATAACTACAATATCACTGACAGTAACAGATAGATTTACAGTTTACACAGTTAAACATGGAGACATAAGGGTCCGTTACTTACCTGGTCTCCTCTGACACGGTGAGTCTGGAACCAGTCTCCTGCCCAAATCCCTGTGTAAAGCTTGATATCCTCCCAACCGTGAGATCAGTGTCTCAAGACCTGAGTCTCCCCCCAAGCTTCTGCTTACCGGATCACTATCCTCAGTAAGCCAGCACTGTGTGCTTGACTATCTGGTCCTTACCAGACTTAGTCTATCCAAGGTCTTTTTCCTTTTTCCTCCTCTGCCTGTCCCAACAGCCCAGAGTTTTCCAACCAACCCCTTTTCCCTGGAAACCCTTTCCAGTTAGGGAAGGTGGTTATTTTTAGTTTTATTAACTAATTCTTTCTTTTTCCAGTTCCCTCCTGGAAATTCAGATATCCTTATGATTAATTCCTTTAATCATTAATTTAGTGCACATGTCACATCAACAGAATATCTTTAAAAGAAAATAAATTCCTCAATATTATTTAAATTCAGTTTTCTATACTGTAATAACTTTCAAATAATTACATTTTTACGGGGTCATCACACTACGCCTTCCAATTGATTCACGATCCAATCGATCCCTATCTAGCGATTCCTAACGACTCACTCTGTCTTTATTTATTTTGAGTTGAACGGAATCACATGGATCAACTCAAACATAGAGAGAGACATCAAAAATATCATCAGACACCAACTTCAATGGCTTCAACAACTTATTTTTTAACTGTTTCATCCATGTAAGTCACCCGTCCATCGTCGAATATGCATCGCTTCTCCTTCCTTCTGAATGAATAGGGTTGGATAGATCTGGCACCTGACATTCACTGAAGTCAAGATTCAGAAGCCACGGCCTGGATTTGAAGTGGTCCGGTCCGAATACAAGATCCCAATGCCCAAGATATTAATACGCCTATATCTAGTGAAAGGCAAAATGACTTCAATGTATTGATTCGACATGGACTTGCTGCCTTGCAGCTGTTTTTGTTAAATATATTTTTGCATGAAATATCATGCATTGAATAATATGAAGAAATGTTGTTTCACATATTTCAATAAGCAATACATCATGCTCTTGAAACACAATGTTGAGTAAACCTCTGATTTTAATGTGGAAATTTGTACATGTCATCAATGATTTATGCAATTGAGCATTGTTCTAATGCAAGTTACACGCAAGGCCAGCAATGCATTTTTCAATTACAAGAAATTCTTAGTATATTATTTAAAAAATCCAAAAAGATTTGAGAATATATATTATTAAAAAGATAATTACAAGAGTATATCTGTAATAATGGATTGTATAGATGTTAGGATGCACATGTAAAGGGTGTAGTGCTATATATATATATATTATATTTATATTTTATATCTGATTTTTATATTTGATTATTCCAATTTAAATCACATAGAAATAGTTATATTATTGGGTTTAACCTATTAAAAAATAGAATTTAAAAATAATTTTAATTTTTTAGAAATTGATTTTAATATATAAATTTTTGTAAAATTTTATAATATACATACATATATATATATATTTTAAAATCTCAGACTCAATTTTTTTTAAACCTAAAAAATAATATAGCTTGCATATGGGTAGGTATAAAAAAACTTATATAATTAAAATACGAGACAAAAACTAAATAATAGAATTTAATTTGTAATAAATATTGAAATATTATAGAATTATGTATATATATCTATCTATATATATATAAAAAATAGAATATGTAAATTATTATTATTATTTTTAATTACGGTGAATTTTTAATTTATTGGATAGTTCAGTGGCTATATATAAAATATGGTGAATTTTTAACACCAAGAGTATATTTAATAATTTGCAAATTAGATATATTAATAATTTATGGATTAAAAAGAAGATGTCCCAAAGTCGTAACTTAGATATATCAATAACTTATGACTTAAGAAGAGTCGAGATGTCCCAATTTCATTAGAGCGAACTCTATCATAGAGTGTACTTGCTCTTCGAGCCTTGTCACAACGGGCCAACATGTCCCTATACTCTATCATAGAGTGTACTTGCTCTTCGAGCCTTGTCACAACGGGCCAACATGTCCCTATAGAAGAATTGAAACCAAGCGGAGAGGATAACAAATCCTTTTTCGAATGACTTTTTATAAACCCATAGGAACCACATAGGTGGAGAAGGTAGAAATTTATAATTTTTTTTTTCAAATCATTTCATAGAACAAATCGCTTGTCTCATAAACAAGGAAATATGACACACCAATTTAGTATTTAACTTTGTTATAAGCTTCAAATTAAATTATTATTACTGTTTATAAATATTATATTTATTATTAATTTTGACATATTTGAAATATCAAAACTCATAAATAAATTGGAATAGAAAATCATGAATTTCTACTTATAAAGTATGCATCTCAATTTTATAACTATGTCGCAAAGAAATTTTAGGGGCTAATATTCGTAACTGGACTAATTTTCCATGGTTTTAAAAAAAAGATTTGCTATTTTCTATTTTCTAAAAATGATTTGGCCAAATTCTGTACTATAAAGTTATTTTATCTTAAAAATGACCCAAATTTTATAAATATGATATAAAAATCATTAGAAAAATGAATATTTTTACAAAAATATCATGAAACATTTTATAGTTTGCATATTTGGGACTATAAGATTTTATCTATTTTTGTTTTAGTCCATATATAATTATTATGATGGGTTGTGTATATAGTCATATTTATGTAATTTTTGTAAGAACTATACGACAAACTAGACAGACCTGTAAATCATGTCTGATTTTTGGTTTTCCAGCACTATGAGGGGATCTCGAAGATCATTTATGAGTGCATAGATAGACACAAGTTGCTAATCTTTTTGGAGAGACCTATATTGTTTTTTGAATACACAATGGTGCGTCTACAATTGTAATTTCCATTTTAAGTATTGAAAATTATGATTTTTTTCCCAAAAAAAGAAAAGAAAAGAAAAAACTAAAATTCACCATAGTTTCTAAACTTTAAAATAAATTTCCATCTTTAAAAATTGTCATAACAATAATTTAAATTAATATTTTGATGAAAATTTGAATAATTTAAATTAATGTTTTTATAAAACGGTCCATAACAAAATAATAGTGTACATTAGTATAAAAAATATTATGTAATCAAGTGAATCTACTTAAAAGAATTTGCCACTTTATCTTATTAGAAAAATAATCATAATTTTTTATAAAATCTTAAGTGAATCTTGTTAAAGAGAATTCCCTTCTTGTTATTAGGAAAACAATCCTAATTTTTTAATAAAATCGTAAGATTTGAATGGTCTTTAATAATAATATGTATATTCTTTTTTTAATAAAATAGAAATGTTGTTCCTTAAAAATATGTATATTTATTCTTAATTACGTATCTTAAACTTTAAATAAATATATTACAATATTATTGTTATTTGTTATGATATAAATTTTTAGTCAAAAAATTTATTATTATTATTATAATATAAAGTTTTAAATGGTTTTGATAATGATAGTTTTTTTTATATGTTTAAAAAAATTAAAAATGAAGTGTTATGTTTTTTGAGATTCTAGGTTCAAATTTTTTCGTGGTTCAACCAATAAATAGATAAATAATTATTATTAGGGATAAATATTGGATCTGGATTCTAAGAGATTAACCCTTACTATGGTGGAAGAACTTATTGATTTCTTTGAGGATATGTATGAAGGCCATTTGATCTGGGCGTACCAACGCGAGGTAGCAAGGATTTTTCCTTGCCACATGGGTAGGATCGTCTAACATATTCGCTATCGGTGTCAAAATCGATCCTACCTCCAATCTCCACGTCCCCTACTTGCAAGTTGGTGCCCTCCCCTAAGGTGCCTTCACCTTCGCGAAAATTTCTAGTTTCCATTCCATATGAGGGTCCCAAGCTCTATTGCGCATAGTCAGTTTCTCTCTGCGACGCTCTTGTCATTTCTTTGTTGTCGCCCTTATCATCGACAAACCTTCTTCCTTGTGCAAATCACATTCTCCTCGTAGCTCACCTTGTTTTTGAGCCTACACCACTATATTCCCCACCTCTCCCATTCATCAGTTTCCTACATGAATTTTTGACATGACAAATGCTTAGTGGAGGCTTGTCTCCTACCTGTCAGTCGTCACTACAACTAGTAGGGAAGGAGGGGCAAAAAATAACAAGAAGTGTGTGAAACCAAAGGCAGAAGAGACAAACTTGGTTTTGGGAGAAGGGGTAAAAGTAAATGAAATTTCGAGGATGGAAGAGACTGCAATTATTGGGAGGTTTGTGAGCAAGGAGATGGTCATGGTTGTAATAAGGAATTGGACTTAAAAAACTTTTCCCCTATTGCAATTTATTCGCCCTGGTGCTTGATACTATCCAGGGGATGGATGGAGTGGCTCATAGAGTCAAATGAAGACGTGGAAAAGCTCCTCCAAAAGTGAGGGTTGTGGGGTTTGCAGACCGTTTTCCTGAAACGCTAGTAGCCAAATTCAACACACACTCAAAAAGGCTTTCATTGGTTCCAATTTAGGTGTGTCTTCCAACTATCCCCTTACAGTTCTGGTCTAACGAGGTTTTCGTGGAAATTGGAAATAACCTAGGCTGGTTTTATGAAGATGACAATCCTTACACGAAGACTAGTTATGTGGCTATGACCAAAATTCTCATTAAGCTGAACCTGGTTGTTGGACTACCTAATTCGATTTCCATCCAAGTTGGAATAAAAATTCAAAAGCAAGATTTAGATTATGAATGGATCCTATTCACGTGTGTGAGGTGCCACTCGTATGGGCACTTGCGTGAATACTATAAAATTGGATGAATGTGGAAGAAATGGGTAAAAAAACCACAAAGGGTTTTTGTTTCATAATGTCCCCTCTTTGCAAATTTGGAGGACAATGATTAGGGTATGGGGAAAGAGGATTCGACCACCTCCCTAGACTCCATCGACCATAAAATTTTAGATTAAGAGGTACTGGTAAAAATGTTGAAAGCCCCCCTGGATTAGGACCAAGAGATCATGGTTGAGCATAATGCGGAAAACAAGGACTCAATGTTGCGTATGAATACATCCTTCCTCCCTCACCCACTTTGAAGCTTTCCCCTCATGTGCCCTCTGTCTTGTGTTTAATTTATACTCTACATAACCTCTCTTTCCCCCCTCCCTCTCCCACTATTCCCCTTTCCCCCTTGTTTCCTCCCAAAATTTTTTGCCCCCTTATGTCAAATATGGAATCGTTGTCAGGTGCCTCTCTCCCTCCTAGTCCCACACAACCTCTCATCCATACCGATTGCATTCTCTGGCTGCCCATAACAACGCCAAGGTATTATATTTGGAGGATTTTTTTCTTGAACCGGGTGGAGTCCTTGGGATTTCGGATGAACCCTTACCAACTAGCTCGGGTAGGGGTAGAAAATCCCTTATTTATCTTACTATGAAGCTAGCATGAATGGAGGTCAAATCGGGAAAGCAAAAATCCATCCTTAGGGCACTTAGAGTTGCAACACCTTCCAATGTCTTAGGATGAGAATTCTTACTTGGAACATTAGGGGTTGTCCCAACCCCAGCAAAAATTTGGCCTTTAAAAGACTAATTATTACTCTATCCCCATAGATTATTTTTCTCCAAGAAACTATGATGGAAGGATCCAAAGAAAAATTCGTTCTTTCTAGCCTTCTCCCTAGCTAGTATTTTGAACATACTAATGTCATGGGAAAATTTGGAGGGCTCATTATGGGATGGCATACCTCCCTCCTTCGATGCTCTATGGCCTGGGCTTCCTCTTCTTGTATGGTTGCATCTCTTATTGATAGAGATAATGGATTTTCTTTCATCGATCTAAATATAAATGGGCCTTATGCCGATAAGAAGCCCTTATGGCAAAACATTTTCAATTTTCTTTGCTTTGGATTAGATCTATTATGTATTGGTGGGGATCTATATTTTACCCTGGGCCATTCATAAATTTGGGGGCCTTTAACCAATGTTGATCCTCTAATTGATTATTTTTTGGATAATCTTGATTCACTAGGTATCATGGACATTCTCCCTTCAAAACTCCTTCCTAGTTGGTTAAACAACAGAATTGGGAATGATCAAATTGCTAATAGGTTGGATCATTTTCTCATCTTATAGAGCCTCCTGGATTGAAATTTACAAATCAGACAATGGGTAGCCTTGAAAGGGGAACCTGATCTTAATCTTATCATTATGGATATGAAATTAGGGCTAGAACATCCCTCCCTTATTGAAAAAATCCAGGAGTCCTGGGTTCCCTATAATTCGAACCTTGGTGCCCCCCATGTCCCATCAGTTTCAAGAGAACTTAAAAAGAGCGATTAAAACCATATCCATTTAGGCAAGGGAAAAAAGATCTCAGGATGAAAAACTCATTTCTGAAATACGAAAGAGGTTACAGACCCTTCTTGCAAACACTGATCATTCTACATTTTTTGAAGAACATGAAAATGCCCTAAAATATCTAGAGGAAAAAAAGAGGATCCTTTTGCTTGATAAGGGAAAGGAGTGGAGGCTAAAAATCAAAGCTTTATGGCTCAAAGCAAGGGATGAAAACACTAAGTTTTTTCTTAGAGTTGTCAATCTATAAAGGCAATAAATACTATCTAGGAAATTACAAAATTTGATGGCTCAATAACATTCACCTTTAAGGACATTGCTAATGAAGATGCTCCTATTTCAAAGACATCTTAAAAAAAAACGATCTTGCAAATATAGATAAAATCCTCCAAATGGTTAGATTCTTCTCGATGTTTGTAAATTAAGAAGAAATATTGGATCTTATGAGGGAGGTATTTAAAGAGGAGCTTAAAATGGTTTTGAAGAGTTTTCAAAATGACAAAAGTCTTGGTTCAAATGGACTCCCAATTGAATTTTATTTGGCTTACTTTGAATTCATTCTGGAGGACTTGAAGGAAGTGATAGAGTACTCCATAATAAATAGAAGGATTTTAGCACCTTCTAATTCTACTTTCATGATCCTCATTCCAAAATCAGATAAGGTCGACCCCTTTGATAGATTCAGACCAATCTCACTTTGCAATTCTATTTATAAAATCATCTTGAAGATTATTGCTCTACGAATGAAGCCCACTCTTTTAGAAAACATTTCCCTTGAGAAATTTGGGTTTTTGAAAGATCATCAAATCCATGAGGTTATTGGTCTAGCTCAAGGGGGACTTCGCTCCCTTCACACACACAAAAAGGCCATTATATACAAAGCGAATATTTCAAAATCTTTTAATAGGGTGGATTGGCTCTATATCAAACTATTGTTACTTCATCTAGGTATTAATACACAACTTGTTGATTGGATATATTGTTGTATCAACTCCTCCTCTATGGCCTTATTAATTAATTGTTATGTTCCCCCCGTTTCAATTCTCAAAGGGGGGTTCACCGGGAACGCCCTTTATCCACTCTTCTATTCCTCCTGGTTGCGAAATCCCTAAGCAAAGCCATTATGGATGCAAAAAGAAGACATCTAATAAAAGGTATCCCAATCTCTCAAAGGTGCTCCCTTACTCGTCTCTTATTCATTGATGATATCATTATATTTTTAGCTATGGATAATGGAAGCCTTAAGACTATCATACACATCTTGGACACGTTCTCCTTAGCCACTAAAAAGAAGATAAATCAACACAAATCAACCCTACTTGGAAGCACACTTGATCAAGGAGAAGTTAATCTTGTTCAAGGGATTCTCTCAAAACTGCCTCTTCCATTTGGAGGCCCTTTACAATATTTGGGTTTTATGTTGAAACCAAACAACTATAATAAATCTTATTGAACCTGGCTCATTGCAAAAGTGGAGCTTAAAATTAAAAGATGGTGTAATAAATGGCTCTCTAGAGCTAGAATGTTGTTGCATTGGAAATCTATTTTAGAAGTTATTATGGTTTATTTGGCCTCTCTTGCTTGGATTCCAAAAGTTACCATAAGTAAAATCAAGAAATCTCATTAGATATCTATGGGTGGGTCAATAGGATAGAATACTATTTTCCCTGGTTGCTTGACCCTCTATATCCATTTTGAAAGCTTTGGGGGGTTGGGATCTAAAGAATTCTACTTGGTTCTCAAGGGCTTTGGTAACCAAGGGAGTTTGGAAGATGATTAATAAATAAAGTCTCTAGTCTCAAATCATGGAACAAAAGTACATTTCCTCGGCTTCCATGTTGGATTGGATCAGATCTCCAAGAAATCTAGCCCAAAACGAATCGATTGTATGGAGAGCCATCATTAATTCCATGGAATTTATTACATTGGGACTCAGATGGAAGGTGGTGATAACACAAATATTCTGATTTGAAAGTATCCCTGGATTGGTAGGGGGGACTCAAACATACTTTTACAACATATTATTTAGACTTTAAATGATCAAGGATGTTTGTACCTTCGCCAAGTATCAAATAGGGATAGCTCTTTCGGTATGCAAACTTGGAAAGATGAAACTGAACTTCACTTGAAGATCACCCTACGCATGAATGGTCTCACTACACAAACTTGTTAATACAATGTCTCATTTCTTTTTCCCCTTATGAGGATATTCTGGTTTGGTCTATGGCCCCATCTGGCCGCTACAACCCAAAGTTTGGATACCTAACACTTGCACAACGTGAGAATAGGCCTCCTCCTCCCCGACAGTCCAAGAAGCATTGGAAATTTTCATGCCCACTAAAACCCAAGTTTTTTATGTGGCTCCTTCTCCATTTCTCACATTTTTATTCACTTTCCTTTCACTCAACAATCTTGGAAATAAATTCAAAAGAGTAAAGGAGCATAGTACTCCTAGAGTGGAATCATAGTAGAGGTTTGTTTACATGATTGGCTGAACAAAAATCCAAAGGCAAATTTAAAATCTCTAGCCTATGGTGGTTTTCTTGGGTATTTGGATTGAGATAAATGCTACCATATTTGATGACCAAGGAAAATCACATACCTTAGTGGTGTGTAACAGCTTGGCCTTATAGGATTCACTGCCTAAAGAAAATTTTAAATCTTCCAAACCATCATCACTCAAAAAATTCCATTCAAAAAGATAAGCCTTGGGCTTACTTCAATGGGGAATCTAGATCGAATCCTTCTTTAGGAGGTGCAAGGGGGTTCATCCATCTATCATAGCATCATATTTTCTCCTTTTCATGCATTATTGGACCAGCATCTAATAATTTTGCGAAATTGTTTGCACTCAAACTTCTTCTCCAATTGGCCAAATTCTTGCATATAAATGAGCTATATGTATATGGGGACTCTTTAAATGTGATCAACTAGATGAATGGGAAAACTCATCTAAAAAACCATACTCTCCTTCCTCTTTTTCAAAACATATCCAACAGGATTAGATACTTCTCACACATTTCCTTCTCTCATGTATACAGGGAAAGAAACTATGAAGCCAATATCCTTTCAAAAAGAGGACTAACATTGGCTAAATCCCAATAGGAAATTTAATAAACTAAGGAAGGTGTGCTCAAACTTCTCTAGTTATGCTCCTTGGAATGATTGTTTTCCTCCTTTCTTTGTGTCTTCTCTCGAATATATAAGCAAGATGTTTTCTCTTGGAATTTTCTCCTCTAATCAACAACTAAACCTAACAATAGATTTTGTCATTAAATTTTTTCAACGCAAATGGAAACATATAGGGGGTATTTTTAAAAATGTTTGCACGCTTCCCTATTTTGGCTACAGGTCTCAGTGTCACTTGGCACTTTTTTTTTATAACTGAAACGGGTGTATCTTTATTTATATTGGAAGAAATTTGGACTTACGCCAATGCTGCCATCATTACATTTCATCTAGTACTATTCCATAATGCATGCTGCAGAGTCCTCATGGGTTACATTGGTGAATAGAACTTTCCCCGTTTATGAGAATTTGGCCTTTCCCTAGTGTACAACCCTTATTTGCCAACAGATCAGCTTCGCTGTTCAGATTTCTGAGTATGTGGAAGCATTTGTAGGATTCAAAATCGAGTAGGACTTCCTTCAGTCTGCTCAGAGTTTTGTTGAGGCTTACATTGATGAACAAGTTCTCCGAATTTAACTTTTTAATTATGAGCTCGGAATCTCCGAAAACTTGGATTTCTTTGTCCCCTCTGTCTCTAGCAATTTGGCAGGCTTTAAGAAGGCTTAGTATCTCGGCTTGATTGTTAGATTTCTGCCCAATGCCCCAGGAGAAATTGTCCCTTTTGACTCCAGCCGGGTCATAGATGACCCCACCTGCCCCAGCAGCCCCGGGATTGCCTTTGGAGGCGCCATCAAAAAAGATCGTGGATATTTTTTGTTTTTTCCACCATACCTGAAAATTCTCTTCCGTTTCTCTTATTCTCCAGATTGGATTCATTGCTTGAGGGGCAGAAAGCAACCTCCGGGGGTGGGGGGAGAGATAATTCAGCCACCTTTCTTCTTCGGGAAGCAGCAATGGATCTGCAGAAAAGTACTACTGTTGGGCAGCTTCCAAGAGGAGGGATTTCGCTTTTGCAGCTACAGCTAGAGGAGTTTGTTCTTTTCCGTTGAAGATCAGGTCATTCCGGGCCAGCCAGGTCTGCCAGCAAGTGAATTTGGGGATGGCGATCCAGATTTTCCTCCAAAAAGATTTGCTGGGGATTTTGTGGGGGTAGCAATGATTCCAGGCGTCGAAGAGATCGGCTACAGAGTTATACGAGGGAACAGTGATTTGGAACTCATAAAGGATTAGACGCCACACCTCTTTGACAAACTTGCAGTCCATGAAGAGGTGCTTGGCTGTTTCTTCACTGTTACTGCACAACACGCATCTGTGAGGCCCAGCAATGCCTCTTTTCATCAGATTTTCTCCGGTTAGCAATTTATTATGAGCCAGGGTCCAAAAAAAGAAGTTGACTTTTGGTAGAGCGAGGGGCTCCCATACCTTCTTCCAGAATTCCGGATTTCTGCTGCTGTTCTTTATGGGTTGGAGAGCGTTGTAGGCTGCCGCTGATGAATAAGTCCCGGAGCGCCCCCAACCCCATCTGTCCTTCGACCATCTGCTCACTGGAGCTGCTTCCTCCAGCAACTCATCGAGCGCAGTCATCTGGTGATTTAAGCGGCTTGGTATACCATGGAAGTCCCAACCGGTCCATGCGCCACGACTGTCCCATTTGGAGAGATCGTAAACACTGTTGATTCCAGCGCGCTCCAGCCATTGTCTTATTTCGTCGATTTCCTCATTTTCTGACAGAGGGGCGCTGTCCATAATGCGATCATGCCACAGTTTTGTATGTTTACCATTGCCGGGGATTTTATAAACTCTGTCTTTGAAGAAATTCAGACTTTTATTACAGAGTTTCCATACCTGGGAGGCGTTGATTGTTTGGGAAGCCTGAAGGTTTCGAAGCGGTACCTTATGGGCATACTTTGCTTTCAGAGTTTCGCTGACTGGATGCTTTGGATTCTCATATAAATTCCATAGTATTTTTCCACCCAACGCCAGGTTGACCATGGCTGGATCCCTGATTTGCAGACCTCCTTCTGCGAAAGGCCGTTTCACCTGTTCCCATTTCACAAGATGCATTTTATGGATGTTCCCTTTCCCTCCTTGCCAGAGGAAGTCATGAATCAGTTTGGAGATGTGTTCTGTCACCTGCTTTGGTGCTAGTAGGAAGGCAGCTTGGTAAATTGGTAATGCTGAGAGAACAAACTTGATCAAGATGACCTTACCTCCGGGAGTGAGCCAATATCCTCCCCAGCTTGTGATCTTTGTCTTAATTTTGCTGATGACTTCAGACCACAGGGCTCTCTTGTTGCAACCATTAATGATAGGGAGTCCAAGGTATTTTATCGTCTCCCATTGGGCTTGGCTATTGAAGCCTAGGATAGCAGAGGTATTTGCGAGTTCCTGTTGATCGATGTTCCATCCAAAGACTTCACTTTTCCTTTCGTTTATGGAGGCTCCCGTGGCCCTGCAGTAACTTTTTAGGACTTCATCAAAAGCTTTAGCAATTCTAGGAGAAGCTCCTCCGAGAAGGAGAGAGTCGTCTGCAAAGAGAGCATGATTCTGGGCAGGAGAGTGAATGGAAGGTTTAAGGCCTGGGAGAGAGCCTGCCTCTTTTTCTGCTGAGAGTGTCCGCCATCAAAATGTAGAGGAAGGGAGAGAGAGGGCATCCCTGCCTAAGACCTCTCTGGGCTTGGAAAAAGGAGGTGGGGCGGCCATTGACGAGGGGGGCAATCCAAGGGGAGTCAGTGCAGGCTTTGATGAGAGCAACAAAGAGGGGGGAGAAACCATAGGCAAGGAGAGCTTTGTAAAGGAAGGCCCGGTTGACTCGGTCAAAGGCGTTGGCCATGTCAAGTTTGATCAGCATCCCCTTTTCTTTTCGTTTCTGGCTTGAATGAATGATCTCTTGAACTTGTATGACATTGTCCAGGATGTGCCTACCTTCAATGAATCCGCCTTGATTGCTGGAGATAAGTCTGTTTAAGAGAGGCTTGATCCTGTTTGCAAGGAGCTTTGCAAGGATTTTGTACGAGGCGTTGCACAACGAGATTGGCCTGAATCTGGCAAAGGTTTCAGGATTTGATTCTTTTGGGATGAGGGCCAGATATGTGGAGTTGGTTCCTCCCCCTACCTTGGCTTTATTCCTGAATCCTTTAATCATCTTTAGCAGATCTGCTTTAATAATGTCCCAGCACATTTTGTAGAAATGGATGGTAAATCCATCGGGCCCAGGGGCCTTATCTGGGTCCATAGACCAGATCACTTTTATGACTTCTTCCTCCGTAAAGGGCCTGTTGAGATCGAAGTTGTCTTCAGATCTGACCAGAGGGGGGATATTGGAGAGGAAGTCTGCCATGTCCTCCTCATTACCTTGGATTCCAGCAGTGAAAAGCTGACTATAGTGATTTACAGCTGCCTCTTTGATCTGACTGAACCGTTTGCAGGTTTGCCCTTCTGCTGTTGTTATTTCAGAGATGTGATTTCTGCAGAGTCTTGCCCGATATTGGTGATGGAAGAAGGAGGTATTCCTATCTCCCGCCTTCAACCAAAGGCTTCTAGATTTGATTCTCCAGTACTCCTCCTCTAACCGAAAGGATTGAAAGGTCGAGCGTTGGATTTTGACTTCTTTATCCAGCAGTGCTGGAGTGACATCTCTGTTTTCCATATCTGTTTGCAGCTCCTCAAGGGTCTGCACCATTTCTTTTCGGAGACTAGTTGGATTTGGAGCAGGTTTTTTGATCCACTCCTTCAGAGCGTGCTTTGTGGCTTTGAGTTTTTGCTCCCACACGTAGCTGGGGGACCCTGAGAAGGATTTGCTCCAAGCTGCTTTCACTGTGTCAAAAAAACCTTCTCTTTCTGTCCATAGAGGGCTGAAGCGAAAAGGGATGGGGCCCAAATCTTCTTCGTCTTCTAGAGAGAGCTGGATGGGCTTATGATCTGAAGTAAGTTTGGGAAGGATTTTGGTATTGATGATCTTTTTAGTTGTCATCAGAGCACCCTGAACCAAGAATCGATCCAGTCGAGCAGAGATATGTTCCACTCCCACCCTGTTATTGGTCCAGGTGAAGAGCCCTTTCGCTGGAATGAAATCGATGAGGTCCCAATCCTGAATGAGTCCTTCGACCATAGGAAGGAAGGGATCTCTGCTGTGAGTGCCTCCCCTTTTTTCCTTATATTTTAAAACGATGTTTAAATCCCCGGCCAAAATGATATTTTTGGGGGAGTGATGCTCAAGGAAGGCTATGAGGGAGGTCCAACAATCTCTTTTTTCTGAGTATAAAACAGGGACATAAAGGTTGAAAAGGGAGAAGGATAACTTACTTGGATTGTGCATTAACTCCGTGTAGATCCAGTGTTGAGTTTCTTGAGAATTTTTCAGCTAGAAGAGATCCTCTGACCAGAGAGTTGCGAGACCTCCAGAAGAGCCTCTTGAGCTGACTGCTTTTCCTACATTTTTCTTCCATTTCTTTTGGCTGATATCCAAGAGGGCTTTCCCCTCTATCTTTGTCTCTTGGAGCAAGAGGATGTCTGTGGGCTCCATCTTGAGAAGATCTTTAATCGCTTCAGCTTTCGCGGGATTACCCAGTCCTCTGCAGTTCCAAGAGACGAGGCGCATTATTTACCTGGGAAGTGGAGGGAGCCTCCCTTAGGAGGCCTGTTCCTTGTATTTCTTCCGATAGACATCTCAATAGTAGGCTGGCTACCTTGAGTTTTTAGCCTTTCGGCCTCCTCTTCCCTTTCTTCTCTGCGAGATTTCCTGCCTACTTTTTTGATGGGTTGCTCGAAGGTCTCATCCTCCGATGACCCTGAACTATCAATAGGCTTTTTCCTTGTGATATCTGCGTATGTGGGGTTTGAAGGGCTTCCTTGGGTGGCCTCAGGAAGTGTCTTTTCCCCTCCCTCTTGTATATTGGTGGGAGATCCAGGCTGTTCCAGGGTTTCCTGGTTTGTTGTAGCTGCCGTTTTCTGACTGTTTTCTTTGCCATTTGGGTTATTGCCTTGGGTGTGATTGGAACTGCTTGGAGCCTCTTTCAGGGGGCCTTTCCCGGTACCCTTCCTATTGGGTTTTTGGATTAGAGTCCACTGCTCTCCGTTTTGGTTCTCTGGAAGATCTTCTGCCTTTTTCTTGCAGTGTTTTGCAAAATGCCCGTAGCCATGGCAGTGTCTGCATTTGAATGGGATCTGTTCGTAATCGAGCTCTTGGACATGGGTCCATCCTGCTACTGTGAGATTGATGGCTTCCGGTAAGCCCTCCTCTAGGTCTACTTCGACGCAAATGCGGGCACAGGAGTATTGATCTTTCCTCGGGGCTTGGTCGATATAATTGCCTAAGGCGTTGCCGATGATCTGGAGGGACTTGGGATTCCAGCAATGGAGAGGAAGGTGGGGGAGGCGTACCCAGACCGGGACGGCTGTAGGAACGTCCTGAGTTGGATCAAAATCAGGCGACCATTTATTGAGGTATAGACCTTGCGGCCCCATGAAGTAAGGGCCGTTCCTGAAAATCAAGTTTCTGTCCTCTGCACTTTCGAAGACAAAGACGAAGAAACCTTTGCCCACGAAATAGCTTTTGACTCCCTCTTTGATAAGCGGCTTCCAGTTCCTTTGAGTCCACTCCTCCACCGATTTGGGAGAGGGCCAGAGGCCCGTGAACTGGCCAATGAGGCCACGCTCAGCCAGGTTTAGAGCGGCTTTACAGGTTTCTTCCTCGGGGAGGGCGACAGAGGGGATGGTGTCCATCTTCTTCACAAATTTCTGCTGGCTCACAGAAGAAGGGCGCTTATTGCATTGTGCAATCATTTCTTTGAAGGCTGAAACCTCCGGGGGGGAGGCAGATCCGAGCCCCCAGAGGGCTCCATGGCTGCGCGCAGCAGCTGCAGATCAGGGACGAGGCGCGGCGGCCCAAGGGGCGCGCGAATGCTCGGAAGCCCTAGCCCGGTTGCTCGTTCACGGGCATAGCTCTCAGTCTGCAGCGAAAGAAAGAAGATAACCCACTGCTCTCCTGTCACTTGGCACTTTTTAGTTAACAAAAATATGGACATTAAATTTTAAGGTGTTATTTTTTTTTGTGGAATTATCCTCTAATGGGCCTCTAAATTAGACATAAATTAAGGCCCATGCCTCTAAATTAAACATAAATTAAGGCCTATGACCATCCTTCAGCACATTAAACCTCTCTTTCTGCATTAGATAATGTATTTTTAACTTTAATATATTCATTAGGAAGGTTTATGAATAATTGCATATTTGTGCCTAATATTATTTATTTTTGTGGAATATTACGAGAATATTGGGCAAGTTATGAAGATTTGGAGGATGAGATAATTTAGGGACTTGCTCCCTACTATAGGAGGATCAATAATAAATAATAAGTCAACAAGATATTATGGAATTATGGCACAAATTGTGGAACTCCAATGATTGAGAAAATCTAGGAATGTGTTCCCTGCCATTTAATGCAGATTCCTAGTATTAGGGACCAGATCCACTAATCAAGGGATTTTGGTGGGGAAATTTTCCTCCATTCATGGGGAATGATCCCTAATCATTTTGTATAAGTACCAAGTCGAATTTGCCTCTAAGGAAAGATTTTGATTAGTGTTCTTGTGGAGAGAACTCGTATTTCTGCAGTTCCATTGTATTTTCTTGCAGGGATGTAATTGTATTAATGAAAATAATGAATATTAGTGTCATGTTTAGCTTCTAAATCTTGTTATCCTCCATAGGTTTGAGTTTCCTTGGCCTTGGCCATCCTAGGAGCCTTAGAGCCCTTTTGTATCATTTTCTTTTCTTATTTTCACCTCTTATTCACATGCATCTCTTATTTTTATTTCTTTCTATTTTTGCATTTAGTATTAATGATTTCTTGTTGTAGGATTGAGTTAAATGGTTGATGTAAGTTCTTTTGTAGGATCACAAGCATTATTTCATCCTTGGAAAAGCTTTGGAAGTTCATAGTAATCATTGAGCTGCTTGGATTAGTCTTCTTATTCCCAAATCTAGATTTCTGGAACTCCTTTGTGGCAAAGAACAGTAAATTTCTGCTATTTTTTAGAGCATGCTAACAAGATTCAATCAAGTTGGTTCCACTTGCATTAGATCAAAAAAACATTCTAGTTCATAACAAAAATTACCCCATTGCATTTGCACTTGATTAGGTTAGGCATTTTTTAGATTTACTAGCTCACTAGTTCTCGAATTTCTAGATTTTTGACTAGTAATGTTTTTCTATTTTTTAACATAGGTTAATAGAGGTCTTTTTGAGTGATTCCACTTGGAATGGGAACTTAAGACATCCTAGTTAATAACAAAATTTGTCCCATCCAATTTGGATTTGATTTTCTTGGTCATTTGATGAATTATAATTTTGTATAGTAAATTTGTAGCATCCTGTAGTAAATCAAGGGATCTTGTAGGAAATCACTGTAGCATCCTATAGGAAATCACTGTAGAATCCTGTAGGAAAGCCTGTTTTGAGCCCGAATAGAGAAAAATCATCATTGAAGATGGGATTAGGCCTCTACTTGACATCCATGACATCAATACCATTTTAACCCTCTTTCTCCACACTTGTCTCCCCTGCCAAAGATCAAGGAAAGATTAGCATTTGCGTTTATAAAGCAAAAAGATTTAAAAAATGAGTTTTTTGATACTTACACATGCACACAACATTTAGTACTCTCTAGATCAGATTTCATGCTCAGTTAGTTTAAATCGTCACATGTGATAAATAGGGTTAAGCTAGGTTTCTTTTACATTTAGTTCACGATCTTTATGCAATTAGAATATGTTTCTTTCGTTGTACTTTCTTTCTTGCAATAGGTTAAGGTTCCATTTCGAACATTTCATTTTCTGTGATTAGTTTAGGATTTGACTTCAGTACATGCACTCCATTACATCATGACAGCAAAGGAAGGACACATTGTATGCTGCACATATAGTGCCGATACCTCTTAAGTTTGTACGAATCCCTGGTTGATAATTAAAGTCGGTAGCCTTGGGAGTTGTAGCATTATTGTTGCAATACCGAGGCTCATCATCCTCCTCTAAACATTTTCTAAAAACTCATTGCTAGGAAGGATAAGCAATAATCAAGAATTATATGGATAATGGTTACTCTATTCTCGAATGTAAAAGCTCAATCTCTATCATGAGTTTGTGGATGGTACAACAAGATAAATCACTATCTTGAGTTTGGAAGCTTTTTGGATATGATCATATCATATATACACATATAAACATAAGGACTATGAAAATTATTTTGTTATATAAATGAAATGCATCTTCTTTTTTCGTTGGAAAAAAAATAAAGTTTTAAATCCTTAAAAAATCATTTAAATAATATCTTTGACCATATGTGATCATGTTGCATTTTATTTTGTTATATAAATGAAATACATCTTTTTTTTTCTTGGAAAAAAAAATAAAGTTTTAAATCCTTAAAAAATCATTTAAATAATATCTTTGACCATATGTGATCATGTTGCATATTATCCAAGGTTAGGGAAGTGGGATATCATCGTAAGAAGAATCATCATTTCTACCTACATCATTGCATGAGAAGAATACATGTATATGTTGATAGGGAATGTATTAATTTATTGTTACCATGCAATGAATTAATGAATTAAGCGGTTTGAAAAAAAATTATGAATGGTGGGAAGTTTATAAGGAAAAAAAATATGGAATATGAATGGTGGGAAGCTTATACAACCAAAAACATGAATAAGTACGAATGGCTGGTGAATTTTACAATAACATCATAATAATAATAATTAATTTAAAGTATTTTTTAATAATGGATTTTAAGTTTTGAAGATAAAAATAAGTATTTTTTTAAGAATGGAATATAATGTTTTGGAGTGTTTATAGTAAATATAAAATTATTATAGTGTTATTATATGACAATGCTATGCATTCTTATAATACTATCCATATGCATACAATTTTGTTTTTCCAATGTAATATAATTTACAAGAATTTTCCTTCATTTAGGAGATGGATCTAAAATATTTTTTCCCATCTTCAATGAAAATAACTGCATTGAACAATGGGTTGCTCAAAATGCAAAAGAGTTACAAAAGCATATATGAAGTAGTATATTAAGTGATTATGTTGATTTGAGATTTTATTCAATCTTAAGCGATTTCTTTAACATTAATTAAAATTTAAAGAGATGTGAAGATCTATTAAAGATGAAACTCTTAAATTCTCAATATTACACTAAGCTCAAACCTTATAATTCAATGTCACTATGTTTGTTGTAATTTATTTATTTTTATTTTATTTTTTATTTTTATTTTTCTTTCTAACTGTAACGGTTATGAGTTTTATTTATTTGGAAAAGATAGGAGGGGTCTTTGCCGAGGCAGCCCCAGTTACAAAGAAAACAACCAACAAATTCAGCTTTTGAGTTACAACATTTTCAAGGAATTTGAAAGAAGTTATCGTCGTTAATAAGTAGCCACCCTTTCATGAGTGACTTTGTTGTAAATTTAGATAGTGTCATGCCATGCTATTTATATATTATAAACATTTGTGCCATTTTAAATTGAACTTATGTACATTCTTAGGTGTAATTGGCATATAAGTTGGTTTGTTGTGATTTAATGGAAGGCCAATGTATTTATTGATATTAACACCATAGATATTGGAATTTGTGTAGGTTTATAGTATTCTTTGTATAATATGGTGATAATTGGACCAAGTGATCCATTGACAATGCTAGTTGTGAGTCA
Source organism: Pinus tabuliformis (assembly GCA_031772625.1). Taxonomy (NCBI): domain Eukaryota; kingdom Viridiplantae; phylum Streptophyta; class Pinopsida; order Pinales; family Pinaceae; genus Pinus; species Pinus tabuliformis. Next base: position 555,740,067 of record CM062820.1, on the reverse strand, counting down.
TAAGTTGGATGTTGTTGTTACTTTTTTACTAGGGCATAATAAGAGTTCACCATAAAATTGTCAATCTTCAATTTGATGGAACATGGTTTGTGATGATCTCAGTATCATTGATTACTATTGGAATGTTTAAAAAATTAAACATTTTTTTTATCATGAATAATTACTAATGTGTTGGTTAAGAATAAGTGTGTTGAAGCTTTGGATGTGTGTTTCACCTCTTGAGATAGGAATGAGTTCATCCTTGTCATAAGAAGGTTTTACTCATCTATTATAGGATTTTCATTTATGAGGTTGTGAAGGATGTTCCTAAAAGTGGCTTGGATTGGATCATTCATTTGTCAATAGAAGATATTTCTATCATGAATATTGTATTAAAGCTTCACCAAAGTGTGCTTCCATGAGGTGCTCCCGCATAGGGTGGAATGTCCTTCAAAGGTGGCAATATACTTAGGTCTTCGATGATTATAATAAAGTAGCATCGAAATAGATTGTTTTATGTTGAGGGGATGCTTCTTGAAGGTGCTCATAAAATGTATCAAATATGGGTAAGTTCTCATTGAAGTATTATAAATCATTGTCCTTGTAAAGGCAAGAAGTCATTTATATTAATGTGAAGGGTGACATGTATCATTAATGCTTGTTACACAATAATAATGGAATATTTGGATGCTTACCAAATATATTTTTATGGTACCATAATAGGTGTAATGCATAATCCTACATTTCTATTGCTTTAATGTGTGCTTGCCAGGACATGAAAACTTTATAGGGAACAATGTGGAAAATGCCACAGCAAAGAGTCCATATTTGTTGTATTCATTAGTCAAAGCTAATATTTGGCCATTTAATGACATTTTTTTATTAACGTTATATCCAATACAAGTAATTTTATTTATTGGACTCAAATAGGACGTATTTCATAGCCAAACTCAAGAAGGGCAGACAATTATATGTGTATGTATGTAAGAGAGAAAGGGAGATCATCTAGATTTTGTTATATTCAAACAATCATTTTCATTGCTCAAACAAACCTAAAGATTAAAACAATTACACTAAAAAGAGTGTACTTTTCACATTATTTAAACAAAAGAAATGGAACATTGGAATGGAAACTATTTTTCTTATAGTGGCAAACATGGATGATGCCATCAAAGGGTTTAAAATAAACCAAAAACTTATTTATGTTTCAAGGGAGAAGGTAGACAATGTCTAATTTTGTTGAGAAATCAATGGATCAACGAATGTAGAATACTCCACATTTTAACCTAAGATGTTGAAATCCCTATACAATTGTGCTATAAAGAGTGTATTTCACATTATATATAAAAAAGAAACCCAAACAATGGAAGAAAAGTATTTTGGCTTCTAGTAGAAAGCATGAATGATGCCATCAACGAGTTTCAAACAAATAAAAAACCTATTTGTGAGTCAAGGGTAAAGGTAGAAAATGTCTAATTCTATTGAGAAATCAGTTGATCAATGAACGTAGAATACCCCACGTTACTTTTAACCTTTTTGGATGTGGAGCCTGATTATCTTCTTGATTCATAGGTCTTGTTTCAGCCACATTTGGATCCCAATCGCTGACAGGGGGGGGGGGGGTGTGGGGGGGCTTGCCCCCTATTATTACTTCCTGGGGGGTCTAGGGGGGGAGGTTGCATGCTTGGACCCCCCCCGGCGAGGGTTCGGGGGTAGCGCCTCCAAAGCTAAAAATAAATGAAAAAATGCCTTGTAAAATATTGCAATTTCATAGTCAATCTAGCCATTCATTAGGCGGATGATCTGATAGTAGAAGTTATGTTAATTTAGGTTTTTTTTCCCTAGAAGGCAACCCTCAGTTTATATGAGGGAATTGTATTGCGGTTGGGTATTATTATTCTAAGCGAGAAAGAGAGAGGAGACTGTGTGAGAGGAAAGAGGAAATTACAACGGATCTGTTGTAGGTTTTATCTCTTCATTTTGCTGGATAATATAAAATGAAGGACTGACTGCTTGTCCATGGATGTAGTCCAAATTGGGTGAACCAAATATATATGTGTCTTTCTTATTCTATGCATTTTTGTATTTATGTTTTCGCAACATTTTGTGTATGTCATTGCTCTGTTAATTAATTTATAACAACTAGTATCAGAGCCGAAGGTGTATTTAGCTGATAAACTTGCAGAAGAGAAGGGTTCTTGGTTCGAGTGGGAGCAATGATGGAAGATGGCAGGTTTAGGGTCAAGAAATTTAACAACCAAAACTACCATTTATGGAAGATGTAGATGGAATATTATTTGTATCAAAATATTTGTACCTACCATTGAGCGGAAAGACAAAGAAGCCAATGAGTATTTTAGACGAAGAATGGGAGATTCTTGACATAAAATCACTAGGAATAATACAGTTGTGCCTAGAGGTGTCGGTAGCCTTCAATATTTCGAAGGTAACAACAATGAAAGGTCTAATGAGGGTGTTGGTGAAACTATATGAAAAACCATGAGCCTTGAATAAGGTATTTATTATGAAGCGCTTGTTTAATATCAAGATTTCAGAAGGTGGATCTATTGCTAATAATTTAATTGAGTTTAATAATGTTACTAGTCAGTTAAGTTCTGTATGGGTAAATTTTGATGATGAAGTTAGGGTTGATCTATTGTTTCTGTGCTCATTACCAGAAATTTGGGATGGTTTAGTTATGGCCATTAGTAACTTTGTCTCTCGATCTAGTACTTTAAAGTTTGATGATGTTGTTGGTGTCATCCTTAGCGAGGAAATGTGACGGAAAAGCTCCAGTGAGACATCAGGTAATGCTTTGACTGCAGAGACTACTTGAAGAAAAATTGAAAGAGGAAGGAGCCTAGGAAACCGTAGTAAGTCAAGAAAAGGTAGATCCAAATCAAGATCAAGGATAGCATGTTGGAAATGTGGGAAGAAAGGAAACTTAAGGAAAGATTGCAATTCTCGGAAGGGAAAAGTAGGAGGTGGACAACAAGAGAACAATCTTGAAGTGAATGTGATAGGTAATGTGTTGCAAGATGATTTGATTATTTCATTAGAGAATATTATTGATGTCTGGGTGGTAGATTCAGGGGCCTCATTCCATGCCACACCTGATAGGAGACATTTTCTGACTATGTTCAAGGAGATTTTTGACAGGTTCGTTTGGGTGATGATAAAACTCGTAAAATATTTGGAATGGGTAAGGTTTTTATAAAGCAACAAAATGGAAACCAATTGATATTGAAGGAGGTAAGGCATGTTCTAGATATGAAGAAAAATCTAATTTCAACAGGGCAGTTGGGATGTGAAGGCTGTGTAACTACTTTTACAGACAAAATTTGGAAGGTCACTAAAGGATCCCTGATAATAGCAAAAGGAGAAAAGGTTGGTGCATTGTATTTATGCAATAGTATTTCTAATTATGTTAATGACTTAACCTCCACAGGAGCATATGCAACACTCTAGCTTCATAGGATCAGACACATGAGTGAGAAGGGGATGTAGATTATTCACTTAAGAAATTTCTTGCTAGGTTTGAAGCATGTTGATTTGGATTTTTGTGAAAATTGTGTTTATGGAAATTAGAAGAGAGTCAGATTTATCAGAGTTTGTAAGGAAAAGAACACCGAAAATTAGAGCTTGTGCATACATATGTATGGGGACCTGCTCAGGTATCATCTCTCGGTATCTCTCGCTATTATGTTACTTTTAGTAATGATGCAACTAGGAAAACTTGGATTTATTGTGTTCGAAATAAATTTGATGTATTTGATACTTTCAAGAAATGGAAATCTTTGGTTGAGAATGAGACACGAAAGAAGTTGAAGTGTCTCAGATCATACAATGAAGGTGAAGAATGCAAAAAAGAGTTTGATAACTACTGTTCATAGCATGGAATTCATAGAGAGAAGACAGTTCTAGGAATACCACATGAAAATGGTGTGTCAGAAAGGATGAACAAGACAATCATGGAGTGTGCAAGGTTCATGAGATTGCATGCATGAGTGCCCTCACAGTTTTGGGAAAATGTTGTAGATATTTTTGTTTATCTAATAAACAGAGGGCCTTCAAGTTCCTTGGATGGTGGTATTCCAGAGGAGGCATGGACAAGTAAAAAGGTAAACTACTCTTTTGAAGTATTTTGGTTGTAAATCCTTTGTCCATATCAATAATGAAAATAGAACAAAGCTTGAGGAAAAATCAAAGAAATGTACCTTTATTTGATATGGTGTAAATTATTTTAGTTGTCACTTTATATGATTATGAAAATCACAAAATCATTAGGAGAAAACATGTCATATTCAATGAAAAGGTCTTATATAAGGATTAGATGCAGGGAAAGAATCAGGAAAAGAAAACAAAGAATATGCAGTGCTTGATGAGATCATAGAAAAAGGAACGGTGCCTGAAAATCATATTGATCAGTAGACACAACAATAATAAACACCTCAAACACCTGAAAGTGGTGTTAGAATATCTACCAGGATAAGTAGATCCCCTAAACGATACTCTCCTTCATTATATTATATATTGTTGACTGATTTTGGTGAACAAAAAAGATTTGAAGAAGCAATGCATGTATAAACCAGGAAGAAGTGGGAGCCATCCATGGAAGAAGAGATGGACTCCTTGATGCATAATCAGACTTGGGACTTGGTCAAGTAACCTGCATGTAAAAAAACATTGCAGAATAAATAGGTTTACAGGTTGAAGGAAGAAGATGGAGGTAAACAGAGGTATAAGGCTAGACTTGTGGTGAAGGGGTTTTCACAAAAGAAAGGTATAAAATTTGATGAAATTTTTTCTCCTGTTGTTAAAATGACTTCAATCAGAACTATTTTAAGTCTAGTGGTAGCAGAATATTTACATCTTGAGTAGTTAGATGTAAAGACAACCTTTCTCCATGGGGATTTGGAGGAAGAAATATATATGCAACAAAAATAAGGGTATGAGGTCAAAGGGAAGGAGAAATTAGTGTGCAAGTTGAAGAAGAGCTTGAATTGCTTAAAACATGCTTTAGGGCAGTGCTATCTAAAATTTGACAGGTTTACGTTTGAACAAGGCCATACTAGATGTCACTCTGATCATTGTGTTTATTTTAAAAAGAAAAAAGATGGAAGTTATCTTATATTTTTATTGTATGTAGATCACATGCCTGTGCCAGGGTTTAACATGCAGGAAATAAATGTGCTCAAAGGAAAATTGACAAATTCATTTGCAATGAAGTATTTGGGTGATGCAAAACAAATCCTTGGTATGATAATAACTAGAGACAAGAAAAATCACAAAGTAACATTGTCTCAAAGTGAGCACATAGAAAAGGTGTTAGAAAGATTTAATATGCATAATGCAAAACGAGTTAGTACACCTTTTGTTATGAAACCAGCTCAAAAAAATATGGAATGGATAGATCAACGCCTTTGAATTCAGCCTCTTCGAGGGGGCAAGCTCCTTTACATTACATAAATGAACAATTCTTCGATGATTCAAATGACAAAACCTCCTTTCTATATATAGGAGTCTAAGGAGTCACAATATAACCCAGCCGACCTAACAATAATAATATAAAGCCACAAAAATAACAATAGAGGGATTCTATGGGGCACAGTAATAACAATATGGGGACAATAAGGGCACAACAATATTAATAAGAGATACAACTACAATAGTAATGGGGTAATCACTAGTATTATAGGGACCTAACATGCCCCTCTCCTTCAAAAAAGTGTTGTCCTCAATGCTTGAGTAGTTTTGGATGCTTCTGTATAAAATTTTCATCCTCCCATGTGGAATCTATGGTGGATAAGTTCTTCCACTTGATAAGATACTCCGAAATTGATCGATTCCGTAGCTGTCGAGTTCTTGTTTCTGTGACTGCTTCCGATTCCAATATAATTTTTCCTTCCTTGTCAAGTTCTGGCAATATTGTTTGAACTGGGAGCTTGTCACCTATAACCTTCTTTAAACATGAAATATGGAAAACTGGGTGTAATCGAGAAGTTGCAGGAAGCTCCAATTTGTAAGCCATAGTACCAATCTTTTGCAACACCTTGTACGGACCATAATACTTTGGTGATAATTTATTATCCTTCTTAGCTTGCTTGAGGGACATTTTCTTATATGGTTGTAGCCATAGGAATACCCAATCACCTACATCAAAACTTCTTTCGCAGCGATGTTGATCTGTCTGTTGTTTCATTCTATTTTGTGCCAACACGAGGTTATCCTTTAAGAGTTGGAGGACTTGTTGTTGATGTTCAATGTGATGTTCCACTGCTTGAACCTTAGAATTTTCTCTTAAATATGATGTGATGGATGGTGGCTGATATCCATAAAGTGCCATAAATGGGGTCATTTTTGTTGTTGTATGGAAGGAAGTGTTATACCACCCCACCATTCAGCCAGAGGCAACCATTTGACCCGTTGTGTCTATTTATCAGATACAAAGCAACGAAGATATCCTTCCAAACATTTGTTTACTATCTCAGTTTGCCCATCAGATTGAGGATGATAAGATGAGCTATGAGCTAACTGAGTACCAAGACAAGAAAATAATTTTGTCCAAAAATTTCCAGTGAAAATGGGATCTCTGTCACTTACAGTAATCTTTGGGTTTCCATGTAGCTTTTGAATTGTTTCCATAAATGCAGTAGAAACTGTACTGGCTTTAAATGGATGTGATAATGCACAAAAGTGTGCATACTTGGTAAGTATATCAACTACCACCATGATGACACTCTTTCCCTCAGACTTGGGTAAACCTGTGATAAAATCCATTGAAACCTCCTCCCAATGTTGGCTTGGAATGGATAAAGGTTGTAATAGATCCGGTGTCTTAATTGTTTCAACTTTATTTTGTTGGCAAACCAAACATTCTGCCACAAACTTTTGAATATCCGATTTAAGGCCATCCCAAAAAAATCCTTCCTAACCCCGTGGTAAGCTTTTAAAAATCCTGAGTGCCCTCCTAAGGGAGAAGTGTGAAATTCCATAAGAATCTTTTGTTTTAGTTGGGAATTATTATAGAGGTCTAAGCGATCTTTGTACCATAACAAATCATTTTTCTAGCTAAATGTATCAGATGTATTGGAATCTTGTTGTAACTTTCGAATAAGTGCCCACACTTCTTCATCATTCTTCCATTCCTCCCTTGCTTCATTTATCCAATATGGTTGGATAATAGAAATGGCGCACAACAATGCTTCCACATCCTCATCCTTTCTTGAGAGTGCATCTGCCACCACATTTTGCTTCCCTTTTTTGTAGAGATTTCAAAGTCATAACCCAACATCTTTGTGACCCACTTTTGTTGCTCTTTAGAGGATAATCTTTGTTCTAAAAAGTGTTTAAGGCTATCATGATCCATTTTTACCTAGAAGTGTCTTCCCATTAGGTAGGGTCGCCATTTCTTAAGTGCATGGAGTATTTCCAACATTTACTTCTCATAAATAGCTTTGTGTAAAAACTTTCCCTTGATTGGACGAATTTCAAAAGCAATGGGTCTTTCATCCTGCATTAAAACAACACCAATTCCATTTCTTGAAGCATCACATTCCACAATAAGGTTTTTGTGAAGTCCGGTTTAGCTAAGACCGGTGCTTGGCACATTGCCTCTTTAAGATGTTCGAAGGCCTTTGTTGCTTCTGGAGTCCATGAAAATGCATATTTCTTCAATAATGTTGTTAGAGGCTGCTATTCTCCCATAATTCTTAACAAACTTCTGATAATACCCTGTCAACCCGAGAAATCCTCGCAGATGCTTTATGGATGTGGGGATTTTCCATTCCTTAATGGCTTTAATTTTGCTAGGGTCTACCTTAACTCCTTCATGAGATACAATATGACCTAGATATTCCACCTCTTGTACTCCAAAGAAACATTTGGATCTTTTTACATATAATTGTTTCTCCTCCAATAGTTGTAGCACCCTGTCAACATGTTCAACATGATCCTTCCAAGACTCGCTGTAGATTAGTATATAATCAAAAAATACTAACACAAATTTTCTAAGGAAGGGTTTAAAAATGGAATTCATCAAACCTTGAAATGTAGAAGGTGCATTGGTAAGGCCAAAAGGCATGAACAAAAATTCATAATGACCCTCATGAGTTCTAAATGCTGTTTTCGGAATGTCTTCAATCTTCATTATGATTTGATGATATCCTGAACGAAGATCCAACTTGGTGAAGTAAATTGATCCATGCAATTCATCCAGTAATTCATCAATGACAGGAATGGGAAACTTATCTTTAATAGTGAGCTTGTTGAGTTCCCTATAATCCAGACACATGCACCATGATCCATCCTTCTTGTGCACCAATACTACTGGAGCAGAGAAGAACTTTGACTAGGTTGAATTATACCTGCCTCTAGCATTTCTGCAACCATACGTTCAATTTCACTCTTTTGGGCATAGGGATATCTGTACGGCCTAATGTTTGGAGGAACACTTCCTGGAATCAGATGAATATCATGATCATGATCATGAATAGGTGGGAGACCTTCGGGAGTCTCAAATACCTTGGAATGATTGTCCAAGACTTTTAGGAGATCTAGAGAAATAGATGACTTTAATGTGGAAACATCTAGCGAACATAATTGTGCAATTACACCTCTTTGTTCATTTTTTAGAAGCTTTGTCATCTCGTTAGAGCTAATTATCTTTCCCGGTTTCCTTGCAATACCTCTTAATTCAACTTGCTTTCCTTCCACAGAAAATTTCATGAAAAGTTCTTGAAAATTAAAAGCTATTGTACCCAAGGATTGTAGCCATTAGACTCCTAGTACAACATCATCACCTCCCATTGGAATGGAAAGCATTGGGCTATTCAATACATACTCTCCCATGGATAGCTTGATATTATGGCACTTTCCAAATAAATTTATCATTCCTCCATTTTCAACCATCACTTGACACTCTGGTGCTGGATATAGGAAGCAATTCAATTCTTTTGCTATCTTACAATGAATAAAATTGTGGGTACTTCCTGAATCAATCAACACTATTACCTTTTTCTTCTTGATTTGTCCTTCTATCTTGATGGTTTGAGGAGTGGTAATTCCAGCCAATGCATTACAAGATATGGTCGGATTCATTTCTTCTTTATCTAGGCTTTGTTCCTGGAGTATATCCTCTTCTTTTGACATTTCTTTCTCCTTTTCTTCTTCCTCTTCACAATCGATGTAGAATAATTTCTTCTCAGCACACTTATGACCTTTAGTGTATTTGCTATCAAAACTATAACAAAGCCCTTTTGCTCTTTTTTCTTCCAATTGTTGTGGTGTCAACCTTATTGGTTGTGGAAGACTAGGGGAAACAACACTTCCATCTTTATAGTTGTGAGTGGTATGCTTCCTGGTTGCCATAATTTTGATTTCCATTTTTCTTGCTAACCTGAATGCCTTCTCTAATGAATTAGGTTCCCAAAGGCGAACATCATGTTGGATATTATCCTTTAAAGTCCCTATGAACACATCAATCCTATGCTCCTCTGGAATATTTTTACCCTTATGTTCAATTTTTGGAACTCCTTAATGTGCTCCATTATTGAACCCTTTTGTTTGAGACTTATTAATTGCCTAAAAAAAGTGTTGCTTTTTGTATCCTCATAATGTGCTGTCAATTATTCCGTAAAAATTGCCCAAGTGATAATTTGTTTACGAGAGAAAAGCCATTTATACCATACAAACTGATTTGGTTCCAAATATAAAGTTGCAATACGTACCTTTTGTGTGTTTTTCACATTATTGAGATCAAAAAATTGCTCCATTTGTAATATCCATGTTGCGGGATCATTGCCATCAAACTTCCTCATATCGATTTTTGAAATATGGTGGGTCTTCGGTCCAACATTAGAGTCTATGAAATGATGATTAACATTTCTTTTGTTCTCATCATGAGTTTCCTTTACTTCACCATTAGTAAGCATTTCTTGTAGAAACTTTGTCAAATCTGTCTTCAAATCTTCCATGCCTGTCTTCAAATCTATCTTCAAATCATCCATTTTAGCTTCCATGCCATTCATCTTAGCTTCCATGCCCTTTATCTTAGATTCCATGCCATTTATCTTAGATTCCATGTCATTTATCTTAGATTCCATGCCATTTATCTTAGCTTCTGTTAGCTTTTGTGAGAGTGACATTTTTTGCACTTGGTCTTGTAATTTTGATATATCATGTAGCATTTCTTCCTCTTCTTCATGAGTCATGCTAGGGCTTTCAGGTTGCTTGCTAGGTGTTTGCATTTCTTTCCTCGGGGCATCAGTTACCGATAATAATTCTCTACTATGCCCTTTGAATTCTTCAAAATATTTTTTCAAACCAAGCTTAAGAAAAAATTTAAAAAAATATACACACATTTTTCACTTTGTAGGAGCTCGATATTGCCTCTGATGTATCTTTGTAATTTCGGAACATCCAGTTTTGAAATTGCAGCCTGCAGTAGTCCTCTGTGTCCTCTTTCCAATGCCACCAGTCTGATCCAAATTGGATTCTCCAAGGAAGAGTTATGCAAAATCTCCCATAGTGACTTGATTATAGACTACTTTAGTAGTGAAAAATTGTATGACGTTCCACGAGTCACTGTTTGACCTTTTTCTATAAAAAATATATACAAGAAACTACAGTCTGTCCTCTTTCTGTACCTTCTTACAAAATTTCAATCCGATACTCAGAGAGAAGTTATGATGATTTTCCCCAGGTCACCTGTTTGGAATGCAATTCAGGAGTTTGAAAAAAGACCAAATTCCTCAGATCATATCTCCGCAAATATAGCGCGAAAAGCTCTGAAATTCGGACCCGAGGTTCAGTGCGATTTCTTCTCAAATAGTTTTTTTTTAGCTTCTAAAATGTCGCAGAAAAAAAGTTATAACGAAAATGCCATGATCACCTATTTGGATTAGCGAAACCCTAGAATCCAAAGCTCTGATACCAAATGTTATGAAACCAGCTCAAAAAAATATAGAATGGATAGATCAACACCTTAGAATTCAGCCTCTTTGAGGGGGAAACCTCCTTTACATTACATAAATGAACAATTATTCGATGATTCAAATGACAAAACCTCCTTTCTAGATATAGGAGTTTAAGGAGTGACAATATAACCCAACCGACCTAACAATAATAATATAAAGCCACAAAAATAACAATAGAGGGATTCTATGGGGCACAGTAATAACTATATGGGGACAATAGGGGCACAAATAATATTAATAAGGGATACAACTACAATAGTAATGGGGTAATCACTAGTATTATAGGGACCTAACACCTTTGGCTAGCCATTTCAAACTAAGTAAGGAGATGTGTCCTAAGAATCAGGAAGAGATGGATTATATGTGTAAAGTTCCATATGTATCAATAGTTAGACGCTTAATGTGTGCAATGACCTGCACAAGGCCTGATATTGCACATGCAGTGGGATTTTTAAGAAGGTATATGAACAATCCAGGAAGAGAGCATTGGATGGCAGTAAAGTGGATTCTCAGGTATTTGAGAGGTGTCACAAATCATGCATTATTCTTTGGTGGTTCAACCATTGCTCTATAGGGATATGTTGATGTAGATATGGCAGGTGATGAAGATAACAAGAGGAGCACCATAGGGTATGTGTGTACTGTAGGTGGAACAACTATTAGTTAGGTTTCAAAATCGCCAAACATTATTGCACTTTAAACAACAGAAGCAAAGTATGTTGCTTCTATAGAGGCTAGTAAATAAATGGTTTGGTTACAAAGGTTTATGGATGAATTAGGAAAGAAGCAAGAGATGGGAAGGTTATATAGTGACAACCAAAGTCCCATTCATCTCGTAAAGAACTCAAAATTTCATTCCAAGACAATTGAAGTTGGAAAAGATACGCACTAGCCAGAATCCTGCAGATATGTTAACAAAAGTTGTAACCAAGGAGAAACTGAGATTTTTCTCAGTTTCAATTAGTCTTAAGGAATTATGATAAAGATGAGAAACATCCAAGTCCAAAGTGTAAGTAGTGAGGTAGTTGATATAATCAGTCTCCAAGTGGGAGATTGTTGGATGTGGAGCCTGATTATCTTCCTGATTCAGAGGTCTTGTTTTAGCCGTGTTTGGATCCTAATCCATGATGCAGGGTGACTATAGAGAATAATAATCTTCATATTTCTTCATTTTTCCATATAATGTTCAAGACCTTATTACAAGAAAAAATTTTAGTGAAATATGGTTTAAGAGTAACAAGAAAAATATCTACCAAGCCACACATGATGATGGTGTGGATGTAAGCAATAATATGAAAAATGATAGTATAAAAGGAAACTTTCGATTACCTTGAATGTTTGGTACCACCAAAAATATTTGGCGTGGTTTGTTGACACATATATCATTGTGATTTTGTTTTGTTTGCTAAGTTGTGTGAATCCTTAGACGGTTGTACGCTTAACCTTTGATTTGAGAAACCACAACCCAATGACATCTAAGCTGTCAAAATCACCCAAGGATCGCACCCAGCTTGGGCCACACCAACCCTTAACATGGAAAGGTTTTTGCCCACGAAGTTTCGAACTAGTGACCGTCACATCACAATGTGCCTTAACAACAAACCCCATAATCGTCTATTCTACGCCCCATTGGCATGTATCATTGTGATTTTTGAATCCTTTCAAAGCATTGAAAATCACATTTTTGTTTATTTGGATTGGATCATTATATTAATTTTTACATCCATCCTTGATGCTTTTAGAGTAAAAAAAGTGGAGAAAATAGCTCATATGACCATTCTTATCAATGGGTTATGATTTGGTGAATTGGGGTTTGAAACCTTTTGGAAATAGTTTGAGGCATTAAATTATGCATTTTTTGGGGTAAAACTTTGCCACTTATGCACCTTTTACAGTTATTCTACAAACGTATACCTTTCCAATTGTGCAAGAATCACCTCAATCAAATTTTGTATGCAAAATATATGCCATGTAGAAATTCCCACTGTAGATCAACAGATTATGTAATATACTAAAGCAAAATACAAGATCTACTTGTACAATTTTTTTTGTAGAAGCTTAATCGAATATGAGCAAGATCAATTAGAACACAAATAACTGAGAATGAGAAATCAATCACACATGAACACAAAAGAATAACCCGGGGAAAGCCTCAGCCTAAAACCCCAATCTCTATATTATCATACAAGTGGAAATATGTTCAGATTACAAAAAGAATCAGCTCTCAAGCTATCCTGCTCTCTCTGCAATCAAACTGCTGCTCATAGACAGTCAAAGGCTTCTCACAAACCTTCTCCTCTACCCTCCAAGCCTCCTATTTCCTTGCGCAGTTTTCCTTGGGGTCTAGTGCTGCCACCTGTGTGAATTGGTCTCTTCACACACTCACTAACCTCTGATCTAATTGCACAATCCTGAAAGAGATAATTCCTTCTGCATGGATGAGTTTCCTATATAGGAAAAATCCTCCAACTAATAGTACACTGTCCCTTCCTCTGATCTCAACTGGGTCTCTGACTGAACTGACATGCATGAGTTATTTATGAGAGAATATTCAATTATCTGGAGAGTAGCAGTTACATGCATGCAAGCATTAACTAATTGAACTCACAATTAATTCAACAAACTGTTTGAATTAATCTAACTGGACTTGACTTAGTTAACTGAGCCAACTAATTACAACTCAATATTATAACTCATCCTTATCTCTTTAGTTGATGGATAAATTCCTCAATCAATGGAGAAACTGTTGCATGTCCCCACATAGACTTCATGTTTGATTTTCTAGAACTAATTAACTCAAGATGAATTAATTAATTATTTTACAAACAACTGCTAAGATCAAATTCGAATTTTACTTCTCAATTTTAGTTCAGGGAATAACTAAAATTTGGAATCTAACCCAAAATGCTATTTATAGCACTTCCATTTTTCATTCCTTGTTGCTATGTCCAACACTGGTACCCAAACTACTATTTATAGTAGTGCTATTTTTAGCATTTCTTGTTATTTTCAACATGCCACTCGAAAGTCGACCTTCTTGTTTTAACCACTGAAATTTGAGAGGATTCCATGTTAGCCCCCATTACTCATGGAAAATGGGCTATCCACGTGATCATGATGAAGACGAATCTATAAGAGTCCATATTGCAACTCTATGTAAGAGTTGAAGGAGTAAAACCTAACCATTAGTAGGCTATCATGTTGTTTTATAACCAAGCCACTATGAGGAGAAGGGGTTCCATTCTATTCGAGTGCATTTTGTTCCACAGGTAAAAAGAGTAGCCGAGAGTGGATAGGGAGGTAAAAAAAAAAAAAAGTGGTTTGTATATTGTAGTAGCTCACGAGCCATAGGTCTCACTCCTTTGCACTTGCATCCATTTTCCATTTAGAGAAAGAGAGTAGAGAAACCTCACCTTCCAACAAGGTTTTCTCCCAAATGGGCTTCCCAGGTTATAGATTGTGTCAATCATGGTTCATGAGTTTTATTTCATTGTTCTCTATTTTCTACATAATTATGATTTGCGCGCATACATAATAAATAATAATTAACAAATCCATAAATATAAGGAGAATAAACCCTCATAATGTAGATTTCAGATTTTTTTAATACATTTTAGTAAATTTGTTGTGAAGAAACATCCAATGGAATATCTGTTGCAATTTATGGATCAATCGTGTAAAATAATAAAATATTAAGTAGTTGGGGTCTTATTGTCGTTGCGACAAACACCCTCCAAAATTTTGCCTACACTTGAATTTTGGAGCCTCCTTGCGATCCTATGATCTGTCATCTCAACTTGTACATGTTCACTTCGCGATTGGGTGATGCCTTTCCAAGTCCTTAAGTTTTCTTCTGAGATCCTTACTATCGAATTCACTTGCTTACACATGCTTAGCTTTTGATGCATCCATAAACACACCCTTTCCTAGCAATACTAGCAGTCCGTGTATATCCTTTGAAGACATGCATTGTAAAGTCTTGGAAGATAGTGCCTGCAGTGATTGCACAGTCTTTAGTGGCAGAAATTGTGCAGTTCTTGATGATAGTGCTTCTGGAATTGATAGGGATAGTGACTACACAATCCATGTGGATAATCAATGCACATAATCTCCCTCTCTCTTAGTTGCAAATGTACCATCATCTAGGAGAGTTTCTCAATTGTCACTTTTGTGCACTTTTGCTTTCGTAAGTGTTACTTTCCCTTTCATGATTGTCAGTTTTTATTTCTTTCACTTTCAAAAGTGTTGCTTTATCTTTCTTTATCCTTTCCATGTGCCACTTTCACTTTCTTTATCTTTTTCAAGTGTCATTTTCATTTATTCTTACTTTCACAAGTGTCACTTTTGATTGTTTTCACTCCTGCATGTGTCACACTTTGGTGCACCATTGGAGGTAGTTCTAACACACCCTTATACATTAGTTGATCTTATAAATCATAAAAATATGTTCTAGACACTCTCCCATGACTTAGTGCACTTTCTGATTAGAGTCGACACTTGTGTCGTATCTTGTATTCTAAGTGTTGCAAAGCTATGTTTCAATTGTTGCATTTAGAAATAAGTGTAGCTTTGTTATCATTTCAAGATATGCATGTGGATATTGCAGATTATTTGTTCTATTGGATTTTTTTTTATGGTATACATGTGTGTGAATCTGTTTTGGAACTTGTTTATATCACATGTTCACTCTTGTTCCATTGATCCAACACAACCATTTTTGGGATCTCCCTTGTCTTCACACTTTGCACACCTAAACTCCTAGCTACTGGATGAGAACATTACACATTCTTAGATATCAAGGATGCATCCCTTACCTCTTAGAACTATGTACTATGTTATCCTAAGGGCAACCACTTCCACAAACACATTGCACAATTTTGAGCTATAGTCTCTCAAGTCTTTACTTCTCACACTTTCTCATTGCGCCGAGAGATGACTTTTGCTTGCCTCCATTGTGAATTACATATTTATAGTAGAAAGTGGATCCTCCTCTTGATCACTACTAAATAAAATTATGCAAGTCATTGATCCTATCCCTCAATCACTTGGCATTGTGCAGTTACAGTTGCTAGTCTTGCCACTCCTGCTTATTGAAACCCATCACTATGTAATTCCTTCTCTTATATTACCTCCTCCTACACATTGCACAGTTCCATTGGAAAATGGGGTCATCCCTCAGTCCTTGTGAAGCTTAATTGTGAAATCCCTACCTCCTCTTCCCCGAGAATTACACATTGTAGTCATAGTCAGCAATCACTCCACCCTTGTCACCTAGACTTACCTACTACATAAAAGATCTATTAATACCATCCTAAACTACACACTGCACAGTTCCAGTTAGCAGTGAGGCATCCCTGGACCCTTGCAATAAAGAATTGCACAATACCTTGTCTCTCTCTCTCTCTTGGCCAACTTCAACCCTCGAGCCTCTAATCGTTGTCTCTGGTACTTCACACACATGTTTGTCTGTTCCTCTTTCCCTAGCACAATGTGCATTTATAGTACACAGTTTCCCACTTCTTACTTCCTATAACTACACAATGCTCCTAAGGAAGTCTCACCCTCTCAACCCTTGCAAGAACCCATCATAGAAATCACTTTCCATGAGCAAGCAAAGGTATAATAGGTGGTTTTCAGACTGATGTTGCTTCTCATGAGTGGACTTCATTTGCAAGTGTTATCATCTCAATATGGCATGGACAGACACATATATACGTGGTTCACCCAGTTTGGGCTACGTCCACCCCGAACAGCTAGTCCTTCCTTTCTATTATCCAGCAAAATGAAGAGACACAACCTACAGCAAATCTGCTGTAATATCCTCTGTTTTCTCTCATAGTCTCACCTCTCTATATCTCGCTCACAGAATACACATCTATATCTCAGCCTCCAATACAATGCCCTCATACAAAGAGAGGGATTTTCTTCTAGGGCAAAAAAAAACCCTAAACTAAACATAAGTTCTACCGTTAGATCATCTGCCTAATGAACGGCCCAGATTGACTAGAAATTACTATACTTTTACAAGGCAATTTTACATTTGTTTTTAGCTTCGGGGGCGCTGCCCCCAAGCCCCCGCCAGGGGACCGCTGGCCCCCAGACCCCCGCGGGGGGGACAAGTCCCCCCCGCACCCCCCGAGGGGTGTACAAACTTCCTGGGGTATACATCCGGCTGAAACAAAGACCTCTGAACAATCATGCTCCACACACAACAATCTCCCACTTGGAGAATGATTGTAGAAACTCCACTGCTGCTTCATTTGCTGGACAATGACTCCTCTTTGGACCTGGCTATTTCTCATCTTCATCATCATCCTTGAAGACCAATTGAAACTAAGCATATTCTCAGTTTCTCCCTGGTTACAACTTTTGTTAGCATATCTGCAGGATTCTGGCTAGTGTGTATCTTTTCCAGCTTCAACTCTCCATCTTCCAACACTGATCGTATGAAATGGTACTTGAGCTGTATGTGTTTAGTCCTAGAATGAAATGCTTAGTTATTTGCAAGATGAATGGCACTTTGGCTATAACTATATAACGTGCCCATATCATGCTCCTTACCCAATTCACCCATAAACCTTTGTAACCAAATCATTTCTTTACTAGCCTCTGTAGCAACAACATACTCTGCTTCTGTTGTTGAAAGTGCAACAACACTTCGGATTTTTGAAATCCAACTGACAACTGTTCCACCAACAGTAAATACATATCCTGTAGTGCTCCTCCTGTTATCCCTGTCACCTGCCATATCTGCATCAACATATCCCTGTAGAGAAATGTTTGCACCACCAAAGCATAATGCTTGATTTGTGGTACCTTTCAAATATCTGAGAATCCATTTCACTGCCATCCAATGTTCCTTTCCTGGATTGTTCATGTACCTGCTTACAACTCCCACTGCATGTGCAATATCAGGCCTTGTGCAGACCATTGCATACATTAAGCTTCCAACTGCTGATGCATATGGAACTTTAGACATATAATCCATGTCTTCTTGGGTCTTTGGGCACATTTACTTACTAAGTTTGAAATGGCTGGCAAAAGGTGTACTAACTGGTTTTTCATTGTGGATATTAAATCTTTTCAACACCTTTTTTATGTACTCATTCTGAGACAATGTTGATTTGCAATTTTTCCTGTCTCTAGTGATTCTCATACTAAGGATTTGTTTTGCAGCTCCCAAATCCTTCATTGCAAATGAATTTGCCAATTTTCTTTTGAGTACATTTATTTCCTGCATGTTATATCCTGCAACAAGCATGTCATCCACATACAATAACAATATAATATAGCTACCATCATTTTGCTGTTTCAGATAAACAAAATGATCAGAGTGACATCTAGTATAACCTTGTTCAGACATAAACTTGTCAAATTTTAGATACCACTGCCTTGGAGCCTGTTTTAAGCCATACAAGCTCTTCTTCAACCTGCACACTAGTTTCTCCTTCCCTTTCACCTCATATCCTTGTGGATGCTGCATATATATCTCTTCCTCCAAATCCCCATGGAGAAAGGCTGTCTTTACATCTAACTGCTCAAGATGCAAATCTTCAGCTGCTACAAGACTTAAAATAGTTCTGATTGAAGTCATTTTAACAACAGGAGAAAATATTTCATCAAAATCAATACCTTTCTTCTATGCAAACCCCTTCACCACAAGTCTAGCTTTGTACCTCTGTTTTCCTCCATCTTCTTCCTTAAGCCTGTAAACCCATTTATTATTCAATGTAGATTTTCCTGCAGGCAACCTGACTAAATCCCAAGTCTGGTTATGCATTAAGGAGTCCATCTCTTCTTCCATGGCTACCTCCCACTTATTCCTGCTTTCAACCTGCATTGCTTCTTCATAACATTCGGGTTCACCAGAATCAGTCAACAATAAATAATATAATGAAGGAGAGTATCGTTCAGGGGGTCTACTTATCCTGGTAGATCTTCTAACACCACTTTCAGGTGTTTGGTGTGCCTGTTGCTGTTGTGGTGGTTGTTGTTGTTGATTATTATTATTTTCAGGCACCTTTACCTTTTCAGTGATTTCATCAAGAACTACGTATTCCTTGTTTTCTTTTTCCTGTTTCTTTTCCTGCAACTGATTCTTATACAAGACCTTTTCATTGAATATTACATCTATGCTCCTAATGATTTTGTGATTTTCGTAATCATATAAGCGATAACCAAAATCATTAACGCCATATCCAACAAAGGTACATTTCTTTGACTTTGCCTCAAGCTTTGTTCTATTTTCTTTATCAATATGGAAAAAGGCCTCACAACCAAAAGGCTTTAAAAAGGAGTAGTTTATCTTTTTACCTGTCCATGCTTCCTCCGGAACACCACCATCCAAGGAGCTTGAAGGCCCTGTGTTTATTAGACAAACAACAATATCTACAGCATCTGCCCAAAACTGTAAAGACAATCCTGCATGCAATCTCATGCACCTTGCACGCTCCATGATTGTTCTGTTCATCCTTTCTGATACACCATTTTCTTGTGGTGTTCTTGGAACTGTCTTCTCTCTGCGAATTCCATGCTCTGAACAGTACCTATCAAACTCTTTGCTGCAATATTCACCTCCATTGTTTGATCTAAGACACTTCAATTTCTTTCTTATCTCAATCTCAACCAAAGCTTTCCATTCCTTGAAAGTATCAAATACATCAGATTTATTCTTAATACAACAAATCCGAGTTTTTCGAGTTGCATCATCAATAAAAGTAACGTAATAACGAGAGCCACCGAGAGATGATACCTGAGCAAGTCCCCATACATCTGTATGCACAAGCTCTAATTTTTCATTCTTCTTTTCTTTCCCAACTCTAAGAAATCTGACTCTCTTCTGTTTTCCATAAATGCAATTCTCACAGAAGTCCAAGTCAACATTCTTCAAACCTGGCAACAAATTCCTTGAGTGAAGAATATTCATCCCCTTTTCACTCATGTGTCCGAGCCTATGATGCCATAATGCCGCATCTGCTCCTTTGGAAGTTAAAGCATTAACAGAGTTAGAAATACCATTGCATAAATACAATGTACCAACCTTTTCACCTTTTGCTATTACCAGGGCTCCTTTGGTGACCTTCCAAGCTTTATATGTGAAAGTTGTCACACAACCTTCACCGCCTAACTGCCCTGTTGAAATCAGTTTTTTCTTTAGATCTGGAACATTCCTTACCTCCTTTAATAGCCATTGGTTTCCATCCTGCTGTTTTACAAGAACCTTACCCATTCCAACGATTTTACAGGGTTTATCATCACCCAGACGAACTTGTCCAAAATCTCCTTGAAAATAGTCATGAAAGTATTTCTTATCAGGTGTGGCATGGAATGAAGCCCCTGAATCTACCACCCAGGAATCAGTAATATTTTCGAAAGAAAGAATCAAAGCATCTTGTAACACCTCACCTGTCACATTTGCTTCATGATTGTTTTCTTGTTGTGCATCTCCTTCTTTTCCCTTTTGAGATCTACAGTCTTTCTTTAGGTGTCCTTTCTTTCCACATTTCCAGCACACTATCCCTAATATGGACTTGGATCTGCCTTTCCTTGATTTATTGCGATATCCTGAGCTCTTTCCTCTTTCCATTTTTCTTCCTCTAGACTCTGCACTCAAAGCATTTCCCGATGTCTCACCGGAGCTTTTCCGTCGCATTTCCTCGCTAAGGATAACACCGACAACATCATCAAACTTTAAAGTACTTGATCCAGAAACGGAGTTACTAATGGCCATTACCAAACCATTCCAACTTTCTGGTAATGAGCACAAGAATAACAGAGCTCTAACTTCATCATCAAAGTTTACCCCTACAGAACTTAACTGACTTGTAACTGTATTAAAATCATTTAAATGGTTTGCAACAGATCCACCTTCCAACATATTCACATAAAATAACCGTTTCATAAGAAATACCTTGTTTGAGGCCGAGGGTTTTCATATAGTTTCGACAACGTCTGCATCAAACCCTCTGTCGTGGTTTCCTTCGAAATGTTGAAGGCAATTGATGCAACAAGGCACAACCGTATTGTTCCGAGTGCCTTTCTATCGAGAAGGTTCCATTCTTCGTCTTTCATACCCATCAACATCTTTGCTTTTCCGCCCAATGGTAGGTATAGATCTTTCTGATACAGATAATCTTCCATCTGCATCTTCCACAGTGAGAAGTTTTGGCCGTTAAATTTCTCGACCCTAAACTTACCATCTTCCGCCATTGCTCCCACTCGAACCAGGAACCCTTCTTTCCTGCGAGTTTATCAGCCAAATAGACCTTCGGCTCTGATACCTCCAGGCCCTTGCATTACAATGAAGTCCTTCCAGCCTTTTATAGGCTCCATTACATATAATACCACACACAGAATACCATGGGTGCACAATACCATGTGCCCCAAAACCATCACTGTTTAACCTCCTTTGACTCTATCACGAGTCAAGTTTACTTAACAATTCCCCCCTTAAACTTGACTTGGGGTTCCTTGACTAACTCCAGCCAAACCTGCTAAGTGAGACAATCCCGCTCACTCTAGCTCTCACCCCCCTTAGTTTTTTACCCGGGGTATTGTTAACCCGACATCGCCCCTATCACCTAGGTATAACCAAGACTTTACCGGTGATTACCCAGGGGTACACATTCCTTACCAGGTCTTACAGTAATATGCTCATTTACATGCAATAATTTTTACTTCATTAATTAATTTTATTTTTTTTGTTTATTGCTGCTACTATTCTGACCCATCTTCTCTCAATTGCGGGCATCCTTGTGTTGTTTCTTTGATGCCTTCTTGCCAAGTTTAACTGCCTTTAAATTCTTAGATGAATGTGTTGTTTCCTTGATGCCTTCTTGCCAAGTTTAACTGCCTTTAAATTCTTAGATGAATCCTTAAAACCCTCACCTGGGGTTACTTCACCAGGAGGCCTTGATCTGGATCTCGAACATGCTATGTTTCTTGTTTGGTTGATCTATATCCATGGCATCAACATTCTCTTCCATGCCACTTGACACAGATCTGGTCCAAGCTCTCTCTATTGCTGAAGGATCCCACAACAACAACTGCTCTTCCTCCTCCTGATCCTCTGCCTCTGGTCTCTTGCTTGCAACAACTCTTTCATGGCCACTACAGACTGCAGCTTTCGCCTTCATCTATCTGCCTTTGTAGAACCTTGTTTTGGCTGCATTTAGATTAGATTTGCGAACAAGCTATGCATCAATTCTTTCTATGTCTACGAGGCTAAATAACCCTTGGCAACAAAATCATTTTTCTGAAGCCAATACACAACTTTGGCTCTGATACCACTTGTAAAGACTCTGGACACCACATATCTCCACAATGGTATGATATTGTCCACTTTGGGCCTAATCCCTCATAAATTTCTTTTTGGGCTTTACCCCAAAAGGCCTCATACCAATGGAGATATCTGTCCATCCTTATGTACCCATGATCCTTCCCACTTCTAGTCAATGTGGGACTTTGGTCGTATACCCAACAATACACAGTTTCCCACTTCTTACTTCCTATAACTACACAATGCTCCTAACGAAGTCTCACCCTCTCAACCCTTGCAAGAACCCATCATAGAAATCACTTTCCATGAGCAAGAAAAGGTATAATAGGTGGTTTTCAGATTGATGTTGGCTTCTCATGAGTGGACTTCATTTGCAAGTGTTATCATCTCAATATGGCATGGTGATGCTCAAGGGGATTACTAAGGGGAGGCTATAAGAAGACACTTGTGAACAAGAATCAAAAGGAGGAACCTCCATGAAGGAATCTTGGACCAAGACAAAGAGATAATAACTCATACTGACTTAGAAGGTTCCAACATTGATTCACACCCTTTGGAGTGTGAAGTTGGAGTACAAGAAAATTTATATCATGAAGAAGTCAAAGAAATGACAACAAAGAGATGAGCTTGGCCTTTATGTACTATGAAATCTTATGTCACCTTCCCTAAGTCATGGATTCTCAAAGTGTCACCACAAGAGTCATACGAGTCAATGTATTTTACCACATCATTTATGGAATGTAATTATTGTATTTTCACAAAATGAGAAAATGTGAAATGTGTTATACACCTAATTCGCCAAGGATTAATGTGTGGGAGCTAAAATATCAAAGGGAGTCCAAGAGACGTTGGAATATGAATCCAATTGTCACACCAATGTATTATAAATATACATCATGTTAATAAGAAATGCAATTTTTTGTTCTATCACTTATGACTATTCACATTCACGTGTGCCTAACATGGTACCAGAGCCATGATGCGTGGTCTTCTCCGTGGATTTCTCAACCACTAATTGTGTAGTCTTCTTCCTCACCATTTATACATTAGGTTTTCTACCCTGCAATTCCCTTCCAACTCTATCAACCCTGACATTTCCTCAGCTTTGTCGATTCTCCTTCTCCTTGAATAGCGCTAGTCTTTGTTGCATGCAATGCTGTGAATAAATTCAAAAAAAGAAAAAGGAAACAATCCTTGCTCTGTCCTCTGACCCGCTGCATTCAAATATTCTCTTGCTAAGCCTCAATAAATGCTCAGTTCTATGTATCTCCAGTAGACACAATGACAGGATCCTTCATGAGCTGAGACGAAATTGGGCACAGAAAATTGTTTGGTACAACAATGCTGTTGAGCCTCTGTGAAGAAGATGGTGAAAGAATGTCATCATTTCCACTGTCGGTCCATTTCTTGAACTGGATATCTTTAGGCGCAATGAGTGTGTTGGAAATTTGATCAAAGAGCCCAATCTTGCATTTGTCCTCATCTTCTTCTTCTTCCTTGTCTGAACCAGGTTTCATTATTTTCAGATACAATGAAGTGTCATCAACAAGGTTGTGTTCCTCCTCTAGTTGTGCCCCATTTTCACCACTAGATTCTGGCTCCTTGGCGGGCATCCATTTGGAGCTTTCTTGGTTAGATTTTTTCTGCTTTGAGCTGGGTTTCTTCCTGGAAACCATTCCCGTTTCAACAGAAAATCCCACCTTCAAATTCCCTTCCACTACATGTCAAGAATCCTGATAATACTTTTACTATACAACATAGAGCCTTGAAATAGCCATTTTGTTTATGGATATGTTCCATGATATGCTAGTTGAGTTTTTAATTTTTTCCGGCCTGCATGTAACAAACTAGGTGAGAAAGAGATAATGTTGGATTGTTGGTTTTTCTCATGAACAACCTCTTTAAAATCACTGCATTAAGGTGACTATTTGTCACACAAAAAGACTGTGTTTTGTCCAAGTGGTGCACGAATTGCAAGCTGATAGAAGGTTAAGCACTCGCCTCTTGCTTTCAAATTTATAGCTCTTGCTGTCTTTGGGAATCTAAGATCAGTTACCTTCACAGGAGATAGTTCATAAATCTTATTATCATCTGTGATGGTTCCCATAACCATTTCACACAACACTTCCTCCGACATCACCTTCAAAAATGATTTCCTTCTTACGAGGGTCAACCAGTTATATACTCCAACCCATCGTCTCCTGCTTGCTTGATGATTGCATAAAATTGGGAAATAATGATGAACTGACCCTCTTTCACGCACCCATCAAATATACTCCCCCCTTCTGAAGAGAGAGAGAGAGTGTTCTATGTGGATTGACTTGAGATGGGATTTC
The DNA here is from genome assembly GCA_031772625.1 of Pinus tabuliformis. Classification (NCBI taxonomy): domain Eukaryota; kingdom Viridiplantae; phylum Streptophyta; class Pinopsida; order Pinales; family Pinaceae; genus Pinus; species Pinus tabuliformis. Next base: position 555,715,498 of record CM062820.1, on the reverse strand, counting down.
ATGCTCGAGAGCAAAGATTTTCATAAAAAGAAGTTGTTCAAAATCTCCCGAGACTTGACTCATGGGTACAATAATGCCTACAGGTTGCAGAAAGTGAAATATCAATGATTGTTGAGTTGTATACTTCGTTGACAATAATACTTCATGGAATGTTGCATTCAAAACCTGGTATGTACACTAGTCGTTCCTGCTAGTGGCTTGTATGAGTTGGATTGGTGATTAGTTGGATAAATTTTGGTGATTTGTGGTCTTGGAGTTGTGAATCGTACGGTGATATACATCATATGGTTCATATATGCTCTTCTCTTTATATATGCGATGATTGGAGTTAAGGTCTCACAATGTGAATTGTACGTTAGGGTGGTCACTCCAATACAATGACTACATTGAAAAATGAATTAGAGTCATTTTTGAAACATTTATGTATGCACATTAAACCATTGAGGATTATTTGAGTTGGAGTATGGAATTTATGTTATATAAATATTGTTGTTTGAGATAAGGATTTTTAAGTCAAATCCCAGCAACATTTATATTCATAGAAATTGAGATCGAGAGCCAATATTACTGTGATCGAGAGCCAACATTGTTTTTTTGAGTTATTTTGAAGACAATTGCAGACTGTTATATGATTTATCCCTTGAGCCAAGAATTGGTGTAGATTGGAACTGGACTAGCTTCTAACTTAAGTTAAATAGGTTCATTTACAAAGTTTAATTTGTTAATAAAATGGACAAAATTTATGGAGTATTAGAGTTACTAAATACTCTAATACTTTATAGTGTGGACAATACAATTATGATTGACAAATTCATTCTCACAAGACATTCAAACTCGCTTTCAAAATGCAAAAAAGTATATATATATATATATTTTTTAACAATTGGAGTCTCAACTTCAGCAAGAAGAATTACAATAATGGAGTCATCATTCTAAACTTTTTTTTGTTCAGAACATTGAGACATACTCCCATCAGCAGCAAGAATGTAAAGTTGAGGTTGATTCACATACAGTGCCTAGTTCAAGAGCAAATTTGCATGCAGAAGCATAAATTCAACTTGCACTTCCCAAGCTAATCATCAAACCTTGGGAAGAGCTTGTCAGAAACAAGTACATAACATGTCTTGGATATGATAAGGAGGCATCCTTTCATATTCCATATTACTCAAAGCCCATCAAATTTCAGAGTCCTAGATTTCTCCATGACAATTCACTTTCAGCTGTTCTAGATTTTGCTCCTCTTCCACAACAACAATAAAAAATGTTAAATGTCAACATTGTGACCAAGTTGGCCATACGAAAGATCACTATTTTGATCTTCATCCATGTGAGCACTGTCATAAAACCACTCATTCTTCACACAGATGCTTCAAAAAAAAACCTCCTGCAAGAACAAAGATTCATCTTGGATGGATTGCTTCTTGGCAAAGGGTTTTAATAACTAAGAAGATATTTCAGTCATATGTCAGAATCTCTTCTAGAATATTAAAAGGTCTTGCAATTGAGTTTTATCCATCTTCTCACCTTGTATCTGATAGGGGGGGAAGTGATGGTCATATAAAAGCTTCAAAGCCACATCAAGCGAGCTTGAGCCACACCTTTCCATACCAGATTCATCTTTGTAGCCAGAGACAAAGCATACCTTCGGTTGGTGGTCAACCTTAAACCCTATATATGGATTTGAGACCTCCATTTTTAGGTTGAGCTTCTCCCTCTTCAAAGAATTGGGGACACTTCCTCTAGAAGAAGACTTCAACTTCTTGCCATTTTTGGAAGAGTTATAAGAATTGCATTAAGAATTCCAAAGTTGGTGACCATCCTTAAACCACCACAGATTGAGACCTCCATTTTCAGGTCGAGGTTCTCCGTTTTTACACATGTTGCAGACCTCCCTTTTCCAGGTTGAAGGTCTCCCTCTTCAAAGAATTAGGAGCACTTCCTCTAGCAGAAGACTTCATCTTCTTGCCAGTTTTGGAAGAGTTTCAGGAATTTTGTTAAGCATTCCAGTGTTGGTGGTCATCCTTGAAACACCACCTTATGCCAACATTTCAGAGAGCACATTCATCCTAGTGTTGCCATTCATTTTTGCACATTTTATATTACAACTCTCTTCTTGGACTTATACACACCCCTTCAGATCCCCGAATGTTCGACACCTAATCCACCAAGGGTTAAGGTGTGGGAGCTAGACAGTCAAAGGGAGTCCAAGAGACATTGGAATATTAATCCAACAGTCACACCAATGTATTATAAATGTACGTATATGTTAATAAGAAATGAAATTCACTATTCTATCATTCATGATTTTTCACATTCATGTGTGCCTAACAAAATGTGTGGAATCCCAAAGGTCCCACATGGAATGCAAAAAGTCACTAGAAATTTCTAAAGTCATGTAGAAGCTCAAATGTCACATAGGAATTCGAAAAGTCACATGGGAGCTCAAGAGTAATGAGGGAAGGTGAAGAGTCACATGGGAGGTGGCGAGTCACCCCATTTGTTATAAATACGCCCTCATATCTCAAGAGGAATGACTTTGAACTTTTCACCTTGGCTTCTGTAGCTTGGCATAGGGGAGAAGATCTTTCTTTGGAGGAGCAAGTAGTGACTTATTGTTCCACTATTGGGGCTAGTGTTGCATTGTTGTAATCGTGTATATTGGACTTTCACTTAATATATGAAGCTCTCAGAGCTAACACACTTTCATGCATATGTTGTGAATGATTGTAAGACTATTCTTTCGTTGTTTGCAGTGTATGTTTATGTTTACATATCCTAATGAAAATGAACTATTTCGTTGGCATTGGTGTGCATCTGGTTGAATATGCATTGTAACTTGATTTTATGATTGTGGTTATCTTATGAAATACTTTGTAGGTTAACTAACAATTCTTTCCATGCTCTTATGTGTCTCTTTTAGGATAATACTATTAGTTTTCTTCTTTTGACATATATTGCAATTGTATGTCTCATAATGTCAACTTACTTGCTTGTTTCACATATTGTTTACATAATATTTTATGTTGATAATTGCAACCAAAGAAAATCCCTAAGAATTATGACAACTAGCCTTATTTTATGGTTGGGGCTCCTACCCCAAATGGTGTGAGGTCTAGTTGGGACTTCATACCGGGGAGACCCCCTTTGTTGGCATATTTCCAACACCATCAACAAGTAGCGCTAGAAGGAGGGCCATATGAAAAGCTAAGCCTATTCAGTCTGTTTTGAATCTCTCATATAAAATTGCTTCTTCCTAATTGAACATAATCTCGATATGTTTTTCGAACATATCAAATATTTCACTCCCCACATAAATTTTTTATAAATTGCCTCAATTAAAGTTTGTTGGAAAGGGTGGAACATCCATAGTCGAGCATACATCTCAATTTCTCAAGTTTGTTTGTTTGTTTATTTGTTTTTATTTTTTTATTTTTTTATTTTCACGAAGTAATTGTGAAGATGTTGCTCGTAAATTATTCACCCTCACACTTGAAGGTCGAGTTAATTTGTGGTGTCATACCTTACCAACTGCTTCCATTCATTCATTTGAACAAATTTTCAAGGAGTTTCATCAAGCCTTTGAAAAGTATGGTCACTGAGATGTTTATAAAATGATTAATCAACTTAGAATGAAGCCTGATGAATCAATAGAGGATTTTTCCAATAGATTTATTCACACATGCTATGCGTTTCCTGAAGAATATGTGGATTGTGATTTATTGGAGGAAAAGGTTTAGCGTTTGGTTCAAATCTCTTTGAAACATTGTGAATATGAATCTTGGTTGATTGTGTTCTCCCAACTTTTATTATTCATGATACACCTCTAATCTCAGAGGAGGAACCTACTGTCCCTTTTGTCCCTTGTTCTCCTCCCTTTTTGTTTCCTAACAAGGTAGTCTCTGGTGTTATTGTTGAAGTTGGGAAATATGAAAAAGAAATTGTTGATCCTCCTCTTCCGCCTTCTTTTGCTTCCCATGGTAAATACCTTATTCGAGAAAAATTTCAATGTTCTAATAAATCTATGCAGCCTAAGGTGAAGATTGATCCCTTGATTCCTAAAGATCACAAAAAATATTGAACTGATACCATTAAAAGTGTTTTTTCTTCAAGGGATACCCACCATCTCTTATTATCTACATCTCATGGCCCTTGCTACCTTGATTCGATTGATCAATCTACTCCACAAGAAAGTCCTTTAGATACTCTCAATTCTTAATTCGTTGCCCCAATTTTTTATCAAGTACAAGGTGGTCACATTCCATAGGTAGAGGAGAGGAAAGGTGAATATACTTTTCCTTCATTCTCAGTTGACCTATAATCTTGTGATCTTGGCAATTAGTCAAATGAAATCAAATATCTTAACCAGGAGAAAGTCTTGGACAATCATTATTTTAATGACCATGATCCAATTGATGAATGCCTAGGTATATAGACTAATATTTTGATTTCTCAAGAAGATATTCTCATAGGAACTTCTTCAACTTACTATCCCTTGTGTCCTGCTCCTCGTATGAATCAACTTGTGATGAAAATGTTCCATGTTCTTTGAATATACAATCCAATGAGATGAATTTTGAATTGACACAAGGCAGTGAGGTTATCCATGATGAAAAATCAATGAAATCATATACCATCCATCCCTTGCCTTGCGAACTCCAGTCTTGCATCAAGATAATCCTTTAGTTTAGGTTTCTCATGAGATTTCTTCTATCTATACATCTTAGATACAGAATCAGAAGAATCTTATGACCTAATCAATCCATTTCTTTAGGTTGAAAATATGATCAAACCAATGATGTAGATGGCTAACATCTAGATAATAGTGATCCTATTGAAATAAATGATAGTAGTTTTCCACGTGGAATTCATTATCTGACTCAGCTCTCAAAATATAATTATTCAACATTTGAAAGTTCCGAGACTTGTTAGGGAGTTGAGGCACTTCAAATCTCATTGATGGTTATGTCAAGTTCTCACAATCCTGATGAGGTCATCGAACTAGGTCAAATATGGGCTTTCTCACATAATTCTCCTCTTCACATTTTTTCACTGGATGCAAACTCATTATTGAAACATTTTGGGTTTTTCCAACATAATTTTTCTAATTTTCAATATTGGGTTTTTGATCACATACTGGATTTTGTTTTAGTTAATTCATCTTCATGTAAACCTCTTGCATTGAAACAAGGATTAGGATGCACACATTTCAAGGATGCACAACACTATGAAGCCTATCATCTGATCATCAAGGTAAAGATTAACATTGATCAAAGAATTCATATATGTTAAGTGATTTTGTGAACAATCAACGCCTAATCTTTATTTTGAATGTTATGAAGCTAATCATTTTCATTATGGCCCAATCAATCCTTTCGATTAACATTCAATGCTCAAATCATTTAGTGGATAAAAACCCCTATGCTGATATGGATATTAGATTTGATTTGACATGTCTTTTTAAATTTTTTTCAACATTCTATTGCAATTGGTTTCCCATAGTTACAAGGTTAGAAATTATTTTTAATTCCCCAACATTTCTTATTACTGGTCTGGTATGGAATTGGACACAAAGGGAACTAATTAAGAATCAAGAATATTGTATGTCAAGCCACCAATCTGATCATAACACTGGGTCTAACAACTGTCATTTAAATAATCATTTTCCCACTAGTATATCTGATGATATTTGTTTTACATCGATTGATCTTGTTGAACCCATTGATCTTTATGATTTATCATTTCACCGTTCAAACATTTGTCAAGCAATTTAGGCACTTCAACCTTTGCTGATGGTTATGTCATGTCCTCACTATCTTGACAAGGTTTCTGAATGAGACTCTTTGCAAGATTCTCCCCATGATTTGAATGCACTAATTGAAAGTTCATTCTCCCAAGAGTTTCAATGTTTTCAAAAGGATTGTTTCGAATTCCATGATTGAATATATGATTGGTTGGAAACATATTACTTAGCAAGCTCTGTCGTAAATAATAAGTTTCGATCTTTCTTGATGTTTTCTAAGAATGAGAACATAGATGAAGGTACATTCACGAGAAGATTTCAAGGTTTGTATGATTGTGGTTCTAATCGAAAAGGTAAGGTTGCAGACTGGTTAAAGTTAGCATTTATGGCACTTGTTTCTACTAGTTGGAAATACCTTCAATATTTTGCGCAAGATATTGAAGTTGACATCTGTATTTATGCACATTATTTTATACTGTTGTTAATTGCTCGTATCTTTATGCTTGCAGGTCGGGATCAACTTATCTGGGTACACTGGAAATTTCACTTCACTTAGCCTTGAACTTCTGGCCGGTTAGGTTAGGAGTAGGTCTAGTCACATTGTAGTTTTTGTTTTGCATTGCATTGACCCTCCATTTTGCTTCTCATCTAGTCTTTGCATTTGTTTTGTTTTCTTGATTTATGTTTTGCATTATTATTTTTATTTCACTCTTACATTTCGTTTCTTTCACTTTTTCCTTTCTTGGTTTGTCATGTCTTTTCTTTTTGTGTTTTATTTAATAAGATTGTGCATGGAAATCGTTGTTGTCTCACTCAAAAGAAAATGTAGCAAAGCTTCAAAAGGGCTTGTTGACAAATGTCAATACTTGGTTAACTTTTGGTCCCTCTTCTTTGGTTGGGTTTGACATATTTAAGGTCAATGATGTCTGAATGGAAAATACGATTCATTCAAACTTAAATATATAAGCGTAACCATGATGCCCGTATTTATTTTAGGATCTTCATTCCTTAACTCTGTATGGTAATTGAATGGTGTTTTGCTTGCCTATCCAATCAAGTAGAGAAGGGAAAGGAGAAAACTAAGAGAGAGATTATTAATTTTAGAGTTATATAATAGTCTTTGAAGGAATAACCTCTCTTGCTCTCAATAAGTTAGGATCCCTCTTCCACCTTAGCGATATAAATATTGAGAAAATTCAAATGATCATATTGAAAATAAAATAATGGGTGAAAGGAGAGAGAGGCTTCCTGCATAGAAAGGTGAAGTAAGCAATTTTTTCGGGGTACTTAACAAGCTTGCTGGCAGCGAAGCAATGCTTGTGTTCCAGTAGTGACTCTGTCGGGGTACTGGATAATCCAGATGGTAGCGGAGTAACACGAGAGATGGAACTAAACTTTGATCATCTTAAACTCGTGAATATATATTATCCTTCTTCATGATCAAAATAATTACGATATGTTAAGCTTTGTAATTGTTTTTATTTAAGAAAGGGAATAAGAGAGACTATACTAATAACTGGGATAAATGGGGAAGTTGAGGTAGTCCACACGATTGATCAATACTTCTTGAAATACGAACCTCTATGCATAAAACCAAACCTAAACAGAGAAGTTGGAGTTCTTCCAGTTTGTCACCAAGTGTTGTTGCTGTGACAAACACCCTCCAAATTTTTTCCTACACTTGAATTTTGTAGCCCCCTTATGATCCTATGATCTATCATCTCAACTTTTTCATGTTCACTTCATTATTAGGTGATGCATTTCCAAGTCATTAAGTTTTCTTGTGAGATCCTAACTGTCAAAGTCATTTTCTTACACATTCTTATCTTTCGATGCATACATAAGCACACACTTTCCTAAAAATCCTAGCATTCCATGATTATCCTTTGAAGATAGGCATTGCGCAGTCTTGGAAGACAATGCCTACAGTGATTGTGTAGCCTTTAGTGCTAGACATTTTACAATTCTCACAAATCATGTAGTGCCTGACGATAGTGCTTTCACAACTGATAGGGCATGTGACTACGTAATCCATGTGGACATCCAATGTGCAATTTTATTTGAGAGTGTCCCTCACTCTTAGTTGCAAATGTACCATCATCTAGGTGAGTTTCCCAACTGTCATTTTTTGTTTCATAAGTGTCACTTTCACTTTCACGATTGTTATTTTTGCTTGCTTTCACTTTTGCAAGTGTATCTTTTTCTTTCTTTAGCTTTTACATGTGTCACTTTCACTTTCTTTAGCTTTTGTAAGTGTCATTTTCACTTATTCTTATTGTTGCAAGTGTCACTTTTGATTATTTTCACTCCCGCATGTGTCACACTTTGGCGCACCACTAGAGGTAGCTCTAGCACACTCTTCTACATTAGTTGATATTATATATCATAAGAATATGTTCTAGACACTCTCCCATGGCTTAACACAATTTTTGGTTGCATTCGACACTTGTGTCATAACTCGTATTTTAAGTGTCGGAAAGATACGTTTCAACTATCACACTTAGAAATAAGTGTTGATTTGTTTTTGTTTAAAGGTATGCATGTAGATCTTGAGTATTTTGGATTCTCTTGGCTTGTGTTTGAAGGTATAAATATGTGTGAATTTTTTTTGGAACCTATTTATATCAAGTATTCTCTCTTGTTCCATTGATCCAACACTTAGCCATTTTTGGGTTGTCCCTCGTCTTCACACTTTGCATACCTAAGCTCCTAGCTACTGTATGAGTGCATTGTACATTCTTAGCAAACAAGGATGCATCATTTACCTATTAGAACTACACATTGCACTATCCTAAGGTAAACCCCTTCCAAAAACACATTGCACAATCTTGAACTATAGTCTCTCAAGTCTTTACTGCTCACGCTTTCTCATTGTGTCGAGAGTTGACTTTTTCTTTCCTCTATTATGCATTGAACAACTCTAGTAGACAATGGATCCTCCTCTTGATCACCAATGAAGATAAATGTGCAATTCATTGAGTCTATCCTTCAATCATTGCACATTTCTCAGTTACAATGGCTAGCCTTTCCATTCCTGCTGACTGAAACCCCTCATTGCACAATTACTTGCCTTGTCTTGCCTCCTATTGTGCATTATGTAGTTATAGTGGATAGTGGGGTCATTGCCTCATCCTTGTGAATCTCAATTACAATATCCATAAATCCTATTCCCTGAGCATTACATAATGCATAGTCACAGTCAACTATCACTCCACCTTATCTCTTGGACTTGCCCATTGTATAGAAGCTTTGTCAATCCCCTCCTACACTACGAAATGCATAGTTCTAGTTAGAAGTGAGGCATCCATGAACCCTTGCAACAAAGAAATTTGCAATACCTTCTCTCTCTCTCTCTCTCTTGGGCAGCTTCAACCCTCAATCCTTTAGTCACTATCTCTGGTACTTCACACACATGATTGTCTCTTCCTCTTGCCTTAGTGTAGTGCACATTTATAGTACATAATGTCCCACTTGTTACCTCTTGTAACTGCGTAATGATCCTAAGGAAGCCTATCCCTCTTATCCCTTTCACAAACCCATCACAGTCAACACTTTCCATGAGCAAGCAAAGGTAGAATAGTTAGCTTTCAGACTGATGTTGGCTTGTCATGAGTGGACTTTATTTGCAGGTGTTATCATGTCAACATGGAAAGGTGATGCTCAAGGGGGTTATTAAGGAGATGTTAGAAGAAGGAACTTGTGAAGAAGAAGCAAAAGGAGGATCACCATGAAGGAATCTGTTGTCGCTGTGACAAACACCCTCCAAAATTTTGCTTATACTTGAATTTTGGAGCCTACTGAGGATCTTATGGTCTATTGTTCTATGGTCACTTCATGGTCGATTGATGTTCTACTAAGTGTCTGAGTCTTCTTCTGAAACTCTAGGTGTCAAAGTCAACTTTCTCACACATGCTTAATGAATTCGCAAACACATATCTTTTTATGCAAGCCTAGATAGGGATGTCACAACTCTTGAAAGTAAGGTTTGCACAATCAATATTGACCATGATGTTGAAAAAATGTAGCAAGAAAGGCTCAATTTGACTACAACCTCAGTCAAATTGAGTAAAATCGAATTTCCACATCAAAAAGACAACTTGGAGGTAGCTAACTAGCATGACAAAGATCTTGTCACTTAGTTAACTTTGTAAATTCGAGTTAGAGGGCTTGGAGTTTTGTTATGCATGTGTGATTGATAAATCTTAATAATCCAGTTCAAGTATTTTTAGTTGTTTTCAGTTAACTTACCTCTAACAATTTATAGAGTCAATTGAAGGTTAGTTTTGCAGTGGGACAATAGTATAACTCATAGATCTATGAGTTAATTGATCAATTAGCCCAAAATATCTAGTGCATGTAGAGAACTCAAGTTCCTCAACTGAAGTGGAAATGCCAAGGAAGTGTAACATGAGTTGTCGACTAGTCTTGAGTGTATAGGTGTTGGATGCAATCAATGATCAATCCTTGGGAATTGCACAATCAATTTGGAGGAAATTCCTAAAGAATAGCGACCTGTTTGCCCAGTCTTTTCACAAGGAAATAAGAGGCTAGGTGAGAAAATATTTGGCTAAGTATTGGCCAGAGGTTCTCGTTGAGCAGACAAAACAATTATTCTTTTTCAAGTTAAGCTCAAAGCTAGAGATAACAATTGTAATAGATTCTCTATTCATTTGTTTAATGCAAAGAGGCTTGATGGTTTTTTCCCAGTTGGGTTCCACTAGAAATCACTATGTATTTGTGCTTTTTCTTATTGCATGTCTATGCATGTTATTCTAAATTGTGAGTTTCATTCCGCAGATCAATAGAGTAGAATTATGTATCTTGATTTTAGATTAAATTTCTTAGAATTCACATTAGAACCAATATTTCAAACTTATCTGTCAAAGAATTATTGAACTTGTAGCTTTTGTGCAACAATTTTCTTCAAGAGCAGGAGGATGACTTTCAATAGACTGATATTGGAGTATGGTTGGAGGGTAGCTCGAATTTCATAGCCTGGAAGTAGTTCTCAATGAAAATGGTGTGTTAGAATATGTTAAAACTGAAATTGCTAAACCTCTATAATGGGATGCACAACAATTATCATAATGGAAGAAGGATGTTTCAGGGACTAGGATAATTCTTCTAAAGGTGTGAGAGACCATGTGCTCTCAAATCTCCTTGGAAAAGAGACACCATTTTCTATGTGGAAGGCACTGACTGAGCTATTAGAAAATAACAGTGACCATAGGAAATTGGCCCTGAAAGACAAACCTCGAAACATTAAGATGCTGAATAATGATACTATTCCACAGTATCTCTCCATATTTACACAAGTTCAATATGAGCTTGGAGGGGTTGGTGTGAATGTTGCAGAAGATGACCCAGTGAGCCTAACTCTTCTAGGCCTTCCAAAATCTTGGCACAACTACCAAGAATTTGCGAATGGAAGTGAAAAATTACCGAATTGGGAAAGGTTGTGGTCTAATTTGGTTCAAGAAGAGTTCAGGAGAAATAATCGGGATGGAACATCATCCAAATTTGAGGATGAAGAAAATTTTACATATGTTGGAAAGGGGAAGAAGGGAAAAGGGAAGAAGACCCAGAGAAAACCTGAATTCGACCAAAATAATAGAAAGAAGAAAAACATGATCAAGATAAAATGCTTCCACTACCACGGGTTCGAGCACTATGAAAAAAAATGTTTGCACAATAAGTCTACTAAGAATATTTCAATAGGAGAAGTAGGTGAAGCAGTGGCTTCACAATTTGAATTAGACTTTGCCCTAATAACATGCATGGCTAAAACTGTTATGGTGAGTGTGTGGTACCTTGATTCCAGTGCTTCGTTCCATATGATAAGGTGTAAGGAGTTTTTTAGTAACCTGGAGGAGAAGGATCTCCAAATGCATATATAAATGGGGGATGATGGGAGGTATAGTGCTACATGAATTGGTACTGTCACCTTTGAGAGGGATAAATCATCTCCTCTTTGCCTAAAATATGTTATGCTTGTACCTAGGCTAAAGAAGAACCCGATCTATGTAGCAGCATTGGAGGATTATGGCTATGATATTATTTCAGTATAGGGAAAGCCTTTTTGAGACACATAGCTACCGAGAAAGTGAAGCAGATCGAAGTTTCAATGAAGAACCTATAAAAAATTGAGGTGGGATATTGCACTGCATTGAGAAGTAAGGAAGAAAAAGTGTAGAGTCAAAATGTTGGAGAACTCTGGCATAGAAGATTGGGTCATCTAGACCACGATGCCTTAAAAATCATGCAACAAATAAGCACCGACTTCCCTAAAGGATCCCTTGACTAGCAGGATGTTTAAAAGGGTTTCACATTGGGGAAATATGTCAAAGCCAGATTCCACGACCGAGAAAGCAAAGCAAATGTAATCCTAGAGTGAGTCCACTCTAATGTACGTGGACCCTTTTCTATAGCCTCCACAACAAGGCATAAGTACTGTGTTATTTTTATTGATGATTTATCTAGAAATTGTTGGATCTTCTTCATGCGGAAGAAGGATGAAGTTTTCTCAATTTTTTTTGAGCTCAAGGCATTACTTGAGAAGGAGACTGGGAAGAAGGTGAAGGCTCTCTACAGTGACAATGGAGGTGAATTTGTTTCACATGCCTTCAAATATTTCTGTGTGAAAGAAGGTATTCAAAGGAACTGACAACACCCCATAACCCACAACAAAATGGGGTAGCTGGAGGGAAGAACAAAAGCATAATGGGAGAAGAAAGGGCCATGTTGCATGATTAGGGGTTGCCATTACATCTATGGGTAGAAACATGCAACATTACAATATACTTGCAGAACCATAATCCTTATAGGATACTTGGTATGATCACATCGGAGGAAGATTTCTCTGGGAGAAAGCATGATGTGTCTCATTTAAAATTTTTTGGAGCTTCAGTTTATTTCCATGTCTCCAAGTATTTGAAGAATAAACTTGAGCCTACAAAAGAGTTGGGAGTTTTTGTAGGATACACTGAAACTCCACACAATTTTCGAGCATATTTTCCTTCACCGAGGATGATAGTTTTAAGGAGAGATGTCAAGTTCGGTGAGGACAATGCTATGAGATGCTATCTGGAATGAGAGATGAGTATACCACTAGATTAGGAGCTTCTAGCTCCAAAGGAAGAGACTCAAGATGGGCTTTAGGATGTTGTGGAGTAGCCACATGCATTGGAGCAAACAAGAGGCAGAGTGGAGGCACCCACACAACCATAATCTTCCATAGAGGGGAGAAAGAGAACTAAATAAGTTGATAGATTGTTGCAAGATGTAGGGGAGAATGTGGGACCCCCCACATCTCAGTGTAGGTAGAGGAGTTCACCTGATAGGTACACTATTTACATGGCTCTCATGACAAAGCACATTGAGACAAAGCCTCCCTCATTTGAGGAAATAGTTACTCAACCAGTTTGGGCTGATGCCATGGTGGAAGAATACAAATCTATCATGTAAACAATGTGTGGGAGGTGGTGCCGACACAAGACGGGAAATCAGTGGTTGGTTCGAGATATATCTACAAAGTGAAGCATGCAACAAATGGGAGCATCGAGAAATACAAGGCTAGATTTGTGGCCAAAGGATTCTCTTAGATTGAGGGAGTGTAATGCGATGAAAATTTTGCACCAGTTGTAAGATATTACTCAATCATATCCATTCTAGCACTGGTTGCACAGATGGGGCGAGAAATCCACTAGATGGATGTGAAGACCACCTTTCTTAATGATGTTGTTAAGGAGGAAATTTACATTGAGAAACCAAAAGGATTTGAGACATATGATCAAGATTCACATGTGTGCAGACTCAAGAGAGTATTGTATGGTCTCAAACAAGCACCTTGAGCATGGTAAACTTGAATAAAAAATTATCTCATTAGATTGGGCTTCACCAAAAGTGAAGCATATGGGAACCTCTATCACATTGTGGTAGATGGTAAGTTACTTATTCTTGTTTTGTATGTTGATGATTTAATATTGACAGGTGATGAGCAGTTGATTTTCTCTTACAAGGGAATTTGAGATGAAAGACATGGGCCTCATGCATTACTTCCTCTGGATGGAAGTATCGCAGGGTGATGGTGACTTGTTTGTGTCACGACACAAGTATGTTATCGAGATACTTCAAATATTTCACATCATTGGAGAATTGTAAGCCATGGACACACCTCTAACTACAAACTGGAGGAAGGATAATGCCACTTCAGGAAAAGAGGTTGATGCTACCATTTACAGGTAGCTTGTGGGTTCACTAATGTATCTTGTGAACACACAACCCAACATGTGCTATGCATTCAACCATATTAGCCAAGCTATGGTGAGGCCTACCAAATTATATTGGAAGGCAAAAAATCATGTGTCACGATAACTTAGAGGCATTACCCAGTATGGATTATGGTATAGCCTGACAGAGGGAGTGAAGCTATAAGGCTTCACACATGTAGACTAGGCAGGGAGTCCATCCAACAGGAAAAGTACACCAATTGATATCTTCAGTGTTCGCTCTATATCTATTTAATATTGCAATAAGAAGCAAAGGTCTTTGATGCTTAACTCAGCAGAGGCTGAATACATGGTTGCAAGTCAAGCAGCATGTGAAGAAATCTGGATGAGGAAAATACTTGTGGGACTATTCAGTCAGGAGATGGATTCGACAATGATATATTGTGATAATAAGAGTTGCATTAATCTCTATGAGAATCTGGTATTTCATGACAGGTTCAAGCACATTGATATTCGCTATCATCATTTGTAGGATTGTGTGCAAAGGAAAATTATGTTGCTACAATACATTCCAACTGAGGAGCAATATGATAACACCTTGAAAAAGGAATTTTCAAGAGGTAAATTCGAATTCTACAGGTTCAGGATAGGGGTGGTAGAAAATCCCTTTCTTGCCAAGAGGGAGTGTTGAAAAAATGTAGCAAGAAAGGCTCAATTTGACTTTAACCTTAGCCAAATTGAGTAAAATCGAATTTCCACATTAGCAGGACAACTTTGAGGTAGTTAACTAGTGTGACATGGATCTTGTCACTCAGTTAGCTCAGTAAATTTGAGTTAGAAGGCTTGGAGTTCAGTTATGCATGTGTGATTGCTAAATCGTAGTAATCCAGTTTAGTTATTTTCAGTTGCATTCAATGAACTGACCTATAACTATTGATAGAATTAGTTGAAGGTCAGCTGTCTAGTGGGACAACAATTTAATTCATATATTTGTCAGTGAACTGATCAATCAACCCAAAATAGCTAGTGCATGTAGAAAATTGTAGTTCCTCGACTGGAGTGGAGATGACAAGGCAGTGTAACATTAGTTGTAGAATAGTCTTAAGTGTATAGGTGTTGCATGCAATTAGTGATCAATCCTTGGTAATTGTGTAATCATTTTGGAGGAAATTCCTAAAGAATAGGGACCAATTTCATCAGGCTTTGCACAAGGAAATAGGAGGCTAGGTGAGCAAATATTTGGCTAAGTGTTGGTCACAGGTTCTCATTGATAAGAGAGAACAATTATTCTTTTGCAAGTTGAGCTCATAGCTAGAGCTATCAATTGTAATAGATTCTCTTTTCGTATGATTAATGTAAAGAGGCTTGAGGGGTTTTTCCCAGTTGGTTTCTCCTAGAAATCACCATGTATGTTTGGTTTTTCTTATTGCATGTCTATGCATGTTGTTCTAAATTGTGAATTTCATTCCGCAGACCAGTAGAGTAGAATTGTGTCTCTTGATTTTAGATTAAATTTATTGAGTAGTTACAATTCTATCAAATTTCTACAAGTGACAACACAATCTATAAGCATAGTGTACCACACAACCTATGTTTATAGTCAGTGCACACATTCCATTGACAATCCCCCTCACTCTTGTTGCAATTGTACTTCTATTCTAGTGAATTTTCTCAACGGCTGCTTTTGTGCACCTTTGCTTTCAAATGCATCACTGTCACGTTCACAACTGTCATTTTTGCTAGCTTTCACTTTAAAAAGTGGATTTTTCATGTTATCTTCACTCTGGCATGTGTCGCTTTCAATTTCCTTTTTTTTTCAAGTGTTGTTTTTAGTTTTTCCTACTGTCGCAAGTGCCGCTCTTTACCATTTTCACTCTTTTATGTGTCACGTCTTTGCACATTAATAAATGCATATATAGAGCATTATCCTACATTACATGGTCCTATATATCATTAGAATATTTTCTAGACACATTACCATATCTTAACGCACTTTCTGGCCACAATTGACACTTGTGTCGCAACTTGTATTCTAAGTGTCGCAATGCAGCGTTTCAACGGTCACGCTTAGAAATAAGTGTCACTTTGCTATCATTTCAAGATGTGATTACTGTTAATGAGTCCTATGTGTTTCCTTTGCTTGTATCGATGGCTTCCATGTGTGTGATCTATGTTTAAGTCTTGTTCGAATGTTTTTCCCTCTCTTACTCTACTGGTCCCACACTTAACCATTCTAGAGCTCTTCTTGGTCCTCTTGCCCAGTGCAAGTTGTGAATACATTAACTCCCCTCTAGGTGGTGAGCACAACTTATCCCTGTGCCTCAATGATGAAATTTATCCTTCCTAGCCTTGTGCACTAAGTCCTCTTTAAGTTTAGCTCATATAAATGCACATTGAGAACCATCAAAGCATATTCATCTAATACTTATTGCATGCACTAACTCACTACACTGAGATTTGAAAAATTCATCCCCTTATATTTCATGGAGAATTTATAGTGGCCTTCTGTAAAATAAAATTGTGTAATAGAAGGTCTCTTCCCTTCCCAGTGCAATGAACACTCCCTGGGAAAAGTGACTTGTCTTCTGCTTCTTGCCTTAGTGATCCAAGATCTTTTTCTTAAAGATGCATAAAGAATTACATGAAGAGCATGTTAACCATAAAAACTAAAAGCACATAAAATGAAGAGGAAAGAGCATAACAAGTATGAGATCACGACACAAGAATTTGATTATGGATTTCACCCAATGTGGGCTATGGCTTTGGGCCTTGCTTAATAGTGGGGAGGCTTTCTCTTATTAAGAAGCATCAAGGAGAATAAGTACAAGAAAAATTGACTTAAAGACCCTTATACCTCCAAGCTGGAAGATGGTTGAAGAATAGAGAGCTCAGTTGCTGAAACTAACATCACCACTGAATTCTTGGTGCTGAGTGGTGAAAAATCGACTATAAATTTGTCCAATTCTGGCAAAGTCACTTTCTGCACCCCACGAAATCTTTCTGATACCCCCAAGATTCCTTGGGCAAGGTTTCGACCTTTGCCTGGATTGTGGTTCCTCTGGTCCATTGCGCTGTACTCATGCCTCTATAAAAAGGTGAATTTATATGCCGACAGAGTGGTGGATTTTAGAAAGCTGCTTCTTGTGGTGTAGTGGTTCGGCGGAGAAAGGGAGGTGGGGAGGTCGGGGGTTCCAACCCTGCCGACCCCCCAACATTGGCATATTGTTTTGATTGTGTTAATTACCAGAGCGTGGTTTATTGACTGCTGGAACCTACGCTGACTGCTAGCATGTGACCACTGCACCCATCGTTTAAGTGACTGATGGTTTGATTTATCATTGCCTCTTTGTATATATATATATATATATATATATATGGATTGAATGTTTGTGAGATCACTCGATGGGGGCCAACCACGTGGGTCGGGTGGGTTCGAGCCCCATCGGTCTCAACCTTTAATTGTTATCCCATGTTTATGTATGATGGGTGGGGTCCGCACCACACGACCTCGACCCAACCGCTACCAAATAAATATGTATATTTTTTGGAGATATGCGGAGTGTGGGTGACAGCCTGCCCCCCTTGCCCACTTTTTTATTTTATTTTTGTTTTTCAATCCAACGATATACATTTTTTTTTTTTTTGAAATTAAGGTGTTATATAAAAATTAATCATCCCATAAATTCACCTATTCTCGGGAGATGGATTCCGGGCGTTGGTCCCCAGTCAATTTGTTGCCTCCTTAAGCCTGCCACTTGTCCACTTAGACCAAAACTTTGACCAGTAACTCGACCATACGAACTCATATTTGAGTGTTGTTAGCACCGTTGTAATCAGGGCGACGAGCACTTCGATCTGGTTTTGGTTTTGCGGACATATGACTACTTTAATTTTTGAGCTATTTTTAAGGCCACTTGTACTTTGAGATCCTCTTGGATCACTTAGCCAATTGCACAATTTTCCTTCCCAATGAACCTTCTTTAGCACATGTCTCATTTCTTGTGGGTAGTCAATCACTCTAGAAGAAAAATGCGGTAGCATAATAAATTTCCCTACTTACCTAGCACATGTCACAGTTATAATACATAGTATTTCCTTCTCTGCTCACTGGAACACCTCACTTCACCATGCCTTGTTCTGCTTGCCTTTGTCTCACGCGTTACAGTTCTAGTGGATAGTGGAGCCTTTCCTAGATCACTATTGAAGAAAATTGTTCTCTCCCTTAAGCTTGCCTATCAGTTACAACGCATGTCACAATTTTAGTCAGGAAGCCATTAACCCTTGTCCAATAGACTCCCTCACTACGCAGTCACTAAGTTTTTCTCTTCGTCCCTAGCACATGTCACAATTCTAGTCCATAGTCAGGGCCTCCCCCAGTCACTGTGAAGCTTAAATGTACTATCATTTTCTTCTCCTCCTTTGAGCCCTGCACATGTTGTAGTTTCAGTCAACAATCTCATAACACTGTCTATTGCACTGGACATAGAAGGCCCCCCCTTTATAGTGCATGTTTCAATTAGTGACGAGTGGTGTGTTCCTTAACCATTTCTAAGATCAACTGTGTCATTCCTAGCAAGCCTTTCTTCTTTAGTCCTTACCCAGGCCCAACACAAGCAACTTCTTCCATGAGTAAAGTAGGGGTAGAGTAGATGATTTCAAGACTGATCTTGCCTTGTCATGAGAAAACTTTTTTGGTATGTGTACCACCTCAATAGGGCAAGGAGATTCTCAAGGAAAACATCAAGGAGAAGGAATAAACAAGCACTTGCAGACAAGGAGCACAAAGAAGAACCATCATGTTGACATGGTGTAGATCCTAGACCATGATAGAATAAATACATCTCATATTACCTTGGAAGGTTCCAACACTGATCCAAGACCCTTTTGAGGGTAAAGATGAAGTACAAAGCATATATATCATCAAGTACACAAGACATAGCAACAAGGACAGTCACATGTGGACCCAAGAGTCAACAGAAATTCAAAGGTCATTTAGGAGTCCAAGAGTCATGAGGATAGCTCAAGATTCATAGAGGATATGAAAGGACCTTCATCAAGGCTTTGATTGGTATGATTATAGATATGTCCTTAAAAGTATTAATCAGCTAAGAATGAAGCCCAATGAGTCAAGTAAAGATTTTGCTAATAGATTCCTTCACCTATGTTATGAGTTTCATGAATAAAATATGGATTGGGATTTGATTAAAAGAAATTTTCAATGTTTGGTTAAAATCTTTTCATAAATTGTGAATCTAAACCCCTAGATAATTCTCTTCCCCCAAATTTTGCAAACCGTGAGACACCTCTAATTTCATAGAAGGAACCTACTTTTCCTTTTGATCCTTGTCCTCCTCCTTTTCTAGTACTAATTTGGGTGCTTCCTTGTGATGATGTTGAAGTTGGGAAATCTGGAAATCACATTTCTCATACATATTTTCATCCTTCCTCCACTTCCCATGTAACAACCTTGGTAAAAAATCCATGTAAAAATTAATAAAGGTAAAATAAGACCATGGTCATGGGACACGTATTCCAAGATGAACGTTGGGCAAAAACATAGTGATGGGGATCACTTGTGATTAATTAATATCTAAGGAAATTAGCAAAGGAAATAGCAAAGGATTTGGAAAGGCATGAGGTATTTATTGGCATTTTATTTATGAAAATAATGGAAATTATGAGAAAAGGGAGGTGAAAGGTCATAGGTTGCATGTGAGGAGGAAAATGAAGGAAAATAACAAAAAATGAAGAAAATAGAGGCCTCATTGATAAAATGGATCCTGAGGATCAGTTGGTACCTTTTGTCAGTTCATTTTTGGAGCTCTCTCTCTATTATCTCTCTCTCATACTCTTGGAGACTTAGAGTTTTCTTGGAGCACTCTTGGAGGAGTGTGGCAAACTTAGAGAATGGAGCAAGGAAAAGTAATAGCAGGAAAGTACAAGAGGACATCAAGATCAAAAACAACAACGAGTTTTTCTTGTATGTACCGAGTTTCATGTATGTTTTCCTCACTAGTTTTCGCATGCATGGCATATGCATATGGTTTCTTGGTTATGATATATCATTGGCATGGAGGAATGCCTAGATTGACATTAGATTTGCCTAGCCTTTCCATTTCCTGGATAGTCATGGTGTTGTGCATTCCCTTTTTTTTAGTTGGTTCTCATGTTCCTTTGGCCGTGGGTTTAGTTACTAGTTCTTGGAAGCCTTGGTTGGAAAAACTCTTTGGAACCCCTGTAACAACTTGGGTTGCGTTACTAGTCCTGGAATTCTTGGTTGGACAAACACTCTGGAAGCCCTTGGTGGGTTGAGTTACTAGTCCTAGAAGCCCTGGTTGGAAAAATGCTCTGGAATCCAAACACCAGTTGTGGGTTGAGTTACAAGTATTAGAAGCCCTGGTTGGAACAAATTCTCTAGAGCCCTAGACAACTTGGGTAGAGACCAATTTGGTGATGGTTAGTGATGTCCGACCATGAGGTGGAATCATTGGTTGAGGGTTGACATGGTTTGGCCTCTGGAAGCTCTAGATGGTTTTGATATATATAGATATATATATATGAGATCCCACATTCATGCTTGGAATATGGCACGGGGGTGGTTGGTTGAAAGAAAGATTTGGTTCAGCCTAGTCTACCGTCGGGTGGTTTGTGGAAGTTCCATACCTGGTCGGTTTATGCAACCATTAATAAGACCTATCTTTCTCTTTGGTATTTTATAGGTAAATATACTTGTTTATATGTGGCTTAGATGGCTGTTATATCCTTGATATTTCTGTTGGTTATATGTTGGTTATGAATGATTTTTATGACAGTGAAAATGTATGGCTCTCAACATGTTTTGGTTAATCACTAAATGTACAATGAATGTACGACTTAATAGATGGTAATGCAATTATTGTGATGAGGCATCAATTATTCTTAGTGATTCTATGATAAGTATGAGACCCCTGTCATGGCTAGTAGGGGTCCAATCAAGTGCTTGTTCAAGTAATTGCATTTGTATCATTCTTCCAATGTTATCTTTCATTTTTGGAAGTTTCGTGGAGTTCTGGGTAGTAACCTGAGCCCTGGCCCTGAAAAAGTGGCACATAATTCAGAGTTGTAGTCATAGAACTACCTGGGAACATCCATAGTCGCATGCATGCCCACGCTGTGGGAGCAACTATAGGGTTCCAACCACACTCATGACCATGTTATGGGAGAGAATGAGGGTTTAATGCAGTAAAAGGTTAGTTTGTTTAAGGAGGCTAGTCACCTGGAAGGTTTGGATGACTCCTAGGGGTTTTGTAGTATGTCTGGAAGGTCTGTGTAGTGTGTTCCGTCAGTTCCACTGCCTTAACTAACACATGGGTAGTTGAATCATATCATAGAAACTCTTCATCGCATGTTTACCCCGGTCGGCTGGTTACTTGGTTAGATGTGGGAGGAGGTTGGTACAGAATGGTATTAAAGCATGGTTCACCCCTCGGATTGGATGGGTGGTGTGTTGGTTATGCATTCATGTCGGTTGGATATGTGTTACTCATACGTGTGGTCTATGTGCTTGTTTCATATGCATGGTGTTGATCATGGTTGTAGTGATGTCGCCATGTGAAGGATGATGGGGTTGTCGTGGAATGTGTCGTCATGAGTGTATGTTGGTTATGCATGTCAATGCTTATATATCGTTATGCATACATTGATATGGTTGTTTTTGTCATACATGGGGTCATGATGTGTAGTTGATATGGTCATGCATTGATGACTGGACTATGGTTAGAATGATATTTATATGTTATTATATCTATATGTTGTATGTATATATGTTGTTATGATTATGTTTACACAAGTATCACGCTAAATTGGCTGATCTTACAAAAGAGATATCCTCCCCAAATTACGCTAAGGTACATTTGTTTGTTTATGATTTGGTTTAGCTGACATAAGATGCCTTGTAGAAAAGAGATCAAGATGACTAGAAATATGGTAGACTACAGTTCACGAGATTCCCCTTGTGGATTAGATGAGAAATGTGGTGTTGGGAATTCTTCTAACTTAACAAACACACTGAGAATCTTGAAGGCATAAATAAGGATTTGTAAAGCAGACAATGACAGAATCATGTAGGCACATGAGAAACAAGCAAAAGTCAATGCATTAATCCTTTAGAGTTTGTCAAAATTGCAGAGACAGGGACCACTTCGGATCAGCCATAGGAAGGAGGACATAACTAATGGGGAATATGGAAGTAGATCTAATGGTGGGCACTAGTTAGATAGAGGGGAAACGATTAGAGATGGTAGTTCCTTGGACACTTCGGATAAGAGAGGTGATAGATACATGTACTATTCTAGTTCTGGTTCTGACAAACACTATGATCGTCATCATTATGATCCTTACAGGAGAAATGACAAGGGATATTTTCCATATGAGTTTAAGAAAGCAACGCCAACTACATTTGATGAAGAGATAAAGAAGTCACAGGATGTAGAATCATGGTTGCTTGGAATGAATTAGTTCTTCAGATTACACAATTATTTAGAGAACATGAAGGCTAGAATAGCTACATTCAGTCTTAAAGGTAAAGCAGATATCTAGTGGGAAGATGTAAATAATGTCGGAGATATTATGAGGAGTATTTGACTTGGAGTGAGTTTGAGAGAATATTCAAGAAGAAGTATTTATCGAAGAGGTACTATGACGACATGGAATTTTTTATGAGCTAAAGATGGGATCTATGACCGATGAAGAGTACACTAGCATATTTTTGGAGTTGTTGAGGTGTGTGCCTTACCTCAAGGAGGAGAAGGCCAAGATTCAAAGATTCATCTGCGGGTTTCTGATAGTGTTCAAAGACATGATTAAGTTTGATGAGACTAGATCATTGGAGAAGCCCATCTAAAAACTAAATCATTGTTATGAGTTGAATCAAAGCACAAATATGATACTAAGTTGGATTGGAAAGGTAATGCAAAGAGAAAAGGAAAACGGGACAAGAAGAGAGCAATAACTCAAGGTACAAGTAATAAAGAGAATGAAACACCATCTAAGAAGTTCAAGGCATCTAACAGAGGACAGGGAATTCGATCTAAGGAGAAAAATGAGGATGAAGGCTGGAAGACTTTGCAGTGTTGGACCTGTGGAGGAGAGCATCATGAGAGTTTGTCCACAACATCAAGGTGGTATACTGCAGATCTACAATGTTTATGAGGCACAAACATTGGGAGATGTTGGACAAAGTATTCCTAGGATCTATGCAGTGCTGGATAATAGGCATGCAAATCACCAGGCATCTATTATCGAGATGGATGGTAAGATTTGTGATCAAGTTGTTTCTATTTTGATTGACCATGGGTCTAATTATTGTTATGTTAACCTTGACCTGGTGGATAAGTGTGGTTTGAATAAAGGAGTACATTCAGAGTCTTGGTTAGTGCAGTTGGCTATAGGTACAAAGAAGAGAATTCATCATTGGGTAGGAGTTTGTGCATTTGACTTGAATGGTATGCCTACCTCATCACATTTAAATGTATCATCGTTGGGACCATGTAATATGTTGTTGGGTATGGAATGGTTATATCTTCATAGGAACAAGGTGGATTGTTATGAAAAGGCTATTGAGTGCTTAGATGACAATGGGGAACAAAGAGTCTTGTAGGGTAAGAAGAAAACAACACCAATGAGAATGGTGACAAATATGTAGACCAAGCATAGTTGTAGGAAAGAGTGTGTGTTATTTGCAATGCATATTTCTAGTGACAGAGGTAAGGAAGTTGAGGATGAAAACATTTTGAGCAGGTACCCAATTCTACAACAGTTTTAGAATGTATTTCTTGCAAGGATTTTAGGGTTTCCACCTCACAGGGAAGTAGCCTATTCTATTGAGTTGGTACGAGGGGCATCATCAACATGTAAGGCACCTTACATGATGAGCACATATGAGTTGGTAGAGTTGAAGGATGTTGGGTTGTGTTATATTTTTTCCACGTAGTTAACAGGGGGTTTGAGGGGCACCTGTAACCCCACTTTATGGGGTCCGGGGCAGCGCCCCGGAAAATTTTGGTTTTGGACCCTATGTTAGGTTGGGCAGACCCACCTATGGTTTTGTGCATGATTTTCGCACATGTTTTTTGGATGCGATGGTTTTCGGTCCATGGTATTGGACGCGATGGTTTTCAGTCCATGGTATTGGATGCTTCGACATGTATAAATATGTATTATAACATTGAAAGGAACATAATGAAAAATCAAGCTGGTAGTCCCGGTTTTGGGATCTAGGGGAAAATATCTATGTATATGTGTTTTATGTGTTCTTCTCTCACATTATTTATTTTCTGTGTTTTATAATTTGTATGCAGGTAATTTCTGTACAGGGTTAAAACCTACATTTGGTATCAGAGCAGATTTGGCTTCAAGGGGACGCCTTTGTTGCTGAGGGGTTTCGCTCGGGTCTGTGGTAGACCCTGTTCAGTGGGAGATCTGCGAGATCGATTTTAGTGGTGAAAGAAGATGGCGAGCAGTGGAAAGATAGAGATCGAGAAATTTAATGGTTAGAGTTTTGAGTTGTGGAAACTAAAGATGGAGGATCTGTTGGTGGATAAAGATCAGTGGATCGCGGTAGATCTGGGTACGAAACCAACAGGCGTGTCCGATGAAGAATGGAAGAAGTTGGATTGGAAGGAAAAGAGCACAATACGATTGTGTGTCTCAGATTCAGTGTTGTTTAATGTATCAGGGGAAGCTACAACAAAGGCTTTGTGGGACAAGCTAGGGACTTTGTACCAATCTAAGTCTCTAGTGAATAAACTGTTCCTGCGGAAAAAGCTGTATAACTTGAGGATGAAAGATGGAGACTCGGTGACAAAGCATCTAAACGCATTTAATACTGTGGTAAGTCAGTTAGCATTTGTTGATATTAAAATTTTAGATGAAGATAAGTGCATCAGTTTGTTGTGTTCTCTACCGAATTCGTGGTATAGTCTGGTTATTGCAATAGGTAGCAATGCAACTGCCTTGCAGTTTGATGAAATAGTCTCAACCTTGCTGACGGAGGAGATGAGACAGAAAAATATGGAGAGCCAAAATGGTGATGCCTTGTCTGTACGAGGACGGTCCCAGAATAGAAACAAAAATAAGTCATCGAGTGGGAGATCTAAATCTCTAGGAAAACCTGTAAAGGTGGTGTGCTGGAAATGCGGAAAGGAAGGCCACTTCAAAAGGGACTGTAAATCTAAAGCTCCTGACAAAGGAAAGGGATCTAATGAGGCTTCTTCTGTAGAGGCAAAAACCAACTCAGACAAAGGTGGGGATGTGTACTTGGCTTCTTCAAGTACACATGTAGATCATGAGGTATGGTTGATTGACTCAGGTGCATCCTTTCACTTCACTCCCCATAGAGAGGGGTTATATGAGTATCAGAAATATGATGGTTGTGATGTCTTCTTGGGGGATGACAGGAAGGATAGAATCATTGGTCATGGAAAAGTAAAGTTGAAGCTGCAAGGTGGAAAGGTTAGAACACTTCTGGGTGTTCTGCATATTCCTACATTAGCCAGAAATATGATTTCTGTTAGTAAGCTAGATGATGCAGGTGTAAAATAGTGTTCGAGAAGGATACTTACAAGATGGTTTGGGAAGAACTGGTATTGATGTGGGGAGTTTGGATTGGAACTCTGTACAAGTTGCAACGTAGCACTGTTGTTGATGGGTGCAACAGTTCCGTGGTTCCCGAAAGTGGAGCAGAAAATCTAGTGGTTATGGAGAAAAGACCATGCTATGGCATCAAAGGCTTGGACATATTGGAGAGAAGGGCCTTCAAATACTTCATGGTAAAGGTATGGTAGAAGGTATGAGTAATAACTCTCTGGATTTTGATTTCTGTGAAAATTGTGTATACAGGAAGCAGAATCGGGTGAGTTTCCCCTCTGGTGGTAAGAGGGCGAAACATATATTAGAGCTTGTGCACAATGATGTGTTTGGATCTGTGAAGGTTCCATCACTGGGTAAGTCTGTGTACTATGTAACATTTATTGATGACTTCTCAAGGAATACATGGATATATTTCCTTAAGAAGAAATCTGAAATCTTTGATAGGTTTAAAGAATTTAAGGCTCTAGTGGAAAACCAGACAGAGAAGAAGATAAAGGTGTTGAGGACAGATAATGGTGGAGAGTTTGCAGTAAGGAATTTGAAGAATTTTGTAAGAAGTGTGGTATAGCATGGCAGAAGACTACTCCATATACACCTCAGCAAAATGGAGTTGCAGAAAGAATGAACAAGACATTGATGGAAAGCACAAGAAGCATGCTCAGTGGTGCCGGGTTAGGACAGAAATTCTGGGCAGTGGCAGTGGATACTGCATGTTACCTGGTCAACAGGTCACCTTCATCAACATTGGAGGATAAGACTCCACAATAGGTATGGACTGGTAAGAAAACCTCTCTTTCACATTTGAGGGTATTTGGATGTGATGCATATGTACATGTTCCAAAGGAGAAAAGAACAAAGATGGATAGTAAATCTGAAAAGTGCATCTTTATTGGGTATAAGGATGGTTTAAAGGGTTATAAGCTTTGGAACCCAATAACAAGGAAGGTTATGTACAGCCGAGATGTGGTGTTCAGAGAGGTGAAAGATGTTACTAAACATGAAGTCCAACCAAAGGAATCTGAGAAGATAGAGTTTGAGCTAAAGGAGGAAGAATCAGACTCTACAACAGAGGAGGAATCAGAAGATGAAGAGCCACAAACTTCAGTTGTGAGAAGATCAGTTCGAGAAAGAAGGCAGCCATAAAGGTATAGTCTATCTGCTTTCTGTCCAAATTTTTCTTTGTCTGTTACTGATGATGATCCCAGAATTGTGAAGGAAGCAGTGGATTTAGAGGATGGAAAACTCTGGAAAGAGGCCATGGTTGATGAAATGACATCTTTGCACAAAAATGAGGCTTGGGATCTGGTGGAGTTTCCGGCTGGAAGGAAACCCATTGGCAGTAAATGGGTGTTCAAAAAGAAGACAAATGCAGAAGGAAAAGTGGAGAAATACAAAGCTCAGCTAGTAGCAAAAGGTTATTCCCAGGTGCCGGGAATTTATTTTGGTGATATTTTTTCTCCTAATGCCAAGGTAACTTCTATTAGATTATTTTTATTTGTTGTTGCTGCTTTTGATTTTGAGGTAGAACAGATGGATGTGAAGACAACATTTCTTCACAGGGATCTGGAAGAGGTGATCTACACGAAGCAACCTGAAGGCTTTGCGGTGAAGGGTAAGAAATAACTGGTATGTAAGTTAAAGAAGTCTTTATATGGGTTAAAACAGTCACCAAGGATGTGGTATCAGAAATTTGATACATTTATACGGGGACTTGGCTCCACCAGAAGCAAAGCAGATCATTGTGTGTATTTTAAATTAATTAGTGATTGTGTTATTTATCTAGTCTTGTATGTGGATGATATGTTGTTGGTTGGAAATGACAAAGAAGTTATCCAGGATTTGAAGACCCAATTTTCCTCCAAATTCGACATGAAAGGTCTTGGTGCTGCAAACTATATTTTGGCCATGTAAATTAAAAGAGATCGGGCAAAGAGGAAGCTCTGGTTAAACCAGAGGAAGTATGTCGAGACAATATTGCAGAGGTTTAATATACATGATAGTAAACCGGTGAAGGTTCCTATTCCTGTAGGTGTGAGGTTATCTGCTGAACAATGTCCCAAGACACAAGAAGAGGAAGAGGACATGTCCCGTGTTCCATATGCAAGTGCAGTCGCTAGCCTGATGTATGCAATGGTCTGTACTAGACCAGAAATTACACATGCAGTGGGAGTATTGAGCAAGTTTATGTCAAAACCAGGGAAGGAGCACTGGACAACAATGAAGTGGGTTTTCAGGTATTTGCGTGGCACTAGTGATTATGGTTTGTGCTACCAAGGAAGACCAGGATTGGACAGAGTGTTGGATATTCATGGCTTTGTTGATGCAGAATGGGCTAGAGATCTGGATCAGAGAAGATCTACAAGTGAGTATGTGTTTAACCTATTTGGAGGTGCAGTCAGTTGGATGAGTAAGAAACAATCTGTAGTGGCACTGTCAACTATAGAGGCAGAATACATGGCAACCACTCATGTAAGCAATGAATCTGTTTGGTTGCAGATATTGTGTTCAAGTATGGGGTTAGTACAGGAAGCTATAAGGATAGAGTGTGATAGCCAAAGTGCAATTTTCTTGGCAAAGAACACCGCATATCATTCAAAGACAAATCACATTGATGTTCAGTATCACTTTGTGAGGGATATGATAGAAAACAAAAAGGTGTTTCTGGTAAAGGTGGACACTTTGAAGAATACTGCAGATGCATTGAAAAAATCTGTGAGCTCTGAGAAGTTCTCTTGGTGTAGAGATAAAATGGGCATTTCAGGCCTAGAAAAATGACTAAGCTCTCTTGTGGCCCCCTGTGGAAAGAAAACAACAAGTGGGAGAATGTTGGGTTGTGTTATATTCTTTCCACGTAGTTAACAGGGGGTTTGAGGGGCACCCATAACCCCACTTTATGGGGTCTGGGGCAGCGTCTCGGAAAATTTTGGTTTTGGACCCTATGTTAGGTTGGGCAGACCCACCTATGGTTTTGTGCATGATTTTCACACATGTTTTTTGGATGCGATGGTTTTCGGTCCATGGTATTGAATGCTTCGACATGTATAAATACGTATTATAACATTGAAATGAACATAATGAAAAATCAAGTTGGTAGTCCCGGTTTTGGGATCCAGGGGAAAATCTCTGTGTATATGTGTTTTATGTGTTCTTCTCTCGCATTATTTATTTTCTGTGTTTTAGAATTCGTATGCAGGTAATTTCTGTACAGGGTTAAAACCTACAAAGGAAATGTTGGACAAGGGATACATTAGGCCAAGTGGATCACCTTGGGGTGCATTGATATTGTTTGTAAAGAAGAAGGATGGTGCTCTCAGGTTATGCATTAATTATAAGAAGTTGAACAAAGTGACCATCAAGAACAAGTACCCATTGCTGAGAATTGATGACTTGTTCGATCAATTGAAGGAAACAACAATGTTCTCAAAGATTGATTTGAGATCTAGATATCATCAAGTACACATTAAAGATGAGGACATCTACAAGACTTCTTTCCAGACTAGGTATGGGCATTATGAGTTTGCTGTAGTTCCATTTGGTTTGGCTAATGCTCCAACTACATTTATGTGCTTGATGAATAGTGTGTTGCGTCCTTATTTGGACATGTTTGTTATTGTGTTCATTGATGATATATTGGTATATTCTAAAAATGAAGAAGAGCACGCTGAACACTTAGCAGTAGTATTGAGATTATTGAGAGAGCATCATTTGTATGCTAAGCTTAGAAAGTGTAATTTATTTCAGACATAGGTACATTACTTGGGACATGTGGTTTCCAAGGAAGACATAGCAGTAGATATAGAGAAGATAGATGATATCATGGAGTGGGAAGCTCCTAGAAATGTAGACGAGGTAAGATCATTTATTTAGCAGGTTACTAGAGGAGGTTCATCAGGAACGTCTCACAGATTGCATATCCCATCACAAAATTGTAGCGAAAAGGTTAGAAGTTTTAATGCAGACAAGATTGTGTAATAGGTTTTGAGAAGCTAAAGCAGTTGTTAACACATGCTCTAGTGTTAAAGATCGCATATATGGACAAAGAGTTTGTGGTATGTACATGTTAGGGCCTAAATCTACCTCAAGCTGAGAAAGGCAGGTCTAGGGTAACATCAAACCACGCTTAACCTGGTAGCTAGCCTTACCAAGTCGGGAGAGGGCTCTCTCCTTGTAAATCTCAAGAAATATGGCAAAAGATGCAAGATATGATTGATATAAAGACTAATTTTAGGCTAGGTATATGCTCAGAGGAGTTTGATTGAGTTTAAAGTTTATTTGCTGGATCAAATGTGAAAGACAGTTTTGGGTCTGGGGAATGAACTCAGTTTTGCAGAGGTTTCTGTGCGGCGAGGTAGGCAAGTGATTTAGTACTTTGAATTAAGTGAAATGGAGAGTCTTAAGACTGGTGAGGAGTTTTTACAGGGCATGGAAGTGTCATGGGTCCTCTTCAAATGGTAGAAAACATGTAAATCTAAACAAACTCTAAGGTAGAGCACTGCAACATCATTGATTTCCACCTTTATACTTGATTCATTTAGTTAAGCTGAAAAAGAGAGAGATAATGGCACACATAAACATATGATAACTTGAATCACAAAAGGAAAAACAATACCAAGTCACCTTGCCACAAGAATCCCACAAAATTCTACAAACCCTGGTCTATTTCCTTGCCAAACTGTAGAGATGATGTACAATAGTGCTCAAAACATTCACAAGAGTCCAACCTGACAAATGACTAAGAAAATACATGATATAGACCTCCAAACCACTTGTTCTATCCATCAGGGGTCGAATCCATGAGAAGAGGGGTGGTTTCAACCATATCTAAACTAGGAACACAAAAATAGGCAATGGAACTGTTAGAGTCGGTCTTGAGCCCTCCATCAGCGATCAAAACTCTTTGCATTTCCATAGGTAGGTGTCTCATCAGTGTTAATTTTTGCATCCCATTAGGCATGCCATAACCCTGATGGAGGAGCTGGTGTCATTGTCCCCCTCCTGGCATTGCTGGATCAGGTCATTTCAGTCATTAAGCTCTCTCAAAGCTTGTCTTGTTTTGTCATAAGGTCAAATTCCTAGGTCTAGGGTTTTGGTCAAGATGGAATACAAGGTCATGTCTCTGAAGGTCAAATGGTGCCCACCAAGCCAGAGGGATGATTTTAAAAAGTGTTTCTTCACAAATTTCAATATTGTATAGTTAATTTTCACCTTGGATTTAAAAACTCTGTTTTTAAAGCCAAGGTCATTTCAAATGTTTGTAAAAAGTGATGAAATTTCAAAAGACTTCAGTGGACAGTATGCAACCCTGGTCCCCTTGCCAAGATCCCTCAGATGATCTACCTGCCTAAAAGAATCAATTCAAAGCACTAAATGAGTCAATTTCAGGACAAAGGAAACCAAAAAGTCAATTTTATAAAGTGTCATAGAGAAACATTAGAAAGTGGGTTTGAGCATGAAATTTTTTCAAATGAAACTTATAAAAGCTCAATCTCCCTCCTCTCACTCTCATTGTGCATCCAAGACACTTGCAAGAGAAGTTTGAGTGAGTGATTGAGTGAAAGGAGTGAAAGCAGAGCAAGTTCGGGCGAGTGACAGGCGCGCGACCCGTCAGAGGGTTCCCTTCAGTGTAAATTTTCAACGGGCGCGACCCGTTGGGCGAGGTGCGCGACTCGTCAAGCTGTCTCCCTTCAAACCTATTTCAAATTTGCTCAAACGCCCTCCAAGTTATCAAATCACTTGAGGTAGGTTCTCTAAGCTTGGAATGATTGCTGGTTATGGTTGATGGATTGATGGATGTGTTTTTAATGATCAAAATGTGCAAGAGAAATCTCTCCATATGGCTGTATGTAAATTTGTAAAAAGTGTGCTAGGGTTTATTGCTGTTTCATGGTTTTTTCCCCTTGTAATTATTTTCCTTATTCCCATTTCATTTTCCCTATGTTTCCATGTCCATTTCCCTTTTAAATTTGTAAAGCAAATGAACCCTATCCCTTTTCCCTTTAAAAACAAAAAAAATCACATCCTAACCCTATCTCTCCTTATGCCCATGTAAACATATGAAATTTGATGATGTATATGCAATGATGTTTACAGTGTATGTCCCTAAATTCCCTGCTGTATACATGTATTCCCATTTTCCTTGTAAAAAGGTCCCTCCCCTAACATTTCCCTCATGTCCTTGTCCCCTTGAAACAACATAGAAATCAGCATTTTATAAAGCAGAAGCAGCAGTACATTTTGTCCACTTTGCTCTTTTAAACATGTCAGAAACCGAAACCTATGAGAAAAGTGATGACCAGTCATCAGCTTCAGATATTGAGGTACAGAGGAGGCCTCATAAGGGCGGTAAGGGTGGACATCATAAGCGAGAGGAGCCCACCTCTTTAGCAGAGTTACAGGCCTGTCCTATGGCAGTCACATGTTTTCAGTATATGTCTTGTTATGAGTTCTGTGAGAGGATCTCTCGGATTCAACACCACAGAGAGTTGGCCCGCCTTTTTGTTTTACACTTGCATGATGGACATGTCAACCTTGCAGGGGTGGACTTTACATTGACACCCGAGGTGATCTCACATGCCACTGGGATACCTAATGTTGGGGAGGTGTGGAATAAACGCAAGGTGCTAGATAATGTTCACTTTGAGCCTTTTGTCCGGCCACCATTCATGAGACATTTGGCAGGTGTGTTTCCATTCAGGTTTCTCAGGAGCGAGTATGCTCCCATGATGAGGCTCATCATG
Organism: Pinus tabuliformis; assembly: GCA_031772625.1. Classification (NCBI taxonomy): domain Eukaryota; kingdom Viridiplantae; phylum Streptophyta; class Pinopsida; order Pinales; family Pinaceae; genus Pinus; species Pinus tabuliformis. The sequence continues at coordinate 555,683,165 of CM062820.1, read as the reverse complement.
CACTATTTTACCTGTGAGGGCAGATTTTCACAGGTGTATTCATATCATATTCGCCTCTTGATGCACTTCACCCGAGTGAGGATGATGAACATCCCTGTTTTCTTCTATCAGAACATTCAGAGGATGGTGCCTATGTTACAGAGGAAGAGCCCAACACAATAGTACAGGAGCCTTTATCATTATGGTTTGATTCAGCTAGTGGTATTGCATCAGTTGACTCAGCAGGGCATCTCATGGGAGGAGTTTATCTCTCGTGAGTTTTTCACAGCACCACCCTCACCACATCCTGAGATTATTCATGAGGAGGGAGGACCATCACAGCAGCATGACATCCCTGTCACTAGACATGTCAGCTCCTCACCTCTGGTCACCTATCAGAAAGGCCCGAGGGCCTTATTTGCAGCAGCTAGGCGAGTACTATCTCCACAGCAGGTGGAAGGGGTCTCGCCTTCATCATCAACTCAGCGAGTGTTATCTCCACATCAGGTGGAAGGGGCCTCACTGTCTTCAGCAGCACAGGCAACACAGAGGGGCAAGCAGCCCAAGATTGATGAGGGGCCATCAGGAGTTCCAGATATTGAGCTTGTTGATCTTGAGGCCATTTCTCCGAGCCAAGAGGAAAAGGAGATCATTCAGCATCTCAAAGCTGAAAATGATGCCTTACAGAGGAGATTAGAGGGTGCACAATGGACCATTACATACCTGGAGCAGCGCAACAAACAGTTGGAGGAGGAGAAGGCACTTGATGAGCTATGGAGGATTCGTAGTGACCGAATCTTGAACCGAAGAAGACCCGATGACCCATTGCCCGCTGACCGAGAGTCCATGCTCATCCAGGTCAATGCACACTTGGAGAGGCTATTGGCTAAGGCCAACCAAGAGAAGAAATTGCTGAGGAACATTACTGGGCAAGGGTGCATGTGTGCAAGGCAAAAATGAAGATGTTTCAAAGGCGGTTGACCGAGGCACTAAAAAGGAGAAAGAGGACAAATCCCCTCCGTATCTTGGCTGAGGCTTCACTCAAGGATCAAGGCACTAAATAGCCCAGCCACAGCACAAATCCCAAGAAATTTTGAGAATTTTGGGTGAATTTTGGCATTTTTTGGCAATTTGCAGGTTTTTCCCATTAACGGGTCTCACCCCCCGCGCGACCCTTCATCAGGGCAACTCCTTTTGACCAAAACTCAGCATTTCTAGATTTTTCATGCAAAGTTACATATGCTCATGGATGGACTTGAGATTTGGTGAAGTTTTGGGCCTCCAGAAAGTCAAAATACATGCAAAAATTGACTTTCTGCCACTTTTTTGAATTGCAGAAAGCAGTCTTGGGAGATTTGAGTTTTGACAGGGCAAATGAACTCCAAATTCAGAAATTCTAGTTGGGTTGGAAAGTAGACTCATAGAGATTTCCAACAAGCCCACTTTTGTTCAATTTGGCCACCTGGAAGTGCCCCAAACATGGCTCCAAAGGCGCGCGACCCGTCAGGCAGGGGCGCGCGACTTGTCAGGTAGTTTTGTCCAGAAATGCACTGTACAGCCCAGAAAACGCAGATTTGACTCAGTTTGACTTTTTGGGATGAAATGTGATTCTCTTTGATGTAATTATTGTACTTTTTAGACACTTTTACTCTTATGTAACACTTCTAGAACATTCATTCATGAAAAGGGTAAATATTTAGTGAATGAATTGGTTTCCAAGTTTATAGAGGCAAGTTGTTTTGACTGCCTAATTTGTAGTGCTTAGTTTAGAAGTGGTTGAAACAGCTCCTAGGATAGTGAGCTCGACCCATGGAGGCAGAGAAAGAGGTTAGATCATCTATATTATGTACTTTCTTGCTCATTTTCATGTTTGGACTGTTGAGGGAGAAGCTTTCATTGTATTATTCACTGTATCTCTGCAATTTTTGGCTAAGGAAGACCAGGGTTTTGCAGTCCTCTTTGGGATTCTTGTGGACTCATGTGTTGATGGTGTGTTTCTCAATGTACTTGTAAGCTTGTTATGTGATTCATTTCCTTTCTTTTACTTCTGCACATTAAACAAACGAAGTGTTAAAGTAAGAATTCATGCTTGCCATGCTCTGCTTTTAAGTTTGTTTAATTTCAATGTTTTCTACTGTCTAAAGAGAATTCAAAGTTATTGTTTGCTCTCTTTAGCTCTTCATCTTTCTTTCCTAACCATCCACCTCAGTTAAAGGCATCAACACTGTCTCCTACCTCGCCCCAAGGAACCCCCTGCAGAAACTGTGTCCAATCCCCGCACCCAAAATTGCCCTCTCCTCAATTTGCCACCAAAAACCCAAAAAACCCCAAATCAAACTCTTTGATTAGTTTACCAGCCTAATATCAGTGTTACCTTATCGGTCATCTCATCTATTGAAGATTTTACGAGATAGACCGGAGAGAGCCTTCTCCTGCCCCGTAGGGCTAGCTACGAGGCTAAATGGTTTGATGTTGCCTTTAGGTTTGCCTTTCTCAGCCCGAGGTGAAATTTCAAGCGCTAACATACTGGCGACCATACTGGGGAGAACAAACTTGTTTGTGGGTTGATGTGTTTGTTTCATAAGTCTTAGACGGAGCCTGAAGTTATGCCAGGTAGCCTTCCAAACGCTTTTGCTTTGCATAAGCGGAAGTAGATAAACGCTGCTTCAGTCAATCTTCGTGAGCTTGTGAATACAACACTTCATTTGCATTTTACCCCAGTACATGTATCAGATCTGATTGTTGATAGTGGACAACGATCAGACACTGACAAGGCTGAAATCATTCACTGGCGACTCCTTCACTGAAAACTTCAGAGATCAATGCTTCATGGTGACTTCACTGCAGAGAGATCAGTAGCTTTGAGCTTTTCAAGATGGATCGGATTGCAAGAAGATATGCTCCCTTGAGCCGAGATCACATTCCAGGTTTTCCGAACAAAATTCCGAAGGTAGATTGGTCAAGGAATTTGCCTATATTTAATGATGATGGTAAGAAGGATGCTGCTTTACATCTAGTTAGATTTCATATGCATATTCGCAAATTGAAGGTGGAATTTCCTGAAGATTGTTTGATGAAGATATTCTTGGCCACTCTAGAAGGTAAAGCCCAATCATGGTATGAAAGTTTGCCGCCTGCTTGTACTTACTGTTTAAAGGATTTTCATACTATGTTCATTGAACGATATAAGGACTCTTATCCATCATTAAATTTAGTGCATGACTGTTGTAAGCATGCATATAGTTTTATTGAAAGCCTTGAGAAGTTTTATGAAGATGATAATTTTATGGACGTTGAGATCATGGAGGCTCTGTACAAGAATCCATTTCAGCAACATGAAGATAACCTAGAGGATTCCCATAGAGACGATTATGAAAATTTGCAGCAAGACCAAGATCTTAGTACAGTGGAAAATGAAACAATTTCGCATCTTGACAGTCAACAGGAATTGCATGAAATGGATCAGCAGTATGAGGAAAATCTGTATATCAATGAAGACAATCACTCTTTGAACAAAAGAAAACAAAAGGTATTATCTCCTCTATCTGAAGATGAGATAGATCTACTTTTGAGAGGTCTTGTTCCGTCTCAAATTAACGCGAAAATGCAATGTGCACATGGTCAAGAAGATGATGGTGGATCTTCTTCCTCTTTTGAAAAGGATGATAGTCTTGTAAGCAGCTTTATAGATCAGCAGGTTGAAGATGGCCATATGGCTGTAATTGATGAAAGAGAAGAGCTTGTTTCAGATCTGCCCACAGAAGAAGACAACGTGCAGGCTAGCCAAGATTCAATTTTAGAATGTAATGCAGTCAGCTCAGCTATTTCAGATCAAAATTCAGATCATGGTGACCAAGAATACCTTGTGTTGAATCCTATAAAGAAGAACTCAACTGTTGAGATCATCTGGCATGAAGAAAACGAAGTTACAAATCTAAGTGCTCCCACCTCACTGGAACTAGATCTTCATGAGGAGGTCATTCAGCCAGCTCATGAACAACAAGGTGAGATCTTTGCTCAAGCAAGTGAAAAAGTTTTTCTGCATGAATTTGTGGTAGACGATATAAATGATCATCTTGTGCTTCAAGGACCATCTGAAGTTTCTTCTCTTATGATTGATGAATGTAATGAGAATCTGGCTATCATATCATATGAGGATGACTTACCATGTATTCAAACTACAAAAGATCAGATCATTCAGGATTCCATTTCAGATTCTTCCTCATATGTCTCATGTTTTGAAATGTTATTTCAAGAGGAGATCTGCTCATCTACTTGTTCATAATTTTTTGAGGACCAGGAACATACTCTTTCCGAAGCACATGATGACAGCATATCAAAATTTGAAGCAAAGGATACCTTGTTCTTTCAGCAGGAGGTGGCAATGTCAAGTCTTCATGTTTTCCAGGATCCAATGGCAGATTTGTTGCAGCCAGCAGTGATAGTGATTATTGCAGTGTTCAGTGATGAAGGAGATCATGGTCAACTATGTTTTTGGATGCCCAATGATAGGTTTGTACTGTTGACTAGAAGATCTGATAAGAAGAATCAATCAAGAAGGCATCTGCTTGATTGGTTGCATTGGCATTTTGATATAGTTTGATGTATATTGTCTTGTAAGAAACACAGGTGGTTGTCATCATGATTTGAAATCTTGATGGACTGCTGCCCTTCAATAAGCTTTGTAAGTTCTTGTTTTAGTTAAGTCAGTCATGAGTCATTTGTGTTTGGTCTGTTGAGTGAGTTTTTTCAAGTTATTTCAGTTTTCCATCGAGTCGGTTTGAGTCAAGCTTCAGTTAAGTTTCAGTCAGTTTTTAGTCAAGTTTTCATTCAATAAATGTGTCAAAGTTTTCTGTCAAAGGTGTAATTAATGACTCCATTGCCCAATGTTAATAAGGCACTGGTCTGCTCTCCCAGAGGTCTAAGGTTCTTGGTACCTCCAAGGAGCTACCATCCCCATTGGAGCCAATGTTAGAGTCGGTCTTGAGCCCTCCATCAGCGATCAAAACTCTTTGCATTTGCATAGGTAGGTGTCTCATCAGTGTTAATTTTTGCATCCCATTAGGCATGCCATAACCCTGATGGAGGAGCTGGTGTCATTGTCCCCCTCCTGGCATTGCTGGATCAGGTTATTTCAGTCATTAAGCTCTCTCAAAGCTTGTCTTGTTTTGTCATAAGGTCAAATTCCTAGGTCTAGGGTTTTGGTCAAGATGGATTACAAAGTCATGTCTCTGAAGGTCAAATGGTGCCCAGCAAGCCAGAGGGATGATTTTAAAAAGTGTTTCTTCACAAATTTCAATATTGTACAGTTAATTTTCACCTTGGATTTAAAAACTCTGTTTTTAAAGCCAAGGTCATTTCAAATGTTTGTAAAAAGTGATGAAATTTCAAAAGACTTCAGTGGACAGTATGCAACCCTGGTCCCCTTGCCAAGATCCCTCAGATGATCTACCTGCAAAAAGAATCAAGTCAAAGCACTAAATGAGTCAATTTCAGGACAAAGGAAACCAAAAAGTCAATTTTATAAAGTGTCAAAGAGAAACATTAGAAAGTGGGTTTGAGCATGAAATTTTTTCAAATGAAACTTATAAAAGCTCAATCTCCCTCCTCTCACTCTCATTGTGCATCCAAGACACTTGCAAGAGAAGTTTGAGTGAGTGATTGAGTGAAAGGAGTGAAAGCAGAGCAAGTTCGGGCGAGTGACAGGTGTGCGACCCGTCAGGCTAGGCGCGTGACCCGTCAGAGGGTTCCCTGCAGTGTAAATTTTCAACGGGCGCGACCCGTGAGGCCTGCGCGACCCGTCAAGCTGTCTCCCTTCAAACCTATTTCAAATTTGCTCAAACGCCCTCCAAGTCATCAAAACACTTGAGGTAGGTTCTCTAAGTTTGGAATGATTGCTGGTTATGGTTGATGGATTGATGGATGTGTTTTTAATGATCAAAATGTGCAAGAGAAATCTCTCCATATGGCTGTATGTAAATTTGTAAAAAGTGTGCTAGGGTTTATTGCTGTTTCATGGTTTTTTCCCCTTGTAATTATTTTCCTTATTCCCATTTCATTTTCCCTATGTTTCCATGTCCATTTCCCTTTTAAATTTGTAAAGCAAATGAACCCTATCCCTTTTCCCTTTAAAAACAAAAAAAATCACATCCTAACCCTATCTCTCCTTATGCCCATGTAAACATATGAAATTTGATGATGTATATGCAATGATGTTTACAGTGTATGTCCCTAAATTCCCTGCTGTATACAAGTATTCCCATTTTCCTTGTAAAAAGGTCCCTCCCCTAACATTTCCCTCATGTCCTTGTCCCCTTGAAACAACATAGAAATCAACATTTTATAAAGCAGAAGCAGCAGTACATTTTGTCCACTTTGCTCTTTTAAACATGTCAGAAACCGAAACCTATGAGCAAAGTGATGACCAGTCATCAGCTTCAGAGATTGAGGTACAGAGGAGGCCTCATAAGGGCGGTAAGGGTGGACATCATAAGCGAGAGGAGCCCACCTCTTTAGCAGAGTTACAGGCCTGTCCTATGGCAGTCACATGTTTTCAGTATATGTCTTGTTATGAGTTCTGTGAGAGGATCTCTCGGATTCAACACCACAGAGAGTTGGCCCGCCTTTTTGTTTTACACTTGCATGATGGACATGTCAACCTTGCAGGGGTGGACTTTACATTGACACCCGAGGTGATCTCACATGCCACTGGGATACCTAATGTTGGGGAGGTGTGGAATAAACGCAAGGTGCTGGATAATGTTCACTTTGAGCCTTTTGTCCGGCCACCATTCATGAGACATTTGGCAGGTGTGTTTCCATTCAGGGTTCTCAGGAGCGAGTATGCTCCCATGATGAGGCTCATCATGCACTATTTTACCTGTGAGGGCAGATTTTCACAGGTGTATTCATATCATATTCGCCTCTTGATGCACTTCACCCGAGTGAGGATGATGAACATCCCTGTTTTCTTCTATCAGAACATTCAGAGGATGGTTCCTATGTTACAGAGGAAGAGCCCGACACAATAGTATAGGAGCCTTTATCATTATGGTTTGATTCAGCTAGTGGTATTGCATCAGTTGACTCAGCAGGGCATCTCATGGGAGGAGTTCATCTCTCGTGAGTTTTTCACAGCACCACCCTTGCCACATCCTGAGATTATTCATGAGGAGGGAGGACCATCACAGCAGCATGACATCCCTGTCACTAGACATGTCAGCTCCTCACCTCTGGTCACCTATCAGAAAGGCCCGATGGCCTTATTTGCAGCAGCTAGGCGAGTACTATCTCCACAACAGGTGGAAGGGGTCTCGCCTTCATCATCAGCTCAGCGAGTGTTATCTCCACATCAGGTGGAAGGGGCCTCGCTGTCTTCAGCATCAGAGGCAGCACAAAGGGGCAAACAGCCCAAGATTGATGAGGGGCCATCAGGAGTTCCAGATATTGAGCTTGTTGATCTTGAGGCCATTTCTCCGAGCCAAGAGGCAAAGGAGATCATTCAGCATCTCAAAGCTGAAAATGATGCCTTACAGAGGAGATTAGAGGGTGCACAATGGACCATTACATACCTGGAGCAGCGCAACAAATAGTTGGAGGAGGAGAAGGCACTTTATGAGCTATGGAGGATTTGTAGTGACCGAATCTTGAACCGAAGAAGACCCGGTGACCCATTGCCCGCTGACCGAGAGTCCATGCTCATCCAGGTCAATGCACACTTGGAGAGGCTGTTGGCTAAGGCCAACCAAGAGAAGGAATTGCTGAGGAACATGAAGAACCACTACTGGACAAGGATGCATGTGTGCAAGGCAAAAATGAAGATGTTTCAAAGGCGGTTGACCGAGGCACTAAAAAGGAGAAAGAGGCCAAATCCCCTCCGTATCTTGGCTGAGGCTTCACTCAAGGATCAAGGCACTAAATAGCCCAGCCACAGCACAAATCCCAAGAAATTTTGAGAATTTTGGGTGAATTTTGGCATTTTTTGGCAATTTGCAGGTTTTTCCCATTAACGGGTCTCACCCCCCGCGCGACCCTTCATCAGGGCAACTCCTTTTGACCAAAACTCAACATTTCCAGATTTGTCATGCAAAGTTACATATGCTCATGGATGGACTTGATATTTGGTGAAGTTTTGGGCCTCCAGAAAGTCAAAATACATGCAAAAATTGACTTTCTGCCACTTTTTTGAATTGCAAAAAGCAGTCTTGGCAGATTTGAGTTTTGACAGGGCAAATGAACTCCAAATTCAGAAATTCCAGTTGGGTTGGAAAGTAGACTCACAGATCTTTCCAACAAGCCCACTTTTTCTCAATTTGGCCACCTGAAAGTGCCCCAAAAATGGCTTCAAAGGCGCGCAACCCGTCAGGCAGGGGCGCGCGACCTGTCAGGCAGTTTTGTCCAGAAATGCACTGTACAGCCCAGAAAACACAGATTTGACTCAGTTTGACTTTTTGGGATGAAATGTGATTCTCTTTGATGTAATTATTGTAATTTTTAGACACTTTTACTCTTATGTAACACTTCTAGAACATTCATTCATGAAAAGGGTAAATATTTAGTGAATGAATTGGTTTCCAAGTTTATAGAGGCAAGTTGTTTTGACTGCCTAATTTGTAGTGCTTAGTTTAGAAGTGGTTGAAACAGCTCCTAGGATAGTGAGCTCGACCCATGGAGGTAGGGAAAGAGGTTAGATCATCTATATTATGTACTTTATTGCTCATTTTCATGTTTGGACTCTTGAGGGAGAAGCTTTCATTGTATTATTCACTGTATCTCTGCAATTTTTGGCTAAGGAAGACCAGGGTTTTGCAGTCCTCTTTGGGATTCTTGTGGACTCATGTGTTGATGGTGTGTTTCTCAATGTACTTGTAAGCTTGTTATGTGATTCATTTCCTTTCTTTTACTTCTGCACATTAAACAAATGAAGTGTTAAAGGAAGAATTCATGCTTGCCATGCTCTGCTTTTAAGTTTGTTTAATTTCAATGTTTTCTACTGTCTAAAGAGAATTCAAAGTTATTGTTTGCTCTCTTTAGCTCTTCATCTTTCTTTCCTGACCATCCACCTCAGTTAAAGGCATCAACACTGTCTCCTACCTCGCCCCAAGGAACCCCCTGCAGAAACTGTGTCCAATCCCCGCACCCAAAATTGCCCTCTCCTCAATTTGCCACCAAAAACCCAAAAAACCCCAAATCAAACTCTTTGATTAGTTTACTAGCCTAATATCAGTGTTACCTTATCGGTCATCTCATCTATTGAAGATTTTACGAGATAGACCGGAGAGAGCCTTCTCCTGCCCCGTAGGGCTAGCTATGAGGCTAAATGGTTTGATGTTGCCTTGAGGTTTGCCTTTCTCAGCCTGAGGTGAAATTTCAAGCGCTAACATACTGGCGACCATACTGGGGAGAACAAACTTGTTTGTGGGTTGATGTGTTTGTTTCATAAGTCTTAGACGGAGCCTGAAGTTATGCCAGGTAGCCTTCCAAACGCTTTTGCTTTGCATAAGCGGAAGTAGATAAACGCTGCTTCAGTCAATCTCCGTGAGCTTGTGAATACAACACTTCATTTGCATTTTACCCCAGTACATGTATCAGATCTGATTGTTGATAGTGGACAACGATCAGACACTGACAAGGCTGAAATCATTCACTGGCGACTCCTTCACTGAAAACTTCAGAGATCAATGCTTCATGGTGACTTCACTGCAGAGAGATCAGTAGCTTTGAGCTTTTCAAGATGGATCGGATTGCAAGAAGATATGCTCCCTTGAGCCGAGATCACATTCCAGGTTTTCCGAACAAAATTCCGAAGGTAGATTGGTCAAGGAATTTGCCTATATTTAATGATGATGGTAAGAAGGATGCTGCTTTACATCTAGTTAGATTTCATATGCATATTCGCAAATTGAAGGTGGAATTTCCTGAAGATTGTTTGATGAAGATATTCTTGGCCACTCTAGAAGGTAAAGCCCAATCATGGTATGAAAGTTTGCCGCCTGCTTGTATTTACTGTTTAAAGGATTTTCATACTATGTTCATTGAACGATATAAGGACTCTTATCCATCATTAAATTTAGTTCATGACTGTTGTAAGCATGCATATAGTTTTATTGAAAGCCTTGAGAAGTTTTATGAAGATGATAATTTTATGGACGTTGAGATCATGGAGGCTCTGTACGAGAATCCATTTCAGCAACATGAAGAGAACCTAGAGGATTCCCATAGAGACGATTATGAAAATTTGCAGCAAGACCAAGATCTTAGTACGATGGAAAATGAAACAATTTCGCATCTTGACAGTCAACAGGAATTGCATGAAATGGATCAGCAGTATGAGGAAAATCTGTATATCAATGAAGACAATCACTCTTTGAACAAAAGAAAACAAAAGGTATTATCTCCTCTATCTGAAGATGAGATAGATCTACTTTTGAGAGGTCTTGTTTCGGCTCAAATTAACGCAGAAATGCAGTGTGCACATGGTCAAGAAGATGATGGTGGATCTTCTTCCTCTTCTGAAAAGGATGATAGTCTTGTAAGCAGCTTTATAGATCAGCAGGTTGAAGATGGCCATATGGCTGTAATTGATGAAAGAGAAGAGCTTGTTTCAGATCTGCCCACAGAAGAAGACAGCGTGCAGGCTAGCCAAGATTCAATTTTAGAATGTAATGCAGTCAGCTCAGCTATTTCAGATCAAAATTCAGATCACGGTGACCAAGAATACCTTGTGTTGAATCCTATAAAGAAGAACTCGACTGTTGAGATCATCTGGCATGAAGAAAACGAAGTTACAAATCTAAGTGCTCCCACCTCACCGGAACTAGATCTTCATGAGGAGGTCATTCAGCCAGCTCATGAACAACAAGGTGAGATCTTTGCTCAAGCAAGTGAAAAAGTTTTTCTGCATGAATTTGTGGTAGACGATATAAATGATCATCTTGTACTTCAAGGACCATCTGAAGTTTCTTCTCTTATGATTGATGAATGTAATGAGAATCTGGCTATCATATCATATGAGGATGACTTACCATGTATTCAAACTACAAAAGATCAGATCATTCAGGATTCCATTTCAGATTCTTCCTCATATGTCTCATGTTTTGAAATGTTATTTCAAGAGGAGATCTGCTCATCTACTTGTTCATAATTTTTTGAGGACCAGGAACATACTATTTCCGAAGCACATGATGACAGCATATCAAAATTTGAAGCAAAGGATACCTTGTTCTTTCAGCAGGAGGTGGCAATGTCAAGTCTTCATGTTTTCCAGGATCCAATGGCAGATTTGTTGCAGCCAGCAGTGATAGTGTTTATTGCAGTGTTCAGTGATGAAGGAGATCATGGTCAACTATGTTTTTGGATTCCCAGTGATAGGTTTGTACTGTTGACCAGAAGATCTGATAAGAAGAATCAATCAAGAAGGCATCTGCTTGATTGGTTGCATTGGCATTTTGATATAGTTTGATGTATATTGTCTTGTAAGAAACACAAGTGGTTGTCATCATGATTTGAAATCTTGATGGACTGCTGCCCTTCAATAAGCTTTGTAAGTTCTTGTTTTAGTTAAGTCAGTCATGAGTCATTTGTGTTTGGTCTGTTGAGTGAGTTTTTTCAAGTTATTTCAGTTTGCCATCGAGTCGGTTTGAGTCAAGCTTCAGTTAAGTTTCAGTCAGTTTTTAGTCAAGTTTTCATTCAATAAATGTGTCAAAGTTTTGTGTCAAAGGTGTAAATAATGACTCCATTGCCCAATGTTAATAAGGCACTGGTCTGCTCTCCCAGAGGTCTAAGGTTCTTGGTACCTCCAAGGAGCTACCATCCCCATTGGAGCCAATGTTAGAGTCGGTCTTGAGCCCTCCATCAGCGATCAAAACTCTTTGCATTTGCATAGGTAGGTGTCTCATCAGTGTTAATTTTTGCATCCCATTAGGCATGCCATAACCCTGATGGAGGAGCTGGTGTCATTGTCCCCCTCCTGGCATTGCTGGATCAGGTCATTTCAGTCATTAAGCTCTCTCAAAGCTTGTCTTGTTTTGTCATAAGGTCAAATTCCTAGGTCTAGGGTTTTGGTCAAGATGGATTACAAAGTCATGTCTCTGAAGGTCAAATGGTGCCCAACAAGCCAGAGGGATGATTTTAAAAAGTGTTTCTTCACAAATTTCAATATTGTACAGTTGATTTTCACCTTGGATTTAAAAACTATGTTTTTAAAGCCAAGGTCATTTCAAATGTTTGTAAAAAGTGATGAAATTTCAAAAGACTTCAGTGGACAGTATGCAACCCTGGTCCCCTTGCCAAGATCCCTCAGATGATCTACTTGCAAAAAGAATCAAGTCAAAGCACTAAATGAGTCAATTTCAGGACAAAGGAAACCAAAAAGTCAATTTTATAAAGTGTCAAAGAGAAACATTAGAAAGTGGGTTTGAGCATGAAATTTTTTCAAATGAAACTTATAAAAGCTCAATCTCCCTCCTCTCACTCTCATTGTGCATCCAAGACACTTGTAAGAGAAGTTTGAGTGAGTGATTGAGTGAAAGGAGTGAAAGCAGAGCAAGTTCGGGCGAGTGACAGGCGCGCGACCCGTCAGGCTAGGCGCGCGACCCGTCAGGTGCGCGCGACCCGTCAGAGGGTTCCCTGCAGTGTAAATTTTCAACGGGCGCGACCCGTGAGGCCCGCGCGACCCGTCAAGCTGTCTCCCTTCAAACCTATTTCAAATTTGCTCAAACGCCCTCCAAGTCATCAAATCACTTGAGGTAGGTTCTCTAAGCTTGGAATGATTGCTGGTTATGGTTGATGGATTGATGGATGTGTTTTTAATGATCAAAATGTGCAAGAGAAATCTCTCCATATGGCTGTATGTAAATTTGTAAAAAGTGTGCTAGGGTTTATTGCTGTTTCATGGTTTTTTCCCCTTGTAATTATTTTCCTTATTCCCATTTCATTTTCCCTATGTTTCCATGTCCATTTACCTTTTAAATTTGTAAAGCAAATGAACCCTATCCCTTTTCCCTTTAAAAACAAAAAAAATCACATCCTAACCCTATCTCTCCTTATGCCCATGTAAACATATGAAATTCGATGATATATATGCAATGATGTTTACAGTGTATGTCCCTAAATTCCCTGATGTATACATGTATTCCCATTTTCCTTGTAAAAAGGTCCCTCCCCTAACATTTCCCTCATGTCCTTGTCCCCTTGAAACAACATAGAAATAAACATTTTATAAAGCAGAAGCAGCAGTACATTTTGTCCACTTTGCTCTTTTAAACATGTCAGAAACCGAAACCTATGAGCAAAGTGATGACCAGTCATCAGCTTCAGAGATTGAGGTACAGAGGAGGCCTCATAAGGGCGGTAAGGGTGGACATCATAAGCGAGAGGAGCCCACCTCTTTAGCAGAGTTACAGGCCTGTCCTATGGCAGTCACATGTTTTCAGTATATGTCTTGTTATGAGTTCTGTGAGAGGATCTCTCAGATTCAACACCACAGAGAGTTGGCCCGCCTTTTTGTTTTACACTTTCATGATGGACATGTCAACCTTGCAGGGGTGGACTTTACATTGACACCCGAGGTGATCTCACATGCCACTGGGATACCTAATGTTGGGGAGGTGTGGAATAAATGCAAGGTGCTGGATAATGTTCACTTTGAGCCTTTTGTCCGACCACCATTCATGAGACATTTGGCAGGTGTGTTTCCATTCAGGTTTCTCAGGAGCGAGTATGCTCCCATGATGAGGCTCATCATGCACTATTTTACCTGTGAGGGCAGATTTTCACAGGTGTATTCATATCATATTCGCCTCTTGATGCACTTCACCCGAGTGAGGATGATGAACATCCCTGTTTTCTTCTATCAGAACATTCAGAGGATGGTGCCTATGTTACAGAGGAAGAGCCCGACACAATAGTACAGGAGCCTTTATCATTATGGTTTGATTCAGCTAGTGGTATTGCATCAGTTGACTCAGCAGGGCATCTCATGGGAGGAGTTCATCTCTCGTGAGTTTTTCATAGCACCACCCTCGCCACATCCTGAGATTATTCATTAGGAGGGAGGACCATCATAGCAGCATGACATCCCTGTCACTAGACATGTCAGCTCCTCACCTCTGGTCACCTATCAGAAAGGCCCGAGGGCCTTATTTGCAGCAGCTAGGCGAGTACTATCTCCACAGCAGGTGGAAGGGGTCTCGCCTTCATCATCAGCTCAACGAGTGTTATCTCCACATCAGGTGGAAGGGGCCTCGCTGTCTTCAGCATCAGAGGCAGCACAGAGGGGCAAGCAGCCCAAGATTGATGAGGGGCCATCAGGAGTTCCAGATATTGAGCTTGTTGATCTTGAGGCCATTTCTCCGAGCCAAGAGGCAAAGCAGATCATTCAGCATCTCAAAGCTGAAAATGATGCCTTACAGAGGAGATTAGAGGGTGCACAATGGACCATTACATACCTGGAGCAGCGCAACAAATAGTTGGAGGAGGAGAAGGCACTTGATGAGCTATGGAGGATTCGTAGTGACCGAATCTTGAACCGAAGAAGACCCGGTGACCCATTGCCCGCTGACCGAGAGTCCATGCTCATCCAGGTCAATGCACACTTGGAGAGGCTGTTGGCTAAGGCCAACTAAGAGAAGAAATTGCTGAGGAACATGAAGAACCACTACTGGGCAAGGATTCATGTGTGCAAGGCAAAAATGAAGATGTTTCAAAGGTGGTTGACCGAGGCACTGAAAAGGAGAAAGAGGCCAAATCCCCTCCGTATCTTGGCTGAGGCTTCACTCAAGGATCAAGGCACTAAATAGCCCAGCCACAGCACAAATCCCAAGAAATTTTGAGAATTTTGGGTGAATTTTGGCATTTTTTGGCAATTTGCAGGTTTTTCCCATTAACGGGTCTCACCCCCCGCGCGACCCTTCATCAGGGCAACTCCTTTTGACCAAAACTCAACATTTCTAGATTTGTCATGCAAAGTTACATATGCTCATGGATGGACTTGAGATTTGGTGAAGTTTTGGGCCTCCAGAAAGTCAAAATACATGCAAAAATTGACTTTCTGCCACTTTTTTGAATTCTAGAAAGCAGTCTTGGGAGATTTGAGTTTTGACAGGAAAATGAACTCCAAATTCAGAAATTCTAGTTGGGTTGGAAAGTAGACTCACAAAGCTTTCCAAAAGCCCAATTTTGCTCAATTTGGCCACCTGAAAGTGCCCCAAAAATGGCTCCAAAGGCGCGCGACCCGTCAGGCAGGGGCGCGCGACCTGTCAGGCAGTTTTGTCCAGAAATGCACTGTACAACCCAGAAAACGCAGATTTGACTCAGTTTGACTTTTTGGGATGAAATGTGATTCTCTTTGATGTAATTATTGTACTTTTTAGACACTTTTACTCTTATGTAACACTTCTAGAACATTCATTCATGAAAAGGGTAAATATTTAGTGAATGAATTGGTTTCCAAGTTTATAGAGGCAAGTTGTTTTGACTGCCTAATTTGTAGTGCTTAGTTTAGAAGTGGTTGAAACAGCTCCTAGGATAGTGAGCTCGACCCATGGAGGCAGGGAAAGAGGTTAGATCATCTATATTATGTACTTTCTTGCTCATTTTCATGTTTGGACTCTTGAGGGAGAAGCTTTCATTGTATTATTCACTGTATCTCTGCAATTTTTGGCTAAGGAAGACCAGGGTTTTGCAGTCCTCTTTGGGATTCTTGTGGACTCATGTGTTGATGGTGTGTTTCTCAATGTACTTGTAAGCTTGTTATGTGATTCATTTCCTTTCTTTTACTTCTGCACATTAAACAAATGAAGTGTTAAAGTAAGAATTCATGCTTGCCATGCTCTGCTTTTAAGTTTGTTTAATTTCAATGTTTTCTACTGTCTAAAGAGAATTCAAAGTTATTGTTTTCTCTCTTTAGCTCTTCATCTTTCTTTCCTGACCATCCACCTCAGTTAAAGGCATCAACACTGTCTCCTACCTCGCCCCAAGGAACCCCCTGCAGAAACTGTGTCCAATCCCCGCACCCAAAATTGCCCTCTCCTCAATTTGCCACCAAAAACCCAAAAAACCCCAAATCAAACTCTTTGATCAGTTTACTAGCCTAATATCAGTGTTACCTTATTGGTCATCTCATCTATTGAATATTTTACGAGATAGACCGGAGAGAGTCTTCTCCTGCCCCGTAGGGCTAGCTACGAGGCTAAATGGTTTTATGTTGCCTTGAGGTTTGCCTTTCTCAGCATGAGGTGAAATTTCAAGCGCTAATAGGAACAACTTTCCTCTAAAACCTAGGAAACTGATTCATTCAACTCTAAACCACCTACAACTGATGTATCTACCTTATCAAGTCAATTTTTATCATTTTTACATCATAGTACATGAATTTACATCATGTCACATCATGAATTTGACCATAAGAGAGAAAAATTCGAACAAGAAGAAAACTAGGCAAAAAACAGAGTTTTTGAGCAAAATTGGCACTTTCTCATCCTGTGCGTAGCACTTTTTCCAAACTACTTTTGGAAGGCTTCCCGAGGTATAAATTAGGTGCAGGATAGCTCGTTGGAAAGCCCTATGAGTCTACTTTCTAGAAAAACTTGAAATTTTTGATTTGGAGTCCATTTGCCCCTCCAAAATTGCAATCTTCCAAGACTGCGTCCTGTGTGGCCAAAAGGTGGCAGAGAGGGCATTTTTTTGGGTGTTTTTGACCCTTTTTGAGGTCCAAAAATTGTCAAAATTTCCTAGTAATTTTTGAGGATGCATAAATTTTCATAAGTAATCCAAAAATGAAAACTTTTCTTCAAATGGAGGTCCCTATCAAAAGCGAGCACCGGTGGTGCTACGCACTTGCCAGAAAAACCTGTTTTTTCCATGAAAAATTCAAAAATGTAAAAATTTTTACCAAATTTCTTGAAATTTGGCATGAGTGATCTATGTCAGGTGCTATGCTGGGCTAATGAAACTTCATCCAAGATATTGAGCTTATCATGCTCTTTTTGGCTCCTCAAAGTTCTCCTTAATTTGGCTTTCAGGCTTCTTATCCTTGTTTTACAAATATTGTTCCATGCCAAATAATGATAAGCCATGTGGAGCAACATATTTTTCTCCTTGTTGGCTTTCTCAAGAAATTTCTCCAAGTGAATGTTTATCCTTTATAGTCATGATTCCCGGTCAGCCTCAATTTCTTGCTCAAGAGGTGTCAATTTGACTTTCCTTCTTTTTGTTGCTTGCCTGTTTTCCCTTATGGTTTGCAACTCCATGATTGTTTGTTTATCCTCCAATTGCTTGTTTTGTTGCTCAAGGTAGTTAATGATCCACTTAGCCCTTTCAATATTAAGGGATAAGGCATGGATGTCAACTTCTTTCTCTCTAATGACCTCCTTGAGTCTTGAGCTTTGGGAGCCCAAATCAGTGTCCTCCTCCTGAATCAAAACAAAATCTCTCTCTTGACCTTCAGAAGGCCCTTCATCATGCAATGGTTGCTTCCCTTTATCCTGTACCTGTACTGCTGAAGAAGAGGGAAAAAACCCTTTCACCTCGGGTGAAGATAGCATTTTCCTGTGGTGATGAAGGAAACGAGACCCCTTCCACCCCAAGTGGAGATAATACTCGTTTGGCAGCTGCAAATAGTCTCTTTGTGCCCTTTTCATAAGTGTCAAATACTAGAACACCTGTAGTTTGAGTTTCATGAACCTTTTGCTGATTTGAAGGCCCTCCTTCCTCTTGAAACACTGATGGGGTCACTTGAGGGCTTTTGAAAACCTCATGTGAAATGAAGGTATCCCATGAAATGTTCAATAAGCTCAGCTAATGCAAAACAATAATCTCAATCAATGAAAAATGATAAATACTACTGAACTGTTGAGGAAGAGGTTTCCTTTGCACCAATGTAGCCATCTTTTCAATATTTCTGCATATGAAATAGGGGAGATTCATCATCCTCACTCTAGTGAAATGCATCAGTAATCTAACATGGTAAGTGTACAAGTGAGAAAACCTCCCTTCACAGGTGGAGTATTTGATAATGAGCTTCATGAGTGGAGCATAAGTGTCTTGTAGGTATCTAAAAGGAAAGACCCTACTGATTTGCTTTTGATAACTAACCTTGATGTAAGGCTCATAATGCTCTTTGCCCACAAGTTGTCCTTTGTTCCACTGTTCACCCACATTTGGAATACCTATTGTTGCAGCTATGGTTTCAGGTGTCAAAGTGAAGGAAATACCTGCTAAGTCACCTGGCCATTGTGAAGATGAAGGACAAATAGCCTAGCAAGTTCATGGTGGTATTTCACCCTCTCCACCATCTCACAAAACTGGTAGCAAGACCGATGTTTAAAACATGTTACTGCAAGAGGGCAAGCTAGTAACTCTGTGAGTGTGGTGGGATCCTCCCAGATGTGTTTTCCTCCCTTATGTGGTTTTCTTGGTGCATGAATCTCTTGGGAGGAATCACTCACAGTTTCTTCATTCCTTTCATAAGCTAAATCTATTTCCATATTTGCAAATGTAGAGTGTAGAATGATGAGTATGAAGAGATTTTCTTAAGTATAGGTGACTGCTGTTTTCTTCTTTGGTATTTGATGGGTTGGCTGATAATATAAATGCAAAGGCGGGTTTTAATGATGGCTGTAGGGTTACTAGGGAATGATAGGGTTTTGGGAAATGAAAATTAGGGTTTCAGGAATAGTGGGAGTTAGGTATAGGGCTTAGGGTTTGGTGATAGGGGATAAGGTGAGTGTAAATGGGAGAGGGAAAGGGGAAGGGAATTAGGGAAATTTAGTGCAGGGGGATGGGATGTGGAAAAATCATACAAGGGAGTAAAAACAACAAGAATGACAAAAACCCTAGACAATTTTGCAAGACAACTTTGAAGCAACTAGGGTTTGATTTTTCACCATTCAAATCACTATGATGGATGACAAAAGCTCTTGCTATGGCAGATGGGAGGGTGTACTTACTTGAAGAGATGATATTTGCAAATTTAGAGGCTTGGAAAATCGATGAAATGAGTTTTTGAGCTTGGTTGACAGGTGTGCCGCGCCAACGCCCAGGTGCGTAGCGCCCATTGAAATTTCTTTGCAAATCCTGCGCTCGGTGTGTAGCGCCTGGCAGGTGCGTCGCGCCAGTGCCCAGGTGCATCTCGCTGGTGAAAACACTTGAAATTTGCTGCGACTTTCCACCTCTCTCCTCAAAGTGCGATTTTTCTTCTTGCTTCCTCTCACTTGCACAAATGAGGTCTTCTAACACAAAGGATCCCTTTATATACAACTTGATTTTAGGTTTTCATTTAGAAAAAACTCATTTTCTAAAGTTCCTTTTCACCTTGCTTTTAAAAACCCTGTTTTTGTAGTTTGGCTCTTTTTTGTCATTTGATGAATTGGTGGCTGGATGCTTTTTGTTTCTTTTGCAGGATATGGAGTGCTGGAGTTTGGCAAGGTGACCAAGGGCTGTAGATGATGCTTTATTACATATGAAAACAATAAAATTGCATAACATTTGTACATGAAATGGAAAAACCCTATTTTCACCTCAAAATAGAGTTTTGAGGTAAAAACCCTTTATGGAGCAAATCATCAGTAAAATTTGTGATTTTATGAACTTATTGAACATCCTCATGTGACTGCTAGCCTCTTATTGACTTTTTCAAGACCATGGTGGTAAACCCTAGACCTAATGAGACCGGAAAACCCTAAAATGACTTCTACAAATGGAATGAAATAAAAATGACAACAGATGACTTGTGCATGTGAAAATAGGCCAACAGATGAAAGGAATGAGGGAAATTGACAAATAACCACTACCATCAGATAATACATGACCTAATGGAGTGCAGCTGATCAGATGAGACACCTAATATGCGTGCAAAAAGAGAAATTTTGATCACTGATGGAGTGATGAAGATACCGACACTAACAATACAGATGCTTGCAAGAGAGGGCTTGGTGGAGTCCTTATGCAGGAAATACATGTAGTGTGCTATGAGTCACATAAAATAAATGAGCACGAGAAAAACTATTTGACACATGATCTTGAGTTGGCAGCGATCATTCATGCATTGAAGATGTGGAGTCACTATCTTCTTGGAAAATGATTTGTATTGACGAGTGATCATAGTGGATTGTGGTATCTATTTGAACAACTGAATCTGAATGCAAGGCAAGCTAGATGGTTAGCCACGATTAGTGAGTTTGACTTTGAGATCATGTATATTAAAGGTAAAGAGAACACGGTTGCAGATGCTCTTAGCAGGTGAATATAGGTGAACCACATAGCAACTATGAGTTCTTATGGGACAAATTTACAGTCTCAGATCTTACAAGCAATTTAGCAAGATAATAGGTACATGAAGCTCAGGAAAAGGTACAACATAGTACAAGTGTAGGTACAGGTGCACGGGATGTGGACTATTGTCTCACAAAAGTTGGATTGGTTAGGTTTAGAGACAATATATATGTTCTAGACAATAGTGACCTCAAGAAGGTGATCTTGAGGAAGTTTCATGTGAAACTCTATTTAGGTCATCCAGGATATCAGAAGACACTGATGATGGTGAAGAAGTTTTACTATTGGCCAAATTTGAAGAGAGATGTGGTAGAGTTCATGGCTAGGTGCTTGGATTCTCAGCAAGTGAAGGCAGAGTGTAAGCATCCATGTGGACTACTACAACCGATTCCAATTCTAGAGTGGAAATGGGAGGTCATTTTCATGGACTTTATCATAGGTTTTCCGAGGACATATAGGCAACATGATTCCATCATGTATGTGGGGGACAGGTTGGCGAAGGTAGCACACTTCATTACAGTGAAGTCTACATACTCAACAAATGATGTAGCACAGGTCTTCATCAAAGATGTGGTGTGATTTCATGGTGTTTCACATAAGATTGTGTCAGATAGGGATGTGAAGTTCACTTCCAATTTTTGGAAGGAGTTGTTTATAGGATTAGGTACATAATTGGCCTTCAACATAACTTATCATTTGCAGACAGATAGAGAGGGACAAAAACATATTGGAGGACATATTGAGGATGTATGTGATACATCAACAACGGAAGTGGGAAGAATATCTTCCACTGGTTGATTTCAATTACAACAATGGGTATCAAGTATCTTTGAGGACGAGTCTATTTGAGGCACTATATGGCAGAGTTTTAATGCTCTTATTAGTTTGAGTGCTCCAATTAACAGGGTGTTGATTGGACTAGACATGTTGGTAGAAATAGAACAGGAAATGCAGGTAATCAAGAAGAATATGAAAGCAACACAGGATAGGCAGAAGAGCTATGTAGATCGAAACAAGTTGTTTAAGGATTTTTAGGTTGGGGAGTAGGTGTATTTTGGCATTAAACTGAAGAACATCTCCTTGCGGATTGGATTTGTGCCAAGCTGGCACCCTGGTTTTGTGGACCTTTCAATATTCTTGAGAGGATTGGTCCAGTATCCTATCAACTTGCATTGCCTCCAACAGTGAAAATCCATGATGTTTTCCATGTGTCATTGCTTAAGAAGTATGTTAAATATGTTGATCTTGTGATTGATTGGTCTGTATTGTAGGTGGATCCATAAGAAGAATTTTAGCCAAAACATCAGTGAATTTTGCAGAGAAAGATGCTCATGCTTTGGAACCAAGCAATTGAGTAGGTTAAAGTGTAGTGGAAGCACTTTGGGCCTGAGGAAGCTACATGGGAGATGGCGGATCAGATGCAAGCTATGTATCATTCTCTATTCGCTAGTTGAGCAAATGTTTTAGTATATGTATTTGGTATATGTTTCAGTATATGTTTTGGTATATTTACATATGTATATGTAAATACTGCCATGAGATATGTTATAAATCTCCAACAAGTGGTATGGGTGTCATATCATTATGGTTGTCATGTTGTTATGTTTTCATGTTGGTTTGCTTCTCAACAGGTTGATCATTGTAAATACTGCAACGAGCTAAGTTATAAAAATTCATGAGTAGTATGTTTTTCTTTCAGCAGTCTTGTGGTTGTAGGTGTCGTTAAACATCGAGGATGGTGTTCCCCCAAGGGCTCAGTTTCTATAACAACCCTGATAAAAAATCCATGTAAAAATAATAAAGGTAAAATAAGACCTTGGTCATGGGACACATATCACAAGCATAACGTTGGGAAAAAACACAGTGATGGCGATAACTTGTGGTTAATTAATGGATAAGGAAATTGACAAAGGCAATGGAAAGGCATGAGGCATTTATTGACAATTTATTTATGAAAATAATGGAAATTAGGAGAAAAGCGAGGTGAAAGGTCACAGGTTGCACATGAGGAGAAAAATGAAGGAAAATAATCGAAAATGAAGAAAATAGAGGCCTCATTGATAAAAAAGCTTTTGAGGATCAGTTGGTACCTTTTTTGAGTTCAGTTTTGGAGCTCTCTCTCTATTCTCTCTCTCTCTCTCATACTCTTGGACACTTGGAGTTTTATTGGAGAGCTCTTGGAGGAGTGTGGCATACTTGGAGTTTGGAGCAAGAAGGTAAAGGAAGAGCAAGAAAGCATATGAGGACATTAGGATTAGCAACTATAATGATTTTTGCTTGTAGGTACCGATTTACATGTATGTTCTCTTCACTAGTTTTGGCATGCATGGCATATGCGTGTAGTTTCTTGGCTATGATCTTTTATTGGCAAGGAGGATTGCCTAGATTAACAGTGGATTTTCTTATCCTTGCCATTTCCTGGATAGCCATGTTTTTGTGGTTCCTTTATTTTGTTTTTTGGTTGGTTCTCATGTTCCTTTGGTCGTAGGTGGAGTTAGTAGTTCCTGGAAGCCTTGGTTGTACAAACGCTCTGGAAGCCCTGTAACAGCTTGGGTAGAGTTGCTAGTCCTGGAAGCCTTAGTTGGAAAAACGTTATGGAATCCCTTGGTGGGTTGAGTTACTAGTCCTAGAAGCCCTGGTTGGACAAACGCTCTGGAAGCCCGACAACAACTATGGGTTGAGTTACTAGTCCTAGAAACCTTGGCTGGAACAAAGGCTCTAGAGCTCTATACAGATAGGGTAGAGACCAATTTGGTGATGGTTAGTGATGTGCAACTGTGAGGTGGAATAATTGGTTGAGGTTTGAGGTGGTTTTGCCTCTGAATGGCCTAAATGTTTTTGAATTATTTATTTTATGAGATCCCACATTTATGCTTGTTATATGGCATGAAGGTGATTGGCTAAAAGAAATATTTGGTTCAACCTAGTCTACGGTCGAGTGGTTCAGGAAAGTCCCATACCTGGTCATCTTATGTAACCATCAATAAGAGATCTCTTTCTCCTTGGTATTTTATGTGTAAATATACTTGTTTATATGTGGCTTATATGGCTGTTATATCCTTGATATTTATGTTGGTTATATGTTGGTTATGAATGAGTTTTATGACAGTGAAAATGTACGACTCTCAAGATGTTTTGGTTAATCACTAATTCTACAATAAATATATGGATTAGTAGATGGTAATGCAGTTATTGTGAGTAGGCATCAATGCTTCTTAGTGGTTCTATGATAAGTATGAGACCCCTATGCTCATATATGTTGTTTAAACTTGTAGAATGCATATTTGCGACATGTTTGACGAAATTCCTATCATGGCAAGTAGGGGTCTAGTTAAGTGCTTGTTCAATTAATTGCATTTGTATCATTGTTCCAATGTTATATTTAATTTCTGGAAGTTTCCTGGAGTATAGGGCAGTGACATGAGCCTTGGCCCTGAAAATGTGGCACATAATTCAGAGTCGCGGGCACTGAACTACCTGGGAAAGTCCCCTGTCGCATGCATGCCCATGTTGTGGGAGAAACTATAGGGTTCCCGTCGCACTCATGACCATGTTAAGGGATAGACTGAGGGTTTAATGCAATAAAATGTTAGTTTGTCTTAGGGTCTAGTCGCTTGGAAGGTTTGGATGGCTCTTAGGGGTTCTGCAGTATGTCTGGAAGGTATGTGTAGTGTGTTCCATCGGTTCAACTTCCTTAATTGATACATGGGGAGTTGAATCATATTATAGTAAATCTTCATCACATGTTTATCCTGGTTGGATGGTTACTTGGGTAGATGTGGGAGGAGGGTGTTGCATCCCATGATCTGGATATGATGGAGGAAAGCTTGGAATGGTTCATGAAGCCTAGGGTGAATATTAATCCCTTGCCTGTTCAAGATGATATTAACGCTCATAACTTCAATCTTGAATCTGATTTAATTGAAAGCATGACCTCTTCAAAGTATGCTTCTTATTTGCTATCATATTTTTCTCATGATCCCTTGTCCCTTGGTCTCCTTGATCAGTCTCTTTCAACTCTTCAGATTTTTAGTTTTCCAATCCAAGCAGTGATCAGGTGGAAGATAGTCACATTTCGTAGGTAGAGGAGTAAAAAGATGAAGATTATTTCAATATTTCTTCTCTTTTTCAAATTCCTCTATGTGAAGATGGTGTTTCTCCATTCTTGGTTGATATTGAATCTAGTAATCTTGGTAGTCAATCAAATGAAATCAATTTTCCTAATCCATCTAAATGCTTGGGCAACCATCATTCTTATGATGATAATCTATTGATGTATATGATAATGAATTCCCAATTGCACCAAATGATATTTCAGTTTCTCATGAAGATTTTGATTTGAAAGATTTAGATCTTGAATATGATTCGGTCAGTGAAGATATTCTTATAGAAGCTTCCTCTTTATCTCAATATCCCTTGTGCCTTATTGTTTGCAATGCATTAAGTTACGATGAATATACTCCATGCTACTCAAGTTCATCACCTAATGAGTAGAGTTATGAGTTGACACAAGGTAGTGAGGTCATCCATGATGAAGAAGGGAGCAATTAAACATTGAGAACCCATCCCATTCCTTGTCATTTCCAATCTTGCATGAGGAGAGCTCTTCAGTTTAGGTTACTCATGAGATTTTTCCAGTCTATCCATCCTTAGATGTGCATTTAGAAGAACTTTATGACTTTGGTAATCTATTTCTTGAGGTTGTAAAATTTGATCAAATCAATGACGAATGTGGCTACCATCATGACAGTAGTGATCTCATTGAAATTACTGTTAGTAGTTACCCACACACCATGCATGATCTGATTCAATCTTCAAAATGCAATTCTACAATCCTTGAAAGTTCTGGGACTTGTTAGGAAGTTGAGGCACTTCAACTTTCATTGATGGTTATGTCAGGTTCTCACAATACTGATAAGATCCCCAAACTAAGTGAGATCTCGATTTTATTGCTAAATTCTTTTCTTTGCATGGTTTGATTGAATGCAGATTCCTTCTTGGAAGATCTTCGGTATTTTGGATGTAACCCTTTTAATTTTGAATATTTATTTTCTGATCGGATTGAGGATTCCGTTTTAGTTAGTTTATCTCCACACAAATCTCTTATATCAAACTTGGGTTTGGAGTGTATGCCTTCCATGGATGTACAAAGCTATGAAGCTAATCATTTTAAAGATTATCATTAGCTGAAGGATTCATGCCTATCAGATACTTTTGAGAATAATCAACTCCTAGTTTTTCTTGTGAATGTTATAATGCTAATAATTTTCTTCATGGAATCATATACCCTCTTGAGTGTTAGTGAGTGCTTGAGTCATTTGGTGAATCAAGTTTCTCTTTTTCATCCATTACATCCTAACTAGTTTCATGTATTTTCTATACTAGCATTCCTTTTCAATTATTTTAATTATTTCAATGATTGTGGTGTTGATTTAGTTTGTAACTAGTTAAAAGGAAATGGTTTGTCACATTCAACACACGAGGAATATGATTCTATTGTTCAAAGCATTTTCAAAGCTATTCAAACTGAACTATCTTTGTTGTTTACTAACTAAAAATCTTGTGTCTTAATTGGTCCATCTAATCATAATGTTGGTCCGAACAACTCTCATTCAACTAATCATTTTCCTACTGGTATATCAGATGATAGATGTTTCACATAAATTGATCTTTATGGTTTATCATCATACTATTCAGATACTTGTCAAGTTTTTGAATAACTTCAGCCTTCGCTGATGGTTATGTCAGGTCCTCACTACCTTGACAAGAATTCTAGACATGGCTAGATCAAATTTCCATTACAATATTCTCCTCTTGATTCCATTCCATTAATTGAAAACTCATATTCTCAAGGATTTCAAGGTTTTCAAGATGATTTTTTTGAATTCTATGATCCAATCTATAATTTCCTAGAAGCATCTTACTTAGCAAGCCCTTATGCTAACAACAAGCTTCAATATTTCCTGATGTTTGCTAAGCAAGACAAGATAGATGCATGTGCTTTCACAAGAAGATTTTAAGGTTTGTTTTACTTTCCTAATAAAAAAGTTAAGGTTTCATGTTGGTTAAGGTTAGTTGTTATGGCACATGTTTCTACATCTAGAAAAGTCCTATATTTTGTGCAAGTTATGAAAGTTCTCATCTTCTATTTTTGTTAGAAAATTATATATTACGGAGCAATGGAACACATAAAATATTGCAGAAATATAAACACAGAAAACGCACAAAACAAGAGAGACACAGATATACGTGGTTCACCCAGTTTGGGCTACGTCCACCCCGAACAGCCAGTCCTTCCTTTTTATTATCCAGCAAAATGAAGAGACACAACCTACAACAAATCCGCTGTAATATCCTCTGTTTTCTCTCACAGTCTCACCTCTCTGTTTCTCGCTCACGGAATACACATCTATCTCTTAGCCTCAAATACAATACCCTCATACAAAGAGAGGGGTTTCCTTCTAGGGCAAAAAACCCTAAACTAAACATAAGTTCTACTGTCAGATCATCCGCCTAATGAACGGCCCAGATTGACTAGAAATTACTATACTTTTACAAGGCAATTTTACAGCTGTTTTTAGCTTCGGGGGCGCTGCCCCCGAAACCCCCCACCAGGGGGGTCTCCCAAAGGTCGCAGCCGCCCCCCCCTGGACCCCCCCTGTAGCGAATATTTTACGGGCGGCGTTGCCGCCCCCATTTCGAACTGGGGTCCTATGTGGCGATACCTTTGAATATAGAAGATAATCAGACTCCACACCCAACAATTTTGCAGATTTTTTTATATCTATTTTAATCTCTCTTATCTTTGTGATTGCAAGTCGGGAAAAACTACGATTGTTACATTGGAAGTTTGATTACACTTGACCCTAACCTTCTAGCTAGTTAGGTTAGGAGTAGATCTAGGTGCATGCTAGTTTCCCTTTTGCACTCATCCTACACTTTCTCTCCTTTAGTATTTTCTTTATTTTCTTACTTTTGTCTTGCATGTTTATTTTTAGTTTCATTATCCGTTTTTTTTTTTGATCTTGTTTCACTGTTTTGTCATGTCTTTTATTCCATGTTTTGATTAAAAAGATTCTGCATGAAAGATGCTTTTGTTTGGCTGAAAAGACAATGTGGCAAATCTTGAAAAGGGAATTGTGATGACGAATAACGCTTAGATAATATATTATCCTCTTATCTATTTGGGTTTATATCTCTTTAAAGTCAATGATGCATGAATGGAAAATATAATCCATTTGAACGTAAATCCATTATAAGAACCATCACACTTGTATTTGTTCCAGGATCTTCATTCCTTAACTCAGGATTGTAATTAATGGAGTTCGACATGTTGATCCAATCAAGTAGAGAAGGGAAACGAGAAAATCAATAGTGAGCAAACCAATATCAGAGTTATATATAACTATATATGAAGGAACAACCTATTTTTCTCCCAATAATTGAGGATCCCTATTCCACCCTGGTAAATAGATAAGTGTGTAATCACATTAAAGTAAATAAACAAATAAAGGGTGAAAGAGGAGAAAGGCTTCCTGCTTAGAGAGGTGAAGCAAGTAACTTCACCGAGGTACTGAACAAGCTCGTTGGGAGCAAATAAATTCTTGTGGTCATGTAGTGACTTCGTTAGGGTACTAAATAGGCCTGCTTGCATTGGAGAAACACCAAAGATGAAAAATTCAAACACTGATCATATTAAACTCACAACTACATATTACCATTCTCTTACATTGAAATAATTGCGATTTGGAAAGGTTTATGAATGCGTTTAACTAAGGAAAGGAATATACGAGGTTATATCTATAATTAGGTAAAATGGGGAAGCCAAAGTAATCCACATGATGAATCAATATTTCTTGAAAGGCTAAGACTTTGTGCTTAAAGATAAACCTAAAGAGAGAAGTTGGAGTTCTTCCAGTGTTTCGCCAAGTGTTATTGCTACGATAAACACCCTCCAAAATTTTGCCTACACTTTAATTTTGGAGCCTATTGAGGATCTTATGATCTGTTGTTCTATGATAACTTCATGGTCATTTGATGTTTTGCTAAGTGTTCTAGTCTTTTTCTCAGACTCTAAGTGTCAAATTCACTAGCTCACACATTCTTAATGAATTCATGAATGCACATATTTCTATGCAAGCGTAGACAAGTATTGCGTAACTCTTGAAACTAAGGCTTGTGCAATCACTGTTGATAATGACTATGCAATCCATAAGTGCAGTGTACTGCACAACCTACGTCGATAGTCAGTGCGCACTTTCAATTGATAGTCCCCCTCACTCTGGTTGCAATTGTACTTCTATTTCAGTGAGTTTTCTGAACTGTCATTTTTTTGCACCTTTAATTTCAAAAGTGTTGCTTTCACGTTCACGACTGTCGTTTTTACTTGCCTTCTCTTTAACAAGTGGCATTTTCATGTTATCTTTTCTCTGGCATGTGTCGATTTCAATTTCTGTAGCTTTTGCAAGTGTATTTTTAACTTTTTCCTACTGTCGCAAGTGTTTCTCTTAACCATTTCACTAATGTATGTGTCAGACCTTTACACATTACTAGAGGAAACTATAGAACATCGTCCCAAATTATATGGTCCTATATATCATTAGAATTTTTGTTAGACACATTCCCATAACTTAGTGCACTTTCTGGTCACAATCCACACTTGTGTTGCAACTTGTATTCTAAGTGTCGCAATGCGGAATTTCAATAGTTAAACTTAGAAATAAGTGTCACTTTGTTGTCATTTCATGATGTGATTGTTGCTCATCAGTCCCGACATTCCCCCAGATTGTATTGATGGATTCCATGTGTGTGATCTATGTTTAAGTCTTGTTCATATGCTTTTCCCACTCTTACTTTACTGGTCCCACACTTAACCATTATGGAGCTCTTCTTGGTCCTTTTCCCAGTGCAAGTTGTGAATACATCAACTCTCCTCTAGGTGTTGAGAACAACCTATCCATGAGCCTCAATAATGAAATCTCACCTTCTCAAACTTGTGCACTGATTCCTCTTTTAGGTGAGATCCTATCAATTCACATTGAGAACCATCAAAGCACAGTCACCTAAAACTTGTTGCATGCACTGACTCACTGCATTAAGATTTGAACAATTCTACCTTGTATAGTGCATGGAGCATTTCTAGTGGTCCTATGAAAAATGAAATTGTACAATACATGATCTCTTCACTTTAGAGTGCAGTGAATACTCCCTGGGAAAAGTGACTTGTCTTCCGCTACTTTCCTTAGCCAAATGTGCAATTTTCCTTCCTAGAGAGCATTCCTTGGTGCAGGTCACATTTCTAGTGGACAATCAGCCATTGTAGAAGCAAACTACACTAGCATAAGAACTTGCCCTACTTCCCTAATGCATGTCACCGTTACGATGCCTAGTCTTTCCTTCTCGGCTAACTGGAACCCTTCACTACACCATGCCTTGTTTTGCTTGCCTTTATTTTGCATGTTGTAACTATATTAGATAATGGAGCCTTTCCTAGATCATTGTTGAAGAAAACTGCGCTCCCCCTTAAGCCCGACTCTAAGTTACAACACATGTCGTAGTTTTAGTCAACAAGACACCAACTGTTCTTGACTAGACTCCCTCACTATGCAATCATCAAGTACTTCCCTTCCTCCCTACCACATGTCACAGTTCTAGTTCATAGTCATAGGCTCCCTCAATCACTGTGAAGCTCAACTACGCTATCATTGTCTTCTCCTCCCTTAAGCCCTATGAATCTCAAATTTTCAGTCAACAAGCTCATCACACTGTCTCTTGCACTTTCCTACTTTTCTCGACCTACAAGAGACCATCTTTATAGCACATTTCACAATTCTAATGAGAATGGTTTCTTCCTTAGCCACTGCTAAGATCAACTACACCATTCCCAACAAGCCTTTCTTCTTAAATCCTTACCTAGGCCCATCACAAGTAGCTTCTTCTATGAGCAAAGTAGGGGTAGAGTAGATGATTTCAAGACCAATCTTGCCTTGTCATGAGTGAACTTTGTTGGAAGGTGTACCACCTCAATAAGGAAAGGATACACTCAAGTAAGATGTCAATGAGAAGGAACAAAGAAGCACTTGCAAAGAAGGGCCACAAAGAAGAACCATCATGAAGACATGGAGTAGATCCTGGACCATGACAGAATAGAGACATCTCATGTTACCTTAGAAGGTTCTAGTAATAATCCAAGAGACTTTGAAGGGTGAAGATGAAGTATAAAGAAAATATATCATCAAGTATGCAAGACATAGCAACAAGGAGAGAAATTTGGCATTGCCACATCATCATGAAGGGAAATGTCATCATTGTCAAGTTGTGGGTTACTCAAGTGTCATCACAATTTCATATGTGTCAATGCGTCTTTCCACATTATGCATATGTAATTAATGTATTATCAAAAGAAAAACTGTAAATGTATGGAAGTCCAAGAGTTACACGTGTAATGTGAAAAGTCACATGTGGACCCAAGAAAATATAAGTTCAAAGGTCATTTAGGAGTCCAAGAGTCATAAGGGTAGCTCAAGAGTCATAAAGGATATGAAAGGCCATTCCTCTTGTTATAAAATAAACATCATAACTCAAGAAATGGGATTTTGGAGTCTTAGACTTTGGAGACCTAGCTTTCGCTTCTATAGCTTCACATAGGAGAGAAGACCATTCCTTGGAGAAGCAAGAAGTGACTTAATGTTCCACTATTGGAGCTAGTGTCTCATCATTGTAACTGTGTACTTAGATCTTTCACTTAATTATTACAAGCTTGTTGAGCCAACACATTTTTATCCATGTATCGTGAATATTGTAAGACTATTCTTTGGATGTTTGTGGTATATGTTATGTTCATAAGTACTAAAGAAATTGAACTACTTCATTGGCTTTGGTGCTCATCTTGTTGAATGTGTGTTGTATTTTCTTTAATGACCGTTGTGTATATGTGAACTATTTCCCTAGATAACTAAAAATTATTTCCTTTATCTCACATGTCTCTCTTAATATGGTGCTATTATTTTCCTTCTAGAGACTCGCTTTTGTCTCCCCTCTCGTGAAGGCCTCCTTTTACACATTGAAATTGGTGTTTCCTAGTGTCAACTTACTTGCTAATTTCAAAGGTTATTTGCATAATCCCTTATGTTATTTATTGCAGCCAAAGAAAACCTTAATTCATGGTGGCTGGGTCGGTACTTTAGATGGGGCTACTACTCCAAATGGTGTGAGGTATAATTGGGACTTCACATCGGGGAGACCCCCTGTATGTTGGTGGTATCCAACACTGTCAAAAGAATATTGGACCAAGAGAAAGACATAACAACTCATGATGACTTGGAAGGTTCCAACATTGACTTATACCCTTTGGAGGGTGAATATGGATTACACGCAAAGGTCTATCATGAAGAAGTTAAAGACACAACAACAAAGAGAAGAACTTGGCCTTTATGTACTGTGAAATCTTATGTCACCATTGCTAAGTCATGGTTTCTCAAAGTGTCACCACAAGAGTCATATGAGTCTATGTATTTTTCCACATCATTTGTGGAATGCAATTATTTTATTTTTGCAAAATGAGAAAATGTAAAATGTGTGGGAGCCCAAAGGTCCCACATGGAATGCGAAAAGTCACTAGAAAGTTTTAAAGTCATGTAGAAGCTCAAAGGTCACATAGGAATTCAAAAGTCACATGGGAGCTCAAGAGTCATGAGGGAAGGTCAAGAGTCATATGGAAGGTAGAGAGTCACCTCATTTGTTATAAATACACCCTCATAACTCAAGAGAAGGAATTTGAACTTTCACCTTGGCTTCTCTTGCTTGGCATAAGAGAGGAGATTTTTCTTTGGAGGAGCAAGTGGTGACTTAATGTTCCACTATTGGGGCTAGTGTTGCATCATTATAATTGTGTATCTTGGGACTTCCACTTAATATATTAATCTCTTAGATCTGATACACTTTCATGCATATGTTGTGAATGATTGTAAGAGCATTTTTTCATTGTTTGCAGTGTATTTTTATGTTTACACATAAAATTTGAAATGAACTATTTCGTTGGCATTGGTGTGCATCTTTTTGAATGTGCATTGTAACTTTCCTTTATGATCATGGTTATCTTTTGAACTACTTTGTAGGTTAACTAATGATACTTTCCATGCTTGTGTGTCTATTTTAGGATAGTACTATTACTTTTCTTCTAGAGGCTCACTCTCTCTTTTCGTTTCATGAAAGTAACTTATATACATTACAATTGTATGCCTCATAGTGTCAAATTGCTTGTTTCATAGATTGTTTGCATAATATATTATGTTGATAATTGCATCCAAGGAAAATCCCTAAGAATTTGTTGAAAATGCAGCAAGAAAATCTAGTTTTGACTTTGCCTTGGTCAAACTAGATTAAAATTTGATTTTCTATTTCAACAAAATACTTGGAGGTAGTTAACTAAGGAGACATGACACTTGTCACTCAGTTAACTCAGTTAATTCGATTTGGGGAAGCTTGAGTTCAGTTTAGTATGTTTGATTGCTAATTTGTAGCAATCTATTTCAGTTAATTTGAATTATTGTCAGTTTAACTAGTTCTAACTGTTAGAAGAGTTAGTGGAGGTCAAGTTGTGGAAGTGTAACTTCAACCATACCCAGTGATCAATAACTGATCAATCAACCCAAAATAATTTTTGCATGCAAAGAATTCGAGTTACCCCGTTGAGATAGATATTCCAAGGCAATGTACTATAAGTTTTATCTTATTCCAATGTGTACAGGTGGTGCATGCAGTCAGAGGAAGACCTAAGGCAATTGCGGAATTCAAGAGTGTGAAATTCCTAAAAAGTAGGGGCAATTTATCAATGGAACAACACAAGGAAATATGAGCTTGGAGGGCTTGGAAATTGGCTAAGTGTTTGCCAAGACAACCAATCAAGTAGAGGGATAGACTATACACTTGCAAGGTGTGCTCATGCTTGAGCAAGCATATTTATTTATTTTCTATTATCTGATTAATGCAATATAGATAGTAAGGGGCTTTTAGCAGTTTCTTTCCCCTAGATAAATATTTGTGCATGTGTGATGTTTCCTTTTGCATGTATGTGATTCTTATTTTAAATGGTGAATTAACTTCTGCAGATTAGTAGAATAGCTTCAAGTCTCATGATTTAGTAAATTTCATGAGCAGTATTGAATCTAGACATTAATTTCTACAGAATTATGGCAACCGACCTTATTTTCTAGTCGAGGCTCCTACTCCAAACGGTGTGAGGTTTAGTTGAGACTTCATACTGGGGATACCCCTTTGTTGATAGATTTCTAACACTGTCAACAGGTCCCCTATAAAATACAATTGGCTAAGGAATTTCTATATGTAATGATGGTATGATTACTTCTTTTTCTTTTATGCATCATATATGCTGTTTTTTCGCTTATAATGGAGATTGGTAATATATGCATTACTATGAATGTGACGCCAAAAGAGAAACGAGGAAAATCATTATTATCTAACCAAGATTTTATAAAATTTCTTCTATATTTCATATATATTCCATATGCATTTGTTACAAACTTGATATGACATCATGAAACATGTCACATTAAAAAAGTTTATGCTTTGCGTTCCAATCAAATGTGAATATGGTAAAAGTGGTTCTTTCAACTATGATTAAATGATAGTGATCATGTATGAACAAAGTTTTGAATGCACATAGTCGTGCATTGGGGAATTAACATGTTGGTTATATACGTATTTGACTCATTTCACAAATATTAAAAGATTGGCAACATAAATACATATTGAATTTTTGAAGCATAAAAGGTATACTATACTTGTCATCACGCACACATTCAATATAAATGACATGTTATAGTTTCAAGGCAATATCGTTTTGATAGGGAATGATGTTGAGCATGCTCAATGGGCTAAATCGACAATGGTAGTCTGAGGTGGCCACTACATCTACAACATTAATTTGCGATGTAAATTTAGCCTCATTGAACTAACTTTGCAATTATTTACATCAAATTTAGTTACTTTAGTGTGAATCTGAATTCATATCTCATTTCACTTTCTTGTTTCTAGTGGTTATGCTCCGCCTTAAACAAATTTGGAACTACTCTGCATGTCTGTTGCTCAACTATTCACCTAGGAAATTTGAGGCTCAACTTAGATTCAGTTTGCTAACAAGGTTAGTACGGGCTGTGGTCTACTGTGGTTTCTTTCTATATCTATAAGCATTAAAGATTCCCTTAGATAATATATTATATCAAGTTGCCTTTCCCCTCTCTTTGTTTTTTCAAAAAGTATGGTGATAAATGGTTATAGTTATTGCAAGAATGTGGCACAGAATTCATGTAATCCTTTATATTTTCATTTTTCCAATGCTTCACTCCCCTACATGTATACTTTCTCTTCATGGTTATTAGTCCTTGCCATCTGGCAATGGCTAGGGACTATAGTAATCGAAACGCACGATGTTAGTTTTAATTGAGCTGATGTTAGTTTTAATTGAGCTGTTTGTGAGTTGCTTGTTACCATCAATTTGTGGATTATAATGAAAGTTTTCAGATACATAATCATTCACTATCTTATTTGGCCTCTTCCCGAGGCGGGGAGGCAAAAACTTAGGTAATATATATTTATGTTTTTCTTATCATTGGTACATCAGCTATAGATCAGCTTAATGCTAGCATTAATGCTTGGGATTTGGGATGGTACATCAGCTATAGATCAGCTTAATGCTAGGAATTTAATGCTCAGGATTTGGGATGTTCATGCATGCCTATTGCATGATGTTTTGGATGTAAAATTGTCTTATTTTACACAGACAGGTGGTTTGTGTGGCTTGCATGAAGATTGCATGAAGATGAGTGTGGCGAGATGGCGAGAGGAGAGGAGGCCTGCATGAAGATGTGCGTGGCCACAATCTCACTACCGTGACTGGATTCGGGATTAGCTGTCCTTCTGAGTCTCGAGCAGGTTGACCAGGGGATAGATCAATCCTTAAGCTTCAATCTCTTCCTTGGCTTCCTTTGGTAGATGATCCCACCAGTTTTTCAGCGTACCGACAAATCCTTCAGTGATAAGTCGATATGCAGTTTCAGCTTCATTCTTCCCGTGAAGATAGGCATTTGAGGCTGCGATCATCATGCCTAACATCCTGTTAATCTGTTCAGGATGAAGGCCATCAATGCTCCAGGGATAGCCGCCCTAAGGGAAATGACACTAGCTAACCCGAACGGAAGACAAGGATCACATCGATAAGAGCAAAATCAAAGACGTCTTATGCCAAATATCTTGAACTCACACCAGACTTTCATACCAGTAAATCGAAGATGTGCCGGAAATAGAACCTAGAGCCAACGGGATCTGGAACGGGTCCAATTCGATCTGCATCTGGATCTGGCAACTCGCTGAAACTTGATCCAGCATCCTCACTCGTTCGAAAGCTAGCAGCCTGGGTTGAATCAGCAGTTTACCTTGTTTAAGCAGCAGCACATCCAGATGTAGATACTTATCGAGATGGAGATTCAGCTATGCAACAGCTATGGATATTGAATTGTTGTGCAACGGCGATGGATACCGAATTCAAATGTAAGGATAAAGATAATTACCTTCCTTTGCGGCTTCTGTAGCATACTACAGTCACCTCTTCTTCATTCTTATTATGTGCTTCTGATATGGGCTGTCCTTACTGCTGCCCTTTCCTCTTCTTCATTCTTATTATGTGCTTCTGATATGGGCTGATGTGCTTCTGATATTCCTCGTCTTCATTCTTATTATGTGCTTCTGACATGCTTCTGATATGGGCTGATGTGCTTCTGATATGGGCTGTCGTTGCTCAACAGTAAGAGTGGTAAAGAAATAGGAGTGGTAAAGAAACCCTCTCAAAGATGAGATACAGTGGACAGAGTTGGATGTGTTTCTGTGGTGAGATACAATGAACCTCTAATGAACAAGGTGAGATAAAACTGGAATGGTTACTAGTTATGGATACAAAAGCAAGGCGGTGGAAGCTAGCCTCACCTCTTCGAAAAAGTTTACTGCCAGAGGTGGATCGAGCCTGGTGATCTAGAATTCATGAAAAACCCCCAGTTAGAACTCTATAGCCATCACGTCGTCGTTCCAAACGAGGTCACGAACCCAAGGATAATGCCCTATTACTGGAAATTAG
The DNA here is from genome assembly GCA_031772625.1 of Pinus tabuliformis. Taxonomy (NCBI): domain Eukaryota; kingdom Viridiplantae; phylum Streptophyta; class Pinopsida; order Pinales; family Pinaceae; genus Pinus; species Pinus tabuliformis. The sequence continues at coordinate 555,646,768 of CM062820.1, read as the reverse complement.
AACTATGAAACCGAGAGGATCTCCTGCTATCTGGACTCTTTCATCTGGCTATAAATGGTTTTAAGCCCCATCCAGTCCTCTACTTATTGTGGTCATTTTGGCACTTGAAAAACCTTACAAAACTCATAGCGTCATTTTTCCTGGTCCGATGTGCAATGCCAAATTGAAACCTTCATTCGCAATTACCCTTTGCAGTACCAACAAACGTGCAAATCGGAAACACGACCTTTATAAGCCTTTACATGTTCCTTCCAGGCCATTGCTTTGCTTCAGACGAGATTGGGTATTGAACCAGGAAGGGTTTTAAAGGTTACAGAGAATATTATCACAACATATCAGGTTGGTTCGTTGAAGGATAGGATAATAGGCCGTAAAGAGATGTGTCATACATGCAGGTGGGTCACACATATGGCACTGTGCATGGTGATCATGGCGACAAGTAAAATGGGGCCCGCGACAAGTGGAATGGTAAACTAATGATCATGGCGACAAGTAAAATGGGCCCCACGACAAGTGGAATGGTAAACTAAATACGCCATGACAATATATATATGATTACTGCTTTTGGTGCTTTACTCGAGCGATAGTTTTATCCTTGGGAATTTTGGTGATTACTTCTGTCTCTGGGGACTTTTGTGATTTGTAAATATGAAGCTGATGGGCATATTGAACATCTTCTGTATTTCCCCATCTTCGACTACACTCTGTTTTTCTGTGGGAAGACGATACCTTCAAAGACCAGACTCTCAGACCTATTTTTTCACTACTAGACCAATTGATCCACCAGATGCATGGTTGTGGGCTGACTTCTCATTTGGACACTTTTATGCCTGATACCCAAAATTTTGTACAAATAAAACAATGACTCCAAGAAGGCAATGGTAGCAAAAAAACTCTAAGACCTATCACTTATTGATCCAAAACAAGCCAAGAGGTATGGTTTTAACTCTCTCCAAGTTCCCTAATTTTCGTTTTGATTTCTGTAGCTGAAACCATAAGGGATAGGTAAACAAGAAATCACAGACATATAATCATAATTTGGTTGAATGACTTAGTAGTTAATTAATTGATTCGAGAAAAAGGCAGGAGAAGCAAGGGTATATGAACCAATAGCCCTTTTCATAGCTTAGATAGCCACGTTACCTTTTTGAAAGTGTTTCAATGCAAGATCAAAGCTCTCTTATATCTGAAAAACACTTATATCTTGTCCGTGTTACTGGTAGCCTGCTCCATCAACATATGATGAAGTTTTTAAGAACATGTTTGACTACATAGACCGCTTATTTTTAATAGTGAGGCCAAGGAAGCTTTTGTACATGGCAATTGGTAATTGAGTTAGTTACCTTAAGTACCCCACCTTTAATATTTGACATTAAATATTTAATGTTCACATCTTTTGGTAAACTTTTACTGAGCACTGACTTTCTGTAACTGTAGATGGTGTTGCACAACGTTTTTGTGCTGCAAAAGATGTAGCTGAAGCAATAAGTTTGTCTTCTATTGAAGAACTACTTCATACCCCTTCAAAGGAAGTTGTTTTAAATAAGATTCAAGTAGAAATTCAGTGTTTCTGATTTACATTGTGCATTTTTTAGAGTACAGAAGAAGAAAGATTGAGAAAAGAGTTTGAGGCAGAAGGTAAAGTTATGGCCCTAAAAGAGAAATCAGAAGTCCATGACTCAAATGTTGTTACCCCTAGGACAAAATTTATGGCCACACTATCTGTAGCTATGTAGTACTATGTACATTTAAGATTAAATAATGACCTGGGATGGCAGAAAATAAAGGTTTGCATTATCCTTCATTTTCCAAGGCAGTATTGATATGTTACCGCATAATCTTTAAAGTAAATTTCATTTTTTTAGGAGCTAGAATTGCTGATGTCTTGTAATCTTGTTTGCCTTTCATGACTAATTCATATAATTGCAATTCGTTTCTACATTTCACCTCTGATGTGTGTTGAACTGCTATTTTTAATTCAATCTTAAAGGTTATATTGTCTGATGCAAATGTTCTTGGTGAGGGGGAACACAAAGTCATGTCCTATATACGTCTCCAAAGAAACCCCCCTGGTTTCAATCCAAATACACGTCACTGCTTGTATTAATTAGTAAGTGCTCTGATTTCTAAAAAGAATGGCATTGCTTGAAGCTGACATGTGGTATTTTAGGTTAATTGCTTATTTTACTAAGACTTATGGTATCTCTTCATTTAGCTAATGATGATTTTATTTGATAACATACATTTACTTTTGTGTATAATTTGTATGATTTTAAAGGCTGCTTTTGCAACTCCAGGATGCAGATTTAATTATGCTGGCATTGGCAACTCATGAAATCCACTTCTCAATTTTAAGAGTGGTTGTTGACTTCTTTGCAACATACACACTGATATTTTGTTTCTGGATATTCTGGGATTACTATGTAAGAGATAGCTCTGCCTTTGAGTATATACCTGTGGTGATGATATAGGTCATCACTTTCCCTGGTCAGCAAGAAAAATGCTACCTTTGTGGTCAAGTTGGTCATTTGGCAGCTAATTGTGAAGGAAATCCAGGAGAATTGGATGAGGAGGGCAATGAACAGAGTCTTGTTCCTAAAAAACCCTATCAGGTTTCCTAGAAAGATTGAAACTTAGGAATTGCTATATGTACTATATATTTTGAACAGTAGACATTCTTTCACCCATAGGATAGGGGTTTCATTACAGTAAGTCTACTGCCATATGCCATTATGCTAATTATTGAGCAGTTTCTCAACATCTGGACCTTGCGAGAGTACTTGGAGTGTGACATGAAGATACCAAATCCTCCATTTAAGGTGGACTTTGAACGACTTGTGGATGATTTTGTCTTTATGTTCTTTTTTGTGGGGAATGATTTCCTTCTGCACATTCCTACATTAGAAATTCATGAGGTTTGTACATGATTTCTGGCATTCCTGTAGTGCTTTTCTTTTATTGACAAATCACAAAAAAGCCTTTACCATTGGCTTTGTTATACTGGTGTTTTCCCTTTTACTGGTCATCATTATTTGATTGGGAAATTATATTCCTTGTTATGAAATGAATTTTATGGAAAGTGCTAATGTGGCTATATTGTATTAAGGAGGATGCAGTGAAAGACAAAAAATTAATTCAAAACTCTAGTTGTGGCAAAATTAAATTTAAATCTACTCTTGGTGTAAGTTGAGATAATTTTTTGTCTAGTTCTAAAATTAAGATGCAACAATTTCTATCAGGGTGCAATCAACTTGCTGATGGTTGTATGCCAATTTCAGAACTAGTCCCACGGCTTTTATTTAGTCTTTAGAGTCCAAGAAGGCAATGGCAACAAAAAAACTCCAAGACCTAGCACTTAGTTAGCTACATTGGTACAGTGGACTGATTTTCTTGATCATTAGTTTGATTATGCAGTATTGGGCATTTGGATTGCAGAACCTGACCATACTTAATATCATAATAAAAAACCTAGGTGCACTAAAGTTGTTACAAATAATAACAAGGAAACTCATACAAGTATCTAATTTCTTGATTTCACTTATTAATTTTAAGCTGTGATTGCAGAACCTGGCCATACTTAATATCATAATAACAAACCTAGGTGCACTAAAGTTGTCACACATAATAACAAGGAAACTCATACAAGCATCTAATTTCTTGATTTCACTTATTAATTTTAAGTTGTCTTTGACTGGTCAGTGGATTGATATACATTTACAATGACTGATCCTAACGTACAACAGGTTCTTTTTTATCTTAGCAGTGGTATTTTGCACTCTGGTATCAAAATTGTGCATTGGATGTTAACTGACATAAGTAGTCCGAGCAGCTAAGTAGACATTTGCAGTCCCAAAGGTACACACAATCACTTCTTGTTCTATATCCATTTTCATTGTTCAACTTGCTATTATGATTCTGTGACTTGTAATTGCGTTGCATCACTAAACATAATATTGCATTGAACACTTAGTCGTCATCATGTTTCCTATGTCTGAGAAATTCTTTTTTATCTTGACAGTCATATTTTGAACTCTGGTATCAAAACTGTGCATTGGATGTTAACTGACAGCTCAACTCAATAAACATTTGCAGTCCCAAAGGTACACACAATCACTTCCTGTTTTATATCCTGTTATAAGTGACAATGGTAATAGAAATTTTACAAAGTCTACAAAGTCGAGCACATTCTCTATTTCATAATTAATTTGTTCTGCAATTCTAAATCTTCATATGATTACAAACAATAACTCTCTATTTCAAATGACATGCTCTATTTCAATATCTGATTTATATACTTCATATTACGATTTATAGGAATCTCCTTGGATCCTCAAACGATAAGAACACTTGGAGACAATACTTCCTCATTGAGGAAATACAAAGAAAATTTATATGCCTGAGAAAATTGTTTAAACATTATCCCGTTCAGTCAACCTTCAATCGATTGGGGATAACCATAAAGGCGTTCTCTGCTTTGCAGTGGTATTTTGAAGTCTTGTATCAAAACTGTGCATTGGCTTTTGCCTTTTGATGACATTCTTGTTGATTGTGGCTCTACAAGCTTCGTTTCATATCACCCTCCTCTGTCCAATAGGTCCCAAAAAACATGCTCTGCCTCCTTAGTCAATAGGTCCAAGATCTTTAAGGATATACACTGAGTTAGAAGCTAGCATGCAGGAGTGGCACCTTCTCAGCATCTAGTTCGGTCAACCTTCACTTTCTCTGCAAAAGTGTTCCCAATTCAGTTTGACAGAATATTTTTTTTTCGTGACTTGTATTATTTGCATTCTCAGGTTGAACCTACTCAATGCATGTGCATGCTCAAGTGCATTCTCAGGCTGAACCTACTCAATGCAGGCACTTAAATCTGCTCAGGAAGCAACTGTGGCAAGGCCGGCTAGGTTTTGCAGTATCTAAGATATCTAATATACATTGAGTCAAAAGAAAGCTAGCATGCAGGAGTGGCACTTTCTCAATATCTAGTTCGGTTCCCAATTCATTTTCACAGAATCAACATCTAGTTCGGTTCCCAATTCACTTTGACAGAATCAGCGTCTAGTTTGGTTCTCAATGCAGGGACTTGCTGCCTCGCAACATCCCTTGTTTATACTATGTATGCATAGGAAGAAATGGGTTGGTGCCTTTTATTTTGTAACTAGCTTGAACTTTTATCATGTAAAAATTAGTAAAGCAAGTAAAGAAAGTTATTTCTAAATGTTGTAAAAATTCTTTGAATACATATTGTGGTTACGCTCTATATCTAAGTTAGAATTGGCAAATGTTTGTGATAACAAGTCTATATGATGAAATGTTATTTTTAGCTACAACACAAAGTGAGAAATAACCCTAATGTAGCATCGACTGATTAAAAGTAGAATATATATGCTAACACATTAAAAAATTGATATAAAATCCTAACCTTGTTTTGCATTGAATGAAGATTGCATTTGCCCATAATTATATAAAGAAGTCTATATTTCACGATTTTACCATAATATTTTGAGTTTTCATGATGAGACTCGAAGTGCCACAGGGGGGTAATAATGTATTAAAAATCATTGATGTGGTTGAGAGTCATGTCTGCCCCTTCAGGTCCACACGGTAGTAACCCCCGTGTGGTAAACCTCCCATTTAGGCAAGCAGAGCATTAACCTTGGCTCCCTAACGTCATCTGTGAATCTGTATCCTACGCCTTGATGGAGAGCCTCCATATCCTCCTGTACAGTTTAACTCATATTTGGACAACCGTGTGGTTGGGTGTCATGTCAGCCCCCTCGGGACCACTTACATTCTCATCAACTCTAGTAAGTGGCAACCTCCGTTTGGAAGGGTCAAGCTGATTCAGTCTTGACATTCTAACATCATGCATTAAACTGTCCTGGAGAGTTGGAAGCTGGTTGTGTAAGGTGTCAGTATCAGGGAGAGCAGGAAGTCACACCCAATATTTTGGAGGGTGTGAGAGAGTCTGGAAGCTGGAAGCTGGTTGTGTAAGGTGTCAGAATTAGGGAGAGCAGGAAGTCACACCCAATATTTTGGAGGGTGTGAGAGAGTTTGGAAGCTGGAAGCTGGTTGTGTAAGGTGTCAGAATCAGGGAGAGCAGGAAGTCACACCCAATATTTTGGAGGGTGTGAGAGAGTCTGGAAGCTGGAAGCTGGTTGTGTAAGGTGTCAGAATCAGGGAGAGCAGGAAGTCACACCCAATATTTTGGAGGGTGTGAGAGAGTCTGGACGCTGGTTGTGTAAGGTGTCAGAATCAGGGAGAGCAGGAAGTCACACCCATTATTTTGTTGAGGGTGTGAGAGAGTCAGGAAGTCACACAAAATATTTTGTTGTGGGTGTGAGAGAGTCAGGATAGGATGGTGTTAGAGTTGGATGATAAAGTCAGGAGATCATTGTTTAGTCAGGTACTCATTTATGTTGGGGGTTTTCACTTTCGGGCTGTTGGCGGTTAAGGGGGTGTTGGCAGGGTTAAAGGTTTAGGGATGTTTGGTTTGAAGGTGGGGTGATGGGGCTCCATCAAGGCTGGCCGAAGGTTCAAGGATATAGTTCTTAATCCATTTTTAGCCAGCCTTGATCCTTGAACCTTCGGCCAGCCTTGATGGAGCCCCATCACCCCACCTTCAAACCAAACATCCCTAAACCTTTAACCCCGCCAACACCCCCTTAACTGCCAACAGCCCGAAAGTGAAAACCCCAACATAAATGAGTACCTGACTAAACAATAATCTCCTGACTTTATCATCCAACTCTGACACCATCCTATCCTGACTCTCTCACACCCACAACAAAATATTTGGTGTGACTTCCTGACTCTCTCACACCCTCAACAAAATATTGGGTGTGACTTCCTGCTCTCCCTGATTCTGACACCTTACACAACCAGCGTCCAGCTTCCAGCTTCCAGACTCTCTCACACCCTCCAAAATATTGGGTGTGACTTCCTGCTCTCCCTGATTCTGACACCTTACACAACCAGCTTCCAGCTTCCAGACTCTCTCACACCCTACAAAATATTGGGTGTGACTTCCTGCTCTCCCTGATTCTGACACCTTACACAACCAGCTTCCAGACTCTCTCACACCCTCCAAAATATTGGGTGTGAATTCCTGCTCTCCCTGATTCTGACACCATACACAACCAGCTTCCAACTTCCAGCTTCCAGACTCTCTCACACCCTCCAAAATATTGGGTGTGAATTCCTGCTCTCCCTGATTCTAACACCTTACACAACCAGCTTCCAGCTTCCAGCTCTCCAGGATAGTTTAACGCATGATGTTAGAATGTCAAGACTGAATCAGCTTGACCCTTCCAAATGGAGGTTGCCACTTACTAGAGTTGATGAGAATGTAAGCGGTCTCGAGGTGGCTGACATGACACCCAACCACACGGCTGTCCAAATATGAGTTAAACTGTACAGGAGGATATGGAGGCTCTCCATCAAGGCGTAGGATACAGATTCAAGGATGACGTTAAGGAGCCAAGGTTAATGCTCTGCTTGCCTAAATGGGAGGTTTACCACACGGGGGTTACTACCGTGTGGACCTGAAGGGGCAGACATGACTCTCAACCTCACTGCTGCATTAGAGGCTGTCCATCATTTTGGTTAGGGAGCAAGGCAGCTTACTGGAGGTATAAGGTTACCACTGGCTGTAGTGGGCCTACAGGGCTACCAGGCATGACCTCCCAGTCTCCTAGTGTTGGTAGTGGTTGTCCCTTTGCCGATCATCTATTTATCCATCCTGTGCCACAGACTTGTCTAGCTCTATGTTGGTATCTGACTTGTTGTTTGTATAGTTTTATTTTGGTGTCTGACTTTATGTTGGTTGTCTTGCCTTCATTTTCTAGATTTGGCTAAGGCACAAAGCCCTGTTTGGCTAACCCGGGCACCTAGCCCACTGTCTTCACAATGAGCTAGGGTAGAGTACCCTAATTAATGATAGCCCCACATCGACTCAGTGCCTTAGTGATTCCATGACAAGGCATAGGGGTGTTTAGGCCCTTTTTAAAGGTGTGACATACTATTATTTGCACCCAATGGCTTACGGCTCAGTGTTGCTTCAAGCTCAATATTGCCTGCACGGAGTGAGCCGCATACGAGTATGGTCAATTTCATTCCTGAGATGGCGTCAAACCCAGGAACACCATGCCTTGTTGGTGTCATTGTCTAGCTCTATGTTGGTATTTGACTTCCTTGTTGGTTGCTTACTGGTTTGGTTGTCCAGATCTCTATTGGTATCTGACTTCCTGGTTGCTTTTGGAAAATATACATCTAAAGGGTGGCCTTCCTTTAAATTTACAAAAAATTAAATGATGTTATCCAATATTTACTTCTTTTTTTTTTAATTTATTTTTTCTGATTAGAATCTTATTCTGTAATGATAATATGTATTTTGACATATTAATAACAATGTACAACAACCAATTTAATTAAGTTTAATTATTGTGAAAAAAGACAGCACAAATAAGCCTCCAAAATTAAATTTAATTACTGTGAAAAAAGATACCACAAATAAGCCTCCAAAATTTGTCCAGCACAAATATCGAACCGTCTGACTCCTCCAATGGCCGACAACGCATAAGCTATCGGCATCCCTGAAGTGATCTTTGCCGGTATTTTTCCTGTCCAGATCAAAGCCTTTGGTGGAATGCACAATACCAGCATTAAATGGAGCCTTAAGGTCTCCGACATTAATAATAACTCGCGTCACTGAATTAGTGCTCCAAATATTACACAAGGTTTCCGAATTTAATAATAACCGCACCATGGAATTAGTGCTCCCACACAACACAAGGTTTCCGAATTTAATAATAACCGCACCATGGAATTAGTGCTCCCACACAACAGAAAGATTAGTGCTCCGTTGTAAATGTAATTGGACCGACGATTCTGACAGTAGCGAAGAACCAGTAGACGATCTCCACGCATTTGTCAGTTTCGAACAAGAGACCGAGGCGGCCGAGCCTGGGATGTTTTTAAGCAAAGCTATAGAAATTTTGGTCATATTTAGAGAAAATTTGGTAATGATTTTGTAAATTTAAGTTATAATTGTTGAACTTCAAAATTTTAGGGGTCTTAAATGTTTTTAATGGTGCTGAATCCATTTTCACCATAAAAAATAAGATTCAAACACTATTTCTATAAAATTTTGTTTACTAAAATTCTGACCACTTTTAACCATCCAAACAATTCCTCAATCTACTCTAATATTTGAGGTTTATTTTCCACAGAATTGCGTGAAACTTGTCCCTACATAATCGTCTCCACAACCGACGCGATTCGATCACGACACCTCCATAATTTACTGGTAATTCCTTTTTAGCAAACAAATTTCGGTATTGACTACATTTTTCTTCCGCCAAACGTGTCTTTTCAAGTGGATTCAAGAGAACATCGTTATGAGGGATATTTAACATTTTTCTCAAAAAGAAGGTTATTGGTTAGATATAATCAAATTTTTTGTTAGTTAATGATAATCAATATATAATAATAACGTCATTTTAACTATCAAATTATACAATACTCATGGAATTCCGAATTCTGATAATGCCGAAACAAAAATGTTGTTATCCACGTTACTATTAAATTTAAAATTTTGTTCAAATTTTGAAGGGATAGTTTATTATTTTTATAAAAAATTCAAAAATCTACGTTTAATTTAAAAATTTGTTCAAATTTCGAATGGATGGTTTATAATTTTTATAAAGAAAATACAAAAATATACTTGCAATAAAATAGGGTTAATTATTTTATATTATTGTATTTATATGGATGAATAAAATAGGGTTAATTATTTTATTTTATTCTATTTATATGGATGATGTGTTTAATTTGGAATAACGTTTTCAAATTTTTGATTTAATTATTAAATATTTATTGAATAAATAATAATTTTTTTTACTTTTAAATAATATTTTAAGATATTTTTATATATAATCACAAATCATAGGTTGAGATATATTTTTAAAGTAGTTAAGTTTTTGGGATATGTAATATAAGTAAGCCATGTTATTGGCCCATAATATTATCAAATAGGTTAAAATCTCCATGATAAAGTGAGAGTAAATCTCAATGATAAAAATTAAGTTACTTTTTTTTTTTTGAAGGAAATATATTTAACGTATGTATTGATTCTTTTTATAATTAATAATAAAATTATAATTTAAAATAAAATTATAATTTAATTGGTTTTTATGATTTCTTTGAATCTTTGTAATGTGATATCTATTATGAGATAAGTGTTTTGATACCTGTCAATATTTACCAACTAACTATTTCATTTATAAAAATATACTCATATCAACATTAATACACTTCAATTTCTAAATATTATAACTTATATAAAAATAAACATTTTTTTTAAAAACTAAGGCACTTTGTATTACCAAAATAACTCAAAATTGGATAGTTGTTCACCAGACCACCAAGGAGATTTTTGTTAACCCCTGGGGATACACGAGGATTCATACTTCTCTACTAATCCCATAATACAAAAGATATCAACTAGCAAATCGGAAAATACAAAAACCTGACATATTAGCGACCCATTACAAAGCTTAACAAAATACCAGATATATTATCAGACATAAACACCATTAAGAATGAAAAGAAGAGATGGGAGTAGGGACATGCTCATCACAATGAAAGGATCTTCTATCTACTTTGGGCATTATGGACCCTTCAAACGATCACAAGATTATCTTTTAACTTGAAAAATCAGATGATCCTCACCTTCCCCCATCCATTTCCCTCTATATCCCCATATCCATTAAGAACGTCGTTGTTCAGCGGTGTATCATTATTGAAGGCAAATCCACCTATGTGATGTCCGCCCAAGTATGTAAGCAACTTGGTTCTTCCAAACTTTCACCATGTACTATCACTCTTCATACATGTGATGGTCACCCTTCACAACCCATAGGCATGTACCAAAATTGTCCCATCATGTTGGTTGGCAAGGAAGTCTTGCTCGATGTGGAGGTTATTAATGTAAGCCATGAAGGTAGTCACTTATTATATCTATCATACTATTAACTTCTATTACAATTATAATAATGTCACCATCTATCAACTGACGTACTACAATCCTCATATTAAGGCAATCCCTCAGTATGTCATTTTCTCGATGGAAGGAAATTATATAGTGCCTTCTTTCACCGATATTAGTTCGAGAGTCTCTAAATTTTCCTCGTTGCTTGGGGCATATTATGGCCCACCACCTATTAAAATTGAGCCTAACACTTCTAATGTTTGCATGATCCAAGAGTCATGAGTTTCTCAACAACCCAATACCTCTTCTTAACAACCATCTCATCAACAATCTGTTGCTCCAAACTTAGTTTGTTCCTTAGGAGGAATTCCTCCTTGGAGCCATCCATTCGGATAAATACCTTTTCTTTTCCTACCTCTAGGAATATTCAACACACCTATGATGGCGATGCCAAGTTTTATAAATTTTACCTTGGGAGTCCTATTATGGTACATCAATCCTCCACCCACCACCCCTCCTAATCAGCTTAAACCTTATGTGGATTTGATTCCGGTACAACTAGCTCCCATTGCCCTTCCCACTACTTCATTTCCAATGCAACCTCAACAAGAACCTACTCTTGTTGTGAAAGCAACTGGTGAAGGGGGAAAATCCAGGAAGAAGGGTGGTAAACGTAAGAAAAGTGGAAACCACTCAATCTTCAATACCTAAGCATACTCCACCTTGTGATTTGCGTGACCTCCATGTCCATGCCACCAATAATTTCCCTATTATCCTCTGTCTAAAGGGAGTGATTTCTAAGGATGAAATTCAGTTAGACCCAAATGTCCATGAGGTTCAAGTCGCCTTACCTGAATCATCCAAAAAGAACAAAAGTTGATGCACGAATCACCCATGCAATTTATGCGATACATATGGACACTATTCACATCGTTTCCCTCATCTCCGTTATTTTCATAATGCCATTCTTGTTCTTCATGATATGGGTTCTGCTAGTAGTGAAGTCTCAACTCCTTGAAGTTCAACCCCTGACATATCTTCTTCACCAAGGCAAGAGGATAGTCAATCCGTTGTCATGATTGAACCCCCTAAGTTGGAAATCGCTGAGAACTTCGTACCCTTTATTTACTTGTCATTATCCATGGGATCAACATATTCAAACACCTTAGGAGTATTTGAGTGTGCATATTTAGATTCACCTTTTCAAGTTGCTTTGGTCTCAACATCAATGGATATTCCCTCCACTAGTCATCAATCTCCCATAGAATACATTACGCATTTGAACCTCATTTCCTACGGTGACACTTTAGATGCTTTATCATCTACATTATCAAGTGGTCCCTCTAAACCTCATAGTACCATCTTTCATTACGATGAGGACATTTTGGAATCTATGACCACACTAGATTATCCACGGGATGATATGCATCGTCGTTCATAATTTCTCCTGCAACAGTCTCATGATCAATATGTTGGAATCGAAAGACTTCATTCATGGTCAAGTAGGTTGGTTCAAGAACCCCATTCCCACTCCTGATGCTTTCAAAGAAGGAATATGGCCAATATTTCACATATCATCAAGGTGAATATTTCTAATAAACCTGAAGTTTAATAATACATCACACTGGGGGCACAATGCACTCCTGAAGAAAATGATGCTTACACCAAGCCATTCAAATAATTATGTAATATTTTCACTTGGTATTACCCTGAGATGTCTAGACTTGGTGCATCCATTATTGAAAACCATATCAACACTTGGCCAGATGCCATCTTAGTCTACCAGAAGTAGTGACCTATTCACCCTTCCAAATGTGAAGCCATTAAGGATGAAATTGATAAGCTCAAACATGCGAGATTTATTTAACCTCTTGATTATATATCATGGGTTTTCGATCTGGTTCCCATTTTGAAAAAGAAAGGAACCATTCATGTCTACACGGACTTCCGTGATCTAAAAAAATCTTGTCCTAAAGACAACTTCCCCACACCTTTTATTGACCAAATTATCGATGAGTGTGTAGGATGAGGTCCTTTCATTCATGGATGGATTCTTGGGATAAAACCAAATCAATGTTTGCTTTGCAAATCGACACAAAACTTCCTTCACTAGTTTGTGGGGAACTTTCACATATAGGGTCATGCCTTTCGGGCTGAAGAATGTTGGGGTCAATTTTTATCTTTCCATGTCGTACTGTTTTCATGACTTGGCTCACGTTATTCTTGCATATCTCAATGATCTCAATGCTTATTCCAAAAACTCGTGACATCACCTAGAAGATTTTCACACCATCCTCCTACAATGTCAGAAGTATAATATATGTTTTAACCCTCTTGAGTATGTCTTCTGCTTTCCTACAGAGTGGATTTTGGGATTCATCGTGTCTAAGGTAGGGATCACCATTGATCATCTTAAATTTCAAACCTTTCTCTAACTCCCCCCTCCTCACAAACTATGCCAGTTGCAGAGCCTTCAAGGGAAAGCTAACTTCTTGCATAGAATCATTCTGAACTATGCCACCACTGCTCATGGGTTTCTTTGTCTCCTTAGATACGACATTCCAATTATATGGGATGACCAGGATCAACAATCTTTCAATGCACTTAATTGTGCCATCATTTCTACTCCTTTAATTAGTCCAATGAACTTTGAAAATGAATTTATCTTATAAATCTCAACATCCACCTATGCAGTTGTTGGGGTCTTAGTGTAGGAAGATGGTGCTGGGAATGAACACGTAATTTATTATGTGAGAAAGAACATTAATGGACCCCCAATTTCTTATTCTCATGAGGATAAGTTGGCTTTGGCTATTGTGTTCTCCATTCAAAAAATCCATCATTATATCTTGATGCATACCACCAAGGTTGTTACTAATTCCAACCGTATGGATTTCTTATTGAGTCGATGGATCATCAATGTGAAGTATGGCCATTAGATTTTCATCCTCTAGGAATTTTACTTGGAATTTTTAATGCATGAGAGTGGGAAGTTATTGGCCCCTATTGAGTTCATATTTGATTCTCCTATTGGTGCACAAGACTTGCCCTTGAATGATGACTTTGTGGATGAACACTTGTTCGCCATATCGTCAGATGACCCATGTTATGGAGACATCATTACTTATCTGTGAACCCACAAATTCACCACCCATATTAATCGTGATGATCAATGATGTATTCGTCATTGGGACCCTTGCTACCTTCTTACAGGCGACAATATTTATTGTCATGGTGTCGATACCATAATGTGTCATTTTCTCACCCATGTCGAAGCAGAATAAGTGCTAAATGTTTGCTAAAATGGTGCCTGTAATGACCATCTCTCTGGAATGGCTATTGCTCAGAAAATCATGTGCCCCGACTCCTTTTGTCCTTCTCTCTTTAGCGATTCCATTGAGGTAGTCAAACACTATCCCAATAGCCAATTTTTTGCTCCAAAGGTGAGAGCTCCACCTACTCCTTTGCACCTCGTTATCGTGGCTGATCCTTTCTTTAAATGGGCCATTGTCTTTATGGAGTATAAATCCACCTCGACTAATTGCCACAAGTACATTATTGTGGCTATCGACTATTTCACACTACAAAAAATACTTGTGTTTAGCTTCCTCTTTAGCTCCCTTTTTTGCTTCCATTGACTGTTAAAGTGTATTTTTCTCCACCTTTTTCAAAAACTCGACGCTATTTATCGAGATGGAAATATTTTTGGCATTTTTTCCATTGGTCACAACTATTCAACACTAAATATTTCTGACTTTAGCGCTAATGTAAATGAGCAGTTTAACCTCTTCTTTAGCTCTTGATATAGCTTCGTGTATAACTTCTTGTGTAACATCCTATTTTGCTCCTTGTTATGGAATTATTTTTAGCATCCACTTTAGCTTCCTTTTTATCTTCCTATGTAATGTCCTATTTTCCCCCTCTTTATGGAATTGTTTTTAGCGTCCAATTTAGCTTTCGTTTTAGCTTATTGTTTAAAATCCTATTTTTCTCCTTGTTATTGCATTGTTTTTAGCATCCACTTCAGCTTCCCTTTTAGCCACACATGAACTATTGTACAACATTGATCTAGTCACTTTGCTTGTACATCCCTACGTCATCATAATGGTAAGCCAAGGCAAGTATGTTTGATTGTCATTTACTCGTTTGATTTGGATTTACTTGTCGAGGACAAATTTTCTAATTATGTTGGGGGGGGAGCGTACTGTATCTATCATACGATACACAATGACTATACCCCAATTCGATAATTACCATTTGGCTGACACACAATACACTTATCCTAATTCAGTAATTACCCATTATCGTCATTACTCCTACTATCATTTTTAAAAATCAATGTGACTACTTGGAAATCATTCTTGGTAGTTTTCATTTATGATGAAAATCCTGAATTCAATGAAAGGGTAACCTTAATTATTCCCTACCCATTTCCAAATTTCATTCGATTGATATTCTCTACCCTAGCAAGTGTTTGTATGTACCAAGTGTGGTCTTGTAACAGTCTCTGAGTAGTAACAATATTTGAAATAGAAATGGGAGGAGAAACAATCCTTCATAAATCAAACTCCATTGATGTGCTACTACAACATCTAGAAGCCCTAGAAATATTTACGAATGCATGGTGTTTAGTCTACTTTGAGAAGTTTCAAGGTTTCAACGAACAAATTTCTATGGAATTTGCACATGATTTGCATGAGTAGCATTTAGAGGTTAGAGGATTTAGAATTGTTGTTATATAGGACATAATTTCTAGTGTTACATGTTTACCTCAGATAGGGACTTTTTAGTTTTATAAGAAAATAACAGTTCTGACAACTAGGGAAACATTTTTATAGCCAAGAGAGGTAGTAAGGAGCAAGGAGAGAACTATTGATAGAGCATCCATTTCTCACCCTTGGGATGATGTGGCTTTATTTATTTAGAATTCCATTACTTGTGAGGGATGTTTTGGGACTGTAGTCAATTATCATTTTCAATTATTGACACATCTTCGTAATGGAAAATTAATAATTTTTCCCTATTATTTGATAAAGTATTTACAACATATGGTAGAGGTGGTGCGTATGGAAAAACATCCAAAAACCTACTTAACCAACAACGCACTCATCAAGTTAATCATAACTCATTCACAAAAACAACAGGGAAGCACTTGAACTGGTTTATTGGCAAAGTCACATGCACCAACCATTGAAACAAAGGAAAGTGAAAGTGAATAACATGAGGTAAGTGCTGAAACAACATCAAAAGATAGAGAAATTACACCTCCCAGACAAAGTAGAGCAACGACACTTCCTACACAAGGAAGAGCAATTACACCTCCTAGACCCCATCGTAGAAACCCTAAGAGATGGAGTTCCATAAGAACGCATGTTTCTACATCCATTGAAGGAAAAAAGCATGCACTAAAGGTTCACACCTTTTCAACTGGTGTATGGCCTAGACACAATCTTACCAGTTCAATGTAAATCTCGTCCCTCAAACTCGCAGTTAACCTTCTCCCCGGAACTTCAGAAGAGGAAGCTTGTTTCTTGGAACTAATCCAATTGGATGAAACCCGTCATGATGCCGCTTTGGCTAACGAAGCCCATAAGAAACGAGTCAAGGCGCAGTTCGACAAGAATGTCAAACCCCGTGTCTTCTCAGAAGGTGACTTGGTCTTGCTTTATGACCAGGAATCCGATAAATTGGGAACAGGTAAATTCAAGTCTTTATGGATGGGCCCCTATATTGTTAAGCGAGTATTAGCAAAAGGAGCCTACGAGTTAATGGATTATGATGGGATTCCACTGGCGCAACCCTGTAACGGGTTGTACCTCAAGCGTTACTACGCATGATTCAGTGTGGTAACACATATGCTTTTGTTACATTTTTGTTTTCGCTAGAAGTATTTGTTTTGGTCAAGTAATCCACTTTTTACATTTATCGCAGATGACAAACCTATTGGAATCTTTTGTTGGATATGCCGACGGAGCGAGTCGTAGTTCGCGGAACCTTTCTTCTACGGCCTGGGCCATTTTTTATCCAAGCGGTGAGTTAGTGAGTTTCAGAGGAGTATGTATTGGTTGGTCAACGAATAACATCGCTGAATATAGCGTGTTGATATAAATTCTCTCTGATGCCATCACACATGACATAGGCTGACTTGTCATCAGGCTAGACTCACAGCTCGTCATACTACAACTCACTGGTATCTACTCTGTCCGAAATCCAGCTATCTATCGCATGTTCCTAAGGGTCAAGATTTTGGAAAGGAAATTTGATTTTATTCAATATCAGCATATTTCCATAAACTTAAACACGTTAACAGACTCATTGGCAAATTATGTGTTAGATAGACATTTGCGACATTTAAAAAAAGAAGCATTTCATCAATATTTGCATCAGGATCATATAACTTAACCAAAATAAAACTCCGAAAATCAAAAATATATATATAACTGTTTATGGTTTACACATAATGTTCTGTAACCAAGACAAAAATTGGTCAAAGGACCCAAAACTCAAAACGCTAGGGGGAACCCTAGTCTAATGATGCTGGTGATAACAAGTCACCTCCTGTGCAATCATGCGTAAAAGCCTAGTCCATCGACTCGGCACGCCGGTAGTATGTCGTTGCAATCTCAAAGGAAGCTCGTCGGTCCTCACATCTGGAATACCAAGAGTGAGGCCCTCGACCTGATCCTATAATGCTGAAAGAGTCTCGTCCACATCAAGGTCGCGAAGGATAGCCCTTCCCACTGCCTCTCCTGCTGGAGCGGCAGCTGGTACTCTCAGGCATACTACTAGTCGAACTGGTCCAACATTTGCATGAGCACATGAGTTCTGATTAGTCTTGATAGAATAAAGCACAAGAACATTATAAAGAGAAACAATAAACAGAGATATGATCGGGCAGTTTTAACGCGGAATTCAAGCTCGTTAAAAAATAAACATAAGCAATGAGCGAATGTTCCTCCAGAGTTTAAGCTCATTTTAAAACAAAAAATGAACCAAATTCCAGTAAATAACCATCGTGAATGAATTACTTCAGCCTTTGAAGCCTTGGTCGTGTTCTCATCATCACCTCCACTCTGTATTGGCTGATCATTCACCTCCATTTGATTGTTTACCCCTTTTGAGGAACAGCTGTGAAGAGTGATCCTGTTAACCATCCTTGTAACACTGCCGTGATTGGAAAATTCCAAACCTTACCTGGAATCAGCTGCTACCCGAATCTATCACTCGTTCCTAAAAAACGAGTCTCCTTTAAGCTCTTTTCAACTGACTCGTAAAATATGAAAAGATTGCCGAGCCATTTGCCTCTCCAGCTCGTTAAAGTGACCGGAAGTGCTATCCCTCCTTTAGATTTTAATCTTTTTGGACTTGAGGGATTATTACACAAAAAGATCGAGCACTTGTTTTGTTCGGCTCGTTAAAAATACCGAAAATTCATCCCTTTTGTATTGTTTTATACTTTTTCGGACTCAAGGGATTATATGACGAAGAAGGATTTTTGGAGTTTCCTTTACGTCCCTTTTCAGACTCTCTAAAAATGAAAAGGACCAAGTTATCTTTATCGTTAAACTCGTTAAAACCGAATAGCGACAAACTTGTCCATAACAGAGAAGAATGAGTCTCACTATCGCTAGGCTCGTTAAAACATAGCGATGGGTTTGCCTGAAGGGAGAATTATAGAACAAGCATATGTTATCCTCCTCAAGCTTGACAAAAATAAAGAGGTACTGGTCAGCAATGACTGGGGAAAAATTGGGAAGAAAACTTGAAAAAACTTTGTTGGTAGCAAGTCGCTCTTGAACATGAAACTTTCACTCCACATCCAAGTCGGGTTGGGTTGTTCCATTCACTAGTCACATCACCATGGTTCCATCACACCATCCACATATGGGGTTAATGCTACCAATCCATCATTTCAATGTCGCCGATATGTTCAAGAGAAGTCGCTCAGAGAATTCACTTGTGTCTCACCCACTGCAATACATTTACGCTCCATTCTTTCATGACCACCACCCTGAACCTTATATCACCTGATCATTTTGACCTCCATTAAAATCATTTACTCCGTTCCGTGTCATTGATGTGGGATTCCCTAAGGCCCTCCTATGATGGATCACTTCTTGTCGACATCAGCTCATTATCCAAGAAGTTGATTTAGGAACAACCCTTTCAGTTCTTTGAAGTTTGCATGCCTCAATGGAAAGTTTCTCACTTTCGGCGACAGGTTTACATCAATGGCCTTTGACCGAAAGATTTTGCGTGGTATTCGATGCCAAGTCCCTTATTCACACCACGTGAATTGTACTATAGTACCTTGAGGGTAATCATCATTATCGGTGATTCCTCTCGTGCATGTTAACAGCTTACACCATTGGCTGGTAATCAGGCGATGTCTTTCCATGTTCGACTCCGGAACATCTCTCACATGGATCAACTTGTACTAAGAGTGAAGATCGAACGAGATTGAAGACCCTGAATCTAGTTTCATCCATCCAGGCTGTGATATACATTCAGGAAAATAAAGACATCAGATTTACATCATTGCTGCACAGATAATCATCCAATCTAAGGGATGATGGCTCTACCAGAATCATCAGTATACTCTCAGACGATTGTCTGTCTCATGTACATGAAAATGAATTTATAAATCTGAGCATGGGAATGCCCACCTCAGCTAGATTATGAAAATATTATGAAGATAATGTATTGTATTGTATCTTATTATAGGTCTCCTTCCAGTTTGAAAGAACTTCAGACCCTCATGATAAAGCATATCACCCGACATCAACAAATTAACGACCTCATGCTTTAGGGGGCAACTGTTATAGACATTTTTGGGCACTGCAACCCCAATCATAAATGTCCATAAACCAAGGGCTCTTAAGTCCCTAAAAGTGTTGTTCCAACCCCTAGAAGAACAAGGTCAACTGATTACATCTTCTCCCAGAAGTTCTCCATGAAAAACTACTCAGAATTGGTCAAAACTGGATCATTTCACCTGCTCCATGGTCAAAGTGCGTTGCATCCCACCCAAGTACACACAGTAGGTGCGATGCATGTTGAAAATCCCTTCTATGGGGTGCGATGGGCGAGAGTAGACAAATGGCAGGGTCAATCTGCAAGGTGGAGAAGCAAAGAATCTTGTAGAAACTTCTCTTGTGACACTTGCCTCTCTGCATTTGCCCAGGGATGAGTAAGAGATCATCAATCTCCAAGTGGATTCAAGAACTATCAGAGAGAGGACACTAATCAAATCTCAAAAGCTGACTCACCCTCCTTGCAAACATCTATATATGGATCCCTCATCCTAGAGATCTAGAGGCTGGAATTTTGTATCTAATAAGGAAGTGCTGCTGGTTTCTTGGTGCTACATCATAGTGTTGGGTAATCTAAGCTTTTCATGAGGGGAAGAAGGGCTTCTTGCTGAGAGGATGATGCTGGGTCAGAACAATTGGTTGTAATCCTCTTTGCTCTTTCTTGATTATTAATAAAGCTATTCAAGTTTTCCTCCACATTCTTGTGTGATTGATGTTGTATGCATTTGTGTGGTTAATATACATCTGGTCCTATATTGTTTATGATAATAGATCTATGTTCTCGTATAGTGTTATGCTGCTTTGATTCTACAGGTGCTCTTTGAAGCTGGGTATACAAGGAAGCAAGTAGCAAAGGACTATCAGAAGGGAGAGGAATCAAGCAAGGAACCAAGCGCAAGACTGAGGTTGGTCTCCTTTATTCTTCTCTCATCTATTTCTCATAAAGGAAAACAAAAGTAGTTTTAGTGTGTTTGTTTCTAAGGTAGCTATCACCCTTAGTGGGACTAGCAGTTCTGCATAGACATTAGTTTTCCCAATAACAATGATGGAGGAAAGTGATGGATGGTTGAACCCTACATATGAAGACATCGAGAAGACCCTATAAAGTACTGATGCTAGAGCCCTTGTTTAAGAGGGAGCTCTAGAAGGTTCCTATGAGTAAAGGAACATTAGTAAGTTTCTGAGTAAAAAGAAATTGGAACTTATCCCTAGTTAAGAGGGAGAGTTAGATATGACATTCTTGTCTTCAGTTTGGAAGAAAGAATGGAGGATTGTGCAATCATCTAACATCCGACACTCTTTGAGGATATGGTATGGCATCCAAGATAAGAGTGTGCAAGAGGACCGATATTCTTGAGGGCTGGGAACCCAAGATGAGAATAGTCCTAGTATGGAATACTCAGAGACCACCCAAGTGGGTATGACCCTAAGAGAGACAATGATGATTTGTTTCTATTAGTCATTGGTCTCACCAACATTGTGCTATGATCTAAATGAGAGATAGAGCTATTAGTCAAGGCCTTGATATATGAAAACAATGTTGGTTGAAATGATTCTAAATAAATGGAATGCAAATCCAATCTTCTTATGAGAATTCTTTTGTGAACTTGAAAATTTGTCCAAGTACCATGTATGCATTAATACCTCCCTAGTTAAGAGCGAGTGTTGAAGAAGGTGTAACTAGGTTCGGTCTTCATAATGACACATTCCAATGTAAATGATGTAAATTGCATCTAGAAAATTATTTTGTAAATTTGAGTATTTGGTTTCATGCTCAAAATTTGTTTGTAGTAGCTCTCATTGAAGAGCCCTAGGCTAGGTGATAGTTTTGTGTCATTGATGTAAACAATTACACTTGTAAAATATATAGTTTGTGTCTCCAAGATCAAGGGTAGAACCATGTCGAATATCTCCTTCAAGTTCAAGTATAAATGGCTAGTCAAAGTATCCTCCAAGTGAAGATAAAAAGGCATTGTAATTTCGGCAAAAATATATTATATTCATGTCAGCTTAATCAATTATGTAATTCGGCCTAAAGACAAGTCATGTTGGCCTAATGATCAACCTTGATAGACTATAAATAACGGCCTCTCCTCCCTCATTCGAACACACACTCATCACATCAATTCAATCTTTATCCTATGTGAAGAAGTCTGTCTAAGTGTGTGAAGAAAGGGTCAATTCAAGGAGCTGCAGGGCAATGAGAAGGAAGTTTATTCTACCATATATAATTGCAGTAAATATATCCACACGTGCGAGGCTAGGGAATCATCTTACATGCTCTCATTAGCAAAAAAAAGAGTTCTCTCTTGGGTCTATTTGAAGGGAAGATTTGTTTTAAGATTAGAGACAAATAGAGTGAAGGTTTAGGAGGGCTAGAAGATCGCTAAACCTCTCACACGTGCGAAGGAACAGGTCACAATTAGGGGTGCATTACAGTCCTAGGCCATCTTCATGAAAAGGGTTGATTTGAGGCATAAATATTTCAATTGTTGGTATAGAAGGAAGCTCCAAGAATAGTGAAGCGAGGAGGAGGCTACAAGATCAACTAGCTCACTCACACGTGTGAAGACAGTGACATCTTCAGGTTTGTTGCTAAAATTTTGTGCTCTATCTAAGTCCTGAATTTTGTGCTCTATCTAAGTCCTGGAAAAAATTTTGCTGCAACTTTTATACCCTATCCAAACTTAGGAAGTACCCATCTCTACAATGTATACCAAAAACCTCTATCTAAGCTTAGGGAAGACTCACGTGTGCAGGCTCTGCCTGATTTGGCCAGAGCTTTGACAAATCTTGAGTTAGCATAAAAACAACCAGAAGCCCAAAAATACCCAAAAAAAAAAAAAAAAAAAGAAGAGATTCTTTCACTTTGTGTTTACCGGTTTACTCCCGCTGTGGTCGTTCAGTGATCCGTGAGCATGATAGAGATTATCGACAACAGTGATGATCGTTAAAAGTTTTGTGACGACAATTCTGCTCACAGAAAACTCAGGTTCAAAGGTGCCTATATGAAAAACCACCTTGTGATAAGTTTATCTCTTTCTGGTTTGTAGACTAGGCAATATTTAAGTCCAATTTCGCCAATTCCAGAGGTTTTTTTTGTTGATGTTCAACCTGAAGCGATACCAGATTATTAATGTGCCATGAAAATAATTTGTATGTGAAAATTATGTTTACTCTGTTTTAAAATTGTTTAATTTGTTTAATATGTTTTAAAATCATTTTTGTTTCGTTAAAAATTTGTTGGAAACAGTTTAACGGTTCAGAATTCAGAGAATTTAGAGACATTTGACAAGGGTGAAATCCTGTCCCTCATTGATATTTGGGCAAAGTGAAAGTATGCCTTTTATAAACTACTAACTGATAATTTTAAGTTTTTTCCATGACAACTTTTTTTTGGTCTACATACATTTATGAATAACAATATAAAAATAACAGTCACAAAAATAAAATTAAATATTAAAAATTAAAACAAAAATAACTGTACCATATCATTCATGTTGAATTTCCAGCTTAATAAAAAACAATTTCATAAAATTGTAACGAAGATCAAAATCATTTTAGCCATGAGATACAGGTCAATTGGTTTGTGATTTGTGTAGTATTTAATTTCCATCAAATTACTGATTCAAATCTCATGCAAAAGGGATTTCAAAAATCTCATGCAAAAGGGATTTGAAAATAAAAATTATTTTTAATGGAATTAAGTTATATTAGTAATGATAACATTAGTAATGTCAGCATTATTATGTGGAGGTTAGTTATCCCGGGTGGTTGGGACGGTTTATTAATGACCTCTTCACCTGGATTCTAATCGCGATTTATACATGACGTATTGTCATATGTTGATAATGATGTAATATATGTTTTTTTTTCCAAAGAATCACTCCCTAATGCCAACATTAAAACTGTAATGATGATATAATATATGCCTTTCTTCCCAAAAAATCGCACACCTTTTGATAATAGTAATGCCAACATTAAAACTACTTATATAATTAAATATAAAATTCATTTTCCTTAACCAAATAAAGATCAACCACAGTCTCAGCCTATATAATTAAATATATAAACAAAACCTCATAATACGTCAAATAAAACTACCCATATCTTTCCAAAAATAAATTTATCAACCTAGTAAGTTAGATATGTGTAAAAAGGTAATGAAATAAATTTAATGTATGCAGAAGTGTTGGAGTGTTGATCTCGCTGGAAAATATTATGGTTTCTTTGAGTAGTTCATTTGGCAAGTCTATGCTATGTAAAGTTCTGAGCCAAGTTTATGTTCAATATCTAGATTAACTGACCTATATACAAATCATTTCCTTGATCCAAATAAAGATCCAACCACAGTCTCATAGTATATAATTAAATATATAAACATAAGATCCAACCACAGTCTCATAGTATATAATTAAATATATAAACATAACATCATAATCAGTCAAATAAACCGACCTATATCTTTCCAAAAATAAATTTGTCCACCTGATAAGTTAGATATGTGTAAAATGTTAAGGAAATAAATTTAATGTATGCGGAGGGTTGAACTCGCTGGCAGATATTATGGTTTCTTTGAGTAATTTATTTGGTAAGTCTGTGCTAAGTAAAGTTTTGAGTGATGAAGTTTATGTTTAATATCTGGATTAACTGACCTATATGCTACAGGGTTGGGTAGTTACACTTTGGATCTATAGTGGTAGCTGTCAAAAGTCACCTATGTCAAGCTGAGTAGCCAGGTCTGGTTATGCAGTTACACCTTGGATGGGTTGGGTAGTTATATTTTGGATTTATAATAGTAATGGTCAAAAGGCACCAATATTAAACTGAATAGCCAATCCTAAATAGACAATTACACCTTCGAGTTATAATAGTAGCTATAAAAATCAACCCATGTTATTGTGCTAGCGATATAAATCAACCCATGTTGTTAAGCTGAATAAGCAGGTCCAGTTGCAATTTCCACCTTTCAATTTTTTTTAATGGAAAATTACTTTTTTCCCTGCAACTTTTATACTGTATACCCCTATCTAAGTTGAGGAAGTACCATCTCTCCACTGTATACCAAAAACCTTTATCTAACCTACCTCTAGGCTCTGTCTAAGCTTAGCGAGGACTAACGTGTGCAGGCTCTGCCTGATTTGGCCAGAGCTTCCGGAGCTTTCGCAAATCTTAATAGTTATTTACCATAAAACAACATGCAGTAAAACTCGGTAATGATTTAAGACTTAGAAGTATTTAGTAGGAGTAAAACTCTGCTCTGTAAACCAGCACTTGTATTTGACAGAAATGAAAGCAGGTCTTTTATAAATCACTAATAGATAATTTCAGTTTATATGGTTTTTTTAGTTAATAACAATTTGTGTCAACATGAATGTATGAATAGCACTAAAAATTAAGTGTTTCATATTATTCATTTTTTTGAATTTTCCTACATTTAAAAAAACTTCCATAATAAAAATAAAAACATTTTAATATAGATCAAATTAGTTTGTGTGGGGTTTAGTCACTGGTTCAAATTTCGTGGGGAGAATCCAGGATGAGAGTTATTTTTGGGGAATTAAACTATGGCAAGATGCCTCATGTCACTGGTGAACAAATCATTTTTCCATCCAACATTAAAGTAAACCCTGACAAAATAAAACAACAGTCTGAAGATATATAATTCAGTATATAAACATAACATCTATCCGTCAAATAAACCTATTTAGATCTTAATTTATCCACCTAATATGTTTCTTTAAACTAGCCAACTAATATTATGGATTATTTGAGTAGTTCATTTGGCAAGTTTATGCTATATAAGGTTCTGAGATGTTGAATCACTGGTTTGTATGGGGTTTAGTCACTGGTTCAAATCTCATGGGGGAGAATCCAGGATGAGAGTTATTTTTGGGGAATTAAACTATCCAAGATCCCTCAAGTCACTGGTGAACAGATCATTTTTCCATCCAACATTAAAGTAAACCCTGACAAAATAAAACAACAGTCTGAAGGTATATTCAGTATATAAACATAACATCTATCCGTCAAATAAACCTATAAAATCTTAATTTATCCGCTTAATATGCTTCTTTGAACTAGCCAACAAATATTATGGATTATTTAAGTAGTTCATTTGACAAGTTTATGCTATATAAAGTTCTGAGATGTTGAATCTTCAGATTAACTAACCTGTACTGCATTTAGAAGGCTAAACAGTTATACCTTGGATTGGATCTATAGTGGTAATTATCAAAATCAACTTATATCAAGCAAATTAGCCCAACCCAATTGAAATACAACTGACCTGTACGGCATTTACAAAGCTGAACAGTTATACCTTGAATTGGATCTATAGTATTACCTGTCAAAATTAACCCATATCAGACAGAGTAGCCAAGCCCAACTGAAATACATATCAAGCAGAGTAGCCAAGCCCAGTTGAAATACAACGATAACTGTGAAAATCGACCTATGTTATAAGCAGCGCAATTGTGACTTATACTTAGAAAATAATTATAGAGGCTTACTTTTATTTCAGGTTGTAAATGTAGAAAAATGATAGACATCCAACGGTGTCAACATTCTGAAGATGTTTGATTAAATCATCATCCATGTCACCGAAAATTAGATGTTTAATCGCTTCGATAAGCTTTTCAGCCGTCACTGTACATAGCTACATCATCAACTGTACCGTGAACAGGCTGAATAGATCTGCGATATAAACTATACCGTGATGGCCATGAAAAGCTTATTGAAGAGATGAAACACAGTTGCAAGCGGCAATATATTACAAATCAGAGCTTAGATCTACAAGCTTAATCAATGTTAGAACCCCCACACGGCGAGTTCAGAAATTGTATGCAGTCGTCCTGCCACAGATTTCTGTGAAAAAAATGGAAGATCAGTTCCCCTTACCAGAAGATCTAAGGATTTGATCCATTATTTCGGCGATTTCAAGACTATTTAGATCACCATACCACTCTATGTTCCAGGGTCTTGAACTTGGTGAATGAGGTTTGCAGGTTTCATCCATGTTGGTCAGAATCCGATTAACTCATCTTCTCAAGAGTATCAAAGTTATATATATTAATTGGAAATGTAATCATCAATTTTTATTTTTTTCAAAAGAAAAAAACCTCTGGCTTTTATATATATTATATATAAAGTATATAAAAGTCCAATACATCAGTAAGAATAATAGTCTAGTACATGCATTAGTAAATATATTAGAAAAGTATAATTTTTCAAAAAAAATATATATATATCAGAAAAGTATACTCTTTTTTTAAGGAAAAAATATTAGAATTAAAATTATATATTTAGTGTAATTGTTAGATATTTTCATATATATATATATACTTTTATTATTATATATATATTTTTTAATTAATTTTAAAATTTAGTTATTTAGATAATTAAATATGTTAATTTTTCTCACATAAATTATTTAGTAATAAAATGTATTATTAAAACATTTTACCATGTTATTAATCCAAATCTTCACATTTATAAAAACAATCATTACTATATCTATAAAGTTAACTTTATCTATTTATTAATTCCTCTCTGTATATGTACACAAAGTTCCATCAAATTATAAAGTGATGATTGAAAAAAAAATCTCAAAATTACAATTCATTATTTCTATTTCATTATTTCTATTTACTATTTTATTTATCTATTTATTAATTCCTCTCTGTATATGTACAGAAAGTTCCATCAAATTATAAAGTCTCATTGAAAAAAAATCTCAAAATTACAATTCATTATTTCTATTTACTATTAATAAGAATATCAATGTTATTTATTAGAATCAAATTTTAAGATATGAAATTATCATCTTTAATTAAAAAGTAAATAGATTTAATATTTTTATTATTGTAAAGTTAAAATTTTAATGGTTCTTACATAATTTCAAGTTTATGATGATAATGGTTAATTTATATTAATCACAAATTTGGTTTATTAAACTTAATGATTTAGATTTTATTTTATTTTATTTTTTATGTTGATTTTTTTTTTAATTATTTAATTTTGATAAGTTAAAATGTTAAGAATCTCTATATTATGATAAATGTTTTAAAATTATGATTTAATGTGGTTGTTTACAAGACATTTTTAGAAAAGTTCTTTTCATTTTCAACACTCTAAGTGTTAATAAGATAATAATTTCCTTTGACCCACAACATTTTAGGATTTGTCTAATACTATTTTTCACTATGGAGCTAGTGAGAGTTTGTTTTTATTATATCAATGTTGGTTTTCTTCTTTTAGTTAAAAAGATTGATACTTTTAATCTTCTAGATTACGTTTGATCTTTTTGATATTTTTGACTGAAGTTTGAAGTCATTTTAGGAAGTCTCTTGAATTTCATGTTTTTAATCTTGGTCTTGTACATTAGGTACCTAGTCATAGCCATACGCTCTCAATGGGGAAGATATTTGTTTCTATGTGGATAAGATATGATCTATTTCTGTTAGTTTTGATATTACAAGTTATAAAACACTTATGGACTTATACTATAGCACCAGTAATCAGAGTTTAAAAAAAAGTTTCATTTTATCTCATAGCTAAGGATTCAATAATTTACATTTTCTTTTAAGTCCATGATAAATTTTCCAACTTCCACATCATTGTCTCAATGTGTAATTGTTCTAGTTAAACTTGTGATCGACTATTTTGAGGTGTTTGTATGAAGTCACTTTCTCCAAAATATTGTTTCCATGTGATAACATGAGTGATATTTTTGGATTTAATTATCATAATGGTCATCTTATTAGTGTTATTGATCATCAGAAATTTTAGTTGTTTATCAAGATCATAGAGACTCCTCACCATAAGAACATATCATTAGTGTGAAGAATAAGATGATGACTATTCTATCTAGAATTAGGTTGATGTAACCTACTTCTTTTAAACAACCTTATAACTTCTCAATCTATATGCAAAGAAGGGAAGGGGAGAGAAGACAACCTAGCTTGGTTTATATATTACAATTTATTTCATCCAGCCAACCCTAAATGTTCCTAAACTTGGTGATAACATTCTCATATAACCTTATCATAGCCTCTCAACTTGAAAATAACTTTTACCTCCTCTAATCTATTCCAAAAGTTAGCCATAAGCACTATGTCAAAAACTTTTCTAAAGTCAATGGAACGACATATGAGATTGGTTTTATTATTGTTACACTCCTCCACAATCACTCTAAGCATAACATGGTGGCCCATAATTGAATTATAGCTCCTAAATTTGACCTAGCATTTAGCTCTTTTTCCATGTCTTTCTAACCATATTTTGATTTTCCCTTCCAAGGTAATTCCATATAACATGACTAAAAATGGGATAATCATAATGGTCCTATAATTAGAGGGATTTATTTTCATGGGTTCTTCTCTTAGTGAAACTACCAGCATAGATCCATCTATCCATATTTACTCTGGATCTACCAAGCGCGGAGAGGGATCAAATATTTTTTCACTCTATGCTAGTTGGCATATCAAGATATTTGATCCCTCTGGAGGCTTAGTAGATCCGAGCAAAGATGAATTTATGTTGGTTTAATTCCCCCCTTTAAATAGGCTACATTCCACTTGAATACCATGGGTCAATTGATTCTCAATACCATGGGTCAATACCATGTGACATCTTTATTTTTATTAATATTAATATTAGGGTTAATATTTGTTTTGCATGATACTAATAATAATTTGGCCCATAGGCTTCACCTAAATAAAACCTCTTTTTTGAGTGTTCATAAATATAAAGTGAACTATGGAGTAAATATAAAAAAAATGTTTTATTTATTTATCATTCCTCTGCTTTATTTATATTTTTATTAATTTACCATACCTCTTTTATAAATATGGTATTTGGCCCATCATCCCATGGTATTTAGCCCATGGTATTGAAATGGTATTTGGCCCATATGCTTCACCTAAACTAGCAGCTGCACCAAATGTTGCAAAGGAAAAGCCGTAAGGCATAAACTCGAGAAGAGTAGTGAGATATAGAAGATCATTGAATATAAAAATTAGTAAATAAAATCTAAAAATTAGTAAACAAAATGTCATTCAAAGCTAGAATATAAAGAAAAATCACTTACATTATGTCAAATTTACAGATTCTATAACCTTTCCAACAGAGATTTCCTCTCAATCTTCAAAGATTCTCTTTCAAGTTCCAATAGAAAATATTTGATAAAAAATGTGCTCTTTTTCAATATTGAATTGTCTCACTTGATCAAAAGCTTATAGCCTTTTACCACTTTCTCTTAAGGTGACTGGATTTTCCTTTGATTATCCTTGCTTAACTTCTTTTGGGTATTTGGATTGGTTTGTGACACATGAGGGTTATATTGAAAGTTTTTTTTTTTGAAAACGGGAAATTCAAAATTTACCATTGGATGAACTAGTTTAAAGCTATATCAATAAATCTAGGGACTCACATAACAACTTTACAATGTTTGATAGGAAAGAAGTGGATCTTTTATTGAGCATTGATTAAATAATTATTTTAATTCACTATTCATAGATACCATGGTGAACTCTTATGGATGATTTTCCTTTGATTATCATTGCTTAACTTCTTTTGGGTATTTGGATTGGTTTGTGACACATGAGGATTTTTTTTTTTTCTAAATAAGACTGAACTAGTATATTACAACAAGAGCAAAATTACATCAGCAGTATTACAACAGGGTCGAGGCCCTGTAAAACTTGTCCTGGGACAGACAGTAAACTCGGGAGTATGCATTCCAGGGTTACAAAAAATGGAAACCAGAGTGATACTCATGTAACCGACACATGGACTGTAGCAATAGGAGACTGAAACAACAGAAACACATGGAGGACATTGACACCATGACAGAGATAACAGATAACCGACACCATAACAGAGATGGACAGAGATACATAGTGACAAAGAGCAGACACATATATGATCGCGAAGGGAGCTGACAGAGAGAAAAATTCGTGCAGTGAAACCTGGAGCGTGAGCTGGGCATGCTAATCTTCTTCCGTAGTCTGCGGTTCATCCTCCATCTTGCAACAGGGAGGCTGGAGTATAGCCTTACCAGCATTGCGCTGTACAGGTTCACTCGGGCCTGCTCCAGGATCATGTACATGCCTCAGCATATCTATGGCAGGGAATTCCATGTCCACTGTTGGAACAAGCCCAGGAATACGCGGAGGGTTGGCACGAGGAGCTTCCTCTTCACCCCACGGATTGCTGCAATGCTCCACTGAAACAGTTATGAAGAAAGTGGAATTGGACAAAGTACATGGAAGGCGGTATCTTACCATTGGGTGCTCAGTGTGCCCACAATCCATTCTCTCTGGAGGTTCCGCCATTCTTCCTCTGCCCGGGGGCCTTCCCCTCGGTCTTCTGCGTTCAGAGGATTCTTCAATTGAGGAAGAGGGCGAAGGGGCTCTTCCACTGTAGCTGCCACGCCGACTTGTTCCCCTTAGGCGTTCACGCTGCATACTGAATGTGAGCGGGTGGCGAGTGTGCACACACATATTGTTCCTCTGAACTGGACGCCCAATCCCCCAACCAGAATGCGGATGGCAGGTTTGCAACACCGCCAATCTCCCAGGTTCGCAACCAAACTGCCCGTATGCTCTCCAATTGCCCAAATCGATGGCCTCTAAACCATCACAGTCGCTCTCAGAGCCTGAATGAGAGCCGAGACAATGAGCCCCCGCCACTTCCTTCAGGACAAGAACAGGAGCAGACGAGAAATGCGGGAGAATGTCCGAGAACTCCCGGCTATGAAGCGCCGTGTTACGTTGTTCAAGGCGAGCAGTGAATGTCGAAGGGACATCTCTGCAGAAAACCATAACTCCTCTCCTTAAATGCTGCATGCCGGAGTTGTTAAGGCGCGTCCTCCTGGTATACGTTGCTTGTCCGGGCGGACACATGCCTTGCGGACAAGCCATGAGCCTTATGTGTCTAACAACCACCCGCATCCGGGGTTGTGACACATGAGGATTATATTGAAAGGTTTTTTTTTTTTTTTTTTTTTTTTTTCGAAAATGGGAAATTCAAAATAAGGCTATATCAATAAATATAGGGACTTTACAATGTTTGATAGGAAATAAGTGGATCTTTTTTTGAGCATTGATTAAACAATTATTTGAATTCACTATTCATAGATACCATGGTGAACTCTTATGGTAGCATCCACGAGATTTCCTTTATTCAACATGATATTTTGTGAGACTTACTATATATTTGACTAGGAAGGGGTCTATAAATAAACACAAAAGGATTTTTATGCCTTATAAAGTCGTCTCTATTCCGAAAAAGTGGAAAAAGTTTGTGAAGTGTTCACTATTCAGAGATGCCATGGTAAACTCTTATGGTAGCCCACGAGCTTTCCTTTAATCAACATGATATTCTGGGAGACTTGGCTACGTATTTGACTAGGAAGGGGCCTATAAATAAACATAAAAGGATTTTTATGCCTTAGAAAACAGACTCTATTCAGAAAAAGTGGAAAAATTTTGTGAAGTGTGCATTTGATGTTGAGATTGTTTCTTTCCACACAAGTTTGGTGCATATTTCTTTCTCCTCTAACCAATTTTTAATATTGAACTTTGGAAAAAGTGGAAAAAGTTTGTGAAGTGTGCATTTTTTTTTGTTAAGCTTGGTAGGTCCTCTTTTTTCCATTCATTTATAAGAAACTTTACACAACATAGATTGGCTAGGTGGCCTCAACTTGCCCATTGGGCAACCAATTCTGTTGGCCACCTATTCGTGTTGTATGCCATCTACAAACAAAAAAGTTTTAAATTTTTTATCCAAGCTATATAAGTCTCTATTTCATGACCATACTCTAGATTTTTACCTATACATATTCTTGCA
Organism: Pinus tabuliformis; assembly: GCA_031772625.1. NCBI lineage: Eukaryota > Viridiplantae > Streptophyta > Pinopsida > Pinales > Pinaceae > Pinus > Pinus tabuliformis. The sequence continues at coordinate 555,614,116 of CM062820.1, read as the reverse complement.
TAAGGAAAATTAAAAGCTATCTGCATATAAAACAAAATGAAACAAGGGAGATTATCTAATCATTATGTTCCTCCGAGGCCGATTCCACTGGCGCAGGGTCTTTGACATTCGATCCAGGCATCTCAAACAGTTCCAAGATACATGGAATATGCCTCTCAATTTTTCCCAGCGTGATATCTTGCTTATGGAGTTGAAACTAAACTTTCTGGAATTCCTGTTTGTAGCTCGGCATGCCTTGGACAGTAACAACCATGCCCACCGAAATATGCTCCATAGCCTTTGCCCAGCAGGATTTCCATCAACCAATAAAGGTATAAGGTCTGTTTAAATTGAGTGATTGTGCCTCTAGTGTTACTAGGATCCGAGACTAGGGTCCTCCAATCATCCATCTCCGCATCTGTCTCGTTATCCTACTTGACTTCCTCTTCCCATTCCTCTAAAATTTTTCGAATACCTTCATCATTGCCCTCACGATATGCCTCTGCAGCCTCGTTGATAAGCCTTTCCACCTATTTTCTACCCGTGAGAGGCTCGGATGTGCTCAGTTCCTTTTCCTTTTTGGGCAACTGGGCCTGTCTTCCATGGCCACAACTTTTTGCAGGACGAGCCATGGCGGAGATGCCCCAATCCTGTTCATTGCAACAATTCATTAACCAAAAACAATTCAACATGGTATAACAATGATCATGCCCCTGGTTTGTACTATCACAGATAACCGCCCCACCTTGCTCCTCCCCTTCCCCTTCGGTGTCGATGCTAGAGCCTTCATGGCCATAGGTCCATTCCCCAAGAGGGGCCGACCTACTGCCACCAGCAAAGAGACTCCGTCGCCACACCCATCTCCTCATGGCCGTAGGAAGGTTATCTTCCCCTCACCAATTACCAGTTGGTGAGCACTGTCGCATGCCAGTGTTAGGCTAGCCATGGTTTGCATACCCTTTCCCCTCTACCCAAGACGCAAGCGGATAGCCATTGATATTTTCTTGCCCGACTTCCCACTCGTGATTCCCAGCATTTCCCTCTTTGCAATTATAGCTATCTACCTCCTAGTGGCTGTGAAGTGTGCATTTGATGTTGATACCAATTTTCAATATTGAGTTGTCTCACTTGATCAAAAGCTTGAAGTCTTGGCTGTGAAGTGTGCATTTGATGTTGATACCAATTTTCAATATTGAGTTGTCTCACTTGATCAAAAGCTTGAAGTCTTGGCTGTGAAGTGTGCATTTGATGTTGATACCAATTTTCAATATTGAACTGTCTCACTTTCAAAAGCTTGAAGTCTTTTACATTCTACCTACACATAATTTGATCATGTACCTGCACATAAATTCAGCATGTACCCATTTCATATTTCAAGTCTTTTATGATATCTATTTCCCCTAACTATGCCAAATTCCTACGAGTTACAACTCAAGCTTTCGTACCTATTAAATAATTGTGTTAATTTGGATACAACCATCTTATATGCAATTTTACTGAGGAAATAATTTCAAACATAAGTAAAAAATTTATTGTCTTCCTCTAATATTCATTTTCCCTAACAGTGCTAAATTTCCCTCCCAAATTATTCTCAACCTATCAAATAATTCTAAGTTAATTTGGTCACACCTATCTTATATGCAATCATTTTGAGAGTATAATTTCTAATTTAGGTGGTAGGGACTAAGCTACCCTGTGGCACTTGTTTATAGTCGTTGTTAAGAGAAAATAAGCTTTCCATCCTTTATTAATCATTTCTCAATGTTAGAGCTCCAATGAATCTTAATTTCTAATTTAGGTGGTAGGGATTCTAATTTAGGTCATGGGGACTAAGCTACCCTGCGACACTTGTTTATATTCGTTATTAAGAGAAAATAATCTTTCCATCCTTTATTAATCGTTTCTCAATGCTAGAGCTCCAATGAATCTTGTGATGAAGGTCAACGCTACGATATTTTTATGAATTAACTTTCTCTACATTGATAATATTATACATAATGTTAGTGTAAATGATATTTTAAAAATATAACTATCACAACCTTTATCTTATCAATGTTTATTAGTAGATATGTACAAGAATAGAAATCTTGGAGAATTCTTAGTTACTTCATGAAATAATTTTTTCTATGACAACAACTTAGAGGAAGTTAACTCATATCAATATCTAGAAAAAATTAACTTTCAACAAGATCTTAAGTGGAAATATAAGAATGAGAAAATGAATAAATATAGAGAATTATAAAGGAATTGAAAAATGGAGAAGTGTTGTATAACTTATGATATTGATATTAAAAGCAATATGCCATATCTCATCCCCTTCATAGAAGTTGGTATTTCCTCCATTGAGAGTATGGTTGTGACTAAGAACCTTATGTACAATCAAAATACAATTAGGTTTCTTAAGATTGCTTCAAAATTAGCACAAAGTTGCTAAGACTTTGTTAAACCATTGTGAATAAATGAGGTAGTCATTTCAAAGAATATTGATGCCAATAAGAATACTCATCAAAAGTACAAATATTAAGGAAACTTTTCTCCAATATTTATGAGCATAAAAACAAATTGCTAAAACAAAAGAACTAAATTGTTATAGTTTTCCATAAGATTAGATAAACCAAAGTTAGTATTTATAGATGGTAGCAATCATTATCATAATCAACAACTACCTTTTCTATTCTTATCAGTATTAGTTACCTTCACTAGTTTTTCACCTTCAGCTAGCCCAACCACATAATATATACACCAATACACATCTATCACCTTATATCAACCACCTCTCAATGACTTCATGAATAGTTAGTTAAGTACTAATTGGGAAAGTATTGAAATAAAAGTGAAATATTATAGTGGAGCATCAATTATTTAAAAAACAATGGTAACGTCTTTTCCCTTCACAAGGAAATGATTGACATGGACAAATTTAAGAGGAAACAAAGGCTTGGATAAATTATTAAACCTACAAACTCTCGACAAATTAGTAAACCTACAAACTCTAATAGATGTTGAAAATTTTTCTAACCAACTCAAGGTATTATCACCTAACAAATATGAAAAGTTTTTTTTTTTTTAACTTCAATATGGAAACAACGATATTATAGATGAATTTGTTGAAAAGTAGTTTAATCTCACCAAGATCTAAAAAGGTAGTACAATAAAAGTGAAGGATGAAGAGGATGTTATAATAAAGATTTGTATATATACAATGAAATCAAAATACAAAAGGTCAGTGTAAAGGAAGAATTTGAAAAAAAGAGAAAAAATGGGTTTGAAATTTTATATATAAGTTAACTCTTTTTAAAAAGAAAGCCTATTTTGTAAATAAAATAAAATAAAAAAAGCTTTAATATGGTCACAACCATATTATATGAAATTTTTCTTAGAGGTAATTTCTAACTTATGTGGTAGGGACTAATCTACCCTCTAGCACTTGTTTGTAGTTGTGAAGACCAAAGAAGCTTTCCATCCTTTATTAATCATTTCTCAATGTTGGAGCTCCAATGAATCTTGTGATGAATGCAAACTCTAAGATATTTGTATGAATTAAAATCTTATAGTGGAGCATCAATTATTTAAAACACAATGGTAACATCTTTTCCCTTCACAAGGAAATGATTGACATGAAAAAATTTAAGAGGAAACAAAGGCTTGGACAAATTATTAAACCTACAAACTCTAATAGATGTTGAAAAATTTTCTGACCAACTCAAGGTTTTATCACCTAGCAAATATGAAAAGTTTTTTTTTTTAACTTCAATATGGAAACAATGATATTATAGATGAATGTGTTGAAAAGTAGCTTAATTTGAGCACCAAGATCTAAAAAGGTAGTACAATAAAAGTGAAGGATGAAGAGGATGTTGTAATAAATATTTGTATATATACAATGAAATTAAAATACAAAAGATTAGTGTAAAGGAAGAATTTGAAAAAAAGAGAAAAAATGGGTTTGAAATTTTATATATAAGTTAACTCTTTTTAAAAAGAAAGCCTATTTTGTAAATAAAATAAAATAAAAAAAGCTTTAATATGGTCACACCCATATTATATGAAAATTTTCTTAGAGGGTAATTTCTAACTTATGTGGTAGGGACTAATCTACCCTTTAGCACTTGTTTGTAGTTGTCAAGACCAAAGAAGCTTTCCATCCTTTATTAATCATTTCTCTACATTGATAATCACAAACATAAAGTTAGCGTAAATGGTCTTTTAAAATCTAATTATCACAACAAATTGAATCAAAACTCTTGATTCTTAATTTAACTTAAACAAAAAAATACAATTTGTATATTTTGGAACCATCCATTCTTAAAAAAAAAAAAAAACTCTCCACTTTGAATCTTCATAAAGCTGACTGGAAATTTAATATTACATTTTGCCAAAATTTTCAAACCAAAATAAATCATCCAAAAATAGAAATTATTTCCAAATTAAATAAAAGATATCAAAATGAAAGAACATATACAAATCCAAGTAAAATTTTATAAAAAAAATTACAATAAATTGATCAATTTCTAGTTATTATTATTTTATTTTTTATATAACATACATTTGGTAGGTTCCAAAATCTATAAATTTCAACCTAATGTCATTTAAGGCCATCAAAATGAAAAAAGATATACAAATTTTGATAATTTTTTATAAAAAAAATACAATGAATTAATAATTCAATTTCTAGTTATTAATTTTCAGTATAAAGGAAGAATTAATTTTGAAAAAAAGAGAAAAAATGGGTTTGAAAGTTTATATATAAGTTAACTCTCTTTAAAAAGAAAGCCTATTTTGTAAATAAAATAAAATAAAAAAAGCTTTAATATGGTCACAACCATATTATATGCAATTTTTCTTAGAGGTAATTTCTAACTTATGTGGTAGGGACTAATCTACCCTCTAGCACTTGTTTGTAGTTGTCAAGACCAAAGAAGCTTTCCATCCTTTATTAATCATTTCTCAATGTTGGAGCTCCAATGAATCTTGTGATGAATGCCAACTCTAAGATATTTGTATGAATTAAAATCTTATAGTGGAGCATCAATTATTTAAAAAACAATAGTAACATCTTTTCCCTTCACAAGGAAATGATTGACATGGAAAAATTTAAGAGGAAACAAAGGCTTGCACAAATTATTAAACCTACAAACTCTCGACAAATTATTAAACCTACAAACTCTAATAGATGTTGAAAAATTTTCTAACCAACTCAAGGTTTTATCACCTAGCAAATATGAAAAGTTTTTTTTTAACTTCAATATGGAAACAATGATATTATAGATGAATTTGTTGAAAAGTAGTTTAATCTCACCAAGATCTAAAAAGGTAGTACAATAAAAGTGAAGGATGAAGAGGATGTTGTAATAAAGATTTGTATATATACAATGAAATTAAAATACAAAAGGTTAGTGTAAAGGAAGAATTTGAAAAAAAAGAGAAAAAATGGGTTTGAAATTTTATATATAAGTTAACTCTTTTTAAAAAGAAAGCCTATTTTGTAAATAAAATAAAATAAAATAAGCTTTAATATGGTCACAACCATATTATATGCAATTTTTCTTAGAGGTAATTTCTAACTTATGTGGTAGGGACTAATCTACCCTCTAGCACTTGTTTGTAGTTGTCAAGACCAAAGAAGCTTTCCATCCTTTATTAATCATTTCTCAATGTTGGAGCTCCAATGAATCTTGTGATGAATGCAAACTCTAAGATATTTGTATGAATTAACTTCCTCCTTTAATATGGTCACAACCATATTATATGCAATTTTTCTTAGAGGGTAATTTCTAACTTATGTGGTAGGGACTAATCTACCTTCTAGCAATTGTTTGTAGTTGTCAAGACCAAAGAAGCTTTCCATCCTTTATTAATCATTTCTCCACATTGATAATCGCAAACATAAAGTTAGCGTAAATGGTCTTTTAAAATCTAATTATCACAACAAATTGAATAAAAACTCTTGATTCTTAATTTAACTTAAACAAAAAAATACAATTTATATATTTTGGAACCATCCATTCTTTTAGTAAAAAAACTCCCCACTTTGCATCTTCATAAAGTTGACTGGAAATTTAATATTACATTTTGCCAAACTGAAAATTTTCAAACCAAAATGAATCATCCAAAAATAGAAATTATTTCCAAATTAAATAAAAGATATTAGAATGAAAGAACATATACAAATTCAATATTACATTTTTCCAAACTGAAAACAAACCAAAATGAATCATCCAAAAATAAAAATTATTTCCAAATTAAATAAAAGATATCAGAATGAAAGAACATATACAAATTCAGGTAAAATTTTATAAAAAAATTACAATGAATTGATCAATTTCTAGTTATTATTATTTTATTTTTTATATAACATACATTTGGTAGGTTCCAAAATCTATAAATTTCAACCTAATGTCATTTAAGGCCATCAAAATGAAAGAAGATATACAAATTTTGATAAATTTTTATAAAAAAAATACAATGAATTAATAATTCAATTTCTATGTAAAATGCATATGGTAAGCTCCAAAATCTATAAATTTAAACACAATATCATTTCAAACTAACATTTCTTATTATTCAGAATTAGTTCCCAGGAAAACTTCACCAATCACTTCTGAAAGTTTAGAGAGAATTTACTGAATGAAAATCACATCCAACTTCCGGTACAGATTTCAGTTTCAACAAAACTTTTTTTTTTTTTTTTCATTCAGAAACATAGCTAAAAATTATGATAATGTGCAAAGCAACGGATATGCAGCAACCTTACTAAACCAACATATCGTTAATGGATGAAATTTCATTAGAATGAGGCAGTACAAGTTGAAGCTTGAAGGATCAATACTTGAAACAGATATATATACATATATCCTAGCCGCTGCCTCCTAAGAAAGCCTTGAGGCGCTTCACCTCAACATAGGAAAGGAATGTAGTCCTCTCGATGACAGGAGGAAGATTGCCGGCAAAGGGAGCACCATGATGTCTCCTTTGTGGAGTGTTCTGTTGTACACAATATTGCTTGAAGATATGAATCCAACACAGATTACTCCTTCAACCACCAGCAGAATCTCAGAACCTTCTGGATGGTTATGCAATGGAATGACGCCTTTGGGCGTGAGGTCGAGTCTAGCTATCGACACGCCAAGGCCATTCACTGCAGAAGGTCGGAGTTACAACAACACTGGGAAGGCCGGAGTTACAACAACACCGATGTTGTTGTTCACATTCCCGATATCTTCCAATCTGCAGTTAAGGATGAAGCCGCCTTGCAAGGATAAGCTGGGAGTGAGCGACAAGTCTGCCACTCAGAAATCTTGCGCACGTGAAGGATGAAAAGAAAAATTACACTGGACTAGTACAATCGCTAGCAGGGAGGCAATATTGCAAGTTTCCATGATTGATTAATCCAATGCTATAATTGTAGAACCCAAAAAAGTTTATAGGGTCAGAGAATAACCTCATGAGTATCTTGACTACATATAATTGATTTCCATTTCACAGGAAATTTGTCCTTCCACTCCCCAAAACATTGTTTTCGCTCTGAAATCTACAGATCCAACCATTTCGGCCACCTCACAGAAATGGAGGCTTCTATTCACCTGCATGCCAACGGACATCCAGATCAACTATTAACCTTCAAAATAATGGTATTTTTTCCAAAACAATGGCCAAACATGGAATGGAAAAATTACAGCAAGAAGAAGAGTCCGGAAATACCGATGAACAAATAAACCAATCTTGGGAGAGAAACCTTTTTCTGAAAAAACAAGACGGGAATAAGTCTTTGTTTTAACCCATCAAGAAATAGTTAAGCAAGAAGAAACTGTTCAACGAGAAGAAACAGTTCAGCAAGAAGAAGTTACTCATTTTAATTATTAACTACTTATCTGACGGTGTAAAATTATTCAATCGTCTAACATTCTATTTAATGGTGTAGATTTGTACACAGTGGCATTTTGGAGAGTGGTTCCCAAAGGGAAACGCCTTACGGCGTAATAAAACTTTTTTTTGAGTATTTGTAAATATAAAGAGGTTTATGGAGTAAATATAAAAATAGGTTTTATTTATTTACCATACAGCTAGTTTATTTATATTTTTATTTATTTACCATTCCTTTGGGGTAAGTATAAAAAGAGGTTTTAGTTACTATACCATACCTCCAATTTATTTATATTTTTATTTCTTTACCATACCTATTTTTTGAGTGTTCATAAACCTCCTTATATTTTAAATTTATATTGTGTTTATACATAATAATAATTAGATTGATTTCTAAATAGGGTCGACATTAAAAATGTTAAATGTTAAACATTACATCTTAAATGTTTACATTTACATTTACGTTTACGTTTACATTTACTTTTACACGTTTATGTGAGATCTACCCCTAGACTGGGTTGTAGAGCGCCTCTCGAGCAATGACATAACACATGCATTTGTGGCATATTAAATAATATTTTATTTCAACTAGATATTGATATATAGCTACAAAAATCCTTTTCTTAAAATCCCCTCCAAATATATCTTTCTAGTGAAAAGCTCCCTACTTTTCCTTGGTATCCATTATTTTAACCAAATACCCTATGTTATACCTCCTCATACCTATAACAACTCCACCCCTATACTTGTAATATATTGAGCCTATCTTTCATAATTTTGAAATTCCTTTTCAAATGAATGTGATAAAATATCAGTTAGCAAGGTGAAACCACAATGTTTTTTTTATCCTCTTTTAAAAATAAGTACAATAAGGATTTGAGTTCAAAGGTTCAATGTTTTAATCCTCACTACTTGACTTCTAAATTGAAGAAGTTGTGGATGTAAGAGATGAGGGTTGGCCATCAAATTTTTAATATTTCTACTTGGTAGCCTTTGGTGTCCTTAGACTTCCATTTTGCAAGCCCCTTAAACCAAAACTCTATGTCTTCTATAATAAAAAATTCTTTCTCTATATAAAGGGTTTGGATGTTGTCCATGATATTAGGGTATTAATAAATATTTTTAAGTTAGGAATTCAAATCCCTCAACAAAACCATATTTTTTCTTTCATTTTACAAGTCAAAATTTGCCTCTATAATTTCATAGGGTCTAACTTAGATTTATGCAAAAGCATCTCATGATTTCTATTTATATGGAATTTTAGTCCTTTTAATTAGGGATTTGTATATATTTATCCTATCAGATTTCAATGACTCATTATAAGCATCCCTAATGACTTTTCTTGCAATATTAGGGATTTGTATATATTTATCCTATCGGATTTTAAGGACTCATTATAAGCAATCCATAATGACTTTTCTTGCAATATTACACTCCTAAGGTTGACCAAATTCTATTTTCCCTTTTACACGGCGCCTTGATAGAGAACTTGTTAATAGAACTAAAAGGTTTGTCGTGGAATTCTGATAAAGGTCTTTAATATTGTCTTTAATTGGTAGGAGATTTAATTCATTACTTAAATCCTTTAAATAAAAACTTATCTTTGTCAAAAATCAAGTGTTTAAATTATTATAATTATCTTGAATGGGGTTTTTATGAATAACAAAGATTATAATTTAGGCTACAGGTATATAGTTAGAGTTGAGCTCATGATAAAAATTAATAAATATTAAATATTAAAACAATGATGATGATTTCCACCCATAGTTATTATTATTATCATTATCATAATTATCCACAAATTAATGGTACTTAAGAGGGTTGATGTGTCACAAACACATCCAAAGAACTAGTAATTAGATGGGAACTAAAACTAATGTGGGAAGAAATTAAAGTAGTTAAATCCCCCGAGCAGAGAATTTTTAAGGCCTTGAAAGATTTGAAAGGCAAATCAAGTTTGGAAACTCCTACATTTTCAAGAATATTAAACCTAGAAGAATTAATTGATTAGATAAGGGACATGGAACGATTCTTTGATATGGAGAAAATTTAAGACCGTAAGTGCTAGGTGAAAGTGGCCTACATAATGTAGAAATGACATGCATCCTTATGGTGTGATAGTGTGCAAATAGAGAGGTATAGGAAAGGAAAAGGCAAAGTCAAGACTTGGCAGGGAATGGTGGCTAAAGTTGAAGATACATTTATGCCTATTGACTATTCTCAACAAAAATTATAGGGAATTATGGAAGCTTAGACATAAAATTATGGATATAAGAGGATATACAAAGGTATTTATAAGCTATCTATTAGGTGTAGGCATATTGAAGAGAAGGGGAAGCTATGATTAGGTATACCAATGGCCTAAGGTATGTCATTCAAGATGACATGAGTATAATTATGAGAATTATGATAATTGGAAATGCCTATCAATACTGTCTAAAGGTTGAGGAATTGTTTCAAGAATGTACCCAAGTACTTGAGGGAAGCTATATATGGTAAAGGTAGAGGTACGACTAGAAGAGGAAAAATAGTAAGGTTAAGAATGATGAAGTGAATAATGACAATGTTGCAGAATTGAGAGATTTCGAGGGAGCGATGAAGCCTTCAAAGGAAGAGGATTCTTTGAGGGATAGGAAGATTTAGAGGTAGAGGGCTACAAAATCCCTAGCATTTTGCTACAAATTCCAAACCCTAAGGAATAAATCATTTGAATGTCTAGAGAATTTGCATACTAATAGAGGGAAAGAAAGTAAGCCTCATGTTGCTCAAGGATTTGATAGCACATCTAACTCTATATTTGTTGATAATGTTAATGAGGTAAAATATGGGAAATAATAAGGAAAGGATATCATGTTCAGAAGGACATTGTCAAAGCCAAAAGGCTAGGTAGAAGAAAATGGGATAAACTAAAGGATGTAAATTTTTAAGACTATACTTAAAATTAGGAAAAATGTTGCTTATTACTAGTTGTTTATTTGGTAATAAAAAAAATTAACATCCACAAAGGTTATTGAGAAGTTAATTTGAAATCTAGAGAGCATCCCAATGCATATGGCATCTCATGGTTACCAAAGGGATATCATGTCAATATATTATAAGTTTTCATATTGGAACAAATCACAATATATTATTGTGTGGTGTTGTGCCAAATGCTTTCAATCTACTATTAGGTAGGACCTGGTAGTATGAGAATAATTGTACATGCTAAGGTGAGGAATACATTTCTATTAGAGAAGGATAGAAGGAAAATTAGAATGCTAGTTATGGAGGAAATGTGGGACATCAACAAATATAAAAATTGTAGTAATGGAAGATGTTTGTTTAGTCAAGGAATACTTAAAGGTGGAACAAAGGAAAAATTGTTGCTTTGTTATTATTTTAAGGAGTATAATCCTGAAAATGAAGAAAATTAAAATTTTGGTTGAAGTTGATAAGTTTTTTATTTATTTTAAAGTTATTTAAGAGGAACTACCCCATAGATTACCACATGTTAAAAGCATTTCCCATCAAATAAATTTTATACCATGATCCAGTTTTCCTAACAAATATCCACACATAATGACACCTGCTTAAAAAAAATAGCTTAATACACATGTTCATGAATTGCTAAAAAGAACAATCAAAGAGATATTAATCCATTTGTATAAATTATTGTAATATCACTAAAGATGGGTGGAGAATGTGCATTAATTTGAGTGCTGTTAATATAATTACAATTAATTCCAATTTTTTCTTTCCTATAATGTAGTATTTGATGGGTTATTTGAATGACACAAAATATTTTTTGGAAATACATTGAAAATTCTATATCGTTCAATTAGAATCCATGAAGGAGATGAATGGAAAAACTCTTTTATGACCAAGAAAAGAATTTAGGAATGGTTTGTCATGCTATTTGGATTTACAAATGCACCAAGCATATTTTTGAGGTTGATGCATTAAGTTTTGAGGCCATATCTTGGTAAATTTATTGTTCTTTACTTGGATGATATTTTTTAGTCTAAAAATGAACATTGAAAGAATTTAAAATGTATATTGGAAAAGTTGCAACGCCATAAATTTCATATAAATATGTAAAAGTGTAGCTCGATGAAAGAAGAGTTAATCCATTTAGGATTTTTCATTTCCCAAAAAAGGTGAGTGCTAAAAAAGTAAAAGAGATAATCGAGTGGCCAATTCTTAGGAGCACATTTGAAGTGCAAAGTTTTCATGGACTATCTTATTAGAAATTTCAATAAGGTATTGGACCCTTGACTACTTGTAATAGGAAAGGGGATTTTAAATGAAATTCCACTACATAGAGATGGTTTGAATCGCTAAGAATGAAAATCATTAAGAAGTTGGTTTTGGATTTTCTAGACTTTCACAATATTTTAAAGTAGATTATGATGTGAGTGGGATAACTATTGGAGCAATGATAAATCAAGAAGGATGGATAATTGCTTTGTTCAATGAAAAGTTGAATGTGGCAAAGAATAATTTCAATTTATGACTATAATTTTATGCAATTGTCCAAGCATTAAAGAAATGACATCACTCATTTCTGAAGGATTTTGTTTATTGCAGTGTCCATTAATCTTTGAGGTATTTAAACAATCAACCTAAGTTGAACCAAGGGCATCTTATGCATTTGTGGCTCAGCATATATTTGGCAAATCAAATATATTTGTAGATACTTTAAGTAGAAGGCATAAATTTACCTTAAGTCAACATGTTTTCATGGATAAAAATAAAGCATTAGTCAAGGAATATTATTATTGGCTAGGAATGGATAAGGATATTGAGAAATGGGTTGAACACTATAAAACTTTTCAACATGCAAAATGAAGAAGTCAAAACACAAGGTTGAACATGCCATTGCTAGTACTTGAAGCACCATGGAAGGAAATTAGCATGGATTTCATGTTGGGTTTGCCAAGAAATTAATGAAATAATGATTCAATATTTTTTGTTGGTGACATATTTTCTAAAATGGCAAATTTTATTCCTTGTAAAAAGTCTATTGATGCCACTAGTATAATTGTCTCGTTCCTTGAAGAAATTGTGAGATTGCATTGTTTCCTTAAAAACATAATGTTCAATAAGGAAAATAATTTCATTGGACTTGGAGGTTGTTATGGAAGAAATTAAAGACTATGTTGTAGATTATTTCCTCCTACCATCCAAAGAAGAATGGAAAAACTTAGGTTCTTAATAAAAGTCTTGGAAATTCATTAAGGTGTTTGGTTGGTGAAAGGCCAGGATAATGGGATTTATTGCTAGCACATGTTAAATTTGTATATTATAAGTCAATGAACAAATCTAAGGTCAAAATCATTTTATATTATTAATACAATATACCCATAGGGAATGGTTGTCTTGACACCATTACTAGAAGGATGCCATTAGAGTACATATGTTGAATCTTTCTTGGATCAATTGAAAGATGTTCATGAAGAGGTGTAGGTGCAATTACAAGAGAGAAGTCATCTATACAAGTAAATATTTGATACAAATTGAAGAATCAAGAACTTTGAAGAGGGAGATCTACTCTTCACATATATGAGAAACAATAAATCCTAAGATTTATTATAATAAATTGAAGATGAAGAGGAATGGTCCTTGTAGAATTTCTAAGAAAATAGGTTATAATTATTAAGTTTTAAAGATACCCATAGAGTTGGATATATCACCCACATTTAATTTTTCTAATTTATATGAATGTGATGACCATGCAATAGATTGGAAATAGTAGATTCCAAAATGTGAGATGAGGAAATCATTGGAATTCTAGATGAAAGAATTGCTGAAAGAATATGAAGCCAAAGGACTAAGGAATACTTAGTTTACTGGAAGAATAAAGGCTTGGAGAAATCCAAATGGATTATAGAATTAGAGATGGAATGAATTTCCCATTTGTCTATATAGAAGGGAGAGATGGAGAAGATAAATACATGAAAATAAAAAGAAGAGAGATGAAGGAAGATGCAAGGAGGAGAAAGTTGCAAGAGAAATTAAATAAGTCTAATGACACTAGTTGCAAGGAATTAGAAGTTGTTCAAGAAATTTTGGGTAAATTTCTACTTGTGAAGTTTTCAAAGAATGTAAAAGCCCATTTGAGACATAGAGCATTAGGCATGAAATTTAAGAATAAAGAACCCTCTTAAGGCCTAAAGATTGTAAATTTTCATTTTAAAATTATTTTAAATGTGTTGGTGAAGTTTTTAAAACTATTTGTGTGTATGGTGCTTGTTTAACATAAATTTTATATGCTTGATTTATTTTCTCCCTATACGCTTCGGGTTTTAAATTTGAATTTATACTCTTGCTACATATTTTATCTTAAAATACTCAAAATATTTCGGGAAAACAATTGTTGGGTCCCTATAATACTAGTAATTACCCCATTACTATTGTAGTTATACCCCTTATTTATATTGTTGTGTCCCTATTACCCCCATATTGTTATTTCTGTGCCCCATAGAATCCCTCTATTGTTATTTTTGTGGCTTTATATTATTATTGTTAGGTCGGCTGGATTATATTGTGACTCAGACTCCTATATATAGAAAGGAGGTTTTGTCATTTGTATCATCCAAGAATTTTTCATTTATGTAATGTAAAGGAGGTTTCCCCCTCGAAGAGGCTTAATTCTAAGGCATTGATCTCTCTTTTCTATCTTTTCTTGAGCTGGTTTCATAACATTTGGTATCAGAGCTTTGGATTCTAGGGTTTCGCTGCTCCAAACAGGTCATCGTGGCATTTTCGCTATAACTTTTTTCTGTGACGTTTCAGAAGTCGCAAAAAAACCCATTTGAGAAGAAATCGTGCTGAACCGTGGGTCCGAATTTCAGAGCTTTTCGCGCAATATTTTCGGAGATATGATCTGAGGAAGTTGGTCTTTTTGCAGACTCCTGAATTACACTCAAAACAGGTGACCTGGGGAAAATCGTCATAACTTTCTTTCTGAACATCGAATTGAAATTTCATAAGAAGGTACAGAAAGAGGACGGACTGTAGTTTTCTTTTATATATTTTTCAGAGTCAAAGGTTGAAACGATGACACGTGGCACTTCATACAAGTTCGCTCTACTGAACTAGTCTATAATCAGGTCACTGTGGGAGATTGTGCATAACTCTTTCTTGGAGAATCCAATTTGGATCAGACTAGTGGCATTGGAAAGAGGACATAGAAGGCTACTACAGGTCACAATTTTAGAACTGGATGATTCGAAATTGTAGAGATACATCAGATTCAATATCGGCTTCTACAAAGTGAAAAAAAGGTGTGTAGTTTTTTTTAATTTTTGCATAAGCTTGGTTTGAAGGAATTCAAAGGGCATAGTAAAGCATTATTATCGGTAACTGATGCCCCGAGGAAAGAAAATGCAAACGCCTAGTAAGGAACCTGAAAGCTCTAGCATGACTCATGAAGAAGAGGAAGAAATGCTACATGATATATCAAAATTACAAGAACAAGTGCAACAAATGTCACGCTCACAAAAGCTAACAGATGCTAAGATAAATGGCGTGGAATATAAGATAAAGGGCATGGAAGCTCAGGTGAATGGCATGGACGCTAAAATTGATGGCATGGATGATAAGATGGAAGAATTGAGGATAAATATGAATAAGTTGCTACAAGAAATGGTCACTAAGGTGAAAGAGTACTAAAGGAAACTCATGATGAGAACAAAAGAAATGTTAATCATGATTCCATAGACTCTAATGTTGGATCGAAGACTCACCATGTTCCAAAAATCGATATGAGGAAGTTTGATGGCAAGGATCCCGCCACATGGATATTACAGATGGAGCAATTCTTCGATCTCAATAATGTGCAAAACACACAAAAGGTACGTATGGCAATTTATATTTGGAACCAAATCAGTTTGTATGGTATCAATGGCTTTGTTCTCGTAAACAATTTATCACTTGGGCAATTTTTACGGAAGAATTGATAGCACATTATGAGGATACAAAAAGCAACACTTTTTTTAGCCAATTGATAAGTCTCAAACAAAAGGGTTCAATAATGGAGCACATTGAGGAGTTCCAAAAATTGAACATAAGGGTAAAAGATATTCCAGAGGAGCATAGGATTGATGTGTTCATAGGGTCTTTAAAGGATAATATCCAACATGATGTGCGCCTTTGGGAACCTGATTCATTAGAGAAGGCATTCAGGTTAGCAATAAAAATGGAAAGCAAAATTATGGCAACTAGGAAGCATACCATTCACAACTATAAAGACGGAAGTGTTGTTGCCCATAGTCTTCCACAACCTACAAGGTTGACACCACAACAATTGGAAGAAAAAAGAGCAAAAGGGCCTTGTTACAATTGTGATAGAAAATACACAAAAGGTCATAAGTGTGCTGAGAAGAAATTATTCTACATAGATTGTGAAGAGGAAGAAGAAAAGGAGCAAGAAAGGTCAAAAGAAGAGGATATATTCCAGGAACAAAGCCTAGATGAAGAACAAATAAATCCGACCATATCTTGTAATGCATTGGCGGGAATTACCACTCCTCAAACCATCAAGATAGAAGGACAAATCAAGAAGAAAAAGGTAATAGTGTTGATTGATTCAGGAAGCACCCACAATTTTATTCATTGTGGGGTAGCAAAAGAATTGAATTGCTTCCTATATCCAGCACCAGAGTTTCAAGTGATGATTGCAAATGGAGGAACAATAAATTGTTCTGGAAAGTGCCATAATATCAAGCTATCCATGGGAGAATATGTATTGACTAGCCCAATGCTTTCCATTCCAATGGGAGGTGCTGATGTTGTACTAAGAGTCCAATGGCTACAATCCTTGGGTACAATAGCTTTTAATTTTCAAGAACTTTTCATGAAATTTTCTGTGGAAGGAAAGGAAGTTGAATTAAGGGGTATTGCAGGGAAACCAGGAAAGATAATCAGCTCTAATGGCATGACAAAGCTTCTAAAAAAGGATCAAAGAGGTGTAATTGCACAATTATGTTCGCTAGATGTTTCCACATTGGAATCATCTATTTCTCCAGATCTCCAAAAAGTCCTGGACAATCATTCCAAGGTATTTGAGACTCCCAAAGGTCTCCCACCTATGCGCGATCATGATCATGCTATTCATCTAATTCCAGGAAGTGTTCCTCCAAACATCAGGCCGTACAGATATCCATATGTCCAAAAAAGTGAAATTGAACGTATGGTTGCAGAAATGCTAGAGGCTGGTATAATTCAACCGAGTCAAAGTTCTTTCTCAGCTCCAGTAGTATTGGTGCACAAGAAGGATGGATCATGGCGCATGTGTCCAGATTATAGGGAGCTCAACAAGCTCACTATTAAAGATAAGTTCCCCATTCCTGTCATTGATGAATTACTGGATGAATTGCATGGATCAATTTACTTCACCAAGTTGGATCTTCATTCAGGATATCATCAAATCAGAATGAAGATTGAAGACATTGCGAAAACGACATTTAGAACTCATGAGGGTCATTATGAATTTTTGGTCATGCCTTTTGGCCTTACCAATGCACCTTCAACATTTCAAGGTTTGATGAATTCAATTTTCAAACCATTCCTTAGAAAATTTGTGTTGGTATTTTTTGATGATATACTAATCTACAACAAGTCTTGGAAGGATCATGTTGAACATGTTGACAAGGTGCTACAACTATTGGAGGAGAAACAATTATATGCAAAAAGATCCAAATGTTTCTTTGGAGTCCAGGAGGTGGAATATTTGGGTCATATTGTATCTCATGAAGGAGTTAAGGTAGACCCTAGCAAAATTAAAGCCATTAAGGAATGGAAAATCCCCACATCCATAAATCATCTGCGAGGATTTCTTGGGTTGACAGGTATTATTGCAAGTTCGTTAAGAATTATGGGAGAATAGCAGCACCTCTAACAACATTATTGAAGAAAGATTCATTTTCATGGACTCCGGAAGCAACAAAGGCATTTAAACATCTTAAAGAGGCAATGTGCCAAGCACCGGTCTTAGCTACACCGGACTTCACAAAAACCTTTATTGTGGAATGTGATGCTTAAGGAAATGGAATTGGTGCTGTTCTAATGCAAGATGGAAGACCCATTGCTTTTGAAAGTCGTCCAATCAAGGGAAAGTTTTTAAGCAAAGCTATTTATGAGAAGGAAATGTTGGCAATACTCCATGCACTTAAGAAATGGCGACCCTACCTAATGGGAAGACACTTCAAGGTAAAAACAAATCATGATAGCCTTAAATAATTTTTAGAACAAAGATTATCCTATGAAGAGCAAAAAAAGTGGGTCACAAAGATGTTGGGTTATGACTTTGAAATCATCTACAAAAAAGGGAAGCAAAATGTGGTGGCAGATGCACTCTCAAGTAAGGATGAGGATATGGAAGCATTGTTGTGTGCCATTTCTATTATCCAACCAGATTGGATAAGCAAAGCAAAGGAGGAATGGAAGAATGACGAAGAAGTGTGAGCACTTATTCGAAAGCTACAACAAGATTCCAGTACTTCTGATACATTTAGCTGGAAAAATGATTCGTTATGGTACAAAGATCGCTTATACCTCTGTAAGAATTCCCAGCTAAAACAAAAGATTCTTATGGAATTGCACACTTCTCCCTTAGGAGGGCACTCAGGATTTTTAAAAACTTACCACAGGGTTAAGAAAGAATTTTTTTGGGATGGCCTTAAATCAGATATTCAAAAGTTTGTGGCGGAATGTTTGGTTTGCCAACAAAATAAAGTTGAAACAATTAAGACACCGGGTCTATTACAACCTTTATCCATTCCAAGCCAACGTTTGGAGGAGGTTTCAATGGATTTTATCACAGGTTTACCCAAGTCTGAGGGAAAGAGTGTCATCATGGTGGTAGTTGACAGACTTACCAAGTATGCACATTTTTGTGCATTATCACATCCATTTAAAGCCAGTACAGTTTCTACTACATTTATGGAAACAGTTCAAAAGCTACATGGAAACCCAAAGATTATTGTAAGTGACAGAGATCCCATTTTCATTGGAAATTTTTGGACAGAATTATTTTCTTGTCTTGGTACTCAGTTAGCTCATAGCTCATCTTATCATCCTCAATCTGATGGGCAAACTGAGATAGTAAACAAATGTTTGGAAGGATATCTTCGTTGCTTTGTATCTGATAAACAGACACAATGGGTCAAATGGTTGCCTTTGGCTGAATGGTGGTATAACACTTCCTTCCATACAACAACAAAAATGACCCCATTTATGGCACTTTATGGGTACCAACCACCATCAATCACATCATATTTAAGAGAAAATTCTAAGGTTCAGGCAGTGGAACATCACATCGAACATCAACAACAAGTCCTCCAACTCTTAAAGGATAACCTCATGTTGGCACAAAATAGAATGAAACAACAGGCAGATCAACATCGCAATGAAAGAAGTTTTGATGTAGGTGATTGGGTATTCCTACGGCTACAACCATATAAGAAAATGTCCCTAAAGCAAGCTAAGAAGGATAATAAATTATCACCAAAGTATTATGGTCCGTACAAGGTGTTGGAAAAGATTGGTACTATGGCATACAAATTGGAGCTTCCTGCAGCTTCTCGATTGCACCTAGTTTTCCATGTTTCATGTTTAAAGAAGGTCATAGGCGACAAGCTCCTAGTTCAAACAATATTGCCAGAACTTGACGAGGAAGGAAAAATTATATTGGAACCGGAAGCAGTGACAGAAACAAGAACTCGACAGCTACGAAATCGATCAATTTCAGAGTATCTTATCAAGTGGAAGAACTTATCCGCTGAAGATTCCACATGGGAGGATGAGAATTTTATTCAGAAGTACCCAGAACTGCTCAAGCGTTGAGGAAAACAATTTTTTGAAGGAGAGGGGCATGTTGGGTCCCTATAATACTAGTAATTACCCCATTACTATTGTAGTTATACCCCTTATTTATATTGTTGTGCCCCTATTACCCCCATATTGTTATTTCTGTGCCCCATAGAATCCCTCTATTGTTATTTTTGTGGCTTTATATTATTATTGTTAGGTCGGCTGGATTATATTGTGACTCCTTAGACTCCTATATATAGAAAGGAGGTTTTGTCATTTGTATCATCCAAGAATTGTTCATTTATGTAATGTAAAGGAGGTTGCCCCCTCGAAGAGGCTGAATTCTAAGGCATTGATCTCTCTTTTCTATCTTTTCTTGAGCTGGTTTCATAACAAAAATACACCAACTAATTTCCCCAATACCAAATTCTCTTGAAATATATAAAGGTTACATGAAAAATCCACACTAACTCATTTCCCTAATACCTAGGACTCACCCATTGTAATTATTATTCCACATTCCTAACACCTCACTCAAATATTGATAATGATTTTTGCCAATCACTATTATTATCAAGCTAGGATGGGTAACTCCCAAGTGATGCATTTCCATTAATGTGCATTTTCATATATATGAAGAATTGACCTTCATTTCATTTTCTAGATGGTCATTTCGTCTTCACATTCACTATTTTTATTTATGTACAATATTATTTACAAGACAATAATACTAAAGGATTATGTCCAACATTCCCCACCTTAAGCCAAAGGGGTGTTTGTGGGCCCAAACATCATTCTAACTTCTTCAAGCCTTTTTCTTCCAAATTCTTTGGTGAAGATGTTTGCAATTTGCTCATTTGTGGAACAATGTATTACATAAATAGTCATGGTCTCTACATGATATCAAATCAAATGATACTTTGTGTTGATGTGTTTGCTTAGATCATGGAATTTGAGATTCTTGTCCAAGTTGATTGTATAAGTGTTTCCAACCAGAAGAGAAGTAGAATTAACTTGTTTCTCCTACAAAACTTCAAGTATTTTCCTAAGCCATAAAATCACTTTTTTTTTTAGTTGCTAGATATTCTACCTACGTCATGGAATTCGAGAGAATTGATTATTTGTGTGACCTATGAGAGATAATTGTTGATCTAAGACTCATGATATAGCTTGAAGTCAATACTCCATTTTCTTTGTCTCCGTCAAATTTTGAATCACAAGATCTAGCAATATTGAAGTCATCTACCCATGAATATTTGATTCTAAAGTCTTAAGTTCCTTTTAAGTACTTTAGAACTTGTTTTGTGGTAGATCAATGTTTTTCAGAAGGATTTTGCATAAATGTGGAAATAATTCCACAACAAATGAAATATTTGGTTTTGTAGTAATGAGGTAGATAAGAAGTCCCACAAGCTATTTATACTTGGTTACATACTCAAATTCATTCCCTTTTTTTGATATGAGCTTCAAGTTATGTTCCATCGTAGTAGACAACGAGTTTCATTTAGCCATGCCAAACATGATAAAAAATTCTCCAAATGTAGTTCTTTTGAGAGAAGAATATACACTTTGGATGTTTAGTTACAACAATTCCCAAGGACTAGTGAAGGTTTCCTAGATCTATCAT
This sequence comes from Pinus tabuliformis, assembly GCA_031772625.1. Classification (NCBI taxonomy): domain Eukaryota; kingdom Viridiplantae; phylum Streptophyta; class Pinopsida; order Pinales; family Pinaceae; genus Pinus; species Pinus tabuliformis. The sequence continues at coordinate 555,592,854 of CM062820.1, read as the reverse complement.
CTCAATGCCCTTCTTCAACTCTTTTTTATGGATTCAATATAATTTTTCCTTGTTCCTTTTTATCAATATATCATCCACATATACCACAATATAAAAAAATAATGTTCCCAAATTTATTGACAAATATAGTTACATCATCAATCGTAGAGTGTTTGAAATTCAATTTTAGGATATGCTTAATTAATTTTTAGTATTAGGCTCATGGTGCTTATTTAGGCCATATGAGGATTTGATGAATATATACTTTCTATTCTGCATTTCAGAACAAAACCTTTTAGTTGGGCAATGAAGACATTTCTTTCAAGTCTCCATTCAAGAAAGTAGTTTTCACATCCATTTGATGAACTTTCGATCCTTTTGAGCTACCAAGGTAAAGAGAGTCCAGATAGTGGCCCATTTTGCTGTGGGTTAAAGGTCTCTTCAAAATTACACCTTCTTTCTATACAAATCCTTTTTCCATGAAAATTTTATATTTCTTTAAAAGTGAGCCATTTTATTTCTCACTTATTCTTTTAGAACCACTTTCAACCACTTGGTTTGGTTTTGAATGGAGGGTCCACCAACTTCCATGTTCCATTCTTTTTAGAACATCATACTCCTTCTGCATTACTTCTTTCCATTCATCATGAGAAACAACTTATTTAAAGAGAGTTAGTTCAAAGTTATTAAATAAATTCAATTCACAATCATATGAAACATCCATATCATCTACATCAACTAAATCAAAATTATCTACATCACCTCCATCTTGTCTAGTGGAACCTCTAGAACCCATCTTTCCAACCTTAGTAGACTAAACACTTCGAAGTGTTTTGGTGAGCCATTTTGGGGAATATTTTTGAAATGGTATATATTTCTCCATTGATTGAGATGGGGTTAAATCAAGATTTAACCTTTCAATATTCTCAATCACATCACTTAAAGAGTCTTCATTATCTAATGAAATGATGAGAACTTCATGAGGGGAGCTAGCACTTCAAAATGAGATTCTAGAGATTGATCCAAGATAGGTGATTTTGCCAAGGCATGGAAAAAAAAAAACAAGGACGTGCAATGGAACTCCATACTTTGAATTTTTGATTCAAGAAGGATTTTTATTTAAAAATTGTAAGTTGTGTATTACAAGGTGATCTATGTGTTGAAAATGCAAAAAGAAAATCTCAGTTTGACTTTTCCTTGGTCAAACTATAGAAAATTCAAATTTGCAGAAAGCTTGGAGGTAGTTAATTGAGGTGACATGGCACTTGTCACTCAGTTAAATCAGTTAATTCAAGTTGGGGAAGCTTGAGTTCAGTTCAGTATGTTTTATTTCTAATTTGTAGCAATCTATTTCATTTAATTTAATTTATTGTCAGTTTAACTAGTTCTAAATGTGAGAAGAACTAGTGCAGGTCAAGTTGTGCAAGTGTAACTTCAACCACACTTAGTGATCAACCAGTTAACTGATCAATCAACCCAAAATAATTGTTTCATGCAGAGAATTCTAATTACCTAGTTGAGATGGAGATACCAAGGCAGTGTACTATCAATTGTAGAATATTCCAATGTGTATAGGTGGTGCATGCAGTCAGAGGAAGTACCCTAGGGAATTGCACAATTCAATAGTCGGAAATTTCTAAATAATAGGGGCCAATTTCCCAAGAGAACAACACAAGGAAATAGGAGCTTGGAGGGCCTATAAATTACTAAGCGTTGGCCAAAGTTAGTCAGTCAGGTAGAGGGATAGATTATACACTTGGATGGTGTGCTCAGGCTTGAGAAAGTATATGCATTTCATCTCTATTATCTGATTAATACAATATATATAGTAAGGGTTTTTGAGCAGTTACTTTCCCCTAGATAAATCTATGTGCATGTGTGATGTTTCCTTTTGCATATCTATGATTTGTGTTCTAAATGATGAATTAACTTCCGCAGATCACTAGAGTAGATTCAAGTCTTGTGATTTAGTATATTTCATGAGTAGTATTAAATCTATACATTAATTTCTACATGGTATCAAAGCTGGAATCATTGTAGAGAAGAGATTTAGAAGTTGTCATTGCAGGAGTGTTGGGTCCCTATAATACTAGTGATTACCCCATTACTATTGTAGTTATACCCTTATTTATATTGTTGTGCCCCTGTTGGATCCCTATAATACTAGTGATTACCCCATTACTATTGTAGTTATACCCTTATTTATATTTTTGTGCTACTATTACCCCCATATTGTTATTTCTGTGCCCCATAGAATCCCTCTATTGTTATTTTTGTGGCTTTATATTATTATTGTTAGGTCGGCTGGATTATATTGTGACTCCTTAGACTCCTATATATAGAAAGGAGGTTTTGTCATTTGTATCATCTAAGAATTGTTCATTTATGTAATGTAAAGCAGGTTTCCCCCTCGAAGAGGCTGAATTCTAAGGCGTGGATCTATCTTTTCTATCTTTTTGTGAGCTGGTTTCATAACATTTGGTATCAGAGCTTTGGATTCTAGGGTTTCGCTGCTCCAAACAGGTCATCATGGAATTTTCGCTATAACTTTTTTTTCTGTGACGTTTCAGAAGTCTAAAAAAAAACCCATTTGAGAAGAATTGGCGCTGAACCTTGGGTCCAAATTTCAGAGCTTTTTGCACGATATTTTCGGAGATATGATCTGAGGAAGTTGGCCTTTTTGCAGACTCCTGAATTACATTCAAAACAGGTGACCTGGGGAAAATCGTCATAACTCTCTCTCTGAGGATCGGATTGAAATTTAGTAAAAAGGTACATAAAGAGGACGGACTGTAGTTTCTTGTATGTGTGTTTCAGATTCAAAGGTTGAAACAGTGACTCGTGGTACGTCGTACAAGTTCGCTCTACTGAACCAGTCTAAAAGCAAGTCACTGTGGGAGATTTCACATAACTCTTCCTTGGAGAATCAAATTTGGCTCAGACTTGTGGCATTGGAAAGAGGACGTAGAAGGCTACTACAGGTAGCAATTTCAGAACTGGATGATCCGAAATTACAGAGATACATCAGATTCAATATCAGACTTCTATAAAGTGAAAAAAGGTGTGCAGTTTTTTTTTAAATTTTTGTGTAAGCTTGGTTTCACGGAATTCAAAGGGCATGGTAAAGCATTATTATCGGTAACTGATGCCTCGAGGAAAGAAAATGCAAACACCTAGTAAGGAACCTGAAAGCTCTAGCATGACTCATGAAGAAGAAGAAGAAATGCTCCATGATATATCAAAATTACAAGAACAAGTGCAACAAATGTCACGCTCACAAAAGCTAACAGAAGCTAAGTGGCGTGGAATCTAAGATAAAGGGAATGGAAGCTAAGGTCGATGATTCGAAGACAGATTTGAAGAGAGACATGGCAGATTTGAAGACAGATATGGAAGAATTGAAGAAGTTGCTACAAGAAAGGGTCACTAATGGTGAAAAGGTAGTAAAGGAAACTCATGATGAGAACAAAAGAAATGTTAATCATGATACCATAGACGCTAATGTTGGATCGAAGACTCACCATGTTCCAAAAATCGATATGAGGAAGTTTGATGGCAAGGATCCCGCCACATGGATATTACAGATGGAGCAATTCTTCGATCTCAATAACGTGCAAAACACACAAAAGGTACATATGGCAACTTTATATTTGGAACCAAATCAGTTTGTATGGTATCAATGGCTTTGTTCTCGTAAACAATTTATCACTTGGGCAATTTTTACGGAAGAACTGATAGCACATTATGAGGATACAAAAAGCAACACTTTTTTTAGCCAATTGATAAGTCTCAAACAAAAGGGTTCAATAATGGAGCACATTGAGGAGTTCCAAAAATTGAACATAAGGGTAAAAGATATTCCAGAGGAGCATAGGATTGATGTGTTCATAGGGTCTTTAAAGGATAATATCCAACATGATGTGCGCCTTTGGAACCTGATTCATTAGAAAAGGCATTCAGGTTAGCAAGAAAAATGGAAAGCAAAATTATGGCAACTAGGAAGCATACCATTCACAACTATAAAGACGGAAGTGTTGTTGCCCATAGTCTTCCACAACCTACAAGGTCGACACCACAACAATTGGAAGAAAAAAGAGCAAAAGGGCTTTGTTACAATTGTGATAGAAAATACACAAAAGGTCATAAGTGTGCTGAGAAGAAATTATTCTACATAGATTGTGAAGAGGAAGAAGAAAAAGAGCAAGAAAGGTCAAAAGAAGAGGATATATTCCAGGAACAAAGCCTAGATGAAGAACAAATAAATCCAACCATATCTTGTAATGCATTGGCGGGAATTACCACTCCTCAAACCATCAAGATAGAAGGACAAATCAAGAAGAAAAAGGTAATAGTGTTGATTGATTCAAGAAGCACCCACAGTTTTATTCATTGTAAGGTAGCAAAAGAATTGAATTGCTTCCTATATCCAGCACCAGAGTGTCAAGTGATGATTGCAAATGGAGGAACAATAAATTGTTCTGGAAAGTGCCATAATATCAAGCTATCCATGGGAGAATATGTATTGACTAGCCCAATGCTTTCCATTCCAATGGGAGGTGTTGTTGTTGTACTACGAGTCCAATGGCTACAATCCTTGGGTACAATAGCTTTTAATTTTCAAGAACTTTTCATGAAATTTTCTGTGGAAGGAAAGGAAGTTGAATTAAGGGGTATTGCAGGGAAACCAGGAAAGATAATCAGCTCTAATGGCATGACAAAGCTTCTAAAAAAGGAGCAAATAGGTGTAATTGCACAATTATGTTCGCTAGATGTTTCCACATTGGAATAATCTATTTCTCCAGATCTCCAAAAAGTCCTGGACAATCATTCCAAGGTATTTGAGACTCCCAAAGGTCTCCCACCTATGCGTGATCATGATCATGCTATTCATCTGATTCCAGGAAGTGTTCCTCCAAAAATCAGGCCGTACAGATATCCATATGTCCAAAAAAGTGAAACTGAACGTATGGTTGCAGAAATGCTAGAGGCTGGTATAGTTCAACCGAGTCAAAGTTCTTTCTCAGCTCCAGTAGTATTGGTACACAAGAAGGATGGATCATGGCGCATGTGTCCAGATTATAGGGAGCTCAACAAGCTCACTATTAAAGATAAGTTCCCCATTCCTGTCATTGATGAATTACTGGATGAATTGCATGGATCAATTTACTTCACCAGGTTGGATCTTCGTTCGGGACATCATCAAATCAGAATGAAGATTGAAGACATTCCGAAACCGGCATTTAGAACTCATGAGGGTCATTATGAATTTTTGGTCATGCCTTTTGGCCTTACCAATGCACCTTCAACATTTCAAGGTTTGATGAATTCAATTTTCAAACCATTCCTTAGAAAATTTGTGTTGGTATTTTTTGATGATATACTAATCTACAGCGAGTCTTGGAAGGATCATGTTGAACATGTTGACAAGGTGCTACAACTATTGGAGGAGAAACAATTATATGCAAAAAGATCCAAATATTTCTTTGGAGTCCAGGAGGTGGAATATTTGGGTCATATTGTATCTCATGAAGGAGTTAAGGTAGACCCTATCAAAATTAAAGCCATTAAGGAATGGAAAATCCCCACATCCATAAAGCATCTGCGAGGATTTCTTGGGTTGACAGGGTATTATCGCAAGTTCGTTAAGAATTATGGGAGAATAGCAGCACCTCTAACAACATTATTGAAGAAAGATTAATTTTCATGGACTCTGGAAGCAACAAAGGCCTTTAAACATCTTAAAGAGGCAATGTGCCAAGCACCGGTCTTAGCTACACCGGACTTCACAAAAACCTTTATTGTGGAATGTGATGCTTCAGGAAATGGAATTGGTGCTGTTCTAATGCAAGATGGAAGACCCATTGCTTTTGAAAGTCGTCCAATCAAGGGAAAGTTTTTAAGCAAAGCTATTTATGAGAAGGAAATGTTGGCAATACTCCATGCACTTAAGAAATGGCGACCCTACCTAATGGGAAGACACTTCAAGGTAAAAACGGATCATGATAGACTTAAATACTTTTTAGAACAAAGATTATCCTCTGAAGAGCAACAAAAGTGGGTCACAAAGATGTTGGGTTATGACTTTGAAATCATCTACAAAAAAGGGAAGCGAAATGTGGTGGCAGATGCACTCTCAAGAAAGGATGAGGATATGGAAGCATTGTTGTGTGCCATTTCTATTATCCAACCAGATTGGATAAACGAAGCAAAGGAGGAATGGAAGAATGACGAAGAAGTGTGGGCACTTATTCGAAAGCTACAACAAGATTCCAGTACTTCTGGTGGGCTCCAGTATTGTAGCAATAATGCTACAACTCCTGGAACTCCCTTCTTTAATTTTATCAACCCGGTAGTTCGTAACAAACTTGGAAGCGACGGTGCTGTATGCACAAGTACTAGCTCTTGCCGCAGCTGTCACTTGGTCAGCTGGCACAAGTCCGCTAGGAGCTTAAGCCAACTTCTATGAGCTCTTAGAAGAAGCTTTTTAATTGATGGATGAAAGCTAACTCGAAGGAAGCTAATCTAATTGCGAAAAGAAAATGAAAGCCAAAAAGGAACGCAAACCCTAGAAAACCCTAATTCTACCAACTAGTCCTACTGATGCAAAGGAAAGAATGCAAACTACGAAAAGAGATGCCATTACTTCTAGGAAGGTAAAATGCATGTGTCTAAGTTATCACTATCTGAAGAAAACATCTTTTTGTATTTTTGCTTAAGTTGTTGAAATTATCATGCATGTGCTTCTAACTAGTTTTCCACTGTGCAGGGATGGATCAAGGGATGAAATGCTTTGGGAAAGGTTGGGATGGTACAGAGAGGGTCTAAGGGATCCCTAACATTCTTGCTGAGAGTTTCACAAAGTCTGGATGCCATGCAACCGTGTTTATGAACTTCTACAGGAAGTTTGAAGGGGTTTCTACAGGATGTTCTGTAATTTTTCTACATGATGTTTCGAAATGGGATTTTTGAGGATGGGTGATTGATGGAAGATGCATGGATGGTTATGGAGGTAGGATGGGGGTCTGAAGTGACCTAGTAACTGATGGATGGAGTGGTGAGATGATATGTGGAAGGCTGATTTGGCTTTAAGGTAGTTGAGACAACAATGGAGAAGAAGGTAGGGTTGCGTGGGCAAGAGGATGGGTGTGAAGCGAGAAGCCTAGATATGGGATGAATCAGATGGCTCTGATGAAGCTTGACCATGTGAGTGAGTGATAGAGATGCCCTGCACAATGGACATTCAACCGAATCAATGAATTCTTGCAAACAAACTAAGTCCTAGCTAACTTAATCTAACTGTCAATGAAATGAATAAACAGCAGCCTCGTTTGGAAAGAGAACCATGCACATCACGTGAGCAAGAACATTCCGAAAGATCTAAGTGCATGACAAACTCCTACCAATCGATTCGCAAACATAAAAAGCTACTTTAACCAACAAAAACAACCAAAATAACAAAGCAAGATCTAAAGAGCAGATTTTATTTTAAGAACGCAACAAACACACATAAAGATAAACAGGGGAGGTACTGGGCGCTTGAGATGGGCCCAACCCCAAGAGCTACAGCCTCCCAAGAGAGATTTAGAGCTGGTGCAAAGCTGAATTCATCTTTATTAATCAATAATGAAGAGTTACATCAAAACTGTCCACAAGGAGAGCTTGAGAATGAGCTGAAAGCAAAGCTAATCTATTGCATACAAATCGAATTACAAAATGACTACAACAAGGCTATGGAATGACTAACTACTAGCTACTATCTACTGGCTAACTAGCTAACATCCACTGGATAACCCAAATGAGGCCCTAAGCCTTCTTATTTATACAATTTGAGGACCCAACAGTCGTCCTAAAATTTAGGGACTCGGCTGCCCAAGACTTGTAGTTAACAACAGTCCTATTTGACTTGCTTGGCTGCCCTTGTGCTGATTGATTCGGTGGCCCTTGAACTCCGAGATGATGGTGGAGAATTCGAGGTAAGGGCCCATAAATGAAGGGGACACCTTCTTACAAATCCTCTAGCTTGTTCTCCCACGAATTTGGCTGCCAAGTGCTCATTAAGACCTTCAATTTTGTCTCCAAGTTGACCAAAAAGGCTACACAAAGCACCCATTAGACTTGTTGGCATAATGACTAACCAAATTCACTCTATTAACATAAATATAATCAAAAACATGCAATAAACTAATGATAATGGTGGATTAAGTCAAATTAGGAGGTTGAATGAGCCCAAATAATTGTCCATTTTTGGGGCTCATCATCACCCCCCTACTGAAAGTGTTGCTCATCCTCTAAGCAACCAATCTCTCTCCTCATCTTTGATGGCCCTGGTGGCTTCTTTGGCTAACATCTCGGCCAATTCCTCCTTTGGCTTCCCTCTTTTCAAACTTCCTGTAGAAACAGTTCGTTGGCTTCCTGTAGAAACAGTTTGTTGGCTTCCTGTAGAAACAGTCTGCTAACTTCCTGTAGAACCAATTTTCTCTGACTTTGCTTGCTTGGCTGGTGGTGCCTTCTCCTTGAACTGTGCTGCTGCCTGAAAGCTGACGAATCCAACACCAAATGGCAAGTATAATGTATTATAAAAGCACACAAGTACAATGAACTGCCCGAGAATAGATATTGCATGCCAAAGCTGGATGGGAAAATGTGTTTCCAGGCCTTTAACTGAATCAAATGGCATTCTTAATCTTGGATTTGAACTCTGCTAAGAATTGATAACAAAAGCAGAACAAAACATAAGATAGATCAAGGGCAGAGAAAATATGACTTGCTCACATATCACTGCTATGAATCAGCATTTCCCTTCAATCTGAAATTGCTTCAAAACAGGCCAAAAATGAGAATTCCCAAGTTTTGTTTCAAGCTGCTGTATAACCAGGAGTAGAGCAAAACTTCATACCGAATCACACTTTTAAGAATTCTTTCACATGGAATAATCTGGCTATTGCAAAAGGCCTTGTGAACCCCTTGGAAAGTATTGAAATAAACAAATCTAACCAGAACAACACCAAAACTTTCCAGTTTGTTTCATGGTAGATTCACTTTATGTAAAATCACTGTTTTTCCATTAGTTAACTTTAATTCAAATTTCTGTTCCTAACATGACAATACTTTCCGACTGCGGCAGCTTTCTCTTCTTCCCCTTTCTGCTCTTCTTCCTCACTATTAAAAGGACTGATATCATAGGTGAGGGCTTGTTGGTCTTTAAGATACAATGCATAGGATCTAGCTGGTTGTCTCCATTGCAGGGCTTCTATTGCCTAGCTGGCTGTGCAGGCCATCTGGGCTTCTCTCCCCTACAACTGTTGTTTCAGTATCAATATTTCAGCTGCTTCTTGAGACTTCCTCTCTTGGTGCTGCTTTATCCTCATTTTAACATGAGGCTGTGTCTCTTCCCTTGGCTATTATTTCTCTAAATTCCTTTTGCTTGTCGTTCATGTGGTGTTGAGTGTTTTTTTTCTAAAAAAAATGCTCAGGTGAGAAAGTAGGTAGAACTGAAAACAGAGGGATAGCTGAATTTTCACCTTTTTCTGAAACCAAACAAGGAATTTTCCATGTGCTTCTCCTTACAACATCAAATCGCAATATTTCCCTTTGTTTTAAACTGCTTTTGTACTGAATTTGACTCTCTGCTTTTGAAAAGAAGAATTTTGTTTTCATAGATAGAGTACAGAGATCAAGTTTTCTTCTCAGCACACATACAGATATGAAAATTTAAAATTTTTCATACATAGGCTGGCCCCCACAGTTGCATACATCTTCCCTACAGGAGAATTTTAAAAACATGAAACATGGACGAGAATCTTGATGCAGAAATGACTGGGAAACCCAGTGCAATACATAGGCAAACGTTTTTCTTCCAATTCACTGACAGATTTTTCTCTGATTCCACAATCTGATGCTGTCCAATTCACCACATTTTCAAAACATACCATGCATGGAGGAGTTTTCTTGAGCATACCTCGTTTTGAGCTTGAAATTTTCTAAAAATCCCGTGTTTTCTTTCTGCAGGGCTGTTTTCTGCCTTTCCTGTAGACGACTTCCTGTAGAAATGCCTGTAGAGCGCCCTGCACCTCTGAGCGAGCCTAATACACATCAGAATCTAGAAGACAGGTAGAGAAACTGGTGGAGAATGACTAGTTAATCATTTTGTGCAAACTTCAGTTGACGATGTGGCAAGTGCAGATGAACAACAATTTGTGAATTTCAGCCGAGCCTTCTTTAGTTGCTGCGTGATTTGTGGTGAGCTGGCAAGAACATGTGTTGGCCATACAGACAGAAGTGCTGTCACGAATCATCACATTTCATACCTATGATCACTCCATCAATCACGTTGTAGGTCAAACAGTCACCATTACTTGTTTCCCAATTTCCTCCTGAGATGGCTGAGCGCACGTGTCTTACTCACCCACCGAGTGCTGTTGAACTAGATGCGGGTGGCCAGTTAGCTGGCCATCGATTTTTTCTTAATCTTGACCATCTCATTGCTTATGCAGTTTCTAAATTACATTCATGCAATCAGAGGAATTAGTTTCAGTCACGTACCTGGAAGTCGAACGGCTGCTTGTGAAGCTTTTTGCTGTTGCATGCTCATGTTCTGCTGCTGCATGCTTGGATCCGTTGGTTGCATGAGGGCTTGGCTGATGATTTTTGATTGCTTTTCCTTGTGCAGGTGTTCTCTGACCAGATCTAAGCTGCATGCATTTGTTTCCACGTTCAGAACTGCACGTTCAAGCTGCTGCTGCTGCAATGTCACAAAACCAGAACTTGTTTTCGCCATTGCTCCCAAACGGTAAACTGGATTGATCTGAAACTTGCTAAGCGTGTTCCTATCATCATTATGCATCTCCCATAGCAAAATCGTGATCAATGGATCCACGGATTTCGAGAAAAATGGAGAATGGCTGAAGATTTAATAGATCAATTTCTTGGAAACCGTGCATCGGAATCAGCTGAAACTGCTTGGGTAGGCTACTATCACCCATGTGCATCTCCCCATGAAACAAGTTTTAAAACAGATGCACGGATATGGAGAAAATGCAAAAATGGCTGATGGTGATGGAGGCTGATTTCTTGGAAACCGTGCACCGGAATTGGCTGAAACTGCTCAAGCATGTTGCCATCACCCTTGTACAATTCCACATGAAACGGTTTGTCAAATGGATGCATGGTTTTCAAGTTATGGAAAAAACAAATTTTGTTCCATGGATTGTTTCTTCAAGGCATTTTGCAAGTGTTTGCATGGAAGGGAAAACTGAGCTTGGGCTGTGATGCAGGTATGGAGATGATGGAGGAGGAGTTGGAAGATTGCATGAGGGCTTCTGAACCCTTGAGGAAGCTACCATGTTCGCCAAACCACTTTTTGAAATCCATGTCTAGTTTCCCACAATTTCTACAGGAAGTTCCTGTAGAAGCACAATGAGAAGCACAATGAGGTGGAAAAAATGATGGAGAAAGGCAAGGGATGGACACACAAGTGCTTGCAGGTCTAATCAACAGATTCCCACCATTAGATTCCATTTTGGATTTGAATTTGGTTCGTCCAAAGGTTCTACATGATGTTTCCTGTAGAAATACAGAGCTTCCTGTAGAAGGCACAAGAAAAATTCCTTTAACCTTGATTTGAGTGCTCCTCCTGTCATGAAACATCCTTCTTGCAACCTGCAATGTCATTGCTGCAACATGAAATTATTCAATGGAGATTAGCTTTATTTTTCTTTTTCTTTTTCTCTCTTTTTTTTTTTGAAAAACAACTAGGGCGCCTCATGGAGGTTTTCATCCTAATTGCCTGCCTTGGGCACCTCCAAGGGAGGTTTTCACCCAAAGATCTTATTCTCTTTTCTCTTTTTTTTTTCCAACCCATTGACCGCCTCATGGAGGTTTTCAATCAATGAGCCAATCTAAGGCGCCTCCGAGGAGGTTTTCACCTTAGATTTCTATTTTCCTCTTTTTTCATTTTTTTCCTTTTTCTTTTTTCTCTTTTTTTTTTTTCTTTTTTCTTTTTTCTACCCTACCCTACTTGAAAAACAAAATCGTTCTCAAGTATAAGAATACTTCCAATGGAGCCATGTGCACATCGAGATTAGAGAAAAAATGATGTGAAGGCTCGAAATGCATGCTTGGACAACTATCCGGACTTTAGAGACCAAATGATCTGACTTTGAAGGGATCAAACATAGCTGAAGAAGAGAGTACCGCTGCAACTTAGTGACCATCTGAAACCATATCTCAATATAGCTTTGATATCCATGGTCTTTTTGCTGATCTGGATCATTCTTCATGTCACCTTCTATCATGACCTTCTCATCTTCCTCTTTTTGCTGATCTTTCTCTTGAGTACATGGAGGATTTGATGGTAACCATGAAGGAACTCTCTCGATCTCTGATTCTGATCTCTTCTCTTCATCAAGTGCAACCCATGGTTCTTTGATCTCCTCTTTGGAATCTTCCTTTTCCGGATGTGGTCCTTCAATGCTTTCAAGATAATCTCTGCTTTGCAACACTCTTCCTGAGCTATGGTGAAGATCATCGAGCTCAATAGGAGTCATTTGGACATGTTGTGCCTCAACCTTGCAATTGGGTTGAGCTACTCCATTGTATGGCTTTGGAAATGGTACGGGTAGTTGAGTGGAGGTGTGAAATTGAGATGGAGATGGATGGCATTGTGGTTGGGTAGGCATTTGGGGTTGCCTTGGTGGAGGAGGAGGCGATGGTTGTGGATGAGCAGGTGGTGGAGGACAATGAGCGGGATGAGAGTTGTACTGGGGCCTCCACTCCTGATAAGGTGCATTCCACTGAGGCTGTGGCTGAGCATAATAATGAAACGAATGAGCAACTGGTTGGGCATAATATGGATCTGGGAAGGAACAAGGAGGAGGTGTGAACCAAGAAGGATGAGCAGGGGGACCCAAAAAAGGCATGAAAGTGGCTTGATAGGGGCCATAATAGGTCTCGGATGTCCCTTGCAGTTCCTGCTGGTAAGATCTAGGTCCATGCAACCTCCTTTGGTTCATATAATGGAGTGGTTTAGTGGCTCCTTTGGCTCTCTGATATGCAATTTTAAGTCCAGGCAAGGAAGGGCACTGTTTTGTAGGATGGTATTCTTCACAAATGAAACACACTTCTAGGTAGTGCATTGGACATTCGTTCCTAGGATGCTTTCTAGTGCACCTAGGATAAAAAATGGCCAAAGCCCTCTTGGCTTCTTCTTGCTTCTTTTGGATCCGCAAGGTATCCAGTTGCATGGCAAGAAACTGCCTCATATCACTCTTGAAATCTTTGATCTGATTTTCAAATTCGTGTTGGGACAAGGTACTGCTCCCAACATTCCTGCTTGTAGCCATTTGCTCCAGAGGAATGGTTTCTTCTTCTTCTTCCCTAGAGGTTCTTTAAATATGCCTTGATGTCCACCTAGGGGTTCTTTAATCACAACCATCGAAGAAGAGAGAACGTTGGCTGTGTGAAGCAGTGGGGGTGTTGTGCAATCATTTTTCTAACTTATCTCTACTCCTACAAGGCATGAAATGAAATCTTTTTGGTTGATTTTTGCTTTTCTCTACTTCTACTTGCAAAACTGAAATAGATTGAACTGCAACTAACTATCTTGCTAAAATGAAAATGCGGAATTGAAATGAAAGCAGGAAAGGACTAATCTATTTTGCTCAAATGAAATTGCAGGAATGGAATGCTAGTCTACGCTTGCGTAATTGAAATGCTAATCTACGCTTGTAGAAATGAAATTGCGGAATTGAAATGCTAATATATGAAAGCGGTAAATGCTAATTTACTTTTGCATAAACGAAATTGCATAATGGAAATGAAATAAACTACTTAGCAGAAGATTGTAGTGGAAAATAGAAGAAAAGCGGCAATCACCGATACTCTGACGCTTCCTCGGCAACGATGCCAAAAAGATGGTGGGCTCAAGTATTGTATCAATAATGCTACAACTCCTGGAACTCCCTTCTTTAATTATATCAACCCGGTAGTTCGTAACAAACTTGGAAGCGACGGTGCTGTATGCACAAGTACTAGCTCTTGCCACAGCTGTCACTTGGTCAGCTGGCACAAGTCCCCTAGGAGCTTAAGCCAACTTCTATGAGCTCTTAGAAGAAGCTTTTTAATTGATGGATGAAAGCTAACTCGAAGGAAGCTAATCTAATTGCGAAAAGAAAATGAAAGCCAAAAAGGAACGCAAACCCTAGAAAACCCTAATTCTACCAACTAGTCCTACTGATGCAAAGGAAAGAATGCAAACTACGAAAAGAGATGTCATTACTTCTAGGAAGGTAAAATGCATGTGCTAAGTTATCACTATCTGAAGAAAACATCTTTTTGTATTTTGCTTAAGTTGTTGAAATTATCATGCATGTGCTTCTAACTAGTTTTCCACTGTGCAGGGATGGATCAAGGGATGAAATGCTTTGGGAAAGGTTGGGATGGTACAGAGAGGGTCTAAGGGATCCCTAACATTCTTGCTGAGAGTTTCACAAAGTCTGGATGCCATGCAACCGTGTTTATGAACTTCTACAGGAAGTCTGCAGGGGTTTCTACAGGATGTTCTGTAATTTTTCTACAGGATGTTTCGAAATGGGATTTTTGAGGATGGGTGATTGATGGAAGATGCATGGATGGTTATGGAGGTAGGATGGGGGTCTGTAGCGACCTAAGAACTGATGGATGGAGTGGTGAGATGATATGTGGAAGGCTGATTTGGCTTTAAGGTAGTTGAGACAACAATGGAGAAGAAGGTAGGGTTACGTGGGCAAGAGGATGGGTGTGAAGCGAGAAGCCTAGATATGGGATGAATCAGATGGCTCTGATGAAGCTTGACCATGTGAGTGAGTGATAGAGATGCCCTGCACAATGCACATTCAACCGAATCAATGAATTCTTGCAAACAAACTAAGTCCTAGCTAACTTAATCTAACTGTCAATGAAATGAATAAACAACAGCCTCGTTTGGAAAGAGAACCATGTACATCACGTGAGCAAGAACATTCCGAAAGATCTAAGTGCATGACAAACTCCTACCAATCGATTCCCAAACATAAAAAGCTACTTTAACCAACAAAAACAACCAAAATAACAAAGCAAGATCTAAAGAGCAGATTTTATTTTAAGAACGCAGCAAACACACATAAAGATAAATAGGGGAGGTACTGGGCGCTTGAGATGGGCCCAACCCCAAGAGCTACAGCCTCCCAAGAGAGATTTAGAGCTGGTGCAAAGCTGAATTCATCTTTATTAATCAATAATGAAGAGTTACATCAAAACTGTCCACAAGGAGAGCTTGAGAATGAGCTGAAAGCAAAGCTAATCTATTGCATACAAATCGAATTACAAAATGACTACAACAAGGCTATGGAATGACTAACTACTAGCTACTATCTACTGGCTAACTAGCTAACATCCACTGGCTAACCCAAATGAGGCCCTAAGCCTTCTTATTTATACAATTTGAGGACCCAACAGTCCTCCTAAAATTTAGGGACTCGGCTGCCCAAGACTTGTAGTTAACAGCAGTCCTACTTGACTTGCTTGGCTGCCCTTGTGCTGATTGATTCGGTGGCCCTTGAACTCCGAGCTGATGGTGGAGAATTCAAGGTAAGGGCCCATAAATGAAGGGGACACCTTCCTACAAATCCTCTAGCTTGTTCTCCCACGAATTTGGCTGCCAAGTGCTCATTAAGACCTTCAATTTTGTCTCCAAGTTGACCAAAAAGGCTACACAAAGCACCCATTAGACTTGTTGGCATAATGACTAACCAAATTCACTCTATTAACATAAATATAATAAAAAACATGCAATAAACTAATGAGAATGGTGGATTAAGTCAAATTAGGAGGTTGAATGAGCCCAAATAATTGTCCATTTTTGGGGCTCATCAACTACATTTAGCTGGCAAAATGATTCGTTATGGTACAAAGATGGCTTATACCTCTGTAAGAATTCCCAGCTAAAACAAAAGATTCTTATGGAATTGCACACTTCTCCCTTAAGAGGGCACTCAGGATTTTTAAAAACTTACCACAGGGTTAAGAAGGAATTTTTTTGGGATGGCCTTAAATCAGATATTCAAAATTTTGTGGCGGAATGTTTGGTTTGCCAAAAAAATAAAGTTGAAACAATTAAGACACCGGGTCTATTACAACCTTTATCCATTCCAAGCCAACGTTGGGAGGAAGTTTCAATGGATTTTATCACAGGTTTACCCAAGTCTGAGGAAAGAGTGTCATCATGGTGGTAGTTGACAGACTTACAAGTATGCACACTTTTGTGCATTATCACATCCATTTAAAGCCAGTATAGTTTCTACTGCATTTATGGAAACAGTTCAAAAGCTACATGGAAACCCAAAGATTATTGTAAGTGACAGAGATCCCATTTTCACTGGAAATTTTTGGACAGAATTATTTTCTTGTCTTGGTACTCAGTTAGCTCATAGCTCATCTTATTATCCTCAATCTGATGGGAAAACTGAGATAGGAAACAAATGTTTGGAAGGATATCTTCGTTGCTTTGTATCTGATAAATAGACACAATGGGTCAAATGGTTGCCTCTGGCTGAATGGTGGTATAACACTTCCTTCCATACAACAACAAAAATGACCCCATTTATGGCATTTTATGGGTACCAACCACCATCAATCACATCATATTTAAGAGAAAATTCTAAGGTTCAGGTAGTGGAACATCACATCGAACATCAACAACAAGTCCTCCAACTCTTAAAGGATAACCTCGTGTTGGCACAAAATAGAATGAAACAACAAGCAGATCAACATCGCAGTGAAAGAAGCTTTGATGTAGGTGATTGGGTATTCCTACGGCTACAACCATATAAGCAAATGTCCCTAAAGCAAGCTAAGAAGGATAATAAATTATCACCAAAGTATTATGGTCCGTACAAGGTGTTGGAAAAGATTGGTACTATGGCATAGAAATTGGAGCTTCCTGCAGCTTCTCGATTGCACCCAGTTTTCCATGTTTCATGTTTAAACAAGGTTATAGGCGACAAGCTCACAGTTCAAACAATATTGCCAGAACTTGATGAGGAAGGAAAAAATATATTGGAACCGGAAGCAGTGACAGAAACAAGAACTCGACAGCTACGAAATCGATCAATTTCAGAGTATCTTATCAAGTGGAAGAACTTATCCGCTGAAGATTCCACATGGGAAGATGAGAATTTTATGCAGAAGTATCCAAAACTGCTCAAGCCTTGAGGACAACACTTTTTTGAAGGAGAGGGGCATGTTGGGTCCCTATAATACTAGTGATTACCCCATTACTATTGTATTTATACCCTTATTTATATTGTTGTGCCCTTGTTGGATCCCTATAATACTAGTGATTACCCCATTACTATTGTAGTTATACCCTTATTTATATTGTTGTGCCCCTGTTGGATCCCTATAATACTAGTGATTACCCCATTACTATTGTAGTTATACCCTTATTTATATTGTTGTGCCCCTGTTGGATCCCTATAATACTAGTGATTACCCCATTACTATTGTAGTTATACCCTTATTTATATTGTTGTGCCCCTATTACCCCCATATTGTTATTTCTGTGCCCCATAGAATCCCTCTATTGTTATTTTTGTGGCTTTATATTATTATTGTTAGGTCGGCTGGATTATATTGTGACTCCTTAGACTCCTATATATAGAAAGGAGGTTTTGTCATTTGTATCATCCAATAATTTTTCATTTATGTAATGTAAAGGAGGTTGCCCCCTCGAAGAGGCTGAATTCTAAGGCGTGGATCTCTCTTTTATATCTTTTTGTGAGCTGGTTTCATAACAAGGAGGTTCGAATTTGCATATTAGTGTTGTAGGTTTTCTTTAGGATTGAGAAGATGGATTTCAATGGACTAAGACTCGAGTATGCCCTCGAGGGAAGATCGAATTATATTGGATGGAAGGACCACATGGAGGCAGTACTAGAGGATAATGGGTTGAAGGACTTCATTGATAATAATATTCCAAACCAACAACATCTGATGTTAAGGATTTGGCAGAATGGAAGAAGTGTGTAGCCAAGGAGAGGAGAATCATATTGGAGGGAGTACGAGACCATATTGTCTCAAATATCCATGGGAAAGAGACTCCATATTTAATGTGATAAGAACTAAGATATTTGTCCTAGAATAGTAGTGACCATAGGAAATTGGCACTCAAGGACAAAATTTGAAATATCAAGATGTAGAGGAACGAGACCATTCCACAATACCTGAGCAGGTTAACACAATGTTGTGATGAACTAAGTCAAGTTGGTGTTACTATAGCAGAGGATGATTTGGTAAGCCTATTCCTTCCTAAGAGCTGGAAAAACTACCAAGATTCAGTGAATGGGAGTGAGAAACTACCAAATTGGGAACGCCTATGGTCCAATTGGGTATAGGAGGAAATAAGGCGGAATACCAGAGACGATACTTCATCCAAGGGCGAGGATGAGGAGAATTCTACCTTGGATAGAAATTCAAAGAAAGGGAAAGGGAAGAAATCCCAATCCAAAGTAGAATCTAGTCAAGGGGGCAAGAAGAAATACTTTTACAGAATCAAGTGCTTTCATTGTCATGAATTCATGCAATATGCCATGAAGTGTCCACACAAGAAGGCAAGCAAGAAGATCTCAGAAGGAATGATAGGTGAAGCTTTGGCTTCACAGTTCGAGCTTGATTTCGCTCTCATTGCATGCATGGCCAACATAGTGATGGTAAGTGTGTGGTACCTAGACAGTGGTGTCTCATTCCATATGACTAGGAACATAGTTTTTTCAGTGATTTGGAGGAGAAACATCTCTAGATGCACATCGAGATGGGAGATGATGAAAGGTACAATGCAACCGAGATTGGTACAGTTACCTTTCAGAGGGAGTCAAGCTCCCCTCTCAAGCTCAAGGATGCAATGTTTGTTCCGGGTCTAAACAAGGATCTTGTCTCCATTGCAGTTTTGGAAGACTGTGGTTACGATGTCATCTTCAATAAAGCAAAGGCATTCCTAAGACACATAACCATGGGACAGGTGAAGTAGATCAGGTTTCATGTGAAGAACCTCTACAATGCTAGATGTGGAGGATTATGTTGCATTGAGCACAAAGGTAGAGAAGTTGCATAGTCACAATGTCGATGAACTTTGGCATATAAGACTTGGCCAATTACATCATAATGCTTTGAAGATCAAGCAAAAAATTACCACAGGCCTCCCCAAAGGAGCACTAGAGCAACATGATACATGCAAAGGGTGTACTTTGGGGAATTACACAAAATCAACCTTCCATGATCGAGACAACAGAGCATATGTGGTCCTTGAAAGGATCCACTCTGATGTCTGTGGACCTTTCTCGACAGCCTCCACTGCTAGACACAAATATTTTGTCATATTTATCAATGACTTCTCGTGGAAGTGTTGGATATTATTCACACGGAAGAAGGATGAGACTTTCTCCAAGTTCTTAGAGTTCAAGGCACTGGTGGAGAAAGAAATAGGCAAGAAGGTGAAGGCTCCTAGGAATGATAATGGAGGTGAGTACATATTGAATGAGTTTAAAAATTTATGTACAAAATAAGGCATTTGACAAGAGTTGACAACACCCCACAACCCACAACAAAAGGGGGTGAATGAGAGGAAGAATCATATCATTGTGGGTGCAACACGAGTGATGTTGCATGACCAAATCCTACCTTTGCACTTATGGGTTGAAGCATGCAACACAACAGTCTATTTGCATAACAGGATTCCTCATCGGATTCTTGACATGATCACACTGGAGGAGGCTTTCTCGGGGAGAAAGCCAACTGTGTCACACTTCAGATCTTTGGAGCCTCTATTTATTGCCATGTCTCCAAAGAGTCAAGGAAGAAGTTAGAGCTGATAATAGAGTTGGGGATATTTGTGGGTTACACAGAAACTCCCCACAACTACCGTGTGTATTTTCCATCCCTCATAATGAAACTTGTGTGAAGGGATGTCAAATTTGATGAAGAAAAAGCCACGCAGTGCACTCTTGAGAGGGAGATTCAGATCCCACTAGAGGAGGAGCTTTTAGCTCCAAGGGAGAAGCCTCACGATGTTGTGGATGAGCCACAAGTTGAGGAGCAGAGAATGGAGACAACCACTCAAGGATACTCATCCAAAGAAGGAAAAAATAGAACCAAGGAATTTGAGAGACTTGTGTAGGATGTGAGGGAGAATTTGGGTGCTCCTTCATATCATCGCAGGAAGAGAAGGTCACTAGATCGGTACACTGGCTACATGGCTCTAATGGCTTAGCTAGTGGAGACTGATCCATCCTCTTTCAAGGATGCAGTAGAGCAACCAATATGGGTTGATGAAATGGTGGAGTAGTACAAATCCATTGTAAATAATAGTGTTTGGGAAGTGGTCCCAAGACTAGCAGACAAATCAGTTGTGGGTTCGAGATGGATCTTTAAAGTGGAGCATGCAACAGACGGAAGTGTATAAAAGTACAAGGCCAAATTTGTGGTCAATGGGTACTCTTAGGTTGAGGGGATTGATTATGATGAGACCTTTGCTTTTGTAGCAAGGTACTCATCCATCATGTCAATCCTTGCTTTGGCTACACAAATGGTGACGAAGATCTACTAGATGGATGTGAAAATAACATTCCTCAATGGAGTTATTGAGGATAAGGTGTATATCGAGCAACGAGAAGGCTTCGAGACTTTTGATCGAGAGCCTCATGTGTGTAGACTCAAGCAAGAACCCCGTGCTTGGTACACCAGGATCAATAGTTTTCTCACCGGTTTGGGCTTCACCAAAAGTGAAGCAAATGTAAACCTATATCATATTTTGGTAGAAGGTAAATTGTTGATTATTGTTTTATATGTTGATGACTTGATATTCACTGGTGATGAGAAGTTGATTATATATTGCAACAAGGACCTTGCAAAAGAGTTTGAGATGAAGGACATGGGTCTCATGCACTACTTCCTTGTATTGGAATTATAGCAAGGTGATGGGAAATGTTTGTCTTTCATGGCAAGTCTGCCAATGAGATACTTCAGAGGTTCTGCATGGACATGTGCAAACCCATGGAGACTCCTCTAGCAACCAACTAGAGGAAGGAGGATGCCACTTCAGGTGAGGAAGTGGATGTGACTATTTATCGACAGTTGGTGGGTTCACTCATGTATCTTGTGAACACATGACCAGACATGTGCTTTGCAGTCAACCAACTAATCCAAGCTATGGTTAGGCCAACCAAATTGTTTTGGAGAGAAGCTAAGCATGTTCTACGGTACCTCATAGGCACTACCCAGTTTGGACTATGGTATAAACGTACGTAGGGAGTGAAGTTGTGTGGCTTCACTGATGCAAATTGGGTGGGAATTCCATCAGACCGAAAGAGTACATTGTTAAAAATAACAACAAGAAATTCCAATTTAATTTGTCCTTGAATTAAATTGTGAATTAAATTGAAATTCTATTCTCATAACAACTTGTAATAGTTAATTAAGTTAAATTGACTTAGGAAATTTGAGTTGGAAGTCTATCTATTCATGTAGTGATACCTAAATTTTAGGGGCCTAGGTTGAGTTCTTTTGAGTTGTAATTAGATAACTTGGTCTAAATGAGTTATAGTCAGTTAAACTAGTCCTAATTATTAAAGGAACTAGTAAGAGTATAATAGTGGGGAAGTGCACCAGTGGATCCTCAGTGCCACACTAGTTAGATGAATATTGACTCATAAATAACTCCTGCATGTTAGCTCAAAGGAAGACATAGTTGAGATTAGAGTTTAGGGATAGTGTACTATAAGTTTTATAATTTTCGAGTTGTACAGATGGTGCATGCAATCATTTGAGGACCTATGTTTGGATTGCATAGTTGTGGAGAGTGGGTTTCCCAATTAAATATGGATTAATTCCTCTAGGGATTGCAGAAGGAAGTTGGGGCTTGGTAGGCAGCAGAATTGGCTAAGTGTTGGATTGAGCTAGCATGTGAGGTAGAGAGTTAGATTGTACCACTGCAGGAATTTTCCGAGTTGAACAAGCATTGTATTTTCTTCTCAGATATTCTGGTTAATGAAATATAGATAGTCTGGGTTTTTAGCAGCTTCTTTCCCTAGAGAAATATTGTGTTATGTGTGATTGAAATTATTCCTTTTATGCTTAGTGTTTTCATCAAAAAATTTTGGTTTCCGCTAAAGAGTAGAGTAGATTCTTGTCTTGTGTATTACCATATCACATATGTTGTTGAATCGACATTAAAAATCCATGTGGTGTTAGATTTGAAGACAATATAGAAGAGGAGAATTCGAGTTTATTGTGTAGGTGAAAATCGAATTTGCAAGTTCATACTTTAGAGCAACAATATGTCATTC
The DNA here is from genome assembly GCA_031772625.1 of Pinus tabuliformis. NCBI lineage: Eukaryota > Viridiplantae > Streptophyta > Pinopsida > Pinales > Pinaceae > Pinus > Pinus tabuliformis. Next base: position 555,570,523 of record CM062820.1, on the reverse strand, counting down.
TATGGTTTGCGACTTGAGTATGCCTTGGAGGGTAGCTTGAATTACATAGCTTGGAAGGACAAGATGGAGGTAGTGTTGGAAGAAAATGGCCTCAAGGAATTCATAGATCATGACATTCCTAAGCCTCCAACATCGGATGCTAAAGATTTGGCTGAATGGAGAAAGTGTGTGGAAAAAGCAAGAAGAATTATATTGGAAGGAGTTCGATACCACATTGTCTCGAGTCTCCATGGCAAGGATAGTCTATACTAAATGTGGAAGGAATTGACATACTTGTTTTAAAATAGCAGTGACCATAGGAAATTGGCACTGAAGGACAAACTCAGAAAGATCAAAATGGAGAAGGGTGACTCTATTCCAAAGTACTTGACCAAGTTCACCCATTGTTGGGATGAGATTGGAAGTGTCGGGATCACTGTTGCCAAGGACGATATGGTGAGCCTAGCTCTTCTAGGACTTCCCAAGAGTTGGCACAGTTATCAAGACTCTGTCAATGGGAGGGAGAAGCTACTAGATTGGGAAGGACTATGGTTGGATTTGATACGTGAAGAGATTCATATGAATACCAAAGATAGATCATCATCAAAGATTGATGATGAGGAAAATTGTGCCTTAGCAGATAAGGAAAAGAAAGGGAAGGGGAAGGAATCCCATTCCAAATCAGATTCTTGTCATGGAGGAAAGAAGAAGGACATGTCGAAAGGCGAAGTGCTTTCATTGTCATGATCTGGGACATTTTGCCGCAAAGTGTTCGCTGAAGAAGGTCAGTAAGAAGTCCTCAAGAGGAGTGGCAAGAGGTGAGGCTCTTGCCTAAAAATTTGAACTAGAATTTACCCACATCGCATGTATGGTGTCATCTATAATGGTTAGTGTACGGTACCTAAACAGTGGATCTTATTTCCACATGAATGGTAACAAAGATCTATTCAATAACTTGGAGGAGAAGGATCTCCAAATGCATATCGAGATGGGTGATGACGGTTGGTATAGTGCTATTGGGCTTGGTACAGTTACCTTCCAGAGGGATTCGGGTGCTCCTCTCACTTTGTGATATGTTATGTATGTTCTTGGTTTGAAGAAGAAGTTGGTATTTGTTTCCATGTTGGACGATAAAGGCTATGATGTGATCTTTAGTAAGGGAAATGAGTTCCTTCATCACATATCCATGGGACAAGTGAAGAGGATAGGGGTTCGAGTCAAGAATATCTACAATTTGGAGGTAGAAGATTGTGTTTCCTTGAGCACGAAAGCAGAGAAGGTGTAGAGTCGAGACATAGGTGAGTTGTGGCATAGGCGGTTGGGTCACTTGCATCATGGTGCTTTGAAAATCATGCAACAAATTTCTACTGGTCTTCCCAAACGTACACTAGAGCAAGTTGACACTTGCAAAGAGTGTACTTTGGGAAAGTACACCAAAGCTTCCTTTCACGACAAATACAGTTGTGCATAAGTGATCCTCAATTGAGTCCATTCAGATGTGTGTGGACTGTTCTCGACAACGTCCATGTCCAAGCACAAGTATTATGTCATATGTGTTGATGATTTTTATCATAAATGTTGGATCTCATTCATGTAGAAGAAAGATTAGACTTTTGAAAAGTTTTGTGAATTTAAAGCATTGGTCGAGAAAACTACTGGCATGAAGGTTAAAGATCTCAGGAGTGACAATGGTGGAGAGTATGTATCGAATGAGTTTAGAAAGTTCTGTGCAGAAGAAGGCAATTGAAGAGAGTTAACATCACCTCATAACCCACAACATAATGGGGTAGTTGAAAGGAAGAATAGAAGCATGGGAGGGGAAGCACGAGCGATGTTGCATGATCAGGGCCTACCACTACAATTATGGGCCGAGGCATGCAACACAGTTGTTTATTTGCAGAAAAAAGCCCTCATCGAATTCTTGGGATGAGTACATTGGGAGAGGCTTTTTCAGGGAAGAGACCAGATGTGGGTCACTTCAGGATTTTTGGTTCATCAATCTACTGCCATGTAACCAAAGATGCATAGACGAAGCTTGAGCCAATAATATAGTTGGGGATATTTGTGGGGTACACTTAATCACCTCACAACTATCGGGTGTACCTACTGACCAACATGATGAAAGTGGTTCACAAGGATGTAAAATTCGATGAAGAGAAGGCCATGAGATGTTCTCTTGAGAGGGAGCTTTAGCTACATGTGATTGAGGATATTTTAGCTCCTAAGGAGGAACCTCATATTTATGTGGAGCAGCCACATGTATAGGATCAGGGAGTGGAGACACACACTCATGCAGAGTCTTCCATATATGGGAGAAAGCGCACCAGAGAGGCTGACAGGTTATTGCATGATGCAAGACAGAATATGGGAGCACCCACATCACAATGCAGGTAGAGGAGGTCACTAGAGAGGTACACTAGATACATGCATCTTATGAGCGGATGTGTTGATACAGAGCCATCCTGTTTTGAGGAAGCAATGCAACGACCAGTTTGGGTTGATGCCATGGTTCATGAGTATGATTCCATTGTCCAGAACAATGTTTGGGATGTGGTCCCAAGACCGTCGAACAAGTTAGTGGTGAGTTCTTGATGGCTTTATAAGGTAAAGCAAGTAGCGGATGGTAGTGTGGAGAAAAATAAGGCCAGGTTTGTGGCCCGAGGATTTTCTCAGATAGAGGAGATTGATTACGATGAGACCTTTTCTCCTGTTGCAAGGTACTCATCAATCAGATCCATTTTGGTAATGTCAGTACAGACAGGATGGGAGATACATCAGATGGATGTAAAGACAACCTTACTTAATGACATGATTGAGGAAGAGGTGTATATTTAGATGTTTGAAGGTTTTGACACCTTTGACCGAGATTCGCATGTGTGCCGACTCATGCAAGCCTTGTATGGGCTAAAACAAGAACCCTGTGCTTAGTACACCAAGATCGATAGCTACTTCACCGGGTTGGGCTTCACCAAAATTGAAACAAATGCGAACCTTTACCATATTGTGGTTGAAGGTAAATTGTTGATTATTGTTTTATATGTCAATGATTTGATTCTAACAGGTGATGATAAGTTGATCAAGTCTTGCAAAGAGAACCTTGCAAGAGAGTTCAAATGAAGGATTTGGGGCTCATGCACTACTTTTTGGGCATGGAAATATGGCAAGGTGATAAGGAAATTTTTGCCTCTCAAGCCAAGTATACCAACAAGATACTGAAAAGGTTACACATGGAGAGTAGTAAACCCATGGAGACTCCTCTAGCATGTAACTAGAGGAAGGAGGATGCTACTTCCGTTGAAGTAGTGGAAGCTACTATTTATAGGCAGCTTGTGGGTTCACTCATGTATTTGGTGAACACACGATTGAACATGTGCTATGTAGTTAACCAACTTAGTCAAGCGATGGTTAAGTCGACCAAGCTATATTGGAAGGCAGCCAAACATGTGTTGAGATACCTCAGAGGCACTACTCAATATGGTTTATGGTACATATGGATAGAGGGAGTGAATCTTCAAGGCTTCACCGATGCAAATTGGGCAGGGAGTTTGTCCGACAAGAAGAACACATCAGGTGGGATCTTCAGTATTGGGTCATCAGTTGTTTCTTGGTACAGTTGGAAACAAAGATTAGTTGCACTCAATCCAGTAGAAGTAAAGTACATGGCTTCTAGTCAAGCAACTTGTGAGGGCATCTGGATGAGGAAGATTCTTGTTGGTTTGTTTTTTCAATAGATGGATCTAACTGTGATTTACTGCAACAATCAGAGTTGTATTAAATTCTCTGAAAATACAGTTTTTCATGATCGGTCCAAACATATTGATATCTAGTATCATCATCTTCAAGATTGTGTGCAAAGGAGAATTATGTTGTTGGAGTACATTGCCACAGAGGAGCAAGATGCATATATTTTTAAAAAGGCATTGTCAAGATGAAAATTTGAATTTCACAAAGGCAGGATTGGGGTAGATGATAATCCCTTTCTTATTGAGAGGGAGTGTTAAAAATAGCTACAAGAAATTCCAATTTAATTTGTCCTTGAACTAAATTGTGAATTAAATCGAAATTCTATTCTCATAGCAACTTGTAATAGTTAATTAAGTTAAATTGACTTAATTGACTTAGGCAATTCAAGTTGGATGTCTATCTAGAGCCATGTAGAGTGATCCCTAAATTTTAGGGGTACAGGTTGAGTTCTTTTGAGTTTGTAATTAGATAACTCAGTCTAACTGAGTTATAGTCAGTTAAACTAGGTCTAATTGTTGAAGGAACTAGTAGGAGTCTAGTAGTTGAGAAGTGCACCAGTGCATCCTTGGTGCCACACCAGTTAACTGAAGATTCACTCATAAATAAATCATGCATGTCAATTCATAGGAATACTCAGTTGGGATTAGATTTAAGGGACAATGTATTATCAGCTGTATAATTTTTTGAGTTGTATAGATGGTGCACGCTATCAGTTGAGGACCTATGTTTGGATTGCGCAGTTATGGATAGTGGATTTCCCAATTAAATATGGGTCAATTCCTCTAGGGATTGCGCAAGGAAGTAGGGGCTTGGTAGGTAGCAGGATTGGCTAAGTGTTGGCTTAAGATGACTTGTGAGGAAAAGAGTTAGATTGTACTAGTGCAGGTATTGTTTGCGTTGAACAATCATTGTATTTTCTTCTCAAATCTTCTGGTTAATGCAATATTGATATTCAAGGTTTTTAGAAGTTTCTTTCCCCAAAGAAATATTGTGTTATGTGCGATTGAAATTCTTCCTTTTCTGCTTATTGTTTTCATCGATCAATTTTGGTTTTCGCTGAAGAGTAGAGTAGATTCTTGTCTTGTGTTTAAACATATCACATAAGTTGTTGAATCTATAGTAAAAATCTACATACGTCAGGTGGATTTTTCAGTGTTGGGTCCGCAACGGTTTCTTGGTACAACAAGAAGCAGAGATCAATAGAACACACCTTAGTAGAAGAAAAATACATGGTTGCAAGTCAAGCAACATGTGAGGCAATCTGGATGAGAAAGATACTTGTTGGCTTGTTTGGTCAGATGATGGATCCTACTGTGATTTACTGTGATAATAAGAGTTGTATCAAACTCTCTGAAAATCATGTTTTTCACGATTGATCCAAGCATATTGATATTCGATATCACCATCTACAGGATTGTGTGCAAAGGTGGATTATGTTGTTGTAGTACATTTTGACATAGGAACAAGATGTCGATATTTTGACAAAGGCCTTGTCAAGTGGGAAGTTCGAGCTCCACAAGTGCAGGATAGGGGTGGTTGATAATCCCTTTCTTGTTGAGAGGGAGTGTTAAAAATGCAACAAGAAAATATCATAGATAAAATTCGAATTTCTAGTTTAGCATAAATCTTGGAGATAGTTAACTTAGGTGAAATGGAACTTGTCACTCAGTGAACTCAGTTAATTGAAGTTGGGGAAGCTTGAGTTCAGTTCAGTATGTTTGATTGTTAATTTGTAGCAATCTATTTTAGTTAATTTGAGTTATTGTTAATTTAAATAGTTCTAATTGTTAGAAGAACTAGTGGAGGTCAACTTGTGGAAGTGAAACTTCAACCACACTTAGTGATCAACCAGTTAACTGATCAATCAACCCAAAATAATTATTTCATGCAGATAATTCAAGTTATCCACTTGAGATGGATATTCCAAGGTAGTGTACTATTAATTGTAGCATGTTCCAATGTGTATAGGTGGTGCATGCGGTCAAAGGAAGGGCCCTAGGGAATTACACAATTCAATAGTGGGAAATTACTAAATAATAGGGGCCAATTACCCAATGTAACAGTGCAAGGAAATATGAGCTTGGAGGGCTTGAAAATTGGCTAAGTGTTGGCTAGAGTCAGTTAGTTAGGCAGAGGGATAGACTATACACTTGCAGGATGTGCTCAAGCTTGAATAAGAATATGTATTTCATCTCTATTCTTTGATTAATGCAATATAGATAGTAAGGGGTTTTGAGCAGTTTCTTTAACCTAGATAAATATCTGTGCCTATGTGATGTTTCCTTTTGAATGTCTATGATTTGTTTTCTAAAAGGAAAATTAACTTCTGCAGATCAATAGAGTAGCTTCAAGTCTTCATGTGATTTAATAAATTTCATGAGTAGTATTGAATCTACACATTAATTTCTACACTATGAGGGAAAATCTGATCAAAGAACTACATAATGGAGGCTTAAGTCAACATGTTTTCATGGATAAAAATAAATCATTAGTCAAGGAACAAAAGTATTGGCCATGAATGGGTAAGGATATTAAGAAATGGATTGAACATTGTAGAACTTTTCAACATGCAAAATGAAGAAGTCAAAACATAAGGTTGAACATGCCATTTCCAATACTTGAAGCACCATGGAAGGACATTAGAATGGATTTCATGCTGGGATTGCCAAGAAATTAATGAGGTAATTATTTAATATTTATCATTGGTGACATATTTTCTAAAATAATGCATTTTATTCCTTGTAAAATAACTATAGATGGCACTAGCATAATTGCCTTGTTATTTGAAGAAATTGTGAGATTGCATGTTTTCCTTAAAAACATAATGTTCAATGAGGACAAAAATTTCATTATACATAATTGGAAGTTGTTATGGAAGAAAATAGAGACTATATTGTAGATTAGTTTCTCCTACCATACAAAGACGAATGTGAAAATTGAGGTTCTTAATAGAAGTCTTGAAAATTCATTAAGGTGTTTGGCTGTTGAAAGGCTAGGATAATGGGATTTACTACGAGCACAAGCTACATTTATATATAATAAGTCAATGAACAAATCTATAAGTCAATGCCACTTTAGATTATTAATAGAATATACCCACATTGAATGGTTAACTTGGCACCATTGCTATAAGGATGCCAAAAGTGTACATATGTTGTCTTTAAAAGATCAAATGGAAGGATGTTCACGAAGAGGTGTAGATGTCGTTACAAGAGAGAAACCATCAATACAATAAAATATTTGATATAAATTGAAGAATCAAGAACGTTGAAGAGGGATATCTAGTCTTTGTGCATATGAGAAGAAAAAAAATATTTCCTAAGATTTCTTATAATAAATTAAAGATGAAGAAGATTAGTCCTTGTATAATTTCCAAGAAAATGTGTTGTAATTCTTGTGTTTTAAAGATACCCATATAGTTCTATATATCACCCACATTTAATGTTTATAATTTATATGAATTTGGTGACCATATAATGGATTGAAATAGTAGATTCTAAATGTGAGATAGACAAAATCATAGGAATTCTAGATGAAAGAATTTTTGAAAGAATATGAAGGGAAAGGACCGAGGAACACTTAGTTTACTAGAAGAATAAAGGTTTGAAGAAAGACACTTGGATTCTAGATAAATATATAAATATATAAAAAGAAGAAGAGAGATGAAGGAAGATAAAAGGAGGAGAAATTTGCAAGAAAAGTAAAAAACAGTCTAAAAACACCAACTGCATGGAATTATAAGTTATTCAAGAATTTTTGTGCAAATTTCTACTTGTGAATTTTTTTGAGTATGTAAAACCCCATTTTAGACTTGGACCGTCATGCATAAAATTTAAGAATAATGAATCCCCTTGAGGTCTAAAGATTGTAAATTTTCATTTTAAAATTAATATAAATGTGTTGCTGAAGTTTTTAAAAATACTTTTGTGCATGGTGCTTGCTTAGCTTAAATTTCATAAGATTGATTTTATTTTGTGCATATATGTTTTGAGTTTTAAATTTGCATTTACATTATCAATGTATTTTCTCTTAAAATACATAAAATATTGCATGAAAAAGGCATACCAAGTGATTACCTTAATTCCTAATGCTCTTGAAGTAATAATGTAAGCTATCAAGCCCCAAGGGTTAGCTTAGTTGGTCAGAATCAATGCCTCACCATCGGGAGGTCACAGGGTCCAATCTCCCCAAAGCCCTTGGGGTCAGGCCTTGCTAGTGGGCCGCAGGGCTAGATTCCCTTCGAGGTCGATCAACCCAGATTTTTCCGTGGACGTAGTGCCACCCATTGACTAAGGTGTCCGTGAACCACAGCCTAAAAAAAAAAACAAACAATGTAAGCTATCAAAGGGGAACTATAAACTCTAGCCAAAAACCCCAAAAAAACATGAAAAAACAACCTGAAAACGAAAAGTGTTGATGCTAGAATAACCTTTTTTCTCAAAGTAATTTTTCAACAATTTTTTAAAATGACAGTAAAAGCCAATTTTTTTGGTGCAAAAAAACACCCCTGAAAACTAAAATTGTTAATGTTGAGCTAACGTCTTTTTTTTTTTTTTTTTTTTTCAAGGTAAATATTCAACATTTTTTAGCAATGGCGCTAAGAATCAAATATCATGACTCCAAAAAACATTATAATTCCAACAATTTTCAGGGATGGTGTTAAAGATAAAATACTTATAATTGTTTTCAATTATAGTATTAAAGATAAAATATTGTGTCCCATAAAATCCTTAAAATTTTGACAATTTTTCAACCATGGAATTAAAACCAAAGATCATGACTACAAAAAACATTTAGTTTTTAAGATATTTCGATCATTGCATTATGAAAAAAAATTATGACTAAAAAAGCTTTAAAAATTAACACATGAATGAAAAATTCATTATACCAAGAATAATTTCTTTTTTAAATGCTAAAAGTGTAACGATTTTAAAATCTTAGCCTAAAGTAACTTGAAAAATTGCAACAAAAAATTAAAAATCAACCATGAAATTAACACGTAGTGTAGGCAAACTCGACCCATTGTAATGAAAACTTAAAGGCTAACCATGAAACTGACACATTGTAAGGGTGCACTCGATCCATTATAACAAAAAATTTAAAATCAACTATCAAATTGGCACAAAATAAGATCGAGTTGCTAGTTGAGGATCGACATAGACCTTGTAGAAAAAATGAAACATGGAAGAAAAAAAACACAAAAAGTTAAAAAAAATAATAAAAAGTGTAATATGCAGTGTTGTTGCTTAGTAACTGCATCTTATGCAACAAGTATTCGATACAATTATTGTATGCTTAAACAAATACATAAATCTAATAATGAAATACATTTGAATACGATGAAGGAAAGGAATAGAGGTAATTAATGGGCTAGATAACCTTGGAGCAAAATAGAGATAGGTGCATAGATAATTTTGGATGAAACATTAGCCCTAACATCATCATTTGTTACAAAAGTTAAGAGTTTATTGAAATGTGTTTGTGCACATTTTATTCCATCTTTAGCTTATGGGGCTAAATAAGGACGATAAATTACAATGTCTAGTATCTTTATATTAAATAATGTATATATATGATATAAATAAAATAAATATTAAAAAAAACTAATTATTGTAACAAACTATTTATTTAACTTTAAATTTATATTCATCTTAATTCAACGACAAATAAATAATTTATGGTAGAATTTCTATGTCGAAAAAATCAAATTGATATGAAGTATCATGTGTCGTCTTAATCCTATGGCATATAATTCATATGTAATAAAATATCTAATATAAAAAAAATACAATGTCTAGTATATTAAGATAAAAAAATTTGTTACACAAATGCTTAATTGTGAAAGATTCCTAATCTTTTATTTTTAAGTTATAATTAAAATTGAGAAGACGAAAAAAAATGTTATTATAGTGTTGACTTTATGTTTTTTATTTTTTATATTGCATCATGATTTAAAATTGAATTGTGAAAATATATAATATAGGTAAGACTTATTGAGGAAAATGATTGAACCACATCCATTCAATAATAAAAATCAACATGGAAAAAATAAGTGTAATATGCAGCGTTGCTTTTATTTTTTGAATTGGACCGTTTCTATGGTTAGTAAAAGTCTAAAATGTAATGAAAACTATTGTTTTTTTTGTTAAGAAAATATTAATTATGGAAAAATCCATAAATTTGGGAAAAAAAATCAATAATTAATTGATGAGGACACTTGAAAATTAGAGGTTTTTATTTTTATTTTTATGTTTTTATTTTTATTTTTATATTTTTAAACAATTTTTAATTATGAAAAGTTAATTTTAAACCATATAAAATTAGTCACCAACCAATCAAAAAGTAAAATTTCAAATTTTAAAAATTCAAAAAACAATTTTCAATTTCTAAAAAATTGCCAATTAATTAAGAGTCAAATATTTTTGTCCCAAAGTGATTACAATATACTAGAAAATAAATATAAAGATATATATTAAAACATAAAAACATAAAATAAAAAACATGACAAAAAAAGAAGAAAACAAAAATTAAACATTGAAAAAATAAAAACTAAAACAAAAAACCAAAAAATATACAATGGTTTTTTTTGTAAGCTTGGTGGGACTATATCTTCATCATGTCCAATATCACCCCAATCAAGGCAGGGAATTGAACCAATGACTTCACATCAATGAGTGCTTTAACAAAGCACCCGATCATCGTCTATCGAAGATCCCATGGACTTTTTGTAAGCTTGGTGGGACTACATAATCATTATGTCTAATATATCACCCCATATCATCATCATGTCCAATATATCACCCTGATCAAGAATATTTCAAAAAAAAAAAAAACACATGACCCCAAAATAATATAAATAAATATATAAAAAGGACCAAAAAAAAATATCAAACATAAAAAAAACTTATAAAAGATAAAAAATAATATATATATATATATATATATATAGCATTCACCCCTATTAAGACCATCAGAAAATTATTCAACTTAGTCAAGGATCCCATAAACCCTAAACTTCAAAAAGGTGTTTATGTGATTCTTTGCTCATGCGGTAAGGAATATATAGGAGAAATAGGTAGGTCTCTTAATATTAGGATTAAAGAACACATTGCCAACTTAAGAAGAGATAGGACCTCTAAATTGGCCTTAGCAGAACATGTTCACTCTTCCTCTCATTACATCTGCATGGAAGAAGTCAAGCTGGTTAGAAAACAGGACCACTATTTTAAAAGGAAAATCAAAGAAGCCATAGAAATAGAAAAAATGAAGAACAATTTGAACCGGGACGATGGATTAAAACTAAGCAACACGTGGAAACCTTTACTTGAAATCTTAAAAATCAATAATTAACCCTTATCCCTTAAATTAACCTATTCTCTCCTCTCTTAAAAACATCAATATAATAATTAACAAAAACATCAATCATATAACATCCTCCTTAAACAATAAAACAATCAACATCATAAACATAAATTAGTAATAGATTACTTCACACATAATCAATTGATAACATTAAACAATTAAAAATTATCTCTAGGAATGATAGATAATATTATAGCAATAAGTCACCAAATCTATAAAGATTTATTAATTAATTAAAAATTAAATAAATTAATCAATTAAATAAAATTAATAAATAATTAAACATAAAATAAATACATAAAATTAAATTAATAGACATATTAACAAATATTAAATAATAAAATTAATAAATTAATTTTAATTAATCAAACAAATTAGATAATTAGTTAAAAGTATTAATAAAAGTAATATATCAAATTATTAAATAATTAATTTTACATTAAAGAAATAAATATACCAATTAAATCAACAAACAATAAAATTAATTAATTAATCAAATTAACAAATTAATAATATAATAAATTAATAAACATATTAATAAAGAATAATTAACAAAATTAATTAATTAATCAACTCTTTTAATTAATTAATTAATTAGATTAATAAATTAATTAATTAAATTAACAAATTAATTAATAAATCAATTAAACCAACTATTTAAAATAAAATTAATAAACATAATAAATAATTCTATAAATAATAAAATTAATTAAGTTATCCTTTTAACTTATTAATAAATAAATTAATTAATTTATCCTTTAAACCTATTAATTAGCTAATTTATTAAAAAAATTTAATTAATTAATTAATTAAATGAAAAACTAGTAAAATAATAGCCGACCTATTTTCTTACATGTTTTCTTTAATATCCTATATATAACCTAAATCTAGCTCCTGGATACATCATTAAGATTTGGAGAATATCTATTGGTGCATCCCCTGATGATGGACTCACTTGGTAGTCCAAAACATTGGGTTCACAAAACTCTATAACAGGTCATTCCCCCCCTCTCTCTCTCTCTCTCTCTCTATATATATATATATATATATATAAACAAAAGATAATTTAAGCAAAATAATAATAATAATAATAATAATAATATCTTTGCATGATTAAAAAAAAAGCAAAGGAAAAAAAAAACATTAAAATAAATAAATAATATATTAAAATAAAATTTAGAACCTGAAAAATAGTAAAAACATTAAAAATAAATTAAAAATAAAAACATTAAAAAATAAAAACTAAAACTAAAATTAAAAAATATTGAAAAAAAATAAAAACCGCAGCCCACAAGCCTTGGGCAGGGCATGTCTGATTCCCAGAATAAGACTTGGCCCACTCAAGGCCCATGGGTTGCAGGCCTGAGCCCACAAGCCTTGGGCAGGGCATGTCTGATTCCCAGAATAAGACTTGGCCCACTCAAGGCCCATGGGTTGCAGGCCTGAGCAGGGCCTGAGTTACAATCCTGACGCTCACACCCCGCCCAATTCTACGACCCATGGGCCCTAGGCTGGGCCATGTCCGATGGGCCGCGAGCCTGGGCAGGGCCTGAGTTGCATGCCCGTAGCTCAAGCCCATGACCCATAGGCCCTGGGCTAGGCCAAGTCTGATTCCTCGAATCAGACTTAGCCCATCCCAGTGCCCGTGGGTTACGGACCCGAGCTACAAGACTGCAACTCAGGCCCTGCCCAGGCATATGATCCATGAGCCCTGGGTGGGGCAAGGCCATTGTCAAGCCACTGCCCAAGGTCTGTGATTTTTTTTTTTTTTAATTCATTTTTTTTTATCTTAATTTTTTAAATTGTTATTTAAAAAAAGATAATGTTATTTTTTATTTATTTTTAATGTTTTAATGATTTTTTTTTGTCAATTTAAATTTTTTAATGCTTTTTTTTTTTCAAAAAAAAAAAATAATGCTTTTATTATTTTTGGAATTTATTTTTTTTTCGGATTTTTTTTTTTTTTGTTTTTTTTTAATAATAATATGTTTTATTTTCTTTTAATTTTTTTTGTTTGTTATTTTTATTTAAAATTTTATCTAAATCATTTCTTTTGAAAAAAAAAAACTTCAAATGTTATCATCTTTAGATGTAAAATTCATAAAAGTTGTTATTTTTCTAAATTTTTTTATTTGATTTTTCATAATAATATTTTATTTAAATGTCATTTTTAGCAAAAAGGTCATGAAATACATATTTTTTTTAATTATATCTATATGCAAAATGTGTATTTTTGTTGAATGTTTAAAATTATTATTTTTTAGTGACAATTATTTTATGTGTATTGAAGTATTAATTAATGATATATAAATATATAAAAATTGTAACCTCAAAATATTATTATTATTATTTTTTTTAAAACTTTGCAAAAAACAATTAAAATTTTCATTATAAAAAAATTGCAAAGGAAAACAGAAAAAAACATGTTTGAAAAACTATTAAAAAAAAACATCTTAGGCCAAAAAACAAGAAAATAAATAGGACAACTTGAAAAATGGTTAAATAATCAACATTTAAAAAATCATGCATACTTAGGACATAAGAAAATTTAAAATGCCAAAAACATGCCTTAAAAATGTTGATATTTTTCAAAATCTGCATGAAAATAACCAACATTAAAAAAAATATCCACACTTAATATATTAGAAAATTTAAAATGTAAAAAATAAACCCTCTAAAAAAAGGGTTGATCTTGTATCAACACCTTTTAAAATCAGTTTGAAAATCACTAAGATTTTAAAAGAAATGTTCATACTTGATACATAAGAAAATCTAAAGTGTCGAAAATATACTTAAAAAAAGTGTATTATGAATCAACACTTTTCAAAATCGGATGATTTTTTGCTACCTCAAAAAAACAGGTACTCAGTATAGTTCCCGTTTGATAGTTTACATTATTAAATATATAAAGATTACATGAAAAATCCACGTTAACTCATTTCCCTAATACCTACGAATCAACCATGGTAATTATTATTCCACATTCATAACACCTCACTAAAATATTCATAATGATTTCCTCCAATCACTATATTTTCAAGATATGATGGATAACTCCCAAGTGATGCATTTCTATTAATGTGCATTTTCATATATATGAAAAATTGACCCTTCATTTCATTTTCCGGAAGTTTGTTTCATCTTCTCATTCACTATTTATATTTATGTACAATATTATTTACCACACAAGAATACCAAAGAATTATGTCCAACATTACCCATTCCAAAGGGGTGTTTATGAACCCAAACCTCATTTTAAAATTTTCAAACTTTTCTTTGCCAAATGCTTTAGTAAATATGTTTGCAATTTTCTCATTTGTGAACAATGTATTACTGTAGAAATTTTGAATAATTTAACACATATTCAACAGAGATTATCCTGATCATACAATTTAAGTGGAACATGTATAATACATAATCTCCTCTACGTTGATCAAGAATATAGCAGCATCAATAACAATAAAACATCAAGAGCATTCACACATTAACACAGTTTGTATCACGGGGAAAGCATCTCGCTAAAAACCCCACATTATCTGTATATTAATGATTGAGTCATGTAACATTACACAGCATAATACTTCTCACAAGTATCTCCACCTATGTTACACACAATACAGCTCAGATCTGATCTCCAAATCTCTTCCACTGCTTGCCTGCCTCCCCTGCTCAATACCTGCTCAAGAACTGATGAGAATTGCTTCCCAAACTCGATTTTCACCTGCAAAATAGTCACTCACTCTTTGTGGACGTGAGCAAAGGCTGAAAATGCGGGCCAAATACGTGAGCAAACTCATTGGCATACTCAATCCCTTGATTGTGCAAGATCTGGTGCACAACTATAGTCACAACTGATAGCAATCTGATTCTCTACCACCTGTCCCTGTTGAACTGAACATGCACTGACATGCAACTGAGTTAACTGATGTATTCTTTAGTTGTATTATGAGTTAATAATTAGTTTATCAACTCATCATTAGTCTATCTGCAGTTAGACTAACTACAACCAGTTTAACTAAGTTAAACTGAACACAACTCCATCAACTGTACCTCCAGTCCACTAAACTCAACTCACTTGAGTTCTAACTGAAGTCATGCATGCAACAACTCAACTGACTCATAAGAAAAACGAATTTCCTTCTGACAGCTGCATGTGCCACTTCCGTAGCTCAAACTGAAGTGCTCCAAGAGAATAAGATTAAGTTTATAGTCCAAATATTATTGTGAGATAATAATATTTGACTTTTCTATTTTTGACAGCCAGTCTAAAAATAGACTTGATCACTCACACTGTGATCACTCACACTTTGATCAAAAATAGAAGTCCATCTATTTTTCCCAACTTGATCAATCATCCATAAACATAGACATGATCCATATGTCTAAAAATAGACATAGTCTAAAAATAGACTTGCGCCAAAAATAGCCTGCGGGCCCACTTAGTGAACGCGACTCTTTTCACTAAACTCCATCATCTTGTTGCAATCTCAACACTCCCTCTCGACAAGATATGGATTATCAGCAACCCCTATCCTGCCTCGGTGGTACTCGAATTTGCTCCTGGTGAGAGCCTTCGTCAGAATATCAGCATCCTGATCCTCCGTTGGAATGTACGAAAGTAACATGATCCTCCGCTGCACACAATCTCTGATATGATGGTACCTGATGTCAATATGTTTAGATCTATCATGAAATACAGGATTAGCCGAGAGTTTAATGCAACTCTGGTTATCACAGTAAATCACAGTAGGATCCAAATGAGAACCGAACAAACCAACCAGGATCTTCCTCATCCATATAGCCTCGCATGCAGCCAAACTTGCTGCCATATACTCGGCCTCCGCTGAACTGAGTGCCACGGATCTCTGCTTCCTGCTGTACCAAGAAACTGCTGTCGATCCGATACTGAAGACCCCTCCTGATGTGCTCTTTCTGTCTGTTGGGCTCCCTGCCCAATCTGCATCCGTGAAGCCACATAGCTTCACCTCATCCTCCTGTTCGTACCACAAACCATATCCCGATGTGCCTCTCAAGTAGCGCAATACATGCTTGCCCGCCTTCCAGAAGAGCTTGGTAGGCTTAACCATATCTTGTGAAAGCTGGTTAACTGCATAGCATATATCAGGTCGTGTATTGACCAAATACATCAGTGACCCCACCAATTGTCGATAAACAGTGGCATCCACTTCTTCTCCCGAAGTGGCATCCTCCTTCCTCCAACCTCCAGGAAGAGGAGTATCAACAGGCTTGCAGCCATGCATGTTGAACTTCTCCAGTATCTCCCGAGCATACTTGCCCTGAGAAACAAACAGTCCACCACTGCGCTGCCATATTTCCAATCCTAGGAAATAGTGAAGGAGGCCCAAATCCTTCATCTCAAACTCTGTAGCAAGATCCTTCTTGCATGACAGTATCAACAGCTCATCACCCGTTAGAATCAAATCATCAACATACAGTACAATGATAAGCAACTTACCCTCCACCACAATCTGGTATAGGTTCGGATCCGCCTCGCTCTTGGAGAATCCAAGTCCTGTGAAATAGCTGTCTATCCGTGTGTACCAAGCACGTGGTGCTTGCTTCAACCCATACAGCGCTCTCTTGAGCCTGCACACATGCGACTCGCTGCTGAAGACTTCAAAGCCTTCAGGTTGCTCAATGTACACCTCCTCCTCAATGACTCCGTTGAGGAACGCAGTCTTCACATCCATCTGATGAATGTGCCATCCCATCTGCGCTGAGAGAGCAAGAATCGTCCGTATGGAAGAATACCTTGCGACAGGTGCAAAGGTCTCCTCATAATCGATCCCCTCAATCTGTGAAAAGCCTCGGGCAACAAATCTTGCCTTGTACTTCTCCACACTCCCGTCAGCTGCCTGCTTAACTTTGTAGATCCATCTCGAACCCACCACTGATTTCCCTTCCGGTCTAGGAACAATCTCCCATGCACTGTTTCTGACAATAGAATCATACTCTTCCACCATGGCGTCTACCCATGCGGGATCCTCCACAGCTTCGTCGAAAGAGGATGGCTCAGTCACAACACACTTGCTCATAAGAGCCATGTATCCAGTGTACCGATCAGGTGACTGTCTCTGCCTGCGTTGGGCTGTAGGTGGTCCTACAACTTTCTCTGCATCTTGAGCCAGTCGCTCAGCTTCTGTCAAGCGCTTTCGCCCTCTGATGGTTGGCGCTGCATGAGTGGTCTCTTCCACTCCATGAACCTCGTCCTGTGGCTGATCCACGTCCTGAAGCTCATCCTTAGGAACTAATAGCTCCTCATCTGCATGCAAGTGTAGCTCCCTCTCAAGCGAACACTTCATGGCTTTCTCCTCCTGAAATTTTATATCCCGTCGCACAACAGTTTTACCACTGTCTGGCAAATACACACGATAGTTGTGGGGCGTATCAGTGTACCCCACAAATATCCCAACCTCTGCAGTCGGCTCCAACTTCTTTCTGGCATCCTTCGTCACATGCATGTAAACGTTAGCACCAAAAATCCTCAAATGAGAAAGATCAGGCTTCTTACCAGAATAAGCCTCCTCAGGTGTACTCATGCCAAGTATCCTATGAGGACAACGGTTCTACACATAAACTGCTGTATTGCATGCTTCTGCCCACAAGTGAAGGGGTAGGCCCTGATCATGCAACATTGCCCGTGCAGCACCCACAATCGTTCTGTTCTTCCGCTCAGCTACCCCGTTCTGCTGTGGGTTATGGGGAGCTATGAGCTCTCTACGAATCCCTTCTGCCTTGCAGAAATCCTTGAACTCGTCCGAGATGTATTCACCACCATTATCGCTCCTAAGAGCCTTCACCTTCTTCCCCGACTCCTTCTCGACCAGTGCTTTGAATTCACAGAACTTTGAATATGTCTCGCTCTTCTTCTGCATGAAGAAGATCCAGCACTTACGAGAGAAATCATCAACAAAAATCACATAATACCTGTGTTTTGCTGTCGAAGCAACTGAGAAAGGTCCACACACGTCTGTGTGAATTCTCTCAAGGATCGTCGTGGCGCGACTATCCTTCTCGTGAAAGGTGGCTTTCACAAACTTCCCCAAAGTACACCCCTTGCATTGATCTGACTGCGCAAGTGTGCCTTTAGGAAGCCCTATAGTGATCTGCTGCAGTATCTTCAAGGCTCCATGCTGAAGGTGACCCAATCTCCTGTGCCACAACTCGCCATCATCCCGGCTCACCAATCCTTCTGCCTTGCCTGCCATTGCTGCGCATCCATCTACATGCAACTGATAAAGGTTCCTCACTCGAACCCCTATCTTCCGGGTCTCACCAGTTGTCTTGCTGCGCAGGAAGGCCTTTCCCTCGCTGAAAACAACATCATACCCCTTGTCTTCTAACATCGCCACTGAGATGAGATTCTTCTTCAATCCTGGAACATGCATGACTTCCTTCAATACAAAGGGTTTACCAGACTCCCTCTCAAAGGAAATGGTACCGATACCGGTCGCACTGTATCTACCATCATCGCCCATCTCGATGTGCACTCCAAGATCTTTGTCCTCCAGATCAGAGAACAAATCTCTATCTCCCGTCATGTGAAAAGACGCACCACTGTCCAAGAACCACACTGATCCCATCACACTTGAAACCAATCATGCGATCAATGAAAAATCAAGCTCAAACTGAGAAGCTAAAGCCTCTCCCCCTGCAGATCCAGCAGCTTGCTTGTTCTTCTTCTTCTGCGGACAATTTGTGGCATAGTGTCCATGCTGGTGACAGTGAAAACACTTCACCTTGGACATATCCTGCTTCTTGCCGTTCGCACCAGACTGAGAAGATTTCTCGTTCTTCCCCTTCTTTGCTTTGGCAGCCAAAGCGCAATTATCTTCATCAGATACCTTTGATGAAGATCCATTCTCACCTTTATTGTTACTGAGTTTATCCTTGAGCGCCAGGTCGCTCTTGCTTTGGAATAACATTTTCAATCCGTTGAAAGACATTTCAACAACACTGCTGCAAATTCGATTTTCCACCAGATCCAAACTCAACTGCTTCCGATCAACCCTCGCTTGATATCCTGTAAAAATCTCTTCTACAAATCAAGCTGCTCCGATAGCATGTAGAAATTTTTTCTACAATTATCTAGCTCTGATACCATGTAGAAATTTTGAATAATTTAACACATATTCAACAGAGATTATCCTGATCATACAATTTAAGCGGAACATGTATAATACATAATCTCCTCTACGTTGATCAAGAATATAGCAGCATCAATAACAATAAAACATCAAGAGCATTCACACATTAACACAGTTTGTATCACGGGGAAAGCATCTCGCTAAAAAACCCCACACTATCTGTATATTAATGATTGAGTCATGTAACATTACATAGCATAATACTTCTCACAAGTATCTCCACCTCTGTTACACACAATACAGCTCAGATCTGATCTCCAAATCTCTTCCACTGCTTGCCTGCCTCCCCTGCTCAATACCTGCTCAAGAACTGATGAGAATTGCTTCCCAAACTCGATTTTCACCTGCAAAATAGTCACTCACTCTTTGTGGACGTGAGCAAAGGCTGAAAATGCGGGCCAAATACGTGAGCAAACTCATTGGCATACTCAATCCCTTGATTGTGCAAGATCTGGTGCACAACTATAGTCACAACTGATAGCAATCTGATTCTCTACCACCTGTCCCTGTTGAACTGAACATGCACTGACATGCAACTGAGTTAACTGATGTATTCTTTAGTTGTATTATGAGTTAATAATTAGTTTATCAACTCATCATTAGTCTATCTGCAGTTAGACTAACTACAACCAGTTTAACTAAGTTAAACTGAACACAACTCCATCAACTGTACCTCCAGTCCACTAAACTCAACTCACTTGAGTTCTAACTGAAGTCATGCATGCAACAACTCAACTGACTCATAAGAAAAACGAATTTCCTTCTGACAGCTGCATGTGCCACTTCCGTAGCTCAAACTGAAGTGCTCCAAGAGAATAAGATTAAGTTTATAGTCCAAATATTATTGTGAGATAATAATATTTGACTTTTCTATTTTTGACAGCCAGTCTAAAAATAGACTTGATCACTCACACTGTGATCACTCACACTTTGATCAAAAATAGAAGTCCATCTATTTTTCCCAACTTGATCAATCATCCATAAACATAGACATGATCCATATGTCTAAAAATAGACATAGTCTAAAAATAGACTTGCGCCAAAAATAGCCTGCGGGCCCACTTAGTGAAGGCGACTCTTTTCACTAAGCTCCATCATCTTGTTGCAATCTCAACAATTACATGAATTGTCATGGCCTCTACATCATGGCATTTTCTTAAGTATTTAAATATTTTCATATATATAGTATTGTAGGCGACTATTTTGGTTTGAAAATTCATATGTATAGAATGTAGGCAAATATTCAATAAAAAACATGTAATTTACTATTAAAATTGGTAAATTTTTGGCGAATATCATCCATTTAAGTATATAAATGTAAAAAATAGACAAATTTTTAACCAAATTAGCAAATATTTTTTCAAAAAATGTCCAAAAAATAGCTCATTTGTGAAATTTCGCTCCCAAAATTTCCCCTACTCTACATAATATCAAATCAAATGATACTTCATTGATGCGTTTTCCTTGATCATGGAATTTGGAATTCTTGACCAAGTTGATTGTAGAAGTGTTGCCAACTAGAAGAGGAGTAGAAATCATTTGTTTCTCCTTCAAAACTTCAAGTATTTTCCTAAGCCATACAATCACTTTTTTTGCTTTTACAGTTGCCAAATACTCTACCTACGTCATGGAATTTGCAGGAATTCACTATTTGTGTGACCTCTAAGAGACAATTTTTTATTTAATATTCATTAGATGGATTTAAGTCAATACTTTATTTTCTTTATTTTCATCAATATTTAGTCACAATATCTGGTCATATTGAAGTCATCCACCCATGAATATTTGATTCCAAAGTTTTGAGTTCCGTTTAAGTACTTTACAGCTTGTTTTTGTGGTAGAACAATGCTTTTCACAAGGATTTTGCATAAATATGGAAAGAATTCCAACAACAAATTAAATATTTGGTTTGGTATTAGTGAGGTAGATAATAAGTCCCACAAGCTATTTATACTTGGTTACATACTCAAATTCATTCCCTTCTTTTGATGTGATCTTCAAGTTTTGTTCCATCAGAGTAGAAAGAGGTTTCATTTAGCTATGCCAAACTTGATAAAAAAATTCTCTAATGTACTTGTATTGGGAGAATAATATACACTTTGGATGTTTATTCACCGCGATTCCCAAGTAGTAGTGAAGGTTTCCTAGATGTGTCATCTCAATTCCCTTCTTCAACTCTTTCCTCATGGATGCATGCAATGCAAATTTTCCTTATTCCTTGTTATCAATAAATCATCCACATAGTAACCACAAGATATATAATAACGTTCATAACTTTGTTGACAAATATAGTTGCATCATCAATATTGGAGTGTTTGAAATTCAATTTTAGATTATGCTCAATTAACTTTTCATACCAAATCATGATGCTTATTTAGGCGATATAAGGATCTGATGAATTTACATATTTTTTTGTACTTCTCATTTCACAAAAAAACGTTCTAGTTGGGTCATGAAGACATTTTATTTCAAGTCTCCATTGAAGAAAGTAGTCTTCACATCCATTTTATGAACTTTCCATCCATTTTGAGCTAGCAAGGCAAACAAAGTCCAAATGGTGGCCCATTTCGTAGTAGGGAAAAGGTCTCTTCATAATTAACATCCTTGTTCTATGCAAATTCGTTCTCCATGAGCATTTCTTTTTCATTTGCAAGTGAGCCATTTGATTTGTACTTGTTCTTTTAGACCCACTAACATCCAATTGGTTTGGTTCTGAATGGAGAGTCCACCAATTTCCATGTTCCATTCTTTATGAGAGCATCATACTTCTTCTGCATTATTTCTTTCCATACATCATGAGAAACAATTTCTTTAAAGAAATTTAGTTCAAAGTTAGTAAATAAATTCAATCCACAATCATATGAAACATCCATATCATCTACATCAACTAAATCAAAATGATCTACATCACCTCCATCTTGTCTAGTGGAACCTCAAGAACCCATTTTTCGGACCTCATCAGGATGAACACTTTCAAGTGTTTTGGTGAGCCATTTCTTTTGATCTTTTTGAAAGGGCCTAGATTGCTCCATTTATTGAGACAGGGTTGAATTAAGAGTTAGCCTTCATATTTTCTCAATCACATCACTTAAATGGTCTTCCTTATCTGATGAAATGACCAAAACTTCATGAGAGGAGGTACTGCTTTAGAAGGAGATTTCAGAGATTGATCCAAGATATGAATCCCTCCTTTGAGATGTGGAATCTTATTATCAAATTCATTATGTGTATTTGTATGCTTGAATCTATCCAAATGATCAAGATATTGTTGAATAGTGTTGTCAGTCTTGGTGTTAGAAAATATATTACAGAGCAATGGAACACATAAAATATTGCAGAAATATAAACACAGAAAATGCATAAAAAAAGAGAGACACAAATATAAGTGGTTCACCCAGTTTGGGCTACGTCCACGGAGAAACAACCAATCCTTCCTTTTATATTATCCAGCAAACTGAAGATATGCAACCTACAACAGATCCGCTGTAATTCCCTCTTCGCTCTCAATCTCCTCTCTCTTCCTCACTCAGAATACAGATCTACATAGACGCAATACAATTCCCTCATATATAGCGAGGGGTTGGTTCTAGGGAAAAAAATCCTAAATTAAACATAACTTCTACCGTCACATCTCTGCCTAATGAACAACCTAGATTGACTACGAAATTACAACATTTTACAAGGCAATTTTACATATATTTTTAGCTTTGGGGGCGCTGCCCTCCATCCTCCCGCCAAGGGGGGCTCCCAAAGGTCGCAGCCACCCCCCGTAGACCCCCCATGCAGTGAATATTTTACGGGCGGTGTTGCCACCCCATTACAAACTAGGGTCCAATGCGGTGACACCTTTGAATACAAAAGATAATCAGGCTCCACAGCCAACAATATCCCACTTGGAGACTGATTATAGCAACTCCACCGTTGCTTCATTTGCTGGAAAATGACTCCACTTTGGACCTGGTTGTTTCTCATCTTCTTCATCATACTTGAAGACCAATTGAAACTGAGCAGATTCTCAGTTTCTCCCTGGTTACAACTTTTGTTAACATATCTATAGGATTTTGTCTAGTGTGTATCTTTTCCAGCTTCAACTGTCCATCTTCCAATGCTGACCGTATGAAATGGTACTTGAGTTGTATATGTTTAGTCTTGGAATGAAATGCAGAGTTCTTTGCAAGATGTATGGCACTCTAGCTATCACTATATAACCTGCCCAACTCCTGCTTTTTACCCAATTCATCCAGAAACCTTTGTAGCCAAATCATTTCTTTACTAGCCTTTGTAGCAGCAACATACTCTGCTTCTTTTGTTGAGAGTGAAACAACACTTTGCAGTTTTGAGACCTAACTGACAATTGTTCCACCTACAATAAACACATACCCTGTTGTGCTCCTCCTGTTATCTCTATCACCAGCCATATCTGCATCAACATATCCCTGTAGAGCAATGTTTGAACCATCAAAGCATAATTCTTGATTTGTAGTACCTCTCAAACACCTGAGAATCCACTTCACCACCATCCAATGTTCTTTTCCTGGATTTTCATGTACCTGTTATAACTCCCACTGCATGTGCAATATCAGGCCTTGTGCAGACCATTGCATACATTAAGCTTCCAACTGTTGATGCATATGTAACTTTAGACATATGAGCCATTTCTTCCTGAGTCTTGGGACACTCCTCCTTACTTAATTTAAAATGGCTAGCCAAAGGTCTACTAACTGGTTTCACATTCTGCATATGAAACCTTTTCAACACTTTTTCTATGTACTCACTTTGAGACAATGTTAATTTGTGATTCTTCCTGTCTCTAGTTATTCTCATACCAAGGATTTGTTTTGCAGCACCCAAATCCTTCATTGCAAATGAGTTCACCAATTTTCTTTTGAGCACATTTATTTCTTACATGTTAGAACCTGCAACAAGCATGTCATCTACATATAATAACAATATAATATAACTGCCATCATTTTTCCTTTTGAGATAAACACAATGATCAGAGTGACATCTAGTATAACCTTGTTCAGAAATAAACTTGTCAAATTTTAGATACCACTACCTTGGAGCCTGTTTTAAGCTGGATATAAGCTCTTCTTCAACCTGCACACTAGTTTCTCCTTCCCTTTTACCTCATATCCTTATGGCTACTGCATATATATATCTTCCTCCAAATCCCCATGGAGAAAGGTTGTCTTTACATCTAACTGCTCAAGATGCAAATATTCAGCTTCTACTAGACTTAAAATAGTTCTGATTGAAGTCATTTTAACAATGGGAGAAAATACCTCATCAAAGTCTCTACCTTTTTTCTGAGCAAACCCTTTCACCACAAGTCTAGCTTTATACCTTTTTCTACCTCCATATTCTTCCTTCAACTTGTAAACCCATTTATTCTGCAATGTTGTTTTACCTATAGGTAATCTGACTATGTCCCAAGTCTGGTTATGTGCTAAGGAGTCCATCTCTTCTTTCATGGCTTGCTCCCACTTCTTCCTGGTTTCTACCTGTTCTCCTTCTTCATAACATTCTGGTTCACCAAAATCAATCAACAATAGATAATATAATGAAGGAGAATATCGTTCAGGGGATCTACATATCCTGGTAGATATTCTAACACCACTTTTAGGTGTTTGAGGTGCTTGTTGTTGTTGTGGTTGTTGTTCTGGCAGTTGATCATTATGATTTTCAGGCACCATCACTTTTTTTGTGATCTCATCAAGCACTGTGTATTATCTGTTTTCTTTTTCTTGTAGCTGATCCTTATACAAAACCTTTTCATTGAATATGACATCTCTGCTCCTAATGATTTTATGTTCTTCATAATCATAAAATCAATAACCAAAATCATTAACACCATATCCAACATTTCTTTGATTTTGCCTCAAGCTTTGTTCTATTTTTTTTATTAATATGGACAAAGACTTCACAACCAAAAGTCTTTAAAAAAGAGTAGTTTACCTTTTTACCTGTCCATGCCTCCTCTAGAATACCACCATCCAAGGAACTTGAAGGCCTTCTGTTTATTAGATAAACAACAATATCTACAACATCTGCCCAAAATTGTAAAGGCAATCCTGCATTCAATCTCATGCACCTTGCACACTCCATGATTGTCCTATTCATCCTTTCTAACACACCATTTTCTTGTGGTGTTCCTGGAACCGTCTTCTCTCTGCGAATTCCATTTTCTGAAAAGTACCTATCAAACTCTTTGCTGCAATATTCACCTCCATTGTTTGATCTGAGACACTTCAACCTTTTTCCTGTCTCATTTTCAACCAAAGCTTTCCATTTCTTGAAAGTATCAAATACATCAGATTTATTTCGAATACAATAAATCCAGGTTTTTCTGGTTGCATCATCAATAAAAGTAAAATAATAACGAGAGCCACCAATAGATGATACCTGAGCCATAGATTTGTATGCACAAGCTCTAATTTTTCATGCTTCTTTTCTTTCCCAACTGTGAGGAATCTGACTCTCTTATGTTTTCCATAAACATAATTCTCATAGAATTTTAAATCAACATGCTTCAAACCTGGCAACAAATTTCTTTTTCTCACTCATGTGCCTGAGCCTATGATGCCACAATGTCATATCTTCTCCTGTAGAGGTTAAGGTATTAACAAAATTAGAAATACCATTACATAAATAGAATGTACCAACCTTTTCTCCTTTTGTTATTGCCAGGGATCCTTTAGTGACCTTCCAAGTTTTATCTGTAAAAGTAGTCACACAACCTTCACCTCCCAAATGCCTTGTTGAAATAAGATTTTTCTTCACATCTAGAACATGCCTTACCTCCTTCAATATCCATTGATTTCCATTCTACTATTTTATGAAAACTGTACCCATTCCAAAGATTTTATAGGGTTTATCATCACCTAATCGAACCTATCTAAAATCTCCTTGAACATAATCATGAAAATGTTTCCTATTAGGTGTGACACGGAATGAGGCCCCTGAATCTACCACCTAGGCATCAATAATATTTTCTAATGAAACAATCAAATCATCTTGCAACACATCACCTGTTACATTCGCTTCATGATTATTTTCTCTCTGCACGTCTCCTTATTTTCCCTTCCGAGACTTGCAGTCTTTCTTTAGGTGTTCTTTCTTCCCACAATTCTAGCACACTATCCCCGATCTGGACTTGGATCTGCCTTTTCTTGACTTACTGCGATATCTAGGACTCTTTCCCCTTTCCATTTTTCTTCCCCTAGTCTCTGTAGTCAAAGCATTACTTGATGTCTCACCGAAGATTTTTTGTCACATTTCCTCGCTAAGGATTTCACCGACAACATCATCAAACTTTAAAGTACTAGATCTAGAGATAGAGTTACTAATGGCCATAAATATACCATTCCAACTTTCTAGCAATGAGCAGAGAAATAACAGAGCCCTAACTTCATCATCAAAAGTTACCCCTACAGAACTTAACTAGCTGGTAACTGTATTAAATTCATTTAAATGATCAACAACAGATCCACCTTCTAACATTTTCATATTAAATAAATGCTTCATAAGAAATACATTATTTGAGGTTGAGGGCTTTTCATATATTTTGGCCAATGTCGCCATTAAACCCTCTGTTGTCATTTCCTTTGAAATATTAAACGCTACCAATGCTTATAGGCACAACCGTATTGTTCCAAGTGCCTTTCTGTTGAGAATATCCCATTCTGTGTTGATCATACTTGTCGGCTTCTTTGCCATTCCACTCAATGTTTGGTACAAATCTCTCTGATAAAGATAATCTTCCATCTGCATCTTCCACAGCTGGTAGTTTTGGCCGTTAAATTTTAGACCCTAAACCTACCATCTTCCACCATTGCTCCCACTCAAACCAGGAACCCTTCTCTCTTGCAAGTTTATCAACTAAATAGACCTTCGGATCTAATACTAGTTGTTAGGAAATTATATATTACAGAGCAATGGAACACATAAAATATTGTAGAAATATAAACATAGAAAACACATAAAACAAGAGAGACACAAATATATGTGGTTCACCCAGTTTGGGCTATGTCCACGGAGAAACAATAAGTCATTCCTTTTATATTATCCAACAAACTAAAGAGATACAACCTACAGCAGATCTGTTGTAATTCCCTCTTCGCTCTCAATCTCCTCTCTCTTCCTCACTCAGAATACAGATCTACATAGATGCAATAAAATTCCGTTATATATAGCGAGGGGTTGGTTCTAGGGCCAAAAAACCCTAAATTAAACATAACTTCCACTGTCATATCTCTGCCTAATTAACGGCCTAGATTGACTACGAAATTACAACATTTTACAAGGCAATTTTACATCTATTTTTAGCTTCGGGGGTGTTTCCCCCGATTCCCCCACCAGGGGGGGGGGGGCTCCAAAAGGTTGCAACGACCTCCCCCTAGACCCCACCTACAGTGAATATTTTATGGGTGGCATTGCTGCCCCATTGTGAACTGGGGTCCAATGCGGTGATACCTTTGAATACAGAAGATAATCAGGCGCCACACCCAACACTTGGAAGATTCAAGAAGAAATACATCTTTAGAAAAAGAAAACTTTTTGTTTACCTCATCATAAAGGCAATATACCTTGGTCGTATTTGAATACCCCAAGAAGATGCACCTCAAAATCTTTGCACCAAGTTTTATTCTTTATTCCTTGTGAATTAGACATAGTGGGTGGAGCTAAAGACCCTAGGATTCCTTATTGAAGGAATGTGGCCATACCACATTCCATAAGGAGTCTTATTTCCAGGAGCGTGAGAAGGACATATGCTTTTCACACACATTGCACATAAATGTTTCATCCCAAAACATCAACTTTAATTTTTTTTAAAACATCATTGAGCAAACAATATTAAGGATAGTCATGTTCATTCTTTCGACTACACCATTTTTCAAGGTTTGTATAGAAATATGGGATTTGTTGAATCCAATGTTGGAAAAAACAATTTTCAAATTTAGTAGAGGTATATTTTCTTCAATTATCAATTCAAAGAGAGCCAATTTACGATTGTGCTTCATTTTCAATCCAAACATGAAAATTTATGAAAGTTTCAAAAGCATAAGATTTACTTTTTAATAAGTACACTCAACACATTTTGTTGTAATCATTAAAAAAGGTCATTATATATTGATTTCCATTAGTAGAAGGAATAATAACTATAGGCCCACAAAAATCAGAATGTATCAATCCAAATTTTCTACATGCTTTGGAAGTGGGATCATGAAATGGTTGTTTGCTATGATTTTCAAGGATACAAGCATCACGTTACTTTAGTTCCTCTATAATAGTAGGAAAATTAGAAACACCATTATTTTTCAATAAATGAAGGTTGTCATAATTAATATGTCCAAAAATAAAATTTCATACAACACTAGATGGAAATGTACCTTCATCACGATGAGATATATATGTAGAACTTTGTGTATGAATAGATGTCTCTTTCAACTTCATCGACCTTCCATCCTCCAATCCAATCATGAAAACCATGTTGTTAGATGCCTTCCTTATTTCTAATTTACCATCAAAGATATGAATAGAATGACCTTATTGGTGAATGTGAACAAGGAATGCCAGATTTCTTCATAGCCCTAGAAGGTAGAGTACATCATGCAGAAGGAAATTAGGGAGTCTAGGTAGTTAAGCTTAATGGTGTCAAGTCTTCAGGGCTTGAGACTTGATTTATTTGTAAAATGATTTTTTCCCTCTACATTGTCATTGAATATTCAAAGAAGTATCTCTAGAAAGTCATGTGGCATGTCGCACCTATATCAAGTAGCCATGCATCTCTCTAAGAAGTAAATGAAGTGTGAAACACATATTTAGTTATTGCAATATGGAAATGGGAACAATATAATGTGCATATTTAGATTCTTTTCCTTTAGTTGGATTTGGTGTCTTATCTCTATCTTCTTTCTATTTTCGATTGTCTTTGATTCTATTCAAGAGGATTCTACATGTTGTTGCATCATGCCCATATTTGATGCAATGAATGTAGTGAAGATTAGACTCCTTGATGTTGTTTACCCCCTACCTCTGAAATTATTTCTTCCACATCCTCTTCTAGTACCACTTCCTTTAAAATAGTCATGTGACCGATTCTTCCCTATCTAAGCAAGGAACACTAATTCTTCAAGGGATTGAGTTGGTTTATTCCTCATCCAAAATATTTCTCATTTTTCTATTTTCTCCACCAAAGAGTCAAATTAATGGATATGAGTTGGCCACTAGCTTGTAAGGATTCAAGTTAGTGAGAGTTTCAAAGGTAGAGGGCCTAGATAAAAGTTGCGGGAGGAATGTTTATCTTTATTCTAGTGGCATCTATATCATGCATGATGGCTTTGATTTTAGAGGCTAAGGCCAAGGGATTGTCATTGTTCAACTTAAAGTTATAGAATTTGACCATTGATTGAACAAGCTCCAATTTTGAGTGTGATTATACAAATATTTAGACCTATGTGATGCACCATAAGAATTTGTAATGGAAATGATATAAATTAATCACCTCTTTTCTTACAAAAGGAGCAATTAGAGCATAGGGTTTGTTGTCCTTGTTCTCCCAAACAACTAACTCCTTATCTGATGTGGACTTTGTCAGTGCCTTTTCCTCATCTCCTTCATAGATGCCTTGCCACAAGTTATTAAAAATGAGGGTGTGCCTGAAATTTTTGGATCTCTCTTAGTAGTTCTCCTTACCAATCAACAACATGCTAAGAATGGAGATGAGGGAATTCACTTCGAACAAAATATTTGCAACAATAATCTCTGGTAGAAAAATCTAAAATGGCTTTGTAATGTCTTTACAATTGAACAACAAGTGACTCCCCAATGCCAAACCATCTAATAGAGAATTCACAAGGAAGAAAAACAATTAAACTAATCACACTCCCTATAAGCTAACCTCTGAAACTATTCGACAAATGCACACACTACATGATAAACAAGGGTAAAAGCATCATTGCATCCAAAAAGAGACTTGAAAAATCTAGAAAAATAAAAGGTGTAAAGATGCTAGAGAGCTCATCTTTACCATGAACCAATCATTGCAACTTGAAACTGTCATGCACAAACTTGAGGGCACAACCAGAGAAATCACTACCACAAAAAAATGGTTTGAATTTTTTTTTAGCATGAGGATGGAGAATGCCCAAAGCTAAAATGAACCCTATTTCATATTTAATGACACTAGACTAAATGGGGAAGCTCTTGGAAGTAATGACAATACCTGACAATTAGAAGTAACTTTTTGTCAAGAGTATTTGACAGTTATGGAGGAGGGCTTCAAAGCCATAAATTGCATCTTGAAAACAAACATAGTACGGTCACCTTGGTACAAGCATAACCAAATGTTTCTATAGGAGTGATTGGATGAAATCAAATTGCAAAATGATATGAATATTAGACAACGATGATGTTGGGACGAATGATATTCCTCTTAGTAGAAATCACTTCTACACTTCTACTCTACTTTGCTAGACAATGCGATATAAGATAATTGATCCAAGATAGGAAGACAACTAGGGCTCGGGGAAGTGCTTGGGCACAAAGAAAAATGAGAATAAAATTAAGCATGAACTAACTGAGCATAGGAAATGATTAAAAATTAAAAGGGGTGCATGAGAGTAGAGTAACAACTAGAGATACAATATTGTCGCAAGTAAGAGGGCTCTTAGATCTTGCGAGATACCATATAGATCATTTGAGAAAGAGTGGGGTAGCTGGGCAAAAAACTTGAGCTCTAATACAATGCCAAGCCATCATGGATAACTCTCAAGTGATGCATTTCCATTAATGTGTGTTATGATATGTACAAAGAATTGACCCTTCTAATGTGATGGATCCAGAAAAAGAAGTTCAACGCAATTCAAATCACATAAGCCTAAATTCTAAAACTAACCCGCACTTTCTAGAGGGTTATTTCATCTTCACATTCCCTAATTTTATTAAAATAAAAAACTGCAAATTATTTCTAACAATTATTATTCCACCTTAAAAAATATGTTGCATTCTCACAACATTATAATTGAATGCAATCCTATAATATACAAGCACCAACAAATCTTATTTATTAATAAAATTTAATGAGGTAGATACATCTATCCTTACATTTAATACTAATATCTTAAACATTTTAATCCCCTTTTATATATATATAAAATAAAAATAAAATAACATAATAATATATTATATTAAATAACATTTTGATGATGAGCTACACTTGTTGGCTCTAAAAGTAACTCAAAAACATAATGTGATAGATCTAAAAGTCTTATATCAAAATATTTAAAAATTATTTTTTAAGTTAGAATGTTAATTAAGAAATAATTGTACAACTATAAGCCTATAAAAAAATATTATAAAATGTATATTGGCTCTAAAAGTCAACTCAAAAACATAATGATTGGACAACTATACCCTATAAAAGAAATATTATAAAATATATCTTAACTCTAAAAATCAACTCAAAAACATAATGTGATAGATCTAAAAGTCTTATATCAAAATATTTAAAAACTAATTTTTAAGTTAGAATGTTGATTAAAAAATAACTCTACTCTACATAATTCCAACTCTTTTCTTACTAGAGTATTTTGGAGTGATTAGACAACTATATGCTTATAAAAGAAATATTATAAAATATAAATTTGTCCAAAAGTCAACTCAAAAACATAATGTAATGCATTACAAAGTCTTATATCAAAATATTTAAAAATTATTTAAAAACTAATTTTTAAATTAGAGTGTTGACTAAGAAATAATTTTACAATATATACTTCCACCTCTTTTCTCACCACAATATTTTGTAGTGATTAGACACCTATATACCTGCAAAACAAAATATTACAAAATGTATTTAACTGAAAAAATTTAATTAAAAAAGAACCCTACTATACATGATTCCCGCTCTTTTCTCACAACAATATTTTGCAGTGATTGGCCAATAAAAAGAAATATTATAAAACATGCTTAAATGACAAGAACATACAATCATCATAACAACTCAGTTTTTTATACATACGATTTAATTTTTTAAATTTACTTCGATGTTCACACTTTATTATAAAATGTGTTTAAAGGACGAGAATATACATCACCACGACAGCTCAATTTTTTATGAGTGCGATTTAATTTTAAAAATTTACTTTGATTCTCACACTATTCGATTTAGTGTTTAAATAATGTTTTATTGTTTAAATGACTCTTTTATTCAACCATTGAGGTAGACAAACCTAATCTAAGCCTAAATTCTAACCCTTCATAAGACCCATAGACATAAATTAATCAATGTTTAGACGAACTCGTAAACTTAATTAGTGAACATAAGAACATTAGAAAGTCATCTCATACACTTAACCTAACATCTTTGTTGCTTCCATTGGCCATGCCCATGGCCAATTATCTGATATTATCTATATATTACTAATATCAACAAGGACTACTCAACTGAAATTACCAAGGAAGAGGTGAAAAAGTTGTATATAACCAAATAGATGGTTTTTCAAGTCTTTATTAACCCCAGAACCAACCAATTCGTGATCTAAGAAAGAGGCATCTTCGGATCAATTGGTGCATAATCCAACCATGGAAACACCACTCGCTAGATAAGTGGTTTATGGTATTTAATAAACCTCCCTGCAATAATAAAGAGATTCCCTTATATTTTCTTTGTAAACAATGAGCTAAGTTTTTTTTGTTTTTTTTATGGTTAGGCAATGTGAGTCCTGAGATGACTAGCATGCCTAACATGTGGCTTCAATAGTTGCGACCCAAGGGCATCTGAGCCATCAAAATCACTCGGGGATCGCACCCAGCCTAGGTTACACTGGCACTTAGCATGAGTGGAGTTTTACCCATGCAATTTTGAATCGGTGACCTTTTCACCACAAATTGTCTTAACATAGCACATTGTCACCGTTTATTCTACACCTTGTGGACTATAAATTATGAGCTAAGTTTATTCTGGGTCTCCATGTCAATTATTTGGACATTGATGAATTTTAGGATGTTGGTATTGGCTTTGCATAGGATCAAACAATGATAAAGTGTAACCAATTAGAAGGGAAACCCACTCATAGGGGATATACTTACACCCCACCCCCTCAAATTTGCCTCAACTTGAAGACAAGATTCAAACCACTAGTATTGTAATATCATCCTCAATACATAGTTTAATTTAACATAGCATGTTTGTGGTAGTGTCCCATTGGGAACCATCATTTAATGATGTTAGACCAACATATGTATGGCCTTTGGGCCAAAATAATTCTAGACCATGCATGCATTTTTTTAACATGTTGTAGCTGCTATAATAGCCCCCAAAAAGTTTTCAACATCTTAAAATTTTGGAGCCCCCCATATTGAAATATCAAAGGAATAAATTTTTTAAATTTTCTAATTTCTTTTTACCTAGCAAAAGCATTGTCACATTTTGCCTTAAAATTTTGTGATCATTAAGTGCATTTTCTAGTCATAGCTTGTTTAGTGCATTTATGCAAGATAGTCACAATCACACTCTGCAAAGGTAGGTTGCACTAAGAAAACTCTCGCACTGCCAAAAACTTGATCACATATCAAAACATGAGTCTACATTTATTTCACCTACCTTTACACGTGTATGAAATCTATATAAACACTTCACCCCCTTATTCATTTCATTTTTTCATTAAGCGCAGAGTACTCCACGCGAATTTTTCAAGATGAGCTTTCCGCTGTTGTTGCAATTTGTGATTGCACCCAAGTGACCAGATAAAGGTAGGCATCACACCTTCTCCTTAAATTTTGCGATTGTGTGTTTCTTTGGTTTTCTACAACTTTGTCTTTTTGTGTGTGAAAATTCATATTCCATGGTGCTTGGCATTCTTATATTTAATAAATGTATATATTCATGGTGCACTTTCATTTGAAGCATTACCCTCACACTATTTGAGCCAAACCTTGATCAAACACTTAGCCAAATTTTGACTTCCCTCAATCACATAGTCACATTTAAGTCACGACAAGGTTTTAGCTCTCCATTTGAAAATTTTGATTGTGATTCACCTTATTCTTTTGCTGCCTCCAAACACTCATTAACCTCTTAGTTGCACTCACACAATTTAATGGTCCGTATTTTTCTTTGTTAATTTCCCTTGCAAGTCCTGATTGTGATTCACTTCGTTATTGCCTCTTGCACAGTTTAGTCTTGAATCTCCTTCATTGCATACTATCCTTATGCATCCCAATTTCAATTGACATAGTTATCACACTCATGCAGTTTATCACCTCAATGTTCCTCATTGCACTCTTCCCCTTGCAAACCTTGACCATGATTAACACATGCTTTATACCCACATTGTTTTCGTGACTGCGCAATCTAGCAATTAATCTCTACCATTAGAAGTTTCGACTGCGACGAAGCCCTAACCCTTAACCTTGAGAAGTGTGACTGTGAACAAAGAGACCGACATATTGTGTTTTTATAAATCATGTCATCTAACATAATAGTAATTAGATTAGCATTTTGGGTTGACAAATTGTATGTGTAATGAATATCTTTGAAGTTTTAGGGACAATGGATATACAATGCCTCAGTATGGCATCATCTACCAAAATTATGGCACCAACAACATGGAAAGGGCTAGTAGGAGAAGTAATTGAGAGCAACATTGAAGGTGTAGTTGATAGTCCAAAATACAGGTCACTAGTTGTTAAAGATACAACCTATTATATTGAAAAATCAATGGCTCTGTCATGGCTAGACATATTCAAATATTTTGCTTAAAAGGAGTTTCTAAATGAAGAAGAAGACCGAGATATATATATCAATATAAAAAAATCTCGCTTCCACAAGGTATCTACTCACACCCTTGTTCTCAGGCTTGTGCTAAGACTGTGGAGTGGATTTTATAGTAGATAGATCATGAAAATATGAAAGTATGGAACACTCAAGGAGAACCATTGGCCTCATATCAATAAGGAGATATACATATATATTATAAATTACCTAAACCACAAGAGTATCTTAGTTCAAGGTGGTATGTTGACTTCAAGGATTCCACTAAATAGATCCTTAAATCATGGTGGCAAGAACCCAACAAGCTCAAATAGAAGGCCAAGGGCATATACAAGACCAAGATGCTCTGAATAATATTTTAGTATTTAATTTACATGTGTTGCAACATTTATGGAAGAGATGATGTCGAGTTCTTTAAAGAAAAGTGGGTCCCTGTGGTATATACTTTTTCTACCAAAGGAAACATATTCAATTAGGTATACCTTATAACAACTTCACTCAAAAACTATGTCTAAACAGCCAAAACTCTAGTAGAAGGAGAGAAACCCAAGTTCTATATGTCTTCTTGCCTATTAGATGGAATTTGTGTCAAGGTGGGGTTTCTAGGGATGGGATGGAAATGGAATTTTGGTATTAATATAGTGCTTATGCACATATATTGAAAATTAACATGGGAAACCTATTATAGAGGAGCTTATGCTAAAATTACTAAACATTTCATCTCAGTATTACACCAAATGCTTTTCGATAGTGAACCAACTTGCATGTCTGAAAGAGTAATATCATCATTGCCCAAAGTTGCAGATTGGTTTACTCCTATTGATGGAACATTCATACGGGTATTTAGTGCATATAGAAGTCTTCACAAGTTACCGTTATTTGTTACTCATAATGTGGTAATGCAAGATGTTGCATACCAACTTTCCACAGGGTTGTCTATTTAATTGCAAAAGATGAATACGACTCCTTGGCTGGTTTTTCCATTATGCATAGGGGCATACATTATAAGGAATATAAAAGAGGGCACATATTAAGCATATATATAAGAGTTATAGCACCTAGGGTTTGGCGAGTCGGGATATCACAGATATGATCCTATAGGTATTGCTACTCAAAATTGTGCAAGGATAAAATACAGTTGGATGTATGCTTTAGTGACCTGGCCACATGAAGTTAAGATAAAGAACTATAATGATACTGAAATAGTTGAAGCTACCAAAGGAACATGCCCTTCTAAGGTTACATATGTCCTGGAAGATTCAGAATAAGACTCCTAGGAAAACATGGACACAATAGAAAAGGTTGAACTTAAAAGGAATCAAGATCAAGAGGATAAAAGAGAAATAGCAAAGAATCTTAGGGAAAAAAGAGAGGCAAAGAAGCAAGTTGAAGAGGAGAGAAGAAAGAAAGAGGAGTGGGAAGTTCAGAGGAAGCGGTAAGAAGAAGAAATAAAGAAGGAGGAAAAAGAAACGCAAAATCAAGAAGCAATGAGGAAAAGGAAAGAAACAACAAAGAATAAAAAAGAGGAAGATAGAAAGAAGAAAGAAGAAGAGAAGAAATTAAAACAAGAAGAGGATATGAAATAGAAGCAATTTGAAGAAGAAGAAAATAAAAGGAAAGAAGAAGAGGAACTTGCCAAAAAATTAGAAGAAGAATTGATGGCCAAAGAATTGGATGTAAGGTAGAACAAGAAGTTAGATTAAAGAATTCAACTATTGAGTCAATAGTGCGTACATTTAATATTTTACCTCCTATACCCATCACTGGAAGTCATCTTCCTATCAATGAAAGAGTATCGCATTTCAAGAAGAATATAAGATATTTGATATATTGAAGTTTATATTTGATCAATTCAAGTTCAAGATCAACCAAGAAAGAAGAAAGTATTATCCCAATGAGCAGATAAGCCTATCTCGACTACGTTGGAAAGGGAGATTGTGATGGATACAAGGACTAATCCTACAACCATAGCTTTTGTAGGTCTAACATTCATAGCCACAATAGAAAATAATTTTGATCTCCTATTAAAAGAGGTTGAAAGATTAAAAGGAGAATTAGCCAATGCATAACAATAGAATGAGTAGCTTTGCATAGAAAATTAGAATCTCTCTACTACAAACTTTAGTTTAGAGAGTCCACAAGCAAAGATTCTTGAAGAGCTCAAAGCACTGGAGGAGGTCATAAAACAATTATAAGATGAAATTTCGATATTGCATAAACTAATAGTTGAACTAATCGAAATTAAAAAGGAATTAAAAGACATAGGAAAGTTAATAATATTAGTGCTCTTGGTAGTAGATTAATTCAGGAGTGGAACACTAAGTACCTTAATGCATCATCAGAATTACTAAATAAGGATATATTGGATGTCGAGTTAGATAGGGTGGAGGTGAGGATGTTTGTACAATCCCATGAAAGATTGAGCAAAAGCATGGTTACTACAATATCAACTTATTAGAAATTTCATAATGGGCTGGAATCCCTAGTCAAAGTATATAAAATACCTTCTATCGGTGCACCAAGGGAAGTGAGGCTAGGAGAAGAGATTAAATGAGAGATTCAAAAAGCAATAGATACCATGAGCCAAGCAACTATGCAAAAGGATCTAGAGGTTACAAAGGATGTTATCATTCATTATGTTGTAGAACCTCCAAGGCTACATCCTAAGTTAATAATACTTTTGAACTGAGTGCAAACAACATCAAAGACATTACTCCTTTATGAGTTGGAATGTAGAGTAAGATATGATCGTGAATTGTCACAAAAGGTAAAGGAGGTAGCTGCTGAATACAAGGTGTGCCATACATATGTGACTTAAGAACTTCATAGTGAAGCACCAAAAATTCCCATCATGCATCTCTTCACATGAATGTACTATGGTTTTCCTTATTTTATTTGTAATTTTGTAAATGAAATGTTTTGGAAATTATAAATATGAAAATGAAAATGAAAAGTAAAATAGAAGTCGAAAAGTCACTAGGGTAGTCAAAGAGTCATATAGGAAGGTGAAAGGTCACCATATTTTTTGTATAAATATACCCTAGTGGTAAGGAAGAGGGGACTTTAGTTTTGGATCTTGTTAGCTATGCTACATATCGGGACACTTTGAAGGTCAAATGCAGGCCTGGCTGGGTTGTTATGGCTAAAAAGGGACTTGCATCAGTCACCATCCCCATTCTTCTTCACTCTACTACACTCTCATAACCCCTGCTACCCCCGCATTGCCTCTAAAACCCTGTATAAACTCATTTTCCCTCAGGACCCGGGCATAGAGTTTAAACCATCATATGACCGTAACCGCATGACCACGAGCCTTCGCAAATTCTTTCCCTGTCACATCCGACATAAATTCGCGCGATCGAACCCACGCCGTCCGATCATCTTCACCGCAATCGGATGGCGGTCGGTCCTCTCGCGCCTTCGAACTGCCCGCACGTTAACTCGCGATCAAGCGGTTTTCGTCACGTCCCGTCCACCATGCGTTGCACGATGATAGGTATCGCTTGGCCGTGTACGATTACCACCCGACCCCCGATAGTGGTGTGATAAATACCACTCACCGCCAAAACCGTCCTCCCCGCTCGTTAAACTCCGCACATCTTTTCCGCCCGATGACTGTCGGATCCGCCGCGTCCAGATCCAACGGCTCATGATCGCCCACTCCTACTTCCGCCTGATACCTCCCACCGAGAGATCTTCGCCGTTCATGCATTTGATCCAACAGTTGATGCCTATTCTCTACCCTGCTCGTACATCCACCATGCAGTCCTCTCATCCCGATCACGCCGTGCACCTGAAGGACGAAGGTGATCACCTACCAGTACCCGACACATTTCATCTTCAACAACTGCATTCAAGAAACAGTATGGCCGAGGAAAAAAGGACAGAACCCAAGCAGGTAAACACATTTAGCAGTTATGGAATTATATCCTCTACGACACTCCACCTGCTCGAGAAGTACAACAGAGCGTCCAAAGAAAATCAATTTTGTTCACTTCAGCAAGTAATTGCACTCAAAAGTTCTTCCAGGCAGTTAAAGCAGTTGGTGGTCCATTATGGCCCCTCCACGCCTAGGATAGCAGGACAATTTTGTAATCAAACTCTATATATACCCAAAAAACAGATGTAATGAAGGTTGATGGTTGTTGTTTTGATGTAAGGTTCAACTTCTTGAGATTGTAACTACTTTGATACTTGCAGCGTCTCGTCTTCATTTTCAGCTAATACAAGCTTCTTTTGTTGTTAATTTCTCACTTTCCATCTCTTTTCTATTACAGGCTGTGCTTGATAGGCATTCTTCCTGAACTATTGATGTTTAGCATTAGAGGGGTTGTCATCCCACCTCTGTGTTTGAATCTCGTATATATCAGTGAATGTATTAATCAGGTTTCTTTTCACTCAGTGACAGAGAGCTGTCATCCTGTCCGTTCACTAAGGAATTAGATTTGCAGACCTTTTTACTGGTTGCAGCCGGCCATCACAGGA
Organism: Pinus tabuliformis; assembly: GCA_031772625.1. Taxonomy (NCBI): domain Eukaryota; kingdom Viridiplantae; phylum Streptophyta; class Pinopsida; order Pinales; family Pinaceae; genus Pinus; species Pinus tabuliformis. The sequence goes on along the minus strand of CM062820.1, from coordinate 555,531,010 downwards.
TCCTGTGCATTTGCTGGTGTGGTTAGTATTCTCCATATTCACCCAATCCTTAAACTATGAGAAATTGGTGGTCTAAAGCCTTGTAGTCTGGGGGTTTTCACGCATGTCTCGAGGCAAGCAAAGTAGGAGTGGTTATCTGGCTTGAATATGCATCATTCCTCCCATTCATCCATTTCCAACATTGAGTTGAGTTTGTGATGTCTCGAGCATCTCCGAGCTACAACCTAGGAGAGTTTCTTGGGGTGATAACATCAATTGGTGCCGTTGTCGGGGAGAGGAGATTGAAGCTTAGCTTCCCTGGGAGAACGACATAGTTCCATGCTTTGATGATAGACAAAGTCTGGACACATTTATATTTGTAATCATCTATTTAGCGACTCTACTGGAGAACCTACCTGGTGGCGACTCCACATTTCAGTTCTGGCTCAGTTTGTGAGGCATACTCGGAGAAATCCTCAAAAATCACTAGTTGACCCAGTGCCTGACCCTGAGAAGATTGCTAAGTAGAAGAAAACATCACAGAAAGGAGCATCAGGATCAGGTAAGCCTAAGAAAACTTATGCATCTCTGAAAGATAAGGTTATAGCTGAGGATATACAGTTTGAAGACTTAGAGCCCAGCATTGCTAGTCAGGAAATTCCTTCAGAGATTAATACAACTCCTTGTTCAGTTAGTTCCCCTTTGGATCCCAGTCCAAATAAATCCTCCCATACAATCCATCTATTTCCTTCATTTCTGTCATCTATTTCATTACTTCCGACCATTCAATCTGACAATAGCTTTCCACCTATCCCAGTCATGGCAGGCTAGCAATCTCCCACGAAGATGGAAAGAATCATAGCTGCTAGGTATGGACCCCTAGTCTTGCCTGTTCCTCTGAATGCCATGTGTACAGGAGAATATCATAAATATATGCCCAAATTCACTGGTACAGAGGGGGTAACGGCTGAAGAACACTTTGAATCTTTTTATAGTTATGCTGATAACTTAGATATCAATGAAGATGATGTGTGGATGAGAGTTTTTGTCCAGAGCCTTGATGGAGAGGCTAGGAAATGGTTCAGAGAATTGCCCCATAGGTCCATAACAAACATTGAGGCATTGGATGATGCATTCCTGAAGCAATGGGGAGATAGAAAAGACATGCTCTACTACCATACAGAGTTTGGAAACCTAAAGAGGGAGAATGGGGAATCTTTGCCTGGTTTTAATAAAAGATTTAACCATATGTATAGTAAGATACCAGCTGAAGTAAAGCCTACCCCAACCTCTGCCAAAATCACTTATGCTAATGCTTTTGACTCAGATTTCTGCCTGCTTTTGAGAGAAAGAAGATGTGCCACCCTAGCTGACATGCAGGATGCAGCACTCGAGGTGGAATCAAATATTATGGCTACAAAAAAGCTTAAAAGTCTTGCTGACAGAAGAAGGTAGAGAGGTGAGGCTTCTTCTTCCTCTGCTTCACCTTCAGAACCCAAATTAGATAAAATGGCTAAAATGATAGAGTCATTGGCTACTGAGATATCTAAGCTGAAAGTTGAGCAGAGTTCTGGGAAAGCAAGGTTTCAAAACACATTTGCTCCAAGAAATCCGAATCCATTCGGAAGAGCAAATGAACAATTGAAAATCATTCAAAGGGGTAAAGAAGCAAATGAAGAACGAAAAGTTAAGGCTCCTTTCCAGAATGTAGTCCTAGAGGAGGAGCACTTTGAAGAAGAGGATGAAATTCATTGCATGGAAGATAAAGGCAGTGCTACCTTTTTGACATTGGCTAAATATGAAGAGTCACTACTGTAGGACCAAACCAGTCAAGAGTGGGATAGAGAGGCTGTTTTGTAGACTGGTGAATGGCAAAGATATAATCTGAGGTCAAAAGCAAACAATGTCAAGGAGAGTCCTGCCCAAAAAGCTGTTGTCCAGAAAGAGTTGCAGAATATTAGACAGAAGAGGCCAGCAGCTGATCCAGTCATCCTCAAAGCACCAGCTCAAGAGGTAAGAGGTCCTGATAAGTCCCCTTCCCCTTTCAGTTTTGAGTCAGAAGTCCAGAAGTTAAAAATATCTGTGCCTCTGTTAGAACTTGTAAAGAGTGAAGTTTTTAGAAAGCCTATCCTTGATGCTTTTGAGCTAAAAGCCACACAAACCTCCACTGATTATGTCAATTTGCAAGATGACAAACTTGCAGTTGTGCTTAACCCTATGATTGAACCTGCTGATAATAATTCTCCATCATTTTATGTCTCCTTGACCATTCATGACAAAATCCTCCACAATTGCCTGCTAGACACAGGGGCCAGCCACAATTTGATGCCTAAAGATGTCATGGAAGAGTTAGGCCTTGACATCACCAGACCATATCATGAATTATTCTCATTTGATTCAAGAAAGGTGAAATGTCTGGGGTTGATTAAAGACCTAGCCATTACCTTGACTTAGTTGCCCATGAAGAGTATGATGATGGATATTTTGGTGGCAGATGTCCCTCCTAAGTTTGGCATGCTGCTATCTAGAGGATGGATTAAGAGACTAGGTGGGACACTACAGAATGATCTATCTTATGCCACTGTCCCAGTTTTTGGAGGGGAAATCAGGAGATTGTATAGAGAAGCACAACTGGCATACATCATCAGTGATGAGAAGAATCCTTCTAATCATCCCATTTATGCTGTGGACACCGAATTTGGAGCTTGTATTCTCCAAATTGAAGAATCCTAGAAGGCCTCAATGCAGATCAAGAAACCAGTCAATCAGGTCGAGGGGGAGCAGGGAAGTCTAGTTTGGGAGATGTTATTTGATGGAGCATGTTCCCGGGAGATTGCAGGAGCAGGGGTGGTGCTGATATCTCCAAAACAAGAAAGCACACATCTGTCTTTTAAGCTGGATTTTCAAGTCACGAACAATATAGCAGAGTATGAGGCTCTGATATTGGGGCTCAATGCAACTAAAGACAGAGGAATTAGAAACATAAAGGTGTTTGGAGATGCTGATCTGATCATTCAGCAAGTAAACAGAACATTTCAAGCGAAGCACCGAAGGCTGAAAGCATACAGAGATGATGTATGGAGGCTTAAAGATTCTTTTGATAATTTCTGTATCTCATACATCCCTAGAACCAAAAACCAACTTGTTGATTCCCTTGCTGTGTCTGCTAGCATGTTTATTCCCCCCATGCCTCCCAGACTAGTTTATAAAGTCCAAATGAAATATAGGCCATCCTTGCCTGATAATGTCCAGCATTGGAAATTTTTTGAAGATGATGATGAAGTGAATAGATTCCTACAAGTCATTGATGAATTTTCTGAAATGTAAATTGACCAAGAAAATGAAGCCTTGGAAGAAAGTCCCCAATCCCAGCTTAGAAGCAAAATTGGTAAAGATAGCATTGTTCAACTACCTAGCAATCACATACCTAAGGGTCTAATTCCATTAGAAAAGGTGTTTGACCAGAATGATGTGCCTTATAAGGCCGCCCAAAAAGAAGACCAATCTGCAGTCTATAAACATAATATAGGAAGTGCAGATCAGCCTAGATATGTAAATCTGTCCACTCATTTGTCGGCTGCCAAAAATGCTGAATACTGCAATTTAATGAAGCAATTTGCTGATGTTTTTGCCTGGGAATATAGTGACCTGAAAACATATGACAAAAAGATTATCCAGCATAAAATCCCTTTAGAGAAAGACACCATCCCTTAGCATAAGCTAAGACCAATAAATCCTTTGCTCCTTCCTCTGATTGAAAAAGAAATAAAGAAGTTACTGGCTGCCAAAATCATAGTCCCTCTCAGATACTCAGAATGGGTAGCCAACTTAGTGGTAGTGAGGAAGAAAAGTGGAGAAATCAGATTCTATGTTGATTTCAGAAACTTGAACAAATGCTCTAAAAAATACAATTACCCTCTGCCCAAGATGGAGCATTTGTTGTAGAAGGTCTTAGGAGCTAAAGTAATGTCTTTCTTGGACGGATTTTTAGGGTATAATCAGGTTGCTGTACATCCAGATGACCAAGAGAATACTGCATTCACCACTCCTTGGGGCACTTTTATGTATTCCAAGATGCCTTTTGGGTTGATGAATGCTAGAGCCACCTTTGAGAGAGCTATGGATATAGCATTTGTGGGGGAGAAGGATAAGTTCATCGTTATCTACCTAGACAATATAACAGTATACTCCAACAACCATAATGACCATTTGCAGCATTACAGAAAGTGTTCCTGAAGTGCAGAAGGTTTGGAATTTCAGTCGATCCCAAAAAATCGCAGTTTGATTTAGAAGAGGGCAAGCTGTTAGGACATGTTGTTTCTGTTGCAGGTGTCAAAATTGACCCAGAAAGAGTAAGAGCAATACAGACCTTGTCTGTCTCAAGATCAAAGAAAGATATCCAGTCCTTTTTGGGCAGAATACATTTTGTGAGGAGTTTTATTCCAAATTTTGCAGAACTTGTAAAGCCTATTACCTCCATGTTGAAAAAGAGGTCAGAGGTCAAATGGAATGATATAGCAAGAAGATCTTTTGAGTCCATTAAGAAAGCTATTATGGAGGCTCCTACTTTAATTAGCCCAGATTACAGCAAGGAGTTCCATATATTTTCTTTTGCCTATAATGACACCCTTGCAACAGTTTTATTGCAAGTAGATGAAGAAGGCTCAGAGCATCCAGTGGCATTCTTCAGCAAAACCTTAAGGGATGCTGAGCTGAGGTATGATATTATGGAGAAATAAGTATATGCTCTTATTAAACCTTTGAAGGCTTTCAGAATTATCCTGCATTCCAAGATAATTGCATATGTAACCTCTGCTTCAATAAAAGATGTCTTAACACAGCTTGATGCTGATGGAAGAAGGGTTAAATGGATTGCAAAGTTAATTGAATTTAATATAGAATTGAAGCCCACCAAGCTTGTTAGAGGTTAGGGACTTTCCAAGTTATTGGATGAAGAAAATTACAGAATGCTGGACATTAATCGCATGGGTACAATTGTAGAAAATGGTCAAACAGAGGAAGCAGCTGAACCAGGAAAAGAATAGTCATTAGCAGAAAATCTAGTTTCTTGTAATTGGTACTCTGCAATAGCTAAATTCTTGCTGAAGCTAGAAATCCCTCCAGGCCTTAGTTCAATCCAAGCCAGAATTGTTAAACTCAAGGCAGAAAAATATTGCATCTATGACAATCTACTCTATTGGAGGGATCCCTCTGGAATTCTTTTGATATGTCTGAATAAAGAACAATCCATTGAAGTCATGCAGCAGTTTCATTCCAGCATGTGTGGAGGACACCACTATTGGAAAACTATAGCCCACAAAATCCTTAGAGCTGGGTACTATTGGCCCACCTTGTTTTCTATTGTCTTTTCATTTGTTAAATCTTGTGACAGGTGCCAAACATTTGTAGGAAAGCAGCAATAGAAGTCCCTGCCCTTAAAACCAATACATGCAAATGGTCCTTTTCAGCAGTGGGGCTTGGATTTCATTGGAGAAATCAATCCACATTCCAGTGGCCAACACAGATGGATCTTAGTTGCCACTGATTACTTTACTAAGTGGATTGAAGCAATCCCTACCAGGAAGGTTGATCATAATGTGGTCATGAAGTTTTTGACAGAGAATATCTTCACCAGATTTGGGTGTCCACATAAATTAGCCACGGACAATGTAGTAGCCTTAAGGGCAAAGGAATTGGTGGACATGTGTGATTCAATGGGCATTAAGCTGGTTCATTCCACCTCATATTACCCTCAAGGCAACGGTTTAGCAGAATCTTTAAACAAAAGCCTGCTAAGGATAATTAAAAAGCTGTTGGAAGACAATAAAAAGAACTAGGATTCTAAGCTCAAATATGCGCTATGGGCTGACAGAGTAACCACCAAGAAATCCATAGGGAATTCTCCATTTAGGCTGGTATATGGCACGAATCTGTATTCCCGATTCAGTTAACTCTCCCTGTGGCAAAGTTCCTACAAGAAGAATAGAATGAGGAAGAAGACATGGAAAAAAGGATCACTGATTTAGCAGAGGTACATCAAATCAGAGAATAGCTGGCTGAGAAGTCAGCAACACGTCAAAAGAATATCAAGGAAGCTTTTGATAGAAAGATAAAAACAGATAATTTTCAGGTTGGAGACTTGGTTCTTAAGTGGGATGAATTGAAAGAAGAGAAACACAACCATGGGAAGTTTGATGCCTTCTGGATAGGGCCTTTTATTATTTCTCAAATCCCGGGGAACAATACCTTCATGCTGAAAAGTATGGGAGGAGAAATAGTTTTTGATGACCCAGTTAACGGGCGTTTTCTGAAAATTTATGTTATTTAAGGTCTTTAGCCTTAAAGTTGTAAATAGGTTGCTTTATCAGTTTTAGTATAGGCTCAATTAGACTCCATGCCCAATGGAACACTAGGAAATTTTGCTAATTTGTTTTCACCGGAAAGGCATTGGTCTACAAGTTCTTGAGACCTCACAGGGAGGATCTCATCCCCAAAAGGAGCCAGTGTTAGCTCTGCTACATATTGGGACACTTTGAAGGTCAAATGCAGGCCTGGCCGGGTTGTTATGGCTAAAAAGGGACTTGCATCAGTCACCCTCCCCATTCTCCTTCACTCCGCTACACTCTCATAACCCCTGCTACCCCCGCATTGCCTCTAAAACCCTGTATAAACCCATTTTCCCTCAGGACCCCAGGTGCAGAGTTTAAACCATCATATGACCGTAACCGCATGACCGCGAGCCTTCGCAGATTCTTTCCCTGTCACATCCGACATAAATTCGCGTGATCGAACCCGCGCCGTCCGATCATCTCCGCCGTGATCAAACGGTAGTTGCTCCTCCCGCGCCTTCGAACTGCCCACACGTTAACTTGCGATCAAGCAGCTTTCGTCACGTCCCGTCTGCCACGCGTCACTTGATGATAGGTATCATTCGGCGTGTACGATTACCTCCTGACCCCCAATAGCGGTGCGATAAATACCACTCATTGCCAAAGCCGTCCTCCCCGCTCATTAAACTCCGCACATCTTTTCCGCCCAATGATTGTCGGATCCACCGCGTCCAGATCCAACGGCTCACGAACCCTCGCTCCCGCTTTTGCCCGATACCTCCCGCTGAGAGATCTCTGCCGTTCATGCATTTGATCCAATGGCTAATACCTATTCTCTGCCTTGCCCGTACATCCGCCATGCAGTCCTCTCATCCTGATCACACCGTGCACCCGAAGGACAAAGGCGATCACCTACCAGTACCTGACACATTTCATCTTCAACAACTGCATTCAAGAAATAGTATGGCTGAGGAAAAAAGGACAGAACCCGAGCAGGTAAACACATTCAGCAGTTATGGAATTCTATCCTCTACAACACTCCACCTGCTCGAGAAGTACAATAGAGCATCCAAAGAAAATCAATTTTGTTCACTTCAGCAAGCAATTACACTCAGAAGTTCTTCCAGGTAGTTAAAGTGGTTGGTGGTCCATTATGGCCCCTCCACGCCTAGGATAGTAGGACATTTTTGTAATCAAACTCTATATATACCCAAAAAACAGATGTAATGAGGGTTGATGGTTGTTGTTTTGATGTAAGGTTAAACTTTTGGAGACTATAACTGCTTTGATACTTGTAATGTCTCGTCTTCATTTTCAGCTAATAGAAGCTTCTTTGCTGTTAATTGCTTACTTTCCATCTCTTTTCTGTTCCAGGCTGTGCTTGATAGGCATTCTTCCTAAACTGTTGATGTTTAGCATTAGAGGGGCTGTCATCCCACCTCTGTGTTTGAATCTCGTATGTATTAGTGAATGTATTAATCAGGTTTCTTTTCACTCAGTGACAGAGAGTTGTCATCCTATCCGTTCACTAGGGAATTATATTTGCAGACCTTTTTACTAGTTGCAGCCAGCCATCACAGGGTCCTGTGCATCTGCTGTTGTGGTCAGTATTCTCCATATTCACCCAATCCATAAATTGTGAGTAATTGGTGGTCTAAATCCTTGTAGTCTGGGGGTGTTCACGCATGTCTAGAGTCAAGCAAAGTAGGAGTGGTTATCTGGCTTGAATATGCATCATTCCTCCCATTCATCCATTTCCAACATTGAGTTGAGTTTGTGATGTCCCGAGCATCTTCGAGCTACAACCTAGGAGAGTTTCTTGGGGTGATAACATATCTCATTGTGAGCATCTTGTTTAGAGAGATTATTATTACTTCGAGAAAGCAAGTGATAGCTTCAAAATACCATTATTTGATTTAGTGAATGCTTCTTGTAATTGTGCACTTCAATATTTCTACTAAATATTCAGAAGCTCATTGAGCTAGGAAATAATTTCATGCATGTATTGTTAAGAGTTGTGAGACTCATCTCTTAATGATTTGATGGTATGTGTTTGCTTTTGTATATTGTAAGGATAAAGAACTAGTGCATTGCTTCCAACACACATCTTGTTTTAAGTTGTATGTTATTTATGTTTTAAGAATCATTGTTGATTGCGAACTTCTTTTCAATCGTTAAATGAGTCATTCTTTTTACATGCATATTTATCAAAGTATGCTAACATTCTTATTTTAAAGGTTCATGTCATTTATCTTGATTATGGTCATGTTTTGTGCATATTACTTGTAAAGTGCTTCACAAATCTATTTAACTTGTGTTCATCAAAAGTTGTATTAGTTTTCTTAAGCGTTGCTCATTTTGTCCAAAGAATGTCTTAAATCAAACTAGATGGTAGTCAAAACGATATACTGGATGGGACTCTTATTTGAAATGGTGTAGGGCTTAATTGGGACTTTGCACATGAGAGATTGCCTTATTTTTGGTGGAACATTTGCGCCCATCAACAAATTTGGCGCAAGAAGGATGGTTGCCATTATATGGTAGGATGATTTCCACATTATTTCCTTGAGACATCTAAGCAATCCAATAAGCAGACAGGTTCCCCTCCATAAAATCCTCTTTAAATTGAAGAACCACCTCCGCATGGTACTAGCATGTGTTTGAAGTTACTTAAGATTAGCTAAGATTTCTATTCCCTTTCATGCGTGAATGCACAAGGAAGCTTGGAATCCTTTTGGTTACCCCTATCTTACCCCATAAGCATTCAAGCAAACCATATACAACTTGTCATGGTGTGTTAGTTAGTACAATATATGTATTGGTTAATGCCTCTTTGGGCGATTTGGTAGGTTCTGCTAAAAGGAGTTCAAAAGAAGGTAACGAAGGACCAACCAATTTTGAAAATATGGAGGGAAACTGAAAATTTTGATAATCCAGAAAACGAAGGAAATCTTAGAATGAGAATGAGAGCTTATATTCAAAGAGTGAAAAAAGAGAAAAACAACAATATGGCTTACTTCCAACAACTAGTCTGGATGGCCCAAGGGGCACTTAATCTACTATGTATCCTACATCCTTTGCCTCATCATCTAGAGATTTTTCTGACAAAGTTCGACCCAAATAACTCTACTACTGCAGAAGACCATGTTAGCAAATTTTATTTGCAACTAAGATTATTGGATTTTCAGTATGATGATGTGGCTTATAGGATTTTCCCTTAAAAACTTGAGAACAAAGCCTCAACATGGTATCATAGTCTCTTGGTAGGTTCGATTACGAACTGGGGAGAGTTCAAGAAGGATTTTTTGGAGAAGTTTGCAAAGGAGAAGACACCAACTATGTTGTTGAAAGAATTGAGTAACCTTTATATGGGGAATAAAGAGAAGGTAAAGGATTTATTGCTTTACAAATATCCTGAATAAGTTTCTTGCATACGTCCCACCACATAATTCTATTACATCTTATTATTATACTACATCCCTACCAACTAATATCGTTATGTTCGTCAAAAAGGATAACAAAGGCACATTGGAAGAAAATTTTAGTGGAGATTTAACAGTGGAGGAAGATCTCAAATCCATTGGAATAATTAGTGCACAAGAAGATTCAAAGACTACCGATAAGAAATCTCAAGCTTCTTCTAGTAAATATTATGATAAAGATGCTTTTGATTTAGATAGCTTAACAAAATCTCTCAAGTAATTGACGTATGAAGTGTTTGACCTCAAGAGAAATACCAGTGAAAGTTCTTATAGTACTAAATCATTCAAACCTTTATTCAAAAATATAAAGAAACAACCGGCTAAGTCGGTGCAAAACTCCAACGTGGTTCTTGATGTGGAAGAGTTGGGCATGGATAATTATTGCACTTTTCATCAAGAAGCACAATCTAAGAAAAAATGCCAATAATCGCTACATAACATGATCATGATGGTAATAAAGTAATTGACCATTAAATATAAACTAGACCAGTCAAAAGAAGAAGAAGAAGAGGGTTCAACACCTGAAGATAATGTTGATGTTGGGTCACCCATATTGACATTAAATGTAATTAGAGGTAGTGAACCCCAATCAGTTTGTGAAGTTTTGGTCAAAGAATCTCCTCCAGCCAACCTTATAAAGACATACAATTTGAGGAGCAAGGAACCAGTGGTTGAGCCTACTCTAGATGATATTAAGAAGGAATTTCTAAGAAGAATCCTTCCCCCTAAGGATGCTACTCAAAATTCAATTCCTAAATCTTCAATTGATCAAGATTTGAAGAGTACCTCAAGAAATATTAAGAGTAATTCCAATACACCTGAGGCAACTAACAAGTTTTCTCAACCAACATCCTTGGCCAAGTCATGTAATGATGAAAGTGTATCTTGTGAAATGGATTACAACATCATAGAAGATTTGAAGAGAGCCTAGGGTAATATATCACTTTTCAAAGTAGCTAAGTTTCCTAGGCAAAGAGAATTGATTTTTATGACTTTTGCATCAATACCTTCAACAAGAAAAACCATTTCTTCTTCCAGGGATTCATCTTCTAGTAAATCTAAAGCCATGGTAAATATTGAATCGATTGTGAATGTGACCAAATGTTAATTTGAGAACATTAGTGCCTCCATTTTCGTTAACCTTTGAAATATTTAATGTTGAAGAATCTAAGGCAAGATGACATTAATTATTCTTATAACTATGATAAATGCTTGTGATTTCTTTTTACTTATTAGGATTATCTTCTTCTTCTTATTATTATAGCGTGTTCTTCAATCATCAAACAACTACCAAAACAAGAAGATAAAAAAGATACAAGTACACAAGATGTAGGATCCAAGCCAGGGCAAAACCTCTCCTCTTAAGAGGAAAACCCTTAAATCTCTTTTTATAGATTCTTTATTGATGAATACAAAGACCCTTGACCAACACTAAAGCCCTTCCAAGGCCAAGATCAACTTCTTAAGAATATGATTGCTTCACTACTTTCCAAATCCGGCAAAATCTCTTCCAAAAACACTACTTTGACCTCCAGCCACAACTTTTCATCCCTAACTGCAGATCTGCAACTCTGCCCCCCTGACAACAGCTGCTACTTCACACAAGTGGACTAGAACTGCTTCTTCTTTGCCTCTAGCTACCTCACTTGACCTAATTTCTCTTCTGGATCTAGAAGGAGACTTTTTTTGCCCTTCCTTCGGCTCTTTTTCACCATATCAAACCTCCTCAACGAAACCATAACTTGAGAGTAGAAACCCTAGCGAAAATTTGCAAAATTTCAGCCCTCTTCTCTGCATGAGTGGAGAGAAAGAGAGAGAGAGGAACCCAAAACACTTCTTATCCTTCTTCTACCTTCTTTGCTGCCCTATTTTGCTTCTTCCTTCGCATAAGAGAGAGGAATGAATGTGTCCAAGTGAGGTCAAATTGTCTCCTATATATGGGTCTTCCACGGGTACGAATTCCAGCTTCTAGGCCGACTTGACAGGCTAGCAAGCTGACTTGGTCTTAAAAGGCTCAGTAAAATACAAAAATAATTCTTTTTACAATTTACAAGATGCCTAATGGAGTCTTCATATTATGGAAATGTCCCTATTTGACTTCTTGACCTAGGACAACCCTAGAAGCACTTTCAATTAGTGCTTGACCTATAAAACAAATTTCTTGGGCAAGAAACCCAAGCTCAATCATAATAATAATAATAATAATAATAATTTTTCTTTCTTTTACAAAATAAAAGAATCAAAAGTACATTTCATATTTATGAATATTGAACCTAGTTACACTTTCTTCAACACTCCCTCTTAACTAGGGAGGTATTCATAAATGGTACATGGCTATTCTCAATACTGAAGAGATCTCATAAGAAGAGTCAGACTAGTAATCCATCTGTATAGCATCATTATAACCAACATTGTCACATAGAAAGGCCTTGACTAACAACTTTATCTCTCAATAGATTAGAGCACATTGTTGGTGAGACCAATGATTATGGACACCTTCATCATTATCTCTCAAGGTACATACCCACCCAGGTGTTCACCGAGTATGACCTTCTAGGACTATTCTTATCTTGGGTCCCCAACCCTCAAAGAATATTGGTTCTCTTGCCTACTCTTATCTTGGATGCCCTACCACATCCTCAAAGAGTATCAAATGCCATATGATTACTCAATCCTCCATTCTTTCTTCCAAAATGAAGACAAGAATGATGTGTCTATCTCTCCCTCTCAACTAGGGAAGATATGCCAACCAATCTAAGCTTGTTTCTAAAATACACAAAATTCTTATTGGGAAGATATTTTTTCAAAATATCAACATTTTTATCATCATTGGGGATATACTCCAGCTTCAGTACACCATCTTGTACCAAGTTTCGAATGTAGTGGTACTTGTTTTTAATGTGCTTCGTCTTTCGATGAAATATCGGGTCCTTAGATAGTCTTATACAACTGGTATTATCACAATGTATTATGGTAGGGTCCAACGGTCCTACAAACAGATCATATAACATCTTCCTTAACCAGACCGCTTCCCTGCTCACTTCACAGGCTGCAATGTACTCGACCTCAACACTACTCAAATCCATTGTCTCTTTCTTTCTGCTCATCTAAGAGACCATGGAGGATCCCAAGATAAAACATCCTCTTGTAGTGCTTCTTCCATCCTTCTCGCTTCCTCCCCAATCGAAATCAGTAAATCCTTCTAGATGAACATATTTTCCTTTTTCATACTTTAGGCAGTAGTGGATGGTTCCCTGCAGATATCTCATTATATGCTTGGCAACTATCCAATGATCATGTATAGGCTCCATCTGAAATTGACTGAGAACATTTACTGCAAAACATATGTCTGACCAAGTATTCACCAAATACATCAGGGAGCCAATCAGTTGTCTATACTTAGTAGGATCCACTGGACTAGATTCATAATTCCTTAACATTTTCAAGTTTGTGATCATCGGAGTTGTCATGGGTTTGCATTCCATCATATCAAACCTTTTCAATAGCTTGATCACATACTTTCCTTGTCCCAGGAATATTTCATTTGGTTCCTGCCAGACTTCCAGTCCCAAATAATAATGCATAAGTCCTAGATCCTTCATATCAAATTTGGCTGCCAACATTTTCTTACACTCTTGAATTATTTCTTCATTACCAGTTAATATAAGATCATCTACATATAGAAGAATGATGACAAGTTCATCATTCTCTACTTTGATGTAGAGATTGGGATCTGTCATGCTTTTCCTAAAACCCAACCTTTGCAAGTATGCATCCATTCTAGCATACCATGCCCTAGGAGCTTGCTTGAGGCCATAAAGTGCCTTCTTCAATCTGCGTACATGAGTTTCTCTACCCTTTACTTCTAATCCCAATGGTTTTTCTATGTAGACTTCTTCATCTATGGTATTATTCAAGAATGTTGTTTTGACATCCATTTGATGTGCCTTCCATCCTATTGATGCTACCAGAGATATTAGAGATCAAATCGTGGTATACCTTGTTGTGGGAGCAAAGGTTTCTTCATAGTCAATGCCTTCTTCCTGAGAGAAGCCTCGAGCCATGAATCTAGCCTTGAATTTATCTATGCTTCCATCTGTAGCATGCTTGATCTTATACAACCACTTAGAGGTTACCACTAATTTGTTTTCTGGTCTTGGAACAATTTCCCAGACTCCATTCTTCATGTAGAAGTTTTGACTGTAGATTAACCTGATAATGCAATATAACTAAAGCAAAATACTTTAATCTACTTCTGCAATCAATTTTGCGGAAGCTTAAAAGATCTGAGCAAGATCAAGCTGAACACATATAACCAGAAGAAGAATCAATGCACATGAAACATAGAAGAATACTCAGGGGAAAGCCTCAGCTAAAAACCCCACTATCTGTATTACCATACAAGTGGAAATATATCAGGATTACACAAATCCTTAGCTCTCACAGCTAGCCATCTCTCAGTACAATCCCTCACAGATGCTCACAGACATAATAGACTGCTCATAAGACTTCTCTTCAGCCCTCCAAGCTCCTATTTCCTTGCGTTGTTTCTCTTGGGTGATCCTACTATTACCAAGTGTAACACTGATCACTCACACTGATCTCACACCCTGTACAATTGTGCAATCCTCAAGGAATGAATTCCTTCTGCATGCATGAGTTTTGTTTATAGGAAAACACATGAAACTGATAGTACACTATCCCTGTCTTTAATCTCAACTAGGTCTTTCTCAGAATAGACATGCATGAGTTACTGATGAGAGAATCTTTTGTTATCTGGAGTACACTAGTTGGATGCATGCATGCATTAACTGACTGAACTCACAATTAGTTCCTCAAACAGTTTGGAACTAATTTAACTAGACTTAACTCGGTAAACTGAGCTAACTAATTACAACTCAATATTATCTCCTTAATTTAAGGGATAACTGTTGCATGACTTCACAACGACTTCTAACTTGAATTTCTCAAACTAATCAACTCAAGATGAATTAATTAACTATTTTTCAAGTAGCTCGTGAGACTAAATTCGAATTTTAATTCAAGGACAAATTAAAATTGGAATATTCTTGTTGCCACATTTCAACACTCCCTCTCAACAAGAAAGGGATTATCTGTCACCCCGATCCTGCCTCTATGGAACTCGAATTTACACTTTGACAATGCCTTTGTCAAAATGTCAGCATCTTGTTCCTTGGTTGAAATATACTGCAACAACATGATCCTCCTTGCTACATAGTCTCTGAGATGATGATACTGGATATCGATGTGCTTGGACCTATCATGAAATACCGGATTCTCAGAGAGTTTGATACAACTCTAATTATCACAATAGATCATAGTTAGATCCATCCTCTGATAAAACAAACCAACTAGAATTTTCTGCATCCAGATGGCCTCACATGCTGCTTGACTTACAGCCATGTATTTGACATCTGCCGTGCTGAGTGCAACCGCCCTCTGTTTCCTGCTATACCAAGAAACTGCCGTCGAAGCAAGGTTGAAAATCCCTCCTGATGTGCTCTTCCGATCTGATGGACTCCCTACCCAATCTGCATCATTGAAGCCCTGTAGCTTCACTCCCTCTGTCCATCTGTACCATAATCCATACTGAGATGTGCCTCTGAGGTATCTCAAGACATGATTTTCCGCCTTCCAAAACATCTTAGTAGGTTGAACCATAGCTTGACTCAATTGGTTCACAACATAGCACAAATCTGGTTGTGCGTTCACTATGTACATCAGTGAACCCACAAGCTGCCTGTACATAGTAGCCTCTACTACTTCTCCTGAAGTAGCATCCTCCTTCCTCTAGTTACCTGCTAGAGGAGTCTGCATGGGCTTGCACTTCTCCATGTGGAATCTCCTGAGTATCTCATTGGCATACTTGCCCTGAGACACAAACAACTCCCCATCCTTCTACCACACTTCCATGCTAAGGAAGTAATGCATGAGACCCATGTCTTTCATCTCGAATTCTCTTGCAAGGTCCTCCTTGCAAGACATGATCAAATGATCATCACCTATCAATATGAGATCATCAACATAATGTACAATGATCAAATGTTTACCTTTCACCATGATGTGGTACAGGTTCGCATCCGCTTCACTCTTTGTGAAGCCCAACTGGGTGAAGTAGTTGCCTATCTTGGTGTACCAAGCACGAGGTGCTTGCTTCAACCCGTACAAAGCTCTCTTGAGTCGGCACACATGCGACTCACGATCGAAGGTCTCAAAACCTTCCGGCTGCTCTATGTACACCTCTTTCTCAATTCGGCCATTGAGGAATGCAGTCTTCACATCCATTTGATGGATCTTCCAATCCATCTGTGCTGATGGTGCCAACATAGATCTGATAGATGAGTACCTTGCGACAGGAGCAAAAGTCTCATCATAGTCAATCCCCTCAACTTGTGAAAAGCCACGGGCAAAAAATCTTGCCTTATGCTTCTCCACACTACCATCAACAGCTTGCTTTACCTTGTAAAGCCAATGGGAACTCACAACTGACTTGTTCTCCGGTCTCGGAACCACGTCCCAAACACTCTTAAAAACTATGGAGTCATACTCCTCACCATAGAATCAACCCAAAATGGCTACTACACTGCTTTCTCAAAGGAAGATGGCTCGGTCTCAACACATTCCCCAATAAGGGCCATGTATCCAGTGTACCTCTCAGGTGACCTCCTCTATCTGCGCTGAGAAGATGGTTCTCCCATATTCTCTCTCGCATCCAACAACAATCTGTCAGCTTCTCTTGTGCGCTTTCGTCCATCTCTAGAATACTCTACTTGAGTTGATGTCTCCACTCCTGGAACCTATGCATGCGGTTGCTCCACATCAGTCTAAGGCTCCTCCTCCTTAGGAACCAACAGTTCCTCCATAGCCTGTAGTTGGAGCTCCCTCAAGGGAAACTCGCATGGTCTCCTGCTCATCAAACTTGAGATCTTTGTGAACCATTGTCCTCTGACTGGTAGGAAAGTTCACCTGATAGTTGTGGGGTGTATCAGTGTACCCCACAAGTATCCCCAACTTGGCTGTTGGCTCAAGCTTCTTCCGTGCATCCTTTGTCACATGACAATATACCGATGAGCCGAAGATCTTGAAGTGACCCACATCTGGTCTCTTATCGGAGAAAGCTTCGTCTGGTGTCTTCATCCCAAGTATGCAATGTGGGCTTCTATTCTACAAATAGACCACTGTGTTGCATGCCTCAGCCCACAAGTGAAGTGGTAGGCCTTGATCATGTAGCATTGCCCGTGCTGCCCCTACAATTGTTCTGTTCTTCCTTTCAGCCACCCCATTCTGTTGTGGGTTATGAGGTGCCGTCAACTCTCATTTAATTCCTTCCACTACATGGAAGTCCTTAAACTCTTGAGAGACATATTCTCCACCGTTGTCGCTTCTCAAGGCCTTGATCTTCTTCCCTAATTCTTTCTCAACCAAAGCTTTGAACTCAAAAAACTTTGAGAAGGTTTGGTCCTTCTTTTGCATGAAATAAATCCAACATTTACGAGAATAATCATCAATGAAAATCACATAATACCTTTGCTTCGCTGTGGATGCCGTCGATAGTAGTCCACACAAATCAGTATGAACTCGCTCTAAGATCGCTTCTGCTCGACTGTCTCGATCATGAAAGGAAGACATGGCATACTTTCCCAACGTACAACCTTTGCATGTGTCAACTTGCTCAAATTTACCTTTGGGAAGTCCTGTAGATATCTGCTACATTATCTTCAAGGCCCCATGATGCAAATGGCCCAACCACCTATGCCATAACTCGTAAATGTCTTCGCTTTGGACCAATTCTTCTTTCGAACTCAATGTTGCACAATCATCTACCTCTAGTTTATAGAGATTCTTCATCGAATCCTAATCTTCTTGGTCTAACCTGTGGCTATGTGTCTTAGGAATGCCTTTCCTTTATTGAAGAAAACATTGTAGCCTTTGTCCTCCAACATCGTGACAAATACCAAGTTCTTCTTCAGTCCAGGCACATACTTTACATCTGTCAAGGTGAGAGGAGCTCCATGCTCCCTCTGAAAAGCAACCGTGCCCACTCCTGAAACACTGTACTTTCCATCGTCACCCATCTCTATGCGCATCTTGAGGTCTTTCTCCTCCAAGGTATTGAATAAAATTTTATCGCCGATCATGTGGAATGAGGCTCCACTGTCAAGATACCAAACACAACCCACCATTGATGACACCATGCATGCAATGAGGGTAAAGTCCATTTCGAACTGAGAGGCTAATGCCTCACCTTCCAATCCTTTTGTGGATCCCTTCTTGGACTTCTTCGATGGGAAATTAGTTGCATAATGTCCCATCTCGTGACAATTAAAGCATCTCACTTTAGACTTGTCACCCTTCTTCCCTCCATGAGAAGAATTCGATTTGGAATGGGAAGCCTTCCCCTTCCCTTTCCTTGCCTTACTTTCTAAGGCCAGATTTTCTTCATCATCATTCTTTGATGAAGAACCATCTCGTGTGCTCCTCCTGATCTCCTCCTGCATCAGATTCGACCACAGTCGTTCCCAATCCGACAGTTTCTCCCTTCCATTCATAGAGTCCTGGTAGCTATTCCAACTCTTTGGAAGGCCAAGGAGAGTGAGGCTCACCATATCATCATCGACAATAGTTATTCCCACACTACCAAGCTCATCTTTGTAGGTGGTGAGCTTGTTTAGATATGTGGAAATAGTATCGCCCTTCTCCATCTTGATTTTCCGAAGCTTATCCTTGAGTGCCAATTTCCTCTTGTCACTACTATTCTGGTAGAGGTCTTTCAATGTCTTCCACATTGAAAATGGAGTATCCTTCCCATGGAGACTCGAGACAATATGGTCTCGAACTCCCTCCAGGATGATTCGTCTCACCTTTGCCACACACTTTGCACTCAGCCAACTCTTGTGCATTAGCTGTAGCTGGCTTTGGGATTTCGTGATCAATGAAATCCTTCAAGCCATTGTTTTCTAATACAACTTCCATTCTATCTTTCCATGTTATGTAATACAAGCTGCCTTCCAAGGCATACTCGTGTCTCAAGCCATAGAACACCATCAACCAACCTAAAGTATGATATGAATTCGATTTGCACCTGCAACCCCGAACTTCAAACTTCGAATTCTCTTCTCAGTATACTGTCACAGCTCCGATAACCTTTGCTCTGATACCATGTAGAAATTTTGACTGTAGATCAACCCAATAATGCAATATAACTAAAGTAAAATACTTTAATATACTTCTACAATCAATTTTGCGGAAGCTTAAAATATCTGAGCAAGATCAAGCTGAACACATATAACTAGAAGAAGAATCAATGCACATGAAACACAGAAGAATACTCAGGGGAAAGCCTCAGCTAAAAACCCCACTATCTGTATTATCATACAAGTGGAAATATATCAGGATTACACAAAGCCTTAGCTCTCACAACTAACCAGCTCTCTGTACAATCCCTCACAGATGCTCACAGAAAAAATAGACTTCTCATAAGCCTTCTCCTCTACCCTCCAAGCTCCTATTTCCTTGTGCTGTTTCTCCTGGGTGATCCTACTGTTACCAAGTGTAACACTGATCACTCACATTGATCTCACACCCTGTAAAACTGCGCAATCCTCAAGGAATGAATTCCTTCTGCATGCATGAGTTTTGTTTATAGGAAAACACATGCAACTGATAGTACATTATCCTTGTCTTTAATCTCAACTAGGTCTTTCTCATAATAGACATGCATGAGTTACTGATGAGAGAATCTTCAATTATCTGGAGTACACTAGTTGGATGCATGCATGCATTAACTGACTGAACTCACAATTAGTTCCTCAAACAGTTTGGAACTAATTTAACTAGACTTAACTCAGTAAACTGAGCTAATAGTTACAACTCAAATACAACTCAATCTTATCTCCTTAATTTAAGGGATAACTGTTTCATGACTTCAAAAAGACTTCAAACTTGAATTTCTCCAACCAATTAACTCAAGATGAATTAATTAATTATTTTTCAAGAAGTTGGTGAGACTAAATTCAAATTTTAATTCAAGGACAAATTAAAATTTGAATATTCTTGTTGCCACATTTCAACACTTCATAATAGATTGGTATTCCTCATTTATTTCATTCTTCCGTTGTTGATGTTTGGCTGCTTCTTTGAAAGTGGAAGGTTCATCTTCAATGAGCTTCGATATGTACACTACATATCCTGAATATCTTTTTGATTTCTTTCTCTCCCTAAATCTTCCTCTTACGGCATGGCCTTCTCCTTCTTGAAGTGTAGAAGTTAACCAGTTAGGTATCTTTCTTCTTTCAGGGAGAGTGATTAGTACATTGGGACCTTCTTCTTCATGATGAGAGACTTCTTCTTCCTTACTGACTTCTTTCTCAAACATAGGAAGATCCTCCTCATCAGAATTGGATGGGAGATCTTTGGATTTCTTGAAGTCGACACTCTCATAAAAAATTACATCTCTCCTTACTTCTATTTGATGTCCTTCCTTTATGTAGATCTTGTAAGCCTTGGAAGAGTTTCTATATCCAATGAATATTCCTTTCTTTCTTGCGGGATCTAACTTCTTTCTTTTATCCTTGGGAATGTGAATATATGCAGGACACCCAAATATCTGGAGATGTTCAATATTTGGTTTCTTCCCACAGAAGACTTCTTCTAGAGTTATATTTACAAGTGACCTGTGAGGACTTCTATTTTGGATGTATATTACAGTCTTCGTTGCTTCTCCCCATAGAAATTTTGGTAGATCTTGATCATGGAGCATAGCCTTGACACTTTCTTCTATAGCTCTATTCTTTCGTTCAACTACTCCATTCTGCTCAGGATTGTATGGAACTATAAGCTCCCTCTTAATCCTAGCCTCCTTATAGAAAGAAATGAGTTCTTTGGAAGTATACTCACCTCCATTATCTGACCTTAGAATCTTTATCTTTCTTTCTATAAGATTTTCTACCTTTGCCTTGAATTCTTGAAATTTTATTAATACTTCGTCCTTGGATTTAAGTAAATAAACCCAAGTTTTTCATGAATGATCATAAATGAAAGTAACATAATATAGATGACCTCCAAGTGATTTAGACATGGGACCACATACATCAGAGTGGATGAGATCTAGAATCTCTTGAGCTCTAGATGTACTATTTGCAAATGGTTTCTTTGCATTCTTTCCTAGAGCACAACCTTTGCAGACTCCTTCATGGTCTTCTTTGAGATTTGGTATCCCATTTACAATGGATTTTAGAGTTGGCAAGATCTTGTAATGAAGATGGCCCAATCTTCTATGCCAAAGTTCACATAGACTTATCTCAATGTGGACAAGTGCTTGATTTAGAGGAGATGAGAGTTTGTAGAGTCTTCCTTCTCGAATTCCAATGGTTCTAGCTTTCTCAATGCTAGAATATTTAGCCCAAACCATTACTTTACCATCTATAAAAGCAACTCTACCTCCTTTTTCTTCTAATGATGAAACAAAAATAAGATTTTTGCACAAAATTGGGACATAAAGAATGTTGCTGAGATGAATGTCATCTCCTCCTTCCAGCTCAATTGATGTAGATCCAACATTAGAGGAAATTTCAACTCAAAAAGAAAAAATTAAGAAATTAATAAAATAATTCCATGTAGACAATTTTTTTAATATATCACTTTTATTATTTTACTTTTTTTCGAAATTAGCCAAATAAATGTGACGTTTATCAAAATAATAGGTTATGTAATTTTTCTTTATATTAATTTATTAGCAGTATTTAATAAAATTTAAATTAGATTTTTTTATTGTTTTTAATTTAATTAAAATTAAATCTAAATTTAAATGATATATATATATATATATATATATATATATATATATATATATATATATATATATATATATATATATATATATATATATATATATATAATTTAAATTAGTTGCGCATCATTAAAAATAAGTAACAATATATTATATTTAAATTAATTTATTAACACAAAATTTAATAAAATTTAAATTAAAAAAGTGAATTCAAAATTTAAATTTAATTTAACCAAATAAACACACTTTTATCAAATAATAGTACATATATTTTATATTTAAATTAATTTGTTTATACAATATTTAATAAAAATTAAATTAAAAAAGTAAACCTAAAATCTAAATTAGTTACATGTCATAAAAAAATATTATGGATACTATAACTTTTATAGAATAAGATATTAATTTTATTTTAAATATTTAATGTAGTTTGGGTCACTTGGGCACTATTCACGCTTAAGATAGGTAAATTGTATTATTAAAAAATTTGTCAATGCCTAGTCACACATGTATCTCTTTTGAATTTTAAAGGATTTTGATTGGCTCACACATTATGACATGGAAATCCAATGTTAACCTTTTAAAATAAAATTTCCTCTAATGTACCTTAACCAAATAGCTTTTTCTGTCACCAAGCTCCAGAGAGTATGAGGACTTCCCTTTAGATAGGGTTTTGAGTTGCTTTTGATTTCCAGTCATGTGTCTTGAAGCTCCACTATCTATCACCCATATATTTTCATATTGAAATGTTCAGGTGAGGGTTGAGAACAAACTTTCATTCTTTGAAGATTTGAGATTTTTGGAAGAGAAGAGACTATTCCATACTGCCTTAAAACTTTGCTTGATGAGACTTGCTAATGATGAACACGTATTTTCAAGATTATTCATTAATAGAGTTTGCCTTCTTCATGCCTTGTGCAAACCATAGCTTTGATACCATGTTGAAGAATCTAAGTCAACTTGACATTAATGATTCTTCTAACTATGATAACTACATATGATGTATTTTTACTTGTTAGGATTATCTTCTTCTTCTTCTTATTATAGTGTGTTCTTCAATCATCAAACAACTACCAAAACAAGAAGATCAACAAGATACAAGTACACAATATGTAGGCTCCAAGCTAGGGAAAAACATCTCCTCTTAAGAGGAAAATCCTTCAATCTCTTCTTATAGAATCTTTATTGATGAATACCAAGACCCTTGACCAACACTGAAGCCCTTCCAAGACCAATATCAACTTCTCAAGAATTTTCTTGCTTCATTGCTTTCCAAACTCAGTAGAATCCCTTTTAGCAACACTAATTCGACTTCCAGCCACAACTTTTCGGCCCTAACTGCAGATCTGCAACTTTGCCCCCCGGCAGCAGCTGCTACTTCACACGTGTGGGCTAGAACTGCTTCTTTTTTGCCTCCAACTGCATTGATTGACTTAATTTGTCTTTTGGATCTAGAAGAGGACTTTGTTGGCCCTTCCTTTAGCTCTTTTTCACCATATCAAACCTCCAAAATGAAACCCTAGTACGAAAATAGAAGCCCTAGCGAAAAGCTATAGAATTTCAGCCCTCTTCTTCACACGTGTGGAGAGAAAGAGACAAAGGAACCCAAAACATGTCTTCTCCTTCTTCTGCCTTCTTCACTACCCTATTCTGCTTCTTCCTTTGCATAAGAGAGAGGAATAAATGTGTCCAAGTGAAGTCGAATTGTCTCCAATATAGGTCTTCTAGGGGTAGGAATTCCAGATTCTAAGCCGACTTGACTGGCTTACAGGGCGACTTGGTCTTGGAAGGCTCAGTAAAATACAAAAATAATTCTTTTTACAATTTATAAGATGCCTGATGGTGTCTTCATATTATGACGATGTTCCTATTTGACTTCTTGACCTAGGAAAACCCTAGAAGCACTTTCAATTAGTGCTTGACCTATAAAACAAATTTCTTGGGCAAGAAACCCAAGCTCAATAATAATAATAATCATTTTTATTTCTTTTACAAAATTCAAGAATCAAAAGTACATTTCATATTTATGAAGACCGAACCTAGTTACACTTTCTTCAACATTTTATTATAATGTTCATAATTTCTTAGTTGACTATAAGGAATAAGAAAATTTCATGCCTTTATCTATATGCAAGAAACTTAATGCAAACCTAGAGAAAACCTATCCAAAGATCATTCATCTCTATAGATCTCAAGTACAAGTGGTAGGGGAACTTAAATATGTCTTGATTAGATTGGCCTCTGACTCTTCAGTACACCAGTTTATTGATATTGTGGTCATAGACATTCTCGAGGCATATGGATTTCGTTTGAGAAGAGACTAGTCCAGTAAGCTTCAAGGATACTTTACCATGGACTAGTCTCATTTTTGGCTCACAAGGAAAGGAAATAATAACTAGATCAAGGTTAACAATGAGCCGCACATGAAGTACACAGTTACTAAGATGAATGCACCTAATGAACCTATTAGTGTTTCTCAGGAAGTGTTGGGAAACTATTTCTTAGAATTAGATATCAGTAGCTATTAAGCCATGCCATCACCTGTCCCATTAGATACACAACTGGAACTCCTTCCTTATCCTCCATCTAGTGAAAATGAATCATGTATTATAGATGTAAATAGCTTTAGCTTGGATACCTTGTGGACTATATTATGATGGATTGAGGGTGCAAGATGGAGCTGGTGCAGGATGCATCCTAATGGATCCCAAGAAGAAAAAGCTCTTGATTTGTTGCCATTTGGAGTTTTAATGCACTAAGAATATTGCAGAGTATGAGGCATTAATTCTTGGTTTGAATAAAGTTATTGACTTGAAGGTAAAATGCTTGGAGGTAATCAATGATTTTGAAATTAGTACCTAGAAGGTGTGTAAGGCTGTCCATTATATTTCGACTAATCTTAAAACTACCAACAAGAGGTATGTTGTTTGATTTTTTCTTTTAACGATTTTAATATTAAGTCAGTATCAAGGATTAATAATGTTGCAATTGATATTTTAGCCAATGCGACCTCTAGGTTTACACCTCTTAGGGGTGATTTTTCTATAGAAATAATTTACAAAGTTGTCATTCCTGATAATGTCAATAATTTTCATGCTTTCAATGATGACCAACATATCTTGGACTTCCTCACTAACGCAAACATATTCAAAGATGTGGCCATAGATGAGGATGAACATGACATATCCTTATAAGAAAGAGTTAATGTACGAGATGGAAATCCAATGCCAAAAGTTATTGTGTCATTAATGAATCTTTTCAATCTGCATAATCGATTTAAAGGACCTCCTGTTGACCACTACGTGTCAACGACCAATAGCAATACACTCCCTTTTCTTGCAACAGGATAGCGCCTGATCGACGTGTCCGTGCCATTCATATATCATCATCAACCTGATCATCATGTTATAATGTAAACCCATTCTGCATGTGTATAATGTAAATAATCTCAGCAAATCTGTGTCGTGTATGTAATTGCCTAGGTAAACCTATTTTTCTGGTGATGATCTACATTCCGGGAGGTTTTTTGTCTCACCGATCCATTCTCGAATGGTCAGCAGAGTTTTCCTTCAACCTTACCCCAAAGCCGGAATGGATTTTGTCACTGGGATCTTAGGCGAGTCCTAGTGTTATAGATCAAGTCTATGTAAAAGTGATTTGGGAATAATCCTAACTATTTGGTTAGGTTATTTTATTACAAATTGCTTAGTCTGCTGGATTATATTTGTGTCGCAGAAATGGGTAGTTTGTGAGGGTCTTTTTCAAATGGGTTTTCCCCCTTGTGATGTAAAAAAATGAAAATTATGATGTAAAGTGTCTTGAGGGTTGGAAAAAATAATTTATCCCCTCATAGGTTAATTAATAAAATTTTCTAGCAAACAATTAGTTAAAATCCTAAGCCAGAAATTTAATTAATTCTAGGTAAATTTAAATTCTCCAAAGGAAAAATTCATCGGTCCTTTAAAATTCAAATTTAAAAGGTCCCAGGACTAAGGTAAATTAATTATTTTGCTAAATTTTAAGCCTTTGGTCCCTAACGTTAAGTCAAAGTCAAATTTTTGAGGAAATTAATTCAAAAATTTAATTTTTGAATTAATTAAAATGCATTTAATTGAAAAATTCGAATTTCCTCAAGAATTTAAATTTTCGACAAATGAGATTAAAATAAATTTTGATCCTCATCAATGGTCGAGATTGCTTTGACGAGGATCACTCGAACTAGTTGTTAGAGGATTTATCTTTAAATAGAAGGTCATTTGTCAGTCAATTGATCCGACCTTTGAGTTTTGTACTAAGTGGAAAGCTCTCGTGTAATTTTTATTCAGATAATAAAGAAAGACTTTGGGGTTAATTTTCGTCGTTGCTACTCTTCATGGAAATACTGTAAGATGTATTTTTTTCATGCGTAATTTATTTTTTCCATGCGTAATTTATTTTTTCCATTGATAATAACTTCTAAAGAGTGATTTGAGTACAAGTATCTTCCTCAGTCACTGGGGTTTAAATGATAATTTAAATTTGAATGTAATAACAGGTATATCTATTTATCTGAATTTTATTATCATTTTCTCGCTCTATGTTGATGGTTGTATTGAATTTTGTAAGAAAGTCTTGATTTTTAGATTATCGAGCGTTAAGGGAAGTTTTCAGTTGAACCAGACAACTCTCAATCTGTGTTTTTTGAAGATCTCAACTTAATTTGATCTTGGGATTATCATAAGATTTTATTTTTTTTTACTGGTGATGCATGAAAGGTTTTGAGCGCATCACCTCCTTTGAACTTTAAAAATTAAATTCTTATTGCATGCGAGATTGATGAATATGGCTATTGAGAGCCTCAGATTATCAGATCTGGGAGTGGAGTTGGATCCTTAGATCTGATAGATCTTCCATCCTTGTGCATAGATTTGTAATTATTTTTGGTTTTTTGACTTGGGGTCTCTCTCGGTTTTAGTTTTTATCATTGTATATATCATTTGGGTGTTTCTTGTTGTCTTGCAGCTACAGATCCGAGGAAGAAATCTGTACAGAGTCCAGATCTAGGCCCTGGAGGGTAAGATTTGGATCTCTAGGGTTCATCAACATCATTTTGTAAGATATTCAAAAATTTTTGCAGTCCAAGGTTTTTGTTTTTGTTTTTTTTTTTTTTTATCTGGAATTTTTTTAAGGCGTTCACTATTAAATCTGAAGCAAGTGGATTCAATATTTTAATTAAGATTTATGAAAATTTTTCAAAGGGTTTCTAGGCCACTATTTTTGCCAATTGGTTTCTTTGATTTTCTTCCTGGTTTTTAGGGTTCACTGTGCATTTCGAAAATAATTTAGAAATCCTTCTACTGCAGCATTCCCGTAGTCCTTTTTGGCTCACATTTTTTTTTATGTGTGGCCTCCACATTTCTACCAAATAAGGGGGCTTCCTAAACCCACACAGGCTAGCTCCTTCTACCTTCGAAAATCCTCAACCTGTTGCTACATCTCTGCTGCTCGAAAATAGCTCCTCGAAAATCATCAAATCCGTAGCCCTTGCACTCCATCATTGCTCTGTCTGCAATCTCTTCAACCGATGGCCTAAACCTGTCATCACACCCTCCATTATTCTTGTCCGCATATGTCTGCAACCATCACACAGCTTCCTGTCATAGCCTCCATAACCTGCGTCCTCTCTCTCGCAACCCTTTCTTTTCTCCACTCCACATACCTGCAAACAAACCCTTCCTCCCATCTCCGTAGCTTCTTTCCTTCATCCCGCTGCACTGTAGTTTCCTATGTTGCTCCTCTCGTTGCGTCTACTGCGTGCTGCCTCCGCTGCCATACCTCTTCCACTATCATTCGGCGTCGAGCCATTGCAGAGCTGCACATAAAAGAAAAGCATTCGATTTATTTTTTATTTGTATGTATATACATTAGGTTAGAGAAATTCTTAGTTCTTTTTATTTGTATATCCATGATTTAGGTTTAGTTATTTTCGATTTCATGTAAATGAAACTTTAGAAAAAATTCAAGTTTGTTTTGAATTTTATTTTGATTCGTTGTCATTTCATTTTTTATTTTTTATTTTTAATTTATGATTTATGTTTTGATTAAAAAAAAAGGTTAAAAAATCTAAAATTAAAAATGAAATAAATTAAAGGGATTTGCACATTCACATTAGAAATTTTAATGTGGCCTATGGCCCATTAAAATTTTAATTTATTAACCCTTTGATTTATTTTACTTCTTCAAATTGCCTAAGGAATAATTAACGTGTTAATTTAAAATTCCTTGGAGTTTCTGGTATTAAGTTCTAAGTCTTAAATTTTCATGATTCTTCTATGGTCAAGGTGTGATAAATGTTTTAAGTTATATTGGTGATAGGAGAAAATTAATTATTCTAGATTTGGGCCATTAATTGAAAATGATTTTAACCTCTTGCATATTGCAGTTTTGGGCATTTACATTAACTATTCATGATCGTCGATTTTCCATGTCTATAAGTTTTCTCTAGATGAATTGTTATTATTTAGTCTATGGTTAATTCAAATTAAAGGCAGTGGTCTGTAGTCATTTTTATCTTGTGATCGTGTCTTACTTTAATCTATTTATCTCATTTGACCGAGACTCACTTTGGATTCATCAAGTTGTTTATCATTAAAATCTCCTAGAGCCTGTGTTCCACAGGCTACCCTCATCCATTCACCTTAGGGACTACCCCCCTTGAATTGCCTAAGAGAGAGTCTAAACGGAGTGAGTAAGGATTAGAGTGACAGCCCTTACTCTGAGCATTGTCGTGGTGCTTAAACACTTTGTGCGACAACATTGTTTGGCGCCATTTCTAGGGACCGATTTATTGGGCCTTGGCTTTACGACATTCATTTTTCATATTTATATCATTCATTTTGGCCGGAAACACCAACATTTTTTGGTGTCGTTGTTGGGGACCAATTTATTGGGCCTTGGCTTTACAACATTCATCTTTCATCTTTCTATCATTCATTTTGGCCGGAAATGCCAACATTTTTTGGCACCATTTCCAAGGACCGATTTATTGGGCCTTGGTTTTACGACATTCATCTTTCATCTTTCTATCATTCATTTTGGCCGGCAACGCCAACAATTTTTGGTGCTGTTGCCAGGGACATTTTATTCTCGACATTTCAACGACATTTCCTCATCATTCTTCTCATTTATCATCTTTTCATTTGAGCCGAAAATGACAACATTTTTTTGGATCGTTACCAGGGATAGAGTTTTTCTGTCCTTGGTCCTCACGACATTTTTCTAATCATCTAATCTTTCATTATTTCTTATCCCATCAACACAACATTTCCTGGCGTCATTTGGTCTTTTCATCACCCTATCTTTCATCATCTCATTAATCATTTCATATGCACTTTTAACACCTGGACATTTTGGTTTGTTTCTTGTTTGGGTGGCGACTCCATTTCTTTCATTTATTATTTCTTAGACAAGAAGCCCTCCCTTATATCTAGTTGTTTTTTCCTTTTGGATCCTAGAGCTAGATTCATGTTTAAGTGGCGACTCCACTTCTTTCATTTCTTACAAGAATTTCTACTAGAAGCTCGCTTCTTGTGGACCTGTTGATTTTCTTGAGCAAGGTCTCTCTCTAGCATCCATTTGGTCTCTCCTTATCCCTTTAAGCAATAAATCATGGATGACTTGTTTACCCCATGTCATTTTACTACTTTTCTCCATGATATGCCGGAAGAGGCCATTCAGAAATTTTATTTGTTCTCGGGTGGTGATTTAGTCGTTGTTAGAAAGAATCTATGCAGGTTTACTCATACAATAATCAAATATTGTGGTTCCCCCCAATATAAACATGAAGATGTCAAAATTCATCTATTTTCCTTTTCTTTAGAGGGTGATGCTTTGAATTGGTTTCATAATTGTCCTGAAGATTCTTGCGCTTCTTTACAAGACATCATCAATGCTTTTATAGATAGATATGGTGATCAAGGTAGCTCACCTTGTGCCCCTAACATTATGCAATAGAATGAGAGTGACCTTGTAAAGGATCTAGCTATCAATGAAAGATTTCAAGACAATTCACCATACCAGAATGTGCCATCCACTTGTACTGTTGCAGGACGAATCCATGATAGTGGAAAAGCAAGAAAGAGTTATCAAATCAGTGCCAACAGTGAAATGGAGAATGATAAGCATATTATAGAAGAACTAAAGTAGTTGGTTAAAGACATGCAGTTCAGTCAAACACAACTGGTAAAAAATATGGAGCTTAATCAAGAAAAAATTATAACTGATTACGTCAAGGATATGAGAATTTTGCACTCAACTAGAAAAACGTGACGAGGAGATGGAAATCATGAAAATTAAACACTCTAATCACGTAGCCACCATTGTAGAAAAGTGTGCTAAGAATATGGACGATATGAGGACCAACATGCAGAGTCAACATGCTAAGCAAATGGAAACCATGAAAGCTAATCATGATAGGGAAATTAATTCTATGCAAAGCAAGTCATTAGCCCTAGAGGAAAATATGACGATCATGGAATTTAATCATTCATATCATGTGACTGCTATGGAAACATGTTATCAAGAAGAAAAAAGTTTGGTTCTAAATAGATTGTCAACTATGGATGAAGAAATGACCATCATGAGATTCGATTATAATAACCGGTTAGCTATCATACAAGCAAATCATGAGAAAGAGATAAACTCTATGCAACATTCCTTGATTACCATAAAAGCAGATAATGACAAAGTAATAAAAAATATGGAAGCTGGTCAGATATGTCTTCAGAATAAGTTAATGACCATGGAGGAAAACCATGCCAAGGAAGTCAGTGCTATGAAGGATGAAAACTCTACCCAGATGGATGCCATAACAATACAGGTACAGAAACTTCAGCATCAGTTAGAGGATGAAAGAAACAAGGAAACATCAACAGACCATAAGCCTTCTTATCTACTGTAGCAAGCTCCATCTTATTATGAGGTCATTTGTTCCATTGAAAAGTGGCTAATTGAAGGTGACTCGGAAAAAATGGAAATTAATAATAATCAGGTTGATGCTTGCATGTTTGATTCACCAGTCATAAAAGATAAAGTTATAACTCACGACACATGTGAGACTGATGCATCATTTTTGACAGAGAAGATGCAGAATGAAGAAAGAAATGTCATGCATATCTTACATGCTTCATCTGAGAGTTTTGAAATAGAATTTTCCACATCATCAGTGATACAACCTGCCACAAAGAAAAAGCGCAAGAGAAAGAGAATGAGAAAGCAGTTTGATGCATCAGATGGTCACGAGCAGCTTGATTTTCAAATAGGAAAAGGTCCTACCATATGCAAGATTGGACATGGCACATATGAGAAACAACCGATAGGTTTGCCTGAAAGCAGGAAAATGCTCAGCATGCACTATATTGAACACATCTGATGCCAAGGGGCATCTTTGTATTGCATTTCTAACCTTATACCTTGTTATTTCAGTATTTCATTTTGTAGTTAGATTTGTGTTTTTCATGTTATTAGGATAGTTAACAAATGAAGAGTTTATAATTTTCCTGTGCTTAATGTTATATGATGATTTTTTAGATGGACGTTACTTATGTTATATTGTATGTTGCATGGATGCAGATTCTGGATTCTCACATTCCTCCATTGTGGCAACATGTCCCCAAGTAGAGCTATATGTTGACCACTACGTGTCAATGACCCATAGCAGTACACCCCCTTTTTCCACAAAAGGATAGCGCCTGATCGATGTGTCTGTGCCGTTCAGCTATCATCATTAGCCTGATCATCATGTTATAATGTAAACCCATTCTGCATGTGTATAATGTAAATAATCTCAGCAGATCCGTGTCGTGTATGTAATTGCCTAAGTAAACCTACTTTTCTGGTGATGATCTACATTTCGTGAGGTTTTTTGTCTCACTGATCTATTCTCGAATGTTCAACAGAGTTTTCCTTCAGCCTTACCCCAAAGCTAGAATGGATTTTGTCATTGGGATCTTATACGAGTCCTAGTGTTATAAATCGAGTCAATGTAAAAGTGATTTGGGAATAATCCTAACTATTTGGTTAGGTTATTTTATTACAAATTGCTTGATTTGCTAGATTATATTTGTGTCGTAGAAATGGGTAGTCTATGAGGGTCTTTTTCAAATGGGTTTTTCCCCTTATGATATAAAAATGTGAAAAATATGATGTAAAATGTCTTGAGGGTTGGAAAAAATAATGTATCCCTTCATAGGTTAATTAATTAAATTTTCTGGCCAAAAAATTAATTAAAATCCTAAGCCAGAAATTTAATTAATTCTAGGTTCTAGATAAATTTAAATTCTCCAAAGGCAAAATTCGTCGGTCCTTAAAATTCAAATTTTAAAAGGTCCCAGGACTAAGGTAAATTAATTATTTTGATATATTTTAAGCATTTGGTCCCTGGGGTTAAGTCAAAGTCAAAATTTTTAGGAAATTAATTCAAAAATTTAATTTTTGAATTATTTAAAATGCATTTAATTGAAAAATTTGAATTTTCTCAAGAATTTAAAATTTCGACGGATGAGATTAAAAGAAATTTTGATCCTCATCAACGGTTGAGATTGCTTTGACAAGGATCACTCAAACTAGCCGTTGGAGGATTTATCTTTAAATAGGAGGTCGTTTGTCAATCAATTGATCTGACCTTTGAGTCGTGTGCTAAGCAAAAAGATCTTGTGTAATTTTTATTCGGGTAATAAAGAAAGACTTTGGGGTTAATTTTCGTCAGTATTACTCTTCATGGAAATACTATAAGATGTATTGTTTTCATGCGTAATTTCTTTTTGCCATTGATAATAGCTTCTGAAGAGTGATTTGAGTACAAGTATCTTTCTCAATCATTGGGGTTTAAATGATAATTTAAATTTGAATGTAATAGTAGGTATCTCTATTTACCTGAATTTTATTATCATTTTCTTGCTCTGTTTTGATGGTTGAATTGAGTTTTGCAGGAAAGTCTTGATTTTTAGATTATCGCGCATTCGGGGAAGTTTTCAATTGGACTAGCCAACTCCCGATCTGTGTTTTCTAATAGCCTAGCTTAATTTGATCCCGATCTTATCATAAGTTTTTTTTTTTACTGCTGATGCATGAAGGGTTTTGAGCTCAACACCTCCTTTAAACTTTAAAAAATTATTGTTTTTTTATGTGCGAGATTGATGAATTTGGTTATTGAGAGCCTCAAATTATCAGATATGGGAGCGGAGTTGGACTCACACTCCTCAGATTTGATAGATCTGCCATCCTTGTGCATAGATCGGTAATTATTTTTGGTTTTCTGATTTGGGGTTTTTTTGGGTTTTAGTTTTTATCATTGTATATAACGTTTGGGGGTTTCTTGTTGTCTTGCAGCTACAGATCTAGGCCCTGGAGGGTAAGATCTGGATCTCTGGGGTTCTCAACATCATTTTGCAGTATATTCAAAAGTTTTTGCAATCTAGGGTTTTAAATTTAATTATTATTTTTTTTTAATGTGGAAATTTTTTAAGGGTTTCACTGTTAAATTTGAAGCAAGTGGATTCAATATTTTAATTAAGATTTCTGGAAAGTTTTCAAAGGGTTTTTGGGCCACTACTTTTTTGATTGGTTTCTTTGATTTGCTGCCTGGTTTTTGGGGGTTCACTGTGCATTTGAAAAAAAATTTAGAAACCATTCTACTGTAACATTTCCGCAGTCATTTTTGGCTCACATTTTTTTTTCTTTTCTACGTGGCCTCCATATTTCTACCAAAAATAGGGGCTTCCTAAACCCACGCAAGCTAGCTCCTTCTACCTTTGAAAATCCTCAACCTGTTGCTACATCTCTGCTGCTCCAAAATAGCTCCTCGAAAATCATCAAATCTGTATCCCTTGCACTCCATTATTGCTCTGTCTGCAAGCTCTTCAAACATTGGCCTAAAATTGTCATCACACCCTCCATTCTTCTTGCTCGCATCTGTCTGCAACCATCACGCAGCTTCCTGTCGCAGCCTCCATAACCTACATCCTCTCTCCTGCAACCCTTTCTTTTCTCCACTGCGCATCCCTACAAACAAACTTTTCCTCCCATCTCCGTAGCTTCTTTCCTTCATCCCGCTGCCCTGTAGCTACCTACGCTGCTCCTCTCACTGCGTCTACTATGCGTTGCCTCCCTTGCCATACCTCTTCTGCTGTCATCCGTCGTCAAGCTATTACAGAGCTGCACATAAAATAAAATCATTCGATTTCTTTTTTATTTGTATGCATATACATTAGGTTAAATAACTTTTTAGTTCCTTTTATTTGTATATATGTGGATTAGGTTTAGTTATTTTCGATTTCATGTAAATGAAACTTTAGAAAAAATTCGAGTTTGTTTTGACTTTTATTTTGATTGGTTGTCATTTCATTTTTAATTTTTAATTTTAATTTTATGATTTATGTTTTGATTCAAAAAAAAAATTAAAAATCTAAAAATTAAAAATGTAATAAATTAAAGGGATTTGCACATTCACATTAGAAATTTTAATGTGGCCTATGGCCCATTAAAATTTTAATTTATTAACCCTTTGATTTATTTTACTTCTTCAAATTGCCTAAGGAATAATTAAAGTGTTAATTTAAAATTCCTTGGCATTTGTGGTATTAAGTGCTAAGTCTTAAATTTTCATGATTTTTCTATGGTCAAGGTGCGATAAATGTTTTAAGTTATATTGGCGACACGAGAAAATTAATTATTCTAGATCTGGGCCATTAATTGAAAATTATTTTAACCTCTTGCATATTGCAGTTTTGGGCATTTACATTAACTGTTCATGATCGTCGATTTTCCATATCTATAATTTTTTTCTGGATGACTTGTTATTATTTAGTCTATGGTTAATTCAAATTAAAGGCACTAGTATGTACTTTTTTTATCTTGTGATCGTGTCTTACTTTAATCTATCTATATCATTTGACCAATACTTGCTTTGGATTCATCAATTTGTTTATCATTAAAATCTCCTAGAGCTTGTGTTCCACAGGTTACCCTCATCCATTCACCTTAGGGACTACCCCCCTTGACTTGCCTGGGAAAGAATCTAAACGGAGTGAGTAAGGATTAGAGTGACAACCCTTACTCTGAGTGTTTTCGTGGTGCTTAGACACTTTGTGCGTCAACACCTCCTAACACTAAGAACCATAGTTCAACACTACTAGATGAGCAAATAAATCTAGGGACAAAAGAAGACAAATTCGTTAATCTCAATACCTGTTGTTTTCCAGAAGAAAGACGAGCATTTATTTGGTTATTCAAACAATACCGAGATGTTTTTCATGGACTTATGAAGACCTCAAGACATATGGTACAAGGATCATTCAACATGTTATTCCAATCAAGGATGGGGTCAAACCATTCCAACAAAAGATAAGGAAGGTACCTTTGGCACTTGAATCATTAATACAAAAGGAATTAAAGAAGTTGATGGATGCACGGATTATTTTTAAAGTTAGATATTCCACATTGGTCTCGAACCTGGTCCCTAGAAGGAAAAAATTAGGGGAAATTCATTTATGTGTTGATTTTCGAAATCTCAATTAGGGTTTAGACAAGGAAAACTACCCAGTCCTCTCAATGGAGAAGATACTCCAAACAGTCTTGGGTTCTGATATGTTCTCATTATTGGATGGGTTTTCTAGCTATAACCATGTATTAGTAGTTAAGCCAAATAGACCTAAAGCAACGTTCATGATCAAATGGGGTACATTTGCCTTCAAACACAAGCCCTTTAGATTAATTAATGTAGGAGATACTTTTTAGAGAGCTATGGATATTTCATTTAGAGGGTTGATTGGCTAAAGTGTGGTGGTTTATCTTGATGATGTTACAATGTTTTCAAAGAAAAGATCTAATCACTTATGTCATTTAAGGAAAACAAATTAGTGTTGTAGGAAGTATGGAATATCGCGTAACCCAAAAGAAATTATTTTTGCGGTGTCGAGGAAATATTCTAGGGCATATCATTGCAAAAATTGGTACTATGGTGGATCTTGTATGCGTGAAAGACATCACTCAATTCCATATCCTTTTGGTAAGAAAGAAATGCAATCCTTTTTGGGAAAAATGATTTTTCTACAATTTTTTTTTTTTTCATTATGCCCAAATTGTTAAACCATTACAAGATATGATAAATAAGGATACATTTTAAAAATTGAATCAAAAGGAGAAAGAATATTTCACCAAAATAAAGCAAGTTATAGCCGAAGCTCTTGGCCTCTTCAGTCCTAACTTTAACAAAGATTCCATGCTCTACACTTTCACCTCAGACTCCTCATTAGTAGTAGTTCTTACTCAAAATGATGATCAATGAAATGAGCATCCTATTTCATTCATGAGTGTGGGTATGAAAGGGTTATAGTGTAACTATGCAAATATGGATAAGCAAGCTTACATAGTATTCAAAGCAATTAAACATTTCAGGCCATATACCCTTAAAAATCATGTTATACTATTTGCTCCTCATCTCGCAGTTAGATCTTTGTTTGTACAACGAGAACTATGGGAACAAACATCCAACTAGATGACCTATCTAGAAGAATATGAATTGGAATTCAAGTCGACCCATATAACCAAAGGTCATGCACTGTGTAAGCTTATTGTTGAAGCTACAAATCCTCACAAACAAGAGATGTTAGGGCAGGAGCAAGAAATTTAAATGTATAATAATGATTTTGCATCTTATCAAGTGCACCACCGTTTAGATACACATAAAGAAAGAAATATTTTGAGTAGGGAACTTTTCCATCTCACTTATCAACAAAACAAAAGAGGGCCATTTGGTTAAAATATTTATCATATTAGTTGGTCCATGGATTTTTATTCCAAAAATACCACAATGGGGTTTTGTTTAAATGTTTGAAGCCTCTTGATTCAGAGAAAGTTTTGAAAAAAAATTCATGATGGACTAGTAGGCAGGAAATGTTAGTGATACTGTGGCACACACGGTTATGTGAGCGAGATATTATTGGCCAACGTTATTCAAGGATTCCCATGCATATGCCTGTAAATTTCCAAGTTTTCAAAAGTGTGATAGTAGGGAAAGATGATCAACTTCCCCACTTTAGCCTACTATAGCTAAAGAACCATTTCAGTAATAGGGCTTAGATGTTATAGGTGAAATCATTCCTCATTCATCAAAATAACACTAATATATTCTCACAATGACAGATTATTTCACAAAGTGGGTTGAAGCTATACCATTAAGGCATGTGAATGACCAAGAGATAATTTTGTTTCTCAATTAGAATATTATTACCAGGTTTGATATACCAAATTCACTTGTCTTTGATACTTCTACATAATTTTCATCATTAAGATTATATAATTTTTCCTTGGAAAATGGTATTACTGTACCCAAATTCATACACCCAAGGTAATGGCTTAGTTGAATCCACTAACAAGAACTTAATCTATATCATAAAGAAGATAATTCTATGTTATGAAACCAAGTCACAAAAAGATAGGAAAGATAGATAAACGCCTTCAAAATAATCCTCTCCGAGGGGGAAACCTCCTTTACATTACACAAATGAACAATTCTTGGATGATACAAATGACAAGACCTCCTTTATATATATAGCAGTCTAAGGGTTCATAATATATCAGAACTGACATAACAATAATAATGTAAGGGAACAATAATAACAATAATAGGCTTCTATGGGGCACAATAATAACAATATGGGGACTAAATGGGCACAAAAATATAATAAGGGAGTTGTACTAATAACAATAAGGGGTTACACTAGTAGTATAGGGACCTAACATGCCCCTCTCCTTCAGAAAGTGTTGTCCTCAATGCTTGAGTAGTTCTTGATGCTTCTGTATAAAATTCTTGTCCTCCCATGTGGAATATTTAGCGGGTAAGTTATTCCACTTGATGAGATACTCTGAAATTGATAGATTTCGTAGCTGTTGAGTTCTTGTTTTTGTGACTTCTCCAGGTTCCAATATGATTTTTCCTTCCTTGTCAAGTCCTGGCAATATTATTTGAACTAGGATCTTCTGCAACTTTTGAATGAGTGGCCACACTTCTTCATCCTTATTCCATTCACCCCTTTCTTCGTTTATCCAATCTCATTGGATAATAGAAATAGCATAAAACAATGCTTCCACATCCTCATCCTTTCTTGAGAGTGCATCTGCAACAAAATTTTGCTTCCCTTTTTGTAGATGATTTCAAATTCATAACCCAACATATTTGTGACCCATTTTTTTTGTTCTTCTAAAGATAATATTTTTTCTAAAAAGTATTTAAGACTATCATGATCCATTTTTACCCTGAAGTGTCTTCCCATTAGGTAAGGTCGCCATTTCTTAAGAGCATGTAGTATTTCCAACATTTCCTTCTCATAAATAGCTTGCTTGAGATGTAGCCATAAAAATACCCAATCGCCTACATAAAAACTTCTTTCACTGTGATTTTGATCTACCTGTTGTTTCATTCGATTCTACACCAAAGTGGCTTTATCCTTTAAAAGTTGGAGAAATTGTTGTTGATGCACGGTGTGATCTTTCACTGCTTGAATCTTTTTCTTATTGATATGCCCTTATATCTTGAGAGTTTGAGGAGTGGTAATTTCTTCCAATGCATTACAAGATATGGTCGAATTCATTTCTTGATGCTCAATGTGATGTTTCACTTCTTGAACATTTTTCTTCTTGATATGTCCTTCTACCTTGATAGTTTGAGGAGTGGTAATTTTTGCCAATGCATTACAAGATATGGTCGGATTCATTTCTTCTTTCTTGATGTGATATTTTACTTCTTGAACCTTTTCTGTTTGATATGTCCTTCTATCTTGAGAGTTTAAGGAGTGGTAATTCTTGCCAATGCATTACAAGATATGGTCTGATTCATTTCTTCTTTCTCAATGAGATCTTTCACTTCTTGAACCTTTTTCTTCTTGATATGTCTTTCTACCTTGAGAGTTTGAGGAGTGGTAATTCTTTACAATGCTTTATAAGATATGGTCAGATTCATTTCTTCTTTCTCTAGGGTTTTTTCTTGGTGTATATCCTCTTCTTTTGATGTTTCTTGATCCTTTTCTTCCTCCTCTTCACAATCTATGTAAAATAATTTATTCTCAGCACACTTATGACCTTTAATGTATTTGTTATCACAATTGTAACAAAGCCCTTTTGTTCTTTTTTCTTCCAATTGTTGTGGTGTCAACCTTATAGGTTGTGGAAGGCAAGGAGAAACAACACTTCCATCTTTATAGTTCTGAGGGGTAGACTTCCTTGTTTCCATAATTTTGATTTCCATTTTTCTTTCCATCTTGAATGCATTCTCCAATGAATCAAGTTCCCAAAGATGAACCTCATGTTGAATGTTATCCTTTAAAGTCCATATGGAGACATCGATCCTCTGCTTCTCTGGAATATCATTTTCCCTTATATTCAATTTTTGGAAGTCCTCAATGTGCTCTGTCATTGAACACTTTTGTTTGAGATTGATCAATTGGATAAAGAAGGTGCTTCTCTTTATATCCTCATAATGTGTTATCATTTCCTTCATGAAAATTGACCACATGACAAGTGGTTTACGAGAACAAAGCCCTTTATACTATAAAAATTGATTCAGTTCTAAATAATTAGATGCAATACGTACCTTTTGTAATAGTGGTACACCATGTAGATCAAAATATTTCTCCATCTATAGTATCCAATTTATCGGATCCTTGCCATCAAACTTCCTCATCTCGCTTTTTCTTGATTTTAGAAGCTCGATATTGAAACAACTGTAACTCTGTAAGTTCGGATCTTTAAGTTCCAAAATTTTGGCCTGTAATAACCCTCTGAGTCCTCTTTCTAACTCCACAGGTCTGATTGCAATTGGATTCCCAAAGAAAGATTTATTCCCAATCTCCTGTGATGACCTAATTATATACTAGTCCAGTAGAGTGAACTTGTACGACGTGCCACGTGTCACTGTTTCAACCTTAGGTTCTAAAAATTATACCGAAACAAAATATTGTCTGTCCTCTTTCTGTAACTTCTTACAAACTTTCAATCTAATGCTTAGAGAGAAAGTTATGACGATTTTCCCAAGGTCCCTTGTTTAGGATGTAATTAAGGAATCTACAAAAACCCTAACTTCCTTAGATGATATATCCGAAAATATAGCGAGACAAGATCTGAAATTCAAACCTGCGGTTTAGACCGATCTTTTCTCAAATGGGTTTTTTTTTAGCTTCTGAAAATTCATAGCAAAAAATTTATAGCAAAAATTCAACGATGACCTGTTTTAGATGAAATGATGGAGCTTGCAAAAATTTTAAATTCCTCAGATCATATCTCCGAAAATATAGCGAGACAAGATCTGAAATTGAGACCTGAGGTTTAGAGAGATTTCATCTCAAATGGGTTTTTTTTAGCTTCTGAAACATCGCAAAAACAAAGTTATAGTGAAAATGCCATGATGACCTGTTTGGAGTAGTGAAACCCTAGAATCCAAAGCTCTGATACCAAATGTTATGAAATTAGCTCACAAAAAGATAGAAAAGATAGATAAATGCCTTCAAAATAAGCTTCTTCAAGGGGGGAACCTCCTTTACATTACACAAATGAACAATTCTTGGATGATACAAATGACAAGATCTCCTTTCTATATATAGGAGTCTAAGGGGTCATAATATAATCAGAGCCGACATAACAATAATAATGTAAGGGCACAATAATAAGAATAGTGGGCTTCTATGGGGCACAATAATAACAATATGGGGACTAGATGGGCACAAAAATATAATAAGGGGGTTGTACTGATAACAATAAGGGGTTACACTAGTAGTATAGGTACCTAACATTCTAATCCAGAAGAGAAACTAACATGAATCCTTAATAAATTCTCTCTGGGTTGATTGTGTTACACCAAATCCTTCTCTAAGTACTGATGAGCTTGAGTGTTGCAACAAGAATGTTGCAACTCCCAAGGCTACCAACTTAAATTATCAACCTAGGGTTCATACAAACTTAAGAGGTGTCGGCACTATATGTGCAACATACAATGTGTCATTCTTTTGTTGATATTATGTAATGGAGTGAATTTCATGAAATCAAAGCCTAAACTAATTGCATAAATGGAAATGTTACTCTATTTGCAAGAAATGGAAATGCTACTTGCTCAAATGTAAACACTAATCCTAATTGCAAGAAGGTAAAGGTTATGTTATTTGCAAGAATGAAAAGTACTTGTCTATTTGCATAATGTAAACCTTGTGCTACTTGCAACAATGTGAATCATTAGTCTGATTGCATAATGTGAAAATTTTCCTTGAAAAGAAACTAATCCTATGCAAGAACAACAATTTGTAATTGAAATCCTAAGAGCATGAATTCAAGGAAATAGACCTAATCTACTTTGTAAAAATGAAAGTCCTAAGTGGTGTTTATTCTTCCTTAATCATGTAGTTATAGCATAGCGATCATTATTCAATTGTAAGAGACAAAAACCAATATTTTGGAGCAAATATGGTCAAGTTTACATGTTCTATAAGAGTGCTACAGGAGGTCTTGTTTTGCTACATGAGGCCCTGTTTTCCTACACGAGGAGATACCTTGCTGAATGACAAAGTAAATCAAATGAAAATGGGATGGGAATGGAATCTATTCCAAGTGGAACCACTCCAAAATACCCTTGTTGACACGTGCTAAAAAGTAACAGAAAATTATTAGTCTAAAATATGGAAATTCAAGAACTAGTGAGCTAGTTAACCTACCAAATGCATAACCTAAATTGGTGTTTTCTTCAACTTTGTTCTCTTATTTTTTCAAATATTTTGAATAAAACTCTATAGCTTCTTCATGTTCTGTATGCCCTAGGGAAGATTTTCTTTAGAAGCATTTATGAAGTGATCCAAGCTTAAGTGCCTAATCTCCAATCAAGCTCCCATTATGCCATCTTTAATTCCTAACCATTCGTCCATATATACAGGCAATTTCGTTAGATTTTTGAGACCCTTCAAACTCCAAATACTTGCTTGTGCTTCCATTTACACACTTAAATTTGTGTATATCTGGAGTCTGCACAGTGAAGTAAGTTCAAAGATCTCACACAAAATCATTATTAATGAACCACATCCCCATAAATTAAGATGCTTGAGATTTTTTAGCTCTCCACTCTCAAATGGCAATGAATTTAGGTTTTGACGCCATGAAAGATTCAAAAATTGAAGTTCAAAAATATGGAATATCTCTTTAGGAAATTCTCTGATGTTGATCCCACTTAACGAGAGAAACTCAATCAGTCTTAATTTCCCCATTGACATTGGGATTGAGGTTATTTGGTTGCAGCCAGATAAATTGAGAACCCTGAGATAGGTTAGGAAGAGTAGAAATTCTAAAGGAAGCTCTTTCAAACTTGTTTTTCCTGCTAAGATGAGACTCAACAACTTTGGGCATCTGATGTTGATGGGAAAATCCCCAATAGAATTATCAACAAATGGTATTATTCTACAATTCTCATATTGATCCTCTTGAAAATTTCAGAGATCTGGGCTTCCCCTGACTAAAAAATTCCCCTCTTTCTGCTTTATATATATTTCCATTTCACTAATAACATCGAGAACTCTTATTCTCAGAAAAACATCGTGAACATAAGGGCTCCATCGACTGCTAAGGACACTCCTCTCCCTAACAATGTGGAAGAAGTAATGATCTACACGGATTTTGATGTAGTTGCACCTAATGGCCATGTCCATTATATGTGTTCCCTCTTTTCTCTTCACCAGACCTTCTCCAATCCACATCTGCACTAATTCGCGCAAAGAAACTCCTTCAACTCCATATGCATCTTTATGATACATGGCACAATACTAGAAGAAATTCTTGACGTTGGAATTAGGCAAGGCATCAAAAGTCCATCGTAAGAATTTATAGAGTTATGCATCAAGGTGAGGTTGAGAAATTGAAAAATTAGATGGATCTATGCTTCTAATTTAAGATAAACAATTATCCATTCATCTACACTATGTTGCCCAATCATTGCTTCAGCCACCACATTTATAGCCAAAGGCATAACTTTGCACTCGATCACAATTAACCTGGCACACTCTTCTATATCCATAGAAACATGCTCGTTTCTATGGATTTTGTAAATAAATTTCTCAATATTTGCTTTAGAATTCTTG
Organism: Pinus tabuliformis; assembly: GCA_031772625.1. Lineage (NCBI taxonomy): Eukaryota > Viridiplantae > Streptophyta > Pinopsida > Pinales > Pinaceae > Pinus > Pinus tabuliformis. The sequence continues at coordinate 555,488,268 of CM062820.1, read as the reverse complement.
AGCGAGATGTGGACTGACATCATTTGATAAGAGAGTTTCCATGATTGGTTGGAATTTTTTACGAATAATTTAAATATGAACTGAATATTGACAACTAATCATTAGATGGTGTTAATGATTAACATGTTGCAAATCAGCCAAACCTTATGCTTCCTTTCATTATGCTGAATTTTGTCTCTATTTCAGATGTGATTCATCAATGTCTCAGGACTTGAAGGAGAAAATTGTCACCTCTGACATCTCTCATCCTCCTCCATCTTCTTTAATCAATAAAATGATCTCTTGTGATGACAATGAAATTTTTGTTATCAGTGATCTAGAGAATGAAGAAATCTTGAATGAAAAGGAACAAAGCGGTCTTGTTTTAGTAATCACAATAAATTCTCTTGAAGTAGGGCAAGCTGAAATGAAAATTGGTAATCCATATCTTGATTATCATACCAATGAAATTCAAAATGATTTCGTTAATCTTCCATGTCGTCATGATATGATATGTGCTTTAACTTCTTTCTATGAACAATGCGTTGTCTTGGATAATAGTGAATGTTCAAATAATCCTATAGGGCATAACATGAATGTTAATTTGTTGATTTCTTAAGAAGATATGCATGTGTAAAATCTAGAATCAGAGTGAGATTTAATGGGAATTGAGGTTTCTTAAAGGGATTGTTTTCATCGTATTTCATCTGCAACTCATTACACTTTGCATATCGATTTGTTTGGTGAATCTATTACACCAGAAATTGCTTCAAACCATCTAGGTTCTCTTTCTACTGGGATATATTGTGATCAGATATGAGGTAGTAATGTCTTACATATATCAGAATAAAAGAAAGAAAACATTTCTGATCTCTCTTTTCATTTCCAATCCTTAGCATGTGAAGAAGAAAATTCAACCACTCAGGCCATTCACGAAAATCCTCCGGTTGATTTCCCTCCACTCATGATCAATGAAGAATCTTGTATTTTGAATAATTAGTTAAGCAAAATAAAAGTGTTTAATCAAATCACTGGCTTTGTCAACTGTAATATTGTTAACAATAACCTCGTTGATACATTTGATGATGGTTATCTATATACATCCATTGATTTCACTAAGTCACTGTGATTTGATTGTCCAACATTTGAAGGTTTAGATACTTGTCAGGAGAGAGATGAACTTCAACCTTTGTTTATGGTTATCTCAGAACCTCAAGATCTTGACAAGACCCCTAAACTAGATCATGTTAGGGTTTCCTTGCAAGATTATCTTCATAACTTTGTTTCACTAAATGAATGCTCATATTTGAAAGTATTTCATGGTTTCCAAGCTAATACTTTTGTTTCTCAAGATAAGGTTGAGGCTTGGTTAGAATAATATTTTATGGCACACTCTCCTGCCCGTAGGCAAGACCGTCTCTCTCTTATGTAAGTTGTAAAAGTAAATATCTTTGTTTTCGTACATCGCTTCATACTGGTACTAATTGTTGATATTCATGTGTTTGTAGGTCAGAAGCAACTCAAATGGATCCAATGGAAGTTTTATTTCACATTTTCTTGATCTTCTCTTGAGTTCAATTAGGTTTAGGATTAGTTTTATTTTATTTTCTTACTATAGTAGTTATGCATGGTAGTTTACTTTTATAGCTGATCTTATTCCTTGCATTTTGTTTTCTTCCACATGTAGTTGCAATTTGTTTCACATCTAGTTATTTCAAGTGCATTGCTCTTTTAGTTTTCATTTAATTTTGTTTCCCAATATTGCTTTTTATTTTCATTACATTTATCTTGAAAGTAGTTGCATTGTATTGCTCCTTTATATTTTTGTTCAACTTTACTTTCTAGCATTGCTTTTCTTTTTCATTGTATGTAGCTTTCATTTGCTTCATTGCACTATGCATTTATCTTTCATTTAGCATTACCTTTATTTTTCATTGCATTTAGATTATGTTTCATTTTCATTGATCATATGCCTTCCAATTAGCATTGTTTCTCTACATTACACTTCTTATTTCATTACTTGTGAACACAAATTTTTATTTTCTTCTCACTACATCTAATTTGTTTCATTGAATTGCTTAGTTACTGTTTCATTTAGTATTGCTTCCTTGCATTACTTTCCCTTTTTAAGGCATGTACATAAATAAAAACCTAGATAACTTCTCTTATTTTCTTTGCTTAAACATTGAAATCTCGTAAGTGGTTGTGTGTGTGGTTGTGATAATCACTCCAAGAGGCTATCACTTGTATACCTAGGTATTGAACTACATCCTGAATATATTTTCTATGAGTATGACCTATTAGCAAGGAAAGAAAATTCGATACTTATGGGGACCTATGATAAGTCATAAAGCCTATACTCATAACCTAAACTTTGTTTCTAGTTTGGTCCTAAATATTTGATTTTTTGTTTTTACTATCCACCCGTGAGTTGGAATTGTGATGTGGATATATTTCATGATGGAAAACATAAGTAATAAAATATTTAGTTTTTGTAAAACAAGAAACAACTTCTCTTTCCCGTAAAATAAGTTGGGATCACTCATCCACCTTGGTGTAATGAATGCCTAAACAATGCAAATTGAATAAATAAATAAATAAAATCAAATAAAATGGTAAAGGAATGATAAAGGATGATAAAAGTTTCTTATGTAGGTGAAGCAAGCAACTTCATTGGGGTAATGGAAACTCACTCGAATCAAAGCAATGCTTGTGATTTCTTGAGTTACTCTATCAGGGCTATGGATGCTTGCTGATAGTGGAGAAACACTAGAAAATCAATTTAAGTTTTAAATATAATAAACCCTCTATTATGTTTTTTGTGTCATTGTCAAGGACTCATGAGTGTGAACTCTTAGTTTGGTGTGTAACGATTAACAAGACCTAAATTTGAGATAGATGGATGGAACATTTATAAATGGACAAGTATCTCAAATCAATATCACATCATTTTCAAGAATTTATCTTTTTAAGGGACGTAGGAAGAGATGTTGGATTCTACCAGTGGTTTTCCAATTGTTGTAGTTGCTACAACACCCCCCAAAATTTTTACCGTGTACATTTGAAATTTTAGATCTCCCCTTTTTCTTACAAGATTTCACGTTTTTCTCTATTGCATTATTTAGTCATACTCTTTAAGGTGGTACACTCATCACCAAAAGAATTCCTTGGATGAATACTTGTTAAGATTTTCTTAAGCAATAATGCCTTCAACTCAGTGAAATTTGCATAGTAGAAGCTTAACTAAAGATGGAAATCATACATCCTTTTAAAACATGCTTTTATGATCTCTTGTTTTAACTAATGGTGTTTTAGTTACTAAGCTGGAATATTGCTCATGACACAATGGGTTGTTGCTCACCCACATATTTCATGGAATTAATGTTAGGTTGCAACTCTGCTACAAATTTTCATATAGTTGGCATGAGGAGCATATGCTCTATTGAAATGACCTAGAAGGAAAAAATAGAGATGGATTAGTTGCTTTTGTTTTCATTTTTCTGAGAATCAAATAGGCTGGCCATGATTCTTCTTTTTACAATTGAGAAATTTTTTCTAGGCCCATTACGAGGAAACATGACTTACTCCATTATGCAAAGATTATTGAGTTTGATGAAAAGTGGAGAGGCCAACTATGAACACCAATGTTTATAGGAGGGGTGGCTCTATACCCAAGCTATCACAAATGAGGCATTTTTACAATCAAGTATACTGAGAAATTTTCTTTGGAATTTTTAGAGAAATAATCAAGGAAACTTGTGATTTGTTTCTAAGTGATTTGGATACTTACAATTTAGGAAAAAGGCTCTATTCAAAGATAGGACATATTTTGAAGGGGGGCATGATTTTGGCATTTGTGGATATCTCAACTCACTTGACATGAAACACAATAATGATCAGTTCCAATCGGAGAATGTGAATAAGAAAACAAAGGTTGGCAAGTTTAATCTAGTCAACATTGTTGCTTCAATTTTTTTTTCCTCAAGAGTATTCTATAGACAAAATGCAAGAAACGGGGATTGGAAATTGGTTGAGAATATTTCCTTGAACAAAATTGTGCCCCTAGTTAATCAAGAAAATTGTAAGAATCAAATCTTTATTGAAAGTCAAGGCATCCTTGACCCTCATTTAACAACATTGATTATACTCCTTAGGAAGCTTCATCAAATCATGTTGGATAGTCCAAGAAATAGCATAAAATTTCAAGCCATTCCTTCAATGATTTTAATAGTAATGAAGATTAATCAAGGCTTAGAATGAGAAAATTTTTCTCCAATATTATTTTATAGAAGCTTGTCTAAAAAAATTATGAAAGAATGTAGTGGAAATGTACAATTTCAAGAAATTCACATTTTGTTCCTCCTCTTAAACTGTCCAACATTTTTAAAGCTCTTTTGTGACTATGAATAAGATATTTAAACACATTTCAAAAATAGAAATATTATCATAATCATTTCAGGGATGGAGGGCATAAGTAAAATGGTTTTACAAACTCTATCTGATTTCATTTCTCCCACATTCCATGATAAATGGGAGTATGAACCTTGTAGGAGTGCTTTACATGTCCTGGAATTTATTGTTGCACAAAAATGAGAAATATGAAATGATTCAAGAAAAGGTGTAATTAATGATGATAATGTGGATAGTCATATAAAAGATTCTACTAAGTATGAGAATGTGACTTCCTAGATTTGTGATCCTTAAAGTTCTAATGATGTAGATCAACACATTCAATATTCCAATGTTGGTTGTAGCTCTGATTAATTTTGAGCCTGGTGAAGATGAGAAGGATGATGTTAAGGTGGATAATGATGCAAATGAAATATTCAAAAACAGATCTATTTTGATTCAAGAGGAATTCCCATTGCTGCATAGCCTTGTTTCTATCCTTAAATATGGAACTTTTTTCTTACAAATCTTAACAAATACCAAAGATCGATCGAGGTTGTTTCTTAGTGTGGTTGGAAAGAAAACTCTTTGAAGAACATTTCATTATTGAATCCATCACAAGGAGTCAATAATATTAGTGCCCCATTGTAAGGAGTCAATATTCTTTGCGCCTCATCGCATGGATTCAATACTCTCTACATTAATCACAAAGAAGCAAGGCTAATAACAACTCAATCGTAAAGGAGCAAGACAAATAATAACTAATCACAAAGAATAAAGGAAAATAGTAACTAATCACAAAGAAACAAATCTAATAGTGACTCAATCACACATGGGGAAGTTAAGATGTAATGTCACAAATAGGGTAGTGAAGATGTGTCATTTCAAGAATTTCAATGACTCAACTCATTTACATTGTGATCTCCCTTCATCACAAACACAACTTGCTTGATCATAGCACGACCTAGATTACCTAACTATGATTTCTTGTTTCCTTATTGCATCCTTGCTTACCTAATCACGACACTCTCTTAATCACATCTTAACTCATTGCATCATGATTTACCTAATATTACAGTGACTTATGATCTCTTGAATCACATCACGCCCTTTTTTTCCCAATCATGTCACAACTTTACTCCCTTCATTGCAACTCCCCTCAAGAATTATATCGCATGACAAGTTCATTGTCAATTTATATTTTGTTGGTCTTGATGATATTATTTAGGAGGAAGGGTCTTAGACACGAAAATCTCTTCCAGTAAGGAAAAATGAGAAAGTTCAAGTAAATATGTTTAAAACTACAATTCATATCTTGGGTGGTATTCTTAGTTCTTATCATATTAGTGTTGGAGAAAATGAAATGGTTAGAGAATGGGATTATAGCTTTGTGCTTCAAGGACCCAAACCTATGGTATACTTAAAAAGAGCTAAGGATATCACAAATTTCTTAGTGTCTACTTTTACATCTAGCTCAACTGCTATTCCATTCTCAAGATGTTGTTCTCTGTGAAAGGTCTACACATTCAACACTAGATGAATTAAGAAACACTTCAAAGTCACATTTGTACAATTAGAGTTTTGGTAAATTAGTAAAAATTTTGGTAATCCAAAACATAGAAACGAGGAAATGAGGGTGCTTGAACACTTTAAGACTCTCCCAAAGGTGGATGGTTTAGTCCAATTTATATCAATCCACAATCTAGATATTTTAGTGGAGAACATATCATATTGATATCTAACAAAGATAGCTATTATGAATATATTATTAGGATGGCTTCAACAGTGAGGGCCACACCACATAACTAAGGGTGAAAGGTATCATGAATGGGATTGGAAAATATTTCAAGATTTTGAGTCCAATAGTACAGCTGATTTTGGAATATATATAACTCTTTGTCTAAAGTGGAAATTTGTCATCCTATAACAAGAGATAAAATGGAAATTTTCTTCTAGATGAGTTTCTCAAGTACCTTTACTTTCTCTTTGATGATAACGATATGCTCCCTCTAGATAAGTATGATTTCAACACAACAATTCACGCTTCACTAGTCAACTTGTGAAGAACTGAAAATTCTCATTTCCAAAGCAAAGGTCAGATCACAAAGTACCCCAAATAGAGAGGCGTGGGATTCCTGACATACAACATATTTCATATAGAAATTAAAGGCTATTTTTTCCTTTGTTAGAGGCCATTTCAAGCCCATACAAGTCCACTAAAGGCTTCATGTTTCCTCATACAACTTCCAATTTTAAAGGGGTTTTAGAACCATTGAAATCAAAGAGGTATGTTAGTTCTTTGAAACATCTTAGTACTGAATTGGACATTTCCTCCCTGATCATTTAGGTAAGCATGTCAAATTATTATACCATCCTGGTCTTGTAATGGCTAAACCTACTGTCAATAATGCAACAATTTCTCATTGCAACTACAAGAGGACTAAAAATTGAAAGATTGTGTGTCTTTTATCAAGAATATTTGAAATTGTGTCCATCTGATAAGTGGATGTGCTTATACAATATTCCTATCTCTATTTTAGTTAATGACTCCTTGCAAAAGACTGCATCAATTTGTGGAAAGCTAAGGAAAGTTGATGTTGCAAACACCATGTGAGATGCCATGATTGTTTTACATGACCATAGATGAAGACAAAGATAAGGACATTATTGAAGCTGTTAAGTCTACAATGGGTTAAAACACCTCTCCAATTGACTTAATAAACATTGATTAGTTGCACAGAGGGTTATAAAACTTGCAAAATGTTAAAATTTGCTTCATTCATACCTTCTGTTAAAATGTGAGATATTGTTACCAACCTTGCAATTTTAATTGGTGAAATATGAATATACAAGCTTGAATCAAACTCACACACTTACATGATAAAGGTTTATGAATCTAGGAGATTTTATATTTATGGTCAATAATGCCACCATATATTATCGAGATGCATGGAAGATCTGGGCATAACAGGTAGTGAAAACATCCAATTTAGATTCTCATAAGGAAAAGATCCAAATCTTTAAGGTTGAAGTACTTAACCATACTATTAAGAGTACAAAGAAATGCATGGCATGAGGGCCTCTCATATGGAGAAACTCAAACATACTCGCCCTTGCAATGGACCCATTCTTGATAAAGTTTTCCTGAAGAATTCAAGGATTATGGTTGCATCCAATCATGACTAGAGTGGATTCTTGTACTAATGAATTTCTTGATATTGGTTTTTGTTTGCATACAATGTCCATTTATTCATTTAGGTATCAAAACTCTATTGGTAATTGGAAAGATAGAGACAAAGATCTCAATGTAAGTCTCAATGCTTCTGAGGATCTTTATCGTCATGAAAATGTAATGCAACACTCAGTGGAGTGACTAAGGATACAATTATAGTGTGTTTGAGGAAGATTCTTGCAAAAGCTGATTACTTATTTGATGTTATATGATTGAGGCTACAATCAAGAAGGAAGTTAAAGAATTAAAACATGTCTTTGCAAAAATCACTTGTTCAACATCTAAAATCCCTGTAATAACACAATCTGAAGATAAAGCAAGACTATCATGTTCTTTTGCTAAAGGATTTCACAACAATGATTGGAATACTCATGAAATAGCTAGGCAAGGTATTTTATGGCAATTTTACATAGTTACCCACAGGGTACCTTACCATGTCGACTAAGATGTGGGGTGCGGATTGTGACTAAGGATCAATCTACTCATAACCAGTGAAATAACAAGTAAATGGACAACCATTACAACAATTCTATGGTGAAACCCTTATTCAGTAGCACCAACAATAGTCACCTCAGAATTTCTAACAACAATCCCTATTTCGTCTCATTATTTCTCTAGTAATATTGTAAAATATTAATTTTGGTCATAAATAAGAAAATGATAAATGCTAAAATCCATGTACCAAGAATGTGATGGGTCATGGGGAATTTGAAGAGTCATTGGGAAGGTGGAAAGTCACCTCCCTATTTGAATAAATGTCTCCTCATTCCTCTAAGCTAGGGGCTTTTAGCACTTGAGTTATTTTAGCATAGATAGCTATGGGTACCTAGGTAGCTTTGAGCGCTCTTGCTCTTGAAATACTTTAGCTAAGTTGGGGTGAGGCAAGGGGATTATGTTGGAGATGATATGAGAAACCCACCTTCCACTATTGGATTTTGATGGACTTGTTGTACATGTACTTGGATTTGCAACATTATCAATGAGAATCTCTTCACTTTTGACAGCGATTCCAATGCACTTTCACTATGGTTGTAAAGGTTATCTAGTACTTCGATTTATGTGCATGTGTGCTTTTATATGGGTTATAGGTTGATGAACTAATTTTGATCTTATTACTCATGTGTTTCCTTGAGTCTTTGCTCTTTAATTCCATGCTAATACTAGTAACCAATGGTAAACTAATTTGCAATTAACTTCTAGTACTTTCTCATTCTTGTATGTCTTAGATGATTTTAGCTAATTGATTTCTCTTGAGTTATACACCTTATTATTCTGTTGTTATATTATTGTACCTTCTACTTTAATTTATCAATTATGGGTTGATTATGTCCTCATTCTCTTGGTATTTCAGACTTGTCCTCACATTAACATACCTTCACTTGAAAGCCAAGAGGAAACACATATTGTGGCAGTTAGACGCACATATCGGATGGGACTCCTATCCCAAACGATGTGATGTCTAATTAGAACTTTACATCAGGGAGACCCCCTTACTGTTGGTGATACATTTTTCCCCATCAACGTGTATGTACATCTTTTAACTATATGCCTTTCTCTTTTTCCTCCTCCCATAATCGAAAAATTTTTGCTATTTTTTTTGAATTTTTAGGAAACAATGGTACACCTATTTCAACATGGTTTCAAAACCTTCATGGACCTTGCTAGCACAAGATTTGTACTCAAACAAGCTATTCCTTTTTGTTTTAAAATTTTTATTTTGATCCTCAAGGTCTACAATTGTAGCCTTGTAATTTTTTTATCTACTTTAGCATATCTTTTAAATTCTTCTTTGTGATTGATGTGAAGACTATGTCACTTGAATACATTTCCATTAGGTCTTTATGAGTGTTATGCTCTAAATATTTTAGTGTAGTCAATGTCACATGAGACAAACTAGGGACTCATGGTGTTTTCTTAGTTTGCTTGGCAATCATTCCTAAGGTTTGATCATATCTAGAAGATCTTATGTTAACTCTTCTAAATTCCCTTGTAGGAGGAGATATTTTGATCTCTCTATGAGGAAAATGTCTTCTTGTTATAGTTGAAGTCAACATTTAAGGGATGTCCATATCCATTATATTGACACTTTATATTTCTTCTTTTATTTGATTGGACAAGGTTTCTATCAATGCCTTTGCTCCTCCTCTTTCTTTCTAGGTTCTTATTCTTCTTCTTTCTTGTTGGCCTCTTCTTTGTCGCTTTTCTTTGTATTCATCTTCATTCATTTTTCTTTTCAACTTCTATTCTCATGGATTCTTCTTGGGAATCTTTTTTTAGCCTCAAATCTTCTTTTTTTAGCTTCCAATTTTTTCTGTTCGTTCTTTGCATTCACAACCTCCATTGCTTCTTTTTATTTCACCACCCTATTTTTTTCTCAATAAGAGAAAGAAGTGATTCCCCTTTTGAACCAACAAAGAACAAAGAACTATGATAGCATTTCTTATTTACTCAATATATGTTAAATAAGTCAAAACATTAACATAACAATTACACACAATATAGAACAAAGTAATAAATACAAGAATAGTAGAGAAAAACCTCGATGAAAGCTAATGCCATATATTATTGATTAGGGAAGGAAAATACTCTACAAAAAATTATTACTTGTTAAAATTACAATATACTCACCATACCTCCATTATGTTTCTACTTATAGTATTATCTAAACCATAATATTCACACTTACATTCATTATATTCACATTACTACATAAATCCGGTTTACTAAAATAACTTCCATACATTCCATACATAATAATATATAGCTACCTAACTATTATTGTTCCCTCTAAATAATTAATAATCCATATTACCCTAAATATACTCCAATCTAAATACTTAACAAGAAAATATCCCAAAATATTAATAATACAAAATCAAACTAAAAAATATAATGCTTAAACAAATGGCTTTCATATACATTCCATAATTAATTAAAATATAATATATAAAATAATGATGCAAAACAATCCAAATATTTTTATGAAGACATCAAATTTTCTTTACTTTATGTACACACCAATTTTATTTTATTAAATATATTTCACAACATCAAATTACCAAATATATAAAACAAGTGAATATATTTGCAAATTTACAATGAAAAAAACATTAATATGGTCCTTTTGTAAACCAGAAAAATCAATAATATGGTCCTTTCGTAGACAAGAAAAAAATCAAAAGAATCTGGTATAGGAGAGGCTTATGTAGAAAACTCGTATTAATCTCGTTCTCTTAATAATTTAAGAATTATGATCTGTATTATAATTCAAATTTTCCAAATTAGTTTTTTTCAGATTGGGTTGTATTTTTATTTTAATTATAAATTATTAGTTTAAATTATTAATATTATAAAAAAATTGTATTTTTTTCAGTGTATTTTATAATTTAGTTTTAAAAAAATAATATTTATAAAGTTTAAATGAGTTTTTGGAAATAGGTGAGAAGAGATAAGGTTTCTCAAGTGTATGTTATAATTTATTTTTAAAAATTAATATTTATAGAGTTTTTTGAAATATTTTTAAAAATTAATATTTATAAAGGAGTTTTTTTTTGAAAGAGGTGAGAAGAGATAAGATTCCTCATATGTTATCAGTTATTGTGATAAAGTTGTATGAAAATTTTTATTTTATGTTATCAGTTATTGTGATAAAGTTGTATGAAAATTTTTATTTTTTTAAGATTCTTTGTAATGTGTTTTTTAAATCTTTTCACAATGCATTGTATAATATGTTTTTAAGATCAATATTTATGAAGGTAAAAAGAGATCATTAAGAAAAGTTGGAAGAGAAAAGTTTCTTTGAGTTATTTGTTACTATGAAAAGGTTGGATGCAAATGTTAAAATGTTATTGTTGAATTTAGGATCATTAAGAGTTGGTAAGAAATTAATTTTAATATTGGAGTTAAATAAGGGTGGTCCTTCTCTCCTCTATTTCTCTATTTCTAGAATATGCATTCATAAGTTAGTAAGAGTGTTTGGTAGAATCTAGTTGTGTTTGCCCCACTCTCAGTGGTATATTAATCAATCTTTTCCTTTAATTTGATGATAGGGTTCTTTTGCTGAGGAGTTTTTACAATTTTGGCAAGCAAATAAGAATCGTCTAAAAATTTTGTTCCAAAACGGGTATGATTTTTAATATTGACTCAGGATATTTAAATTTAGAAAGATCACATATGATACTTTCTTTGATGATGACAATAACTTGTAGATAGTTCATTCAAATATCTTGGAATCAATATATATCACAAGCTAAACATGAATTATAACATTGAAAAAAGATAAATGGAAGATAGGTTGGACTTCTCATCATCATCATGATCATCAATAACCCACTTAAAATATTTTATATTTATTAAATGGATAAAAAAGGAGAATAAATTTGAATTAAACTTGAAACCTTTAAATACCAATATAGAACCATCTTAACCATAGATATAGCAAGAGCCCAGAGGGATCAAATCTATTGAGGTGCAAAATTTAAAAAATTACACCTCCAAAGATTGCATCCCTCAAGGGACTTGATAGGTGATGGTTAATCTGTCTTTGTATATAATTACATTTTTGAATGCATAAGTAGTTTAAACTTACAATTCCAACAAATATTTGCTCCATTCACAATTAACCCCTAATAAAATAATAAAAATGTAAAATATATAATACAAAAATATTTGACATTGAAATAATTTAGTTAACATCAACATCAATATTTTATTCATGGATTATTAAGTTAGTTGAATTTTTTTAATAATTATTAATATTTTTTGAATGTCACATATTAATTTCATATCGAAAATTGAATTAATTACATTTTTTTTCTGTTATAATAAAAAAATTAAATTTTTTACTTTCAATTACCTTTTTCCACACTTTTCCACACGATTGAAATATTTTATTGCGATTTATATATATATATGTACTTATTCACTATGAGTGATGGCCAAAGTTTATGTTCACTTAAAACTTTTTCTTTTGGAAAAAGATATTCATGCCTCAGTAATCATCTCCGAAGAAGTGATTGCTCATTCCTGTCCTTGGACATATTTTGATATGGTTGGTTCAGAAAATATTTCTTGTGAAAGAGAGGCAGTGAAAGAGGGGCAGTCCTTTATGTGCATAAAAATCAATTTCTTAAGCTTCAAAAGTATTGAGGAGAAGCACAATTTTTTTTTCCTTTTCTTTTTCTTTTTCATCATGAAAATCACTTTTTTTAAACTTCAAAGTAAATGGGGAGGTGGATGTTCCAGAGGCCGCTCGGTCTATTTCACCTGTTTTAGTTCTTTGAGTAATTTTGAGAAACTATGAGACTTGTATATTTTAAATTAGGTACGGCCATGTGTTTTTGTTTACAGTCACTATGATGCAGGATGCTTCCAGTTTATGTTTTATTTTATTTATTTTTAATTTCTTATTCAGAGAGATTTAGTGGTGGACAGAGTGACACATGTCTTGTTTTTAGCATGCCATGGGAAAATATAAATATAATGATTTATGATTTTATTTCACTATAAATAATGGTAAAAAAAATATTTTATTTTTTAAGAATGAGAGTCAAATATTTTTACTATATTTTTTTGTGTTGAGTTGTGATATTAAAAGTATAATTAGAGTGAATCTATGTTTTATAATACATTTAAGTAAAACTATCCAAATATGTATATTTGTTTTTTTATTTTGATGATAGTTTAAATTATTTCTTTAATTTAAATAGTATTTTATTTTTAAATACATTTAAGTAAAACTATCCAAATATGTATATTTGTTTTTTTTATTTTGATGATAGTTTAAATTATTTCTTTAATTTAAATAGTATTTTATTTTTATTTTTATTCTAAAAAGGATACATGTCAACTCATGACGAAATTATACATTGTCTTATACTGGATTGTAGAATGATCCTCTCAACTCAATAAAATGTGCAACAAATTTCTTTCACTCTTAGATAACTAAGATAATTAAAGATGTTTTTGAAAGGCCTAGTCTAACTTATAGACAAAATGACTTTTTTACTATAATTCGGGGATACAATTTCAAGAAGACTGTGACTTTTTGTTGTTTAAAATGTATAAATAGATTCAACCCGTTAAAAATCTTTCAAGCACTCCAACTATATAGATTAAACAACTTAAATTAAAAGTTTTTAAAATTCTCTATTAAATTTAAATTAAAATTAACCATAAAAAAATATTATGTAAAAACATATAAAACACATCCAATTTACTTGATATCTTATTTATTAAAATTTTATGTCAATTGAGATTTAAAATTTATTTTTAGATATAATAACAAATTAACTTAACTATTTATAGTTTTTTTAATATAAATATTAATTTTTAAAAAGTATTATTATAATTTCTTAAAACTTAAATTTTAATAATTATTTAATATCCATCTCAACTATATATAAAATTATATATAACCATTTAAAATATTTTCCAAATAACTAAATTTGCAAAAAAAAAAAATATTTATATCAAATCTCTTTAAAAAATAAATATTTAAATATATTAAATTAAAAAATAATAAATAATACAACATTTTAAATAAAAATTTAAAAATATATAAGATTATATATAAACAGCTTAAATAATTTCAAAATAACTAAATGTAAAAACAAACTTGTCAAATCTCATTCTACAACCTAGTATGATGTGTAACTCTCTATCTGTCACGCCCCTACACCTGCGGTGATCTTCCAACCACTTGTAGCGAGGTGCGGCACCACCGAACGCTTTCTTTTTAACAATACTAACGTTTATGGACTACGCCTACTCCAACACAAATTTACTTTAACTTATGTTTTCTTGCAACCAAGTAAAGAGTTATCCTTCATACTTTAAAGAAGATCATTCTCAATTATTAACCATGTACAATAAACCGAGAACATCAACAATTGCAAACAAGTATAAAGGGGAGGGGAAACTCCCCGTAATGTGAGTCTGCCCGGCAATTTTATTAAAATGTCAGATTTACAATGTACAAGTGTTCCTTGCCAAACCAAGTCTACACTTAACCAAATAATACAACCGAGGGGCAATCCTACCTTTACAACATCTTGTGCATCTCTTGCACAAAGGACGGTGCTCACCCGAGCCACCAAGAATCCTTGCCAAGTCTTACACCAAGAACTGCACCTTAGAACTCACCCCGGACACGCTTGCCTCACTCAAAGCGTACTTAAGTCAAAACTGCACCTCTGGTAGCACTACGCATGAGATATGCGCAGTCCACCTCTACTTCTGCAGTGTTTTACCCCTTGTGTGAATGAGTAGTGCGAAGTTGTTTTCTCCAAATGACTCAACGCATGTGTATATATATGCTTGTTAACATGTTTTCATGTGTGGTCCTGCACATGGGTGTTAACCCCTTGTCCGACCCCAAAATTGCATTCACACACCCATAAAACATTCTTTTTCAAGTCGGCCTTGCCTCATGCAAGCCTCCTTCCAAGTCGCTATAAGTTGTCCATCGTTCCACGCACTTTTCCATAAGTGTCGTAAAACTGTTCACGTTATCGTCGCAAGCAGCTCGCAGAAACGTCGCATTTCCGTGTGCGCTCACCCGCCCGTGTGCGCTCACCCGCCCGTCGTGCAGACCCGCCCGCCGTGCAGCCTCGCCCGCCCGCCGTGCAGACCCGCCCGCCGGTCATGTAACCCGCGCCCGCCCGTGCGCCCGCGCCCGCCCGTGTGCTCGTGCACGGTGACTTCGCCCGGCGCCCATCGCAACCACAACCGGAGGTCCTTACATTCTCCTCCACCTGAAATCGTTGTCGTCCTCGACAACATACCATCATCCATGATGTCTATAATCCATGCTCAGGTCCATGGAAACTCCATCCATCTCATCTGCAACATGTTGTCCATATGTGTGCCTCCTCCATGTGAAGAGACCATCTCCTCAAACCAACTCTCGATGTGCCCCATTCAGGTCCATGAAGCCTCTTCATCATCTGCAATGTGCCATCCTCAAGTCTCCAATCTGATCAACTCTTGATGTGCCCCATTCAGGTTCATGAAGTCCTCTTCATCATCTGCAATGTGCCATCCTCAAGTCTCCAATCTTATCAACTCTTGATGTGCCCCATTCAGGTCCATGAAGTCCTCTTCATCATCTGCAATGTGCCATCCTCAAGTTCCCATGTCACACTAGCAAGTCCTCCTGCATAACATTCCTGCCCTAGCACTCCTCCTTGGATGTCCCTTGACATCTCTACAAGTGCTTCCACACAATGTTGTTGCATAGGTCTCTGCCATGCTCCATGTCTTCAAGTCTCCAACCTGATGTCCATGACTAAGCTGCCCATGTAGTCCAACCAAGTAGACACATCACAACATCTGGCCATCTCATCCAAGTCTTCAAACTTCGGTTTAGTGAACTCGGTCACTCAACCATCTCATCATCGTGTCATCATGTCATGAGTCTCTTCATCATAGCTCCTCCACCAAAGTGTCCATCAAGACTATCCCTTGGTCTCGGCCATGAGAAGCCCACCCAAAACATCACAAGTGTGTGCCCTCCTCAATCTGTCCATGAGTCATGCCGGGCACTTAGCCAATTCTCCATGTGGCTAAAGCATGACCCAATCTTCCACAACGATCATCAAGTTCCACCCTTGTCCCGGGTTCTTGCACCTTCCATCACAAGGTCACAAGTAGCCCCAACAAGCTCTGCAACGGTTGACAATCCTTGCTCTTTCATACAAGGTTCCATCATAGTCATCCATGGTAAGATGTCCCCTTGTCTTGGCAAACTGACTTTGCCCTTTCCTGCACACGGTCCATCTCCCAAATGCCCAAATGAAACACAAGTATCATCTCTTACTTCATCATCATGAGGCTCCTCCGTGTGAGTGACCTCATCCATACATGTTGACAGACTGCACGATTCTGGTTCAACTTGATCATCCTCAAGTTCATCCTTCATCGTAGTCATGTCTTCAACATCTTTGATCATCATGGCTTCCTCTTCCTTGATGGCACAATCTGCAACTTCACCTTGCTCCATTGTCCAACCGGGTTGAAGAAGTTCTTTCTCAGCTTCAGCCTCCCTCTTCAAGGCTAGGAGATGCCTCACTTCCTTCTGTCTTATCTCGAGCTCCTTGAATTCTGCTTCAATCAAGTCTCCTTCCTTTGCAAGTCGAAGAGCTTCCCCCATATCAGGAACCCCTTCCTTAACCAAGGCACGGAGAGCATCCCTTATTTCAAACATCCTTTTTCCACATTCTACAAATATTTGTGTTACTCTTTCTGACTCTTCAAGTAGACTCCTTCCGAATTCTTTGAAGGATGTATAACCCAATTTCTGCAAGATAGACATCTTCACCTGCAACCTGAACCGGCCCTTGTCTCACTGTCACGATCAACCTTTGCTCACCAGCTCCAACCGAGCTCCAATACCATCTGCCACGCCCCTACACCTGCGGTGATATTCCAACCACTTGTAGCGAGGTGCGGCACCACCGAACGCTTTCTTTTTAACAATACTAACGTTTATGGACTACGCCTACTCCAACACAAATTTACTTTAACTTATGTTTTCTTGCAACCAAGTAAAGAGTTATCCTTCATACTTTAAAGAAGATCATTCTCAATTATTAGCCATGTACAATAAACCGAGAACATCAACAATTGCAAACAAGTATAAAGGGGAGGGGCAACTCCCCGTAATGTGAGTCTGCCCGGCAATTTTATTAAAATGTCAGATTTACAATGTACAAGTGTTCCTTGCCAAACCAAGTCTACACTTAACCAAATAATACAACCGAGGGGCAATCCTGCCTTTACAACATCTTGTGCATCTCTTGCACAAAGGACGGTGCTCACCCGAGCCACCAAGAATCCTTGCCAAGTCTTACACCAAGAACTGCACCTTAGAACTCACCCCGGACACGCTTGCCTCACTCAAACCGTACTTAAGTCAAAACTGCACCTTTGGTAGCACTACGCATGAGATATGCGCAGTCCACCTGTACTTCTGCGCTGTTCTACCCCTTGTGTGAATGAGTAGTGCGAAGTTGTGTTCTCCAAATGACTCAACGCATGTGTATATATATATGCTTGTTAACATGTTTTCATGTGTGGTCCTGCACATGGGCGTTAACCCCTTGGCTGACCCCCAAATTGCATTCACACACCCATAAAACATTCTTTTTCAAGTCGGCCTTGCCTCACGCAAGCCTCCTTCCAAGTCGCTATAAGTTGTCCATCGTTCCACGCACTTTTCCATAAGTGTCGTAAAACTGTTCACGTTATCGTCGTACGCAGCTCGCAGAAACGTCGCATTTCCGTGTGTGCTCACCCGCCCGTGTGCGCTCACCCGCCCGTCGTGCAGACCCGCCCGCCGTGCAGCCTCGCCCGCCCGCCGTGCAGACCCACCCGCCGGTCGTGTAACTCGCGCCCGCCCGTGCGCCCGTGCACGGTGACTTCACCCGGCGCCCGTCGCAACCACAACCGGAGGTCCTTACACTATCCGTCATAACAGTTGAAATTTTACTCACACCCAAATAATAATAATAATAATAATAATAATAATAATAATAATAATAATAAACTATACAAAATATTTAAATAATGTCAGTTCATAAAAAAATTTTCACGTTAAGAAATTGGATCCCTCTCGGCTCATATTAGATCTTCATTTAATATAGATCTAGGATTTGTAATTAAACCAACATAGATCCATCTCAAATACGGATCTAACATGAGCCAAGAAGTATCCAATTTCTTTAGGTGCAACTCTTTTTTTATGAGTCAACATTATTTAAATGTTTTGTATAGTTAATTTTTTTTATTTTATCTTTTATTTTGAATAAGATGCGCAAAATTTCAACTTTGATGAACAAACAACATTACACATCACACTGAACTGTAAAATAAATCTTTCAACTCAAAAATAGTAATAATAATAAAACATCACAATCACAAAATAAAAAATACATCATACGTCATATTTAGTATTTCACATTTTAATTATTAAAATTTTACATTAATTAAAATTTAAAATTTAAAATTTATTTTCAAATATAATAGCCAATTATTTTAACTAAATGTTTTATTTAAAAATACACACATTAATTTAAAAAATTATATATTATTATCAGTTTTTAGAATTTAAAATTTTAATAATTATTTAATACCCATCTCCACTGTACATAAAATTTATACAATCATTTTAATTAATTTCAAAATAACTGAACTGAGATAAATATATCAAATCTCTTAAAAACATAAATATTTAATTATTAAATAAAAAAATAATATATAATAAGACATTATAAACGCAAATTTAAAAATACATCATAGTTTAGCGTTCCGAGACAAATTTATATACAATGATTTTAAACAATTTCAAAACAACTAATTCGAAAAACAAATGTATCGAATCTCTTTACAGCTAAATATTTGATTATTATTATATTAGAAAATAAAATTTATAAAACAGCATGAATACAATTTTAAGAACGACTTAAAAAGAAGGGAATGGTATCCAGTCACTACATTTACTTACAGGTGACGTTTAGCGGAATTGAAAATCTAACGACGAATAAAATAATCAGTAGTCTAATAACATTTTTTTTCCGAAAACTATGAAAATTTTGGTAATATTTTGATAAATTTTTTTAGAGAATTTTGTAAATCCACATTAAAATTGTAAACTTCAAGATTTTAGGTGCCTCAGAAGTTTTTGATAGTGCTGAATCCATTGCCACCTTTAAAAACATGATTTAAACATTACTTGCAAGATTTGTTGAAATTTGCTTGCCCAAATTCCAGGCAAAAATGACCATCCGAACAATTGTTCCTCCTCTATAGACTTTCTCATGTTATCATCTTCCCACTTGATGCTTTCCCACCAATATTGAGGGCAAATTAATGCACATAAATTTTGCAACTTTTCCATCCCTATGGGAAATAAATTCAAAGAAGGGCAACCAATTATCTTCAACACATGGAGGTGAGGGACTATTCCTCCATCCCACACTCCCTTGTTTGATTGTCCACACAAACTCTCTAACTTCTCTAGACATACAAGAACCAACTTATGTAGCTTTGGAACTGGAACACTTCCACGAATCCCTATTCTCAGCTTTCTCATTCACTGCAGCAAAACAACTTCAGGATCTTTAAATTTGGCAACCTCTGCAATGGAGTTCCTGCAGTCATACAATTTTACCATTTCAAGATGTTCAAACTTGCAATTCGGTAGATTTAACCCTGCATAACCCCATAGCATAAAACTCTGTAGCTTCTTCATGTTCTGGACGTCCTGGGGAAGATCCTCTTCAGAAGCATTGATGTAGTAATCCAATCTTAAGTGCCTCATCTCCGACCACGTTCCCATTATGCCATCTTTAATTCCTGACCCTCCGCCTATTTATACGGCCAACTCCTTCAAATTTTTGAGACCTTAAATACTTGTCAGTGCTCCCATTTCCACACTTAAATCTGTGTATATCTGGAGTTTGCACAGTGAAGTAAGTTCAGAGATCTCATGTAGAATCATATTTCATGAATCACATTCCTCTAAATTAAGATGCATGAGATGTTTGAGCTCTCCAATTTGAGATGGCAATGACTCTAGATGTAAAGATTCAGAAATTGAAGTTTGGAAAGATGGAAGATATATTCAGGCAAATCTCTGATGCTGAGCTGACTTAACGAGAGAAAATCATGCAGTCTTAATTGCCCCACTGACAAAAGGAATATATGAATAAAGGAAAAGAAAGGTTAAAGAAAATATGTATAAAGAAAATTTATATATTAAAAAGTTGTAATAGTAAATGTTTAAAGGAAAAATGAAGAAGAATAGGCATTAGGATCAACGTGTGAGAAGAAAAGAGAATAACAAGATAAAAATTATATATTATTTAAAAATTACATTATTGTATTTTAGATTAAGGTATATTATTGATTTTGATTTCTTTGAATGGAATAAAGTTTATAGATATAAAAAGGAACCAAGATTATCCATATTAAACTTTCAAAAATTATAGATTTGAAAGAAAACTCTTAAAATTATATAAACTTTAAAGAATGTTTTAACTAACTATTGCCACCAAACCCAAAAATTACGAATGGATCTTTTAATTAGATATTATTTTGGGATTCAACTGCGTTAAATAAGTCATTCATCTATGACCATTTCCATGAGAGGTAGTTGTAACTTACTAATTTCTCATGATTTTTAAATAGTTCACTTAGCACTCATTGCAACGGGTGATGCTCACAGGGGTGAAGAAGTGGGATTGAAACTAGTGAAATGAATCACATAGCGTCAATCATCACTTCCGGGGCTTGCACCCGGTAACTAGGACTTCCTGGGAGGTCACCCATCACAATACTTGCTAAGGTTTTGCAAATGGGGTAGCAAGCTAAGTGGGCTTGATTGTGGGGAAAACTCCACAGTTATGCGCGCTTAAGCCAGAGGCGATCTAGGATGGCTGACCTCTTGGGAAGTCCTAGTTACAGAGTGCAAGCCCCATAAGTGATGATTGATGCTATGTGATTCATTTCACTAGTTTCAATCCCACTTCTTCACTCCTGTGAACATCACCCGATGCAATGAATGCTAAGTGGACTATTCAAAAATCATGAGAAATTAGTCAATTATGACTACCTCTCATGGAAATGGTCATAGATGAATGACTTACTTAACTCAATTGAATCCAAAAATGATATCTAATATAATGCACTGCGAAAACCCCCAAACTTGATCTCATAATTCTTCAATTTGTGCTTCATTGATAAGGTTTGCAAGGAAAAGAGCTACTTGCATATGCAAGGAAGAGGTTGAGCACACAGAGGATGAAAGAAGGCGTTGTGTTAAAGGATGTTTTCAGAAAAATTCTTCCACTTTGTTATGAACCTAGCCAATTTCATCATCCAACTGTTAAAATCATTTATTCTATTGTATTCTCATATCCATTGAAAAGGTTATTTGAGCTACGAGTTTTTCAATCCTAACATGAAGGAAACAAAGGGTGTAATTGATGACCTCAAGCTCAAATAGTAGGTCAACAAGACACTTCCTCTTAGAAGAAAAATGGTGAAGAGCCACAATGTATGGAGACCAAATAGGGAAATGGAAAAAATACATAGAACAACTAAGGAATCTTGCATCCAACGTAATGAAGGCCAACATAAAAAGACACTTGAACTCTTACTAAATGAGCCTATACTTAAACCTTGATTTCACTTCAGGGGAGATCCATAGACCTAAATGTTTAATGATTCCAAGAATGGAATCTTTGACAACTATGTGTGTAATCTGGCTTGGGCCTGACTAATGATTAGTCTCCATCAGTTGCTATTAGTGCATGATGGGTGTGATCATTTGTATAAGTTTTAACCCTATACAATTAATTGCTACAAACATATTTTTAATTAATATAAAAGTATTTCAATGGAAAACACAAGAATTAATACAAACGTTTTATCCTGGAAACCCAAACCGAGAAAGCTAAAAATATTTTTTCAATATATTCTTCTATACAACATTACAATACGATATATATATATATATATATATATATATATATATATATATATCTTGCGACATCCATGAACTGCTAATCCATTTATCATGGATTAGAATACAATGGTAGTTCTTTATTCGAAACTACAATACCATAGGTAAAACCACCATGTACCACAAACTGCTTTTAGCAAAAAACCATGTCAAGAAGCACTAAACACAAATGAAAAAGACGACTAAGCTTTTTTGTATAATCACTTTTTATATTTTTTTATATCATTTTATGTTTAAATATAAGCTTCATAAAACTTTTTGGATTTGAACCTATTAAGTATTCAATTCATCACATTGCATATATATGGGGTATCGAAGTGTCAATTATATTACTTGAATTTCATCAAATTTTGAATCTAATAAGGTTTTTAAGAATCTATTTAATATGGTGGAAATTTATATAAAATTATTGCAATGGAAAACAAAAGAATTAATACAAACGTTTTATCCTAGAAACCCAAATTGAGAAAGATAAAATAAAATTTCAATATATTCTTCTATACAACATTACAATATATATTTTGCGACATCCATGAACTGCTAATCCATTTATTATGGATTAGAATACAATGGTAGTTCTTTAGTCGAAACTACAATACCATAGGTAAAACCACCATGTACCACAAACTGCTTTTAGCAAAAAACCACGTCACAAAGCACTAAACACAAATGAAAAAGACCACTTAGTTTTTTTGTATAACCATATTTTATATTTTTTTGTATCATTTTATGTTTAAATATAAGCTTCATAAAATTTTTGGGATTTGAACCTATTAAGTATTCAATTTATCACATTGCATATATATGTGCTATCGAAGTGTCAATTATATTACTTGAATTTCATCATATTTTGAATCTAATAAGGTTTTTAAGAATCTATTTAATATGATGGAAATTAATATAAAATTATTGCAATGGAAAACACAAGAATTAATACAAGCATTTTATCTTGGAAACCCAAATCGAGAAAACTAAAAAGATTATCTATATATATATAACGACATCCATGAACTGCTAATCCATTTATCATGGATTAGAATACAATGGTAGTTCTTTAGTCGAAACTACAATACCATAGGTAAACCCACCATGTACCACAAGCTTCTTTTAGCAAAAAAACCATGTCAAGAAGCACTAAACACAAATGAAAAAGACCACTCATTTTTTTTGTATAACCATATTTTATATTTTTTTATCATTTTATGTTTAAATATAAGCTTCATAAAACTTTTGGGATTTGAACCTATTAAGTATTCAATTCATCACATTGCATATATATGGGGTATCGAAGTGTCAATTATATTACTTGAATTTCATCAAATTTTGAATTTAATAAGGTTTTTACGAATCTATTTAATATGATGGAAATTTATAGGTCGTTTTTCAACTTGCATATTAGAGTATTGCAGGATGAAAAATTAATGACTTGTGGATATTAAGAGATTATGTTAGGGAGACAAAAATTAAGAAATTTGGAATTGCTTATAATAATATGTAATAATTCGAGATTCTATAATATTAGTGTCTAATTTGAGATTCTCCAATATTATAGTATTGTAGGATAAAAAATTAATGACTCATGGATATTAAGAGACTATGTTAGGGAGACAACAAGTAAGAAATTTGGAATTGCTTATGATAATATGTAATAATTTGAGATTCTCTAATATTAGTATCTAAAAAAATTATAATGTTGTTTTATCATAAATTATTTCTTGATAAATGTTCACAAAGTTACAATCATTTTCTTTTCTTTCTTTTCTCTAATATTATGACATATACAATTAAAATAATTTTGAAATGTAGGCAAATCATTACTAGCATGGAACTAATCTCCTCAATAATACTTGTACTAAACTTTTTAAGTATCACTCATTAAAGCTATATCACTCTCCTACAAATTCCTTTTAAATTTTTATAAGTTACAAACTATTAAAAGGGTTATAAAAAACATTGTTTAAACCAGGACTACAAGCAGCAATAGTCCCTGTCAAGTCCGAAGTATTAAAGGACTCCATGCTAACAATGAGTGCTTAAAAAAAATCTAACAAGTGCTTTACGAAAGGGAATTGGTATGTCTACACTTTATGGAGCAGAACTTTCTGAGCTGATTAGTGATCTTACTTTTTGAGATTATTAGTGATCCTCCCTACATGCTTGTAAATTGGTTCCACCTATGTTGTGACCTGACAAATCATTTACTAAAAGTGGAGAGATTTCTTCCTCTTCTTATGGAGAGTCGCGAAAACCCTTTTATCAATGCTAAGTTGCAGAGTTCTATCCTGTCATCACTGGTGGCTGAACGTGTGAATGGCTTGAGCTACAATGTCCAACATTTCATGGGAATACTCCATATGTTTGAATAAAAGTTCAACTTAGTTACAGAGATAAATATTTCAACTTCAAGATAAACTATGTTAGATGCTCTTTAGGACTGTGTTGTAGCAGCTACAACCACCCTCCAAATTTTTTCCTTAGCCTCGTTTTGGAGCCTCCCTTCCAACCTTCATAGTAGCTTGCCTTGCTTCATCAAGTTCACAAGATTCAGTGTATTTCTTGCACAAAGGTAGCCTATCGGTCATAGTTGATCCATTCCCCTCATAGGCTGCTCACCCAGACTTGGTCCAACTGTAGGATGAGTAGCTTCCCTTTGAAATTGAGCATTTCTAGAGGGAAACCATCCTTCCCTTTAGAAAATTCCACAATCCTCTCTGTAAGCCTACTGGGCTTTAGGATTGCGCAATCCTGCTAGCCAACCCTCCCAACAAGATTTGCGAACTTTTTCCCAGAAATAGGTTGTTCAGCCTAGGATTTGTGAAAATCTGGGCTGAAGTTAGCTACTCTGCTCGGAAATTATGCAAATCTCTTGGGCATCTAGCCCAGCTCCCAGCCATAAGTGCACATTTTTCTCTAGCAGTCAAGCAGTCTCTTGCATGTGTAGCTGAGTTGACTGGTTTCCTCTGGGACTAAGAAAAACAGACTTGCATGCATGGGTTGCTTCTCCCAAGGCATCATGCAAAGACATCCCTTGTTTCAGGGATCTATGTTTAGCAATTGGAGGTTACATGCAAGGATAAATTCCAAAACCTCCCACCAAGTGTCCCTTCCCCTAGATTCGTTGCATGCACGTCACAACCTCAATGTTATCAAAACTCATCAACCGGACGTTGTAGAGCTCATTCCTCACTTCAACCTTGCAACTTTGACATCCCACATCACATCTAAGAGCACTTGGTATATTCAACTTAGTTGTTTTGGGGTAAGCCCGCTTCCCATGCCTTGTGCCACATTTCTGTTGCTTTTCATGTTTTCGCTTATGGGAGTACTGTTTGCTCGATTTCTTTGAACACTTGTTGTCATTTACATGTCTACTAGCTTGTCCTAGCTTTGTTTCAATTTTCATTGCTATCTCACTGGTATCGCATGCATGAAACTGTTTTGCACGGACGTTCGCCCAACTGGGGAACTACCTCACCTACATGCATGTTGATTTGTTTGCTGATTTTTTCATTCATGTTTTGCATGCACTATCAATCACTTCTACTATCACTTAGTGTTGCCATGCATTTACTGTCTTAGTTGCTTTCAATTTCCCGTCGGCAAGTCGGGCCAACCTTGGCCCGGGCTCTGCCTTCACCAAGGCTCCATTGCGCAATCTGGGGAAGGAAGGGTCACCTTCCTCTTCAGATTTGCGCATTCCTTCCCATCAGTAGTCTCCAAGACTATTTTGCACATTTTTGGAAGACAGTGGCTGCTTGGCCCAAAAAATTGCACAAATCTGTCCCTCAACCAAGAGTCCTTCCCAGCTAGAATTGCGTAATACACAATCCCAATAGTCAGTAGCCAGAATGGACTATGCATTACGCAGTTCCAGTAGTGAGCTAGTCTCCCAAGTATGTTGCAAGTAAACTCTCAAGTTCATTTTGGTTTTCGAATGATAGATTGCTTTCCATGAGTTTTTCCATGTCTCCAGGTATCCTAGGTGTTCATCTGCCTCTCAGTAGTATAGGTACAATGGTTCCAGGAGAGCAGAGACGAAGACACCACGCTTGGGGATGTAGTCGATCAAGTTTCCATGGACTTTCCTACCCACGAAGACATCAAGTTGTTTGTAGACAAGGACATCAAGATGTGACAGCAACAACATCACAGTGAGTAGCATCATGAACAATAGCTAAAGATAGCATACCAAATGCAACAAATGCAAGAGGAGGGTTGTTGATAACATGAAGGTGGTACAAGATTGCAAGCTCAAGCAGGTCCATTAATGATGAAAGCAACTTTGGATACTCTGGCTATGAAGTGACGACGTGACATGAAGATCATGTGAAGGTAGAATATGGAACAAAGAAGGAGTTGCATGTGCTGAAGCAACAACTTAGAAAGAACATGAAGCTGCACATACAGACGAATGAGTTGCAACAAGAACATGAACAATAGTGGGTGCAACATGCACTCATGAATGAAATTGCACTCGTACAAGTTAAGGATCTAGCCCAGCATCTGACACAAAGAAGACATGGTGAGCCGTGTTGTTCATCACATGCACTAGATTCAGCAACATGCATGTCGTTGAGCACATGCATGCAATCCAACCCATTCAACAAACTCACCAAGGTGAAGACAAGAAGAAATTCCAACTGGGGCTGAAAATGTACTTTGGCAAGTTGATGTGCATGACCACCAGCACACGCTTGAAGATCAGCACAGACACTATGCATCAGTGTGTTGCCAGTTCAATCGTACCCAAGAAGACCATGTGCATGTTAGTAGACAAGTTTGATGAAGGGGTCGAACCAATGCACCAATTGCAATGGAGGCAAGAGTTTGCTTCAACAAGATGTCACCATGAGGTGCATGCACACCATCACGGATGACCAAGTTTGGCATCATCTCACCACCTTCACCATCACAAGCATGTCAAAGAGTTGGTCTCATCACAGTGAACCAAGTGTCATTGATGTCTTGCAAGGCTTGCTCAAGCAATGTTGTCTCACATGAGTACATGTGCATTGTAATGTTGAGTCATGTCAAGTGTAAGTCAAGTGTCAATGGTTGGATGTAACAGTCATAGAGTAGGTGAAGAGTCATGAGGGTAGTTGAATTGTCACAAAGGGGAATGTCAAGGGCCACCCCACTCTTTGATATAAATAGTCCCTCATAACTCATTGTAATGGCTTTTGGTCAGCCAAGCTTCTACTAAGACTATATTGAAGAAGGCTTGGACAGTATTGTAATGCACCTTGGCTTCTCCACTGCACGGAGCTAGTACATCTCTTTGGAGGATCAGGCAGATGTGACTGTAACGTTTCACTGATAGGGCTAGTAGGTTTACATGGATGTATTGTATGATTGGAACTTACACTTTTATATTAGAAGGGCCAACACATTTTCATGCATATGTTGTTATTGTAGTTGGATTGCTCTGGTTGCCTTAATGATATATGTTGTTTAACTTATGTATTTGTGTATGAACTGATTCACATGCAATTATATGACTCTTGTTGCAAATGTGTTTTATATGTTGTTAATGTTGTCACCGTCCATGTCGAATGCTCTGTCGGACACCAGACAGACCTTTCACATGAACCTTGCTGTAATAATTGCCACACTTGTCTCAGACTAATCCGTGAGTGCTGTATGTGTTATCTTACCTTGTATGATGTGATTGTTGCATCAAAGTGGACTGCTCCACCGGAAGTTGTGCATGTCCTTTTGTGTTGTGTGTTCCTAACTGAGTTGGGACTGATCCCTTTCAACCTAGAACTCACCTTCACCTTCATCTCCCTTCGAAGTGTTAGAACCTCTTATACACCTTCCTTGACTCACTGCATCAGTCACACCCTTGCTATTGATAGAGTTATCCTACTTTCCTCTGTGCGACATCACGGTCAAGGCATTACCTTACGACCCACTACTAGGACTCCTACACCAAATGGTCTGAGGTCTAATTGGGACTTCTTACCAGGGAGATCCCCTTGACATGTTGGCGGGTCTAACACCGTCAACATTTATGGTGCTAGAAGGATTGCCTGATGACAAGATGTGTCCTCTCATCTAGTTTTCAACCTTTTCATATCTCTCATGGAGTCTTGCACTCTTCTCCCCCCAGGGTGTTTTTCGATTCATGAATATCTCTCCATATCGAGGAAGATTTTCGATCTCTTGTCCACTCATACGTATGATGGCGAAGGCGAAGTGGAATGGCTTGAACACTTATATAAATTTATTTTCATGATTTATGAGGAAGATGAGTTTTCTGATGAATAGTTCGGTTTGTTGCTTGCATACACACTTCGCGAATCTCCATTTCGTTGGGTTCTCAGTCTACTGGCTGACATCGTTTACTCATTTGAGCACCTCTGTGATCTCATTGAAGACATGTTCTATCATTTTTATCTAGACTATCTTGATTGGAAATTGTTACAACAACAAAGGGCTCCACATGAATCCATTATTGATTTTTGGTAGCACATTCGTGACTTGTAGTTTCAAGCTCCGAAGAGCCAGATGAAATTTGCTTATCTTTGGGACCGGTTCGAGTATTTCCTTAAGAAATCTGCCTGTCCCAAGAGGAAGCTTGATATCAAGCCTCGTTAAACTTTCTTCATTGATGGAACTACGAAATATCATGTGGGAGCAGGCACTGTCTCAACTGACTATCCGCCTCCCTCTCATTCAGCAGCTCCACCATTGCCTAGTGATGTTGAGGATCATGCTCACACACCTGTTAATCCTTCACACTCTCCCAACATCACTGCACTCGATTTTTGCACATATTTGGTTATTAGTCCTTCGAGTTCTCATATGCATTCTTTTCATCGACCTTCGTCTTTGCACTCAAGTGTTCCTTCGGTTGATGTTGTCTTGTGTTCATCCATTCCGGACTCTTCACTTGTTGTGAACGAGGAACAACCCACTCACGAATTTGGTGTTGCATAGCCAACATGCATTGTCATTCATGAAGAGTATGAGTGGGAGCTTGAGCATCAACACTCAACAAAGGATGACTCCCTTGTGTCCGATCCCCCTCCATTCTTTCCTAACATCATTGGTGAACTTGCCATCCATGATTTCGCATGTCTGTCTTCATCCACGGATGCACCCATTATTGATATTTCATAGGACACAGCATATGTTATCCCATCATCCAACAACAGAGAGGACCAATCATTCATTGGAAATCCACTTGATCTTTCATCTGCTTTTTCTAGAAACGCAGAGGGTGAACATCCTTCCTCCTCATTTACCCCTCTGTGTGATTCATCAAACCATGAGGATGTCGACCAACATCTTGAATTTCCTAATCTTGGTTGTTGTGATCTCTTCACCTCATCATCCAATCACGATGTTGATTCACTTGTTAGTAATCTGTCTAAGCCACTAGTCTATGACGATCCATCTGTCAATGAAGTCGAAACCCCACAGACTGTCGAGGCACTTCATCCCAAGCTGATGGTTATGTCAGGCCCTCATTGTCTTGAGGTTGGTTTCACTTCTGATCAAGAAATTTTTCAAACACTCAAGGCTCCTCATCACTCATCTATATGCACTCAAGATCAATCTAACACTCAGATTTTACTTCCTCCACTCGAACTACACAATCCCATTGCTCATGCATTGGAGGAGTCTTACATTGCAAGCACTCATGTGCGATGCAAGTTATCTTTGTTTCTTTTGTTTGCTTGCATGTCATAGTCAAGAGTGTGCTTATGCTTCAAAGTTGCACATAGTGTCACACAACACCATGATAAGTCTGTGGACTGCCCTTCATGCACATGCACTCACTTATGTCCTGTGGGCACTTTGAATCACGAAGTGTGGTTGTCTTCATTGTTATATCTTTCTTGCTTGTTGGTTCACACAACTGGGTTGCTCATGGACCAATCCTTCACCAACATGGGTCTACCAATGCACCAATGGATGCATTGTATGTATCACTTCACGTGATTAGGCCCATGTAATGTTAATGTAGGAGTAGGAGTAGTGTTTTCTTTCAGTTGTTTGCTTGCATGCTTATTTACTTACATGCTTTGTCTATTTGTTTGTTTCCTTGCTTGTTTGTTTACTTTCTTCGCTTTCATTTTTTCTTTCGCTTTTGCTTTTCTTTGTTGATTGTTAGTTCTTTCGCTCATTTCATTCATAAGTTGGTTTTGCATGAAACCATGTATGACTCTTGAAGTGAGCTGGGTGAAGTACAAGAGTGCTTGTACAACTATCACTACTTGGTTATCTGTCATCTTGCCTCTCTATGATGAGCTTGTTACTTTTATTCCATGATACACCAAAGGAAAATATGTACTGTTTGAAGTGAACCTTGGTGTAAACACAACACTTGCGCACTAACTAGTGTCACCTTCTCTAGTCGGTTTTTTTTGGGTTAACCCTTGTCATCTCAGTCAAGTAGAGTAAGGTAAGGGGGAAAATCTTAACAGGCAAATCAAAGGTACAATAAACTACTTCTCTGCCAGAACAACCTCTTCTTCTCTCAATAATTTGAGATCCCTCTTCCGCCTCTGAAATGAATAAGTGCTATTCACAGTGAAAAATGAGAGAATCAAGAGTCAAAATGAAAAATGATAAATGAATAAGGTGAAAGAAGAGAAAGGCTTCTTGCACAGGGATGTGATGCAAGTAACTCTGCCGGGGTACTGACCAGGCTCGCTGGCAGCGTAGCCATGCTTGTGTTACTATGTGACTCCACCGAGGTATTTCCCAAGCCTGCTGGCAGTGGAGCAACACCAGAGATGACACTAAGACTCTGACGACTATACTGATTCTGCACCTATATACCCCTCAACCCCAATCGAAACAACAATGTTGCCTTGATGTGTGTCAATCAACCAAGGGTTTGGTAGATGTTACATCTTATAATAAAGTTAGTGTGAAACCAAGATGAGCTAAAAATTGAACAATACTTTCGAAGGTGTTAGACTTTCTTTTCACAAACAAGGTCCATGCAGAGAGTTGGAGTTCTACCAGTGTGTTGCAAAGTGTTGTAGCAGCTGCAACTACCCTCCAAAATTTTTCCTTAGCCTCGTTTTGGAGCCTCCCTTCCAACCTTCACAACAGCTTTCCTTTCTTCGTCAATTTCACAAGCTTCAATGTCTTTCTTGCATAAAGGTAGCCTGTTGGTCATAGTTGATCCATTCCCCTCACACGCTACTAACCCAGACTCAGTCCATCTGCAGACTAAGCAACTTCCCCTTGAAAATTATGCATTTCAGGAGGGCAACTAGCCTTCCCTCCATGAATTGCACAATCCTCTCTGATAGCCCGTTGGGCTCCAGAATTGTGTAATCTTGCCAGCCAACCCTCCCAATAGGATTCATGCAAATTTTCCCGGCAGCAGGTTGTTTAACCCAAGATTTGCACAAATCTAAGCAATAGTCAGCTACTCTACCCAGAAATTGTGCAAATCTCTTGGGCTTCCAACCCAGCTCCCAGCCATAAATGCACATTTTTCTACAGTAGTCAAGCATTCTCTTGCATGTGCAGTTGAGTTGATTGGTTTCCTCCGGGACTGAGCAAAACAGACTTGCATGCATGTGTTGCTTCTCCCAAAGCAGCATGCAAAGGCATACCTTGTTTCAGGGATCTATGTTTAACAATTGGAGGTCACATGCAAGGAGAAATTTTGAAACCTCCCACCAAGTGTCGCTTCCCCTAGATTCGTGGCATGCGCATCACAACCTCGATGTTATCAAAACTCATCAACCGGATGATGCAGAGCTCATTCCTCACTTCAACCTTGTAGCTCTGACATCCCACATCACATCTAGGAGCATTCGGCACATTCAACTCAGTTGTTTTGAGGTAAGCCTGCTTCCCATGCCTTGTGCAACATTTCTGTTGATTTTCATATTTTCACTTGTGGGAGTACTGTTTTCTTGATTTCTTTGAACGCTTACTGTCATTTACATGTATACTAGCTTGTCCTAGCTCTGTTTCAGTTTTCGTTGCTATCTCATTGTTTTCAAATGCATGAAACTATTTTGCATGGACATTTACCCAACCAGCCAACTGACTCACCCACATGCATGTTGATCTGTTTGCTAAATATTCCAATCATGTTTTGCATGCACTGTCAATCACTTCTGCTATCACTTAGTGTCACCATGCATTTACTGTCTTAGTTGCTTTCAGTTGCCCGTTGGTTAGTTGTGTCAACCTTGGCCCGGAATCTGACTTCAGCAAGGCTGCATTGTGCAATTTGGGGAAGGAAGGCTCACCTTCCTCTCAAATTTGCACATTCCTACCCAACATTAGCCTCCAAGACTGTTTTGCGCATTTATGTTGGATAGTGGCTACTTGGCCCAAGAAATTGCGCAAATCTGTCCCTAGGCCTGCAATCCTTCCCAGCTGGAATTGTGCATTGTGCAATCCTAGCATTCAACAGGCAGACTGGACTGTGCATTACGCAGTTCCAATAATCAGCCAATCTCCTAACAGCCTAGACTATGCCTTGTGCAGTCTTGGTAGTCGGTTTCCTGACCTCCCGACCGAAATTGAGCAACCTTCATGAGCATGCACCTAGGTATGTTGCAAGTCAGCTCTCATGTTCATTTTGGTTTTCGACTAACAGATTTCTTGCCATCAGTGTTTCCATGTCTCCAAGTATCCTAGGTGTTCATTTGCCTCTCAGCAACACAGGTATAATGGTTTCCAAGAGAGCAGATACGAAGACACCACACTTGAGGATGCAGTTGATCAAGTGTCCATGGACTTGCCTACCCACGAAGACATCAAGTTGTTCATAGACAAGGACATCAAGATATGATAGTAGCAACATCATAGTGAGCCGCATCATGAAAAACAACTGAAGATAGCACACCAAATGCAACGAATGCAAGAAGAGGGTTGTTGAAAACACAAAGGCAGAACAAGGTTGCAAGCTCAAGCAGGTGCATTGACGATGACAGCAACTTTGGAGACTCCGGCTATGAAGTGATGGAGCAACATGAAGATCGCGCGAAGGCAGAATATGGAACAAAGAAGGAGTTGCATGTGCTGAAGCAACAACTTAGGAAGAACATGAAGCTACACAAATAGATGAATGAGTTGCAACAGGAATAGGAACAACAGTGGATGCAACATGCACTCACGGATGAAACTGCGCCCGTACAAGTTAAGGATACATCCCAACAGTTGACACAGAGTAGACATGGTAAGCTGTGTTATTGATCACGTGCAAGGGATTCAACAACATACATGTCAATGAGTGCACACATGCAATGCAACCCATTCAACACACTCACCAAGGCGAAGACAAGAAGAAAGTCCAACTGGTGTTGAACATGTACTTTGGCAAGTTGATGCACATGACCACAAGCACACACTTAAGATCAACACAAACACTATGCATCAGTGTGTTTCCGGTTCAACCGTACCCAAGAAGACCATATGCATGTTAGTAGGAGAGTTGGATGAAGGGGCCAAACCAATGCACCGGTTGCAATGGAGGCAAGAGTTCACTTCAGCAAGATGTCACCATGAGGTTCATGCACAACATCACAGATGACCAAGCCTGGAATTAGCTCACCACCTTCACCATCACAAGCATGTCAAATAGTTGGTCTCATCACAGTGTCTTAAGTGTCAGTGATGTCTTGCAAGTCTTGCTCAAGCCATGTTGTCTCACATGAGTACATGTGCATTGTAATGTTGAGTCATGTCAAGTGTAAGTCAAGTGTCAATGGTTGGATGTAATAGTCATAGAGTAGGTGAAGAGTCATGAGGGTAATTGAACTGTCACAAAGGGGAATGTCAAGGGTCACCCCACCCTTTACTATAAATAGTCCCTCATAACTCATTGTAAGGGCTTTTGGTCAGCCAAGATTCTACTAAGACTATCTTGAAGAAGGCTTGGACAATATTATAACGCGCCTTGGCTTCTCCACTGCACGAAGCTAGTACATCTCTTTGGAGGAGTAGGTGGATGTGGCCGTAACGTTTCATTGATGGGGCTATTAGGTTTACATGGATGTATTGTATGATTGGAACTTACACTTATATAATAAGAGCTAGCACATTTTCATGCATATGTTGTTATTATAGTTCGATTGCTCCGGTTGCCTTAATGATATATGTTGTTTAACCTACGTATTTGTGTATGAACTGATTCACATACAATTATATGAATCTTGTTGCAAATGTGTTGTATATGCTGTTAATTTTGTCATCATCCATGTCGATTGCTCTGTCGGACACCAGACAGACCTTTCACATGAACCTTGTTGTAACAACCGTCACACTCATCTTGGACTGATCTGTGAGTGCTGTATATGTTATCTTACCTTGTACGATGTGACTGTAGCATCCGAGTGGACTGCTCCATCGGCAGCTGTGCATGTCCTTTTGTGTTGTGTGTTCCTAGCT
Organism: Pinus tabuliformis; assembly: GCA_031772625.1. Lineage (NCBI taxonomy): Eukaryota > Viridiplantae > Streptophyta > Pinopsida > Pinales > Pinaceae > Pinus > Pinus tabuliformis. The sequence continues at coordinate 555,453,766 of CM062820.1, read as the reverse complement.
GAGTTGGGACTGATCCATTTCAACCTGGAACTCACCTTCACCTTCATCTCCCTTCGAAGTGTTAAAACCTGTCATACACCTTCCTTGACTCACTACATCAGTCACACCCTTGCTACTGACAAGATTTATCCTGCTTGCCTTTGTGCAACATCGCGATCAAGGCATTACCTTACGACCCACTGCTGGGACTCCTACACCAAATGGTCTAAGGTCTAATTGGGACTTCTTACCGGGGAGATCCCCTTGACATGTTGGCGGGTCTAGCACCGTCAACAAACTAGACTAAAATTTTGAGTCGAAAAGCTGCATTACTCAATAGTTGGTTCACTTATTGGTTCGTGGTTGTGAATGGCTTGAGCTACAATGACTAGAATTTCATGGGAATACTTCATATGTTTGAACAAAATTTCAACTTAGCTGCAGAGATAAATATTTTGACTTCAAGTTGAAATATGCTAGATTCTCTTTAGGAGTGGGGTAAAAGTTTGAGTTCAAAAGCCACATTACCCAACTGTTGGTTCGTGGTTGTGAGGAACCTCAAAGTTTCGTTTGATATGGTGGTTGGATACATGATTAGCTGGATTGCATTGAGTCTTCGAGGAAGCCACTCATTGGAGAACTGTGTTTACGGAAAAAAAAAAATATCTACAACAGGTCCAAAAGAGCATGAATTTTCAACTAAGATTTTGGTTGTTATCTTAGTTTGCATGTGTAAATATTTTAAGTTGAGCTTGGAATTTGATTCACAATTCCCAACCGGGATGACCAAGAATAGTTGGCCACATAAAAGAGTTGGTTCTACACAAACACTTGGAATTTGAAACATGGGTGTAAAGTCCAGTGCCTTTCCTCTTCTTTGGGCTATTGGCTAAGGTTCAAGGCTCCTGTTGAGAGGCTAGGCTCCTGGTGAAAGTTGAACATATTCCTCTGAAATAATATCTAGCATTGACATCGTTCTTCTAATCAATAATTTCATCTTCTCAATTGTTATATGGCAAATTTCGAAACAACAGAATCCAACCTCTACAAATATTTTAGAAGCAACTCCAACCACAAATCCAAGACTCATAGTCTTGGTTGTGATCCAAAGTGACAAACCAAAAATTCTCCATAGCGAATTACATCAGTTGTCCAATTCAATTGCTTCATAATCTTCCATCATGACAATATCCATCAACTGAGAAATCCAAAGCAATGATCACCATTGAATGTGTGACAACAATTATATGAATAGATTGCCCCAAAAATAGTTGATACAATTAAAGGAATATCCCAGTTAAGCATAGTTTCTTTCAAGAGTTTGTTCTTATGCCTTTTATATTATTCATAGTTGTGGATTTAAGAAAAAATATAGTTTATCTAATCATAAATTTAAGATATGATGTTGTTTCGTCAAACACATAGTATACTTGATGGCAGTTACTTCAATGGAAATGATAATGTGTTGTTTTGTACATTTGACATAAGCATTCTGCGCCATTTTGAACCACATTTATACTGTTGATTTCTCAAGTTCCTACTAAATAGAATGTTATGTTAGCACTCATGAACATCTCCTATGTTACCAGAAAACGAAAGTGAGAAAAAGAAATGGAAAATAGTAGTGGGCTCAGAAGGTTTTGGATACAAAAAATAGGGCTATAAAATTAGAAATAAATAAATAAATTCCAAATATAAAAATAATCATATTTGTACATATAATGTGTTATGTGACAGACATATATGGATTGTTGTGCAACAAGCAAAGTAAGTCACAACTTCTCCAATATCTGTGTAAGTATAGATGCCTTCTTATCCCTCAAAATAGTAGCCTAAGAGAATGCTAAGGCTTCAAAATAAGAGAATGCCAAGGCTTCAAACTTCATAAATTTTCTCAAATGACATATTATGATAAAAAGAGAATAAATAATAGCATAAATCGAAATATACCTCTCTACCAATATACCTACAAGTGAGTCTCTCTCTTACATGAGGCTGTTACACCTGCTAACTCACCGATTCTAAAACTAACCCAACAACTTGGGCTTCCCACTTGCAAATAATAAAAGAAAACACAAGCAAAATAAGACTAAAGGAAGTTTAATGTAGTGTATTTTGATTATTTATTTGATAAATATTGTCCAAATTTCAACATACTCTACACTCTAATGTTGTAAGGTTTGGTGCTATTCTAAGTTTCTCCCTCAACTTGTTGACCATATAAAGACTAACCATTCATGATTTGAGCCTAATTAATGAATGCATGGTATGCAACCCGATTTGAAGGTCCTAGTGTTAGTCGGCATAACCATATGAGCAAGAAAGAAGATGCCAATCATGGAACTGACCGGTGTTATAGGCCATTTTGTCACATTTGGTCAATAGGCCTTCAAACGAGATCAATTCACATCCTTCAACAAATTTTCATCCTCCCTACCCAAATCCCTAAGCATGACTCTACTAAATCCTCAAGTTTCTGCTCTTAACTACTGAATTCCCAAGCTTTTAAGGCCCAACACACCCTAGCCCTTTATGGACCAATGTTGACTACCAGTCTGACCCTCTCTGAACATGCGGTTATCATCAGCATGTTGCCTAGTCTTAGGGGTGCGCTGATTCTAGAAATTTGGGAAAAATAAAAAGCATCATGAAGCTTCCTCTTCAAGAAGCTTCCTAAGATTGTTTCAATTATTTACCTTGGTAAACATTCAAATCCTATCTGATTCCACCTTGGAGAAATCACCATCTTATCCCTTGAGCTCATCCTCCCATCACTTTTGGATCTCAAGCCTAGATTGGTAAATGGATAAGAATTCATGAACTACCTCTCACATCTATATATTTACAATCATCCATGGGCAAGGGGTTGGATTTTGGAGATTTATTCTACCCTCATGTTGTTTCTTTGAGAGTCATTATTCCATGCATTAGGGTGACATAGAGGCATACTTTTTGGCAAGGAAAGGAAAAGTAAACTTGGGGAGCTCTTCTACAAGATCAACTCCTATTTTTGGTTGTAATTCTCCATTTCTATTAATACAAAGAGTTGATTGTTTTCCTATATATGATGTTATTATTTCATGTATTTCAATACCATGTTGATCTATCGAATGAAGTAATTGAATCATGATACATATATGTTGTAGATCTTTGGCTTGTCTTGTTTGATTGTGCAAGTTCTAATTATAGCGATCAGAGCTAGGATTGGAGCATACAAGCCAAGGAAGGAGCAAAGCTTGTGACAGATTCTAGGTAGGCCTCATCCCATTATTCAATTACTTTAAGGAAGACATTGTGCCCTTTGCTTTCTATTGTTCTAGGTCAGTCCACCAGGCCTAGGGAAGACACTTTTGTCCACAGTCGTAGATTTCGTATAAAAAATTGGCAACCATACTAGGGAAAAATTCAATCCCTTGGTGGTTTTTTATTTCCCTTAGTGTCTATTTTTCCTCTTGTTTTGATCTTTATAGTTTCACTCAATCCTGATTAGACATAGGAAGACCTGTCATTGAGATTCCATTTCATTTTTTGTTTCAGAACTTGAGATTCCTTAATAAATGCACCCTCTGGTCTAGAGACAGTGTGTTGCAGTGCACTTGATCCTTCCTTACACCTACGTTGTAGTGCACCCCAACCCTCTCTGTGCTTACGTTGTAGAGCATTGGTGCCCCTTAAGCACCTGTGTTGATCCCTGTTTCATGCCAAAATTTTCCTTGTTTTGGTTTTCTCTCTATCCAACCTTCTTCCAACTGCTCTTCCTTATGTCCCTCAGTGTCTTAGTGTCTCTCAGAAGCCTCCATATGGTTTTCTTATGGTTTTGATTTCCTTTGATGATAATTTGTTTATATTTTCCTTTGTTCTTGTCATTAGGTCATTAGCGAACTGATTTTGTTTAGTCATTGAGTACTTGAAAGAATTGGTGTTCCAATCATCATTATGAAAAGTTTGTTTTTATCAGTGATTAGACATGAATCTTAGCTTTCCCTCATTTTGAAAATTTATAGGAAATTGAAAAGAAAAAAATATTTGCATTGGCACCTAGGGTTTTGTGAAGTTTTTGTCAGTGATTAAACATGAATCTTAGTTTTCCCTCATTTTGAAAATTTATAGGAAATTGAAAAGAAAAAACTCTTTGCATTGGCATATAGGGTTTTGTGAGCAAATTTGAATTGGAACGATTACATTTTAGGGAATTTCACTTAGTTATTGTTTGTTGCATATTCTTTGTCTTTTCCCTCCTTTAGATAGATTCTCATTGAAATTGAAAGTTTCCATTTCTTCATGTTAGCTTTCATTTTAGGATATTCAGGTGAAATTCGTGGTGAGCCATGAAATTGAAACTTAATAAAAGATAAAATTTAAAATCTTTTGAAGCAACCTAAAGATAATTTGTAACATTAACATAAACGTTTAGAGTTTTAGACTAGAGACATGTTCCAACATCATTAAATGTAGTATCTATTTTTTTTTGTTAGCATTGCATCCCAGGGGTGACATCCCATTCCACATATGTAAGTGTATCAGATCGTACTCCACATACCTTTGGGTATATTGGATGGAGCTCCATGCATGAAAAGTATATGGGAATGCTCTCATCAAATGATTACACATTAGACATCACTACTATGGACTACACTTCCACATACTGTTGAGTATATTTTGGAAGTCCACCATAGATTGCTATCCTCGCCATAGGTAACCGAGTCGGCTACCTTGTATACTGTGATACACCAAGCACAACATTCAAGGATATTTCTTGCACGTACGTTAAGTCCTTGGTTCGCCAAGGTGTATATTGCAGTTCATGGTTGCTTGGTAAACCTTTATGCCTAGTATTACCCTCTTTTTGATTTATTTTTTGTGTTAATTAAAATTTATTAATCCAACGTGGAAGAACACACCCCTCCTCTCTGTCATTTGCGTAGAATTCAAAATAAGCTTCCTATTCCATCAAAGACTACTCTTTTCCATCGTTAGAAACATAAGAAGACATAAACTACCAAATCAAGATCTTTGATAACTACTTCTGGTCCTTCCCCTAAATCTAATCTAATAGAATCATCTTTCCCTTTGAGTACTGAGTCTGAGATTACTTCATCATTTGCTGGTGAATCTGACACAGTTGAAACCAAAGCACCTGAGACTTTGTTTCCTGAGGTCATTGAACCTGACTTTACTAAATCAGAGACCTTATTACTTGAGGTTATTCAACCTGAGGTACCTCAACCATCTTCACCTATTACTTTAGGACTTCCCTCTTCTCTTCCTTTGTCTCAGACACAACCACAAACCATATATCTTGGACCTGACGGTGAACCTCTTCCACCTGGTCTTGTGAGTATCGAAGAGATCCCACAGGAAGAACCTCATCCCTCTACTCCTGTTCATTGGAGTGGACTCCATTTTTATCAAGCTCGTCCTCTTCCTCCTCTTCAAACTCCAACACAAACTCCTTTACTTGATTCTTCCCACTCACCTATGAGTTTCTCGTGAAAATATTCTTTGGTACAGTTAACCATGACTAAATCTGTTATGGTTTCCCAACCTATGTCTACCACTGTGGCGGAGACAAATATTGTTGCTTCTTCATCCATTTTTGTGATGTCACTGGAGGCACATCTGTATGGTGGCTTTTATGTCCCACCCGCTTATCAATCATTATCTGGTATCTTCACTAGTGTGACATCTAATCCATGGACCTCTCCGTTGTTACCTATCCTGGAATTCCATCCAGAACTTTGTTAATGAGCACTATATATCCTACTCGTTATCCTCTGCCTACACCTACAATTGAACAATAGGTTTGCCCTTATGTTAGTGGGCTTGGTTACCTTCAAAATCCTAACTCTCCTAATGTTGGGTACCCTCCACAAGGGGGGAAGTTTCCTCCATCATCCCCTCCTCCTTTAGCAGGGGGGAAACCTATTATTGGTATACCTCAAATTGTTGCTCAACCTTATCTAAATCCTCCATATCCTAGAATGGTTGCTAATTTTTGGAAACCTACTTTTCCCTTACAACCTGGTTTGATTTTGGATCCATTTTTGAATTCTCAACTTGTGCTACCCACATCTTAAAATCCTACTTATTAATGTATACCTCTATAAGCTAAAATTCATGTAAGTCAACCTTTACAAGTTGTAATTGTGACTCAATCTATTCCATCGGTATCTGGTACCCCCTAGGTTCCACTTACTCAACCTTTACAAGGTACCTTACAATCTCAATCACTTGGACAAGGTGTTCCTCAAATTTCGGTAGGACAGATTTCTTATAGTATGGCACAACCTCCACCAAATCCACCTTATGTTGGGATGATGAAAAATCCCATGGGGCAATAGTATCAACCTTATTAGGGTATTCCTCAAGTGCCCTATCAGGGCCAGCAAGTCCAAACCTAGCCTCTCCAGCATTTGCAAGGTTATCCTGGAGTTGGACAACAAGGTTATGCGTATGCTAGTTATCAGAATCCTCCTTATTCTAGTGCCCAGGTTCCTCTTTATCATAACCCTCCCTATCATGGAGTACAAATACCTGTTTCTCAAGCTATTCCATCTTATCCAGGTTATCCTCCACCAGATTTTAACAGGCAGTTGTCATTTGTGGCGACTCCCGAATTACCCGATTGTGGTTGATTATTCCTGTGAATTTTCCTTCTAATATCCAAAAATTCAATGGGAATCCTAGAGAAGACCCATCGACTCATGTCATGAATGATCATATGTGGTGTTCATCGAACTCCCTTAACAATGATTCGATTCGCTTACGTCTTTTCCAATACACTCTTACTGGTATGATAGCTAAATGTCATATTTAATTACCTAGAGATTCTTTTATAAATTTCAGTTCCTTGGCTACCACCTTCCTCACACATTTCTAGTTGCCCATCAAATACGAAACTGGAACAAAACTTCTAACCAACTTCAAACAATATGATTCCACTCACATCTCTGATCATATTCATGAGTGGAGACATCATTGTTAGTTGGTTAAGACATATGTTCTAGATCAATTATTAGCGGAATGGTTTACTAATTGTTTGTTTTCCCTTATAACAAAATACGTAGCCAAGGGTGGAGTTGTAACCGAATGTAACACCATCCTCCCACATTCACCCAAGTTACCATGCCAACTAGGGTGAACATGAGAGGAGAGGCTACTATGATCAAATTCAACCTCCTAATTGACCTTAAGGAAGTGGAACCGACAAAACATCACATACAGTGATCTAATACCATCAACAAAACCCTCAGGAGATAAGTCAGCGGCTCAGACAACATGCCCCTGGGTCCCACTATTTTTATGGACAATTTAAGGCTCAGTCGCTCTCATGCTATGGGCAAGGGTGCAACCAACGACCTAAAGTCACTCTCATAGGCCTACATGCCATCGACTATGGATGAAACTTTCTAGTTCTGTGCTAGTGATTATGGGATTTTAGCCACTTTTTCTGTCCCAAAGTCCAAGAGACTGCCCAAAATGGAATGAAAGCTCAGAATTAAGTAAAGTATAGGGAAGCGATGACGCAAAAGTAAATAATTGATCAAGGCCTTAACCAGACTCTTATTAGCCATGACAGGAATTTCATCAAAAATATCATCAACATGTAACCTACAGGTGTAAACAAGAGAGTTAAGTGTAAGGATCTCTTACTTATCCAAGTATCTCCATGAACCAGTCTTTCCTCATTTCAGTTTTTTCCTTATCACTTATTAGGTCATAGACACAATATCCAATCAAATAAAAGTAAAAGCATGCTGAGAGCCAAACATATCTACTTCCATAAAATGAACATATAACTGGCATAATAGGAACAAAATTATAATAAACATATCAGCCATCAAAATCCATATATACACCAGTACATTTACACATGAAAATCAATGGAATGAATTTCTCATCAATTAATGCAATGAATGAACCAGTGATGGGACTACCACGTTCCAACCGACCATAGATTGGCTTATCCAAGTCTCTCTTCAGCCAATCACCCTCTTGCCATATTCCAAGCATGAATGTGGGACTCATAGAACACATAAAAAACATCAATCAATGTGGATGCCACCGGAGTTCTCCACCTACACCATGAGGAATTTGAGTGCCTCCTAGTCTCTTAGGATTTACTGTGCATCCGTAGTCCAATCCAGGGATCTATAGGCCTTACACTGATACATACTCTCTAGGATTTAGTGTGATTTCCATCTTGGAATCACTAAGCCCAAAAGAGAGACAATCCACCGCTTGACTTTATCATATATCCCGCCATTCACTGGCAAGGATTCCTAGGCCCACCGAGGCACACAATTTGGCTTAATCGCAACCCCCAATCTGGTTCAGGGGTTACTATGCCAGTGGATTCATGCATCCCCATTCCGGTTCAAGGACCACTACTACCATGTGTTTTTCAATTCGAAGATCCACCCCACTCGGCTTCGAATCCAATCCGGCCATCCCACATAAACTACATGAGAGAACCCATCTCATCAAAGCTATCAGGAAATGGCAAGCCTAGGCTGAAAATACTATCACGCCTTGAAAATACCCATGCCACGATAGAAAAGAAACACATGGAATCCCTGACATGCCAAATATAGCAAGGAAAATACACATGCAAGTTGACACCTTCAATGAAGCCTGTTTTAGCTACTTGATCTTGCCTTTCCCTGTTTGATCTTTGCTTCCTCTTGCCTTCCTTTCCTTTTTTGCTCCAATGCCAAAGTGCTCCAAGAAAAATCTAAGTGTCTAAGAGTATGAGAGAGAGAATAATGAGAGGGATCCAAAGCTAAATTGACAAAAGGTTACCAAATGATCCTTAGAAGCCTTTTTATGAATGAAGCCTCTATTTTCTTCATTTTCCATTATTTTCCTTCATATACCCCCTCACATGCAACCTCTGTCCTTTCACCTCCTTTTTCTCCTAATTTCCATTATTTTCATAAATAATTGTGCCAAAATGCCATTTTTCCTTTCCAAATCCTTAGCCATTGCCTTTGCTAATTTCCTTAGCCATAAACAACAAAATGAGCACACAGTATGATGTCCTACCCAATATTCGGCTTGGAATAAGTGTCTCATTCATCAGTGGTTATTGTTTTTAACTTTTATTACATGAAATTTTCATGAGGGTTGTTACACAACCATCCCCCTCGAGGGAAATTGCCCTCGGTGTTCAATCACACATATACCTCAACAACTTGCTGAAAGAAGACATACTGCTTATGGAGCTTTATAACACAACTTCATGTCATATTTACAATGAAATATTTTCTCAAGAGAAGAACATCTGGAATTCTCCTGAGGTGTCTGGACAAAGAACAATCCATGGAAGTGATGCAGCAGTTTCATTCCAGCATATGTGGAGGACATCACTATTGGAAGACTACAGCTCACAAGATCCTCAGAGTTGGGTACTATTGGCCCACCTTATTTTCTGATGTCTTTTCATTTGTTAAATCTTGTGACAGGTGCCAAAGATTTGAAGGGAAGCAGCAATTGAGATCCCTGCCCTTAAAACCCATACATGCTAATGGCCCTTTTCAGCAGTGGGGCTCGGATTTCATTGGAGAAATCAATCCACATTCTAGTGGCCAACACAGATGGAACTTAGTAGCCACATATTACTTCACTAAATGGACTGAGGCTGTCCCTACCAGAAAGGCTGATCATCATGTGGTCATGAGGTTATTGACAGAGAATATCTTCATCAGATTTGGTTGTCCACATAAATTAATCACAGACAATGCAACAGCATTCAGGGCGAAAGAATTGGTGGACATGTGCAACTCAATGGGCATTAAGCTGGTTCATTCCACCTCATACTACCCTCAAGGAAATGGTCTAGCAGAATCTTCTAACAAAAGCCTGATAAGAATAATTAAAAAGCTGTTGGAAGACAACAAAAAGAATTGGGATTCTAAGCTCAAGTATGCACTATGGGCTGACAGAGTGACCACCAAGAAATCCATAGGGGATTCTCCATTCAAGCTGGTATATGGGATTGAGGTTGTATTCCCAATTCAGTTAACCCTCCATATGGAAAAGTTCTTGCAAGAAGAGCAGAATGAGGAAGAGGACATGGCAAAAAGGATCATTGATTTAGCAGAGGTACATCAAATCAGAGAATAGCTGGTTGAAAGGTCTGTAGCACATCAGAAGAGAATCAAGGAAGCTTTTGACAGGAGGACAAAAACAAATAATTTTTAGGTTGGAGACTTGGTTCTTAAGTGGGATGCACTGAAAGAGAAGAAAGGCAACCATGGGAAGTTTGATGCTTTATGGATAGGGCCTTTTATCATTTCTCAGATCCAAGGGAACAATACTTTCATGCTACAAAGTATGGGAGGAGAAACAGTTTTTGATGGCCCAGTCAATGGGCAGTTTCTGAAAGTTTATGTTATTTAAGGCCTTTAGCCTTAAATTTGTAAATATGTTATTTTATCAGTTTTAGTGTAGACTCAATTAGACTCCATGCCCAATGGAACACTAGGAAATTTTGCTAATATGGTTTTCATAGGAAAGGCAATCGTCTGCAGTTCTTGAGACCTCACATGGAGGATCTCAGCCCCAGAAGGAGCCAATGTTAACCTTGCTACATAAATAAGGTTTCAGAGGCCAGAGATAAGTTTGGCCATAGTGGTGGTGCTCAAAAGAAGCTCATGGCATTCATCTTCCTCCTTCTCCTTTACTCCACCTACTCTCTTTCACCCCCACTGCCTCTGCTTTTCCTCTAAAACCCGGCATAAACCCCTGTTCCTTCAAGCCCCGAGCGCAAAGCTTAAACCCCCATAACACCACATCCACATGACCTCACCATTCCATAACCCATCGTCGCCTTTTAATTATGGTCGTCGATCACCACACCCCGATCCAACGTTCCCTGTCGCGCTTGATGACAACCCGCACGATCATTTCCCCGCCGTTCGATCATCATCACCGCGATCGAACGATGTTCGCTTTCCTCGTGTCCACGAAGTGTCGGGGCGATAACACGCGATGGAGAATGGTTTCCCCTCTCCGCCACCGCCATGCGTCACGCGCTGTGTGGTATCGCGCACCATCGTCGTTTACCGCCCAACCCCCAACGCTGGTGCAATCAATACCACCTACCGCCAAAACCTCCATTCCCGCCCGATAAACACTGCGCATCTTCGACGCCCAATGACCGTTGGATCTATCCGCCCGAGATCCAACAGCCCGCGCTCACTCCACTTCCATATCTCTCGATACCCTCAGCCAAGCAATCCCTGTCGTCTATCCCCTTAATCCGACGGCCAGTCTCGCTCCTCCATCCGGCTCGTACATTCGCCATGCAGTCCACTTGCCCTGACCATTCCGTGCACCCAAAGGATGAAGACAACCACCTACCAGTACCCGATGCATTTTTTCCTCAACAACCGCATTCAACAAACAGTATGGCCGAGAAGGAAAAGGACGAAGCACGAGCAGATAACTGCATTTAACAGTTATGGAACTTCATCCTATACGATACTCCACCTGCCTGAGAGGACAACAGAGCGCAGGAAAGGATCAGATTTATCCACTGAAGCAAGCAAATGCACCAGAGACTCCATCAAGTAGTTAAATGTGGTTGGTGGCCAATTATGGCCCCTCCATACTTAGAATGGCCGAGTGCCTTTGTATTGAAACTCTATATATACCCAGAAACAAGATGTAATAAAGGTTGATGGTTGATGTTTTGATATAAGGTTCAACTTCTGGAGACTGTAACTATTTTGATACTTATTGTGTCTCGTCTTCATTTTCAGCTAATACAAGCTTCTTTTGCTATTAATTACTCACTTTTCATCCTTCTTCTGCTATAAGTTGTGCTTGATATGTTGTATTTCTGAGCTCTTGATGTTTAGCATTAGAGAAGCTGTCATCATATCTCTGTGTTAAAGTCTTGTATGTATTACTGGATAAGCTATTCAGGTTTCTTTTCAACTAGTGCCAGAGAGCTGTCATCTTGTCTGTGCAAAGGGAATTAGATTTGCATACTTCTTTACTGGTTGTAGTCAGCCATCAAATTGTCTTGTGCATCTGCTGGTGTGGTCAGTATTCTCCCTATTCACCTAATCCTTAAACTGTGAGTAATTGGTGGTCTAAAGACTTATAGTCTGGGGGTGTTCATGCATGTCTAGAGTTAAGCAAAGTAGAAGTGGTTATCTAGCTTGAACAAGAATCATTCCCTCCATTCGTCCATTTGCAACAATAAGTTGAACTCGTATGTTCCTGAGCATCTACGAGCTACAACCTAGGAGAGTTTCTTGGGGTGATAACAAGGCCAGTGGCTTTGTGCACCCTCAGTATGTTTCAGGGACCACTACCACCATGTGTTTGTCAATTCGGAGATCCACCCCACTCAACTTCAAATCCAATCCAGCCATCCCACATAAACCACATGAGAGAACCCATCTCATCAAAGCTATCAGGAAATGGCAAGGCTAAGCTGAAAACACCGTCACACCTGGAAAAAAACCCATGCCATGGTAGAAAAGAAACACATGAAATCCCATCCATGCTAAATATAGCAAGGAAAATACAAATACAAGTTGATACCTGCAATGAATCATGTTGTAGCTGCTTGATCCTGCCTTTCCCTGCTTGATCTTTTCATCCTCTTGCCTTCCTTGACTTTCTTGCTCGAATGCCAAAGTGCTCCAAGAAAACTCTAAATGTCCAAGAGTATGAGAGAGAGAATAATGAGAGAGCTCCAAAGCTAAACTGACAAAAGGTTACCAACTGATCCTCATAAGCCTTTTTATGAATGAAGCGTTTATTTTCTTCATTTTCCATTATTTTCCTTCATTTTCCTCCTCACATGCAACTTGTGACCTTTCACCTCCTTTTTCTCCTAATTTCCATTATTTTCATAAATAATTGTGCCAAAATGCCATTTTTCCTTTCCAAATACTTTGCCATTGCATTTTCCAATTTCCTTATCCATAAACAACCAAATGCACAGACACTAGGATGTCCTACCAAACATTCAACTTGGAATAAGTATCCCATTCATTCGTGGTTATTGTTTTTAACTTTTATAACATGAAATTTTCACCAGGGTTGTTACACCGAAGAGAAAGTAATCGCTCATGCCCAGTACTTGGATCTCGTTTATACCCAATCTAGCATGCTTTATTATAAAATACCAAATGCTTTGCAACCTTTGAATACTCTTCCTCAAACTCCTGGTAAGGAATATCATGCCACTGCTGGCATGATTGGTTATGCCAATTCGCAGTCGGTGAGTAAACTATCTGGTGCTGCTCTTACCGCAACTGCCCAAAGCCCTCCATCCAATCCTCCTGTGACTTCTACTTCTAAGATCAATGTAATTCATTCCGATAGAGGCAAATCTCAACAACAACCAGGAAGTAAGAAGAAAGACAAAGGTAAGAAGAATAAATATTCTCCTCTGCAGGATAAACAAAACAATCAATCTTTTGATGAGAAGAAAACCTCGTTACCCATGCCTAAGTTTTAATGAGGAACACTTCACTCATGACTTCCCCCATCGGGAGGAAGTGAATCAATTTCTGAATTCTTCCACTTCACCCACCATGTTGGCAGATCCACTCCCAAATAAGAAGACTCATTTGGTTTCTTGGGACCCTACTTCCTCTAACTCAGTTTTGATGCTTTCTTCCGCTAAATAAAAAACTAATGTTATGGTGGCTACTTGTAATAAATAATATGGTAATGTGAATCTCCCAAAATGGTTAGGCTACTAATCAACCTACCAGTTCGGCTGTGTCTCCATCAGATCCTGCTCCTCTTACGATTCCTATGGAATTGGCTAGTAAGCCTCCAAACTATGTTATTGATAAGTCTTCTTTCAACCCTTGTAAGAAAGTTTCTAAGAATTATGGCGTAGTTGAAGACTTTGCTCAGTCTCCATCAACTATGTCTACTCTCGAGGTGTTGCAAAACTATCCCACCTAGAAAAAGGATTTTCTTTCCACGATTGGGTGCATCGATCCTTCAGATTCCAACCTAGTCGTTTTCAATCATGAGAACTATACACCTAGACTTCTAGCTCAATTAGAATTTATGATCTAGGTTGTCATCCACAGTAAGAACATTCATCATTCTATTGTGGATGAGGGAGCCTCAACCTGCATCATATCTTTGTCTTGATGGAAGTCCATTGGTTCTCCTAAACTAAGTCAATCACCCACCACCTTGAAAGATTTTGACAGAAGAACATATAAACCTTGTGGGATTTTGAATTCCTTGCAAGTAGAATTGGGAGGTAAATCCGTATCCATAGAATTTGAAGTTATTGATAGACCACTCGATTATAATATTCTATTGGGTCACACTTGGGTTTACAACATGGTTGTTGTCGTTTCAACTTATTTATGATGAGGAATTCACAAGAAAGAATCCAAATGTCAGCCACTTTAGGATATTTGGCATCCTATCATATTGTCACATTCTAGGAGATACACATTCAAAGTTGGATAAGACTACAGAGTGAAGTTACTTCATTGGGTACAAAAAAACCTCTAAGGCATATAAGACTTTCATCCTAGGGGCCAAGAGGATTATAGTAAGGCATGATGTCAAGTTCATGGAAGACTAGGCATCAAGAGGTCCAAATATTTTCCAATAGCTGAAGTCAGACTGAGAAGCCACCAAAAGCTCCTGGAGTTGAGTAGTAGGGTCAAGGACAGTAGAACACAAGTAAAGTCACTATTATAAGCACTATCTTAGGTGCAGGTGTTCTTGAGAGTTTGTAGAGCATGGAGCAGTAGATGCAACAGATCAGGGAGATGCATCAGGATGATATACAGGTGGATATTCCTAACTCCATCATTGGAAGAAGGAACCACAAGGTTCAACAAACACTTAAATATTTCAAGAGTTTGTGAGGACTCATAGGGTGGGAAGGAGAGAGTGGAGACAACCATAGAGGTACACTGGCTACGTGGCATTAGTTAGTCAGTTGGTAGATAGCAAGACTTCCAGCTATCAGGAGGTCGCATGTAACACCATCCTACCACATTTACCCAAGTTAACTGAGCTGTTGGGGTAAACATGTAACGAGATGCTACTATGATGTGATTCAACTCCTCATGTGTAGTTAAGGAAGAGGAAATGACAAAAGAAAACCATTATGACCTTCCACACATGCTACAGAACCTTCAAGAGCCAACCAACCCTTCCAAGTGACCAGCCCCTAAGGAAACTTGACATTTCACTAATCTAGACCCCCAACTGCTCCCATGAAAATCCATGAATGTGACTAAGGCCTTCCAGTCGCTCCCACAACAAGGGCATGCCAATGACTATGGACTTTTTCAGTTAGTTTTGAACCAACGACCCTAGATTTTGTGCTACCTTTTCAGGGGCAGGACTCAGGCCATTGCCTAGAACTTCATGAAGCTTTCAAAAATAATAAATAACATTGGAACAAAGGTACTAGTGAAAGCACTTTATCAATGACATGACTAGAAGCCTACTAGCCATGACAGGCAATTTGTCGAACATGTCACAAATATGCATTCTACAGGTTCTAACAACAAATCTGAGCTTAGGGGTCTCATACGTATCTGAGATCCGTAAAGAAGCATTGTTTCCATATCACAATAGTTGCATTATCATCTATTAGGTCATGTATTCACTATACTCTCAATTACTAATCAAAAGATGATGATATCCATACATTAAGTATGTCATAAAACATACTCATAACCAACATATAACCAATAGAAGTAAGAGGGATATAACATCCATAAAATCCACAAATAAGCAAATACATTTACACATGAAATATCAAAGAGAAGGATCTATTATTAATTAATGCAAAAGACAACCAGGTATGGGACTTCCACAAACCACCCAACCATATATTGGCTAAACCAAATCTTTCTTTCAGTCAATCACCCTTGTGCCATATTCCAAGCATAAATGTGGGACTCAAAACCAAACCAAACCAGGTTTCCTCGGGATTTACCACAATTCCCACTAGATCACTAGGCCCTAAACAAGCATAGATGCCATTGGATTTCTCCACCTACACCATGAGGAATTTTCATGTCTCCTAGTCTCTAGGCTTTACCATATATCCCACCATACAACAATCAAGGATTCCTAGGCCTAATCAAGACTTCACCCTTCAGATCTAATCCAGCTCAACCAAATATAAGAGAACCCATAACACCATGGCTATCTAGAAATGACAAGGCAAGGAAGAAGAACAATGTCACACCTGGAAAAACATGTGCCAATGATAGAAAGATAACCAAAAACACACATGCATGCCAAATCTAGCAAGGAAATTACACATGCAAATCGATACCTGCAAATAATCTCGATGTAGCTGCTAGATGCTTCTATTCCTTGCTTGATCATAGATTTCCTTTTCGTCTTTGCTCCTTTCTTTGCTTTCCTTGATCCAATGCTAGAGTTCTCTAATAATTCTCTAATTTTACAAGAGTGAGAGAGAGAGGGAATAGAGAGAGATCCAAAACTGAGCTGATAAAAAATGTTAAAAATTAATCCACATAAGCCATTTTATTGATGAGGTCTCTAGTTTCTTCAATTTTCCATTATTTTCCTTCTCACCTACAACCTTTGACCTTTGACCTTCGTTTTATCCTAATTTCCATTATTTTCATAATTAAAATGTTAGTTAATGCCTCGTGCCTTTCCAAATCCTTTTTTATTTCATTTGCCAATTTCCTTAGCCATAATAAACCAAATGAACACCCACACTAAGATGTTTTGTCCAACATTTAGCTTGGAATATGTGTCCCATGACCTTGGTTATTATTTTTCCTTTATTAACCTTATTTACATGGAATTTTGACCAGGGATGTTATATAACCCTCCCCCTTAGGGGAACACCATCCTCGATGTTTAATCACATGCCATCATCATAAAATATAATCATAAATCACATGCAAAATAAAATCAATGCAAACTTTGAAACGGGAACTGATACTGTTACCCGTTTCGTAGAGATAGCAAAAAAGTGACCTGATTTTTAAAAGGGGTGATGCAGAACACACATGTTTTTTTTAGAGCATAGTTTTTGACACTTTAATTTTTTTTTTTTTTTTATGTACATTATGTTTTAGAATGGTAGTGATTTTCATTCTGATTTGAAAAAATGGGTATTCTACATCAAACCCTTTTTTTAAAAGACTTGTTTTTTGGCTTTAGATTTTCTAATGTATAAAATGTAAATAATTATTTTGTAAATTTGATAATTTTTGAAGTGGTCGTTTTTTTTTTCATATTTTCTTGTTTGTTATTTATTTTTTATTTTTTTATTTTTATTTTTTGTAGTGAGGTTTTTATTGTTTTGTATTTTTAAATTAGAAGGTCGATATATTGAATTTTCAATATTCTACATATTTATACATCCTTAATTAATTTTTCAATCCACATGAAATAATTGTTTCTAAAAAACAATATTTTTTAACAATGGACATAAAAATAACCATTTTTAACATAAATATAACAAAAAAACTACACGTTTTGATAATTTTTTGCTAGAATTGACATGTCGAAATCACAATTTTTATAGGAAAATTTTAACTAAAAATGGTTAAATAATAGTTTTTGAATTTCATGTCAAAAAAATAATAATAATCACTTTTTTTTTCAAAAAATAATGATTAACTTAAAAATCAATGCGAAAATCACATATTACAAATATTGAACACATAACAACACTAATTGAGTGTTTATTCTTCTCATAAAATGTCCAAGTCAAAACATTGCAAAGCTTGATTTCCAAGCATAGCTTAAATTTAATCAACAATGTCATGTAATCCAAACTCTTCATCCTCTAGAGTTTCATCATTGTCTTCTTCCATGATATTTTCTGCTTCCTTTTGCTCATCTTCATCTTCTAATGGATCTTTGATGTTTGTGAATCTCCTAATGTATGTCTTTCCAAACATTCCATGTAATGGTGGTTGGGGTTCCTTTGCCTTTTTTGCCACACGTGATTCACTAAAGTCCCCTTTCTTCAACCCAATTTCTTGCATTGCATCTGGAAGAAATTGAAGAGCATTAATTCTTTGCTGAATGAAATTGCATTGTACTGGATATTTTTCAATTGCAATGAAATTTATTCCTTTTTGAAGGCAACATGCTAATGTTATACCTAATTATCAAGCACAAAAGAAATAATGAACTAAATTAGTACAATGACATATTAATTGAAAAATAACATATTGAAATTTAATTCCATATAATAAAACTTATCTGAGCCGGAAAATAAATCCAGAACCCAATCTCCTTCATTTGAACATATGTCTATAAGATAGTTAATCAATAATTTTGGTTTTTGATAAACGTTAACTATCTCTCCTTTTGCTTCTTTGTCTTCATATGTTAGTTTTCTCACAATAGCATCATAAGTCATTATTTGGCTATGACTCTTTCCATCTACCCGATTAAAAATCATCATATGACTATCATCTTTTGCCCAACTATCAATATGAATGAACTCACAATCATTTATTTATTGTTGATCTTCATTGTTAAGAAGATTTGACTTTTTCCTGTAACACGAAATAGTAAAAGTTCAATTAACTTGTACATAAATGAATTTTTCAACATTAATCAAATATACATTTTAAACGTCTTACCATGTAAGCTGCATCCTTGAATTTGTTTTCCCCTTGAAGCTTGACAATATCATTGTCAATTGTTTGTTTGAATGAAATGTCATAAATCTCCATAATGGTGATGACGTGACTTCTACAAATCCCGCAACCACTTTACTAAGAGCTTGATAAGTATAAGGGTCACTATCATAGTCAATGTTTGGAATATTGAAACCATGGGGAATATCTGCAATGAATAAGGCATAATCCCTTTTAGGTATGAGTTTAGCAATGTCTTCATAGTCGCCTTGTATTACTTGATATTGAATGGTGTCTAGCCCATTCCAAATGAAATGATTAAGAGTTGGATCAAGTTCAACATTCTTAATACGTTGCTTCCTCAGTCTTTCGATATTTATTTTTTCAATAAAGGTTTTGAAACTATCTGGCACTCCATTATCATCCTTCCTCATCTTTTATAAAATAAACAAATATATGTGTAAGTTATAAATTAAAAATACTACAAAGATCAATAAAAAGGAATGTATAAATCAAGATACATTTTTAAATGCAAGATAAAAAGCTTTTAATGTTGATGTAGAACTTGAATTTGGATAGTTGCATACAACATCATCCCAAATATCTTCATTCAACAATCTAACCATTTGTTCTTGAATTTTCATGTAAACTTTGTGACTGCATAGATAAAGCAACAAAAAGTTAATATAATGATTTGTATAACAAATACTACTAAGAACAACATGTTTTATTTAAAAGATAAATATAATCTAGAAATAAATAAAAATAATTCAACAAACTTACTTTTGAAATTCTTCAGACATTTCCTCCAATGATAATTCCCCTGACTTCACACGAGATAATATTGTTTTGACAATTTTTTCATCTTTCACTCCTTGTATCGCCCTCCAAGGTGTGATAGTCATATCGTTTGGAAGCTGCTTCATTTCAGGAGCTGATTTATTGTTGCTACATATCAATGGCTTAGACTTTTTGACCCTCTGGTTTTTAATGGCAATGTCTTCCCACATGCTAAAAATCTCATCAATCAACTTCCAAACATCTCTAGTTCTAAATGCAAATTGGAAAATGCTATCAACACCTTTGAATAAATCACTATTTTTGTTGCCTTTTCAACCTTTTGAATTGTTTTTCTCTTCAATTTGATAGCCTATTTCCATACAACATTCCTTTTAGAAATCTGCAGTAAAATTTATCCTATCCCCACCACATTTTCCCTGAAATTCACTAGGAATAAATCTAACCCTTTGGATGAAAGTCATAGGCATCCTATATTCATTATTTGAATTATGATTCCATGCCACTAACTTTGCTTCTGTATCCGATAAACCAACATAAATGATACATTTCATTGTTTCAAAATGTGGGTTATTAAGATATTCCTCCATCAATTGTCTTTGAGCTTCTACAGAATGGTTCCCCCCAAGCACATCATAATTGTATTCAAAACATTTTGACTTATCAAATGCTTCTTTGTTGGGAACTTGAAGTGGATCAACAAGAAGCACATAACTAACCACATGAGCATATGGATTGTACCTCATCAATGTCTTCAAGTTGTGAACATGCAGATGATGTGGCTTTCTGACTTGTATTGACATTGTCCTTCACTTCCCTTATAGGTTTGTTTGACATTAAGCTGAAATGTACGACCAACATCAATTAAATTTCTCTTTGTCAAATTCTGTTGAATGGAATTTTATTTTGTTTTGTTAATGCCATCATCTAAATCGGCTCCTGGTGTAATGATTTCTCTGCTTTCTTGTGAAGTTTCACTAGGTTCTTGACTGCTGGTAATGACTACATTAAAATCTTCAACTTTACTTTTCTTCGTCATAACATTCTCAACAGATTTATTCTTGGGAATTTTTACTTTTGGTCCTTTACAACTCTTCTTAGTTCCAATGTCATCTTCAGTAATGGCAACATATGCTTCACTGTCAGTTTCAACTTCATCGTCCCCAAAAGTAACTTGTTTACCCTTGCTAGATTTATCCACCAGAGGCCTTTTTTTCTGATTCTTTGGATGTAGTTTTGTAGCATCATCAATTACTACATTTTTCTTGTTTTCCATATCTTCTTCTGACATTGAGTAAAAACTGTTGACAACTTTCATGATATCATGCTCTATGAAATGAATGCCTCCCAACCTAATTGAACAACTTTCAACAAAATTCTGCCAAACAAAATATCATATGTCAATAAAAACAAAGTTAAAAAAATATAGTGAGACACTTTCAAGAACGCAAAATACAAATATAAATAACAATACTTACGATGTTTTGTGTCATCTCATTTACGATTTGTTTACACAACTTTGTAGATATCTCTCTCGTGTCATACAATGAATATGATAGTCAGTATTTAATCTTTTCATGTGACTTGGGAGCTTTTGTAAGTATGTAAACAACTTCAGTGTCCGGTACCGAACACATATCTATGACTCTTCCCATCACCTCAAAAATTCCATTATCATTCGGTATTTCAATATATAGATATATATTCACATTTATGCTTTCATTTTCTTTCACATACCAGATTCTTGATGGAAATTTCACCTCTTTTGAATTCTTCCAGTCTGAAATCATCTTCTCATCACTTGAGGCACTTGAAAGATGTGTAGTCATGAGCTCAGATGGAATTCATTCACCAATGTTTCTTGAAGATGCACCTTTAAAAGTCTTTGGTCCAGAAAGATTCACAGAAATTTTCTTTGATGCCATTTTCCTTAAATATAGAAACACATAAATTAGTAAATAACAAAAACATATTAACTTAAATTAACAACAAAAATATATCATAAATTTCTTATTTGTATAATCAGAATTTCCCAGCCACCCCTAATGGGCGGGTGGGCAGGTCGGTGGGCGAACGGGAGGTCAGCTGAGGGACAGTGGGGTGAGGTGGCCAGCCGAGCGGGTGAGGGCAGGCAAGGTCAGCGGGTGGGCCAGGTGGGTGTGAGCGAGAGGGGTGTGCATGTGTGGGCGGGCGGGCGGTGGGTGGAGGCGAGTGTGCGGGGGGGCGGCCCCTAACCTCCTCATCCTCACTCGCACCCGGCTCCCTTCCACCCCCACGCCAATCACCTTCGCTCACACCCTCACTCCCTCCTAACCAGCCCTCCCCCTCACTCACCCTCCCCACGCCCTTCTCCACATTCCTCAACCCCTCCGCCTCCTGCTCCCCCTAACCCACACTCCCCTCCCTCACCTACCCCTCTCCCACACCCCCTTCTCCCATTCCTATCCCACCCACACCCCCTTCCTCTCCCTACTCACCCTACCTTCCCCTCACCCACACCACCTTCCTACCCCCCTGCCCCTCCCTTATGCCCCCTAACCCCATCCCCTTCCCTTACCCCCTCACCTATGGCCCCTAACCCTAACCCCCCCTTCCCACCCCCTTCCTATCCCATTTCCTCTCCCTACTCGTCCTACCTTCCCCTCACCCTGCCCCCTGCCAACCCCCCTAATCCCCCGCCTTCCACTCCCGCTCCCCCTCGCCTTTAACCCCCCGCCCTCCCCCCACCCTAGCCCCTCCTTCTCCTCACCCCTCTCCCCAACCCTCCCCCTAACCCCCCTACCCTAACTCCCCCCTCGCCCTAACCCTCCCTTCCCCTCCCCCTAACACCCCCCTAACCCTCCCCTCCCCTTAACCCCCCTAACCCTCCACCCCCCCTTCCCCCTAACCCTCCCCTCCCCTTACCTTCATAACCCTACCCTAACCCCCCTCTCCCCCTAACCCTCCTCTCCCCTTAACCCCCCTAACCCTCTAACCCTCTACCCTAGCCCTTCCCTTAAACCCCCAACCCTCTACCCTTGCCCTACCCTAACCCCACTCTTCCCTTACCCCCATAACCCTACCCTAACCCCCCCCTCCCCCTCCTCTACCCTCACCCTCCCCATAACCCCCCTAACCCTCTACCCTCACCCTACCCTAACCCCCCCTCCCCTTACCCGCATAACCCTACCCTCTCTCCCTCCCCTAATCCCCCCCCTCACGCCTCCCCTCTACCCTCCCCCCACCCCTACCCGCCATACCCTAACCCCCCCCCACCCTCTACCCTCCCTACGCCCTACCCTAACTCCCCCCAATCCCCCACCCACGGGCGTCCCCCACCTGGCGCCCGCGCCCGCCCACGGGTTTCCCCACCCGGCGCCTGCCCACGGGCCTCCCCCACCCGGCACTCGCCCACAAGCCTCTGCCACCTAACACCCGCACCCACCCATGGGCCTCCCCACTCGGCACTCGCCCACGGGCCTCCCCCACCCGGCGCCTGCGCACGCCCCCCACCCTACACCCCAGCTTGCACCTGCGCCCGCCCCCCACCCAGCGCCCACGCCTGCACCCGCGCCCGCCCCCCACCCGGCGCCGGTGCCCACCACTGACCCGACGCTCGCTCCCCACCCGGTGCCCTCCCCTCCACTCCCTACCCGCGCCCGCCACCCACCCGGTGCCCTCCCCTTCGCTCCCCACCCAGCCCCACCCACGGGCCTCCCCCACCGCCCCTGCCCACAGCCTCTGCCTTCGCCCCCGTCCATGGCCCGCCTCCCCACCTGACTGGTGGCGGGCAATTCTTGGAATCGCCTGGCCACCAATTGAGCAGGGGGGCAGGCCGCCGGGGTAGCGCCGACCGAGAGCCGCGCCACCCCGGCGGCCAGGCGATTCCGGGAATCGCCCAGCCGCCAGTCGGGCGGGGGGGCAGGCCACCGAGGTGGCGGGGCCCCCCGCCCGACTGGCGGCAGGGCGATTCCAGAATTGCCCGGCCGCCAGTCGGGCAGGGGGGGTGGGCCAGGGCCGCCAGTCAGGTGAGGGGGCAGGCCGTTAGAGTGGCACCGGGTCGCATAGTCCCCCCGCCCAACTGGCAGCCAGGCAATTCTCGGAATCGCCCGGCCGCTAGTCAAGCGATCAGGGCGGGCCGGGGTCGCCTGACTGGCAGCCGAGCGATTCCGGGAATCGCCCGATGCCAGTCAGGTGGGGAGGCGGGCCGTCGGGGTGGCATGGCCGAGAATCGCCCGGCCGCCAGGGTGGCACGACTCTCGGCCGACACCACCCCGGCGGCCCAGCCCCCTGCCCGACTGGGGGCCGGAATCGCCCGCCACCAGTTGGGTGGGGAAGCGGTCCATTGATAGGGGCAGAGGTAGAGGCCGTGGGCGGGGGCAGTGGGTGAGGCCCGTGGGTGGGGTCGGGTGGGGAGCAGAGGGGAGGGGGCCAGGTGGGGAGTGGGCAGGGGTGTCGGGTGGGGGGCGGGCACGGGTGCCGAGTGGGGGGCAGGCGCGGGCGGGGAGCGGAGGGGAGGGCATTGGGTGGGGAGCGGGAGTCAGGTGGGGGGAGGGCGCGGGCGCCAGGTTGGGAGTGGGGGTCGAGCACCCGGTGGGGAGTAGAGGGGAGGGTGCCGGGTGAGGGGCAGGTGCGGGCGCGGGCGCAGGTGGGGGGCAGGCGCGGGCGCCTGGTGGCGGAGGCCTATGGGCAGGTGCCAGGTGGGGGAGGCCTGTGGGCAGACGCGGGCGTCGGGTTGGCGAGGCCCGTGGGCAGGCGCTGGGTGGGGGGAGAGGTGAGGGGGGGCATGGGTAGGGGGAGAGGTGAGGGGGGGCGGGTAGGGGGGGCGAGGTGAGGGGGGGCGGGTTGTGGGGGGCGAGGTGAGGGGGGTCTGGTAGGGGGCGTGGGTAAGGGGGGGGTGAGGTGAGGGTGGGGGAGGGTGGTGAGGTGAGGGTGGGGGAGGGTGGTGAGGTGAGGGCGAGGGAGGTGAGTGGGCCGAGGGGAGGAGGAGAGGTGCGGGGTGGCGGGTAGCATGGTGAGGGGGTGCGGTGAGGTGAGGGGGAGCTGGTAGGGTGGTGAGGGGGGGTGAAGGGGTGGTGGGTAGGGGGAGAGGTGAGGGGGGACGGATAGGGAAGGGTAGGGTGGTGAGGGGGTGGAGGGTAGGATGGTGAGGGGGTGGGGTGAGGTAAGGTGAGTGGAGGGTAGGGGGGTGAGGTGAGGGGGCGGAGGGTAGGGGGAGAGGTGAGGGGGGGCCGGTAGGGTGGTGAGGGGGTGGGATGGGGTGAGGTGAGGTGGGGGGGGGAGGATGGTGAGGGGGCGGGTAGGGGGAGCGGGGAGGGTGGTGAGGTGAGAGGGGGCGGGTAGGGTGGTGAGGGGGGGTGAAGGGGGGCTGGGTAGGGGGAGAGGTGAGGGGGCGGGTAGGAAGGGTAGGGGAGGGTGGTGAGGTGTGAGGGGGAAGGGAGTGGGTTAGGGGGGCAGGATGTGGGTGAAGAGGGTGAGGTTGTCGGGAAGGGGGGAAGGTGATAGGGGGCGAGTCGAGCTGCGCTGCCCAGCTCGGCAGCTCACCCACCCATCACGGGGGTTGGGCGATTCTCAGAATCACCCAACCCCCACGACAGATAGGCGAGCCGTCGAGCCACCCCCACACCCCCTACCGCCCTCACACCCCACCCGCTCGCCCGACCTCCCCGCCTACCCTGCGACACCACAGCGGCCCACCGACGGCTATTGGGTGATTGAGTTTGATCGGGCCCACCATTCTTACGATGGACGTAATTTTTATTTTGGCTCAGAAAAATTATTGATTTAAAAAAAAAAAATTCTTCTTCATTAAAGTAATTTAATATGATAAAGAAAAAATTTAGCTTACCTTTCAATTGCAAGAATTCTTCGTTGAATATGTTGTTGATAGCAATGCAGCTGCTCCACAAATTCATGAGTCTTTCAAAGAACTTCAGAAACGTGGATGTGATGTGAGTAATAGTGATAATGAAATTTAATATATAAGTGAAATTATGGAGATGTGTTATCATACGTGTTGTTGGGAAAAGTATCCAATACGGAATGACCCTATCCCACTCTAAGGGTGATAGTACCTCAGCAACAATCAAAGCAAAGCTATTCGAGATTACTTCTTTATGAGATGTAAGAGAGGGGAGAAAGAGATCCACTAACCGATGTCTTCCGCTAATGATTGATCCAATCTTCTCTCTTTGCTGCTTGCTCCCAGCTCCTTGCTCTTTCACTAGCCCAGCTACACCAAGATCCTGCAAAATAACAAGAGAGGGAAACTACAAGAAGCATACATTCATAATTGATTCAAGGATTAGAATAAATCAAATACACAAGTATAACAACACATCATTGAGACACATGCATATAGAAGAACCTCAAATGCTTTATTAATGGAAGAAGTAAAGTTTAGGAAGTGATACAACCATAAAAGGCCCAATCCAGCATCACCTCCCAGCAGAAAGAAATCTCCTCTTCACCTCCTTCAAGCAAATCACCCAATAGTTCTATACTCAAACCAACAGCACTTCCTTACATTCACAAGATTCCAGCCTCCCTAGACCTCATGAGAGAGCTCTATATATAGGAGTTTTGGAGAAAGGATGAGTCAGCTTGAGGCTGGCATGAAGCTGACTAGTGTCCTCTCCCACTTCAGTTATTCTTCAGTTCTTGAGTCCACTTGGAGGTTCTTGCTTCCACTTGGAGATCTAGACCCTCTTACTCATCACCAGTTGAATTCTCTGATCCAAGTGTCATTTTGGAAGCTTCCTGGGCATTGACACCTTGAGGAATGACTGTGCCACTTGGCCAAACTCGCCCAGCGCAGGTAGCCTTCTTTGCAGTTGACATTTAGCGCAGGTACACAGTGGAGCAATTGAAATTCAGTGCAGATGCTCAGTGGAGCAGTTGACATGATCCAGAATTAGCTTGTTTTTGAGTGTTTTCAGGTGGAGAACTGATATTCAGTGCTGTGGTTTGCTGACCTTGTTCCCCTAGGGGTAGGAACAACATGTTTAGGGACTTTGGATCCCTTAGATCATTGACATTTCATGCTTCATGCTGTAAGGCACAAAAATGTCTATAACAGTTGCCCCCTAAAGTATGAGGTCGTTTATCGGGTGAAATGCTTTATCAGGAGGATCCGAAGTTCATTCAATCGTTGAGAGGTGACCTGTAATAAAATACAATACAATACATTATTTTTCATTCTGCTTTCATGATCTAGCTGAGGCGGGCATTCCCATGCTCAGCTTTATAAATTCATTTTGGTACATATAACAGACGACCGTCTGATGATAGACTGATAATTCTCTGCTGAAATTATCATCCTTTGAGTAGGATGATCATCTGCTGCAATGATGTATATGTCAAATGTCTTTATATTTCCTGAATATATATCGCAGCCCGGATGGATGAAACTAGATCCGGGGTCTTCAAACTCGTTCGATCTTCACTCTAAGTACAAGTCGATCCATGTGAGAATTGCGCTGAAGTCGAACTTGGAAAGACATCGCTTGATTACCGGTCAATGATGTAAACCGTTAGCAAGCGCGAGAGGAATCACCGATAATGATAATGACCCTCAAGGTACTGCAGTACAATTCACGTGGTGTGAATAAAGGACTTGGCGTCAAACACCACGCAAAATCTTCTGGTCGAAGGTCATTGATGTATACCTGTCGCCGGAAGTGAGAAACTTGCCATTGAGGCATGCAAGCTTCAAAGTACTGAGGGGGTTGTTCCTAGATCAACTTCTTGGATAATGAGCTGAAGTCGACAAGAAGTGATCCGTCAAAGGAGGGCCTTAATGAATCCCACATCAGTGACACAGAATGGAGCTAATGATTTTAGTGGAGGTGAAAACAATTTGTGACATATGATTCAGGGTGGCGATCACGGGTGGATGAAGGATAATGTATGGCAGTGGATGGGACACGGTTGACTCTTTCTGAACAACATCTCTTGAACATATAACGACACTGATGCGATGGATCGGTAGCATTACCCCATGTGTGGATGGTTTGGTGAGATCATGGTGATGAGACCGGTGAATGAAACAACCCAACCCGATGTGATACGGAGGAAAAGTGTCATGTTCAAGAGCGACTTGCTACCATTAAAGCTTTGAGGTTCTCCCAATTTTTCCCCAGTCATTTCTGACCAGTACCTCTTTATTTTTGTCAAGCTTGAGGAGGATAACATATGCTTGTTCTATAACCTGCCCTTCGGGCAAGCCCATCGCTATGTTTTAACGAGCCTAGCGATATGGAAACTCGTTCTCGTCTAAAGACAAGTTTGTCGCTATTTAATCATTTTAACGAGTCTAACGACAAGGAAAACTCGGTCCTTTTCATTTTTAGAGAGTCTGAAAAGGTACAGAAAGTCAACTCCAAAATTCCTTTTTCGTCATCTAATCCCTTAAGTCCGAAAAAATATAAAACAATACAGAAGGGATGAGTTTTCGATAACTTTAACGAGCCGAATAAAACAAGCGCTCGACCTTTTTGTGCAATAATCCCTCAGGTCCAAAAAGATTAAAATCTAGAGGAGGGATAGCTCTTCCGGTCCTTTTAACGAGCTGGAAGGCCAAAACTCGGCAAACTTTTCATATTTTACGAGTCAAGAGAAAAGAGCTCAAAGAAGACTCGTCTTTCGAGGAACGAGTGATAAACAGGGATAGCAGCAGATTCCAGGTACAGGTTGGAATTTTCCAATCACGGCAGTGTCACAAGGATGGCTAGGTGAAATCACTCTTCGCAGCTGTTCCTCAAAATGGGTAAACAATCATATGGAGGTGAACGATCGGCCAAATGGAATGGAGGTGGCAGGTGCAAACACGACCAAGGCTTTTTATGGCTAATAAATTTACGATCACAGTGGTTATTTACCGGGATATGTTTATTTTTTAACGAGCTTGAATGCGCCAAAACACTGCTCAATCTTATGTTTATTTTTTAACGAGCATGAACTATGTGCTAAAACTGCTCGGATCTCGCTTTTCTATTTTTTAACGAGCATAAATTCCGCGTTAAAATTGCTCGATGATAAGTTTGCATGCCCCCAGAATAATAACGCAAAACGAGGTGCATGCCCCCCAAGCTTCATTGCATTCAACTCGGTGGTTGGAATGAAGGTTTACCTTTGAGAAATGGGATTTGTTTCATTTTTTAATGAGGTTGACACAAGATAAGAACCGTCCTCGGGACACATGCATATAGAAGAACCTCAAATACTTTATTAATGGAAGAAGTATCCAATACGGAATGACCCTATCCCACTCTAAGGGTGATAGTACCTCAGCAACAATCAAAGCAAAGCTATTCGAGATTACTTCTTTATGAGATGTAAGAGAGGGG
This sequence comes from Pinus tabuliformis, assembly GCA_031772625.1. Classification (NCBI taxonomy): domain Eukaryota; kingdom Viridiplantae; phylum Streptophyta; class Pinopsida; order Pinales; family Pinaceae; genus Pinus; species Pinus tabuliformis. The sequence continues at coordinate 555,425,058 of CM062820.1, read as the reverse complement.
AGAAAGAGATCCACTAACCGATGTCTTCCGCTAATGATTGATCCAATCTTCTCTCTTTGCTGCTTGCTCCCAGCGCCTTGCTCTTTCACTGGCCCAGCTACACCAAGATCCTGCAAAATAACAAGAGAGAGAAACTACAAGAAGCATACATTCATAATTGATTCAAGGATTAGAATAAATCAAATACACAAGTATAACAGCACATCATTGAGACACATGCATATAGAAGAACCTCAAATGCTTTATTAATGGAAGAAGTAAAGTTCAAGAAGTGATACAACCATAAAAGGCCCAATCCAGCATCACCTCCCAGCAGAAAGAAATCTCCTCTTCACCTCCTTCAAGCAAATTACCCAATAGTTCTATACTCAAACCAACAGCACTTCCTTACATTCACAAGATTCCAGCCTCCCTAGACCTCATGAGAGAGCTCTATATATAGGAGTTTTGGAGAAAGGATGAGTCAGCTTGAGGCTAGCATGAAGCTGACTAGTGTCCTCTCCCACTTCGGTTATTCTTCAGTTCTTGAGTCCACTTGGAGGTTCTTGCTTCCACTTGGAGATCTAGACCCTCTTACTCATCACCAATCGAATTCTCTAATCCAAGTGTCATTTTGGAAGCTTCCTGGGCATTGACACCTTGAGGAATGACTGTGCCACTTGGCCAAACTCGCCCAGCGCAGGTAGCTTTCTTTGCAGTTGACATTCAGCGCAGGTACACAGTGGAGCAGTTGAAATTCAGCGCAGATGCTCAGTGGAGCAGTTGACATGATCCAGAATTAGCTTTTTTTTGAGTGTTTTCAGGTGGAGAACTGATATTCAGTGCTGTGGTTTGCTGACCTTGTTCCCCTAGGGGTAGGAACAACATGTTTAGGGACTTTGGGTCCCTTAGATTATTGACATTTCATGCTTCATGCTGTAAGGCACAAAAATGTCTATAACAATACGGTTAATGTGGGATAATTTGTTTTAAAATTATATAAAGCGAATATTGTAGAACTCTTTTACAACAGGTTGAATGTGGGATTAATTTATTTTAGAATATATTATAAAAAAAAAAATAAAAATTTCAATTATTTAGTAAATATTATATACTTTAACTATTAAAATAATTAATGTAGAAGTTGTAGTTTACAATTTTAATTTTAATGATTTATTTCATAAAAAAAATTAGTTTACATTTTTCAATAAATTGTAGAATAAAATAATGAAAGTAAATAAATCTAACAAACTTTTTGGAGGGAAATATTTTCGCGAAATTTTTTGGAGGGAAATATTTTCGTGAAACTTTTTGGAGGGAAAATTTCATTCTTTAAGCTATATAATATCTTTAGAAGACTCTCCATTTGTATCATTCAACATCTTCTATTTGAAAGGGATGGATTGTTCTGATAGTGAAGTTTTTATTTATACACCATCAACATCTTCATTGCGTAACAACTCTATTCATATTGATGAATATAGCAGAATTCTTCCACTATGAATAGAAAGTCAATTCTTCCACTTAGTCCTGATTCTAAGGACTATGAGAGCAGCACTGATGAAAGAGGGGATGGAGAATTTCAAATAAATAAAGAGTCACAGATTCCACTTAGTCCTAATTCTAAGGACTATGAAAGCAGCAATGATGAAGAGCATGATGGTGAAGTTCAAAAGAATGGAGTGTCATGATGTCCACATAGTCCCAATTCCGAGGACTATGAGAGCAACAAATTTGAAGAGCATGATGGTGAAGTTCAAAAGAATGGAGTGTCACAGTGTCCACTTAGTCCTAATTCTGAGGAATATGAGAGCAACAGTTTTGAAGAGCATGATGGCGAATTTCAAAAGAATGGAGTGTCACGATGTCCACTTAGTCCTAATTCTAAGGACTATGAGAGCAGCAGTGATGAAGAGTGTGATAATGAATTTCAAAAGAATGGAGTGTCAACGTGTCCACTTAGTCCTAATTCTAAGGACTATGAGAGCAGTAGTGATGAAGAGCATGATGATGAATTTCAAAAGTATGGAGTGTCACGGTGACCAGTTAGTCCTAATTCTAAGGACTATGAGAGCAGCAGTGATGAAGAGCGGGATGAATTTCAAAAGATTGGAGTGTCACGGTGTCCACTTAGTCCTAGTTCTAAGGACTATGAGAGCAACAGTCATGAAGAGCGTGATGATGAAGTTCAAAAGAATGGAGTGTCACAGTGTCCTCTTAGTCCTAATTCTATGGATTATGAGAGCAACAGTGATGAAGGATAGGATGATGTACTTAGTCCTAATTCTAATGAGTATAAAGGTAGCAGTGACAAAGGACAGGATGTAGCATCTTCAATAAGTAAACATTCACATTTTCGACGTAGTCCTAATTCTATGGACTATAAGAGTAGCACTGACAATGCACATGAGGAAAAATATCCATTAAACATCGAGTTAAATTTTCCATTCAGTCCGAATTCTAAGGACTATGATAGTAGCACTGAAGAAGGGGAAGATGAAGAATATCCTCCAAGTCAATATTTGAAAAGCAGAGCTGATCATAGTGTGGATAACATTCCACTTAATGATGATGAAAATCCTTATACAAATGATGATCCAATGATGGAGATGTTGCCAAGAAATATTGTATCAAGGAGTAGAAGCAGACCTTTTTGTATCAATGCAAGTTGTTCTAGTTATACAAGGGGTAGAGCAGAATATCTGATGAGAAGAAGTTCTATCAGCGCTCTCATTTCAAGTGAATGTTTCCAAAAAGATTGCTTGAAACATATGGATTTCAAATTTGCATTAGAAAGCAGGAAGAGATATTTGTCAATGAATAAAAGCATGCAAATTTCATATTTAGTTGGGTGCGTGCAATCTACATTGTCAGGTTATGATTATCATATTAGGACTTTATTTATCTGTAGAAAAGCTTTCAGAATGTTTCATTCAATTGAGAATTTTTGTCTCTCGAGAATTCAAGAAAATTTGGAAAAGGATCCCACATTTTATTCAGAAGTACATCATAAAAGACAGTTTGGGCCATTATCAAATATTGCAATGTCATGGATGAAAGATTTCTTTTCAAAGCATGGAGAGTGTATGACAAATAGAGAGACAATACATATTCCAGATAATTTTTCAAGATGAGAAATCTACAATTTATACAAAGAATATGCATAAGCTACTAAGGGACATGGCAGGTTTATTACATATCAATATTTTGGAAAGTATGGAAGAAAGAATTCAACAATGTCCGTATTCCTAAGAAGACAAGGATGGGGATTTGCAATACATGTGCTTCTCTTAAATAAAAAAGGGACAAATTTGAAGGGTCAGAAAGAGGTAAGCATTCATAAATTTAACTTTTAAAATTGTAAATCATCAACTATAAAAACATATTTCTTAATGCATTTTTTTTTATGTTGTGTAGATTTAATTGTCAAAGAACTTCAGGAGCATCGCGAACAACAAACAAACGAAAGGAAGAAGTTGTACAAGCATCGAAAGAAGTGTTATGATAATCCAAATAAATATTTGGGTTTGATAATTGATGGTATCGACTAGAAGAAAACACTTTTACCACATTTTGTTCGCACACCCAAAATTTTACAGGAGGAAAATTTTATTCAGTTTCACTTGGTCAATTGTATGGTCTTCAATGGGAAAATGTTGCCAAGGGTGTACTTCACAGTTCCAAATATTCATAATGATGCAAATCTGACCATAACCATAATTCATGATGTGATTTCTCATTGGTCTGGTAATCTTCCTGAAGTTCTGTATCTACAATTGGACAACAGTTGCCATGAAAACAAAAATCAGGTTGTTTTTGGATATCTAAACATGCTTGTTGAATTGAGAATTTTTCAAAAGGTAAAGGTTGGTTTCCTTCTTGTTGGGCACACTCATGACCATATTGATCAGATGTTCAGTCGTTTTTTAGTCATATTGAGGAGGAAGCAAGTTGGGAGCTTTCCATCACTAATTGAATGTCTTAAGAAATCATACATGCCAAAGCCTACTTTTGATGTGTTGGAAGAAACTGTTGACATGCGAAGGTTTATTTTGGGATCATATGGTGAGGGGAAATACATTGAATAACTTAATGACATTAGCTTCTAACATCAATTTCGTATCAAAAAAATTGATGGGAAAACACTAATATGGGGCAAGAAGTATTCAACTACTGCAGAATGGGCACCATCATCAGGTTTGCAATTTTTGAAGTTCATTCCAGATCATCCAATATTTGCATCAAATTAATTGTTATTACAATCAGTTGGTGAAGTTCAGAATGCACGTAGACAAAATAGAGATATAAATTATTCTGACTGCCTAGAAGAAATTAAAAAATGTATTAGATATACATATGAGTACTTTGACATTGCCGATTCAGTTTGGTGGGAGTCATTTTTCAATAATCAAAGTGATATCATTTCAACAACAACAAATGAATATATACCTTTGAAAAATCCATTTATTTGGCCACAAAATGTGTTGAATGAACATGAGGAAATAAACATTGTTGAACAACAACAATCTCAAGGTATTATTAATTCTTCACAGGCAGAGGAAAGAGAGATGTATATTGGTTCCAGAAGATCTCGTGCACAACGTGAAGCCATGGAAGACCTTTACAGGGGTTCAGTACAGGATATTAAGGAGGGTTGCATGATTGCAGTGCTAGCAGATGGAGATCCCAATGGCTATCCATTCTGGGTTGCTAAGGTTATAAAGGTCTTTATAGAAAATGAGGATGTTACAAGTGTTGAAGTACATTGGTATGCCACAAATACACACCCATTCAATGGTGTGTATAAGCCAGAGATGGTAGTTGACAAAAAAAATGGTGGAAAGAGAAAAAGAAAGGGTACAAATATAAATCGCCATTGCACAAACATATTAAAATTGGAGGATGTTGACATACTTGTTTATGAATTCAATTTAACAAAGAGAGGAACTCTTCGCTTCAAGATGATAGAGATTCTGAAAAGGTTGTTACCAGAAGGAACAATGTTGAGATGGGAGTCTGCTGAAACCAGTTATAGATCTAGAAGAATTTTGAAACCTGAAATGTTGGGCATGCATGTGGACTCAGATGGGGCACTAGTTGATGAAAAAGAAGAATATGGAACATCTCCGTTAGCATCCAGTCACTCATCTGAAGATGTGAATTCTGATGGTGTGCAAGAAAATATGAGTGATTTTGAATAATTGTTTAAGACAATTTATATAACTGATGTATGCATCGTATCTTGAAATAAAATTGATGATTTCCGTATGGTGTTAAATGAGAAGTTGCGAGGCATTTTTATGTTGTTGGATTATATGTCTTAATTATGGTAATTTTTATTGTTTAAAATATCTACAATGCAATATTAAATTAGAGATATAATGTATGTTTTATATATACAAATAATGACTTTTGAATTCATTTAGTGATGTAATTTGTTCATAATGTCATGGTCTTTTAATTCTATAGTTGAAAAAATTTCAATTTCTTTTGTATCTAGCATGTTATGGTTGAAAACATGTTGAATTTATACTTCGGAAAGAAAAATGATATTCTACCAAAAACATTAATGTGTTTTTTTCCAAATAAACAACTTTGTTTGGCACATAAAAATTTGGTTTTACTAGCATTTTTTAAAAAGTTTGAAAATTGACCCTAAAAAAAAAATCATTGTTCCAGTATCATCACTTTTGTTTTGAAGCTATATTTTTCACAAAAATTTCGTAGTAAATTTCGTAGTCACTACCATTTTTAAAACATGTTCAAAATTGACCCCTAAAAAATAAACATCGTTCCAGTATACAAACTTTTCATTTTTAGCACTGTTTTTGATGCTTTTTCGGGGTTTTTTGGCCAAAGTTCCCGTTTTGAGTTTATAGTTCCCGTTTCAAAGTTTACATAGTTTAAAACTGAAATAAAATATTGATACTTATCCTTCACTTCTATCTTTATCCTTTGTCCTTTCCATACACACACCGGATTGGTTGCCTCGCCTGACAAACACCCAATACCTTCTCTTCAACCACATACACATACACAGAATGTGCATCACACACATACAACCACACATGACACACCACCCATACAATAAATGCACCTACACCTGACATACAGTACATACACCTACACCCTGTGTACAAAGACAACACATACACCTTGCATAACACATACACCTACACCCGATGTACAAACACAACACATACACTTGCATCCAGTGTATGACACAACACATACACCTACACTTGGTGTATAACACAATACACATAGTACAAAACAATGAATACACATGTCACGATGCCATGATTACATAATGCACATACATAGTATCGTATGTACACAACACAACATGTACGACATGAACACAATACCACATGTACACTAGTACCACATGTATTACACGTACACAATACCACCTGTACACAACACCACCTACACATCATGTACTTAATATCACATGTACATGACACCATCTGCATAATGTGTACACAACACACATGTACATTGCACCACCTGTATAACGTGTACACAACACCACATGCACAACATGTACACGACACCACATGTACATAACACTACTTACACATAGCACCACATGTACAATGTTTACACATCACCACATACACACAACACCACATGTACAATCATGCACATAACACCAAATGTACTTAGAACCACATGTACAACATGCACGCAACACCATATTTACATAGCAATGCATATACAACATGTACATAGTTCCATATGTACACAACACCACATATCTAACTTGCGCACAATACGATATGTACAACACTGCATATCCAATATGTACATAGCACCATCTATACTCATCATTTAATATGCAATATACGCACAACACCATAGATACAATAGGCACACAACATCATATGTACACAATACTACATATACAACATGTACATAGCATTGCATATACTATACGTACACAACACCATACACACACATTACAATATATGCAACATTATATGCACACAGTACCCCATTAACAACAGGCCCACGCTACTATATATGCAACATGCACAGAACACCATAGGTACATCATGTACAACAGATTCACAACAATAGTACTACACACACAAAAGCCACACCATCTCTACCAAGAAACCTTACTTCTAGTGTTTTTCCGATGTCCATGCGTGTACCAGCATGCCGCAAATCACACTACTTTCATTCCATTGATGTATACCTCAACTTAGCCTGTCCATAACATAAACATAGTATAATCACAGAATATTAATTCTTATCCACGTGATACTGACCTCGTAGATTTTTCAGGACTACTCTTCACACTTGATTCCCCATAAGACCAAGAACGTCTTCATGTCATTCACCTGCATAAGAAATCATTCCTCCACAAGATTGATCTCTAATGACCCTGTCAGAAAAAAGACATACATATATACATATAAACATCAACATAAAAAAAATCATGATCCATAATGACCATGCCAGATAACAACATACGTACATACATATATACATATATAAACATCAACATAATCATGATCACAACATAATTACTAGATATATTAAGGTCTAAGGTTAAGAGAACTCCCTTTATTTGTGCACAACATGCACAACATTGAGAACAACCTTTCCCAACATATCCAAGGCATATGATGCCTCAGATCCATTTACTTCACCTTTCATGTTACCTTTCTCATGATTTTCCTACCATTGTCCATTTATCCAAATGGACCCAACCAATCCAACTAATTGTCACACTCATTCCTTTAGCTACCCTTATACATGCACCGAGATTCATCTAGGTCTTACATTACCTACTGGACTTCATTCAGCTCTCCCCGAGCTCCACTAACTTCCCAACCAAATCCAAAGACCCTCAAAACATAAAAGGAAAGAACAAGAAACAAACAAGAATAAAACCATGAAACAACAATAACAACACAACACCACAAACAAAGTGGTACGTCCATACACTGGTCATAAACAAAATTGCAATCAAGTGCAACAAATCACAAAAGACCGAAAGCACAAACTAGCAGCAAACACCATGAATCAACCCCATGGGTTCCCAATGCTTTCAAGGGAAAGCTCAACCCGATCCTTCCTCAAATTTCATGACAATATCTTGTGATGCATTCCCCTACATCATACTACCATAAACACATAACTATTAGCGCATAAATAAACATAACAATGTACTAGTTACCTTACCTTGATGTGCCAAGCACTCTTCCTTGTAATTGAACATGTACATATATCATTTCTGGAAGGATTCTAATTCCTTGACAAATCCATCGAAAATTGAAAACCAATTGCTATACTTGTCAAATACATGTTCATGAATCTAGCACATATCCAGAAAAAATCAAAGATAAGAGGACTTCATGTGTTCATGCAAAGCACTCATTCGTTTTCGATTACAGCTTCCAAACACAGCTAAAGGAATTCTCACCCAAATCCTTTTTCTTACCTGTTTACCTTGTTGCAATCGAGTCTTACTATGTACTATCACATCACCTAACTGTTAGTTATATAAACACATGAACTATTACCTTGTCACACTAATACCAAACATGTTTCCCTGCAACTACTCGCACATGTCAATCACACATTCCAAAGGTCAATACATCATGTCTATTAATCTGAAATCAACCTTTACCAAGATGAACAGTCATGCCATAATCTGCAATCAACTTACAATCATTAATCATAATTCTACGACTAACCCCCACTTGCATTCAAGTCCACATCAACTTAATGTATCTTAGGGGAGGCTATCACATCTGCACAATCAATCCAAATTAGTATGACATAATATCACAATTATATCGACTCATACTGAATATCATGACCACAATTATCTACATAGACCAATCTAGATTAACACGATATATATAACATCAAGATATCAAATGAAATGAACATATTCATCATGCATATGACCACAATGCATACATCAAGAAGTTACTATCCTTCATGACTAACTGATGCATGTGCATATAGCCACACTAATTAACTAGCATCTATCATGAATGTAACCATAACAATAATAGAATGATAGGCATGTACATAAACCTAATGTGTATAACAACCTTTAATCAACATACCGACATACCTAACATACAAACTTGTATAATGATATCCTCTTACCCCGAGGTCTAGTGCTTCAATCTCGCTCCAATGATCTACATATCTTGCTCTATCTCAACCAACACATCAATGTCATAACATGCCAATATCATCATGATGACACAGGACCACAACAATGGAAATTGCAATGCATCTCTTACCTACTATACATTCATAACTACATATAGGCATTGACATGCATAACAAATGCATATACAACAGGCATGCATTCATGAAAAATACATCCCAACAACAACAACATCAATTTCTACATGTCAACAGACTGTAACAATGACCATAACCATGCATACATAACAAGCACATATACAACCTACATGCATGCATGAAAAACACATTCCACCCATCCAGTCCAAGTGTTGAACCATGCTCTCATACCAATATGTAACACCCTCCTCCCACATTTACCCAAGTTAATAAGTTTTTTGGGGTAAACATGTGACTAGAGGCTACTATGATGTGATTCAACTCCCCATGTGCAGTTAAGGAAGTGGAACCGACAAACCAAACCATTATGACCTTCCATACATGCTACCAAAGCTTCAGGAACCAACCAACCCTTCCAAGTGACCAACCCATGAGGCAACTTGAAATTTCACTGATATGGACCCCCAACCACTCCCATGACAAGCCATGAATTCTATTTAGGCCTTCCAGCCACTCCCATGAAAAGGGTATGCCAGTGACTATGGACTTTTACAACTAGTTCTGAGCCAACGACCCCGAATTTGTGCCACTTTTTTAGGGCCAAGACTCAAGCCATTACCTAGAACTTCATGAAACTTTCAAAAATGATAAATAACATCAGAAAAAAGGTACTAATGCAAACACTTGATAAATGAGTTTATTGGACCCCTACTAGCCATGACAGGCATTTGGTCAAATAGGTCATAAATATGCATTCGACATGTTCTAACAACAAATCTGAGCATAGGGGTCTCATACTTATCTGAGATCCATAAAGAAGCTTTGTTTCCATATCATAATAGATGCATTATCATCTATTAGGTCATGTATTCAATGTACTCTCAATTACTAATCAAAACATGATGAGATCCATACATTACCTATGTCATAAAACATACTCATAAATTGCATATAACCAAAAAAAATAGCAAGGATATAACAGACATAAAATACACATATAAGCTAGTACATTTACACATGAAATTCCAAGGAGAATGAACTCTTATTAATAAATGCAAAATCCAACCAAGTATGGGACTTCCACGAACCACCTAACCATAGATTGGTTGAACCAAATCTTTCTTTCAGCCAATCACCCCCGTGCCATATTCCAACCATGAATGTGGGACTCAAAACCAAACAAAACCAGGTTTCCTTAGTCTTTACCGCAATCCCTACCAGATCACTAGGCCCTAAACAAGCATGGATGCCACTAGATTTCACCACCTACATCGTAAGTAATTTTCTTGTCTCCTAGTCTCTAGTCTTTAACGTATATTTTGTTGTACAAAGATCGAGGTTTCCTAGGCCTAATCGAGACTTCACCCTCCATGATTTACTGTATATCCTGCCATTCACCGATCAAGTATTCCTAGGCCTAATCGAGGGCACACATCTCTAGACTTTACTGTATATCCCACCATACAATGGTCGATGATTCCTAGGTCCACTGAGGCACACAAAATCTGGCTTTACTGTAATCCCAGTCAGGTTCATGGATTCCTAGGCTTTGTGTTATTTCTTTTAGAGACCACCTCACTCAGTTCTGAAACCATCCGGCAATCCAGCTCAACCAAATACAACAGAACCCATCACACCATGACTATCCAAAAATTGCAAGGCAATGTTTAAGAACACTATCACACCTTGAACAACCAATGCCAATGACATCAAGAGAACCAAATACACACATGCATGTACTATGCATGCCAAATCTAACAAGGAAATTACACATGCAAATCGATACCTGCAAATAATCTCGCTTTAGCTGCTAGATGATGCTCTTTCTTTCTTTATCCTTGCTTTCATTTGCCTTCTTGGTCATTCCTTTGCTTCCTTGATCCAACACTGGAGTGCTCCAAGAATGATCTAAGTGTCCAAGAGTGAGAGAGAGAGAGCTCCAAAACTGAACTAACAAAAAAGGTTACCAACTAATCCCCGAAAGCCTTTTTATTAATGAGGCCTCAATTTTCCATTATTTTCCTTCATTTTCCTCCTCACATGCAACATGTGACCTTTCACCTACCTTTTCTCCTAATTTTCATTATTTTCATAAATAAAATGCCAATTAATGTCTCATGTCTTTCCAAAGCCTTTGCCATTGCCTTTATCAATTTCCTTAGCCATAATAAACCAAATCAACACCCACACTAGGATGTTTTTCCCAACATTCATCATTCATCTGGAATACATGTCGCATGACCTTGGTTATTATTTTGCCTTTATTAACTTTATTTACATGGAATTTTGACCAGGGTTGTTATACTGCACAACAACAGGTGTGGCAAGATGTAATGGTTGAGGGGTATTCCTCAATCATGCAAAATTATGTGTGGGAGGTTGTACCAAGACCGATAGACATGGTTTTGGTTGGATCATGTTGGATCTACAAGATTAAGCATGATCCATGTCGGGTGTAGTATATGGTGGATAAATGGACCAGCATTTAATGTCAATCCGGGGTCTATAGACTTAAGACACAACACTGGAAATTCTAGAGAAAGACTCCATTAACTTGCAAAACAAAATCCTAACTTGTCCAAAAAATACTCACACCTTCAGATTACTGCATTAAATTCTATTTCCACTCAATTTTATGTGCAAGCAAAAAAAAAACCATAATCACTCCACTCTACGTGTAAACAAGAAACTAAAAGTGTGATTTGGACTTGTTATGAGTGTTATTAATGTAGTCATATGTATCAACAAAATAGAAAACAATAGTGTGCACAAATATTAACCTCATTGTACTCTATTGTTTTCTCTTAAAACATACTTCAACAAATAATATCTCTAAGCCAAACTTAAAGACTAGAATCCATGGTAACCATACTTCTGCAGAAAAGACATTAAAAAAAGAACATCTCATGTCACTTAAAAATACAAATATAGTGAACATATATCAAACAAGCTACAAGTGTCTAGCTTAAAAATCTCTTCCTTTTAGGGGCTATTTGAGCACTCAGTATGTATACTTGTTACAAGTGAAAACTTCTCATAAATGTAAATCATTATTCAATGCTGAAGTGCATGAACTTTATAAATTAAAATCAATCAGTAGTGATTAGAGGTATAGGCTTGGGTGAGTCACACAACCATGCAAGATCAAGCATACATTCCCTATTCTGTACCAATCCACAATAAACCAAAGAATGTCGCAAAGTTGCAATTGTACTCAAACAATAATCCAAAACCTCTTTCTTAAATTCTTTATCAACTAGTATCTTTATAAGTTTTGGCAAGATTTGGATTGATATATATATCAAGTTTTGACACCAATAAAGCTTAACATGGTCATAAAACTCATTAAAATTATGAGAGTCTTGTTATATCTCTTACACCCCCAAGTTACAATCCAACACTGTGATTTGAAAGGTTCATAAATTGTGAGATATTTTTCAGTGAAAATCACATGGAGTATCATTTGTCGACGCGTTTCGAACTAACTAGTGTGGTTCATCGTCAGTACAAGTTAATATACTCATAGTATGACAAGAGATCTTAGAATGAATCAACAAAAGCTCAAGGGTTACAAACACAAATCTTACTCAGAGATATCTCAACAATGTATTAGATCTGTAACAAAACCAAGATCCCAAGATAACTAGTATTACAATACTGTAAAATGAATATTTTATGTGTACATAAAAGAGTATCATGATAATGTAATGATTCTTTTGATCTCACGGTCAAATAAACATAATGGATTTTAAAATAATCCCACACTTGTAACCTCAATCCTTCCAAATTTGAACATCAATCAATCATATCTCAAAGTGCTATGCATATATGGAGAGAACAAAGAATAAAAGAGGCATATATAGGTCTAGCAACACACAAGTAAATATTATTGTTGACACACCATTACCATAATAGATACGCACCATATAACAGATTTTCAAACCACACAAAAGATATATAACTGGAGGGATGTTGAGATGGTATGGTGGGCCCTACCAGTCCAACTCTCACCCTCCTTTAAAACCTTAAATTATAGATCTGAGATAATTATGAAACACACAAGAAATGAGAAGAAAAACCTAGCATCAATAGTCTTTTATTAAAATTGAATCAATCTTTTACATCCCAAGCCCTATGCTCCAAGCCTAGATCATCAATGTAAGTCTATAATAATACCCTCCCCCACCCAGGCCATGTTTGGGCCTTTTATGAAAGTTACAGGACGAATTTTGGCTCTAACAACCCAATTTTTCAATTCTAGAAAATTTTGTGTTTTTAACAAATTGGCCCCAAAGATCCTTGTGTATGTTCCTAACCATGGAAAATTCTGCAAAAAAAATCATATGGAGCCTAATTTTTCATATTTTAAACAAGGAAAATTTCTTGGAATTTTCTAATTCAACTCTAGTGCCTCGAAAATCATACATGAAGTTGATTTTTTGGATACTTTTACAAATCTAGGTTTTACATGATTTTTTACAAATCTGCCTCAAAGAACCCTTCGGATCTCCAAAACCATGGTTCATTTTGGAAAAAAAAAACAATTTTTTTACTCAATTTTCTATATGGGGAACAAAACCCATGTTTCAAAAGTTTTATATTCTCCTTCATCGACACGTAAAGTGAGGAAGTTGGCAGTTTGAAAACTATGCGAATTTGGCGTTGAATTATTAGTTATTTTCTAAAAATTGATTTGTATGACCTAGGTGCATTCTAACTCATGTGCAAGCCTTAAAACATCATTTTGGAAAAAAACCATCTTTGGTTTTCCTCGAAAGTGTGCCAATCTATCAAAGCCCCAAATTGGTGCAGGCAAGAACCCAAGACTAGTGCAAGCAGAACCAAAGACTTAGTGAATCACCATCAATGAGGGAAAGTGCATTTGACCTTGACCAAATCTTCAAAATTATCTTTTACAAGTGTAATCGACAGGCCACGTGGTGACTTCACATAAGAACATCATGCATAATTTCTTCTTGGTGCAAGAATTTTTAAGAGTGTAGGATTGAGGCTAGCCATTATGCATTCAAAAATACATGTCTATAAAGGAAATTTTTAGACCTGCATATGCACAAACCATCATTAATATTATTTTTAATGTTAAATATTGTTGAAACAAGGGAAATGTTCTAAATAGTGAATATTTACTTTATAATGCACAAAATGATCACAGTAACCCTATGAACTAAATGAAAGCATGAGGAATTTTAGAGTAAAAAGTAATGTAAAACCAAACAAAATGGAGGCTTGATAGTCCAAATGGAAGTATTGAGAAATACAAAGCTAGGTTAGTGCTCAAGGGATTCTCTCATAAAGAAGGAATACATTACGGGGAGACTTTGCTCCTGTGGCTAGGTACACTTCTATATGAGTCATGATCTCATTAGCAGCACAAATGGGATGGAAGATCCATCAAATGGATGTCAAGATGACATTCCTAAATTGTGGACTAGAGGAGGAGGTGTATATTAAATAATCAGAGGGATTTTTGGCACATATTAGAGAGATCCATGCATGCAGGTTGAAGAGAGCTTTATATGAGCTCAAGTAGGCTCCTAGGGTGTGGTATGAATGCATCAACAAACACATGTAGGGCATGGGCTTCATGAAGAGTAAGGAAGATGAGAACCTCTACTATTTCATGGTTGGGGGTGACATACTCATTCTTGTCCTATATGTGGATGACTTGTTCTTAACAGGTTCACTAGGGCTCATAGAGGAGTGTAAGAGGGATTGTGCAATAGACTTTGAGATGAAATATTTGGGGATCATTCACTACTTTATAGGCACAAAGGTGTGGTAGACAGATGGTGATATTTTCCTTAGACAAGGGAAATAATGCATCAAGATCCCGAGGAGATTCGGGATGGAGGATTGCAGAGCCATTTCTACACCCATGATCACTAATTGGAGGAAGATAGATACATCTAGGGAGAAGGATGTGGACCCCATCTTATGCAGGAAATTGATTGGCTCTCTCATGTATTTGGTCAACACCAGGCTAGATATATCCTATGTAGTAAACTCACTCATTTGGTTTATGGTGGAACCGAAGAGAGTGCATTGTATGGAAGTTAAACATGTGTTGAGGTATTTTCTCGATATTATCGAGTATTGGTTATGATATGCTTGAAGTGATGGTGTTAGGTTGGTTGGCTATATTGACGCAGACTGGGAGGTAACATAGTGGATCAAAAAAGTACTTCATGGTGCTACTTTAACATGGGATCAAGTTTGTTTCTTGGTATAGTAGGAAGTAGAGGTCTGTGGCACTGAGTTCTACAGAGACAGAGTACATGGAAGCGAGCATGGTTACGTGCGAGGCTATATAGATTCAGAAGTTGTTAGTATCCTTATTTGGTCAAATGATAGCAACAATGATAATACACTACGGCAATTAGAGTTTCATCAGGTTGTCATAGAATATGGTATTTCATGACAGGTCCAAGCATATAGACATCAAATACCACTTCATTAGAGATTTTGTGCAACATAAGATTGTTCATCTACAATACATACCTATATATGAATGGGTAGCATATATATTTATGAAGGCTTTGGGGATGGTGAAATTTATCTTCTTCAGAGACAATTTGGGTGTTATGTAGAACACCTTCCTCGCTAAGAAGGAGTGTTAGTTTATGTAGCATGGAAAGGTGTTCTAGTCTCATAGCGTGTCTATGTGGCTAAGGAACACATTTTCTACGATACCCATACAAGGTTTCACAAGAAAAGGCCTTGATTAGAATTATTAGCCAGTTTATTCATTTTCCTAAGTCTAACTTTGGGAAATGGCTTAATTAATCAGTATTAATTGGGGTAAATCGATTTTCCTCTAGAGACCTTTGGAAAAGTTACTTTATGGGGTCTAAATTATTTTAGCCATCAATTGTGATTAGATCATGGTTGTTGATTCGTTTACAAGAGATTATAAGAGGAAACAATGGGAACTAGGAGAACATATAATCGAGAGATCAAGACACAAATTTGTAATGATAGCAAGGGAACGGAGGTAATGAAGGGACATTGACAATGGGGTTTCAGTAGAGAGATTAGAAGAGAATTTATGGAAGGATTTCTCCATAGAGATTCCAATATTCTTAGAGGAGGAATAAGGTCTAATTATTCTAGAAAAGGGAAGCATATTCAGCTAGTGCACATTGTCAGTTATCCAGTGTGATTTGTAGAAGATACAAATTTATTTCTAGTGCCAAAGTTAGCTACCAGATGAGGTTCGAGTGGCTTCAGAGAACAACATGAGGTAGTGTGGTTGCTGGGAAAAAAATCAGCGGCTGAAAAGAATTTCCCAAACAGGTTGTGTGCCTTTTCTAGTACTAGTGCGAGAAATAGGAAGAGCCGTGAATAGATAGAGGGAGGCTGTGTGGTTTTACAGAAGGAAACTTAGGCTTCCGAATCGATTTTTCAAGTGGAGATATTATTTTCCAGAGATTTTCTAGTGAGACGCAAGAAGATTGTAATTCTAAATTTTGCTGAAGAATTAATATTAGAACCCTCATCTGTAGAATTGGTTTTCCCTTCGAGGTTTTTATAGGGACATTTGTCCAAAAAATTGATGTCCATTATTTTTGTGTGTGTGTAATAATTTTCTCATTTCCTATGGTTATTTATTTTTTAGTGAAGTTTTAGTAATGTTTTATTCAATATTTGATCCAGGTGGATATCGGTGGCCACCTACCTATTCCACCTAGACCTCCAATCAGTTTCATCAGTTTCCTTGATTATAGCACAATTTACTATTTTTAGCAGTTTTTCGGGTCTTGAACTTCCAAAGCTATTTTTATCCCCTAAATGATGTTTTTTTGAGGTCTACAGCAAGCCCATAATTGTATGGGTTTTCCTCAATTCTTGTAGTACTCGAAGAGATCTTTCTAACAAGGCATCGTACGTGCCAAATAGAGATCATATGACCAAGTTACGACCCTGGGAAGTTGACTTCCCAACTAACGAAATGAAGCCTACAAACTCTTGGTGTTGCATCTCCTAGGGTTAGGTTTTTGGTTGTTTAGAGTTTCCCTTTGTTGTTCAATATTAAAAATTCCCTTGAACCTCATTGTAACACAATTCATAGGCATGTAGCTACCACATCTCTTATCATAGATAAGCTACCATCACCCGAGCTAGTTTATTTCCATTCTGTATGTAAGCATATTTCCATTCCTTGCTATTAATGAAATGAAATTTTATTTATACTACATCTATGTGTTTACGTTTATATTTGTATTATGTTGTGTTTCTTCATAAGTCTGGATCAATGGTATCAGAGCGGTATGCTCTTTCTTTGTTTTTTTTGTATACCCCCAACGAGGTAAGGGAATAAGGAGTTAAGGCTCGAACTGGTTGAACCTTTGCAAGATCAGCCTCATAAACCCCGATGGCCTCCCATGGTGGAAGAAAAGGAATATGAGGAAGTAGGATATCCTTTCAAAATATTGCTCGAAGAAGTCCTCAAGTGAAAAAGGAACGCGATGATGAACAAAGTTTCCTAGATCCTTCGACGACTACTCACAGGAAACACATATTCATCCAAAAACCACTCTGGAGGCACCACCCCCTTTAAGGTACAATTCAACTTTGACATCCCCATATTTAAAGGCCAGATAGATGTGAATGTTGTAGATAAATGGTTAAATTTGTTGGAAGGATATTTTTCGGTTCATGATTTTTCTAATCAGGAAAATATTACTTTTGAACTCCTCAAAGCCCCCCCTGCCACGTTAAGGACTAGTGGGAAACCTACCGTGAGTAGAGGGATGAGAGGGAACCCTCACTATTTTCATCTGCACCCACTTGGAGTTATTTCTGAGATGCCATCAAGGATAAGTATTACCCTGTTAGGAGCTATGAAGATAAATACATATAGTGGACCACGTTGCAACAGGGAAGGGACCAAGACGTGTCAGAGTTCACATATATTTTTTATACCCTTTGCATGAAGTTAGGTATCAAGGATTCTAAGTGCAATTTGGTACTTAAGTACCACGAATGTCTACGCAATTACATCCAAGATGAGATGGAGTTCCTAGACATCTCCTCGCTTGGTGTTGCCTATCGATACGCTATCGAGATCGAGAAAATTTTAAACAAAAGAAGCGATACTTTGGATCTGTGAATCCAAAACAAGGGAAAGGTGACCCTAAATCGCAAAACAAAGGAAAAATCCAAGGCAGGGTGATCCATGAAAACCCATTGAAGCCACAAGCAAATAAAAACACCATGAAGACAAAGAATGACATAGGAAAATGGTGTGTGTTCCATAAGAGCCCCAGTCACAAAACAATTGAGTGTCGATCCAAGCAATCACTAGTGGCTGCCCTGAAGGCTTTCGAATTAGATTCATGTTTCAACTATGAGTCGATAATAGACGATGGGAATGACAAAGGGAATCAAATTATTTATGTGGATCCTAGTGCCACCATTTCCACCACCAAGATCCATAAGATTGAGCTTGAAGATCTAGAGGAGGGGGAGCATATCTTCCACTAACAGATGTGGGTGAAGGGTTCTCCGCTGCAATTTGTTGTCGAAAATGGGAGACAAAAGAACCTCATTTCTGTAGAGGTTTTGAAGTGCTTGCGCCTATTCACCACACCACACCCACATCCGTACACCGTCAGTTGGCTTAACCAAGGACGAGATCTCCATGCCAACTAGCAGTGTCACCTTCCCTACAACATCAAGCCCTTAACATATGAGGTATTGTGTGATGTTGCTCCTCTTAAATTTTGTGTTGTATTATTAGGCCAGCCATACTTGTGGAAAATTCATGTTGTGTATGAGTCTAAACCTTGCACTATTATTATTACTTTGGGAAATAAATTGTCAAATATACTGGAGGTAACACTGCCTACCTCCATCTCTTTGATCTTTGTAAGGCAATGTAGTAAGATCATTTCCTAGACCGGGAAATTTTTCTTCCTTACGATTTTCCCTCAGGGCAAGAAGAAGATCGTGGCCACATCTACGACATCCAAATAGATCTCCTCCACACGACAACAGCAGATGGACAAGGTCGTGGAGGAGTACAGGGACATCTTCACCTCACCTAGAGGGGTACTCCTACACTGTCAAGTCAAGCACTCCATCGATCTGACCCCGGGTGCGCAGTTACCCAACATACCAATTTATTGATGCTCTATTCTAGAGAATGATGAAATCTAGAGAAAGATTAATGAGCTGTTGTATAAAGATCACATCAGGCCAAGTTCATCACCCTGTGGGAGCCTGATCATGTTGGTACAAAAGAAGGATAAGACCTAGAGACTTTGTATTGACAATCTGGCACTGAATAAGATCACTGTCTGGAGTAAGTATTAATCTAGGTGGATCTTCAAATACAATGGCATGGAAATAAAAGTGAACAAAAGGAAGTCAACTTAGGATCAGAGCATAGATCTCGTCATCCTGATTCCAATGGCGCGAACGACACTTCAATCCGAGTTCGGATGATGGAGTTATTGCTAAAAGAAGGATTCTTCAATCTTTAAGAAAATGAGGATCTTCCTTTGAAAATGGGTCTTAAGCCTTTAAGGCCAAATTGCAATCTGAGGTCGCATAGAGGCGGACTTAAGCTTTGGGAAATGGAACCCCTGATCGCTGATCTCCGATCAGATCAGATCGATGGATTAGAGGCTACCAGATCAGAGGACTTATATGTATATATCGGTGAGCGGGTAGTATGATCGACGATCATTATCAAAGTGATATATGAGGTAATGTCGATGCGATCGGCTGACGTGATATCGGAAATCGGCGATCAGCGGTCGGTCGTTCCCCATAACCAGGACAAGGACACCCCGATAGGCTGATTTGCAACCCCAGGTCAGACCCGATATGGAAAATATGCCTGATTTTATGATTTTTGAAGTCCGGGTATATGGGTTTTGGGTGGATTTTCAGTGTTTTTTGGGATTTTTGAAGTCTTATCACTTCAATGGTGGAAGGCCATTTAAAGAAGCGATTACGCACGTCGATCATTCCACGCTACCAACCTCCATAATGAAACAAACAAACTCCGATTTGAATGGGATTCTATCCAAAGAACCCATCATAAAACATAATTTATGGAAAAAGCATAGGAAGAGGCATTTATGGTTGCAACATGCCATTTCACAGGAGGCCAAGAGCACATATTGGTCTGTTTTAGACAGTTTACATGACTCCAACCCCTTTCATTGTTGTGGGACGCTTTGGTGCTATTTACCTCTCCATCTCAGGCATCCATTTCACAGCCATCTTGTAGATTGGAGGTATATGCGTCTTGTGGACATTTGATGATTGTAAATTCTCTTTTCTTTCATGCCATTTTAATAAGAAATGCCTCCCCCTTATTGAGCTAGGCCCGGAGATGTAGTCTGAATTGGACGAACTTTGTTATCAAGCCTTGGTGTCTTCTTTTGTGCCTTTTTATGTGTTTACTTCTTCTTTCCTTATGTGCACATTTTTGTGTTAAGCTGCAATTTTGCATGTAATTATTTTCTATACACCTATAAGTGAAAACATCCTAGATCAGGTATCCAATCCCATAAATTGATGACCTTCTATACCAAATCAAGGGGGATAAACATTTTAGCAAGATTGACTTGAAGTCCGATTATCACCAGGTACCAATTGAACCCTCTGATGTGTGAAGACTGCCTTCAAATCCAAGGAGGGCCTTTTTGAATGGTTGGTCATGACTTTCGGGTTGATGAATGCCCTCAAAACCTTCATCAGGATAATGTAAGACATCTTACAACCCTTCACCAACTCATTTGTCGTAGTGTATTTGGACAACATCTTGATCTTCAGCCAGAGTTGGGAAGAGTACCTTCACCATATTCAATAGGTCCTCCAAACCCCGCATCAACACAAATCATGTGTTAATTTGGAGAAATGCAATTTTGGTATGAACTAGATTCAATATCTAGGGTACATCATTGATGAGAGAGGTGTGCATGTGGACCCAGCTTGGAAACAAGTTATTCAGGATTGGCCAGCCCCAACCACTCTAACGAGCCTCCTTAACTTTCTGGGTCTTGCCAATTTCTATTACAGATTCGTCTTGGATTTCTCTCATATCACTTAGCCTTTAAGTCATGTCACCAAGGGCAGAGAAAAAGAAAATTTATTTTGGTTTGAATCCCAACAAAACGCATTTGCCAAGTTGAAGCATCGCCTCTGCTCTGTATCAGTGCTCACATTACCAGACCTACAACAACCATTTGAGATTGAGACAAATGCCTCCGACTATACTATTGGTGCAGTTCTTACTCAGGAGGGGCATCAAGTGGCATATCATAGTGAGACACTTTCAAGCACAGTTTGGAAGTATCCCACCTATGAAAAAGAGATGTATTCCATTGTGAAAACCTGCCAAGAATGGATGCATTGCATTATGGGGAAGGAAATTATCATCCACACAAACCACTCACCCCTAAAGTTCATATAGACACAAGGAAAGTTGCAAAATGACCACCATCTAAAATGGTCCACATACCTACAACAATTCCATTTGAACATTAAATACAAGAGGGACATCACCAATAATGTTGCAGGTTTCCTTAGCTGACCACCAGTCATGGTGCTGACCACTATGCTCAAATCATCTGGACATGAGACTTCGGAAAGGCCACATCTTTACAAGAGCGATCCAGAATTTGGCACCACATACCAGATGCTCTTGGAAGGTAAGAAGGTTCCAAAATTTCACCTATAGGATGCGCTATTATGCCACCTGGGACACCTCTGTGTACCTTCAAGTGAATGTTCCAAGATGATTTGGGAGGCACACTACAGTCGAGTCGCTAGAAATTTTGGGGTAGAAAAGATAGTGGCAATATTGCAGAAGTATTTTTATTTTCCAAACCTTAGACAAGATGTTGGGAAGTACATCAAATCATGTACTACTTGTGTCATTTCCAAACCTACAATCAAGAAGCAAGGCATTTATACTCCTCTTCCTACTCCTAATCGCCCTGGAAATCCATCTCCATGGATTACATGTTGGGCCTTCCTTCTACCAAGCATGGAAATGATCGTGTTTTCGTGGTCGTTGATAGATTCACATTTGCAGAAGGATCTCCTCATTGGGGCCTACCACAAGATTTTCCCACTCCAATATGGGCTTTACACCATCACTAAGGGTGTTAGGGACAATTATTTAGAGCTCAACATTCCACCATTCCTTGGCCTGCACCCATATTCAAAGTGGACCAACTATGGCCATACTTTCCTCCATTGCTGGACACATCAGATGTTATTGAGAAGCTAACACCAACAGAGCTCAACCCAAGCTGCATCGAACATGCCACAACTGATAAGATCATGGAAACACAGATTAAGAACACTCGCCAGTAGAGGATCCAACTATATCACGTTGTCAAAGTCGGCCAACCCCTTCACCGGAGCAAGTGGCTCACCAGGGACCAAGTTCAACAAAAAATTGCTCACCTCATGGAGGCTCTGCACATAATGGGGACCATTGCTTCCTAAGGGTGATGGAATCGTCTAGGTGTATATTGGTGGCCACCCACCTATTCCGCCTGGACCTCCATTCGATTTCATCATTTTCCTTTATTATAGCACAATTTACTATTTTTAGCACTTTTTTTCGGGTCTTGAACTTTCGAAGCTATTTTGACGCCTAAATGATTTTGTTTTTAGGTTTGAAAGAGGTCCATAGCCCACAATTATTGTAGTACTTGGAGAAATCTTTCTAGTGAGGTATCATACATGCCAAACGAAGATCATGTGACCAAGTTACGACCCTGGGAAGTTAGTTGCCCAACTAACCCCAAATAAGGTCCACAAACTCTTGGTGTTCCTCCTCCTAGGGTTATGTTTTTGGTTATTTAGGGATTCCCTTTGTTGCCCTTGAGCCTCATTGTAACACAATTCAGATGCATGTAGGTGCCACATATCTTCATAGATATAAGCTACCATCACCTGAGCTAGGTTATTTCCTTTCTCTATGTAAGCATATTTCAGTTCTTTTATATTAATGAAAGGAAGTTTTATTTCTGCTACATATTTGTGTTTATCTTTATATATGTATTCTATTTTATTCATGCATAAGTCTAGATCAATATTTGTCGCAATTATTTTGCAGAAGATAAATAATCAATTGGTAGGAGAATAATAACTAGTTAGCTACAATAGTAATTAAAATTTCACACTTTGATTCCCATGGGATATCCATTGTAATCCACGTGTCTTTTCTCTTCAAAGTAGTTGGGTTCACCCCCCCATGCCTATCTTCCAATATCTTCTACTCAACCATGTGAGTTTCCCTTCTGCAACCATGTCTCTCATGTCCCCTCAAAGGATTTGTAGATAAATGGAACCCACGCTATCATTTGGAAAAGATCCATCTTTATAGGTTCATCCCTAGCTAATGCAATTGTTTTGCATCAATTTTTTTTAAGGAGGTGTTGGCATTTGGTCCACCAAAATAAATTCCAACACTCCATCCTACTTCTACTCCAGGACATGTATGCATGGTTAAAGAGGCACCCCTACAACCTTCCTTTCTAGTGGACTCTTATGTTTTGGCCCAAACCAAATTCTACTATTATCTTGAGTTAATTTGTAGGTTAGTGAGTTATTCCTAAAGCTAATATATCTACAACATTGAATTTTTGTGACTTGGAACCTATAAATCCTAGAATAAACTTTCATTTACCCTTATGCCAAAGGGTTCTTCCTATGGAGATTTAGTCATCTAAAGATCAAAATTTCATCTTAATATCAAAGCCCTTGCTTCTAGGGTAACACTACATTGTGCATGAAACCATGGTTCCATTCATTGAACCCTCTTTGGATACCCTATCCTTGGCCCCAATATGGGTATGGCTCCCCATTCTCCCCCTATAGTTCTAAACCTTCAATTCCCTATAACGCATAAGGGATTCCACCCACAGGTTTCATTTTTGAAGTGAAGATATTGTGCAAAGATATATTATCACATTTTCTTAAATATGTGGCATTATGGACTTCTCTAAAAAAATTCCTTTTGAGATCACACTAGTAGCTAAATGTGATACCTATCATAACCTTTGGATTATTAAAGAGTACTTTTTCATTGACACTAGGCATGTGGCATATTACTATTTAAAATTCAATGACTCGATGTTTTAAAAAAAATTCTAGTTAGTCGAAGAGCACACATGATCAATATCACTACCTTATCAACATGGAAGCTCATATAGCAAATTTCCAAGAAAAACGAGCAACCCAATTAGGGAATTTACCAAAATTTCTAGTTGGGGCTAGAGTTAAAGGTTATGTCAAAGACAACTCTAATTAAGTCAGTAGATCCACTAGAAGCTAACCTTATTTAGGGAGATAAAAGAACCCCAATATCCTCTTAATAATCTAGAGTATCCACACCTTGTTTACTTGCAATGAAGTAATAATTCATCCATTCCTCCAAGAATCATAATTATGGTGAGAGTGGAAAATGCTTCCCCAAAAGAGCACCCAAGATTAGTGATAGATTGTGTTAGAGTCGGTCTAGTAGCCCTCCATCAGCGATCAAAACTCTTTGCATTTGCATAAGTAGGTGTCTCATCAGTGTCAATTTTTGCATTCCATTAGGCATGCCATAACCCTGATGGAGGAGCTGGTGTTTTTGTCCCCCTCTTGGCATTGCTGGATCAAAGTTGTTTCAGTCCTTAAACTCTTTTAAAGCTTACTTGTCTTGTCTTGAAGTCAAAATTCTAGGTCTAGGGTTTTGGTCAAGTTTGTCTTCAAGGTCATGTCTCTGAAGGTCAATAAGTGCTCAGCAAGCCAGAGGGATGATTTTCAAGGTATTTCTTCGAAAATTTCTATCTTGTACAGTTAATTTTACCCTATTTTTAAAGCCAAGGTCATTTTTCAAAATTTTGTAAAAAATGGTAAAATTTCAAAAGGATTCAAAGGACAGCATGTAACCCTGGCTCCCTTGCCAAGATTCCTCAGATGTTATCCCTACAAAAAGTATCGAGCAAAAGCATCAAATTAGTCAATTTCAGGATAAAAGGAAACCAAAAACATCAAGTTTATAAAGTGTCAAAGAAAAACATTATAAAGTGGGTTTGGGCATGAAATTAATTCAAACCAAGGTTATAAAAACCCAATCTCCCTCCATCGAGCCTCATTGTGCATCTAAGTCACTTGCAAGAGAGATTGGGTGAGAAATTGGCCGAAGTTGAGAGCTGGACAGGCGCGCGACCCGTTAGACCAGGCGCGCGACCCGTCAGAGGCGCGCGACCCGTTGAGCGCCCTCCGACAGTGCAATTTTTTAACGGGCGCGACCCGTCAGTGGCGCATGACCCGTTGGGTGAGGCGCGCAACCCGTCAGCGCCCTCCTTATCAAACTGCCTACAAATTCATCCAAGGAACCACCAAAATCGCCGAATTGCCTAAGCATTTTAATCAGCATTTTACCAAGCAGAAACAACAGTACATTTCAGCCACTTTGCTCCTTAAACAATGTCAGAAACCGAAACCAATTACGAGCAAAGTGATGACCAGGCATCAGCTTCAGAGTTTGAGGTACAGAGGAGGCCTCATAAGGGTGGAAAGGGTGGTCATCATAAGAGAGAGGAGCCCACTTATTTGACAGATTTACAAGCTTGTCCTATGGCAGTCTCGTGTTTCCGGTATATGTCTTGTTATGAGTTTTGCGAGAGGATCTCTCGGATTTAGCATCACAGAGAGTTGGCTCGCCTATTTGTTTTACATTTGCATGATGGACATGTCAACCTTGCCGGGGTGGACTTTACATTGACACCCGAGATGATTGCACAGGCCACAGGGATACCTAATGTCGGAGAGGTATGGAATAAGCGCAAGGTGTTGGACAGTGTTCAGTTTGAGCCTTTCGTTAGACCCGCACTCATGAGACACTTGACAGGTGTGTTTCCCTTCAGATTTCTCAGGAGTGAGTATGCTCCCATGATGAGGCTTATCATGCTCTATTTTACCTGTGAGGGCAGATTTTCACAGGTATATTCGTACCATATTCGCCTATTGATGCATTTCACACGGGTACGGATGATGAACATCCCTGTTTTCTTCTGCCAGAACATTGAGAGGATGGTGCCCGTGATGCAGCGGAAGAGCCCAGCACAGCAGTATAGGAGCCTCTACCATTATGGTTTGATTCAGCTTGTGGTCTTACATCAGTTGGCTCAGCAGGGCATCTCATGGGAGGAGTTCATCTCTCGTGAGTTCTTTACAGCACCACCACCACATCCGGAGATTGTTCATGAGGAGGGAGGACCATCATAGCAGCATGATATCCCCGGGACTAGCCATGTCAGCTCTCCTCCGCTTGTCACTTATCAGAGAGGCCAAAGGGCCTTATTTGCAGCAGCTCGGCGAGTATTTTCTCCACATCAGGTGGAAGGGGTCTCGCCTTATTCATCAGCTCAGCGAGTGTTATCTCCACAGCAGGTGGAAGGGGCCTCGTTTTCTTCAGTAGCACAGGGAGCATAGAGGGGCAAGTAGCCCAAGATTGATGAGGGGCCATCAGGCGTTCCAGATATAGAGCTTATTGATCTTGATGTCAGTTCTCCTAGCCTAGAGTCGAAGGAGATCATTCAGCACCTTAGAGTTGAAAATGATGCATTACAGAGGAGATTAGAGGGGGCAAAATGGACAATCTCATATCTAGAGCAGCGCAACAAACAGTTGGAGGATGAGCAAGCTCTTGATGAGTTGTGGAGGATTCGTAGTGACCGCAACTTGAATCGAAGAAGACCCGGTGATCTATTGCCCGCTGAGCGAGAGTCCATGCTTATCCAGCTCAATGCTCACTTGGAGAGGCTATTGGCTAAGGCCAACCAAGATAAGAAATTGTTGAGAAACATGAAGAACCATTATTGGGCGCGGATGCACGTGTGCAAGGCGAAGATGAAGATGTTCCAAAGGCGGTTGGCCAAGGCACAAAAAAGGAGAAAAAGGCCCGATCCCCTCCACATCTTGGCCGAGGCTTCCTTGAAGGAGAAAGGCACTAAATAGCTCAGTCACAGCACAAATCCCAAGAAATTTTGAACATTTTGGGTCAATTTTGGTTTTTTCAGGCAATTTACAAGTTTTGTCCTTTTAACGGGTCTCACCCCCCGCGCGACCCTTTCACTTGGCAACTCCATTTTGCAAAAACTCAGCATTTCCAGATTTTTCATGAAAAGTTACACATGCTCATCCATTTCCAAGAGATTTTATGAAGTTTTGGGCCTCCAGAAGGTCAAAAAACAAGCAAAAAATGACTTTCTGCCACATTTTTGAGACACAGAAAGCAGTCTTGGGAGATTGCAATTTTGGAGGGGAAAATGACCACCAAATTCAGAAATTCCAGTTGGGTTGGAAAGTAGACTCACAGACCTTTCCAACAAGCCTACGCTTGCCCCATTTGGACACTTGGAAGTGCCCCAAAATTTCCCTCAAAGGCGCGAGACCCGTCAGGGAATGGCGCGCGACCTATCAGGCAAGTTTCTCAAAATTTCATTGTACAGCCCAGAAAAACGCAGTTTTGACCATGTTTGACTTTTTGGAGTGGATTGTTATCCTCCTTGATGTAAATAATGTAATTTTTTGACACTTTTACACTCATGTATCTCTTCTAGAAGATTCATTCATGAAATAGGTTAAAATTAAATGAATGAATTGGTTTCCTAGTTTATAGAGGCAAGTTGTTTTGACTGCCTAGTTTTCAGTGCTTAGTTTAGAAGTGGTTGAAACAGCTCCTAGGATAGTGAGCTCGACCCCTAGAGGCAGGGAAAGATGTTATATGATCTATATTATGTACTTTCTGGCTCATTTTCATGGTTGGACTCTTGAGGGAGAAGCTCTTATTGTATTACTCACTGTATCTCTGCAATTTTTGGCAAAGGAAGACCAGGGTTTTGCAGTCCTTTTTGGGATTCTTGTGGTTACATGTATTGATGGTGTGTTTCTCTATGTACTTGTAAGTGTGTTATGTGAATCATTTCCTTTCTTTTCCTTCTGCATATTAAGCAAATGAAGTGTTAAAGTAGAACTCATGACTGTCATGCTCTGCTTTTAAGTTTGTTTAATTTCAATGTTTTCTACTGTTTAAGGAGAATTCAAAGTTATTGTTTGCTCTCCTTAACTCCTCATCTGTCATTCTTAATCATCCACCTCAATCAAAGGCATCAATACTGTCTCCTATCTCGCCCCAAAGAACCCCCTGCAGAAACTGTGTCCAATCCCCGCACCCAAAATTGCCACCTCCTCAATTTGCCACCAAAAACCCTAAAAATCCCAAATCAACCCTTTGATCAGTTTACTAGCCTAAAATCAGTGTTACCTATTGGTCATCTCACCAATTGAAGATCTTTACCGAGATAGACCGGAGAGAGCCCTCTCCTACCCCGTAGGGCTAGCTACGAGGCTAAGTAGTTTGATGTTGCCTTGAGGTTTACCTTTCTCAGCCTGAGGTGAAATTTCAAGCGCTAACAGATTGGAAAATGTGGTAAATGTTGAGGATCAATTCCTTCCTTAGCACCCCATAGAGGAAGTACTAAAGGAAGAGGAATCCTAAAATAATGATTTTAAATTGTGGCCAAAAGAATAAACCACTAACCTAAAATAATTAGTCACACCTTTCCAATATAAACCAAAAGAATGGGAGTAAGTCATAAAGAAGAAAATATTGATATCCTAGCTAAGGGTCTCACTTTATACGACCCTTTGGTATGCATTGTTTTTCTCAATTACTATGTAGAAAATTTGTTTGAATATAACCATGTACTTAAGAATATAAGAATCACAGGACTCCCTATGTCTTGGTGATCCCAACCCCTAGTGTGATTGGAACACTAGTATTGACATTAGATAATCTCTATACTCTCCCATTGAATGAGTTAGCCTACAACACTTTTAATTCAAATAAATAATTGTCACTAAGAAAAAGGATGATAATATAGGTAGGAATCACAATATAGATATAAAACATAGAAAATTAACTCACATGGACTAAGAACCCGAGAAGTGGAGCCTTCCCTATAAAATTAATCTATGAATCTTTCATAGAGTCTCAGTTCTTATGCCCTAAAACATGGCAGTGGGGCATTTTATGGAAACTTGATGCTTGTCTCGAATGTATTATTGTCCTTATGTTAGCTTTGAACAATAAAATTCTCACTTGGGACAATTTACTGAAAAAAGGTTGGGTAGGCCCAAGTAGATGTGCCTTTTGCAAGTCCTTGGAGGAATCACACCTTTTCATTTCATGTCCCTATTACCCACCAAAATGGGTAACTCCATAGGAAGAATTTTTCTCATACACTTGACAATCGGCTAGTCAACCAAACATCCAGTATCCCCTGCCAACCACCTTTAGACGATGATATGCCATGTGAATTCACCACTTGCTTAATCCATGTGCCTCTCACCATATCACACTAGCACTTGGATAAAGGCGGGATACTATTCAAAAGGTACTTTGATAATTTTGAAATCAGATGCTTATACTTGTTTTTTTTTGGCATTTAGTATGGTTAATGGGGCGAGCTAGAATATTGACAAACCTTGATCCTATTCTTGTTCTCTCACCTTACCTGGGGGTTAATCTTTGACCCTAGTCCAGTGGGACCTCCCTTAAGGCCCTTTGGGTTATAGGATGGGAACTACTTGGAAAGCCGTGATTGAGATATTTTGTTCCATCTTCCATACATCATAATTAACACCTTCCATGCCACATTACAAGCCCTCTATCTCACCTCCATTATTCATGTACAACTTGTCATTGGTTCTTTGGGATTTGGCACTTATATGTTCACATACCTTGAGTAGGACCTAAAATCTTTTCCCTAGGAGGTTGATGCAACTAAAAGAAAAGGAAAAATCATATCATGGCCACAATAAACAAAAATAAAAACTTAAAATGCAAAAAATGATCATAACATAAATATTAGCACATGGGAAAATACATAGCGTGAGTTCTACCTATCTCGTATGACCATCACCTAGTTCTTGAGCACATGATACTCCATCACATAAAAAATGAACCCTTTCATGTCCCAACCTAGATAAGCGATAAAATGACTCATCTTAAAGGGTAAAGAAAATTGGTACATCATACAAATCAAGCTCTAACCATTGAGCTATAAGCGTCAATACAATGGAATAATTAAGAAGAAGTAAAAGACGCACAAGAGGGGTTAAAAAAACGTAGGCCGAGCTAGTAGCTCATGCATCCATGAATGCTCCCTACTCACATGTATACACTCAGGATGTGGACATCCCCATCAGTTGGTCCTTTTGACCATGGCACTTGACCATGAATTCCTCTCCCCTCCATTACCACATTATTGTTCACTAACACCTATCAATTGAAGGGTGGACCAGGGAAATATTACTTCCCCTTAGGGGTTGGAAGCACCTAATATGGTTGATCTTTAGCCACCCCTACATAGTGAGGAAACACCATTACCACACCTCATATTGTTTTCCCTTGGTCTAGTTCTTTCTTTGAGAGCTACCCTCACAAGACCTACTAGATTTTGAGGCAACAATTCCTATACAATGTAGGTAGTTTTCAAGGTTAATGTTGAGTTGGGGTTGATGTCTTCCTGGAATCAAGAGGACATCATAGAATGCTTTAGATTCTAGCACGAGGAGCCATCAACATCACAATTTGAACCTTTTTCTTACATTCTTATAAACAACATTTGGTGGTCAAGAAATTCTAGTATATTCTATTCTTGTGATATCCCATTGAATTTAATAGTGGCCCTGATAACAAATTTGTGCAAAGAATACAAGGTTGATCTAAAACCAAAGAAAATCATAATTATGGTTTTACCACCTCTAGACCAATCCATTCCATAGGATTATTTGGATGGAGTTACACAAGGTCATCCTTCCAAATGTGGAGTAGGTTTCATTTTATTTCTCAACTATACTCAATACATGCAGGTTTGATATGCCCCTCGGCAAGATTATAACAACATAACATAGTTTATTACCTTGAGAATACTTATTTCTATAGCCTCTCTAGAAAATAACATAAAACACTTCAAGTGTTGGAAGATTCCAAGATAGTTATAGAATGGGCAATCCACAAGATAACTATTGAAAATGTTTATTTTCAGCCCATTCTACAAGACATACAAGAAGCTTTAATTGATTTTGAGCAAATTATTTTCTCTCATATTCTCAAAGAATTAGACAAAAGAAAATTCTTTATACAAAGAAGCACTAGAAATGCCCCTTGGATCTATGGCCATATCAAAAAACATTCATGGAGAAGAACACAAACAAATAGATTTCCACTTATGACCTTTTTATTCATTGTGGACAATATGTTTTTAAAAGTTTTGAAAATGATCTTGTAACAAGCATTACAATTTGAGCTTTATGTATATTGTTATGATAGATGACCAAATGAAAATGTAAAGATCAAGTTAGATGTTTTTTGTTTATCTATGTTTCTAATTAGTCATTTCAGGAGTAAAATATGTATATTCAACTACTTTTAATATAAATATTTTTTTCTTATGGAATACATATATATGAAGTGGAAGACAACACATTTATTAAAGATATACTTATCTTTAATGCATGTAGCCAAATGCATCATGAAGTCATGCAATTTAATGATACACAAAGTTGCAATGCCCATTGATATATAGCTTTGACATTTAGAGTTTATCATGCATTACACATTATACCTACAATTTAATTTGACATTTTTAATAGAAGCTTAGTTTAGATTGTTAATGTTGTATGGTAAACTAATTGACTACTTATATTATTATTATTTTTGTTCATGATTACTATTAAACTCTCAACATTTAGATTAGTTTACACACTCAAATTGTAATATTGTATTGTAAACTAATTGACAACTGATATTAATTTTTGTACATAATCTGGTGAACTTTGAATATTTGAATTTAATTTAGATGCTTATTTTAAAACCAAATTAATACGTGAATCATACATTGAAGAAAATCAATTACTAACCATAAACTATAATTTCACTAACATATTTAACTAATAAAATTAATTATATTTTTAATATATTTACAATATAAATATATCCTAATAATTTTTCTTTTTAAAAACCTTTAAAAAAATGTTTTCCAATATTATATTACATTTCCAATCAAAAAATCAACCAATATTAGCCACTTACAACTCTCAGGCCATCTCATAAAATAATAAAAATAAAGTTACACAGAAAAATACTAATATAAAATTAAAAATACACAATAAAATACCAATATAAAAACGAATAACAATTAATACTAAACATCACTATTTTTATTTTTCCCAAAATAATTAACACTTAGAGTAAATCCTATGAAAAACATATTTAATGATTTTGATTTTTAAACCTACTCAATACCTGCATTCCCAAAATACATTACAACCTCACATGCATTCCCAAAATACATTAAAACCTCACATTTAACTAGTTAAAGGATGGATTTTATTGCAATTTCAGGACTCTAATGTTGGATGGGATAAAAATTGTATTGACAGAAGAAAGTTATAGGAATATAGATCCTGCTTTTTTTTATTTATTTATTTTTAAAGTTTTTTTTTTAAAGTTAGTTTTTTAAAATTTAAGTGTTTATTGATTTTTTATTATTATTATAGTAAAGTTTTTAAATGAATTTTTTTTTTATAAAATAAATTTTTTATTTTTATAAGATGATTTAACTAAAATGGATAAAAATGTACTTATTCTACTTTTCTAAACCCATACTCTCATTAAATTAAACTCATTCAAACTATATATTATATGTAATGACCCCAGTAAATGTAAATGTGAATTTTACTATGGTAAAAGACAATATAGTAGTTGTTGTTTATGTTAAAAGAAACAAAACTGTGATAAACTACATGATTGAATAAATTAAATATTTTCTTGAAATGCTGGCAGCCTCTGGGAGGTGGATTTCAAAGAAAAGAGATCAGTTGTAATAACTGATTGGAACTGCCCTCCCAAACAGGAAAGGTCCTGGATGTAGGGAGGAAGTTCTGTGCTGTTGGGACAGACAGAAGGAAAAATCTTTTCGGAAAAAAAGAGAAAAGAGAAATACAAGAGAAAAGGTTAAGTCTGGTAGAGACCAGATAACCAGGCACAAGGTGCACAGATCTTGTTGAGGGCTTGAGGCCTGCAAGATAGCTTGGGGAAGAGAATTTCGTCTGGAAGATGGATCTCATGGCTGGGTGAACGAGCAGACTCGAAGCACAGGTGACTTGCTTGAGTATTTATTTGTGACTCTGGTGAACCAGGTACGGTTTCAAAACCTCAGAGTCCTTTTGCATTAAATGAGAAACTTACAATGACCCACAGTAGTTAAACAAGAACTGTGTATAGTTTCTTAGAACTGTTACAATGTACATATAACTGCATAAGTGTGGTATTAATTGAAGGAATAGGCTATCAGCTGATAGACCTGATCTAAATCTAACTTTGCGGTTATTAAAAGGAATACAGAGGTTTAGATTATTAAATGACTGTTTAAGGGTAGAGAATATGGCACGAAACAGGCAGAATGACAGAGGTATTTTAGGCACAGGAGAGGCCAATACCAGAATACATAGACCGAAATACCTTGAACATAAATTATCGATACATATGATGTGCCACTAAGTACGAGCCTGGAAACCCCAGAGCTTGGAAAGAAACCACGGCTGTAGCCGGACTAAAATTTTGTGACAGAACAGAGAGAAGTATGTGACGAGTTATATGAAATAGTTGAAAAATGAAAATAATTACATTAGCCAGACAGCAAAATACATTCTACTGCTGTATGAGACTTGTCTCTGATTGTAAACAGTGTTATAACCTCAGGGTTTCAATAAATAACAGCGAAGCTAGTTCAATGAGAAACGATAAAGGCAAACAAACCCTCATACATATGTGTATTTCGACATTCATAACATAAAGAACACAGTATGGTAGTGTCACCATATATATTTGAGAGCGTTAACAGTAAAAGCTAAACAAAGTCTGGAAACGCATGAACATATCAGAGCAAGTTATATGAAACCATAACATATATCTTAACTGAAACTATGAGTTCTAGCGTCGCTGTGATATATAGCGTATTCATACACAAAGGCAGAATCAAAGATAGCCGACATGCAACCCTAATAAGCAAACAGTCATGTATCAATTAAATATCGCTAAGAAGCCAAACATATAATCCAAAATGAAAAGCTGAAGCCGTTTGAGGGTTCGAACAGAGTAATATGCTCTTGCATTTGTTTTAAAAAACAGAATAATAAAAACAGTGTACCTCTGAAGAGAAACCATGTGCATATACAGCGAGAATAGAGACGGCTTTAAATAAAAGGAACTGGGTTCTGCTAACCCCGATATGAGCATGCGGCCAGGGCCGATGCTGGAGGTCACACATCAGATTTGAAGACCCAAGTCCGGGTATGCCGCGAGGCAGTATAAAACCAAACTAGTTCATGAATTATAAGAAACCAAATACATGAGTTCCGCTAGGAACAATAACGTATCAGTCGAACCCTGAAACAGCTAGTGATTAAATCATAAGGCAACCATGAGGGTTCTCTTCGGAGAATACCTTAGTAAACCCCAAGCATGGAACCGGCAAACCCTCGGCGGTCTGTAACAAACACCATAATAATAGCTCAGAAACGAGGGGTTCTGAGCTCTCGTTTGAAGGGAAAAATCAAACTTTATATAAGAGCTTACCTGTATCCGCCGAGCAGGCTGGACCGTCGAAGACCAGTCATCTCGACACCACTGGAAGGGTTTGACAATTCCACCTGCGTTCGCCAACAGGAAAAGACACAAATTAATAATGGCCGCTACCTTACAGTGGATTAGAAAATGATAACCAGTAAATGCAGAGCGTAAGATAATTACCTGAGTAGATTTGGAACTGGGCACCTCACGGTCTCTGGTGAGGTTGTAGACGGTGAATGTATCCTTGGGGAAACCGAACCAGCATCTAAACACAGAGACGGAACCGACAGAGCAATGCAAGCAAATGAACCCCGAGTTCGCTCCAAAGGAGTTAAGTAATGACTTGAAACCCTCGAACTCATCCTCGCCCTCCATTTTCAGGATGAGATCTCGGCCGTTCAGGCTTAGCGGGAAAATGAAGCGGGAATGCCAAGGAACCTGAGCCCGAGATATCCCATGGCGGTATGGCCACCTGTCCTGTGAAGGACCCAGGTCATTTAAGTAAACCATGAGTTGGCACCTGCAAGGGCTGCGGCCGGACCACCAGACCTCGAGCCCAATAAATCTATGCCGTATGCTGTGGGGGGTTTAACATTAGGTTCGGCTGTAAGTCAAAGTTACTCCATAAAACAAGTTATGACATAAACCTAATACCCTGGCGTAAATATATACCATGTTGCACAGGATTTAAGGCATGGAATAGTAAGTTTACATTTACGAATGATGCATGGCATAGGTGTTGGCACATAGATAAACATGTGGCAATACATAAAGTTATGTATATGTTATGCTTTTGGGTATTTAAATATTTTTTTTTATTTATGCATATGTATATATAAACAGGGGTGTGACAAATTGGTATCAGAGCCCAGTTACAACACTGTGGCCTCAAACATGACATGTTTCACTGTGCAGAAGCATACACCATGCATATATGAAAACTGATAATTTACTTAACTGTTGTTCTGTCTATGAAGGGGTGACACACAGAATTATAACAGCTAGCAGTTAAGCCAAAGAAAGAGGAAAAAGTAACAAAATGCAAGGAGACGGCAGTAACCCTCAGGAAAATCCAGAGCTGTGGGTACAGTTGGGTGAGGAAACCCGAAGTACCAACCTTGCAATCCTGGAAACTGTTCAGGAGTTGAAAAAGGAAATGGCACAGTTGCGAGAGGACAACGCGTGTTTGACAGTAGAGCAGGAAAGAATTCTGAAGAGTCTGTCAGACAGGCAAAACCCACCTTTATCTAACCCCAGCGTAGAACAGCAGAGGATGACAGAAGAACAAGACTATCAGATTGAACCTGAAAATTCAGATGGCAAAGAGGATCACTCTGATAATGTACCATAGCAGCAAACCTCAAAACGTCAGAAAATGGAGCTGCAGGGAGAATTCCGGAAGATTAAACCCCCACATTTCGATGGAGAACAGGAAGAGGCAGCAGAAGCATGGTTAATAAATATGAATAAATATTTTCAGTTGTATGAGTATGATCACAACTTGAAGGCGAGACTGGCTATTTTCTAGCTACAAGGTAAGGCAACCTTGTGGTGGGAGGAAATCAAGATTGTCAAGGGGGTAAGTGAACGGACCATTACATGGGATAAATTTCATAAATACTTCAAAGAGAGGTACCTAACTGAGCGCTTCTACGATGAGAAAGCGAGAGAGTTCCATGATTTAAGATTGGGGCAGCAAACTATGGATGAGTTCATTAATCGCTTTACCTCTCTGCTACGTTATGTACCTTATATCAACGAGGAGAAAGCCAAGGTCCAAAGGTTTGTGAGCAGCTTACCATCATACATAAGAGAGAGGATTGAGTTTGACAATCCTAGGACCATGGATGAGGCTATTCATAAAGCAATGATCTGCTACCAGTAGAATAAATAGAAGGGGGATACTTCAAATAAAAGATGGAATGAGAAAAATAGCAGTCGGATGGTTGGAAGCAGCGAGGGAAGTCGCAGCAATGGAAGTAAGGGAACTGGTAAAGGATTAAACAGTAGATCTGTAGCAAGAAGTGCGCCCCGAGCTAGGCCAGTAAGTGAATCTAGAGTAAGTGAGCAGCATGTTAGGCCAGAAGGTGAAGGGATGACCAGACCTCCAGTTCAATGCTGGGGCTGTGGAGGACCTCACTATGTTAAAAACTGCCCACAACGAAAGGGGACGGACCAGATATCCCAAATTCATGAAGCATCGACCGTTGGGGACGTGGCACGTAGTGTACCCAGAATTAATGCAGCTTTGGAGGACCGCCAAGCGGAGTATCAGCCATCTATGGTTGAATTTGAAGGTAAAATTTCAAACCTTTCTATAGCTGTTCTTATTGATCCAGGAGCTACTCTAAGTTATGTTAGCCCAAAGATAGTAGAACAGTGTAAGTTACAATCTGAAAAGTTTAGAAATCCGTGGCTTGTCCAATTAGTTACAGGAGCCAAGAGACGAGTCTTGGCCAAAATAAATAATTTCTCTTTAACCATAGCAGGGCAGCCAATAGTGGCAGACTTAAACATACTACCGTTGGGTTCATATGACATCCTGATTGGGATGGATTGGCTGGAAAAACACTGGTCCTTAGTGAATTGCAAGACAAAAACCATCTACTATAAGGACGACTGTGGAGAGCAGCAAGAATTACAAGGAATCAAACATCCCGTACAGATTCGACCCATTACAGCATCTCAGTTAGCTAAATGCATCAAGAAGAAATGTCAAATTTATGCTATTCAGGTGGGTTACGCAAATCAGAAGGATAAAACTGCCATGCTGGGCAACATTCCGGTGGTACAGGAATTTGCAGATGTTTTTCCTGAGGAAGTACCGGGATTACCACCTAAAAGGGATGTGGACTTCACCATTGAATTGATTCCGGGAGCAGCACCTGTGTCACGGACACCATACCGAATGAGCGTACCAGAACTAACAGAATTAAAAATGCAACTGCAGGAGCTGTTAGACAAGAATTACATCCATCTCAGCATATCACCCTGGGGAGCCCCAGTGTTATTTGTCAAAAAGAAAGATGGAACTTTCCGGATGTGTATTGATTATCGTCAGCTGAATAAGCTCACGATCAAAAATAAATATCCTTTGCCTCGGATTGACGAAATTTTTGATCAGGTGAAGGGAGCGACGGTATTCTCTAAGATCGATCTGGTTACCATCAGATCAGAATTAAAGAGGAGGATATCGCTAAGGCAGCTTTCAGAACGCGGTATGGACATTACGAATTTGTGGTGCTACCTTTTGGTTTGACCAATGCACCTGCTACCTTCATGTGTTTGATGAACATTGTGTTTCACAAGTTCTTAGATAAGTTTGTGTTGATATTCATAGACGACATTCTGATTTACTCACGATCAAGGAAGGAACATGAAGAACACCTTAGAGTGGTGTTGCAAACTCTGCGAGAACATCAGTTATATGCAAAGTTTAGTAAGTGTGATTTCTTCAAGGAGGAAATACAATACTTAGGCCATGTGATCACAAAGGAAGGAATTGCAGTGGACCCTGAAAAAATCAGAACTATAATGGAATGGCCCATACCCAAGGACGTGGCAGATATCAGATCCTTTATGGGGCTAACGGGTTATTATAGAAGGTTTGTGGAAGGCTTTTCAAGGGTAGCATACCCTATCACCTCCTTACAAAAGAAGGGAAAGATATTTAAGTGGACCTCAGAATGTCAGCAGAGCTTTGAGCGGCTCAAGCAATTACTCACCACCGCGCCCATCTTGAGTATAGTTGATCCTAATAAGGATTACGTGGTCTGTACGGATGCAAGTAAAGAAGGTGTGGGAGGAGTGCTGATGCAAGAAGGAAGGGTGATTGCATACGAATCAAGGAAACTAAAGGAACATGAGCAGAAGTACTCTGCTTACGATTTGGAATTAGCAGCTGTTATCCATGCACTAAAAATGTGGCGACATTACCTTTTGGGAAGGAAATTTCTGTTGTTGACAGACCATCACAGCTTAACAAATTATTTCAGTCAACCCACCTTAAATACGAGACAAGCTCGTTGGGCAGACTTTTTAAGTGGGTTTGATTTTGAAATAAAGCATTTGAAGGGAAAGGAGAAACGGGTAGTTGACGCATTGAGTCGAAAGGTGCAATGTGTGTGCAGAATCTCGGTCAGTAAATGGCAGAGTACCTTACTTGAAAAGATAAAATTAGCAGCTGGTCAAGATGTTGTATATCAGCAAATTAAACAGCAAGTACAACAGCTTTCTGATAAGGAAATACAACAAGGATACGAGATAGACGATGCCGGAATGCTGTATTTCCATAAAAGGTTGTATGTGCCCAACGAAGATAGTCTTAGAAAATTAATTCTAGACAAATTCCATATCAGCCATTACACCGGGCATCCAGGATACCAGAAAATGGTCGTCGCACTTCGAAAGGAATACTATTGGCCAAAGATGAAGAAGGAAGTAGCTGAATATCTAGCGCGATGTCTAGAATGTCAGCAGATTAAAGCGGAGCATTTGCATCCAGCGGGGTTGCTACAACCCTTACCCATTCCGGAATGGAAATGGGAGACCATTTCCATGGACTTTATAACTGGGTTGCCTCGAACAAAGAAAAATAATGATTCCATTATGGTAGTAGTGGATAAGTTAAGTAAGGCAGCACACTTCATACCGGTACAATCCACGTATAAAGCTGTGCAAATTGCTCATATTTTCATGCAAAATGTGTTCAAGTTGCATGGACTTCCGAAGGTAATAATTTCGGATCGTGATGTTAAGTTCACATCAACTTTTTGGAGGACATTGTTTGCGGAACTGGGGACACAACTGAATTTTAGTACAGCCTATCATCCTCAGACCGATGGTCAAACAGAGCGGGTGAACCAAGTAGTGGAGGACATGCTGAGAGCATGTGTTATGATGCAACCAACCCAGTGGGAGGAATACCTCCACCTGGTTGAATTCGCGTATAATAACGGGTATCATACGTCAACACAGCTGAGTCCCTTTGAGGTTCTGTATGGGCAGAAGTGCCGCACACCCTCAAGTTGGAGTGGACCTGAGGATAGGTTAAGGTTTGGCCCGGATATGCTCAAAGAAATGGAAGACACGGTGAAGAAGGTGCGTAACAACTTAAAGGCTGCTCAGGACAGACAAAAAAGTTTCGCAGACCGGAAGAGAAGGTTCAAAGAATTTCAGGTCGGAGACCATGTTTTCGTAAGAATCCAAACCAGAAGGAGTACCTTGCAGTGGAGTGGGTGTGCGAAGCTTGCACCTCGCTATTTTGGACCTTTCCAAATCCTGACAAGAGTGGGGCCAGTAGCTTATCAGCTTGCCCTACCAAGCCATATTAAGATTCACAATATTTTTCATGTTTCTGTATTAAAACAATACGTCTACGATCCTAAACATGTGATTCAATGGCAGGATGTTTGGGTAAGAATTAAATCTGGTCATTCTAAATAAGCTTTATTCTTAAACAAGGAAATAACTAAATCTGTTGCTGTTGCAGGTCGAGCCGGAAGGCGAGGTTCTGGTCGAACCACTGACCATTCTCGACCGGAGAGAAGTGCAGCTGCGGAAACAGGTTATTTTCCAAGCTAAGGTGCAGTGGCAGCATTATGGGCCTGAAGAGGCCACTTGGGAGGATGAGGAACTCCTTAAAGAAGCTTACCCAAATTTGTTTAAGGAAAACAGACATCGGGACGATGTCCAATCATAGGAGGGGGAGATGTAATGACCCCACTAAATGTAAATGTGAATTTTACTATGGTAAAAGACAATATAGTAGTTGTTGTTTATGTTAAAAGAAACAAAACTGTGATAAACTACATGATTGAATAAATTAAATATTTTCTTGAAATGATGGCAGCCTCTAGGAGGTGGATTTCAAAGAAAAGAGATCAGTTGTAATAAATGATTGGAACTGCCCTCCCAAACAGGAAAGGTCCTGGATGTAGGGAGGAAGTTCTGTGCTGTTGGGACAGACAGAAGGAAAAATCTTTTCGGAAAAAAAGAGAAAAGAGAAATACAAGAGAAAAGGTTAAGTCTGGTAGAGACCAGATAACCAGGCACAAGGTGCACAGATCTTGTTGAGGGCTTGAGGCCTGCAAGATAGCTCGGGGGAGAGAATTCCATCTGGAAGATGGATCTCATGGCTGGGTGGACGAGCAGACTCGAAGCACAGGTGACTTGCTTGAGTATTTATTTGTGACTCTGTGAACCAGGTACGGTTTCAAAACCTCAGAGTCCTTTTGCATTAAATGAGAAACTTACAATGATCCACAGTAGTTAAACAAGAACTGTGTATAGTTTCTTAAAACTGTTAAAATGTACATATAACTGCATAAGTGTGGTATTAATTGAAGGAATAGGCTATCAGCTGATAGACCTGATCTAAATCTAACTTTGCGGTTATTAAAAGGAATACAGAGGCTTAGATTATTAAATGACTGTTTAAGGGTAGAGAATATGGCACGAAACAGGCAGAATGACAGAGGTATTTTAGGCACAGGAGAGGCCAATACCGGAATACATAGACCGAAATACCTTGAACATAAATTATCCATACATATGATGTGCCACTAAGTACGAGCCTGGAAACCCCAGAGCTTGGAAAGAAACCACGGCTGTAGCCGGACTAAACTTTTGTGACAGAACAGAGAGAAGTATGTGACGAGTTATATGAAATAGTTGAAAAATGAAAATAATTACATTAGCCAGACAGCAAAATACATTCTACAGCTGTATGAGACTCTGTCTCTGATTGTAAACAGTGTTATAACCTCAACGTTTCAATAAATAACAGCGAATCTAGTTCAATGAGAAATGATAAAGGCAAACAAACCCTCATACATCTGTGTATTTCGACATTCATAACATAAAGAACACAGTATGGTAGTGTCACCATATATATTTGAGAGCGTTAACAGTAAAAGCTAAACAAAGTCTGGAAACGCATGAACATATCAGAGCAAGTTATATGAAACCATAACATATATCTTAACTGAAACTATGAGTTCTAGCGTCGCTGTGATATACAGCGTATTCATACACAAAGGCAGAATCAATGATAGCCAACATGCAACCCTAATAAGAAAACAATCATGTATCAATTAAATATCGCTAAGAAGCCAAACATATAATCCAAAATGAAAAGCTGAAGCCGTCTGAGGGCTCGAACAGAGTAATATGTTCTTGCATTTGTTTTAAAAAACAGAATAATACAAACAGTGTACCTCTGAAGAGAAACCATGTGCATATACAGCGAGAATAGAGACGGCTTTAAATAAAAGGAACCGGGTTCTGCTAACCCCGATATGAGCATGCGGCCAGGGCCGATGCTGGAGGTAACACATCAGATTTGAAGACCCAAGTCCGGGTATGCCGCGAGGCAGTATAAAACCAAACTAGTTCATGAATTATAAGAAACCAAATACATGAGTTCCGCCAGGAACAATAACGTATCAGTCGAACCCTGAAACAGCTAGTGATTAAATCATAAGGCAACCATGAGGGTTCTCTTCGGAGAATACCTCAGTAAACCCCAAGCATGGAACCGGAAAACCCTCGACGGTCTATAACAAACACCATAATAATAGCTCAGAAACGAGGGGTTCTGAGCTCTCGTTTGAAGGGAA
This sequence comes from Pinus tabuliformis, assembly GCA_031772625.1. Lineage (NCBI taxonomy): Eukaryota > Viridiplantae > Streptophyta > Pinopsida > Pinales > Pinaceae > Pinus > Pinus tabuliformis. The sequence continues at coordinate 555,382,494 of CM062820.1, read as the reverse complement.
AAAGCAAACTTTATATAAGAGCTTACCTGTATCCGCCGAGCAGGCTGGACCGTCGAAGACTAGTCACCTCGACACCGCTGGAAGGGTTTGACAATTCCACCTGCGTTCGCCAACAGGAAAAGACACAAATTAATAATGGCCGCTACCTTACAGTGGATTAGAAAATGATAACCAGTAAATGCAGAGCGTAAGATAATTACCTGAGTAGATTCGGAACTGGGCACCTCACGGTCTCTGGTGAGGTTGCAGATGGTGAATGTATCCTTGGGGAAACCAAACCAGCATCTAAACACAGAGACGGAACCGACAGAGCAATGCAAGCAAATGAACCCCGAGTTCGCTCCAAAGGAGTTAAGTAATGACTTGAAACCCTCGAACTCATCCTCGCCCTCCATTTTCAGGATGAGATCTCGGCCGTTCAGGCTTAGCGGGAAAATGAAGCGGGAATGTCAAGGAACCTGAGCCCGAGATATCCCATGGCGGTATGGCCACCTGTCCTGTGAAGGACCGAGGTCATTTAAGTAAACCATGAGTTGGCACCTGCAAGGGTTGCGGCCGGACCACCAGACCTCGAGCCCAATAAATCTATGCCGTATGCTATGGGGGGGTTTAACATTAGGTTCGGCTGTAAGTCAAAGTTACTCCATAAAACAAGTTATGACATAAACCTAATACCCTGGCGTAAATATATACCATGTTGCACAGGATTTAAGGCATGGAACAGTAAGTTTACATTTACGAATGATGCATGGCATAGGTGTTGGCACATAAACAAACATGTGGCAATACATAAAGTTATGTATATGTTATGCTTTTGGGTATTTAAATATTTTTTTTATTTATGCATATGTATATATAAACAGAGGTGTGACATTATATATAATATTACAACAAATAATATAATGCACTTCCTATCCCATTGCATAATATTATAAGAATTCAAACTATATATTATATATAATATTACAACAAATAATATAATGCACTTCCTATCCCATTGCATAATATTATAAGAATCGGGAAAATAGTAATTCCATTATGAAATTTTTTACACCTGTGTTTTTACCCCATTCAGAATCTTTAAATCTTATCTTTTATCTTCAAATCACTGAACCTGGTTTTTTAAAACTCCATTATGGTGTATAATGCTGGGAAATTAAAATTAAAAAGGACAATCTTAACTCCATATCGAACCAGAATCTTTAAGCCGTACAAGTATCACACTTTATTACATCCCTGTCAGTACTGTCAAGAAAGTCTCCTGTCTCCTTGGTTGTGTAAGTGTGTCTAGAAATAGCAAGGGAATACAATAATTTCAGTACTGTCAAGAAAGTCTCCTGTCTCCTTGGTTGTGGAAGTGTGTCTAGAAATAGCAAGGGAATACAATAATTTCATAAATAAATTAATCCTTCCAGAGTTATTGCATTATTGTAGACACCTAGTAATTTCACCTTGTCTTACCACACATGACAAGCTCCTGTGAGTAAATGTTCCCAAGTTAAATCTTAATTTACATAACACTATGCCATCAATCAGTGACAGTGCAAGGCATTTTCTTCTTTATCAGTCTGGCCTTTGTGACAGTGATAACCCACTACTACTCTGCTAATGATAATGTAATGTTCCAATTTTTACACAGTGAAACCAGAGTGAATCTTGAGAGATATCCCAGCTGATTTATGCATCTGAACTACTAGATCATCTATGTACATATTGGAACGCCCAGATTATATGATATTATTGCAGAAGAGAAAGACAAGGCGAGGCAGTGAATTATATGGACAGATAACAGTTGTGTTTACTTGGCTGAAAATAAGTAGTTTGTTAATAAGTATTAAACGAATTGGAGTGTATATATTTATTTTATCCTTGGATTTTAGAAAATCAGTTATCTAACAATGAATATATACAACTTCGCTCATTTAATACTCATTACTAAATCACATATTTAGTGATTTATTTATTACCATACATATATTCGTAAAATAAATAAATATAATTGAATAAATGTAAATAAATATATATGGCCCTCCTCATTTAATATTTATTACCCCATATATATATATATAAAATAAATGAATATGGTTGAGTAAACTTGGAATACTTGCGGGAGAGGCAAGCTTACTCATCTACAGCTGCAGCTTCTCAATCAAGAAAATGTGATACCTGCATTGGGCAGTTTTGGACATGCAGCTCGGACACCTCGTTCGAATCAATAATCTAAATAATGTGCATATATATATATAAAATATTAAATCTAATTACATTAGATTGTATTTTATAACCCTCCTAAGTAGTTATTTTATGCACTAAATTTGTATACTTTTACATTATTATAATGTTTATTTGTTTTATTGTTAAGGATAATAAAAATAGGGTTGGTTATAAATATTCATAAGTTTTAGAAGGTTAAGGTACATAATATATACTCAAGAATATTGTGGTAAAGATAGGTAGAGGTATATAATTGAACGTCAGAATTAGTTAATGAATTAGGGATGATATAGTTTTTTTATGAAGAAGTGTGAAGTAGCTTATGCCTTGCAAAACATGGGTTAAGGTTTTCATCCTAGTTGCATAGTTGTAGTGACCAACCATGGCTCAATGCATTGATCGTTTAAACTCTTTGGTCCCTGTGGGATATCCACCATAATCCAACTATTTTTGTTCTTCAAAGTAGTTGGGTTCATCCCACCATGCCTCTCTGTCAATCTCTTCTACTCAACCATGTGAGTTTCCCTTATTCCACCATGTCTCTCATGTTCCCTCAAGGGCTTTGTAGATAAATGGAACCCAAGCTATTAGGCAAGGATTCCATCTTTATATGTTCATGCCTAGCTAATGAAATGGTTTAGCATCAAAAATATTTTAAGGAGGTGGTGGCATTTGGTCAACCATAAGAAATCCCAAGACCCTATCCTCCCTCTACTCAAAGACATGTATGAATGGTTAAAGAGGCACCCCCCACAACCTTCATTTCTGGTGTACTCTTATGTTTCAGCCCAAACCAGGTTCAACCATTGTCATTAGTTAATTTGTAGGCTTAATGAGCTATTCCTAAAGCTAACATATCTACACCATTGAATTTTTGTGAGTCAGAATCGAAAAATCCTAGAAGAAGGACTCATCTACCCCTATACCAAAGGGTTCTTCATATGGAGTTTGATTCAACTAAAGATCAAAATCTCATCTTAATATCAAGTCCTTGGTTCTAGGTAACAATACATTGTGCATGAAACCATTGTTCTTACCACTGATCCCTCATTGGATACCCTAGCCTTGGCCCTAGTATGGGTATGGCTCCCCATTCCCCTCATAGTTCTAGTGCTTCAATTCCCTATAGCACATAAGGAATTCCACCCACAAGTTTCCTTTTTGAAGTGAAGAGATTGTGAAAAGAGATATTATCACAATTTATTAAATATGTGTCAATATGGACTTCCTTAGATAATTTCCTTTTGAGATCACACTAGTAGCTAAATATTACAACTATCATAACCTTTGGGTTATTTATCTACGAGTGGATTTTTATTAAAACTAGGCATATGCCATCTTACTATTTAAAATCCAATGGCTCTCCTTGTTTTTTAAAAAATTCCACTTAGTGGAAGGCACACATGAGCAATATCATTACCTTAACAACATGGAAGCTCCTATAGCAAATTTCAAGCAAAAGGAACAATCCAATTAGGGGATTTTCCAAAAGTTCTATTTGGGGCCAAAGTTAAAGGTTATGTCAAAGACAACTTTAACTAACTTAGTGGATCCACTAGAAGCTAACCTTATTAAGGGAGAGAAAAGCACCCCAATAGCCTCTTAATAAAGCTAGAGTAGCCACATCCTTTTTATTTGCAATGAAGTAATAATTCACCCATTCCTCCAAGCACCTTAATTATGGTGAGAATGGAAAAGGCCTCCCCAAAAGAGCACCCAAGAGCAATGATAGATTAAAAAATGTGGAAAATGTTGAGCATCAATGCCTTCCTTAGCACCCCATGAAGGAAGTACTAAAGGAAGAGGAATCCTAAAACAATGATTTCAAAGTGGGGCCAAAAGAAGAAACAACTAACCTATAAAGAACCAATCACATCCTTCCAATATAACCAAAAGAATATGCATAAGTCATAAAGACAAAGATATGGATATCCTAGCTAAGGCTCGACCTTATACGACCCTTTAATATGCATTGTTTTTGTCAATTACTATGCAAAAAATTTGTTTGAATATATCCACGTACTCAAGAAAATGAAAGGAATGTAGGAATCATAAGACTAACTCTATCTTGGTGCTACCCATTCCCAATGGGGTTGGAATAGTGATATTGACATTAGATAATCTCTATAGTCTCTCACTAAATGAGTTAGGCTACACCACTTTTAATTCTAATAAACAATTGTCAATATGAAGAAAAATATGAGAATATAGGTATGAATCCCCATATACATATAATACATAGAAGATAAACTCACATGGACTAGGAACCCAAGAAGTGAATCCTTCACTGTAAAACTAGTCTATGGTTCCTTCACAGAGTCTCGGTTCCCATGCCCCCAAAAATGGTGGTGGGGCATTTTATTGAAACTTCATGATTTGCTCAAATGTAAGATAACCCTTTGGTTATCCTTGAACAATAAACTTCTCACTTGGGACAACTTACGAAAAAGAGGCTCAGTAGGCCCAAGTAGATGTGCCCTTTGTAGGTCCTTGGAGGAATCCATCTCACGCCTCTTCATTTCATGTCCCTATACAGTGCAGTTAGTTTTCAAGGTTAATGTTGAGCTAGGGATGATGTCTTATTAGGCTAAAAGGACCTCATAGAATGCTTCAAAGTCTAGTATAATGAGCCATCAAAGTCACAATTTGACCTTTACCCTACATTCATATAAACAATATTTGGTGGTCTAGAAATTCCAATACATTCTCTTATTGTGATATCTTGTTGGATTTAGAAGTGGGCATGATAACAAAAGTGTGCAAATAATATGGAGTTGATCCAAAACTAAAGAAAATTTGAGTTCTCTTTTTATCACCTCTAGTTCAATCCATTCCTTGATATTATTTTGATGGAGTTACACAAACACATCATTCCAAATGTGGAGTGGGTGTCATTTTATTTCTCAAATATACTACAATAAGTGAAGGTTTTATATGCCCCTATGTACGATTCTAACAATGGAGGAGAACTTATTTCCCTAAGAACATTTCTTTCTATAGCCTCTCTAACAAAAGTTAAAAATAACTTCAGGTGCTTGAAGATTTCAAGATCGTTATTAAATGAGTAATCCATAAGATAACTATTGAAAATGTATTTACATCCCATTCTACAAGACATACAAGAAGCTCTAATTGACTTTGAGTGGATTACTTTCTCTCATATTCTCATAGAATTAAACACAAAAGAAAATGCTTTATCCAAAGAAGCACTGGAAATGCCCCTTGGATTTATGGCCATATCAAAATTCATTGATAAGGAAGAACATAAACAAATAGATTTCCACTTATGACTTTTTATTCACCAAGGACAATATGTTTTCTGAAGTTTTGAAAGTGATCTCTTAACAACAACAACAATTTGAGCTTTATGCATATTGTTTTTGCAGAGTGCCAAATGAAAAGGTAACGAGCAAGTTAGATGTTTTTTTCTTTATATATGTCTCTAATTAGTTATTTTCGTCTGACATATGTATATTCAATTACTTTTAATATAAATATTTTTACTTGTCGAATATACATATGAAGTGGAATACAACACATCTATTAAGAAATATAGATATCTTTAATGTAGCCAGCCAAATATATATAATGAAGTCATGTAATCTTGTAGAAAAATTTCCTCAAGGTTTACCAAATTCAACAATACACAAAGTTGAAATGCCCATTGATATAGAACTTTGACATTTAGAGTTTATCATGCATTGCATGTTATACCTACAATCTAATTTGACATTTTCTCATAAAATCTTAGTTTAGATTGTTAATGTTTTATGGTAAACTAATTGACAACTTACATTAATTTTTTTTGTTCATAATCGTTATTAAACTCTCAACATTTGGATTTAGTTTATGCGTTCAAATTATTAATATTGTAATGTAATATGATATCATTTTTTGTTCATAATCCTCCATAAACTTGAATGCTTAAATTTAATTCAGATACTTATTTTAAAACTAGACTAGTTCCTCAATCATGCATTTAAGAAAATAAATTACTAACACTAAATTATAATTTCAAATTTATATTTATATAATAAAAAGAGCATTACCCTTAAAGAGAAGATTCCACTAATATATTAACTAATAAAATAATCGTATTTACCATGTTTATAGTTTTAAATAGACCTTAAATTTTCATTCCCAATTTTTCCTTTTTAAAAGCCTTACACAAATATTTTTCAATATTATGCTAAATTTTCATTAAAGAAATCGAATAATATTATCCACTACAACTCTTACACTATTTAATAAAATAAAAATACATAATAAAATATAGAAACCAATAACAATAAATTAACATAAGTAAAAAATTGCCAACATACCTAACACATCCCATGCAAAAACATATTTAATAATTTTGGTTTTTAAACGATATTCAATGTACATTCCCAAAATACATAAGCAACCTACCCTTTAACGGGTTAAAAAATTGAAATGAGGGGATGGATTTTATTGCAATTTCAAGACTTGGACGAGTTGAAAGATTTAGATGGAAAGTTATTCCATTGAAATGAAAATACAAGTTGTGTTCCAAAAATAAAAACTGTATTACATTCCATTCCTTTCTGATTAGTCTAAATGATTCAAAGGCTTAGCATCCAGTTTTGTGGGTTTCAGAATTCTTTTAATTTTCTTTCTTCTTTCAGCATTCTTTTAATTTTCTTTTTGGGAAGAAGTCTGGTTGAATTAGGATTTTTTTTTGGTAAGCAAGGGTTTCTAATTTCACATTTGTTTGTGGAAATAGATTTAGTATTATTAAAATCTTCTGTTGCACTTAAAATTTTAAAGTTTGGCAGTTGTAATTTGGATTTACAAAAAGCTTACTAAATTTTATGAAAATATTACTTAAATTTCCATAATTTTCAGAAAAAAACAATCTAATTAAACTATTTTTTTTAATTGCCATTATAATGTCTAATGCTGAGAGATTAAAATTAAAAAAGAGTATCTTAACTCCATATGAAACCAGAATCTTTAAGCCGTACCAGGATCACACTCTATTTTATCCCTCTGTACTGTCAATAAACTCTCCTTGGCTGTCTAAATGTGTACAGAAATAGTAAGGGCATACAAAAATTTCAGAAATCAATTAATTCTGTACATAGTAAGGGCATACAAAATTTTCAGAAATCAATTAAGCTTTCCAGAATTATTGCATTATTGTATACATGTACCAGGTGATTTCACCTTCACTTACCACACATGACAAGCTCCTGTGAGTAAATGTTCCCTCGTTAAATCTTAATAAATCTTAATCTACATAACACTATGCCATCAATCAGTAACAGTGCAAGGCATCTTAATCAGACTGGCCTACTACTCCAAAACAGTTTGTGACACTGATAACCCACCACTGCTCTCAGAATCTGCATGATAATGTACTATAATGTTCCAATTTTTACACAGTGAAACCAGAATGAATCTGGAGAGATATCCCAGCTCATTTATGCATCTGAACTACTAGATCATCTATATACATAGATGCATATTTAACATACTTCTCAAGTCCAACTGCATTAATCAAAAAGGAGAATCATAGCTTTCAGACTTCTGAAGAATCGACCACATGACATGAATATCTTCGTATGAACAAGACTTGATGTCGTTGTAAAGAATCTCAAGACCTGTTGAATCACATTACAACTAACGATATTAGTTAGAATAATATTAATATCATTTGAATTTGAGTAGATTGGAGTTATTTGAGTGGTTAGGAGGAATGAATGATATTTATCGAATTTAGATTTAATTTTTTTAAATGATATGATAGATTATTGTTCGAACTCAAATTCAATTTCTTTCAATGATATGATAAATTATCTTTTAAATTCAGATTTAATTTCTCCAATTATCTTTCAAACTCAGATTCAATTTCTCCTAAATACATGATAAACTATTTTTTTCGAATTCAGATTCAATTTCCCTAAAATAATATGATAAACTTTGATGTAATAAATTTCAAACTCAGATTCAGTTTCTCCAAAATAACATGATAAACTATTTTTTTCGAATTCAGATTCAATTTCCCTAAAATAATATGATAAACTTTGATGTAATAAATAAATTATACAAGACTGAAACGCAGAGTGATACATAGACTGTGATTTAAATTTACAATTCAAAAAGACCTGAAACACAGAGTGATACAGAGACAAAATTCTTCGCATATTTATACCTGTGCTGTACTTGCGTTGGCTTTGAGACCTTATAAAGCAGTGGGAGATAATGTAGTCCCAAGCTCTCCTCAGAGCTGGAACAACTGCACGAACTCCATTCTTCAATCCAGTCTCGCCTTTTTTTCCTTTATTGCGTCGCAGTAATCCTAGAAGTTGGGTCATGGTGGAACGCCCAGATCGTATGATATTGCAGAAAAGAAGGCAAGGCGAGGCAGTGAATTATAGGGACAGATAACAGTAGTGCTTGCAGAATGTAATGTGGATATAGAATGTTACTTAAACTTGGAATGCTTGCATAAGGGGCAAGCTTACTCATCTGCAGCTTCTCAAAGAAGAAAATGCCATCCCTGCACTGGGCAGTTTTGGACAAGTAGCTCTTTCTGGAGACACGTCGTTCCAATTGATAATCGAAGTTACAGTGTGCAAATCGTACAGCAGTGTTCTGACAATGTTACTGTAAGATATTAAATATATGATATCATATTATATAATATTAAATTATTTTGGCCATATTTTATATTTAATGTTTATTTTAGCTGTAGTTTAAATAATTATAAATGGAAATTCATAATTCATAATTTACGTCTTTTAGATGGTTTTGATAGTGCTGAATCTATTTCCACCATAAAAAATATGATTCAAACACTTGAAATTTTTTTGCTGTGATTCGGGCTGCTTTTGGCCGTCCTAGCAATTCCTCCCTCCTTAGACGACTCCTTTATTTTATAGGATGTGGAGGAATATGTCTGGTTATTTGGGCTTACACAGTTTATTTGGCATTTAGTTTCAAATAAACTTGGATATGTTATTGATAAGGAGAGGATTTTTTGAAGGCATGGTTTGAATGATGTTTTTTACAAGTTGGTAAGAAGTGGTGCCTTTCTTAATTTGTTGGGATATATGGTTGTCTAGGAATAAAGTTATTTTTAATGATCACAAGATGTTCACGCTTTCTCATGTTTACAAGAAGTTAACACCTAAGCAAACTCCCTCTTTAAGGAGAGTCTTAGGCTAGGTCATTGGATTTATATGAATTTGAAGTCTCAAAATGAGAGATTCCATTAGTATTTTCATAGACTTTTTATTGACAAGGGTCCAGAAGTACTAGATGCACCAAATGTTTAGACTTTTTGCTATGGATTTTTTAAGGGGTTGTCTATATGTACTAAAAAACACTTACATGTTTTTTTTAATCCACACTTTATATGTATTATACTTTCTAGATAGATTACACAATAGAACATGATATCTATTCATGTAACAGTTTGATGATGATTTTTTTTTTTTGGACATTTACATACAAGAATACATACATGTTGGACATGTATTTGTAGAATGTGATTTTATTTCTTGATAATAAAATTAAGCTTTTTTTTCCGGAGAAAAAAATAGATAAATTATATTTAAGTTAGTATCACATACAATATAAGAAAAATATCTATTAATTTTTTATAAAATATAATTATAATTATAATTATAATTATATATATATATATATATATATATATATATATATATATATTATTCCACATGATTTATATCTTATTTATTATAAATTATATATATAATATTTTATTCCATATGATTTATATCTTGTTTATTGTGTATTAAATGTAGCTTTAAATATAATATAATATAAAATATGGAAAAATGGTGATCCTGTGCAGAGCTAGGGTTTCGAGCAACGTTGCCCAAAAGTTGAATTCCGCCAACGAAGGGCTCCAGGGACACCATAGCCACAACAGGTATGGTATCTGAGATTCAACCCTCTATGATAGCAAAAATGAGGGCTTAAGACGGACTAACGATGGGTTTACCAAGCAGAGAGAAATGCCGGAAGAGAGCATTCAGATTCTCTATCTGGTCTATGGAGGGGACGCTGAGGCCATAGAGACCCTATTTGATTCAGGAACAAAAGACAACTCGAGGCCGCTTATGAGGGTCGTAAGGATGTGGCCGCTCCACTTCTCAGCAGAGGAGCAAACATCAATCACCAGGATCGATGGGGCAGCACTCAATGGTGGAGCGTCGTCGGCTACAACGTATTAAGAACAATGGGGTTTGAAGTCACAATGACGATGGAGTGGCTTCTACGAGAGATCTGCATAAAGCCCACATGGTCTAAGTGAGAGCCCTCTCATCAAACCCTTGAATCCTGAGTCGCAAGACTGTTGGAAATTCCCATCAAGCCAACCCTGATTTTGGCTTCTTAACAGCAAGAAACCCTTACTTCAAAAGGACCCGGAAAATGTCTCATCATCGGAGCTCCCAAATACAGTGATCGGTTTCGGTTCCAAGGGGCTATAGATGGAACAGTATAAAGCAGAGCATTCACAGTTAAATGAACAACGGGAACAGGGAACCAAAACCTTGTTAGGGAATGCAGAGCTCACACTGCGGCGAAGAGTAACTGCAGCTGTTCGGACAAGCTACCCCCAGTTGGCAACAAAACCTGGATCTCTGGTAAGTACCCTCCGCTTCCAAGTATTTGTCAAAACCCCTGTCGGAAAAACACATTTGCTTTGGGTATATGGAACCGATTATGTGAAGCATCTGAAGAATCTTATCTCACAACAAGTGGGATATCCCACCAGTTTACAAAATTTGATACATGGGGGCAGAGCACTCCAGGACTCCAAGCATCTTAAGGATTACAAAATCGCATCTCTGTCAACCATAATTCTCAATCTGAGACTAAGAGGTGGCGTGGCAGATAACAACAAAAATCCATATAGGGGAGAAGGAAGTGGGAATTGCTCAGCAAAAAACGCAGAAACACATCAGGGGAAAAAAATTGGAGGTATATCTTTCAAAAACATTCTCCAAGGGAAAAATGTAGCCACAGCAACACCAAAACAAGCAGGAATGGAACCAAGGCCATATATTGTGGAGCAACTGAATTATACCCCAGAATTAAACATAGATATACCAGAAACAGATGAGCAGTGTACCATATTTGGAAAACAAGCTTTAATTTGTAGATTCAACTGTTTTTGGCCAAAGCCTGTTGAACTATTTCATTGGATTTTCACAAATTGGACTACACAATGTGAAATACATCTCTGTTCCAAGGGGTTCTTCATAGTGAATTTCCCTACAACAGAGGCTAGAGATATTATAATACAGGAAGGACCTTGGTTCTGGGGGTCCACAGGTCTCTTCATCACACCATGGTTTCTAGAATTTGATGCAAATACAATGGTTGTTTCTAGGATGCTAGTTTGGGTACGCCTGCACAACCTTCCAATACACCTCTGGAATCAACAAGTCCTTGCAGGAATTGGTAATACTATTGGGCGTTACATCAAAATGGACACCCAAAGACTGGAGGAAAGAATCTACACTTTTGCACGAATTTGTGTGGAAGTAGACCTTAGTAGAAGTTTTCCAGATCAAATTCAACTTAATCATAGATAGAGGTGCTGGACATAGGTTTTAGATTATGAAAATACAACATTCAGATGCAGAACTTGCTGACAAACAGGACATCTACAAAACACATGTCCAACAGCCAAAAAAGACATTCGTAGGAAGAAGAAAACAAGGAAACAAGCCAAGGGATGGAAATTTCCTCCACCACTCTTCGATGAGGAGGAGGAAGAGGATGTGGAACATGTCATTCCCAACGAGAACAATCAGATGAATAAAGAACCAAAAGTAGAGGACATAAATCCACAAGAACCAATGGACTCACAACCGGTAAAGATACCAGAAACAATGGATATCAGCGGATCCAAATGACAACACATATCAAACACTTCAAATTCTGATAAAGACAACCCCCAACCTATGGCTAACACTTCGCTAGAACTCGTATCTTCATTACCGACTCAGGGGGAGTGGCGAAAGGTTGAGAAGAAAAAAGGGCGAAAAGCTTGACTTTTCCCCACTTGTACATTATTTTCTTGTTTTTCATGAACTTTGATCAACATCAAACTACTACTGATGGAATGCGCCACAACATCTGCAACATGTAATTTTGTTTTAATTAATAAAATTACGATTTTTCTCTTCGGAAAAAAATAAAATAATATATATATATATATATATATATATATATATATATATATATATATATATATATATATATATATATATATATATATATATATATATATATATATATATATATATATATATATATCTATATATATATATATATATATATATATATATATATCTATATATATATATTACATATAAAATAGCATATTAATATCAAATATAATATATTAATATAGAGTATTTTGTTTGTCTATTTCAATTAAGATAATCTTGAGTGGTTGGGAAGAACGAATGAAATCCTTTCTACTTAAGTTCAATTTTGAATGTTAACAATATTGACAATATATGTATATACAACATTATTAACAATACACTAATCAAATCAAAAAAATGTCAACACCTTATGTAACCAAAATCTTTGCTATCAAACTAATGAAGCTGCCTCACATAGACTATCTTATATTATAATATTTAAAATGCTATGCTATTATAATATTAAATATACTACATTAATAATACAAGCTAATCTTTAATCTAATATAGTTTAAGATATACATCACTGAATATAAATATAAATATAAATATAAATATAAATGGTTTCATATTAAATCTAATTACGCTACTTTGTTTTTATTGATTATTAGACACCAATCCTCTCTATTCTTAAGTATTTATTTCATCTAATATTTTTTATTAGAGTTTAGATAGTAATGATATTTAAATATTATTATAACGTTTATTTTTCATTATTTTTTTTTTAGATATTTTTAAGGTGTACACAACTTATACTAAAGAATAATGTGGTGAAGGGAAGTAGAGGTATATATGGGAAATTTTGAAAATGAAATGCTATTTAAAAACCTTGGTATTACTAGTTCTAATATGTAAAGTATAAAACATTTAGCAATATTTTTTGTAAAAATATTAAAATGTATAAGGATTTTATATAATCTCTATTGAATTTTGACTATTTTTAAGGTAAAATAATTTTATAATATAAGATTTGAGTGAATTATTTTAAAAAATGAAAATTGGAAAATATCTTTTTCTTTTTTAAACATGGAAAATTATCCCAATTAGGAATACCAACTCCTAAAATTTAATTTAGGGATGATGTAGATATCAAAGTTACCATTGATAAAAGTTTAAAGGAAATTGTTTTCCTTGTATAGGAGTCAAATGAAGAAGTATGAAGGCCTCTTATGCACTATGAGATGTGGGTTAGAGTTCTCGCCCTACTTGCATAGTTGCATTGGCCAAACATGGATTAGTGGATTGAGCATGTAAGCTCTTTAGTCCCCATGGGATATCTAACTTAAGACACCTCTATTTGTTCTTCAAATTCATTGGGTTCATCCCCCCATACCTCTTCAGCAATCCCTTCTACTCAACCATGTGGTTTTCCTTTGTACCACCATGTCTCTCATGTCCCCTCAAGGGCTCTATAGATAAGTGCATCCCAAGCTATCATTCGAAAGTTCATCCCTAGCTAATGCAATGGTTTTTCATTAAAAATATTTTAAGGAGGTTCTAGCATTTGGTTTACCAAAATAAATCCTAACACCACCTTCTCCCTTTACTCACAGACATGTATGCATGGTTAAAGAGGCATCATCTCACAACCTTCATTTCTAGTGGAATCTTATGCTTTGGCCCAAACCAAGTTCAACTAATTCCATGAGTTAATTTGTAAGTTTAATGGGATATTCATAAAGCTAATATATCTACAACATTGAGTTTTTGTGATTTGGAATCCAAAAATCCTAGAAGAAGCATTCATTTACCCCTATGCCAAAAGGATTATCATATGTAGATTGATTTAGAAAAAGATCAAAATAACATGACCTTGATTCTAGGGTAACAATAAATTGTCACGTGTGAAGCCATGGTTCTAACCATTGACCCATCTTTGGATACCCTATCCATAGCCCTAGTTTGGTTATGGCTCCCCATTCACCCCCCTATAGTTCTAGAGCTTCAATTCCTTATAGGACATAAGGAATTCCACCCACAAGTTTTATTTTTGAAGTGAAGAGAGTATGCAAAGACATATCATCACATTTTCTTGAATATGTGTCATTATGGACTTCTCCAAATGATTTCCTCTTGAGATCACACTAGCAACTAATGATTACACCTATTATAACCGTTGGATTATCAATGGGTAGTTTTCCATTGCCAAGCATGCCACAACATTGTTAGGGTAAATTTGACTCTGTGAAAGAGTCAAAGTTTTAAGAGCTAAGTTTTTCAGTAGAAATCACATAGGAGAATCTTTCACTGACACGTTTCAAACCATATAGTGTGGTTCATCATCAGGACAAGATGAAGAGGCATATCATGGCATTAACTTAAATAGGGATCAATGTAGAGACACTTAGTCGATATAACGGCTATAATAAACAACTATATTAAACGACTAGTTTACTAATAATATTATTTAATTTATAGCATTAATTAATATGAACCAATTATATTAATTAAAACAATAAATAGGCTAAGGAACGAGATATTCAAAGAATAAAAATATAACTAATCAAACAAACAAAGTCAAACCTCAAACAAAGAGTAAAGTCAAAAAAATATTATTACATAATATTAAATAAAGGGATCCAACTATAATCAATAAGATCAAGAAAAATATTAATCTTCAAAATGAATAAACAAGAATAATCAAACTCAAAATTAACCAAGGGGGTCACTATCCTATCAATCAAAATGGAGTCAAGACCCTATTAAAAATAAAATAATAAATAAAAATAAATTGAAAGAAAATAAAAAATAAATAAAATTCAACCAAAAATAATCAAAGAGAGGGGCTAAGGCCATACAAACAACTCACGGCGCCAAGAAAATTAATCAAAGTCTAAACTAAAATAAATACTTAAAGGGTCTAAGAACAAGATAATAAAGATAATTATAAGAGCTCAGAGAGATCCATAAGAGAAAATAAAAAACTTAAGAAGAAACAGATACCCATATAAGGCAAAAAAAGAAACTTGAAAACTATAAGGAGGACAGGACTGGGACCCAACTTCTACTAATATTCCAACCATCATCTCTATTCAAATTGGAAATGACTAATCTTGGCAATGACTTGGGCCTCCTCAATGTAGATGGGATGCTTGGTTTTTTTCTGCATGTTCTGCTAAAGCATAGGAGTGGGTCCTACCATGCTTGATGTCAGCGGCGTGCTCACGAATCCTTTGATTAATAGAGTGACCAATCTCACCTATGTAGGGAGTCCCACAAGAGCAAGGGATAACGTAAACACCTTTCATATTTTTAGGGTCCACTGGGTCCTTTGCATATCTTAGGGAGCTCCAGATGGTATTCATAGGTCTAAAGGTAGAAGGAACTTTATGCTTCCTAAGGATCCTCGCAATTTTGTTAGTGGTCCCTTGGATAAAGTGGAGATGAACACCAGAAAAGCAATCCTTGGGTTTTGTCTTAGCCTTAGGACCTTTTTCGGCTTTGAGGAAAGCCTTAGTACACTGGTGTCTATTGTACCCATTATTCAAGAAAACATTCATGAGGTGCGCTTTCTCATCATTAAGATGGTTTTCATCAGAAACTCTTAAAGCTCTAGTTGCTAAAGTATTGAGAACACCAAGCTTTTGAGCTGGGAAATGATGAGAATTAGCATGAAGATATTTCTCAGTGTGAGTTTTCATCTTAAAGACTCAATGAGAAAAATAGCGGACATCAAGGAAAGGAAGACTCCCGTTGCTTTCAAATTCCATGGTGAACTTTATGGAATTGAACTAATTATTAAGGTGAAGGAAGAAAAGGTCCAATTCTTCTTTACCATGGGATCAAATGACACAAGTGTCATCCACAAATCTCTTCCACATCTTAGGGAGAAGACGATAAAAATCTAGGGAATTTTATTCAAAATCCTCCATGAATAGATTAGCCACCACAGGGTTCAAAGTCAAAGTTTTTAGGTTCATAGTGGTGGTTTCAAGCACATGGTTTTGGTGGCTAATGGTATTTAGTACCCATGGATTACATTTGATGAAGCCTTTAAAAAGTGTAGGGATTCTTCATTGTAATGTGCTTGAATTGAGTGGAGGGTTCACTTGGTCAAGCTAGGATGTTGGTTGGCTTGGCTTCTTTTAAGTCAAGGGATGATTGTGTTTATGCCATAATATAATAATAGATCTATTGTGAGTTTTTTTTCCCAAATTTGGGTTTTATAGGGTAAACCATGGTGTTCATGGTTCATGTGGTCTTGTTGCTATGTATGATTTTTATGATTATTTTCTCTCACATTCTCTTTATTTCTAGCAAACATTATGCATGTAGCACCTTACTATTTAAAACAAAAATAATCACATTATTATAAAAATAATTACACTTAGTGGAAGGGCACACATTAGAAATATCATTGCCTTATTAACATGGAAGCTCTTGTAGCAAATTTCCAAGCAAAAGAGACAACCCAATTAGGGAATTGTAATGAAGTAATAATTCACCCATGGAAGAAATACTAAAGGAATAAGAACCCTACAAAATGTCATCATTGGCCCCCCATGGAAGAAATACTAAAGGAAGAAGAAACCTACAAAAGTGATTTTAAAGTTGGGCCAAATGAAGAAATCATGGACCTATAAGAACCAATCAGACCCTTCCAAGATAAACCAAAATAATGGTCATAGGTCATAAATAATAAGACATGGATATCTTAGCTAAGGGTATCACCCTATACGAACCCACATTAATTTTTTCGATTACAACGCAAGCAAATTTGAATACATCCATTTACTCAAGAAAATAAAAGAATTGTAGAAATCATATGAATCGATTTGTCTTGGTGCTCCCCACCACAATGGGGTTGGAACACATTGTTGACATTAGATAACTGATCAAATCTCTATACTCTCTTTTTGAATGAGTTAGGGTATAACTTTTTTAATTCCAATAAACAACTGTCACTAAGAACTTAACAAGCATAGCCTTCGTTGTAAACTATGATACGACTCTTTCATAGAGTCTCAGTTCTTAGGCCCCAAAATATGGTGGTAGGGCATTTTATGGAAACTTCATGCTCCACTCAAATGTAAAATTAGCCTTGAAAATTAAAATTCTCACTTGGGACAATTTAATGAAAAGAGGTTGAGTAGGCCCAAGTAGATGTGCCCTTTGTAAGTCCTCATGAACATCCATGTCTCGCCTCTTCATTTAATGTCCCTATATAGTGCAGGTAGTTTTCAAGGTTAATGTTGAGTTAATGTTTTCCTAAGTTGAAGAGGACCTCATATAATGCTTCAAAGCCTGCCGTGAGTACCAATCAACATCACATTTTGAATATTTTCCTTGCATATAAACATGATTTGGTGGTCAAGGAATTCTAATATACTCTTCTTGTGATATCCCATTTGATGTAACAACATACCTAATAAAAAAACTATGTAGAGAATACATAGTTGATCCAAAACTAAAGAAAATCATAGTTTTTGTTTCACCGCCTTTGGACCAATCCATTTCATGGGGTTATTTTGATGGAGATGTGCAGGGCCATCGTTCCAAATGTGGAGTAGGTACTGTTTTATTTTTGAGCTCTACTTAATACATGAAAGTTCGATGTACACATGGGAGTGCTTATAAAAAAAGAGTGGAGTTTATTTCCTTGAGAAAACTTCTTTCTATAGCCTCTTTGAAAAAATTTAAAAAAAACTTCAACTGTTGGGAGATGTCAAAATGGTTAGTGAATTGGAAAACCATAAGATAATTGTTTAAAATGTTTATTTACAACCCATTCTACATGATATATGAGAAGCTTTGATTGACTTCGATTGGATTACTTTATGTCATATTCTCAAATAATTAAACACAAAAGTGGATGCTTTATCCAAAGAAGCATTGGAAATGCCCCTTGGATCTACGACCATATTAGAATGCATTAGTGGAGAAGAACACAAGCAATTGGATTTTCACTTTTGACATTTTATTCACTAGGAACAATATTCTTTTTGAAGTTTTGAAAATGATCATGTAACATGAATAATATTTTGAGCCTTATGTATATTCAACTGACAAGGGACCAAATGAAAAAGTAAAGAACAAGTTGGATGTTTTGTGTTTTATCTATGTCCCTAATTAGTGATGTAAGGACTAGGATATGTATATTCAATTACTTTGAATATAAATATTTTTCTCTTATGAAAATATGTATATGAAGTCAAGAAAACACATTTATTAATAAATATACATATCTTTAGTGCATGTAGCCAATTTCATAATGAAGCCATGTAACTTTGTAGCAAACTTCCCTCAATACTTCCCAAATTCAATGATACAAAAAGTTTTTAAATATCCAAAGTGAATATTCAAAGCTTCTTAAATGGAATTTCATATTTTTAAGTCAAGATTCAATTTGATGAGCCTAAGACTTTAAATGAAGCCATTAGAAAATTCAAATATTTGTATGAACATAGCAAAGGTAAAGAGAATTTTTAAAAATCTTCGAGAGACAAGAAGAAGAGAAAATGAGATCAAAATAAGAAGAATATCAAAACAATTTCCAAAGGAATAGTCCTCATGGGTATCAAAAAAATCAACATGATCAACATGAAGCCAAAGTGGAAGATTCCCTTGGAAAAAGACAAAGACCACCATTCCAATTTTGGGGATGTAAAGGATATCATCTATATAGATTTCCCTCACAAAATGACAAAATCAGGATTTGGCATAGCATTCAAGAGGCCACAATAGTTGAAGATATGAGAAAACTTATTCCAAGAATATATGAAGCCTTGGAGGACTGGCATGAAGAATATCAATCCCACATGATTGAAGTGGAAGGAAAGATTATAAGTCATCGTATTGCTCTTTTGATTTATTCAGAGGCACATCATAGTTACATTGATCTTAAATTAGTGGACAAATTTCATTTGATAAAAAACGAACTTGAAAGATCATGGTTGGTTCAATGGCCACTAAAGCCAAGAAAATAATCAACGAAATTGTCATGAGTTAACATATAAATATGAATGGAGTGGACACAATGGGATATTTGAATATCATACCATTTGCATCTTAGGATTTCCTAATTGGAATTGATTCGTTGGACAAGCTTCATGATGTCCTAAATTGTTATAACAAGACATTTACGTATCTTGATGAATGATGAAAGTAGGGCAATGTGGAAGGAATTCTAATGCCTATTTCTATAAGAGATATTTCATCATCACACTAAAATAGATCTTTTAGAAAATGATGTTTATTCTATGTAGCTCATATATAGGAGCCAAAAATGCCAAAGAACCAAGTCTTGAAAATTATCCATTATTGCAAGAGTTTGAAGATGTATTTGGATATATACCAAGTTTGTAACAAAAGTGAGATATAGAATTATGTATTGATTTGATGCCAAGAACTACTTTAGTACCCTTATAGGATGAGTACACCTGAATTAAATGAGTTACAAATGTAGCTATAAGAATTGTTGAAAAAAGAATACATACACCCAAGTGTTTCAACTTGGGGAGCATTTGTTTTTTTTTTGTTAGAAAGAAGGATAGAACTTTGAAGTTACATATTGCCTTTAGGGAATTGAACAAAGATAGAGTGAAGAATAAATATCCCCTACATAGAATTAATAACCTCTTTAATTAGCTAAGATAAAAAAATATTTTCTTCAATATAAGATTCATATCAAGGTACCACTGAGTGACGACCAATGAACATGACACAAGTAAGACATATTCTAAAACGATATATGGGAATTATGAGTTTGTAGTGATTCCTTTTGGACTAAAGAATGCACCAACTAATTTTAGGTGCTTAATTAACAATATATTTAGAAATTAATTGGAAAAGTTTGTTATTGTATTCTTAGATGACGTATTAATTTATTCCAATATAGAGGAAGAGCATGAACATCATTTGAGGTTGGTACTACAAGTGCTAAGGGAGAATTAGTTAAATGACAAGCTAAGAAAGTGTTATTTTCACCAAAGACAAATCCATTTTTTGGGGAAAATATTTTCAAAAGAAGGAATAGTAGTGGATTTAGAGAAGATTGAATCTATTAAAGGATGGCTAGCGCTAAAGAATTTTTTTGAAGTTAGATATTTCATGGGACTGGTGGGATATTACAAAAGGTTTATGGTAGATTTTTCAAAGATTGTTCATCCCAACACTCCTTTAGAAAATAAGGAAACTAAGTGTGTATGAATAGTACATTGTGAAGAGAGATTTCATCTATTAAAGGATGTACTTACAATTGCACCAATCCTAAAGGTGGCTAACCAAATGAAGATTGTGTGGTATTTACAGACGCATGCAAAGAAGAACTTGGTGGATTACTTACTCAAAATGGATATGTCATTACTTTATGTGTTCGAAATTTTGAAAAGGTATGAAAGGGATTATACCGCACATGATTTGGAACTTGCTTCCGCAGTTACATACATTGGAGATGTGGAGGCATTATTTAATGTGAAGAAAAAATGAATTTGAGTATAAACCATAATGTTTAAAATATCTATTTAAACAGCCAAATTTAGATGTTAGACAAACATGATATTTGGAATTCTTGAGTGAGTATTATTTTGATATGAAACACATCAAAGGGGGAGATAATAAAATTGTCTATGCACTTTAACATAATAGTACATGTTATGCATGCTATAGCCATTAGTATGCATATTTTAGATTTAAAAATCAGAACTTTTTGCTATGGATCACAACTACTTATAAGTGAAGGAAAATATACAACAAGAGGAAATATCACAAAAATTTAAAGAGTACACACTAAAGGAATATGGCATAAAGTGTATGTTTGTCATTCCTACGAATTAAGGAATTTAATTCTAAAAGAGATGCATAATGTTCCATATGCAAAGCATCATGGATATCAGAAAACAACTTCAGCAATGAGAAGTGAATAATTTTTACCATGATTGAAGAAATATGTGGGTAATTATATTGTCAAATGCATGGAATGTCAAGGAGTGAAAGTTGAACATAGAAACCTAGTTGGTTTGCTACAACCATTATCAATCTCAGAGTGGAAATGAGATGTAACTATTGATTTAATACCCAAAATTCCTGGGAAAGCAAGGAAACATGATTCTATAATGGTGCTAGCTTGGTAAATTGACAATGTTGGGTTGTGTTATATTCTTTCCACGACTATCCCATGTAGTTAACCAGGGGGTTAGAAGGGGGGCAGAGACCCCCCTTCGTTGCGCTAATTGCATAGTGGGGGGAGTCACAAGGGGTTTAAGGGGTGCAGGTAACCCCACTCCATGGGGTCCAGGGCAGTGCCTTGGAAATTTTTGTTTTGGACCCTATATTAGGTTGGGTGGACCTACTTATGGTTTTGTGCATGTTTTTCGCACATGGTTTTGGACGCGATGGTTTTCGGTCCATGGTTTTGGATGCGATGGTTTTCAATCCATGGTATTGGATGTGTATAAATATGTATTGTAACATTGAAAGGAACATCATGAAAAATCAAGCTGGTAGTCTTGGTTTTGGGATCCAGGGGAAATCTCTGTGTTTATGTGTTTTATGTGTTATGCTCTCACATTGTTTATTTTATGTGTTTTAGAATCGTATGCAAGTAATTTTTGTACAGGGTCAAAACCTAAATTTGGTATCAGAGCTGTTTTGGCTTCAAGGGGATGCCTTTGTTGCTAAGGGGTTTCGCTTGGGCCCGTGGTAGACCATGTTCAGTGGGAGATCTGCGGGATCGATTCTGGTGGTGAAAGAAGATGGCGAGCAATGGAAAGATAGAGATCAAGAAATTTAATGGTCAGAGTTTTGAGTTATGGAAACTCAAGATGGAGGATCTGTTGGTGGATAAAGATCAGTGGATTGTGGTACATCTGAGTACTAAACCAACAAGAGTGTCCGATGAAGAATGGAAGAAGTTGGATCGGAAGGCAAAGAGCATAATGCAATTGTGTGTCTCAAATTCAGTATTGTTGAATGTATCAGGTGAAGCTACAGTGAAGGCTTTGTGGGACAAGTTAGGGACTTTATACCAATGTAAGTCTCTGGTGAATAAACTATTACTATGGAAAAAGCTATATAACCTGAGGATGAAAGATGGAGACTCGGTGACAGAGCATATGAACACATTTAATACTGTGGTAAGTCAGTTATCATCTGTTGATATTAAAATTTCAGATGAAGATAAGTGCATCAGTTTGTTGTGTTCTCTACCAGATTCGTTGGATAGTCTGGTTATTGCAATAGGTAGCAATGCAACTGCCTTGCAGTTTGATGAAATAGTCTCATCCTTGCTGACGGAGGAAATGAGATGGAAAAATATGGAGAGCCAGAATGGTGATGCCTTGTTTGTACGAGGACAGTCCCAGAAAAGAAACAAAAATAAGTCATCGAGTGGTAGGTCTAAATGTAGAGGGAGATCTAAATCTCTAGGAAAACCTGTAAAGGTGGTGTGCTAGAAATGCAGAAAGGAAGGGAACTATAAAAGGGACTGTCAATCTAAAGCTCCTGATAAAGGAAAGGGATATGATGATGCTCCTTCTGCAGAGGTGAAAACCACCTCAGATGAAGGTGTGGATGTGTACTTGGCTTCTTCAAGTACACATGTAGATCATGAGGCATGGTTGATTGACTCGGGTGCATCCTTTCACTTCACTCCCCATAGAGAGTGGTTCTGCGAGTATGAGAAATATGATGGTGGTGATATCTTCTTGGGGGATGATAGGAAGGCTAGAATCATTGGTCGCGGAAAAGTAAATTTGAAGTTGCAAGGTGGAAGGTTTAGAACACTTTTGGGTTTTCTGCATATTCCTACATTAGCCAGAAATCTGATTTCTGTAAGCAAGCTGGATTATGCAGGTGTAAAAACAGTGTTCGAGACGGATACCTACAAGATGGTTCGGGGGGCACTGGTATTGATGCGAGGAGTTCGAATTGGAACTCTGTACAAGCTGCAAGGTAGCACTGTTGTTGATGGGTGCAACAGTTTTGTGGTTCCTGAAAGTGGAGTAGAAAATCTAGTGGTCTCTGGGGAGAAGACCATGCTATGGCATCAAAGGATTGGATATATTGGAGAGAAGGGCCTTCGAATACTTCATGGTAAAGGTACTATAGAAGGTATGAGTAATAACTCTCTGGATTTTGATTTCTGTGAAAATTGTGTATATGGAAAGTAGAATCGGGTGAGTTTCCCCTCTGGTGGTAAGATGGAAAAACAGATATTAGAGCTTGTGCACAGTGATGTGTTTGGACGTGTGAATGTTCCATCACTAGGTAATTCTGTGTACTGTGTATCCTTTATACATGACTTCTCAAGGAATACATGGATATATTTCCTTAAGAAGAAATATGAAGTCTATGACAGGTTTAAATAATTTAAGGCTCTGGTGGAAAACTAGACAGAGAAGAAGATAAAGGTGCTGAGGACAAATAACGGTGGAGAGTTTTGCAGTAAGGAATTTGAAGAATTCTGTAAGAAGTGTGGTATAGCATGGCAGAAGACTACTCCATACACACCTGAGCAAAATGGAGTTGTAGAAAGAATGAACAAGACGTTGATGGAAAGGGCAAGAACCATGCTTAGTGGTGCCAGGTTAGGACAAGAATTCTGGGCAGAGGCGGTGGAGACAGCATGTTACCTGGTCAAAAAATCACCTTCATCAGCGTTGGAGGATAAGACTCCATGAGAGGTATGGATTGGTAAGAAACCCTCTCTTTCACATATGAGGGTATTTGGATGTGATGCATATGTACATGTTCAAAAGGAGAAACGAACCAAGTTGGATAGTAAATCTGAAAAGTGCATCTTTATTGGGTATAAGGATGG
The DNA here is from genome assembly GCA_031772625.1 of Pinus tabuliformis. Lineage (NCBI taxonomy): Eukaryota > Viridiplantae > Streptophyta > Pinopsida > Pinales > Pinaceae > Pinus > Pinus tabuliformis. The sequence continues at coordinate 555,358,308 of CM062820.1, read as the reverse complement.
TTTAAAGGGTTATAAGCTTTGGAACCCAGTAACAAGGAAGGTTGTGTACAACTGAGATGTGGTGTTCAGAGAGGCAAAAAATGTTATTAAACACAAATTCCAACCAAAGGAACCTGAGAAGATAGAGTTTGAGCTAAAGGAGGAAGAATCAGAATCTACAGTAGAGGAGGAATCAGAAGATGAAGAGCCACAAATTCTGAGTGTGAGAAGATTAGTTCGAGGAAGAAGGTAGCTAGAAAGGTATAGTCCATCTGCTTTCTATTCAAATTTTTCTTTATCTATTACTGATGATGATCCCAGAACTGTGAAGGAAGCAGTAGATTCAGAGGATGGAAAACTCTGGAAAGATGCCATGGTTGATGAGATGGCATCTTTGCACAAAATGAGGCTTGGGATCTAGTGGAGTTGGCGGTTGGAAGGAAACCCATTGGCAGCAAATGGGTGTTCAAGAAGAAGACAAATGCAGAAGGAAAGGTGGAGAAATACAAAGCTCGGTTGGTGGCAAAAGGTTATTCCCAGGTGTCGGGACTTGATTTTGGTGATATTTTTTCTCCTGTTGCCAAGGTAACTTCTATTAGATTACTTTTATCTATTGTTGCTGCTTTTGATTTTGAGGTAGAACAGATGGATGTGAAGACAACATTTCTTCATGGGGATCTGGAAGAGGAGATCTACATGAAGCAACCTGAAGACTTTGCAGTGAAGGGTAAGAATGAACTAGTATGCAAGTTAAAGAAGTATCTATATGGGTTAAAACAGTCACCAAGGATGTGGTATCAGAAATTTGATACATTTATACGGGGACTTGGCTTCACTAGAAGCAAAGCGGACCACTATGTGTATTTTAAATTAATTGGTGACCGTGTTATTTATTTGGTCTTGTATGTGGATGATATGTTGCTAGTTGGAAATAACAAAGATATTATCCAGGATTTGAAGACCCAATTGTCCTCCAAATTCGACATGAAAGATCTCGGTGCTGCAAACTATATTTTGGGCATGGAACTTAAAAGAGATCGGGCAAAGAGGAAGCTCTAGTTAAACCAGAGGAAGTATGTCGAGACAATATTGCAGAGGTTTAATATGCAGGATGGTAAACCGGTGAAGGTTCCTAATCCTGTAGGTGTAAAGTTATCTGTTGAACAATGTCCCAAGACACAAGAAGGGGAAGAGGATATGTCCCGCGTTCCATATGCAAGTGCAATTGGTAGCCTAATGTATGCGATGGTCTCTACTAGACCAGACATTGCACATGTAGTGGGAGTATTGAGTAGGTTTATGTCAAAACCAGGGAAGGATCATTGGATAGCACTGAAGCAATTTTTTAGGTATTTGCATGGCACTAGTGATTATGGTTTGTGCTATCAAGGAAGACCAGGATTGGACAGATTTTTGGATATCCATGGCTTTGTTGATGCATACTGAGCTGCAGATATGGATCAGAGAAGATCTACAAGTGGGTATGTGTTTAACCTATTTGGAGGTGCAGTCAATTGGATGAGTAAGAAACAATCTGTAGTGGAACTATCAAATACAGAGGTAGAATACATGGCATCCACTCATGCAAGCAAGGAAGAAGTTTGGTTGTAGAGATTGTGTTCAAGTATGGGGTTAGTACAGGGAGCTATAAGGATAGACTGTGATAGCCAAAGTGCAATTTTCTTGGCAAAGAACCCTGCTTACCATTCAAAGACAAAGCACATTGATGTTCAATATCACTTTGTGAGGGATATGATAGAAGACAAAAAGGTGTTGCTGGTAAAGGTGGACACTTTGAAGAATACTGCAGATGCATTGACAAAATCTGTGAGCTCTGAGAAGTTCTCTTGGTGTAGAGAAAAAATGGGCGTTGCAGGGCTAGATAAATGACTAAGCTCTCTTGTGGCCCCTTGTGGAAAGAAAACAACAAGTGGGAGAATGTTGGGTTGTGTTATATTCTTTCCACAATTAGCCCACGTAGTTAACCAGGGGGTTAGAAGGGGGGTTAGGTTGGGCAAACCTACCTATGGTTTTGTGCATGTTTTCGGTCCATGGTTTTGGACGCGATGGTTTTCGGTCCATGGTATTGGATGCTTTGGCATGTATAAATATGTATTGTAACATTGAAAGGAACATAATGCAAAATCAAGCTGGTAGTCCCGGTTTTGGGATCCAGGGGAAAATCTCTGTGTATATGTGTTTTATGTGTTATGCTCTCGCATTGTTTATTTTCTGTGTTTTAGAATTCATATGCAGGTAATTTATGTACGGGGTTAAAACCTACAGACAAAGTATGTCATTTTATTCTAGTGAAACTCAGTCATAAGGAAACTATTGCAAAAATCTAGATGAAAAAAATTGCTATATTACATTGACTACCAAAAGTAATTGTTTCAAAAATATCTAAAGTTTACTTAAAACTTTTGGGAAAGATTATTCAAAGGATTTGGTAAAAAACTGGAATTTTCCATAGCATATCATCTAGAATTAGATGGAAAAATAGAGAGAGTTAATCAAATTACTGAATACATGTTGAGAATGTATGTGATGGATAAACCATCCAAGTGGGAATATTGTATGCATTTGGTTGAGTTTTCCCATAATAATGGGTATCAAGCTTCAGTGAAGATAATTCCATTTGATGTTTATACGGAAGAAAGTGCAATAATCTAGTAATTTGGGACAACCCAACACATAGAGTAGTACTTGGACTAGAATTTCTCAAGGCAATGGAAGAGCAAATGATTAAAATTAAGCAAAACTTGAAAGCATCCCAATGATACAAAAGAGTTATGCATATAAGAAGATGACATTAAAAGAGTTTAAAGTAGGAGGTTGTGAAATTTTAAAAGTGAATCCAAAGGAAATTTTATTAAAGTTTGGTAGTTGTACTAAGATGGAAGCTAGATATCATGGTCCATTTAGGATATTGAACAACATAGGACTAGTTGCATACATGATTGTATTTCCTACCTTCATGAAAGTGCATAATGTATTTCATATTTATTTTCTAGAAAAGTATGTACATGATCCTAATCATATTAGTGAATGGACTTTGATTCAAGTGGATCTAGAAGAAGACTTCTAGCTACATCCAATGTGTATATTGGACAAAAGTGTCATGGTGCTCCGTGTCAATCTTATTTAGAGATCTAAACTAGGACATGATTTTATATCAATTTGATATTCATAAACTTCAAAGCACACTACAATATGTAGTGAGTTAAGTTAGACTAGTTGTCACTTCTAAGTCAAAATTATCAACTAGGTTAACAAATCATGAAATATTAATTTTAATATAATCACATAAGGTTGAAATGGAAAACACACTCTCTAGACTTAGGAATACTTTTGATTTTCTATATACTGATATTTCTAAATCAAATCCATTTTCTTTATGAAATCATATTCAAAATGTTAAGGTTTAACTCAAATGTTGGGAAATGAAAATTCTCAAATGGGTTTTCAATCAAATAGGTTGATTAATACACTAGGGCCTTTCTTGCCAATGGAGACAAGTAGAAAGTCTAGTAGTCTTTTAGTCAACTCAATCAGTTTTGACCAAATAGTAGTTAAGAGGTTGAGAATGCACTATGACCTTCCCCATCTATGAGAGTGAAGATGAGTGGTCACTCATAGTCTTCTACTCATCCTTTTATCTAGCATTTTCTCCAACCATCATTTTATTCTAGGATAGTAGTAAATAAATCTAGGGAACTATGGTGTTTGACAGATTTAAGACAAAGAGGCAAAGTTCTCAAGAGGTTGGAGTTTTATTCTCCTAGCAAATCGGTGATTGGCACCCCCATTGCCTTGGCTACTTTGGCAAATAAAGTTTATATTTCAAACAACATTAATCTATGATAAGTAAGATCTGTAAACATGCCTTAAACCTACAAAAAGTAATGTATTTTAGTAATGCAATAATGAATGAGTATGGTTGTTATGCAATGTAGCAAAATGTGGCATATAATGACTATTTAACTTGTGCTAATGAACAATTGATATAACTACACTAATACAATGTTAAAATATATATAGAATAGGTAATATAAACATAAAATAATCAATGGGGAATACTTAAGAATGTGGGTTCCAAAACTAGCTTTTAAAGATTATCTACAATGATAAATAAATTAGTTTCATGACTAGTGTTAAAGTTGAATTTACAAGATGCAAATAGAGTATATAAACATGAAAATGTGATAATGAACAACATGAGAAAGAAAATATTTACCAGGTGAATGTACAACAATGGAAAGAGTGTATTTTCTTGAGGAGTGGGGGGCCTTCCACTTCTTGGCAAATATAGTTAACTTAAAATTAGAAGTTGAAACTTCAAAAGCACTCCATAAATTGATCAAAATAACTAATGATAGGTATATAATCCAAATCCAAGCCTTCAAGTCAAAATATGAGTTTTTGCAAGAATAACATGCTTTGGCAAGCCAAGTTTACTTACCTTTATAGGAAAAACTTCAACAAAATATCCAAAAATCTTGTTCTAAATTAATTACATCCTATTCTAAGAGTGAGATCTAATCCAATTGACCTTTTGGTTCACTCAAAACGTGGATCTAATCTCTAAAACTTGTATTTGGGCACTTTTAGCAAGTCACATTATGCTTTAGCTACTAAAGTGTATGCGTTGATCGTGCGTTGGTCAGGGGCCTTAGAGCTATTCGGGGACAATCGAGTAGGAGGCTCACCCTCTCAAGATACTCAAGATCAAAACTTATGTTCTAGATTTCACGCAGACTACCTGTAAATATAAAAACAAAGTATGATTTAAGAAGTCTACTAAAATCTACAAGTTTTTTTCACAATGCAATTAATTGCATGAAATTTTAAAAATTAAAATTTCAATGAAAATACCTTGGGAAAGTTTTAATATAGGTAAAATATGGGAAAATATCTTCATAAATGAGGAAAATAATTTTTTTTAAAGGTAAAGAAGTAAAAAACCATGCATAGTTTTTGATAAAAAAGAGGGTTGACATTCCCCCAGACTAATGGTGCAGTATTTCCTAATACTCGTTCCAAAAATTGTCATGAATTGTATGACATTGTTTTGACTGCTTGTAAGTTAAGTTCCACATTATCTTTGGGAGATTGAGATGATTTCCCTTTTGTCTTGATTTTATTCATGAGTAACTTTACTCTTAAATTCTTATTGTCAGCCTTAAGTGTCTTCTTCTTTTCATATTATTTATATGCCAAAATAGAGATCATATTGTTTTCTTCTTGCAACGTTTTTTTCCTCTTGAATGCTTTGATTTTCCTTGATCAATGAGAGGTTGTGCTTGGTCAAAAAATAATTTTGTGATTTCAAATATATCACTAAGACTTGCATTTCGTGTATGGTCTTTTTAAAATTCTTGATTCTCTTTTTATTATTCTCAAGGTATTTTTCTTGAGGAGATATGCATTCCTATAGTGAAGGTGCATAGGGTGTTTCAACTTGCTCTAAAGATTTATTTCTCATAATTTACCTTATTTTTAATTCTATAGCTATGTACTCATCCTCCTCGTCAACAAAGCTATGTTCCTCTAGCAATTTTCCTTTGTCCATGTTTTTATTCAATCTCCAAGGATTCTATATAGTCATAAAGGACTTGTTGGTCTTTTTCAATGCTATCATTATCGTTTATTTGAATCCAAGTAGGATTTTAGGTTCTTTGTTTATTTTCCTAGTTAAAAATAATTAATATTATTTTGTATTAATGGAGAAAATGGTTACATTGTTGTAACGTTCTCCCTAGTTTAGGATTAGTTCCTAAAGTTAGGGGTTTGGGTGCAACTTCCTAATTCCTAGTATTGTATTTAATGATGTAATCTTTCATTGATGAATAATAGAGTGTACGAGAGTGATCTCTCTGATTTTGGTGAGTGTAGTCTCCAGGTGCAGGCCACACCTGAGAGCTACATCTCTTTCTTTTCAATTCTGTTCACATTTTATCTTGGTATCAGAGCTCAAATTGGGCGAGCCTGATCTTTTGTCACCTTTGTGGCTGAAGTGCCTTTGTAGCTAGCTTACCTATGTGGTAGAATTGCTTGTGTGGTATAATTACCTCTGTGGCTTGAAGTGCCTTTGTGGCAGTGTGTACACAAGAGCTATGTGCTCAATTGAGCAGGTGGACTGCAGAACACCTGGCTCGGACTCGGATATTTTTTTTTTGATGAGAAAGGATATTGGCACGTTTTTTGCGCTGACAGAAGTGCCAGGAGGGGAATTGGCACGGATTTTTTGGGATTAATCGCACCAGAGCGCCAGAACATCCAATTGGTGCGGAATTTTATGGATTAATCACGCCAGCAAAAATACTCTAACCGATTTTTAATTGGTGCAGATTTTTCACTCGAGAAAGCACCGACACAAAGGGGAATTTTCGCTCAGGAAAACGCTGATTGAGGACGCGCCAATATTCCTTCAAGGGGATCTGCGGGAAGCCTCAACTTTGTTTGGCAGTTTGCAAGGGGTGCAGATCGGCGAAGTTGCAGATCTATCCGAGAGAGGCAGATCGAATCAATTTTGATCAGATCAATTCTTCGGTTGTATTGGAAACGCCAAATTTTCTCGTTGGAGTGGGATTGCCAGAAATTGTAGATCGGTGGCAGAGGTGACAGATCGATATGAAAGGTATTGTTTTTTTTTGTTGTTGGGTAGATTCAGAATGAGTAATACGATGGAATCTTACCTTAACAAGTCTGGTAAACTCAATGGATCTAACTTCACGAATTGGAAGTTTAAGATCCAGACCTTGCTCGAGGGTGCGAATGCTTGGTCCATAGTTACATGCGATGAGCAGAAGCCGAACAGAGGGCCACAAGAGCAAGATTGGGAAAAACAAGAGAATAAGGCAAAAGTCTTGTTGAAGATGTCTGTGAAGGACAATGTTATTGCGCACATCAGAGACTGTAAAACGTCCGTGGACATCTGGACGAAAATCAAAAGTCTGTATGAGACCCAGAATACAAGCCGAGTCTTGGCACTTAAAAGCAAGCTATTTTCAATGAGGATGGACGAAAGGGAGACTGCTACTGCATTTGTTGCACGAACTAAAGATGTGAAAGACGGATTGGGGGCCATAGGAGTGGCAGTGTCTGATGAAGATCTTGTTGCAATCACAATGAACGGGATGCGTGATGATTTTCAAACGTTCATCACTGGAGTGTCGGGAAGGGAGAAAGCACCCACATTTGATGATCTCACTAGGATTTTGCAACAAGAGGAGGAGCGACGGCAGAACTTGAACCCCCAGAGTGATGATCTTGCGCTGATGGCGAAATGATGATCATCCAAAGGAAAGCAGTCACAACAGCAATCAAAGCAGAAAGGAGGAACATCGCATAAGAATCTGCATTCTCATAAAGGTATGCTTGCAAATCATTCTGAAAAGAAATGTTATTATTGTGGAAAGAAGGGTCATATACAGAGTGAATGTTATAAGAAGCAGGTTGATGATGCAAAGAGGAGGCAAGCAAATGCAAAGCACAGAGGATACTTTGTTGAAGAAGAAGACTTCAGTCATGAATTTTGATTGTTCACAGTCGACTGTGCCCTTTCAGCATCTAATGAAGATGACATTTGGTATGTCGATTCCGGAGCATCCTCTCACATGACAGGTAAAAAGGAATTTTTTGATAGTCTTGAAGAAAGTATAAATGGATCAAAAATATATCTAGGAGATGATAGTGGATACGAGATTAAAGGTCATGGGGTGATTTCAGTTAAGTTACCAAATGGAAAAATTAGTCACCTTACAAATGTTTTATATGTACCTGGAATTAAGAAAAATATGATATCTGTATCCATGATGGCTGATCAAGATATGCAAGTCGAGTTCTTCAAGACTCATTGTGTGATAAAGGATTGCAGGAATGAAATAGTTGCAACAGGAATGAGTTGGAAGCCTATACAGTCTGGATGCAAAAAGCATACCAAAGCAAGCCATGGTTGCAGGAGGATCGACAGCTGAACAACTCTGGCATCAGAGGTTCGGTCATTTGAATTTGCAAGACCTCATGTTATTGCAGAAGAAAGGTATGGTCGAGGGACTCCCTATCTTTCGTAATATTCAGTTAAATTGTGATGGTTGTGCCTTAGGAAAAATGCATAGAGAACATTTTCCTGTGCATGATAGGAGGAAGGAAACATACATTTTAGAACTAGTGCACACTGATGTATGCGGACCTATGCAGACAAGGTAGCTAGGAGGAGCATACTATTTTTTGTTATTTACTAATGACTGCACTAGATATTCATGGGTTTATTTTTGAACAAGAAAATTCAGACTTTCTAGTGCTTTATAGAATTTAAAACCTTGGTGGAAAAATAGTTTGGTAAGAATATAAAAATTCTCCGATCTGATCAAGGGGGAGAATACAAGCTAAAGGAATTCATGAAATTCTGCAAATCTCACGGGATTGTTCAGTGGTATACAGTGCCACACACACCACAACATAATGGAGTTTCAGAGCGCAAAAACAAAACCTTGGTGGAGTGCGTAAGGAGTATGCTACAAGGTAAGGGTCTGTCTAATAGTTTTTGGGCAGAGGCTATCAACACTGCTGTATTTTTGAAGAACAGAAGTCCTACCAGTTATCTTGGATTCAAAACCCCTTTTGAAGCTCTATATGGATTTAAACCAACAGTAAACCATCTAAGAGTATTTGGGTCAAAAGCATTTGCCCATATACCCAAAGCTGATAGGAAGAAATTAGACCCTAAAGTAGTTAAATGCATCTTTGTTGGTTATGGCACAGAATTTAAAGCATATAAATTATTCAATCCTGAGTTTGTAAGACATTTGCAAGCAAGGATGTAGTGTTTCATGAACAGGTACAGGAAGGGAAAGATGACATTGGTGATGATTGGCACATTCCATTGTTGTTGGAGGAAAGCAGCGAGGATGAAAGAGAGCAGGAGTAGAAAGAAGAGCAAAAAGAAGAACAACAAGAAGGTGATAATGCAAGCCTAGTTATAGCAGAAGAAAACAAATTTGAGGTAAGTCCCCTACCAAGGAGATCAGGTAGGAAGACTCAATTACCATTAAAATTGAGAAACTATGCTTTGATGTCAAAGGTTTTGAACATTGTAGAACCCTCTAATTACAAAGAAGCTAGTCAATTTAAGGAATGGAGAGCTGCAATGAATGAAGAGATGGAATCAATTCTTAGAAATGATACTTGGGATTTAGTTGAGCTGCCTAAGAATAAAACACCCATAGGATGTAAATGGTTGTTTAAACCAAAAAAGAATGCAGACAGAAGTATAGAGAATTTAAAAGCTAGGTTGGTTGCAAAAGGATATTCACAGCAGGAAGGTATAGATTTGATGATACTTTTGCACTGTAGCAAAGTTAAATACAATCAAAATGCTTATTGCTTTAACTACTAAATGTAATTGGGAATTACACCAGCTTGATGTTAAATCTGCATTTTTAAATGGTAATTTAAAAGAGGAAATTTACTTAGTACAGCCAGAAGTATTTGTAAAGCAGGGGCAGGAACATCTTGTTTGCAGATTGAAAAAAAGGCTTTATATGGTTTAAAGAAAGCACCCAGGTTTTGGTACAAAAAGGTTGATTCTTTATTTGTAGAGCATGGTTTCCATAGAAGTTTAAATGACCCAAATTTGTATACCAAATACAATAATCAGGGGCAGATTATTTTGATTTCTTTGTATGTGGATGACATGATTATAACAGGAAATGCAGATGATTTAATCAGAGGAATTAAAAGGCTTATGGCACAAGTTTTTGAGATGAAAGATCTCGGAAGCCTTCACTATTGTCTGGGATTAGAAGTATGCAGAGATACTGGGAAAACTTTTCTTACCCAAGGGAAGTATGCCAGAAATCTATTGGAAAAGTTTGGTATGGATCAGTGTAGATCAGCAGTGGCACCTTTGCAGCAGAATTTGAAATTGAGCAATGATGATGGCACTAAGGAGGTTGATGCCACAATGTACAGACAGCTGGTTGGCAGTTTGATATATCTTACAACAACCAGACTTGACTTGGCATACTCTGTTAGTGTGTTGAGCCAATTCATGTCGAAACCACTTGAAAGTCACTGGGTAGCAGCAAAGAGCGTGTTGAGGTATCTTTGTGGTACTGTTAATTATGGTATTTTATACATTGATGTATCTGATGTTACTCTAGCAGGTTTTCAGACTCGGACTGGGCAGGTAACCTGGATGATCGGAGGTCCATCACAGGTTACGCATTCAACATAGGTTCCGGGGTCATAGCTTGGAGCAGCAAGAAGCAGAGTACTGTAGCCTTGTCTTCATGTGAAGCTGAGTATCAAGCATTGTGTGCAGCAACGTGTGAAGCGATCTGGTTGAGAAGGATTCTCAAAGATGCAGGAAAAGAACAGAAGAATCCCACTTCCATCAAAAGCGACAACCAGAGCACCATTAAATTAGCATACAATCCAGTGTTTCACAAAAACACCAAACATATAGACACTCAGTTTCATTTTGTTAGAGAGAAAATACATTCAAAAGAAATTGTTGTTGAATATTGTAAAACTTGTGACAATGTGGCTGATATTTTCACAAAGCCTCTTGCACGAGTGAAATTTGAATTGTTTAGAAAGATGCTAGGAGTCCAGGAGAACCCTTTCTCCATTAAGGGGGAGAGTTAAAAATAATTAATATTATTTTGTATTAATGGAGAAAATGGTTACATTGTTGTAACGTTCTCCCTAGATTAGGATTAGTTCCTAAAGTTTAGGGGTTTGGGTGCAACTTCCTAATTCCTAGTATTGTATTTAATGATGTAATCTTTCTTTGATGAATAATAGAGTGTACGAGAGTGATCTCTCTGTTTTTGGTGAGTGTAGTCTCCAGGTGCAGGCCACACCTGAGAGCTACATCTCTTTCTTTTCAATTATGTTCACATTTTATCTTTCCTTTCGAAGAAGTGTAGGTGCCTCTTCCTATCTCCCTGCCTATATAGACATAGACCTGGTTTATGTCTAGACTTGTCTAGATATATCTCCAAGACTTGCATTTCATCTATAGTCCTTTTCAACTTATTGATTCTCTTTTTCTTTTTCTCAAGGGATTTTTATTGAGGAGATATGACTTCCTTTGGTGAAGGTACATAGGCTGTTTCAACTTATTTTGAGGATTGATTTCTTATCATTTTCCTTATTTCTTCCTCTATAGTTGTCTACTCATCCTCCTCATCAATAAAGCTATATTTCTCAAGCAAATTTCCTTTGTATGTAGTCTTTTGTTCTTGTTTTTATTCAATCCCCAAGGATTCTATATAGTCATAAAAGACTTGTCGGTATTAATTAATGCTATCATCATCTTTTATTTAAATCCAAGGAGGATTTTAAGTTCTTTGTTTCTTTGCATTTTTAGGAAGTGTAGATGCCTCTTCCTCTCTAGCTACTTGTCTAAACATGGACTTGGTCATTCTCCTTAACACTGACTCTTTTACTGTATGCTCTTGTCCATATACCTATTGTATCCTCATCATGATCTTTGTCTTCATCTTGTTATGCAACTCCTTGCTCCATAGTCTCCTTTTCTACCATTGCAACAAAGTTATTTCTCTTAAGGAAAGATTTCCATGTCTAATGGATTTTAGCAAGTTCACATTCAATAATCATCTTGATCAAACCTTGATGGTGATATATATATATACCACTATTTAGATATTTTTGTGCTATTTTAGAAATTTTAGTGAGACGTTTCAATAAGTAACAGGGTAAATTAAAAGTGCTTTCTCCTCTTAAGTGTTGCAAGAGTAAGATGTGATAAAGGTAGATAAGGCCAAATCTATCATTGCGTATTATGTAACTTTGTATTATCAAAGTTACTTTATCCCATGTGTGTGTTAACCAATTGTTAGGCATTCCTCTTTTGCAGTTTGGATTTTTTCTTGACTATTTGATAAAAAAAGTCCATGGTTTTCCTTGCAAATGTTGAGCCTTGAACCACGTTTTTCCACCTTGTGGTAACCTTGTAATCTGGCTTATTACATACTCACACAAGTGAATGTTCAGATGTCCTACTTGAGCACAATTCCCATCAAATGATAAAGAAAATGTGAAGTAAGAGCATTAGAGCTTCCAAAAACCATCAATATTTTTGAAGAAAAACTCAAAACGTGGCTTCAAAATTCAAAAGGAATCCTAATTCTTTATATGGAAATAATTTTAGTTTCTTTTAATTATTATAGGATAGTTTTAGAAAATCTATGGATAGGAAATATTATATCCATAAGAAAAAAGCAAATCTTCCTTATAAATCATGAGAGATTCTAGGGATAGATTGAATGAATTTAAGATTTAAAAAAAATCTGATTTATAGGTGATTTATGGAGTTATTTATAGGTGATTTATCAATGATTTATGAAGTGATTTTAGGGAAATAGAAAAGAGAGTAAGAATGAGGAAAAGAGAGGGTGGTCAAATGAATGTGAAATCATGCCATAGAGAGGAAAAGAGTTTATGAGTATATGTGTATGTACACATTTTAATTAATGGAATATAGTTTCATACATTTATGGTGTTCAAGAATTGTCTATGTATCTATGTGATTGAGAGAATTCTAGTTTTTGTGAAATCTAGAATTAGCAGAGTTTCAACATATGTGTAAAGTTTGAAACTGATGATATATTAACTTATAAATATATCATGTGAAGAACTAATCTTGTGTGAGGATTAAATACAATTTATGGTTAACTGAATTGAGATAAGGATTATGTACATGTTGTAGAATTCACTGTGTGTATTAGAAGAATTTTTGCATGAATAAATCCTTGTAAAATAAATGAGAAGACTTTTTGAAGATCCAAGGAGGTTTGGGAGGCAGTATCAAAGAATCATTGAGGATTCAATGTTTGAAGGAAGGAATAACATATTCTTTGAGATGAAATTGGCATAATGTTTTGGTCCTAATTGAATTAAAGATCCGTGTGAATTAATTCATAGGAAAAGTGATTTTACTACATCAAAGTGGTATCAGAGTAGTAAGTTATTTGGAGGAAAATCAGAGTAGTTTGATGTGGGATACAAGAGGATTGGTTCACCAAAGGCTTATGACCATGAGATCATAAGTTTTTCGACCTTGGGAGTTTGATATAGGAGCATCCCAACTTCCAAAGTCATTTTCGAAAAATCAAGCTTTTAGAAGACAAAGTTATAAATAGGGGGTTTTGACATTTGAGAAGGAATTATAATTCCTTATTGTAAATAATTCTTTAATTATCATATAATACATGAGATATTCTTGGTATAGATTGAGTGATTTTAGGATTTAGAAAAATCTTATTTATGGAGTGATTTTAGGGTTAGAAAAATATGATTTATGGGTGATTTATGGATAATTTTAGGATCTACAAAAATCTATAATGTTTATATATTCTAGCTATTGTAAGCCTACAAGAAATAAAATAAAAAGAGTAAGTGTGAGGAAAAGAGAGAATGGAAAAATGAATGTGAAATCAAGCCATAGTTACAGAGAAGAAGAGAAATTTTTTAATGTGATTGTATGTACATAGTTTTGATGAATGAAAGTAAATGGAAGCATCCTTATGCTTATAATTGTTTTTGTGTATATGTGTGAATGAAGAATTCCAGCATCTATTTGTAATATGGAATTAGGTAGGGTTTCAATTATGTGTGAATATTGAAGCTAATGATAGATTTGTGTGTAAATTTATTATACGAATGATAGTATTCCTATGTTAAGGGTGAGATGTAATATTAAATACAATGATCTGAAAAGAACTTTGTGCATTTATAATTAATATCTCTTGTGTGAGATAAGGAGAACAAAAGGGTTGAGATTTAGTTAAGGAAAAATTAGGCAAAATATACAAAGATCCAATTCTTCATATTCAAATTATAGAAGTTGGAAGGGACTTAGCAGAAGTATGTAGAAGCTCGCGTAGGCTTAGAGTGAATCCATGAATTGACTATGTGACAATTAGAGGAATTATAGATTATGGATGTAGTTGGAATAAGTGTGAGTTTTAATGACAGTCACCAATTTTCAAAGAGAAAAGGTGTATGGGAAACTTGATGTCAGTAGTGCACTGATATACCAAAAGTAGGGAAGTTGGAACTTGTAGGAAAAATTATTTTTTCTGCATTAAGATGACTTTGAAACATTCATGGTGTATCCCTTAAATTTGATATGAAAGTAAACCAAATTTTTCTCCTCCCATATTTTAATGGTTTCCAGATTATATTTATAAATTTCAAAACCAAAAAGTTCTATTTTTTAGTGATTTTGACTCTCTTTTTATTAACACTATAAATTTTTGCTTGTACATTGTTTTATTAGCCCTGTTTGTCCACTATTGTGCCAATTTTATCTCTATGTAAATCTTTGTCAATTTATGTCAAATTACCCTGAAAATCATATCATGTGCACAATACAAATCAATATCAATTTTCAATCTCAGATTTTCATTTTTTTTGATACCTTGTTCTTGTTGGAAAATGCTTGGTTTTAGGGTAAAAATAGTTTTCCAAATCTGAAACACTAACCTCGATTTTTTTTTTCTTCTTCTAATGTATTGGTTATGAACACAAATATTCTTCTCCTCTATTTCCTATGGATATACCAATCAACTTGAGGTGAATGTAAGTTTTTAAATATAAGAATTTCAATACTTACCATTAAAAAAAATTAAAAAAATATTCATTATATTCAAACTAATTACTATACCATTAAAATTTGATGATCAAACCACTGATGACTAGACCATTGTGTTATCCATGGTTTTGAACATTGGTTGTTCTCAAAATTTTGTTAAAACAAACAAATTAAACTTAGGTATAATTGATTTAGGGCAATAAATCTATTTTAGGGAGAAAAAAAAACTTTGACAATTTCAATCCTCTGTTCTAAGACAAAAAGTTTACTCAATGTCTGAGTTCCAATTGCTGAAGAAGAAATTAAATTTACAATTTGGAACAAATCATTTTCTCAGTGATCAATGTAGTTGCTTTTGAAACCAAATTTCTCAAGTAACTATTGTCATTACATTGACCAAAAAGCTACTATTACTATGTTTTTCCTTTGACATGATTGACATACGAAAATGTAGAGTTTTGATACATACTTCGAGTTTCCTTTGAAGAGTTATTTATCCAAAATAGAGGGTTTTTTCAAAGATATATATAGATCTATGATTTTTCTCTTGAATTTTCAGTATCCCTACAGCTTCTCCTATAGCTAATTCCTTAAAAAAAATACTAAATATTTGTGTTGTAGATGCAGGGTTTCATTACAACATTTTGGCAACTGG
Source organism: Pinus tabuliformis (assembly GCA_031772625.1). NCBI lineage: Eukaryota > Viridiplantae > Streptophyta > Pinopsida > Pinales > Pinaceae > Pinus > Pinus tabuliformis. Next base: position 555,343,045 of record CM062820.1, on the reverse strand, counting down.
ATTTACCTGTTGCCAAAGATGAATTAGTGTTTATTTTTAATGACAAATGGATAAGATTTGACCTCTATAAATAAATGAAATTTTTGAACAAAATTCATGGTCATTTCCATATCTGTTGTGGACAATATGAGTTGATCCTTCCTGATCATTTTCTCAGTCTTGATTTTAAGTGTTTTCTTACATTGTATGTCTCAAAAATCAAACATACGAACACTTGTTTCTTTGTCGAGTAGAGACAGTTGAACCCGTTCCAGATCCCAGAGATCTATACCTCGAAGTATATTAAGTTTTAGAACTAATTGATCTTGATCCAGTTTCTCCATACCCATATGGAGTTGACCCTGTTTATTGAGTTTACAGAGATGCTTATGAGTATATTTGGACAAAGTCTATCCCCTCATTTTTGTTATTTTACTTTGTAATGAGTGTGAATGGTATGTCAAATTTAAATACCAGTTTAACTAATCATTAAAAACTCATCTCTTCAAAATTATAATGATCTTCATTCTTCATAATCACAATAATGCCCATTACCTCCATTTTTTGTTCCACAATTACGTTGGTTGTAGTGTCCTTTCTTATGATATTTGGAATCTCTCTTGAATTGACCTCTATGCTTTGAAAATACTTCTTGCAAAACTAACTTGGGCACTTTAAAAAGTTTGTATTGAAATCTCATGATATCATGTCCTTATTGAGAAAAATTGTTGCATATGGTTATAGGTATAATAAAAAGGTGATGCGAGAATGATTATAGATAGAATAACAAAGTGATGAGAAAATTAAAATGGTGATATAAAAATGAAACTAGTCTAGGGTTTTTAAGAGGAAGTATAGGTCTCACAAAAAGTGTTTTTATGGATTTCACAAAATATTAGGTCTTAGACCATAAAATTTTGTGATATGAGTTTTATTTTGGGAAAAAGGTATTCTATTGAAAAGTTTTAATTCTAAAAATTTGTTGTAATAATTTAAGAATTTTAAAATAAATCTTCAAACCTCCTATGTAGATGGCTATGTATCATTTTTGTTGCTCTAAATTGTTGATGACATTGTTGAATTTTGACGTTTCCTTCTTCAATGATAACTTGAAGCTGATTGCAAGTCTCCCATGGATAAAGGCATCAATAACTCAGATCGCTATGATAATAGTGTTATGTGGTAGATTTTTAGGTCCCTCTAAATCTCATTTTGGCTTATTATACTACTGCTTCGATGATGATGAAATAGGTCAGATTTCAGGTTCCTTTGATAAGAATAAATGAGAGCTAGTTATGTTGTTTCCAGGTCCCTTTGTGGATGATAGAGTTATTTATATTATTTTTAGGTCCCTCTCATGATATAATTTATTATGTTGTTGTTAGGTCCTTCTAATGATAGAATTTCTTATGTTCAATTGTCATGTCCCTCTATGATTTGAAGATTGTCCTTAGCTTTTTATTCTTGATCTTGGGTGTCTTCCTTTGTTGGTGGAGTTGTTGATTTTCATTTTTTATTTGTTCAGTTTCATCTTTAATCTACTTAATTCATTTATTTGAGGTAAAAAATTTCTTGGATAGGACTTTGTTTTGTGCCTTGAAATTATGTTGTATGGCCCCTCTGATATCACCAAAAGCAGTTATTTCATTGAGCATAGATGATAGGTTTGATCATCTTCTTGTCTTTGATGAATGATGATGCCATTTTCCTTTGACGCTTTGAAAGGACTTATAATTTTGTATTAATCCATCTACAAAATGAATGAGTTGTAGTACAAAAGGATTAAGATTCTTGGATAGATAAAATTATTTATATAGTATATACACATTTTTTGTAAATGAAGTTATATACAAGAGTTTGAAAATAATTTTTCCAGTATTTTCCTCGGATTCTCCCAATCATCATTAGAAATACTTAAAAATATTGAGACAAAATTATTAAATGGATCTTTTATTTGGAATTTTATTGGCCAATTGCTTGGTTTTCCAATGAAAATTCAAGTTTAGGATGTGCTAGGAACCTAAATTTTCACAACTAAACATTTTTATTTATTTATTATTTTTCATATTTTTTTCTTTTTTCGTTTTTTTATTGGAAAAGTAAATTTTCAGATGGAATAGGGGTAGAAGTATTTCTTTTGATACCCACAACATGCATCTCATCTTGATAAACTATTATGGAAAAAAATCATCTCAATTGATTGGTTTGTTGTAGAGCTTCAATCTATGTCCATTAACCACAAATGAGATTCCTTCCTCATCAATCATATTTATCTTTGACTGATCCATCAGTAAAATCATGGAGATGGGTTACACATTTTGGCGAAATGAGGGCGCATTTTGGTGAAAAAAGGATGCTTGATCAAGCAATTTTAAGTGCTTGATTGAGCATTTTTTAACTACTCAATCGAGTTGTTGAGGCACTTAAAAATAAATTGATCGAGCATTTAAAAAAACCCTCAATAGAGCTCCTGTGTAACCCCAGGTTAGGAGTTTGATCAAGCTTTACGGTTTGATTGAGCTTTATGGCTTGATCAAGCCCTGAATTTCAATCAAGCCTTAAAGCCGGAAATTTATAAATTTATGTAAATAACTCGATCGAGCATTTAAAAAAACCCTCAATAGAGCTCCTGTGTAACCCCAGGTTAGGAGTTTGATCAAGCTTTACGGTTTGATTGAGCTTTATGGCTTGATCAAGCCCTGAATTTCAATCAAGCCTTAAAGCTAGAAATTTATAAATTTATGTAAATATCAATAATGATATGCAAACTTTAAAATTGTAAGTATTTGATAGTTACAAAAAAAACCAAATTTAATTACTAATTACATTTGAATATGTAATTAACAATGATGTGGATTAATTTCTCATTACATTTCTAGTGTTTTGGTGTATAGATTTGGAAAAGGGATTCTATCGTACTTTCAATTAAAATAGTAATATTCTTATATTTATGATTTAGTAACTTCAAAATTAATTTTTACTATGATTTAAATTTTCAAAGTTATAATTTAAATAATAAATTTATTGTAAATGTTGGACACCTAATCCTAAATGGGTTAGTGTGGAAGCTCAATAGACCAAAGCAGTCCAAGAGACCTTGGGATCTGAAACCCAAGAGTCACATATTGTACTATAAATGTATATCTCATGTTAATAAAAATGTATTGCATGTTTTATCTTTCAAATCTCTCTTGCTGTCCATGTGTGTTTAACATGGTATCGAAGCGGGTACGATCATAACTTTCTCAATATTATGTAAGCCACTTGTTTTTGTGGCCTGTGTAAACCAACGCTTCTATGTCTTAATGAAGCTTGTGGGTTTGTGATTATTTGTTAGGATAAATTTATATTGCTCATTGAGATTGAAGTCTGTAGTATGGCGTGAGTGCTGGTTCATTAGTTCAAATATGCTTTTCATATCTGTGTTGATTGATTTGCATAAAACGTTCCCTTCAATTATGCGTACAGAAATCTTGGGAAATCAATGCGCCCAAATCTGAGGCACACGTTGCACTGCCAGCCACTCCATATTCAAAACGTTGCATAAGCAGACCTCATAATAACACTATCTCCATACTGCCATTTCTGTCTACAAACGCAACGCATCCGCCATCCTCTCAACGAGAAGCTGGAGAGCCACCTTGCTGTTCCTGGTTATTTTTAAACTGAAATTATAACACCTCTGGTCCATGTCTGCTCCTATTTCATTGATGCGCAGAGAAACGCTCCTTCACTCAGCGCTATTTGTGCCATACTTTACCTGTGCCCTCTGTCTTTTACAGTCCTGACTCTTGAAATTTTATCTGCGCTCCCTGTCTGCCAGAAGGCGACTGTCCATAAACGTTTGATGTTCTGATATGGCAGAACTGACACCTTCTGCGTTTTTCTGAACGTTGTATACACCACGACGGCTTTCTTCCTGCCCCTGTTCTGCATTTCTGCACACTGACATATCCCTACCAAATTTCGTGCATTTTATTCCGACTGTTGAAGAGTCAAGTTGCTGCTTGGAGATGTTGAACGCGTGAGAGTGCCGGAGGTTTGCTGCCTAGAGGAGTTGTGGTGGAGTGAGCATGGAACGGAGGTGCATTAAAGTCGGAGGCGACCTCCCCTACAAGAATGGTATGCCGATATTTAATGGTTGTCTATGTTATGAATATGCTGGAGTGTTGGTGTGACTGTTTCGTATGGTCTGCGTTCTAAATAACGTTTTACATAAGATGGTTGAACGTTTCCCTCTTTCTCTTCACACCGCGTTATTCCATACATTCCATGTATTTCAACGTTGTCCATACGATACGTTGAATCCTCCACGCCTACTATAAAACATTGCGCCATCGCTTCCTCCTCACACAGTTATATAATACATCGCATACCCCCGCATCTCTTAAACCTTGTTATATATTATACCAGCGTGAGCCGGTCTTCTTATCAATTGCAGCCTTACGGCCCTGACTACCCTATGTCACACTCTCAGTCCCGACATGAGCCACTCTCTCTTCACAAACTTCAATACCATTGTTAACTCTGCCGCTCCTACCACCGGTTCTCAAACATATATCTGACTCCGGCGAGGTGGTTGTTTGAATCTGCACATATCACAGTGGAACAACTATTGTATCATATACCTGAAAGCAACACAGGCAGTGAACTAGCTATCACAACCTTGGAATACCAGTGGCTGGAACTGAAGGGCGTGTAGAGAGGTTGTAAGCGCTTGGTAGCAGCACCGGGCAGAATTGAATGGTGATAATTGTGTGACCAAATAGACTGCGGGGTGCTTCCATAGAAGCTCGGTGCAGGTGGAGGGATTTTGTGCCAGATTTTGTTGTCCATAAATTTTATTATTTTTTGGTGAAGCCCAACTCTGAGAGTGTTGCTATTTGATGTCGATGCGGACGAGCCATGGGTAGAATAAAACAAAGCGCAAACACTTTGTGTGAAGACCGCTACCAATAAAGGTAGGCATTTGGGTCCAGTTATTCTTGGAAACAATTATATGTTGAACTATATGTTGAACCAACCTGTGACATCCCTGAACCAAGAACGACATATATTTTTCTCCCCACTGCGCAACAGAAGGTAACAGACAGTTTGTTAGTCGATTGAGGGCATGGAACATAGGTGGAGGGAAGTTGAAACGTCTTTCCTCGATGAAGAATACACAGTGAAAAAATCTATCATGCGTGGAGAATGCCTATAATGATAGAGTGGGCACAAATTCGGGATTGAGCCATTACATTCATACTCGAGGTAAATTGTCTTTTTCAAAATCTTTACACTGTATTTGAGTGAATTGCACAATAGAGATACTGCAAATTTAAGTGTTGGTAAAGTAGCGAATCTGATAAGGACAGAAGAACAGACCTTGTGAAAAGTCACCTGAAGGAGGACGGATCTGTGGCAGCCACCTGTGGGAGCTCATTTAAGGCTCAGATCTGTGTTGGTGTGGAACTCGCATTACAGTTCATGCAGTGGACAGTCATATAGCACAAGGAAGTGTGGACAACTGCCTCAGTATTGTATGAGAATTGCAGACTCCCTATGTTTGAAGCTAAAATCGAATCAGTAAAAAAAAAAGAAGGCTTCTGGAATTATAGTCTTGTATTCTACCTCAGATCAGTGATAGTTTTGGAGGAATAACAACTTACATAGACCTCACCTTGAACTTTGAGATCAGCCACCAATTGAAGACCTCAGACTGTTAGCCAGTGAAGAAGATTACATCTCGGACTTATTGCAGTTGTGTCTCAGACCTAACCTGTGGAGAACTGAAGATATAAATCTCTGGTGGCTCAGGTAGTCTGCCTGTGGGAGCTCAGTTGTGAAGCTCAGAACCTTAGAACAGTCCTATACACCTTGGACCTGTGTTGTGAGGAGCTTGGACTATATTACAGTCACTTGGATCAGTGTGTGGAGAGGTATTTGAGGAGCTTGGATCTTGGACAAGACCTGCAAGAACAATGAAGTATTAAGGCTCGGATCAGGTACCTTGAAACTTGAATTGTGTCCTGTAGGTGAGCATCATTGAAGCATTTGTTGAAGCTATTTTGAGGTAATATAGATACATCCTTTAAGGCACTTGATGAAGCCTTGAAGAAGAATTTACAACAGTCTTGAGAAAGCCTCTCAAAGCCATTTTGAGAAGACCTTGGAGTATCATCCTAGAGCACATTGTGAAGCACTTGAAGAATTGATTGGTGCAGAACTTGAGCAACTTATTGAAGATACCTTGAACTATCAGCTGCTAAATTTCTTGAAGTAATTTGTTGGTTATTTTTTTCCCTTTAAGCTACAGGGCTTTCTTGTGTAACTTGAAGATATTTAGCAGCTGACATTTTTTTGTGGGATTTTGGAGGATTTTTAAGGTGTAGAAAAATGGCTAAGCTTGAAAGAATATTAGAGTTATTGAGAACTCTAATAATATCCACTGCTGACAGCGCAATCATAATCAATAAAGACATTATTGCTGACATTCAAAAATGTATACAAAATGCACAAGAAAAGATAGAGTTTTTGCAGCTTGAGACAAAGCTACAGCAGGAAGAATTACACAAGTGGAGTCATCATTCTGAACCTGTTTCTGTTCAGAAGATTGAAATAGACTCCCATAAACAACAAGTCAATAATGTTACTGTTCATTCAAATAAAGCAGCAGTTGTATATGCAGATGCAGAAACTCAGTATGCACTTCCTAAGCCCATCATCAGACCTTGGGAAAAACTTGTCCACAACAAGCACAGAACAGGTCTTGGATATGACAAGGACTTGCCCTTTCATATTCCAGACTACACCAAGCCCATTCAGTTTCAGAGTGTTGGATTCATTCATGACAGTTCACCTGCTCTTCATGACAGTTCAGCTTCAGCTGTTTCAGACTCTGCCCCTCTTCCACAGCAACAACAACAACAACAACAGATCGTTAAATGCCAACACTGTGACCGAGTTGGCCATTTGAAAGATCACTGTTTTGATCTTCATCCATGTAAGCACTGTCATAAAACCAGTCATTATTCACACAGATGCTTTAGAAACAAACGTCCTGCAAGAACAAAAATTCATCTTGGATGGATCGCTTCTTGGCAATGGGCATCAACAGCCAAGAAGATATTCCAAACACATGTCAGAACTTGTTCCAGAATATTGAACAGTCTTGCAGTTGCGTTTTCTCCATCTTCTCACCTTGTACCTGAGAGGGGGGGAAATGATGGTCATCTACAAGCTTCAAAGTCACATCAAGCGAGCCTGAGCCACAACCTGCCACACCAGTTTCAGAGTTGTAGCCAGAGACAAAGATGTCCCTGAGCATGCCTTCAGTTGGAAATCTGGGACACTTCCTCTAGCAGAAGACTTCAGCTTCTTGCCAGTTTTGGAAGAGTCCCAGGAACAAAATTGAGAACACTTCCTCTAGCAGAAGACACCAGCCTCTTGCCAGATTTGGAAGAGTTCCAGGAATTGCATTAAGCATTCCAGAGTTGTTGGTTATCCTTAAACCATCACAGGTTGAGACTTCCCTTTTCAGGTTGAAGTTTTACCTTTTATGCGGGGTGAGACCTCCCTTTTATGGTTGAGGGTTTCCCTCTTTAAAACAATAGGATCACTTCCTCTAGCAGAAAACTTCAGTTTCTTGCCAGTTTTGGAAGAGTTCCGGGAACTGCACTAAGCGTTCCAGTGTTGGTGGTCATCCTTAAACCACTGCCCTTTATGCCAACATTTCATAGGGCACATTCAGCCTAGTGTTGCCATGCATTTTTTTGCACATTTTGTATTACAGCTCTCTTCTTGGACTCATACATAACCCTTCGGATTAAGGGGGGGAATGTTGGACACCTAATCCTAAATGGGTTAGTGTGGAAGCTCAATAGACCAAAGCAGTCCAAGAGACCTTGGGATCTGAAACCCAAGAGTCAGATATTGTACTATAAATGTATATCTCATGTTAATAAAAATGTATTGCATGTTTTATCTTTCAAATCTCTCTTGTTGTCGAGGTGTGTTTAACAGTAAATATAATTTAAATAATAATATAAGAAAATTTATCAATTTGATTTTAATAAATATTATAATTTTCTATATGAATAAGTGTAACTCAAAATGTGAATTTGATGTTGTTGGAAATGTATATTATATAAAATCACTAAAGAGTTAATAAACATGATTCCCTCAATCATAATGATATCTATTAAAATCAAACTTATATTTATATGTGTGTGTGTGTGCAGTAATATTCACTTGTTCAGGTAAAAAAATTAGTGCAGAAGTTACAATTGAATATAGTTGTAATGGATGCAATGGTATATGTGGTTATAAATCTCTCTCAACATAAAATGTGATTGCACTCAATTATGTCCTTAGTCTACACAAGTGCGAAGTATATATAGAAATTTTTACTCCTTACTTAGGCTTGCAATATATATTTTTAAAATAATAAAAACATAAGTAAATCATAAATTTTAAAACATTATTTTACTTATTTGAATTTGAGTAATCTAGATTTAAATGTGTATGAAATTATTTTTAAAATAATAATATTATAAAATTTAGTTTAGTTTCGTTTAGTTTGTTGTTTTTATTTATTTATTTATTAAAAATTGATTTATTTTTATTAAAAATTTCTACATAAAAAAATTATAAAATGATTAAGTATAAAAATATGTTATATTTAAAATCAAAACTTCGCTTAAAGACAAGTATTGAGAGGCTTCATTTTTTTTAGATAATTATGATAGCTAGATCAAGCCTATAACTCAATTGAGCCTTAGTTTAACCATGTTAAGGGCTCAATCGAGGGTTTCTTAAATCCTCGACCGAGTTATTTGAAACTTGAATTTCAAATACTCAATCGAATTATTGAGGGCCTAAAATACAGAGTTTCAGTTCCTCTTATGCAGATTTCTTTGCAACACCATTTTGTACCCTAGCAGACTCCAAGAAAAATTTTCTCTTAAGTGGCGGAGTTGATCATGTTGGATTCGGGAAGGAACCCTCTATCCAATGGCATATGAGTTTGACATTTTCGAATTCATATGATATTTTTTCATCCAATTTCTTTTAAACATGATGCTTGAAACTTTTTTTAGTAGTTTCAAAGGGGCTGAACAAAAAATCAATAACATAAAATATACACAACGAAAAATTTTCAAAAAATACCACAAGTCCTCTTCAAAAGGGTACTCTTGGTTTTTCAATTTATTTAAAGAGTTGAAAAAAACTTACATAAACATGTGTTTCTAATGAAATATTACTTCGCCAACTCCGAAAAATAATAAAAAATATAATTCTAATATGAAAAACTTAGTTCTCTTTGTGTAGATCATGCTTATATATATATATATATATATATATATATATATATATATATATAGATATATATATATATATATATATATATATATATATATATATATATATATATATATATATATATATTAAATTACATATTTTAGACTAAGTTATGCTACTTGAACATGCACATACCTCTTAAGTTTTGCGAAAATTTGTAAGGACATATATTGCATTTAATGTAAAATTAATAGATTATATGACATTAAGTTTTTTTGCAAAAATTATCATTAGGAAAACAACATAATTCTTCACATATTATCTTTTTACTCTAAATCATAATTCCAATTCTTATATGAATTTTGAGGGCTGCAATTCGATAAAATAGGAAAAACTTGAAATTTCATCACCACATTTGGCCCAAAAGTGTAACCCATGTTCATGTTTTCACCTCATTATGAAATACTTCTTCTACTTCATAGGAGCCTATCAAGTGAGTGGTAAATTTTTCTTTGAAATATTTGAATTTGGAATCAAAGAGCAAAGCCTAATCACAAATTTTGAAGTCCTTTTCTTAATGAATTTGTACTATCATTTTGACCTTTGTTGTTGGATAATGAATTTATGCTAAAGTGCTTATTGTCTAGTTTCATCAAGCTGATTTAATTACATAATTATTTCTTTCTGAGCTTCACACAAGTATAACCCTAATATAATTTGAATGTTTGGACTTGGAATTTAGTGGGGAGAAGAATTTTCTTACCAAAAAACTAATTCACAAGGATTAAAAATGGTAGCACTTTTCCAAGTGGTTCTATATGCCCACAAATCTTTTGGAAGCATGTTTGCCTAGTCATTCCTATGCAGTTAGACTATCTTAGTCATGATTGCTTCTAGAATCTTATTAGTTGATTCAACTTGTGTATTATTTTGCGAGTGATAAGGAGTGGATTTTATATATCTGATCTTGTATTTATTCACTACATATTGTACTAACTTGGAGGTAAATTGTGCTCCTTGGTTAGTAACAATCTCTCTAGGAATTCCAAATCTGAAAAATAAATAAATAAATAATAATAAATAAAAATATATATCTTCAAAGAGTAAACTGGCTACTAATTGTTCAAAATCTCTGGTCAATATTTGGTAACATAGTTAGTAAATCACAGGATGCAGCTCTTTCCTTTGGACTTAGGGCTAATTGGTCCAACAAAATATAGAGCACATTTTTGAAATGGCTATAAAATAACTTGTGATTGCAAGGGCATTTCATCAGCTACTATTGGTCTACTAATCCTTTGACAACTATCACAACTTCGAACATATTGTCTTGTATCTTTGAAAAAGGATGGCCAATAATAGCCTTGATTAAGGATCTTATAGGTTATTCTTTTGTCTGCAAAATGCAAATCACAATGCCCATCATGACAAGCTTTAATAATATCAAACATTTTATCTTCTCTAACACATCGTCTAATAACAAAATTAGATCATGTGTAGCAAAGATTTCCATTAATCTAGCTATATCTTGCACTCTACTTGATTATTTTATTTTTCTCCTTTGAAGTAAAATGAGGCAATAATTTTCCTGAAGAAAGATAATTTTTCAAATTGAAAACCCCATGTTTTAATTGATATAGCAAATAAATGTTCATATGGAAAATCATCAAATAGTGGAAAAATCTCACCAGGGTTGTTCAAGTGATATAGAAAGTTTGTTACCTGATTTTCGCATTAGAGATGATCAATAATATTGATGTTGATTTCCTATAATACTAACAACCATCATGTAGTTATTCCATTAGTAATAGGTTTATTCATCAAATATTTAATAGCAAAGTGGTCCATGTGGATAAAGACTTCGTAACGTGTCATATAGTGTCAAAATTTATTTATTGCATGCACAACTGCTAACATTTCTTTCTAAATGACAATATAGTTTAGCTCGGTTGTGGCTAAATTTTTCCTTATAAAGTACACAAAATAGGTCTTAATATCTTATTTTTAACCTAATGATTCCCCTACTACAATATTAGATGAACCAATGAAAATATGGAATGGTAAGGACCAATTAGGTCCTCTTAAAAATGGTGCAATGGACATTTTTCTTTCATGGTTTCAAAAGCAATTTGATAATTGGCATTCCAATAAAATTTGATGTCTTAGACAAGTAGTTTAAACATAGGCAGGGTTATTTTACTAAAATTTTCAACAAAACTATGGTAATAGCTTGCACAACCCAAAAACTCTAGACTTCTCATTTACTTGATGGACTAGGAAAATTAATAAAAATTTCAATCTTGGTTGGGTCTATAAACATTCCTACAACATAAACATGATGTCCCAAAATAATTCCTTCTACTAGTGACATACAAAAAAAATCATTCCTGGGGGCCAAATTAGTTTCTATACATATTTTCAAAACATTTTCAAGATTGATTAAAGATTCTTCAAAAGTATCACCATATACAAAGAAATTTTCCATATAAACTTCAAGGTATTCATGAATTAGATAAGAAAATATGGCCAAAAATACTCTTTGGAATGTGGTTGGTGCATTACATGGGCCAAAGGGTAATACCTTATAGGCATATGTTCCCTAAGGACATGTGAAAGTAGTTTTTTCTTGGTCCTCTACAACTATCTTTATTTGATTATAGCCACTAAATCCATCTAGAAAAGAGAAATATTTATTTCTTGCCAAGGTATCTATAACTTGATCTATGAATGGCAAAAAAAAATTATCCTTAAGAGTGGCTTTATTCAATTCTCTGTAATCTACACATACTCGTCATTTTCCATTTTTATTAGGCACTACAACTAAGGGAGAAACCCATTGACTACCAAAGATAGGGTAGATAAAATCTACCTTTAGTAATTTATGAAGTTCTTCATTTACTATATCTTTCAACATTAGATTCATCCGTCATTGAGGCTTCCTTATAGGTCTAGCATTTTCTTCCAAATAGATATGATGCATACATGTACTAGGGTGAATACTATCATATTTATGTAATCCTAAGCAAATGATTTGGAATACTTCTTTATTACTTGAATTAATTGATTTTCTTGAGATGCTTCTAGTGTGGAAGTGTTGTTTATAGTTTTCCATGGTTCAAGTTCAATAGTTTTAGAATTTGAATTTACCATTGAATTTATAGGAAAATTTTGTTGAATTTTATTTTTTAAATCATTTATTGTGTAATTTCCTTGAAGAATATTGTTTTAAAAGATTATTTGTTGTAGCATATTGTTTTTTTCTTAATTGTTCTACAACATCAAGATTATAAATGAAGTAAAATAACATATTTTCATTTGATTCATCCCCAAAAGCAATAGCTTGATTAATAGTGAATACTAGTTGGATCATTTTTTCTTCTAAACCTGTTTCTTCAAGCCATGACAATTTTTCTAATTCATTCAAAGTTTTAATTAGGGGATATAATCTTATTTGCTTACTTTCATTCCCTTTATATACCATCATTTGTCTTGATCTATATTTGATGAATGCATCAGTTGTAGCTAGCCATGGTCTATTAAATCCAAGGAGACTATTAAATCCTCTATTACACCTTCTCGTTTGAATCCTTATCTATCATCCACTTCAATTATTGTAGGTGTTGGTTGAAGATTGTGTAGATTCAAACTTTGCATTGTGTCCATTGTCATAACATTGATTGTTGCACCTAAATCAATTAAAGTATTTGGAATTAATAAATTGTCAATTGTAATAGTAACCACTAGGATTCCTAGATCCATATATTTTTCAGTTTCAATTGACTTTAACATTAGGCTAGCTAAATGAGCAATGACATGTATTGTAGCCAAATATTTCTTTCTTTTCTTAGATATGAAACAAGATTTCTTAATTTTTTTAGCATAAATTGAAATTTCTTTTATAGCTTGCAATAAAGGAATTTTAACAAATAAATTCTTCAATTGATCTAAGAAATCATGCTCAATAGGAACCATTGATTTTTCTACAACTAACCTCTCTAAAGGGAGGTACTTTAGTAGTTAAATATGGATTATGATGAGCTTTTGTACTTTTAGATGTTTTTGTGATTGTTGGTGTGCCATTTTTTCTTGGAATTTCTTCAATCTCTTCTTGTTCTTCAATAATTATAGGAGATTCTTTTTGCAATACCTTTCTTGACCTTAAGTGAATATTATCAATAGAAATAATTAGATATGTGGGAAGTGCTTCTTTTGAAATATATACAAGTTTATCCACTTTTACATTAGTAGTTTCCACTAGTTGGGTTGGTAATTAAGTATGTCTAGGCTAAGGTTAATTAGAGAGAAGTTAAAGTTGATGAGAGTGTGTTATCTGTGGTACTGGAAGTTGTTACTAAACATTCTAAGATGGTTCAAATTGTTGAAATGGTGGTTGTTGTTGGAATGGTGATTTGAAATATGGTGGTTAAGGTTGTTGAAAAGGTTGTTAGTATGGTTGTTAATATGGCCACTGGTATGGGGGTTGGTATTCATTGGACACCTAATCCATTAGGGTTGGTGTGGAGGAATGCCAATAGCCATAAAATTCCAAGAGACCTCTTGGAATATGAAACCAAGGGTCATGTTGTCCTTTGCTGACAATTCCTGGCTAAAGAATTATTTCAAAGCATCTATGATGTCTAATGTGCCATTTAAAATGGTTGGTTCAAGGATAAAACCCTTGCTTAAATAATAATCCTTAGCCTTGTAAAGATTAATCAAAGTGTTGATTTCCAAAAGTAACAACCTACACTATCCTAAATGCGCTGATAGAAGAAAATAAGAAACATCGTATGTTAGTATGAAAATTCTTAGTATGTGTACCCAAAATGCTTCACTTTAGTCGTTGGTGACAATTGGCCCTAACAACAGAATATGGTTGTCTATGCTTTAAACCCACGATAAAAAATGAAGAAAAACCCTACAACACAACATATATTGAAAACCAAAACATATAACAACAAGAAATTAAAGTGTAATAACCCAATGGAGGACTTAATCAAATAATAATTTTATTAAAACACCTAGTGAAGAGAAATTACAACATGGGTATGTAATTCCCCCTCCATGGGATGGGTCATTTTCTTGTCCATGTGCTTCAGTTGTGTGCTTCTCTCTCAACTTGCAATGGGGAAAAAAATGGCTTGAACTCAAGTGGGAGCTCAAATGTAATGAGATGATAGTGGTGACGATGAAAATGATATAAAATAATAAAATATCATTGACTAAATCAAAATCGAGTCATTGAGAATACTTTATTATATTTTTTAGAGGAAAAATATATTCAAAATGGTCAAACATGTTTATTTAGAAAGTGGTTGAAGTAATTAACAAATAAAAATGATTTATTAATCACTTTGTGAGAATTAATGAAAATATAAATTTAAAATAATTATTAAATAATGATTTAACAATTATCTCAAAAGGAATAGGGAATAAATAAGGAATAATAAATAAAAAGAAATTTATTTAATTATTCCAAGGTGACTAAGTCAAAAGTGAAAGGAAATAATTATCAAATAATGATTTAATAATTATGTCTAGAGAATATTAAATAAATAATGATTATTTAATTATTGTCATGGGGTTTTTTGGATTTTAATGGAAAATCATTTAGAAAAATGGTTTACTACATTATTTTCTATGGTGAAAGTGGGATTTACTATGGTAAAAATGATCCTACATGGTGTGTTTCGATCAACCTAGTAAGAAATGGCTAGTTGATCATTTTTTGGGTGATAACAGATTTTCCCCAACGTAAGAGTGCTAGGAGCAAATCATATGATCGAAATACATTGTAGGTTAAACTTTCACGGGACACTAAAGGGGAGTCATAGAGAGAGAGAGAAAGAGAGGAAAGGAAGGACTGAGAATGGAGGGGGTGAGACCTACTTAGCTAATAGAAGTCTCATTTTATTGGTAAGTACATAATCTCAAATGAGGCAAGGGAGGCATACCCATACCCATTGAGATAGTTGAGTAAAAGTAATAATGACGCACCCAACAATGTGGTTCTGAACAAAAAAATACATGATACATGATATGTTGGCGTTAATGTTCCAAAAAATGAATCAATGATACAATGAGACTCATATACATAATGAACCTGGAAAATAGAGGCCAAGGCTGGATACAATAGTCTTTTTTGATATGAGTACATGAGATGTAATGCCCCTCGATCTAACATGGTGAGGAATGATCACAACCAAATAAGCCTTGTTGAACAAGAAAGGGCTTTGAAGGTATGAATGGATCATCTGAAGGAGATATGCATGTTGTGGGTGTTGCAAGCAGCGGAAACCGAGCCAGTCAAATATACAAAATTGCATCAGAGGCGAGATCATAATATGTTGTCATCTGAGCATGTGGGGAGCTACCTGAAGGGCCCTCCCTCATGAGGTCTTGAACATCTCACACACACCTAGGAAATTTTGGTACAATCTACTGGATCACTGGACCTTCCAATGTACAATTTTCAATTGTGCAATAATGAGTTGAAGTCGAGCACGTGAGAACCAACCAAGGCAAATGGAAATGATGATTCCCTTTGATTGATTCAAGGCACCAAACAATGATGAAAGTTCGAACTAATATACACTGCCCTCTAGACCACTCTTTTGGAATAGATGTGTTGAAGTTGACAGAAGAGGGTCCGCCAGAGTTGAAGCAATGATGATTATTCAACAAAGGCAAGGCGGGTAGAATAATGTGATTGAGAGACTAACACCAAGAATGATGATGGAGGGAAAATATGAGTGGTGGACCGATGAATTCCCTTGTCAGACTATATTATGCATGGTTGACCTGGCAATGAATGACTCAATTCTGGAGGGGATTGTCGATTACTCATATGGAGGCTTTTCAAAGACATATTAGTATAGCTGGAGGGAAAATATAAGTGAAATGGGATGAATGTGACGCAACAATGGATGATGGACTATAACAGGACTCAATGGGACTCTGAACAAACTCCATGGGTGCAAGGGTGACTCATCTCTGATGCTATAAACAAGGGTCGCTTGATGATGTTGCCACGTGGGAGAGGCCCAAATGGGATCATAAAAAAATGAGTAAATAATGGTTACTCATGACGAAACTTGACACATAAGTCAAAAAGTGCAAAGATAGAGTGGTATCAGAGTACATGCGACTCATATGAAGAGATTCGGTTTTGAGAGTTGGAAAAGTGAGACCTCGTGGATAAAATGGCTTCCTGGTGAAGTTTCAAATTACCAAAATCAAAGAAAGACCCCTTATAGAGCTCGATGAGATATTTCCAGCATTTTTGACAATTTTTCAATCTGAGATACGGTTTTAAAATTTGCAACTTTCAGGTAAGTGGCCTTACTTGTCTTAAATGGCCTTAATGCTTCTTGGAAGGATGACTCTTGGTGAAGAATCAAGGTAAGAAATGAATACAGGAATGAACTAGTAACGAAGGGCTAGGATCGTCCCCACCCATCAAGTCAAACATGGGGACCGAGTGGTAAGTGTGGTATCACATAGAGTAGAATATTTGAAGATATGGTATCAAGCATCTACAATATGCGATGTGTATATGACCTGTCGAAGAGGTCAGTCAAACAAACTATCCAAGGAATGGTAGGATAATTGACCATACCTAGATTGTTGGGGTCTAGGCCGAGACTGATGATAATCAGGTGAGAAGGTGGTCAGTGACCATCATGCCCCCAAGCATGAGAAATCCCCCCCCCCCCAAGCATACGATGATGGAGGGGACTTATCGAGTATGTAAAGGTGGGAATGTTGTTCCTAGATAGATAATTTTGTACAGTGCCATTATGTTCCAAGTTCTCAAAGAATAGATTCAAGCATCGGGCCCTATTGGCACAAGATCCTCCAGAGGATGATGAGGAGATGTAGTCGCATATGTGTCCCCCACTTTTGGATGGATGGTTGTAGCATGCTATGGATATGTTGTATGTATTTATAATAATGGATTCCAAACACTTGTATGGAGGATGGTATATAATATGGTTATGTGCTTTGTGGTGCCACTGCCATTTATTGTTTATGGATGCCTTCTTATAGGAAGACTAGATTATGGATGCAATAATAAAAAGGAAATGGTGGATTACCAATCCCGTTTGGAACTACATATATGAGTCAAATGGACTTAATTTTTGGGTTCACATACATGGTTTCACCATACCAAAGAGTGGCTTTGAATATAATGAACGGATGCTCACCTAGACAACACAGGGGTTGAACAAAAACAATGTCTAAGGGACTTGGTTGTTGATGGATGATGGAGGGATGATTAAGTGGATCATCTCCATGGTGATCTAGAGTGATATATGAATCTATAGGATATTCAGCATGGGGAACAAGGATGGAACTAGAGTCGATGCTAGCATATACACTAGGAGGGTTGGGGAGAATTGCTTCTCCTTGACCCTCAAAAATGGATTCCCCCTTACCCAAACATTGGGTGGAAATGTAATGGCCACAAGGTGGATGTGGTTTGAATTCTTTGGTTCGATGTAAGGGGTGGTTGAACCAATCATCATCATGGCAGACAAGGTTCACATGCACATCATCAAAAAAGGTTGGATGGATGACTAGTAGATGTGACACCTACCGATGTTGAGACCAAAGTGTCGTCTGAAGAAGGTTCGAAAGCAACAAAGTAGGGAACTCCTAAAAGATTTCGAATATATTGATCCCATGGATGATGACAGGTAGAGAATAGGGGCAGAAGTATCTGTCATCTTGACATTAGGAGGAGGAATCACAATGGTGGGTTGAGAAACCTCCTATACTAGCGATACATTTGGGCTAAGACTCACAGGTAGAGGGGAAGTGGAATCACTACGAGTGACGTCTAACTCAAAAATAACTTGAAATGTATCATGAAAATGTTCGAGATAGGGAAAATGATGGGAATAATGTCCATACTTATCACATAAAGCACAAGGGTGATTCGCTTGTAAGGTTTTTTCCTTCTTGGCGAACTCATGTAAGGTAACATGGACGTCATTAATGTTAGGTCCATGAAAAGTATCAGAGACTACATTATCAATATGAAGGAGTTCAGGAAAATCATTGGTAACATGCCCAACAACATCACACAAATCACATGGAAGAGAAGGCTTTGGAGGTTTAGGAGGAGTGGGAGTTGCTAGGGGTGCCTTGTCTTTGTTTCACTTTTTCTAAGTTTTTTCCCCCTCACCAGATTTTTTTACAACATGAGTGTCTTCTTGTTTGAGGTTGTTGTGGCAATGAAGTAAAGGAAGGGGAGGGAACAACATGTTGAACAAGAGTAAAAGTTTTATAAGGGTTATGTTGGTTGGGGGCAGGTTTTGCAAGAGGATCAATGTACCAAACTAGGATCCCCAAAGCGATGTTAGGTAGACTCAACATAGCCATGACAGGGGTAGAAAATATTCCTGGTGGCACGATTAAGAAAGGTATCTGACTGGAGGGGTGATGACCTTGGGAGAATTCTCTTAGGTGGTTGAATCCTGGAGGCACAGTTCTTGGTTGGAAAGGACCGGGAGAGATATTAGTGAGAGGAAACTGGCTTGGAGGAATTGTACCTAAAGGATGAGTTGAGTCTGGAGTAGGGGGTTGTAGAGGAGCTTATTGTTGGGAAGATGTGCCACACTAATTTTGTGTGACCTTTGAGACTTGAAGCATGCAAACACTTGAAGATCTAGGCTCAGAAGGAGTAGGAGGTGGGCCATATAAATCCCCAAGGAGTTTGGAATCCTTATAAAGTCCAATGGAAACATCAGTAAAGGAGGAAGTGGTATGATTGCCATTCGTTGATAAAATAGTGGTATAAGGAGAGGTCTGAGACTTACGCTCATAGTAATTCAACTGATCGATAGTGACGATATTTCCATTATGAGGGAAGCACATCTTGTGAAAGACCAATGATGTGACAGGTGACATGGCATATGTGTAACTACAACCTAACAATATGTTATAATCTAAAGGGACATCAATGACTTCGATATCAGCCAAGACCATCTTTCCAACAACAGTGATGATGCAGTTGCGATATAAAATGAGGGGCTGCAAGGGGTGATCATCCCAAGCATGAAGAGTGATAGTGGATGGTGACATGTCAGGGGAACTAAGTTGCTTCAAAAAACTAGCAACCATCACATGGGTGGAGGTGCCTTTGTCTATTATACACCTATAGACAGTGGCATTTTTTATGGAGACTAATATCTGAAAAGTGACGGATGAAGGAAGGGGGGGATGTTCCACTTTATCAACATGAAAGGTAATCAAAAAATTGTCAAAAGGACCCACAACACCCAGAGTAGAAAGTAGAGATTTCCATTGGGATGGGCACGTCTAGAGGAATTCTAGTGTTGACATGGCAGCAAGAGACTGTGCCAAGTCATCTACTATACAATAGGTATGGATGACTTTATAAGAAGAAACATTTTGATGCAATGGACCTTTGGTGATATTAGGATGAACCTCCATCTTCGGCTGAGGGATTTGTAAGGTACCATTTGGTGATGATAGGGGCTCAATCGAACTTTTGGGTTGGGATTCAGTCATTGAGTTATTAGGAGTATTTTCATATTGGAGCAGTCGATTATGGAGGTTGATTAATTAAAAATCCATCATGAGGATTTGGTAATTATTTTTTCCAGATTGTGAAGGTTGAGGGGTTGCAGTACTCTATGTGGGTTGGGCAGCCACATATCCTTGATGAGGAAAAGAATTGGTAATTTATGTCAGTTGTGATGAAGCAGGAGGGGGAGGAGGTGGAGAATTGGGTTAAGATCCCCTAGAGGCATCTGCTTGAGCTTCCCATACCTCACGCATAACAAGCACAAAAGTTTTATTGGTTCTAAGAGCCTTTTATACTTGGGTTTTCTGCCCTATTTCTAGGATGCAGGATTAGGTTGGTCATCCTTACAGGAAATAGGTTGTCAATCTTGATTTCCTTGGCTACTTTGAGGTTGTTGATTCTGGTTACCCTTATCCTTATTCCTTCTCCTAGTGTTAGGGGGATTGGTAGTACTCTGTTGAGAATACAATTGATTATGCAGTTATGGTTGCTATTGTGGTGAAGGAGGTGGAGGCATGGGAGGTTGAGGTGTTGGTGTTGGTGGGGTTGTAGTGTTAGGTGATGCATAAGGATAGTAAGGATTTGCGACAACATTTGGATAACCAGGTTTAGAAATAACTGGCCCTAGCATCAACTGATGTGGATGGGGATATGCACATGGCGTGCTTGTACCTTGGTAAGAGGTGACACACGAAGGATCAAGAGGGGGATAAGTGTAAGCAGAAATATTCCCCCCTTGGGTTGGCCATAACTCATGGGAGGTTGAGGATATGGTGGTGGTTGATGGTAGGAAAGAGAACCAATGATACCGTCAGCGGCATGAGATGCCCCCAGTACATTAGCAACATTGGGCTGAGGAAGATCAGGGAGGACAATATAAACATAACCTGACTAGGCATATATCAGGTCATATTTTAAGGCTATGTTGAGAGCTTCTTCCTTAGTCTTATGGAAGTGAGAGGAGACATATTTACCTACGGGTTCCAAAAGAGTTCTTAAAACCAATCCATATATACATGGTCTTAAAACTCAAGGACTCTAAACATGCTCCTTTGTCTACGCCATTCTTGAACATGGTCAGAAAGGCGAGTGGAAGACGTTTGACGAAAAGAGATCAAGGTTTCAATACTTGTGTTGCATCGGAGAGGTAACTGGAAATATGAAATAAAAATATTTGGTAAGAGTCACAAAGTTAGAATGGGATCCATGCAGTTGTTCCACATACCATTTGGCAGTAGCTCCAGTTAGGGTGCATTGCAAGAGACGAAGAAGAATCAATTCTTTGGTAATGGAATTTGATGAACACCACATGTGGAAAGAGTGAACATGATTGGTGGGGTCTTCTCTAGGATTACCTTCAAACTTAGGAATGTCTAAGGGGAGTTTGGTGGGCATGGGAGGCCAACATTGGTCATGGAGAAGGGGATCGTTGATAATCTGGCTTAAATTATGGAGGCTCAAATCAACCATATAGGGAAGAAAGGGTGGATTAGAGGACATACCTAAAGAGGCTTTTCTTGTGGGGTTACATTGATTAGGACCTTGGTTACCACCTGGGTTAACACCACCCATTTCAATGCCTAACATGGTGGTGATGCAGGATTGGGAAGATGTGTAATTAGAGGGAGAGCTGGAAGAATAAGAAGAACTGGAGTCATTATGGGGACTCAATGGAGGACTAGGAGGGTGTGTTATGCAACCAGCTCACAAAATAGAAGAAAATATAGATCAACGACTTTAGAAATAACCTCTTCGCATGGGAAACCTCCTTTACATCACATAAATGAACAATTCTTGGATGATACAAATGATAATACCTCCTTAGTATATATAGGAGTCTAAGGGGTCACAATATAATCAGAGCCTACATAAAAATAATAATGGAAGGGAACAAAAACAACAACAATAGTGGGCTTCTATGGGGCACAACAATAACAATAGGGGGCTACACTAACAATAACAATAAGGGGGATACATTGGTATTATAGGGACCTTACATTCCCCTCTCCTTCAAAAAAGTGGTGTCCTCAATGCTTGAGTAGTTATGGATGATTCTATATAAAATTCCCATCCTCCCATGTGGAATCTTTAGGGGGTAAGTTCTTCCACTTAATGAGATACTCTGAAATTAGTTGATTCTATAGTTGTCGGGTTCTAGTTTCCATAATTGTTTTAGATTCAAATATGTTTTTTCCTTCTTCGTCAAGTTCTGGCAACATTGTTGAAACTAGGATCTTGTCACTGATAACCTTCTTTAATCATGAAACATGGAAAACTAGGTGTACTCAGGAAGATGTAGGCAACTCCAATTTATATGCCATAGTACTAATATTTTACAACACCTTGTAAGGACCATAGTACTTGGGTGATAATTTATTATCCTTCTTAGCTTGCTTGAGAGACATTTGTTTGTATTATTGTAGCCGTAAAAATACTCAGTCACCTACATCAAAAATTATTTCATTGTGATTTGATTTTCCTATTGTTTCATTCGATCTTGCGCCAGAGTGAGGTTATCCTTTAAGAGGATGAGAACTTGTTGTTGATGCTCGATGTGGTCTTCCACTACTTGAACCTTATAATTTTCTCTTAAATATTATGTGATGGATGGTGGATGATATCCATAAAGTGACATAAATGGGGTCATTTTTGTTGCAATATGGAAGGAAGTGTTATACCACCATTCAGCTAGAGGTAACCACTTGACCCGTTGTGTTTTTTTATTAGATACAAGGCAACGAAGATATCCTTCCAAACATTTTTTCACTATCTCATTTTTCCTATTAGATTGAGGATGATAATATGAAATATGATTTAATTGAGTACCAAGACAAGAAAATAATTTTGTCCAAAAATTTCGAGTGAAAATGGGATCTCTAAAAACCATGCGTAAGATGGTGGGACTTCTAACTGAATAGACACCAAAATGTTGTAGTACTACGAGTTGTGAGTCAATTTTGACAACTAAATGGTGGATACCATGTGCAATAGCATCAGATACTAGCTCAACTACCGCGCTATACTCAGCGATGTTGTTGGTGGAGCAACCAATATAAATCCATTGCAGACTCACTAACTCTCCATTTGGATAAAATATAGCCCATGTTGCGGAAGATAGGTTTCGAGTACTACAACTAGCACCATCAACATAAACGATAAAAGTTTTAAGAGATACTGACATTTGCAAACCAAATGTAAAAGGGAATCGAAAAAAACCATGTAAACTTTGAAAAGACACACTACAAACACACTCAACATACCTATAGATAGTATGTACACAGTGAAAATTACACTTGAGATCAAGCATAGTATTTTTTACGGTACAATCCATTTCTAGGCTACGCCAAGGGAACTCCATCAAAATATAGTAACTCGTAGGCCACTTTTGCAAGGACTCACTTGACAATGTATGGACCTAACCACATGGGTTGAAACTTCCCTGAACCAAACTTATCAGAGTTCTATTCATATAGCAGGACAAGGTCTCCTTCTAAGAGGACATGAGGCTTGACACTCTTTTCATACGACGCCTTGATGTGTCTTTTATGAGCTTCATTAGCTATAGCAACATCGCATTGGGTTTCATATAAATGAGTCAGATGTAAAAGAGGTTTCTCCTCTATGGAAGTGGCAGGAAGAAGTTCGATAGCTAGTTTCAATGATGGAATTTCACATTCAATTGGGAGGATAACTTCCAGACCATACACCAGCTGAAAGGGTGTGAATCCAGTAGTCATCTTGACTGAGGTTTGGTATGACCACAAAGCAGTGTAAATGAGGAAATGCTAGTCTAATTTGTGGACCCATACCATGCATTGAAGCATTGCCTTAAGAGCTTTATTGATGGCCTCAGCTTGTCCATTAGCCCGAGGATAGTATGGAGTGGAACTTTCATGGGAAAGTCCCAGCTTAGCAGTTAGTTCAGTCATCATATGATTCCAGAAATGTTTTTCGTGATCCGTAACTATTTCTTGTGGAACACAAAACCGTTCGATGACGTGGTTGAAAAAGAAATATGCAGTCGTTTTGCTAGTGATGTTAAATGTAGGCATCACCTCAACCCTCTTAGTAAAGTAGTCAACTGCAACAATAATATAACCATTCCTCCCATTTGAGTGAGGGTTACATGTCATGAAGTTGATACCCCATTTCGCAAAGGGATCAATAGCGATAAACGGATGCAACAAAGCGGGTGGAGCACGAGTCTTACGATCATATATATGGAACACATGACACTTCTGGACAGCAAGGATGCAGTCTCGAAAGATGGTAGGCCAGAAGTAACCAGCACCTAAAAAAAGTGGGTGGTAGCATAACCAGATAAATGTCCGCCACATGCCCCTGAGTGGCATTTATTTAAGACTTTCGTAGCCTCCTCAAGTATGAAGCACCTTCGTAAGATCATATCGATACCATGATGGTAAAGGGTGTCGTCAATAATGATGTAATTTCAGGCTTGGTAACAAATACATCGTTGCTCCAAGCAAGAGGTATTAGACCAAAAAGTATGGGTCTAGAGATAAATCATGAAATATCCATACCGTGGGTCAGATGACGAGATCAGAAACAATGACTCATCAGGGAGAGAATCTTAAGATATAGATTACAAATTATGGGAAGGGAGATCACACATTAGTTCAGCGAAAACTAGGGATTTCTTCAATTTGGATTTGATGAACTCTAGGTCGAATTCTTGTAAGATGACAATCCATTTCAATTAATTTCCCCCCAACAATTGACATGACAAAATATATGTCATATGGTTGCAATTTGAAATGACCATAGTTTTCCGAAGCAAGATGTAAAGGCGAAATATTTGGACGGCTTGAAAGGTCGCCAAAGTCAACTTTTCTATGTGGGAATATCAGATCTCGATATTGTTAAGATTCTAAATCAAATAGTATATGGGATGTTCAATCCCTAAATCATGTTCTTGGATCAATACCATTGCTATAGTCGAAATGGAAGAAACAATATACAGGAAGTAATCATGTTGATAGTCAAGGGGATATAGAAGAGATACACGAACTAATACATCTTTCAGAGCATCGAACGCTTTATGAGATGCATCATCCCAATGGAAGAGAGTCCCTTTTTTCAGCAAGCAAGTGAATCCTTTGGTCAATTCAGCATAATTAGGGACGAATCTTCGTAGGAAGTTAGATTTCCCTTGAATTCGTTGAAGCTGAATAAGTGAAGAAGGTGCATAGAAATCAACAATTGCCTATAATTTCAATGGATCGATATTAATTCCTTGTTTCGATATGAAAAAACCTAGAAGTCAAACAAAACTGACACAAAGCCCGAAGTTACATCGAGTGATCAACCCAATGTTTAAGTGAGCAAGGAGGTCATCTAAAAATGGTTGAATGATGTGTTTGATATCATGAAAAGCGTAATCCATGGCATGTTGAAATGTCACCCCATAATTCTTTAACTTGAACGAGAGTTTGTTATAGGCAAAAGTTCCCCAGGGACAAATAAAGGAATTTTTAGGTTGGTCCACTCGGAGAATGTTGATTTGATTATAGCCCAAAAATCCATTGATAAATGAATAAATTTCACAGGCAGTGCAATCGTCAACAATCTGGTCAATAAAGAGGGTGGAATAATTGTCCTTCGAACATGCACAGTTCACATCCCAATAATCGTTGTACACACGAATAATTCCTTATTTCTTCATGACAAGAACTACATTTAACACCCAAGCAATTAAAGGAATGGGTTATATGAAACTAGCTCGAATACTTTTTTCAACTTCATTTTTAATACCAATAGCCTTCCTAGGACGGACCGGACGGAGGCACTGCCATAATGGTTTGGCATCATGATGTATCTTAATTTCATGTACAACTATATTTGGGTCAATACCTGACATATCCTTGTAGGTCCATGCAAAGACATCTCGAAACTCATGAAAAAGGACTCGATAAGTCTCGATCTCGAATAGAGAACAAGATGTTCCAATGTGTAGATTTTCAACAACACCTGGCTTGATGGAAATTTCAAGAGGTATTGTCTCTTCGATATTCTAAAGGTTGTTTTCTGAATCAACCTCATGAATAGACACAGAATTCGTAAAAAGTTTGACAACATTAGGCGAGTATAAATCACTGAGGCTATCCTCAATGGAATTAGTATGATGGTGATGTTCATCCCATGGTGCAAGAGGCTCTAATTCCAAATGTTATGCAACCAGCTCGTATACAAAATGTTATGGCTTTTCTCTCATAAACAACTTGTCACTTGGTCAATTTTTACGGAGGAAATGATAGAACATTGTGAGGATACAACGAGAAACACCTTCTTTAGCCAATTGATAAATCTCAAACAAAAGGTTTCAATGGTGAAGCACATTGAGGACTTCCACAAATTGAATATAAGGGTAAATGATATTCTAGAGGAGAATAGGATTGATGTCTTCATAGAGACTTTAAAGGATAACATCCAGCATGAGGTTCACCTTTGGGAACTTGATTCATTGGAGAAGGAATTGAGGTTGGAAAGAAAAATTGAAAGCAAAATTATGGAAACAAGAAATCCTACCACTCACAAATATAAATATGGAAGTGTTGTTTCTCCTAGCCTTCCACAACCTACAAGGTTGACAACACAACAATTGGAAGAAAAAATAGAAAAAGGGCTTTATTATAGTTGGGATAACAAATACACTAAAGGTTATAAGTGTGTTTAGAAGAAATTAATTTACATAGATTGCGAAGAAGAGGAAGAAAAGGAACAAGAAATGTCAAAAGAAGATGATATACACCAGGAACCAACCCCAGAGAAAGAAGAAATGAATATGGCCATATCTTGTAATGCATTGGCAAGAAGTACCACTCCTCAAACTCTCAAGATAGAAGGACAAATCAAGAAGAAAAAGGTAATAGCGTTGATTGATTCGGGTAGTACCCATAATTTTATTCATTGTAAGATAGACAAGGAATTGAATTTCTTCTTATATCGAACACCAAAGTGTCAGGTGATGGTTGCAAATGGAGGAACCATAAATTTCTCTAGAAAGTGCCATAATATCAAGTTATCCATGGGAGAATATGTATTGAATAGTCCAATTATTTCCATTCCAATGGGTGGTTTTGATGTTGTACTAGGAGTCCAATGGTTACAATCTTTGGGTACGATAGATTTTAATTTTCAAGAACTTTTCTTGAAAAAAATTTGGGAAGGAAAGGAAGTTGAATTAAGTGGTATTGCAGGGAAACCAGGAAAGATAATCATCTCTAATGGCATGAAAAAGATTCTAAATAAAAAACAACGGGGTGTAATTTCCCAATTATGTTCACTAGAGGTTCAAACATCCAAATCATCTATTTCTCCAAATCTCCAAAAAGTCTTGGAATCAACACCAAGTTCTCCAAGTCTTAAAGGATAAACTCACTTTGGTGCAGAATAGAATGAAACAACATGCAAATCAACATCACATTGAAAGAAGTTTTGATGTAAGTGACTGTGTATTTTTATGGCTACAAGCATACAAAAAAATGTCCCTCAAGCAAGCTAAGAATGATAATAAATTATCACCAAAGTATTATGGTCCTTACAAGGTGTTGCAAAAGATTGGTACTATGGCATACAAATTGGGGCTTCCTGCATCTTCTTGAGTACACCCAGTTTTCCATGTTTCATAATTAAATAAGGTTCTAGGTGACAAGCTCCCAGCTCAAACAATATTTCCAGAACTCAGAAAGGAATGAAAAATCATATTGGAACCTGAAGCAGTCACAGAAACAAGAACTTGACAGCTACGAAATCGATCAATTTCAGAGTATCTCATCAAGTGGAAGAACATACCCGTTAAATATTCCACATGGGAGGATGAGAATTTTATACAGACACATCCATAACTACTCAAGTGTTGAGGACAACACTTTTTTGAAGTAGAAGGGTATGTTAGGTCCCTATAATACTAGTGTATTATCTCATTGTTATGATCAGTGTAGCCCCCTTATTGATATTGTTGTGCCCATGTAGTCTCTATATTATTTGTATTGTGCCCCATAGAATCCCACTATTGTTATTGTTGTTCCCTTACATTATTATTGTTATGTCTGCTCTGATTATATTGTGACCCCTTAGACTCCTATATATAGAAATGAGGTTTTTTCATTTGAATCATCCAAGAATCGTTCATTTGTGTAATGTAAAGGAGGTTGCCCCCTTGAAGAGGCTAATTTTGAATTCATTGATCTATCTCTTCTTCTATTTTCTGAGTTGGTTGCATAACATAAACCCACATACGTCCTAATAGAATATTTTAATTGAGAGGTCTGTCAATAACTTTGAATTCTATGGACACAATTTTTCCCCATAATTCAACTTGTAGGGAGCTAAAAATCCCACAAGGTTTATATGTTCTCTCATCAAAGGCTTTCAATGTAGTAGGTGACTGACTTAGTTGAGGAGAACCAATCGCCTTCCAACAAGACATGGACATAATGCAAGTTGAGGCTTCCTCATCCATGATAGAATGGTGAATGTTCTTACCACAAACAATGACTTGGATTATAAAAGATAATTGAGCCGAAATTCGAGGGGTATAGTTTTCATGAGAGAAAACAACAAGGTTGGAATCTGATGGATCCACACATCTGATAGTTGAAAATAAAGCCCTCTTTTGGGTAGTTCTGCAACACCTAAAGAGTCGACATAGTCAATGGAGACTGAGCTAAGTCTTCAAATACGTTATAAATCTAAGCAACTCTTGCACAAGGGTTGAAATCTTACTTATTAATAACGCCCTCTGGAGGTTTAATAGTCAATTTTCTAGGAATCAACAATAGAGCGGGTTCTAACACGGATGGTGTCAAATTGGCGGTTTGATTAGTAGCATGAACATTCGGTACATCGCATTACCATAATCTATGTTCCGAGTTTCTACCAAAATATTTTATCTCAGCTTTGAAGAGGAAAGCATAAAAACCGTGTTAGAGGAAGATGGGTCCTGAGCAACCATATAATGAGTCTCTTGATTAGGAAACAGGCCAGTCAACACCATATGAGAAGTGGAGGACTTAATAAATTGATTCACTTTAGCATGGTGAGGACAATCATGTGTAAATTTCTCCTCGTTGCAAATCAAGCAAGGATATCGAGGCTTCCATTTCTCATCAGAAGACTGATTTATTTGTTTATCCTATGGAGAGGGATCTTTCTTTTTATTACCTTTTCCTTTCTTCTTACTTCCAGGTTTCTATTG
Source organism: Pinus tabuliformis (assembly GCA_031772625.1). Taxonomy (NCBI): domain Eukaryota; kingdom Viridiplantae; phylum Streptophyta; class Pinopsida; order Pinales; family Pinaceae; genus Pinus; species Pinus tabuliformis. The sequence goes on along the minus strand of CM062820.1, from coordinate 555,314,012 downwards.
AGACTTTCCTTTATCAGATGAAATGACATTTATCTCGGAAGAAGAAGCCACAAGAGGGTGGGATTAAGGGTTTTGAGCAGATGTGGGTGGAGCAATACTAAATGGTTTACTCATCGTCTACATGCTGGTAGAACCAATAATTCCATCAGCAACATGAGATTCTTTACCAAGCATAAGAGGAGGAACAATATTCGAAGGTCTTAGAGCATTTGGTATCTTATTGTAGAGTGTGCTGGATTGGGTATAAACCAAATCCAAATATTGTGCATGATCAATTACTTGCTCTTTAGTCACGACTCCACCTTTTGCCACATCTTTTGTTATGGGTGCTAACAGATATTTGGTAAACCATTCCACGAGCAATTGATCAGGAACATAAGTTTTGACCAACCGGCAACGATGCCTCCACTCATGAATGTGATCTAAAATGTGAGTGGAATATGATTGTTTGAAGTTGGTTAACAATTTCATTCTAGTTTCATATCTGATGGGAAACTGGAAATGTGTGAGGAAGTTTGTGGCTAAGGTACTAAAATCATGGAATTAAGCTCTAGGTAACTCAACATACCATTTAGAATTGGTACCCATAAGCGCTCTTTGGAAAAGACGAAGTCGAATAAAATCATCATTAAGGGATTTTGATGAACACCATGGATGATACGTCATGACATGTGTCGACGAATCTTCTCTTGGATTCCCATTGAATTTAGGGATATTGGCAGGCAATTTAGTAGTAATGATTGGCCACCAAGGTGAATGAGAGATAGAGTCATTGGTGAGCCGACTCAAATCTGGAAGCTCGAGAGTGACCAAAAGGCAACTGCTGATTAAAGTTTGGTGGAGGATGACCTGGATATGAAGGAATAGCTTGGGAAACAGGCACTGGAATTCTTGGATAAGGTGGGTTGTGGTAATAAGGAACCTGGGTACCAAAATAAGAAGGGTTTTGATAACCAGAATACAAGTGGCCTTGTTGACCAGCCCCAGGGTAACCATGAATTTTTTGGCCTTGAAAAGGCACCTGAGGAATACCCTAATAAGGTCTATATTGTTTCCCAATGGGAATTTGCATTGTCCCATGATAAAGAGGGTTCGATTGATGATATGTCATATCGTACACAATCTGACCTACCAGAATTTGAGTAATACTTTGTGCAAGCGATTGAGATTGTAAAGGAACTTGTAAAGGTTGAGTAAGTGGTACCTGAGAGGTACCAGATACTAAAGGAATGGGTTGAGATGCGATCACAGCCTGTACAGGTTGAGTTACATGGATTTGAGATTGTTGAGGTATAGATTGAGGAATAAGAACTTGAGATGAAGGAAAAGGTTGGGAAACAAATAATGAACCCAACATCGAACCAGGTTGAATGGGAAAATTAGGCTTCCAAATACTAGCAGCCATCCCAGGATAAGGAGGACTATAATAAGGCTAGTTACCAATTTGAGGTATACCAACAACAGGTTTACCCCCTACCAAAGGAGGAGGGGATGATGGATGAAATTTCCCCTCATGTGGAGGGTACCCAACATAAGGATAATAAGGTTGTTGAATAAGACCTTGCTCACTAACATAGGGTCCAGCCAGCTATTCAACTGTCGGTGTAGGAGGAGGAGAAGGAGCGGGTTGAGAAGCACTCATAAGAGCACCGCCATATGGAATTACCAAAGTCGAAGACATGGGGGATGTCCATAAACTGGAAGATCCACCAGAGAAGGTACCAAATAGAGATTGATAACCTAGCTGGGAAGCCATGTCGGTTCCAGTCATGGTCAATATTCCCGATGTGGATTGCCATGTGAAATTCACAGGTGAGTCAAAAGAATCAAGTAAAGGAGTTTGTATGGGAGGTGGAGGAGGAAGAAGAGGATGGTTTGGATAAAGGGAAAGTCCCTCCAAATGAGTAGAAGAACAAGGCTCTTCTTTTGGGATCGCCTCGATACTCACAAGTCCAAGTGGAAGCGGTTCACCGTCAGGACCAAGATATATAGTAGGTGGATATGTCTGAGACAACAGAAGAGAAGATGGGATACCTGAAGTAACAGGAAAAGATGATTGAGGCTCTTCAGGTTCAATGACCTCATGAAATAAATTTTATGACTCAGGAAGGCTAGATTGTATAACCTAAGGGAACAAAGTATTAGGTAATTCGGTATCGGTTGTGTCAAATTTCACCGAAAAGAGTATATTTTATCTCGGGTTTGATACTCAAGAGGACATATGATTCTAGTTTATCGAATTCAGGAGGAGGACCAGAAGTAGTTTTCGAGTTTCCCGATTCAATAGCTTATTTTCTTTTATGCATCTTACGATGGACAGGAGTGGCCTCTGATGGAAGAGGAGGCTTATTTTGAATTCTACATGAACGACAGAGTGGGGGACCTTGTTTTTCCACATTGGATAGTAAAATTGTATTAACACAAAAAGAAATAAATCAAAAAGAGGGTAATCTAGGCATAAAGGAGTACCAAACAACTGTGAACTACAATACACACCTTGGCAAACCAAGGACTTAAAGTAGGAAACCAATCTCCTCGAATGTTGTGCTTAGTGTATCATAGTTTACAAGGCGGCAGACTCTGTTACCTATGGATGACGAGAAACCTATTGGGTACTCCCAAAATATACACGGTGGTACGTGGGAGTGCAATCCTTTATAGTGTTTTCTAATGCGTAACTATTCGATGAGAGTGTTCCCATATACTTTATGTGCATGAAGCACCACCAATATACCCGAAGGCACATGGAGTACGATCCTACACTCACATACGTGGAATGAGATTTCACCCTTGGGATGCAACACTGGAAAACAACAACAGCTCCTACATTTAATGACATCAAAACACGTCTCTGGCCTAGACCTCTATGTGTTGGCATTAATGTTAGAAATTCTCCTTAGGTTGACTCATTAAATTTTAAGTTGATATTAAAAATAATTTTAAGCTATATGGCTCACCACGAATTCACCTGAATTCCCTAAACTGAAAATCTAGCATGAGGAAATGGAATCTTTCTCTTCAATGAAAATCTAGCTAAGGGAAGACAAAAACAATATGCAGCATAGAAAATGCAGCAAATAAGATGCTAAAGGTAGTTCCCTTTTCATGCAACTGCTCCTAAACCATTATAGATGCAAAAACCTAAATGCCAATGCAAGATTTTTTCTTTTCACCACACTTAATTTTCAAAAATGAGGAAAACTAAGATGTAAAATCTAATCACTTATTCAAATGCACTTTTCAGAATGAGGACTAAAACAACAATTCATCAAAGCGATCAATGATCAAACGAAACAAGTTTTCAAGTGACCTAATGATAAGAACAAAGAAAAATCAAAACAGTTATTACCAAAGGCAATAAAACACAAATGAAAACCAAATGGAGGCTTCAGAGAGACCACAAGGCACTCAAGACTCAGGGAAGGTCAACTCGAAGTAGGCTGATAAACTCAACACTAAGAAAAGAAGGAAAAATTTGTGCAAAAATAAGGATCAATGCAGGTGCAAAAGAGGCACCAATGCTTTGAAACACAGGCACAGAGAGGGTCCAGGTGGGGTGAAACACTCTGTCAGCAGACCAAAGGGTGCATTGGTCCTAGGAAAGAGGATTCTGACACAAAAATTACAAACAAGACTCAATGAAATCACTTCCTAGGTCTGTTCTTGGATAGTTAAAGCAACAAAGGTCTATGGAAGAGGTAAATCAAACACAATGAACAAAGAAACCACCAAAGGAATACACTGATCCCAAGCGAATTTGCCAATTTTTTATGCAGGATTTGTGATTGCGGATAGAAATATCTCCCCTAGGTCTGGTGGCTAACCTAGAACAATAGAATGGCAAAGGACCCAATGTTTTCCTTAAAATAAGTAGATGAGGTGAAGAAACCCACTTGGAATCTGTCGCATGGTTCACTCCTTCTTTGGCTTGAATGCTCCAATCCTAGCTCCAGTTGCCAAAATTAGAACCTGCACAACCAGAAAACACAAGCCAAGAAACTATGAGATCTATATAACATCATCTATCTACTTTATTCAATATATCATCATGGTATTGAAATTTATGAAATAACGACATCACATATAGGAAAACAAAATAACTCTTTATATTGATGCAAATGGAGTGAGTAACCATAAATAGGTGTTTATCTTGTAGAAGATATCTTCCAAGTTATTGACTTGTCCTTCCTTTGTCACAAAGTGCACCTCCAATCACCCTAAATGCATGAAAGGATAACTCTTACAACAACAACATAAGGGTAGAATCACTCTCCAAAAGCCAACCCCTTGCATATGGAAGGTTATAAATATATAGAGGAGTGAGGTAAGTTTGGAGTTCTTATCCTTTTACCAATCTTGGGATTGACATCCACTCTTGATGGGAGGATGAGATCTAAGGATAAGGGATGTAAACTCCAAGGTAGGATATGATAGGATTCAAATTTTTTATCTGAGGTAAATGGTTACAACAAATCCTGAAAGCTTCTGGAAATGGAGGCTTCAAGGTTCTCTGTCTTTCTCCCAGATTTATAGAACCAACACAGGTGCAAGGAGAGAAACTTGTAGGTGATCAACGCAAGCCACAATGGAGCAATCTATAGGTGAACGTTGTCCAACAAGAGGACAGGGTGCGTTGGTCCTAAAACTGGCTCAGATGATGTAGTTTAGGTCAGAAACTATGGGGAATGAGAGAGTCATGCATAGGGATTTGTGAAATGATGATGTAAAGGGGAATAGGATGTGAATGATCCCATTAGGAGGTTGGTTGATCAGATGAGACAAAATAGCCTATAACACCTATAACTCAAATTTACTAAGTTAACTAGTAGACAAGTCCATGTCACACAAGTTAACTTCCACCCAAGTCATCTTGTTGATGTGGAAAATTGAATTACTCAATTTGAATAAGGAAAAAGTCAAATTGAGCCTTTATTGCTACAATTTCTAATAGGTAGATGAGCACAAAAATCATAAACAAGAAAACTACATCCATGTATAAGATATAGACACACACACACTCACACTAGAACATAGACTGTGATACAACTCAATTCTTAAATAATAGATTAAAATACCTTTTTAGTGTGGATATGAAACCCCCCCAAAAATGTAGATTTAGGGTATGAGAACCTACCAAACGTGGGAATTAAAACCACTATTGTGACTATCATCCAATAAAAAACACCCTATGTAGTATTTGAAATGGCATTACATGGATATTATGTGTCATCTATGAATTTCAAACTAATGGGTGCATGTTTTTCTTGGAGATCGCGTGCCAAGGTGCATCGATTTGGATAGGGGTGTCTAAATGTATCTAATACCATCAAGGGGGATCTCCTAAAACTAAATTCCTTAGAAAAATAAGTCTAAACAACATGGGGGAATTCCCCCACATCCTTAGGACTGTCCCTACCCAAAATAGGACTTCCCTCTACAATTCCCAAGTCTTGGGGTGCAGGGAAATATATGGGAAATGTCCCAAAGGGATGGGAGAAGTTCCAACGCAACATTGTTTTTGACACATTTCATTTAAATATACCTCCATTAAAATCACAAATTTAGTTGGTATTAAGTTCAACAATATATATGAATACTCAAGATATTAACCAATCAAAACAGAGCATGGACATATTTATAAATATTATAGATATTATGAATCCAAAATTGAATAGAAAATCCTAGCACATTGATGCCTATGAAGTACCCCAAGAATAAAATGACCATAGTGGAACCAAGACACAAAAATGTAATCTTGGATCGACTCTTGTTCCACGGCTACACTAAGTAAGGTCCATTCCCTTAGATAATGGATAGAGGATAAGCACCTTCAATTCTTGGATACAAACCTAGATATATTCATGCCTTACACCTTCTAGAGCATACTGCAATTGAATTCAACCTAAATAATTATTACTTATTTCCATGGAAATTTATTTGATCCCTAATTGGGGGCCATCATTCTAGTATTGTAATCTCAATGACCACACTATGCTTTTGAGTGATGCAATTATCCATTATTAGGTCATGAAAAATAAAATACCAATCTTAATTTGTTTTATTCTAAAAATACTAACCTTTCAAAAATTAAAAAAGTTTCACATTAATCCCAAAGAAGGAAATGTTGAAAATGCTTTAGGGATATCCATCATGCCTATACAATGAAGTTAAATATACAAAGCCTTATTTTATCCTCACCTAAATCCATTTTCGATGATCTTTTACACTAATCAACATAATATCTTTTTTGGTAATGTCATGAGTGTTTGGATTTCATCAATAAATGATTGTAAGAAAGCCCTTGAATTTCTTCCAACTCCCAAGCCTTCTATATCCTTGTCTTTGTCGAACCATCATGGATTTTTTGTACATTAACCTCCAAAGAAAACAAGTGATGGGTTGCTCACAATGGTGAGAAAATCATGCAAATTTGAATATCACTCTAACTACTCAATAGGGAAATCACATGATTTCCAAAAATGTCTACTTAAAAATAGAGAAATAGTAAGTTGCATTCCATATCTATCAAAAATGATGCCAAAATTCACTAGAATCAGCAATCTTGATCTCCAGCCAAACTTTAAGTCAAGTCAAAAAAAATATCCTAATGAGTTTTCTATTTATTTGGTAAAAACTACCTCATTATTTCTTGTTTTTACACGTTGGTTAATATTTCATTTTAAGAATTGGAATTTACCCTCTATAAGGATTCTTTTGTAGATTCAAAATACCAGTGTTTCTCCCACATCTGGGAGTGGGAAGAAGAAATTTAGATCAATGTCACAAGTTCAAAGGATATGGGACCATATTGTGTATTGCAACATATGATGCTTTCGCTTGCAATAATGGAAGAAACCTTAATGTAATTGTACATTTTATTCTATTCTAAAGGAAAAGTGCACAGAGAGAATTGTAGGAATGTGTAGTTTCCAATAGCCACTCAAATTTGGAGGTTAATACAAGAGACACATGTGGGACACAAAAAGGTGATTATAAAATTTTAGTTTCAGTCATGTTTTGAGAATAGGAGAATGAATAACCCTTTTTCCCATGCCAATGCTCATCATAAATTAAAATCAAGTGAATTAAAAGGTGGATAGTTCAACCTTTCTAGAAGCCTAATTTTTTCCAGGTAGGGAAAGTTCTAATATTATAATCCATGATTTAAGCGATGCAATTCTCCATCATTAGGTTGTGGTAAAGCAAAGATGAATATTAATTATTTTTATATAAAAATCGTAACCTTTTAAAAATGAAACTATTTTCACATTAATCCCAAAAAAGGAAATGCAAAACAGGTTTTAGGGACATCCATCATACCTATACAATGGAATTGGATATGTAGAACCTAATTTTATTCTCGCCGACACTAATTTACTTCTAAATCATAAGCTTTCTCTAGCTTGGTAGGACATTAACTTCTAACTCCTAAGATTTCTCTAGCTTGGTCTTTGTCCAACCATCATGGAATTATGGTACATTTACCTGCAAATACAACTAGTGATGGGTTGTTCACAATGGTTAGAAAATCATGCATATTTGAATAGCTCTCTAACTACTCAAGAGAGAAATCACATGACTTCTAATAATGTTACTCAAAAATAGAGAAACTGTGAATTTCATTTCCTATCTATCAAACATTGTGCCAATAATCACTGAAATCAATAATCTTAATCTCCAAACAAACTTTAACGGGACTCAAAAAAATTATCCTAGTGAGGTTTCAATTTAGTTGGTCAAAACTACCTCATTATATTTTTTTTCACTCATTGGTTTATCTTTCCCTTCTGAGTGTTGAACTTTACCCTCTATAATATATTTTTTTTGTGGATTCAAAATCTTACTATTTATCCCACCTCCACTTTGTGGGAGTGGGAAAAAGATATTTAGCAACATCACAAGTTCAAAGTCTATAAAGAACTATTTTGTATTGAAACATACAATGCTTTGGCTTATAGCAATGGGAGAAACCTTAATGCACTTGGATATTCTCTTCTATTCTAGTGGAAAAGTGCACACAGAGAATTGTGGACAAGTGTAGTTTCATATGCCCTACAATTTGGATGTTAATACAAGAGGAACATGTGGGACACAATAGGATGACCATAAAATTTTAGTTTCAGTCATATTTTGAGAATAGCCTTAATGAGGAAGCCTAAATGTTCTCATGCTAATGTTCATTGTAATTTTAAATCAAGTGAATTAAAATTGGATAGTTCAACCTTTTTAGTGAGGGTAGCTTTTTCCAACTAGGGAAAGTTTCAATATTATAATCCCCGCGGTCATCATATGCTTTTGAACAATGAAATTATGCATCATTAGGCTTTGATAAATCAAAGGCCAATATTAATTATTTTGATAACAAAATTCCTAACCTTTCAAAAATGAAACTAGTTTCATATTAATCATAAACAAAGAAATGCGAAAAAAAATTGTAGGGATATCCATCATGCCAATACAATGGAGTTATATATCTAAAGCCTTATTTTATTCTGACCAAAATCACTATTTTATATATCTATATATATATATATATATATATATATATATATATATATATATATATATATATATATATATATATATATATATATATATATATTGTTGGGTGTGGAGCCTGATTATCTTCTATAGTAGCGGCATATTGGACCCCAGTTCAAAATGGGGCGGCAACGCCGCCCGTAAAATGATCGCTGCCGTGGGGGGTCCAGGGGGGGGCGGAAACGACTTTATGGAGCCCCCCCCTGGCGGGGGGTTTCGGGGGCAGCGCCCCCGAAGCTAAAAATAGCTGTAAAATTTCCTTGTAAAAGTATAGTAATTTCTAGTCAATCTGGGCCGTTCATTAGGCGGATGATCTGACGGTAGAACTTATGTTTAGTTTAGGGTTTTTTGCCCTAGAAGGCAACCCCTCTCCTTATATGAGGGCATTGTATTTGAGGCTGTGATATAGATGTGTATTCGGTAAGCGAGAAACATAGAGGTGAGACTGTGAGAGAAAACAGAGGATATTACAGCGGTTTTGCTGTAGGTTGTATCTCTTCATTTTGCTGGATAATAGAAAGGAAGGACTGGCTGTTCGGGGTGGACGTAGCCCAAACTGGGTGAACCACGTATATCTGTGTCTCTCTTGTTTTGTCTATTTTCTGTGTTTATATTTCTGCAATATTTTATGTGTTCCATTGCTCCGTAATATATAATTTTCTAACAACTGGTATCAGAGCCGAAGGTCTATTTGGCTGATAAACTCGCAGGAAAGAAGGGTTCCTGGTTCGAGTGGGAGCAATGGCGGAAGATGGTAAGTTTAGGGTCGAGAAATTTAACGGCCAAAAACTTCTCACTGTGGAAGATGCAGATGGAAGATTATCTGTATCAGAAAGATCTATACCTACCATTGGGCGGAAAAACAAAGATGCCGACGGGTATGAAAGACGAAGAATGGAACCTTCTGGATAGAAAGGCACTCGGAACAATACGGTTGTGCCTTGCTGCGTCAGTCGCCTTCAACATTTCGAAGGAAACCACGACAGAGGGTTTGATGCAGACGTTGTCGAAACTATATGAAAAACCCTTGGCCTCAAACAAGGTATTTCTTATGAAACGGTTATTTAATATGAATATGTCGGAAGGTGGATCTGTTGCAAACCATTTAAATGATTTTAATACAGTTACAAGTCAGTTAAGTTCTGTAGGGGTAAACTTTGATGATGAAGTTAGAGCTCTGTTATTCTTGTGCTCATTACCAGAAAGTTGGAATGGTTTGGTAATGGCCATTAGTAACTCCGTTTCTGGATCTAGTACTTTAAAGTTTGATGATGTTGTCGGTGCTATCCTTAGCGAGGAAATGCGACGGAAAAGCTCCGGTGAGACATCAGGAAATGCTTTGAGTGCAGAGTCTAGAGGAAGAAAAATGGAAAGAGGAAAGAGCTCAGGATATCGCAGTAAATCAAGGAAAGGCAGATCCAAGTCCAGATCGGGGATAGTGTGCTGGAAATGTGGAAAGAAAGGACACCTAAAGAAAGACTGTAGATCTTGGAAGGGAAAAGAAGGAGATGCACAACAAGAAAACAATCATGAAGCAAATGTGACAGGTGAGGTGTTACAAGATGCTTTGATTCTTTCTTTCGAAAATATTACTGATTCCTGGGTGGTAGATTCAGGGGCCTCATTCCATGCCACACCTGAAAAGAAATACTTTTATGACTATGTTCAAGGAGATTTTGGACAAGTTCTTCTGGGTGATGAAAAACCCTGTAAAATTGTTGGAATGGGTAAGGTTCTTGTAAAACAGCAGAATGGAAACCAATGGCTACTAAAGGAGGTAAGGCATGTTCCAGATCTAAAGAAAAATCTGATTTCAACAGGGCAGTTAGGCAGTGAAGGTTGTGTGACAACTTTCACAGATAAAGCTTGGAAGGTCACAAAAGGAGCCCTGGTAATAGCAAAAGGTGAAAAGGTTGGTACATTGTATTTATGCAATGGTATTTCTAACTCTGTTAATGCTTTGACTTCCAAAGGAGCAGATGCAGCATTATGGCATCATAGGCTCGGACACATGAGTGAAAAAGGGATGAAGATTCTTCACTCAAGGAATTTATTGCCAGGTTTGAAGAATGTTGATTTGGATTTCTGTGAGAACTGCATTTATGGAAAACAGAAGAGAGTCAGATTTCTCACAGTTGGGAAAGAAAAGAAGAACGAAAAATTAGAGCTTGTGCATACAGACGTATGGGGACCTGCTCAGGTATCATCTCTTGGTGGCTCTCGTTATTATGTTACCTTTATTGATGATGCAACTAGAAAAACTTGGATTTATTGTATTAAGAATAAATCTGATGTATTTGATACTTTCAAGAAATGGAAAGCTTTGGTTGAGATTGAGACATGAAAGAAATTGAAGTGTCTTAGATCAGACAATGGAGGTGAATATTGCAGCAAAGAGTTTGATAGGTACTGTTCACAACATGGAATTCGTAGAGAGAAGATAGTTCCAAGAACACCACAAGAAAATGGTGTGTCAGAAAGGATGAACAGAACAATCATGGAGCGTGCAAGGTGCATGAGATTGCATGCAAGATTGCCTTTACAGTTTTGGGCAGATGCTGTAGATACTGTTGTTTATTTAATAAACAGAGGACCTTCAAGTTCCTTGGATGGTGGTGTTCCAGAGGAAGCATGGACAGGAAAAAAGGTAAACTACTCTATTTTAAAACCTTTTGGTTGTGAGGCCTTTGTCCATATTGATAAAGAAAATAGAACAAAGCTTGAGGCAAAGTCAAAGAAATGTACCTTTATTGGATATGGTGTTAATGATTTTGGTTATCGCTTATATGATTATGAAAATCACAAAATCATTAGGAGCAGAGATGTAATATTCAATGAAAAGGTCTTGTATAAGAATCAATTGCAGGAAAAGAAACAAGAAAAAGAAAACAAGGAATACGCAGTTCTTGATGAAATTACTGAAAAAGTAAAGGTGCCTGAAAATAATAATAATCAACAACCACAACAACAGCAACCATCACAACAACAACAGGCACCCCAAACACCTGAAAGTGGTGTTAGAAGATCTACCAGGACAAGTAGACCTCCTGAACGATACTCTCCTTCATTATATTATTTATTGTTGACTGATTCCGGTGAATGTTATGAAGAAGCAATGCAGGTTGAAAGCAAGAAGAAGTGGGAGGTAGCCATGGAAGAAGAGATGGACTCCTTAATGCATAACCAGACTTGGGATTTAGTCAGGTTGCCTGCAGGAAAGACTACATTGAAGAATAAATGGGTTTACAGGTTGAAGGAAGAAGATGGAGGAAAGCAAAGGTACAAAGCTAGACTTGTGGTGAAGGGGTTTGCATAGAAGAAAGGTATTGATTTTGATGAAATATTTTCTCCTGTTGTTAAAATGACTTCAATCAGAACTATTTTAAGTCTTGTAGCAGCTGAAGATTTGCATCTTGAGCAGTTAGATGTAAAGACAGCCTTTCTCCATGGGGATTTGGAGGAAGAAATATATATGCAGCAGCCACAAGGATATGAGGTGAAAGGGAAGGAGAAACTAGTGTGCAGGTTGAAGAAGAGCTTGTATGGCTTAAAACAGGCTCCAAGGCAGTGGTATCTAAATTTTGACAAGTTTATGTCTGAACAAGGTTATACTAGATGTCACTCTGATCATTGTGTTTATCTGAAAAAGCAAAATGATGGCAGCTATATTATATTGTTATTGTATGTAGATGACATGCTTGTTGCAGGATCTAACATGCAGGAAATAAATGTGCTCAAAAGAAAATTGGCAAATTCATTTGCAATGAAGGATTTGGGTGCTGCAAAACAAATCCTTGGTATGAGAATAACTAGAGACAGGAAAAATAGAAAATTAACATTGTCTCAGAATGAGTACATACAAAAGGTGTTGAAAAGATTTAACATGCAAAATGCAAAACCAGTTAGTACACCTTTTGCTAGCCATTTCAAACTTAGCAAAGAAATGTGCCCAAAGACCCAAGAAGACATGGATTATATGTCTAAAGTTCCATATGGATCAGCAGTTGGAAGTTTAATGTATGCAATGGTCTACACAAGGCCTGATATTGCACATGCAGTGGGAGTTGTAAGCAGGTACATGAACAATCCAGGAAAGGAACATTGGATGGCAATGAAATGGATTCTCAGATATTTGAGAGGTACCACAAATCAGGCATTATCCTTTGGTGGTTCAAACATATCCCTACAAGGATATGTTGATGCAGATATGGTAGGTGACAGAGATAATAGGAGGAGCACTACAGGATATGTATTTACTGTCGGAGGAACAGCTGTCAGTTGGGTTTCAAAAATCCAAAGTGTTGTTGCACTTTCAACAACAGAAGCAGAGTATGTTGCTGCTACAGAGGCTAGTAAAGAAATGATTTGGTTACAAAGGTTTATGGGTGAATTGGGTAAGGAGCATGATATGGGCACGTTATACAGTGATAGTCAAAGTGCCATTCATCTTGCAAAGAACTCAGCATTTCATTCCAGGACAAAACACATACAGCTCAAGTACCATTTCATACGATCAGTGTTGGAAGATGGAGAGTTGAAGCTGGAAAAGATACACACTAGCCAGAACCCTGCAGATATGCTAACAAAAGTTGTAACCAGGGAGAAACTGAGAATATGCTCAGTTTCAGTTGGTCTTCAAGGATGACGATGAGAAACAGCCAGGTCCAAAGAGGAGTCATTGTCCAACAAATGGAGCAGCGGTGGAGTTGCTACAATCAGTCTCCAAGTGGGAGATTGTTGGGTGTGGAGCCTGATTATCTTCTATAGTACCGGCATATTGGACCCCAGTTCAAAATGGGGCGGCAACGCCGCCCGTAAAATGATCGTTGCCGTGGGGGGTCCGGGGAGGGGGGGGCGGCAGCGACTTTATGGAGCCCCCCCCTGGCGAGGGGTTTCGGGGGCAGCGCCCCCGAAGCTAAAAACAGCTGTAAAATTGCCTTGTAAAAGTATAGTAATTTCTAGTCAATCTGGGTCGTTCATTAGGCGGATGATCTGACGGTAGAACTTATGTTTAGTTTAGGGTTTTTTGCCCTAGAAGGCAACCCCTCTCCTTATATGAGGGCATTGTATTTGAGGCTGTGATATAGATGTGTATTCGGTAAGCGAGAAACATAGAGGTGAGACTGTGAGAGAAAACAGAGGATATTACAACAGTTTTGTTGTAGGTTGTATCTCTTCATTTTGCTGGATAATAGAAAGGAAGGACTGGCTGTTCGGGGTGGACGTAGCCCAAACTGGGTGAACCACGTATATCTGTGTCTCTCTTGTTTTGTCTGTTTTCTGTGTTTATATTTCTGCAATATTTTATGTGTTCCATTGCTCCGTAATATATAATTTTCTAACACACACACACACACACACATATATATATATATATATATATATATATATATATATATATATCATTTGTGGTAACATTGTGAGCATTTGGATTTCATGAATAAAGGTTGTGAGAAGGCCACTGACTTTTTTCCAACTTCTAAGCATTCTCTAGCCTAGTCTTTGTCTAACCACCATGGATATTTTGTACATTAACCTCCAAAGACAACTAGTGATGGATTGCTCACAATGGTTAGTGAATTATGCATATATAAATAACTATCTAACTACTCAAGAGAAAGAGAAAAATCACATGATCTACAAAAATGTCAACTCAAAAATATAGAGATAGTGAGTTGCATTGCCTATCTATTGAAAATCGTATCAAACTTCATTGGAATCACCAAATCTAGATATTTGAACAAACTTACTAAATTCAGAAAAAATTATCCTAGTGAGGCTTTAATTTAGTTGGTCAAGACTACCACATTATCTTTTGTTTCACCTATTGGTTTTTCTTTGATTTTGTGTTGAAACTTACCCTCTATAGTGGCTTTTCTTCTATGGATTCAAAATCGTAGTATTTCTCCCATCTCCACTTTGTGGGAGTGGGTGGAAGACATTTAGATAAATGTCACAAGTTTGAAATCTATGAATCACTATTCTGTATTGCAACATATGGTGTTTTGGATTATCTTAATTGAAGAAACCTTGATGCACTTGGATATTCTCCTCTATTTTAGTGGGAAATCTTATCCAGGTGGATATTGGAGGCCACCTGCCAATTCCACCTGGACCCCCACCATTGTCTTTCTCAGCATTTTCAGTTTCCTTAATTGTAGCACAACTTACTATTTTTAGCAGTTTTTCGGGTCCTGAACTTCCGGAGCCGTTTTGAGGCCCTAAACGACGTTTTTTGGGGAATTCGGGGGCAACACGAGTCCATTCCATGGACTCGTGTTGCCCGTTCCAACAATGATAGTGCTCGGATAGATCTTTCTAATGAGCTATTGTACGCGTCAAACGGAGATCATATGCCAAAGTTACGACCCCGGGAAGTTGATGTACCAACTTACCCCCAAACGGGGCCCACAGTTTGGCGTTTCATCTCCTAGGGTTAGGTTTTGGAATGTTAAGGGTTTTTCCATTGTTTCTCAACAATAAATAGGCCTTCGAGCCTCATTGTAAGACAGTTGAGAGGCATGTAGCCATCACATCTCTTCTCAGAGATAAGCTACCATCGCCCTAGCTAGTTTATTGCCATTTCTGTTTGTAAGCATATTTCAGTATTTTCCATTAATGAAATGAAATATTATTTCCGCTGCATCTTTGTGTATATGGTTATCTCTGTAATTTGTTGCGTTCCTATTTAAATCCAGATCAGTGGTATCAGAGCGGTCTGCTTTTTCTCTGTTTTTCTTTGCATGTCCCCAACAAGGTCGGGATATAAGGAGTTAGGGCTTGAACTGGTTGAACCTTTGCAAGACCAGCCTCGCAAATCTCGACGGCCTCCCATGGCGGACGAGAAGAAAGACGAGGGGGCAGGAGATCCCATCAAAATCTTGCTCGAAGAAGCGCTCGAGCGACAACGGAACGCGATGATGGACAGCTTTGCGCAGATCCTTCAGCGGCTACCCAGAAGCGGCGCATCGGCTTCCAGCAGCTCCTCTGGAAACGCCACACCCTTTAAGGTACAAGTTAATTTTGAAATCCCCATATTCGAGGGTCAAATAGACGCCGATGCCGTAGATAAATGGTTAAATCTGCTAGAGGGTTATTTTTCTGTTCATGAATTTTCGAGTCGGGAAAAGATTGTTTTTGCAATTCTCAAAGCAGCCCCCCACATCAAGGACTGGTGGGAAACCTACTGCGAGCAGAAGGATGAAAGTACTGGCTCACTATTTTCAGCCGCACCCACCTGGGATTCATTCCGGGATGCCATCAAGGAGCAGTACTACCCTGTCGGAAGCTATGAGGATGAATACATAAAGTGGACCACGCTGCGGCAGGGAAGGGACCAAGACGTGCCGGAGTTCACCAATCTTTTCCATACCCTTCGCACAAAGTTGGGTATCAAGGATTCGGAGCAACATTTGATACTCAAATACCGTGGCTGCCTGCACAAGTACATCCAGGAAGAAATACAGTTCCTAAACATCCCCTCGCTCGGCGCAGCATACCGGTATGCCGTCAAGGTCGAGCAGAAGTTTAAACAAAAGAAGAGAGACTTTGGATCTGCGAATCCAAAGCAGGGGAAAGGTGCCCCTAAACCACAGAACAAAGGACAAAGCCAAGGTGGGATAGCCCAAGACAACCAGCCGAAGCTGCAAGCAAAGAGCAACGCCGCGAAGCCGAGAAAGGACACTGGAAAATGGTGCGAGTTCCATAAGAGCTCCACTCACAACACAAGTGAGTGTCGGGCCAAGCAGTCACTGGTGGCTGAGCTAAAGGTTTCAGAATCAGATGCATGTTCTGACTCTGCGTCAGAACCCGATAAGGGGTATGAAAAAGGGAAGCAGATCATTGATGCGGATCCCAGCGCCACTGTTGCTACCGCAAAGATCCAGAAAAATGAACCCGAAGATCCAGAGGAGGAGGAGCGTCTCTTCCACTCCCAGATGTGGGTAAAGGGCTCCCCGATACAGTTCATTGTTGATAGCGGGAGTCAAAAGAACCTCATTTCGGCAGAGGTCGTGAAGCGGTTGGGCTTACCGACCACATCACATCCACAACCATACACCATTGGGTGGCTTCACCAAGGGCGAGATCTTCGCATGAGCCAGCAGTGTCGCCTTCCATACAACATCAAGCCCTTCACGGATGAGGTATTGTGTGACATTGCTCCCCTTGAAGTTTGTGATGTATTACTAGGACAACCATACTTGTGGAAGCGACATGCTGTGTATGAATCAAGGCCCCGTGCTGTTATTATTACATTGGGAAATAAGTTGTTCAGGATACCAGAGGTAGCACCACCTGCCGCCATCTCTTTGATTACTGCAAAACAATGCAGTAAGATCATTTCCAAAACCAGGAAATTTGTTTTCCTGATGATACGCCCTCAAGGGAAGAAGAAGACAGTGGCCGCGGCCTCCAAACGGGGTCCCTCTGCACGGCAGCTACAGATGGACAAGATTGTGGAGGAGTACGAAGACATCTTCACCTCCCCGGCAGGGGTTCCTCTGCACTGTCAAGTCAAGCACTCCATCGATCTGACCCCAGGTGCGCCGCTACCCAATGGACCAATTTATCGGCGCTCCGTTCTGGAGAACAATCAAATCAAGAGGCAGATTCAGGAGCTCCTGCAGAAAGGTCACATCCGTCCGAGTTCTTCGCCCTGTGGGAGCCCGATAGTGTTGGTACAGAAGAAGGATGGGACGTGGAGACTCTGTATTGACTATCGGGCGCTGAACAAGATCACTGTCTGTAATAGGTACCCGATCCCGCGGATTGATGACCTCCTAGACCAACTAAAGGGGGCGAAATATTTCAGCAAGATCGATCTGAAGTCAGGATATCACCAGGTACCAATTGAACCCTCAGATGTGTGGAAGACTGCCTTCAAATCCAAGGAGGGCCTCTTCGAATGGTTGGTCATGCCTTTCGGATTGACGAATGCTCCTGCAACCTTTATGAGGCTAATGGATGACATCTTGCGGCCATTCACCAACTCCTTTGTAGTAGTATACTTGGATGACATTCTGATCTTCAGCCAGAGTTGGGAAGAGCACCTCCACCACATCCGACAGGTTCTCCAAACACTGCGGCAACACAAGCTATGTGCCAATTTGGAGAAATGCACTTTTGGCATGACCGAGGTTCAGTATCTGGGATACATCATTGATGAACAGGGGGTGCATGTCGATCCAGCCAAGGTCCAAGTCATTCGGGATTGGCCCTCTCCAACCACTCTAACAGAGCTCCGCAGCTTTCTAGGTCTTGCCAACTTCTACCGCAGGTTTGTGTTGGGATTTTCTCATAATTCTTGGCCCTTGAGTCAAGTCACCAAGGGCGGGGCAAAAGCAAAATTCTTTTGGTCTGAATCTCAACAGAAGGCATTCAGGGAGTTGAAGGATCGCCTCTGCACGGCACCAGTGCTCGCGTTACCAGATTTACAACAACCATTTGAGGTCGAGACAGATGCCTCTGACTATGCTATTGGGGCAGTCCTTACTCAACATGGACATCCAGTGGCATATCACAGTGAAACACTTTCAGACACAGTCCGGAAGTACCCCACTTATGATAAAGAGATGTATTCCATTGTACAGGCCTGCCGACAATGGAAGCATTACATTTTGGGGAAGGAAACGGTCATCCACACAGACCACCGACCTCTGCAGTTCATACAGACCCAAGGGAAATTGCAGAATGATCGCCATCAGAAGTGGTCTACATACCTGCAACAGTTTCACTTGAATATCAAGTATAAAAAGGGCAGCACCAATAATGTTGCAGATTGCCTCAGTCGACCACCGATCATGGCGCTAACCACCGTGCTCAACTCTTGCGGGCACGAGACTTCTGATTGGCCACTTCTCTACAAAAGCGACCCAGAATTTGGCCACACATACCAGACACTCTTGGAGGGTCAGCAGGTTGCAGATTTTCACCTCCAGGATGCCCTATTATGCCACCTCGGTCACCTTTGTGTTCCTTCAAGCGAGCGTGCCAAGATGATTTGGGAAGCACACTACAGTCGGGCTGCTGGGCATTTCGGGGTCTAGAAAACAGTGGCAGTACTGCAAAACTATTTCTATTGGCCGAATCTTCGACAGGATGTTGGGAAGTACATCCGATCATGTACTGCCTGTGCCATTGCCAAACCGACCATTAAGAAGCAAGGCCTCTATACCCTGTTGCCTACCCCTAGTCGACCTTGGGAATCCATCTCCATGGATTACATGTCAGGCCTTCCTTCCACTAAGCATGGAAATGACTGTGTTTTTGTGGTCGTCGACAGGTTCTCAAAGATGGCCATTATGATGGCCTGCAAGAAGAATATCACAGCAGAAGCCACTGCTAAACTCTTCTTTGAACGAGTGTGGGTGCACTTTGGGATCCCACAGTCTATCATCTCAGATCGGGACAGTCGGTTTCTCAGCACCTTTTGGTCCAGTCTCTGGTCAATGCTGGACACCAAACTCACGAAGTCCACAGCCTTCCATCCTCAAACTGATGGCCAGACAGAGGTTGTCAATAGGATGATTGTGCACATTCTGCGCATGTATAACTCAAAGCATCCACACACATGGGACGAGAGCCTCCCCTACGTTCAGCACAGCTACAACCGAGCTCTTCACAGCTCCACTGGCCATAGCCCTTTTCAGGTGGGTTTGGGATTCCAACCACTATGCCCCATTGATGTGGCCATGCCACTTGCAGCTACTCACATGAATTCAGCTCATGTCCAGTCCGAAACAGATAAGGCCACCAGCTTCATTGAGCGCATCCAACATATTCGCCAGCAGGTCCATGACATTCTTGAGAAATCAAATGCCAAGTACAAGCAGCGACATGATCAACATCGGGTACCACACAAGTTTCAGGTGGGCGACAAAGTCTGGTTGCATTTGCAAAAGGAACGCCTTACTGGAGCCTATCGGAAATTGAGACCACTCCGATATGGTCCTTACACCATTACTAAGGCTATGGGAGACAATGCATTTGAGCTCAGCATTCCCCCATTCCTTGGCCTGCACCCAGTATTTAATGTGGACCGCCTTCGGCCATACTTTCCACCATTGCTAGACACATCCGACGTTGCAGAACAGCTCAAACCCACAGAATTAAATCCAGATTGCATGGAACAAGCTGCAACTGATCGGATCATGGACACACAGATCAAGAACACTCACCAACAGAATATCCAACTGTATCGAGTTGTCAAAGCGGGCCAACTCCTTCAGCAGGGCAAGTGGCTCACCAGGGAACAAGTTCAGCAGAAGTTTCCTCATCTCATGGAGGAGCTCAACGCAATGGGGACCATTGCTTCCTAAGGGGGGAGGAATGATCCAGGTGGATATTGGTGGCCACCTGCCAAGTCCACCTGGACCCCCACCATTGTCTTTCTCAGCATTTTCAGTTTCCTTAATTGTAGCACAACTTACTATTTTTAGCAGTTTTTCGGGTCCTGAACTTCCGGAGCCGTTTTGAGGCCCTAAACGACGTTTTTTTGGGGAATCCGGGGGCAACACAAGTCCATGGAATGGACTGTTGCCCGTTCCAACAATGATAGTGCTCGGATAGATCTTTCTAATGAGCTATTGTACGCATCAAACGGAGATCATATGCCAAAGTTACGACCCCATGAAGTTGATGTACCAACTTACCCCCAAACGGGGCCCACAGTTTGGCGTTTCATCTCCTAGGGTTAGGTTTTGGAATGTTAAGGGTTTTTCTATTGTTTCTCAACAATAAATAGGCCTTCGAGCCTCATTGTAAGACAGTTGAGAGGCATGTAGCCATCACATCTCTTCTCAGAGATAAGCTACCATCGCCCTAGCTAGTTTATTGCCATTTCTGTTTGTAAGCATATTTCAGTATTTTCCATTAATGAAATGAAGTATTATTTCCGCTGCATCTTTGTGTATATGGTTATCTCTGTAATTTGTTGCGTTCCTGTTTAAATCCGGATCAAAATCTCACACAAAGGATTGTGGACAAGTGTAGTTTTCAATAGTCATTTTTTGAGATACAAGAATGAAAAACCCTCAACATTCTCATGCCAATACTCATCGTAATTTCAAATCAAGTGACTTGAAAAGTACACAACTCAACTTTTTTTGGTGAAACTAATTTTGTCAAGCTATAGAAATTTCCTAGTATTATAATCCTTGTGGCCACCATATGCTTTTGGTTGATGCAATCATCCATCATTATTTTGTGATAAAAGACAAGGCCAATATTATTATTTTGATAATAAAAATCCTAACTTTAAAAAATGAAACGAGTTTCACATTAATCCCAAAAAAGGAATGCCAAAAAAAGTTGTGGGAATATCCTTCATACCTATGCAAAAACATGGATATGCAAAGCCTTATTTTTATTCACACCAAACTCTATTTTGGATGATCTCTTACACTGATCAACATATATATATATATATATATATATATATATATATATATATATATATATATAATGTTGATTAGTGTAAAATATTATCCAAATTAGATTTTATAATATATTTTGGATGATTTTTTACACTAATCAACATTACAGACACACACACTCATACATGATGGTTGGGCAAAGGCCAAGTTACAAAAGGTTTAATAGTTGGAGGAACATTGTATATATATATATATAAAATGTTGATTAATGTAAAAGATTATCCAAATTAGATTTTATAATATATTTTGTATGATCTTTAACACTAATAAACATTACACACACACTCACTCACACATGATAGTTGGACAAAGGCCAAGTTACACACACACAGTCACACATGATGGTTGGAAAAAGGCCGAGTTACAGAAGGTTTAATCGTTGGAAGAACGTCATTAGCCTTCTCATAATCCTTTATTTATGAAATCCAAAAACTAAAAATGTTAACACAAATATATATATATATATATATATATATATATATATATATATATATATATATATATATATATATATATATATATATATATATATATATATTCTTCATTTGTGTGTAATGTTGTTAATGATTATTATTTTTTTTAATGATATTTTAAGAGCTCTGCAAAACCCTAGTCTGCATCCAAACCCTAGATATTGAATCATTAGTGAACCATTCACCACTCTTCCCAATGTACATGTTGGTGGAGGGAGAAATTCCTCTTCCTATATCCATAACAATGTTGGATTAAACAATTATAGGAAACCTTTTGTCGTAAATCAACCCAACACTAAGCAAAACCCTATGGAAATTATAAAAAACCCCAACAACCATTTCCTCTGCCAGGGAGACACAAACTTGGATGCTTCCTTCCAAAGATAGTGGTTGATCCAAAATTTTAAGTCCGCTTCGACCACATTGGTGGCTATATTCAGTTCATGAAGGACCACACCCTAGCCAACAATGTTTTGGGCATATAGTGATCCACATGGATATTGGTGGCCACTCACCTATTCCACTTAGACTCCCAACACTGTTTCCCTTCAGTTTCCTTATCTTTGGCACGACCTTTTATTTTTGGCAATTTTTTGGGTCCTAAACTTTCGGAGTTGTTTTGAGGCCCTAAACAACCTTTTTTTTTTCAAAAATGTGTCAATCCCAAAACCCATTAGTAGGGTCTTGCCAAGAAAATTTGTTTTCCTCGGATAGATCTTTCTAATGAGGTATCCTACATGTCAAACATAGATCATATGGTTGAATTATGAACTCAGGAAGTTGGGGTTCCAACTAATCCCAATGGGGTTCAAAAATTTTTGGTGTTTCATCTCCTAGGCTTAGGTTTTTAGATGTTTAGGGCTTTTCATTGTTTCTCAATAATAAAAATTCCTTTGAGCCTCATTGCAACACAGTTCAGAAGGCTTGTAGTTGTCACATCTCTTCTCTAAGATAAGCCACCATCTCCTGAGCTATTTTATTTCCATTATGCATGTAAATAGTTCAAGTATTTGTTATTAATGAATTGAAGTTCAGTTTTTGATGTAGCTCTGCATTTTTTTAAGTCTACATTTCACTTTGTTCCTGCATAAATTTGGATCAATGATATTAGAGTGGTCTTCTCTTTCTTTATTTTTATGTGCATGTCCCTAATGAAATCGTGGTATAAGGAGTTAGGACTTGAACAGGTTGAATCCTTGAAAGACCGACCTTGCCGACCCTTGATGACCTCCCATGATAGAGGAAAAGAAAGACAAGGGAGAACGAGATCCTTTCAAAATATTGCTTGAAGAAGCCCTCAAGCAATAAAGGAACAAGATGATGGATAAATTTTCCTAGATCCTTCATTTGGTATCACCAAGTGAAGCATCTTCTTCTAGCAACCACCTTGGAGGTTCCACCCCCTTTAAGGTACAAGTTAAATTTGAAATTCCTATATTTTAAGGCCAAATAGACGTAGATGTCATGGATAAATGGTAAAATCTACTCGAATGATATTTTTCAGTTCATAATTTTTCCAATAGCAAAAATATTACTTTTGCGCTCCTCAAAGTCACCCCCCACATCAAGGACTAGTGGGAAACCTACTATGAGCAGAGGGACAAGAAGGAAACCTCATTGTTTCCAGCCACAACCACTTGGAATTCATTTTGAGACACCGTCAAGGAACAATATTACCCTATCAGGAGCTATGAAGACAAGTACATAAAATGGACAACATTGTGGCGAGGAAGGGACCAAGACGTGTTGGAGTTCACAAATATTTTTCATACCCTTTGCACGAAGTTGGGTATTAAGGATTTTGAGAAGAATTTGGCACTCAAGTATTGTATCTATCTACACAAATACATCCAGGATGAGATGGAGTTCTTGGAAATATCCTATCTTGGCACATAATACATATATGTTGTCAAGATCAAGTAGAAATTTAAACAAGAGAAGCGATACTTTGGACCTACAAATCTAAAGCAAGGGAAAGGTACCCCAAATCGTATAACAAAGGAAAAAGCCAAGGCGAGGTGACCTGGGACAATCAATCAAAGTTGCAAGCGAAGAATAACACCACGAAGGTAAAGAAGGACACAGGATAGTGGTGTGAGTTCCACAAGATCCCCACTCAGAACGCAAGTGAGTGTCACGCCAAGCAGTCAGTAGTGACCAAGCTAAAGGCTTCAAAGGCAAAAGAATGTTCTGACTCTGAGTGAGAAACCAATAAGGTGAATGAAAAATGGAAGCACATTATCGATGCATAGCCCAACAATGCTATTGCCATCACCAAGGTCCATAAGATTGAACTTGAAGATCAAGAAGAAGGGGAGAATCTCTTCCACTCACAAATGTGGGTGAAGGGGTCTCCACTACAGTTCATTGTTGACAATGGGAGCCAAAAAAATCTCATTTCAGCAAGTTCATTAAGTAGTTAGGTCGACTGACCACACCACACCCGTAGTCGTACACCATTGGTTGGCTCTACCAAGAACGAGATCTTTGAGTCATTCAGTAGTGTCACCTTCCCTATAGCATCAAGCCCTTCACGGATGAGGTATTGTTTGATGTTGCTCCTCTTGAAGTCTTTGATGTGTTATTAGACCATCCATACTTTTGGAAGTGTCATGTTATGTAAGAGTGCAAGTCTTGCATTGTTATTAGTACTTTGGGTAGTAAGTTGTATAGGATACCAGAGTAGCCCCACCTACCACCATCTTTTTGATCTTTGCTAAGTAATGTAGTAAGATCATCTCCCACACTGGGAATTTTATTTTATTTTATTTCTTTTTCTCTGATTTTCTCTCAAAGTAAGGGGAATATTGTGGTCACATCCATGGCCCCTGGGAATGGTTCCTCCATGCAGCAGAAGCAGGTGGATAAGGTCATGGAATAGTACAAGGACATATTCTCCTCACCCATAGGGGTACCTTTGCACTTTTAGGTCAAGCATTCAATCAATCTAACTCCTCAAGCACTTCTACCCAATGGTCAATATACCACCACTCTATTCTGGAAATGAAGAAATCAAGCGGAAGATCCAAGATTTTATAAAAAAAAAGGCACATCCAACCAAGTTCCTCACCTTGTGGGAGCCTGGTTGTACTGATACAGAAGAAGGATGGGACCTAGAGACTATGTATTAATTATTACACACTAAACAAAGTCATTGTCAGGAACAGGTATCAAATCCCATGGATTGATGACATTCTTGACCAGCTCAAGGGGGGAAAGTACTTTAGCAAGATTAATTTGAAGTATGGCTATCACTAGGGTCCAATAGAACCCATAGATGTATGGAAGATCACCTTCAAATCCAAGGAGGGCCTTTTCGAGTGGTTGGACATGCCTTTCAGATTGACAAATGCCCCTGGAAATTTTATGAGGTTGAAGTATGACAAATTCCCCTTCACCAAATCATTCATGGTTGCATATATGTATGACATCCTCTTCTTCAGCAAGATTTGGGAAGACCACTTGCAGTACATTCATTGGGTCCTTCAAACACTTTGGCATCACAAACCATCTGCCAACTTGGATAAATGCACCTTTGGCATGAGCCAAGTCCAATATTTGGGTTACATCATTGATGGGAAAGGCATTCATGTCGATTCAACTAAGATCCAAGCCATTCAAGATTGGTTAGCCCTGACCAATCTAACATAGCTTCACAACTCTTTTGGCCTCACCATATTTTATCAGAGATTCGTGTTGGGATTCCCTCATATTGCTTGACCTTTGAATCATGTTACCAAGGGAAGAATGAAAGAAATGTTTTATCGGTATGAGTCCCAAGATAATGAGTTCATTGTGTTGAAGCACCACCTTTTCTCTGCACCAGTACTCACACTACCAGACCTACAACAACCATTTCAAATTAAGACAGACGCTTCTAACTATGTTATTAGTGCAATTCTCACCTAGCAAGGGCATCTGATGGCCTATCATAGTGAAAAACTTTCTGATACAATTTGGAAATACCCCACCTATAATAAAGAGATGTATTCCGTCATGTAGGCTAGTTGGAAATGGAAACATTACATTGTAGGGAAGGATACGGCCATGCACATAGATCACCAACATCTTCAATTTATATAGACACAAGGGAAGTTTCTGAACGATCTTCATCAAAAGTGGTCCAAATATTTGCAAAAATTCAATTTGAACATTAAATACAAGAATGGAATTACCAATCATGTAGCAAATTGCCTCAATCATCCCTCCATTGCAGCACTGACCATTTTTCTCAAATCTTGTGGCCAAAATACCTCTGGATGGCTGCAAATATACAAAAATGATCCAGAATTAACCATCATATCCCATATGCTAGTGGATGGAAAGATAGTACCAGACTTCCACCTCCAAGATGCATTATTATGCTACCTAGGAAAATTTTGTGTTTGTTCAACCCAGTGTACCAAGTTGATTTGGGAGGCGCACTATAGTCGGGTCACGGGAAACTTTGGTGTAGAGAAAAATATGAATGCACTGAAAAAATATTTTTATTGGCCAAAACTCTGAAAGAATGTTGGAAAATATCTCAGATCATACACTACTTGTGACATCGCCAAGCTAACCATCAAGAAGAAAGGCTATACACTCCTCTTCCTACTCCCATCTAGCCCTAAGAATCCATCTCCATAGACTATTTGATTAGCCTCCCTTATAACACGCATGGTAAAGAATATGTATTTGTGGTTGTGGATATATTTTCTAAGATGGCTATATTGGCATCTTGTAAGAAGAGTATCATAGCAGAGGACACCGCCAAACTCTTCTTCAAATGAGTGTGGGTACATTTAGGATGTCGCAGACCATTATATCTTATCGATATAGCAGATTATTGAGCACATTATGCTCAAGTCTCTGGTCATTATTGGACACCAATCTCACCAAGTTGACTGCATTCCATCCTTGGATTGATGGTCAAACAAAGGTCGTCAATAGGATGATAGTGCACATACACTGCATGTAAAACTCCAAGAATCCATGAACCTAGGATGAGATCCTTCCCTATGTGCATCACAGTTATAACGGAGCTCTCCATAGCTCGACTGACCATGGTGCTTTTCAAGTGATTCAAGGATTTCAACCATTGTGTTTGATTGATCTTTCCATGCCTCATGCGACTACACAGGAAATATCTACACATGTACAGTATGAGGCTTATAAAGAAACCAATTTTATTGAACACATCCACTACATCCGCCACTAGGTTCACAAAATCTTAGATAAAGAAAATACCAAGAAAAAAAATGGCATGATCATCATCAAGTGCCAAATAAGTTTCAAGTGGATGACAAATTTTGGTTGCATTTGTAGAAAGAACGCCTTATCAAAGCCCATCAAAAGCTTCAACCACACTAATACGGATCGTACACCATCACCAAGGATCTAGGAGACAATGCTTTCAAGCTCAACATTCCCCCATTCCTTCGCCTACACCTGGTGTTCAATGTGGATCACCTTAGGCCATACTTCCCACCATTGTTGGACACATCAGACAAAGTTGAACAGATGATACCAATAGAGCTCAAATTAGACTACATGGAACATGCCACAAATTATTGGATCATGGAAACACATATCAAGAACATTATCCAACATAGGATCCAACTTTATCGAGTTATCAAAGTTGGCCAACTTCCGCACCAAGGCAAGTGGGTCACTAGGGACCAAGTTCAGGAGAAGCTTCCCCATATCGTGGAGGTGCTCAATGCAATGGGGACCATTGCTTCCTAAGGGGGAAGGACTAATCCAAGTGGATATTGGTGGCCACCCACCTATTCCACTTGGATCCCCAACATTGTTTCCTTTCAGTTTCCTTAATTCTAGCGCAAATTTCTATTTTTGTCAATTTTTTGGGTTTTGAAATTCCAAAGCCATTTTGAGAACCTAAATGGTGTTTTTTTTAAACGTGTCAAGCCTATAACCTAGGAGTATGGTCTTCCTAAGAAAATTTGTTATCCTCGGATAGATATTTATAATGAGGTAGCATGCACACCAAACAAAGATCATATGGTGAATTACGACCCCAATAAGTTGGGCTTCCAACTAATCCTAATGGGGCTCACAAAGTTTTGTTGCTTCATCTCCTAGGGTTAGGATTTTTTATGTTTATGGTTTTCCATTGTTTCTCATTAATAATAAAAACATCCTAGCCTAATTTCAACACAATTCAGAAAGCATGTAGACATGACATCTCTTCTAAGAGATAATCTACCATCGACCGAGCTAGTTTATTTCCATTCTGCATGTAAACAATTCGAGTATTTGTTATTAATTAATTGAAGTTTAGTTTGTGTGATATCTCTATGTTTTTATTTAAGTTTGTATTTCATTTCATTCACGCATAAATCTGGATTAGTGGTATTAGAGTGGTCTTCTCTTTCTCTATGTTTCTATGCATGTCCCCAACGAGGTCAGGGTATAAGGAGTTAGGATTTGAACTGGTTGAACCCTTACAATACTGGCTTCACCAATCTCAACAGCCTCCCATGGAGGAAGAAAAGAAATACAAGGGAGCAAGAGATCCTTTCAAAATATTTCTCGAGGAAGCCCTCGAGCGACAAAGGAACGAGATGATGGATAAATTTTCCCATATCCTTTGGCAGGTATCAACGAGAGAAGCATATTTATCTGGTAACCACCTTAGAGGTGCCACCCCATCTAAGGTACAAGTTAACTTTGACATTCATATATTTTAAGGCCAAATAGACCCATATGTCATGGATAAATGGTTAAATCTACTAGAAGGATATTTTCTAGTTCATAAATTTTCCAATAGGGAAAATGTTACTTTTTCACTCCTCTAAGTCGTCGGCCACATCAAGGACTAGTGGGAAACCTACTATAAGCATAGGGAAGAGAAGTAAACCTCATTGTTTTCAAATGCATCCACTTGGAATTCTTTCAGAGATACCATTAAGGAACAATATTACCCTGTCAGGAGCTGTGAAGGTAAGTATGTAAAATGGTTCGCATTGTAGCAAGGAAAGGACCAAGACGTCCCAGAGTTCACAAATATTTTCCATACCCTTCACAAAAAGTTGTGTATCAAGTATTCTTAGCGGAATCTAGTACTGAAGTACTACGGTTGTCTATAAAAATACATCTAGGACGACATGGGGTTCCTTGACATCTCCTTTCTTCGCGTTGCATACAAACATGTTGTCAAGATGAGGTAGAAATTTAAACAAAAGAAGCAAGACTTTGGATCTGTGAATCTGAAGTAGGGAAGTGGTGTGAGTTCAGAAGAGCCCCACCCACAACACTAGTGAGTGTCACACCAAGCATTCACTAGTGGTCAAGCTAAAGGATTTAGAGGCAGCTGCATGTTCTAACTCTGAGTCAGAACCCAACAAGGGGAATGAAAGGGAAGCATATTTTCAATGCAGATCCCAGTGCCATCGTTTCCACCAACAAGGTCCAAAATATTGAGCCCAAAGACCTAGAGGAAGGGGAGCATCTCTCCCACTCACAAAAGTGGGTGAAGGGGTCTCTTTTACAGTTCATTCTCGACAAGAGGAGTCAAAAGAACCTCATCTCAGTAGAGGACGCTAAGTGGTTGGGCCTACCAACCACACCACACCTGAAATCATACACCATTGGGTGGCTCTACCAAGGACGAGATCTTTACATCGTCCAGTAGTGTTGCCTTCCCTACATCATTAAGCCCTTTACAGACGAGACACTGTGTGATGTTGCTCCTCTTGAAGTTTATGATGTGTTATTAGGCCAATCATACATGTGGAAGCATCATGTTGTGTATGAGTCCAGGCCTCTCACTCTTATTATTACTTTTGGAAGTAATTTATATAAGATATCAGAGGTATCCTTGCCTATCGCCATCTCTTTGATATCTACTAAGAAATGTAGTAAGATCATCTCCCAGACTAGGAAATTTATTTTATTTCTTATTTTCTCTCAAAGTAAGGGGGATATCGTGGCCACTTCCATGGCCCCTGAGAATGGTTCCTCCATGCAGTAGATGTAGGTAGATAAGATCATAATGGTTCCTCCATGCAGTAGATGTAGGTAGATAAGATCATGGAAGAGTACAAGGACATCTCCTCACCCATAAGGGTACCTTTGTACTGTCAAGTCAAGCATTTGATCGATCTGACTCCCGGAGCACCTCTACCCAATGGGATGATATACAACCACTCTATTATGGAAAATGAAGAAATCAAGCAGTAGATCCAGGAGTAGCTATAAGAAGGGCGCATCCGACCAAGTTCCTCACCTTGTGGGATTCTAATTGTACTTGTACAAAAGAAGGATGGGACTTGGAGACTCTGAATTGATTCTTGAGTACTAAACAAAATCACTGTTGGTAACAAGTATCCAATCACATGGATTGATGACCTTCTTGACTAGCTTAAGTGGGCCAACTACTTCAGCAAGATCAATTTGAAGTCTGGTTGTCACCAGGTTCCAACATAATCCAAATATGTATGAAAGAGCGCCTTCAAATCCAAGGAGGCCTTTTTGAGTGGTTTTGTAATGCCTTTCAAGTTGAAAAATGCCCCTGCAACTTTTATGAAGCTGATGGATAACATCTTGTGGCCCTTCACCAACTTGTTCGTGGTTGTATATCTGGAGGACATCTTCAGCAAGATTTGGGAAGAGCACTTGTAACACATTCGATAGGTCCTTCAAACCTTGTGGTAGCACAAACCATATTCCAACTTGGAGAAATGCACATTTGGCATGAGCCAAGTCCAATATCTAGGTTACATCATTGACAAGCAAAGCATGCATGTGGATCCGGATAATATCCAAATCATTCGCGATTGGCTAGCCCAAACCACTCTAACAGAGCTTCGTAGCTTTTTGGGCCTTGCCAATTTTTATTGGAGGTTCATGTTGGGATTCCCTCATATCACTTTGCCTTTGATTCAAGTTACCAAGGGGAGAATGAAAGCAAGGTTTTCCTTGTCTGAGTCCCAATAGAAGACGTTCATTGAGCTAAAGCACCACCTTAGCTCTACACCAATGCTCACATTGACATACATTTGATAACCATTTGAAATTGAGATAAATGCCTCTAACTGTGCTATTGGTGTTGTTCTCACCTAGTAAGGGAATATGGTGGACTATCAGAGTGAAACATTTTCCAATAAAATTCGGAAATACCCCACTTACGATACATAGATGTATTCCATCATGCAGGCTTTTTAGAAATAGAAGAATTTCATTCTTAGGGAAGGAGACGGTCATACACACAAATCACTGACCTCTTCAGTTTATACAGACATAAGGGAATTTCAAAAAGATCCACATATCTGCAACAATTCCATTTAAACATTAAATACAAGAAGGTAAGCATCAATCATGTTGCAGATTGCCTCAATCGACCCCTGGTTGTAGCACGTACCACTATTCTCAACTCTTGTGGCCACGAGACCTATGGATGGTCACAGCTATACAAAAACGATCCAGAGTTTTCCACCAAATACCAGATGCTAGTGGATGGAAAGAAAGTACCAGATGTAACAACCTCCAGGGTAAATGTGCATATAAACAACATAATAGGAATAGAAATACAATAAACATATCAACCATCAAAATCCATATATACATCAGTACATTTACAGATGAAAATCAAGGGAATGAATTTTTTTTCATTAATAAATGTAATGAACCAACCGAATATGGGACTACCACGTTCCACCTAACCATAGATTGCCTGAGCCAAGTCTCTCTTCAGCCAATCACCCCCGTGCCATATTCCAAGCATGAATGTGGGATCTCATAGAACACATCAATAAAAACTCATCCAAGGCTTCCAGAGGCCACCCACCTCAACCCATCAAACAGTGATTCCACCTCACGGTCGGACATCACCAAAAACCATCATCAGATTGGTCTCCATCCAAGCCTTCTAAGGCTTCCAGAACTAGTAACTCAACCCATAGCTTATACAGGGCTTCTAGAGCGTTTTTCCAACCAGGGCTTCCAGGACTAGTAACTCAACCCAAGCTGTTACAGGGCTTCTAGAGCGTTTGTTCAACCAGGGCTTCCAGGACTAATAACTCAAACCAAGCTAAGGAAACATGAGAACCAACAAAGACAAAGCAATGAAAGTAAACCCACAATCACCATGGCTATCTAGGAAATGGAAAGGCTAGGAAATCCACTGTCGATCTAGGCAATCCTTCATGCCAATGATAGATCACAACCAAGAAACCACATGCATGTCAAAACTAGTGAATAAATCATACATGCAACTCGATACCTACAAGCAAATCTGACGTAGTTTTTGATGTCGATGCCTTCTTGCACTTTCAAGTTCTTCCTTTGCCTTCTTGCTCCAAGAATCAAAGTATGCCACACCCTCCAAGAGTGCTCCACGAAAACTCTAAGTAACCAAGATTATGAGAGAAAGAGAGAGAGAATAATGAGAGAGCTCCAAAACTGAACTGACCAAGTCTTGCCCACTAATCCTCATAAGGCCTTTTATTAATGAGGCCTCTATTTTCTTCATTTTCCATTATTTTCCTTCAATTTCCTCCTCACATGCAAAATGTGACCTTTCAACTTCCTTTTCTCCTAATTTCCATTATTTTCATAAATAAATGTACCAAAATACATTTTTTCCTCTTTAATGCCTTAGCCATTGCCTTTGCCAATTTCCTTAGCCATAAACAACCAAATGAACACCCCCTAGGATGTCTTTCCCACCATTCAGCTTGGAATACGTGTCCCAGTCATCCATGCTTATTGTTTTTAACATTTATTACATGGAATTTTCACCAGGATTGTTACAAAACCCTCCCCCTTGGGGGAACACCGTCCTCGGTGTTCAATCACACATATACCTCAGCAGCCTGCTGAAAGAAGACATACTACTCATGGATATTTATAACCCAGCTCGATGTAGTATTTACAATGAAAGATCTACTCAAGACATAAGATCATAACAATATGAAAAAATACCGGGTGGTGGAGCTTTATAACACAACTCATTACTGTATTTACAATGATCATTCTGCTTAAGAAAACTCATATGGCATCATAACATCATGATAACATAACCACATGATAACATAATAACATTACACCCACACCGCATAGTGGAGGTTTATGACATAGCTTGTTATGGTATTTTCATCCATACACAGGTGTACATATAACAACATCATCAAAATATATATACCAAAACATATGCCAAATCATATACCAAACATATGTCAATCATACACTAATCATCATATAGCATATATCAAAACATCATAAGGCATATATCAAAACATCATATAGCATGTATCAACCAACATAAAGCACATATCAAATCATCATAAAGCATATATCAACCATCATAAAGCATATACTAAACCAACATAAATCAAATACTAAACCATCATAAAGAAACTACCAAACCACCATAAGCAACCACCAAACCACCATATCAAGCTACTAATTCTTGTAGTTGATTTCAACTACCCAACTGGGCATGTTCATGATTCTTGTACCACGCACATAGCTTCCATCAGTTTTAAAATAAATTCACATCATACCTCATTGGTAGCTTG
Source organism: Pinus tabuliformis (assembly GCA_031772625.1). Classification (NCBI taxonomy): domain Eukaryota; kingdom Viridiplantae; phylum Streptophyta; class Pinopsida; order Pinales; family Pinaceae; genus Pinus; species Pinus tabuliformis. The sequence goes on along the minus strand of CM062820.1, from coordinate 555,281,042 downwards.
TCAATACAGTACATTTGCAATCATGTTCGCTTCTTGTCACAACAAGTCAAACTAGCATATTTGACCAAGTCAACATGTATAAAAATATCACATCAGGTTAGCTCAAACATAACCATCAAAATCATAAATGACATGTAACCATCATAAATCAAAATCATAGATCACATGTAATCATCATGGGCCAGAATCATAAATCACATGCATACTAAAACCGAAATACAATACCGATACTTATCCTTCATCGATCCTTACTTCTACCTTGGTTCTTTCTGTAACACATTGGATTGGTTGCCACACCCGACAAACATCCAGTGCCTTCTCCTCAACCATGTGCACATACGCATAGTGTGCATCACACACATACGACCACATATGACATGCAACTCCATGCAACACATGCATCTACACCTAACATACAACACATACACCTACACCCAGTGTACGACACAACTCAATACATACGCCTACATCTTGTGTATAACACAATACATGCACCTACACCTGATGTACAACCCAACACAAATACGTGTCTAGGGTGCAACACAATGAATGCATATGTCACAATACCATGACTGCACAATGCACATACATAATACCGCATGCCCATAACTCAGCATGGATGACATGCACCCAATACCACACGTACACCAACACCATATATATAACATGTACATAGTACCACCAGTACATCGCACCACCTGCACAACATGTGCACAACATCACATGTGCATGACACCACCTACACATCGTGTACACAATGCCACATGTACACTGCACCACTATACAATGCGTACACAATACCACATGTACATAGTACCACATGCACAACATGTACGCGACACCACATGTACACAATGCCACATGCATGACATGTACATAGCACCACATGCACACAACGCCCCTTGTACAATATGTACACAGTACCACACACACATGACACCACTTGTACAATCATGCACACCACACCATATGTACATAGTATCAATGTACCACATGCACGCAACACCACTTGTACATAGCACTGCATATCCAACATGTACATAGCATCATCTGTACACAACACCGTAGAGCACCATATGCCTACAACACCACATATCCATCATTCACACAGTACAATATGTACACAACACCGCATATCCATCATGCGCACAGTACAATATGTACACAATACCGCATACCCAACATGTACATAGCACCATCTATACCCAGTATTGAATATGTAACATTAATACAACACTATATGTACCATCTTGTACATAAAACTGCATAAACAACATGTACACACACTATATATACACAACATTGCATGTGCACACATCATATATGAAACATGTACAACATATACAGTATATGCATAACAGTAGTACCACACATCCAAAGCCACATTGTCCTTACCAATAAACCTTGCTTCCAGTATCTCATCCACGCTTATCCTAGCATGTCACAGACCACACTGCTTTCATTTTGCTGATGTATTCTTCAGCATTACCTGTCATAACATAAACATAGGCATAATACAAGTATACAGTACCAAATCATATCCACATGATACTGACCTCGTATATTTGTTGTGACTACTCTTCCCAATTGATTCCTTGTAAGACCAGGAACCTCTTAATGTCGTTCTCCTGCATAAGAAATCATTCCTCCACAAGAATGATCCCTAACAACCTTGTTAGATAGTAACATAGATACATGGATACATACATACATATATAAACATTAGCATAAAACAATCATGATCCTGTCAGAAGATGACATACATACATTCATGTATACATATATAAACATCGGCATAATCATGTTCATAACATAATTACCAGATAACATAGGAAGAGAACTTCCTTATTCATGCACAACATGCACTTTATTAAGAACAATAATTCCCAACACATCCAAGGCATATGACGCCTAATATCCATTTAATTTACCTTTTTTGGTTACCTTTCTCATGACTATACTGCCACTGTCCATTTACACCAATGGACCGAACCAATCTAATCTGATTTTCATAGTCTTACCTTCTACTGCGCTTACTCATACATTGAGCTTTATTCGAATCTTACATTACCTTTCAAGTACCACACAACTCTCCTTGAGCTCCATCAACTTTCCTCTTTCCCAACCAATTCCCCAGACTCAAAACATAAAAGTAAAGACAAGAAACAAACAAGAAGAAGACTAGAAAAACCAAAATCAACATGACTCCACAAACAAAGTGGCATAGCTATGCACCAGACACAATCAAACTTGCAAATCAAGCGCAATAATCGCAAAAGACCAAAAGCACAAGACTAACAAAAAACACTATGACTCAATCCCCATGGTTCCCAGGGAAACTCAACCCGAGCCTTCTTCAAGATTTCATGGCAACCTCTCTTGCCATGCAATTCCCTGCATCATGCTCACACATGTCAACCACATGTTCGAAATATCAAGACAATCATATTTAACAATTTGAAATCAAATTTTACAAACAATCATGTCATAATCCATAGTCATTAGATATAATGCTACAACTATCAACTACATTCAAGTATATATCAACTGTCTCAACACATACATGTTAGTGCAATCATCTTAAAACAAAATCATTTGAACACATACTCATATTAAGCAACTCATCAATCATTCAACCAATTGCAAAGATACCATGTTAAATCAAGCAACTAGGCACCAAACACTCAAACACCAAATAGACATCATAATCAAACAACCAAGCACCAATATACGACATAAGAAAACTCAAACCTTAACGTATATCGGGGAGGCTATCTCATCTACACAATAAAGCTAGGTTAGCATGATACAACTTCATAACATATCAACTCAAACATAAATCATGATATCCCTAACAGTAACTAACTAACATGTTCACGTCATAAGCTCATAAGCATTTTTCATTCATGCATAACAAGCACATATGTATGATTATTCTAGATTAGTACAGCACCAAATCACAAATGTGTCATCTCATACCTAAGTATCACAACCATAACCATCTGCATAGGTCAAACCAGGTTAACACAATACATATAACATTAATATCTTCAATACAATGAACATAACCATCACACATATGACCAATCCAAATTACGGCATCAAGATCTCAATGAAATAACACTTATCATCAAGTTAATAGCATATAACAACAATAAGCTATATATCATGCTCATTAACAACATAAAACTGAATCGTCAAGCTAACTGTCATATAACAATAAATAAGTTAACCTATAACATACTCATCAACAACATACAGCATAATCATTGGGTTATCTAATATAAAACAACAATAACAATGCCTACAACTACAAGTTACTATCATTCTTGACTATCTGACACATGTGCATATAACCACACTAATCATCTAACATCTATCATGAATGTAATCATGACATCAAATACATGTTCATAAACCTAATGTATATAACCCTAATGCATGTAAAAATCCTTAATCTACATACCTACATGCCAAACATACAATACTTGTATGACGATCTGCTCTTATCCCAAAGTCCAATGTTGCAACCTCATTATGATGATCTACATCCCTTGCTCTATCTCAACTAGCTCATTAGCATCATAACAACCAATAACATCATGATGACCTAAATTGCATACAATGACTTCACAAGGCATGTTTGACCTACTATTCAAACTATAACCAAGACTATACATGCATAACAATTGTATATAGACATATAACAAATGAGTACCAAACCATATACACATCATTCTAGCTAGAGTCTAGTCATCAATGCATGACCATATCAACTACACAAACCATGACCTCATGCATGACAACAACCATTACTCCATTGTACACATTGCCACATGCAACCAATAGTATGCATAAGCAATGCCAAACCAACTACCAATACACATAACCGCATGTAGTCGAACATAATCGATCAGTTCTTGTAATCAACCTACAAGACTGATGCATGTAATCAAAATATTAAAAAATGTAACCTAACATACAAGGATGTAAGTAGGTATCATGAAATCAACATGTAAGCGACATATAATCCATACACAGTCAGTCACATGTTCCAAAATCAAGACATCGTGTTTATTAATTTGAAATCAGTTTTCACCAATACTAACAACCATGTCATAGTCGGCAATCAACTCACAATCATAGTCATAATACTAAAACTAGCACCCACTTGCACGCAAGTGCATATCAGTTGTCTCAACACATATTGTGTTAGTACAACTGTATTAAAACAAAATCATTCCTTCATACAATTTTATAAGCACAAACACATATCACACATTTAATCAAGCATTCAAACAACCTATAAGCATACCCCCTTACTATCCATGGTCCACACTAAGGTAGAAGGAGGAAGCTACTATAATGGCCCGATCTCCAATGTCCAATTATGGAAATGGGATCTCCAAAGCTCTACTAAATTTAACCACACTTGAAAAGAAATTGATTTTTATTTCTCATACATTTGTATGAGACTAAGTGAAAAACATTGCACTTATTCCACTTGTAACATAATAAACAATGTAAACTTTGAAACAAGAACTGATATTGTTACCCGTTTCGTAGAGATAGCAAAAAATTGACTCGATTTTGAAAAGGGGCGATGCAGAACACACATTTTTTTTAGAGCATAGTTTTTGGCACTTTAAATAACCGATACGATTAACCGTTTCGTATGGGTAGTAAAAACGTGACCCAATTTTAAAAAGTGGTTATGCAGAATACACTTCTTTTTTTGGGAACATATTTTTAACACTTTAAATTTTCTTATGTATCAAATATAAATATTTGTTTTTTAAATGTTAGTGATTTTCATGCTGCTTTTGAAAAGTGTTGATGCAACATACCTTTTTTTTAGAGGACTTATTTTTCACACTTTAAAATTTATTATGTCCAATTTTTTTTTAAATTATAATTACTTAATGAATTTTCAAGTTGTTTTATTTTTCTTTTTTTAAATGTTGATTACTTTAAAAAAACAAATATAAAAATATATATAAAAAAAAATAAAAATAAAAAAAAACAAAAAAAAAAAAAACAAAATTTAAAAAATATATATGAAATTAAGTAAGTAAAAATTAAAATATGAAAGAAAAAAATAAAATAATTAAAAAATAATAATAATAATAATAAATTAAAAATAAATATAAAATATAAAATATAAAAATAAATAAATAAATAAAAAATAAAAATAATAATTTAATATTAAAAACATTAAAAAATAAACTCAAATAAATAAATAAATAAATAAATAAAAATAAAAAATATGAAAATTTTAAAAATATATATTTCTTTTCAAAAAAATTAAAAAAACATTTAAAGTTTATAAAGAAATATGTATTTTTAATTTAAAAACAAAAAAATTAAATATTTAATAATAATAATAATAAAAATAATAATAAAGCCCATGGGGCTTTGGATTGACGGTGAATGGGTGTCTTGTTAAGGTACTCCTTGCGATAGGTCACCGGTTCAAATCCCCCGTGGGTACTTAGGTTAGTCTTAACTAAAAAAAAATAATAATAATAATAATAAAATAAAAATTAATATATATATATATATATATATATATATATATCTATTCAAAAAAATTTAAACATTTTTTTTAAATTAAAAAATTACCACCCGCCCATGGTGGCACAGCCCTAGGCGGAGGGTCTGCGTGCCAAAGGCCGCGCCACTACGGGTTGCGGGCAAGCGGCATTATTATTTTTATTTTTTTCATTAAAAAAAATTCAAATTTTTTAATAATTTGTTTTTTTAAATAAAATAATTTTTTAAATTTTTTATTTAAAAAAATAAATAAATAAATTTGTTTTAAAAAAAAATAACATTTTTTAATAATTTAAAAAAAATAAAAATAAAAATTGTTTAAAAAAAATTTGAATTTTAAAACTTTTTATTTTTTTGTTTTTAAATAAAAAAATGTAAATTTAATAATTTTTTTTTAATCAAAAAAATACACATTTCTTTATAAACTTTAAATGTTTTTTAATTATTATTTTTTTTTTAATTTGAAAAGACATATTTTTTAAATTTTCATATATATATATATAGTTGTTTTCTTTTCTTTTTTTTCTTTTTTTTTTTTTTTTGTTTAGTTTTTAAATGTTTTTTGTTAATTTTCTATTTTTTTTAAATCCAGTTTGTTTTTAATTTCTTTTTTTCCTAGCTTAATTTTTTGTTTTTTTTTCCCCAAAATTTTTTATGGCTTATGATATAATTTCTTTTTTTAACATTTTTTTTGTCTTTTTTATATATATTTTTATGTTTGTTTTTTTAAGTAATCAACATTTTAATCTTAATTTTAGTAGTTTTTAATTTTTTTTGTTAATGTTCTATTTTTTCTAAGTCTAGTTTGTTTTTAATTTTCATTTTTTTTTTTAGTTTTTTGTTAATGTTTTTTTAATTTTTCTATTTTTACCTGCTTAATTTTATAGTTTTTTTAATGTTTTTTTTTTTCTTTTCCATATTTTTTTTTTCTTTTGCCAATTTTTTTTATGGTTTACAAGATTTTTTTTCTCATTTTTTTAAATATGTTTTTTTAACTATTTATTTGTTTATAATATTTATTTATTTTTTTAGTTTTTTAATTCTTATCTTCTATAGGTTAATTTTGTTTTTTTTTTCATTTTTATGATTGATTTTTTTTTTTTAAGTATATATTTTAATTTATGTTTTGTTTTTTTTTTTTAACTTTTTTTTGTTTTGTGTTTTTTCATTGTTTTAATTTTTCTGTTTTTTTATTTTACTTTATGTTTTCATTATTTTTTTGAAATTTTAATGTTTTTTCGGGGTCATGATAAAATATTTTACGCCTTTATTTCGAAATGTTGGAATTATACCCTTGAAAAAAGTGTTATCCTAGCGTCAACACTTTTCGTTTTGAGGGTGTTTTTTGCACAAAATTTACCATTGAAAAAAAAAAAGTGTTATTCGAATATCAACACTTCGTTTTGAGGGTGTTTTTTGGACAATTTTTGCACAAAAAATTGGTTTTCACCGCCATTTTAAAACATGTTGAAAATTTACCCTAGAAAAAAAAAAAAAAAAAAAGGTGTTATTCTAGCGTCAACACTTTTCGTTTTTAGCACTATTTTTTATACTTTTACAGGGTTTTTTGGCCAAAGTTCGTGTTTTGGGTTTATAGTTCCCGTTTCGAAGTTTACACTAAAAACATGCCACTTTTCCCTTTCCTTACATGCAACTTTTCAAATTCCTTGCATGCAACCTTTCAAATTCCCTACATGCAACCCTTCAAATTATTTGCATGAAAATAGGCATATATCATATACGCCCATATCATCATACTACAACACTATCCCATCCAAAAAAACCAACTTTTTCTTTAAACAATTACCATACTTTTACATTTTCTTCAAACAACTACTATACTATTACATTTGCATGTAAGCATTTCTTCAAACACTTTACATGCAAACTAATATAGAAAACTATTTGCATACAAGTAAGAATATATCAACTACAGAAATACTATTGTACATCAATAATATCCCCAACCACAAACAATATACTCATTGGGGCATTTTATCAAACAGTTTGTATGCAATTAATCATTGAACCATTTAAGCATTTCCTCAAACACTTTGCATGCAAACTAATATAGTGAATGATTCAATGCATATATCCTAAACTATAGTAGTACAAGTTATGGAAACTGAACCATATGATCAGTGGAATTATCCCTCACTATGGTTCAAGTTTCATCTTCTAAGATTTCATATATGAAAAGTTATAACAAAATACCAACACAAGCATATTTGGTGCACAATTCTCAGAGTATCCAGAAAGCTCGATTTACACTGGTCATATATCCTAAAATATAGCGAATAAATGTCTGAAATTTTTATCACAATATAACTGGGATTTCCACTTATTGTGGAAAACATTTCAGCTCCTGAGAGTGCCCAGAATAAAAGTTATAATAAAAATGTCAACGTGACTTGTTTGATACCTAATTTTAGGATCATTCAGAAGGCTCGACCCCATCTGCTCATATCTCCTGAAATATTACAACCCAATATCTGAAATTAATACCACATAATCATTGGTATTTCCCCTCAATGTGGACAATTTTTCAGCTTTTGAAAGCCTACAGAAGAAAAGTTATTGCAGAAATGCCAACGTGACTTGTTTAAAGGTGCATTCAGGAAGGTCATCTTCCTTAGATCATAATTCCTAAAGTATTTTGAACCAATATCTGAAATTTTTACCACATTATCAGTGGGATTTACCTTCAGTATGGACAAATTTTCGACTTCTAATATGCCACAGAAGAAAAGTTATAACAGATATGACAGAAAGGTCTAAAATTTAACCTTTGTTCTTCATTTTACCTATGATAGAGCCCATCCAGTCCAAGTGTTTGAACCTGGAAGCTCTGATACCACTCTATAACAACCTCCGGGGTAAATGTGTATATAAACAACATAATAGGAATAGAAATACAATAAACATATCAGCCATCAAAATCCATATATACATCAGTACATTTGCATATGAAAATCAAGGGAATGAATATTTTTTTCATTAATAAATGCAATGAACCAACCGAAGATCGGACTACCACATCCCACCCGACCATAGATTGGCTGAGCCAAGTCTCTCTTCATCCAATCTCCCCCATGCCATATTCCAAGCATGAATGTGGGATCTCATAGAACACATCAATCAAAACTCATCCAGGGCTTCCAGAAGCCACCCACCTCAACCCATCAAACAGTGATTCCACCTCATGGTCGGACATCACCAAAAACCATCATCAGATTGGTATCCATCCAAGCCTTCCAAGGCTTCCAGAGTGTTTGTCCATCCATGGCTTCCAAAACTAGTAACTCAACCCACAGCTTATACAGGGCTTGCAGATCGTTTGTCCAACTAAGGATTCCAGGACTAGTAATTCAACCCACCAAGGGCTTCTAGAGTGTTTGTCCAACCAAGGCTTCTAGGACTAGTAACTCAACCCAAGCTGTTACAGGGCTTCCAGAGTGTTTGTTCAACCAGGGCTTCTAGGACTAATAACTCAACCCAAGCCAAGGAAACATGAGAACCAACAAAAACAAAGCAATGAAATTAAACCCATAGTCACCATGCCTATCTAGGAAATGGCAAGGCTAGGCAATCCACTGTCGATCCAGGAAATCCTCCATGCTAATGATAGATCACAACCAAGAAACCACATGCATGTGCCATGCATGTCAAAAATAGTGAATAAATCATACATGCAACTCAATACCTGTAAGCCAATGTGATGTAATTGTTGATGTTGATGCCTTCTTGCGCTTTCATGTTCTTCCTTTTCCTTCTTACTCCAAGAATCCAAGTATGCCACACCCTCCAAGAGTGCTCCAAGAAAACTCTAAGTAACCAAGAGTATGAGAGAGAGAGAGAGAATAATGAGAGATCTCCAAAACTGAACTGACCAAGTCTTGCCCACTGATCCTCATAAGCTATTTTATTAATAAGGCCTCTATTTTCTTCATTTTCCATTATTTTCCTTCAATTTCCTCCTCACATGAAAAATGTGACCTTTCACCTTCCTTTTCTCCTAATTTTCATTATTTTCATAAATAAATGTGCCAAAATACCTTTTTTGCCTCTTTAATGCCTTATCCATTTCCTTTGCTAATTTCCTTAGCCATAAACAACCAAATGAACACTCCCTAGGATGTCTTTCCCACTATTTAGCTTGGAATACGTGTCCCAGTCATCCGTGTTTATTGTTTTTAACATTTATTACATGGAATTTTCACCAGGGTTGTTACACCAGACTTCCACTTCCAATATGAATTATTATGTTACCTAGGCCACATTTGTGTTCCTTCAACCGAGTGTGCAAAGTTGAATTGAGAGGCGCACTACAGTTGGATCACAAGACATTTTGGTGTGGAGAAAAAATTGGCAGTACTACATAAGTATTTTTACTGGCCAAAACTCCAACAGGATGTTGGAAAATATATCGGATCCTACACTTCTTGTGTCATCGCTAATCCAACCATAAAGAAGCAAGGCCTATACATTCCTTTTCCTACTCCCAGCTAGCTATGGAAATCCATCTCCATGGACTATTCTCTTAGCCTCCCTTCTACCAAACATAGTACTGACTGCGTATTTTTGATTTTTGATAGATTTTCTAAGATGTTTATATTGAGATCCTGTAAGAAGAGTATCACAACAGAGGACACCACCAAACTCTTCTTCGAATGAGTGTGGGTACATTTTGGGAACCCGCAAACCATTATATCTGATCGATATAGCAGGTTCCTAAGCACATTTTGGTCAAGTCTCAAGTCATTATTGGACACCAAGCTCACCAAGTCGGTTGAATTCCATCCCTAGAATGATGACCAAGCAAAGGTTATCAATAGGATGATAGTGCACATACTCCACATGTACATCTCCAAGCATCCACAAAACTAGGATGAGATTCTTCCCTATGTGCAACAAAGTTATAACAGAGCTCTCCATAGCTCGATTGGTCGCAATCCCTTTTAACTGAGTTTGCGATTTCAACCATTATGTCTTATTGATGTTGCCATACCTCATGCGATTACATAGGAAAAATATACACATGTACAATCCAAGGTTGATAAAGAAACCAGATTTATTAAACTCATCCCGTGAATCTGTCAGCAGGTTCACGACATCTTAGATAAATCCAATGCCAAGTACAAACAATGGCATCATCAACATCAAGTTCCACATAAGATTCAGGTGGGAAAAAAAGTTTTGTTTCATTTGCAGAAAGAACACCTTACCAGAGCCCATCGAAAGCTTCGACCACTCTGATACTAGTCGTACACCATCACCAAGGTTGTGGGAGATAATGCTTTCGGGCTCAACATTCCCCCATTCCTTTTCCTGTACCCAATGTTCAATGTGGACCGCCTTCGGCCATACTTCCCACCATCGTTGGACACATTAGACATTGTCGAACAGCGGAGACCAATAAAGCTAAACCCAAACTGCATGGAACATGCCACAACTGATCAGATCATGGACACATAGATCAATAACATTAGCCAATAGAGGATCCCACTATATCATGTTTTCAAAGCTATCCAAATCTTGCACCAAGGCAAGTGGCTCACCAGGGGCCAAGTTTAGTAGAAGTTTCCCCATCTCATGGAGGCGCTCAACAGAATGTGGATCATTGCTTCCTAAGTGAGGAGGACTGATCTAGGTGGATATTGGTGGCCACCCGCCTATTGCACTTGGACCCCAAACATTGTTTCCTTTCATTTTTCTTAATTCTAGCACAACTTTCTATTTTTGTTAGTTTTTCAAGTAATGAACTTCTAGAGCCATTTTGAGGCCCTAAATGGTTTTTTTTTTTTTTTAAACACGTCGTGGATAAATGATTAAATTTGCTAGAAGGATATTTTCCAGTTCATAATTTTTCCAATAGAGAAAATATTACTTTTTCACTCCTCAAATCCCCCCCCCCCACTTCAAGGACTAGTGGGAAACCTACTACGAGTAGAGGGACGAGAAGGAACCCTCATTGTTTTTAGCTGCACCCACTTGGAATTATTTTCTAAACATCATCAAGGAACAATATTGCCCCATCGGTAGATATGAAGATAAGTACATAAAATGGAACACACTATGGAAGGGAAGGGACCAAGATGTGCTAAAGTTCACAAATATTTTTCTTTCCCTTCGCACGAAGTTGGGCATCAAGGGTTCTGAGTGACATCTAGTACTCAAGTATTGCGGTTGTCTACAGAAATACATCCAAAATGAGATGGATTTCTTGTATGTATCCTCACTTGGTGCCACATATAGATATGTTGTCAAGATCAAACATCAGAAGCAGGATTTTGGTTCTACGAATCTAAAGTAGAGAAAAGACGCCCCCAAACTACAGAACAAAAGGAAAATCTAAGGCACAGTGACCTATGACAACCCATTGAAGTCGTAAGAAAAGAATAGCACCAAAAAGGTGAATAAGGACATAGGAAAGTGATGTGAGTTCCATAAGATCCCCACTGACAACACAAGTGAGTGTCATGCCAAGCTATCACTGGTGACCGATCTAAAGGCTTTAGAGGCAGATGCAGGTTATGACTCTAAGTCAAAACCTAACAAGAGAAATGACAAAGAGAAGCAAATTATCGATGCAAAGCCCAGCGCCATCGTTGCCACCACCAAATCTAGAAGATTGAACCTGAAGATCTAGAAGAATGGGAGTGTCTCTTCCACTCACAGATGTGGGTGAAGGGGTCTCTGTTGCATTTCATTGTCAATAGTAGGAGGAAAAAGAACCTCATCTCAGCAAAGGTCATCAAGCGATTGGGTCTACTGACCAGACCACACACACAATCATACACCATCAGGTGACTCTACCAAGGATGAGATCTTCACGTCAACCAATAGTTCCACCTTCCCTATAGCATCAAGCCCTTCACGAACGAGGTGTTGTGTGATGTTGCTCCTCTTGAAGTATGTGATATTTTATTAGGCCAACCATACTTATGAAATAATCATGTTGTGTATGATTTTAAGCCTCGCACTATTATTATTACTTTGGGTAGTAAGTTATACCAGATACCATAGGTAGCCCCACCTACCATCATCTCTTTCATCTCTATTAAGCAAATGCAGTATGATCATCTCCTTGAATAGGAAATTTTTTTTCTTTCTTATTCACTCTCAAATTAAGGGGAAGATAATGGCCATATCCATGGCCCCCAAGAAGGCTTCCTCCACATAGTAGAAGTAGGTGGATAAGGTCACGAAAGAGTACAAGGACATTTTCTCCTCACCCACAGAGGTCCATTTGCACTGTCAGGTCAAGCATTTGATTGATTTAACTCCCAGAGAAACTCTACCCAAAGGGCTAATATATTGCCTCTATATTATGGAAAATGAATAAATCAAGTGGAAGATCCAAGAGTTGCTGCAAAAAGGGCATATCTGACCAATTTCCTCACCTTGTGGGAGCCTAATTCTACTTATACAAAATAAGGATGGGACCTAGAGACTCTACATTGATTATCCAACACTAAACAAAATCATTGTCAGGAACATGTATCCAATCCCACAGATTGATGACCTTCTTAAATAGATCAAAAGGGATAAGTACTTCAGCAATATTGATTTAAAGTTTGGCTATCACCAGGTTCCAATAGAACCCACAGATGTATGGAAGACCACCTTCCAATCCAAGGAGGTGATTCTTGAGTTGTTTTCCGTGCCTTTTAGGTTGAAAAATGCCCCTACAACTATTACGAGGCTGATGGATGACATCTTGTGGCCCTTCACCAACTTATTTGTGGTTTTATATACAAACGATGTCCTCATTTTCAGTAAAAGTTGGGAAGAGCACTTGCAACACATTTGACTGGTCCTTCAAACCCCGCGGCAGCATAAACCATGTGCCAACTTGGAGGAATGCACCTTTGGCATGAGCCAGGTCTAATGTTTGGGTTACATCATTGATGAGTGAGGCGTGCATGTGGATCTAACTAAGATCCAATTCATTCACAATTGGCCAGCCCCAACCACTCTAATAGAGCTTCGCAGCTTTTTGGGCCTTGCCAATTTTTATCGAAGGTTCACGTTTGGATTCTCTCATGTCATTTGGACTTTGATTCAATTACCAAGGGTGGAGTGAAAGCAAAGTTTTCCTGGTCTGAGTCCCAACAAAGGGCATTCGTTGAGATGAAACACCAACTTTTCTCTACATATCACTCACATTGTCAGACCTACAACAACGATTTGAAATTGAGACAAATGCCTCTGACTATGTTATTGGTGCAGTTCTCACCGAGCAAGAGCATATGGTGGACTATCAAGTGGAACACTTTCAAATACAATTCAAAATTCCCCACCTATGATAAAGAGATGTATTTCATTGTGTAGGTTTATTGGTAATGGAAACATTGCATTCTAGGGATGGAGATGGTCATCCACACAAATCACCAACCTCTTAAGTTTATACATACACAAGGGAAGATGCAAAATGGTTTCCATTAGAAGTGGTCGACATATCTACAACAATTCCATTTGAACATTAAACATAAGAAGGGCAGCACCAATCATTCAGTGAACCCTATGGTAGCACAAATCATCTGCCAACTTAGAGAAATGCACCTTTGGCATGATCCAGGCCCAATATTTGGGTTACATGATTGATGAGAAAGACATGCATGTGGATCTGACTAAGATCCAAATCATTTAGGATTGGCAAGCATTGACCACTCTAACAGAGCTTCATAGCTTTTTTGGTTATCATAGTGAAACACTTTCCGATACAATTCGGAAATTCCTCACCTATGATAAAGAGATGTATTCCATTGTGTAGGCTTGTAGGCAATGGAAACATTACACTCTATAGAAGGAGATGGTAACCCACAAAGATTACTAACCTCTTCAATTTTACAGATGCAAGGGAATTTGCAGAATAATCACCATCAAAATTGGTCAACATATCTACAACAATTCCATTTGAACATTAAATATGAGGAGGGAAACATCAATCATGTTGTAGATTGCCTTAGTTGGATCTCGGTTGTAGCATTAACCTTTTTTCTCATCTCTTGTGGCCACGAGACCTTTGGATAGCCACAACTATACAAAAATGATCTAGAGTTTCCCACCACATACCAGATTCTAGTGGATGGCAAGAAAGTACCAGACTTCCACCTCCAAGACACATTATTATGAAATACTTAGGCCACCTTTGCGTTCCTTCAAGTGAGCATTCCAAGATAATTTGGAAGGTGCACTACAGTTGGGTCGCAGGACACTATGGTGTGGATAAAACTATGGTAGTACTAAAGAAGTATTTTTACTAGCCAAAACTCTAATAGGACGTTGGAAAATATATCAGATTTTGCACTACTTTTTCCATCGCCAAGCTAACCATCAAGAAGAAAGGCATGTACACTCCTCTGATTACTCCAAACTAACCCTAGGAACCATCTCCATCGACTATTTATCTCTCCTCCTTTCTACCAAAAATTGCAATGATTGTGTATTTTTGGTCATGGATATATTTTCTACGATAGCTATATTGGTGGCATGTAAGAAGAGTATCACAGCAAAGGACATCACCAAACTCTTCTTCGAACAAATGTGGGTACATTTTGGGATCCCGAAGACCATTATATTGGATTGATATACCAAGTTCCTAAGCACATTATGTTTGTCTCTTATCATTATTGGATACCAAGCTCATTCAGTCGACTGCATTCCATCCCCAAACTGATGGTCAAACAAAGGTCGTCAACATAATTCACATGTACATCTCCAAGCAACCATGAAAGAGCTTTCCCTAGGTGTAGCATAGTTATAATAGAGCTCTCCATAGCTCGATTGGATGTAGTCCTTTTTAAGTGGGTCTATGATTTACACCATTGTGTTTGATTAATGATGACATGCCTCATGTGACAACACGGGAAAAATATACACATGTATAGTCTGAGAATGATAAAGGAACCAGGTTTATTGAATGTTTCTAGCACATTTGCCAATAGGTTCATGACATCTTGAATAAATTCAATGCCAAATACAAAAAACAATGTGATGAGAATATGGTGCCACATAAGTTTCAGGCAGGTGAAAAAGTTTAGTTGCATTTACATAAAGAACACATTTTCAGAGCCCATCGGAAGCTTTGACGACTCTGATACAGGTCGTACACCACCACCAAGGTTGTGCGAGACAATACTTTCAAGCTTAGTATTACACCATTTCTTAACTTGCATCCAGTGTTCGATGTTGACCACCTTCGGCCATACTTCCTATCATTGTGGGACACATCAAACATTGTTGAACAACTGACACCAATAGAGATCAACCTAAACGACATGGAATAGGTCACAACTGATCAGATCATGGATACACAAATCAAGAACACTTGCCAATAAAGGATCCAACTGTATCGGGTTTTCAAAGTTGGCTAACTCCTACACCAAGGCAAGTGGCTCACCAGGGACCAAGTTCAACAGAAGTTTCCCCATCTTATGGAGGTGCTCAATGCAATGGGAACACTTCTTTCTAAGGGGTGAGGACTGAACTAGGTGGATATTGGTGGCCACCCACCTATTCCACTTGGACCCCCAACATTTTTTCCTTTCAGTTTCATTAATTCTAGCACAACTTTTTATTTTTGGCAGTTTTTTTGATCCTAAACTTTCAGAGTCATTTTGAGGCCCTAAACAATGTTTTTTGAAAAATGTGCTAGGCCCATAGCCCAAGGAGCCTATTGAAAAAATGGAGCTTGACTCCTTGGACTTACCAAATCTGGGAAAGGACCCATTTAACCTACCTAAACCCTAGGTAAAACTATTGGGTAGGGAATACTTGAAATTGTAACAAGCGGGTCTCAAATCATCTATTGGTAAATCTAGCTTTAGTATGATTAGATTCCAATCCCAATCTTCAAAAGAATCCACAAATCCACATAGAGTAGAAAATAAAAACAGGCGAAAAAACAAATCTACAACATATGAGTGAATTGGGGGGTATGTTGGTAAATTCAGAGCATGACGGAGATATCATAGAAGTATTTCGTGTTTCCAACATACCCTCGAATTGAAGATCATCTCATGGAACATCCAAGGCTTCAAATACAAAGGTAAGTAGAGGCTCCTTAAAAAAAAGGTGGAAGTTAGAAAACACTGAAGTGATGATGATACAGGAGACCAAATCATTAAATGAAGCTCTCTCTAATATGGTTAGTAAATGGGGAAAGGATTGTTGCATGATAGCCATAGATTAGTAAGAACACTCTGATGGTCTAGCCATCTTATGGAATGCCCAAGAAATTTAGGTCATAAATATATTTGCTACCTACCACATTTTAAAAATCCAATTTTGGGTAATTGGGTCCATTGAAACTTGCTTTCTCTCTAATGTCTATGGTCTAGCCTCCTCAAGAGACAAGAAGACGTTTCTTCACTCCATCACTATATCACCTCATCTTCTCTCCCCTGTGCCCTGGATTCTTGTTCAGGACTTCAATCTTATACAATCACTAAATGAGAAATAGGGTGTGGTTGAAATACTTGATGTGAAATCTATTCAATTCTAGGAACTAATGTCTAGCTTGCACTTGATCAATCTCAACATCATTAATGGAAATTTCACTTGGAATAACTATAGGGGAGGAGAATGGCAAGTGGCCTCTAAATTGGACGATTCATATTCATAGAATCTATAATGACTTGGGAAATATTTATGGAGGCATCCATTATTCCAAGCCATGGCTTAGACCATTAACTTATAAGCCTTATCATAGACATACAATCAAGGTCATGCAATAGGACTTTCCATTTTGAAAAAATTTGGCTTCAACATACACATTTTCAAGAAAACATCAAAAAATGGTGGGGAGAATTTCAGGGCCTGGAAGGCTCTAACATGTATAAGCTACAACAAAAAATGAAGCACATTAAATGACAACTTAAAGGTTGGAATAAATCCAAATTCGATAATATTTCTAAGGAGAAATATAAGCTAGAGAAAAAAATGGAGGTTATACAATAGGAGGCCATTCTATATGGAAGATCAGACACTCTCATTGCAGAAGAATCCATCATCCTTACCAAAATGGAGGAGTGCAGGAAATAAGAGGAACTTATATGGAAGTAGAAATATAGATTTCATTGTCTTAAAGAAGGGGAAACAAATGAAACTTTCTTCCACAAATCCATCCTCAAACATCAACACCACAACAAGATATCTTTCAGTAAAATTCCTATTGGTGACAAGCTGCATGATTTCTAAGAAATCACTTAGGAATTCATCCACTACTATCAAGGAATTCGAACAGATCCCCGTGGAAATAGAAACAAGGTGATTCCATGCATCATAGAACACATACATTTCTCGGTTACTATTGAACAAAATGAAGCCTTGCTCTGAGAAATTACTATGGAGGAAGTAGAGGCTATTGTAAAATTAATGCCAAATAGCAAAGCCCCCAAACCTAATGGTTTCACCACCTAATTCTTCCAGGATTGTTTTCCCATTATTGGCTAAGAGGTTATGCTTACAGTGGAAGAATCTCAAAAATTGAGATCCATTCTAAAATCCCTTAATTCCACCTTCCTCACACTAGTGCCAAAGTAAGAAAAAGTTGAGGAATCAAGTGGCTATAGACACATTACTCTTGTAATGTTATCTACAAGATCATTATGAAAATTATTTCCAACAGACTCACGCCTCTCCTCCAAAAGTTGATATCGCCTGAGAAAACTGGATTTGTAGAAGGCCGCCAAATCCTTGATGGAATTATGGTATCTCATGAGTTCATTCACTCATTATAGATACATTGTAGACTAGTAATTTTCCTCAATCTCAACCTCTCAAATTCCTTTGATAAACTTAGCTATAAATATGTGTTCCACATCCTTCGTGACTTTGGCTTCTCCCTTGAATAAATCAACTAGATCAGAAATCTCATATCTTCTTCCTCCTTTATTATTCTTATCAATGGCTCCCCTTCATCCCAATTCAAACCCTCTTACAAAATTCGGTAGGGAAATCCTCTCTTGCCATTTCTATTCATTTTAGCAATGGAAGGACTAGGAATGTCTCAAAGAATTAGTCAGTAGAAATTCACTCCAACGCCTCCACCCATTTGGAAAAGATCTACCTCTCACTCATCAATAGTTTGGGGACAACACTTTGGGAATGGGTACACAAACTATCTCAAAAGCTTGGGAATTTTTACAAGTATTAGAGATTCTCTCACTTGCCTTAGGTATGGAACTAAATAAATTGAATTCCTTTGCATTTTTCTCCCATCTTGCTACCTTCCCACTTAGCTCTCTTCATGCTCCCTCCCTGCTTATCTTCCTTCCTACTCTCTCCCTACTTAGCTCCCTTCCTAATTGGTTGGCCTTGGTTGGGGGCGAGGGGAAGATCAGGGCCTCCCCTCACTCTCTTTATAACTCTGAACCTCCCCTCACACTCTTTATTGTGGCATTCCCTTTAACACTTTTCTCCTTATACAGTGGCATATTTCAAATATTATGGGGTTCCAATGAGAAAATATTCCACTGAAATACCTCGGTACTCCATTGGTTAAGAGTTCATTGAGATGGAGTGTATGTGAAGATTTATTAGGATGGGAATTCACGACTTTGAACATTGTAGGTAGACTAATATTATTGAAAGCATTCTTCAAGCTCTTCCCATCTACTTGTGCTCAGTGCTCATGGCACCATATCGATCCTACAGGAATCAAGTGAATTTAGCATAAATTTCTCTACTGAGGCTCTAATTTGGAGTGCAAGTGAACCCTAGTGACATGGGACAAGTTGTGCAAACAAAAACTCAAAGGAGGACTTAGCATGCGTGACCCCACAGCTGTGGAAATCGCCCTAGGATCCAAAATATGGTGGAAATGGATCTAATATGGTGTTGATCTCTAGAAATGCATCTGGAAATGCAAATATACCTCTCAATTCTTTTCACAAAATATAATCTATTTAATCCCCTCAATGGTTGGTTCCTCCATATGGTCCTTAGCTAAGAAATATATGCATTAATATAGAAACATTGTTTTTGAGAAGTTAAGGATGAAAATTCTACCATGTTCTAGGATGAATCTAGGCAACAACTCCCAAAACTGAAAGAAAACCAACAATTTAATTACATGAGAGAACAAATGACATCCCAAGGCTACAACAAAGTTGCAAACTATTGGCATAATTATGATCCATCGTCCCAATGGTGCCAATGGTATCCATCTGACTTCTGGAAACCTGAGCTAAAGGAAGATTAGTGGTAGCAATCTAGAGAAACCTTCAACTAAGAAAGATTCTGATATCTAATCATCCGAATAATCTTAGATGAGGATATACAATTAAAGGCACCTTTATTGTATAGGAGGCTTATCAATTGGTAGCAGACAACCACTCAACACCTATAGAAGAGGTATGGATAAAGATATGGCAGCAATAATCATGGCCAAAAGTTTCCTTCTTCCTCTGGTTTTTGTTTCAAAACAAAACATTAACATGGGAGAATTTATTAAAAATAACTTATCAAGGACCATCCAAATACTCTTTATGTTTGTAGCATTCAGAGAACATGGAACACCTCTTCAACAACTTCTCTTATGCTTTTGAACTATGGGACTATATTGAAAAAAATCACTCCTACACCAACAAATATCCCCTCAATAACCCTAACACCATAGAAAATTTGTATAAAGTTTTCTCCAATCCGGTTTTCAACCTTAAAATAATGCTTTCTTTTGGTTTCATTCTCTGGGAAATCTGGAAAAGAGAGATCGGAGAATTTTTAAAATCTCCTCCATGCCTATGGATTCTCTTCGGAACTATATCCTAACTAAAATCAAATAATCCCTCGTTGTTTTAACTTGGTCCCCTTCCGACTGGCAAGCTCACAAATTTGAAACCTAGATCCTCCATTGTTGGGATCTCATCCCTTCCTCTCTCCTCCACCTTCTACCTTCCCACCCTTCCCTTTTTCCAATAAACCCATCATTTTAGTCCCATCCCCCCTTAATTTATTCAAACTCAACTTTGATGGAGCATCAAAAGTAACCCAAAACTATCTATATTTGGAGGCATCTTCAGAGATCACCATGGGAATCCTCTCCATATTTATTCATGTTCTCATGGTATGAATAGAAATATTGTAGTGGAGATCACTAGCATAGTATCTAGGTTGGAAATTGCACAATCATTGGATTACTCTAAACTCTTTATGGAAGGTGATTCTAAAATCATCATCAACATGATCATCAAGATACAAAATGGCACTCCTATACATAGAATACCCAGAATTTGGAGACTAGAAGAACTTATATGCAAAGCCTCGACTCTCATGGGCCATATTCCAAACACCATCCCCTCCCATTTGGATTCCCAAGAAACAAAGTGGAAAATATATTAGCAAAAAATGGATGTATAGATTCCCTAGCCATGCTCTCCTCTCCCTAACATCTCTTACCAAAACCCCCCCTTAAAGACAAATGAAAATAGTTGATCAAAAAAGATATTGACATCCATGATGGGGTGTTTTCTGGAAAAAGGGGGGGTGGGCTACCACTTCCCCTCCTGGCCAAGTGGTTAGGGGGAGTGGTTGCATGCCCCCACAAGGGAATAAATGACTATCAAACTATTAACACATTTCCTGAGGCAAGTAGTATGCCAAATCCTCGATCCAAAGACCATACATTGCAGACTCCTTAAGGAGAATTTGCTCTTCAAGATGGTATTGTCCCCACATAGGAAATAAAAAACGTTTGTTTGATTACAAATTTGACTCCCCTTCTAGTGTGATCCTTCCTGAACACTAAAAAATACACCTTGCCTCGTGGTCAGTTACCCTACATTCTACTCTGATCTCTCTCAATGGAGGGAACTGTCCAACTCACCTTAGTGAAGGCTAGTCAGGCACTATCATATCTTCCATCCTCATCCTTGGTATCTGGATTTTCAATCACATTATTCAACATTCTTGGCATTACACAGTTACTTTCCACCCGTCCCTTTGGTTGGAAAGTCAAGTCATGTTGTCTTTATTTATAGAATAATCTTCTCTACATGTAGGTTGCAGTTTTAGTTTAGGAATAGGAGGAAACAACAATGTTGACACCACCTCCTAGGTCAATGAAACACTTGTAGCATTCCTTAGTTCAAAACTTTTAGGTATGCACAAGGTTTTTCTCTTAATTTCTATAATCAGTATATGACCCATTCATTCTTGGTTAACTTTTTCTTTATTGTTTTTCACATTGGGTTCTCTTCACTCCTGAAGTTTTATTCCCCTCTTTTCCTTCACCAGAATTCTAGTATATTTCTCTGCTCCTTAATTTGTAATGGCATGTTTCTTGGTGTTATCCTCCCTTGTTGGCTCCTCATTTCCCCGCGTCCATTTTTTCACTCCCTTTTCTCCCTCATGACTGGTTAGAAACTTTTCTCTTCCCCCTCCTTTGAATCGCTCGACATTCTTACTTTAGTTTCCATTGCCCTTCCTTTCATGGCTCCCTCCCCCAAATTCAATGCCCACATGTCTACCTTCTCTCCTATATTTTCACTATTAAAGTCTAGTCTGGATTCATGCCTTGTCAGGGAGCATGCGTCCAACAAGGGCCACCTATTATAAGGAGTGTACCTCTTAGGGACATACACATGTACATCACACGCTTCAAGATTTGTTGACTGGTTTCGGGACCTCATCCCAAGACCCATCTAAGAGAAACTTGCCTACTTAGAAAGGGAAGGGGGCTTCCCATTAGCAGCAAATTTCAGACACATAAGTGTTGGTGGATCTATCTCAATAGGTGTACAATGTTGGGCACACCCATGGTAGGTTTAATTAATATATGCACACCGTTGATTTCTATTGGCATTTGAAGTTCCTCCAAGGAAAAATATTGTTGGACCGCACTAAGAATAGGGTTGACATCTCGCACTCCCTAAAGCACCTCCAACATCATTTGAGGGACATTGATCAGCGTGTGAGCCTCGTTGAGCACCATTTGGGCATTCCTCCACCAACTGATAGCACCTTCAACAACACGAAAGAACCAATTCAAGTGGATGCTACAAATTATGACTCCTAGACATGGTTTTCAATACTCATCATTATTTTCATTTTATTTTTGAACCGGGTGGTTCTATCTCCGGGCCAGTCTTTCCTGTTTCTTGGTAGATATACTCTACTCATTTTTTAAAGCATGGTCTTACTTTCCTCTCTACAAAGAGTGCATGTTTTGCTATGGTCTAGTCTCCCTAGTGAAAAACTGGCCTAGCATCACTAGAATATCCATGAAAATCTCAGTTTAGAAAGAAATACAACATTATCCAATAATAATAATAATAATAATAATACAAATACAATTAAATAAATAAATATATGTTAATAACTTTTTTCCAGTGATTAAACCCTCTCTAACATGACCTTTTCCCAACCATAATCAATTTTGTGTACATTAGCCTACAAACAAAACTAGTGATGGGTTGTTCAAAATGGCTAGCAAATCATGCATATTTGAATAGATCTCTAAATACTCAAGAGGGAAATCATTTTATATCCAAAAATGTTTACTCAAAAGTATAGAAACAATGATTTTCACTACCTGTCTATCAAAAATCATGCCAATATTCATTGGTATCACCAATCTTGAACTCCAAACAAACTTTAATTGGAGCAATAATAAAAAAATTCCCATGGAAAAAATTGTAATTTTATTGCACGAGGTGTTATCACTCCATAATTTCTTAAGGCATTGAAAGAAACCCAGAGGTAACCACATAACCACTTTTAAGCTTAGAAGCTAGCCCTTCTAAACTCAGAGAGGGATCTCTCTATTGGATTTAGATTTGTTGTTGTGGGATTTTAGGCTAGTTATTAGGTTCAGAGTTTGGTTTTTGAAATGTTTGGTTGAAACTCGCAAGGAAAGGCCACTGGGCAATGGAGTCAAAAAGTCTTAGGGTGATCAGATACAGAAATATCAGAACAAATTGAAACAGGGCAAGGTAAGAAGGCTATTGGATCTTTGAAGCTTTATGGAGTGAAAGGGAGGAAAAGATTCAGATTCAATTAAACATAGAGCATTTTAACATGAATTCTATATTTAATCTCAGTTTGAAAACATTTATATTGCTTATAAGCCAGGATAGAGTGTAATTAAACAAGTTCAACCCTTCATCTTCTTTTAAACAATACAGATAAGAAAGACATATGAAAAACAGAGATATAACAAGTTTACAAGAGAAAAAACATCACCAATTTGCCTAACACATGAATCCTAGAACGATCTTTTGTATTAATGAAATGATCACTTTTAGCTCAGTGAACAGATTTACATCAAAGTCTGCTTTCTTGATACAAGTCCCAACATTTGTACTTCGAATTATGAAGTATTTATACAAAACTTATCAAAAATATCTTGATTGGAAATATCAAGATTTTTACAAAATATCCTAAAACAGTTTACAAAAATAGAACAGAAATGTAGGCAACTAAAACTGTTGTAGTCCTCTGGCACTATCTTCGAGGATTGCTGGTGATGACTCGGCCTAAAAAAATGTTGCTTTGTTGTTGAAGGTGAAAAATTGTTTTACCCAAGTAACTGGCACAATTTGTCCCATTTGTCTTCATCTGGAGTGGAGAATTTAACAAGCTTCCTGTAGGTTTCATCCACCTCGATGTACTTTTGAAAAGTAGGCTTGACAATGAATAAGTGCTTTATCTCATGTTTGATAAGCAAATCAAAATCCAAAGCTTCCATGAACGCTTTTCCTGTGATGCTTCCTTTGATAGTGGAAAACTTTGACTTATCCCTGGTTATGGTATATAAATTCTTCTGATAATCATCTAACCTGATCAACTTCTCTCCAATTCCTATCAAACCTGGCAGCCCCTTTAGATTTAGCACATTGAATTTCCTGTGGAACTTCTGAATGTTGGACTCTAAATTGTGGCACTTGTTTTCCAGCTGAATCATAAGGTTCCTTTTTGTAAGGACCCTCCTCACCTCCATAATTATTTATGTCTTGTCTACAATTTCAAACTCTTCTAATTCCTCTTTGGTCTTTGAATTCAAAATCTTTATCAGAGCAGTGGCTTCACCTAGATTTTGTCCTAAATCTTCTTTCACTTCTTCAATGACTCCTTTAGATCTTTGTACTAATTCCTCCTGCTCAAAAATGATCTCAATAGAGGGCCATATTTTAGTCATGGCCTCATTTATTTCTATCCAAATACTCTCTTTTTCCTGTGCCAATGTTTGTGCCATTATAGACTCATTCTCCAACTGTTCAATTTTCTGAGTTAATTTATGAGTCTTTTGCAGCTCTACTAGGTACGCACTATCAATTTTCAACTTTTGTTCTTGGAGATTATTTAACTGAGTTTTCAGCTTCTCAATTTCCTATCCTCTAATTGATAGGTCATCCATTGCTTTGATTAGTTCTTCTGAAGAATCTGTAGATTGTGCCTCAACTGTGATGGTTGTTGAAGTGGATGCCCTTGCTGCTAATGTAGATGCAATAGGAACTGTTATGAGCGTAATGGCTTTCAATTGTGTTGATTGTTCTCTTTCCTGTTGAAATATGGAAACAAGAATATTCCAATTTAATTTATCCTTGAATTAAATTGTGAATTAAAGTCGAATTTAGTCTTAACAGCTACTTGGAAATAATTAATTAATTTATTTTAAATTAATTAGTTGGAGAAATTCAAGTTAGAAGTCTCTCTAAAGTCATGCAAGAGTTATCCCTTAAATTAAGGAGATAAGATTAAGTTATATTTTAGTTGTAATTAGTTAACTCAGTTTACTGAGTTAAGTCCAGTTAAATTAGTTCCAAATTGTTTGAGGAACTAATAGTGAGTTAATAGTCAGTTGATGCATTAATGCACTCAACTAGTGCTACTCTAGTTAACTGAAAATTTCCTCATCAAAAACTCATGCATGTCTATTCTGAGAAAGACCCAGTTGAGATTAATGTTCAAGGACAGTGTAATATCAGTTGCATGTGTTTTCTCATGGAGAAAACTCATGCATGCAGTTAAGGATTCATCCTTGAGGATTGTGTAGTTTTGAAGGCTTGTTTTTCCACTTGGTAATAGGCTAATCATCCACAAGGAATAGTGCAAGGAAATAGGAGCTTGGAGGGAAGAGAGGAAGGTTGGAGAGAAGCCAAGATTGCCTGTGAGCATCTCTGAGGATTGTACTGAGAGCTGGATAGTTGTGAGAGCTGAGGCTTTGTATAATTCCTATGTATTTCCACCATGTATGATAATACAATAGTGTGGGGTTTTTATCTGAGACTTTCCCCAAAGTATTTTCATGTGTATTGTGCCATTGATTCTTCTTCTTCTGGTTATATTGTTCAGCTCGATCTTTAAGCTTCCGCAAATTGATAGTAGAAGTAGGTTATAGTATTCTACTTTGATTTATATTGCATTATCGAGTTAACTTATCATAGATTTTTCTACATGGTATCGGAGTTGTGAATAGTATACTGAGAAGAGAATTCGAAGTTTGAAGTTCGGGGTTGCAGGTGAAAATCAAATTCATATCATACTTCAAGGTTGGCCAATGGTGTTCTATGGCTTGAGACTTGAGTATGCCTTGGAAGGTAGCTCGAATTACATAGCATGGAAAGATAGAATGGAGGTTATATTAGAATACAATGGCTTGAAGGAATTCATTGATCAAGAAATCCCAAAGCCAGCTTCAACTAATGCACAAGAGTTGGCTGAGTGGAAGAAGTGTGTGGCGAAGGCAAGACGGATCATCCTTGAGGGAGTTTGAGACCATATTGTCTCGAGTCTCCATGGGAAGGATACTCCATTTTCAATATGGAAGACATTGAAGGACCTCTACCAGAACAGTAGCGACCAGAGGAAATTGGCGCTCAAGGATAAGCTTCGAAGAATCAAGATGGATGGAAGTGCACAAGAGAAGCTAACAGATTGTTGGAGGATGCGAGAGATAATGTGGGAGCACCATCTTCTCAGCATGGACAGAGGAGGTCACCTGAGAGGTACATTGGATACATGGCCCTTGCTAGGGAATGTGTTGAGACCGAGCCATCTTCCTTTAAGGAAGTAGTGCAACAGTCGATTTGGGTTGATGCTATGATGGAGGAGTATGACTCCATAGTTCATAACAATGTTTGGGACGTGGTTCCAAGACCGGAGAACAAGTCAGTTGCGAGTTCCCATTGGCTTTACAAGGTAAAGCAAGTTGTTGATGATAGTGTGGAGAAGCATAAGGCAAGATTTGTTACTCGTGGCTTTTCACAGGTCGAGGGGATTGACTATGATGAGACTTTTGCTCCTGTTGTAAGGTACTCATCTATCAGATCTATGTTGGCACTATCAACATAGATGGGTTGGAAGATCCATTAGATGGATGTGAAGACTGCATTCCTCAATGGCCAGATTGAGGAAGAGGTGTACATAGAGCAGCCAAAAGGTTTTGAGACCTTCAATCATGAGTCGCATGTGTGCCGACTCAAGAGAGTGTTGTATGGGCTGAAGCAAGCACCTCGTGCTTGGTACACTAGGATAGGCAACTACTTCACTGGGTTGGGCTTCACAAAGAGTGAAGCGGATGCGAACCTGTACCACATCATGGTGAAAGGTAAGTTGTTTATCATCGTACTTTATGTTGATGATCTCATATTGACTGGTGATGATCAGTTGATCGTGTCTTGCAAGGAGGACCTTGCAAGAGAATTCGAGATGAAAGACATGGGTCTCATGCATTACTTCCTTGGCATGGAAGTGTGGCAGAAGGATGGGGATTTGTTTGTGTCTTAGGGAAAGTATGCCAACGAGATACTCAGGATATTCCACGTGGAGAAATGCAAGCCCATGCAGACTCCTCTAGCAGGTAACTGGAGGAAGGAAGTTGCTACTTCAAGAGAAGTGGTAGAGGCTACTGTGTACAAGTAGCTTGTGGGTTCACTGATGTACTTAATGAACACACGACCAAATTTGTGCTATGCAGTGAACCAGCTGATGAGCCCAAAATTTTGGTAACAATTTGGGCTCATTTGGCCTACTTACCTTGCTCAACCCTTCATTTTTTATCACTTATGCATCATTTCTTAGTATATTCGTGTTATTTGTAGGAAGAAGGGCAGTCATTATGCCTATGTGGCTAATACATGATGATTTCAGGTTTTTTGACATTAAATGGAGCAAAGACCACGCAAATGAAGACAAGGAGACAGCCAAGGTGGAATTGCGGGTTTATAGGGAGGTTGTACGCAGCCTTGAATGACCTTCATCATGATCTCCACCCCAACTCCGAGCTCCAACAGCTATCACCACCGAACTAGAAGGCAGCCAACGGATTCTACAGGAACAGCAGTTTACTTTCAGTTGGACAGCCAAGTTCCACTAATTGAGGAGGCCAGCTTGGCCCTCATCATGTATAAATATTAAGGCTGTAGCCTTCGATGAGACTCTTGAACTTTTGTTATAGATTTTGGATTACGAGCTGTAGCTCTGTTTTTGCTCTTTGTAAGCCAATTTTGGCATGTTGTTAGACTCATGATTATGATCTTTTAATAAAAGGCAGGCAGATTTGGATTCGATTCTGAGTTCTTAGGGGAGCTATAGCTCTCAGGTTAGGGCCCAACCTGAGAGCAATAGACCTCCTTTCCTTTGTATTGTTACTTGTCTTTCTTTTATCATTGCATTTCTTTCCTTTACTAGCAATTGAAAAATACAGTTTGTTGAGTTGACTGTTTCGGTTTGGTTATGTAGGTTAGTTTCATGAATGCAGTTGTTTCAGTAGTTCAGAATTAGCATAGGGAGATTGAAGTTATGTTGAGTTCAAAAAAGGTTGAATGCATGCTCACTTTCACCTCTGTTTGGGGACTGGAAGTGTAGACCGTGCCAACTGCCAAAAACATTGTTTTAACATATGCATGCAAGTATTGATGTAATGTTTTCAATTGAAGAATTGTCCATGCGATTTGATCTCGAGTAATGACTCTTTGGTTCAGCATCATGCACGAATTCCCTTCAACTTACATTGTTGTTCTTTGATTCCTAATAAAACAGTTAGAATAGGTTGGTGAACTTTCGTTTACATGCAAGATAAGGGTGATTTGTTTCATTTACACTGCGCAGCACCACTTCATCATGTTCTTATTCTTCTAAACCTTCCCTAAGCCACCTACTCATCCTCTGTTCAGCTCATTTGCCTTCCAACCCTTCTATTATCCACGTTGCCTCAACTTTTCGGCCTTCCATTGCCTTTACCCCTCTATCGACCAACCAGCTCTATCCACTCTCTCTCCATCTCATCTCTCTATCCATAGGTCATCACAAGATCCTCTTTCACCTTACCTATCCACCCACACAGCTCCTTCACTCCTCCATCACCCAAAACTCCAACTGTAGAACATCCTGTAGAAGTTAGCAGACTTCCTGTAGAAATCCCGAGTTTCCTGTAGGATCCCCTGCAGACATCCTGTAGAAACCTGCAAACACGGTTGCCAAGCACCTGAACGTTGTGGACTTCTGTGGACTGATGTGAGGGATCCCCTGGAACCTCTCAGAGTCCTCCTGACCGTTCCCAAGCCTTCCTCCCTTCGAACTACCCCTGCACAGTCAAGACCCAGTAAGAAGCACAATCACGATAACTCCACCCACTTGAGCAAAAATACCAAAAACGTGTTCTCTTCACTGAAAGTAGTTTAAATTCATGCATCTCATCTCACTAGAAGTAATGGCATCATTTCTAGAAGTTGCATTCCCACCATTGCATCATAGAGATTAAGCTAGTCATATTAGGGTTTACTAGGGTTTCCATGTTTGGTTGGATTTCAGTTCATTCTTGCAAAGTAGGTTAATTTTCTTTGAGATAGCCTTCGTTCATCATTTAGAGAGCTTCTTCTGAAAACATATAGAAGTTGCCTTGAGCCCTAGCATACTTGTGCCAGCTGACCAAGTGATAGCTGCGACAAGAGCTAGTACTTGTGCATACAGCACCGTTGCTTCCAAGTTTGTTACGAACTACCAGGTTGATAAAATTAGAGAAGGAAGCTCCAGGAGTTGTAGCATTATCGCTACAATACTGGAGCCCACCATCTTTTTGGCGCCGTTGCCGGGGAAGCGTCAGAGTATTAGTAATTGTTGCTTTTCTTCTATTTTCTTACTCTTGCCTTCTGCCAAGTAGTTTATTTCATTTCCATTCTGCAAAAGTAGCATAGACATTTCCTGCTTTCATAGATTAGCATTTCAATTCCGCAATTTCAATTTTGCAAGAATAGATTAGCCTTTCAATTCTGCAAGCGTAGACTAGCATTTCCATTCGTGCAATTTCATTTGAGCAAAATAGATTAGTCCTGTTAGCTACCTATACCAATAGGTTTCATATTTCATGATTGGCAAAGAAAGTTCCAAATATGCTCTGCTTTGATGATACAAAGATCCCATATTTCCAAGAGAAGACAATGTGTGTATATAGCTTGATGTGGACTCAATTTTGATGGATGGTCCAACAGCCTAATCTGGATCATGCCATGTTTCAATTTTCTGTTGTAGAATAGAGAAAGAAGTCTGTCCAAACTGTTTAATCTTGGCAGACCAGTAGCTTAGGTAGAGAATTAAGGTTCCCAACTGCTTAATCTGGGACCTTGGAAGCAATAAGGGTAATTCTAGATAGAAAATCAA
This sequence comes from Pinus tabuliformis, assembly GCA_031772625.1. NCBI lineage: Eukaryota > Viridiplantae > Streptophyta > Pinopsida > Pinales > Pinaceae > Pinus > Pinus tabuliformis. The sequence goes on along the minus strand of CM062820.1, from coordinate 555,250,883 downwards.
AAGAAAAAGCCAAGAGAAAAGAAAAGGCAAATAAGGGTCTGCAAGTCTAAGTGCACCCTCCAAGAAGAAACAAAAAAATGCTAGGCAAGTAGATGGGTAGGCAGATGGGGTTGCAGAAATGTCATTCCTTACAATTGAATGTGTGCTAACCTATTCACAAAGGAAAATCAATGGATTGAGAAGGTCTTCTTCTCCATCATGTTGCAGCAAAGCAAAGGAGCATGTCTAACTTCACATTTTCCCCTTTCACATTCATTACTAACATCCCTTCATCAGTTGAGATTCATGGAAGAATTTGAGGTTTTATGGTGGTTCTTATTCCTTTAAAAGCCACATTTCTTGTCTAAAAATCTTTTCATTTTGATCTACTCCCTAAGCTAAGTTATCTTCACATAAACTTAGTGATTTCACTCCTCATTCGCCTTTTCCATCCATATTAACCCCTAACTTCTATTATCTAAATCCCCTATGTTACCCTTTCCCTACTATTATAACACTATGGTGTATAAACCCCAAGCATTGTATAAATATCCCTCCCCTTGGCATTATAGCCATATGTTCACTGTTAGGGATTAAATTGACATCTGGTCAATTTGAGAACCCTAAGCCTTACCCCTCTTTTCCCTTCAGAAGTTATCCAAGCCATTTAAACCCTTCATATGCTAAAAACCTTGTAAAAACCCCATTTTGTACCCCTAACCCGCTTCATTTGCAAAATACACATAAAAACCCACTTCTTCTGATTTATCCAAAGTCGGGGCGCTATGCGCGATTTTATAAAAAACATTGAAAAAACCACGCAAATGCGCCAATGTTCTAAGGTTCCCGCCGGGCGCATTTACCAAAAGAAATATTATTTTAATCCCGCCCGCATCCGTATCGTCCGGCCAGCTCAACGATCCGTCGACCGTCGGATCGGGCCCTTTTCATCCGACGGCCCACATGAATATCGGAGCGGCTCCGACGTCCGAAGAATAGCTTCCGATATTTGTCAGAGGGTGACGTCAGGCCTCTGCCACGCGTCACCCTCACATCGTATCGGAGGTACTTCTGACAATTCCGCTTCCGTATGGAAGGCGGTGCGATATGAAACTGCTAACCACTTCCGGTTTCGGTTAATCCGCCCTGCCTACGTCACCGCCAGCATCACCGCCAGCGTCATCACCGCGTTGGCACCCCCGTCCGCCTTTGCTCCACCTGTCTACCACCTCACCATCCCCATGGACCTCTCTTATGCCGCCGCGTCACCCGATGACGTCATGCTGACGTCATCCGACCTTGACCCCACCTGATGACGTCATGCTGACGTCATCCAAAAAAGCGCCAATGTTCCAAAAATCCATATTTTGGCCAAAATTTCCCGTTTTTGCACTTTTGGAAAAAACGACTGTTCTTTTCTCTGCATGTTTTTCACGTCCAACCGCGCGCCAACCTGCTGAATTCAACCTGGAGACCGCTGGCGCGCCATTTCCACCTGCATTCGTGACCATTGCTCACAGTATATCAGGTATTTATCCTTATGAATCCCTCCTGCGCCTGGTTTTGTCCGTAAATCGCCAAAAATAGCTTAAAACAGTGAAAAAACATATAATTCACCGGCAAATCCCCTGTGCCTGGTCTCCTTTTGCACCTGTAACGACGAAATTCACCTGCTGAGCCTTGTTTGCCCGAGTTTTTACCAAAACCTGCATTCTGTTCGCGCAGTCGTGAACGGGAAATCCAAATTGCACCCTTTGGCCGAGAAAAAGAGTTTAAGGCCAGGCATTTATCTTATCCATACTTTAAGCAGTATTTCAATTGCTGCAATTGACCATTTATCCTCTGTTCCTCAGTAATTTACCTTTCTGTTCAAAGAAAACTCTTTGGTGTTGCTCTGCACAGTAACACTAGTTTATAAACAACAGAAATCCTAAAAGTAACCATGGATCCACCAGTAGCTCCTGTAGCATTGAATGTTTCCCCTTTAAATGCTCCTCAGAGACAACTAGATTGGCAGCCATTGACAGACCTGGATTATCAGATAGCAGAAGAGATGCTAATGCACAGCAAGTACCACATTCATTTGCTGAATGAGTTGAGGATTAAACATGAGGCTGGAACAGATGTATTGGGCATTTGGGATTCTTTCCTCCCTCTATTCAAACTCCCTCAGGTCAACCAGTTTCATGATCTAATCCACCTATGTGTTAAATCCTACAACGCCACTCAGAGGGCTGTGATTGACCCTTCGGGCTCAGTTGTTTTCTATGCTACCCCTGAAGCCATTAGAGAGATGCTCCACTTCAAAACTGAGAAGAGATTAGTCCCTTTATCATTGGCTGATCTGATAAAGCAAGGAGCCAAATTAACAGATGCTCAGGTCACCAAGTTAAATCAATTATATATTGACTCTGACACAGTGAAGTACCCTCCCATTTCTCATGTTTACCTAAACCAATTGGGCAGGGACCTTGTAGACATGATCAGTCCCATTCTGGGCTATAATTCTATTGAGTTTGTTGATGAGACTGTGCTGGTGATGATGCTCATGTTTGCCCCTGGCAAGTCTCCAATCTGCTATGACTATGCCACTTACATATTTGACAAAATACATGAGCAATTGATGAACTTACCAAGAGAAAGGGTGTTCAGATACACCTCTTACATCTACCACTTGATTTTGTATTATCAACATGAGAAGTTCCACTTTGCTATGAAGAGGGTGAATGCACAAGGAAATCCAAGGTCAGTGGTGTATTGGTCCTCTGCTTTCCACTGCAGATCTGTTTCTCCATAAACCTATTGTGAATTTATAGACCTCTTCATCCACCCAGCCATGTCTCTGCTCATGAGCTCACCTCCTCCTAGGATAACTGATGAGATGCAGAGGATTCTTCAGCTTTCCAAGGCATACAGCATCGGGGATTGGTATTATTACCAACACCACACAGTCATCAGAATATATGGGTGTGAGCTGCCCCCATACAGATTGCCCAGATATGTGCCCATGAGATTGTTTGCCCTGGAATACTTCAGGCAATTTGGGAATGCTGATGTGCTGCACTTTTCAAGCAGAGGCAAGAAATCACAACTCAAGGTCAGAAACCAATTAGGCCACTTCATCTACAACAAAAGGGAGGAAGGTTGGCAAGAAGCCAACAGCATGTTAGGGTCCCTTGGCCTACAAACCAGTTTCCTTTGGAAACCTTATGACCCCAATCACTTCATAACTTTAAGAAGGGTCAAGTATAGTCTGTCTGGTTATGACCATGTAAGGTTGCCTCACATAGAAAAATATGCAAATCAAGCAAAATGGAGTAGGGGAACCTTAGAGGAGGCTGCTACACAAGAAGAATTAAATCAAAGAGCAGTTAGAAATATCCAAAAGATGGCTGACTTGGAGCTTTGTGCACAGGTGTTCACTCTTCCAAGCACTCAAGTGGGAGCAGCTGCATCTTCCTCCACAGCAAATCAGCAAGCGGTTAAAGCTACTGAGAAAACCTCAAGCAAAGGCAAATAAAAGGAGATGGAACCAGAACAGCCACCTCATGAGGAGGCACAGCAGCAACAACAACAGGTACAACAGCAACAAGAGGGGCAGCAAGAGAAAGAGCAGCCATTACAGCAAGAAAAGGCAGCTGAAGCCCCAATTTCCACTGAGCAACAGGCTCAGGACACGGTGCCTCCTAGGCCAGAAACGACAGTGGAGGCCTCAGTCCTCCAAACCCCACAAAAAGAAGACATAAGCAGAAAGAGGGACAGAGAGACTCCCCTCACAACAACAACGACTCAAGGGGAGAAAAGACACAGAATGAATCCCCTTTCAGAAGAGGAAATTCCTTTGGGGCAATCTTTGGGCATGGGCCCACCAAGTATGGAGGCCTCAGCAAGTTCCTTCCAGCAGGAACAAGAGAGGATAGTGGGAGGAGAAGTCAGCTCCTCAAGCCAGCAGAGAGAAGGTGAACTGAGCATCAAACAGCAGTTCATTGACATAAAGAGGAGGAATGAGCCAATAAAAATTCAGCTATATAATCATTTGTTGAAAATGGCTCCCACTAACCAACAAAGACTGATGTCTGCATACGATGTTAATGAAGGCAAAATGATCATGAGTCACTTCATGCCAACTGCATTGCAACCACAGTCCCCTTCAGACTACTTGAGGACCAATCTTGAGGTCCTTGCCAAGGACATCCACCCAATGGACAAAATCGAATTGCATAAGCAAACGGGTGAGATGGTGTATGCCTCCTTGGCAGACAAGACATTGGATAATTATAGGCTAGAAAATAGCCTAAATAATACAGCTGCCCAACTTGAGTTGGAGAGAGCATCCTCTCAAGCAAAGGACAACAGGATCAGGTCCTTAGAAGATATAATCATAGAGATTGGGCATGATCCCAAGGACATCAAGGGCATACAAGAAATATTGAAATTGAGGGATGCAGACATGGCAGCTTTGAGGAAAAAGATCAAAATCCCAGCAACAATTCACCCTCAAACAGATGAAGTTGCCCAGCTGAGACATGATCAAGATGCCACAGCTTTGCTGGTGTCTTTATATAAGCAGCTGATTCAGACTCAAGAGAAGCTGGGAGAATCAGAGGCTGCACAGGCAGCATTACAAGCAGCATTACAGCAAAAGGAAGAAGGTCAAACATCTCAGCCTCCTCCAGAAATAATTAACCTTGAGGAAGCTCCTCCAACTACTGCTCCCCTCACTCAACAGACAGAACAGGCAGCACCTTCTACCTCAGCACCACCACCAACAATAGAGCAAGCCCCAAGCCTGGACATGCAAAAGCTGAGAAATGAGATTCAGGCCCTGGAAGCCCAAATGACAGAATTAAATGAGGCCAGGGAGAATTTAGCCAAGGTAAATGAAAGATATGATAAATCCAAGCAGACTGTGGCAGAAAAGGGCAGGGAAATAAAAACCCTCAAAGACAGGATAAAAGAGCTGGAGAAGGAGCTAAAACTGGATAAAGTAGTGGCTGAGCTCAAGACAGTGCTATGGGCCAATATTGGCCAATCCATCACTGATCAATGGCAGTATATTGAAACAATTCATGAACAGTTGGAGCTCATTACAAAAGCACAGAGGGAAATTCAGAGATTAAGGGCCTCTCTAGGCAATATGCCTGAAGTTGCCAACAGGATGATCAATGTGCTTAATAATAGAACAAGTGCTTAGTTAGCAACTATGGGGATTTCCAATAGGACTGAGACTATTTTATTAGTACAGAGGGTCCTAACACTAAGAAACCTGGTGCAGACACTAGAGAGAAGGACCCAGGACATGCAGACAGAGGTCAATAGATTCATGGACAAATATGTGGCATTGCAAAACAGAGGTCTCCCTGGCTTACTGAACAGCGCAGGAAGGCTACTTACACATGAGCAGTATGCCAAGAGGGTCAACACATTCGCCACAAATCAGATCACTGAAAGGCCCAGCACCTCAGAGGAAACAGGGCCAGCTACAGGACAAAGTCTCTAGAACAAGGTAGAGAATTTATTCTTTATAATGAATGAAATTAAACACCTGTTTGAAGTGCCTCCCAATTTCTATAAATACACAGAGGCAGATGAGACTTTGGATGCAATTCTTAGACATCAATTGCCCACACAGGAATGGTGGACTAAGGCAATACAGATGATCTTATAGACCAGGAAGCCATTCACTAAGTTTTTTCATCAAAAAATACAAGTTGGCATGCACAGGAAAACTTAGTAAAATCAGCATGCATGAAAAGGGAAGGGCTGAGCCAACTCAGCAGATCATATTCGGCCAACAAAGCAAGATTGACAGCTAACAGGTAACAGGGCCGAAAAGCTACAGCACAACAGCCATAAAGGCACATTTCCAGCATTAAAGCAGAACGTTCAGACCGACTAAGTGGCCTCCAAAGGTCAAAGTATCTCCTGACAGATATAAAGAGCATTTATTTTGTATTCAATGATGTAATAACTTTCTTATCTACTATCTTGAAAAGTTGGTGAACGTATTCATTTCTCAGATGACTCAACGCTTCAGATATTTTGTATGAGCGTTTGTATATATTCCCCCTCGCATAAGTTTGCAGGGGTTGTTGTTGATTTCTCTTCAAGAGTTCTTTTGCTGTAAATTTTCAGAGTTTAATACAAAGGCCGATGGAATTTCCAAAGTCTGTGTTGTCTGAGGGGTTGTAATGCGATTGCTGAGTGCTACAGGATTCCTACGTGTTTTCATGGCTCAATAAGTTTCCTTAAACTTTCGTTATGTTCTTTCTGTTATTTTCTCATAACTCATCCATGTTCTAGATTTCACAATTAATGGCAGAGAAAAAGACTAATTCGAGGATTTATTCATAGAATACCCTGAATTCAATCTATGCTATTATAAATGTTTTCCTCAGTTATGGTTATAAAGGTGTAATTCTTAATTGTTGCACCTCTACACTGTATCTTTCACAGTGATTATTGTTTTAGGAATTCAAATCTGCTCCTTTACAATACATCTCTTTCTCACAACCAAGCTTAGTGGAAAATTCTTAATTGCTTTTCACTGGTTAAACACACTTCATCATTATAATATCAAGTTTGTTTCATGAGATATTCAAAAGGCCCTGCAGTTTCAGCAATCCCAACCTACCTCTCAAATAACTAGTAACCAAAGACTCCATTGCCCAATGGACTAGAACTATCTGAAGGTTTCCACCTTAGGTACAGAAGACATCCCTCAACCAAAACATAAAACCAAAACCTGAACATCACAGCTAGCCTAAAATACTATCAGAACAGAGACAAATCATAAAGAGAGAGCCCTCTCTGATTACAGTTTGGCTAGGAGTTGTAATCCAAAGATTGGTTAGTGGTTACCCCAGCCGTATTCCCTTGGGAGTCAACGGGAACAACCTGGGAGTTAACAAGTCCTTTCCTGCTTTCATTTCAATTCTGCATTTTTATTTCAGCAAGATAGTTAGTTGTAGATCAATCTGTTTCAGTTTTGACGGTACCAAAGAGAAAAAACAAAAGCAATCAAAAAGTCTTTCCATTTCATGCCTCGTAGGAACCGAGATAAAACAGGCAAATTCCTACCCAACACCCCCACCACATCACTGAGTCACCCTTCTCTCTTCTTCGGTGATAGTGATCCAGAAGAACCTATAGGTGAACCTCCTGAGATATACGAAGATCCTATAGCAGAAGAAGAATTAGAGACCATCCCATCTAAAGCTATGGCTGAAAATAGAGGAGAAGATGAGAGAATAGAAGGTGCCTTCCCCATCCGAGAAACCAATGGAGACATGAAAATGAAGAACATTAGTCCCTCCGCTCTACCTCACTTCCATGGACTGACTACTGAAGATCCTGATACCTTCCTGTTTGAGTTTGTTGTCCTTTGTAGAACCTATGACTATACTGAACATGAGCAGAAGCTGAAACTCTTCCCTTCCACTCTTAAGGATGCAGCATTACGCTGGTTCATGGGCTTACCTGGGAATAGTATCACCACTTGGGCTCAGATGCAGCAAGCTTTCAATACCAAGTACCGAGACTACTGTAGGTCCAAGGAAACCAAGGGAGAAATCTTTCGGATGACCATGGGAAATGATGAGTCCTTAGAGGATTATGAGGAGAGGTTCCAACTTAGCTATAAGCGGGCCAGGTGCACACTTGACCCTAAATCCCTCAAGTTGGTCCTGCTCCGAGGAGTCCCTGAAGACCTTTTAGATACCCTTCACATGTTAGCTGGGGGAGATATTTACCATCTGCCTTATGAGGACATCAAGACTGTGTTCAGAAACCACTCTAGGGCAGCCCGGAAACGAGGTAGAGGAAACCCTCTCTCAGCTGGTATTCCTTTCTCCAAGCATGAGTTTGCAAATCAATTAGAAGATCTTAAGAGTGAGGTGAGACAGACCATTGCCATGCAACTGGACACATTTAGGATCCAACAGAAGAAGGAAGAAGCTGAGAGGGCCTTGGCTATCTTCTGCCCTAGATGTACAAGGAGACACCCTAAGAACGAATGCCCATTTCATTCGGTTGAAGTGTGCTTCGTTTGTGAGGAGGACCATCCCACAAATCAATGTCCAACCTTACCTGGGTTTAAAGCTATGTACCAAGGGACAGAAGCTCCCACTGAACCTCTCTATTTCCTCAACCACAGGAGGCCACAAGGACCTAGACCTTACCAGCAGGGGATGCAAGGGGCACCCCAAGCTTATTACAGCCCCAACCAATCGACTCCTATGCCTTCCTGGGGTCCCCCTGCTCATCCTTCCTGGTCTATGCCTCCTCCATGGTCTTATCCACCTCAGTACCCTACTCAGCCCACTACTCATTCTTATCATTCACATGCCCAGCCACAACCTCAGTGGAATGCACCTCAGTCGGGGTGGAGGCCCAGTACAACACTCCTCCTGCCATTTTGCCTCCACCACCAGTTCAACCCCAACCATTACCTCCTGCTCCTCCAAGGCAACCTCAAATGCCTGCTCAATCGAACTCGAACCCCAACAATAGACAGGCCCAACAGGTATACACTGGGGAAACATCATGTCCTACCTATGCTGTGGAGATCCAGGAGATCAATCTTCGATCTGGAAAGACTCTTCCGGATCGCCAACCTCCTCCCCCAGAGGACGAGGAGGACAAACAGGAAAGTGAACCAAAGGCTATTCCACCCTTTCCTGAGAGACTAACAGCCACCACACAACCCAACCCAGAGGAGGATGAGCTTCTGGGAGAGCTCAAGCAGTTGTGTGTGAAAATACCACTTCTCCAAGCCATCAAGGATGTGCCAATATACAACAAACTGGTTAAGGAAAAGTGTTTTAAACACCCAGGCAGGCGAAAGAGAGATGCTTCAACCATCAATGTCTTAGGACAACTGTCTGACCTTATGTTAGGACAAGTCATCTGCCCAAAGTACCTAGATCCTAAGAGTCCTGTAGTAGATGTCCACATCAATGGCACCATCATACCTCACACCTTGATTGATTTAGGGGCTGCCATTAATGTGATGACCAGGGATACCATGCTCAAACTCAATCTTCAGGGTTCCTTGAGGAAGACCTCGACAGTACTGCAGCTAGTAGATCGCTCCACTGTGACTCCCGAAGGGATTGTGGAGGATGTCTTGGTCTCTGTCGACTCTTGGGAATACCCTGCAGATTTCTTGGTTCTGCAACCCAAGGCAAAGCTTACTGGATATCCTCTCATTTTGGAAAGGCCTTGGTTAGCCACTGCAGATGCTTACATAAGTTGCCGTGCAGGAAACATGACCATCAAAAACGGTCCTATGTCCAAGAAGCTAGTCCTATATCCTCCTGCCCAACCCTCCTTAGAGCATGACTTACCACTGTGGTTGGAGGAAGGAGAAGAGGATGAGGTGTACTCAGCACCTTTGTGCACCCTAGATACCACTAAAAGAGACCCCCCAACCGAGGATGACTTGATTGAAACTTTGATCCAGAATCCACCTTCCAGTGCGCTGTCCTTAGAGAAATTGGTGGAGGACACCCAAGCCAGCACCTTAGTGGACCTTTGTGCCACCAACCCTGTCACTCCCAGAGTCAAGAATGTGGAGTTTGGCCCTGAGAGATCGTTAAAGATCAGCTCCTCCCTAGCTCCTTCCCAGGAAAAGGAGTTGTGTATCCTGTTGGCCAGTCACCTAGATGCTTTTGCTTGGAGCTATAAGGAGATGAAAGGAGTCCATCCCTCGGTCTGTACCCATCACATATACATCAAAGAAGGTTGTAAACCGATTAGGCAACCTCAGAGGAGAATGAATGCAGCCCTTAAGGACATTGTCAAGGAAGAATTGCAAAAACTGTTGGATGCCGGATTCATTTACCCCATCTCAGATAGTGAATGGGTGTCCCCTCTGGTGTTGGTTCCCAAGAAAAATGGGAAGTGGAGAATCTGTGTGGACTATCGAGAACTGAACAAAGCTACCAAGAAAGACCATTTCCCTCTACCTTTCATAGATCAAGTGTTGGATGGACTGGCAGGAAAGAAGTTCTTCTATTTCCTGGATGGGTTTAGCGGGTACAACCAAATCCAAATCAGCTCGGAAGACCAAGATAAGACCACCTTCACTTGTCCTTGGGGTACCTTTGCCTACCGAGTTCTTCCCTTTGGGCTATGTAATGCTCCTGCTGGTCCATGATGCGGTGGAAATATATATGGATGACTTCACTCCTTATGGGTCCAACTTCCAGGAAGCATTGTCCAATCTGCGAAAGGTCCTAACCAAATGCATTGAGATGAACCTGTCCCTTAGTTCTGAAAAATGTGAATTCCTTATGACTGAAGGGACTGTGCTAGGCCATACCATTTCTTGCCAAGGGTTACAAGTGGATCCTAACAAAATTGCTCTCATCAAGAAGGTTCCACCTCCCCAAAAGGTAAGGGACGTCTGGAGTTTCTTAGGATTAGCAGGGTATTACCGGAGATTCATTAAAGACTTCAGCAAGCTAGCCTCGCCATTGTTTGGTCTGTTGGCAAAAGATGTGTAGTTTAAATGCACTGACGATTGTCAGAGGGCTTTGAATGAATTAAAGGACAAGTTGGTGTCAGCCCCAATCTTGAGAGGCCCAAACTGGGCCCTACCTTTCCACATCCACACTGATGCCTCGAACAAATCCATAGGGGCAGCTTTAGGACAAGTTGAACAGAAACTTCCATATGCCATTTACTTTGTTAGCAAAAACTTGTCCAAAGCCGAGATGAATTACACTGTAACCGAGAAAGAATTCTTGGCTGTGGTCCATGCATTGAACAAGTTCCGACATTATATTACTGGCTATCAAACCTTTGTACATACGGATCATGCTACAATTAGATATTTAATGAATAAACCAGATGTGAATGCTCGTATTATTAGATGGTTACTTTTGTTGCAGCAGTTTGATTTGACCATTGTTGACAAACCAGGTAAAGAAAATGTTGTTGCTGACTTTTTATCTAGATTGGATTTGTCTGCAGATGAGGATGGAACAGTGGATGACCAGATGCCCGATGAACATCTGTTTGCTATCTCAGTACTTTCTCCATGGTTTGCTGATATAGAAAACTACCTTGTTTCAGCACAATTCCCTCCGCACCTATCTTCAAGAGAGAAGAGCAGAATCATCAGAAAAAGTGCCTCGTTTACTTGGATCAGGGGCAATCTGTTCAAGCTTGGCCCTGATCAGATCTTAAGGCGTTGTGTAAGGGAGGAGGAAGTCTTTGATATCCTCCTAACTTGTCATGATGGGCCTTGTGGAGGAAATTTTGCAGCAAAGAGGACTGCCTTCAAAATCCTGCAGGCAGGCTACTATTGGCCCACACTTCATCAAGATGTCAGAAGATATATCAGCCAATGTGACCGATGCCAAAGAATGGGGAAACTGACTCCAAGGGATGAGATTCCTCTCCAACCTCAAGTGACTCTTGAGCCATTTGAGAAGTGGGGTATGGATTTTGTGGGTCCAATCAACCCTCCTTCGAGGCAAAGGTCTTACATCATTGTGTGCACTGACTACCTGACAAAGTGCGCAGAGACTAAAGCAATCATGGCAGCAATAGAAGAGAAGGTGGCTGAGTTCTTAAGAGAAATCATCTTCTACAAATTTGGCTACCCAAGATAGCTGGTCACCGATCAAGGGAGCCAGTTCACATCCAACTTGATTGAAGACCTACTAGCTCACCACAAGATCAAGCATAGGACTTCCACCCCCTATCATCCACAGGCAAATGGGCAAGTGGAAGTCACCAACAGAGCATTGGAAGGGATTTTGACTAAGGTGGTGAGCAGCAGTAGGAAAGATTGGGCAGATCACCTGGTTGAGGCCACATGGGCTTACAACACCACCTGGAAGACCACCACCAGCTTCACACCTTATGAGCTGGTCTATGGGAAGAAAGCTTTGCTGTCCATTGAGTTTGAGTACAACACTTTGAGGATGGCAGCTCAGCTAGATCTAGATCTCAGCCATGCACAACAAGAAAGGTTATTGCAGCTAAATGGACTGGACGAGCACCGGATGCAGACCCTCCTTCACTCAGAAGTGGTTCAACTTCAGAGAAAGGTGTGGCATGACCAACACCTCCATGAAAAGCAATTCCAGCCGGGAGATTGGGCCTTGTTGTATGACTCCAGATACAAAGATTTCAAGGGGAAGCTGAGAACCAGATGGCTAGGACCATATGCAGTGGAAAAATGCCATGACAATGGATTTGTTCTTATCCAAACCATTGATGAAGAAGCCATCCCCATGCTTGTCAATGGGCATCGCTTGAAGATCTACAAGAAGCCTCTCTCAAGACAAGAGTTCATCAAAACTATGGAGAAATCAGTGTTGGTCATAGAGAAGGGTTCTGCCTCTGCTTTGGGCATACCCTGAAAGATCTAAAAAAAAATAATAATAATAAAATAATAAAGATCCTTGGGTGAAAACCTTTCTGAGGCTCCCAAGGCAGGTGGTAGGGGTGAAAACCTCATTGAGGCGCCCCTATTGTCTTTCAAAAAAAAAAAAAAGAGATTTGAAAAAGATCCTTGAGTGAAAACCTCTCTGAGGCACTTAAGGCAGATGGCAAGGGTGAAAACCTCATTGAGGCGCCCCTGTTATCTTTCAAAAAAAAAAAAGGGAAAAAAAAAAAAAAACAATAAGCAAAAAGATAGGGACAGCAAGTTCATAATGTGAAAATGCATGCAAGTTGCAGGTGTTCTATGAAGGTGAGGAGGACTCTTAATGCAAAGCCAAAGATCCTTATCATGCTGCCAGGAGACCTCACCAGCACCTCCTCCAAGAATACTCATCTCCTCCAAGGTATGTGCACAATTTCATCATGGCTTGAGTCTTCTACAGGAAGATGCAGACTTTCTACAGGAAGATGCAGACTTTCTACAAGAAGGTGCAGACTTTCTACAGGAAACGCAACCTTTCTACAGGAAGTTCTGTATTTCTACAAGAAACTTCCTGTAGAGGTTCGGGACGGCCCAGAATTCATGTTATGAGGAGATCTAACGACCGAGGATCGGTTTGGACGCATGCAAGCTACCGTTGTCACCCTTATACATTGTTGTCACCTCCTTCTACCATCCCTGTCGACATGCAATGAAGTTACCTGCACCATCAAAGAAGATCAGTGAGTTATCAAGAGAAAAGCAATTTTTGAAATAAAAAAAACGCTGAGATGTCATACCATATCCATCCCAGCCATCCATGAGCTCTGTGAGCGTGATCGTGGGGCCATTGCCTTCGTCGTGCAGCATGCACCCGAGGAGGAAGAAACTGTTACAGGACATCCTGCAGGAGTCCCGTAACAGTTAAGCCCGCTAGAGTGCATACCATATACAATGGAAACACGGGCGCATGCAGCTGAAGCATCAAATCCATCGTCAGCAACTTGTGAATGTGAACCTCCGAGCCTGTGCAAATCAAGCAGCATCAACCAAATCCACTCATCGTCGTCCAAGAGCCTGAACAATCGTGTTGCGGCCGCACAGGTAAGTGTCTCGACCCTTTCTTCCGACGAATTGCATGAATTTTACTTTGAAAATGTTTGCAAAGTGTGAAATGGATGGGTTGAGCGGTTGTATGGTCAATCGATTGGCCACGTTGACCAGTCAGCTGGTCGAGCTGGATGTGTGAATGGTGGTCGTGGAAAAAACGGGCAGTGGACACGTGAGAACCGTCCACTTGGGGAGAAACGAGTTCTAACAAGAATGGCGGCGGCGGATCTGCGGGAATGATGCGGCAGTAAGTAAACTTGTAGAAGAATGATGGTGTGACGTCGCCCAATGGTCCGGCAGGGACAGCTCACCCCCGCGCCACGGATTCCGCCGATTCAAATCTACTCGGCTAGATTATCAACCCCATGCATTTATCATTCACCGTTTGCGACTCGAGTGATTATCCGGATCCCTCTGCAGTTCGATACTCCGAGTCTTTGGCCAGCAGAATGCCTGTGAAGCAACACCAAGAGCGCAGACCCACTGCAGTCTCCCCCGGAAATCACACGCTGCTCCTACAAGAAATCTGTTTCTACAGGAAGTCGGGTTCCTCACGTCAAAAGGTGGCAGATTAAAAAGGTAAGCATGAACTCTCCATGCAATTGGTTTTTGAAGGTGGCAGAATCGTCGTCTACAGTTTGGTCGCAGAAAATTGTTGCAATTGTTGTCTTCTATGCATGAACTGTCGTCCTACAGGATGTCAGTGTAATTAGCTGTGTTAAAGGTTTGCAGGGGATAAGGTTTGTGAATTATGTGCATGACAGAGGCGTAACCCTACGCTCTGTCCCAGTAGACCGAATTTCTTTCCCATTTGCCACCTCCAGCTAACACAACAGTTTTTCACCATGCCGCGTGGGTTCATCAGAAGGGAGCCCACTGATTCAGCGAAGCTAAGAGAAAATCCTGAGGTGGTGGAGCTCTTCACACGAGCACAATGGATATCCTTTTGTGACAAATTGCAGGGCTATGACGACAAAGTGCCAGAAGAGTTTTTTCAAGCTCTGAGGCCGAAATCTAAAACGTTGGCCACCGTTACCTTCAGGGGTTTGAGCCTCAAACTCACCCCACAATTCATCAGCCGAGTTATGGAGCTCCCAATGGGATTACCATGGGATAAAGAAGAAAGGAAATTGAGCCAACAAGCTAAGAAAGAATTCTTTCCACCAGAGGAGGAATTCTCAGAAGACAAAAATGGGGTTCGTAGAACCAGTTTACTGCCACCATGGAATGAAGTGAACCTGCAAATTATGAAGTACATCACCTGCGAAGGCCGTTTTAGCATTGTATACGGGTACCACTTTCGGTTACTCACTAAATTACGGCACCAAATGGATCTACCTGTAGAAAACAAACTCAGTCTCCCTTACTTTCTACTACAGTCTCTGATTGAGTGTGCAACCAAGCTGAAAGAAGGCATACCAGACCAGGTAGCCCACCATGGACTGATCAAACTCCTCGTGGAGGATGCACTCCACACATACAAGGTTCCTCTCTCATGGGAAGCCTTCAAGAATTTGACAAAGGATGGGGATATAAAGATGCTAACCGAAGAGCTCGGTTCTTCTAGCAGTGAGGAGAAAGAGTCAGTGGCCGCAGTAAAGAGAGAAAAAGGCCAAAAGACCCCGACCACAGAGCAGAAGAAAAAGCAAGAAAAGAAACAAGAGAAAAAGGATGACAAGGAGAAAGATGACACACCCATCTTGACAGCAAGAGAGAAAAGGTTGCAAGGCAGAGTGGACAAGGCTGAGAAGGTCCACATCAGCAAGAGTGCCTCGACAGCGACCGCAACCAAGTCAAAAAGCAAAACTCATGCAGCAAAGCAAACCAAGGCGGCGACACCTGTTTCTACAGGAAAGCCGAAACCGGCTTCTACAGGAAAGCCGAAACCGGCTTCTACAGGAAGCCCGAAAATTGCTGAAAAAGGGTCTTCTACAGGAAGCCCGAAATTAACTGAAAAAGGGTCTTCTACAGGAAGCCCGAAATTGACTAAAACAGGGTCTTCTACAGGAAGCCCTGAAAAAGTGAAACCCAAGGAGAAGAAAGCTGACATTCGTGAAAGGGAGGTAGCAGATGTGTTGGCCGGCCTCAGCACACCTCCTAAGCCAAAGGAGAAGAGAAAGAGGGAGACCCCTCTATACTTTAAAGCTCGAAGAAGTGTGAGAATAAAGACGGGCAAGCCACATCCTCCGTCCAGCAGCCCGATCATCATTGAAGATGCCCCTACTTCACCCAAGGAAAGGTCCCCCTCGAGGATATCAGTCACCTATGAGAGGGGAAGCCCGAAGAAAACTACGTGGCAAGAAAGAGTAGACCAATTGACTGAAAAAGCTCGGCTACAGGATGCTGAAAATGCTCTACAGGAAACCTTAGCCAGGCTTAAAGAAAATGAGGAAATGGAAGGAGAAGCACCCTTATCACCACCAAGGGAGGGTGAAGTAGAGACACCAAAGGAAGTGGAGAAAGAACATATACCAGAGCCCAGCCCTCAGCCAAGTCTAAGTTCATATTACAACTTTTTAGAGGCTTGCAAAATTATACCTCAGAAATTTACTGTGCCACTGTTTTTTGCATTAGAGGAAGAAAGAGTCCGTACACACACGTGGATGAAAATAGCCAAGTCAAAGGGTGTGGCGGACATAGGTCCCTTACAGGAGCAGCTCAAGGAGGCCAGAAGTGAATTGTCCATGGCCAAACACGTGGCAAATTGCCAACGTGTGTTTCTACAGGAAGAAAACCAGAAGCTGAGATTGCAGCTACAGGAGCTGAGGGCAGGGACAGGTACATCCTCCCAGGACACCACAGAGGAACAGCAAGGTAAAAAGGAGCTGAACACCGGTCTTGGGGAGCCAACCACACTTCTACAGGAAGCAGAACAGCAAGCACAAATTGAGGTGCAAGCTCTCAGAGAACAGCTGCAGCAGAAAGAAGCACAATTGGCCTGCATGGCCAGCTGGGCCATGGATGCTATCCAATGCAGACAGCCAGCCAAATCCTATGGCTTGTACTTGAAAGACCAATGGCTGCAATTTCAGATCAATACATTGGCGCAAAGAGGTATCTCTCAGCTCCAAGACCCGCAGCAATTCACTGAAGTTTGCAGTACTAGCTCATCAGAGGATAGGGCCAAATTAGCGGAGTTCTACCTCCATAATCTGGCCCTGCCTAATGAAGTTTCATGGGATCCCAATACGGCCTTGGGAGATATGCAATTATTGGCATTTGCCTCATGGCTGAACCATGAGGAAAAAAGAGCAGCAAAAGCCAAAGAAATCATGAACCGAGAGCTGAACGAGCCATTCCTCATTAGACCAGAACCAGGGGATCCAGTTGCACTAATCCCGGCACACCAACATTTGTCATCTGACCCTCAAGCTTCATTAAGATATATGGATCATCAGGCCCAAGCCATAGCTCATTTTGAGGACATGGAGAGACTGTTAGGTGACAACGCTGTCCAAGCATGCACACGCAGATGGAATACATTGACACACAGTCTGAAAATCCGTGAGTACCATACCCAACTCGGATGAGGGAAGCTCTGGTACGGGTAGGCCTCTATAAGAAATCCATGCAAAACCTCCAGGCCAGCTGGATTGGCCTTAAACTCAGCCCACCACTGCTGCTAGGCTTGATGGAAGGCAGCACAAAGACAGATGATAATGAACAGTGGGAAGAGGTAAACAGAAGGTTTGGGTTTCACATCAGCAAGGAGGACACTACTACAGAGGCTTGGGATGTAAGGGTAGCAGTAAAGGCAATGAATGATGAAGAGTTGGACTAGTTGCTCAAGGATGAGCAAATATTTTAGCTGGGGGGTGATGATGAGCCCAAATTTTGGTAACAATTTGGGCTCATTTGGCCTACTTACCTTGCTCAACCCTTCATTTTTTATCACTTATGCATCATTTCTTAGTATATTCGTGTTATTTGTAGGAAGAAGGGCAGTCATTATGCCTATGTGGCTAATACATGATGATTTCAGGTTTTTTGACATTAAATGGAGCAAAGACCACGCAAATGAAGACAAGGAGACAGCCAAGGTGGCATTGCGGGTTTATAGGGAGGTTGTCCGCAGCCTTGAATGACCTTCCTTGTGATCTCCACCCCAACTCCGAGCTCCAACAGCTATCACCACCGAGCTAGAAGGAAGCCAACGGATTCTACAGGAACAGCAGTTTACTTTCAGTTGGACAGCCAAGCTCCACTAATTGAGGAGGCCAGCTTGGCCCTCATCATGTATAAATATTAAGGCTGTAGCCTTCGATGAGACTCTTGAACTTTTGTTATAGATTTTGGATTACGAGCTGTAGCTCTGTTTTTGCTCTTTGTAAGCCAATTTTGGCATGTTGTTAGACTCATGATTATGATCTTTTAATAAAAGGCAGGGAGATTTGGATTCGATTCTGAGTTCTTAGGGGAGCTATAGCTCTCAGGTTAGGGCCCAACCTGAGAGCAATAGACCTCCTTTCCTTTGTATTGTTACTTGTCTTTCTTTTATCATTGCATTTCTTTCCTTTACTTGCACTTGAAAAATACAGTTTGCTGAGTTGACTGTTTCGGTTTGGTTATGTAGGTTAGTTTCATGAATGCAGTTGTTTCAGTAGTTCATAATTAGCATAGGGAGATTGAAGTTACGTTGAGTTCAAAAAAGGTTGAATGCATGCTCACTTTCACCTCTGTTTGGGGACCGGAAGTGTAGACCGTGCCAACTGCCAAAAACACTGTTTTAACATATGCATGCAAGTATTGATGTAATGTTTTCAATTGAAGAATTGTCCATGCGATTTGATCTTGAGTAATGACTCTTTGGTTCAGCATCATGCACGAATTCCCTTCAACTTACATTGTTGTTCTTTGATTCCTAATAAAACAGTTAGAATAGGTTGGTGAACTTTCGTTTACATGCAAGATAAGGGTGATTTGTTTCATTTACACTGCGCATCACCACTTCATCGTGTTCTTATTCTTCTAAACCTTGCCTAAGCCACCTACTCATCCTCTGTTCAGCTCATTTGCCTTCCAACCCTTCTATTATCCACGTTGCCTCAACTTTTCAGCCTTCCATTGCCTCTACCCCTCTATCGACCAACCAACTCTATCCACTCTCTCTCCATCTCATCTCTCTGTCCATATGTCATCACAAGCTCCTCTTTCACCTTACCTATCCACCCACACAGCTCCTTCACTCCTCCATCACCCAAAACTCCGACTGTAGAACATTCTGTAGAAGTTAGCAGACTTCCTGTAGAAATCCCGAGTTTCCTGTAGGATCCCCTGCAGACATCCTGTAGAAGCCTGCAAACACGGTTGCCAAGCACCTGAACGTTGTGGACTTCTGTGGACTGATGTGAGGGATCCCCTGGAACCTCTCAGAGTCCTCCTGACCGTTCCCAAGCCTTCCTCCCTTCGAACTACCCCTGCACAGTCAAGACCCAGTAAGAAGCACAATCACGATAACTCCACCCACTTGAGCAAAAATACCAAAAACGTGTTCTCTTCACTGAAAGTAGTTTAAATTCATGCATCTCATCTCACTAGAAGTAATGGCATCATTTCTAGAAGTTGCATTCCCACCATTGCATCATAAAGATTAAGCTAGTCAGATTAGGGTTTACTAGGGTTTCCATGTTTGGTTGGCTTTCAGTTCATTCTTGCAAAGTAGGTTAATTTTCTTTGAGATAGCCTTCGTTCATCATTTAGAGAGCTTCTTCTGAAAACATATAGAAGTTGGCTTGAGCCCTAGTGGACTTGTGCCAGCTGACCAAGTGACAGTTGTGACAAGAGCTAGTACTTGTGCATACAGCACCGTCGCTTCCAAGTTTGTTACGAACTACCGGGTTGATAAAATTAGAGAAGGAAGCTCCAGGAGTTGTAGCATTATTGCTACAATACTGGAGCCCACCACCAGCTGAGTCAAGCGATGGTTCAGCCTACCAAGATGTTTTGGAAGGTGGCAAAGAATGTATTGAAATACCTCAGAGGCACATCTCATTATGGATTATGTACAGACAGACAAAGGGAGTGAAGCTACAGGGCCTCACTGATGTAGATTGGGCAGGGAGTCCATCAAATCGGAAGAGCACATTAGGAGGGATTTTCAACCTTGGGTCAGCGGCAGTTTCTTGGTACAACAGGAAACAGAGGTCGGTTGCACTCATCTCGGTAGAGGCAGAATACATGGCTGCAAGTCAGGTAGCATGTGAGGCCATCTGGATGCGGAAAATCATAGTTGGTTTGTTTGAGCAGAGGATGGATCCAACTGTGATCTATTGTGATAACCATAGTTGTATCAAACTCTCTGAGAACCCAGTATTTCATGATAGTTCCAAGCACATCGACATCCGGTATCATCATCTCAAAGACTGTGTAGCAAGGAGGATCATGTTGCTGCAGTATATTTCAACAGAGGAGCAAGATGTTAACATTTTGACAAAGGCATTGTCAAAGTGTGAATTCGAGTTTCACAAAGACAAGATTGGGGTGGCAGATAATCCCTTTATTGTTGAGAGGGAGTGTTGAAATATGGCAACAAGAATATTCCAATTTAATTTTTCCTTGAATTAAATTGTGAATTAAAATCGAATTTAGTCTTAACAGCTACTTGGAAATAATTTATTTATTTATTTTATATTAATTAGTTGGAGAAATTCAAGTTAGAAGTCTTTCTGAAGTCATGCAAGAGTTGTCCCTTAAATTAAGGAGATAAGATTGAGTTATATTTGAGTTGTAATTAGTTAACTCAGTTTACTGAGTTAAGTCCAGTTAAATTAGTTCCAAACTGTTTGAGGAACTAATAGTGAGTTAACGATCAGTTGATGCATTAATGCACTCAACTAGTGCTACTCCAGTTAACTGAAAATTTCCTCATCAAAAACTCATGCATGTCTATTTTGAGAAAGACCCAGTTGAGATTAATGTTCAAGGACAGTGTACTATCAGTTTCATGTGTTTTCTCATGGAGAAAACTCATGCATGCAGTGAAGGATTCATCCTTGAGGATTGTGTAGTTTTGAAGGCTTGTCTTTCCACTTGGTAATAGGCTAATCATCCACAAGGAACAGTGCAAGGAAATAGGAGCTTGGAGGGAAGAGAGGAAGGTTGGAGAGAAGCCAAGATTTCCTGTGAGCATCTCTGAGGATTGTACTGAGAGCTAAGGATTTGTATAATTCCTATGTATTTCCACCATGTATGATAATACAATAGTGTGGGGTTTTCATCTGAGACTTTCCACAAAGTATTTTCATGTGTATTGTGCCATTGATTCTTCTTCTTCTGGTTATATTGTTCAACTCAATCTTTAAGCTTCCGCAAATTGATAGTAGAAGTAGCTTATAGTATTCTTCTTTGATTTATATTGCATTATCGGGTTAACTTATCACAGATTTTTCTACATTTCCTTTAACAATTTCTCCATCTCAACCTCCATCTCTTTTATATGTCCACTTTGTTAATAATAATTCTAAACATGTCTTCCTTTTCCTTCTGTAACTGTCCAACTTCCTTAGTTTGAGGCTCTTCTATGGAGGGAAGCTTGAGCTGCTTCTTGAGTGTTGCAATGTCAGCATTCTTCCTTCTAATGATCTCCTCTACAGCTTTCACATTGCTGGGATCATATCCCAGTTTAATTACTAGATCCTCTAAAGACTTGATTTTTGTGTCTTTAGCTAGAGAAGATATTTTCTCTAATTTGAGTTGTGACTGAATGTTGTTGATAGAAGCTTGCAGCCTAGAAGCTGCCATTGTTGAAGTTGTCAAGGTTGAGTACAACATCTCCCCTGTTTTCTTATGCAGGTCTATTTGATCAATTGGATGAATTTGATCAGTATTGAAGGAAAATATTGATTTCTTGTAATCTTCTGGAGTTTTTGGGAAAGGGACCTCAGCCTGTAGGAAGGTTATCTGCATTTTCCCTTTCTCTGTGTCAAAGGCAGAGAGTAGCCTATGTTGTGAGGATGTTGTCTACTTCCAAAACTGTGTATAGGTTGTAGCTTTTAGCATCTCATTCTTCTTTTTAATTTCTCTATACTTGGAAAATATATTTGGTTTAGCTTGGTCATGAACCAATTCCCATGACTAAGAGGTATCTATTGGCTCTTGGGAGGCCAAAGAGGATGGAGACCCTATAAAAATATCTTCAGTTCTGGTAGAAGTATGGTGGCCTGTCAAAATAATAGTGGACTGTACATTTTCCTCTTGAAAGGATTCTTCTTTTTTACTAGTATTTTTTCTCTTCTTGTAAATTTTGAACTCCTTTCCTTGGATTTCTGTGACTAAAGGGGAAAGGTCCCCTTGTCATGCTTCTCCTGTGATGTAGGAGTCTGTGTTGTAGTTGTTTATATTACCTTCTCTTCTGCCTCCTGCAAAGTGTTTTCCGGCCATTGATCTTGGTTCAAGTATTTTTCAATCTCTAGCCTTGGAGTGTGAATGTATGGATTAGTATTCTTTTCTACTCTTAGATTTGACATCACTCCCAAGGGTTCATATGACCAGATGAAGCTAAGTTTGAAGTTCATTTTCTTTAGGAGGATGTCTTCTTCTTTAGATGTTTCCCTACTATTCAGATGAAAGGACAAACCTGTGTTTTAATCTTAAATTTGGATTTCTTCTTTGCTGCCACAAAATGCAGCTCATCCATGTTTATCATCTGTCTGATATACTCTGATGAGAAAAATATCATTGGGAGAACGTTGGCAACCTGTAAGGTGGAAATTCACACCCAGACACCCTAATCTCTGTGTAATTCTGGTACAAGTACCAGTCACCTATTTTGGTCTGCTCACTAAGATGAAGAAACCTTTTGATCTCAGGTCCTATCCTTGGCTCAACGTTACTGTTTAATAGGAAAGAGACTGTGTATAAAAACTTATCAACATACTCACTGAAGGTAAACTCATTGGAATGCTTCCTTACCAAGGAAGTCCAATGAATTACTGATTGAGAATTTCCTTGCTCATCTAATTTCTGTAGGGGAAATTGAAACATGTCTGCCTAATGGTATAAAAATAGATAAACTAGGACTGAAGCATATTTAAAAGTTCCCTCTGTAGAAAATTTCAAGAACTGCTCATGGATTGCATCTGCTAGAAACTCATTGTAGTTGAAGATGGAGGGTTTTTCACCTGTTATAAAGACTGAAAAAAAAACCAATGATGGCCTCATCAGCCCACTTATTGGATTGGTAGTGAAATAAACATGAAACAATGGAGATAATCTATTTGGTCATCTCAGGGAACATGGAGGATGAATAGGGAGGATTTTTCTTAGGTAATTGGGCATCCTCAAGGAGAAATGTTTCAAAAATCTTTGCTTTGTGTGGGAAGGTGAGGTTCTTGTAGAATTCCATGAGGGAATCTACTGTAAAAGGTTTCAGAGGTGTATAGTTTTGAATTTGGAGCATTTGGGAGATGGATTCAGAGGTGATTTTGAAAAGGATGTCATTATTTTGGGCCACAATTGCCCTCTAACTGGGAATATAGCAGAATTGGCACCATGAAATGAACTCAGGGAAGTGGTAGGTCTGAGGGAAAATGAATTGGGGTAGGGAGGAGTCCCATAGGCCCAATTCATCACTGAGGTCTATGAA
Source organism: Pinus tabuliformis (assembly GCA_031772625.1). Lineage (NCBI taxonomy): Eukaryota > Viridiplantae > Streptophyta > Pinopsida > Pinales > Pinaceae > Pinus > Pinus tabuliformis. The sequence continues at coordinate 555,227,832 of CM062820.1, read as the reverse complement.
TTTTTGCTTTAACCAGTTGTGGAGTTCATAAAGGTCAAACTCACAACTGGTTTCAATAATTTTATACTCTTGGTCTACTAGGGGTTGATGGTCCAAATCAATGATAGAGGGTAGAAGGGGGTTTTCCTCTGTAACCTTAGTTTTTCCTTTAGGAGCCATAATGGAAGGGAAATGAACAGGAGAATTTGAATTACCCAGGAAAGGTTGGTTGAACACTGGTATCTGAGGTGCAGAGGTAAATTAGCTTGCTGATGGGTCACAGTGGCGGTCTGGTTCACTGACTGGGTGCTGTAACAATTTCTGGTTTGTTGGTTGTGCACTGGAAAAGTCTTTGATCACTAATATATTGAAACAACAAAGGGAGGGCGACAAAATGGGTTTTGGCTTAATTTATAAGCTAAATAGCTTACCGTTGTGATTAGGTCATTAATGAAGCGGGTTTGTTATCGCGGGAACGGGTGTAACAGGGGTGCCATGTGGTGGGGGTGAGTTGATGTGGAGCAGGAGAGGATGTGACAACGAAGGGAGAGAAGCGGATATGGGAGTGACATGTGGCAACATCGTATAGGAGTGAGGTGGGGACGGGAGGCACCATTTGGTGGAAGGGGATTGGAGCAGGAGAGGATGTGACAACGAGGGGAGAGGAGCGGATAGGGGAGTTCCATGTGGCGGTATCGTATAGTAGTGAGGTGGGGAGGAGAGGCGCCACTTAGCGAAAGGGGAGTGGAGCGGGAGCATGAGAGTCAACGGTCACAGTGGGCGAGAATAGGGAAAGTGGATTTCGGAGGGTGGGGGGGGGAGGTGGGTAAATGGTTTTAGGTGGTGAGGTCTGAAATGTGCTAGGGGGCGACACTTTGAAAAGGCAGTGAGCGGGGAAATTTCTTTTCGGACCCCCCCACCCTGGTTAACTGTCAGAGGGGCAGGGGGTTCTGAACTCATCACCCGCCAATGATCTGGGCAGGTGAGATCTCAGTCGTTTAAATTTGTGCCAACTTTATTACAAGTGACAAATATGTCACATCAAATATAAAATCTATTAAACTATTACAAATCGTGATTTTATACAATGTGATAACTTTATTTAAAACTAATTAAACTTAATAAAAACTAATTTAACTGCGTTTACATTGTGCAATCAAGTATTTAACATTAGTTTTAACTATAATAACTTTATTTAACTCTGATTTAACCACAATTGCATTGTGTGGTTAAATAATTATTTATTCTGACTAAACACCTTTTATTTACCCAAGTTTAGTCACACTTAAATGGTGTGATTAACAATTAATTATACTTCTCATGCATTATTTTTTATTTTTTGAAATGCAGTGGCATTTAAATTTGCTCACTTATTGGGGTATTTTGATTTTTTCTCATATATTTTTGTTTCTTTCATTTTTCCCCTTTCTTTTCTTTTCTATTCTTCATTTTTTCTTTTTTCTTGGAAATAATTAGCAAAATGAAATATTATTTACAATATGTCATATAAAAACCAACAGATAATCATCAATTGATCCTATAAATTATAGGACACTAACATGAGGAACAAAATTACATTTTGTAGATGCTTAAAGCATTCAAGAAGAGCAAGATCACAGTCTTGTAAGAAAAATAAGTTGCCTTTTGGCCCAAAAAATAAAATGCAACAACTAAGAATTTAAGTGTTATAAAAATCACTTAACTTCTTCTTTCCATTCTTTCTTTTCACTTTTTTCCAACCCCCTAATGCTGTATCTACAGGTATTGTTTCCAACTCTATCATATTCACCCTAGGGGATTTTTCTTTATCAACTTAAGAACTTTCTAACACATCCTTTTTTGTTCCCACTATCCCATCATTTTTAAGTGTCACATGTTCCTTTTGCATCGGGAACATGAGTTAACTTTGTATCTTGTCATTTTTACATATTGTGTAAATTTGAAACTAGATTTTGGGTGTCCATATCATCTTTATAGAGGGCTTCATCCTTAATCTCCTCTTCCTCATCCTCTAAGAAAATGGGTTCATATGGATTCCAACTTTTGGATTTACAAACCTGCAACTTTTTCTTTTTTGGAAGTTTTTTTACTTGTGGGCACGAATTCAATAGATGCCCTATTTGAAAACATGAACAAAATTTGAAGGCCATGTTTTTATAATCTAAAGTCTAGATACATTGGAAAGATCTATGATTTAGAAAAATATTCTATGGTAGACCTTTAGTTAGATCTATTTCCACACATAGATGAGCAAAGGTAAATAATCCTTGTTGTAATCATTCACTATCCATATTTATGAACATTCCCAAAGTATTCCAAATGTTCTCAATGATATTTTGATGCAATAAAGGAAGAGGGAGATGTCGCAACCTAACCCAAACTGGCATTTTTGTTACACACATGTTTGAGGGATCCAACACTTGAAATCATGGCGTGAGGAAGATCCCAACTCTTCCCCAAAACCAACACCCATTTGCCATACATTTGTCATAATCTTCCTATGATTCAAACTATAAAATGAAAGATATTTCTGTTCATAAATAAATATCAAAAAAAAAATTCTAAGTTGTAAAGATCCAATGATGCATGCTTTTGATTTTGGCTAGAATCCATCGAATCCGCGGATGACAACCCTATCTTGTAAGAATGTTTTACCTTTGTGTTGTTTAATTCAAAAGAAGGCATTTCCTCCATCTACTCTACAATGTATGGTCATGGAAGAGCTTGATACTATATCGTTGATATGGGATATTTACATGTGTAGCGTCCTTGTTTGAGGTTGAAGTAGAATTCCCTCTAGAACCCATTTCTCCCCGATGAAATCTCAAGACTAAAAACATAAACAAATTCCTAGAGATGTTGTATGCGCCCAACTAAAAAGAGTCCAAGAGTTGTTTTCCCTCATAAATGAGGTGCTAAAAGGAGGAATTTCAGGACGATTCTCTAAGATTTGTTTTAAATCCTTCACCTTGGCTTCTGCATGAACCCCAAACGGTATAAATTTTCCACTAACGGTTTTAACAAATATTTGAAACACTTGCATGGATTTTGTGCTTTTCGTTTTGTCCCTCGCCCCCATGGAAGGGAAATTCCGAGGGATATTCTGCAAATATTATACTTTTCGAGTGGATCTACATATACTGAGGAGGTGTGACTCTATAAGAAAAAGAAAATATCATATTTGTGCACATACAAGCTTGAAAATCCAAAGAGAGGCAGTTGGGCCCTCAAATACCCAACCAAAGGCTTGAAACAAAAAAGGGAAGGCATTTTGTTCCACAAAAACCCCAAAAATAACCCAAATATGACTAGTTCTTGTAGTAGGATTTCTATGCAGAAAGGATTGGTCGCCCAACAAGAACCAAACTAAGAAAATGGCGAATTGAGGAGGGAAGATCCTATAACCATGCAGAACTCAAACCATCCTGATAAATGCCTTCATAGAGAAATAAATTTTGTTCACAACCAAATGCCAACCCAAAAATATGAAGGGGTTCATACTTGAGACCCAAAAGACTCAAACCAAAACCTACATTGAGTGCCAAATCACCATAGAGCGTCTCCATAATTTTTGGCATTATGACACAGGTTTGGCACTATGACACAGGTGTTGTCCTTGATGGCAACTCACTCAGATGGCAGATCACTGTTTAGGCTCTCAGAATGAAAGAAAAAGAGATATACACAGGTGTCCTTTGACGAAGTCGCGTATACACGCAGCATTGCCGATCAAAAGTCACATATGCGTATGTACGCACTTTCTGCATGAAAAAGTGCATACGTGTGGGAAAACTTATTTTTGGTCCATGGTATTTAGTCCTTGGTATTTGGGCCATAGTATATCGTCTGAAGTGTTGAACCCAGGTATTTGGTCCAAGGTATTGATTCTTTATGGTTTTGGACCATGGTATTGTGTAAGGCCTAAGACTATAAAAGGGGAAGGAGATCATTAGGCATTGAGATTGACTTAAGCATTGAATATCTGATGAAGAGCTAAATCTGAAATACTGGTCATTGGGTTATGGTGCATAGCTGGATCTGAATCAATAAGGAACCTGAGCGCAAGAAGAAGGAGACGTACTATTGATGGGTCAAGATCTTAAGGCTTGAATAGTAGTATCTTTGTGTGATTTTGATCTATTATTTTGGCGCATGACTTGATCTATAAATCTGATAATCTGGGTATAGTTGATGTCTGAATAAGTGAAAGAATTATCTTTTATAGTTCTGTACACAGGTTCAGCGAAGCAAAGGCGCGTATACACGCTGGTCCTGCAATTCAAGATAGCATATACGTTGGTTGGCCTTAATTCAGAAGCGTATGCATGCCGGTTGTACACATTGAAGTAGCGTACATCTCTTGTTTTAGCTACTTATGTTTATTGCTACAGTGGTCTGGGTTCAGAATTGGTGTCTGGTTAATGTTACTGTTTTCTGGGTACAGCATTCAGAGAAGTGACTATTTGATTCAGTTTTGTTTGGTGCAAAAGAGATTGGTTGATACACATATACTTGATGTTTGATTGATGTTATTCATGGATCCAGTCTGAAAATTTATGAAACGTGGTCCCCAGAAGAAAAGAGAAGGTTGTAGCCTTTTGTAGGTCAGCACCTACGTACTAGTACCTCATCTAGTACAAGAGCTAAAGGGGTTGTAGCTCCCTTCTAGGAGAAGCTAGAGAAGGAGAGAAGGTTGTAGCCTTCTACAAGTAGTAGCCTGCGTACTGGTATAAGATTGCACCAGTACAAAATCATTGTAAAAAGAAGTTTCTAATTAAAAGAAGATAGAGACGAATTGCGGCAGGTGGTTTTCACCCACATTGGGTTTCCACCTTATACCTTTGTGTCCATGTGTGTGATGATCTGTCATGTTTTACTACTCTTATTTACTGTTCTTATGATTAATGAAGTCCTGATGCACTGATTAAAGATCAACAATTAATGAATCTTAAGTTTTCTGATATACGCTAGCTTCTTTAGACACGGTAGCGTATATACGTTGTTTCCCATAGCTGAAGTAGCGTATACAAATCTAATTGTGAACTGACAAATAATTGATTTGATGATACTGATTCACCCCCCCCCTCTCAGTATTATTTCCAATAATTGGTATCAGAGAAGGTCCTTCAGAAGAGGCTTGATCGCTTGAAGGAAGATCTATCATCATGAACAACTACAAAAAGGAGGCATCTATCAGGCCACCAATCTTTGATGGAAACAACTTCGTCTATTGGAAGGTAAGAATCACAGCCTATCTTCAATCTCTTGGTACAGAAGTTTGGGATATCGTGGAAATAGGATACACATTTCCATCAGCAACTCCTACAGATACAGCTGGTAAGAAGTTGTATGAAACAAATGCAAATGTTGTCAATACTCTATTAGGGAGTTTATCTCAATCAGAATTCGTCAAGGTTATGCAGCTCAAAACCACAAAAGAAATATGGGACAAGATCGTTCTGAGCTATGAAGGAGATGATCAGGTAAAACATGCAAAACTACAAACTCTTAGAATCCAATATGAAAATCTCAGAATGCACAATGATGAAAGTGTGGCTAATTATTTCTTACGTATAGATGAGATTGTTAATTGTATGAAAAACTTGGGTGAAGAGATAAAAGAAGCTACTTTGGTTGAAAAGGTTCTAAGATCTTTGTCTTCTAAGTTTGAATCAAAAGTTTCGGCCATAGAAGAAAAGCAGAATCTTCAAAGCATTACCATGTCACAGCTGCACGGAATCCTAACTGCTTTCGAAATGAGAAAAGGGGGACTATCAAACATGAGAGAATCTGCATTCAAAGCCTCAGGAAAAGGAGAATACAATGAGTCGGGACATATGTCAGAAGGAGAGGAAGAATCAAACTTTGTCAAGAACCTTCAACGGGGTTCTGGAAGATTCAGAGGTAAGCTACCTTTTAAATGCTTTGCTTGTGGAAGATTCGATCACTATGCAGCCAAGTGTCCTCATAAAGATAAGCTTGACAAAGGTAAGGAACCAGTTAGATGGAACAAAAAACAGAATGTAAGTAAGAAGAGCTATTATACACATGAAGACAGTGATGGATTTTCAAATAGTGATGAAGATGAACAAGGTAATGATTATAGACTTTTGATGGCTTTTGAAGATGATGATTTCTTGGATGCTATAGATGAAGAAGGTCTTTATGAAGAAATTTCTAAACTTAAAATTTGTTTAGAAGAAAAGAATATGATTATAGATACTCTGACATTCCAACTTGCTGAAAGGGAAAAACACAATGAAAAGTTAGAATGTGAAATTGTGGGACTTAGAAAAGATATTGAGAAAACAAAAGCTCTTAATCTTAGATTTTCTAAAGGATCTGAAACTTTAGATGAGATTATCAAAGTGTAGCAAGGGACAATTTACTTCAAGAACGAACAGAGATCACCAAGTAAATCGAGAGCAATCTACTTCAAGGATGAACAGAAGCTACAACCAACCATAGGTAAATCATTCTCAATTTACCTCAAGAATGAATGGCTATGGAAATTACAATCACCTAGACAGAAGGCTTGATAATCGCAAGAATTTCTTCAATGGCCAATGTTTCTCTTGTCATAACTTTGGACACAAATCAGTTCAATGTGTTTCCTACAAGACCATCATGACCAGAGAAGCACGAAACCAAAGGAGTGTGACAGGAATCATGAAAATAACCTATAATAACTTTTTTGCTCTTGAAAATGAAATAGAATGTTCTATTTGTAACAACTTCGGTCATGAAGATTCTGAATGCAGGAGTAGGTTTCGGAAAACAACTAAGAAGGAGCAAGCTTCATTGAGTCCCAAAACATGGAGGAAGAAAGAACCACAACCAGAAAGATGTGGTATAGCCTTATATGCGGAAGGGCAGGAAAATCAGTGGTACATCGACAGTGGATGCTCGAAACATATGACAGGTGATAAAGAAAAACTTCAATCATATAGTGCCTTAGAAAAGGAAAAGAAGGTATCATTTGGAAATGACACCCCTGCACTCATAAAAGGTAAAGGTTCTGTTTTTTTGAAAGAAAAGGTCAAAGCTGGAAATGTTATGTATGTTGATGGCTTAAAGCATAATCTATTGAGTGTCAGTCAAATGTGTGATCAAGGAAATGAGGTAATATTTCTATCAAATGGATGTATTGTTCGTGAGCTTGGTACAGGAGAAACAGTGATCAAAGGCATAAGAACACCAAATAATTTATACATACTCAAGGGAGGACAACAACAATGCTATCTAAGCAAGAATGATGAACATTGGCTATGGAATAGAAGATTGGGGCATCTAAGTTTCTCTCAAATAAGGAAAGCATGCAAATATCAGGCGGTTCGTGACAATACAATATGCAAATCATGTCAGTTTGGGAAGCAAACCAGAAAAAATTTCCCTGAGAAGGAACAATCACCTAGTAGGCCACTTGAACTTGTCCATACTGATGTATGTGGTCCAACTAGGAAGAGGTCACCTTGAGGAGAAGAATACTTCATATTGTTCATTGACGACTTTTCAAGGATGTGTTGGATAGGACTTCTGAAGCATAAAGACGAAGCTTTCGAAATTCAAAGCATTCAAAGCCTTGGTTGAAAATGAATCAGACCGCAGAATCAATTGCGTAGGGTCTGATCGAGGAGGGGAATTTACCTCAGATGAATTTTTCGATTTTTGTGAAGAACATGGAATAAGAAGGGAATTCTCTACTGCAAACACTCCTCAGCAAAATGGAGTAGTGGAAAGGATGAACAGAATGGTTCAAAAAATGGCTCGTGCTATGCTTGATGAGTCTGGAACTCCCGCAACCTTCTGGGATGAAGCTACATTTGCTGCAGTTACTATTCTCAACAAGACAAATGTCCAGGTGAAAAGCACTCAAACTCCTCATGAAATTTGGTATGGTAAGACTCCCACAGTTAAATACCTCAAGATTTTTGGAAGCAAATGTTACATCAAAAGGGCTGATGAAAACCTTGCCAAGTTTGAACCTAGAGCAGATGAAGGCATCCTCCTTGGTTATTCTCCCCACAGCAAAGGATACAAGTGTTACAATAAAAGACTTGGAAAAATTGTTGAAAGTATTGATGTAGTGATTGATGAAGAAGGAAACATTCCTAGGCAGGTAAAACCCGAAGATTTCGAAGATGATGAGTAATATCCTTCAACATCAAATCAAACTTATGATGAAGAAGATACCCATGAGGCACCAGAAGAACATATAAGGATAGAAGAAAAGACTCCATCCAAGTATGTTCAGAATAATCATCCAGAAACTCAAATTTTGGGGCCGAAAGAGGCGGGTGTACAAACAAGAAGAACTCTTTCAGAAGCTTCAAGCTATCTAGCATTGCTCTCCTCCACTGAACCACAAAATGTAAGAGAAGCATGCAAAGATGAATGTTGGGTCAAGGCCATGAATGAAGAACTTGAGAAGATTGAAAATAATAACACTTGGGAGTTGGTTCCAAGACCAAATGATAAGAATGTCATAGGGACAAAATGGATATTCAAAAACAAGCTGGATGAAAATGGAGATGTTATTAGAAACAAGGCCAGACTTGTTTGTAAAGGATATGCTCAACAAGAAGGTATAGACTTTGAAGAAACTTTTGCACCGGTTGCTAGACTTGAATCCATAAGAATGTTCCTTGCTCTTTCTAGATTTCAGAAGTTCAAAGTTTTTCAAATGGATGTGAAATCTGCCTTTTTAAATGGAGACTTGGAAGAAGTAGTGTATATTGAGCAACCAGATGGATTCATCCTTGGAAATGATCCAAAACTTGTATGCAGACTTAAGAAGGCACTCTATGGTCTTAAACAGGCTCCAAGGTCTTAGTATTATCGTCTGGACAAATACCTCCATCAACAAGGTTTTTCAAAAGGATCAGCAGATAGCAATCTATCTGTAAAAATTGATAATGATAAATTGCTATTACTTGTTGTGTATGTTGATGATATCATCTTTGGTAGCAATGAAGAATCCATGAGTAAAAAATTTTCTTTGCTGATGCAGAAAGAGTTTGAAATGTCCTTGCTTGGTGAGCTGACATATTTTCTTGGTTTACAAGTCCAACAAAATAAAGACGGTATCTTTTTGTCACAAACCAAGTACCTCAAGGAGATCTTGAAAAAATATGGCATGGAAGATTCAAAACCAGTATGTACCCCTATGGTAACAAGATGCAGCCTCAGCGCCAATGATGATTCAGCAACAGTACATCAACCAACCTACAGATCCATGATTGGTAGTCTGATCTATCTGACAGGTACCCGACCAGACATCATGCATGCAATGGGAATAGTTGGAAGATTCCAGGAAAATCCGAAAGAAGCACACCTTCAGGAAGTTAAAAGAATCTTCAAAAATATTTAAGGGACACAAAACTATGGCTTATGGTATCGTAGAGATACAGATCTCACACTTCATGCATATACAGATGTAGATTGGGCAGGAAGTGTGGATGACAGAAAAAGCACTAGTGGTGGTGCATTCCTTATGGGTTCCAGATTATTTTCTTGGTTCAGCAAGAAGCAAAGTTCAATTGCTTTATCTACAGCTGAAGCGGAATATGTGGCTGCTGCATCTTGCTGCACACAACTCCTTTGGATGATACAAATTTTGCAAGATTTTCAAATCACTTGTACTTCACCTATCTCTATTTTATGTGATAATACAAGTGCAATCATCATTTCAAAAAATCCAGTCATGCATTCAAAGACCAAGCACATACCTATCAAATATCATTTTCTCCGAGAACAAGTGCTTGAACAAAAGGTCAAATTGGAGTATGTTCCCTCCAAGGAACAAGTTGCTGATATACTCACCAACCCACTACCCAGGGAGACATTTGAATACCTCATACAGAAGCTGGGAGTAGTTGATGCATCATCTTGCTATTGAAACTTGTCTGTTTCAGAGAAAAGTGGTTGTACGCGAGTTTAATAAGGAGAATGCGTGTACATACGTCGGTTTATGTGGATACAGTTGCGTATATGTTGGTTTGAAGATAAACAGTGGGCCAGGCTCAGGATGAAAGGAGTATGATATGGGTCTGACAGAGACCATCTGGCACAGGTTCAGGGGGAGCATATATATTCTTATAATAATGCATTGCTGGCATTATCCTAGAAGATCTTGGTTCAAGATCACAATGTTTTGGTTTTAGGGGGAACAGGTGCAGAAGGAGAACATGGTTGCTGGTTTGAATGATGATTGACAGATGCCTCTGATGATAGTTGTTGATAACTATCATAGTCTGGTTGTAGATATTTTGTCTCTATGTCATGTATTTCTTTTCTTATCAAGGTCATGTAAACGCCTACTTTGGTTTCCCCACTATGCCTGGGATGGATAATGTAATGTTCTTTTGTAAACTTTTGGTGTATCCCCACTTGGTTGGGAGATGGATGTATGTATGAGTCTTTGGTGGTAGGAAGGTCATTTATGATGTATAAAGTTATGTATCTTCTTGTAGAACATCTTCTTGCAGACCTTGCCTACAGTCAGGGGGAGCATGGACAGCACAGCAGAGCAGAGATTTCAACATGAACTCAGGGGGAGCATAACCCTTTGCCCTTGATGTCAAAGGGGGAGAATGACTTTGAGTGACTTGGGGTTGCCATCAAGTCCAAAGGGGGAGATTGTTGGCATTATGACATAGGTTTGGCACTATGACACAGGTGTTGTCCTTGATGGCAACTCACTCAGATGGCAGATCACTGTTTAGGCTCTCAGAATGAAAGAAAAAGAGATATACGCAGGTGTCCTTTAACGAAGTCGTGTATACACGCGGGATTGCCAATCAAAGGTTGCGTATGCGTATGCACGCACTTTCATGCACGAAAAAGAGTGTACGTGTGGTAAAACTTATTTTTGGTCCATGGTATTTAGTCCTTGGTATTTGGACCATAGTATCTCGTCTGAAGTGTTGAACCCAGGTATTTCGTCCAAGGTATTGATTCTTTATGGTTTTGGACCATGGTATTGTGTAAGGCCTAAGACTATAAAAGGGGAAGGAGATCATTATGTATTGAGATTGACTTAAGCATTGAATATCTGATGAAGAGCTAAATTTGAAATACTAGTTATTGGGTTATGGTGCATAGCTGGATCTGAATCAAGGAGGAACCTGAGCGCAAGAAGAAGGAGAAGTACTATTGATGGGTCAAGATCTTAAGGCTTGAATAGTAGTATCTTTGTGTGATTTTGATCTGTTATTTTGGCGCATGACTTGATCTATAAATCTAATAATCTGGGTATAACTGATGTCTGAATAAGTGAAAAGGATGAATTATCTTTTATAGATCTGTACAGAGGTTCAGTGAAGCAAAGGCGCGTATACACGTTGTTGTTGCAATTCAAGATAGCGTATACGCTGGTTGGCCTTAATTCAGAAGTGTATGCACGCAGGTTGTACACATTGAAGTAGCGTATGTCTCTTGTTTTAGCTACTTATGTTTCTTGCTACAGTTGTTTGGGTTCAGAATTGGTGTCTGGTTAATTTTACTGTTTTCTGGGTTCAGCATTCAGAGAAGTGACTATTTGATTCAGTTTTGTTTGGTGCAAAGGAGATTGGTTGATACACATATACTTGACGTTTGATTGATGTTATTCATGGATCCAGTATGAAAATTTATGAAATGTGGTCCCTAGAAGAAAAGAGAAGGTTGTAGCCTTCTGTAGGTTAGCACCTACGTACTAGTACCTCAGCTAGTACAAGAGCTAAGGGGGTTGTAACTCCCTTCCAGGAGAAGCTGGAGAACGAGAGAAGGTTGTAGCCTTCTGCAAGTAGTAGCCTGCGTACTGGTATAAGACTGCACCAGTACAAAATCATTGTAAAAAGAAGTTTCTAATTAAAAGAAGATAGAGATGAATTACAACAGATGGTTTTCACCCACATTGGGTTTCCACCTTATATCTTTGTGTCCATGTGTGTGATGATCTGTTCTGTTTTACTGCTCCTGTTTACTGTTCTTATGATTAATGAAGTCCTGATGCACTGATTAAAGATCAACAATTAATGAATCTTAAGTTTTTTGATATACGTTGGTTTCTTTAGACACATTAGTGTATATACACCGTTTCCCATAGCTGAAGTAGTGTATACAAATCTGATTGTGAACTGAAAAATAATTGATTTGATAATACTAATTCACCCCCCCCCCCCCCTCTGAGTATTATTTCCAACAATAATAACCCTAGCCCTGATCGTCACTGTATTTTCTACTGCATGAAGAGCATCTCCAAGGTCATTGACGCCTACTTTAATGATAGTCAAATCATAGTTGAACGTCATGACATGGATTCCATTATCTAAAGATGATGCCATCACTTTATATCCCTACAACCCTACTCTTCCCATTGGTCGGGAAACCAACGTTTCTCTTCTAAAGCATCACTTGAAAGCTACTCCGAAGAATTCCTTGTGTAAATGGTAGAAGGAGACATGAGTAGGCCCACCACCATTAAAGACCCCATCGTTTCCAACCCTACCAAGGAGACTTTGAAGGAGAAAAAGAGTATGAAGTCATTGCACTTTATGCAGCCTGCATGACTGTCCAATTTCAAAGTCGTGATTGGAGCCATAAACTTTATCCTACTGAAGTGACATCCCTTTTTGATATCCCTCTTATAATTGTCATTATGAATTGTAATTCATGTAAATAATGTGGAAATGTAAACATTGACTGGGTTAGAGGAGTGGACATGGATCAGAGTTTGAGGAGGAGGAGTTGCTTGGGAAAGTGATTAAACTTGGTTTGTTCATTTAATGTGCTATCAGTTCCCTGATTGGGTTTAATGGCTTGCATAGAAGGTAGGGAGGTGGACAATGGGATTCTTGAGTGGAAGACAAGCCCCATACCACCTCTATCCTTGTGGGTCGTGTTGGGAGGTCAAAATACAAGAGACATATGAGTAATTAGGAAGGAAAAAGGTTGACGGGAAGAGAAGGAATTCAAACGATATGAAATGAGGCACATAGACACGAGCTAAATGTTGTGTGTGCATGGTATGTAAGAATGTGTATATTGTATTGGTGAGAGATCTCGTGGAAGCATAAGGCATGAGAGAAATGTTGGCGCAAGAGCAGGAGCACACTAAGGAGCATGGGTGAAATAAAGGTCATAAAACAAAAGGTGGATACATTGTGTGTTATGGAGGCCTGAAAGGTTAAGTAGGTGGATACATTGTGTGTTATGGAGGCCTGAAAGGTTAAGTAGGTGGAAACATTGTGTACTCTAGATTCCTATTTATTGAAGAGGAGACAGTGTGTGTTTTTGAATACCTATAAGGTTAGAAGTAGGAAACATTATGTTCTCTAGATCCCTATTAAAAATGTGTAGATAGTATGGACTACAACTGCATGAAGTATTTAGCAAGGGGAGTCACGATGTGATCTGGATTCCTACAAGCAGGTGGAAACACCATGAGCTCTTGATCATTGGTTGATTTGGTTGATTAGCATTGGTGTGTATTCACTTGAGAACTTAACTCCTCAGACTCTAAATCTAGCTTGGGGGTGGTCAGTTTCAAGAAATATTGTAGTGCAGTTGTTCTATGGTTGGGTCAAGATTTGAAGTCGCTCCCTCGGTTTCTAGTCTCTTAAGTTAATCAAATAAGTATATCGATATGTGTATGTATAGCACTGTGAATAATGAATGAAATGTTAAGTGTTACAAAAATGACTGTATTAACATTGTTATGGAGGAATTTGTTATTCCTGGTTGTTTGTAATGATATGGTTATGTGGATGTTCTTATCGTTTGAGGGACTTGTAGATCCCTCTAGTTGTTAATATGTTCCTGAGTTACAAAGTTATTGTATGAATGTTTAATGTTCTTAGTTAAACAATTACTATGTGTGATATCCATTATTTGACATAGCCATGGATATTTGATTGATTATGATTATTGATAGTCCTTACGCTACAACATTTTTTTCATCAATGGATCTGATAGTATTGTGTGAGATCTATTATGTGGTTGTATCTGAGTTCATAGAGTAGTGTTAGCCATGGCTTGGATTTTTTCTATGCCTATTAGTAGGTATGTCAAAGGATTAATCCATCATATCATGACTATGTTTAACATCTAAAAGGTTGACTTTGGAATGGAGATTTCATTCATGTCATGATAATGGTGTCGAGCATTTCTTGACATAAAGAGAGGCTTCACAAATCCATCGAATTCCTTAAGACTTCTAATCTCGGTCATAAAAAAAGAAATAAGATTGTATTTGCACTGAATAAGCCCTGATAGACTTGTGATAGAGTTAGAATTTATGAGGGGTGGAGAAATGTATGTCCCGGAGATGGGGAAATGCTTGTCTTAGAAATGGAGATATGCCTCTACCAGATAGGAACCCATGACATTTGGAGATGGAAATATGTATGTTCCGAGAGATGAATATATGTCTCCATGGGACACAAAACCTTAATGCTTGGAAACGGTGGTATGTTTGTTCTGGGAGAAATAAATGTTTGTCTCAGGGAACTGAGATTAGAATGTCGTGTGAAAAGAAAACTACACTTATATCCGAAATTTGATTATAACATGAAATCATTGAATTACATGAAGGGGCGTAGCTCTATGGGACCCCTTGGCTTAGGCTAAAGTGGTTGATGCCACAGAGGCCACCTAAACCTATGTGGAATGACACGTGAGAATCCATAGGACATGGATTGGTGACGTAACAAGGACACTAATGTGGCACACTGATAGTGTGACACGTGGTGGGTAGAAATGCCCTTTTAGATGGCCAAGTGGCAGGATTTTGAGTGACAAGTGAAACTGCAAGAGGATGCCACATGGCAGGTTGACATCACTCTTACATCAGTATGGAATTAGCAAGTCAAGAAAGGGACAAATGACGTGGAGTTGGATGACATGGATGTCAGGTGGTGCCACGAGTCATGCCATGTTGGCCCAAGACAAAAAACGCGATGTCAAAGTTGGCATCTAGATATGGGAAGATTCTTGTTAGTTCCTTTGGTTTAATGTTGATTTTGTGTGGGGTATAACTGGGATATGGATGTGGACTAACAAGAGCACTAAACTGGGATTCCTCCATTAGTTGACGTGAATAACTTTTTCACGCCAAATTTGTTTTGGATCAGAATGCTCTTCAAGATTTGGAACATTGGTGCGATGGCACTATGGTGCAGTGCCATGATGGGTGCCATGCTAGGCTAGAAGTGATCCACGTAGGCACTCAAGTTTCCACATGAATTCCTCGTTGATGCGGCAGTGGTTAAGGGCCCAAAATTCAAATGGGCATAACTTTCAACCCAAGAATCGGATTGAGGTAAAATATATATTGTCGGAAAGCTCTTGACGAGCTAGATGCAATGGTATTATCCGAGGTGAGTTTTGCACACTTTGGCGAAGAGGAAATTTCTTAACCCCATCTTCATATTGAGACCATGGAGGTTGGGTTAATTAAAAGTAACACATCCTATTAGTATAGAAAATTCAAGGGGGTGGGAGGGAGCATTAAAGAGCACCCATATTCAATATTTGGAATAAATGGGCCCAGGAGGATAAGTTTATAGCTACGTTACAGAGTGTCGTATTCAAAAGTTGTTTTTTGTTGTGTGCAAGTGTGTGTTGATTTCATATTGTGTTGTATGCATGTGTTGATATCAGATTTGTGAAATGGTGAGAATAGAAGAATTCTTATATGATTAGTCATTTTTTTACTAGCATACTAACTTGAAATTCAATGTTTTAGATAGCCTCACACCAATATGCTTGTTGAAAATATGCCAAGGTGATGGGAAAGTATGTTTATTTATATTTTGGTTTTCTAACAGTTATGTGTGTAACAACACATAAGAAGACACCAAGGAAAAACAAGAGTGTAAAGGGATGAACAACAGAATGGTCCAGTACAACACTGATAAATTCCAACATTGTCAAGAATAAGAGTCAAATGGAAAGAGGATAAAGGAAGACTCCCCTAACTAAATGGACACCCTTAGAAGTTTAAGAGTTGAGTTGAGAATTTATAAGGTTGAAAATGAGAGGCTTTTTATAGCTTAGGAAAATAAAGCAGAGGTAAATGCAATTATTTAGTAGAATCTATCATATTTTCAAAGGAAGAGGTAGCATGATCTAGGTTCTAGCTACCTAGGAAGGGGTAAAGGCGGGAAATTCCATCAGGACATGGAAGCATGAATTGAGGACTTATGGTGTAGAGGGAAACAAATCTAAGAAAAGACAATTATAGACAAGTGAATACATGATGAGAGGAGGAACTCCAGTTGGTACTCCAAAGAGGAGAATAGATAGTGAAAAGCAATTGTCTAGTACCGCCATTAAGAGACACTCCTAGAAGAAAAGGAAATGAAAATATTTGATGCTAGAGAAAATTAAAAAGGAAAAACCTCCCACATTTGATAGAGAGGTGAAGAAGGTCGAGGAAGTAGAAGCTTGGCTACTAGGAATGAAGAAGTATTTCAAGGTACATGACTACTCTGAGAATATGAAGGAAAGAGTAGCCATTTTCAGCTTGAAAGGAAAGGTTGATATCTGGTTGGAAGACTTGAAGTATGTCGAGGACATTAGAGAGGAGTTATCCTAGAGGATATTTGAGAGATACTTCTAGGAGAAGTACCTATTTGAAAGGTACTATGATAGCAAGGTGTAAGAGTTTCATGAGCACAAATTGGGGCAGCTTACAACTAATGAATACAAAAACCAATTTTTGGAACTGATGAGATATGTACCTTATATCACAAATGAGAAGGGAAATATCCAAAGGTATCTAATTTGGCTTCCATAGGAATTCAGAGACATAATAGAGTTTTATGAGAAAAAACATTGGAGGACTCTATCTAAAAGATGAAGTGTTTCTATGAACATTCCAAGCATATGACTAAGTCCATAATTGATTGGAAAGAAAAAGGAAAACCCAAGTTTGGAGGAAAAGGGAAAAAATTTGTAAGACATCATCCTAGAGGAAGGAATGTGAAGTTTATCACTCTTGTTAGGGGTGAGTTTCAGCTGAGATCCACAACTACTGGTAGAGATGATTCTCTCATCCTATAGTCGAGGAAGCCAAGGGTTTTGGAGGAGAACCTTTAAATTGTGGGACTTGTGGAGAAAACCACAGGAAGATTGTCCTCAACCACAGAAGAATGGATCAAGCTTGTAAAATGCACAAGAAGTGGAGATAGTGAATGATGTTGCTTGAGTCATGCCATGAGTTATGCCACTTTGGACAACAGGAAAGATGATCACTAAGCATTAGTGATCAAGATGGAAGGTATGATCAATAACTAGGTTGTTTCGATTTTTATTGACCCTGGTTCCAATTTTAGTTGTGTAAATCCATGAATTGTAGAGAAGTATGCATTACAAAAAAAGGCGCACAATAAATCTTGGTCGGTTTAGCTGGCCATAGTGACTAAGAGATGAGTTGAAGCAGTGGTGAGGTCATGCATAGTGGTGATAACTAACATTCCCATGTGCACATACTTGAACCTATTTCCATTGGATTCATATGATGTGTTGGTCAGCATGGACTGGCTAGCAGGTCACAAAACCAAATCGACGGATACAGCAAGTTGGTAGAGTGCCTCAGCAAAGAAGGGGAAGAGAGATGTTGCAAGGAAAGAGAAAACATGTGATGATTCAAAAATTATTAGCACTAAAAATGAAGAGATGATTTTGAAAGGGATGTGAGTTGTACATTGTCCAAGAACTCAGTGAATTAGAGGTTGATAAAGATAGAATGGAAGAGTACACCATTTTTAAATGGTTCAACAATGTTTTCCCTAAGGAAATCCTAATATTACCACTGAGAAGGAAAATTGATTTACTAATTGAATTACTACCAGGATTGGCACCAATGTTAAAAGCTCCATACCATATGAGTATAACATAGTTGGTAGAGCTGAAATTACAATTAAAGGAAATGCTATAAATGGGATATATTAGACCTAGTGTATCGCCCTAAGGAGATCTAGTATTTTTTGTAAAGAAAAAGGATGGAACATTGACACTGTGCATTGACCGGAGATTCATTTGGAATTTCTCAAAGATTGGGCACCCAATCATAGTATTAAAAAGAAAAGGAACTAAATTTCAATGGACAATAGGATGTGTAGCCAGCTTTTACAATTAAAACATCTATTAACACATGCACCAATATTAAGAATAATAGACCCGAAGAAAGAATTTATGGTTTGCATTGATGCCTTCAAGAAGGGATCGATGGAGTACTAATGCAAGAAGGACAAGTGGTATGTTATGAATCAAGAAAGTTAAATGAGCATGAGAGAAATTATGCCACTCATGACTTGGAGCTAGAAGCGATAATGCATCCCTTGAAATTCGGAGGCACTAGCCTTGATTAATGAATTTGATCTTCAAATCAAATATATCAAGGGAAAGGAAAAAAAAGTGGTTGATGCACTTAGTAGAAGGATGCAAGTAGTTCATGTAGTGGCCATCAGCAACGGTGAGTTTGAAATTAAAGAAAATATTAAAGAGGAAATGCATCAGAATTATCATTACCAATAAATTAAAGAACACTTACAGCAAGATCCATAGGGAGAAATGAGTAAGAATCACTCTCTCATGAAGGATGGATCATTGAAGTTAAAAGGAAAGTGATATATACCTTGCATCGGTGACTTGAAGAAGGTCATCTATGATGAGTTTCACAAAATACTTTATTCACTTCATCATAGTTACTGGAAAATGATAACCTCTATGAGAAAGATGTACTACTAGCCAGGCATTAAAAAAGATGTTGTTGAGTACATTGCCAAGTTCTTGGAGTGTCAACATGTGAAATTGGAATGTAGACATCCAATGGATTGTTGCAACCAATCCCTAATCTTGAGTGGAAGTAGGAAGTAATTTCTATGGAATTCATCATAGGGCTACCAAGCACACCTAGACAACATGATGCTACAATGGTAGAAATGGAAATGCTAAGGATACTGACTTTGTAGTTGTCAAATCCACTCACCAAGTGAGTGACATTGCTCAATTTTTCATGAAGAAAGTGTTTATATTGCATGGAGTACCCAAGAATATGATTTCAAATCGATATGCCAAGTTCACCTCAATTTTTTGTAAGGTCTTGTTTGTTAGCCTTGGAGTAGAGTTGGCATTTAGTATAGTGTATCATCCTCAAATGGATGGACAGACTGAATAGTAAACAAGGTGTTGGAAGACATGCTAAGAATGTATGTCATGTATCATTCCAGGAGTGGGAAGATTTTCTACCTTTGGTATAATTTTGTTACAACAATGGATACCAAGAATCATTGAAAAGGAGTCCATTCGAGGCTTTGTATGGAAGGAAATATAATACACTTATCAACTGTAATGATCCAGTGAATAGAGTGCATATTGGACTTGATATGCTAAAGGAAATGGAATAGGAAGTAGAAACTATCAAGCAGTAGCTCATGACAAGTAAAAGAGCCATGCAGATCAGCATAGAATACACAAGGAATTTCAAGTTGGGGGACATGTTTACCTCTGCATCAGACCATGGAAGATTTCACTAAGAATTGGACCTTATGCCAAGTTAGCACCAATATTCTATGGACCATTTTAGATTTTAAAAAGAGTGGGGCTAGTGGCTTATAGACTAGGCTTGCCACCCACAGTGAAAGCACATGATGTTTTCCATATTTCTTTGCTTTAAAAGTATGTGCATGATGTTAATCATGTTATTGATTGGTCTGTGATACAAGTTGAATTTGGGGGAAAATTATAACCAGAACCACAATGCATTCTAGATCGGAGGCGTATCTCGCTCCAGAATCGAGTAATCGAGTAGGTCAAGGTGCAGTGGAAGCACTTTGGACTAGATGAGGCCACTTGGGAAATGGTTGATCATATGATGGTATCATACCCATTTGTTTTTACCATGTAAGTAAATGTAAAACGAGTTGTTTGTATATAAATATTTGTTGAATTTTGTGTTTGGAAATAGAACATTGTTGAATTATTTTTCCAATTGTAGAGCACTATTGAATTTTGCGTTCAAGCATAGAACATTGAGGACGGTGTCTGGGGTCTGTGACAACCTTTTTTGCTACCCCTCTTGTAATTGTCACTATGAATTGTAATTCATGTAAATAATGTGGAAATGTAAATGTTGACTAGGTTGGAGGAGTGGACACGATCATAGTTTGAGGAGGAGGGGTTGCTTGGGAAAGTGATTAAACTTAGGTTGTTCATTTAGTGTGCTACTAGTTCCCTAACTAGGTTTAATGGCATGCATAGCAAGCAAGGAGGTGGAGTATGGGATTCCTGAGTGGAGTACAAACCCCATACCACCTTTTTCCTCATGGAGTGTGTTGGGTGGTTAACACACAAGAGATAGATGAGGAGCTGGGAAGGAAAAAGGCATACGGAAAAGAGAAGGGGCCATTTAGATTATATGCAAGGAGGTGCATAAACATGAGCTATATTACATTGTGTGTGCATGGTATGCTAGAATGTGCATATTGTAGTGGTCTGAGAACTTGTGAAAGAAAAATTCTCAAGAGTAGCATTGGCATAAGAGCAAGAGTATATTGAGGAGCGTGGTTGAAATAAAAGTGAGAAAAGAAAAGGTGGAGACATTATGTGTTCTGGAGACCTGCAAGGTTGAGTAGGTGGAAACACTATGTACTTTGGATTCCTATATATAAAAGAGGAGACTTTGTGTGTGTTTGAATACCTACAGGGTTAGAAGAAGGAAATATCGTGTGTTGTTGGATCACTATTAAATAGGTGGAGACACTATGGACTATGACTACATGAAGTATTTAGCTAGTGGAGTCATCAAGTGCTATATATTCCTGCAAGCAGTTGGAGACACCGTGAAATTTTTATCCCTAGATGATTTGGTTAATTGGAATTGGTGTGAATTCCCTTGAGCACTTAACTCCTCAGACTCTAAAATTGGTTCTGGGGTGGTCATCTGCAAGAAATATTGTAGTGCAATTGGCTTATGATTTGGTGGAGAGTTGAATTCTCTCCCTCAGTTATCAATCTCTTAAATTAATCAGATAAGTATATCCACCTGTATATGTGTGGCACTGTGAATAATGAATGAAGTTGTTATGTGTTATAAAAATGATTGTATCAACATTGTTATGGAAGAATGTGTTATTCTTGGTTGTTTATAATGAGATGGTTATGTGGATGTTCTCATGGTTTGAGGGACTTGCATATCCCTGTGGTTGTTAATATGTTCTTAAGTTATAGAGCTATTTACATGGTCTTGTATGAATGCTTGATGTGCTTAGTTAAATTATTATTGTGTGTGATTTCCATTATTTGACATGGTAATGGATATTTGATTGATTAAAATAAGATTGATGATAGTTCTTATTCTGCAATGTATGTTTCATCAATGGATATGATAGTACTATGTGAGATTTATGATGTGGTTTAATATGATGCAACTACATCTGAGTTCAGAAAGTAGTGTTAGACATGGCTTGGCTTGTTTCTCTACTTGTTAATAGGCATGTCGAAGGATTGATCCATCATATCATGGTTATGTTTAACGTTTGAAAGATTGGTGTTGGAATGGAGGTTTCATTCATGTCATGACAATGGTGCTAAGCATTGCTCGATACTAAGGGTTGCTTTGCAAATCCATCAGAGTTGTTAAGACTTCTAAGCTTGGTCATCATAGAGCAACGGCCTTGTATTTGAGTCACACAAACCCTCATAGACTTGTGATAGAGTCAGAATTTATGAAGGGTGAAGAAATGTATGTCCCAAATATAGGGAAATGTATGTTCTGAAGATGGAGATATGTCTTCATGGAACAAGAACCCATGATGTTTGGAGACGGACATATGTACGTTTCAGGGGACTAAAATATGTCTCCACAAGATGAGAAACCTTGACGCTTGGAAACAGAAATATGTTTATTCCTAGAGACGAAGAAATGTCTATCTCAAGGAACAGAGATGTAGAATATCTCATGAAATGAAACTAAATTTTGACCCAAAATTTGATTATCACATGGCATTTTTCAATTGCACAAAGGGGTGCAACCCTGTCGAACCCCTTGGCTTAGGCTGAGGTGGTTGATGCCATGTATTCCACATAAGGCTACGTGGGATGCCAATGTGAGAATCCAGAGGACGTGGATTGGCGATGTGGTAGGGACACTGATATGGTAGGCTAACAATGTGACATGTGGTAAGTAGAAATGGCCTTTTATATTGCTCAGTGGCAATATTTTGAGTGACACATGACACTACAGGAGGATGCCACATGGCAAGGTGACATCAGAAAGTCAAAAAAGGGAAAAATGACGTGGAGTTGGATGACATGGATGTAAGATCATGCCATGGGTCATGTCATGTCATCCCATGACAAAAAGAGCGATGTCAAAGTTGGCGTCTAGAGATAGGATGATTCCTGTTAGCACCTTTTGTTTAGCATCAAGTTCATGTGTGGTATAACTAGGATATGGGTGCGCATTGATGGGAGAATTAGACAAGGATTCCTCTATTGGTTGAAATAAATAAGTCTATCACACCATGGATGTTTTAGAGCAAAACACTCTTAGAGTTTTGGAGCAGTGTCACGATGTGCCATAATGGGTGTCACATTGGACCAAGAGTGATGTGGTAGAGCCACATAGGTACTTGGGTTGCCACATGGAAGTCCTTACTGATGTGGTAGTGGTTAAGGTCCCAAACATCAAATGGGCATAACTTTTAACCCAGGAATCAAATTGAGGTAAAACTTATATCGTCAAAAATCTCTTGACGAGCTGGATGCGATGGTATTATCCAAAGTGAGTTCCACACACTTTGAGAAACAATAATTTTTATAATCCAATATTCATAATGATACCATGGCGGTTGGGTTAGTTAAACGTAACGCCTCCCATCAACCTCAGAAATTCAAGGGGTTGAGAGGGAGCATTACAAGTGACGTCTCAATTTAGCTAGTCAAAATTGCCGCATTATATTTTTTTCCCGTTGGTTTATATTTGTTTTTGAATGTTGAAAGTTACCCCATAAAATGGCTCTTCTTCTATGGATTTAAAATCCCTATATTTCCCCCCTCCACTTTGTGAAAGTGGGTGGAAGACATTTAGAGCAATGTCACAAATTTAAGGCTATGGAGCGCAATTTTTTATTAACACATACAATGCCTTGGCTTGTAGCAGTGGATGAAACCTTAATGCACTTAGATATTCTCTTCTATTTTAGTGGAAAAATGTACACAAAGAATTGTGCACAAGTGTAGTTTTCAATAACCTCTCCAATTTGGAGGTTAAGACAAGAGACACATGTGGGACACAAGAGGGTGATCATAAAATTTTAGTTTCAGATGCGCTATGAGAATAGAAGAATGAAGAACCTTCAATGTTCTCATGCCAATTTTCATCATAATTTCAAATTAAGTGAATTAAAAATTGAATAGCTCAACCTTTCCAACAAGGCTAGTTTTTTCCAGCTAGGGAAAGTTCCACTATGATTCATTCAATTTTATGAAATTCCAAGGGTTCAAGTCTTCTTAAAATGGTTTTAAAACTATATGGAAAAAGTTCCATGGTCAAGGTTTCCATTAATGAATTGGAACTATAACTTCCAACAAAAATCATACTAAGATTTAGGGGAAAAAAAATGGTTAATTTGTTATTTTTTAATTTACTCCATTTATTGAGGTTTAATTTAAATGTTATTTATAATATTTTTATGTTGTTGATCCAAAAAGATAATAGTTAAATTATTAAACTCAAGTTTATATTTTATTTCCTAAAATCTTCATCATCAAATTTTACTTATTTGTTTAACAAATTTCATTAATTGTTTGCAATGGATGTTAGCAATGGGATATTATGTGTTGAATTTGGTAGCAAAAGGGGCCCAAATTCTCTTATCTTGCAGTTGGTTGAATCCTACAAGAAGATTCACAAACAATGAATGATATTAGTAATCAAATATGGACCAAACAATGTTGGACATTCAATAAACCAACACTCCCCGTGTGTTTTGTGACATGTGCTTAACCTCCTCTCATGGATCTGTTAACTCTGGCGATGTGCCTGGTTACTAACACTTGTGGGTTTTGGTGTAACAGAAATCATGATTCCAACAAGTGGTATCAGAGCCAAAGGTCTCGAATTCGAATCACACCTAACTCATGTTGGGGGGAAGATTGTTGGACATTGGATAAACCAGCACTCTCTATGTGTTTCACCACATGTGTTTAACCGTATCTCATGGATCTGTTAACTCTGATGATGCGTACGTTTACTAACACATGCGGGTTTTGGTGTAAAGGAAAACGTGATTCCAACAAACAAAACATTAAACTAGATTGAAACAATGCATAAAAAATAACTCAACTAAACAACTTGAAACAAGCAAATGAAGCAAAACAAATCAACGAAGTAATGGAAAAAGGGCCCTATTATTGATTGTTGGTAAGTGAAAGAGTTACAAATGTAATTTAAAGACACTTGAAGAGATATTTTTGAGAAATGGTGCTCAATAGCTCTCAATAAGGATTTCCCCTTCTCAATCTCTTTTGCAAGTTCTTTCTCTCTCAAAGAAGAAAAAAGAAACTCTCTCAATGGTGGAATCCTCTTAACATTAGAACTCTAGATTGCTTGGAGCAATTTTGGCAACATAACAATGCACAACTTCTTATTCATTTTGGTTCTCCATCCTCTTGCATTTATAAGAAATTTGAACACTCTCTCCCTCCTTTGGCTCATCTTAGTCCTCAAGGCTTGAATGGTCAGCCCGCCATGTCGATAGGTTGAATCTACTTCAAGCAAGGCGCCACCCATGCTACTAACTAGACTTTCTGCAACCCTCACAGCTATCGAGGAAAAAGTTGTGAGGGTGTGTAAAAATTGTCTTTAGAGCACTCGTGAGAGTTGATTTTTTAAATCAACTTTAAGGGAACCTTTTAATTTTTTCTTTCATAATTTTTTAACCAAGAAATGTGTCTATGTACATGTTTCTTACTTACTATGAGTGTCATCAGTTGTGTATAAATGAGTGTACCATTTTTCATAATATCAATTTCCCCTTAATGTATGAGGTTAGGAGAAAACATATATCTCAAATACATAACGTTTTATTATTCCTGATAATGAGTCTTTCCTACTTGAGATCGAAACTTGCTATGGAGATGATTGGAAGAAAAAACCTTTACTGAGAGCCCAAAGAAACCATGCTCGGAAGAAATATTTATACAAAAGTGTTTATACGAGGTAGGCATGTCCCATGCTCATTATGATGACTCTTACTGAGACATTATAAATACACAGGAAAACCCTGTCAAATCAGCGTTGTGGTGGTTGATGGTTTGTCAGCTGAAGAAGATAATTTCTTTCATCCTCAAGGGTGTCTCCATCAAATAAACTGAACTGGGTGCCCCCATGCATCAAATACAAAGCACTACTGAAGGAGGTGCAACTTGAACACATGGGTCTTCAATTAAATGAGAGAACTACAATGGTCATAAAGTATGATACACACTTGATGTGAAAACTTATGTTGGTGTCGAACATTAGGGGGATTGATGAAATTAGTGGGCAATGAGGGTTCCCAATGTTCCACTTGAGATTTTCCAAAATAGGCAGGGGAGAGACCAAGGTATTACTTTGATTCTAGAATATGAGATTTGAAGTCGACAGAAAAGAAGCATTGACTGTCTAGAAATGGTTCCAGGAAATCCATATGAAACTAAGGTAGGTATTGTAACAAGGTGGGTCAAAGGTGTTATAACAGAGGTTGATAGTATATGAGGGATATTGTAAACAACCCAAGGTTGGAGCTATAATGCGATTGGCGGTATTCAAAACAAAAACTTCGAGAAATAGGCCCCTGGGGTCAGGAGGATGTCCAGGGGAGGTATAGGAATGTTCTGACTATCACAAAGGATGAATGAACAAATGGTGATCAATGATGTGGGTATGAGGTGAGTAGAATGCAAGCTCCAAACAAAGGCAACTAGGGACTGTGGCTGGGGAAAAGACACAAAGAGATGTGGGAGAATCCTTTTCCAAAAGAATATTTGTACACTTGCCAAAATAATTTTAAATGTGGTTTTGGATGTACAAACACGGAGATGAGTGCCCCAAGAGTACGGTGGCATGCTTAATGATGCAAGTGGGTATCTTCAAAGGGTGGGGGGGGCAGTAGCTAGTCTTGGTGCAGGGTGAATGAAATGGATGGTTTAATGTGATGTGGGGGGATGGTAGGCCAAATGTGGAATGAAGTTGTGCATTCATGATGATTCGAATGAAGGTGGCCTAGGAGGTGAATGGTAAGCAATAAGGTGAAGAAGAGAGATAAGGCTTATCTTCAAGGTGATGCAGATGAATGGCTCCCATGCTTATGAAAATGAGCATGGACGTCGATAGTGCAATGGGAACTACTAAATGGGGTAATCCATGTAGGTGAAAGCTCTATCGGCCAACATGAAAGTTTATCGGGTGTGAGTGGAAGGTGGTGGTAAACGTGGTCAGGATAGTTGACCCTACGGTTAATTTAGGAGAAATGATGCCAAGATATGGAACGTTTCAGAGGAAAAACATCATGCCAATGTATAATGGTACATTATTTGTCGATTGGTGCAGAGGTCTTAGTTTTGTGTGGAAGACAACAATAACATGTAGCTTTGAAACCAAATGCCCAAGTGAAATCATTTTCATAAAATAATATGTATATTGAGAATACTGCAAAAAATGTAACCATAATGAGAGGAAGGCGCATTTGAAGGGTACTTTGAGTGTGAAATAGACCCAAAATGAAAACTTTTTATGAATTGAACAGAGAGTACCATGATGAATATGGTAATTTATTGATCCCAACGCCACTAACGATTTGGAAAATGAAGCTCACGGGCTCCCATACGGGCCTCCAAAAGAATGGAAAAAAGAGCATATATAACCGCGATGGGCCCCACATTGTCACCTCATTTGTACTTTTTTTAATGTGGCTATTGGCACAGACCCCAAAGCCTGTACCCGAGTTTGTGATCATTTCTAGTGCTTATTAAACAAGCGGGGAGAGCCAAGTAAGCCACTATGAAACCCCCTCTGTAAATTCAGTAGTTTAGGCTAGATAGGTCATATAGGGGTGGCATTAGAGAAATTTTGAGGTCAAAATGGGCTTCAAAACAAAAATGTACAACAAAAATCAACTTTATAAGAACAAATAGGATTAGATATGATGATGTCAACCATGGGGGATGATTCACCATTTTTGGAGTAAAAAGCTAAAAAGATTTAAAAAAAAACTACTTTTTCAAATCGTATTTTCAACTTATCTCTCTATGAAAAAATGTGATTGCAATCATGTTTTTTCATGTATTTCACATTTTTCGTGAAGTAGGATCAATCGAAAATATGCAACATGGGTACTCTCTGGATGAAAAATTAAAGTTTGCATCCAACGAGTGCTCCTACTCGAATTTGAGTAAAATAATAAGGTGATAAGTTCAAAATATGAGTTGAAAATGTAGTTTTTTCTTTTTCCCTCCAAAACCTGATCAGGTAATCCCATCTTATTTTATTATTTCCATTATTATTTTATAATATTCCTTAGGAGGCCCATTTTAGATCTCAATTTCTTCTAATGCTTGTATGGTCATTTTAGATGAAAGGTCCCTAACCCGCGCATGTGACTAGCTCACAGCCACACGAGTCCTCTTGGGTAAGGGAAATGCAATTGCGATGGTATCGTGACTGAGAGAGTGACTATCACATCTACTAAAAAAATTGGTATGAGGATCCTCAGAGGGGCCTCATAGGTTAGCGGGTGACATCCACGAGAGTGATCGTGGCTATCAATAACATAAGTGTGAGATCCCTTGCAACTATAGGTGGAACAGTCATGAGGGTGCGCATGACTATTCGAGGAACAATCAGGCAACGCTCGCGATTGTTTAGCAAATAGGCGCAAGGGTCACTTAAATGAAAAATTTGGTATTGTGTTTTCTTTTAGAGTAATCGGATGAAGCTCATCCTTAGAGGATGGTGTTATGGAGAGAGTAGGATTGGGGGATGCTATGATATGTTATGGTAGTGGATGCCTAGGCTTAGGCAACATTAGCCAGATGGGGTTACAAAAGTTCTGTCAAAACCCCTTATTGCGATCGTAGGAGGAATTCCTGTGATTTGTCATTGGATGATGGTGACTAGACCAACAAGTGTTTAACATCTAAGGATCTAACCTCCCGATATCGGCTGACACCGATATTTATTTTGTGACATGATTCGTGCCTCAGGGGGAGGTACTACTGACAAAAACCCCTTGTAGTGGGATATGATTGGTAGACTGGGTCGATCAGTGGTGTAGGCCAAATCTATAAGATATAGGGGGCATCATCATCGAGGCTATATATAACATAAAAACACAAGTTATGTCAACTATGATCATTCGCATTTTTGGTTCCTTCATCCCTCATTGTATTACAAAGGTGATAATTGGAGTTCTAGAGTCCATGCATGCTAGGACATTTTTTGATTGGGTGAAAGTGATACATCGAGAAGAGACCACTTAGTTGACCTAAGTGAATCAGCAGGAGCTGCAAGGTTTTGGCTATAGGAGCATCATTTGCAGCATCCTATATAAGCGGGTGATACTACTATGATCGATCATCCCCATGGACCTGATGCCCCCTAGAGAGCCATGGATTATATGGTGGATGCCCTTGATGCCACAAGCAGGTGGTGGTGAGGTGGGTCGATATTGGACCGACTCGATGGAGGGTTAGTTCTTGTCCAACCTTCAACTGATCCTAGAGTTCCCATATATCAGGATGGACTACATGGGTGATCCTGATATGGGGTTACCCCCAGGTAACGCATGGGGCCCAACAGGTACATGTGTGTATGTTTTTTTTACTTTTGTAGTTATCTATTTATATTTTTATGATGTCTATTATTATAGTACTAGTGTTTAACATTTTTCTTGCAGATATGGGATCGTGTGGGTGTTGCCAAGGGAGGTTGGCAGAAGAGGTCACAGAGGAAGGAGAGAGACAACCTCAAGAGGGACCGTTGAGGGAGAACAGTGGCGGCCTTTGGAGGGGGGTGTTGAGGAGAATTCAACGTAGAGGGTGTGACCCTAGATAGGTGCTCCCCACCAAGAGGGGGAGGATGTAGTAGGTCTTCGAGAGGAGATCCAACGGTTGCGGGCATGTGTCAGGGACACAGAGCAGAGGGAAAGGGCTTCCCATAACTAAGAGATGGATTCTTGGAGGCGATTGATGGAGATCCTACTAGGTTTTCTAAAGGAAGGATGGACTATGCTCAGGGAGGACGTCATCAAGAGGACTATGACAAAGGATAGAGAGTGGTGTCTCATCTTATGGCGAGTAGATATCACAACGGACACAACACAACCCATTTTGGTTTAGATACAAGGGGAGGTAGGAAGGCCTACATCAGGTGATGCAGTGAGCAATGAGCCCCATCCTTATATGTTGATATACTGTACCAAGGAAAGCGCCCATTATGAAGATACTCGCCTCTTTTTGTAGATGATATATTTTTTATGGTGATGGCCAGCTGATGTATATAAACCATTTTTTGATATATATGAGATATATATTTTGCATCTCATATGGTGTGTAATGTGATATGATGCTTATGATTTGTGATGTGATGTTTGATGCATGGTTATTATGCGATGGATCATGTATGTTTATGATTTATGCGTCTATATGATGTCTTGTATGTAACACTTGTCAGTCAAGGATTTGATTAGCTATGCGGTCAACAACATTATTTGATGTCTTGGTATGTGTGAAAATGTGATATGACCAAAACCACATGCTAACAGTTGTGCATGTAGGTATTTCTAAAAAAAGGAAAGGGTCATAGACATAGAAAGTTTGGCTCAACTATGATATGACAAGTTGGGAATCAAGGAACACATGCAATTGATGGATACCTAAATGGGAGACATCGGCCAAAAGGCCTATGACGACATTGTATTCAACTTGATTGTTAGTAGTTGACCCAATGCAAACATCGTTCTGATGGAGAATAGTCTGATCAGGAGAGTAAATGGACCAAGTTGTCACAGGGAGGTTCTACGACCATCAAGAAGCACCATCAGAAAACTCGTGGTAGTAAGTTGGTGGATGATCCATCTATGATACACAATAAGAGTAAAGTTTAGACTACATCAATGATGAGGATATTGTAAAAAGTATATGATGTTACATATCAACATCATAAGGTGAAAAAAGTGTATGGTTAGGGGTTGAATTTCTTGAGGTAGAGCCCGTTGACAAGTTCTTTGAGACATGTCCCATTGGGATCTACTAACATATAGGTGCATTTCAAAAGAAAATGTTTGACAATGTATGGCACTTTCCACAATGTTTCAAACTTTCCTGGTCCTAAAGCCTCGTTAGTGATGTCATACCGAAGTATTAAATCCCCCTCGTTAAATGAGCGAGGGGCGATGTGGTGATCAAAGGAGGCTTTGGTTCAGTTATTGTGGACTTCATTACACTAGAGAGATTCTCACCGACTTTTGTCAACATGTTCTAGTTGTATGAGCCTTTCTTCCAAGAGCGGTGTTTGGTAGAAGCTCAATGGCCAAGTTTATGGTAGGGATATCACACTCAATAGGGAGTACAACTTCAATCCCATATATCAAGTGGAATGGGATAAATCCAGTGGACACTTTGACCAAGGTACAGTACGCCCATAAGGCGGAGAAAAGCATGTGGTGCCAATTGGTTTTATGTTTGTTTACCATACACTCCAACATCATTTTGAGGACTTTGTTTATAGCTTCTACCTGACCATTTGACAATGGGTAGTATGGGGAAGAAAAATCATGAGTAAACCTAAGGAGTTCAGATAATCCATGGAACACCTCATTCTAGAAATGCTTAACATGTTCAAAGACGAGTTCCTTCGGGATGTCAAAGAGCATTATCACATGGTTGAATAAAACCTAAGCAACAATATCAGCAGTTATGTTGAATGTGGGCATGGCTTTGGCCCACTTGGTGAAGTAGTCGAAAATGACTATGATGTACTTGTGTCCATTTTGAGATGGCGAGTTGCAAGTCATGAAATCAATGCCCCATTTACATAAGGGGTCGGTTTCGATGTTATGCTCTTAACCTACAAAGCAATACCCAAACATAGAATTTGCGAAGAAAAGATACCGAGAACACAAAATATGCGAAGAAAATATACCCAGAGCACAGAATAGCAATGATTTTATTATCCAGAGAGAAATGTTCACAGGCCTCTTCGAGGGGGCAACCTCCAATAGAGCAGAGCTCGATTACAAAACAAGACACAATACTCCTCGCAGGGAGTCTCTATCCTTTATATATGACTCATACATGCAATACCACGAGCCAATATCGTGGATTTTATTAATACCATCTATCTAATAATACCGCCCATTTACCATCTAACTAATATTACCGCCCATTTGCAACTAACTGTGGTCCCGTCATTAATTGCGGGTTAACCACTTACAATTATTAATATGGGCTTTATTGACTCTTGACTATGACGTGATCCCATGACATAAATAAGGGGGTTAGGGTGGGACCCTAACATGCCCTCCCCCTTAAGACCAGCCTTGTCCTCAAGGCTGAAGCTGCGGAAACTGCTGAAGAATAGCGGCTGGTTCCCAAGTTGCATCTTCCGGCGAGGTGTCTTTCCATTTGACTAGGACCTCCTTAATCACGCGGCCACGCAGGTGCTTGTCTCGTGTGTCTAGAACCTGTTCAGGTTGAAGCCAGATTGATCCTTCTTCATCCAATTCAGGTAGACTGGTTTGAACTCTGCAATTGTTCCCAATCACTTTCTTGAGGCACGATACATGGAAAACTGGGTGGATTTTTGCTGTAGGTGGCAAAGCCAGCTTGTAAGCCACTTCTCCAATGCGCTGAAGTACTTTATATGGTCCGTAGAATTTTGGAGAGAGCTTTTGACAGCCCTTGTCTTTGAGTGATGTTTGCTTATATGGTTGCAGCTTCAAAAAGACTTGATCCCCTTCTTGAAATTGGCGCTCTGAGCGATGTTGTTCGGCCTGTTGCTTCATACGGTTCTGAGCTTGATGAAGATTCTCGCGCAAGTGGGCCAGCATGGTTGCACGGTGTTGTAAGAGTTGATCCACTGCTTGTACTTTGGAGCACCCCGTGAGATAAGAAGTAGGGGACGGCGGAAGTTGTCCATAGACTGCTTCATAGGGAGTCATTTTGGTGGTGGCATGATAGTTGGTGTTATACCACCATTCCGCCAGAGGTAACCACTGTGCCCAAAGGTATTGTTTTTCTGAAGTGAAACACCTAAGGTAGGTTTCTAGACATTTGTTGACGGCTTTGGTTTGACCATCTGTTTGCGGATGATATGAAGTACTGAGTTTGAGTTGAGTGCCTTGTATTCTGAAGAGCTCCTGCCAAAAATTACTGGTGAAGATTGGGTCGCGGTCGGACACAATCGAAGTGGGCATGCCATGCAATTTGAAGATTTGATCCATGAAAGTTTGAGCAACCAAAGTAGGTGTGAATGGTTGGGGTAGAGCGCAGAAATGAGCATACTTCGATAGTCGGTCCACAACCACCATGATGACTGATTTGTTCCCAGACTTTGGAAGACCTGTAATGAAATCCATGGAGACCTCCATCCAAATTGACGCCGGAATGGGCAATGGTTGTAATGTGCCTGGTGTGTTGACGGTTTCCCCCTTGTGGCGTTGACAGACGTCACATTCTGCTACAAAAGTAAGGATGTCCTGTTTCATGCCGTCCAAAAAAATGATCTTCTGGTGCGAGCATATGTCTTCTGAAAGCCCGAATGTCCTGCAATGGGAGAGGAGTGCAATTCTGCCAAAATGCGATTTTTGAGGGTGGATGTTGGTGATATGACGACTCTGTCCTTGTAGCGAAGAATATCATTCTGCCACGAGTAGCCCTTGCTGGAATTAGGATCTGCCTGTAATTGAGAAATGAGTTGGGAGAGCTCAGGATGTGAAAACCATTCCCCGCGAGCCTCTTCAATCCAGTCTGGAATGGGGAGGGATATTGCGAGCAGAGTACTTTCCTCCTCAAATTGGCGTGACAATGCATCTGCTACCCTGTTGTCTTTCCCTTTCTTGTAAATGATCTCATAATCATAACCCAGCATTTTGGCTAACCATTTATTTTGTTGGGGGAAGATAGGCGTTGCTCCAAAAAATATTTAAGACTGTGATGATCTGTGCGGATTTGGAAACGTCGCCCCAACAAGTAAGGTCGCCATGTCTCAACTGCATGTAAGATGGCCATCATTTCCTTCTCATAGGTAGATTGGCCCAAGTTCTTCCCACTTAGTTGTTGGCTGGTGAAGGCCAATGGTCGCCCTTCCTGCATTAAGACTGCTCCAATACCTGTGCCCGAAGCATCAGATTCAATGACAAATGTTTTGGTGAAGTCCGGTAGTGCTAAGACCGAAGTGGAACACATGGCGGTTTTGAGAGCGGTAAATGCCTGTTGTGCTTCTTCGTTCCAGAAGAAGGAATTTTTCTTGAGAAGTTGAGTCAGGGGCTTCGCTATGTGGCCATAGTTGCAGACAAATTTACGACAATAGCCTGTGAGACCCAAAAATCCTCTCAAGCTTTTCAAGGTCTTAGGTTGAGGCCATTCTTGCATTGCCTGGATCTTTTTGGGATCAACCTTGACACCTTCACGGCCCACAATGTGGCCTAAATACTCAACTTCTTCCATGCCAAACGCACACTTAGACATTTTGACAAATAGTTTATGCTTGCAGAGCAGTTGCAAGAGGATATCTACATGCTTAAGATGTGCCGCCCAAGTGCCACTATAGATGAGGATGTCATCGAAGAAGACCAGGACAAATTTTCTGAGATATGTTCTGAGGAGGTGATTCATAAGGCTCTGAAAAGTAGAGGGGGCATTACAGAGACCAAATGGCATGACCAAGAACTCATAATGGCCTTCATGAGTTCTGAAAGTTGTCTTGGAATGTCAACTTCCTTCATGCGAATTTGGTGGTAGCCTGAGCGAAGATCCAATTTAGTGAAGAATTGAGCCCCATTGAGTTCGTCCAGCAAATCGTCAACCACTGTGATGGGAAATTTATCTTTGACTGTTAACTTATTGAGGGCCCTGAAGTCTGGACACATCCGCCACTCCCCATCTTTCTTGAGGACCATGATGACTGGAGATGAGTAAGGACTAATACTAGGACGAATGACACCTGCTTCCAGCAATTCCTTGATGATTTTTTCTATTTCATTATTTTGGGTGAACGGATGTCTGTATGGCCGCACATTTGGGGGTTGGGCCCCTGGGACCAAAGTGATGCTATGATCATGTTCCCCTCGCGAGGGTGGAAGTTCATGAGGTTTGTCAAAGACCGTCCGATGTTTATTCAAAATCTGTTGCATCTCAGGATGAATTGAGGAAGACATGGTATCTACTACCTGGATGGCATTAAATTGAGCTACTACTCCATGATGGCCCTTTTTTAACAATTTTTCCATACGATGCGAGCTTATGATAGAAGGGGCTCCCGCTTGTAGCCCACGGAGGGTATGTGTGTAGTCGTTCTGCTTAAAACTCATATATAACTCCTGGAAATCCATTGTGATTGGCCCAAGAGTGCGGAGCCATTCTGCACCTAGGACAATGTCGCAACCCCCCATGTGTATTGCAAACATGTGGGTTTTCAATTGATAATCCCCCATTTGAATTTTGACATTTTCACAGCGACCTTCACATTTCATTGTGCCTCCATCTGCAATCTGGACTTGGAAGTGAGAAACTGCTCGGACATAACAATGTGCTGCTTCAGCGATCTTTTGGTGGATGAAATTATGGGTACTTCCACTATCAATCAAAACTATTACTGGCCGATGTTTAAGAAAACCCCTGATTTTGAGAGTTTGAGGTGAAGAAATTCCTGCCAATGCATGTAGCGAAATCATTGGTTCATCAGATACCATCTCCTGTTGGTTATCTTCTTCGGTCGCCTCTGGTTCCTCAAGTGGTGGATCTTCCTCAGTGGAGCTGTAGTCAGTGGCATCTATTTGAAAAAACTTGTGATGTTTGCATTTATGACCCGGGGAATATTTTTCATCACAGTAGTAACATAGTCCTTGCTTCCTTCTTTTGGCCATTTCTGCAGGTGACACCTTTTGAATCTTAAGTGTTTGGGTCATATTGGGAGCCTGTGAGGGACGACCTTTAGCGGGAAAGTTGGGGCGGCTGGATTGAGCTGTTAATGCCCGTTCCACCTTATGGGCTACCTGGCAAGCCTCGTTCCATGTGGAGTGGTGGTGGAGTAGAACCTGAGCTTTGATGGCTTCTTTAAGACCGCTGATAAAGCATTCCATGTAGAATTCATCTGTGAGACCCTTAGTGTGGAAGGCTAAGGCTTCAAAAGCGGTAATATATTCATCCACTGTACCCGTCTGTCGGAGCTTAGTGAGACGCCCCAAAAAAGAGTCTTCCTGTTCAAAGCGATTTCGAAGAGCTTTGGTAAATTGGCCCCAATTCTGAAATTGTCCATTGCAACGCTGATACCATTCCTTCCATTGCCATCGTTCACTGTCCAAGTACATGGTGCCCACCATAAGCTTAGTCCCCTCATCTATGATATGATTCAATTGAAAATACTGCTCCATTTGTGCTAGCCATGCGGACGTGTGAGAACCGTCAAATTTATGCATATCCAACTTGGGAGGTCTCTGATTGGGTGGTGGATGGGTGTGCCAGACGTGAGGAGAGTGGCTAGACTCCCCCTCATGGTATTCATGACCCTTATACGCCTCCTCGTGGGCTGGCTCCTTGCCCTTGTCCTGTAGTAGGCAATCTAATCCTTTAAGATGATTTTCGATCCTTTCCACCGCAGAGTGGAGGGAGTGCACATCTTCTTCTATTTTTTCTATCCTTTCATTGGCCATTGCTTGAGCGCGAGTTTCTACCATACACCCGTCTGACGAAAATTTGGGACCGCCGAAAATTTTTTTACTAAGAATTGAATGGTACCACCTTGCTCAGCTCGTCGTCCTGATTCTGATGGGCTAGGTCACCAATAAGCGCCAGTCGCCAAATCCTCAAAATGTCAATGCCACCAAAAGTCCTGCGAAAATTATATCCAGGTACAGGAACCCTTTCCAACTACTCCGATCTGGCGAATCTGGGAGATCTGAATGGTGGAACAACTGCTGCTGCTGATCTGGAATATCCGATCTGGTGGATCTGAGAGATCTGAATGGTGGAACAACTGCTGCTGCTGATCTGGAATAGATGATGTGTGATCCCTCGAGAGAAAGGGAACTATGGTCTTGGGGAGTGTCAGGTGCTATAGATCGCAATATACATAAGGGTCTGACAGTAGTACTCGGCCCAATGTTTCAGGGCTCTAACTAAGGAGGATCGACCGTACCCTTAGCCGTACAACCCGACTACCCTATCGTACGGGCGAGTAATCTCTCCGAGTGCTGTTCTCGGTGTACTGTAGCCACAAGACGGCCGAAGTTTTATCTATGGCGAGGTTTCAAGGGAGCTAGGGGGCTTCCTATATACCCAGAGGGTACGTGGAAGACAGTCCGTGCGCGGTTCTGTCTAATGCGCTACTACTCGAAGGGGTACCCACAGGGGTTACAAGGGAGTCCAACAGACGTGACGACCTCTTGTATTTCCTGCGTGCATGCCTCCCCAAATCCGCAGGTTTATGCGCTTAACGACAGATCCCGTGGTTTAAAGACGCCGGAACACGTCTCTAGCCTAAAAATTTTTGCTAAAATTTGGAGATCCCACCGAGCCCTGGAAAGTGCTCTGATACCACTTGTTATGCTCTTAACCTGCAAAGCGATACCCAAACATAG
The DNA here is from genome assembly GCA_031772625.1 of Pinus tabuliformis. Classification (NCBI taxonomy): domain Eukaryota; kingdom Viridiplantae; phylum Streptophyta; class Pinopsida; order Pinales; family Pinaceae; genus Pinus; species Pinus tabuliformis. The sequence goes on along the minus strand of CM062820.1, from coordinate 555,191,026 downwards.
AATTTGCGAAGAAAAGATACCGAGAACACAAAATATGCGAAGAAAATATACCCAGAGCACAGAATAGCAATGATTTTATTATCCAGAGAGAAATGTTCACAGGCCTCTTCGAGGGGGCAACCTCCAATAGAGCAGAGCTCGATTACAAAACAAGACACAATACTCCTCGCAGGGAGTCTCTATCCTTTATATATGACTCATACATGCAATACCACGAGCCAATATCGTGGATTTTATTAATACCATCTATCTAATACTATCGCCCATTTACCATCTAACTAATACTACCGCCCATTTGCAACTAACTGTGGTCCCGTCATTAATTGCGGGTTAACCACTTACAATTATTAATATGGGCTTTATTGACTCTTGACTATGACGTGATCCCATGACATAAATAAGGGGGTTAGGGTGGGACCCTAACATTCGATGACAAGGTGTAAAGGATATAGAAGGGCTCTAGCTTTATGGGAAAATCGATGGTAGTGTTTACATTGTTTGACTGCTTTGATGTAGTCATGGAAGAGAGTGAGCGAAAAATAACCAACATGGAGAATATTTTGGGTAGTGGCCACCGCATGCTCTGTTGTGGTAGTCATTTAAGACTCACTCATCTTCCTCTAATGAAAGGCATTAATGTAGAATGGTGTCAGTGCCTCGATGATACAAAATGCCTCCTGTGAGGAGGTAGCATGGTGCTTGGTGATGAATGTATCGTCAATCACCGCATGAGAGTTGAGGATTGAACTTTTGGGCTTGTAAGTAGAGGAGGATGTCACCATACCAAGGGTCATCCATTGATATAACAAACAGATGTTCTCCTTGGAAAGAATCATTCACGGGATACCCTTGGGATTCTGAGGGGAGATAAACAATCAATTAAGCAAGAATGAGGGATTTCTTGCTTTTAGGGGAAGCAAACTGGAGGACAAATTCTTGCAAAATAATAACCCATTAGGCATATTTATGATTTATCATATGGCGAGTAAGAAACTATCGCATGGAATTGATATTAGCAATGATGGTGATGGTCCAAATAATAATGTAATGTCGAATCTTTTGTACAGAGTGTAAAAGGGATAAGGTAGTCTTCTCAGTGGGCTCATAGTTCAAAGCAAGTCTCGAAAGGTTTTTGCTAATGTAATAGATGATGTGTTCTCTATTATAAGTTCCTTCTTGGACTAACACACCAGTGATGTATACATCAGATGATGAGAGGTAGAGGTTGTAGTCCTTATTATGGTCAGGAGGGATTATTAATGGTGTTTGTAATAGTCCCTCTTTCAAAGCCTCGAATGGTTGTTGAGCTTGATCATCCCATTAGAATGGGACATCCTGATGGAGAACGCGGAGAAAACCAGGAGTACATGTGGTATAATCAAGAATAAAGTGAAGTAAGAAATTGGCTTTAATTTTCAAGTTTTGCAACTACTTTAAATTCTTGGGTTGTAATATTTTTTGGATGACTCATACTTTCAATGGGTCAACCCTAACACCTTGCTATGAAACAACATACCCCAGTAATCTCCCAGCATTGACGTAGAAGAAAAACTTGAGAGGGACCAAGCGTAGGTTGTACTGTCAACAACACTAAAACATTGTGAATATCTTCAACATTATCTGAGTGCTTTTTGGATCGAACAGTGAGGTCGTCCAGGTAGGTCGGTATGAGATGAACCAGATCATGAAAAATGTAGTTGATAGCCCACTGACAACTAGCTCTAAATTTTTTAAGGCCAAAGGGCATAACTCGATACCCAAAGGTACCCCGGGGGTAGTAAAAGTGGTTTTCTACTTATCCGTATGACATATTTGAATATTATTATAGCTTGAAATGTCACTCATAAACGACAAGGCTCCATGCCCAACACAAGTATAACTTAATCAATAAATGGTGTGGGGTAATTATTCTTGGGGTAGGGTTCAATCAAATTGTGGAAATCGATACAAACACGTATGTTTTGTTTCTTCATGACGGGTATAGGGATAGAAACCAAAGATGTGTAAGAGATAGGGTAAATGAAATCAACGTTATGCAGCGTATCAATTTCAAGTTTGATCGCTTCCACTTTAGATGGATGAATTTGAATTGTTTTTTCCTAATAGAATAGGCATTAGACCAAGTGTCAATGTGATTCTCTACAATAGTAGGGCTAATTCCATGCATTTCATAATATGGCCAAGTGAAAACATCCCTAAATTCTTGGAAGAGGGCTTTGTATGAGGCAACTTCATAGGGTGAACATGTTGCCCCATAGAGATCTCTTCAACAATGTCAGTCTTGGTTGAGATATCTACCTTAATGGCAAGTGAGATATTGGACATGTTCCCTTCTTCAAACACATCAGGTGCTAGAATGGGATGCCTAAACCAATCTACATGGCCGATAAGTAGGAAATCTTTGGTTTCTATTGTGTAAATGGCATTGGTTGGTGCATTAGTAGATGTAAATTATTTTTCTAGGAGGAAGAAAGAACGATGATGCATGGCATCCCATGGACACTCAATTTTCATCATGACCTCGAGGATATCCTTGTTAGAGTGAAAGAGGTTCGAAAAAGGTGACAGACAGGATGATAGGTCGTGAGGTAGTGGTTGGCGCATGGAAATGCTAGTTGATAAGCACGAGAATGACTTTGTATTTGTTTCCATAAAACCAAGAGATGTTGACAGTGCATAGATAGGTTGGGTCCATGCAGTCATAGATAGTGTAGCCATGACCTCAAGGATATCCTCGTTAGAGTGAAAGAGGTTTGAAAAAGGTGACGGGTGGGATGATAAGTGATGAGGCAATGGTTGGCACATGTAAATACTAGTCGACAAGCAGGGGAATGAGTATGTACTTGTTTCCAAATAACCAAGAGATGTTGACAATGCATAGATAGGTTGGGTCCATGCAGTAATAGATAGCATAGCCTTGAGATGGGTGAAGCAATCTCGACATCATGGAATAATGAGCAGACGACTTTAATCATGGTTCCTACAAAAGAAGCATTAGAGAAATTTTGAGGTCTAAAATGGACCTCAAAACAAAAATGTACAACCAAAATCAACTTTATAAGAGCCAATAGAATTCAAGATGATGATGTCAACCATGGGGGATGATTCACCACTTTTGGAGTAAAAAAGTAAAAAGATTACAAAATTAAAAATAAAATAAAATAAAACTACTTTTGGAACTCGTATTTTCAACTTATCTCCTTATGGTTTTACTCAAATTTCGAGTGAGAGAACATGCATGGTGTTTTCACCCTGACTTGCTCTTGTGCGCAGGCCATGGGATTGGAAAAGAAGCAAGCAATTTCTAGAAGCTCTTTCAGAACTCGGAAATGGTTGATCAAATGTCCTAGCTCATTGCATAGGGGACATGAAGGAGTTGTTTCATGGGTTGCAACATTTTGCCTTGACCTCTTCTTCTTCATCTTGATAGATGGTGACGCAAAATTAGGGGTATGATGGCAGAGTGCGCATGCGTTTTTTCTTTACAAGGTTTCTTCAGAGAATATGTAGCAGATGGTTTGCAGTTCACCATCTATAGTCAGGGTGGTGGTAAGTGATGGTGCAACCGTATTGGCTTGATGAAGGGCTACCAATGCATCCTGATATCGAGGGAGATTGGGGAAATGGTGAATATAGTGTCCATGGTATGCACAACTGGCACATGGATGGTTGGTACATAATCCCTTATTGCGAGAGGCAGTGGGCTTCTCTCTTGGAGCGGAGGGAGAAGGTAAAGGTGCCTTCGGGGCATGAAAAATGGATTTCAACTCTTCCAATGACGATAATTGATTTGTAAGGTGTATCGTCACATCACATAAGGTGCATGGGGTAGGTACCCTAGGAGAAGAGGTGGTTGGGGTGTCATTCTTCTTGACTTCCCATTTACCCTTTTTGGTGGTACCCTTAAGTGTTGATGTTGGTGTTACTACGGGTGGTAGGGCTTCCCAAGGTGAGTTCGAGGGAAGTGGTCCTATATATGTGGTACCTGGGATTGTTGACATGGCTAGAGGGGCCAAATACTAGACATGCATTGTGAGAGCCATATTCGAAAAGGTAATGGTAGCCATCACTTGGTGTGAGACAAAACTAGGTTGAGGATAAAGGAAAGGAGTTTGGATAATCGCATAAGGGAAAAAAGTGAGTTCGCTCGTCACAACATTTGGGGTTCTAGCGTTGGTGGCTGACAGTCCTAAGCATAGCCACCATTTGATGTGGTCATCATGCATATAGGGGTCGCAGAAATAGGTGTGACGATTAGTGGTTCTCCTGGATATATGCTAAGGAGGGATGAATTTTTGAATATTCCTGGACCAATTTCGGTCAAGGTAGGGACCAATTCATTTTGGGACCCGACAAAGGGTAACACACTATTAGGGGAAGAAGAGGTCCTCGTCTCACAATGTGTCAATTGGTAAATGGTGGTTCCCATTATGGGGGAAACCCATGGTTCAAAAGACTAATGATGTCACAACCTCCATGGCATACATGTAACTTCGTCAAAACAATATGTTATAATCATGAGGGGCATCAAGGACTTCTATATTGATGAGAACGGTCTTTCTAGCAATTTCAACCAGTACATTTTGAAAGAGTCCGACTGGCGACAATGGGCGATCGTCGTATGCCCTCAATGTGATGGAGGAAGTAGTGAGTTCAGGGGAACCTAATTTATGCTAAACTGATTTTGACATGATATAGGTGGATGTCCCCTCATCAATGATGCAACTAGGAATAGAGGTTTCGAATGGTTAGCGGAATTTGGAATGAGACTATGGATGGTAGCCACAGTTTTGCATTGTCCAAATTGAAGGTAATTAAGCGTGAATCTAAAGGATCGATAACACCCAATGCAAAAATAAGTGCATTATGTTGAGTTAGACATGTTTGAAGAACCTCCAAAGCAAGCATGGTTGATGGAGATTGTGTAAGGTCATCAACATACTATATTTATAGGTTACCTTTGAAATATGGGTTGTGCAACATAATGGTTCCTTTACGATCTTGGAGATAGGTTCAACAGGAGGTCATTGTATCATCAAAGGTGAAGTAGTTGTATTTGTAGTAGGTATTGTTAACATTGAGGGGTTAGGTTCCAAAGGCGTTCCATAATCACAACTTCGTGTCTGGAGCAAGACATTCGTTCCTTGCAAGTAGATGTCACGACAAGAGGTGTCATTAGAAATGCCCCCCTATTTGGTTTTGATATGGGGGAGGCTAGCCTCACTCTGAGTAGCTACAACTCCTTGATGGGGAAAAGGATTTTGTAGTACATCATGCGGTTGATTAACTTCCCCCTGCCCTCTCACTTCTCTCATTTGTTTCAACTCTGGGAGTTGAGGGAAATGAGGGGTATAGTGCCCATACTATCTGCAAATTGCACAAGAGTGATTAGTACGAAGACTGACGTTCTTATTTTGTTTTTGTGGATTATTCATACTTGATTCTGGTTTTGGTTTCAATTGTGGGGATTGACACCAGTCAGCGCATTTGTTTGTTTTTGTTGTAGTGGCCCTTCCCTCTTGTCCTTGGTTTCCTTTTTGTGTATTCTCCCCTTTATTTTTATTAGTGTTGGATGGGTTTGCAGTGTTGAGTTGTTCAAATTACTATTGTTGTTGAGGGAATGAAGATTAAACAAAATTAACCCCCGCATTCTGCTAAGGTGGGGGGTTATCCTACAGTGCTCCCGGGAAAAGAAAGTATGGATTTTCTTGGTTAGGGTTCGTGTAAGTAGATTGGGAGGTTGACATGCCTTATGAAGTGCGTGTTGGGTATTGATTTCCTTACATGGGAGGATTTTGAGGAGGTGCGGGTTGGTTGGGATAATATCCAGCATTCGATGGTGCTATTACTGCAGATGTCCCAGTGAATAATTGGAATGATGTTTGTGTGCCATACACAATTCCAGTATATGGGAGGGAATACCCTGGTTGAGTTTTGGTGAGGGTCCCACTCAACCCATCAATAACTTTTGATGCCCCCAATTTATCTTGAGTGAAGGACAGTAGGAAATGAGCATCAGGAATCAAAAAGTAGAGGTACCTTGACTGCGTGTAAATAAGCTCAAACTATTGAGCTTTTCTAATAGCCTCTTCTTCAATTTGTGGCAAGGTGGTTGTGACATCTTTTGCAATAATGGGAAAAAGTGACTTCAAAAAGAAATCCAAAATAAGGGTGGGTGAAACGTCCACTTTGCAAAGGCTATGACGCTTCCACCATTCATGAACATGGTCTGAAATGTGGGTGGAGTAGCATGTCGAAAGTGAGTCAATAATTCCAGCCCTGTGTCATGGTGGACTGGGAGCTGAAAGAAGGTGAGGAAAGACTTAGCTAAAGACTCAAAGGTTTTATGGGATCCCTCGACTTCACTAACATACCATTTCGCAACAGGGTGGTCTATGAGGGTGTGTTGAAATAGTCTCAATCGAACTAAGTCCTCAATAATATTGTTGGATGAACACCATATATGAAAGGTCATAACATGGTTGTTTGGCTCATCTCCTTATTTACCTTAAAACTTAGGGATGTCCGATGGTAACTTGGTCAGCATGGCGGGCCATTGAGGATCATGAGTGATGGGCCATTTGTGAGTTTCGTAAAATCTGGTAGGTTCAATGAAGCTACAAATGGTACTATCTTAATATTCCCCATTGTAGTATGGCCTTGTGGTGTGGTGTTGGTAGTAATCTCCTGTAAGGTAGTGTTAGTAGTGGTACCCTGCAAGGTAGTGTTTGTATTACCCTGAGGGTTGGTGCTAGTGTTACCTTGAGAGGAACTAGATCCTAAAAAAGTAGCACCAAGGATGGGTGCGCCAAACAAGGTAGTTGGATGTTATATTTTATAGTGAGATGTTGAGAAATCAAGAACTCCTCCCACAAAGGTGGGAGGTCTTGTAGGCGACTATAGCGGCAGAAACCTTGGGTTCCCTAGAAAGTGTGTGAAGAATACTGTGAGGGGCGATTCTTTAGCAAACCAAAGTTTTCACATACATAACACGAAGTGAAAAATAAATGGTTAATTTTCCCTTCAACTCTCTAATATGTGAAACAATGAACAAGAAAGGTTGTAAGGTTTTGTGTATGATGAAAAAAAATTCTAAAAGACCTAGCGTCCTTCCACTGAATCAGTAACTGGGTATTTGTGAAGGCTTTTATAAGGGTACTCAGGCCACATCTCAAAAGTACTAGTGACGTTTCCAACAGCCAAAAAAACAACCAAGGTATGGAAGAGGGTTATAACAAGGGGTATTGGGGCCACATTCTGAATAAACAGGAGACGCTTCCAGCAAGTTGATCGAAATTTCCTCCAGGTGCAAGTGCTCCTGCACCTACCACTTATAAGGAAGGATGCCCTAAATTTCGCCACTAAGCTACCTACGCCCAGTGGGGATGAGTGAATCTCAGCTTCTAGTTGTGAAATTTGGACCCAGAGCCCCTACCAAGCATCAGGATACAGAAGGGGGACCGTGATATTCCACTGTCTAATATTTTACCCCTTTATGAGTTTCTACTCACCACCGGTTTTGTCAATGGGTTATGTAGGATTTTAAGTTCCCTAAAAAGACAAATTCTATGTTTCAAATGTAAACAACCATGACGGCTTTTGTGATTCTTACCCCTATGGCCCTAACCTAAATTGTAAATTATTTTGTGACCCATATGGGGAATTTAGTTGGTTCAACTTAAGGTTTTTTTTAGATTTTTACTTTGCTTAAGGTGTGCCAAATGAAAATTCAAATAAACTAAACACAAAGATTTTGAAATAACATACCCTTTACATAAAGTTTAAGTGAATTTAGTGTGTAATGTGGTTGTTTGTGCAAGGTGAATGGTGAATATACGAAGTGTTTGAATTGCAACAATGTGGATATGTGATGATCTATTACAACACTATGTTATGTTGTTCCTTACAAAATGAAAAAGTTGTGAAATTTGGACCCAGAACCCCTACCAAGCATTGGGAGACAGAAGGGGGCCCGTGATATTCCACCATCTAAGATTTTAGCCCTTCACGAGTTTCTACTCATCACCAGTTTTTTCAATGGGTTATGTAGGATTTTAAGTTCCCCAAAAAGACAACTTCTATGTTTCAAATGTAAACAACCATTACGGCTTTTTTGATGCTTACCCTGTTGATCTAGATTGTCATTGATGTCAATATGGAAATATTCTAGATACTAAATGATGATATGAAGCCAAGGAGAAGCAGAGTAGATCCATGAAGAAACAGAAGTGAGAAGCCATCATGAACCCAAAGTGTAAGAGAGGAAGAGTGAGGAGAAGCCACAAGAAATACAAGCCATGAGTAAGAGTCTGTTACAAATTGTTCTTATTAAAATATCGCATATGCTCAAGAGTAAGAGCCATATCAGAGATATCGCATGAAATATCAAAGGAGCCAACATATCAGAGGAGTTAACATCGGAGGAGCCATATCGGGAGTATCACATGTAATATATGCCCAAGAAGAACCGATAGGAAGAATTCATCAGAAGGAGAAAAGAGGAACACGCATCGAGGAAAGAGCCAATAGGAGCAACAACTATCGGAAGAGCAGGTGATCTGATATTCACCCTATGAGTGACATCAGTTAAAGATTTATTAAACTATGGTATTACAGACTCATGTATTGGTGTGTGTATTCTATGTTATTGAAGCAATGGATCAATCAGATTTCCAATACACAGACAATAAAATGGAAAGACAGCAGAGAAATACAGTAAGCAAACATAAAGACACAAGCAATTTTAATAAGGAGTTCACCCTATTCTCCAGGGCTACATCTCTGGTCCAGCTTTCAGTGGTGGCCTTGTTTTATTGTGCCTTTAAGCAGAGAAATTACAATACAGGGACTCAATGTGAGTTCTCCTGAAGCAGGTTTTGCTTGGCAGGGTGGTTCTTGGATTCCCCAAGCCACTTGAGTACACAGACTTCTTCTTCCTACCAGCTCTGTGACCTTCTGGTCTACGGGGGAGAACCCAATGAGGTGCTCAACCCGGATAGATCCTCTCTGGGATGGCTAGGATCTCTCAAGCCTTTCGTGCTCGATGTTGCCTCTGGTCAGCTCGGCCCCTTGTCCTCTTCTGCTTTGCTTTACTGTTCTTTGTGTTCAGTCCTCCTCTCTGGGTTCACTGTTCCACTTCTTCATCTCTCGACTCTTACTGTCTTACTTCCTCTTCACTGATTCGACCGTCTCTGTTCATGGCTTTAGCCATTCGATCCCTATGCCTGTTTGGTTCCTCTTTCGCCTCCGCCTCTTCACCTTTTGTAGCTACGCTTGGAGCTCCTGGTTCGGCATCATCATGAACGCTCAGGGAGGTCCACTTGTCCTCTTTTAAATGGCGCCAGCTTGCTTCGTCGGTTCATTTCTTCACTTACGTCGTGGATGCGTTCTTCCTCCATCGTGGTGGTCAAATGGATTCCAAATCCCTTCTAAAACACGGCTTAATTCTCTGTCGATTCCGCTTCCTCCATCGGGCGCGATCTCAGTCGTCTGATCTGAGCCCTCCAGATCTGATGCCATATGCACGTTTCGCGCGGTTGACTTGCTCGACCGATAGTGCGTGATCAATGGCGGTTTTCTCTCACCTCCGCCTGCCACACGTCGATCGGTGTATGGAATCGCTCCGCTCTCGTCCAAAACCTCTTACCGTTTAAGGGCGCCCCGATAAAAACTGTCGATTTTCTAGAGCGTGGGTCCCACCTTGTACATTTAGCGCTTTTTCCTTTTCCACCCGCGGTCCTCTGGTTCCCAACGCGACTGAGTGCTCGAGCTTCCTCCATTTCGGCCCTGTTTTCCCAGCGATGCGTGATTAGCGCTAATCACGCATCAAAATCCACCTCCATTTCCCGATCCGAGGCTCCCAGGGGCTACTTTGACCTCCCGCGCAGTCTCCATGGGCCTCGGTTAGCGCGCTTTGACCAAGGTCCTCGTCGTTCCACGTTGGCTTCCATTGCCATTGGTTCAGGGTGTTTTTGATCATTGTTTTGGATTCTTTAGAGATTTGTTCGACCTGATACAGTCATGGTTCTTTGACAGTCTTCTATGGATCCGATTCAGATCATAGCCTTCCCACTGAAAAAGATTTTGGACCACCAAAAGTTGGTTTTCAAGCATCGACTAAGTGAGGATACTGTTTCTTCACTTGTCCAATCTCAATCCACTTTGCGCTGCTCAGCTTTGAACCTTTGAGCCCAATCCTAAGGTACTCCACATTTCCCCTGCACGTCGTCCTTACCTTCCTGTCCAGTACTGTGTCTTCCTGCAAATCATTGAGATATTCAGGTAGCAGGTCATCGATAGAAGGCAATTGACTCTGCTCTTCAAGGTCCTCAATCATTGAAGGTTCAAACAATCTCAAGAAATCTGGATTTACGGCTAAGTAGATGTGCATGTAAGGTGGTAAATCAAGGCGAAAAGCATTTTCACCAATCTTCTCAAGTATCCTAAAAGGTTCATACCTGATAGGCTTTAGCTTTTTACCTTCACCTTGCATCCTGTCCTTGCTGATATATAGCCAGACTTGGTCTCCAACTTGAAAACTATGCTCCATCCGATGCTTGTCATGCCTAGCCTTATACTTGGCCTGGCTCTTTTCCAGCCGTTCCTGTACTGCCTGGTGGATCTCTTAGATCTATTCAATGAACCTAGTTGCCTTGTCCACATCATTATGTCCATCAACCATATAAAATTTTAGGGGCGAATGTTCGCCCTTTGGCGAAATTAAGGGGTTTTAAATTTTTAGTGGGCGAATATTTTGTATCATAGTACATTTTTACAAATCGCCTCAAATAGCCCACCTTATTTTAAGGGAGAGGGTAAAAAAAATAAATTTATCCCTTCAAATTAGGAGTTACAACCTTCCATTCGCCGTAATTTTCAAGAATAGGTTTTATTTAAGTGAATCCTATGGGCCAAATACCATATTTATAAAAGAGGTATGGTAAATTAGTAAAAATATAAATAAATGAGAGGTATGGTAAATAAACAAAACATTTTTTATATTTACTCCATAAGTCACCTTATATACATGCAAGGGTGTAAACAAATAAAAATATAAATAAAGTGGAGGTATGGTAAATAAATAAAACCTCTTTTTATACTTACTCAAAAGGTATGGTAAATAAATAAAAATATAAATAAACTAAACGTATGGTAAATAAATAAAACCTCTTTTTATATTTAGTCCATAATCCTCTTTCTATTTATGAAGGCTCAAAAAAGAGGTTTTATTTAAGTGAATCCTATGGGCCAAATACCATATTTGTAAAAGAGGTATGGTAAATTAATAAAAATATAAATAAACGAGAGGTATGGTAAACAAATAAAACATTTTTTTATATTTACTCCATAAGTCACCTTATATTTACGAAGACTTAAAAAATGCGTTATAGGTGAAACCTATGGGCAAAATACTATGGGCCAAATACCATGGGCTAGATTATTATTAATACCATGCAAAAAAACATTATTAACCCTAATATTAGTATTAATAAAAATAAAAATGGCACATGGTATTGACCCATGGTATTCACATGGAATGTAGCCTATTTAAATGGGGGAATTAAACCAGCATAGATCCATCTTTACTCTGGATCTACTAAGCCCTGAGAGGTATCAAATATCGTGATATGCAAACTAGCATAGAGTGAAAAAATATTTGATCCCTCTTGGGGCTTGGTGGATCAAGAGTAAAAATGGATGTTGTAATTTAATGTATGTTAAACATTTTAACTTGGTTAAAATAAAAATAAAATAAAAATCAATTATTAATTTTATTATTTTTTATAAATTACTAATAGTAATTTTTAAGCTCCAGGTTTATGATAACCCATGGTAATACCATGGTATTCATGTGAGCATAGACTATTTAAAGGGGAAATTCTATCATCTTAGATCCATCTTAATTCTGGGTCTACCAAGTGCTCAGAGGGATAAATAGATTTCATGCCCCTAAGAGTGGTAGATGTGGAGTTAAGATGGATATAGGTTGGTTTTTATGATAATGAAGATATTAAATAGACTTAGGAAATTATATTGTAAAAACATCTTAAGGTGAATGGTTAAAGCTACATTTAGTCACTTCACAAAATTTAGTAAAAAATACCAATATCTCCATTAATATTGGTTTTTAACTTTTTCTGATTTAACAAAAAAAATTCAAAACAATGAAACCTTATCACTCTTTCTGCATCACCCTCGCAGAAGATTTCTCACCATTTTTCAAACATTCTCAATATGATATCTTCATGAAAAAGTTTAGGTACTGATGTTGGATTAGTTGTTTGAAAAATAAGTTGGTTTGTACAACCTTTCATCTTCTATGTTATTCTTAGTTTGTCCTAATGATCTGTAGGGGTTGGAGCCACTACACCATATTTTCCTAAAAGGTGGAGATTGTTCACCAAAAAGGAAATTAATCTACATGTTACAACGTTGTTAAAAAATGCGAGACCTATGAGGGTAGTGAATTATGCTAATAAGCAATTTAGATTGGGAGAGGCGTAATTAAATTTTATTATTTAATTGAAGATTTCCAATTAAAATAATAATAAATCTACATTTATATATTCATAAATTGATTGGAAGGATTCTCACAATGGTCACTTCTTTCAATCAGATCCCCTTCAAACCCTTGGGATACCTAATACTTTCTTATATAATATAGCTGGGGCTTGCTACTTGTTGGTGTGTTGGGGTAAACAAACTTGATGTGTTTTTTTTTATCTCGCAGTTGGAGTCTATGGAATAAGAAAGAAATTTGATAACTTGAAAAAAGTGGTAGCTTGACAAAAGTTGTAGAGAAAAGATTAATCTCTCCTACCTTGACAGAACTCGTTGTCAATATCAACACCTACAAGAACTCTGTCGTGGAATATTATCAAAACTAATAGAAGGATATGAAAGAGTGTATTGTAAGAACCTTGACGAACACGGCCACTGAAACTTGGAACATTGCTTGTAGGAAGAGAAAATTATGTTTCTTTTTTCAAACATGTATGTTAGTATATTACAGTTTAATGAATATGTTTTCTTATTATCATATATGGTTTCATACTTTAACAAAACATTTCCAAGACTTCACAATGTTTTATTATTCAGTAAAAGATTTTCCAAGATCTTACAAGATTTTATAATTCAGTGAAAGATTCTCGATCACTGTACACGATAATATAATCTGGTGAGAGATTCGCCAAAAAAATTATATATAGATATTATATTATTGATAAAATCGCCTCCCATTTTTCCTATGTATCATGTGGATTATCCCGTTTATTATACATATAAATTTAGGGTGGTTATTAAAATTTTCCCTGCCATCAACCATCGTATCTTTACCAAAGACAAAATCCAAAGGAGACCTTGGTGTGAAACCAAAACAGGTCTCAAAAGGAGATCTCTGTGTAGAAGAGTGCTTGGCTTTGTTGTAAGCATGTTGCACATAACACAAGTGTTCATCCCAAAGCTTAGGATGTTTGCTGCAATAACCTCTCAGTAACTGGATCACTGTCCTGTTAACTACTTCTGTCTGGCCATCTATTTGTGGATGAAAAGTTGTGCTTTTCTTTAGTTTGGTGTCCATCAATTCCCACAGACTCGACCAAAACTTCCCCACAAATCGGGTGTCTCGATCAAATACAATGGAAGTGGGTAATCCAAAATGAACCCATACATGTTCAAAGAACAATTTTGCAGTCTATTCAGTTGTTATTTGTTTACTACAAGGTATCAAAATACACATTTTTCTAAACCTATCCACAACAACATATAGATAGTCATGACCTTTCCTAGATTTAGGCAGTCCTCCAACAAAATCCATGGAAACACTTTCCCAAGGGTGAGAAGGAACTGGCAATGGAGTGTACAAGCCTAGTTTCCTATTGTTGGGCTTGCTTTTAGCACACATGGCACACCCTCTTACATATCTAGAAACTGTCTCGTTCATTTTCTGCCAATAACAAAACCTTTGTAGCTGTGCAACTGTTTTACTTACCCCAAAGTGACTTGATATCAGAGAAGTGTGTGCTTGCCTAATTATCTTTACTCTCTCGATTTGTGGAACGCAGAGTTTCCCACAATGGTATAAGAGTCGGTCCTTCATATGATAGTCCAATACTCTTTTGCCTTGACTCAAAGTTGCATATACATCTTTAAAGTCCATATCCTGAGCATATTGTTCTAAGTAGCCCTCATGTAGCACAGAATTATGCTTAAGTATGGTAGATGCATTTATAATGGGTCTAGATAACATGTCTACAACCTTGTTATGTATGCCCTTTTGATATCTGATGACTAAATGAAACTGTTGTAGAAAACCCATCCATCTGTAATGTCTTGATTGCTGCAACTTAGTTTGGGAGTGTGGATATTGAAGTGGTTGATGATCAGTATGTATTACTGTCTCTTTGCCCATTAAATAATGTTTCCACTTTTTTACACTCTGAACTAATGCATACAATTCTTTATCATATGTAGAATAGTTAACTACTGCAGGATTAAAAGTCTCAGAATGATAACATATGGGTTTATCGTGCTGTGTCAACACTGCTCCCATGGCATAGTCACTGGCATCAGTTTGGATCTCAAATGGTCTTTGTAGATCTAGTAGTGCTAGTACAGATGTTGTACTAATTCTCTCTTTCAAGGTGTCGAAGGCTTTCTGATGTTTTCCTCCCCACTGAAACACCTTATTCAATCCTGTTAAAGCATGTAAGGGAGCTGCAATCAAGGAGAAGTTAGAAATGAACTTCCTCCAATATTGTGTTTCTCCTAAGAAGCTTCTCACTTCTGTAGCAGACCTGGGTTTATGCCAGTTCACAATGACTGCCACTTTAGAGGGACCTATTTTTAATTCACCTCCCCCTACTATATTACCCAAGTAGTTTAGAGATGTTTTGCCAAATTCACATTTTGGGAGTTTAACATAAATTTTTTCTCTTTTCAAAACATCTAATGTCTGCTTAACATGCTTTAAATGTTCTTCCCACGTTTTACTAAAAATTAGAATGTCATCTAGATACACAATAACAAAATCATCAAGAAAAGGTCTGAGTATATCGTTCATTAATCTCATGAAAGTAGCAGGAGCATTAGTTAAGCCAAAAGGCATAACCAGCCATTCATACAATCCCTGCTTTGTTTTGAAAGCAGTCTTCCATGCATCTTGCTCTGCAACTCTGACCTGATGGTATCCACTGTGTCAATCCAGCTTGGTGAAATAAACAGCTTCCTTCAATTGATCTAAAAGATCATCTATGCGAGGAACGGGATAACGATTTTTGATTGTTATCGTATTCAGTGCTCGGTAATCAATGCACATTCTCCACGAGTCATCTTTCTTTCTCACCAAAACGATTGGTGACCCACATGGTGATGTGCTAGGCCTGATGAAGCCCTTCTCGAGCAACCCCTGCACCTGCTTCTTGATTTCAGCATTCTCTAAAGCAAACAACCTATACATCACAATGTTAGGCAATGGAACATCTTACTGCAGAATAATATCATGTACTATTCCCTTTTTGGGTGGCAGACCTTTAGGTTCTTGAAACAAGACATCATACTCTGAAACAACCTTTTCTATATCAGCTTGTTGTTCAACATTATAGCCCTCAAATACATTGGTTTTATCAGGTTTCTTTTCCTTTACAACCATCAATAAGAATTGTTTACATGAATTTATCATTCTTTTCATCTGTCCTGAGTTTATGAGAGTATAATTATTCTTGAGCTTATGAGCTCTTACAAAGTATTCAATTCCATCTTTAACAAGTAGATACTTGTTCTCAGCTCTATAGAAAATAACTTTTCTATCATACAAGTAAGGACTTCCTAAAACAATTCCACATATATCCAAAGGAATTATGTCTAACTCAACCACATCTACAAATGTTGACCTAAAAGAAAACTTGAGTTTGCACTGTCTAGTCACTTGTAGTTGTGTTTTATCATTCAACCATCCTAATGGGTATGGTTTCTTGTGAGGTGTAGTTGCTAATCCCAATTGCTTCACAATTGCTTCAGAAATCAAATTTACTTGTGAGCCACTATCAAACAAAGTATCAATCTTTTGATTTTTGGAAATAACTCGAATATGAAAAAGCTCATGTCTTTTTCTCTCATTTTCTTCATCAATAACAGATTGAGTAGAATTACTAGTAGATGCTTCAGAATTCTTACCTTTTATACCTGTGGCTGCTATAGTTGTTTCATCTCCTGAGTCTGACCCCAAATCTTTCTGAATAGTTGTAGCTGTCTTCTTCTTCTTGCCCTCGGACTTCTTAGGTCTCAGCTCTGGATGCAGAATCCAACAATGCTCATCATCATGCCCCTCCTTTTTACAATGAGTGCATGAAGCTTTGGCTTTCTGTGCAGTGTTAGCCTTCCTTGCTTTCCACTTCTGTTTTATTTTCTCCTTGCTCTTGCTTACAGTGGGTTGGGATGGTCCCCCAACTTCTGGATTTCCATTCTTTCCTCTAGCTTCTAGATGAGTAGCTTGTACAGATACCTCATCTATACTAGTGGGATTAAACATGAGGATGGTATGCCTCATGTAGCTATGTAGACCACAAATTTACTTCAAAAGAGTCTCTGGTGAGTCTAATGAGATACCCAACATCAATGCTCTCTTTCTGAATTCTTGAGTATACACTTGCACACTTTGCCCCTTCAACTGTCAAAGAGTTTGGCAACTCATCATGGCTTGTTGCATGTAGGCCACTGGATAGAACTGCTTTTTGATTGCAGAAACAAAGTCACTCCAGATAGAGATGGTCTTACCATGTCTTCTCATATCATCTTGGGTTCTACCTTCCACCAAACCATGCCAGTGCCTCCTAGGCGTAGGCTTGCCAGCTGAATCTTACTCTTGTCTGAGTTTATGTTTTGTACCCTGCAATACACATCAATTTGTCTAATCCAATTATCCAACTTTTCAGCATTTATCTCTGCATCATATATAGGCAAATCAAATTTAACATCTAGCTTAATCAAAAATGCTTTCTTATTATGCACCGGGCTATTAGGAGGTGTGACAAATCTTTCATCTTTCCCCTTTCCTTTGGAGTGGTCATGGCAGTGAGACTCATCTTCTTCTTTATCTTGTTTGGAACCTGATGAATCTTCAACCTTTTGCTTTCTAAAGTCTCTGTACATTTCTTCTACCATAGACTTTATAGCTAGGAAACTCTCTATGAATTGAGGGTCTGGCCCAATAGAACCTTCCTCTGACATTGTCTTCCGAGAATAGACTCTCCCAATTTCAGGATTAGTTTCCACCAAAACTCCTTCTCCTAATTTGAGCTTTGATCTTGTGAGCATTCACAGCTAAGCCAACACAAGCTTGTCTAACCTTACAGCCTAATGCTCTTATACCACTTGATCTTATATTCACCCTATGAGTGGCATCATTTAAAGATTTATTAAACTAAGGTATTACAGACTCATGTGTTGGTGTGTGTATTCTGTGTTATTGAAGCAATGGATCAATCAGATTGCCAATACACAGACAATAAAATTGAAAGACAGCAGATAAATACAGTAAGAAAACATAAAGACACAAGCAATTTTAATAACGAGTTCACCCTATTCTCCAAGGCTACATCTCCAGTCCAGCTTTCAGTGGTGGCCTTGTTTTATTGTGACTTTAAGAAGAGAAATTACAATACAGGGACTCAATGTGAGTTCTCCTGAAGCAGGTTTTGCTTGGCAGGGTGGTTCTTGGATTCCCCAAGCCACTTGAGTACACAGACTTCTTCTTCCTACCAGCTCTGTGACTTTATGGTCTACAGGGGAGAGCCCAATGAGGTGCTCAGCCCGGATAGATCCTCTCTGGGATGGCTCGGATCTCTCAAGCCTCTGGTGCTCAATGCTGCCTCTAGTCAACTTGGCCCTTTGTCCTCTTCTGCTTTGCTTTACTGTTCTCTGTGTTCAGTCCTCCTCTCTGGGTTCACTATTCCACTTCTTCATCTCTCGACTCTTGTTGTCTTACTTCCTCTTCACTGATTCGACTGTCTATGTTCATGGCTTTAGCCATTCGATCCCTATGCCTATTTGGTTCCTCTTCCACCTTTGCCTCTTCACCTTCTGCAGCTACGCTTGGAGTTCCTGGTTCGGCGTCATCATGAACGCTCAGGGAGTGGCCACTTGTCCTCTTCTAAACGGCGCCAGCCTACTTCGTCGATTCGTTTCTTCAGTTACGTTGTGGATGCGTTCTTCCTCCACCGTGGCGGTCAAACGGATTCCAAATCCCTTCTAAAATGCGGCTTAATTCTCTGTCGGTTCCGCTTCCTCCATCAGGCGTGATCTCAGCCGTCCGATCTGAGCCCTCCAGATCCGACACCATACGCATGTTTCACACGGTTGACTTGCTCGACCGATAGTGCGCGATTAACGGCGGTTTTCTCTCACCTCCACCTGCCACACGTCGATCGATGTATGGAATCATTCCACTCTCGTCCAAAACCTCTTATCGTTTAAGGGCACCCCAATCAAAACCGTTGGTTTTCCAGAGCACAGAATCGCCTTATACATTTAGCACTTTTTCCTTTTCCACTCGCAATCTTCCGGTTACCAACGCGACCGAGTGCTTGAGCTTCCTCCATTTCGGCCCTGTTTGCCCTAGGCACTAATCGCGCATCAAAATCCACCTGTTTCCCGATCCGGGGCTCCTAGGGGCTACTTTGACCTCCCGCGCAGTCTCCATGGGCCTCGGTCACCACGCTTTGACCAAGGTCCTCATTGTTCCACATTGGTTGCCATTGCCATTAGTTCAGGGTGTTTTTTATCGTTGTTTTGGATTCTTTAGAGATTTTTTCAACCTGATACAGTCATGGTTCTTTGACAGTCTTCTATGGATCCGATTCGGATCAGTGGGGGTAGGAAAGTACGACTCAAGTCCCGCACTCGTGAAGTCTCACACTTGTGAAGTCCTGCAAACCGTCGTTTGTGATAAAGTTTTGGACCCGGTTGAGTTATCAAAAGAAGCTTATTCGAATACCGCATCACAAGTTATGAAAGGCTTGTCACATTGAATCCCCCGACTGCGATATAAGGTGCGGACCCGATCGCTCCATTATAAACCTCCCTATTGTAATATTGCATTTGCGTGTATCGGAACCTTCACATCGCAATTCATAAATGGATGTCACATTAAAACCCCAATTGCAATATAAGTATGCGGACCCGCTGCACCATTATAATACGTCCTAAAGAAATATCGCATCCGTCGCATATCGCAAGTCTTGAAGAGATGTAACAATGGAAAATCGCTGATTGCGATAAGGTTGTGGACCCGACGGGTTTATTAAAAACTGCTTAAGATCGCATCGCATCCGCTCCGTCGGTAGTAGTGGAATCACTGTGTTATGTGCAAACCTCTGAAAAACTATGATTGCGATTAAGGTGATGATGTGGCTGGTGGGACCACCCATTATATGTTTTTTAACTATGTAGAAATATGAAGATCGATGATGTTGATATTGGAGGACAGAGTATGTTATGGGCATGACTTGTAAAAGACCTCCGGAAGCTGCGATTGCAATTAAAGGAATGATGTGGCACATGGGATCTCCAATATGGGTATAACCTCTCTCGTGATGTGATTTCCGTGAACAATTAATGTTTATTGTATGAATATTAAAAAGGGCCACTCTGATATAGTTTTAATATGCAACACTTTTGTAATTCGGCCTCTCTTTCGAATGAATGTGTCCTTTGAGTATTGGTGAACTCGAAGAGACAGAGGAAGCCGAAGAGCGAGCGCAGAGGAAGTCGAAGATCAAGTGAGTGAAAAGGAAGCCAAAGGTCAGGGGTATCAAACATATATAACAGAGAACAAGGAAAGTTTACAGGTTGGCGAACTGTAAGAAACAGAGGACGCCAAAGGTCTGGCAGACGTGGAAGAAGCAGGAGGACAGAAGTAAGTCGTAGGTCCAACACGGTTGGGAGCAGAGAATTACTACCAAACAGATCCAGACAATTTACAGCACAGGGTTGGAGCCCTTGGGGTTGATGCCTCAGAAGTGGAAGGATTCGTGTCCTAGGAGTTGGTGCTCCTAAATCCAAGGTTGGTGCTTGACAAGATAGGGTTGGTGCTCTAGAGGTTGGAGCCTCACAAAAATTCCAAGTTTGTGCTTGGCAATTGGTTGAAGCCCTATATACATTGTACTTTATTTATTGCAAAGATTATATTAATAAAATCATTTATTCCTGTTATTTATTTATGTGTTCTAAATATAAATGATTTAACTGGAAAAATAACAATTGAAAAGAAATATTGATTCACCCCCCCTCTCAGTATTTCCAATAATTGGTATCAAAGCCGGCTTTTTCATATCAGCCTAACAGCTTGAAGAAGGATTCTTAGTCATGATGATAAATCAAGAAGTGTCAAGAAGACCTCCTCTATTCAATGGCACAAATTTTGATTTTTGGAAAAAGAGAATGTCCTACTACTTATGTCTCTTGGAACTCAAGTTTGGCATTCAGTTTTAAATGAGTACACAACTCCTTCCACTCTTCCAACAGATCAAGACGAAAGGAAAGCTTACATTGCAAATGCAAAAGCCTTAAACTCCATCACTAGTGGAATCACTAATTCTGAATTTATAAAAGTCATGAATTGTAACTCGGCCAAAGAAGTATGGGATAAGCTAATTAGCTTATATCATGGGGACTCCAAAGTTAAGAAGGCAAAGCTTCAAACTCATAGAAGGCAATTTGAAAGTCCGAAAATGGATGATGAAGAAGATATTGCATCATACTTTCTCCGAGTAGCTGAAGTGGTCAACTCTCGTAAAGGATTGGAAGAAAAAAGGTCTTAAGATCTCTACCAGACAGATTTGACTCCAAAGTAAGTGCTATAGAAGAAATGAAGGATCTAGATACTCTCAAGATGGATGAACTTCATGGAATCCTCATTGCCTATGAGATGAGAAAAGGATGCCCAAGTTCCAAAGATGTAGCATTCAAGGCCTCAAAATCAAAAAGGGGAAAGAATAGAATACCAGTGGTGGTGACTCCGATGTTGAATCTGAATTGGCGCAATTTGTACGAAGACTAAAGAAAGGATCTAAGCTAAAAGGTAAGTACCCTCTTATTTGTTTCAGATGTGGAAAAATAGGTCATTATGCTGCAAAATGTCCTCATAAGCATGATAGTGATGGTGAGGAAAATTCTAAAAGGATGGTATACAAAAAGAAAGGGTTCAATAAGAAGAATTTATTCTCTAAGCAAGATGAGTCTGATGAAGATGAATTTGTAGTCATCAAAAAGAAATCAACTAATCAGTTCCCTCACCGCAAAGGAGGTAATGAAGAATCAGATGAAGAAAATGACCATGCTGGAAGCCAAGAAGTATTATTCATGGCATTCACAAATGATGATGATTCAGGACTAGAAAGAAATGTAGATGAATTATTAATGAGTGTCATTGAAGAAAATGAGAAATTACGAAATAAAATCATCTCTCTCAAGGCAGAAAACAAGGAAACAAAAAGAAGGGAAGACCTCTTGAAAAATAAGCTAAAAGAAAAGAAGAAGTTTGTGAAGAACGTGAAGCCGAAATAGTATCTCTGAGGAAGGAATTGGAGCAAGTCAAAAAGGGTTGGGAAAGCTCTCAAATACTTGACACTATCCTAAATAATCAAAAACCTCAACATGAAAAATCTAGAATAGGTTTTAAAGGAGAATCATCAAGTATTAAAAATAATGCAAAAAGCTATGCCGACGTACTTTCCAGCAACCCAAAAGAAGAAAGATTATTTCATCAAAGGCCCATCTCAGATCCAAAGAATGAAGAGAGAGTAACTCCAAGGAAGAATGTTGATTCGAATCATGGCTATTACAACAGGTACAAAACATTATTTCATCAAAGGCCCATCTCAAATCCAAAGAATGAAGAGGGAGTAACTCCAAGGAAGAATGTTGATTCAAATCATGGCTATTACAACAGGTACAAAACTATCTTTTTTGGGCATTGTTTTTTTTATTGTAAAAATTTTGGTCATCAAGCTAGACATTGCATGGCCCGTAAGAATGAAACACCAAAATTGAAGGATCAAACAAACAAACCATATGGTCCCAAAGGGCAAGGACAAATCAAGACCTACAACTCTTTTGATCCCTTGGCCAAATTTGATCTGATTTGCTCATTATGTAATGATAATGGACACAATGAACAAAATTTCCCCCTCAAAAGAAGAAAAGCAAAAAATGAGAATCCCAACACGGATAAATGTGGCCTAGCTCTATGTGCTCACAATGATGAAAATCATTGGTTTGTGGATAGTGGGTGCTCCAGACACATGACAGGGGACAAAAGGAAGTTTGTCTCATTGAACAAAAAGGAAGGAAATGTATCCTTTGGAAGTGGATCTACCAAAATTGCTGGAAAAGGAACTATTACCCTTATTAATGGAAAAGGAAAATCTCAAAATGCTTTGCTAGTAGACGAGCTCAAACACAATCTCCTGAGTGTTAGCCAAATC
This sequence comes from Pinus tabuliformis, assembly GCA_031772625.1. NCBI lineage: Eukaryota > Viridiplantae > Streptophyta > Pinopsida > Pinales > Pinaceae > Pinus > Pinus tabuliformis. Next base: position 555,168,545 of record CM062820.1, on the reverse strand, counting down.
TTTGATCAAGGACATAATGTTGTCTTTAGCACTAAAGACTGTGAAATAAGGAACTCTTCTTCAGGGGAACTTGTGGCGAAAGGGGTTAGAACACCAGAAAACATCTACATTCTGAACAAAATTCAAGAAGATAAATGTTACTTAAGTCAAACAGATGAAAGTTGGTTGTGGCACAAGTGACTTGGACATGCAAGCTTCGATAACTTGATCAATATCAGCAAGATTAATGCAGTATGAGACATCCCAAAGTTATTCAAGCCTAATCAAGGAGTATGTGGTCCATGTCAACATGGAAAGCAAACTAGAACCAGCCACAAGACCAAGGAGTTTTCTACATCAAAGCCTTTGGAGATCATCCATGTTGATTTATGTGGACCAACTAGAACTCCAGCACTCCAAGGAGAAAGGTACTTTGCTTTATTTGTTGATGACTATACTAGAATGATGTGGGTATATTTCATAAAATATAAATCTGAAGCATTTGAGTGTTTTAATAATCTTAAAGCTCTTGTAGAAAATGAAAAGGACTCTAAGATTAAGTGTCTCAGAACAGATAGAGGGGGAGAATTCACATCAAAAGAATTTGATGAATTCTGTAAAGTACATGGAATCAAAAGAGAATTCTCTGCTGCCAGAACACGCAAGACAAATGGGGTAGTTGAAAGAAGAAACCGAATAGTTCAAGAAATGGAAAGAACAATGTTAATAGCAACTGACTTGCAGCCAAAATTCTGGAGAGAAGCAGTCGGGACAGCTGTCTATACCTTGAATCGAACTCAATTAAGACCAAATAATGAGAAGACTCCTTATGAATTATGGAAAGGAAGACCTGCTTCAGTAAAATACTTCAAGATTTTTGGAAGCAAGTGCTTCATAAAAATCAATGATGGCTCACCAGGAAAATTTGATTCTCGGGTTGACGAAGGGATCTTCCTTGGATATTCTACAAGAAGCAAAGCCTACAAGTGCTACAATAATCGACTACGGAAAATAGTGGAAAGCATTGATGTGAAGATTGATGAAGACCTTCCAGAAAAAGAAATTGAAGAACATGAAGTTGACCCTCTCATTGAAGAAGAACCTGAAAAAGAAGAAAAAGATCAAGAAAAACCCAAGGAAAAAGAATCATCTCAAACCCCTTCAAAGATGAAGTTTCTCCAAAAACATCACCCAGAAGAGCAGATTATTGGCAATATAGATGAAGGGATGCAAACCCGAAGAAGGATGACAAGTACACCAAAGAAAAATGATGTTGCTCTCCTATCCATGATAGAACCAGAAACATTTACTCAAGCTAGTAAGGATCCTCATTGGGTAAAAGCCATGGAAGAAGAAATGTCTCAAATCGAGAAGAATGAGACATGGGAGCTGGTACCTCGTCCAAAGGATAAAAAATTAATTGGAACCAAGTGGGTGTTCAAAACAAAATGAATGAAGATGGACAAATCATCAAAAATAAGGTAAGGCTTGTTTGTAAATGCTATTCACAAATTGAAGGAATTGACTTTGAAGAAACCTTTGCACCAGTAGCTCGTGTGGAAGCTATCAAGAGTTTCTTGGCATTCTCTTGCTCAAAAGGATTTAAAATCTATCAAATGGACGTAAAATCAGCATTTCTGAATGGGGAACTCAATGAAGAAATCTACATGGAGCAACCAAAAGGGTTTAATCTAGCAGAAGGAAAATACTTTGTTTGTAAGTTGAAAAAGGCATTATATGGGTTGAAACAAGCTCCTGGAGCTTGGTACGCAAGATTGGATCACTATCTACAACAACAAGGCTTCAAGAAGGGGGTGGCAGGAAGTAATCTCTACATAAAGACGGATGACGATAAATTACTAGTCACACTTGTCTATGTTGATGATCTGATTTTTGCTAGTAATAATGATGAGATGAGCCATGAGTTTGCTCAAAATATGTCAAAGGAGTTCGAGATGTCAATGATAGGGGAGTTATATTACTTCCTAGGACTACAAGTATCTCAAACCACAGCAGCCATGTTCATATCTCAAGCCAAATATCTTAAAGACATGCTTAAAAGATATGGAATGGAAAATTGTGCACCCATGAGCACGCCTATGACCACAGATTGCAAATTAAGCAAAGATGATGACTCCCCTCTGGTAGATGCAACTCATTACAGGTCAAAAATTGGAGCCCTTCTATACTTAACAGCGATGAGACCCGACATTATGCAAGCAGTAGGAATGGTGGGAAGGTTTCAATCAACCAATAAACAATCCCATTTGTTGGCTGTAAAAAGAATTCTCAGATACTTGAAAGGAACTCCTGATTTCGGTCTACGGTACCCTAAGAGCTCAACTCTTACTGTGACTGCATACACCGATGTTGATTGGGCCAGAAGTGTAGATGATCGAAAAAGTACTAGTGGAAATTCATTCTTCCTGGGAGGCTATCTAGTATTCAGGCTCAGCAAAAAACAGACATCCATATCATTATCTACGGCTGAAGCCGAGTATATAGTTGTCACAAATTGTTGTACTCAAATATTATGGATGAAGGAAGCTCTAAAATATGTCAACATAGGTACAAATCAACCAATCACCATCTATTGTGATAACACAAGTGCTATCAGCCTCAACAAAAATCCAGTGATGCACTCAAAGACCAAACATATACCAATCAAGTATCATTTCCTTCGTGAACAAGTAGCTGAACAAAACATCATCTTGGAATATATCAATACTAAGGAGTAGATAGCTGATATTTTCACAAAACCTCTTCCTCGAGAAGCATTTGAACATCTTCGTCAAAATATGGGGGTTATTTCTTTAGCATCACTTTAAGTTGATTCATAAATATGTTGCATGACAGAGGGAGCAGTTCGACAGGGGGAGTCCTTGTGCACTCCTTTGCCACTGATGTCAAAGGGGGAGAGAAGAATATTTCCATCAATGACAAAGGGGGAGATTGTTGATCTAGATTGTCATTGATGTCAATATGGAAATATTCTAGATACTAAATGATGATATGAAGCCAAGGAGAAGCAGAGCAGATCCGTGAAGAAACAGGAGCGAGAAGCCATCATGAAGCCAAAGTGTAAGAGCAGAAGAGTGAGGAGAAGCCACAGGAAAGCCAAGCCATGAGTAAGAGTCTGTTACAAATTGTTCTTATTAAAATATCGCATATGCTCAAGAGTAAGAGCCATATCAAAGATATTGCATGAAATATCGGAGGAGCCAACATATCGGAGGAGTTAACATCGGAGGAGCCATATCGAGAGTATCGCATGTAATATATGCCCAAGAAGAACCGATAGGAAGAATTCATCAGAAGGAGAAAAGAGGAACATGCAGCGAGGAAAGAGCCAACAGGAGCAACAACTATCGGAAGAGCAGGGTAGGAAAGTACGACTCAAGTCCCGCACTCGTGAAGTCCCGCAAACCATCGTTTGTGATAAAGTTGTGGACCTGGTTGAGTTATCAAAAGAAGCTTATTGGAATACCGCATCGCAAGTTATGAAAGGCTTGTCACATTGAATCCCTCGACTGCGATATAAGGTGCGGACCCGATCGCTCCATTATAAACCGCCCTATTGTAATATCGCATCCGCGTGTATCGAAACCTTCACATCGCAATTCATAAATGGATGTCACATTAAAACCCCAATTGCGCTATAAGTATGCGGACTCGCTGCTCCATTATAATACGTCCTAAATATTGCATATGTCGCATATCACAAGTCTTGAAGAGATGTAACAATGGAAAACCGTCGATTGCGATAAGGCTGTGGACCCAACGGGTTTATTAAAAACTGCTTAAGATCACATCACATCCACTCCGTCAACAGTAGTGGAATCACTGTGTTATGTGCAAACCTCTGAAAAACTGCGATTGCGATTAAGGTGATGATGTGGCTAGTGGGACCACCCATTATATGTTTTTTAACTATGTAGAAATATGAAGATCAATGATGTTGATATCGGAGGACAGAGTATGTTATGGGCACGACTTGTAAAAGACCTTCGGAAGCTGCGATTGTGATTAAAGGAATGACGTGGCACGTGGGATCTCCAATATGGGTATAACCTCTCTCGTGATGTGATTTCCGTGAACAATTAATGTTTATTGTATGAATATTAAAAAGGGCCACTCTGATATAGTTTTAATATGCAACACTTTTGTAATTCAGCCTCTCTTTCGAATGAACGTGTCCTTTGAGTATTGGTGAACTCGAAGAGACAGAGGAAGTCGAAGAGCGAGCGCAAAGGAAGCTGAAGATCAAGCGAGCGAAAAGGAAGCCAAAGGTCAAGGGTATCAGACATATATAACAGAGAACAAGGAAAGTTTACAGGTTGGCGAACTGTAAGAAACAGAGGACGCCGAAGGTCTGGTAGACGTGGAAGAAGCAGGAGGACAGAAGTAAGTCGTAGGTCCAGCAGGGTTGGGAGCAGAGAATTACTACCAAACAGATCCAAACAATTTACAGCAGAGGGTTGGAGCCCTTGGGGTTGGTGCCTCAGAACTAGAAGGATTGGTGTCCTGGGAGTTGGTGCTCCTAAATCCAAGGTTGGTGCCTTGACAAGACAGGGTTGGTGCTCTGGAGGTTGGAGCCTCACAAAAAGTCCAAGTTGGTGCTTGGCAACTGGTTGAAGCCCTATATACATTGTACTTGATTTATTGCAAAGATTATATTAATAAAAGCATTTATTCTTGTTATTTATTTATGTGTTCTAAATATAAATGATTTAACTGGAAAAATAACAATTGAAAAGAAATACTGATTCATTCCCCCCCCCCAGTATTTCCAACATACCCCTATGGTCCTAACCTAAATTATAAATTATTTTGTGACCCCTATGGGGAATTTAGTTGGTTCAAGTTAAGGTTTTTTAAGAGAGTTTTACTTTGCTTAAGATGTGCCAAATGAAAATTCGAATAAACTAAACACAAAGATTGCAAAAAACATACCCTTTACATAAAGTTTAAGTGAATTTAGTGTGTAATGTGGTTGTTTGTGCAAGGTGAATGGTGAATATACAAAGTGTTTGAATTGCAACAATGTGGATATGTGATGATCTATTACAAATCCCCCTAATTACACTATGTTATGTTGTTCCTTACAAAAAGAAAAAGTTGTCCTGATAATGGGCCACTTACTTTTCCTAATTATGTTATGTGAGCATATAGGGAGATTGAAAATTTGGTTATTTGAGAAATTTTTCGAATCCCCCCACAAGTTTGCCAAAATGGTGCAATGGAGGGATAAGCTACTCTCTTTCTTACTAACACCAACTCCTAGTCCCAAAATGAAATTGTGTGCAAAACAAGATGTACAGATAAGGGGCCACTTACTTCCTTCCTAGTTAAGCTATATGTGAATTTCCAATTAAAAAGGGAGATGGCAGGTAGTCTTTTAGAACCTTTTTGGATCCCCCCACAAGTTCGCCACAAGGCTGCAAGGGAGGGATAGCCTACTCCAATTCATAATGACTCTACACCTAGTCCCAACATACAAATTTTTTAAGTAAAAGATAAGAAAAATTACCCTACTATGATGGTTAGCAAAGTAAAATTAAAGCCTATATAAATTGTTAAAAAATTGCAAGAGTGTATGCAGGTCACTAAAGGTTACCAAACACTTAGGAAAGAAAATTACAATGAGAAAAATGGTTCTTTGTGTATCTTACGGGTTATGTTTTGTACAATCGTGAGACTTGTGTGGTTGTTTGTGCAAGATTCGCAAGGGCGGCTCGAAAATTTAAAAATAAAGGCCTACAAGTCGCGGGCAGGTCCAAAGGAGACCTTCAAAGCTGCGTAAAAATTATGTGACTAAAACCAAATGGAAAAATAGTGAGTAAAGGCCTACAATAAACCAATTAGATCAAAAAAATCCAAACAAGTGGAGTTGCCAATTTGTGTGTTAAATTTGGTAGCACAAGGGACCCAAATTCTCTTATCTTGCAACTAGTTCAATCCTACAAGAAGATACACAAACAATAAATGATATTAGTGATCAAATATTGTCAGGCCAGGTAGTAACTCCACCAAATTAATTCATATTATTCCTTCAGGTTGGTCTTTATTATATACATGAGGGAGACTGTTTACTTCATCTCCCGATGACTGTTCATATTTCTTATTATTTATTTACATCAATTATATTTATTCACCCAATCCCAATGATTAGGTGTCAACAAATATGGACCAAACAAAGCATTGAATTATATGTGAACAAGGCATAAAATAGAACTAAACTAAACAACTTGAAATAAGCAAATGAAACAAAACAAATCAACAAAGTAATGAGAAAAGGACACACTTGGTTGATTGTTAGTAGTGGAAAAGTTACAAATGGACTTTAAAGACACTCAAAGAGATTTTTTTTAGCAATGGTGGTTAATAGCTCTCAACAAGGACTTCCCTCCTCAATCCCTTTTGCAAGCTCTTGCTCTCTCAAAGAAGCAAAAAAAAAAACTCTCTCAATGGTGTAATCCTCTAACATATGGAATGCTAGATTGCTTGGAGCAATTTTGACAACATAACGATGCACAAGTTCTTCTCGATTTTCGTTCTCCATCCTCTTGCATTTATAGAAATTTTGAACACTCTCTCACTCCTTCGGTTTTTCAATGAGGTTGTTTGGCTCATAAATGAAATGGAAGCTACCATCTTCCTTCAATTAAGGCTTCTTGGTCCTCAAGGCTCGAATGGTCAATCTTGCCATGTTAGGAAATTTAGTCTACTTCAAGCAATGTGCCTCCCAAGGTGTTGACTTGGATTTATGTGACCCTCGTAGCTATCGAAGAAAAAATTGTGAGGGTGTGTAAAAATTGTTTTTGGAGCACTCGTGAGGGTTGAATTTTTAAATCAACTTTAGGAAAATCTTTTAATTTTGTCTTTCATAATGTTTTTGGCTGGAAATGTGTCTTTTGTACATGTTGCTTATTGACTTTGATTGCCTTCTATTGTGTACAAATGAGTGTACCATTTTTTCATAATAACATATATAATGGAGAAGTTACTAATTAATCTATTCAAATTTTGATAACCAAACTCGGAAGAACAAAAAAAATCTAAAAAATAAAGCTGGTCGCATAGTTTCTTATATTTAATGCATAACTGTGATTTAAAATATCAATAAAAATATCATTAACACTAATATTAAGATTAAAAGCCTATATAAGCCACCCAAAAACTTAAAAAAAACAAACAAAGCTCAAATTTAAATAATAAAAAATTAACATATTCTGTATCAAAACTCTTTGGAATCAAACAATTTAATATAAGAAACACTAACGTCCAAAAGATAAAAATACATCACTTTCATTAAGCTTCAATGCCAAGACAGCAAAATTTTGTCATTAATCCCCTTTAAAACTTGTAAAAAGCTAAAATGGAGTGCTCTAATAATTAATTGAAACAAATAGGATAATCCAGATACTTTGGTATACGTGTGTATATGCACATGGAGTTTTTTTTTTTTTTTTTCAGAGAAAAAAAGCAACATATGATTATATTAAGATAATATAATGATCATTATACATAGAGGTTACAAAAACCTCAGTCAAGATAATAAGTTCAGATAGATAGGGAAAAACACATAGTTCCTCGTAATCGGAACAAACATATGACTGTTCTATACATTGGACCAAGCAGGGCCGCAAAAACCTGTAGTGGATCTTCATAAACCAGATAAGTCTTTATCAGTGACAAAACTGCCAGATATACATAGTTCCTCGTAAAAACAGAATCGGAAGAAACATATGATTGTTCTATACATATGTCAGTTGGTTGGACCAAGCAGGGCCGCAAAAACCTGTAGTGGATCTTCATAAACCAGATAAGTCTCTATCAGTGACAAAACTGCCAGATATGAATGTGTTCTGAAGTGACTGTAGATGTTCTATAACATATGGCTGTGTGAATCAGAAGAGATGAACCATGCTGAGCCGCGAAACCTGAATTGGATCTTCATAATCAGATTAGTGTTATCAGTGACAAAGATTGCAGATAAGAATCGAGCTAGTCGAAAGGAGGCATGGACCCCGCAATGGTGATCAAAATGGAATCCAGGGGCTGGTGGATATTCTGAAAGATACGCCCGTTCCTCCATTTCCAGATGTACCAGCAAGTGAGGATGAAAAGAGCGCGCCAGGAGGGGCGCTGGGCACTCCACCAGAGAAAACCATCCTGTACAGAAGGAAAAGACCGGTGAGAAAAACCATAAGTCAGAGAAAGCTCGTACCAGATTGTAGAGGAAGCCGCACACTCGAAGAACATATGTGTGTTTGATTCATCTTCAGCTAAACATAGTTGACACCTGCCAGGGCCCTGCCATCCTTTTTTTTGGAGAACCTCCCAGGTGAGGTTCTTGTTAGAGAATAAAAGCCATGAGAAGAGGATGGATTTAAGAGGGCAGGGAGATTTCCAGAGTTTGGTAGGAAAGATAGGGGAGGGAAGCGGAAGGTCGGATGAGAGGAGAGAGTAGAGGTTTCTGACGGTAACAGGGAGGGAGGGCTTCTCAAATGACCAAAGAAGTTCGTCCTTTGTGCCTTGGACGAAAGCTGTGTTTGTGAAGCCATTTGTAGCAGATAGCCAAAGGGGACAGAGGGGAGGAGGCAAGTCTAATTGCAGTTCGTTCTTCCAGATTGGCTGTTGAGAGGACCATGAATCTATAAGTTTATTCCAGGTGAAAAGGCCCTTTGAGTGGAAGAAGGTAAGTAAAGCTGGGGGAATCAAGGATTCTAGCTTGTGCTGTGTGGGGTCGATGCCAATGAGGACACCCTCACCAGAGTAGATAGACCATCGTAAATGCTCCATGAAAAAAGACTGTAACTTCCTGAAATTTAGCCAAATAGTAGAGCCTGTTCTGATGCCTAAAGAAGACCTCCTGTACCAGTATGATAATTGCCGACCTTTGAGATATTTCTGTTTGATGAAGGTGCTCCATGGATTGGTGCCAAAGATGCCTCTGTGGAGAGATTTGCAAAGGAGCGCTTTACCGAAAAACTTCACGTGCAGAAGGCCCCAACCGCCAGTCTTCCTCGGTCTAGTGATGGAGTCCAACTTCACAAGGTGGATCTTTGATTGGTATGAGCGACCGCCCCACATAAAGTTTGCAGCTAAGGACTTCATTTTTTTGGAGACGGTTGCCGGCAGGAGAAAGAGGTGACTCCAATAAACGACGAGCTGGGAAAGCACAGCCTGTACCAATATAAATCTACCTGCCAGAGAAAGAAAACGCATTTCCCAGCATGAAATTTTGTTGTAGAAGCGGTCGATGAGCCAGTTCCAGTCCCGGATGCGGTAACCTTTTGCTTTTAAGCGAAACCCCAAATAAGTGAAGCCATCCTTTAACAGTGCGAGATTTATCCCAAAGCGATCAGCTATCCATTGTGCTATTGCAGGGTTAGTTTCATTATGAAATAGCACAGATTTCGTTTTATTAATGGTCAAGCCCGTGGCCGATTGAAATTTCTGAAAAATCACATATAAACAGGCCCATGTAGATTTGCACAGCATAGCGAAGATTAAAATGTCATCTACGAAAAGATTATGAGATAAAGTAATATCTTTGCACAACTTAATCGGACGGCACCTTCCCTCAGAGACGGCAAGATTAATCTGGGCACTAAGGGAATTCATTACCAGAATGAAAAGAAGAGGGGAAAGGGGGCATCCCTGGCGGAGTCCCCTCTCCGCTTTGAAGAAGGTTGATGGGGCGCCATTTATGATGACAGAGAAGTTAACACTTTCAACGCACGCCATAATCCAACTTATACCTTGAGTCTTCAGACCTATTCTTGCCAGGAGAATTCTGAGGAAACCCCAATCCACACAGTCAAAAGCCTTTTTAAGATCAATCTTGAGAGCGGCAGCATCAAAATTTTTGGAACAAATGGAGAAAAGACATTCCTGAGCCATAGCAACAGCATCCAGGATTAGTCTATCCTTTAGGAAGGCATGTTGTTCCTTAGTAATGTAGGAATTTAGTACTTTCTTCAATCGTTCAGCGATTATCTTGGAGATAATCTTGTAGAGAGTATTGCATAAGGCAATCGGCCTGTAATCCCCAAAAGAGGTTGAGTTGGCTTTTTTGGGGATAAGGGCGATAAAGGTGGCAGATAAGGCGCCGTTTATGTTGCCCGAGATGCGGGAGGCATCTACCATGCCCAGCAAGCCATCTCTGAAGAGATCATAGAAATGAGTAAAGAAGTCTATAGGCCAACCATCAGGCCCTGGGCTTTTGTCTTTCTTAAAGCTCTTGATGGTGTCAGAGAGCTCCTCTTCCGTAATGGGCCTGAAAAACTCCTCATTTTTGTTTTCATCAAACATGACCGGTAAATGGTTTACAGCCCACATCATGTCAGAAACATCACTTCTCTGTCTTTTGTATTGTTCTTTGAAGAACCTTGTGGCTTCAGCAGATATTTCCTGTTGGGAGAAAAGAAAACCTCCATTGCCATCCTCAATCTTCCAGATTGAGTTCTTTGCTCTGCGAGCGTTTGCAAAGTTGTGGAAAAACCTCGTATTTCGGTCACCTTCCTTCAGCCAAGTAGCTCGACTTTTTAACCTCCAAGTTGCTTCCTCCTTTTGCAGCAGTTCTTGTTTTTTTCTTTCCAGGGATCTGATATGAGATTTTTTGTCAAAAGAAAGGCCGCTATATTGGACAGAGGAGGAAAGCATGCATATTTCCTTGTTTATATCAAGAAGTTCCTGTTTATCTTTCTGCCTCTTTTTAATCTGCCAGTCTTTTGTAGCATCTCTCAGGATTTGAATTTTTTCCCGAAAAGTGAGCCAGCGTGCCTCATCGGATTGATGGAAATCCGTCCAGAAATTTTTAATGAACTCATTGAAGGAAACATCCTGCAAATAGATTCTGTTGAACTTAAAAGCATAGCCCATTCTCCGCTCCATATGCTTCCATTCCAAAAATATGGGCTTGTGATCCGATGTAGAATCACTTCCAGTCATTGCTGTCGGCATACCCCACCTTTCGATAATGCTGGAATTTAAGATGAATCTATCGATTCTTTTTGCAATGAAGGCAGAGCCAAACCTACCATTCTCCCAGGTTGGAGCCATTTTTTCTGGGATGATGTCAACCAAGTCCCTTTTGAGTAGTTCCTGTCTCATTGTATCAGCCATTCTGTCCTTTTTCCTACACTGTCCCCAGCATTCATCTGTGTTGAGAGTCAGATTCAGATCGCCTGCAATCAATAGGGATTCAATATCCAGAATTTCAGAATCAAACAAAGCATTCCAAAAAGGAGCTCTGTTGCAGTAGGGCGCATAGATGTTTAAGATATTAAGAGTCTGTGTTCTTCCTCTTATGGAGGCCGAGATGAGAATACCAGCACAGCATTTGAAGGCTTTTGCTTTGACCCTGTGCGGATCCCACAGAGCCACCAGTCCGCCAGATAAACCCTCAGCATCTGTGGCAGCCATGTGCCATGTTGGAAACATTTTCCTGAAAAAAGCCAGGGATACAGAGCTGGAATGCATTGTTTCCTGTATAAAAATAATGTGAGAGTGTGCAGAGACGAGAGTCTCCCTCAGCGCCAGAAATTTGGGGGCGGCACCGAGACCCCTGATGTTTACCTTGACATAAAACACATTAATCAGCATTATTAATGGAAAAATCAAGAAAATTAGAATATGTGGCCACTCTTTGATTACTGATTTAATCTTGTATTTTTAGACATCTCGAAGCTCCGATTAAAATGGAATATACAAAGGGAGTTGTGTTTTTGGTTTTGGAATTTGGCAAAAAAAATTGAAATAAAATTTTGATTTGTGTTATTTAAATTGGGTTTTTAACTGTATATTTAGATTCAGAGCTGAAAAATCCTAAGACATTTTGATTGTGCAGGGATTATCCATCAAACTTGTAATTTCAATAAATTGTCGCCAGATTTTAGAGAAATTTAACTAGAAAAATCCACAAAAAAACTTCCAAAAAATCACACTAAAAACAACTCCTATACAAAATACTTCTTACACCTCGATATACATTTATAAAAACTGCCCTATTGAAAAGACAAAAACAAACGTGAGAAATTCAGTGTAACGGACATTTCTAAAAATGGAATGATGATGCAAGAGACAATTTTTTTTTATTCATGTGTCAACACATATTTATTAGCCGCAATTTTTTAAAATGTTTACGATTAATAAATCAAGAATTATTTTAATGCATAGATCAATAAAACTTTATGTTCATTTCAATGTTCAAATATATAGCTTGACAGTAACATGCAATTTTTCATTTGAGCTGCAATCTTTTTAAATGTTTATGATTTTTTTAAAGGTATTGTTAATAAATTAAAAGATTTTTTTTAATGTATAGATTAATAAAAAAATTATTCATTTCAAATTTCAAATACATAGCTTGAACGTAACATATAATTCTTCATCGGAGGCCATGGGTTTCAATTAATATTTTATCAAGTTTTCAGGATAATTAATAAATTAAAGGATGCTTTTAATGTATGGATTAATAAAAGAAATATTCATTTCAATTTTCAAATATATAGCTGGAGTGTAACATATAATTTTTCATCGGAGGTCATGGGTTCCAATCAATGTTTTACCAAGTTTTCAGGATAGGGGGACGCATAAGGGGATGTATCGGAGCACTTCAAAATTTTAGAGAAATTTAAGGTGGATGAGAGGGGCAGGTGTGTAATTCAATGAAATAGAAATAGTAAAATATTTTATACATTATTTAGTCTGAAGACTAAAATAGTAAATTGAAATTACTTAAACTAAAAAATAATAAGAAATAACAAGTCAAAGATTTGGTGTAAGGTAATCAACATCTAGAGTCAAGACTCAAAATTTAAAACTAAAAATGGACAATGAACCAATGTTATCAAGAACAAGTGATTGAATTAGTTGACTCCAAAACTAGGAATTGGATAAAAAAAATTAGACCAAAAAAATAATTAACCAAAAAGAACATAAATATTCAAATTTTGAAAGACATATATAAAGAAATGTCTTTCGGATTAATCATATCATTATAATTTGGTATACATTTCGACCAACTTCACGTGGGAAAAAATCATACAATCTTCATAAATAAATAGCAAAAATGCATGTGGTTCATCCTCAAGACAAGGTGGGAAAAAATCATGCATCATTGGTCAAAGTTTGTTGTTGAAAACTAGCCGTTGGAGATTAGTTAAACAATATATATATATATAGGAGAGGGGATAGGAATTATCTATAATTTAGTTTTAAATTATTTAATATTCTCAAATAAGTTATAAAATATTTAATATTTTGAATTTTGATATAGCTTATTTTGTAGGATATTAAGAATAAGTTAAAAGAATTAGTTAAACAAAAATTTTAAAAGTTCTAAAAAAGAGGATAGGAATTATAATTCTAAATTTAGTTTTAAATAATTTAATATTCTCAAATAAATTATAAATTATTTAATATTTTGAATTAAGTTATAAATTAGTTTTTGGGATGTTAAGAATAAATTAAAAGTATTAATAAAATTAGTTGTTATATAGTACTAAATAATAAAAAGTTAAGGGGGTTATAAATATTAATAAAAATAGTTGTCTTATAATATCAATTAATAAAGAGGTAACATATTACAACGAATATGGTTAAGAGAAGTTAAAAGGGGGAAGGGAACTATTTAATATAATAAATATAGTTGTAGATTACTTTAAAAAAATTATAAGGGGTTAAGACTAAGATATAAATAGTTTATATTAAAATACTAATAAGGTATGTTAAGAGTATATATTAATGAAGAATTAGGAGATTATTAAAAAGAAAATTGGAGGGAATTTTACTATGAAATCAAGCACTTAGGAGCTTGAAAATTTTATCTTTATTTTTAACTATGTTAAATAAATAATGTGATATAAAACTATAAAGAAAAAGGGGGGGAATGATAAAAAGAATAATAAAAAAAGGGGGGAGAAAGCAGGAGGATCATAAGGAGAGGGTCGGAATCCAGCTCTTACTCAACTTCCAACCATCATCTCTGTTGAGATTTCTAGCATGCCTTTCAATCTCAATAGCCTCCCTAAGTTTCCTATGGTGGAAATGATCAATCCTAGCAAGGACTTTGGATTCCTCAATACAGACATGGTGCTTGGATTTCTCTACATGCTCAGCAAGAGCTGATGAGCGGGAACGATTGTGCCTTATGTCTACAGCGTGCTCATGGATCCTCTAGTTAATTGATCGACCCATTTCTCCAATATATGGAATACCATAGGAACATGGAACCAGGTAAACCCCTTTCATGTCCTTCGGGTCTACAGGGTCTTTAACCGAACCAAGAGAATTTCTAATGGTCCTGAGAGGCTTGAACAAGGAGACATTATTTCTTCTAAGGATATGGGCAATCCTATCTGTGGTCCCTTGAATGAATGGGAGATGAACCTTAGAGATAGGATCAACACGAGCAGTTTTAACTCTTGATCTGTTACAGGCTCTATGAAAGGCTTTGAGGCCCTGAGTTCTATTGTACCCATTATTTTTAAAAACTTCAAGGAGATGAGATTTTTCTTGCTCTAGGTGGTTTTCATCAGAGATTCTCAAAGCACGGGTAGCAAGGGTGTTGAGAACACCAAATTTTTGAGCAAGAAAATGATGAGAATTAGCATGAAGATATTGTTTCGTGTGAGGTTTTTTGCGAAAAAACTTGGTGAGAAATGGAACCATCATCCATTCTAGAGAGGAGAATGTCAAGTAAAGGAAGGCATCTGTCCACCTCAACTTCCATTATGAAGTTTAAACTACAAAAAAATATCTTTTAAAGGTTGAGTTTGCAATTTGGAAATCAGGATGCACTTATGAATGTGATGCATACTTTGTCTCCATTATGTTTAATGTTTATTTAAGATATATAGTACATGTCAATGCATAGATAGTAAGCTCATGATTATTTAGTATTAGAGTCTGCCATTTCTCATATGAATTGAGACAAGTTAACTATTGTATGGCACAAAACTTCGGAAATTATCGCGCTCAAACAAAACCAAATATTATCAACAGATTATGGTATTATGCCTTAACTGCTAGGATGTGATTTGAAACTTTGACTCAAACTAGAAGAATTTAAGAGCATTAGATACTCTAAAGTAGCTTGCGCTAGTTAATAGATTCAAAGTTAATCAGAGTCCAATACTTAAGGGCATAACATTGCCTTATAGTAGCCAAATTAATCTAACGTGAACATCCACAAATATCTAATTTACATTCTTCATACCAACAAAAGAAAAGCAATTACAATTGTTTTCCATAACAATTAAATTTCAGATGAAGTTCAGATGTTATGAATCTAAAAGGCATGTATAATAGGCAAAACCCAGATGTCCAAATTAGAACCGTCAAATTTCAGTCCATAAACTTGTAATATTATAAAAATACGAACTCAGAAAGGCTTCATTTCACAAAGCATCACGAACCGCAATCCGGCAAACAATGGCATCAGCCAAAGATGAGATCCCAAGTTCAAGAGATGATACCTTATAATGCTGCAGAACACATCAAGTGCTGTTAACCAATAATATAAACGACATAAAATATACTCTTTGATCAAATGGGTATAAACCACAAACCTTTTGTATTTGGGCCTTGTCCGCTCTTACTGGCAATTCCGACAAACTTATTTCTGTTCCGTGAATCAGCGTCCTTGTAGCCTCCAACTGTTGGGGGAACAAAATCAACATTAAATGTAAAGAAATAAAGTTGTGGCATCTGATTTTCTATGCAAACACTAACTAGGGAAACCTAAAGACAAACAAGAACGATAGAACAGAACTTTCAAAACGGAAATAATCTGCAGAAAGTGCATGATAAGATTGCAGTGTTAAGCTGACACGATGGAAAGAAAAAAGAATACAGGCTCCATGCAAACTATAACCGGATAGGAATAGATGCCACATTCTTTGGTGATCTGCATCTATATTTTCAAATTGAGGTTAATTGGGTCTATCTGTACCTGCAGAGATATTACAAAATTCAAACAAGAACGAGCTTTTACTTTCTTTCAAAAACAAAAAATCAAGCAAACATGTATTTTACAGCTCATTTTTCATTGTAAGTGGTTGCAGGAAAAAAATGAGATATGTTACGTTTGTTATGTAGCTGTTGCTCATCAGAGACTTTCTGTTAAGTTTTTAAATATGGATAAAACAGCATCAATTCTTTATTGCCAGCCGTAGAAGAGAAAACCAAATCAGAATGCACTTTGAAAGTACATTTATCAACAGAAAAATAGTAAAATACCGAACATTTATCATTAGATGATGCCCACCAAATGTTTTCTTCTAGCAACCTCAAAACACATTAATTTTACAATTTGCCCAAGTCTTACCATGAGAGGACACATTTAACTGACAATTCCTAGGACAAAAGGTTTTTCCTAGATCACTAAGTTAGAGGTAGGTGAAAATTGATGGATAACTTGTGGAAAGGGAAGTGTCCTGTAATGGCCCTCAAAGTCACATATGATGATAAAGGTCCCTTCTTACTAGTCCAACTAGCTTTCAAGAGCTAAGATAATTATTTGAATATGCAAGCCTTTAAGGGGGAGCTTGGCTTTGAGTTACCACCTCGGCACTTTATTTAGTTTTTCTTTTTCATTTTTCTTTGATTTCATTTATCAAATCCATTTTCTTTAGATATACTGTTGTAGCAGCTACAACCACGCTCCAAAATTTTGCCTCGCATGCAAATTTTGGAGCCTACCTTGGATCTTGCAATCGATCGTCCTTGGTCACTTGTTGGTAAGTTGATGATCTCAAGCTTCCCCTCCTTGATCTTAAGAGTTGTTCATGTTCTCATCCTTATGCAGCATGTATCATCTTTGAGCATAGGGATTGTTGTTTGTCATGCAAAGGGAATGTTGTTTTGCTTCAAGGAAAAGCATGCGCGCATAAGTTGTTATCATCACATAGACATGTTTCACAGTCACTTCACGCACTCTTGTCACAAAGATTGTTGCATCACGCAGAGTATGTTTAATACATTCTCGATGGTAGATGTTGCATCACTAAGTGTTCGTGTGTGATGAATGTCAAGTGTTATCGATGTTAACATATGTTTCACTGATCTCACACTTAGCCAATTTCCCAAGCAACTTAGCCTCATTCAACCTCCCGGAATTGTGCACTTTGCTTCTGCAACCATCAAGCTTCCTCCCCTGCCTATTGAAACTCTACAGTGCGTAGAAACCGCAGCATCCCTTGGCATCCAAAAACTGCACAGTGGTTTCCCCCAATGTCTTTCCCTAGCCAGAACCCGTTGTCTCAAGAAATTGCAAAGTATTGTCCCTCAACTACTCAGTCTGCCTTGCAACCTAGAACTGTGCATATGTGTCCTCTCAGAACCCATCCCGCAGCAGTGCCTTGCATCCAGAAACTGTGCAGTATTGCCTCTCAGGCTTCAGCTGCCCAGGCTGCACTGCACTCAGAAATTGAGCAGAGGTGTCCTCCCAGGCCCCCCATCCCGCAGCAAAATCATGTGCCTGAAAATTGTGCAGTGTTGTCCAAGTTGCCCAGTCTGTCTTCCATGCAGAAACTGCGCAGATGGGCCTCCAATGGCCTCATCCCGACAGCAGTCACTGCTCGTTGAAGTTGCGCTGATCTATCTCTCAGTGACTACAGTAAAAGGTGACATGTTGAGATCACTCGCAAGGAGTTGAGGAGAAGGACCAAGGAATCAAGTGATGGAAAAGATCAGGACCGCATGCAAACTCCATCGAATGCATGATCATCTCAAGGGTAAGTATGGTAAGTAAAGAACACCTTTCGAAGTACACCTCTTAGTTGAGTTTGCAGGACTGCTTGTCATTGTCATATCATCCTGTCTTCAGTAACATGCATGTGTGCAAACACAAAAAAGTCATTTCATGTGTTTCCTCTACATGTCTTGCTTCCTTTTTGCTTGTTTGACCAACTGTCGTCTTCGGCATGTTGATTGTCATGTCATGCTTGCGACCTTGTTCTGGTGATATCGAAGGTTTGTCTTCGTGTGCATGAGTTGTTTCGACTATGTAAACACCCATCGCACTCACACACAATGTTGTAAGCACTGTCACGCAAGTGTCGTCACAGTCATCTGAAGGTCTATCTGAAGTGTCGCACTTGTCGCTTTCACCATTAGACAGTCCCGCAATTGGTCACACTAAACATATGTTGTCTTGTTGGTCTAGGATGTTTGGTCGTCAAGCCATGTTGAGTGTGTGTTCACAAGGTCATGTATACACGAATTCACTCACTCATACACTTAACCATTTTGCCGAAGATCTGTCGATTGGGCCACCCTCCATCAGTTAGACCTCCACTGAGTTGCACTGCGCAGTCTCAGCCCTTAGTGACCAAGCACTGTCGCCCAGAACTCCGCAAAGCCTAAAGCTGCCTTCCAGGCAGTCTGCACTGCGCAATCTTGGAATCAACCTGGCTAATTGTTACCCAGAACAGCGCAGACGTTGCCCAAGAGGCTATCTCAGTCTATGCTTCCCGCAAACCTATACATCAAGCCTCCCACTGGTCAACCGGAGAATTTGACTTAGGCAGTGACCCAGGGATACACTCATCCCAAATATTGCGCAGAAGCTGTTAGCCTGCCTACCTGCATTGACTGAAGAAATTGCACAGACATGAGGGATAGGCACCTGCTGCCTGTCACTACACTATCTTTGGAAATTGCGCAATATTGTCAGTCAGTCCCCTTGTCGGCCTGTTTGCCATTCCTCCTGAAAATTGCGCAGTTTTCATGGACAGTCCACCTACTGCTCAGCACCCCACTCAGTTCTGGCCAGCAAGCTCTCGCAGGCCAATCCCGACCTCCTCTGGAAATCTGCGTAGTTTTCACTCCCAGTGCCTCTTGCTGCCCGCAATGCCTTCCCCGAAAAAATTGCGCAGTTCTGCCTCCCAATTGAGCTAGATCCCGCAGATGTCCCCTGGTGTCTTGAACTGCTCAACCCAGCGTCTCAATGACCTCTGTGCAGTTTTTCCTGAAAGTGTCGCAGAGCCTCGCATCCCGGCCCGACATGTGCTCTGCACTGTTTCAGAGCCTTGTCCTCTCTCCCAGTCACCTGCACCCAGAAACGAAAGACAATGCATCATGGTAAACTAGGGGATTTATGGATTTGATGTCATCTCATCATGAGTGATTGCAGAAACAGGTACATGAATGAGACATGGCGCGATGACGAACGGGATGAACAAGGAGTGCATGCTAAAATACTTGCTCGCGGTTGGACGAACACACGAAGCATACCAAGTAGCAAGCGAAGGAGACACATGCGCATGCATGAACCATCAAGCGAACACCAAGACCATTGAAGACTCCGCGCACTTTGCCATGCGGAGGTGAAGCTATGGTACACCACGAGCACACTCATCACTCAGCAGCACAACAGCTCGACACGAACAACACAATCAGCATGTGCATACCAGCAATGTCATAAGTCGCCTCGGCCACATCACTATTTTGGGTCATACTTGTGTAATCAATGTAATGTAACGTGGAAGTCCAAGAGACCCACAGATGAAGTTAAAGAGTCATGTAAGTCGAACAGTCATGAGGGAATTCGAAGAGTCACAAGGGTCAATTTCACCCTTGGTTATATATACCCCTCATTTGTACATGCAAAGGACTTTTCACCTTGGCTCCTCCCACATAGCCTTGAGCGTCTTTAGTCTTTTATTTCGAGGAGCGAGTAGTGGCTCCAACGCCCTGCTATCAAGGTTAGTGATATATGGTCTACAGATGTGTCTTGGAACTTTTGCTTAATTCAGAAGCCTGTTAATAGGCCAGCGCGTTTTCACACATGTATTGTATTCATTTGTAAGACTATTCTTTGGACACTTGTAATACATGTTGCTTTAACTTCTACTAAAATAGTTGAACTATTTCAGTTGTTTTAGTGCATATGACATTGGAAATGTGTTGTATCAGTGGTTATCGTTGTCTCGCCCGTGTGGACTACTATGTCGGACACTAGACAAATTCATTCTTGTAAACTTGTTATAACGACCGTCACACTCGTGTGGACTACTCTGCTAGGTGTTGTACGTGCTATCTGTTCACTTTGTGTTTGTGACTACTGCATCCGTGTGGACTACTCCATTGGAAGTTGTGCATGTCCTGCTATGTTGTGTGTCTCTAACAGAGTTGGGACTATTCCCTTTCGACTTGAGACTCACTCTCACCCTCTCCCTCTGCAGTGAAAGAACTTAGACACAAGTTACACTAAGCACTCACCAGGCACACGAACCTCATTGTTTGAAGACTAAGTATACCACTCTCATGTGCTGACAAGCAAGAGCTAAGGCATATCTTTAAGATAATGGCAACCGAGCCATCATACCGGATGGGACTCCTACACCAAACGGTGTGAGGTCTAGTTGGGACTTCATACTGGGGAGATCCCCTGAATGTTGGCGGGTCCAGCACCGTCAACATTGCTGGCGCTAGGAGTGTCAAATGACAAGTTGAGTCCTCACAATCTGTTTTGAATCTTCGCATACTTATCATGACTACCCACAGAATTCTTCCTCCGAAGTGTATGTCTTATGGAAACGACTTTGAAATCTCGAAGGAGCTCTGGAATTCCTTGTCACAACACACATATGAAGGTGAAGGCAGAATGGCCTGGCTTGAACACAGAATGGCCATTACAGTTACATGTCACAAGTATAAAATCCATGAAGATTACATGACCTGCTCGTTGTTCGTATACACGCTTCGAGGGCACCCACTGCTATGGTGTGCCACGCTGCCCAAGAACTCTATTCACTCTCTCACTCAGTTGATTGTAGAGATAGACCGTGCTTTCCATCATTTTGACTGTAAAGCACTCAATAAAGAAATTATGGAATTATGGAAAGCACCTGATGAATCCGTTGAGCAATTTCACACATGCTTTTGTAATCTTGTGTACTGATTTCCTGAAGATGAAATTGATTGGGAATTCCTCGATGGAAGATTTAACTATCTTCTTTACATCTCCGAAAATCTGCAATTCTTGGAATCATTCGAACCCCTCCCAACATACCTCGGTGTTAGAGCTGCCAAATCTAAGACAAATGAGGTCGTTGTCACAAGTGATTGTCTGTCCTCTTCTCATCAAACAACTCTAGCTCCGCAATGCAAGGTGGGAGAAGGTGCGCGCACATCTCTTGAACTATCACATCCTCCCACCCCACCTGCTCTCAATGTATGCACAGATTTGGCTTGCAAGCCTGCCAGTTGTCACGTGGATTTGTTCCCTCAACCTCTATCCCCACGTTCCATTAATCCTTTGGATTGTACTGTCTTGTGTTCTTTCGTTCCAGAGTGCACACTTGTTGTGAACAAGGATCAAGTTGTCAACGAAGTTGGTGTTGTGCAGCCAACCTACGCTATCATTCATGATGACTGTGCGGGAATCTGAAAAACCCACAGTGAAGGATGACTCGCTTCCATCCGCGCCTCATCCGCTCTATCCTAATATCTCTTGTGATTCTGCCACTTTTGATTTTACCTGTGAAAACTCATCTCCGGATGTTTCTACTTCCGATCATTCACAAGACACACCGGATGTTAGCCTGTCATTACATCGCGAAGAGGACACATCTTCCTCTGAAAATCCATCCCATCTATCATCTGTCATTTTTGAAAACATAAAGGGTGAACTTCCTTGTTTCTCATCAACCCCTCTGCATGATTCATCATATCATGAGGATGCCGACGAACATCTCGAATTTTCTAATTGTGGTTGTCGTGATCTATGTACTTCTTCATTGGATCACGATGTTGATTCACTCACTGTTAATCTTCCTAAGCCACTGGTCTCCGACGATCTATCTATTAATGAAGTGGAAACCCCGTAGGTTGTTGAGGCACTTCAGCCTGAGCTGATGGTTATGTCAGGCCCTCGTTGTCCTGAGGTTAGTTCCACTTCCGATCAAAAAAATTTCCAAACAACTAAGGCTCCTCATCACTCATCTGTATGCATTGAAGATCAATCCAATACACAAATTTCGCTTCCTCCACCTGAATCACATGATCCCATCGCTCATGCATTGGAGGAATCATACACAGCAAGCACACTTGCAAGGCGTAAGTTGTCTCTCTTTCTCATGTTTGCTTGTCTGTCACAGTCAAGAGAGTGTGCATGCTTATCATTTGCACGCAATGTGTCACAACACCATGTTAAGTTCGCAGAATGCTTGTCTTGTGCTTTCACTCTTTTCTTTTCTGTGGACGCATTTAAACTCGGAGTGTGTTGGTCTTCATTGTTAAATCTTTCTTGTTCACTGGTTTACATGTATATCTTTCTTGTTTACCATGCCTTCGCCAACATGGGCCAGCCAATGTGCTGGTGGCTGCATTGGAAATATCACTTCACGTGAGTAGGCCCATGCACTATTTAGCATAGGAGTAGGAGTATTGTTTGCTTTCTTGCTTTCCTTTGCTTTCTGGTTTGCATGTTTGTTTGTTTGCTTACTTCGTTTGGTTTGCTTGCTTGCTTGCTTTGCTTACTTGTTTGTTTTCACTTTACTTCTGCTTTTTGCTTTTTGTTTTCTTTGCTTGCTCATGTCTGTAGGTTAGCCTTACATGAAACCGTGTTTGGCTCTCAAGACAAGCCAGGAAAATCTAAGAGGACTTGTACAACTATCAACATCTGGTTATTTGTTGTCCTCTCTCTTTATGAAGAGCTTGTTGTGTTCAGTCGATGATGCCTTCATGGACAATACGTTATGTTCAGAGTGAGTCTTGGTGAAAACACAATGCTTGCACTGTTAACTAGTACCGCCTACTCTAATCGGTTCTTTTGGGTTAACCCTTGTCAGCTCAGTCAAGTAGAGTAAGGTGAGGGGGAAAACCTTAACAAGTATGTCAAAGGTATATATAACATACTTCTCTGAAGGAAAAACCTCTTCTACTCTCAATAAGTCGGGATCCCTCTTCCGCCTCTAAAATAAATAAGTGCCTATGCACAGTTCTTTGAAAAATATGAAAATCAAAAATAAATAAGGCAAAAGAAGTGAAAGGCTTCCTACATAGAGAGGTGATACAAGTAACTCCGCCAAGGTACTGACCAAGCTCGCTGGCAACAGAGCGATGCTTGTGTTCCTACGTGACTTCGTCGGGTCACTGTCCAGGCCTGCTGGCAGTGGAGCAACACCAAAGATGAAACTTAAACTCTCAAAGTTATATTACTTGTGCATCCATATACTCCTCATCCCTAATCGAAACAACTAAGTTGACTTGGCTTGGAATGTGTGTTGATCGATCAAGAGAATGGTAGGAACTACATCTTTCACACAAGCTAGTGTGGAAGCCATCACGATCAAATAATCGAACAATACTTATGGAAGGGTTAGACTTGCTTTTCACGAAACAAGGTCCATACAAAGAGCTAGATTTCTACCAGTGTGTTGCAAATGTTGTAGTGACTTCAACCACCCTCCAAAATTTTGGCTCACATGTAAATTTCGGAGCCTACCTTGGATCCTGCGATCAATCGTCCTTGGTCACTTGTTAGTAAGTTGATGATCTCAAGCTTCCCTCCTTAATTGTAAGAGTTGTTCATGTTCTCATCTTTATGCAGCATGTGTCATCTTTGGGCATAGGGATTGTTGTTTGTCATGCAAAGGGGATGTTGTTTTGCTTCAAGGGAAAGCATGCGTGCATGAGTTGTTATCATCACATAGACATGTTTCACACTCACTTCACGCACTCTTGTCACGAAGGTTGTTGCATCAAGCAGAGTATGTTTTATACATTCTGGATGGTCTATGTTGCATCACTAAGTGTTCGTGTGCAATCACAGTCAAGTCTTATCAATGTTTACATATGTTTCACTGATCTCACACTTAGCCAATTTCCCAAGCAACTTAGCCTCATTCAGCCTCCCAGAATTGTGCACTTTGCTTCTGCAACCATCAAGCTTCCTCCCTTGCCTACTAGAACCTCGCAGTGCGCAGAGACCCCAACATCCCTTGGCATCCAAAAACTGCACAGTGGTTTCCCCAGTGTCTTTCCCTATCTGGAACCCGTTGTCTCCAAAAATTGCGCAATGTTGTCCCTCAACTGCTCAGTCTGCCTTGCAACCTGAAACTGCGCAGATGTGTCCTCTCAGAACCCATCCCGTGGCAGTGCCTTGCATCCAAAAACTGTGCAGTATTGCCTCTTAGCTGCCCGGGCTGCACTGCACTCAGAAATTACGCAAAGGTGTCCTCCCATGTTAAGTTTAGGTATGTTCTATGCTTAGAGCAATTTATTTCAATTTTCACAGTTAGCTCAATCTCTTTTCCAGATTAGCAATCACATCAGCATAATAGTAAATTGCAGATAGAACATAAACATAAATCACAGAAGACAAGCCAAGACAAGAGGACACAAGATGTGGCACTAGCCAGGGACAAACCCAAATGTGGGGAAACCCTTGATCAATTCTTCTTATATGTTCTTCAATAGTTCAACAGAGAGAGAGAGAGATAGTACATATACAACAGAGGTCAACACTTTGACTTGTCTAAATAAGAGCATAGATCATCTCTAAGAAGATGATACATAAGGTAGCTGAACTCAGTTGAAGACATGCTGCTTCAACTTATTCTCCAAGGGACTCCATCACCATGCCACACTTATCATTGTGTTGCACCTCATCATCATGTTGCACCTCACTGTGTTGCACCATGTTGCACCCATCATCACTATGTTGCATCTCATCATGTTTCACTAGTCATGACTGTACCCATCACTGTGCTCAATGTATATTGCAAAGTATCATCATGTTGCACCACTGTCATTAGGTTGCTCTTCATCACAAGATCCCATCACCAGGTTGCACACATCATTATGCTACACTACGCTGCTGCCTCTAACATCGTGCTGCATCCAATTGTTGCATCTAGATATGTAGTTGCATCCATAGGCTGTATCTAAACTTGTTGCATCAACGGTGTAGTATCCAACCATTCTGTTGCATCTCCTAGAACACCTTCGGCATAATGATGGACACTAATTCTGTCACGCTAACACACTGCCTTAGTTGTTGGCTAGGGCATGTACAGACTGCTATGTCATGATCCAATTCAAGTCAACACTTTGACCCAACAGTCCTACAAAAACATTGTTGTCACCACTGTTTTCACTGTTGCACCTGCAATTTTGGTTAGGGCATGTACAACTGCCCTTAACCCAACACAAAGTCCGCAAGACTAGCCCTCAAGGGTTCCGACCTACCTTGGAGAGGCTCCTTCCATGCCACGTTGTCCTATTAAGGTTTTGTCCACCTCAACGCAGCCCTAGAATACCTCCAACTATTTGTTATGGCCTACGGTCTAGAAATAGCTTGTTGTAGCTTTCGGCCTCCTCCAAAATGTGCCCAAACAGTCACCCAATTGCCAGTGTTTTGCTCCTCCTCTACTCGGCCTAGCAGCCTGCCCTCTCGGCCCTATAAACAACCTCTCGGATCTGTCTCAGCCTTAAGACAGTGACCAAATATTAGATCCACACAACTCTACACCTCAGCCTCCTATAGCAGACCTCTTCCACACTGTTCCTTAACCCTTTCTTGTTGCGGCTAGGGATCCTTAAGGCAGCGTATAGGGCAGGTATGTGGCAGCGTATAGAAGCAAGGATCTCCTCTTTTGAATTGCGAGTAGACCATCCTCTTTAGGACTGCGGCTAGGGTAGTATTAGATCTCTACTTGACTACGCCCAGACTGAGGCTAGGGCTCCTTGTTTAGCCTCCTTTCCTCCTGCGTCTAGGGCTTCATCCTCCTAGACTTCTCTTCCACTAAAACCCAAAAACAAGTGGAGAGAAATCAAGAGTGAAGTGCGTGTGCAAATGACTATCAAGTCACCTCCTTTTATACTAAAACATTGAGCACACGTGGGGGTTATTTGGTTGTTGGCCAACCTTGACGAATTGTCCCATAACACAAATAAATTCATATCTCCATGAATATTAATCGAAATCAGATGATCTTTAGATCAATCCTACACCTCTCGACGAGAGGGATCCAGGAAAAATATCAGCTGCCATTACTAAGATGACTCACATGGAGTTTGGCCCAAGTTTCCAATTTTAACATCCCAAGACCCCCATCCCGCAGTAGTGTCACGTGGCTGAAAATTGTGCAATGTTGTCCAAGTTGCCCTGTCTATCTTGCATGCAAACTGCGCAGATGGGCCTCCCATGGCCTCATCCCAGCAGCAGTCACTACCAACTGATGTTGTGTTGATCTATCTCTCATTGACCACAGTGAAAGGTGACATGCTAAGATCACTCCCAAGAAGTTGAGAAGGACCAAGGAACCAAGTGATGGAAAAGATCAGGACCACACACAAAATCCGTCGGATGCATGATCATCTCAAGGGTAAGTATGGTAAGTAAAGAACACCTTTCGAAGTACACCTCTTAGTTGAGTTTGCAGGATTGCTTGTCATTGTCATATCATCCTGTCTTCAGTAACATGCATGTGTGCAAACACAAAATAGTCATTTCATGTGTTTCCTCTACATGTCTTGCTTCCTTTTCGCTTGTTTGACCAATTGTCGTCTTCGGCATGTTGATTGTCATGTCATGCTTGCGACCTTGTTCTGGTGATATCGAAGGTTTGTCTTCGTGTGCATGAGTTATTTCGAATATGTAAACTCCCATCGCAGTCACACACAATGTTGTATGCACTGTCATGCAAGTGTCATCACGGTCGTCCAAAGGTCTATCTGAAGTGTCGCACTTGTCGCTTTCACCATTAGACAATCCCGCAGTCAGTCACACTGAGCATATGTTGTCTTGTTGGTTTGGGGTGTCTTGTCATTAAGTCATGTTGAGTGTGTGTTCGCAAGGTCATGTATACACGAGTTCACTCACTCACACACTTAACCATTTTGCCGAAGATCTATCGACTGTACCACCCTCCATCAGTTGGACCTCAACTGAACTACAGTGTGCAGTCTCAACCCTTAGTGACCAAGCACTATTGCCCAGAACTGCGCAAAACTTGAAGTTGCCTTCTAGACAGTCTGCACTGCGCAATCCTGGAATCAACTTGGCTGACTGTTACCCAGAACAACATAGAAGTTGCCCAAGAAGCTATCTCAGTCTACACTTCCCGCAAGCCTATCCATCAAGCCTCCCGCTAGTCAACCAAAGAATTTGACTTCGGCAGTGACCCAGGGCTGCACTCATCCCAAAAATTGCGCAAAAGCTATCAGCCTGCCTGCCTGCACTGACTGAAGAAATTGCGCAGATCTGTTGCCTGTCATTGCACTGTCTCTGGAAATTGCGCAATTTTGTCAGTCAATCCCCTTGCCGACCTGTTTGCCACTCCTGAAAATTGCCCTGTTTTCATGCATACTCCACTTGCTATCTGGCACCCCCTCAGCCCGGAAACTACACAGACATGTCATGCATGATTGCCTCCCAGATTTGCGCAGTTCTGGCCAGTAAGTTCCCACAGCTCAATCCTGGCCTCCTCTGGAAATCTACACAGTTTTCATTGCTAGTGCCTCCTGTTGCCCGCATTGCCTCCCCCGGAAAAATTGTGCAGTTCTACCTCCCAGCTAAGCCAGATCTCGCAGATGTCACCTGGTGTCTCGGACTGCTCAACCCAACCTCTCAGTGACCTTTGCGCAGTTTTATACAATAGTGTCTCGGAGCCTCGCATCCCAGCCCGACATGTGCTCTGCGCTATTTTGGACCCTTGTCCTCTCTCCCAGTCACCTGCACCTAGAAACGAAAGACAATGCATCATGGTAGACTAGGGGATTCCTATATTTGATGTCATCTCATCATGAGTGATTGCAAAAACAGGTACATGAATGAGACATGGCACGACGACGAATGGGATGAACAAGGAGTGCATGCCAAAAAGACTTGCTCGCGGTTGGATGAACATACAAAGCATACCAAGTAGCAAGCGAAGAAGACACATGCGCATGCATGAACCATCAAGCGAACACCAAGACCATTGAAGACTTCGCGCACTTTGCCATGTGGAAGTGAAGCTATGGTACGCCACAAGCACACTCGTCACTCAACAGCACAGCAACTCAACATGAACAGCACAGCCAGCATGTGCATACCAGCAGTGTCATGTCAAGTTGTGTCATGAGTCGCCTCAGCCACATCACTATTTTGGGTCATACTTGTGTAATCAATGTAATGTAATGTGGAATTCCAAGAGACCCACGGATGAAGTTAAAGAGTCATGTAAGTCGAAGAGTCATGTAAGTCGAAGAGTCATGTAAGTCGAACAGTCATGAGGGAAGTCAAAGAGTCACAAGGGTCAGTTTCACCCTTGGCTATATATACCCCTCATTTGTACATGCAAAGGACTTTTCACCTTGGCTCCTCCCACATAGCCTTGAGAGTTTGTAGTCTTTTCTTTGAGGAGCGAACAGTGGCTCCAATGCCCTGCTATCGAGGTTAGTGATATATGGTGTACAAATGTGTCTTGGAACTTTCGCTTAATTCAGAAGCTTGTTAACAGGCCAACACATTTTCACACATGTATTGTATTCGTTTGTAAGACTATTCTTTGGATGCTTGTAATGCATATTAATAATAATAATAATAATAATATCAATTTTTAAGGTCACAGCCAAGCTAGACACCAAATTGGTGTATGAAAACCCCTTGTTTGTGGGACAAGGGACCCACCTCCGCGCAGTGATATGACTGCTAAGTCTACAAAGGCATACATACTCTACACCCCTCTGGTTTTGAACCTGTGACCTCTTAGGAGGAAACACATGCTTCTAAGCATTAGGCCCATATTGCTTTAACCTCTACTAAGATAGTTGAACTATTTCAGTGGTTTTAGTGCATATGTTGTTGGAATGTGTTGCATCAGTTTTTATCGATGTCTTGTCTGTGTGGTCTACTACGCCGGACACTAGACAGATTCATTCATGTAAACTTGTTATAACAACCATCGCACTCGTGTGGACTACTCCGATGAGTGTTGTACGTGCTATCTGTTCACTTTGTGTTTGTGACTGTCGCATCTATGTGGACTACTGCGCCGGAAGTTGTGCATGTCATGTTGTGTTGTGTGTCTCTAACAAAGTTGGGACTGTTCCCTTTTGACTTGAGACTCACTCTCACCCTCACCCTCTGCAGTGAAAAAAATTAGACACAAGTTACACTAAGCAATAACTAGCCACACGAACCTCATTGTTTGAAGACTAACTATACCACTCTCATGTGCTGACGAGCAAGAGCTAAGGCATATCTTTAAAATAATGGCAATCGGGCCATCATACCGGATGGGACTCCGACACCAAACCATGTGAGGTCTAGTTGGGACTTCATACTGGAGAAATCTCCTGAATGTTGGCAGGTCCAGCACCATCAACATATTCATAGACAGACATGGGACATAGAGGTGTAAGGCTTTTTAATGAGGTGGCATAGATCTAACTTTGTTATTTTTTTATTTTCATTTTTCGTCCTCTTCGCCTCTAGCCTTTTTGGCTTTTCTTTGACTTAGGCTTACATTATCACTTGTTCCTTTTTTACTAGACCTTGCTGGATAATGTCTGAAAAGTCAAACATGTACGGGGAGATGTCTTCTCTATGAATGGAATGGAAGTGAGAAAAGGAAAATTGGAAATGTTAAGTATGACTAGGGTATGAGGAACGCTAACTTAACCAAATCACTAAAGAACAATTAAGCCAAGGTTCTTAGGACATTAATGTTCCCTATGGAAAAATGAAGCAAAAAGTAAGCTCGTAAGTGCTACCAAGTGCGATCAGATTTCACTTTGGTGTTACCACATTCATGACGAGTATAGAGGTTACAGTACCACATCTAAGTATCAAAGCCATACAATGAGAACACAAAGCATAGTGCATCTGCCAACTGAGGCTTGAGGCTAGAGAGGGTCAGCATACCATGATTGAGAAATCTAATAATGATGAGGCTCTGTAGCTGAGGGAGAACAAGAACACATGTATTTGACTAGCATGAGCAAGGGATTTCATGCAAGCTTGAACATACCACACTGGCTGATTGAGTTTCTCTGAGAATATTACTACTGGTTGAACACTACGTATCGTTGAAGGGAAGTGATGTAGTAGATGGTCGAAGCCCTACGAAGAAGTTATGTAGAAGATGGTTCATTGATGAAGAAGTTGAAGTTGATCCATGACATGATGATGCAGAAAGGAGGAGCCATACTAGCAGCTGATAGTACCATGATCTCCACTAAATAGTAGATAGTTGTCGTTAGAAACAAGTCCCTAATTAAGAGGGAGTTTGGGTATATTCCTTTTATAGGAATGAGTAGATCCTCTCTAGTTGAGAGAGAGAGATAGACACATCATTCTTGTCTTCACATTATGAAGAAAGAATGGAGGATTGGGTAAGCATCTGAGAACTGATACTCTTTGAGGATGAGGTAGGGCATCCAATAGGAAAGAGTAGTTGAAGAGGAAATTCCTTGAGGATGTGTAAATCCAAGATAGGAATGGTCCTAAAATGACATACCTTGTGAACATCCGGATGGGGTATGTGCCTTGAGAGACAATGATGAAGGTGTCTATAAATCATTGTCTCCCCAGCATTGTGCTCTAATCTAGTGGAGAGATAGAGTTGTTAATCAAGGCCTTGCTATATGACAATGTTCATTGATATGATGATATGCATTGATATAAGTTGACAAGATAGCTTATGAAATGGCTTACCAATCCAACTCTTCTTATGAGAATTCTTCACTATGAGAATGTCCAAGTACCTTTGATGTATTATGAATACCTCCCTAGTTAAGAGAGTGTTGAAATATGTAACTAGGTTTGGTCTTCATAATGTCTTATGTAATCTTGATTTTATGTATTTTAATGTAAAGAGAAAAGAAAATTTATTATTGTTATTTTTAGCATGGGCTTCATGCTCTAGGTCAATTTGTTTTAGGTCAAAGCACCCATTGTGTGCTTCTAGGGTCTGTCATAGATTCAACGAAGTTAAAGTGTCATTTTCATATGCAAAAGACCCTATTGCGCATCTTGTATCAAGTCAAAATAATTTATTGTAAGTCAAAAGTGTCAAAAGTCGCCCTGCAAGAAGACAAGTGGGCCTCATTAGGGCTATTCGAGCCTCACAAGAAACCTATATATACATGACATTCAACCTCATTTGGAGATTATCCAAGACATTCGATCAAGAAGGAAAAGAAGTTCGACCTTAAGGGGAAAGAAGTCTAAAGGGCAAGTGAAGGTCAAGGAAGAGAAGCCGAAATTTTGAACACTGTTTTTCGGCCTATTTACCACTACGTGTTGATGACCCATAGCAGTACACCCCCTTTTTCCGCAAAATGGATAGCATTTGATCGATGTATCTGTGTCATCTAGCTATCATCATCAACTTGACTTCCAAGATGTTATGTAAACCCTTTCGGCATTTATATAATGTAAATAATCTCAGCAGATCCGTGTCATGTATATAACGACCTAGGTAAACCTACTTTTCTAGTGACAATCTCCATTCTAGGAGGTTTTTTGTCTCACCGATCCATTCTCAGATGGTCGACAGTGTTTTCCTCCAGTCTTACCCAAAACTAGAATGGATTTTGTCGCTAGGATCTTAGGCGAATCCTAGTGTTCTAGATCAAGTCTATGTAAAAGTGATTTGGGAATAATCCTAACTATTTGGTTAAGTTATTTTATTACAAATTTCTTGGTCTGCTGGATTATATTTGAGTCGCAGAAATAAGTGGTCCGTGAGGGTTTTTCCAAATGGGTTTTCTCCCTTATGATGTAAAAAATATGAAAATCATGATGTAAAGTGTCTTGAGGGATGGGAAAATAATTTATCCCCTCATAGGTTAATTAAATAAATTTTCTGGCCAAAAATTAATTAAAATCCTAAGCCATAAATTTAATTAATTCTAGGTCCAAGGTAAATTTAAATTCTCAAAAAGCAAAATTCGTCGGTCCTAAAAAATTAAATTTTAAAAGGTCTGGGGATTAAGGTAAATTAATTATTTTGTAAATTTTAAGCCTTTGATCCCTAGGGGTTAAGTCAAAGTCAATTTTTTGGGGAAATTAACTCAAAAAAAAATATTTTTGAGTTAATCAAAATGCATTTAATTAAAAATTTCAAATTTCCCCAAAAATTTAAATATTTCGATGGATAGGATTAAAAGAAATTTTAATCTTCATCAACAATCGAGATTGCCTTGACGAGGACCACTCGAACTAGCCATTGGAGGATTTATTTTTAAATAGGAAGTCATTTGTCAGTCGATCGATCCAACCTTTCAGTCGTGTGCTTAGCAACAAGCTCTTGTGTAATCTTTTTATGGATAATAAAGAAAAACTTTGGGGTTAAGTTCTACTAGTGTTACTCTTCATGGGAATATTGTAAGATGTGTTGTTTTCATGCATAATTTTTTCTAACAACCATTGATGATAGCTTCTATAGAGTGATTTGAGTAAATGTATCTTGCTCAGTCATTGGGGTTTGAATAATAATCTAAATTTTTAACGTAATAGCAGGTATCTCTATTTGTTTGAGTTTTATTATTATTTTCTCGCTCTATTTTTAATAGTTGGATCAAGTTTTACAGGGAAATCTTGATTTTAGATTCTCAGGCATTAGGGGAAGTTTTCAGTTGGACCAGCCAACTCTCAATCTGTGTTCCCAGAAGAGCCTAGCTAAATTAGCTTCGGGCTTATCATAAGATTTTATTGGTGATACACAAAGGGTTTTGAGTTAGCACCTCCTTTAAAATTTAAAAAATTAATTCTTTGTGTGGCATAGTGGTAGATTTGGCTTATTAAAGCCTGCAATTTGTAAATTTTGTAATTATTTTTCTAACATGGGTTTTTATGGGTTTTAGTTTTTTATCATTTTATATATCATTTGGGTGTTTTCTTGTTGTCGTGCAGCTATAGATCTGAGGAATAAATTTGTGTAGAGTCCAGATCTAGGCACTGGAGGGTAAAATTTGGATCTCTGGGGTTTATCAACATAATTTTCCAGGGATATTATGCATTTTTTTTTGCAGTCCAAGTGTTTAAAATTTCTTGGATCTGGAAATTTTGATAAGGGTTTCAGGGATAAATCTGAAGCAAAAGGATTTAACATTTTAATCAAAATTTCTGGAAATGTTTTAAAGGGTTTTTCTGGCTACCATTTATCAGTTGACTGAGTTTTCCGATCTGCTGGCTGGGTTTTCGATTCGCTGCAAAAATTCGATTTTTTTTTAGAGAAAACCCTTCTGTTGTGGCCTCCCTATTCGACCCTCAAAACCCCTCGAAACTCCTCTCTGATTTCCATCTCGACCTGTGTTCTCCTTCACCCTCGCGCTGCCTCATTCCCTATGTCAAACCCTTTCTTCCTTCTCTTCTCTGCGTGCTCTTTCCGTCCCTCTTCCCTGCAACATTCCCGCAGTCCATTCTCTTCGCACCTGTCCAAAGGCTATTTGCATTAAACCCTCACTCTTGTTGTCGTCATTGCCCTCATCTCTTACTCGCGGCTCCTTCAAACGATGTTTGTTGCCTCATCAATCTGCGTCCCCTCTCTTCAGCTTCGTTGGGCTCTTCTCCCTGCCTCCATCGACATGCAACTCCCCCTCACTCGAACTCCTCCATCGTCGCAGTTGTTCCTTCACCCTTGTTGTCGCCGCCAGACCTACAAAAATACTCACATTCGATTTCATTTTTCCTTTGTTTGCTTTATGTTTTAACTTTTGGGTTAGGGTTGGGTTTCATGAATTCGATTTTTCTTTTATTTTTTGTTTGTTTTTCTTATTTTGTGGATTTGTTTCTGATTTAATTTAGATTTCATTTTTTTGTTTTATGACTTTGCGCTTTGATTTTTTTAGGTTTTATTTTTTTATTTTGTTTGTTTATGTTAGGATTTATTTAATTAAATTTTACTTTTATTTTGACTTTTCAATTCATTTATTTATTTATTACTCTTTGATTTTTGTTTTGAATTTGATTTCATCTAAAAGCAATCTAAAAAATTAAAAAATCTAAAAAATTTAAAATTGGGTGATTTTGAAATTACGAATGAATTAAATCAAAAGAATTTGAGCTTTTACATTTAAGAAAAAAAATTATGTGCCTACAGCCCATAATAATTTAACTTAGATTAAGGTCTTTTGATTTGATTTTTTGTCACATTAAACCTTGCTTCCTAAGCTTAGAATCACCTAGGTGATAATTAAATTCAAATTTAAAGTTCCTTGATGTCTTTGGTGTTAAGTGTAAAATTTTAATGGTAGTGATTTCTCTATTGTCAAATGTGATTAATGTTTTAAAAATCATATTGACTATAGGAGAAAGATAAATTCTTCTAAGATCTGGGATTTAATTGCTAGAAACTCTTGCATGATAAAGTTTTGGGCATTGACATTTAATTGTTCATGATCGTCGCTTTGCCACATTTATAAATTGCTCGAGATATCTTGTTTCTGTTTAGTCTATGGTTAATTGAATACAAAGGCACTGGTCTAAAATCATTTCTTTCTTGTGATTGTGTCTTATTTGTATTAATTGTTTAATCTATCCATCTCAGTTGACCAAGATTTGTTCTAAATTCATCAAGTTGTCCATCTTTAAGTCTCCTAGAGCCTGTGTTTCACAGGCTATTCTCATTCATTCACCTTAGGGACTACCCCCCTTGACTTGTCTAGGAGAGAGTCTAAACGGAGTGAGTAAGGATTAGAGTGACAGCCCTTACTCTGAGCATTGTCATAGTGCCTAGACACTTTGTGCAACAACAGGGCCTCTATCTCTCACACATGTGAAAACTAGGGCATCACTTTGTTGCAACAAAGACCGAAATTGCATTCATCATAAAAGGTCGAAATTTGGTGTCAAGAAGATCATTTTGGAAGTCGAATATCTATGGAAGAAGAAGCAACCTAAGCAAAGGAGAGAAAAGGTCAAATTCAGCCTCTATCACCCACGTGTGAAATTGTAATTGTTGCAAGAGGACCGAAAAGTTGCAGACCTAAAGAAGAAGCTGAAATTCTAAAGAGGAGGTCCGAATCTGAAAATTTGGGTTCGTTTGACTAGTGTTGACTCTATGAAAAAGTTCTTCTAAAGAAGGTTGACTTGGACTTGGAGGGGTCTTTGTCTTGAATCTAAAGGTCTTGGAATTCATCATTTGAAGATCCTATTATAAGAGAAGAATTTTTGTGGGTTTTCCTCTCTAGGAAAGGTTGTGGCCCTGGCTAGCAGCATATATCTTGTGTCCTCTTGTTCTATTGATCTTCATAGTTTGGTAGTTGTTTGATGATAAGAACACTATAATATTCAAAGGAAGAATAAGCTAATTACAAGTACTACAAGTTGAAGTAAAAGAACATCACAAGCAATTATTAAGTTAAGAGAAATCACCCTAATATAGCTACCATTGATTTCTCAATATCCTCAACAGTGGATAGTGTTAGATCTTCAAAACAGAGTTGAAACTCGCCTTCAAACACACCATGATTTACCCCTCAAAACATGTTGAAGATTGGGTAGCTTGGGAGGTACTCCTACAAACCTTGGGTGTTATGTTTGTAAGGAGAAAATCCACAAAAGACATGTTTGTGGGCAAAGTACCCAAGTTTGGGGTTTTGGACCCAAAGTTGTGGGCTTAGAACCCAACACAATTAATATTATATTCTATTTGTTGTTGAGGAGGCTCTTAATGGATAAAGAGGGCCCCTAAGGCACCTTTTAGAGAGCTATATATTGGAAGCCAAAGGAGTGGCCAAGACAAAAGTGGAAGAACTCATCTTGTGAGCAAGAGATCTATCCTAAGAGAACCACAACCTAGAAGAGGAGGAGTTCAAAAAGTTTGGAAGAGTTCAAGAGGACGAAGATTGTTTGGCCTAGAAGACCCTAATTGTAGTTGCATAAGGAGCCTACTTTTGTTTTTTGTTTTGCGTGTTATAGGCAGTCCAAGGTCTGAACAACAAAGACTCAAAGGTCTGGACAATGAAAGGTGTTAGCCGCAATCAAATAGGGTCTGCCATGTGGTCTGGGCGCAGTTCTAGGAACAGGGCTGAGGGCCTCATAAATAATCAAATGCAGTCTGAGGGCCTCTGAGATAATGACATAATAGTTTGACAGGGATCTGAGGAGGGTCGAGTACCCTTAGGCCTAATGAAAGGCTAGCTGAGTTAATTAAAAGGTTGTTGTAGGTGCAAATATGGTTGGTTGAGTTGGTTCGCAAGGCAAGGTTGCTAAGGAGGGCTAAATAAGTGGTTGTTATGATCAATGGAGTGAAGGATTAGTTTGTTGAAAGTTACAACCTGTGTACAAGGTTGAAAGGCGTTGATCTTGTGACCTGAAGTGGATTACGAGCATAAAGGAGTTGGCTGGACAGTTTTTGGTGGCAAAGGACAGCTAGGAACAGTTGACAAAGAGCACTGAAAGGGTTTCTTGTCAAGGATTACAAACAACAAGTTGAGCTATTTTGTCTTTGTTTTTTATGGGCAGGTGAGGACTTGAAGGATTAGACCTCAACCCTAGTTGAATAGTCAAAGGAAAGACTTGTATTTTATTGTATATTAGCATTGTATCAAGGTTTGTAAAGGGACATGATCCCTGGTACAAGAACCCTATGTTTTTCTTATTAAAGGACTGATAAGAGAAGAGTTTGATCCATGTATTCTTGTGTACTATGTTGATTTCACTACTATTATATTCCGTTGTGCAAAGTACTTCATAGTTGAGCATCTCTGGTGCTTCATAATTGAGCATCTCTAGTGTGTTTATGTGCTTGCTTAAGTCATAGACTTGAGCTAGGAGGCAAGAGAAATTCAACAAAGCAGTCCTGAGTTCAGCCTTCTTTGTAACAGAACTTCAGCCCTGAATTTCGGCCTCAACAGGGACAAGTCACTACTCTCAAGACATGCCTAAAATTTGGCCTTCCACACCGGAATTCAGCCCTCTACACAAATCTGAAATCTGGCCTTCAAAGGGGACAATATTTGACCTCAAGAACAAGTCTACAATCAGCGTTCTAACCAGGGCCAAAAACCTTCAAAAGGTGTGCCAAAAATCCTTCCAAAATAAGCCAAAAAACCCTTCCAAAATAAGCCAAAAATCCTTCCCATAAAATATCTCCAAATCAGCTCCTCTTCACTTTTGGTTCATGAACTATACCTTCAGAACTCCTTTTCTTGCTTGTTTGAATAGATCCAAACTTCTTTGAGCAAATCACTTGAAATGCTCCTTCCACACCTATTTATAGTGCATTTGGGGTCTAAACTAGGCCGACTTGTCCACTAGCTATACTAGCTTGTGCCACTAGTAGAATGTATAGTGAATATTTGAAAATTCATTTCTCCTCAACCATGAGGAGTTAGAGGGAGTGCCATATACCATTGGAAAGGTCTTGAAATAATCTTTCCAACCATATATGTTATGCTTCCATTTGAGCTAGGTAAATGGAGTAAAAATGCATTCAAAGATAGGGTATTCAAATGGGGCATCAAAAATCCAAAAAAAAATATTTCGAAATATGTTGTTTGAAAATGTAACTTTTTCTTTCATTTGGACAGCCTTTGACATCAAATGACAACTTCTTTCAACATGCTAGGCCACTCCCTAAATGTAGTGGTTTTACCTATATTTATCATAGAAATGTGAGTTCAATTTGGCAATCTTCCATAAAAATATCCTAAAAAGATAACCCAGATTTGGAGAAATTGTGAGATTAGAGCAACTAAAGATCAATTTGTGTTTACATCTGCTATCCATGTTGTGTTGCTAGTTTATAGTTTTTACTATGAGGTACATGTTCGTGGCCATTTATTTTTCCATTCTATATTTTTGGTTTCATGTTAGCAGTGTGACAAACAAAATGTTGGCCTTATCTGTTTGAATTGTCATTGTCGGAGATGTGCATGAGGATTGGGATCCCTTACAAGATGCAAAGGGCCTTCACTATTTGCTCCAATAGCTAGCAACAAATACATAATACTAGATTCCAAGCAAGGGACAACTAGAATAAGAAACCCCTGAAGGGGAAATTATATTAATCAATCATTCCCATGTGTTTCTATCATACAAATGGTCCCTTTATATAACTATAAGTCTACATCATTACAAACCATCATATAATTTATTCATTAAACATCATGAGTAGGAGTTAATCCTTCATCCTCCCCCTTAACAAGTACTTGTGATTTCAATAGCAATCTTCAACTCTCTTTTTGAATTGGTCCCTTCTTCATCTCCATCTTCTATGTTGTTTTCCTTCACCACTCTTTGTCTTCATCTTCAGTGTTCTATGATCTTTGGTCTTCTTCATTCTTTATCCTCAATCTTCTTCATCTAGTAACTGCAAAATATAAACATTGTGTTTGTTGAAGTCCATATAAAAAAGTTAGCATCCACCAAAATACATGGGTCATCGGCCATTGTATTAGTCGATTCCCCATGAAACTTTTTCTAATACACGGTTCAACAACAATTCTTCTACCACAAACATATACACTCCCCCTGCATCATCATTAATCATCATCTTGGGTTATCTTTCAATTACCCATAACCATAATATGGGTTTTCTTGGGTTACCTTCAACCATTCTAACTATGGGTTTTTTTGGATGACCTTTGACCATCACACCGCTAGGTTTTTGTGGGTGACCCTCAACAATTACATCATGATTTTATCTTACAACGAACCATACATTACAACAACTATTTCAACTAACCACAAACCTTCCTCTATCATGACAAGTGGTTTTTTCCATTTGGTTAACCACAAACCATTCAACATTCAATTATGGGGGAACACTCACCTCATCAAGGCTTACATCAATATTTGACTCAGGTACATACAATTCTAAAATTTATTCCTAACATATGACCAAGACCACTTTCTTTCCATCTCTAAGAACATTACTCAAGAATGACCATTAAAATTCTTTGGGATGTCATTTTCATAGATTCATTGCTTTTTCATCAACAAAAGGTACTATTTATTCTTACGCTGCTTCACTTCTTTCTGTCTCTGCTTTGTGTCTTCATCTCCACTTTTCTATGAGTTTCTTCCACTATCTTTCTTTCTTCTTTCACTTTTTCTTCATTCTTCATCTCTCTTTTCTTGTGCTTTTCCATTGCTTCATTTTGTTGCTCATCTTCAACCTTTCTTCATTGTCCTTGTGCTTTTTCATCATTTGTTCATGTTACGTGTGCTTCTTTTATCATCTTCTATCATATTTTCTTTTACTTTCCTTTACCATCTACTTCTATTGGATTCTACCTCTTCTTATTCCTTTTACATCTTTCGTGAGAATTTAGAACTTGTTAAAGGCACTAGTATTCTTGATCTCCCAAAAAGCATCCATTTTGGGAATCACGATTCATGGGATATAGCAAAATTTGACAACATGGGAATGGATCATGTGTAATATCAACTTGCCATGTGAGTTTGTCCCCTACTATGCCATTGTATGCATTTTCCTTTTTACTAGATAATCAACAAGCAATAAGTTCCATTACCCATGAATTAGCTCAGGACTAGGATATTAACTTGAGTTTGTGTAGTCGATGTCAATGGAGTGAAGATTATATGAACTTATGTAAACAATGTAAATGACATGGAATTTATAAATATCATGATTTCTATGGGTGTGGAAGAATAGGGTTTGCTTTGATTTTGGATGGTGACGAGAAGTTGATGGTCATAAGACAGAACTTTAATAGACAAGAATGTAAGTGGAAGATACATTATGTTTTAAGTCTTGATTTTCATGAAGATAAAAAGACCCTGGACTAGTGAAAATGAAGCAATGAAGAGGGATGGTGATTCCTTAGAGAAGCAAAAGATAAACTTTGACATGTTGAGCCACGAAGATGTGGAGGAGGTGAGTTTAGTGAACAGTCCATGTTCTACATTAATGGTGGAAAGGCTGACTACTCAACCGACATTGCCTCTCATCCCACTAGTGAATCAATGGTCAAACAAAAGGTTTGTGACACAATTTGTTCTTCATCAACCTTATTAGATACAATTCACTTTTAGTTGTTGATTGAAAACATCACTATGAAGTGGCCTACAAATGTCTTGGTTGGTCCAAAGATTTTGATTTTGTTTTGTCACAATAAATCAATGCCATATGACCATTATGGGACAGTGTTAGATATAATGGTAATAATTAGCTTCAAGTGTACTTTGAATACAAAATAAAGTCACTATAAAATGACCTAGGTAGTGTTCATCTTAATATAGTGATGTAATCATGAGATAATAAATGTAGTCATTAAAAGATTTGGTATTCAAGAGTCAAGTAATGTACTAGTACTACTCTCTCCCATACTATGTATTAAGACATTAGATCACCCAAAAATAAAGAAATCTATTCTCTCTTACCCATATGATTATTTCCTATCTATGTTCCTGTCTGTAAATCTAACAAAGCTTTCCATATAAGACTTCTTTAAAAATTCAAGTACTTGAGGACAATAATCTTTGAAAAATACCCTGTGGTTGACCCTCGAAAGATCAAAGTGATTTGAGAATGGAGGGTACCAACAAATATTCACATTGTGCAAAGTGTCCTTATGTTTGTCAACTTGGATAGGAAATTTCTTGCCAAGTTCTCTCAAATTGTAACTCCCTTGATTAAGACAATTGAAGAAATCGAAGATATTTGCATGGATTTTAAGGCCACAAAACAACTTTGATTAGTTCAATAAATGGTTGACTAGGGCACCAATATTATTCAAGAATGCACCTTTATGATATAATTTTGGCGCAAAATTGTAGACTAAAGACTAAAATAGGTGTTCATCCACTGGTGTATTATGGACTAGCCAAGAAAAAATTCCCTTGCATAAGGATAACTAAAAATTACCCACACTCAAGATTGAGAATGGAGTAAATCCCCTTTACGCCACCATTTCTTTCCTCAAAAAAAAAGTATCCCCAAATCTTGGTGGACCAAGGTATGCTCCCTTTCCAACAAAGCATATAATAGCTTTTGGTTTTGATTAGTTGGGACCTTGCTATATACCCTTGTGTTTCATCATAACGTACTTGAAAATATTTTGAGAGTGAAGTTCTTGAAATATGGGTGGAACACTATCATGTCGACGAGGTTTAAGATGGAAAACAATTAGATGTCCTCCCTACTTAAGAAAACTTGTAGTGGTTTGTTGTATATTAGGAAGTGCACAAGATAATGCAAAAGATATAACTTCCTTGTTCTTCATTTTGAGGTGAAGGATGAAATGTTATGTCATGGAGGGTATATAACTACACAAAGAGACTTGTATTTATGATGGAGATCAACCTACTTGGTAGCTAATGTGCATGGCGACAAAGTTGAGTGAATCCTTGACCCGGTCAAGGTGGGATAGACAATGATGTGAAATCTTGCAAGGCAACAGAGGATTCATCCCTTCTTCAATCTAGAAGCCTAGGATGACAAAAAAGTGTCATACAAAATATTTGTGAAGGGTGAGAAAGTCCCTTAAGCTATCTAGAAAGCCATTGATGGAGTAGAGGACTATGCAATTAACCCAAAATGGATGAAAAAGATAGGAGAAATGGTTGTTGTTCACGAAAGAACACGTGATAGAGGTTTGGACATAGATTCCAAAATGTCCCCAACATTAATGAAGCACCATGAAATGGGGCAAGAACAATTGGGTTTGTTGTAGAAATCTAACGAACCGAGGATACAATCATCAACAATCCTAACCAATCGCTAGTACTTGAACAAATTATAGTTGAGATTGTAGTTAGTTACTTTGTTGTTCCTTGAATATTATGAGTGTATTGCTTTCTTTTGTTACATTGTTATAAGACATAACCATTTAGATAAGTATGGTTGAAAACCCTTTGGAGAAATATAGATGGTTGAAAAAATTTAAATTAAACTGAGCATAAATGGACAAAGCTCTAAAAACCCTCATTGTGGCTAGGGTTTTTCCCTAGCTGGATGATCTATGCTCAACTCGCACATATAAAAAGGCCATTTGCAAATCTGGGTTGTGGTTCTAGGGTAGCGTCAGTCTCTTCATGCAACCTTGGTCTCCCACCTTTGATCCAATTATGACATCAATCTCCACAACTCTAGTTTGGGTAAGGCTCCCAAATCTTCCCCTACATCTTTGGAATCTCCAATCGTTATTTTCTCTTGGGAATGCAATAGGAAAGTTTTATTGTCGCAGCCTAGAAACTGAAAAATTTTATAAGACTACTTATGCTCGAATATGTGTGGACATGGACTTTAATAAGGCTTTTCATGTTGAGATTAATCTGATGGCACCAGACTATGTCTGGGTTCAAAAGCTTGAATATGAAAATGTTTCATTCCGTTGTAGAGTGTGTTATGAAACAAAGCATGTAATCAAAAACTGCCCCAAGCGTTTGCAAAATAACAAAGATCGGAAAAAACTATAAAAAAAAAACCGAAGGCCCAATTGGTGGGACGGAGCTCAGGGCGATCATTATACGGTATACAAAGAAGAGTCTCAGGATAAGAAAGAACTAGAAGATAAAGACGAAGTAGATATTGTGAAGGAAAATGCATCAAAGGAAACAAAAATCAGTCAGGAAAAAATGTATGCCAGTGAGGATCCTCCGGAATTGGAAAAGTGGAAAAGAAGCAAGCCCTCATGGAAAAGGGATCCCCTCCTAAATCCACAAGAAATAATGCTAGAAAGGCAACTTCTTGGGAAGATCAAGCGAATGAGGAAGAATTCAAATATAGCAACGCTCACTTGCCAAAAAATGACCTGCCAGAATTAGCAGAAAACAAGGGCTAGATTCATGTTAGGAAGAAAGGAAAAAGTATTTTGCCAAGGAAAACAAGAAGTCGAACTAAATCAAATCAAAAGTAGTGAAAAATGGAATGTAAATGTGTTTGGATATTGGGGGTTTTTGGAAAAAATTTAGCTGGAAAGGGACTGAAATTTTTGTATCATGGGGTACTCGCTTAAGGGTTTGGATTGAGCCTCCGTGCTCAATCTCAAACTTGCAAGGAAGATTGGAATATGTAAAGGTTCTGACCTTGTAACTAGATTAATATTTAATACAAATCTCTACATGTTTCCTTAAAATATATATATGGTTGGACGAGACAGAGATTGTAAAAATGATTAATTGTTGGAGCAAAGTCATTATATTATTCATAAACTTGGCTTCTAGTTGTTGGCTTGTTGACATTGGTATCATAACTTTTCATTGGGTATCTTTATCATAGTGGGCATGTCTTGTTGGTTCCTTGAGATCATTTTTACCTCACAGAAACCCATAAAAATAATAATGATAATATCCCAAGAAATGTGCAGCCAAGAGACCAAACTATGGCAACGAAACCATTTTTGCCATTTTTCCTTTGATAAAATAGAATACATTTGTATAAACACTAATCAAAAAATCCGCAAATTATTAGTTCTTCACCTAATGAAAATATAAACTCTAAAGAGAATGCAAGAGATGGCATAAACTTAGTCAGGGAAGCTATACACTAAAAAACACAATGGTCAAAACCACAATGTAGCTTTGATACCAAATTGATATGAGGACACATAGCAAAAGGATGAGAAAGAAAGAGAAAAGCTTCCTCAACAATGTTCCTCCAAAATCTATCATTGTATTACTTAAGAATGCATATTTATAATACATGTTTGTGACAAACTTGGAGATTAGAGACTAAAATAAGTCTTCGACTTAGTATAGACTAGCTTAGAATAAGTTTCCTCATATGAACACAACTATAAATACCCCGTAGACTAAATCTTCTATTTCTTTGTCAAATTAAAAGGGACAGAACATATGAGGCTTCAGACCATCATTGACATGGAAATATATGAAAAAAAGTTGTAATTGTTACCCACCACCAATGGGTGACCGCTATAGGATATTTTTTCCTAGATTTGTCTTCAATTGACAACCAACAGCCCCTTGCAACCACCAGATAGCTCAATGTGCCACCATTCTCCACCACCTGAGCCAGCCATTATGTGTCCTCGCCCATCTGTTATGATTGTATGTTTGAAGGTGGGCCTTCCAACCCTGAAGGTATGGCTTTTCATTATGTAATTGGGTGTTTATGCTTGCTTTACTTGGACACATCTGGATATGGACTAGTGAGGGGATTCAGATGAAAGAATGGGCTTGGTTTGTACTCTTGTTCCCTTGTCCCAACTTGGTGGTTAATCTTGTATCCTAGTCCCATGGGATCTCCTCTATTGGCTACTAGCTTTAGGAGTGGCACTACATGGGAAAACCTGATTTTGGTTGCATGGTCTTGCTTCCCAATACCATATATCTAACTCCCCTCCACTCATTATAACACCTCTTTTCAAACTTTTCCCATCTGGTTCCACATTTGTCCATTGGGGCCACAAAGAGTTAGCCTCCCCCTCCCCTTGTCCACACTTTCGGTCGGGGCTGGAACAATGCCTTGGAGGTTGCTGCAACTAAAAAGAATGTTAAAAGCATAATTTGGTCGCTTACAATAGGAAATGTACCACAAAATGCAAAAGACAGTCGAGGCATACAAATTTAGCACATGGGCAAAAGCCAAACATGAGCTCTATCCCCCATCATTATGGTCATCACCCTAGCTCCTAGGGCCCCTATCGGTGCCCCCTGCATCATTAAGGAACCCGTGATTGTCCCAACCCCTAGTGGGCGATGAACTGCCCAACCTTAAGGGGGTAATCAATGATTTATCATACACATCATGCTCTCATTCCCTGAAGCCCTAAGCAGTTAAACGAAAGAAAAATCAATAAAAGGCAAAAGGCATATGAAGAAGGGTGGAAAAGCAAAGTTCGAAGCAACTCATGTACCACGATTTCTCCCTCCTACCTCTATACACCCAATGTGTGGGCTTCCCTCATCATAGCTACCCTTGTATTATGGCATGTGGCTCAGAATCTCCCCTGTTGCCCCACTTTGTTCCACCATCATTCACATCACACTTGCCATTTGACGGATGTACCATGGACCTGTCACTCTCTTAGAGGTTGAAGCCACCTAATAGGGTCCTTTATTAACCTCTATTTTTGAGCAAGGAAACACATGTACCTTCTAAAGCCCAATTGGAAGGGCATCC
The DNA here is from genome assembly GCA_031772625.1 of Pinus tabuliformis. Taxonomy (NCBI): domain Eukaryota; kingdom Viridiplantae; phylum Streptophyta; class Pinopsida; order Pinales; family Pinaceae; genus Pinus; species Pinus tabuliformis. The sequence continues at coordinate 555,123,558 of CM062820.1, read as the reverse complement.
CACTATGAAGTGTCCACTTTTGAACCTGGTTTGCAAGCTTATTTACTCAATTGCACTAATGGATTGTTGAACCTAAAGTTGAGGAAACACATTGGATCTTGTACAGGATTGATGGTGGGTCTCCATTTGGACTTGGTCTCCCTATATGGGGTTTAAGCCCCCTCTAAAGGGTCATAATGGCACTTGTCGGGTGAGCATTGAGAGCCATGGGCCTCCACCACAGCAGAGCATATATTGCCACACCATGGGCTTCTTCAGCACCACACATTGCTTGTTCATACCCCAGTTATACAAATATGATTATGTACTTGGACCATGTTACCCAGCCAGCCACGCACTTGCATCTAACACTTGGCAACTAATCCAGGGCCCAAATGGGGTTTTGTCTCATCCGGAGAGAAACGGGAGGGCATATGTCATCATTCTAGCCTGTATTGATGGAGCATCGACATGTTTGATCCACTGGAGACCCATGAGACCATTCATTGTGCCCCACAGCCACTTGGGAGCACCATAGATGTTTTGATTGTAAGCCAAGGGACCACCCCCTTAGTCATCATTTTGGGAGCCCTCCTCTTCAGCATGGCACATGGAGGACTTATCTTGGCCTTCCAACAGCCCTTTGCAACATTATTTTATCATTTCGACCTCATTCGGAAGCTAAGTTGCACGAAACGGGGAAACGGGTACGAGTTTCCGAAACGGGAAGCGATACGAAACGCGACCTCCCCAAATTTTGGAAACGGGGAAACGCGAATATATATATATATATATATATATAAAGTATTTAAATATATATATGTGTGTGTGTGTGTGTGTGTGTGTGTGTGTGTGTGTGTGTGTGTGTGTGTGTGTGTGTGTGTGTGCAATCATAAAGCATAAATGATACATTATAATTTATTACACTTAAACATTAAGATTTAATTTACATCACATTTACTCATGAATGATCACATAATGAAAATAAAAATATCGGAATATCCAAAAGCAACCTTTATTAGATATCCAAATCTCAAAATCAGCCTTTATTTATATTAATATATGAGGCTGCAAGTACAATAAAGACTATAAGGCTGCAAGAGAGAGATCCAAATCAGGATTTTCTGCATCCACATCCCATTCTTTAGAAGGACCACTGTTGTATTGGGAGTCTCCTCCTACATAGTCGAACGACCTTAGTGCTCTTGATTAAATACACGTTTCATACCCTAGTACCCTACATGATTTTGATTATTGGGAGTTTCCCCTGCATAGAGGGCTTGGTTCTCTTGATTAAATAGAAGTTCCATACCCTAGTACATGATAAAATCCAATGGAAACATTGCAACCCCCTCAATCCTGAAATCCTGAAAAACAAATAAGTCTGCTGGATTTTGAGTGAGATCTAAAATTCTACTTTCTCCATATGAAATCCAATGAGGGCGAAACCACTCTCAAACATCCTGAGTCATTTCATGGTAATGTTAAAAATTTAAGTAAAAGGATGAAAATGAAAAATAAAGGAGAATATCACTTTTACTTTAAGAATTTAACATTACCATGAACTGCATGTCAACACTAGGGCAAAAATTCACTTTTATAACTTTAGACACACATCTAGAACATCCTGGAAACCCTAAAAAAAATTAGAAACAAATTAAAAAATAAAAAACAAATGTTTTTTTTGGGGAAACGTGGGTCGTACGGCCTGGAAACGCGTTTCCGGCCGTACGGCCACATTTCCGTTTCGGGAAACGTGGCCGTACGGCCGGAAACGCGTTTCCAGGCCGTACGGTACGGGGAAACGCGTTTCGTTTCGTTTCCCCTGGCGAAACGCCCCCTAGGGCCACGTTTCCTGCAACTTAGTTCGGAAGGCTTATTTTGTACTTTTGAGATATTTGGTGGGCTTGTCACCAATAGGGTTGTTATTTTGCACATTAAAGCACTTTTAGGGGCTTCATTAGCCTAATTAAACCAAATTGAACCAGTGGAGGCTCATATAAATATAAGGAGAGCCTCATTTTGTAAGTCATCATCATTTGGATTGGGATTTTCTTTTGAGAAAGAATTTGGACCAGCAATTGATGGAAGAATTTGGATGTTATTGATGCATTTTGATGTTTGGGATTTTTCACTATCCTATCTTGGAGCTTCTAATTGCAATTATGATGGATGGATATACTTGCATTATCTTGTAAGTGTTGTTTTGATGCTATATCTTTACTTTGTTGCATGTCTAATGTATGGAATATCTTGTCATAATCTTACATGTTCCCTAATTTAATGTGAATTCATGATTTCACTAGGATTATTGAAGTATTGGATGCATTACACATTAGATAATGTGAATGAATGTTCCTAGAGGCTCGCATTGCTTGTTGCATCCTCAAATCTCCATTAACCTTTGCTAAACGAAGTATAAATACCTCTTGTGATCGATTTGTTGCCTCTTAGGGCTAGTGAAAGCTACAAAGGTATCCTTGATAGAGCGAAATTCTTTCATGAAAGTAAGTCTTAACTCCATTTCTCCCAATTGACTAGGCATTGGTCCTAATCCTAGTTGATCAACCCAAAACCATTCTCTTTTTCTTTCTTTTTTAATTTTCTACCTTAACCCAAGAAGGTCACCTAGGGCCTAGTGCAAATTGCTTTAGGAGGGGCCTTTTGGAGAGAAAATTGGTAGGCTACTACACTATAGTGTCCTCTGTTGACCCTCCAAATTTGAGGCAATTTCCGTGGCTAGTTTGAGAGAAACCTCAAGCCCTAGCTCAAAAATTGATACTACCTTCAACTTCTTTTGTTGGTGGCATTCCAAAGGTCACATGCTCTTGAAAACTCAAAGGAAGTTAATCATTCGTTGACCTTTCTCATCCTTGCTTGACCTAGATATCTCCTTGAAGATCATCTTCTAGCCCTAGGCCTTGCTTGGATTTTCTATAGGTCTCTCTTGTGGTCCCAAACCTTTATATGGTCGTTATCTTACAAAACCCTAAGAAAGATCTTGCCTCCTTAGGAATCCTTTGGTCTAGGAGTGTCCCTTGTGATTGAATAACCTTTCCTCCTAGGTCTAGGTTTCCTCATAAGCCTTTCTTGGAGAGCCATTAGCTTCTATTTGAAGCAATTGAGCCATTATTTGAGCCTCTCCTTTGAATGGGCTTTGGAAATCACATCACCTCTTGCCATTGATCCTATCATTCAAGTGATTTCCCTTATATCGGGACTCCTCCCATCAATGAAAGTCTGTAAAGAGCAGGGGACACTGACTAAGGTGACAGTGGGTCTTTATCCCATTGTTGTCATCTAGTCTAGTAGTTGTCCCTTAAGTATCCTTCATAGGACCCCTGCTAGATTGTGTGGCAACATTTTTGGTGCCGTTGTCGAGGAGGAAGCAGGTCTACCTTCCCTATGAATCATTGAGGAATTGATTCATTGACAACATTATAAGTATTCCTCTAGTGACTCCATTCATTGTCAAAACCCCTAGTTTGCTTGATCATTCCTCCTACAACTAGGGTTGCTACAAAAAGGGGAGAAAACTCCATCACATGTTAGAACTAGCCTTCTCTCTAAATTTGAAAAGGTTGGCAACACAACTCCCAATATGGATGCCAATACCAATGCCAACCAAAATCAAAACCAACCCAAGATCCCAAGAAGCAAGAAGCTCCTCTCTAGTGTTTTCAGGCCTTTGAAGTTGAGTGATAACCCCAAGTCTTTTCCTGAAAAATATCATGAATGGTTACCCCAGTTCAAATGAAGTGTCGATCAAAGCGCCAATGACCATATAGAAGATTACTTTTGGGCATTTGTCCTTAGAGGAGTTGAGGATGATGACGTGATACTAATGTTATTTGCCTTATCCTTTGAGGGGCATGTTAGGGAATGGTATCTTAGTCTCCCTCCAGGTAGCATCAATGATTATGACAAGTTTGAAGAAGCCTTTAAGAAGAGATGGCCATCTGATGCTGAAGGGACCTTTAACCTTGAAAACTTTCACCACATAAATAAAGGAAATGAAGATATAAGAGAGTTTATCCAAAAGTTTTATAAGATTGTTAGAGATATTCCTGATCACCTTAGACCTCTAGATGCGCTTATACTTGACAAATTCTGTAGAAATTTCTGTTTTCCCACCCCGGTTTTCAGTTTCTCCTTATTTCTCCCATATAGTTAAATGCCCTTTCCCATAACCATACATTTAACAAGCTGGAAAAAATAAATTTGCTAAAAACACAAATTCTGAAAATTTTACAGAATGCTGGAAATTGCAGAAATAAAATTCAGCAGTAATAAACAGTCATTAAAACACATTTAAACACTGAGATTTTTGGTCAACTTGACCCTGGAAAAACCCCCTACAACTCTTGGGGAAAACCAGTTCGAGAGCTCTTCTTTATTTCTGAAAATGCCTTTTTCACAGTGAGAAATATTCAGCAAAAAATCAGCAAGCAAATTTACAACTTATCTCTTTTCCCATGCCTCACAGCAAACTAGAAATTACAGCAAACAGGACAGCAATAAATGTTGTACGGCCTCCTCAATTTTCGTGCCCGCTTTCAGCATCAAATGCTGTTGTACGGCCAGCATTAAATGCGATGTACTGACTGCAATAAATGCATTGTACGGCCCTCGTTTTGGGTGCAAAAATCAGCAAACTGCTCCTCGATTTTTGTGCAAACCACTCCTCGAAAATCGTGCCAAAATCTGCCTTTCACTGTGTGCTGAACCAGCTGTACAAATCTGCTCAACTGTTGCCTTGGAATGTGTGCCAAGCTGCTGTCTCCTTCTCCTCCCTGCTCAGAAATCTCTCTTGCTCTCTTACTCTCCTTCTCCCAATCTGCTCATGAAAGAATGAATGACCTTTTCCTCATTTTCCTCCTTTAATCTAAAACCCCAAGTGACTTTTGGGTGATCCAAGTGACTTTTGGGTGATCCCTAAATCCAATGGCTGAAATAGATTGAGATCTAACGCTGAGATTAAATGCTCATTTAAATCTCACTTTTTATTTTTTAATTCACCCCACTTTAATAAAGACCCACTTAATCATTTATTTCCAAAGTCACTTTTCCTTTCTAATTTTTGCATTGACTTTATAAAAGTCACTTTAAAATTAGACTTAATAACTTTATCACTTAAAGTCACTTTTAAATTATATTTAACTTTATAAAAATTATAAAGTTACTTTAGGAGAAAAATTAAATTCTTTTGGACACTTTTCCCTAGGCCAAAGATCAAAGCCTTAGGGAACCACCTGTCCTCTGGTACCAAATTTCAACAAATTCACCAAGGTTGCTGGAGGACACCTGACATATCAACTAAAGGATAAAAAGCCAAAAGGTCTTGCTGAGGCCAAGGAAATTGTCATGGAGGTCAAATAAAACTTGAATCTTTCTAAAATTGAGATGTTTGAACATCATAGAACTAAGTTAGAAACTAAGAAGAGCAAGTCCAAGGATCAGGTTGAGGAAACCCTAGTCATGGCCCTTAAGAAGCTTGACAAATTATCCAAGTGTTAAATTTTCATCAATTTTGTTAATTTTTCCTAGGACTATATTGTTCTTTGCTTTGATAATTGCATTTCATCATTAACGCATTAAATTCACCCTATAATATCATAACATTATTCAGATTTACATTATTCAGCAACATATGCAACTATGTAGAAAGAACAAGATCATCATCTTCAATGCAACGGAACATAATGGAAAAATAGAATAAAAACATTCACACATAGAGACACTGCTCTCAACTAGGGACAACTTCATTTGCTAATCCATCCGCTAGTCTGTACTATCTCTGTCGTCAATGCACTGCTCTGTTGAACTATGAAGTAGAAGAAGTGATCAAGAATGTATCATGCCATTCTCTACTTACCCGAAGTCAGTCCCAGATAAAAGAGTGTCTCATACCACTCTTACTGAACGGAAGTCAGTTCCAAAAGAGAGTGTGTCATACCACTCTTACTGACCCGAAGTCAGTTCCAATTGATCTCAGATCAATATCGGTCATCCTAGCATAGGGAGTACAATAGTACACGATGTGTCCATCAGTAGTACTATGGTCCCTATCCTCATTTCCCTGCTCATTTGGCCAGATGAGAGGTACTTCCCATCAGTCCCAGACTGCATGGGTAGAATGTCTCAGCAGGAGAAGGATGAACCACTCATCCTGCCTACATGTTGCCACAAGGTATCAAAGGGAAGGGTGAACCACTCACCCTGTACACAGCAAACCACTAGGGGAAAGTTGAACCACTCACCCTATGGTTGCTCATCGCTCCAAGAAGTACCCCAAGCCCCCCGAAGCTACCAGAGCTCAATGTCCATATCATAAAGGACCCTCAGAAGAGGGTCTCTCCACGACTCCAAGTCATTCTCGGAAGGCTAAGAACTTGACCTTCCCCAGGGGCTTTGTCAGAATATCGGCGACCTGCTCATCAGTCCCAATGTGATGGAGCCTTATTGCTCCTCGTTGTACCATATCTCGGATAAAGTGGTACCCGATATCTATGTTCTTGGAGCGATCATAAAATACAAGATTCTCTGATAATCGGATCCCACTCTGGTCGTCGCAGAGGATCACGGTGGTATCCAAAACATGTCCAAACAACGCACTAAAGAGCTTCCTCAACCAAACAGCTTCATAGGAGGCCATACTAGCAGTTATGTATTTGGCCTCAGCAGTGCTCAAGGCAACCGACTTTTGCTTCCTGCTCATCCAGGATATCGAAGCAGAACCCAAGAAAAAACAGTAACCAGAAGTGCTCTTGCAATCCACCAAGCATCAGAATAACCATGCAGCCTCACATCTCCAGCAGTGTTTCTCAGTCCATGAGTGATTGTGCCCCAAAGATACCTCAAAAGATTCTTGGCACGAATCCAATGTATGTGATGAGGCTCAACGTATTAACTACAAAACATATGTCCGAATGGGAGTTCACCAAGAACATCAGTGCTCCTATGAGTTAGTAATACTCAGAAGCATTTCCCAATTCAGGTTCGGCAGCACTACCACATAACTTCTTGAAGTTAAGTTCCATCGGGGTAGTCACAGGCTTGCAGACCACCATCCCAAATCTTTCCAATATCTTCACAGCATATTTTCCTTGGGATAGGAAAATTTCTCTTGTCTTTTGCCAGACCTCCAACCCTAGGAAGTAGTGCATCAGTCCTAGGTCCTTCATCTCAAATTCAAAGCCAACTCCCTCTTACATTTGTGAATGAGAGGGTCTGCACCTATCAAAAAGAAGTCGTCCACATAAAGTACCAGATGAGAGGTTTATCATCTTCAACCTTAAAGTAAAGGTTTGGATCGGCCTCACTTCTAGTGAATCTCAGCTTCATCAGATAGCTATCAATCCTCTCATACCAAGCTCGGGGTGCTTGCTTCAAGCCATAGAGAGCCTTCTTCAACCTACATACATGAGATTCACGGTACTGAACCTCAAATCCCTTGGGTTGTTCCACATAGACTTCCTCTTTAATCGAACCATGCAAGAAAGCGGTCTTGACATCCATCTGATGTAGGTTCCATCCTTGCGAGGCAGCAAGGGCTATTATTGAGCAAATGGTGGTGTATTGGGCAACAGGTGCAAATATCTCATCATAATCTACACCGTCCTTTTGAGAGAAACCTTGAGCAACAAAGCGAGCCTTGAACTTTTCTGCACTTCCATCAGCTCCATGCTTGATTTTGTAGAGCCACTTAGAGGTCACAATCGATTTGTCCTAGAGTCTAGGAACCACATCCCAGACATCATTCTTCATAATAGAGTGATATTCTTCATTCATAGCATCCTTCCATACTTGTTGCTTCACGGGTTCTTCAAATGATGAAGGCTCATTTTGAATGATAATGCTCATAACGATCAAGTATCCTTTATACTTGTTCGGCTTCTTGCTCTCACGGAAAGTCCCCCTTGGTGCAATATGTCTCTCAGCATCTTCGAGAGTCTCCCTAAGCCATGAGGGTCTCCTCTTGGAGGAGGAGAGCTCTTGGGGAGGAGGATCAATAGGATCCATAGGTTCATCAACATCAGGCATCGTCTCGTCCTTCCTTGGAATAGAAAGGTTGTTGATCTTGCTGAGGGCCATATCTTCGTCAAAGGTGACATCATGACTTATCTCAACTTCCCTTTGACCAGCTACATAAATTCTATAGCCCTTACAATTCTCGCTATAGCCCACAAAGATTCATTTCTTCCCTGATGCGCCCAATTTGCTTCTTTTCTCTTTCGGCACATGAAAATATATGGGACTTCAAAAAATTCTAAAATGAGAGACATTGGGTTTCTTACCGTGAACATTTCTTTGGGAGTCATGGAGTCCAATGCTTGACGAGGACATCAGTTTTGAACATACACGATAGTATTTGCAGCGTCGGCCCATGGAAACTTCTGAAGCCCTTGATCATGAAGCATGGCACAAACAGCTTCTACAATAGTATGATTTTTCCTTTCAGCAACACCATTCTACTCGGGAGTGTATGGTGTTGTGGTCTCCTTCTTAATGCCAACTTCTCTGCAATAAGCATGGAATTCATTTGATTCGTACTCAATCCCATTATCATCCATTAATATCTTGATTCTTTTCTTGGATTGATTTTCGATCATGGCTTTGAAGTGTCAAAACCAGGTGAACACTTCATCCTTCTTTTTCAAGTAGATCCAAGTCTTGCGAGAATAGTCATCCGCAAAGGTGAGATAATATAAGTATCCTCCCAAAGAGTTTACAGGCATCATACTAGATATGTCGAAGTGGATCAACTGCAATATATCGATGGTCTTGCTATTACTAGAGGGGAATGGTCCCCTTATAATTTTTCATTCGGCACATCTTGGACATACACCTTCATGCTCTACTTTGAACTCGAGCATACCTGTCACCATCTGTCTCACATAGCGTAAAGCCTTATAATGAAGATGGGAAAACCTTCAGTGCCATAGTTCGGATTGTAGAGATGTGTCGCAAGACATGGCTCCCAATGGACTTCCTCCAACTTGATACAAAGTGTCAACCCGTAACCCAAGAGTAAAAGCATCTTTAAAATTCCTTTTCCAAACACGTACCTTTCCATCGATGAATACCACCTTGTAACCTTTGTCTTCCATTGCCGAAATGGACACCAGATTCTTCTTGAGATTGGGGACATATAGAACTTCTTGTAAATGAATCGTGTTAACTTGATTCAATTGAAGGGTAAAATTAACTACTCCTTTTATGGGATAGGTGGCATCGTCTCCAAGGATAATCTCCAAGTTTTTCTCCTTCTCTATCAAATTAGAGAGAGCTTCCTTGTATCCGGTGAAGTGCCTTGAGGCACCACTAGAGTTCCTTGCTTTCTTGGAGGGTTGACCATTTCCATGATGTCCCGCATTCCAATTTCCATTGCCATTGAACTTGCCATTCCTTTGATTGTTGTTGTTGAAGTTGCCCCTGGAATGGTTGTGGTCATCATCATGTGATGTGTCCCTTCTATTTGGACACTCCCTTGCATAGTGGCCAAACTTATTGCAAACAAAGCACTTGCCCTTCCTTCCACCCTTAAATCTAGGCGTTCCATTGAAATGACCTTTAGACCCTGCATTATTTCTCCTTTTGGAATGGGTGGAGAAAGCAGTGGGGTTGCTTCTATTAGAAGGCATCTCTTGCTCCACCATTCTTGTTTCTTCTTAAATGCATCTCGACATCAATTCTTCAAACCCTGAAATTCAATCATTATTGAGAATAGTGGTTCTAAATATATACCACTCGGGTGGGAGTCCTCCAAGGGTAGCGATAGTAAGTTCCCTATCGGGAATGTCCTCTCCAATCAACAAAAAGATCATTCTTGATCTCAGTAATCCTTCAAAAGTAGGATTGAATATCCTCGTCCTTGCCCTTTTTAATATCCTTCAATTTATTTTTGAAAAATAAAATTTGATTTGCATCACTAACCTTGAACATGTTGACCAACCTACCGTAGATCTCCTTGGAGGTGTTCAAATCGGAGATGTAGGCCACCAAACGCTTGTCAATGGAATCTCTGATAATCTTCTTTGCTTTGACTTCAGCTTTATTGTACTTATTCTTCGCAGCAACCGGTGCATTTGAAGAAGGCTCAGGGATTTTCCCCTTCACATAATCCAACACTTCTTGTTCTTCCATTGTCAAATCAAGAGACATCTTCTATCCATGATAGTTAGACTTTTCAAGAAGCTTGTATTCAGCCGGGAAGTGGGATGAGGAACCCGTTGAGCCTTTTGTTCTTGTCCAACTGTCTTTGGTGATTGCTCTTTCACTCTTGCTTGGGCTTTGTCTTCATCTCACCTCTAAAACCATGTTAATTTTTGGTATGTTCTATGCTTATGTTAATTTACTTCAATTTCTTTATTAGCCCAATATCAATATCCAGTTTAGCAATCACATCAACATGATAGTAAAATGCAGATAGAACATAAACATAAACAGTAGAAGACAAGCCAAGACAAGAGGACACAAGATGCGAAACTAGCTAGGGACAAACCCCAATGTGGGGAAACCCTTGATCAATTCTCCTTATATTCTTCGATAGTTCAGCAGAGAGAGATAGTACAAATTTACAAATATGATAATTTATGACAGCAACAGAAAAGCCTAACCAGAAAAGTCAACATTGGTCAAACAGGGCAAAATTCTTCCTCTAAACAGCTCAATCAAACCCAGTCAACTTCGGCCTTCAACAGCAAACCCAAATAGTCCAAAACAATCCAAAAAATTCAGTCAAAGTCTGGTCAACTGAAGTCAAACTACAGCCAGCAACTAGGGCAGTCAACGCTGGTCAAACCAGAGGTCAGATCACCTCGGTTTCAGTGCCCAGATCTGCGGCCAGCCAAGGAGAAGCTGCCTCACCCAATCCGCAGTCAAAACAGGTCAATGCAAGTGGTCAATGCAATGTTTTAAAAACCGGAACCAGTGACCGGACCGGTCCACCTAATGAACCGGGTTTCAAACTGGGACTGGTCAGGTCTAAACGAACCGGTTTTAAAAAAATACATTAAATAATTAATCTTTAATGAAAAAAACTATTTTTAAGATTTAAAACCATGATTCCAAGCCAATAGAAACAAAATATGCAAGGCTTGGTCATCTATATACCATGTAAAGGTGAATATATCAAAATGGCATCGAGTGCAATACATACCCGCAACAAAATACATAATCAATGAGGCTCTAAATGGCCTCTAGAGTCTGAAAACAATGCCCTAAGCTATGGGATCACTGAACTACTACAAGTCTACATATCAGTGATCAACAACATGATCACTCCTCATCATGATCAAACTCATCACCACTACTAGACAAGAGATCATCAACATGAGCTACATAAATAATATGGCTCCAAGTTTGAGGACTCCTAAAACTCCTCTACAACTTTAGTAGTAGTAGCAAAAAATAGACATCAAAACTACAAATCACTAATCAACATGGTCACTCATGAAACTCATCATTGATTCAACGCTACTAGAAATACATAAACATCATCAACAAGAGATACATAAACATCATCTAGCTCAAAGACTTCAAACTTGGATTGCTCAAACTTATAACAAGATAGAAATTGAAAAGGTTTAACATGCCTAACAAATGATTTTGGTTTGAGTGAAGGGTTCATCTCCTCAACCTTATAATGTGGTAAAAAAAGATTAGCATGCCTAAACAGTTGTTTTCCTTTGAGTGAAGGGTGCATTCTTGTTAAGGCCATGGTAGAGGAGTTCAACAATAAATACCACCAACATCAACAAAGTTCAACAATCAATGCCACCACGATCAAGGTTCTTAAAGGGCTTCATGCTCTTGATCAAATGCCAATCTCATACCCTCACGCACGATAGAATCAAATGGAAACATTGCAAACCCCCAAACCATGAAATCCTGCAAACCATTAAGTCTGTTGAATTTTGAGTGAAATCTAAAATTCTAGTTTCTGCATATGAAATCCAATGAAGTCGAAACCACTCTCAAACATCCTGAGTCATTTCATGGTAATGTTAAAAATTTAAATAAAAGGATGAAAATGAAAATTAAAGGAAATGTCACTTTTACTTTAAGAATTTAACATTACCATTAATTTCCAACATTGCTAGGGTTGAGATGTGTCAAGAAAATGAGAGGGTAGGCATGTTTTTCTTCGAGAGGCTATTTTGGAGGAAAACAACCCTGAATTTCCCTCAAAACAGCTTCAAAACTCACAAAAATGCATTATGTGGGGTTTATAGTTGCCCTAGCAATAAACTGACCGGTTTAGGACAAAACCGGCCGGTTTGGCCACAAACCAGCTGGTTTTGTAACCGGCCAGTTTGTCCACTTTTTTGGCGAAATAGAGGGTTAAACCAGGTTTTTCTACAGGTTTGACCCAGTGGGCTAGCTAACCGTCCGGTTTGACCGCTTACCGGTTCAGACCGGCCAGTTTTTAAAACACTGGGTCAACGCGACGAAACAGTCTCCTTGTAGCTCAGTCAACGCTGGTCAATGCAATCAACTCCTTCCTTCTTACGTGTGAGAGATGGTTGCCCTAATATACGTACCAAATCAAGTGAGGAGAGAGAGATAAGTGAAGGGAGAAGGAGGCGAAGGGAGTCCCTTGCTTTTCTAAGTGAAACATCTTCATCAAATGTTAAATCCCTACTAACTTCAACCTTCCTTTGACCAAAAATATATATTCTAAATGTTTTGGAATCTTCACTATATCCAGCAAACATACCTTTCCTTCCTGTAGCTTCTAGCTTGTTTCTTTTATCCTTCAATGCATGGAAATACACGGGGTAGCTAAAAATTCAGAGATGACCAATATCGGGCTTGACACCTGTGAATACTTCCTCAGGAGTCTTGTTGTCCAAAGCATGATGAGGCAACCTGTTTAGAACATATACCATTGTGTTTGTTGCTTCAGCCTGTTACCTCTCAAACTAGCAGGGGACCTAAGGGAGATCCCAAAAGGGCAAATGCTACGCCAAGGGCAACAAATGGAGACTTAGCCCAATGTCACCTCAGCTAAGGCTCCCTTCTATTTACGGAATTTCATGAATGGGAGGAGACTCGGTACATATGGAGTCAGTAATGAAGGATAAGTCAATGAATATGAGTGACCCAAATAAACCCTTTCCGAGAGGAGTTTGAAGGATGGAGCTTGCTTGCTTTCTAAGCAACGTACTATGTATTCTAGGGAAAGAAAGAGAGGATTTGAGGGTTAGGTTTATGGGATAAGACTTGTGAAGGAATTTCCCAATCCCTAAAATCCTTATTATATTTGGTATCTCGAATGGTTCTTGTAGAATGATCTTTCAAAGGAGCGGGACCACACAGGGCCAAGTGGACCTGGTCTAGGGTATGAGGAAAGGATGTAGCAACCAATGATATTTTTACCCTAGACAAGGTGGGAGAAAGGATCAAAGAAAGAATTTCACTTGAGGATGTTGTTTTGACTCTATATGGTACTAGCCTTGGGGATGGCAGGGCAAGATTTGATCCTGGAGCTAGGGCTTCGCTTTTCTCCCAACTCCACTGTTGGAATGGCTTCAAAATTGGAGGAGGGATTGAGGAAAGGCCAACGTAGGAGACCATAGGAGATCGAACTTTTTGGAGGGCTAGCTTGTCGAGAAATTGATACCCTAAGTACCCCAACTTGGCTAGACCCGGAAGGAGGTGAAAGAATATGACTTTTAGTGACCAACCTTGGTAGATCAATGCCTTAATCTTTGGGAGAATGGAGTCTATGATGAATATGAGTAGGATTTCTTGGTTCCCAGTCAAGGAGGCCTTAAGATTACTTTGCTAGTCCTCTAGGTCAAGAAGAAGCAACCTTGCAGCTTTTATACTTCGATGCGCAATGGAAATGTCTTATCAAGGTCAAATTCTTTGATAGAATTACCCCTAGGAGATTTCGCTCATAATACATGGCCCATAAGTTGAGAGATGTTATAATAGAGACAAATTCCACAATTTTAAGCAACAAATGCACGCAGCAATTAGCCCTAGAACAGCGAAAATCCCAGTCCAACGTAGATGACAAAAGTAAACAAGAATAACATTAAAAAGCATGTACTTACGTGTAACAGAGTATACCCAACCATTCACAATTGACAAAAGAGATGTTCCAAGATAAGATAAACCAATATCCACACATCAAAATTCATCCATAAAGCTCCAATTCATCCTCCAAAAAAAAATGCAAAAATCTCAAGAGAGAGAAGTGATCCAAATCATGGGCCACAGATGCGGACTTCATAATGGCTTGCCCTTCCATAATGGGCTTCGGGATGTGCCAATGTCTCCTAAACTCCAAATGCGGTTAACCAATAATCCTATTAGGTGGTTTCTACTTCTAAACGGGATAATATAGTCAAGGTACATCCTTCAAAAGGTGGTGGCATGTGACAGATAGGTGAATGAAGTAGGGAAAGAGAAGGGGCAGCTTTGGGTCACATGCTTGGGTACAAGGGTAGCTAATAAGAGGGAAACCCACATAATGTATAGGAGGGAGCAATCGTGGTACATGAGGTGCCCTGACCTTGATTTTTCCACCCTTCTTTATATGCCTTTTGCCTTTTTATGATTTTCTTTGATTAACTGCTCAGGGCTCAAGGGTTAACAGCATTATGTACAAGATATAGCAGTGAATACCCCCTTTTAAGGTGAGGCGGTTCATTACCCACCAGGGGTTGGGACAATCATGGGTTCCTATATGATGAAGGAGGTTCATAGAACATGTAGGCACCAGGGTGTTAGCTTTTGCCCACATGCTAAATGTGTTTTTCCCTGCCATCTTTTGCATTTTATGGTACATTTTCTTGTTGAATGTGGCCATATATGCTTTTATCTCTCTTTTTAGCTGCATCAAACTTCGGGCTTCATTCCAGGCCATGACCCAAGGTGTGGGCAAGGGGAAGGAGCATGCTAACCCTATGTGGACCCGATGGAGTGTTGACGAATCTAGGGCACATGTAGTTAATGTGATTCTTCTTGACTTGATAACTATTTGTGGGGCATTTTTTAATTTTCTTATTAGCACAATCTCCTCTTTGAAATTATTAGAGTGTGTGTTTCTTATTTCATCAAATAGCTACCAAAAACAAAGAGACAAGAACACAAGATGTTGGCATTCTGCCAGGGCCAAAACCTCTCCCTCTTGGAGAGGAAAACCCGCACATAATTCTTCTTATAGAGATTCCAATTGACGAACACCAAGACCATGACCCTTGACTTACTAGGCCACTCCAAGACCAAGACATCAATCCTCTTCTAACTGTTGAGATCATCATCATCATTGTTGTACCATGACTGCTTCTTCAGCTAGATCACTATTGCACCATGACTACACCTTCTTCATCACTGTCTTGACTTTGTCTTCATTAGGAACGAGATCATGACTATGATATGACAACACCTTGATGAGATCCTTCACATCATACTTGAGCCAAGACTATGACTGCGTTAGATATGTTGAGACAGAGGTCTTCAAGACTTCAGGAAGGTCGAGATTTCATCTAAGATACTCATCCGAAAACCACAGATATCCTCCTCCATACGAAATACTGAACTGTTGCCTTTATCTTGTACCACTATACCTTGTCCAAGATTCTTCCTGCACCCATCTGAGATAACAGAGACTTGTCCGAGTTTTTCTGTCTTTGTTGTGTCCTTCGATGTTGCACAGGCTTGTCAGCAGACCTCCAAAAAATCTCATCCGAAATTGTGCTTCTGCAATTCTTATACCCATCCAAAATTCAAAGAGAAATCTGATTTTTTGTCCTACACTTTTGCGCTAACCCTAACTGGGTATATATAGTGGATATGTTTCCATAATAAGCTGACTTGACCAAGTGAATCGTTGTGTCTCTTATATGAGCCAACATGACATATATATATATTGAGGCCAACTTGATTGTTCTCTTCATCATTTTGCAAGCAGACTTCTTCAAGAGGATTGTGCTTGTCTTGGAGGGTTGTTCTGGACACTAGGTTGACTCATATACATTACATATATGCTCAAGAAGAGCTCTTTACACATGTCTTTGACTCTTTGACTTTCCTAGACCTATGGAATGAGCAAGAAACTCATTCTTATAATTTACAAAAATAATATTTATTTTCCTTGGCAAGTACAAACATCAAAATTACGTTTGTAAATACCGAACCTAGTTACACTTTCTTCAACACCCCTTCTTAACTAGGGAAGTATTTATAATGATACTTGGTCATTCTCAATCTGAAGAATTTCTCATAAGAAGAATCAGATTGGTAACCCATCTGTATAGCATCATAGTAACCAACATTGTTTTCACAGCAAGGCCTTGACTGACAACTCTATCTCTCATCAGATCAGAGCACAATGTTTGCGAGACCAATGACTATAGACACCTTCATCATTCTCTCTCAAGGTACATACCCACCTGGGTGTTCACTGAGTATCACCTTCTAGGACTATTCTTATCTTGGGTTCTCATCCCTCAAAGAATATCGGTCCTCTTGCCTACTCTTATGTTGGATGCCCTACACATCCTCAAAGAGCATCAGATGCCAGATGATTACCCAATCGTCCATTCTTTCTTCCAAAGTGAAGACAAGAATGTTGTGTCTATCATGTGTCTACATTTCCATTCATGGCCTTCACCTAGACTTACGGTTGTTAGTCCTGGTCTAGTGCATGACACATGAGATAGAAAAACAAAATTGTCACTCATTTTTAATCAGGGGTGATCTAATCCAAGCTCCCTCTTGATCAGGGACCTGTCAGAGTTCCCTCTTAGCTAGGGACTCTTCTATACATCAACAACTTCTTCTTCGTGGGTCCTTCAATTGCTTGATCAACTTCTCTCCTTGATGTCATGAAAGTTAGTTGAGCTTCTTTCTTGTAGGGAAACAATCATCGATCACTTTCCTCCTTAGTTCGTCATGTCATTCCTTTCTTCATGGAAAGTGGCCTTCTTCATATCTAGAACCTTTGTCATATGACTACTTCTTTCTCATCATGCTTCTTCCATTCATCACATGAATGCTAGTTGTATTTGTAAGTAGCCCTGCATGAACTTATCCAGATATTATTCAAGAAATCAAATATATCATTAAATCAAATCGTACCTTACTAGGTGACTCTTCATCATGACATCTTTCTATAGGTATCAGCATCCTACATTCATGTTGACACATCTCCCAAAGATATCCATTGTCAAGGGTCTACATCTTTTCCATCAGAGTCTTCATATCTTTCTAGGAGATTTTCTAGTCAAGTCTTCTTGATCTTTTGGATGTTGATTGCCTTCATCATGGTTGCATATCTCACGATCTCTTCCTTCTCCACACATTCCATTCCCAGGTGCTTTTAATCAGAGTTTCTTAGTTGTGATCAACCATCTCATACTTCATATGAGGACATATTATGTTGATTTCATCTAGTGTGCCTTATGCCTTCTTGCATCCTTTCAGAGGAGGAGATCCTTTTTCTCTTGATCATGCTTCTCAAGATAGAAGTAATGATCCATGTTACCTGCAACCATGTGACATGACATTATAATATTAAACACAAGCATACATACCTTATTTTACCTTTAGGTCATCTAGGCTTCTTCCAGCAGCTTCCTTTATTGAAGAAATCTTCAATCCCTTGATCTACTTCATGTCATCACATCATCATTCCATGGATTCCATAAGTTGGAGTTCCTGTTGAAACACTTGCTTAATCTCTAGATTAGTGAACCCTACAATGAGGATTCCATCAAAGAATTTTGAGTATCTTGTATATCCTCAACTGGCAGATGTTTCCTTTTTGACTTGATGTATGATGAGACCTGTCCTGGATGACTTCTTCCTTTCCTTCAATGTCCAATGAGGTTCCCAAGAGTTATGTCCTTCATGTTTGGCTGCCATGGATTTTGTTCTTCATGATTCCCATGGTGATGTCATGAGCTCTTGCTTCTAATGCTTTCATGATACCACAATGCATCTTAATATCATGGTCATATCTAAAGATTTAGGAACTTATAGTAGGACCCCTTTTCTAAGGGAGGTCATCTTAATCATAGTGGAGATTTGTTGCTCCCTCTTTCTTTGGCCCTCTTCCTTCATCTTTCCAGCGATATGAGCTTCTATCCATATTATTTCCATAGCATTGAATCTTATACTATTATGTCTTGTTGAGGACCAAACTTTCCTTTTCCCTTTCTTTTCCACAAATGTTTGAGTTCTTTTTTCCTTCAACATTTTTACCCTCAAATTGTCTTTCTCTATCTAGCATAGAGACCATAAATTGTTGAATCAGGTATCCTTCTTCTTATCATCTTTCCTAGATCTCCCAATTGAGATCTCATGAAAATATTCCTTCATTCTTTGATACCTTTACTTTTGTGTAGGTCTAAGTGATGTGACTTCTCTTTTCTATGAGGATTATGACAATCCTCCTTATTCTATGCAAGGACCTTTTTCATGAGGACAATGACTATCCTCCAGTATTTCTATTTCCTTGCAAAACAAAGTCATTAAACCAAAAATTGATTAAACATGAAAGATACTTACTTGGCATGATCTTCACCTTGATGCTTCCTTTGCTTGAGTTGCCCATCACTAGTATCCTTTTATCAAGACTTCCTTGGAGACCTTCTAGCACCATGACATTTGTGATATTGACATCACCAAAACTGCTTCGTGACCTTGAGATCATCTTGACTCCCAATTCATCTTTAAGGTACTTTTGACTTCTACATTTGAACACATTGTTGACATGCTAGTGATATTGCTATTCCACAAGTGGACTTTATCACACTCAGTATTCCTCGGAGTGCATCAGCAAGCACCTACATCGAGCATTATCCAAACTACGATAGTGATATAGAGAGACTTATGTTCTGATCCGAGCACCATGCTATTGAGATCATGTTCATAGACAAAATCCGAGACTATGACAAGTATATTGATATGGCACTGTACCGAGACAGTGATGTCTATGCGCATTGTACATACAAGTTGTGTAGAGAGGCACTATATTGAGAGCCCAAACTTTTCACTAAATAATATAGATAACTAAACTGTGAGAGATTGTCTTATCATCGAAACTGCCTTGTTGCAGTAACTAGATTGAGACAGTGGTATGAGAGGTACTCCTCGAATCACTTCTGCAATATATATATATATATATATATATACCTGAGACTATAATTTATGTCGAGACTGTCTTTTATTGCATAGAGAAGGTTCAGTGATCAAGAAGTGAGGATCCCAGGAATGACACTGATATACTCCATCGAACTGAACATGAGTTGATAATTGAAGTTGAGTGCATGACTGTAATTACCAAAGTTGATACTTCATATACTATTGTAGACTTGCTTGTTGTAGACTTGCCCCTTCAATCTTGACAAAACCCTTCAACTTGCTTTGATGCCCTTGAAGACTGATTCTTGTATGTCTCTTTTCTGCCCTTCCTTAGACTGCAACCATAGCTCTAATACCATGTTGAAGAATCTAGGGCACATGTAGTTAATGAGATTCTTCTTGACTTGATAACTATTTGTGAGGCATTTTTTAATTTTCTTATTAGCACAATCTTCTCTTTGACATTATTAGAGTGTGTGTTTCTTATTTCATCAAATAGCTACCAAAAACAAAGAGACAAGAACACAAGATGTTGGCATTCTGCCAGGGCCAAAACCTCTCCCTCTTGGAGAGGAAAACCCGCACATAATTCTTCTTATAGAAATTCCAATTGATGAACACCAAGACCATGACCCTTGACTTACTAGGCCACTCCAAGACCAAGACATCAATCCTCTTCTAACTGCTAAGATCATCATCATCATTGTTGTACCATGACTGCTTCTTTAGCTAGATCACTATTGCACCATGACTGCACCTTCTTCATCATTGTCTTGACTTTGTCTTCATTAGGAACGAGATAATGACTATGATATGACAGCACCTTGATGAGATATTTCACGTCATACTTGAGCCAAGACTATGACTATGTTAGATATGTTGAGACAGAGGTCTCCAAGACTTCAGGAAGGTCGAGATTTCATCTGAGATACTCATCCAA
The DNA here is from genome assembly GCA_031772625.1 of Pinus tabuliformis. NCBI lineage: Eukaryota > Viridiplantae > Streptophyta > Pinopsida > Pinales > Pinaceae > Pinus > Pinus tabuliformis. The sequence continues at coordinate 555,103,535 of CM062820.1, read as the reverse complement.
AAACCACAGATATCCTCCATATGAAATACTAAATTGTTGCCTTTATCTTGTACCTTGTCCGAGATTCTTCTTGCACCCATCTAAGATAAAAGAGACTTGTCCGAGTTTATTTGTCCTTGTTGTGCCATCCAAAGTTACAGAGGCTTATGAACAGACCTCCAAAAATGTCATCCGAAACGGTCCTTCTGCAATTCTTGTACCCATCTGAAATTCAGAGAAAAATTTGAGTTTTTGTCCTGCACTTTTGCGCTGAGCCTAACTAGGTATATATAGTGGTTATGTTTACATATTAAGCCGACTTGACCAAGTGAATCGTTGTGTTTCTTATATGAGCCAACATGACATTTATATATATATTTTGAGGCCGACTTGACTGTTCTCTTCATTGTTTTGCAGGCAGACTTCTTCAAGAGGATTGTGCTTGTCTTGGAGGGTTGTTCTGGACACTAGGTTGACTCATATACATTACATATATCCTCAAGAAGAGCTCTTTACACATGTCTTTGACTCTTTCACTTTCCTAGACCTATGGAATGAGCAAGAAACTCATTCCTATAATTTACAAAAATAATATTTCTTTTTCTTGACAAGTACAAAGATCAAAATTACATTTGTAAATACCAAACCTAGTTACACTTTCTTCAACATGGAGGAATGTGGACCCGGGTGGGAGAAATGATGAATGGGGTAATAATTAATGGAAAGAGGGTAATACAAGCAGATAAGGGAGCGAGACCATGCCACCAAAATCGGAGTTTCCCATGAAATACCATCCCTAGAGCCAAATGGTCAGTAAAAGAGATACCACCGAACTAGAATCCAAGGTTAATACCTAAAAGGGGTCTAGGGGACAAAAGAACAAACCTAGTCTACTCTTTCCGCCGAATCCCCCCATTAATCCATGCCCAGAAGTATCCATGATAAGCAAACTACAATACTCAATTTCCAGATGACAAGGAATACCTTTAGATTCGGGTAGCCCACCTCAAACATACTATCATGGCAGATGGGCGAGGGACCACATGGTTGGCTTAGGTGGCAGAGAAATGGCACAATGAGCTAGCTAGTGGCTGCAAGGGGCTATTGGCTGCCGGCTGAGGACCATCTTGGAGAAAAAAAATCTCTCCTAGGGATATTACCCACAAATGGTGGGTAACACAGCGCAAAGGAACTTTGGCAACTTTTGATCATGGAACATGGCTCGAGCAGCTTCTACAATGGACCTGTTCTTTCTCTCAGCCACTCCATTTTACTAGGGAGTGTAGGGAACAATGGTCTCCTTCTTAATTCCTTCTTGCGAAAGTCTATAAATTCATATGAGATGTATTCCCCACCATTTTCGGACCTGAAGACCTTTATTTTCTTCCCTGTATGATTTTCAACCAAAGCCTTGAAGTTTTGAACTCCTTGAATATTTTGAATGCCTCGTCCTTATGCTTTAAATAATATATCGATGTCTTCTTTGAGAAATCGTCGATGAAGGTGATGTAATAAAGATGACCCCCAAGTGAATGCACGAGCATTGGACCACATATTTCAGAATGAATAAGATGAAGGATGTCTTTCGTCTTGTTTTCACTAGAGGGGAATGGTCCCCTTGTCTTCTTTCCACTAGCACACCTAGGGCGTACTCCATCATGTTGAGCTTGAACATCAGGGATCCCAGAGACCAACTTCTTCAATTTTGGAAGAGCATCATAATAAGTAGCCTTCGGTGCCACGGCTCGCTTTGAAGATTTGTATTATGGACCATAAAGTCTTCCTATGACTACAAAGTCCTTCAAACCTAGATCCCAATGTGAAGGCATTTCTCATATAGGATTCAGCAAGCTAAGAAAGTACTTTTCCTTTAATGAATGCAACCCTCATTCCTTTATCCTCCAAAGCAGATATCGAAACCAAATTCTTCTTTAATCCCGACACATATAATACATCATGAAGCAAGACAGATTCCCCAGAGTTCAAATGAAATTTGATAGACGCAAAGCCCTTTATGAGATGAGTGGTATTGTCACCAAGAATAATCTTCAAATTGGTCTCCCTCTCTACCAAATTAGAGAGAACCTCCTTATATCCAGAGAAGTGATGAGAGGCCCCACTATCAACCAACCAACTATCCCAAGAATCCGAAGGAGATGAACTAGATAATGCGGAAATAAGAATATATTCAGATTGATTAGTAGCATTACCTTCATACCTGGAGTTCCTTGACCTCTTTGGAGGATGATAGCTATCTTCACAATCATCGGGGGAGTCTCTTCTTCTTTCATTCCTTCTTTTATCATCTCTTCTTTCATATGACCTATTGTTGTTGAAGCCATGGTTATTGTTGTAGGACCTTGAAGAGTTTCTTCTTGGAGCATCTCTCTTTTCAGGACAATCTCGAGCATAATGACCCTTTTGATGACAATTGTAACACTCAACATCTCTATCTCGCCTTCTTGAATCCCTGGAATCTCGATTAGATTGAGGAGGTTTTCTTAATTTAGATGGCTTTCCCTTTCCTTTCTTTGCACTCTTTTTCTTTCCTTGAGCAATGTAGGCAGGTGGCTCTCCTCCCTTTGATCCTGGAATTCTTCCTCTAGATATCATCCTTGATTCTTCTTGAGTGAGCTTTCCAACAAGCTCATCAAATGACAGGAAGCTATTGTTGTTGCTTATAGTAGTAATGAAGGTTTCCCAAATGGGAGGGAGGCCTCTAAGAGTTACAATCACCAATTCCCTGTCAGGTGTGGTTTCCCCAATTCTTTGCAATTGATCTCTAAGACAAGATATCCTCATAATGTATGATTGTACAAATTCTCCTTTGTTCATCTTTGTGTCTTTGAGTTGATCTTTCAAAGAGATTATTTCATTCAAATTGTTGACTTCATACATGCTAGCTATCTTATCGTACATATCCTTAGACCTTCTCAAATTTCCAACATAAGCAAGTAGATTATCGGTCAACTGTCAAATCTGCAAAAAGTCAACAGCAGTTGACTGCCCTAACCAGTCAAGTCAACAGCAGTCAAATCAAGGTCAAATCTGCTCCAATTTAATTTGGTCAATGCCCAGTCAATGTGGCCTCTTTTGCTGGTCAAGGATCAGTTAAAACAGCTCCCAAAACTTCAGTCAAACTTAGTCAATGGAGAGAGAAAGTCTGTTGTCACAGTCTACAATTTTCTACAGTCAAACCAAAAAGTCAACATTAGTCAAACTATTCAGAATTCCTCAATTTGTGTCCTTCAATGCGGCTTGCAAAAATCGAATTTTTCCACCCAAAACCGAAGTCAAATGATGTCAATTTCACCTTGGTCAACGTTGGTCAATGCCCTGCAACAAACCTACAATTTTCCTAAAACTCGACACAATCAGAAACAGCCACATGTCCTTTGCATCTGAGTTGTACGAACTAATAGGAATAGGAGAGAGATGTGATGTGAGGTGATGCAGTGACAAACGAGGATGAACGTCCCTTGTATTTATATGAACCGATGAGGGTGAAAATACATGTTGTTTGGGCTTCATGAGCCTACATGATGTTGAAACCGACCTTGAAATTTTACATATGAGTGGGTTTTAATTCAAAAACACACGTCTCCTTGTCTCATTTGAGTGATCTTTAGGTCCATTTTGGTCTTCTTGAAAAGAGGAATTTAATGCAATAATTATCTCCATCAAATGAATTGTTCAAAGTGGAATTTGACCCTAGTTGCATAATTAACACTAAGGACATGAACTCTAGGGATAGGTTATATATGAACAAGTTCACTGCTCTTGAAAAGGCTCAAAAATCAAGTTTTGTTCCCAAGAATAAGCCTTTTGTCAAGAAAGCTAATGATGAAGGCAAGCAGGGTCCACCCCAAGTTCCTAACACTTTGGCCCCAACCAATGTTGTGGAACAAGAAGAATCATCTTCCGAAGATGAGCAAAGTGATAACAGAGAAAGTGAAGATGAGGAGGATGGTGAACAAATGAATATAGTTGAAACCCAAGCCTTTAATATCATGTTAGGTGACACATACACTCATCCTCTGATTAGTGAAGTGACACTTAAGGATGAAAAGGATGAGCCTATCCTCAATACTGATGATGGTGGGAGATTCAAAGGGGTCCAATACTTAAGGAAAAATGATAAGAACCCTTCCACGAGCTTTGAGGAATCGCGGACGAAGGAAACTCCTCCAAAGCAATCTCTTCCTAAGCAACCTCCTCCAAAGGAACCCCCAAAGAAAGATATAATAACAAAGGATCCTCCTAAGGGGGAACCCAAGCCCAAAGCCAAAGACAAGGAGGCTAAACTCGATATTGATGTAGGGGCTGCTAAGGAAAGATGACCATGCAGATTCCTATCAAAGAAATTGTCAAGCTCCCATCCCAATAATGGCGTGTAAAGCAACCTTTAGGGATTGAAGATGCAGAGGACCTATTACCCACCATTTTGTGGGTAATATCCCTAGGAGAAAATTTTCTCCTAGGACGGTCCTCAGCCGGCAACCAGTAGCCCCTTGCAGCCATCAGCTAGTTCATTGTGCCATTTCTCCGCCATCTGTGCCAGCCATGTGGTCCCTCGCCCATCTACCATGATCGTATGTTTGAAGGTGGGCCTCACGAATCTAAAGGTATGACTCTCATTTTGAAATTGAGTATTGTACTTTGCTTAACATGGACACTTTTGGGCATGGATTAATGGGGCGATTCCCTAGAAAGAATGGGCTAGGTCTATGCTTCTATCCCCTAGACCCCTTTTAGGAATTAACCTTGGATTCTAGTCTCGTGGGATCTCTTTTACTGACCATTTGGTTTCAGGGATGGTATTTCACGGGAAACTGGGATGGTATTTCACAGGGAACCCCGATTTTGGTTGTGTGGTCCTACTCCCCTATCCACTTATATTACCCTTTTTCCACTCATTATTATCCCATCCATCATTTTTCCCACCTGGGTCCACATTCCTCTATTGGGTCCACATAGAGTTAACCTGCCCCTTCCCCTTGCCCACACCTTGGGTCATGGCCTAGAATGAAGCCCAGATGTTGATGCAGCTAAAAAGAAAGTTAAAAGCATATATGGCCACGTTCAAAAGGAAAAGTACCACAAAATGCAAAAGATGTTCGAGACAAAACATTTAGCACATGGGCAAAAGCCAATACATGAGCTCTACCCCATCATCATGGTCATCACCCTGGTTCCATCAGGTTCTATGTGTCTTCTTCATCATATAGGAACCCATGATTGTCCCAACCCCTGGTGGGCGATGAACTGCCCCACTTTAAAGGGGGAATTCATTTCTATATCTTATACATCATGCTCTAAACCCTTTGAGCCCCAAGCAAATAATCAAAGAAAATCATAAAAAGGCAAAAGGCATATAAAGAAGAGTGGAGAAATCAACGCCAAGGCACCTCATGTACCACGATTGCTCCCTCCTACACCTTATAAACCCAAGTGTGGGCTTCCCTCTTATTAGCTACCCTTGTGCCCCAGCATGTGACTCAGGGCTACCCCTTCTCATTCCCTACCTCATTCACCTATCCGCCACATGCCACCACCTTTCGACGAATGTACCTTGACTACATTATCCCCTGTAGAAGCAGAAACCACCTAATAGGATACTTGGTTAACCCCATTGGGAGTTTAGGAGACATTGCCATATCCCAAAGCCCATTATGGAAGGGCAGGCCATTACGAAGTCCCCACCTCAGGTCCATGATTAGGTAAGCTCATTTGCTCGATTTCTCTAATGACTTGTTGTACTGGAAGCCTAGGGGACGCATTAGATCTTATGCAAGATAACAGATGGTTTCCATTTGGGGTTTGGTCTCCCTATACGGGGTCCTAATCCTCCAGAGGACTACATTAGCACATATAGGGTGAGCGTTGAGAACCATGGGTCTCCACAGCAGCAGATTACACTTCATGGATCCTCACAGACATTCAGAGATTGCTCGTGTTCACTTCTTGGACAAGGAGGATGCACCTGATCCATCATGCCCAGCTGGCCCCAGATCTACACCATACACTTGGCATATGATTCAGGACTTCTACGATGATGTGGCATCTCCTACATTATCATCCTAGCCCTTGAAGGCAACCTACAAGCATCTTCGATTTGTTTGGAGACCCATGAGGACACTTGTGTTCCCCCACAGTCATTTGGAGCACCACAGGTTATTACAAGGGACCAACCCCTTGTCCACTACTTTTGAGGGCCCTATTCTTCATTGTGCCACCCATGGACCTCATTAGGTCTCTTAAAGGGCCCTATGACATGCATTGATTATTACTTGACCTCTTGAGAGGCTTACTTTTTCATTTGTGAGCTAGTTTGGTGGGCTTGTCACCAAAAGGTTGTATTATTAGCACATTATTTTATTTTTGGGGCTTATGTAGGCCAAGGAGGCCTACATTAATACAAGTGAGGTGAGATCATTTCTCATGATCATTTTGGATTGGATCTCTCTCTTCTTTAGAGAATTTCGCACTTTTTGTTGGAGGATGAATTGGAGCATTTATGGATGAATTTTGATGTGTGGTTATTGGTTTATCTTCTATTGGAGCTTCGTCACTGTCAATTGTGAATGGTTGGATATACTCTATTGCACTGTAAGTGTGAAATTTTTGATGCTATTCTCGTTACTTTGGCATATATGCTGGATGGGATTTTTGTTGTTTTAAGGCTAATTGTTGCATGCAAATTATTGCTTAATATTTTGGGATTGTCTCTATTATAACGTTCTCTCCATGCATTGGCCCTTGTAGTATGAGCAAAATCTCCTACACGTAAAATTTGACCTTGAAAATCCATTCCTCTTTTACATTTGAAGTATAAAAGTTGCAAGATTGCTTTCACTTGACCTAGAGGGTTTGTGATGTAATTTTGAGGCCTCCTTGACTGGAAACCAAGAAATCTTACACATAATCAACATAGACTCCATTCTCCCAAGCAATAAAGCACTGATCTACCAAGGGTGGTCACTAAAACTCCTATTCTTTCAGCTTCTCCCAAGTCTAGCCACGTTGGGGTGCCTAGGGCATCAATTTCCTAGAAAGTTACCGACTGAAAAAGTTCGATCTCCTAGGGTCTCCTGCGCTGGCCTCTCTTCTAGCCCTCCTCCAAATTTGAAGACATTCCAACGGTGGAGTTGGGAGAAAAGCCAAGCCCTAGCTCCGGGACCAAATCTTGCCCAGCCATCCCCAAGGCTAGTACTTCCCAGGGTCAAAGCAACATCATTGAGTGAAATACTTTCTTTGATCCTTCCCACCTTATCTACGGTAAGAAAACCATTGATTATTTCATACCATCCTCATACCCTAGACCCGGTCCACTTGGCCCCATGTGCTCCCGCTCCTTCAAAAGACCATTCTTCAAGAACCATCTGAGATACCAACTTTATCAAGGATTTAGGGTGTGGGAACTCCTTTCAAAGCCTATTCTCATACACCTAACCCCAAAAATCCTCTTCCTTTCCTTAGAAGCAGATAGTACCTTGCTTAGAAAACAAGCAAGCTCCACCCTTCAAAACCTTCTTGGAAAGGGTTTGGGTCAGTCATATCCATTGACTTATCATTCGTTAGTCACTCCATACATATCCGGTCTCCTCCCATCGGTGAAAGTCTATAAATAGAAGGGAGCCTTAGTTGAGGTGATAGTGGGCTAAGACTCCATTTGTTGCCCTTGGCCTAGCATTTTCCCTTTAGGGATTCCCCTTAGGTCCCCTGCTAGTTTGAGCGGTAACATTTTGGTGTCGTTGTCGGGGACATGAGACGTGTGTTTTGTTCCCCATACGACATATCGATATATCATTATTGGCGACTCCAACGGAAGAACGAATCCCTAGCTCTTCATTGAACTTTAAGGTCGATGCTTGTAGGGTGAAGCAAGCATTTTTCTATGCATCTCTAATTTCACCCTGGTGACTCCCACATATGTTTCATGTATACCTCAAATAGGTTGTCATTCTTACGTAAATTTCCTGCTTTGGACATTACTAGCATCCCTGAACATCGTAATCATGTCAAGGGAAGGATGCTATGTGGGATGCCTGTGTTTGATGGTGATCCACTCTCCGCAAATGACCATGTGGAAAGATTCAATGCACATACTTCAAAGGAGAAAGTGGTTCACCAAGATGTCCTTATGTTGTTGTTCATGGGATCTCTCAGTGGTCATAACTCATGGCTCCATGATCATGAACCCAAGAGCATCTCATCTATTGAGGAGTTCGTTGATGGTTTTCTTAGTCACTTTCAAGTATACCCTGCATTAAGAATCCAAGAGGAAGCCCTCATCGAGCATCGTCAAGACATTGAGGATTTAAGTAATGAGCAAGAAGACAAGTCCTCATCGGGTCTACATGATGAAAATGATAATTTTGAGGACACATTTGTTGGGAAGGATGAATTTATGGAAAGTGAAATTGAGACCAACCTTACCTTTCTTAAGGATATTACTTCCGATGAATCCTCTCTTGAAAACCTTTTGAGAGATGATCCCATTAGCCCCTTAAAAGATGACATTGAAGATTATTTCCACATTGAAAAGGAGAAATGGGAAATTGTGGGTCCTAAATTTGATTGGGCTCCCATTTATGACACCGACAAAGAGGATGAGGATGAGATTGGTCTTCCCTTCCCCTTAGGCACTATTTATGATGACATATCCACTGATATCCTTGGGAAGGAGAATCTTCATTTTCCTTTGCATAAAGAGGGGCAATTGGAAGTGATCAACTTTCCTTTTAAGAGAGACCCGATCTTTGACACTAAGGGAATTGATAAGGCTCCCACTTTTCCTGAGTATGACTCTATGTTCAAATCATTTGAGCCCTTAGATTGTGGGGAAGGAAATCTCGTTGAATACGATACTTCGCCCTTCCCTTTGCCTTTCCCTCTTGTTCATCACCTTGAGTCTTCCTCAAGTAATTCACTCGACTCTTTTGATATGACCTCTAGCGAAAATGCCCCTTTTCCCCTTTCTGAATATGGTGTCAAGGAAGAACCCTTCATTGACTATACTTTATCCCCTTTGACCCACCTTTAGGATTATGGTCACTTCGCGACCTCCCCTCCCCACTGTGACCATCACATTGAGAGACCTATTTGTTGCATTCCTTTCTCTCACCCTTCATTCACCTCTCATCACAACCATGTGACATCCTCAAAGCATGATATTACAAGCAGTGATTATGATGAGGACTTCTCGAGAGTGATCATTCATTCCTCCTTTTTGTACCTAGAAGGAGAGCCCTGGACCTCTAGAATGACCAGTTTTCTTTCTCCTAGGACCTTCCTCTACCTTGAATGGAGATCATATTTTCTCGCCTCCCACCCACTTCATCCACCATATGACTATGTCCACATTCGATTTGGGGGTTGCTACATGAGTAATCATACTAGCAGGCATATGTATATTGATGTGATGATATGTTGGTTGCAATGGCTTTATGATTATACTTAGTATTAGCCTTACTATATGCATGTTAGGGTAGGATGCATTGCATGTTCATTTTCTCATTAGAACTAACATCATATGATGTTTCTCATGGTAGATTAGATGCATCTGAATTAAAATTTGCATATTTTATTTTATGTTGATGTTATGTAAAAATAAATCTATAACTAACAGCTAATTAGGCAAAATTCACCAAGAGGCACCCGGGACTGTATTTAAGCCAAGGCCTCCCACACTGTAAATCATCCATCCAAGTTTATTAATAAAATATATACATTTGTTGTTTAATGCTTAGTTTATGTACTCCATTTGGTATCAGAACCGATCGCTCCTCGGTCCCCTGTTGCTCCAGTCATCACTGTCTTCATTCCCTGTTGCCCTGGTATTTCACCACAGAATCCGCCATGTCATGCCCCATCTCTTTTGTTGTTATTCTCGTCCGCCGTTCCTCTAATTTTTGTTGTCATTCTTTCCCACCATGTTTCCCTCCGTCGTCCAAACATTGCCTCTTATTTCTGTCGTCTATTCCACTATACCCTCTGCCAATTTACGACTGCCATTAAACTATTTCATGTATCATGTCGTTGTCCTGCATGTTGGTTGCGTGCTCCACTATTCCGTCGTTATCACCGTTGTGTCAAAAACCCTGACCACTGTGCACTGTCTCGTTGTCTTCCGCCACTTCCCTGTCACCATGACCACTACCATACATTCCTAACCGCTACCCTCCCTCAATTTGTTGCTCCGCGTTTGTATATAGTCTAGACGTATATATTAATTAATATATAATTTTATTATTAGTTGCTATATGATTTAAAGTTATATAATAATTAATATTTAAATAACTATATATTTTAATTAACATTTAGTTATAAATAAAGTGATATTAAAAAAAATTCAAATTATTATTATTTAAAATATATATATATATTATAAAAAATAAAAATATTATTAAAAAAAATTTAGGTCAATTTAACAACAACAACAACAACAAAAGGTTACGTTGGATAAGTATACTCCACCTCACACCCGCTCAATGGCTTCATCAATGTCGATGGTCGATTTCAATAAAAGATTGTTAGACCTTGAGACTAAGGTGATCGGACAGGGCGACAAAATCGAGGCACTGCAGGATACAACAAAGAGAATAGAGAGTCAGCTCGAGGAGAACAAGAATGAATTTAAAAAGGATCAGGCAGACCTTTCAAGTAAGGCAGATCAAGCAATGGTGATGTTGACCTGTATTTGTAACAATATGAAGATTATGCCCAATCAAATACCCCCGAATAATGAGGCTACTCAACATCTCAATTCTCCAGATTCATCAATATCGTCGGACTCACATGAGAAACCCGAGTCTCCAAAGACATCTTCCACGGTTAATCAAGAAGATAGTAACTCGAATATTCAAAATAGGCAGCTTTGGAATCCATACACCAATATGTCATTTTCAAATCAACACCCTTTTTTCGCCCCCGTCGATAGCTACATATCAACGAAGAGAAAAACTTGAGTTATCCAAATTTGATGGTAACAAAAACTGCAGCGTTTCTTGGTTTAATAAAGCAGAAGAATATTTTGAGATTTATGGTATTGACAATGATGACGAAAAGATCAGGCATGCTTCCATGCAAATGGAAGGCGAAGCATATAATTGGTATATGTGGTGGAAAAAGACGACACTTGCTATCAGTTGGAGGAAATTCAAAAATGTGTTCTTTAAAAGGTTCCAAGGTGTCAAGGAAGAAGAGTTCTTCTCAGCACTCACCAGATTGCAACAAAAAGGAGATGTGGACAAATACACTCGAGAATGGGAAACTTTGGCCACACGAGTACCTGGATTATTAGAAACTCGTCTAATTCAGTCATACATCACGGGACTTAAACCCTATATCCAGGCTGAGCTTGAGCTTCATGACATCACTTCTATAGAGGTAGCCAAACATAAGGCAAAAGTTGTTGAAAAGAAGCACGAAAAAATGCAGTGGCCGAAGGTTGAAAGAGTATATTCAAAGAGAATATTTTCCCAAGCCACGAACATGGATAACACAAAAATATGTTCCACCACATCTTCATTAAGGAGAAAAAACTAACGTGGAAATGCAAAGAATGAAAGAGGGCAAGTGCAAACATTGTGGCGAAAAATGGGACCCTAAACATAGGTGTGCTAAAGAAAAAGGGACCCAGAACTTGTATAAATGTGAAGCAACTAATGATTCAAACAGTGATGAATCAGACATAGAAGAAATCGAAGATTCCCCAGAATTCTCTCCAGAACTAGATGACGAGAGCATTCTGCAAGTATCATTATCATCTATGACAGGATATCACAGCCCCAAACATTAAAATTAAAAGGACATATCAAGAAAAACAATGTAATGGTTTTGATCGATACCGGTAGCACCCACAATTTTTTGGACTCAACCATGGCGAAGAGACTCAACATTTTCTCATTTCCCATGCCCAACATGAAGGTTATGGTAGCTGACAGTAAGAAAATTGAAAAGGTAGGGAAATGTCATAAAGTCAAATTGCAAATTCAAGACTTTAATTTAGAATCTTTGTTCTACACGGTACCATTAGGAGGAGTGGATGTGGTCTTAGGTATCCAATGGCTACAAACCTTCGGTACTTACCATCAAAAGCAATTTATAAAATTTAAATGGGAAGGGAAAAAATACAAATTATATGGGTTCTAGCCACCTAAGAACCAAATTGTATCATCATCCTAGATGATGAAAATGATTCGGAAGGGAGCACCAACTTATGTAGTATAGTGTCATCAATTAGAAATGTTAACTTCGAATCTGGTCAACGAAGAAGCACCAGAAGTCCAAGAGCTAATTCAAAAGCACGAAAAAGTATTCCAAGACCTTCCGATGAAGATGCCTCCTAAAATAGAAATTGAGCATACAATAGAATTCAAAGCAGGATTAAATCCCATCAACATCAAATTGTACCGATATCCACATCATCAAAAAACCGAAATCGAGAGATTAGTCCAAGATCTTTTAAAGTGTGGCATCATCACAAAAAGTAAAAGTTTGTATGCTGCCCCAGTTGTATTAGTTCGAAAGAAAGATGGATCGTTCAAATTATGTGTCGATTATCGAGGACTAAACAAAACAACAATTAAAAACAAGTTTCCAATCCTTTTTATCAATGAAATGTTGGATGAACTACATGGCGCTAAATACTTCTCAAAATTGGAATTAAGGTCAGGGTATTACCAAATCAGAATAAGGTTGGAAGAGGTAGCAAAAACTGCCTTTCGAACACATGAAGGTCATTACGAGTTTAAAGTAATGCCTTTTGGTTTAACCAATGCATCGGCAACATTCCAAGCTACTATGAACGAGCTATTCCGTCCATATCTAAGGAAGTTTGTGTTAGTATTCTTTGATGACATTCTAATTTACAGTAAAACATGGAAGGAGCACCTACAACATTTGGAACAAGTTCTTACTGTAATAGAAACATCAGTTCTATGCCAAGAAGTCCAAATGCACTTTTAGGAAGGAAGATGTAGAATATCTCGGACTTATAATATCCAAAGGAGTAAAAGTAGATCCTAATAAAATCAAGGCTATAAGGGAATGGCCCAAACCAGTTAATATCTCCAAGCTAAGAGGATTCTTAGGATTAACCAGGTATTATTGAAGATTTATTAAAAACTATGCCCATATAACTGCACCCCTACCGAACCTTCTAAAGAAGAACTCATTTCAATGGAATGATGAAGCAAAAAAGTGTTTTGAAGACTTGAAGGAAGTTATGTCTAATGCCTCTATATTGGCAACTCCAGACTTCTCAAAACCATTTGTAATTGAATGTGATGCTTCAGGTTTTGACATAGGAGCAGTACTAATCCAGGATGGTCACCCAATTGTGTTTGTAAGAAGAAAGCTCAATAAGCAATAACGTCTCAAGTCCACATACAACAAGGAAATGCTTGCTATTATTCACGCCTTAGCCAAATGGAGACAATATCTCTTGGGAAGTAAGTTCTTAATACGAACAGATCATAATAGTCTTCAACATCTCCTCTAGCAGAAAACGTTATCTACAAAACAACAAAAATGGATAGAAAAAATTGCTACCTTCGACATGGATATATTACATAAGAAAGGGAAAGATAACGTAGCAGCTGATGCTTTGTTGAGAAAAGACGAGGAACCATCATTACTTGCAATTTCAGTCGTTGTTCCTTAATGACTTAATGAGATTCGAAGTGAATATGCAAAATATCCAGAAACAAGTGCTATAATCAATAACCTACCTCAGAATTCAAAATTTGAATGGAAGAACGATATTCTTTGGTATAAGGAAATAATTTATTTGAATTCAAATTCCAAATTTAAAGACAAGATTCTCTGGGAGTCGCACGATTCTCTGTCAGTCGAACATGTAGGATTCTTTAAAACCTATTATAATACACGCCAGTCATTCTTTTGGAAGGGGATGAGTAGTGATATTCAAAATATGTAGCAGAATACGATAAATGCCAGAAGGATAAAAATGAAAATATTATGACACCCGGACTATTTCATCCCTTAAACATCCCAAATCAGAAATGGGAGGAAATATCAATCGACTTTATTGAAGGGTTACCAATTTCTGATGGTAAGGATAAAATTCTTGCGGTAGTCGACAGACTCACCAAGTATGCTCACTTTATTGCAATGAGGAAAGCGAACTCAGCAAAACAAATCACTGATATATTTTGCAAAAATGTTCACAAATTACAAGGATTTCCCAAGGTCATTATGAGCAATAGAGTTGCCAAATTTAAGGGTAATTTTTGGAAGGAATTCTTCAAACATATAGGAACCTACCTCAACATGAGTTCAGCCTACCATCTTCAAACGAATGGCCAAACAGAGGTTGTCAATAAATGTTTAGAAGTCTACTTACGTTGTTATACCACAGACAAACAAAATAAGTGGGTTTAGTGGTTACATCTTGTTGAATGGTGGTACAATTCTACTTACCACACGTCAACCAAAATGACTCCTTTTCAAGCTCTGTATGGTTACAAACCTCTGAAATGGAAGGACTTTTCTATCATCAAGACAAAGCTTCCAGTTGTTAAAACCCAGTTAGAAGAAACCCAAAAAGTCGTCCAAACTCTAAAAGAAAATCTAAATAATGCAAGGAATCATATGAAGTAGCAAGCTGACCAAAATAGATCCGAGAGAGAAATTGAAGTTGCAAATTGGGTATTTGTTAAACTCCAGCCTTACAAGCAGTTGTACTTAAAACAAAGGGAAAAAACAAATTGGCACCAAAATTTTATGGACCGTAACAGATCAACAAAAAGATCAACCAAGTAACATACAATTTAAGCCTTCCCAATAAAAGTCGTGTTCACAACATTTTCCATGTATCCTGCCTTAAAAAGGCACTTGGTGAACATCAATCAGCGTAAACAACACTTGCGACTTTAGATGACGAAGGAAGGGTTATTCTAGAGCCAAAAGGTATCATCTCCATCAGGGAAAAGAAGTTGTGATCACGAGTAATCAAAGAATCCCTGATCAAGTAGAAGGATTTACCAGAAGAAGAAGCTTCTTGGGAGAGAAGTGTTTCATCAACAACACCCGTCGTTACATATGCTTTGAGGACAAAGCATCTTTTCAAGAGGGAGGGGCAATGTTATGTAAAAATCAATCTATAAATAATAGCTAATTAGGCAAAGGGCATGATTTGCATGATCAAAGATCATGCCCATTCACCAAGAGGCACCCAGGGTTGTATTTAAGCGAGGGCCTCCCACACTGTCAATCATCCATCCAAGTTTATTAATAAAATATATACACTTGTTGTTTAATGCTGAGTTTATGTACTCCAATTGATTTTACGGCCTAACATATTAGCATGTGCAAACATGACACTTCGTGAAAGCATATTGCCCCGTGTTTTCCATCTATTATATGTGCCGGTGACAGGTCTATGGTAACCAAGAGATTGTTGGAGTTCTCGTGACCTCTCGTTCGAGTATCTTCGCCCACTTCTTCGAGAGATCACGTCCCAGTTAGAGCAAGACGTTACCCACCATTTTGTGGGTACTATCCCTAGGAGAGAATTTTCTCCTATGGTGGTCCTCAACCAGCAACCAGCAGCCCCTTGCAGCCATTAGCTAGCCCATTGTGCCATTTCTCCGCCACTTGAACCAGCCATTAGGTCCCTCACCCATCTACCATGATCGTATGTTTGAAGTTGGGCCTCCCGAATCTAAAGGTATGACTTGTCATTTTGAAATTGAGTATTTTAGTTTGCTTATCATGGACACTTTTGGGCATGGATTAATGGGGGGATTCGGCGGAAAGAATGGGCTAGGTTTGTGCTTCTGTCCCCTAGACCCCTTTTAGGAATTAACCTTGGATTCTAGTCCCGTGGGATCTCTTTTACTGACCATTTGGTTTCAGGGATGGTATTTCACAGGAAACCCCGATTTTGGTTGCGTGGTCCCACTCCCTTATCCGCTTATATTACCCTTTTTCCACTCATTATTATCCCATCCATCATTTTTCCCACCTAGGTCCACATTCCTCTTTTGGGTCCACATAGGGTTAGCCGGCCCATTCCCCTTGCCCACACCTTGGGTCATGGCTTGGAATGAAGCTCAGAGGTTGATGCAGCTAAAAAGAAAGTTAAAAGCATATATGGTCACTCCCTTAAAGGTTGAAACCACCTAATATGGTCCTTTATTAACCTCTCTTGTTGAGCAAGGAAACACTTGTACCTTCTAAATCCCATTTGGAATGGCATGCCATTATGAAGTGTCCACTTTTGCCCCTAGTTTGCAAGCTCATTTACTCAATTGCACTAATGGATTGTTGTACTAGAAGGTGTGGAGATGCATTGGATCTTGTATAGGATTGCAGGTGGGTCTCCATTTGGACTTGGTCTCCCTATACAGGGTCTAAGCCCTCTAGAAGGTCACAATGGCACTTGTAGAGTGGGCGTTGAGAGCCACGGGCCTCCGCCACAGCAGATAATTGATTGCCACGCCATGGGCCTCTTCAGCACCACACATTGCTTGTTCATGCCCCAGTTATAAAGAAATGATGATGTACTCGGACCATCTTGCCCAGTCGGCCACACACTTGGAGAGCCATTAGCTTCTATTTGAAGCAATTGAGCCATTATTTGAACCTCTCCTTTGAATGGGCTTCGAAAATCACATCACCTCTTATCGTTGATCTTATCATTCAAGTGATTTCCCTTATACTAGGTCTCCTCCCATCAGTGAAAGTTTGTAAACAGCAGGGGACATTGACTGAAGTGACAGTCGATCTTTGTCCCATTGTTGTCATCTAGTCTAGTAGTTGTCCCTTAGGTATCCCTCCTAGGACCCCTGCTAGATTGTGTGGCAACAGTAACTAAGTAATATGTCAATACATATGAAATATGTCAAATAAATAAATCCAAAAGAAATTCTCTAGCCAAGTAAGGTTTTCCTGAAACTATTTTGAGTTACAAGGATGTAAGTTTCACCAAAGAATGTTCAAGGGACATCTATAAGACCCTAGGAATCAAATTGAACTTCAATAATAGAGACCAAAGGAAAATTGATGGGAAAACAAAGATAATCCATTGAATTATGGAAGACATATACATGCTCAATAAATAAAGGAAAATATATGAAGGGTGTTTGGCATAGTTTGAGTGGTGCCTTACATTTGAGAGGGGCAACAATAGTTTTGTGCCAAAAACGATAAAATGGCCTACAATTTTTTTTGATAAAATACTTCTAAATTAAGAGATAAAATATATACAAAGAGAAAACTATGTATATAGGAATATGTATGAGAAAGCTAAATCAAGAAGGCATCCTTCTCAATGCCACAAGGGTTGAGATTATATCCAAATATGCAAAAACACTAGCAATTTTTGCATCTTTGATTAGTAAAAAAAGCTTTGGCGAGTAAATGGGAGAGTTCCTGCCAAGTATTAAGGAAAGAGGAATCAGATCTATCACAATTTTCAAAATTGCACTTACCTCCGATTTTCCATAATGAATGCAAAGCAGATACCTGAATACAATGTTAAGACCCCATCAAAAGAAATAGCACCAAATGCTTGAATCCCCTACCATAGCGGCCCTCAAATGTATTTTCCCTGATGATTGTCCAATACATGTTATCCTCAAAGATAGATAAAGACCATTGTTGAACACGCTGCCACCAATTTTTTGTTATTTTGTAATCCCAAAAAATGTATCAGCCTTTTCAGCTATGTGAGCCTTTGTAGGCACAAGGCAATCCATAATAGATAACAAGCCAAGCAAAAACATGAAGCATGTAGGAAATATGAAAGGGCCGCACTGCGTAGCCTTTTCATCCATCTATTCTCTGAGTCTAAGGCAATCCATCTAGAATTTAGCGTAAGGGAAGTGAACTCTTTTTGTGCAATAAGGAATACAATTTTTTGAATCCTAAAGCTGAATTGGTTTATCAAAAGTCCAACAACAGTCTCACCAAATTGGTCCCTTCATCTGAAAAACCAATTTAAGCAATTCTTCAGCAGAAATTCACTTCTACAACTCCCTGATATCCAGTATGTTAGAGATGAGGACCTTTTACTGCACAAGTATCCTCTACTCTATCCACGACTTGGAGTTAAGGTACTTGAGATCCTTACAAATGAAAATGCACTTCATACCAGCGTTGTGAAAATCACAATATTATCACGATTTTATCGTTTTATCGCGAGTTTTTCAGCAAAACGAAAATATCGCGAGTTTTATTCGAAATTATCACCGATATTTTTTTTTGCCCGATTTTTTGGAAATTATCGCGAGTTTTTCAAATTATCGTGATTTTTAAAATCGGAAATTATCGCGGGCAGTCGGGGCAGAGAGGTTTTATAAGGGGGATGCTAAATGTTCAAAATGCAATTTTTTTTAAAGAAACAAATAATTTTTGAGTGGGGCAGCTTAATGATCAAGTCTAGGCCCTACTATTCATATGTTATTCATCGTAATGTTGAATTCTTAAAGTAAAAGGATGAAAATGAAGATTAAGGAGAATGTTACTTAAATTTTTAACATTACCATGAAATGACTCGGGATGTTTGAGAGTGGTTCCGACCTCATTGGATTTCATATGGAGAAAGTAGAATTTTAGATTTCATTCAAAAGCCAACAGACTTATCAGTTTTTTCAGGATTTCAGGATTGGGAGATTGTAATGTTTCCAAGTGACACCACCTGCCCAGGCTACCCCTGCCACCAGTAGAGGACGTGGTCTACCTCCTATAGCTCCTACTTCTAGTTCTTCAGCTTCTAGAGCATAGCAGACTCCATTGCCAACTCCACCAACACCAACATCTACATCTAGAGGGAAAGGGAAAGTTGTGGCATTTTCTCGCAAGAGGGGCAGAGGAAATCAATAGGATTAGACTTTAGTTATTTTCTTCATTTTATTGTATATGACATTATGACATGATGAGATACATTATTATATTTTTTGTTGATATTTTGAGGCTGAGCTGGGACTCAGGAGTCAAGACTTACTATTCAGGACATGATTCAATGTTATGTGTGATTTTAGCACTAGAAATGATATTAAACATCTTATATATTAGTTCTTTTATCATATTTATGTGTCAATGTATTTATTTTATGTTGTAGATGGTTTAGATATTAAAAAAATTGAAAAAAAATGAATATTTTTGTACCAAACGATTTTTTCCCGATAATTACGATTTTTTCTTATTTTTTCCTCGCGGCGATATTATCCCGATAACGATTAATGCAACATTGCTTCATACTCAACCTTACTGTTTGAAGATGAGGAATTTCAGAAGTACATTGCTGCTCTAGAGTCTTCCATCTCTAGATGGGATAGAAAGCTAAGTCCCATCTACCTCTACTTCCAAAAAAATCCATCTTAAGAACCTCAAAATACATCCCCAAGCCTCCCAAATACTTCTAAATTTTATTGATAAATGATCCATTATCTCTGAACAAATAAGGTGATGCAAAGATATCGCATAGGCTAAAGAACCACGCAATAGAAAAATGTGTTGTGCCTCCATAACTCTGTGTTGGTTAAGTATCTGCCAAGGCGTCATTCCTTTCAACCACCAAACAACCCATTTAGCTGCCACGACTTTACCCTACAAAGCTAGTTGTTATATCAATAAGACCCAAGCCCCCCTCCTCCCTGGGCAACATACATATTTCCCATGGAACCATTGGAAGTCCTCCCTCACCACCATACTTTGCCCGAAAAAGGTTCTTAGCATCATTAGGGAGAATCAAGGTCATCTTTGATGATGACTCCCCTATCTTGGCTCATGTTGATATGGACTGCTAAGACTATCAGGGAGAGCTTGCATACATTTTGTGTTCCTTTTGGCACGTTAAAATTGTTGAAGTTGTAACTAGTTACTAGAGTCAATCTTTATAATGTAAATCTATCATTGATGTATTTATTCATTTATTATATTTTTGTCAAAGCATGTGCTTCATGCTTAGAGTCAAAACGAATTTATTGTGAGTCAAAAGAAAATGTATTTGAGTCATGTCCCATTTGGACATTGTAAAGAAAAGGAATTTGAATTTTTATGTTGAGTCATAAGCCCACAAGATGACCAAATCGGCCTAGTCATCCAATTCTGAGGTAGTTGCAGGGCAAATTTTGGTCCTTTGTTGCAGGATCAAATTTCAGAATGTTGACCAGATTTGGGGCAGTTTGACCATCGTTAGCTTTCACTTTGGAGGTGATTTGGAGGAGGGTTGGACTTGGTGACTTAGTGGCAGTTTGGTCTTGGTCTTGGATATCTCTCACTTTGATCTGATACTATAAGAGAAGCATTGTTGGGTTTTCCCCTTGTGGCTTTTGCCCTGGTTAACATCCTAATTTTTGTGTCTCTTGTCTCATTGTGATCTTTATATTTTGAACTATATAATTGCTTGATGAAGAAGACATTAGAAGTATTAAGAAGACATCTAATATTCACAAGTAATTATCAAAAGAAGGAATTAAGTGACTAGACAACATTGCACTTGGTTTTTCAACAAAAATTCCCTACATTTATAACATATTTTCTACATGTACATATAGATATCTATGTTACTTGATTCTATTTAAGGAAAAAAAAAATATGTGCAAAATCCCAACTCCTATTAACATAATGTTATTTGGGTAGCATATACTTATTTAGGATTCTTGAATTTAAGAAAATGATCCATGTCTTTTCTTATGTGTATGACAAACTCCCCAAATAATGAGAATCAAAAGAATAGTAATATGTATTAGACCTTGATCTATGAAACCAATCAATACCGATACTCCAATGCTCTATTTTTGTCATGAATTTCACACTCCATATATCACGATAACATACTACAGCTCTCTTATTCGTGTAGCGCAAATCACTTCAAAGATCTCTTGATGGGAAAACAGGTAGACAAGCTACACTCAAAATCTTATACTAATAAGAGTGGAGTTTTGAGTCCCCTTCAAGGCATAACGTTGATAATGCTTATCAAATGAGAAATTCGGTGGAAAAATTTTGGATTGAATAAGTATCCTTTCAATAGATTATAGATTAATTTGAAGAATTTCAAAAATCCCCCATATAGGCGCAAGTTCTAACTTCTGACTATAGTCTATATAGCCTACCACAATTTAGGTCCTGTTGTCACCTGCCGCCTACACCTACCTACAAGTTAGTGAGAAAAGCCTTCAACCCCACAAGGTGTGGTTGGTGGCAGGGAACTCAGAGAAGGGATTGTCACACTAATCCTGACTCTCTCTGTTTGAGTTATCCCCTAAGTTAGCTAAGGGGAGTAGTATCTAATGAAAAGTTAAGCTAAAAGATGTAAGTTTCTAGGAGAGTGTTATAGTGAAAATGGATTACTTTTAAGGATTTATGAGCAAATATGATGTGAGCAACTTGAAATAACAATGTCAATAATTAACATGAGAAAAATCATAAAACCAATGCCTTATAAGGAATTTGCTCAACAATTTAAAGATATATTTGCTCAAAGTAAAATGCAATGCTCTCAAAAGAGAAGGAAAAGTAACCATGAAATGTAAACAAAAAATGTTAGCACAAGATATGTAAGATACAAAATGCTTTTGAGATAATCAACTTTATGAATCAAAACATGTCAAACATATCTTGCCAAAACCCAAAAATTAGTAACTAATTTGGAAATGTAAAAGAAAGAAAGTGCTAAACCAAGACATCAATATGCAATTAGACTTGAAGCATGAAAGAAAGAACGTGTTTGAAAGGATTACAACACTTGCTTTTGGAATACACTTTGCATATGAAAACTCAAACCATCAAGAGACAAGTAAAGTAAATGTAATGGAAAATGCTCTTGGTTAATCTTATTAATTATCTCTACAACAAGATTACAATTAACTCTTCAATCCTCAAACCTCACCCTCACTCAAAGATATGGATCTCACAATGAGGAATCAATAGAAGAGTAAAGGTTCCCATAGATGTCTACTTAAACCAACTTATGTTGGAGGCAAAATTTTAATGAGACTTGGGGCCTTCCTATATTAAAAATGCCTAGATGAAATGCATGTAAGTTTTTCCCCAAAAGAGAGATTGATTTGCAATGCTTGAAAATGAAATAGTGATCAACATAAGTTGCAATTATAACTTCAATTAGAGGAATTAGCTTACAAGTGTTGCATGTGTCTCATCAATGAATTAAAATTATATAAGTAATTTGCTTGAAAGTAAAATTTGTTTCATATAGACAATGACAATAAATTGCTCCAATATTCAAGATAAGAATGAAGCATGTATTCAAGTGCTCATGAAACAATTTACCAAGGTAAATGGAAACGAATAAAAGTTTGTTAAGAATATAAAATGTTTGCATGTAAATGATGAATTGCCTGAAGTAAAGTGTAAGTTTGTAGCTTCAAGCAACAATGAGATAGAGAATGCAAAGCTCAAATGAAAAAGTAACAAACTTTAACTTAATGAAATGTGATAGTGAAGTTGTGTTAATTCCCAATTAAAGCATGCATCGAAGTAAATGAAGTATGAAAGCTTAAACCATGCAAATGTCAATCCACCCAAGAGAAGCCTCCCTCTAAATGGGGAGATAGTATACCATGGGAGAAATCCCAAGCTCCGACAAGAAAATTAGATATTTTATTAATAATTTAATGAGAAGAGGGTCCTTCAAAGTCCTCGACTAAACTTCAAGGAGATTTCTCACAATAATTGCTTGAAACTTGGACACTAGACCTCCTTTCTTGAGAAAGTAGTGACAAGATCTCACAAAACTTATGCAAGGGAAACAAGGTGTGAGTTTCCTCCAAATGCCCACAGCTTAGAGAAGAAAATGGGCAGCCCACTAGTAAACTCAACTTGGCCAAAATAAGCCTCAAAAGGGCTCACGACATCCTTGGAAATCGAACCCCCAACATTTTCCAAAGGTCTTGCAAACACTTGTTAGATGTTGTGGGAAGTTGCTCTTCAAAATCTGCCACACAAGAGTTAGCAAACAATCCAAACAATGACTACAAAATAAGTTAAGTATTAGTGAAAAAATCAACAAAATAAAATGTTTACATACATTTATAATTTACAAAAGGTTAAGCTAAAGAGTGAGAGTAAACTCTGGTCTTTGCTTAGCCATCTTCAAGCTCTTAGATAGCAAATGAAATAAATGAAGTAAAATGTTTTTTAAAAGAAATTTAAATTTAGAAGTACTTGGCTTGTGTACAAGCTATGTTCCAAAACCCCTGCAAAACCACTTTGTAAGATAAGACTATGAAGGCTCAAAGAACAAATGAGAGCTTCTTTAAGAATGTATCAAGAGTGGGTTGGTCTCTCCAAAGACTTCCCCTCATGCTTGATTTTGTGATCCCAACAAGATGTTCCCTCTACAAAACTTCAATCAAGAATTAGTTCCATATAGATTTAGCAATAAACAATGATAAGAAACTCTAGATATTTATTTAAAACCAACTAGAGCACTCTATACCTATAGCATACTTCTAAATCAAATGTCAATGCAAAATAGCTCTACATTAACAAATCTACAAGAGCATATGAAAACAAATTAGATCAAAGCATGAGTAAAAGGAATTATATCAATGATCAACAATTCATCACACTTGAAAAGGAGGAACACCTCATAAATGAAACCTCAAAGTTTTTATTGATATTTCTAAAAGTGTACAAGGCAGTGCTTTTGCAAGCACAATAGCTAGTAACAATATGATACAAATGAGAGTTCAAGGCTCTATTATATAGAACTATGGGAGCCAATCCCAATGTAGATGTGATTAAACAAATGGCATAAGGTGACAATCTCAAAGAGAAATTCGAATTCGTTGAATGGAGCTCCAATGCCAAGTGTAAAAATCGAATTTTAGCAAGTGGACATCATTTTCTTCTTTCCTTATATGCCAAATTCGAATTTTATGATGGAATGACAAGTGTATATAGGTGATAACCCATGTGGGGACAATTTCCCACAAAAATTTCCACCAAATATTCTCCCAAATGTGCATTAACTTAACAAATTCGAATTTCCAAGTAAGCAGCTTTCTCATTTAATGCCAAAAAATCGATTTTATTTCAGCACATGTCATTTCCTTGATTTTAGGAGTCCACATCACCTTTGGACTTTACTTTAACTCCCCCATAATTTTCCACCTCATTTCCACAACATTTAGCATGTATGGATATTTATTTTTCTCCATTTATTTAATTTTTGGCTTAATTAATTGTCAGATTTCCCACTAAACTTAAGAAAAGCGTGTTTTGAGCGTTAAAAACACATTTTTAACCCCTCAAAGTGTGTCATAGCAGAAAGTTTATAGTGAGAGGTGCAAATTTCATTACTCGTACCCCATACAACTTCTCTAGACATCACTTATTACATTACAAGTACAATTTTTGTTGCAATTTCCGCAGTGCGGAAAATCTAAAAATTTAAAACATGATTATCTAGACCTAACCAAAGTCCACGAAATTTGTGTGATCTAGTATGGTAATATACATCAACTCTAGACACTAAGATGTGTTAGGGGCTCAACCTTCAAACCTTCAAACTGTCACCCCGTCTTTGGGGTAAAAAGTGTGTGAAAAAACCCAGAAAATTATCTGCCTCTGAAAAAAAAGATAATTAACCAGCTAAAAAAAACACTCCAAGGTGTACTCATTTGTTGATCGAGTTCCAACATCCTAGGTCTGTTACATACTCAAAACTCATCATTACTAGTATCACTTATTACAATTCCCCACAGGGTGCGGAATCTGGGCACAAGAAAGATGATGAGAAAATAGAAGTAGAGTTAAAAATACTTTGTTAACTGATGATATTTGATGGTAAAAGTGTCATCTGAATCATCCTTGGGCATGGAGTCTTCGTATAATCATCAGGTGTCACTCCAGTGATCAACAGGTCCCATTACCCACCAAAAAGCAACCCATAGGAGAAAACTTTTCTCTTCCTTGGATAGCCATCTAGATAGCAACCCTATATGATCAATACATGACATGATGCCAAGATCCTCCACTTCTTGCTCTAGTCAAATTTCACTCTCCCATCTAGCATTCCTTCTTGAAGGAAGGTGGGTCATCCATTGGCAGGTACTTTAACCATTTTGCAATCATGTGCCTTTAATGTTTCAGGCATACTAATATGAATCAAGGCGTGATTTAAATGAGTGACCAATCTTGATTGTATTATTGTTCCCTCACTTCACCTGGGAGGTTAGTCTTTGACTCTGGTCTAATGGGACCTCCTTTGAGGCATTAGGGTTTTACGAAGGACACTACTTGTGAGGCTTTGATTGAAGTAGTGTGTCCATGGTATCCTGTACTTACCACTTTCCATCCTTCCCATTATTCCATCTCCATTCTTCAGGCTAGTGGTGACTAGTCATGAGGATTGGCACCCTCTCATCCTCATCCCTAAGTTTGGGTTAAAAACTTTGCCTTGGAGGTTGATGCAGCTAAAAGAAAGGTTAAAGCATAAGAAAGTTGTAATTAAAGAAAAATATAAAATGCAAAAGATGGTTGGGATATTTGATTAGCGTGTGGGAAAAAGCCTAGCATGAGCTATATTCCACTCATTAGCCATCACCTAGTTCCTCAAACACATGACGCTCCATCTATAAAAGCAACCCTTGTATTGTCCCAACCTTGATGAGCAATAAATCTACTCATCAGTAAGGGGTATTAAATGATAAATCTCATACAGCAAGCTTGGCTCCTGAGCTATGCACCCAAATCAAAGCATATCAAAAAGAAGTAAAAGGCGCACCAGAGGGGTGGAAAAGTGAGCCAAGGGAAGGAGTAACTCATGCCTCCATGATTTCTCCCTCCTTATATCTATACACTAGGGATGTTGGGCCACCATTAGTTGGTCACTTGGCTATGGCACTTTGCCCTGAAGTTATTCCCACTCTGTTGTCACCATTCCACACACACCTATGAATTGATGGGATAACTTAGGGCTTGTCACTTCCCCTTGGTGACTAGAAACACCTAATAGGATTATCCATTTAACCATCCTTAACATAAGGAGGTACCTAGTTTATAGGACTTGATCTAGTTAGATATTTGAAGGTGATCTTTGTGTAAAGGATTATTGTGCCCCCAGCATTAAGTATGGTCCACTATGACGCATCCATGGTTATTGTACCTAATGACTATTGATTTTCACTTGATCTTGAGAGGGTTTGTCAAGTGGTTCTCATCACAACAGCAGAGGCCTCTTGAGATGATTTCCCTTCTTTCATAGTAGCATTGCAGAGGTTGTTTTATCCACTCCAGAGGGAGACTGACTTGTTGATGCAGTGTTTCCTATCCAACACAGAGCATTGGATTACTTGAAGACCCCACATGATGCTTGACACTTTGAGGTACCCCCAGATGCTAAAATGTTGAGCCCATGAAGCTTGGTGTTGGAGATATTGATGATGTGCCTAGTGGACCCAGGTTGGCTGTGACACTGTTTGATGGGCATCACTTGTTCTCAAGCCCTGATGATAGTCATCCTTGTGATGATAGGTGAGGGATTACACATCACTTTGGAGCCCCAATGCTTGAGTGTGAGACTGCCATGTCACCCCTCTTGCCATTTGGAGGGTGACATTGAGCACCATGGAGATGACATCTCAGCATGGAGGCACTTTAGAGGCACACCCATGAACTAGGAGCTACATCTTGGAGTATGGAGCACTCATTAGCCCACATGACACCTTTTTGTGGCATTTAGAGCTCATTTGGAGGATGACATCATGTTTGAGGAGGCTTTTCTCTCACACATGTGAATTTATAGCATTTTTGTAATAATGAGGGAGTTAGGTCTAATATAAATGGAGACTCCAGTCATTTTCATTTCATCATCACACATCAAAT
Source organism: Pinus tabuliformis (assembly GCA_031772625.1). Taxonomy (NCBI): domain Eukaryota; kingdom Viridiplantae; phylum Streptophyta; class Pinopsida; order Pinales; family Pinaceae; genus Pinus; species Pinus tabuliformis. The sequence continues at coordinate 555,076,727 of CM062820.1, read as the reverse complement.
TCTATTCCTCTCTAAGAGAGTGCCATCTAGTCTTTTTCACTATATTGGGAAAAATGTGATCTTTATTTGTGTGACTTGCTTGAGGATGTGATTTTTGTTTGGAGACACTATTCTAGGATTGAAAGAAGTTCCTTTGTGGGGTACTTTGTAAGTTTATTGTCTTATTATTGATATTTTGCATGGTTTATGTTTAAAGTAGGGTTTCAATTGTGCCATGACTAAATGCTTTACTATTACTAAAATTTTGCTTCAATATTGCAAGTAAAATTGTCCCCTCTAAGGCCTACAAGGAAACTCTTAATGTGCAGACCCTATATTTAATTTCTCCACCCACAGGAGCAATAGTTAGGGTTTCAAAAGTGGATTCCCTAGGCATCCCCCCTTACTCCATCAATATCCTTTCCTTGAATTTGTGCCATAAAGACTCCATTGAACCCTAGTAGGATAAGGCACTAGTCTAAGAGTGTGTTGATCACCATAAAACTTAATAAAGTCTATCTATTTTTCTCTCTCCTAGATGGCTAGGGCAGCCGCTAGGATTTTGAGAGCAGATTTATGCATAAAAGTGTCATTTGAATGCATGTGGGTGGCTCATAATTTAGGAATTGCCTCTATAAATTGTCTACAAGCAAAATCTAGCATAGGGCATGGTCTAATATACTTCAAAGGGCTGACATCTTTTTGTTGTTGTTTATGCATATCTAACAGCCATACAACTATATACCCTAGCCTAAACCTAACCTCTATCAGAAGGTCTTGTTCCTTTCTTGTTGACTATCATTTTTAGGCCTTTTCTTGGGCTGATATATGACATGGAATGCTTCATCATTGAACATCATCCAAACCCTAACTTATAGCAGCCCACTTAGTGCTCTAGGCTTAGAGTACTTGAATCATAGCATAGAAAACCCAGGCCAATCTTACATCTCGCCAGTACTCTACCTAACAATAGACATTTAAAGCTCACCACAGTGAGCCCAAGTATTAGAGTATCTTTATAGGTGATTTAGGGAAGCCTCCCTTGTGGCTTAAATCCCACTAAAGAGCAGGAGAAAGGTTAGGTGACAGTGGCAATCGTTTCTCTTTGTTTTCATAAGGTCTGGCCCCTCACCAGGCATTGCACTGGGCCTGCTAGATTTTGCAGGAACATGTCCTTCTCACATTTATTAAAAGATTTGAACAACGGCCTAGAGTATGTGTAAGTACAACGCAATGAACTGCATTTTGGAAGCCAACTTTGACAATAATGGGGCAGGGACCTAGACCAATACCATTCATTGCCAATATTTGAAAAGTACAGTACACTTTACCCCTTTGTGTGGGATTGGTAGGTATAATTTTCCTGTAAAGACCCTTTGCATACTGTGATGGCTCATGTTTATCCACTTTTGAGTCCTTGTGTATGGTTATTAACATTAAATATCGTAAATATAGCATTTATTTTTGGTATTGTGATTATCAATGGTGTCGTTATTGATTATTGCATGCATATTTTAGGAACAGGAGCCATAGTTGGAGATGATCTGGGTTAATGCCTTCAATTTAGGATGGATTGTGGATATGGATTGGTCACGGTGTAGTCCATGTTGGTCACAAAAGGATCCCCAGATAATAAGAACAGAGACATATAACTAACGTATTATTTTGCCACTATTATCAGGTAGGCTTATTGCCTAATGCCTTTTTATTTGACAATTATTGTACTGACTTTGCACACGGAGGGAAATGAAAGTAGGATATGAGCAATGTTGTGAAAAGCGCGAGCGGGATTAAATCGGCGCGGGGAACGAATCGGAAAAAATCGGAAAAATCGGGAAAAAAGCGGAAAAAAGCGGGAAAAAATCGTTTGATACAAAAATATTCATTTTTTTTCATTTTTTTTCATTTTTTTTAATATCTAAACCATCTACAACATAAAATAAATACATTGACACATAAATATGATAGAAAAACTAATATATAAGATGTTTAATATCATTTCTAGTGCTAAAATCACACATAACATTGAATCATGTCCTGAGTAGTAAGTCCTGACTCCTGAGTCCCAACTCAGCCTCAAAATATCAACAAAAAATATGATAATGTATCTCATCATGTCATAATGTCATATACAATAAAATGAGGTCTAATCCTATTGATTTCCTCTGCCCCTCTTGCGAGAAAATGCCACAGCTTTCCCTTTCCCTCTAGATGTAGATGTTGGTGCCTGTGTTGGTGGAGATGGCAGTGGAGTCTGATGTGCTCTAGAAGTTGAAGAACTAGAAGTAGGAGCTATAGGAGGTAGACCACGTCCTCTACTGGTGGCAGGGGTAGCCCGAGCAGGTGGTGTCACCTGGAAACATTATAATCTCCCAATCCTGAAATCCTGAAAAACTGATAAGTCTGCTGGATTTTAAATGAAATCTAAAATTCTACTTTCTCCATATGAAATCCAATGAGGCTGGAACCACTCTCAAACATCCTGAGTCATTTCATGGTAATGTTAAAAATTTAAGTAAAAGGATGAAAATGAAGATTAAGGAGAATGTCACTTTTACTTTAAGAATTTAACATTACCATGAATAGCATATCTATACTAGGGCCTAGACTTGATCATTAAGCTGCCCCACTCAAAAATTATTTGTTTCTTTCAAAAAAAATTGCATGAAAAAACCCAAATGACCAAATGAAAAACCAAAAAAAAAATTATAAAATCGTGCTGTCCTGGCAACCCCGAGCTTTTTTTGGAAAAAATCGCGCTTTTTTGGAAAAAATTGGCAAAAGAAAAATAGCCGATTTTTTCGTGTAAAAAGCGCGATTAAATCGGCGCAGGGAAAAAAGCGCGATTTTTTCAAAAAAGCGCGATTTAATCGTGCTTTTCACAACACTGGATATGAGAGAGGAGTCATGTTATTGAGCACAACCTACTTGCTATTAGCATTTTAGGTAAGAGGCTTGAATTACTAAGGTTCAACCTCTTATGCTCATAGATGTATCGTGATGGGGTGGATTCATATGAGAGGTACCACCTATTAGATAGGGTAGTGATGATGACACGTTTTTAGCCTTTCAAAGAGAACTTTCTCTAGGAGGTTTGATCTAACCATATAGCTTTCACTATCAGTCCACAGATCATCCATTGTGCAGGCAACGCACAACCAACGATGGCAAGTCAATAATTGTTTGTGGAGGATTACATGTATGTTTTCTGTTATAAGTAAACTTATTAATGTCGAACTGATAACTACAAAAGTAGGTTAATGGGACTAAATAAGAGTACAGTCAGTATAACTACAATGTGGGAGTGCAAGCACATCTCCTAAAAAAATGCTAAAAGTAAACAAATTCAATGAGTCTAGACAAATTCAATGTGCTATATTGTCACTTTAAGAGATACATCATTAACATAATACGTCATGTTTTCCCACAAAAACCAAACCACCATAAAAAGTATTGTGTTTGTCCACATACCACATTCAATCAAAACAATACGGAGAGAAAAGAAGAATGATCATCTCATAATATATACCTCATCAGGAGTGGCATTAAATCGAGTCACTAGAATATAGGTTGTACTATCATTGATACCGCATCTTTTCAGAGATTCTGATATCTTGAAAATGTCAAGGGCTTAACAAATCTTTCTTTAGGGAATGAGGAGGAACAATGCTTGGCATTGAATGCAAAAATCACAAGTAGTGGATACATGCTTTGATCCTGAGTAATTGTAAACAAGCTCTGAATGAATAGTTTTTGTGGTAAGACACCCTCGACACTTGGCCAGGAGAGACTTGTGTGCAGCAGCAAGAACAGGAAATACATCTGGTATCTGCACCAAATCTCAACAAGTAAGATTGCATATGACAGTTTGACAATTAAAGGAACCATAATACCAACATATGCTCTATGAATAAGTCGTGAACCTTGGCAATACATTTGCATAAAGTTAGATTCATGAGAAGCAAAAAGCAGTTCAAGTGCAATAGATGTTGATCGTAAATTCTAATGAGTATATTGCTTAACGGAAAAAACACTTCCCCATATTAATTCATCAATACAGACCAGTGGGAAGGCTTGTCCCCATGCCCAGCAAACAACAGGTAAAGATGCACTTGAAATGCTTGCAAAATATGTAAGGCTTACAAAGGGAACATACAAGTAATGCATTCAAAAATCCCAGCTCAGGATCTAGTGTTCCTGCTTGCATGTAATCCAAAAGTTCTCTGCAACACAGACAGAATGGAAGATATTTGGCGTCCAGTTTTAGAAATTTTCTGGTAGAAAACTTTACAGATGCATTACCATGTCACCAATAACTAAATACAGCATTGATACTATATATAACAACCCCATAAGCATTTTGGGATGAGCAGTCCCACATAAATGTTACAATTAATGCATTAAGAAATGCCAACTGCTTTAGCTTCCTCGCTTGAATAGACTCTTAACAGTTTTCAGTTACATAGATAAATATAAGAAATTCCATATCGAGTTTTAAAAATTGTCTATCAAAAGATTTGCCATATGCATTGCCATGCTACCAGTAACATGATATCTCACTTTAAAAGCTTTGATGTAGGGTGAAAATCCTCACATAAAAGTCATAGATGAAAAGAATAATAAGGTTGAAGTTAGAACCACATGCAAACAAACCCAAGTTCCAACTAGATACCAGATAATTTGACAGGACAAACAAAACTGCCAAATATTTTTGAGAATCTGAATAAATTGGCATGCATAAAGCAAACCCAAAAACGAGAAAGAATGATACATTGAGGAGAGGGAAGAATAAGGCAAAAGTAATAGATAATACACATGGAAAATGACAAATGCCCAATTACTCAAACAAAGCCCTCAATAGGATGCCTTAACCATATGCAAATGGAATAAGAACATCAATTATTTAAACTTTAGTATTTATTGTTGACAGAAGCGAAGATAAAGCATTTGGCTATATTACTCACAAATTCAAATAAGATTCACTATTGATTCTTTTGTCAAAAGTGAATAACTTAAAAGGGCAGTTTTCCGTTTCAGCAAAGTATAAGCAATTGATTACAATTCTCTCTTCGGCAAAGCAGTCATCTAACTAAGAACACTGTGATCAGTGACAACTCGTTTCCCTTAACTCCACTTGCAAGAAACCTTAATCATTATCTGCTTTATTCCTCTACAAAGGAAAATGTTCTACTTAAAAGTGACCTCCTTTGCCAACCATAGGGTCAGTTACAGGGACCTAAATCATGTACAGAAATGGCAAGCTGCAAACTATGGTTCTGTTTGTACAAGAACTACTGATGAAGGAATATTAGAAAAATAGTTAGCATAAAAGAGAACACAGAGAATTAATTGACATTGATAAAGTTGTATTGGTCCCAATTTGTGTCTTGTGTGGAACACCATGAGTTAATGTTTTGAGAAACCCTGTGCAGGGATGTGCATAGATCTATCTATGCTAGAATGAAAAGAAAGGCATATAGGCAGCCAAGAAAAGAAGGCAGGTAAATTTAATGGATAACATGAATGGGGAAATATGGTACGAAATCTTATTTTTCAAAAGGCTATATCAAACTAAACAAATGCATTTCCAAGAAATTCAACTTAAAAACATGGGAAACAAAAGCCATCTCAAAAATAAAAAAAAGTGTGCACCTAAAATAACTTATGAGATATACAAACCAACCCAAAACCACCTCATAGTCCATCATGTTGTGGTCTAGTCATTGAGTCACAATGTCACCATGAAAACGAGTCTACTGGCTGCTGCTTAGCAAGTCTACCCGCTATTTAGCCACGAATCCTCCAAGCAAGAGATTCAATCTCATCTTCGGGGTACCATCCTTGCCCGCCCTAGGGAGGCTGTTCCACAAGGATTTCCAAGAGATCAGCACAGTCACACATTACAGACAGCTACGCCGAGCAGGGGACTGCGTATTTCCTGGGCATCCAGAAACACGCAAGAGGAGTTAGAGCCAGCAGTGAGGTCCATAACTTGCTAGGAGTTATGGGAGTTGGGAAAGTTGTTGTTGAGGGCATTTTCGCTGGGTTTTGCAGCCAACTAGTCCGGTGTATAAGCAGTACAAATTTCTAGGCAGAGGGATTGCGCAGAGGCCTTTGGCAGCAATTTCGTGGTGCTTGGGAGAGCAATCATTTTGGCCAAGAATCATCCGGCGAGAAAGGAGTCAGTTAGCACAGGTGTATCTAGCATTCCAATGGTGTTTTCAAAGGGATTTGCAGGTTGTTTCTCGCAAGTCGAATTTGGCAACAGCAGCTGGGGAGAGGCTCCAAGGAGGTCGAAAATCCAAAGTCAAAGCCAGAGAAATTCCCTTCTGGGTTTTTCTGGGTTTTCCTGGGTTTTGTCCAAGGAGTCTGAGGCTTAAAAGGATATAATTTTCTGGGCAGTTTTTGGGCACATTCCAACAGGTCGAAGTTCAGTAGGGCAATAGTTTACTTTCACAGCGCAGTGCAGAGTGGTGCAGCAACTAGGCAGTCTCCAGCTCAGCGATTTCATCACCTGGGTTTTATCAAGCTTGTCCTTGAGACAAGCCCAAGTGCACCACTCCATTTTTATATTGTACCTAGTTCTCTGATTTTAAAATATATGGCTCAGCAGTTCCAGATTTACAGTGTGTTCATGGATGTCTAATGCATGTTTTTATTTTTTTATCTTGTTGCACTGTTTATTTGTTTAAATATCACTCGTATTCCTACTTAGGAACATTACAGTGGTATCAAAGCCTAGTTCTTGGCTCAGCTATGGGGTTTGTTTCCTATGAGAGGAGGACCAACAGAACATCACTTATCGTCGGCAGAGGTACAAGAGCAGAGAAAGGGAGTTAGAAATCATGCCAGATACGGAGGAAAGGGGGAAAGCAGTGACCGGAGAGGAGGAAATGGCAAAGCCCAAGAGCAAGGAGGAGATGGCTTTCGATAGCCTCCTAAGGGCTTTGAGTGACTTGGCCAAGGGGCAAAAAGACATGCTAGAGGAGATCAAGTCACAGAACAGGGACAGGGCCATGCCTAGAGGGTTCTTATGTGGAGAAACTTTCGGGGCCTCTCAGCCTTTCGATCACCCCTCACTAGCAGCACAGTGCCCTTCAGTTAGTGTGCCGACTAGGGCTACACTACCTTCTTTTGTGCCAGTGGCACAGATCGAACTAGCAAGGGAGGAAGACACTCCTCAAATGGGGGATTACTTCAGAGAGTAGCAGGCGATGGATGAAGACTTCAAAGAAGCCCTCTCCTTCAGAGATTACTGCAAGCTTAAGCAGAGTGAGAGGAAAAAGGGGTACAGAGGACAAGGGACCCAAAACTATGAGCTGCAGAGAACGATAGGGAGGATGTATTTACCTACATTTGATGCCACTGCCAAGTGCACAGCCAGGGCTTGGGTTGAAAAGATGGACACGTACTTTCAGCTCAACCGGATGACAAAACAGGAAGCCATTAAGATGGAAGCGTTGCACTTGGAGGGGGATGCCCATGACTGGTAGTTTCACGGCCTGACCACTTTGGGGCATGCTCAAATAGTTTCTTATGAGGACTTCACCATTTGTAAGATAAGACTACGAAGGCTCAAAGAACAAATGAGAGCTACTTTAAGAATGTATCAAGAGTGGGTTGGTCTCTCCAAAGACTTCCCCTCATGCTTGATTCTGTGATCCCAACAAGATGTTCCCTCTACAAAACTTCAATCAAGAATTAGTTCCATATAGATTTAGCAATAAGCAATGATAAGAAACTCTAGAGATCTATTTAAAACCAACTAGAGCAATCTATCCCTAGAGCATACTTCTAAATCAAATGCCAATGCAAGATAGCTCTACACTAACAAATCTACAAGAGCATATCAAAACAAATTAGATCAAAGCATGAGTAAAAGGAATTATACCAATGATCAACAATTCATCACACTTGGAAAGGAGGAACACCTCATGAATGAAGCCTCAAAGTCTTTATTGCTATTTCTGAAAGTGTACAGGGCAACAATGCTTTCGCAAGCACAATAGCTAGTAACAATATGATACAAATGAGAGCTCAAGGATCTGGGTGACATCCTCATAAGAAACTATCTGCGCATGCCCCAAAGTGGTTAGGCCGTTAAACCACCAGTCATGGGCTTCCCCCTCCAACTGCAGCGCTGCCAACTTAGTGGCTTCCTATTATGTCATCCAGTTGAGCTGAAAATATGTGTCCATCTTTTCAACCCAAGCCCTGGTTGTGCACTTGGCAATGCCATCAAATGTAGGGAAATACATCTTCCCTATCGTTCTTTGTAGCGCACAGTTTTGGGTCCCTTGTCCTTCGTACCCCTTGTTCCTCTCACTCTGCTTGAACTTGCAGTAATCTCTGAAGGAGAGGGATCCTTTGAAGTCTTCGTCCATCGCCTGCCACTCTCTGAAGTAATCCCCCATCTGAGGAGTGTCTTCCTCCCTTGTTGGTTCGATCTCTGCCACAGGCACGAAAGAAGACAGTGTAGCCCTAGTTAGCACACTAACTGAAGGGTGTTGTGTTGTTGATGAGGGGTGATCAAAAGGCTGAGAGGCCCCAGACATTTCTCCACATAGAAACCCTCTAGGCGTGGCCCAGTCCCTGTTCTGTGATTTGATCTACTCCAGCATGTCTTTATGCCCCTTGGCCAAGACACTCAAAGCCCTCAAGAGGCTATTGAAAGCCATCTCCTCCCTGCTCTTGGGCTCTGCCATTTCCTCCTCTCCGGCCACTGCTTTCCCTCTTTCCTCTGTATCTGGCGTGATTTCTAACTCCCTTTCTCTGCTCCTGTACCTCTGCCTACGGTAGGTGATGTTTTGCTGGTCCTCTTCTCTCATAGGAAACAAATCCCACGGCTGAGCCAAGAACTAGTATCTGATACCACTGTAATGTTCCTAAGTAGGAATACGAATGATATTTAAACACATAAATACTGCAGCAGCATAAAAAAATAAAAACATGCATTAGGCATCCATGAACACACTGTAAATCTAGAACTATTGAGCCATATATTATAAAATCAGAGAGCTAGGTACAATATAAAAATGGAGTGGTGCACCTGGGCTTGTCTCAAGGACAAGCTTGACAAAACCCAGGTGATGAAATAGTTGAGTTGAAAGTTTCTTAGTTGTTGCACCACTCTGCATTGTGTTGTTCAAGTAAATTGTTGCCCTACTGAACTTCAACCTGTTGGAATGTGCCCAAAAACTACCCAGAAAATTATATCCTTTCAACCATGGACTCCTTGGACGAAACCCAAAAAAACCCATAAGGGAATTTCTCTGGTTTTGACTTTAGATTTTCAGCCCCCTTGGAGCCTCTCCCCAGCTGCTGCTGCCAATTCGACTTGCGGAAAACGACCTACAAATCCCTCTGAAAACACCACTGGAATGCTAGATACACCTATGCTAACTGACTCCTCACTCCTCGCTCCCCGGATGATTCTTGGCCAAAATGACTGTTCTCCCAAGCACCACGAAATTGCTGCCAAAGGCCTCTACGCAATCCTCTGCCAAGAAATTCGTATTGCTTATACATCGAACTCGCTGGCTGCAAAACCCAGTGAAAATTCCCTCAACAACAGCCTTCCAGCTCTCGTAACTCCCAGCAAGCTATGGACCTCACTATTGGCTCTAACTCCTCCTGCGTGTTTCTGGCTGCCCAGGAAATACGCAGTCCCCTGCTCTACGTAGCTGGCTGAAGTGTGTGACTGTGTTGATCTCTTGGAAATCCCTGTGGAATTGCCTCCCTAGGGCGGGCACGGATGGTCCCCCGAAGATGAGGTTGAATCTCCTACTTGGAAGATTCGTGGCTAAACAGTCGGTAGACTCGCTAAGCAGCAGAGTGTACAAAGGTGTGTTTGTTTGCAAATGATCAAGATAGTTGAAAATGAGAGCTCCTTCTCCTTTTATCACCTTGGGCCCCCTTAGCCTCATGTGGGCCCCTCCATCCACTAATTCGATTCCCTCCAAGCTCATCGAATGGCCAAGTTCGAAATACTCATGTGGGTGGCCCCCACATCCCACTAGCTGCAAAAATAAAGTCAAATTCCCATATAGTTCCTAAGTCTACATGTGGGGTCGTGTAGATGCACCCCGTGACTAATGTGTTTGAGAAGGGACATGACAGTTTGTCAAGTTAGCTAATTTCCCGCCTTGACTAGGCCTAAAATACTGCAAAGCTACAGTTCATAGCTCCCCGTTGTCACCCCTCATGTTGCATCAGGTTTGTGAGTTTCCATTGCAACACTTGTGATTTTTTGTCACAAAGTTCAATCTTGTATGATCACATTGCTTGAACTTTTGATGGACATGGGATGCATTTGTGTTTTAGCTTATAGATGATGTTATCTTGGGGTGGATTTGGTGCTATAATGGTTGCTAGTAAGTGTGGGATGAGATATTCTAGTGTGCTTGTGGTGGTCTAACTGATCAGTTAGCATGTGCCTAATGGTTAATCTCTTGATGATGTGGTGCAACATCATTTTATGGTAATATTGGCATGTTTGGGTTGTTTTGACTTTGCAATTACTTAGCACTTAGTGCATTTTATGGATTGAAAACCCAGCAACTTGGGGTCTCCCTAAGTTGCAAATGTTAATTTTTCTCCTTGGTATGATGGTTAAATTAAGGATGCTTCACCATGGTTTGATTACGACTAATTTTCATTAAGATGGAGCACCTTAGCACTTTGGATGCCAAATTTCCTATGGCTTGTATTTTTAGACATCATTGTTATTGAGGGTGCGTAGCATACTTGCTCGTTTTCACATTATCTAGATACTTCAATGGTTATTTCTTGATACGATAAGTTGAAGCCTCCTAGTTAGAATGCCCTAGGAGATATGAGGGAATTGCACATATGAACCACTTTGTTATGATGTGTCTAACACTCCTTAATGGAGTGCTAGCCTCATTGCACACATTTTTACGGTGATTTGACCATTCAATAGCTTGTTGAGGTAGTGCCCTAGCTCTCTTGCATGATTTCACACTTGGAGAAGGGTTATTTTGACATATACTCTGGTTTTCCTTAGAGCACTCTTTCTCTCTTGGCACATATTTTGAGGCAAGTGAGCATTATGATAATATTTTATGGCTCAAAGAAAATGGCACACCTTCGAAGGATGCATTTCCCTGTACGTTCATAGTTCTGGGAAAAAAACACATGGCTTTAGCTTTTCCTTTAATGATATTGATAATGGATCTAACTACCTTGCACACTTCTCAGGGGAGCAACACCTCATAGCATATCATTTGCTATTTACCAAGATGGTCCTCAGCCGGCAGCCGGAAGCCCCTTGTAGCCACCAGCTAGCTCATTGTGCCATTTCTCTGCCACCTGAGCCAGCCATGTGGTGTAGTAATGTTCCAAAATAGGAAAAACAGTGATATGCGAGCAAATAGCAAATTTACACTATAGAAAATTTTAAAATAATTTAATAAACACCCTGAACAATCATAAATATGGACGCTGCTAAGCCATTTTATTATAGCTACTGCAAGAATACAAATATATGGAAGGAATACACTTGGGCTTTCCTTTTTTGGCAAGCGGAGCAATGCTCAGGTGAAGCAATGATAACCCAAAAATTGTCCAATTGCTGCTATGCGCTGCCCCAGCAAATATGCATTGTCTGTTGCAAAGATATGGCTGAAAACCCCACCTCCGATGCTCAGAAAATTCTGCAAATTTATTTCTGAGGTCCTTGTGAAAAACCCAGAAATGGTTTGGCCTGGTTTTGACCTTCCAAAATCGACACCCAAAAAGGCATTTGCGCAATCCCTAGCTATTATGCATTGTCTGCTACAAAGATACCGCTGAAAACCCCACCTCCAGTGCTCAAAAAATTCTGCAAATTACATCTGGGGTCCTTGTCAAAAACCCAGAAATGGTTTGGCCTAGTTTTGACCTTCCAAAAGGCCCTACACCCTCCAAATTTGTTGAAGCACATTGCCTGCCAATACACCAGCAAAATCCTCCCCAGACACTCCTGAAATGTAGCAATCAACTCCACCAATACTTCCCTTATTTCTCTCGGCAAGCAATAGCCCCAATGGCTGAAACTCTATCTCCCACGTATGCCCAGTTTCTCTCTTTTGCGCTGGCCACAGAGTCTGCAAAATCATTCCTAAATATTGTTGCCACTTCTAGCCCTCAAACTCACCCAATAGCCAACAAATCTATTGAGCCTTCTTCTCCTAATTTCTCTCGGCAATAGCCCTCCGGAAGAATGCTACAATGGCCACACTAGATCCACTACTGCATCCTCCAGAAATACACATTTGTGGGGTGAACTAAATACAAATGCTGGAAATCTCTCTACAAATCTCCTCCGGATGATAATGGATGAACCTCTCTAGGGTGGCACTCGAAGTCCCCCGAAGAAAGGGTGAGTTCTCCACTTGGAAAACTCTTGCTAAACAGCAAGTGACCCAGCTAAACAACTCAAGCAACAAAATCAAATTCAATAAGCCAAGAATGCCAAATGAAGTGTGTTGCCTTCCTTTTATAACTTTTGTGGAGCCTTTCTTCCCACCTTTTCTTCCCTCTCATGTATTTCGAATCATTGGCTTAGGGAGTGCATATTTCTTATGTGGGTGGTCCCCACATATCATTAACAAAACAAAATAAAATAAAATTAACTTGCCTCTAACTCCTAAGTCTTCTATCAAAAATCAAATGGGCCCCGTCTTCACCAAAATTGGCCCCCAAAATGTAGAAATAAATCTTGTTCCAAAATAATTTAGGAAGGGACATTATAGTCCTCCCCGCCAAAAATTGCTTGTCCTCAAGCAATGCCTGAACAAGTGCCCTCTCTGACTATTGATCACCACTATAACCACCAATAATACCAGGCTCCCAAATGTACCATTGACTCATCCCCAATCTTAGCATTGTCCCGACATGAAGGAATCCCTTGATACTAGGATCCCAAGCCATCCTAATCAATGTGAAACACACCTTGCTCCACTTGCTATCCAACCAGATATAGGTACCAGAGGCCCTCTGCATACTAGCAATAAGTAGAGCATCATGATAATGTAGGACTCTGCCCAACACCCCACAAAATTTCCCTACTAAGTAGTCCATCTCATGCACTACAAGAGTAAACTCCTGAAGATGCAATCCAATCTTGGTGGGACTGAACCCTCGTCTACCTGGGCCTCCCCGAATCTCCTCCTGTCGATCACCCTGCCACACTGGTGAAGATCCCCACACCATCAACAAATCACTAAAACCAAATGGAAGATCTGGATGACCCTCCCCTGTACAAACCAGCTCACTTGTACAAGACTCAAGTAGTTGAACTACTCAACCCTGTTATGCCAAAATCCCCTGCCCATCGCAGAAGGAACCTATCCTGCTGACATAGCGACACTCTGGTCATGACTAACTGCCTAGCATGCTCGTACCAGAGCCTCCTCTCCCATAACTCTCGACCATAATCTATGTGATGAACAAGGCTAGGCCAATCTTACCAAAGCGACTCAACAGTGCCAACGCCTATCACTCCATGGCTAGCCCCAATCCTGAGCAACAATCTACCTCGTCCTATGGTGAGGGCTTCGATGATCCCCCATGTGTCCGCCTATGAATGAATCAATCTACCTGTTATCCCAACCATGCTCACTGAGGAGTGGAGTATCCCACCAATCCACTGGATCCCATAACCATACTAGAGGTCCACAACGCCCAATGCTCTCTACCTGCTACTGTGATATGTTGCTAGCTGTTGGGACCCCTCTATGCCCCGTCTCTGCCTCCTGAAGGTATCCAATGGGTAGGCACTAAGCATCAAGAACCTGCATCGCTAATATCTAGCTGCTTTGTGCCTGCCAAATCACACAACAAGATCTGCTATCCCAGCTCCTGATGATGTGCCCAGGCACTGCCGAAAGCCTAGGCATAATCCTGCCAACAAGGACTATCGTCCTCCACTCCTCATGCTCACCTAACGCCTCAAGTTGTCCAACTGAAAAATCACCATGTAACTCTCTCTCAGTCACCTCCCTGACTGTACACAAGACTGCACAAAGTTAGGTCGTAGCGTCTAGCGTTATATAAAGGGATGTGGCCTAATGCATATAGACCCAATTCTAGGCCATAACACCCAGTGGTGTGAAGGGCTATGCAGTGAGGAGCAATGGCCTGCAGAGGAGCATGGAGATGCATGGTGGTATACCACAACATGCGGGTTTACACTGTAGGATAGGAGTGACTCACATTGCATTGAGGACGTGCGGGGAGTGACAGGTGCAATGACACAAAAAGTACACAAGATGGTATAGTCATAGATGGGGATATGCAGTGGCGTACAAGGACAGGTTGCAGCGTACAGTGGCATGTCGAGGAGTGCGGTGGTACTTGGTGGTATGCAATGATACATGATGCAGCGCAGCGGGCTCTTGGAGCGTTGCCTCCAAGGAGACTTATGGACAGGGACAGTAGGTGTACCATTGGACGCAACTCACCTAAGACCAATGAGGACATTGTTAAGCATCTAGGGACACCATATTTAGTGGAGGCAGGGCCTCGAGGGGGTTATCAACAAATCCGAGGCAGAGAGAGGGTCGTCCGTAGGATTACTCTTGAGCATTATGGCAGGCTCTTGATCATACACTTTGGGACATGCCCACCCATCATCCTCCAGTGTTGCTTACAGTTGCAGAGGGTTTTGTTGTTGCCCTTTGATGCTCTCCATTCAGGCAGCAGGTCATGGGAGGCTCACCCTAAGCAGTTGGATGAGACACCACGTGTCATGGGCCGAGAAGAGACTCTCTCCAGTTGAGACACTTGGTAGGTGCACGAGTTGACGGTTACAGGCTTAGGGATGGCATGATTGACTGTCGAGGTAACATATGTTCCACCCCGCTATCCAAGTCAACAAATGAGATCTGACCAGGTAGCTTTGTCTCCCTCTCTCCAAAGGGCCAAGGTGACCCAATAGTGTTGCTAACCTACTCATCCCCTTTGGTATATGTAAACAACTTTGCCTCCCTAAACCCAATGCATAAGGGTGGGCTACCAACGTTGTAAATCCCATCGATGTGCCTCTTAAGCGAATTGTGTTGAAATCCCAATGTGTGGTCTCTATGCTACCTCTCATCAATGGCTAGCCCAAAGGATGCTTGCACATCCTCATCCATCATGGACTCTACACAAGCCTCCGACTGCTCCTACATAGACAACCCAACATGTAAGACATGCTCACCAGTCAGCTATAGGTGATTGTCGTCCGACAACTTTGTCATAAATCTAGATGCCTCTGTACCTATTGGCTCCTCATCAACAATGGGGATGTCTCCCGACACCTCATCAACCTATGGTGTGCTACTATCACCTGAGAACTCGGTCACAACCCACGATACATCAACGACGGATGACATCTCATCAATGAGTTTATGCTCAATTGTCTCCTTGCCAACCATGGCCCCTTGAACTACTCTCTCGTCTTCTTCCTTAATCCTCTCCATCATCCCAGCATAATTCCACTAAATCCCCATTGGTTTGTGCATGCCTCTTAGTTCACAAAACTCCCAAAAAGAGAGGGACGCCTTAATGTCATGACCCAACAATTGGTATGCCCTCCAATTTGCTTCCAATAACTCCACATCAATTGCAATCATGTCTTGCCATCTTGATGCATTACCCATAATTTTGGGCATAGTGGATTTGTTGTATAATTGAGAATGGTCTTGATTCCCAATTGCGGAATGAATCAACTTTTCCCCCACATCAATCATCATTTGTTGCATCCTAATCACCTCATTCAAGGTTACTGCCATGTTGTTTGATTCTAATCTTTCTTTGGATCCCATGATTTCTTAGCTTTTTATTCTGGTCTTGTCATAGAACGAAGGGTTTCCCACAGGCTGAGCCAAGATTATGGCTTTGATACCACTGTAATGTTCCAAAATAGGAAAAACAATGATATGCAAGCAAATAGCAAATTTACACCACAGAAAATTTTAAAACAATTTAGTAAACACCCAGAACAATCAAAAATATGGAAGCAGCTGAGCCATTTTATTATAACTGGTGCAAGATTACAAATATATGGAAGGAATCAAGGAAAATTTTAGGGGCTAATATTCGCAGATGGGCTAATTTTCCATGGTTTTTCAAAAGAAAAGATCGCCAAATCCCATTTTTTTCTAAAAATGATTTGCCCAAATTTTATAAGAAAAAAATATTTTACCTTAAAAATCGCCAAAATTTTATAGAGACAATATAAAATCACTAGAAGTTTGAATATTTTTACTAAAATATCACCAAGCATGTTATAGTTTGCATATTATGGATTAGTAAGATTCGCCAAGGTTTCTAATCTTTAAGACTAAGTTGCACGAAACGGGGAAGCGAAACGAAACGCGGAAGCGAAACGAAACGCGACCTCCCCAAATTTTGGAAACGGGGAAACGCGAATATATATAATAATATATATATATATATATATTAAAAACATTTAAAAATTATTAATATATATATGTGCAATCATAAAGCATTAATGATACATTTACTTAAACATTTTAACATTAAGATTAAATTTACATCACAATGATCACATTTACTCATGAGTCATCACATAATGAAAATAAAAATATAGGAACTGGAAAATCCAAAATCAGCCTTTATTTATATTAGTATATGCGGCTGCAAGTACAATAAAGACTATAAGGCTGCAAGAACTATAGAGACAAGTCACAAAAGACTAATCCTCATCATAACAATCCTCATCAAAAATAGAAGCAGCAGAATGCTCAACAGTGGATGGTGGTGCTGAAGAAGATGATGCACCAATTCCACTTCCAGAATCCTCCTCAATATTCAGGGCAGCAAGAGAGAGATCCAAATCAGGATTTTCTGCATCCACATCCCATTCTTTAGAAGGACCACTGTTGTATTCTAGACCCCTACGAGATGCAAGGCGAAGGTTGGAGTGCACATAAACAAGATCCTCTGCTTTCTGTGAGCCCAACCTATTGCGCTTCACAGAATGAATAAAACCATAAGTGCTCCAATTCCTTTCTGTTGATGAAGAGCTTGCCACTTGTGAAAGAATACGAATGGCAAGGCTTTGCAAATGTACACCATTTGCTCCATGACAAATCCACCACCTAACTGGATTCATGGTGCTTCTCTCCTCCAAAGCTGATATATCTGCATAATCATCTATTCCTGCAGCAAAACTGGCAAATTCCTCCTTTACCTCCCTATGTAGGTGAGAAGGAAACATTCTCATTAGTGCTTTTTTCACCCCAGTAGCCACCTCTCTATCCTTATGGGGTGCCTTCCTCTTCCCATTGCTTTTAGCAATAAGCTCCTCATCATAAAATTTGGGGTTCAAAGCATGTGCTAAAGTGTGCAATGGTGTATTGAAATTGTTCCACCTGTCAACAATGATTTTCTTGATCAAACCAGCAAAATGATCATCAACAAACAGAAGTTGTGGAGACTCCTGCGAAATGATTTCCATAGTTTTCTCAACCATGGAATCCATGCCATCATATACCTCTCCCAAGAAAGGTTGGTCAGTGTCAGCACTCCGGAGAAGCTCAAATGCAGGGGTTGTGAACTTTAGCAAGAAATCTACCTTGCTCCACCAATCCTCATCAAGGCACAATCTACGCACCATAGATCCCCGCTCTGAATCTGCTTGTCTCCACTCAATCCACAGTTGACTCACCACCATAGAAACTAATGCATGCTTAACCTAAACAAGGCGGCGCAACATCACGAAGTTTGAGGCATATCTTGTCTCAGCAACTTTTAACAACTCCAATTTGGAGTACTCTCGAAATATGGCCTGAGACTGGTGGTGGTTGGTGATGAATTTGATAATCTCCCTTGCATCCCCTGTGACTTCCTTTATCCAGGAAACTTTGTTGTCGATCTCCTCTAAGATCAGATTCAGATTATGGACAATGCATGGTGTCCAAAATATGTGGTCATACCTCCCCTCAATAATCAAACCTGCAGCTTTGCAAACTGGTGCATTATCCGTGATAACTTGCACCACCCTGTTAGCCCCTATTTGTTCAATAGCTTTTATAATAATATCAGCAATGAACTGTGCATCTTTCACCTCTCCTGAGCAGTCTTCTGCCTTGATAAACATTGCTCCTTTGGGGGAAGTGGCAATGATATTTATCAATGGTCTGCGCCTCATATCTGTCCAACCATCTGAGACTATGGTAACCCCAGAGCTACTCCAGGAAGAACGAATTGGAGCTAAAACGTCCTCCACAAGTTCCTTCTCATTTTTGAGAAGCTGGGTTCTGACTTTCTCATAGTTGGGCCCCTTGTACCCTTGAGGAGCTTTGTTAACTGCCCTTATCATATCTTGCCAGTAAGGAGAGCGAACAACATTGAATGGGATACCACATGCATAAATGCACCTGGCAACTCTGGAATCAGCTTCTTCTCTTGCTTGCACATTCACCAATCTAGCAATTCTGCTATCCTGAACTGATTGGGATGCCCCTGAGCCTCTGGTATGTTTGGGTGCTGCTTGTTCATGTTCTTGACTGTGACCACCTCTCCTCTTTCTTGCTTCAACTACAATCCTTGGCTCAATGTTAGATGTAGCCTGAGTATGCTCATCATGCCTCCTCTTAGTACCATACGCCTCATCTTGCTCTCTTTGATATGCCCTCCTTACCAACGGATCTGCTGTTTTTGTGCAACCCAGAATCCCCTGTCCTCCTCCATGCAACAGATGTGCCTTCACTCTTGGGTAGGAGCCCTTGTACGTAATATTGCAAAGAGTGCATCACCATTCCCATGAGCCACCACCTCCACATTTTTGAAGCTTCGTCACATGCCTCCAAAGAGGATAATATTCAGCCCTTGGGTTGGCCCTAGGGTTTGAAGTTGCAGCTGCACTTTGGCTGGAAGCCATTGCTGCAAAAATAAATTAAAAAAACAAATCTGTAAATAATAAATTTATAAAAACGTTTTTCATATTTTTGGCTGTATAAACCCTAGAAAAATTAAAGAAATAGTAAGAAAAAAACTAAGAAATAAATGTGGCTTACCCAAATTGATTATCTGTGGCTGAATCTACCCTAAAATGCCAGAAAAAAGGAGAAATATGGCTGTAGCTGAGCCAAATCTGCTGCAAAAATAAATTTAAAAAACAAATCTATAAATAAAAAACGTTTTTCAGCAATTTAGCTGCATAAACCCTAGAAAAATTGAAGAAATAGTAAGAAAAAACTAACAAAATGAATGTGGCTTACCCAAATTAATTTTCTGTGGTTGAAACTACCCGGAAATGCCAGAAAAGAGAAGAGAAATATGGCTGTAGCTGAGCCAAATCTGCTGCTACAGAAATCTCTTGCTGAAATCTCCTTCTCTTGCTGCTGAAATCTCTTTCTCCCGCTGCTGAAATCTACTTTGCTCAATGCTCAAAACACCAGCTACTAAAACAACTGCCAATCTCCAAGAGAAACTCCTTGCTGAATAGTGTGATGAGAGAATGAGAGGCACTGCTCTTTTATAACTTTAGAAATGCTTTCTAGAAGTGATTAGAAACCCTAAAATAAATTAAAAACTAATTAGGAAAAAAAAAAATTTTAAAACAAGTATTTTTTTTGTGGGAAACGGGGCCCGTACGACGTGGAAACGCGTTTCCGTCCGTACGGGCGCGTTTCCATTTCGGGAAACGCGCCCGTACGGACGGAAACGCGTTTCCACGCCGTACGGTACGGGGGAAACTCATTTCCGTTTCGTTTCCGTACGGAAACGGACCCTCCCCCTGCGTTTCCTGCTACTTAGCTTTAAGATAAATATCCATCCTTAAAATTTTCCCTAGAAGGAATACACCCGGCTTTCCTTTCCTTTCTAGGAAAGCAAAGCAATGCCCAGGTGAAGCAATAATAACCCAAAAACTGTCCAACTGCTACCCCAGAAAATATGCATTGTCTGCTGCAAAGATATGGCTAGAAACCCCACCTTCTGTGTTCAGAAAATTCTGCAAATTTATTTATGAGGTCCTTGTGAAAAACCTAGAAATGGTTTGGCCTGGTTTTGCTCTTCCAAAATCGATCCCCAAAAAGGCACTGCGCAATCCCCAGCAATTCTGCACTGTCTGCTACAAAGATACGACTAAAAACCCCACCTTCGGTGCTCCAAAAATTCTGCAAATTTATAACTGGGGTCCTTGTCAAACGCCCAGAAATAGTTTGGCCTAGTTTTGACCTTCCAAAATCGACCCCCAAAAGGCCCTACACCCTCCAAATCTATTGAAGCACACTACCTCCAATACACTAGCAAAATCCTCCCTGGACACTCCTGAAATGTAGCAATCAACTCCACCAATACTTCCCTTATTTCTCCCGACAAGCAATAGCCCCAATGGCTAAAACTCGATCTCTCATGTATGCCTAGTTTCTCTCTTCTGCGTTGGCTACAAAGTCTGCAAAATTATTCCTGATTATTGTTGCCACTTCCAGCCCTCAAACTCATCCAATAGCCAACAAATCTATTGAGCCTTCTTCTCCTAATTTCTCCCAGCAATAACCCTCCAGAAGAATGTTGCAATGGCCAAACTAGATCCACTACTTCTTCCTCTAGAAATATGCACTGTTGGGGCGAACTGAATACAAATGTTGGAAATCTCTCTACAAATCTTCGTCGGATGATAATGGATGAACCTCTCTAGGGTGGCATTCGAAGTCCTCCGAACAAAGGGTGAGTTTTGGAGACATGTTTTCGGCGATAATCACATCAAAATTCATTTGTCGACGCGTTTCGAAACAGCAAGTGTGATTCGCATCAAAATTCATTTGTCGACGCTTTTCGAACCAGCAAGTGTGGTTCATCAAAATTCATTTGTCAACGCGTTTCGAACCAGCAAGTGTAGTTCAAAATTCATTTGTCGACGCGTTACGAACCAACAAGTGTGGTTCAAAATTCATTTGTCAACGCGTTTCAAACCAGCGAGTGTGGTTCAAAATTCATTTGTCGACGCGTTTCGAACCAGCAAGTGAGTTCTCCACTTGGAAAACTCTTGCTAAACAACAAGTGACCTGGCTAAACAACTCGAGCAACAAAATCAAATTCGATAAGCCAAGAATGCCAAATGAAGTGTGTTGCCTTCCTTTTATAACTTTTGTGGAGCCTTTCTTCCCGCCTTTTCTTCCCTCTCATGCATTTCGAATCATTGGCTTAGGGAGTGCGTATTTCTTATGTGGGTGGTCCCCACATATCATTAACAAAACAAAATAAAATAAAATTAACTTGCCTCTAACTCCTAAGTCTTCTATCAAAAATCAAATGGGCCTCGTCTTCACCAAAATTGGCCCCCAAAATGTAGAAATAAATCTTGTTCCAAAATAATTTAGGAAGGGACATTACATTTGGTCCTTCGCCCATCTGCCATGATCGTATGAAGGTGGGCCTCCTAGACCTAAAGATATGCCTTGTCATTTGGAAATTGAATAGTGTAGTTTTCTTATCATGGACACTTCTGGACATGGATTAATGGGGGATTTGAAAGAAAGAAAGGGCTAGGTCTGTGCTTTTGTCCCCTAGCCCCCTTTTAGGTATTCACCTTAGAATCTAGTCCCATGGGATCTCTTTTACTGACCATTTGGCTCTAGGGAAGGTATTTCATGGGAACCCTCATTTTGGTTGCGTGGTCCTGCTCCCTTATCTGCTTATATTACACTCTTTTCCTTCATTATTCCCCTATTCATTATTTCTCCTTCCTGGATCCACATAGGGTTAGAATGCCCCTTCCCCTTGCCCACACCTTGGATCATGGCCTAGAACGAAGCCCGGAGGTTGATGTAACTAAAAAGAAAGATAAAAGCATATTTGGCCACATTCAACAGGAAAATGTACCACAAAATGCAAAAGATGGTCGGGACAAGAACATTTAGCACGTGGGCAAAAGCCAATACATGAGCTCTACCTTATTATCATGGTCATCACCTTGGTTCCTACAGGTTCTATGAGCCTCCCTCATCATATAGGAACCCATGATTGTCCCAACCCCTTGTGGGAAATGAACCACCCCACCTTAAAAGGGGGATACTCGCTGCCATATCTTATACATCATGCTCTTACGCCTTTGAGCCCCGAGCAATTAATCAAAGAAAATCATAAAAAGGCAAAAGGCATATAAAAAAGGGTGGAAAAATCAAGGTCAGGGCACCTCATGTACCATAATTGCTCCCTCCTACACATTATAAACCCAAGTGTGGGCTTCCCTCTTATTAGCTACCCTTGTACCCTAGCATGTGACCCAGGGCTGCCCCTTCTCATCCCCTATTTCATTCACCTATTTGTCACATGCCACCACCTTTTGAAGGATGTACCTTGACTATATTATCCCCTTTAGAAGTAGAAACCACCTAATAGGATTATTGGTTAACCCCATTTGGAGTTTAGGAGACATTGGCACATCCCAAAGCCCATTATGGAAGGGAAGGCCATTATGAAGTCCCCACTTGTGGTCCATGATTGGTAAGCTCATTTACTCGATTTATCTAATGACTTGTTATACTAAAAGGCTAGGGGACGCATTGGATCTTATGCAGGATTGCAGATGGTCTCCATCTTGGGTTTGGTCTCCCTATACGGGGTCCTAATCCTCCAGAGGGCTACATTGGCACATGTAGGGTGTGCGTTGAGAGCCATGGGCCTCCACAGCAGTAGACAACACTCCATGGATCCCCACAACCATTCAGATATTGCTCGTGGTTCACTTATTGGACGAGGAAGATGCACCTAATCCATCATGGCCAGCTGGCCCCAATTTTACATCATACACTTGGCAAATGATCCAGGCCTTGCATGATGATGTGGCACCACATACACCATCATCCTATCCCTTGCAGGCAACCTACAAGCATCTTCAATTTGTTTGGAGACCCATGAGGACACTTGTGTACCTCCACATGTCATTTGGAGCACCACAGGTCATTACAAGGGGCCAAACCCTTATCCACTGCTTTTGAGGGTCCTACTCTTCGTTGTGGCACCCATGGACCTCATTACACCGTTTAGAGGACCCTACGACATGCATAGATTATTATTTGACCTCTTGAGATGCTTACTTTTTCATTTATGAGCTAGTTTGGTGGGCTTGTCACCAAAAGTTGAATTATTAGAACATTATTTTATTTTTGGCGCTTATGTAGGTCAAGGAGGCTAATTCGAACTCCTAAGTTGTGTATAAATACAAGTGAGATAAGTTCATTTCTCAACATCACTTTGGATTGGATCTTTTCGCTCTCTTGAGAATTTCGCACTTTTTCTAGAGGATGAATTGGAGCTTTAGGGATGAATTTTGATGTGTGGATATTGGTCTATCTTATCTTGGAGCTTCTCTTTTGTCAATTGTGGATGGTTGGAATCTAGATATGCAAAGTTACATGTAAGCACATGCTTTTAATGTTATTCTTGTCTTACTTTGTTATATACATTGGACTGGGATTTTCGCCATTTCTAGGGCTAATTGTTGCATGCATTTACTACTTAAAATTGTGGAATTTTGTCTCTATTATAGCATCTCTCAATGTATGTGCCATGTAATGTGAACAAAATCTCCTAGGGGTAATTCTATCAAAGAATTGGACCTTGATAAGCCATCTCTTTGGCACATTGGAGTATAAAAGTTGCAAGATTTCTTCTCCTTGACCTAGAAGGCTAGCAAAGTGATCTTGAGGCCTCCTTAACTAAGAATCAAGAATCCTACTAATTATTTCATCAAAGACTCCATTCTCCCAAGACTAAGGCACTGATGTACCAAGAGGTGGTCACCAAAATCACATCCTTTCACCTTCATTCAGGTCTAGCCAAGTTGGGGTACCTAGGGCATCAATTTCTCGACAAGCTAGCCCTCCAAAAAGTTCGATCTCCTAGGGTCTCCTGCGCTAGTGTTTCCTCAAGGTCTCCTCCAATTTTGAAGCCATTCCGATGGTGGAGTTGGGAGAAAAGCCAAGCCCTAGCTCCGGGATCAAACTTTGCCTTAGCATCCCCAAGGCTAGCACCTCATAGGATCAAATCAACACTTTCAAGTGAACATTTTTTCTTTGATCCTTTCCCACCTTACCTAGGGTAAGAACATCATTGGTTGCCATACTCATTCCTCCTATCCTGGACCGGGTCCACTTGGTCTCATGTGATCCTGTTTCTTTGAAAAGACAATTCTTCGAGAGCCATCTGGGATACCAATTACAATAAGGATTTTAGGGAGTGGGAAGTTCCTTCATAAATCATATCTCATAAATCTAACCCTCAAATCCTCCCTTCCTTTCCCTAGAAGACATTGTACCTTGCTTAGAAAGCAAGCAAGCCTTATATTTCTAACTCTTCCAAGAAAGGGATTATTAGGGTCACCCCCATCATCTCTTTGACTTATCCTTCATTGGTGACTCCATAATATACTGGGTCTCCTCCCATCGGTGAAAGTCGTAAATAGAAGGGAGCCTTAGCTGAGGTGACAGTGGGCTAAGTCTCCATTTGTTGCCATTAGCCTAGCATTTGCCCTTTAGGTATCCCCTTTAGGTCCCTTGCTAGTTTGAGTGGTAACATGGTCCAAGACGCACTTCTCTCAAGGATGCACTTAATGAGGCCAACATTTTAATGTTTTACTTGGCCAAGGCGGTTATTCATGCACAAGAATCAAGGATGCACCTAATTCAT
Organism: Pinus tabuliformis; assembly: GCA_031772625.1. NCBI lineage: Eukaryota > Viridiplantae > Streptophyta > Pinopsida > Pinales > Pinaceae > Pinus > Pinus tabuliformis. The sequence goes on along the minus strand of CM062820.1, from coordinate 555,052,097 downwards.
GGGATTTTCATTGTTTTTTCGTGGTCTCAAGGCCTCCAAAGGCACATTCTGCTAGGGAACACCTTCCTCTTGGAGTATTTTATTGTGGTCATGAAGTTTGTTTGTTGAAGCACACATTCCTAGGGTGCTCCTCTTCATGAGCTTATTTTATATTATTGCATGATCAAAGGGGCTAATTTGGAGAACAACCCTCATCACAAGACTTTAACACTTAGCTTTCATTCACTTATTTTCAAGACCACACTCCCTCATGGACTTGACATTTATATTATGTTATCCTGAAGTGGTTATCATGCATTATCTTGAAAAGCACACATCATATGATGCATCTTTTATTTCCTCAAAGATTCGTCATCTCGAATCTAGCATTTTGCACATGAGGAGAAGTGGCACATTGCATAAGTGTATCTTGTTGGAGATTGCTACATGTAACTAACCCCTCATTATTTTATTATTGTTTTACTTGTCTCGTGGAGTTAGTTACTTGAGAACTCTATTATGTTGTTTTCCTTGGAGATAAAGATGATAATTTTATTGTTTCATCTAGGAAAGAAAAGTGGATCTCGACAACTTATTTCTACTTTTAGTAAGAAGTTTGTTGAGGAGGCTAGAAATGTACTATTTTATCGTATTCCTTTGAGAACTAATCAATCTAGTAAAATAATTACTTGTTTATAGTAAAAGGAGTTGAGCTCAAACCTAAATAAGGGTTTGCTCTCTCCATTGAAGAAATGGTTGGATTTGGAAAACTTTGACCTTTGAGTTTTTGTCGAAGATCTTGATCGCAATGGAATGCTAGAACCTTTTTACTTTTGTGGTTTATGTTCTTGGGGTTGATATTGCGGAATACAAATGTCGAGTCACCTACATAAACGATGCTTGAATGGCTGAAATGATATGTGTAACATCTATTCCTAATTAAAACGATAGATCCCTTGTTAAGAAGACTTTGATTGCAACTCATTCCCTTCTTATTTATCTTTGTGTCTATGGCTAGTAATATAATGTAGCATCCTTTGTATTAATTCGAAATAGTTGTTATGCTTATGTTGTCAATTTATAGACATAACTTCATACATGCATTGTTGGTTTTCCTCATCAAGAATTCCTATAAGTAGTGTTCTATATTTGTGGGAAATATGATAAGATTAGGTTCTTGATTTGAGCTACACGATCACATAAGAAGAAACTATCCTATTGTTATCCTTTGAATCTACTTGCGCAATGGACTTGACACTAATCTTGATCCTCCTGTCACTTTTTTAAACATATGCTACAACACTTGCTTTGCTAAAGCCACTCTCCATTTCCCCTTCAACCCTTATTGCCTAAGCTTTAGGAAACCTACCTTAGGGAAGCCACCCTTAAGTTGGAGAAGAATCAACCTAAAGTATGAAGAGGGTTGGTGAGGTGGCATTGGCCTCCCTCCTAGTTGCCCATAAGCTAATACCAATCTTTTGGACTTTGTTAGTTGGTGTAGCTCAGACAGGTGCTCTAGTCTCAAATTGTGTCTATGAGGCTAAGGAACACATTTTCTCCAATACCCAAAATTAGCTTCACAAGAAAAGGCCTTAATTAGATTTAATTAAGCAATTAATTAAATTTTCCTAAGTCTAACTTAGGGAAACAACTTAATTAATATTAATTGGGGTAAATCGATTTTCCTCTAGAGACATCCAAAGAAGTCACTTGATGGAGCCAAGATGATCTTAACAATCGATTGTGATTAGATCATGGTCGTTGATTTGTCAACGAGCGATTATAAGAGGAGATAAATGGTCATTTGGAGAACACATCTAGACACAGATTTGTTGTGAGAGCAAGGGTGCAGAGGCAATGCAGGAACATCAATACCAAGAGTTTCAGCAAAGATTTTTGGAGAGATTCTTCACAGCGATATCCAAGGAGATTTGGAGATCAATTTTTCTGCAATGAGAGGTCGTTTTTCTAGCATTGCGAGTTGCTTTAGCAAGGGGTGCGAATTACCCAGACAGGCAATGTGAATTGCTCATAGAGAGAAATTATGGAGCAAGGACTTTTGCACAAGACAGATTGATTTGCAGAAGAGGGTCGATTTGCCAGTTAAGGTCGAGATTTTCCACTAAAGGCCGTGATTATTTTCCCCGCAAGTGTGAGTTCCCAGGAGGGCCAAGTTTCACAACTACGTCGCACGTGTGAGCCGAAATCAACTTCAGAGGAACAACGATTTTATTTTATTGAGATGAATTGCTTCCAAGAGGTCAGGGAGACTAGCAAAAGTGATCAGAAAAATTTTCCAAAGGTTTGTCATTCTACGGCACCAGTGGTATTATTTTTTCTGAAGAATTGATAATTAAAACCCTCATCTGTTGCATTGGTTTTCCCTTTGTGGTTTTTCCAAGGACGTTTGTCCGAAAATATTGGTGTCCATTATTATGTGTGTATAAGTTTCTCTGTTCTTGTGGTTTTTTATTTGTAGTGAAGTTGCAGTTGTGTTTTATTCAATATTTGCCGCAAGTATTTTGTAGTTGACAAATCGTATAAAAAGATAGGAGAATAATAACCAATAATTGCAACAATATTTAAAATTTCACATGGTATCAGAGAGGATCTAAGGGCAATAGGAGGACCTGTGCAGGGCACATGAAGAGAAAACAACGGTTTTCACCCAAATTGAATTCTTCATTTATTTCTCTAGTTTATTTGAGTTCGCTGAATTTCCAAATTTTCCAGAGATGGTCGTAGCAGGATTGGGAGATCAAGACAGGTTGGATGGAGCCTCCAAATTTGGTGTTCGGAAGGCCAAGATGTCGTTCTTATTGGACGCGTATAGTCTGAAGGAGTTTGCGGAAAACATTTTTGTCGTACAAATAGATCCACAGCAATTGGTCGCTTACAAGAAAGAAAATGCCAAAGAGAAAAGGATGATTCTTGATGGAGTCAGGGATCATATCATTCCACATATCACAGAGAATGGAATAGTGAAGGAAACTTGGGATGCCATAATAAAACTATATGAGGATCCTACAGACTTGGGATGCCATCATAAATTTGTAACAGGATCCTACAGAAAATAGGAAATTGATTCTCAGACAGAGGCTGAGGACAATGAAGCAGAACAAGGGAGAAGGCGTACTTCATATCTCACCAGAGTTCGACTTACCAGAGATGAGTTAGCTACAGTGGGTGATAAGCCCAGTGATGATGAGGTAGTGCGTATATCAATCAATGGATTTACCAAGGAGTAGAGTGTTTACGTCCAGGTGATCAATGGGCGAGATAAACTTCCAGATTGGGAATGCCTTTGGAGCGACTTCACTCAGAAAGAGCTTAGGTCAACTTGGTTCGTGGGAGCAACAACGGCAGTGGCAAGACACTGAAGGTTGAGAGGGAGCAAGAAAATGTTGCCTTGGCAAGAAAAGGGAAACCAAAAAAGGATTCCATTAAGGGACCAAGCTCAAAAGAAGAGAAGAAGAAGAAGGACCTATCTAAGTTCAAGTGCTATGACTATCACAAGTTTGGCCATTATGTCAACAATTATCCATTGAGGAAGAAGAAGGACAAGAAGTAAGTTACCGCTTAAGCAGATGTAGAAGAGCTCTTCAATAGGATAGATCAAGAGTTCGCATTAATCACTTCCCTACTAGCTCGACTTCATAGGGTGTCTGGTACATAGATAATAGAGCGTCATTTCATATGACAGGAGTTAGAGAGTACTTCTCCAATTACAAGAAGGAGGATATCAGGTTCCAGATTTAGATGGGGAACAAGTCCAAGTGCACTCCTGTAGCACGAAAGATTGTTCTATTTCAGAGGGAGAACAACAAGCAAATACCTATCCATGATGTCTTGCATGTGTCAGGCTTGGGGATGAACTTGATCTTTGTATCAGTCCTTCAGGACAAAGGTTACGATGTCATCTTTAAAGGGGCTAGAGTGTTGTTATAGCACAAGGATTGAAGGTCACCTATTGCAGCTGGGGTGAGGAGCGGTCGGTTATACAGGTTGAAGATGGAAAAAGCCAATGCACTAGTTGGCAGTAGTAGTCTGAGAGACCAAGGGGGACTATGGCATAGGAGGATGGGCCATATTCATCATGGAGCACTGAGATTGCTTCGTGAGATGGTGACAAGTGTTCCGGAGGTGAGCATGGAGCACGAATATGTTTGCAGAGGATGTGTGTTGGGAAAGTTTGCGAAAGCATCTTTTCCAAGGAGTGACAGTGGATCACAAGGGATTCTAGACCTTGTGCATTTAGACATATGTGGGTCGATGTTGACGAAGTCTCTTAGAGGGTATGAGTACTTTTGGACCCTTATCAACGAGTTCTCCAAGAAGACCTGGATCTATTTCTTGAAGACCAAGGATAAGGTCTTTAATCGCTTTCACAAGTTAAAGGCTCTGGTGCAGAATGTGACAGGTAGAAAGCGATGGACTCTTTAGTCAAACAACGAAGGGGAATACACCAGCAAGGAGTTTCAGGAGTTCTATACCAGGGCAGGAATCAAGAGAAAGTGGACAGTTCCTTACAACCCACAACAAAATGAGGTTGCTGAGAGGAAGAACCGGTCTATTTCATAGGCAGCAAGAGCAATGTCGTATGACCAGGATCTCCCATGATATTTATGGGGCAGAGGCGTGTAGTACAGTGGTTTATATACAAAACAGGGTCCCACATAGAGCGCTTGGTAAGATGACTCTTGAGGAGGCTTTCATCGGGAAGAGGCCAAATGTCAGTCACTTCAAGAAATTTGGTTGCCTAGTACATTGTCACATTCTAGGGGAGACACGTTCAAAGTTGGATCTGACTGCAAAGCAAGCTTACTTCGTTGGGTATAGCGAAATTTGGAAGGCATATAGGATCTACATACTAGGGTCCAAGAGGATTACAGTCATGTGGGATCTCAAGTTCATGGAGGACAAGGCATACAAAAGGTCCAGAGAGTTGCCACTAGTTGAAGATCAGAGTGAGTAGCCAGCAGAAGCTCCTAAAGTCGAGCAGCAAAATTAGGGGCAGCAACAGAGCACGATTACAGTGACCAATACAAGGCCCAAGCACGAGTTCAGGTGTGATTTCTCCTAAGCCTTCACAAAGTATGGAGCAGCAGATGCAGCATCGAGCAGCACAAGATTGTCTAGACTCCAGCGACAGTATATACTTACAAATGAGCTGATAGCAGATACTAACAAAGGCTTTGGGGAAGGCGAGGTTCATCTTCTTCAGAGACAAGTTGAGTGTTATGTAGAACACCTTCCTCGCTAAGAGGGAGTGTTAGTTGGTGTAGCTTGAGCAGGTGTTCTAGTCTCAGATTGTGTTTCTAAGGCTAAGGAACACATTTTCTCCAATACCCATAATTGTTTCGCGAGAAAAGGCCTTGATTAGATTTAATTAAGCAATCAGTATTAATTGGAGTCGATTTTCCTCTAGAGACTTCCAGAAAAGCCACTTGATGGAGTCAAGATGATCTTAGCCATCGATTGTGATTAGATCATGGTTGTTGATTCGTCAACGAGAGACTATAAGAGGAGATTGAGGGTCATTTGGAGAACACATCTAGACACAAATTTGCAGTGAGAGTAAGGGCGCAGAGACAACGCAGGGACATTAGTAGCAGGGGTTTCAGCAGATATTTCCGGAGAGATTATTCACAGTGATTTCCAGGGAGATTTGGAGATTGATTTTTTGCAGTGAGAGGCTGATTTTCCAGCAGTGCAAGTTGCTCTAGCAAGGGTGCAAATTACTCAGACAAATAAGTGTGAATTGCTCAGAGAGGGAGAAATTTTGGAGCAAGGAATTTTGCACAAGAGAGATCGACTTGCACAAGAGGACTGATTTGCCAATTGAGGCCAAGATTTTCTGCTGCAGACCATGATTATTTTCCCAGCTAGTGCAAGTTGCCAAGAGGGTCGAATTTCACAGCCAAGTCGCATGTGTGAGCCAAAATCAGCTTCATAAGGAGGCCAAATTGATTTTGGTGGGACGAATTGCTTCCAAGATGTTAGGGACACTAGCAAAAGTAATTTGAAAAAATTCTAGAGGTTTTCCATTCTACGGCAACCAGTTGTATTATTTTTTCTGAAGAATTAATAATTATACCCTCATCTGTCGCACTGGTTTTCCCATCAGGGTTTTTCCAGGGACATTTGTCCGAAAATATTGGTGTCCATTATTTGTGTGTACATAATTTTCTCAATGCCTATGGTTATTTATTTTTAGTGAAGTTGCAATTGTGTTTTATTCAATATTTGCCGCAAGTATTTTGTAGTTGACAAATAATATGAAAAGATAGGAGAATAATAACCAGTAATTGCAATAGTATTTAAAATTTGAAAAACTTTAATCTAAAGGTGTGCTAGTTTGTGAGGTAACACCTGCTAAGAAAAAAAAGTGTACAAGCTTGCCAATAAAGTAGAACCACTTTAGTGTGCCTTAGCATCCACATGCTCACAAGTAGAAAGAGATCACAATAATTTGGACATGAATCCAAGATGGGAAAACATTCTCATCCCTTATGTTGAACCAAATATGAATGTTAATCATAACCTACCCTATAGGATGTGAATCCAAAGGAATGCATTCACATCGCCCATGTAGAATAAAAGATGCATGTTAATCACCCAATGATGAAATCCCTTGAGTACATGAGGGATGCACCCAACATCACTTAGCCCAAATTGAGGAACATCCCCCCATACCATAATGTGAAATGTCAATTGTGCCAAAAAATAATACAAAAATTTGAAAGAAAATAGGGTAACTTGAACAACACATTCCCAACCTTTTAAAGAGGGAACTTTAACGAACATCTCATTTTATTACCATGAGATCAAAGGTAGATATAATTGCCTATTTCAAGACTCCAGGGGCTCCCCTTCCACCTCCTTTCACTATATCAACCAAAGATGCCTTGCTATCTTCATGAGGGAGGTGTTTAGGTACTTCTCTCAATGTTTATAGGCCCTATCACGACCAAAACCCCTTAAGAGGATCACTTCATATTTCCCAATTGATGGGAGCAACAAATGACAAGCAAAGACCTAGGATACCCTCGATCTCAAAGTAGTCACAGTTTGTGTATTCTCTCAGCCTCTCCGCCAAGGGGTCAACCAAGTTCATATGTCGTATACCATCATACTCATGGACATGCCAACTCTAGGTGCCCCCAAAGTCAAGTTCCCCCTCCCAGCACACTACTCACCAAGGTCAACAAAGCAATAAATTTTCTACTGGGAGATTCTTCCCTAGAACTTGTGTGCTAGGAATAATAATTATATACTAATATTTATATGGGTTTAGCAATTTTGTGGTGGTCTAGACTTCACATCCCATTACATTAGTATATTTTAATAAAAAAGTGATTAATGGCTTGGATTTTAGTTGGAACTATGGTCTAGATTAATGTGTTGTCCTACTTATATGAAGAGAACCAGGTCCTATATTGGCCACAACTACCACCCTATTAAAACATATGCTCGGATAGCAAATTTTCAATGGGTCCCTTAGAAGTTTGATCTTTCATCTTTCAGAATGATCTATTTTATCACATGGATGTTAATTCCTTGCCGAGTCAAATTTTCAATGCCTGATGGCTAAGCCATTAAATAAACCTTTGTTGCATGGGTCATTCATGACACAGCTTGGCCCTTTATTCACTCCCTTCATCGAGACCTTTTAATCTTCACAAACATGCATGGTACATTTGTGCCCGCACAAACCATCACCCCCACCCTTATTATAGTCGTTTGTTTGTTTAACTCACAAACCCCCATCACATCATTATTCCCGTCATGGCCTTTTATAGCGAAGATGCTCAAAACATGCATATATCCTCCCTTTTCGCTTATCGCATATAACCTTGGCACATAACGCATACCATAAGGCATCAGACTCGACGACACTATTAACCATACTTCATGTATATGTCGAGTCCGAAGCCCCATCGCATATCGCAATCGGCCAAGGTCCAAGGTTTTTATATATATATAGTGTGCCACTGGCCTCTAAACCCGACGGCATTATTAACCGCATTGTATACATTGTCGAGTCCAAAGCACCATCGCATATCGCAAATCGGCGAAGCTTGGGCCTTATACACAATACGTGCAGCGATATGGCGGACCTGCCAAGCCTATCAAATATGATATATATATTTTATGGTCTGAAAACCAGTCGCATATCGCAATCGGCAGATTCCCAGGCTTGTGCATATTGCGATATGCGATATGCCGGACCCGACGATATTTATAGGCCCCGATATATAAATTTGAGGTCCAGCCTGAGTGATCGGGGTGGGATTTTCTTTGTTTTCCCATGTTTTCCAATTTTTTCGAAATAACAAAGGGATCGGGTTTTCAGTGTAAAAGGCAGGCCTGTGGAGTCCCGATAGTGTAATTGCGCATCAAGGAAGTGGAAGGCATGGGTACTGCGACCCGCGGAGGGGCCGATACCCGATTACGATTAAAAGAAGCCCTTGAAAACCGTGCCAAGCCTATGGATTGAGCGGAAAATTTTGTGTTGCCTGTGTTTTATGCGTAAATCCTTTTCACACTTGTTCCCCTAGTTTATGAAAGTTAATGAAGGCAACGTTTATGTTTTATGTGAATATTTATGTTATATTGTTCACAATCATGAAGCTAATGATAGCTATCTCTGCAGGTGAGAAGTAAAGGACGCAGGAGTGGATTCGAAGAGCCATGTATGCAGAAGCGTTGTGTTTGAAGGTCTAGCCTTAGGTGTTTCAGGTCGGAATCCCACGCGTCGCCTGTGCATTCTGAGAGCAAAGTTGTCCTGATTTTTATCATGGAAAGGTGACACATAGTCACCCTTCTTATCAACATCTGTTCACTTCCTCAGGAAATGAAGCGCTCCAGCAGATACGCTTTCTACGTGTCAGCGGTTACGCTGACGGTCCTATCTCTGTATACTCGGTTTGTATATTGGAAATAGTGGGGGAAGATGAAGAGGCAGGGAAGACCGAGAGTCTGACGATCCTATCTCTGTATACTCGGTTTGTATATTGGAAACAGTGGGGGAAGATGAAGAGGCAGGGAAGACCGAGAGTCAGGGGCTTTTGCATAAGTATTACCCTTGAAGAGGAGAAGGGCTTTTTGTTTGGATAAGAACAGTTTTGACTTATTGTGAATAAAGAGGACTGTCTGGTTCAAGAAGGGGCCTTTAGTTTCTGATTTATTTTGCTTTTGCTTTGAGGTGTTTTGAAGCGGGGTGTTGCTGCTGGCATGAATATAAATGTGATTTGTGTTTATGCATATTGATGGCATATTGTTCATGATTAGTCTGGTTTAATTGAATATGATTCAATTACATGGTTAACTTATGAGCGATCTCTGATTCAAAACCGTATTAAACACCAGTTGCTAGTTTATTTGTACCAAAAGGAATGTGTATTCCTGTATGAGTAATCTGATTGCAATCAAGCTCTAATACAGCCTTGTTCATCTATGAACTCAGTAATTGATTCTTTTGGACTTGGAATTTATTTATGGTGTTTAATCTCTTTTATTTTGCTCCTGCGGGATAGATTAAGATAGCTAGGACTAGATTAGAGTAGTTAGAAGTAGCATAGATAGAATTTAATACATAGAGGTTAGCTGTTTTATTTTGTTGATTTAATTGAAGTCTTCCTCCCGGAAGCAATCTATCAATGCATTTAACAGTTTACGAGGTCCCTTAAAACCCGTTGGAACTAGCCATTCCAAACGAAAGTAGGTCTAATTGGGGCTTGCGATCGGGTTAGTTCCCCTTGTTGGTATAGCAAACATTCGCCATGTCAACAGGTCCAAAATGTTTTCATTCGCTCTTTGGACATTGAAAAGAAAGTTGTTATCTTTGACATCCCTAAGGCCTTTGCCCCAGTATGCAATTAGGAACATGTTCCAGGATTGTTAAGAAGGGCATAGCATTGAAGGCAAAAGGAATGGATGGCATTATCTACATAAGTGTCAATGATCCATCGATGATATAGGAATGGGAAAGATTGTACCCAAACAACAAGCATGTCAAAAAAAATTCTGATGATTTTGTGAATTAGACAATAGAGGAAATTTCAGCCTAAAAGTGGCCTCCTATAGAAAAATAATAAAATAAGAGTTATGAATTTTGGAAGGAAAAGAAAAACATTATTTTTTTATTGTATTTTTGGCTTATCTCTTTATAGGTGTAGGAATTTACAGGGTAAGTTCCACAGAAAGAATACCAAAAAGGACACCGCTCACAACCAGATCTCAAATCAATACACCAGTATTTTTGACGTGGTTAAAACCCTCAGAGTGCAAGGAGGGAAACAGTCCACGGCCTGTCCCAACGTGGGTACTACAGGCAATTTATTAATCAAAGAATGAAAATTTACATAAGCTTCTCTCATGCACGGATTGCCCGAACAATGACCCTCCATGCGCTTTAAATAGAACTCATGGACCAATCGGGTGTCAAGCCACGGATCAAGTGTCGGTAATACCGAGGTGAGAGTGAACCGTCGGATCACTACATATCGTGACCGTCGGATTGTAAGTTACAAAATGTACAACGGTAAAGAAACACACTTTACCTAACTCTAACCTAACTCTATACTAGACCAAGTTGAACTTAACTATATCCTATGTGTCGGAATATCCTAACATCCCCCCTTAAGAACAACTTGGGATAGGATTGAAGGATTTACAAATATGACACAATAGGAGAAAGGAAGGAGGCACTAGAGCCTATCCCCCCTTAGTGACAACTTCCTGAACTCCAAGCATATATCGAAGTTTAGTGAACTTCGCCTCTGTGAGAGCCTTTGTGAAGATGTCTGCAACCTGATCATCTGTTGGACAATATTGCACTTCAAGAACATGGTCATGAATGAGCTTTCTGACGAAGTGCATGTGTAGTTCAATGTGTTTGCTGCGCTGATGCTGGACTGGATCTTTGCATAGCTGAATGGCACTTTGATTATCACACCAAAGTGTGGTTGAATGCTGCTGCTCAAAGCCAAACTCTAATAGGATCTGACGAAGCCACAAGGCTTCCTTACTAGCTTCCACGGCACCACGATACTCTGCTTCTGCTGACGAAAGAGAAATGGCAGCCTGTTTCTTACAAGCCCATGTAATAGGTCCTGAACCAAGAGTGAAGACATAACCGGCAGTAGACTTCCGATCATCAGGGTCACCAGCCCAATCAGAATCAGTGAAACCAACTAACAGAGGAGCTGCTTTGGCACTGTAATGAATCCCAAACTGTACTGTACCTCGAACATAACGAAGTATTCTTTAGCTGCTTTCCAATGACTTTCACGGGGGTTTTGCATAAAACGCGCAACAAGGCCAACAGCAAAGGAAATATCAGGACGAGTATGGGTTAAATACAGGAGTTTTCCGACAAGTTGACGGTATAAGGTAGCATCAACTTCAGGAGAGGTACAAGAGACTGAAAGTTTGACTCCAGACTGAAAGGGAGAAGGGGCTGGCTTACAGTCTTCCATGTGAAAATGACGAAGAATATCACAAGCATACTTGGACTGGGAAAGGAAAATACCCTCTTGGGATTGCAAGACTTGAAGACCGAGAAAATAGTGTAAATGTCCTAAGTCTGTCATTTCAAATTTCTTTTTAAGGCTGGACTTCACATGGTTTATAAGGTTGGGATCACTACCAGTAAGAATAAGATCATCAACATAAAGAACAAGGATGATAAGAGAGTTGCCCTCTTTCTTGGTGTAGACAGTATTGTCAGAATGACACCTAGAAAAGCCAGATTCTAAAAGAAAGCTATCCATTTTGCCATACCAAGCCCGAGGAGCTTGCTTGAGGCCATAAAGGGATTTCTTAAGTCGACAAACAAGGCTGGAGTCTGTTTGTATGAAGCCAATGGGTTGTTCCATATAGATTTCTTCCTGCAAGTCCCCATGCAAGAAGGCAGATTTAACATCCATCTGATGGACTTCCCATTTTAAAGAGGCAGCAAGGGAAAGAACAAGGCGGATGGAGTTCATTTTGGCAACAGGAGAAAAGGTTTCAGTGTAGTCAATGCCTTCAACCTGTGAAAAGCCCTTAGCAACGAGACGAGCTTTATGTTTATCAACTTTCCCATCTGGTCCATACTTGGTTCTGTAAACCCATTTACATCTAACAAGTTTGCGTCCCTTTGGTAGAGGAACAAGATCCCATGTATCATTTGTCATCAATGAATGATATTCTTCATTCATAGCTGCTTCCCAATGTGGATGGCCTGAAGCTTCTGCAAAAGTGTCAGGATCATGATTTACTGGAGCTTGAGCCAGTAAAGAAGAGGCTCTTTCAAACTGAGAACGTGTACGTCGCTGATCTGTAGGATCACCGCAAGATCACCTGCTGCATCCCGAGTGGCACCGACCCATCTTGGAAGTTGAGGATCCTGAGAAGGTGGGGGAGGATTATCATCCTCGCTTTCATCATCTGAAGAAGAAATGTTTTCAAAGATAGAAGAGATAGGAAGAGGTGGCACATCCGCCGGACTAGGCTCGCAGGCCGATTTATTTTCATCAAATTTTACATCTCTTCTAATGATAACATTTTTGGACTTAAATGGAATAAGTCTATAACCTTTTACATCTTCAGAATATCCAACAAAAGTACATTTCTCACTTTTAGGTTCTAAAGCTTTATGCTTTTCATCTGGAATATGGGCCCATGCTTCACTTCCAAACACACGAAAGTGACTTACATCTGGTTTAATGGAACTCCAAGCTTCTTCTGGAGTGATATTCTCTAGAACCTTAGTAGGAGTGCGATTGATTATATAATTTGCACAATTAATTGCTTCGGCCCAAAAACTAAGACTGAGTCCTTTAGATTGCAGCATACAATTAGCCATTTCCTTTAAGGTGCGGTTTTTCCTTTCAGCTACACCATTTTGTTGTGGAGTGTATGGAACAGTATGTTGCATTTGAATTCCATTTTCGGTGCAAAAGTTGATGAATGTGTTTTTAACATATTCTCCACCATTATCAGTTCTTAGCTTAAGAATTTGATGTCCAGATTGTTTTTCAACAAATGCTTTGAAGGCCAAAAAAGTGGTAAATACTTCGCTCTTGAGTTTTAAGAAGTATACCCAAGTGCGTCTGGAGAAATCATCAATGAAAGTTAAGAGGTACTTGCAGCCAGAGAATGAAGCAACAGGAAGAGGACCACATAAATCACTGTGCACAAGCTGTAAAGGGGCTGAGGCGTGCCAAGAGGCACGTTTGTCAAAACTGTCCCGATGATGTTTTCCGAGTACACATCCGGAACAAACACCATCTCTGCAAGATACCATAGGAAGACCTGTCACCATATTTTCTTTACATAGATGCTGAAGGGAGCGATAGTTTAAGTGACCAAATCGCTCATGCCAAAGTTTGCTCACTTCATCATTATGAGCAACAAATACTGAGGGAAGATTGGATGACCCAAAGTTGTGAAACTTATACAACCTTTTGGAATCATCAGCAAGACCAGTAGCTAGAATCTGTTTAGGATCTTTTAGATCCTTGATTACAACATCATGAGGTGAAAATTCAACAATTTTACCTTCACCTGAATGAGTTATCTGATAGACAGATAGAAGGTTGCAGGATAAGGTTGGAACACATAATACATCATTAAACTGACCATTGTCTAGATGAACAGTTCCAGTCCCTACAACATTAAGAGATCTATCATCACCAATATATATATTTTTGGTGTTACAATCATTTAAAGAAGAAAACATGGCTTGGTTTTTGGCCATGTGACAAGAGGCTCCAGAGTCAATGAGCCACTCATGAGAATGAGAAGAAGAAGAAGATACATTTAATGCATAACCAGACTGAGATGATTGACAATGAGATGCAGAAAGTGCCATTCCGGAAGTTGAAGTTGAAGTAGGCTCCACATGGATGTTATGTTTCTTCATTGCGGCTTCCAAGGCTTTCATCTTCTTAAAGCATTTAGATTCTAAGTGGCCATCTCGATTACAAAAGTTACAATGTCTATCAGTCTTCTTCCATTTGTTTTTATTGGTCTTATCATTTTGCTGAAATGATCTTTCATTTTGAGGCTGAAATGGTTTAGGACCATTCTTTTGAGGATATGACTTCTTAGGATTCTTTAAATTTGGTTGCTGCTGGAGCGCTAACGCTTTCGTGGAAGAGTTTCCAAGATTAAGAAGACCAAGGTATAAGAGTTTTTCTTGTTCTCTTATTAAGGAATCACAAAAGGAGTCAAAGGAAGGGGGCTTGTAGTCTTGTCCTTGACAAAGGAAAGCTTCTCTTGTAGAATGGAAAGTGGAAACAAATACAGAGTAGGCTGGTCCCAACTTAGTAAGGATGGAATAAATAAGGTTACCATCGTCTTTCTTAACTTTAACACCTTCCAGGAGATATCTAAGGTTCTTGAATTTGGACAAGAAATCTTCAATGCAAGAAAAATTATTAGGATCCAAAGTAAGCAGCTCATTTTCAAGTTGATGGGCTCTAATTTCATTTTTAATCCCAAAAACTTTAGCAAGTTTTTCTAATGCTTCATGAGGAGTCTCAAGTTCCGCAATGTGAAATCTAAGATCAGGAGAAATAGACATCCCTATCAAACCACATGCTTGATCTTGTCTATTTTCCCATTTTGCCGCCTTGTCTTCATCTTTTGGTTTCTTCTCTTGGTCTGTGGCTATTCTAAAGAGACCTTTACTTCTAAGTAAATCTTCAATGTAGGCTACCCATTGGAAGTAGTTAGTGCTGTCAAGAATGACTTGGCATGGGCTTTCCATTTTAAAAAAAAACTGAAGCTGAAGATGCTGAAAGTAGGTGTTCCAATGGATAGATCTCGAAAAAATAGGCGGTTTTAAAAAAAAACGGCTCTGAAAAAGGCTTCCGGATGAAGAAGTTATGGCTTTTTGAAAAATAATTGTTGAAGTAGCCGGCAAAGTGCGCGAATGTGCGGGAATGAAAAAATCCGCCCCCACAAAATGGAGACTTGAACCCAAGACCTCTACTCTCTTAAAATAGCTTTGAACCAATTGATCTATACAAAAAAATTGAGAGAGAGAGAGAGAGAGAGAGAGGGGGGGCCTCGGTTTGCGTGCTTGCCTTGAGAAAGCTCTTTTTCCCTACAAAACACAAAACACAAAACCCAACACGAATATGCAAAGAAAAATGAACCTTGCGGCTCGAAGTTAGCTTTAGCCAAAAAACTAGAAATTTTAAAAAAAATCTCAAAGTTAGCTTTAGCCGAAAAACTAAATATTTTTCTCAATGTTTCTGATTTTCCGAGATCACACTAAGGTCCAGGGAAAAGAGCATACGCATGAGAAAAATCCTTCCTTTCTGTTTCTGATTTGCCCAGATCGCACAGAGTCGCAGGGCAAAGAGCATACGCAGAAATGAAAGGTATAGATCCGGTTAAAAAAAAAGGCTAAATAAACTGAGACCGAAATAAGCAGAGAGAAAATAACAGTAAACTGCAAAAAAAACACTGTATACCTCCCGATCTGAAAAATGACGCAGCTAGGGCTACCGGAAACCTTTTCGCGTGAAACGAAAGGGGTTCCTCACTGGAACAGATGCTCCGAACGCAACAGAGCAGTCCTCTCGGCCCAAAAGCAGTCAGAAACAGCAGATCTAAGAAGCGACAGCCGCATGCAGTTCTACCGGCTTCAGATTTGGATCACCAACGGACGCGGCCCTCAAATAGCTCTGATACCATGTAGGAATTTACAAGGTAAGTTCCACAGAAAGAATACCAAAAAGGACACCGCTCACAACCAGATCTCAAATCAATACACCAGTATTTTTGACGTGGTTAAAACCCTCAGAGTGCAAGGAGGGAAACAGTCCACGGCCTGTCCCAACGTGGGTACTACAGGCAATTTATTAATCAAAGAATGAAAATTTACATAAGCTTCTCTCATGCACGGATTGCCCGAACAATGACCCTCCATGCGCTTTAAATAGAACTCATGGACCAATCGGGTGTCAAGCCACGGATCAAGTGTCGGTAATACCGTGGTGAGAGTGAACCGTCGGATCACTACATATCGTGACCGTCGGATTGTAAGTTACAAAATGTACAACGGTAAAGAAACACACTTTACCTAATTCTAACCTAACTCTATACTAGACCAAGTTGAACTTAACTATATCCTATGTGTCGGAATATCCTAACAATAGGTTTATTCAAATTTCAAGTGTAGATACTTGTTGGATGCATAATTAAATTCCACATCCAACGTGTTCCCATTATGCATACTTTTGAGAAGATCCACATTGATAAAAATTGAAGATACATTAAAAAAACATGTTGAACACGCTTTTTTAATGTATCTTCAATTGTTATCAATGTGGGTCTTCTCATGAGTATTCACGATGGGTACTCGTTGGCCGTAGAATTTAATTGTGCATCCAGACTGTCTACACTTGAAATTTGAGCAAACCTACAAGGAGATTAGCAAAAAATAAAATTAAAAAATTTTCCTCTAATGAACATCCATTAGGCCTTGAACTAGAATTAACAAAGACAAAACGAAGAATCAAATCTTAAAGTGAATGGAACAATGATAAATCATCGAGAAAAGGAAGGTTGCCAAGATGTTTGACACCATTGGCCCTTCTTACAAGCCACCTAAGTCCAATTTATTCTCTTGTTAGAAGCATCCAAGAGTTTCACACAAACCTTGATGAGAAGAAATTATGAATT
Organism: Pinus tabuliformis; assembly: GCA_031772625.1. Lineage (NCBI taxonomy): Eukaryota > Viridiplantae > Streptophyta > Pinopsida > Pinales > Pinaceae > Pinus > Pinus tabuliformis. Next base: position 555,035,432 of record CM062820.1, on the reverse strand, counting down.
GCCTAAGTAAATTTATTATTGTCCAACTTGTTACCACTCAAACTAGCAGGGGACAAAAAGGTACTCCTAGAGGACAACTATTAGATCAAAGGGCAATGATGGAGGCTTAGCCCACTATCACCTCAGCTAAGACTCCCTACTCTTTACGGACTTTCACCAATGGGAGGAGACCCGGTATATAGAAGGTCACTTGTAAAGGATGAATCAACCAATGGAGGTGAAGTGACCATAATAATCCTTTTCCTAGAAGGGTTTTAAGGATAGAGCTTACTTGCTTGTTATGCAAGTTACAAAGATTTCTAGGATGAGGAGGTGAAGGTTTGAGGGTTCGGTTAGAGGAATATACCTTATGAAAGAGTTTCCCAATCCAAAAATCCGAATTGGACTTGACTTCTCGAATGGTTCTTGAAGATTTGACTTTTCAAAAGTGTGGGACCACACGGGACTAAGTGGACCCAGCCTAGGTCATGGGGGAAGAATCTAGAAAACAAAGATGTTATTAACTGAGACAAGGAGGGTGAAAGGATCAAAACAGGAATTTTCACTTGAAGGTGTCAAATTGATCCTATGGGGCGCTAGCCTTGGGAGCAATAGGGAAAAGTTTGATCTCATAGCTAGGGCTTGGGTTATCTCACAACTCCATCATCAGAATAGCTTCAAAATTGGAGGAGGCCTTGAGGACACACCAGCGCGAGAGAGGCTAGGAGATCGAACTTTTTCTTGGGCTACTTTGTCTGGAAAATGATGCCCTAGGTGACCCAACTTGGCTAGACCTAGAAGAGATAAAGGTGAAGAAATGTATTCTTTTGAGTGCCACTTATTGGAGGATCAGTACCTTAATCCTTGGGGAGAATGGATTTTGGGCTAATTATGAGAAAGGACCTTGTATTTCAGTCAAACTTCTTCGCTCAACCTTTAGGGCAAGAGGAAGAGACCTCAAAACTTTTATACTTCGCTTGGAAAAGGAGATGGTGTATTAGATCAATTCCCCGATGGAATTATCCCTAGGAGATTTCATTCACGTACATGGTCCAAACATTGAGAGATGCTATAAAGAAACAATATTTCCACAAATTTGAAATTATGCAATGCAGCAATTATCCCTACTATAGTGAAAATCCCATTTAATGCATGTGACAAAAGTAAAACAAGAACAGCATTAAAAGTGTGTACTTACATGTAATAGAACATATCCAACAATCAAAATTTGACATAAAGAAGCTCCAAGATAAAAAAATAAAAAAAAAAATACTCCAATCTAAACATCAAAATTCATCCATGTTTCAATTCTTCATCCCAGAAAAAGTGTGAAATTCTCTAAAGAGGAGAGAGATCCAATCCAAAGTGATGATCAGAAAATGAACTCATCTCACTTGTATTTATACACTAATTAGGAGTTCGAATTAGTCTATTAGGCCTACATAAGCCCCAAAAATAAAATAATGTGCTAATAACCTAACTTTTGGTGACAAGCCCACCAAACTAGCTCATAAATGAAATAATAAGCCTCTTAAGAGGTCAAATGATAAACAATACATGTTGTAGGGCCCTCCAAGAGGCCTGATGAGGTCCATAGGTGCCATAATGAAGAATAGGACCCTCAAAAGTGATGGACAAGGGGTTGGCCCTTTGTTCTCCAAACAATAAACCTATGGTGCTCCCAGTGGGTGTGGGGGCACAATAATAACCTCATGGGTCTCCAAATGAGTCGAAGATGCCTGTAGACCATCTGTAACGGCTATAATGATGGTCTGAGTGATGCCATATCATCCTACAAGTCCTGAGTTAATTGTCAAGTGCATTGGATATCTGTGGGGTTGGCTGGGAAAAGGTGAACCAAGTGCATCTTCCTCATCCAATAGGTGAATCTCGAGCAATCTCTGAACATTCTTGGGGATCCATGGAGTGTTGTCTACTATTGTGGAGGACCATAGCTCTCAATACACACCCTACATGTGCTAATGTAGCCCTTTGGAGGGTTAGGACCCCGTAAAGGGAGACCAAACCCAAGATGGAGACCATTTGCAATCCTACATACGATCCAATGCATCCCCTAGCCTTCCAGTACAACAAGTCATCAAAGAAATCGAGTAAAAGAGCTTACAAACCATGGACCACAGGTGGGGACTTCATAATGGGCTTTGGCATGTGCTAATGTATCCAAACTTCAAATGGGGTTAACCAAGTATCCTATTAGGTGGTTTCTACTTCTAAAGGAGATAATGTGTCCAATGTACATCTTTTAAAAGGTGGTGGTATGTGATAACGAGGTGAATGGAGTAGGGGATGAGAAGGGGCGGCTTTGGGCCACGTGTTAGGGTATAAGTGTAGCTAATAAGACGGAAGCCCACACTTGGGTATATAATGTAAGGAGAGAGCAATCGTGGTACATGAGGTACCCCGGCCTTGATTTTTCCACCCTTCATTATATGCCTTTTTCCTTTTATGATTTTTCTTTAGTTCATTGCTTGGGGCTCAAGGGGTAAGAGCATGATGTGTGAGATGTAGCAGTGGACACCCCTTTTAAAATAGGGCGGTTCATTGCCCACCAAGGGTTGGGACAATCATGGGTTCCTATATGATGAAGGAGACTCATAGAACCTGTAGGAACCAGGGTGAGGGCCCTGAAGATGGGGTAGAGCTCATGTATTGGCCTTTGCTCACTTGCTAAATGTGTTTGTCCCGACCATCTTTTACATTTTGTGGTACATTTTCCTGTTGAATGCTACCAATAATGCTTTTACTTTTCTCTTTAGCTGCATCAACCTCCGCGGCATCATTCCATGCTTCACCCAAGGTGTGGGCAAGGGGAAGGGGAGAACTAGCCCTGTGTGGACCCAATGGAGGAATGTGGACCCAGGTGGGAGAAATGATTAATGGGGTAATAATGAGTGGAAAGAAGGTAATATATGTGAATGAGGGAGGGGGACCATGCAACCAAAATCAGTGTTTCCCGTGAAATACCATCCCGAAAGCCAAATGGTCAGTAAAAGAGATACCATGGGACTAGAATGCAAGGTTAATATCCAAAAGGGGTCTAGGGGAAAAGAGCATAGACCTAGCTCATTCTTTCCATTGAATCCCCCCAAATAATAAAACTACAATACTCAATCACCAAATGACAAGGCATACCTTTAGGTTCGAGAGGCTCGCCTTCAAACATACGATCATGGCAGATGGGTGAGGGACCACATGGCTAGCTCAAGTGGCAGAGAAATGGCACAATGAGCTAGTTGGTGGCTACAAGGGGTTGCTAGCTTCCAGCAAAGGACCATCTTGGAGAAAAAATTTATCCTAGGGGTATCACCCACAAAATGGTGGGTAACATCTGGCTCCAACTGGAACGTGATCTCTCAAAGAAGTGGATGAATTTACTCGAACGGGATGTCACAAGAAGTCCACCAATCTCTTGGTTACTGTAGACCTGTTACTTGCACATAAAATAGATGAAGAACACGGGGCAGCATGCTTTCGCGGCGTCTCATGATCGCACATGCTTAGTGTTAGGCCATAAAATCAATAGAAAAATAAAATATGCAAAAATGCATCTACTCTACCATGAGAAATATCATATGATGTTAGTTTTAATGCAAAATCAACATGCAATGCATCCTACTCTAGCATGCATATAATAATGCTAATGCTAAGTGTAATCATAAAGCTAGTGCAACCAACATATCATCATATCAATATACATATGCCTGCCAGTATGACTACTCATGTAGCAAATCCCGAAGCAGATGCAAATACATTTGTATGGAGGATGAAGCGGGTGGGAGGTGGGAAAATATGATCTCCATTCGAGGTAACAGGAAGCCCTAGGATAAGGAGAATAAGCCAATCTAGAAGTGCAAGACTTTACCTCTAAGTACGCAATGGTGGAATGAAATATCACTCTCAAGAACTCCTCATCACAATCATTGCTTGTAATATATTGCTTTGAAGATGTCACACAGTTGTGATGAGAGTGGAACGAGGGGTGAGAGAAAGGAGTGCAACAAATAGGTTGCTCAATGTGATGGTCACATTGGAGAGGGGAGGTCATGGAGTGATCAAAACCCTGCGGGTGAGTCAAAGGGGATAAAGTATATTCAATAAAGGGAGAATCAATCACTTCCAATTGTCCTTCTTCATGCAAGGGAAAATAATAATTCTCCTTCCCAAGGGTTTCGATGGATATGTCATCGCAAATAATGCCTAGGATAAAGGGAAAACCAATCTCAACCTCATCTTCTTTGTCAGTATCTTAAATGGAAGTGTAATTAAATCAAGGCCCAACAATCTCCCATGTCTCCTTTTCAATGCGGAAATAATCTCCAATGTCATCCTTTAAGGAGCTCATGGGATTACCTTCCTCAAGGTTCTCAAAAGGAGAGTCATCAGGAGTGATACCCTTGAGAGAGGTAAGGTCAATCTTGGCCTCACTTTCCATAGCCTCATTCTCCTCAACAGATGTGCTCTCAAAATCATCCTGACCATCTTGCAGCCCCAATGAGGACTCATCTTCCTGCGCATTGTTGAGATCCTCAAGGTCATCTTCATCTTGGTTGGTTGACAAGTGGGACTTCTCTTCTTCTCTCTTCTCTTGAAGAATGATTTTGGTAATATGCTTCTAGGAGGAGGGCATTAGTAGGGTTCTGTTTATATTCACATTTCATCTTATGAAGCTTCACCTCTTCATCATATAAATGGGAGAATATTTCATTAGAATTACATTCCTGTAATAACTCCCTGCATGACCTACTACATTCATCCATCCTTTCTTGCATGATTTGTAGGCTTTCAAGATCCAACTCTTCGTCATCCTCAGAGGAGATATCTTTCACTTCACTGCTATTGGCCCTCAATTCCATAACTGATGTTTGCTCATCATCCTAATTTTCTTGGTCATCCTGGTCATCGTCTGGTAATGAGACATATTTTTCTTCGATCTTGTGAGACAAGGAATTAAATGTACCAATATAATAGGCAAGCTCCAAGAAGAGATAACTTGTGGGCCCTTCTTCATACTCCTGCCTTATGTTGTTGAGGTTTGACCTGCTCCTGTTATAAAAATTGAGTATGAAGTCCTCGTTCTCATGCTCTATCAGATGATCACAAAGCTCAGACCACGAATCCAATATTTCCCATAGGTCTTGTTCTTCTTCGCGGCTAATGTCATGCATACTTTCTTTTGCCATTTTCATGATCTTTAGTATAATGTCAAAATGGAGTCACCAGGGTGAATTAAAATGACTTCACAAATGTTTGCTTCACCCTACAAGCATTCACTTTGAAGTTCAATGAGGAACTAAGACTTCGTTCCTCCAATGTAGTCACCAAATGATATATCAATAATGTCGTAAGGGGAACAAAGCACACGTTTCGTGTCCCTGGCAACGGCGCCAAAATGTTACCGCTCAAACTAGCAGGGAGCCAAAAAGGGACTCCTAGAGGGCAACTATTAGATCAAAGGGCAACAATGGAGGCTTAGCCCACTGTCACCTCAGCTAAGACTCCCTACTCTTTACGGACTTTCACCGATGGGAGGAGACCCGGTATATAGAAGGTCACTTGTAAAGGATGAATCAATCAATGGATGTGAAGTGACCCTAATAATCCTTTTCCAAGAAGGGTTTTAAGGATAGAGTTTACTTGCTTGTTAAGCAAGGTACAAAGATTTGTAGGATGAGGAGGTGAGGATTTGAGGGTTAGGTTAGAGGAATATACCTTATGAAGGAGTTTCCCAATCGTAAAATTGTTATTGGACTTGAATTCCCAAATAGTTCTTGAAGATTTGACTTTTCAAAAGTGTGGGACCACACAGGACCAAGTGGACCCAGTCTAGGTCAAGGGAGAAGAATCTAGCAACTAATGATGTTCTCAACCCAAACAAGGAGGGGGAAAGGATCAAAACAAGAATTTTCACTTGAAGGTGTCAAATTGATCCTATGAGGCACTAGCCTTGGGAGCACTAGGGAAAAGTTAGATCTCAGAGCTAGGGCTTGGGTTATCTCACAACTCCACTGTCGAAATAGCTTCAAAATTAGAGGAGACCTTAAGGACACACTAGCACAAGAGAGGCTAGGAGATCGAACTTTTTCTTGGGCTACTTTGTCGAGAAAATGATGCCCTAGGTGACCCAACTTGGCTAGACCTAGAAGAGAGAGAGAAAGGTGAAGAAATATATTCTTTGAGTGACCACCTATTGGAGTATCAGTGCCTTAATCCTTGGGGAGAATGGAGTCCAGGATAATGATGAGAAAGGACCTTGTATTTCGGTCAAGGAGGCCTTAAGGACTTCTTCACTCAACCTTTAGGGCAAGAGGAAGAGACCTCAAAACTTTTATACTTCGCTTGGAAAAGGAGATGGCTTATAAAGATCAATTCCCCGATGGAATTATCCCTAAGAAGTTTCATTCACGTACATGCCCCAAACATTGAGAGATGCTATAAATAAACAATATTTCCATTAATTTGCAATTATGCAATGCAGCAATTAGCCCTATTATAGTGAAAACACTATTCAATGCATGTGACAAAAGTTAAACAAGAATAGCACTAAAAGTGTGTACATACATGTAATAAAACATATCCAACCATCAAAATTTGACAATAAAGAAGCTCCAAGATAAAAATACTCCCATCCAAACATCAAAATTAATCCATGCTCCAATTCTTCATCCCTGAAAAAGTGCAAAATTCTCTAAAGAGAAGAGAGACCCAATCCAAAGTGATGATCAGAAAATGAACTCATCTCACTTGTATTTATACACTAATTAGGAGTTTGAATTAGTCTATTAGGCCTACATAAGCCCCAAAAATAAAATAATGTGCTAATGACCTAACTTTTGATGACAAGCCCACCAAACTAGCTCATAAATGAAATAATAAGCCTCTTAAGAGGTCAAGTGTTAACAATACATGTCGTAGCGCACTCCAAGAGGCCTGATGAGGTCCATAGGTGCCATAATGAAGAATAGGACCCTCAAAAGTGATGGACAAGGGGGTGGCCCTTTGTTCTCAAAATAATAAACCTATGGTGCTCCTAGTGGGTGTGGGAGCACAACAATATCCTCATGAGTCTCCAAATGAGTTGAAGATGCTCATAGGCCATCTGTAAGGGCTTTGATGATGGTCTAGGTGATGCCATATCATCCTACAAGTCCTGGGTCAGTTGCAAAGTGCATCGTATATTTGTGAGGCTAGTTGGGCAAAGGTGAACATCCTTGGGGATCCATGGAGTGTTGTCTACTGCTATAGAGGCCCATGGCTCTCAACACACACCCTACATGTGCCAATGTACCCATCTGGAGGGTTAGGACCCCGTATAGGGAGACCAAACCCAAGATGGAAACCATCAGCAATCCTGCATAAGATCCAATGCGTCCCCTAGCCTTCCAATACAACAAGTCATCAAAGAAATCGAGTAAAAGAGCTTATAAACCATGGACCACAGGTGGGGACTTCATAATGGCCTGCCCTTCCATAATGGGCTTTGGGATGTATTAATGTCTCCAAACTCCAAATGGGGTTAACCAAGTATCCTCAGTGTGGAAAAATTCGAAGTCGGGATTAAATCGACAAGGGTCCAAAAGTTGAAAAACTCGTTAAAGTCAGGAGTTTTTTGAAAATGTTGGCAAAAGTCAGTAAAATTAAAAAAACACAAAAATATTCATTTTTTTTATTTTTTTTAGCATCTAGAGTATCCACAACATCAAGTAAATACATTTCCACATAAACATGTAAAGAAAGCTAATATATAATATGTATATGAAGTCTAGTGCTACATCACATATCAAAATAGTGAATCAACTCCTGAATCTTGGGTCTTGTTTGAGTCTCAAGACTCAAAATATCAACAAAAAGAATAATAAACGTATATCACAAATCATCTACATGTCATAAAGTAATCAGTCACAGAGATCCTCTGCCCCTTTTATGGGAATAGGGAATGACTTTGCCTTTTCCTCTAGAGGAAGAAGGCCTAGCCCCTAGAAATAAAAATGGAGGCAGTCGTCCTCTAGAAGTCGATGAAAGAGGTGGCCTATGTCTTGTGCTGTTGTTGCCCATCCTAGATGGTGTCAACTCCTCCTCATCATTCTCATCCAACTCTGCCTCCTAACCCTGATGTTGATCCTCCTCTACCTCTGACTCTCCCTCCCCTGCAATTGCTACCTCCTCTGGATCCACATCTAACCAATCCGGGATCGAGTCCATGGTCAGCCTCTCATCCTGGACCCTCCATGCAGCAGTGGTATCAATATTGTCCAATAAGATGGCTTCCATATCAGGAGGTTTCTCAAGTTGTCTCACCCACAATCAAAGATTGTAGTAGACGTAGACCATGTCATTTGAAATTTTTTTACCTGTTGCACTTTTTGCTGTGTATTTTGTCAAATACACTCCAGTTGCGCTCACACCCAGAGGAACTGCATGTTTGGTTGAGCACTCGAATGGCAAGCTTTTGGAGATGGGTTACTATGCCACTATAGCTTGTCCACCAAGCATCTACAAGTTAAAAGAAAAATGAGAAACATAAAAAAAACATTGAAATTCTAAACTTGAAAGTTTTAAACAAAATGAAGCTTACCTAGCATTTTGGTCGTCCTATTCTTAATAGCCATGGTAAAACCAAATGTGCCAACTCCCATCCTATATACCTCCATCTCTTTAGAAATATCTTCACATTCTTGCTCAGATGCCACCATCCTCTCAACACAAGTGAAGAATCCATCGATCACCTTGCCATCAAATCTGAAATCACAAGCATAAGCAAATGCGGGGTTGAGGTAAATACTTGCAGCATGAATGGGGTGATGGAGGGTATTGTTCCATCGCTAATCAATCACTCTCCATATGACCTATTGTTTCTCTAACCCCTCGTCTCCCTTATCTTCATAATAAGCATGAATGGCTTCTTTGGCCCTATCCATGGTCTCATACAAGTAGCCCATTGTAGGCTTGTCTCCATCAACCAACCGAAGAACCCTTACCAAAGGTTCTGAAATGGCACACACCTCCTCTACTCCTGCCCAAAATCTATGATCATATGAAACTAATTTGCATATGCCCTCTCCCTCTGGTTTGCGGCTAATAGATAAAGCACGCCAATCTGGTGAAAGAAACATGCTCTTCACATCCCACATAGAATTCAACAGAGACTAAAGAGATATGAAAGTAGTGGCAAATCGTGTAATGGCAGGACGCACCAACTCTTTGTTGTTGGTGAATCTTCTCATCAAGCTAAGCACATATGCATGATTATATATAAATTTTGTTATGCTCCTGGATGATTCAACAATATCCCTCATAATAGGAATCTTACCAATATCCCCCAACATCAAGTCAATGCAATCAGCAGCACAAGGTGTCCAAAACAAGTTAGGATACCTCTCCATAAGCAACTTGCCAACTGCAACATAATTTGCAACGTTGTCCATTATGGATTGGACAACATTGCTTGTGCCTACTTCCTGAATGAAGATGTCCAAGAACTCACATAATAAGTGTGCATCTTTAATGTGTGCAGATGCATCAACAGATTTCATAAACATTGTCCCCTTAGGACAACTAACCAAGAAGTTAAGGGTCCTACCCTTCTGGTCAGTCCAACCATCTGACATGATTGTGCATCCAATGTGTTCCCATGATGCCCTAAACTCCTCCAATCTAGAAGTGCAATCAATCTTTTCATCTTGAAGAAGAAGCCTTCTCAACTCTGCAAAGGTGGGGGCTTTGTACCCAGGGCTAACGACAGCAACAACATCAAACATAGGTTGGTAGAATGGCTTTGTCTTGGCAATGTTGAAAGGAACATCACTCCATAGAAGACACTTACTAAGCAACTTGTCAATGTCTGCCTTTTCCTTTTTTTAAGTGCCAATTTGATGCCAGTTTGTGCACCAGGTGTGGTTCTAGGAACAAAAAAAGACGAGAAAGTTGAGGGGTTGGGACATATGGGTGTGGAAGGTGATGTTGAAAAAACACTCTCACTTCCCCCCATTCTTGAGGCCCCTACAAGTTGGATTTTTAGTTCTGCCCTGGTGTCTTTTCCCTCCTCTTTATCCACTAACGATTGAATGGCATGTCGGATGATTTCTGGAAATGGATTCGGGCAAAGGTCAACATTTTGCCCTAGAATTTGCCCCAAATGGAGTTTTAATCTGTTGATACCTTCTGACATATGCTTGCCACACAACTTTCAAGTCAAATAAATTTTATTGATCCCCCCAGATTCGGGTATAGTATCAGGTTCACCATATTCCCACCTAGCATCCAAAAGCCTTGGCATTTTGTTTTAAACTTTGAACTTGAATTTGAAGCTAGGCACAAAAAAAAAAAAAAAATTTAAAAATTTCCTGTGTTGCATGGGTACCCGCACTCGAGGGTGGGGTTCTCGAACCCGTCCTGGGTTCCCGCACCCAAGTACCGGATTCGGGTACGGGTTCTTCCCAGACGAACCCAGAAGAACCGGGTTCTTCAAAAAAAAAATTGGGTTCTTTTCCTTTAACGGGTTCTTGGGTTCTTGGGTTCTTCGGGTGCTTGGGTTCTTGGGTTCTTTGAGTTCTTCGGGTTGGGTTCTTCAGGTTCTTTGGGTTCTTCATAAAAAAACTACATTAAAATTTTAATTTTTAAATAATTTTTTTTCTATTGAAATTTAAAAAATAACTTATAACAAAACCTTAAAAACCCTAAATCAATTCTTGTAAATCAATTTGGAATGAAACATTCTTCCACGGTCCTTACCATCAAAACCTGTGTTGCACGGGTACCCGCACCCGGTTTTTTAAGTTTTTCACAAGTCTTATTTTTTAAGAATTCTTGTAAATCAATTTGGAATGAAACATTCATTCCCGAGCCAAATAACCATCAAATTATAAACTGTAAATGCACACATACAGGTTTAGACATTTTCAGTCAAATAGAAAGTAGGATTGAGACCAGCCATAAGTTGTAATCAGCTGATGCTGTTAAATGGCGAAGGGCTATTTTGGACAATGGCTAAATTAAGTATCAAAATCTGCCAATTTCTCACAGCATTCTGATAACATCATGTTAAGATTAAAACTAGGAAAATATGCCTAAATCATATATGGTCTCTACAGACTTGTACACCAAGTAATCTCTAAAAACTGCGAAGATGTTTTATGTTTAGATAATTAATATTCAGGCAGAGCTTCGCACTCAAAGACAAACTATCCCTTAAGCCATCAGATGGTTGTTGTGCATTTTATTGGGAAACAAAGACTGATAAGCGTATTTTGTGGAAGGGTAAGGTTGCCACTGTTTTTGGGATTGCTTTACCATAGAGCACACCATGCATGGGGCAGGTGGATGATTAGACATCAAGAAAATTCTAGACCACTATTAGGTTGAGAAGAATCTCCTATGAAAAAATTGTGCTTTTATATGGGAGAGACTAAACATTAAAAGCAAAGTTACAAGCTCAAGCTCCAGCCAGAATGAGCAATTTCAACAAGGAGAGACGCTGTCTTGAAATTAGAGCAGGAGGCAGAAATGCTAACACTCCTTGGCTGTATAGGAGGAAGGGTCTGTACGACCACAGCCTGATTCATTGATAGGCATCCTTGCAAATGAACCTAAGCTGCATAGTTATTTTTAAGCCTATGTGTGACAAAATCTGTCCCAAGTTTCACCAAAATAGCTGAGTCTAGCATTTATCCTAGTATGTATTTTGAATTTTCAGTTTTAGTAGTAGCCTTGAGCTCTCTCACATAGCTGTCACAGTGTCATGGTTACACGGAAAAAATTCAAAAGAACAGTTTTTTGGTGATAAATTTTGAAATTTCAATGTCAATGTTGAATGTTCAATGATGTGCATGTTTAAATGATTATCATTAAAGTTTTCTTGTTTAAAGTTGAAAAAATATACAAATTCAAATTTCATATATATTATTAATTATAAATTTGTAATTTATAAAATATAATTATTAAAATTTAATATTATTATATTACCCGACGAACCCACGCACCCTGTTTCCAAAAATGTCGTCCCTGTCCCCGTCCCCGCACCATGTTTCCTGGCAACATAGATTATTCTAGAAGGGATCAAAGACCATATAATTCCTCATATCCATGAGAAGGTGACAACTTTTGAGATGTTCAAAACTATTTTAGAACTATATGAGAGTACCAATGATACCAAGAAGCTTGCTCTTAAGGAGAAGCTGAGTATCTGGATGAGCAAGGATGAGCCCATCGTCACATATTTGTCAAGGTTCACTCAAGTACGAGATGAACTAGGTGGTGTGGGCGTGATTGTATCTGATCATGACCTTGTGAGTTTTGCCTTACTTGGACTTCACAAGTCTTGGCAGGGCTTCTAGGATGTTGTTAGTGGGAGAGAGAATTTTCCCAATTGGGAAAGGTTTTGGACTGACTGCGTTCAGGAAGAGATCCAGAGAGGGACTAGAGATGGTAGATCAGTTACGACAGTGGACGAGGAGAACCTTGCCCTAGCAAGCAAGGCCAAGGGCAAGAAGGGCCAAGGAGAGGTCGAGTCCAGTCAGAAGGGCAAGAAGAAGGATCTAAGTAAGATCAAGTGCTTCCATTGCCATGAGTTTGGACACTATGCCACTAAGTGTCCTAAGCGGAAGGAGTCCAGTAAGGATCATGTAGCTACATCAGCGGAGGTAGATGCATTTTTTGCCTAGTTTGAGAAAGATTTCTCATTGATTGCTTGCATGGAAAGCTCAGCAGATAGCAGTATATGGTATATTGATTCAAGAGCATCCTTCCACATGATCGGGAACAAGAAGAGTTTTAGCCACCTGAAGGATAAGGACATGCAGTTTCAGATTGAGCTAGGAGACGATGGTCAGTGTGCAGCTAGAGGAGTTGGTACTATCAACTTTCAGAGGGAGTCAAGTAATATGTTCTCTATGTTTTCAAATTGAGGTAGAATCTTGTTTCGGTAGCTACCTTTGAGGACAAGGGATATGATATCATCTTCAACAGAGGTAAGGTGTACCTCCAACACTTAGCTTTTGGATGTAAGAAGCAGTACGTGTGAGGGTGAAGAATCTCTACAAGCTATAGGTAGAGACAGGTGCAACTTTGAGCAGCGAGGCAGGGAGAGTTCAGAGTAGAGAAGTGGTGGTTGAGCAAGAGCAGGATAGAACTCTCAAGATGGAATCTTAGCCAGTATCTCCGTTTGAATCTAAGCTAGTTGCTAGTTGGGTTGACCAGCGAGATGATGAGGAGCATAGCCCAGGGCAAGTGGAGGCAGCCACTCAATCAATGACTCCCAGTATAGGGAGAGTTCGAGCCAAGTGGGCAGAGGATTTGTTTATGGGAGATCAAGATAGAGTTGGATCTTCCAATATCACTTTCAACCAGAGGAAGCAACCACAAAGGTACACAGGGTACATGGCACTTATGACTAATGTGATAGGCTTGCAGAGCATGGTTGGAAAGAACAGGTCTTCAAATCAGTCTCCGCAGAAGAATGCAGGGAAGCCTTCTAGTTCAAAGGGAGCAACTACAACAGCGAAGAATATAGCAGTGTTGGAGACAAATCCAGGTGGACGAGGTTCTTCCAGCAAGACCTTCCTCCCTAAGAGGGAATGTTGAAAGTAGTAGTGATTAAGGTCTTCTTTGACTTGTGCCTTAGTCAAAGTGACCACAAGTAGTCTTTCCTTAGCATGCACAAGTTCCTATAAGTTAGGACGACTTTCTAAAAATGAGGACAAGTTCATGAAGCAGTTTTATTCATGTGAATAGTTGAGGCTTAGTTATTTGTCTCCCAGTGCGAGTTAGCTTTGGAAAAGCACAAGTGACCAGTCTAAAAAATTATTTGTGGCTAGGATGAGTTGCATGAGTCAGTTAGACTCAGTTAACTAGTCAATCACATGTCGAAGTCCCAAAAATAAACTTGCCAAATTTAGATGGGTCGAAAATCTTATAAGGAGGACAAAGGCACAGAATTGATCATTCTTTTGTGAGCACGAGTTGGTGAGACAAGACAATAGAGAGCACGAGTTTTGTGTGTGAGCTAGCCGAGCTAGGAAGAGCGTGAAGAAGAGGCCTATACTCAGGGTTAGGCAAAGAAAATTCTTGCTGGTATGCGCTAGGAAATAGGAGGAATTTCCAAGGCCAACGTTAGGATTTAGGAGCTAAGGACAGGGTTGTTGCAATCATGTTTCAGCTAAGTGTTAGCAGCAAGGTTGCTTGGGAGCAGGAGCAGAAGCGGGGAGCGACATTTTCAAAAGCTCCAAAGTCGAGATCGAATTAGGAGAGAATTTTTATATAATAGATATTTTTATATATTTTGATGCATATATGTCAACAAAAGCATGTATAATGATTAATTAGATATAAAAAAGCATAAAAACGTGGATTAACCTATATAACATCGATCATCTAGAAGTTATAATCCTAATCAACCACATGTCCACAAGTTACAAGTTCTCATTTATATAGCATGTAAGGGTGCACATAACCAAAATATCATCGAGTGCAATCCATCTCTAAACCAAAAATACATTAGGCTCTAGATGGCCTCTAGCATTCAAAAAAACCATGCTACAACAAATACCTATGTATCATCAAAATCATTGCCTATCTTGGGATCTTTTTCATTAATATCACCCTCTAAGCATTAACATAAGATAGAAAAAATGTAGCATGTTAAGTCAAGATTTCGTTTGAGTGACTGGTACAATTTTAGTAGGGTCATGATAGAGGCGTTCGACGACCAATGTCACTGTTACTGCTCAAACTAGTAGGGGTCCTAGGAGGGGATCCTATGGAGCAAGTACTAGGCCAAGAAGCAACAATGGAGCAATAGCCCATTGTCACCTCAGCGAAAGCTCCCTACTCTTTACAGACTTTCACCGATGGAAGGAGTCCTGGTATGAGAGGAATCACTAGGAATGATAGATCAATGATGGGATGAAGGGTGATTCCAAAAGCCTATTCACAAGAGAGGCTTAGATTATGGGCTCGCTTGCTATGAAAGCAAGATAGATGGCTCTCTTAGAAGGGTTATGAATATGCTTAGACCTAGGTTTGGAGAATATCCCTTAACAAGAGGTATCCTAGACCTAAGAATCCTAAAGGAGAAAGGGCTTCTATGTAATCCTTGTGGAATGTGAGTCACAAAGTTGTGGGACCACAAAGAACCCAAGTGGGCCCAAACTAGGTCAAGGGTGTGGAGTAGATCAACAATAGAGGGGCTTGACCAAGTTAGGGAGGAGAATAGGATCAAAGGGAAAATTCTCTTTTGAATTTTAAATGCAATGATCCAGGTGAGGACACTAACCCAAATAAACCTGGGGAATGAGATGGTCTTATGGGTAGGGCTTGCTATATCTCGGGGTTCCACTGTCAAATGTGCCTCAAACTTGGAGGACCTCTTGATCAAACTCCAATGCAGTGGTGGACCAAAATTCAAGGGTTTTGAATGGTTACAAAAGATTTCGCTTGATGCCTTAGGTGATCTCCTAGGGTTAGGGCCTAGAATAGAGGAAAAGAGGTGTAAAAGATATTCATTTGGTGATACCAATGTCTGGCCAATTGGGAGAATGGAATCAAATGAAATCAATGTTTAGATATGCTTAATTCCAACCAAGGAGCTCCCCAGCAAATTCGTATGGCCTAAGCAGCGACTAGGTTACAAAGGGAAATTTATACTTCTTTCTATTGCAAACGAAGACTTATCAAGGCAATTCATGAACATTCATGTGCCTCCAGGACAATAATTCACCATACTTCCAATGATCATATGAAACTCCCTCAACAGGACAAGCCCGGCAACTTTGCATAAAGAGCAGCTGAGACAAAATTACAAATAAACATGAAAAAGGTACTCACAAGTATAGTGAAATTATTCCAATCATCAAAATGCAAAGAAATTGAAGCTCCAAGACAAGACATTAAGCTCTTCCGAGCATCGAAATGCATTTAGATCTCCAACTCATCCATCAAAGGGCCTAGTGACATTTCCAGAAGAAACAAATGATCCAAATCCAAGTGATGAAGAGAGGAATGAATGAGCCTCTCATTTATTTATACAATCCAATAAGGCATTTGAATGGCCTAATTTAGCCCCAAATAATAAAATAATGTACAATAATGATATAACTTGGTGACAAGCCCACCAAGATAGCTCCAAAATAGAAAGATAAGCCTCTCAAGAGAGCTAAATAGTAAACATGATGAGTCGTTCGACCATTGAGCGGGCCTAGTGGAGTCCAACGTGTGCCAAGGTGAGAGAATAGACTCCAAACATAGTGAATTATGGGTTGGCCCCTTCATATCCCAACGAGTCACATGTGGTGTCCCGAAGTGGGTGTGGGGGCACAATGACATCCTCATGGGTCTCCATGTGGATCGATAATGCCTGTAAACCATCTGTAAGGGCTAGGATGGTGACATAAGCTCTCCCTTTGTCTCCCACGATGAGACACATCCTCATCTAGACCCTGGAACCTCTGCCAAGTGCGTGGTACAAGTGTGAAGTCGTTTGGGCATGGTGATCTAGGTGCATCATCCTCATCCAAAAAGGTGGAACACGAGCAATCACTAAATGGTGTTGGGTATCAATAAAGTGTTCACTGCTATGGTGGAGACCCATGGCTCTCTACGCTCAGCCTATAAGCACCAATGTGGCCCTCTGAAGGGCTTGGACCCCGTATAAGGAGACCAAACCCAAAACGGAGACCCACCTGCAATCTTGCATAAGAATGTGTCCCTTTGCCATCTAAAACAACAAATCATTAGAGTAATCAAGTAAAAGAGACTACAAATCATGGAATCAAATGGACACTTCATGGTGGCATGCCCTTTCATAATGGGCTTTGGCATGTACCAGTGTCTCCAAGCTCAATAAGGGGGTTAACCAAGGACCCTATTAGGCGGTTTCTGACTTTAAAGGGGGTGAAATGTCCATGGTACATCCATCAAGTGGTAGGTGGCATGTGATATGATGGAATGGAGTGGGGATCAGGGGAAGGCTCCAAGCCACATGGATAGGTATAAAAGGGAAAGCCCACACTTAGGTATATGAGTGTAGGAGGGAGCAATCGTGGTACATGAGTTACATCAGCCTTTGTTTCTCCACCCTTCTTCATATGCCTTTTGTCTTTGATTGATTTTTCTTCATAATTGCTTGGGGTTCCAGGGGAAGAGAGCATGATGTGTAGCATACAACAATAGATACCCCCTTTAAGGTGGGGCAATTCATTGTCCACCAGGGGTTGGGACAATCATGGGTTCCTTAATGTAGAGGGGGCTCATCTAGGGCCCATAGGAACTAGGGTGATGGTCATAGATAAGGGGTAGAGCTCATGTTTGGCTTTTTCCCACTTGCTAAATTTGTATGTCCCAACCATCTTTTGCATTATGGTACATTTCCTGTTGTAAGTGGCCAAATTATGTTTTTTCTTTTCTTTTTACCTACATCAACCTCTGGGGCATCGTTTGAAGCCCGACCCAAGGTGTGAGCAAGGGGAGGGGGAAGCTAACCCTATGTGAACCCAGTGGACAAATGTGGACCCGGATGGGAAAAGTGATAAATGGGGTTAAAATGAACAGAAGGGAGTGATGTATATGGTGCCGAGAAGCAGGACCACACAACCAAAAGCGGTATTTCCCATGTAGTGCTAGCCCTAAAGCTAATAGCCAGTAAAGGAGATCCCACGGGACTAGGATACAAGGCTAACCACCAAATCGAGCAGAGGAGACAAGAGTACAGACCTATCTCACTCTTTCCGCCGAATCCCCCCACCAATCCATGCCCAAAAGTGTCCATGATAAGTAAACAAAATTACTCAACTACCTCAATGAAAAGCCATACCTTCGGGGTTGGGAGGCCCACCTTCAAACATACGATCATAACAGATGCGTGAGGAACCACATGATTGGCTTAGCTGGCGGAGATAGTGGCACATTGAGCTATCTGGTGGCTACAAGGGATGTTGGCTACCGGCTGAAGACCATCTAGGAGAAAAAAATTCTCCTACGTATACCACCCACGGATGGTGGGTAAGAGTCACTAACATCAAGGTACATAGAGGGCTTGGTGCTCTTGATTAAATATGAGTTACTTACCCTAGTACATGACAAAATCCAAAGGAAACATTGCAATCCCCTCAATCCTGGAATCCTGAAAAATTGAAATCCTGGAATCCTGAAAATTCTACTTTCTCCATATGAAATCCAATGAGGTCGCGACCACTCTCAAACATCCTAAGTCATTTCATGGTAATGTTAAAAATTTAATTAAAAGGATGAAAATGAAAGATAAAGGAGAATGTCTCTTTGAAAAAAATTGTGTTTGGAACATTTTTGTGAACAAAAATTGCGAAAAAGCCAGGGAGCGATTTTTTTTGCGGAAGCGTGCTCCCGAAATTCGCTCCCATCGAGGGGGGCCGCTCCCTGCAGCCCTGGTCAGCAGAGAGAACAAGCTTGTTCTCTAATGAAACAATTTGCCTTGTAATTAATTCTATTTGCTCAACTTTGTCAATAAAATTTCTAAAGCTAGTATAGGGTTTTCCCAGTTGGGTTCCTTAGAAATTTTTTTGTGCTTTTTGGCTATCGTGTGACTATGTTTAACTCTGTTCTATTCTGATGCAAACAAGTGGAGAAAGTTTGTGTCTTAATGAAAAGAAACTAGTTTTTGGATTGTTCATTAGAGCAGTTGCAGAATTTCAAGGAAATTCTAAATGTAGTAGCATATACGATGCACAACAATTCACAAGTTCCCCTACGAACCCCGGGTTGACAATTAAATGAACAGTCTTTTGTTTGTCTCTCTAAGCAAATAGAAAGGTAATCAAAAGGCACATCACGTATCTTGGAAAACAAATTCTTATTTATAGCTAGTCCCCATAGAACCTTCTCTAGGGGGTGGACTGAAGATAAAAACAGAAAAGGGAAAATAGAAAGATTAAGGATTATTTTCCTCATTGATCCTCTTTCTTCAGTTTTCTTGCTTAGTATCTTAAGCAAATGAGTTTTTGCATGCCTATTATTATTTTAATAATAATAATAATAATCCAATGTTAAGGTCACAGCCAAGCAAGACACCAAATTGCTGTATAAGACCCCCTTGTTTGTAGGCCAAATGACCCACCTCCACACAGCATTTTCACTGTAAAGCCTACTTTCCCAAGAGAAAATTATATATTAATGTTAAATTATAAATATAATAAAGATATAATATTAAGATATAGTAATATCAGCGTTGCACAAGAACTGCTTATAGGAGTTGGCAAACCTCCTCCCATTGTTTCCTCCATTTCCGGAGCAATGGAAGTTGGAACTAGTAGGAAACAATCCAGAAGTGTGAGAAACAATTCTGATATCTTTGGGAGCTTAGCAGGAGCTTATAGGTGAGAAGTGCAGCTCTCAATATCATTCCCATGACATTTTTTGCATTCCAAACTATGAGGATCCAGCCAAAATTACCTCTGTTTTGGCATGTTTTGGATAAAACCCATCAACCCAACAAGGCGTAAAAACTCCCCACTATGATAGATTCAATAATTGAGCCCTAGTTGGGTCATTGATTTGCAGGTTTAGTAGTCATCGTTTTGTTTTCCATAGGTTTATGAAGCACTTCATTTTAAGCATTGACACATCTTAAGTCTGTCAAATACCTTTTTTATTCATTTTTTCATTTTGATTCATCGTTTTTCTCTTTTTTATTCCTCCCAGCTGTCATTTTGATAAGGTCAAGAATAAACAACACTTTATTAAATTGACCATTACAAATACAAATCTGTTATCACCCAAAAGGCAGATGAGACTTTAAAAAAAGTTCTTTTCAAACAATTTATGATCAGAATTCTTTTTACTGGAATGCTAGAACAGATGCATTCACTATCTACTTTGAACAAATAAGAAAATTATGATGAGGTACGATGGACTACCTTGGCAATTGGACTATGAATTCAGTTATTTATTCACTCTGTCTTAAAAAATGGCATTTTGCATTAGCTAATGAACTCAGTTACCTAGAAGGTAGCACAACCACACTACATGATCCAGAAATTAGAAAAACATTGTTAAAGCAGCAGAAATGAGAGATAAAATGTGCATTTGCTATTAGTGACATTTGAAATTAGCATATTGCATTTACTAAACAACTAGTGACCTAGAAGGTAGAACAACCACAGTAAGTAATCCAAAATTTAGAAAAACAATGTAATACCTGCATAAATTAGAGATAAAATACTCACTTGCTATTGGTAACATCTGAAAAGAGGAGGAGGTGCAAAGTTGTTCCAGTCTTATCGTCTAACTTGTATTCCGCCATTGCTACTTGCAGATCCTGTTTTTCTTGTGTCCTAACTGAAGCTTTGATATATAATGCTTATGCCCGACTTTATATTTCCACAAACTTGCCTGGAAATATGTAATTTCACTTAACAAAGCATGACAGCTGGGACTAAGGAGAATGCCATAGCATATGCTTGGACCTTTTTTAATATTTACTATTTACCCGCCGAAGTGGAGAAGAAATACATGCACTATCCTGCAAATCATGCATTCCATGAGTCTCCTGTGTAAAAACTGGAAAAGGCAAGAAAAATACATCACAAAAGAAATTAAGATCTTCTATACTGTCATAAGATTTTAAAAATTAAGCCTGTTATCGGTCTAGCACCATGTCACAGATGTTGAGGGAGCAGACATCCCCAAAAAAAATTAGTTCCTCTCTTACTTTCAAGGGAGCCTGTTTGGGTCCAGCAGGGGGGGAGGGTAGCGGACCACATTTTGCGTGTTGCGACTCAAATTCTCACCTAAAGGTATAATTCCAAATCCTAGCAGGGGAACCAATCATTTACCACTGTCACCTTGGTGACCATGCCTCTCAATTTAAGGGTAAGGGGCTTCCTACAACCTAAGGAGGGCTTTCGTATGAGCCAAACTAGGCTAGGCCGTGTAATAGAAAGGGCAAGTTCTTCTAGCTGAGCTTGACTAAGAGAATTTGAGAACTAATCTCAAGATAAAGGAGAGTTCAAATTTATTATATAAAAAACGAACAAACTAATAATGATTTCTATTAGACAAACATTGCTCATTCAATGATGCTTGGAAATAAAAATAAAATCCTGCTGCCAGTGTTTAATTTACATCACCAAATTCAAAGACGATTAAAATCAATGATTGCAAAGGATTCACGTATCATTATTCATCATCAACATTATATCAAAAGAATACTATGTTTTATGATAGTAGAAATTTAACAAGAGTGGCACTATCATATGGGCTGTAGCTTAGATCATAAATAAGAAATATCACCAGTCAGATTTGCCAACAAAATGTTAATTTTCTTGAAACTCCACAACTACTTAGATGAATTGCTGAAAACAAGGCAACTGAAAACTGCAACCAAATTTACTTTCACCAAGATACAGAGTTTCTTAACAATATAAGCAGCAGAAAATAATCGACAGATTAAAACACAATCACACAAATTGACACAATCGTTTACCAAGGAAACCCAAAAGGGAAAACTTGCTTTCTTTGTTGTGGTATTTTATTGATTGTTCTTGAGCAACTAGATCTATTACAAAGCAATTTGTCTCTGAGAACATACTTGTTCTACTGTTGAACTAGCCTTGACCTGCCCTACAATTCCCACGATCCCTGCTGATATTTACTTGCGCACTGGGGCCTCTATCTCCTTGCACACTTCCTCCTATTTCCTAGCGCAAATCCCCTATTTCCTTGTGCACTTGTGGCCTCCTAAATCCTAGTGCACAAGCTCCTCAATTCTGCGCACATACACACAAAGAATGATCTCACAAACTTGTGATGATCCTGTACCTTCATCCTTCCCTTTATAGACCCAATTAGAGCATGGAAGAAGGCCCCGCTCAATTTAGAAGCTTGAGTTTTGATTGCGAGTTCATTGAAAGTTCTACTCGTCCTTTCTCCACTCAACACTTGGAGTCTTAACTCATTCTCTCTCCAATCAATACCGAAGACTAACTCTTGGAGTCTTAACTCATTCTCTCTCCAATCAATACTGAAGACTAACTCGTTCTAACTAAACTTGTAACTACCACCTCGTTCTGTAGTTAAACTGAAGAAGACTCCACGTAACTGAAGCTCCAACTCTACGCATGCAATCTAGATGATCATTCCAATAAACTGGAAATAAACTCATCGTAACTGAAGGGTATCTCATGAGCTCGCACTCATGCTAGAGAAAGACAGATCACAGTCTTCACTGGCTAAGGCACAAGCCAAAAGACATTCACTCACTACATTTTCAACATTACCTCTTAGCGAGGAAGGGATTCTCTACAACTCCCAACTTACCTCTAAAATAGACAAAACTGCCTCTTACCAATGCCTTGGTCAAGATATTTGTTGTTTGCTCCTCTGTAAAAATGTACAGTAGCTTCACTATCCCTTTATGCACGCAACCCCTATGATGACGATGCTTGATCTCGAAATGCTTGGAGTGATCGTGAAACAATGGATTCTCAAACAGCTTAATGCAACTTTGATTATCACAGTGTACCATTGTGGGCTCCATCCTCTACCTGAAAAGTCCCACAAGCAACTTCCTCATCCAGATAGCTTCATACGCTACCAAACTAGCAGTCATGTACTCGGTCCTTGCTCAATTGAGTGCAACTGATCTCTGCTTCCTGCTAAACCAAGAAACAGTTGTTGACCCAATGCTGAAGATGCAACCTAAAGTACTTTTCCGATTTGTGGAGCTACCTGCCTAATCTGCATTTGACAAGCGCTCCAGCCTCACTCCATCAACCTGTTTGTACCATAATCCATAATCTATTGTGACTCTGAGATACCTCAAAACATGCTTCGCAACTACCAAGTGAACTTTGGTCGACTCCATCATGAACTGACTCAACTGGTTAACTGCAAAACAAATATCAAGTCGTGTGTTGACCAAGTACATCAACAACCCGATGAGTGTGAAAATTCCTCAAAACGTAGCAACTGGAATTTATTCTTCTAACTAATTAATTATGAAATTTATTTTGTTACGGCAAAATAATGACTAAATCACATTGCAATTTCTTCATAATAAAAGCGTTGCGGAAAACATTCTGGAAACTGAGAAAAATAGATGCACACAAACACAATAAAATTGACACCATTATTTTTGGACAAATGTCCCCGGAAAAACCAATGTGGCAAAATCGGTGCAATAGATGATGGTTTTATTATTATCATTATGTAGCAGTGAAATCTGAGTACAAAAACTTGGATGACCAACTGGCAATCCTCAGCAAAATAATCTGGCCAAGAATTAGTGAAACAATTTTTTTCTCACCCGACACTGATCTCAGCTCTGAAACTGGCTCAAAGTGGTTGCACGAACATCCTTGCGTCAACCTCTACACAAGCCAATTTGGACTACCTTAGGAACTAGTCTGATGTTGTCGTTCTACCCAACTCAGCCTCTAAAAAGGACTCTCTTGGCCATCTAGAATTTTTCCAAGCTTCCAACAACCGAATCACCCTTTCCTTCATCTGAATCTAACTACCTCTGAAGCTGCCTACGCAGCCTCACTGAGGAGAACTCAGTCCTCTTGTTGATGACTCTCCAGCACTGGAAAACACCACCGTCTCTGCTCCCTCTTGCTTCTGCGTCCCTTCTGGCTCAAACTCTTCTTCCCTGCTCGACCTTTGCAGCTGGATAGCTCGATTTGCCAAGGAACTCGCTCTCGCTCGATGTGCTCAAGTGTATCTTCCCTCTACCCATCGAGTTTCTCTTATAATCTCTTGCTGGTGAACCAACAACCATGATTAGATCTCCATCAACAGCTAAGATCATCTCAAACTCAATTTGTGTGAGTTTTTAGAGCATTTTCACCTTTTCTTAATTAATTGCTATTAATTAACCAATTTTCCTAAGTTAGATTTAGGAAAAATTTAAATGATGGCTAATTTAATTTAATTAAGGCGTTTCCCAAGCTTATCTTGAGAAACCTTTTATGGGTTTTGAATATCTCGTGTTCTTAGCCACTTTGACAGAAATTGGAGTAGAACACTTATCCGATACTACAAAAACTAACACTCCCTCTTACCAAGGAAGGTGTTCTCTCCCATAACATCTTCCCTCACACTGTTGATGTCTGAAAACTGTGACAACCTGCCACTTCCCACCAAGCTACTGCGCATACTCTGATTCATCTTCCAACTATGTAGTTGAACCACCCTGCACTTGTGTTGCTGACACTGCATTGTGCCTCCTACACTGCTGCCAACTCTGCTTTGCACTGCAACTGATCTCATGTTGTGTTGTTGTTGCAACTACTGCAACTAAGAACAAAACTCTGAATCAATTGTCCTTGTACTCACTCTACATATGTCTCTTGAGTCTCTAACTGCAACTAGCCTTTGCACTGTCTACTAAGTAATTGTATGTGCCCTGACTGGTTCTATGCCCCTCAATAACTGACTGCAACTAGTTCTGCAACTGTCCCTCAAGATCTGACTGTGCCATGCTGACATTGATCCATCTGCTACTGAAAACTGTGGGCCCCCATAGCAAGGGTATGATCCACAAGGAACCACCTGTAGAACCCTACTTTGTGCGTTAACCAGAGAACCCAATATTTATTAAATTATCGCAGATTGAACCTAAAGCCCTAAATGTGTCAATTAATCAAACGGTAAATTTGAAACTGAATTTAAATAAAATGCAAAAGAATACCTGGATGGAAATCAATTTAAAGGTGTTTTTGGTATGTTGTTGCTCCCACTCTTGTTACCAAATTGACCATTTTCCTCCCAACCTATCTAGTTCCCAAATCTAAAAGACATCAAAATGGAGGTCTTCTAGCCCCCATGCCCAAAGCTCCAACAACAATTAAGACTCAATGTTACTCTCTATATGTGGCTTCTTCGGAATTTCCTTCTCTATCTGTGAGATACTCCAAAAACTTCCTCCCCCCAGTATGCCTCCTACGTTCTCCCTATATTCCAAACATCACCGCCTCTCAACCCTCCACCACTTCGACATTGAGGCATGGTTTCTTACCTTTTGTCAGTTACGTGGCTCCTCACAATGTCTAAAGAGGAGGTCATACTTTTATGCATTGACACTCATCACTTAATATCTCGTTCAAGTGACCATTAACTGAATTAAGTAATACCTTTCCTTTTTATTAAAGAAATATTAATATTTTATTAAATTATACCCTTTTAAAGTTTAATAATTAGTTTAGAACTTATATGGTTAGTTCCTTTTTTTCCAAGGAAAAAAGCATAATTTTATTAGTTAAAACAAAATTACATGTTACATTTTACTGAGAACCAAGCATCATCAAGTCAATGACTGATGATAAGCAGAGATATGCAAAAAACAAACTAATATACAATAAGGAGAAAAGCTAGGCTTTTCTCCCCTTCTTTTTTCCACCCTGCACCATTCCCCTTGAGATGGTGTATCAGAGACAAGTGCAAGTTGATTGCCAGGTTCAGGTCTTGCATTGTCCTTGTCTGAGTCCGAGTTGTCTATTGAATGGGTACGTTTATACCCACTAGTTTCCATAGCTTCTGGGTTATTTGTTGATTTTTCCTGGTTGTCCTATGTTTCATTGAGGTCCTGAGGGATTTCCCCTTGGTTTTCTAGTACCTGTGTTGTCTAGTTGTTCCCGGTTTGTATAGTTTCCTCCTCTGCTTCATCTTCCTCCTCGTCCTGATGGGGTGGAGGGAAATTCCATCCTTTGGGTTGTTTCCCATTCTTCTTCTTTCTGTCGGTGTCTTTCTTGCCTTCAGGGCACATATTTTGTAGATGTCCTGTTTGTTTGCAAATTCTACATCTGAAGGTTGTGTTCTCATAGTCTAGTGTTTGAGTCCAATTCATCTGCTTATGGATTAGTTGAATGTGGTCCGGTAATCCCTTGCTGAGATCTACTTCCACACATATCCAGGCATGTGTGTAGATCCTTTCTTCCAGTCTTTGGGTATCCGTTTTGATATATTTCCCAATGATGTTCCCAATTCCTGTGAGTACTCGCTCCTCCCAGAAATGAAGTGGGAGGTTGTGCAGTCGGATCCACACCAGCATTCTAGTGACAACCATGGTGTTTGCATCAAAAGCAGGGAACCATGGTGTGATGAAAAGGCCCGTCGATCCCCAGAACCATGGTCCATCCTGTATAATACTATCCCTGGCTTCTGTTGATGGAAATTTTATGATGAAAAACCCCTTAGAACAGAGGTGTATTTCACATTCTAGTGACCAATTGGTCAAAATCCAATGAAATAAATCCACAGGTTTTGGCCAGAAACAGTTAAAACAACAAATAAGTGCTTGTGATTCAAAAGCAACACAGTGCTCATCTGTTTCTGAATTATCTATGGTAAGTTCTGGGATTGAGTTCAGTAGCTCCACAATGTATGGGCTAGGGGATGTACCAACCTGTTTTTTTGGTTCTGCGACTGTTCTTTTCCCTTGCAGGATGTTCTTGAAAGAGGGTCCTCCATTCATTTGCTTCAGTTTGGCTTCTGTGTTTTTTGAAGAACTGCACCCATAGCCATTTCCAACATTTAAGGTTTTGTTGGTTGATCCCGCACCACCCCTTAATCTCAGATTGAGGGTTATGGAGGATGTTGGTTGAAGGTGGTAATCCTGCAGAGCCCGGATGTCCTGTAAAGCCCTGCCTTCGAGAATCAGGTTCTGCATTTGAACAGGGTATCCAGCCTGTTGCATGATGTTGAGTTTCAGTTGCTGCACACTATCTACTAGATTTACCCATATTAAAAAAGAATGCCCAACAGGAGGTTTAATAAATATTTGAAACCGGATGGGCATTACCAGGTTTCGGGAGCCATGCATCCCTAGATTGCCCGGAGATCGCACTACAATGGGGGGCCAAAGAGTCACAAGGGGTCGAATTATGCGAGAGATGGCAAGACCTGGAGCCAAGACCATCGCAGGGAAGACAATACATGGCACACAGGCCAGTTGAGCCAAAGGACAGCTCAAGTAGCAGCACTATGTAATAAACCCATGGCCCAAGAACGCAACAGACCGGATAAATAGAAATGGATGATCAGCGCCCTCCCCTGCGCCAGCATTCCAACAGAGTTCCCCCTTTGAGCCATTCGAATAAAGCTCAACTGATATCGGAGCCAAACTCCGAGCAAAGGCCACCACCGGTTCCGCGACACAGCTTTGCAAGCCACTAAGAGTTGAGGTTCCGACAGAAAAGATTCCACCTCCCGCCGCCAAGTTTCCAAGCTTGACCACTGCACAATACGCCAGGGAGCCCCCTGTGGCCCCTTCAAATGGAACAGACAAACATCTCTGGCCTCATGGAGACGAAGCCAAAGGAGGCAGAGCTTTTTCGTTTCCTTCCTAGGCGACTGAACCCTCTGCCGACTCATAATTCCTGGTTCGCCATGCGAAACCCCCTGCGAATAGGACCTGGCGACCGCATCTGAGAACTTGTTTTCACACAGAGAACCCTAGCTCCAGATTGCACCATTTTTCTCCGCTTGGAAACAAGATTTTCACTCTTTTTTCTTATGGTTAGTTCCCTTATAATAATATAGTTCATTTTTATAGTTAGTTCCTTCCCCTTTTAAAGTTTAATAATTTAATTTAGAACTTATAGATTTATATAGTTAGTTCTTTTCATTTGATATACAATCTACAATATATAATTTCTTTTAGTTAATAAAAATTCCTTGTATTTATATATTTTTTTGAATAATGTATTAGTTATATATTATGATGGTGGTATACATAACAATTACTCCACAACATATATTCCTTAAATTCTGGTACATTAGTATTTACTAAGCACTTTGATCATTAATTCATTACCTTATACTTGGACATTTATCATAATTAGTTAGTATGCATAGTAGTGCAGTGCATACGATACATGCATATGTAGCTATCATATGCATGTCTTGTATGAATGTTAATATTTCTATGTTCCCTATAACTCAAGGTGGGTCATTACAGCACCTGTCTGAAGCTATCCTCCTTAGACCCTGCCCATAATCTCTACAACTTTGGGAACTAGAGTTCAAGGTCTCCCCACCTCTCTCTTGGAGGTATAACTACATACTAAGAAAATTCATCCTCCAACCTATTGGAAAAATTATCGATTTCTGTCAAAGTTGTTGCCTGCTCCTACTTCTCCTTCTTGTCCTTCTTCTTCTTCGGACATTGGGTATTGTAGTGACCAAACTCACCACATCTGAAGCACATGGTCTTTGACAGGTCTTTCTTTTACTTTTCTTCTCCCTTTGTGCCTTGTCCCTAACTGGGACCTTTCTTTGCCTTCCCTTTCGATGCAAGGGCTACATTCTCCTCGTCTTTCACACTCTTCTGTCCTCTGCTGCCGTTATCGCTGATGTTACTCTCAACAAGAGCAAGCCTCATCTCTTCCAGAGTGAAATCAGCCCACAATCGATCCCAAACAGGAAGTGTATCTCATCTAGTGATACCTTGGACGAAAGTTGCCCACTCCTTGGTAAAACCGTTGAGAGATGTACAAACTAGCTCACTCTCGTGAAGTGTCTCACCAACTGCTCCAAGCTCATCTCAGACATTCTAAATTCTAGTGAGGTAAGGAGTGACTCCACCTTTCTGCATCCTAGTGATCCTTAGCTTCTCTTTCAAAAACATTTTTTGGTTATGGGAAGGATTCTGGAAAAGCATTGCGACAGCATCCCACATTTCTTTGGCAGTGTTCTTCCCAGCTAGATGTGAGATTATATGATCTCGAACTCCATCAAGGATCATACTCTTCGCTTTGGCCATCTCCTTATTGTAGTTCTCTAGTTGTTGTGGATCTGTAGGTATGGATATAACTCTCTCTGCATGCATCTTCAGACCATGCTCATCTAGCAGGAAAGTCATTATGGCTTTCCAGATACAATAGTTAGAGGCTCCATCAAGCCTATCCTGATCTCGAAGTCCTGTTGAGGCCATTTCTGCAAAACTCAAATCTAGGAAAATAAACAGGAATCTCCTCCCTTTCCAGCTTTGTTCCCCGCTCTACTACTCACACTCCCTCCTATAATACGCAGTTTTGCCCTCTGCTATGGAAATCTTGAATTTCCTTCAGAAAACTGAATCTGGAAACCCTCAGGGAAAATCTAAAAAATTCCTTCCTCTGTGTGTGCTTTTTCTCTTCCATCCAATGTTGATCTACTACTACAAAATTGCTGCAAAATCACTCTGCCCAGATCTACTCAACAAAATCACTGATCAACTCACCGAGACCACTTCCCAACAACACCACTGCCTGCAAACCACTGCAACTGAGGCTTTTTGAATTTTTCATTACCTGCAAATTGAAAATCGAACCCCCTGCCTCCGTTGATTCACACTCTTGGCTAGCCTATGCGCAGATCCAAAAATTTTGCCTAGAGACTACCTCTGACGCTGCAAAATTTCTCCCTTGTCATGAAGCCACTGATCTGTCTTCAAACACTCTGATACCATGTGAAAATTCCTCGAAATGCAACAACTAGAATTTATTCTTCTAGTTCTAACTGATTAATTTTGCAGTTTATTTTGTTACAACAAAATAACGAATAAATCACACCGCAATTTCTTCACAATAAAAACCTTGTGGAAAATAAATTGGAAACCGAGAAAAATAGATGCGCACACACAATAAAATTGACACTGTTATTTTTGGAAAAATGTGCCCAGAAAAGCCCAATGTGGGAAAACCTCTTGCAACAAATGAGGATTTTATTATTATTATGCAACAGTGAAATCTAAGTACAAAAATCTAGATGCCCAACTAGCAATCTTCAGCAAAATAGTCTGGCCAAAAATTAGTGAGACAATTTTTGTCTCACCCAACATTGATCTCCACTTTGAAATTGGCTCAAACTAGGTGCATGAACACCCATGCGTCAACCTCTACACAGGCCAATTCACACTGCCTTAGGAACTATTATGATGTCATCGTTCTGCCCAACTCAGCCTCTAAAAATGACTCGCTTGGCCTTCAAGAATTTTTCCCGGCCTCCAGCAACTGAATCACCCTCTCCTTCAACTGAATCGAGATCCCTCTAAAGTTGCCTACACAGTCCCTATGCAGTCTCACTGAGGAGAACTCGACCCTCTTGCTGCTGACTCTCCGGCACTGGAAATCTCCACCAGAATCACTGTCTCTGCTCCCTCTTGCTCTTGCATCCCTCCTAGCTCGAACTCTTCTTCCCTGCTTGACCTCTGCTACTGGATAGCTCAATCTGTCAAGGAACTCGCTCTCACTCGATGTGCTCAAGTGTATCTTCCTTCTGCCCATCGAGTTGCTCTTATAATCTCTTATTAGTGAACCAACGACCATGATTAGATCTCCATTAACGGCTAAGATCATCTCAAACTCAATCTCTGTGAGTTTCTAGAGCATTCTCACATTTCCTTAATTAATAGCTATTAATTAACCAATTTTCCTAAGTTAGACTTGGGAAAAATTTAAATGATGGCTAATTAATTTAATTAAGTCATTTCCCAAGCTTATCTTGAGAAACCTTTTCTGGGTTTTGAAGACCTCATGTCCTTAGCCTCTCTGACACAAATCAAGACTAGAACACCTATCCGATGCTAAAAAAAACTAACAATGAGTTTCCTGTACAATGTAACATCTACTCACTTTGCTCTACTAGCGTCCACCTTGCTCCAGTTGGTGACTAGAGGCGCGCTCATGCGCCTGTAATCTTGCATATGAAACCTCCTAGGGATCTTTATATTGTACTTCCCCTGCCCCAAGAATATTTCTCCATTACCTTGCCATACCTCCAACCCAAGGAAATAGTGCATAAGCCTTATATCCTTCATCTCAAATGTTGGAAATATAGTAGCCATGGTCATTATTGTCATCATGTGAAATTGGAAAATTCAAATTGATATTTTCTCTCCTAAAAATTTACCTCAAGTCGGCTTCCTTTTTCATAAGTCGGTTGGGCCCCTAAGAGGCACCCATTTGACCCCCTTTGATCACTATAAAAAGGAAACCACCTCTTCTCATTTGGCACATTGATCTATCTTGTCATGAGCTATGTTCCGGCGAAGAAGGGAAGCGAGGAGGGGGTCGAAAATCTCAGGAGGAGGGCATCGCATTTCATCTTGTTTTTGTGTATTGGTTTGGCTATTATCTTGATGGTATTTCTAATGTATTGATGAATCTTGAACTCTCTCTCATAAGGAAGAATTTATGGGTTTCCCCTTGTGGTTTTGTTAATTTTTGTAGCATCAAATGGTGTTCTAGTCTCTAGACTTTATGGAGGGGCTAAAACACAGGACTTCTCCAAAACCCAAAAATCGTTTCTAGAAATTCCACCTAGAGATGGCTCAATTAAATTAATTGACCATAATTAAAATTTTCCTAAGTCTAACTTAAGAAAAATGGTTAATTAATAGTAATTAATTGAGATAGGTGAGAATTCTCAAGAAACTCACACAGATCGACTTGGAGATGACCTCAACCATCGATTAAGTTTTAATTTTGGTTGTTGGAGTCCCAATTGGAGATTATAAGAACAGGGCGATGGGTAGATGGAGAACACACTAGTTGCAGATACTCAATGATCTAAACAATTCGATTCTCTACTGCAGGTGATTCAGCCTGGACGAAGGTTTCCAGTTCTGAAAGAGTCAAAAGAGAGGGTCGTGCGAGATTTCCTGATACAGCCGCAAGGCATGCGCAGATTCTTTCGAGAAGTTGCAGAGTAGTGTCACATAGGTTTTCCCAGTACAGTCGCGAGGATCACATAGACTTTTCCAATACAGCCACGTGGATCACGCAAGTACAAATAGATCAGCCTTGAGGGCGCAAAAAGGCCTACGCAGGGGTTGGACAGCTAGTTTTTCAAAGGGAGCCTGTAACAGGGATTTTTCCAGTGTTTCTCTTGTAGTGGATTGCCAGTTTTGGGCATCCAGTGTTAGGATACTCCGACACACAGGAAATAGTTAAGTACAACTTGGTCTAGTATAGAGTTAGGTATAGAGTTAGGTAAAGTATGTTTCTTTACTATGTACATTTTGTAACTTACAATCCGACGGTCATGATATGTAGTGGTCCGACGGTTCATTCTCTCTTCGGTATTACCGACACTTGATCTGTGGCTTAACACCCGATTGGTCCATGATCTCTATTTAAAGAGCATGGAGGGTCATTTGTAGGGTAATCCGTCTATGAGAGAAGCATATGTAAATTTTCATTCTTTTATTAATAAATTGTCTGAAGTGGCCGTGTTGGCTCAGGGCGTGGACAGTTTCCCTCTTTGAGGGTTTTAACCACGTCAAAATACTGGTGTATTGATCTGTGATCTGTTTGTGAGCGGTGTCCTTTGGTGTTCTGTCTGAGGAACTTACCCTGTAAATTCCTACATGGTATCAGAGCTATTTGAGGGCCGCGTCCGTTGGTGATCCAAATCTGAAGCCGGTAGAACTGCATCCGACTACCATTTCCTAGATCTACTGTTTCTGACTGCTTTCAGGCCGAGAGGACTGCTCTGTTGTGTTGGGAGCATTTGTTCCAGTGAGGAACCCCTTTCGTTTCACGCGAAAAGGTTTCTGGTAGCCCTAGCTACGTCATTTTTAAGATCTAGAGGTATACAGTGTTTATTTGCAGTTTATAGTTATTTTCTCTCTGTTTATTTCGGTTTTTAGTTTATTTAGCTTTTTTTATTACCGGATCTATACCTTTCATTTCTGCGTATGCTCTTTGCCCTGCGACTCTGTGCGATCTGGGCAAATCAGAAACAGAAAGGAAGGATTTTTCTCATGCGTATGCTCTTTTCCGTTGCGCCTTAGTGTGATCTCGGAAAATCAGAAACATTGAGGAAAATATTTAGTTTCCGGCTAAAGCTAACTTCAAGCCGCAAGGTTCGTTTTTGAAAATATTTAGTTTCCGGCTAAAGCTAACTTCGAGCCGCAAGGTTCGTTTTTTTTTGTATGTTCGTGTTGGGTTTTGTGTTTTTTGTTTTGTAGGGAAAAAGAGCTTTCTCAAAGCAAGCACGCAACCCAAAGCATCAACCCCCCCCCCCTCTCTCTCTCAAACTTTTTGTATAGCTCACTTGGTGCAAAGCTAATTTATGAGAGTAGAGGTCTTGAGTTCAAGTCTCCATTTTGTGGGGGCGGATTTTTCATTTCCGCACATTCCCGCACTTCGTCGGCGACTTCATCAAATTTTCTTCAAAAAGCCATAACTTCTTCATCCGGAAGCCGTTTTCAGAACCGTTTTTTTTGAAACAGCCTAATTTTTCTAGATCTTTCCATTGAAACACTTAGTTTCAGCATCTCTAGCTTCAGTTTTTTTTTAAATGGAAAGTCCATGCCAAGTCATTCTTGACAGCACCAACTACTTCCAATGGTGGTCCTACAATGTGGATTTACTTAGAAGTAAAGGTCTTTACAGAATAGCCACAGGCCAAGAGACCAAACTGAAAGATGAAGACAAGGCAGCTAAATGGGAAAATAGGCAAGACCAAGCACGTGGGTTGATAGGGATGTCTATTTCTCCAGATCTTAGATTCCATATTGCAGAACTTGATACTCCTGATGAAGCAATGAAACAGATTACTAAAGTCTTTGGAATTAAAAATGAACTTAAAGCCCATCAACTTGAAAATGAATTGCTTACATTGGACCCCAATAATTTTTCTTGCATTGAAGATTTTTTGTCCAAGTTCAAGACCCTTAGACTTCTCTTGGAAGGTGTTAAGGTTAAGAAAGAAGATAGTAGCCTTATCTACTCCATTCTTACTAAGTTGGGACCAGCTTATTCTGTGTTTGTTTCCACCCTCCATTCTACAAGAGAAGCCTTCATTTCTCAACGACAAACCTACAAGTCCCCTTCCTTTGATTCCTTTTGTGATTCTTTAATAAGAGAACAAGAAAAACTCTACAACTTGGTCTTCTTCATCTTGGAAACTCTTCTAAGAAAGCATTAGCCGCCCAACAGCAACCAAATCCAAAGAATCCTAAGAAGTTGTATCCTAAAAAGAATGGTCCTAAACCAAACAAGGGTCCTAAGCAATTTCAGCCTCAAAATGATAAGACAAATAAAAACAAAGGGAAGAAGACTGATAGACATTGCAACTTTTGTAATCGAGATGGCCACTTAGAATCCAAATGCTTTAAGAAGATGGAAGCCTTGGAAGCAGCAATGAAGAAGCATAACATCCATTTGGAGCAATCTTCAACTTCAACTTCATCTTCAGGAATGGCACTTTCTGCATGTGGTTGTCAAGCATCTCGGTCTGGTTATGCACTAAATGTATCTTCTTCTCATTCTCATGAGTGGCTCATTGATTCTGGAGCTTCTTATCACATGCCCAAAAACAAAGCCATGTTTTCTTCTTTAAATGATTGTAACACCAAAAATATATATGTTGGTGATGATAGATCTCTTAGTGTTGTAGGGACTGGAACTGTTCATCTAGAGAATGGCCAGTTTAATGATGTATTATGTGTTCCAACCTTATCGTGCAACCTTCTATCTGTATATCAGATAACCCATTCAGGTGAAGGTAAAATCGTTGAATTTTCACCTCACGATGTTGTAATTAAGGACCTAAGAGATCCTAGACAGATTTTAGCTACTGGCATTGCTGATGATTCTACAAGGTTGTATAAGTTTCACAACTTTGGGTCATCAAATCTTCCCTCAGTATTTGTTGCTCATAATGATGAAGTGAGCAAACTTTGGCATGAGCGATTTGGTCACTTAAACTATCGCTCTCTTCAGAATCTATGTAAAGAAAATATGGTGACAGGTCTTCCAATGGTATCTTGCAGAGATGGTGTTTGTTCCGGATGTGTACTCGGAAAACATCATCGAGACAGTTTTGAAAAACGTGCCTCTTGGCACGCCTCAGCCCCTTTACAGCTTGTGCATAGTGATTTATGTGGTCCACTTCCAGTTGCTTCATTCTCTGGCTACAAGTATTTCTTAACTTTCATTAATGATTTCTCCCGACGCACTTGGGTATACTTCTTAAAACTCAAGAGTGAAGTATTTAACATGTTCTTGGCCTTTAAGGCCTTTGTTGAAAAACAATCTGGACATCAAATTCTTAAGCTAAGATCTGATAATGGCGGAGAATATGTTAAAAACACATTCATCAACTTTTGCACTGAGAATGGAATTCAAATGCAACATACTGTTCCATATACTCCACAACAAAATGGTGTAGCTGAAAGGAAGAATCGCACCTTAAAGGAAATGGCTAATTGTATGCTTCAATCTAAAGGACTTAGTCTTAATTATTGGGCAGAAGCAATTAACTGTGCAAATTACATAATAAATCGCACTCCTACTAAGGTTTTAAAAAATATCACTCCAGAAGAAGCATGGAGCTCAATCAAACCAGATGTAAGTCACTTTCGTGTTTTTGGAAGTGAAGCATGGGCCCATATTCCAGATGAGAAACATAAAGCTTTAGAACCTAAGAGTGAAAAATGTATTTTTGTTGGATATTCTGAAGATGTCAAAGGATATAGATTTATTCCACTTAAGTCCAAAAATGTTATCATTAGAAGAGATGTAAAGTTTGCTAAAAATATATCGGCCTGCGAGCCTAGTTCGGCGGATGTGCCACCTCTCCCTATCTCTTCTACTTTTGAAAATATTTCTTCTTCAGATGATGAAAGCAAGGATGAAACTGCTCCCCCACCTTCTCAGGATCCTCCTTTAGCTCCTCAGCTTCCAAAATGGGTCAGTGCTACTCGGGATGCAGCAAGTGATCTTGCCGATGATCCTACAGATCAGCGACGTACACGTTCTCAGTTCGATAGAGCCTCTTCTTTACTGGCTCAAGCTTCAGTGAATTATGATCCTGACACCTTTGCAGAAGCTTCAGGGCATCCAGATTGGGAAGCAGCTATGAATGAAGAATATCATTCATTATTGGCAAATGATACATGGGATCTTGTTCCTATACCAAAGGGACGAAAACTTGTTAGATGCAAATGGGTTTACAGAACCAAGTATGGACCAGATGGGAAAGTTGATAAACATAAAGCTCGTCTTGTTGCTAAGGGTTTTTCACAAGTTGAAGGCATTGACTATACTGAAACCTTCTCCCCTGTTGCCAAAATGAACTCTATCCGCCTTGTTCTTTCCCTTGCTGCCTCTTTCAAATGGGAAGTCCATCAAATGGATGTTAAATCCGCCTTCTTGCATGGGGACTTGCATGAAGAAATCTATATGGAACAACCTATTGGCTTTATACAAATAGACTCCAGCCTTGTAGGTCAACTTAAGAAATCTCTTTATGGTCTCAAGCAAGCTCCTCGAGCTTGGTATGCCAAAATGGATAACTTTCTTTTAGAAAATGGCTTTTCTAGGTGTCATTCTGACAATACTGTCTACACCAAGAAAGTGGGCAAGTCTCTTATCATTCTTGTTCTTTATGTTGATGATCTTATCCTGACTAGTAGTGATCCCAACCTTATAAACCATGTGAAGTCTAGCCTTAAAAGGAAGTTTGAAATGACAGACTTAGGACACTTACATTATTTTCTTGGTCTTCAAATCTTGCAATCCAAGGATGGTATTTCCCTTTCCCAATCCAAGTATGCCTGTGATATTCTACGCCATTTTCACATGGAAGACTGTAAGCCAGCCCCTTCTCCCTTTCAGTCTAGAGTCAAACTTTCAGTCACTTGTACTTCTCCTGAAGTTGATGCTACCTTATACCGTCAACTTGTAGGAAAACTTTTGTATCTAACCCATACTCGTCCTGACCTTTCCTTTGCTGTTGGCCTTGTTGCTCGGTTTATGCAAAACCCACGTGAAAGTCATTGGAAAGCAGCTAAAAGAATACTTCGTTATGTTCGAGGTACAGTTCAGTTTGGGATTCATTACAGTGCCGAAGCAACTCCTCTATTGGTTGGTTTCAGTGATTCTGATTGGGCTGGTGACCCTGATGATCGGAAGTCTATTGCAGGTTATGTGTTCACTCTTGGTTCAGGACCTATTACATGGGCTTGCAAGAAACAAGGTGCCATTTCTCTTTCTTCAGCAGAAGCAGAGTATCGTGGTGCCGTAGAAGCTAGTAAGGAAGCCTTGTGGCTTCGTCAGATCCTGTCAAAGTTTGGCTTTCAGCAGCAGCATCCGACTACACTTTGGTGTGATAATCAAAGTGCCATTCAACTATGCAAAGATCCATTCCAACATCAGCGCAGCAAACACATTGAACTGCACATGCACTTCATCAGAAAGCTCATTCATGACCATGTTCTTGAAGTGCAATATTGTTCAACAGATGATCAAGTTGCAGACATCTTTACAAAGGCTCTCACAGAGGCGAAGTTCACTAAACTTCGATTTATGGTTGGAGTTCAGGAAGTTGTCACTAAGGGGGGATAGGCTCTAGTGCCTCCTTCCTTCTCCTATTGTGTCATATTTGTAAATCCTTCAATCCTATCCCAAGTTGTTTTTAAGGGGGGATGTTAGGATATTCCGACACATAGGAAATAGTTAAGTACAACTTGGTCTAGTATAGAGTTAGGTAAAGTGTGTTTATTTACTATGTACATTTTGTAACTTACAATTCGACGGTCACGATATGGAGTGATCCGACGGTTCATTCTCTCCTCGGTATTACCGACACTTGATCCATGGCTTAACACCCGATTGGTCCATGATCTCTATTTAAAGAGCATGGAGGATCATTTGTAGGGTAATCCGTCTATGAGAGAAGCATATGTAAATTTTCATTCTTTTATTAATAAATTGCCTGAAGTGGTCGCGTTGGCTCAGGCCGTGGACTGTTTCCCTCTTTGAGGGTTTTAACCACATCAAAATACTGGTGTATTGATCTGCGATCTGTTTGTGAGCGGTGTCCTTTGGTGTTCTGTCTGAGGAACTTACCCTGTAAATTCCTATATCCAGTTGTACTCAGAATTTCACTGTTGCATAATAATAAAAACCCTCACTGCAGCAGCGGTTTTCCCACATTGGGTTTTTCCAGGGATAATTGTCCAAAAAGAACAGTGTCATTTTTATTGTGTATATGCTAGCATTTCTTAGTTGTTATTTTGGCTTCCGCGATTTATTTTATTTTGTGAAGAAATTGCAGTGTGATTAGTTCGATATTAATTAGAAAATTAATAGACTGAATTATCAGTTAGGAGAATCAATTCCAGTTGTTGCATTTCAAGGGAATTGTCACAAGTTTTGCCCTGGCCTCAAGCCTAATATCTATGTCTCTTGTCTTATGGTTTCATGGCTATTTTCTATGGATCTTTCATGGTTTAATGGTTGATATTTTCTTCTATATAACTACCTAACTAAGTAACCGGATTCGTCCAAATGGCCTGGCGAACCGGAATCCGGCGTGTCGGATACGATTCGGCCAAAAAACGTGTCCCAAAATAGGATTCGTCGAATCCTATCAGGATTCTTCGAATCCCAAACGTGTCCCGAATTTTGCCAATGTGTCCCGATTTTTGCCTGCGTGTCCCGATTCCCAGGATTTGTTTCGCTGAAAAGGGACTCCCTCGGGTTAAAAAAGGCCGCATTTCCTCATTTCAGTCACGTTGTTTATCATTTGGCTTGCATTGTTTGAGTTGTTTGCAAGTGGAGAAGGGTTTGGAGCAAGGAGCTAAGGGAGTAGAGTGTTCGGCAAGGAGATTCAAGCACCAAGTAAGTGCATTTCAGCTCCATTTTTTTGCATTTTTTATTCTATTATAGCAGTTTGTATATGATTTTTTGTTTACAAATTTGTGCATGTTTTGTTCATTTCTTTTACAGTATTCATGGCTCAATCAAAGGCAGTAGTTAGGGGGCAAAGGAAGGGCAAGAATGTCTCCATTGGAGATGCCCCTCCTCCCCCAATATCATCAGAGTCTACTGCAAGTAATGTTGATGGAAGAGGAGGACCTAAAGACAACACTGATAAATATCGATTGTGGAAATATGTCAAAAGAGAGGATGGGACAAGCACCAAGGGAAAGGGAGGAGACAATGTGCAATGGAGATGCAACTTTTGTCACATTTCTTTCAAAAGCACATATTACCATGTGAAAGCACATTTGTTGGCTTTACCGGGTTGTGGGATTGGAGCTTGTAAAGCTGTTTATTTACAAAAGAGAAAAGAATTGGAAAAGGAATCCACTGTTGGTATGGAAAATGTGGCTTCAAAATCAAGAAAACCCAAGAATGAAGACCCCCTTCCATTTTTGAGGAAAGCCACCACCAAATTTCCATTTGAGAGTTCTACTTCTACCAGGGGACAAGCAGCAAAAAGAAGAGCACTTGGTCCAATGGACAAGATTTTCCAAAAAGAGAGACGAGAAGAGCTTGATCTCACCATTGCCTTCTTCTTCTATCAAAACTTCATATCATTTAATGTTGCACGCTCACCTCTATTTATTGAGATGTGCCGAGCTCTAACTCAAGGGGCTCCAGCAGGGTGTGTGCCCCCTGGATCAGAGAAGCTGAGAACCACATTGTTGACGAAGGCAAAAAAAGAGGTGCAAAAAATGCTTGAGCGTATTGTAGCATCATGGCCAACATTAAGGGTTAGCATTGTTTCTGATGGATGGACAGATCCAGCACGACACCCAATCATCAACTTCATGGTGTCTTCCTTGAGTGGTCTAGTTTTCATGAAAGCAGTGGATACACTTGGAGAATACAAGGATGCATAATTTATTGGTGAGTTATTTATTAAAGTTATTGAAGATGTAGGTGTTGATTCTTGTATGCAAATCATTACAGATAATGCACCTGTTTGCAAGGCTGCTAGCATGATTGTGGAAGTTAAATATCCACAAGTGTTTTGGACACCTTGCATTGTCCATTCATTGAACTTAGCACTAAAATCCATTGCTTCTGATGTGCTTTGGATTAGAAGCATTATTGAGGATGCTAGACATATTCGTAACTTTGTGCAAAATCATACAAATGCCCTCACTATCTACAAGGAGTACACCAATCTATCATTGTTGAAGATTGTTGATACACGGTTTGCCTCTTCATTCATGATGTTGAAGAGGTTGAGGGAGGTCAAGATCGCTCTTAGGTCCATGGTTATTTCTGAGTTTTGGTCTTTTTGGAGAAAGACGAATCAGGTAGCCTCT
This sequence comes from Pinus tabuliformis, assembly GCA_031772625.1. NCBI lineage: Eukaryota > Viridiplantae > Streptophyta > Pinopsida > Pinales > Pinaceae > Pinus > Pinus tabuliformis. The sequence goes on along the minus strand of CM062820.1, from coordinate 554,995,417 downwards.
AAAAGAGTGAAGGACACAGTGCTAGATGATGCTTGGTGGGAGAGGGTAGAACTAATTATTCGGATGATGGACCCTATCATTTCTTTGCTTCAATTTGCAGATACAGACCAACCCATCCTACGAGAGGTTTATGAGAGATGGGATTCCATGATTGAGTCTGTGAGGAGCATTATTCTACAGAGTGAGTGCCCCGAGTATGAGACATCACCAGAGGCCTTCTGTGATACTATACAGAATATTCTTGTCAGCAGATGGGACAAGAATTGTACACCTTTACATTGTTTGGCTCACTCATTGAACCCCAAATACTACAACCATGAGTGGCTGAATGGTGGACCTTCCTGCAGATTCCCTCCTCACATGGATGGTGAAATCTCACAGGGGAGGAAAGAGGCATTCAGGCGGATTTTCAGGATATTGCATTGCTTGATGAGGTGGAGGATGCCTTTGCAAAGTTTTCCACTGGCAGTGGTTGATTTGGAGGTTATGATGTGATTAGAGACAAGGGGGCTAAGAAGCCCTATTCTTGGTGGGCAAATCATAGGGCAACAAGCCCTCCTCTTCAGCAGTTAGCCATGAGGCTCCTCTCTCATGTGACTTCATCCTCTTGTTGCAAGAGGAATTGGAGCACATATGGGAATTTGTATAGTGTGAAGAAGAGCAGGCTTGAGCAATCCAGGGCAGAGACAATGGTGTATGTGCACACCAACCTTCGTCTTATTTACAGGCAAAGGGAAGAGTGGTTGAGGGGAAAGACGGATGTCTTTCCTAATGATATGGGTGTGGACACCAATGTTGAGTTGGCATTGGCCAACATGGACCTCAATGATCCAGTGCTAGAGCCTGTTAGGTTTGATGACTTAGAGGGGTCATCCTCCACAGCAGCAGATGCAGAGGCGACTATGGATACAGGGGGCAGGAGGATGCAGAGGAGTGCAGTGGGGACCATGATGATGAGGGTATTGATGTTGATTCTGATGCTGATGATGAGGATTGATGCCTTGAGGCTTGTATACCTGTAGTTGTTTTATATTTTCTATTTCTATTTGCCATTGGCATTGCACCACCACTACCTATGTAACACATTTTGATTTGATGACTTAATGAGAAAACTATAGTTGTCAGTGTGTTTATCTTACTATCTTGTAGTTGTAAGTTGTCTTTCAGTTATGAATTATGAATCATGATTTATGTGACCACTGACATGTATTTGAATTTTGTATGTACTATGCATGCTATAGATGAAGATCTATGTTTGAAATCAATAAATTTGTATCATTAATTAAAATTTGTGTAAGAAATATCTAATTTTTAATATATATATATATATATATATATATATATATATATATATATATATTTAATAAAATAATATATAACGAATCCTACGTGTCCTGTTCCGGGGGGTCAATGTGTCCAAATCCGATACTACGAATCCCGAATCCTACGAATCCCGAATCCCTGTGTCAAGTGACTTAGCTACTTAATGATTTTGAATGAATGTTATGTGAATATGTAATTATTATAGATGTACAGCACACCCACCTGGGTCTACGTATTATAGCATAACATAAATAATTACTAAGAGGAATAGATATAAAAATAACCAGCAACAACCATAAACACATAAACACAAATGTTTATCCGGGAAAACCCCAAATCTGGGGAAAAACCCAACCTAATAAAATCTTATTAGCATTGGCCAAAACCCTGGCCAATCCAACCAAGTAAGCCTTCACCGCTCACCTCCACGTCTCTTACATTACAATGAAGTCCTTCCAGCCTTTTATAAGTTCCATTACATATAATACCACGGGCAGAATATTATGGGTGCACAATACCATGTGCCCCAAAACCATCACTGTTTAACCTGGTCAACTTTGACTCTATCCCGAGTCAAGTTTATCTAACAATTCCCCCCTTAAACTTGACTTGGGGTTCCTTGACTAACTCCAACCAAACCTACTAAATGAGACAATCCCGCTCACTCTAGCCCTTACCCCCCTCAGAGTTTTTACCCGAGGTATTGTTAACCCGACATCCCCCTATCACCTAGGTCTAACCCTTACCGGTGATTACCCAGGGGTACACATGCCTTACCAGGTCTTACAGTAGTATGCCCATTTACATGCAATAATTTTGACTTCATTAAAAAATAAAATTGTTTATTGCTGTTGCGATTCTGACCCATCCTCTCTCAATTGCAGGCATCCTTGTTTCGTTTCTTTGCTACTTCTTGCCAAGTTTAACTGCCTTTAATTTCTGAGATGAGTCCTTGAAACCCTCGCCTGGGGTGACTTCACCAGGAGGGTTGGCTTCTCCGACGGCTTCGAGGGAGCCGATCCCCCTCTCCGCCAAACAAGGAACAAAACGCAACCAATCAAGACGGCCAGAGATGTAGTCAAGAGCATCAACAGTTGCGAATTTTCCCTCAAACCGACAGCCGACCCCATCATCGCCCCTAGATCCCCCCTTGCCATTTACGAAAAGAGTCAAAACATAGTCAAGCCGAGATATCTCCAGCAAGCTCTTACCCAGGCCCTGGGCGCCGCTCTCCACGGTGTTCGAATTAGCCTGCATTCGGAAGGATCAAGAAAACCACGGAAAGATGACAAGAAACAGGATCTCTCTCGGATATTCGAACCTGTAACCAGCTTCAACGACCTGCGAGTATCTCGTCACCGAAGCCCCGTACCTCAGACCTAACCTGCCTCCAATGCGTTATCGACGTCTCATGCCAGACTCTCAGTAGTCGATATTGAGATCCACACCAGATCTTACCAGCTCTAGCTCCTTCACAACGAGAACCAGTGCTTCCTCCGCCGCCTGTGACTCCGGATTTGTCAACGCACTTCAATCCATAGTCTGTTGTAGAATCTCAGACCTTGTCACTTGATCCATGGCCTTAACCATTACTACTCGCTGCCATCGACTAGCAGGCCATTTAGGGGAAACCTCGCTCTAAACTTGAGATCTACACCATATTTGATTTTATGGAAGCGCGCAACCACTGAATCTACATCTTCAAACATCAGATGTGACAGATCTAATCAAATCACTCTCTTTCCACAATGTTTCAACATCATGAACGATATTGGCTAATAAAACGATCCACGATCTTGCAAGGAAACTGGCTCTGATACCAATTGTTAAGAAATTTACATAAACACAAATGTTTATGTGTTTATGTGTTGTTGCTGGTTATTTTTATATTTATTCCTCTCAGTAATTATTTATGTTATGTTGTAAATTTCTTAACATCCCGAATCCCTGTGTCAGGTGACTTAGCTACTTAATGATTTTGAACGAATGTTATGTGAATATGTAATTATTATAGATGTACAACGCACCCAACTGGGTCTACCTATCACAAATTTTGGAACTATATCAACTAACTACGGTCACAGTATTTGCATATGCCTATGGGCATCTACAGCATGTAATTTTCAACAAGATTATGGAAATTACGAATTTTCTCCTCGGGAAAAAAAAAAGAATGAATGTTATCTGGAATTAATGATAACTGATCATTGGAAATAGTTATCACGTAGAAGAAAATTTGTTTATAGCATGTGCCCTAGAAAATCAACATGGAATCAAGATTCAAGACTGGAGAGTTGGAGAGAAGTCATGAAAATGGGCATCCGAATTTACTCTTGTTTTTGGGCCAAATTTCGGTGGTTTATTCTTGTTTTTGGACTAAGATTCTAGAGAGGTCGAAGGTCTGTGTTTTGTGGCAAGGTTATCTGATTCATGCGAGCTTATATTTAGCACTTGTCTCTGTAACATGCAAGCTTATTGTGGCTCATATTCCTTTATTTTTGTGAGCCTCTTGTGTCATGTATTTCGCTATGAAATTCATGCAGTCCCGAGGCACCTTAACACTATAGTTGATCTCTGTGGTATGTGAGCTCTTGTGACATGCGAGAACTTGTGGTATGTAGGCCTATTCTCTAGGTTATGAAAGCTCCTAAGACACTTCCTCTTTGCGGTCCTGTGACTCAATGGAATGATCTAAAGGCAATAAACTAGTCCAATCTCCTTCCTAACTCTGTGGTGTAATTCAAGTTCAATATGATATGAGGAATATGATCTGAGTCCCTATCTTTTGTAATGACAAGCTATGGAATAGGTTGGAGATTTTGAAACCTATTGCTAGACTAAAGCCGAAGTTTGTGTTTCATCTCTGTGGAAATCCAAGTTTGTTATTGGTGTGACGAGTTTTGATGATAAAAAGGTCAAGCTCCTTGTATGAAAAAGATCTCATTCTCAAATGAAAAATTTGTACTCAAGTGCAAGTCTTGTAGGCATTTCTACTCCATTATGTGAGCTTCTCTGTGGAGGCAAATTACATGAAGTCTAAAGCATTCATTCTCTATGAAAGGTTGTGGACTTAAGGCATCTGATCTCTCTTTGTGGTTTGTTCCTCGTGTTCATGCGAAGACTTGTACCTCTTGTTTATGCATACAAAGGGTTTGTAGCCTGTACCTCTTGTTTATGCATCTAAAGGGTCTGTAGCCCTGGATATTCATGTGAAGCTTTGTATCAATGTTGCACGAAGCAGGGACGAAATGGGAACGTTTTTTGGAAGTAGGGATGCGAAAACGTCATTTTCCAAAAATCTAGGAAGTGAAGCGTCTGCTATATATATATTTTTTTTGCATTTATATTCAAAACAAACATCCCAAATACCAAATTAGTTGTAAAAGACATGAAAACACGCATATTTTTGCATAAATCAAGATAGATATGGCATCCATGATTCCATTGTAGTTACTAGTATGTACATCAATGATTAATTATTCGAGCATCAACCATCTATTTTCTAGCAATTACAAACATACATCAGATTTTTAAGCATATTATAAAACATAAAACATTTAAGCATATTATAAAACATAAAACATAGAGCATATTATGATTTATCTAGCAAGTGAGCAACTGTCAACATTTGTCATGTCCAAAATTCAAATAATAATGTTTACAAAATAGGTCACTTGGTCACCGCCAAGACAAAAAGGTTCAAATTCACAAGCCTACAAGTCTAATGATTAATCTACGACAAAAGTAGTAAATTGTGAATATATCTACTAATCTCTCCTCCTTCCACCACGAAGAGAATGTGGCGGCGGACCTCCCCGTGGTGGCAATGAAGAAGATGGTGCCTATGGAAGTTGTGGCACTGAAACTGATGAAGACGAACCCCCTGTTGTTGGTGTTGAACCATGGAACCTAGGAACCAAGGGACTAGACGGGGGTGGCATCTCAACTCGATCATCATCATCCTGGAATCGCTCAAAAAATTCATACAAAAAAACCACTAGTTAACAAAAAAAAAATTTAAAACATGAATTAGAGAAATGTTTTGTAAGCAAAATTCATACCACAATGGACATACCTGGATAAGAGCATCCTCTAATTCCTCTAATCACAACACTCCATCCTCCAAATTGGGCTCCTCTAGATTCTTGTCCCAAATCTTAAGGTCTTTATTAGTCTTTGCATCATCACAGTAATGGGACAACAATCGCAAGTTGTAATGAACATAAACCAAGCTCTCTACCCGGTCTAAACTCAACCTATTCCTTTTAACACTATGGATGAAAGAATAAGAGCTCCAACACCTCTCTACAGAAGAAGTGTTTACCACCTATGATAGCACCCGCAATGCCAAAGTCTGTAGAAGTGGAGTAGCCCCTCCATGAATGTTCCACCACTCAAGAGAAGAAAAAGTCTCTCGATCTCTAATTACATGCATGCTCCCAAATGGACCAGTGTTAAGTGTATAGTTGCTCAACTGTCTCCGTACTATGGCAGCCTCCTCCTCATCAGGGACTAATTTACTCAATGCAATCATATATGTTTTGTGAACCTCTTGATCTTGGTGTGGTTTTCTCCTACTTCCCCCCCCCAAGTGCTGGTGTTGAAGGCCATGATGGATCATAGTATTTAGGTGTCAAAACATATGCTAATGCATGCAATGGAACATTTAGCATTTCCCATCGGTTTTCCACCTCTACATGAATATAATTGTACAAGGTGAAATCTCTAGGCTCAACAATGTCTTTAATCTGCCCCAACATGATATCCATTTGCTCATACACCTCCCCAGTTATTGGTCGATCTGAATCTCCAAACTTGATCATGTAATAAATTGGTTTGGTGAATTGCAAAACATATTTAACCTGTGACCAAAAGTACATGTCAAGAATAGTGTCCTTGGCTACATTAGCACCATCTCTATCAGTGTTAATTTCATCCCATGTTTCAGCGCACACCATATTAGTTAAAGCTTGCCTCACCTTCACTAGCCACCTAAAGGTGAGGTAATAACTAGCAAATCTTGTCTTTGCAAGTTTAAGCAACTGCAACTTGGATTAAGTGCCATAGAAGTAGTTTACCCTTGTATGCCCTGTGATGAATTTAATGAGTTGCTTCCCTCTCCTATAAAGCTCATTAATCCACCCACATTCTTTATGTTTCACAATATCATGTATCAAAAGGTTCAATGTGTGAACCAGGCACCCAGACCAAAAGATGTGTGGATGAGTATACTCAATAACTTTTCATGTTGCCTTACAATTTGCTGCATTATCTATGATCACTTGAACCACATTATTCGGACCAACATCTTTGATTGATTGCAATAGGAGATCTGCAATGTTTTGGGAAGATGCAATAATGGAGGAGGAGTCATGACATGTAATAAATACTGCACCACTAGCAGAAACACCAAGAACATTTATCAAATGTTGGTTTCTAATATTTGTCCACCCATTTGATACAATGGATACCCCACAGTCTACCCACCCATTTGTAAAATGTGTCAAAGCTCTTTGAACCTTTGCTTTTTCTCTTTCTAATAACATTGTTCTAACTTTCTCATAGTTGGGGGACTTGTATCCTTTTGGGGCTTCATTGATGGCCTTTACCATTTCATGCCAATGAATGGTACACCGCAAGCACAAAGAAATCAGACTATCTTTCAATCCACATCATCCCTCCCAGCAACATTCAGGAAATCCCCTATTGTTCTTTTACCTCCAGAGCTTCCAAAAGTACCATGAGGAGATGAGCTACCAAATCTAGAGGTTGCACTTGATTCAAAATGAGTTTTTTGTTTTTCGCTTTTTTGTTGTGCAACCTCCTCTATTTGAATGTATTTTCTTCTTTGTCCAGCTGAAATGTTTGGGCAAATTTGTATCCCCGTAGCACCCTTTCTGTCATCACTGTCCATCACTCCACAAAGATGCCTCTTCACACAGGTATATGAACCACTAAATGGTTTTTCTCCATGACAACCATGAGGGCACAAAAATTTGTAGCTTCCACCACCCTTTCCCCCTTCAAGTTTGATCACATAGTTCCACAAGGGTGTTAATGCAGCTTTCCCCTCTAGTGTTTCAGTATTCCCTTTAGGTTCAACTTCATCCCCTTCCTCTTCAAACCCTTCCTCCTCATCATACATTGGGTCACTCATATTGGGACCACTATCCTCTTGTGCTTTTTCCCTTCTATTCCTACTCCCCCTTACCATCATTAAAACCAAAAGTGGAATGATACATAGAAGACAAAAGAACACCATCTTGGAATATGGATATAGGTGGTGGACAACCTACAATTAAATGAGCAAGTAGAAAGAATGGGAAAGAGTAGGAGAGGGAGGAGAAAAATACAAAACAAAATGTCAAAAAAATAAGAGAGTTTGGGGTTTGCACTTACCTCTTTAGCTCTTGTAGATGGAAGTCCTCCAAGCTCCTACTCCAAGCTCCTCCTCCTTCTCCTACCTCCTCCTCCTTAACTCCTCCAAGCTCTCATCTCTTCTCCTCTCTTCTCCTCTCCTCTCCTCTCTTCTCTTCTCCAAGCTCTCATAAACTCAATGTGAGAAAATGAGAGATGAATGGGGGGTTAAATCCCTTCATTCCTCACCCTAACCCAAGGTGGACCCACCCCAACCTTAAAAAATAACAAAAATTTAAAAAAATATATAAAAAACAGCGCTTATTTTTGGCACGTGGCGGAAGCCCGACGGAATTGGTTGCGATCCATACAGATCGAACCCCGAAGCAGCGCGCATCATACAGCCAAACCGTCGTACGAATCGCGTTTCGGCCACATGCTTCCGAAAATGGCAGGAAGCGTGTTTATCAACCCGAAACGCATTTCGGACAGCGATTCCCCCATGCATCCGTACAGATCGCGGATCGGGGTTTTGATCTGGGGTGGGGGGGGTACGTTTTCTGCAACACTGGTCTATATCACATGTCTATACAAGCTTTGTAGCTCCTTTGTGTGAGATTTGTGGCACCTTGTCACTATGCAATGATGCGAAGTGTGTAGAGAAGAGATCCAAGGCTTGTCAAGGTCTGCAAATCAATCTGAGTTTCATGTGATCTCTGTGGCATCAAATTTTTCGATGAATTCTATGAGGCATTTGAGCTCTCTGTGGCATCTGATTTTCCTCCATGATAAATCTGAACTTTCTAAGTGATCCAAACTATCCAAGCATGAGTGTTCGAGCCTCTATAAAAGGATCATTGATCCAATGTTAAAGAAGCAATCCAAGATGCATAAGTTTGAAGTTTGTTCAAGATAGTATATGGTGACATTTGAGATCATCTCTATGTCCAATAATTTGAGCTCTTCTTTGTGGCTCAAGATAGTGAAAGACTCAAATCTATGGTGTTCTGATACTATTTAAAAAGAAGGATGAATTATAAATATGAGCATCAAGTTACTGAGACTATAAATATGATCTTATCCCTGTCTATGAAAGGATTCAAGAGACACTTCTCTATACATAAACAAAGGACATCATACCCTGAAAGAGGTCAGCGCAATTGATTTGAAGCAGACTCTCATAAGTCCAAGGATTCATGACAGTATTATCTGGAAAATCTATTATACAATTTTTTTTAAACAATGTTCCTCTATCGCTCAGCATCTCATTAATGGACAATCAAGTTGCATGTGAAATAATTTGTGATTGAATCAAGTTTAGAAAATTTCAAGGTCTGTTAAGTTTTAAGGATGACACCTGTCTTATGTCTCTCTTAAATGTTGGCATGAATATTTGACGTGAATGATGAAATTTGTTGCAAAGGCAACTCAGTTGTTAATTTGTTATTATGGTAAAAGAGTTTCTTGATTTGAAGAAAGTGGCTTTGAATGTTGGAAATATTAGCAAGAATGTCAAGAGCAAGACTAGCATATCATGACCCTAAAGTCGAATCAAATTATTGCTAAAGAATGGAATTTTGGATGAGTTTGCAAATCTAGGGTTTAAAGTTTGAATGTCTGACCAGTTTCTTGAAATTTTTTGGTTTGCAAAACCCTAGTAAGGATTTGATCACAAATGCCCTATGGTTTGTGGACAAAACCCTAGGTCTAATAGTGAGAATGATGAAGTTGGGAAAAGTATGCAAGAATGAGTTTGTAAATCCCTAGACTAAGCTTGAAGAAATTTTAGGGTTTAGAATCGAAACAATTATGAATTAATTGCTTATGCTTGAAAGAAGAAACTCTAGCTACTAGAAGATTTGACATCTTGATAATGAGGTTAATGTGCAGGATGGATGTAAGAAGGCTAAAGTTTAAGAGGGAATTGTCATGTTCTCAAAAGATAAGTATCTTGTACTTCTCTTATGTTTTTTAATCATTACTGACATTGGATTATTTATGATTTGTAAACCCTAAGTAGGGTTTGGAGAAGAAAACCTAGGGCTTATATCCTAAATCTGACTATGTGGAATTTTTTATGATGACATGGACTCCTAGATGATGATATGAACTCCTTGATAATGATGTGGACATGGAATCCTTGATAATGTGGACTCCTTGATGATATAGACTCCTTGATGATGTGGATTTCTTTATGATGATATGGACGAAATTAACTCCTTGATGAGTTGAACGAGTGTAATGTCCCCAAATCAAAAAAATTTGGAACAAGCGCTTCATATAAAACTATCATGCATTTTACAAAAGATTGCCATGTAAAACCAGAACCATAAATCTATAAATTGCTCAAAATCTCATTAAAAGATCACAACACGAGGAACAATGAGAAATGGAGCAACCAAATCCAATTTTATTATATATACATAGATGCAAATACAATAGCTAGGAATGACCCTCCAATCTCCAAACTAAAATAGAAAAACAATCACTACACCTATGGATTCTGAATGAATCCACCAAGGGGAGATGGGTGCTCGCCCTAGGGCTACCAATGGAGTAGAGAACCAGGTCCTCAACCTCTCATACAAGAAACAATATAAAAAACCAAGATGTTATCCAATGGTATCCTCCTCCTCTTTTAAAGATTTGATGGACTCCTCTAGAACCTTCTATTTTATTATTATTTTAATCATGGAGCACTTTTCCCTCTTTTATTTCAATTAAAATATTCTTTTTAATGCGGGAAAGGGGTAAATTGGCCACCATGTCTCCTTAGGTCATTGAAACTCATATCTAACCATCCCATCCTGTAGATCTTCTCGTTTCAGTTCCAACAAGCTATTACACTGAGGTGTTCCATCAATTAATCTCCCCGGAATGCCACCTCGAGCATAATTAATTAAGTTATGCCCAATAATAACGTTGATTTTTGAAAGTTGTCGGAATGCGACGGAACGAAAGGCAAATTGTGCGGATGATGGAATATGCCAAGCGAATGCCATCAAATCCCATAAAAACTCCATCGGAAACCCTGATGACATAAACATGCTCCACTAACCTGGCCATCTCATGCCCTGGAAATCCACTCTGGTTGTACTATGAAGAAGAATAAAAATGGGGACATGACAGTCCTCCCACCCCAAGATTGCTTGCCCTCAAGCAATCCAAATCTGTGGACCGATCTGGTGGCCCAACGCAACTGAGACCCAATGCCCGAATCCCATGGGAACCACTGGTCCGCGTCATGCCTCCAAGCTATCGAAACATAACTGGATCCTTCAATACCTAGATCCCATGTCCATCTCTGACTCAACCTGCTACTAGTAGATCCACCTGGATCCCAATGTCACCAAGAAGGAGCATCAATGCTCCACGGCCCCTGTTGTGCTATAACTCCGGTTGTGGATGTTGCTCCATCCACCACGTACCAACTCATCACCTCTCTCCAATCCAACCCTTGGCATAGACCAAGGTCAATCCCATCATGTTGATGTCGTGTTGAAATACTGATGAGTGGCCAGCCCACATCCTGCTGCCAACTGAAGCATGTGATATCCCTCACCTCTGAGGGCTCCTGCAATACAATGCTCCTGACTAAAAATGATACTCCATCAAAAGGATACCAGCTCATGATCTCTCGCCAATCCAATGCATGGACACCTGTGCGAGGGATACGTCTGCTATGCTGAAATTGGTCCATGCTCAACTCTTGATGCTCTACCTGGACAATCAAAACATGTCCAAGAAATCCTGCCTCTCTCCCTCTAATGGGAAAAAGTGGACAAACTATGTTGCAAGCCCCGTCTATGTACTCCTGGAGAGGGTTGCTGCCTGAAAATGTTGTAGCTTGTCTGGCTGCCACTACATTTGTTTGCACCTCATCAATGGGTAAACCCAAAGATGGATGCACTGCCACCTCCCTCAACTGATAGGAAGCTCCACGCTCCTCCAGTCCACCAATCTCTTGCCAAACTGTCCTATCATACTCCAGCATCACTTGAGGACAAGTGCCAGCGAGTACCGTCACCTTGCCAGTTGTCTGTACCTTTGCCCGTTCTTGATCAACGACTGGCCCCAAGGGTGGTTTCTTGTCCTCCATCATCACGGGTTTGATATGAACCTCCAACTGGCCCTCCCTAGAAGGCTCACCATGCATACTGCGCACATCCTCCTCCTCAGCTGACTCATGATCCACCATATGCTACTCATGTTGAATCACCATTGGTGACTCAGCATCTTGAATGTCTCTCCTAGGACCCAATGACTGCTCATCATATGAATCTAGCCTGCTGTCAACGACTCTACATGAGTCATGCTCCTTTATATGCTCTCTATGTTGAATCATCAGTCACTCATCTACTCCCTAAACTCCTTCCCTCATGGGAACAATCAGTTGCTTCTCATACTCCTCTACTACACATGGATGCATATCTGGGCTACTGTCATCAACCCCACATCACTGTTTGTGCTCCTCTAAGGTATCATCGTATGAACCCATGGACTTGTCCAACGAAGAGTCGTCATCATGATAGACATAAAGAATATCTTCCTGCTCTACTGTTGTCATCTCCTCGGTGTCACTCAAGAATGAGTGGTTAGGTCCCCAAGGTCCTTTGCAGATGAAGCAAAGTCCCTTCCTCCTCATCTCATTCTTGTTGCATGAACCCCCAAACCTGAGTTGCTCCTCCCTGGTCAACTGTCTCCTGAACAACCCAATGTTCTGCTCAACCAACCTCTCAGCTAGATCATAAGCAGTAGGTGAGACCAACTGCTCTCTCCTCCAAACAAACAACAATCGAGACTGCAACTCCCGACAGATGGCATCACGACCTCTCATACATGAGGACAAGATGGACTGCATGTGTGCTATGACTCTGTCAGGATGATGTTTCCTAATGCTGAAGAAGCATTGGAACATCTGCAAGATCAAACCATCACACTCTAGATCAAACATGACTTCATAAGTCCTAGTCACAGCCATAACTTCTAAAATCTCAAGCTTCTTCCCAAATGTAGGACCCGCACTGTTGTCTAAGTCCTGAAAAGTATCCACTATCAGCTTGAAAACTCTCCTCATAACATCATCATTGTAAGGAGCTCTAGGGGCGGTTAGTCTCATGATGTGACTGAGACAAGATGCAACTGGGATTCTAACCCCTTCACAAGGTTCTTCCAAGAACTTGGGTTGTATGAGAGCAAGCATAGCTGGTTTTAGAGCCCAAATTAGTTTCTTCCCTTCTAAATGGCTCACTTTGGAAAGGAGTGCATCTAGTTCATCAAGTTTGAAAAGGATTTTCCATGTGACCCTCATGCATTTTAAATCCATCCCAAGTGCAAGGATTATGTATCCTATTTCCTGCCCTTTCTGTAAATCTTTTGGCAGTTCTTGCTGGATAATGGCATAGATTCCCTTTGAGAAGGATCTACCGTTTGCTGCTGGTGGTTTATTACAGGAGTTTATAAAAGTTTGATCCATGTTTTGGCCCTATGATGACAAGAATATCTGTGATAATGATGCCACTGTTTGTTGAATTTCTCAGTGGAGTGTTTTAGCAAACAGTTTCATGATAAACTGTTGCAGGTATATGCTGGATAGTCTTATTTTCTCAGTAGATTAATGTCTCAAAATGTGATTCACAACCTCATAAACACAAACTGAGCATAAAATGTACCTCTTCTATGCCACATCAATTCACAATTATGGAGCATGGATTTCTTTTACATTCAACACAATACAAATACAAATAGCAGAGGTAAACTTATAAATAAATACACAGCATAACCTGGAATGGGAGAGCGAGTTGGTTAATCCACTGTGCACAATCAGACTTCAGATTTTGGCAGTATTAAGGCTCCAGCATATATATATTTGTTTTCGGCAGTGGTTTCAGGGGTTCTATGCTCTACACAGCTCAGGAATTAATGCCTTAGAGACTGATATCTCCAAGCTGGTGTCCACTGCTACAGTATTAGAACTCTAGCACTCTTGTAATAAACTTCTGACTTCTTAGCACCAGAGAATTGTCTATCCTTCATAGGCAGAAGTTATGACTCTGCCCACTACTCTATCACCAAAAGAGACTAGATGTGAAATCTGAAGCAACTCTGCCTTGCAGACAAGTTGTTATTGTAGGGACTGAGCTACCACGGAACAAGGTTGGATACTGAAGCCCCCCACTAATGAATACCCTGCAATACTTAATTCATCAACACAAGTTCTGAGCAACAAGATTCTTACAGCAATATTTTGCATCAACACAATTATTGGCATGAATGGTCAACGCTCTGTAAATCAGTCCTCATAACTCTGCCCGGACAGATAACAAGTGCACACATCAGCTTGCAGCATCTACAACACTCTCCGCACTTCGGTGGACAAACATTTTGGAACCCCCGACTTTCTGCTAGTGATAAGCACGATCCTGGTTAGGCGGTCTTTGATGCGGCCCTCTTTACTGATGTAATTCAATTTCTTACACAAACAAACACCAGCTGATAGAACTTGATTTGAAGATGCTTTGAAACCAACTTGTCCTCTATGGATAAGCTGCAACCAACTCAACTTCTTGAAATAGGCTCCTCCTTTTCTAGAGTTGGCACCACTAGCAAGTGCTACTCGATCCCTTTGAAATGATAAGCCTACTATTAATTCTGGAACATGTGATCAGTGGCTCCTTGGCCTACTGTGAAATTTCCTCTTGGAAAAGTGCCAAAATAGCTCTGAGTTTTTCTGAGTTTGATGGAATTTTTCACTGAGGAGTTTAGTCAAACACTTTGATGACAGATAGCTGTAAGTATATTTTAATGAGTTTTACTCCTATTTGAGATTCACCGTGAGAGTATAATGCCTCCAGAAACCTCTCAATCAGCAATATAATATATTCAACGATTTCACCATTAATTTAAATCACCACTGAGCACATTACATTAGTCACTGGGAATAGTTTACTCATTGGAAACAACTCAGAAAATACTAGCCATGCATTTCTACTGATTTCTGAACTTACAAATAAGAGTTTACAGTGCAGAATAAGAACCTGGAATCTGCCGCAGCTCTCTAATCATATCAGCACTGTCCCCAAAGAAATGTAGTGGATATACAGGGATTTGTCACAGTTGCCTTCTGTGCTGACTCGTTCCACTGAAGCAGAAAATTTCCCACTGTACCCACGCTCAGGAGGACAAGAAATGTGGTCCACATATGACTGATATCGACTTCCCTGTAGACAAATATTACGCCCAGCAAGCAGAAATGTCCCACAACCTTTATACCGTGATGGTGGTTGAGTCTTGCAAGCCCAGAACTCGACTATTGCAAGTGTACGTGTCCAACATCAAATCTGGAAATGACTGTGGCGGTTTGATGTCTTCAGCAGCAGAACCCGCCCAGAATTGTGGACTGGAAACACACTCTCCGAAAAAAATCCGTACTCCAAATGTTGATAATCCACAAGAAATTATGTTTCCAATAGTCACTGATTTGGCACTTGGATTTGCCCAGGAGTGCTGAGGAATTCGGCCACACAATGCTGTTCCAGAATAATGATAGGTGCAGCGGCTAAAGAACGCGAACCTCACAGACTAACTTCCACGTTGGTCAAGCAACCAAAATCGGCTTGGAACTTTAATTTTTTCAATGCGAGCATTCTAAAGATTTGAACTTTGATAAACAATTGTTCACGGCCACCTGCGAAATAATAATTCAACTTGGTAAAATTTGTTGGTAAAATTTGTTGGCTCCTTCACTCTTTAACGACAATCACAATGATATAATCAAAGTCGCTTCAAAAATATATTCCGCGTTCAAATAATACTGCATCCAACAATAGAGTTGGCCTTCGAATATATTTTGCGGCCCCCACTTCAAATAATGTGCCACGGCTTCATACGATAACTCGGTCCCTTCAAATAAATCAACTTTGATGAAAACCCGCACGCTGAGCCGCCGAGATGGATGCTCTAATACCGCTGTAATGTCTCCAAATCAGAATTTCCTGGAACGAGCGTTTCATATAAAATTATCATGCATTTTGCACCAGATTCGCATGTAAAATCAAAATCATAATCTATAAAATATACCAAATCTCATTAAAATATATGAGGAACAATGAAAAATGCAGCCACCAAAATTCAATTTTATTATATATAGATAAATGTCAATACAATAGCTGGGAATGACTCTATGGTGTCCAAACTGAAATAGAAAAATAATCACTACAACTGTGAATTCTGAATGAATGCACTAAGGAGAGATGGGTGATCGTCCAATCTCTCTATATCACTCAAGGGTTTTCGTCTTGGGGCTACCAATGGAATAGAGAACCAAGTCTTCAACCTCTCATACAAGAAACAATATCAAAAACCAAAGATGTTATCCAAGGGTTTCCTCCTCCTCTTTTAAAGATTTGATGGACCCCTCTAGAACCTTCTATTTTATTATTATTTTAATCATGGAGCAATTTTCCCTCTTTTATTTCAATTAAAATATTCTTTTAATGCATGAAAGGGGTAAATTGGCCACCATGTCTCCTTAGGTCACTGAAACTCATATCTAACCATCCCATCCTATAGATCTTCTTGTTTTGATTCCAACAAACTATTACACTGAGATGTTTCATCAATTAATCTCCCTGGAATGCCACCTCGATCATAATTAATTAAGTTATGCCTAATAATAACGTTGATTTTTGAAAGTTGTCGGGATGCGACAGAACGAAAGGCAAATTGTGCGGATGATGGAATACACCGAGCGAATATCATCAAATCCCATAAAAACTCCTCAAAACTCCATTGAGACCCCTGATAACATAAACCTACTCCGCTGACTTGGCTATCTCCTGCCCTGGAAATCCACTCTGGTTGTACTATGAAGAAGAATAAAAATGGGAGCATGACAACAAGGTTGACTAGAGCCAAGAAGACTAAGATCAAGAGGGAGCTAACATATTCTCAAGAGATAAGTACTTTCTTGATTGTTTCTATTGTTGTTTCATTATGAGTCTCTTGTCCTTGTATATCTTGCTTGGTTGTATTTGTTCTTCCATGGCCTCCTAGCAAGGATTGCAGGTACATAATAAAGACTAGCATGGTGTGGCAATCGTTGTAAATAAATGGAAGAACTATTGGAGCATGTTTTGATCTATGACAAAAAGAAGTCAGTTGTGACTTCCAAGATGAAGTTGGCTAGATGTCTTGAAGAATGATGTTGATCCAAATCTGTTGAAGATAAGCCCATGATTTTTCTATGTATTGGTGATATGTTTCTAACACGGATTGAGGCCTTCTTTGCCCAGTGTAAGAGGGAGATGATTGAATAATTGCAAGATTAAAAGTATGGCACGAGCCTAGTGAAGTCTCTGTTGAGGTTGTATGGATTATGAGTCCATGGTCACTTGCTTGAGGAAAAATTGAAGAAGCTTCGAGACTCTGCTCTTGATTTGATGAATCCTTTTGATTGGCTTGTTGAACCACAATTAATGAAACTGCTAACTCTATCTGGATTGGATGTATTCTAGAAGACATGGATGGTCCTATTGCATATAGCATGATTGAAGCTGGAAATGTAGCGGATTTGTGAAGTTGGTTGTTGATATATTTGATCTTCTGCTAGATTCGACTATGGAACACTTTTATTTTGATGAGCAGGCTTATATTTGCTTATATGAGAAACCACTTATTGTTTGTTGGATTCAACTATGGCACACATTTCTACTGATGAGTTGGTCATTGATATTTGCTTCTATGAGAAGACACTTGTTATTTGTTGGATTCGACCATGATTGTTGATGTTTGCTTATGTGAGAAGCTCCATCTGAAGTTGAATGAATAGTTGGATGTTGTCTGCTGGAAAGTTTGATAAAATGATGAAATCCACCATGGCTACTTTTTTGTTGTTGAGCTAGTTGTTGATGTGCGAAGACTATAATAGTTGAGAATCCCTTTAGAGAGGGAGCATTGATTGATAGCATCATGAATCATCCTTCGGCTATGTGCTGGGAGGCCTATGGATTGGTCGAGAAGATTGCCACTCCCTTAGGCCGGTGGACCAGGAGGGTAGTGAGTCTAGTTGGGGAGTTTGGTTATGAGGCCTCGAGTGATCCCTCAGGTTTTTACCAGAAGACCAGTTTGGTCGGGGACACTAATTTTATGATCTCTCTCTTAGGTTTTGACCGGGAGACCTAGGGTTTGGTCGAGGAGATTGATCTTGAGTTCCCTTCCTTAGGCTGCAGCCAGGAGACCTATGGTCTGGTCAGGAAGGATGAGTTCTCTCCCTTACACTATGGCCCATGAGACCTTGTTTGTGGTCTGGGATTGAGATAGGGATTCCTCCCTTGAGCAATGGGCCGAGAGAACTCGTTGTGGTTGGGGCGATGCACTCTATGGATATATTATTGGTTTGGCCTCATTGATTAATCCCATTTGTTGTGGTGGATGTTATGTATCTTTCCTTATGATGAGACTGATGATTTCTCCATTAAGGCTATTTGTTGGGAGACCTATGGATTGGTCGGGGAGATTGATCTTGATAGAGAGAGAGACTTGTACTTGTGATCTTCCCCCTTAAGTTGTGGGTTGGGAGACCTATGAATTGGTTGGGGAGATAGATCTTGAGATATAATGAAAAGTACCCCCTGGCTAAGAGGGATTGTTGGAAATATAGTAGCCATGGTTGGTATTTTCATCATGTGAAATTAGAAAACTCAAATTTATATTTTCCCTTCAAAAATTTACTTCAAGTCAGCCTCCTTTTTCATAAGTTAGTTGGGCCCTTATGAGGCACCCATTCGACCCCCTTTGATCACTATAAAAAGGAGACCGCATCTCCTCATTTGGCACATTGATATATCTTGTCATGAGCTCTATTATAGCGAAGAAAGGAAGGAAGGAGGGGGCCAAAAATCTCAGGAGGAGGGACTGGCATTTCATCTTGTTATTGGGTATTTGTTTGGCTATTATCTTGATGGTGTTTTTGATGTATTGATGAATCTTGAACTCTCTCTCTCTCATAAGGAAGAATTTCTAGGTTTTCCCTTTATGGGTTTTGCCTTGGCCTCGGGCCTAATTTTTGTGTCTCTTGTCTCATGGTTTCATGGTTATTTTCTACTGCTCTTTCATGATTTAATGGTTGATATTTTTATCTGTATAATTGCTTAATGATTTTGAATGAATGTTATGTGGAATTAAAGTTAATTGATCATTGGAAGAAGTTATCATGTAGAAGAAAAAGTATTTCTAGCCTGTGCCATACAAAATCAACATCAAACTCCCTTGTAAGGTCTGCCATGCAATCTTGAATCAAGTTGTTTGCTCTATTCAAGATAAGATCGTCGACATAGAGCATTAGAATGAGCGAAAGCCCTCCAACTGTGATGCACTACAAGTTGGCATCAGCGTCACTCTTAGTGAAGCCCAATCCTCGAAGGTAGTTGTCAACGCAAGTATACCATGATCTTAGTGCCTATTTGAGCCCATAAAGAGCTCTCTTCAGCAAACAGACATGAGTGTCTCTGTTGAAAGTCTCAAACCCCTCTAGCTACTCCATATATATCTCTTCCTCAACCACCCCATTGAGGAATGTTGCCTTCACGTCCATATGGTGGATCTTCCACTCCATTTGAGCCGCAAGGGCTAGAATCATCCTAATAGATGAATGACGTGCCACTGGAGCAAATGTCTCATCATAGTCAATACCCTCAACCTGTCAGAAGCCTTTGGCCACAAACAAGGCCTTGTACTTCTCCACACTTCCATTTGCTCCATGTTTCACTTTGTACACCCAGTGTGAGCCTACTATTGATTTTCCCTCTCGCTGTGGCACAATCTCCCAGACACTATTCTGCATGATGGACGAATATTCCTCTGCATGGAATCCTGTCAAACTTGCTAAGAGGTCGCCTCCTCATAACAAGAAGGTTTTGTGTCCAACAGATTAGTCATCAACACCATACATCTTATGTACCTCTATGGTTGCTTGCCTTGCCTAAACATAGAGCTAGGAGTCTAAAACTCACTCCTAAGCATCCTAGATCAACCTCTTTGCCCACTTGGCTTTCTTCCTCCCTATGTTGGGTTCCAGCTTCTTCCTACTCTCTTTGGACACATGCTATTAAAATTTTGTGCCAAAGATACAAAAGTGAGAAACACCAGGCTTTCGCTTGTGAAATCCCCCTCCAATGTAACTCTTCCAATCACTTTGTGTGGACTCATGTTCCACAAAAACACTGCAATGTTGCATGCCTTTGTCCACAAGAACATAGGCAACACCTGGTCATGCAACATGGCCTTGGACCCACCAACTATGCTATTGTTCTTCCTCTCAGCCACCCCATTCTATTGAGGGTTATGGGTTGTTGTCAACTCTCTCCTAATGCCTTCCTTGGCTACACATCCCCGAAATAATTGGAAGCATATTCACCTCTATTATCACTCCTCAATGCTTTACTCTTCTTCCCGGTCTAGTTTTCTACCAAGGCCTTAAACTCCATGAACTTGGAGAAGACCTCCTCCTTCTTCATAAAGAAGATCCATGTTTTTCGAGAAAAAACATATATTTAAGTGACACAGTACCTGTGTCTCATGAGAGATGGATAAGAGAAGGGCCCACACACGTCTGAATGTACCAACCCCAATATGCCTTTGGCTCTATTGTCTTAGCCCTAGAAAATGACATGGCATACTTGCCAACTGCACACCCCTTACACACATCATGCTGATCAAATATGCCCTGTGGTAGTCTTCTAGCTATCTGTTGAAGAATATTCAGTGCCCCATGATGCAAGTGTCCCATGCGCCTGTGCCAAAGTTATCCCACGTCTCTACTTTGTACACTTCCTACCTTGTTGCTCAAGGTTATGCATGTCTCAACTTGCAACCTATATAGATTCTTCATCCTCACATCAAATTGCTTCAATGATCCAGAAGCTAAGTGCTTGAGGTAAGCCTTACCTCTGCTAAAGATGACATCATAACCCTTGTCCTCCAAGGTAGCCACTAAGACAAGGTTCTTCTTCAGGCCTATAACATAGAGGACATCCCTGATATGGAAAGGGCTACCGAACTCCCTCTCAAAGCTAACAATAGCAACTCCCTTGGTCATGTACTTGCCATCATCTCCTAACTCATTGTGAAGTTGCATGTCCTTCTCCTTCAGCTGGTTGAAATACTCCTTGTCCCCGCCATGTGGAAGGATGCTCCAGAATAAATGTACCATACAATGTTGCCTATTGAGCTTTCCATGCAAGATATCAATGAGAATTTTTTCTCAAACTGAGAAGAAAAACCATCTACCTTAGTTGATGCAGCCACATGATCCTTACTGAATCCCTTCTTCCAATTAGGACACTTAGTGGCATAATGCCTGAACTCATGGCAATGGAAGCACTTGACCTTGCTCAAATCTTTCTTCTTCTTCTTGCCCTTCTGAGTGGACTCGACCTTACCTTTGCCCTTGGCTTTACTACCTTTGCCTGTCAGGGCAAAGTTCTCCTCGTCCTCTATCTTTGTTGACCTTCCAACTCTCGTCCCTCTCCAGATTTTTTCTTGAACGCAATCTAACCATAGCCTTTCCCAGCTAGGAAGATTCTCTCTCACAAGACTTATGAAGTCCCAGAAGTGCAAGACTCAATAGGTCATTGTATGCTACAATATCACCCCACTCCAACTAGCTCATCTTGAACCTAGGTGAACTTGGAAAGATATGTAATGATGGGCTCTCCTTGCTCATCTGGATACTTCTTAGCTTTTCCTTCAAAAAGCTTCCTGACATCACTGGAACCCTAATATAGATCTAAGATAGCTTTCCACATCTCATATGTTGTCTTCTTCCCATGGAGATGAGGGACAATATGGTCTTTGACCCCCTCAAAAATGATCCTCCTGGCCTTGGTGTCATTCTTGTTATGTTGGATCAACTGTTGGGTGTCTTGAGGTGGGACTATTTGATTATTTGCGAATTCTAGCACCCCATTAAGATCTGCTCCCTCAATGAGTAGAAGTTTGAGGCTTTCTCTAAACAATGATCCGCCCTTAGTTCTCAGAACGCCATCTTGTTATCCAAACATTGATCTTCAAAACTCTAGCGCAAGCCTCTTGCTTAAACTGTGCTCTTCACTTACTGAACAATTTGGTGTCAGTCTTTATGTTGATCTCTGCTCTCATACCATGTTAATTTTCTTGAAACTCTGCAACTACTTAGATGAATCACTGAAAACAAGGCAACAAAAAACTGAAAACTAATTTACTTTCACCAAGATATAGAGTTTCTTAACAATTTATAAGCAGCAGAAAATAATCGAGAGATAAAAACACAATCACACAAATTGACACACTTGTTCACTCGGGAAACCCAAAACGGAAAACCTCCTTTCTTTGTTGTGTTATTTTATTGCTTTTTCTTGAGCAATTGGATCTATTACTAAGCAATTTGTCTCTGAGAACACACTTGTTATGTTGAACTAGCCTTGACCTACCCTGCAAATGCCCTGATACCTGCTCCTATTTCCTTGCACACTAGAGCCCCTATTTCCTTGCGCACTTCCTCCTATTTTGTAGAAAAAATCTTGGCTCCTATTTTCTAGCGCAAATCCCTGTTTCTTTGCGCACTTGTGGCCTCCTAAATCCTAGCACACAAGCTCCTCAATTTTGCGCACACACACACAAAGAATAATCTCACAAAATTGTAATGATCTTGTGCCTTCGTCCTCGTCTTTATAGACATAATTTGAGCATGCAAGAAAACCCTACTCAATTTAGAATCTCGAGTTATGTTTGCGAGTTAACTAAGATTTCTACTCTTCCTTTCTCCAATCAACACTTGGAGTCTTAACTCATTCTCTCTCCAATCAATACCGAAGACTAACTCATTCTAGCTAAACTTGTAACTACCACCTCGTTTTGTAGTTAAACTAATGGAGACACCATGTAACTGAAGCTCCAGCTCTACGCATGCAATCTCGATGATCATTCTAGTAAATTGGAAATAAACTCATCATAACAAAAGTCTATCTCATGAGTTCTCACTCATGCTAGAGAAAGACAAATCAAGGTCTTCATTTGCTAAGGCACGAGCCAGAATCCATTCACTCACTAAATTTTCAACAAAACCATGATCCCAAAACACATATCAGATATATTGCTCCATGTTTGAGTGGTGATCAGTTTAAAGAGCATTCATCAATATCATAAATGGCGAACTTGATCATAAAACCAAGACGTGGATGGAAATGCCACCTAAACACTCAAAAACCAAAGTACCTCAATCTCATTTATATGTCATAGCAGTCAAAGGTATCATGTAGAGGATGAACTCTACCAAAAAAATCACATAACTACTAACTTCAGGTCATCTTAAATGAAAATCACTAATGTTCAAAATTTATATTTAGCAATGTGCCACGTAATGTGATGGTGCCCAAATTTGTGTCCTTAGTGTTGGTGCTTGTGTTCCACAAATAAGAAGTGGTAGTTAAGACTATGAAATATGACAACAATGGAGATATAAAACCATTGAAAGACACCATTCTAAAAATGCTACCACAGATTTAGTGTGTCCAGGGACTAGGTATGAATTGTTGTCGAACGTACCATTCAGTTTGTGACAACAATCATTAATTTTGTGAAAGTGTTGACATGAAACATTCAAAGTGGGCTTTTAACAAGCGTGATGCTCCACTCTAATACACAAAGTTTCATAAATTATTGCATCATTTCAGTTAAGGATAGGCCTAAGATGTGTCATGGTTAAACATGTTGAAATTTTGACGTTCTATGCTGCAGAATTACTTATTCCAAAACTTCTTTCTTTTGCAATATTAATTAAGCAATTGTAAATAGAACATACACCATATAAACCATATGCAAAATATAAGGCAGCCAAGAACACAAATAGACATAGAGAATTTAGGTTGAATGACTATGGGAAAAACCACAAGGGGAAAACCCAGCCAGATTCTTTTTCCATTAGAAATCAAATTTTCAACAGAGATACAGAATACAATGAGAAAAAGAAGAAGTTCACCCAAATCTGAAGAAGATCTTTGATAGTTGTAGCTGATGCAAACACTCAATTACTTTGGCTCATCAAGATTTGCTCTTACTCTTCAAGACTCTCTCTCACACACAATTCTTCTCTAGTCTATCTAACTCTCTCTTTCTCAAGTTCCTACTCTCCTTTCACAATGCACAAGTGAGTGATAGAGAGGATGACAGGCAAAAATATATAATAAGAGTGAGGATATTGAATTCACGAGGAGTAACTCATGCCTCAAGGAGGAGTTACATATGACAAAATAAGAGTGTAACTTATGCCATAAAGGAGGTACGCTTGCTTTAGTAACTCATGCCATCAAGAGAGAGTACACATGCCTTAGAATTTAAGCCATTAAGGAGAAGTGTAACTTATGCCATAAAGGAGGTGCGCTTGCTTTAGTAACTCATGCCATCAAGAGAGAGTACACATGCCTTAGAATTTAAGCCATTAAGGAGAAGTGTAACATATGCATTAAACAAGTGTAAGACGGCTTTTTTTATGATGAGTCATTAAAGTGTGTAAGAGAGAGTAAGAGGTGCATAAGAGCATAAAAGAGAGAGCGGAAGAGAGAGTAACATATCATTGAGTGAGAGAGGGTTTGATTTTCCATCAAGGAGAGAAAGATGTGAAGTGGCATGATTGAGTGCCAAGTAGGAGAGGGCGACATGGAATTTAATTTTAATAATAATATCTAGTATCACAAGGATAATAATAATATTAAACATGTATATTGATGATTAAACTAAAATTAAACAGTTGACATCGATTAAGGATAAGTTAAGTGATTTTCCATCATATATATATGATTACCAATTGAAACAAGGTGACTTACTAATTTTGGAAAGTCATGGTTGCAATGATAGACATGACTTTCTATTTTTAGAAAGTCACTCTAGAATAGTCAGAAATGAAATTTTATTCAAGGAAATTCATCCCTTAGCTGCCAATTTTCAACACTCCCTCTCAGCTAGGGAGGAATTTCTATCTGACACATAGATCTCTGCTTTGGAACAATGATGTTACAATCTAATGAAGAAGAATCATCATAGGGGAGATTCATCCATCACCCTATATTCACTTGGGGGAATTACCAACAAGGATCTCACACAACCAAGTCATATCTCTGCTTGGGGGGATCCACTTGTCAACACATGACAAGGATCTCGTACATCCAAGGCTCATCACTACTTGGGGGGATCCACTTGTCAACACATGACAAGGATCTCACAGAACCAAGACATATCTTTGCTTGGGGGTGTTGAGAATTCAATAGGGCAATGAATATGTTAATTCTCTCAACTTGATAATTGTTTGTGTTGTCTTTTACTTATTAGCTTTGTTCATTATTATTCCCATGTGCAATACATCAAACAGCTACCAAAACAATAAGAACAGTGACATAGTTTATACGCTGCAAGTCAAGGCCAAAACCCCTCCTCTTGAGGGGAAAACCATAAATCTCTTCTTTACTTAGATCTTTCAATTGAGGAATACCAAGACCTGGAGACTCAGACAAATACCCTCCAAGATCAAGTCTACCATGGCCTCTTGTTGCAATATCTTCGACCTCCCAGTAGATCTGAAATTCTGCTCCCCAGCAACTGTTGCAATTGTTGCTGCTTCTCTAGGAGACTTCGATCTCCCTCTAATAGACTTCCTCTTGAATTCACTTGCCTTGTCTTGAGTCTTAGGGCTACTAAGATTCCTTAAGAGACTTTCACTTGCCTTCCCTTCTCTTCTGTTTCCAAAATCAAACCACAAGAGATCCCATTGCAAAAACCCTAACTTCGATCTTCCCAAGAGAGATAAATAGGGCCCAGAAACACTTCTAATTCTTCGCACTTCCTTCTTCGACTTCTTCTTCTTTTGCTTCTTCGCATAAGAGATGAGTGATTGAGTTGATCCAAGTGCTGGAGGAGTTCCTTTATATATAGGCTTCTTCAAGGGTGGATGTGGCTCTTCATGTAGGTCGACTTGACAGCTCATTAGGCCAACTTGATCTTGGAGGTATTTTGACACTTTAAAGACAAAATAATTTTTTCTTTGCAATTTACAGTGTGCCCATAGGGTCTTCAATATATGATAATGACTTCTTATACCTAGGACAAACCTTAAAAGCACTCAATGGGTGCTTGAGCTATAAAATAAAACAACTTGAGCATGAAACCCATGGTCCAATAATAATAATTACTTATTTTCATTTTATAGTTACAATAATACATTTCACACTTATGAAGACCGAACCTACTTACACATTTTTCAACACTCCCTCTTAACTAGGGAGGTATTCATAAGAGGTACATGTTCATTCTCAATCTAAAGAGATCTCATAAGAAGAGTCGGATTGGTAACCCATCTGTCTAGCATCACATTAACCAACATTATCACATAGCAAGGCCTTGACTAACAACTCTATCTCTCCATAAGATTAGAGCACAATGTTGGCGAGACAAATGATGTATAAACACCATTCATCATTGTCTCCCAAGGTACATACTCCACCCTGGGGTTCACAGAGTATTACCTTCCACTGGACAATTCTTATCTTGGGTAGATAATCCTCAAAGAATATCAGTCCATGACTACACTTATCTTGAATGCCCTACCACATTCTCAAAGAGTA
The DNA here is from genome assembly GCA_031772625.1 of Pinus tabuliformis. Lineage (NCBI taxonomy): Eukaryota > Viridiplantae > Streptophyta > Pinopsida > Pinales > Pinaceae > Pinus > Pinus tabuliformis. The sequence goes on along the minus strand of CM062820.1, from coordinate 554,969,087 downwards.
TCGAATGCCAAATGGTCACCCAATCCTCCATTCTTTCTTCCAAAGTGAAAACAAGAATGTAGTGTTTATCTCTCCCTCTCAATTAGGGAGTTCAAATCAACCAAACCAAGCTTGTCCCTTGAGTATACAAGCTTCTTGTTCGGAAGTGATTTCATCAATATGGCAGCTACATGTTCATCAATGGAGATGTATCGTAGTTGCAACACACCATTTTGTACTAGCTCTCAAATATAATGATACTTGTTGTTGATGTGCTTTGCCTTTCCATGAAACACTAGATTCTAAGACAAACGAATACAACTTGTGTTATCACAAAGTATCACTGTAGGGTTCATTGGTCCTTCAAACAAGTCGGGTAGTAGCTTTCTTAACCACATTGCTTCTCTGCTTACTTCACATGCTACAACATATTCAGCCTCAGCACTACTCAAAGCAACGATGTCTTGCTTTCTGCTCATCCATGAGACCATGGAGGATCCTAAACTGAAACATCCTCCCGTAGTGCTTCTTCCATCATGTTCACTACCTCCCCAGTCGGAATCTGTATATCCAATCAATTGGACATCATTCCTTCTATCATATTTCAGATAGTAGTTGATGGTTCCTCGCAGATATCTCAGAATATGCTTTGTTGTTATCCAATGATCATGTTTCAGCTCCACTTGGAATTGACTGAGTACATTTACTGCAAAACATATGTATGGTCGAGTATTCACCAAGTACATCAATGAGCCAACAAGTTGTCTATACCTGGAAGGATCCACAGGGCTTGATTCAAAACTCCTCAGTCTCTTCAAGTTTGTGATCATCAGAGTGGTCATAGGTTTACAGTCCATCATGTTGAACTTCTTTAGAATCTCGATCACATAATTTCCTTGACCCAAATAGAATTCATTTGGTCCTTGCGAGACTTCTAGTCCTAAATAGTAATGCATTAGCCCAGGATCCTTCATGTCAAATTCTACTGCCAGTTGCTTCTTACATTCTTCAATTTGACCTTCTACACCTGTCAAGAGAAGATCATCTACATACAAAAGAATAATTACAGGTTCATTATTTTCAACCTTAATATAAAGGTTCGAGTCAACAAAACTTTTTGTGAAGCCTATTCTATGTAGGTATGCATCCATTCTAGCATACCATGCACTTCGTGCTTGCTTGAGGCCATATAATGCTTTCTTCAATCTGCAAACATATGCCTTCTTATCTTTGACTTCAAATCCCAAGGGTTGTTCTATATAGACTTCTTCATCTATGGTTCCATTTAGAAACACAGTCTTGACATCCATTTGGTGGATGTTCCATCCCATCGATGTTACCAGAGATACTAATGATTGAATCATTGTATATCTTGTTGTTGGAGCAAATGTTTCTTCATATTTGATGCCTTCAAGTTGAGAGAAACCTGTAGCCACAGATCTTGCTTTATACTTATCTATACTTCCATCAGCTACATGCTTGATCTTATGGATCCACTTGGAAGTAACCGCAAATTTGTCTTCGGGCCTAGGTATGATCTCCCAGCCTCCATTATTCATTATAGAGTGATACTCTTCATTCATGGCATCCTTCCATTCTCAATGTTCTACAACCTCTTCAAATGTGGATGGTTCTGCTTCTATTAATTTTGTCATGTATTCAACATACCCAGAATATTTGTTGGGTCTCTTACTTTCTCTAAATGATCCTTGCGCTACCCCATGACCTCCTGCATCAAGTAGTGTGAATTTCAACCAATTAGGTATTTTCCTTGTTTTTGGAATGACCACGGGTTGAACAAGTTCACTAGACCCTTCTTCCTCATGGCGTTATTCTTCTCCTTCCTTGTCAACTTCCTCATCAAATATTGGAATTTCTTCATCATCGGAATCTATAGAAAGTTCTTTTGACTTCTTGAATGCTATACTCTCATCAAATACGACATTATGACTAACTTCAATGTGATATCCATCTTTCATATAGAATTTATTATCTTTCGATGAGTTACTATACCCAACAAATATACCTTTCATACCAGAACGATCCCAACTTCTTTCTTTTGTCCTTTGGTATTTGAATATTCATAAGACACCCAAAGATCCAGAGATAATCTATAGACAACTTATTTCCAGTGAACACTTCTTCAGGTGTCTTATTATCTAGAGATATGTGAGGACAACGATTCTAAATGTAGAATGTTGTCATTCTTGCCTCTTCCCCACAAAAACTTAGGCAGATCTTGATCGTGTAACATTGCTTTTACACTTTCTTCAATAGATCTATTCTTTCTTTCAATGACTTCATTTTGTTCGGGATTCTATGGGACTATCAACTCCCTCTTAATCCCAGACTCCTTATAGAATTCTATAATCTCTTTGGATGTATATTCTCCTCCATTATCAGATCTTAGTATCTTGATTATTCTTTCTGTAAGATTCTCCACTTCAGCCTTGAATTCTTGAAATTTTGTAAATACTTCATCCTTGGTTTTCATTAAATAAACCCAAGTCTTTCTTGAATGATCATCTATGAATGTGACATAGTATAGATGGCCTTAATGTGATTTTGGAGTCATAGGTCCACACACATCAGAGTGAATGAGATCCAAGATTTCTTTCAACCGCGAAGCACTGCTTCCAAATGGTTTCTTGGTATTCTTTCCCAAAGCACATCCCTTGCAGACATCTTCATGATCTTCCTTTAGATTTGGGATTCCATCTACTATGGAACTTAAAGTTGGAAATATTTTGAAATGTAGATCACCAAACCTTCGATGCAAAAGTTCACATGGACTAATCTCAGTGTGAACTAGGGCTTGGTTTACAGGAGATATTAATCTATGAAGCCTTCCTTCTCAGATACCAATAACTTTAGCTCAATATAAGCTTGAGTCTTTTCCCCAAACAACTACTTTGCCATCATGAAGTCTACCTCTATCTTCTTTGTCTTCTAAACTTGAAATAGAAAGTAAATTTTTGTGCAAACCTGGAACAAATAGAATGTTGTTGAGGTGGATGTTGCTTCCATCTTCGACTTTTATGGAAGTTGATCCAATGCCCTTCACAAGATAGCTATTGTTATCTCTAAGTTCCACAAAGTAAGCGAATTTTCCTTTTGATAAGGTCTTCAATCAGTTGGAATGGCCAGTCATGTGCCTTGATGCACCACTATCAATTACCCAGATGTCTTTGTCTTGGAAAGTACCAGAGAGAGCCGAGAAGAGACCTTCATCCCATTCATTGACCGATGCTTTCTTTGAAGAGAATAAGAAACTCCAAGCTTCCTTGATACCTTTCTTGAGTTGGCTTGCAATTTTCTTGAAGACCTTCTTTATTGTAGAGTAGATCTTCATAATGCCCTTAGAGAACCAAAGCTCTTAAACCATGTTGAGAATTCAATAAGGCAATTAATATGTTAATTATCTTCACTTGATAACTGTTTGTGTTATCTTTTACTTATTAGCTTTATTCGTTATTATTCCAATGTGCAATAAATCGAACAACTACCCAAACTGTAAGAATAATGACACAGTATGTAGGCTACAAGCCAGGGCCAAAACCCGTAAATCTCTTCTTCACTTAGATCTTTCAATTGACGAATACCATGACCTAGAGACTCAGACAAATACCCTATAAGATCAAGTCTACCATGGCCTCCTATTGCAATATCTTTGACCTCCCAGTAGATCCAAAATTCTGCTCCTGAGCAACTGTTATTGCTTCTCTAGGAGGCTTTGATCTCCGTCTAATAGCCTTCCTCTTGACTTCGCTTGCATTGTCTTGAGTCTTAGGGATACTAAGATGCCCTAAGAGACTTTCGCTTGCCTTCCCTTCTCTTCTGTTTCCAAAATCGAACCACAAGAGATCCTGACACATAAACCCTAACTTCAATCTTCCCAAGAGAGATAATTAAGGCCCAGAAACACTTCAACTTCCTCTTCTTTGCACTTCCTTCTTCGACTTCTTCTTCTTCTGCTTCTTCGGATAAGAGATGAGTGAGTGAGTTGATCCAAGTGGAGGACGAGTTCCTTTCTATATAGGCTTCTTTAAGGGTGGATGTGGCTCTTCATGTAGGCCGACTTGATCTTGGAGGTATTTTAACACTTTAAAGAAAATAATTTTTTCTTTACAATTTACAATGTGCCCATAGGGTCTTCAACATATGCTAATGACTTATTATACCTAGGACAAACCTTAGAAGCACTTAATGGGTGCTTGACCTATAAAATAAAATAACTTGAGCATGAAACCCATGCTCCAATAATAATAATAACTTCTTTTCATTTTATATTTACAAGAATACATTTCACACTTACGAAGACTGAACCTAGTTACACATTTTTCAATAAGGGGATCCACTTGTTAACACATTACAAGGATCTCACACATCGAAGGCTCATCACTACTTGGGGGTATCCACTTGTCAACACATGACAAGGATCTCACACAACCAAGTCATATCTTTGCTTGGGGGGTCCACTCATCAACGCATGACAAGGATCTCACACATCCAAGGCTCATCACTCATGACCACGCTCTCTGGGAAGGGTCACATCCGTTAGTCCAAGTTGTTCTTTGTAAAAACAAGAACTTTCCTTTTGAAAAAGGCCTGGTAAGAATGTTGGCGATCTAGTCATCAGTGTTGAAAAGTGTAACTAGGTTCGGTCTTCATAATGACATGTAATTATGATTTTATGTAATGAGATGTAAAAAAGAAAAATAATTGTTCTGTATTGGTTTCATGAGCAAGAGATTTTATTTTTGAGTCAAGACTCCCATCGAGAGTCTTTAGGAATTATTTGTCATCTAGTCATAAAATGATAGTCATTGTCATGTAATGAAGTCGTGTTACACTTTGTAAAAGGTCAAACTTGTCTATGTAAAGTACCCTCCAAGACCTTGTCACTTACCCTCTTCAAGTCGGCCTATAACGAAGAAAGAACCCCTCTTCAAGTCGGCCTATAACGAAGAAAGAACTTTCTAGAAGAAGTTGGCCTCCCTACTTGAGATCATGTCGGCCTAAGGGACATGAGAAGATGTGTATAACTAGCCACACTCGACCTCACTTAGAGGCAAACAACTTGACAAGAAATTTGGTGAAGAGAAGTGCGAAGAAGAGGCCTACAATGCAGAAGTGCAAAAGATTCTTCTGGGTATAACGAAGGAGGCATTCTTTTGGGCATAGTGAAGGAAGGTTTCTTCTGGGTATAGCGAAGGAAGGTTTCTTCTGGGAATAGCAAAGGAAGGAATCTTCTAGGACCAGTGAAGGAATGATTCTTCTAAGGTTTGTCTTAGGTTATATATTCTCTCCAACGTGCAAAGGAAGAAGGAATGAAGACGTCAAAAGAAGATAGAAGGAAGAACCTATTGGAAGCCAAAGAGAAGCAATATAGGTCTCGATTAAGGAAACTAGAGTTTTTGATCTAGCGTAAACCTAAGAGACCGAGATTCTTTGGGTGACCAAGATTCTCTGGAGGAGACCAATGAGAACCTAGAGACCAAGATTCTCTAGGGAAAGCCGAGAAGAAGCAGTATGAAGGATAGAGACCGAGTTTCTCTTGAAAGTTGAGGAAAGAAGTTTGAGATCAAGAAGGAAGTTGAGACATGGAAGTGGCAGAAAGGGTAGTGATAAGGTTCTTGGGAGGATACTAGAGTCAAGGGTCTTTGTCATGGTCTTGGTATTCGTCAATTAAAGATCTATAAGAAGAATTTCTTATATGGTTTTCCTCTCAAGAGGTGAGAGGTTTTGGCCTTGGCTAACAAGCCTACATACTATGTCACTTATCTTCTATTGCAAATATTGGTAATTGTCTTGATGAAAATAACATAATAATAATATAATGAAGAGAAGACTGTAAACAAAAAGGTAAAAGCATATCACAAGCAATTATCAAGAAAAGAAATTTTTTAACTCCTTGTGTCGTAGATTTCTCAACATGGTATCAGAGCTTAGGTGTTGAAGTCGAGAAGGGGAATTCAATCAAGAAGACATCAAGCCTTGAAGAAGAATCATAACACATTCAAGGGCTACCAAGGGAAACATCTTCAAAACCCTAGATCGAAGAAATCTACACCAGCAAGAGTCTTGAAACCATCTTCAAGGGAGAAGGAAGATTAGAACATTCAACAAGGATCATGAATCAAACTCTCTCTCTCATCAATTCCTCAAGAAGCAAATCCTCTATCAACATCAAGATTAAGAAGGAAGCAATCAATTTCTAAAGTTAGTCTATGACTATATCTGATAATATCAAAATGTCTTTTTGCAAGGAAAGCAATAAATTGGTTGGGGCTGCAAATTTCCTTGCATAGAAGAAAAGGATAGACCTAAATCTTATTGAGAATGAGGTCATGGATCACATCAAGGGGTCGATAACCCATCCTCTAAAGGAATGTACTCAAGCACATGCTAGATTCATGAAGGGAGAAGTGAGATCCCAGAGGATTCTTATAGAATCTATAAAAGACTCTCTAATCCCATATGTATCAAAGTTGGAGACTGCAAAAGCTATATATGACAAATTGGTAGATTTTTTTTCTGTAAGTACTGCAGGAGAAGTAATCTCATTAAGGCAAGAACTCTACAAACTAAATATGTCCAAGGAAGATGGAATAGCCCCACACTTCATGAGGATATCAGAAATTCGAGATCAACTACAAGAGCTAGGAAAAGTCATGTCTGATAGAGAGATGACCACAGTAGTACTGAATGCACTATTGGAAGAATGGGGTAACTTCACTTCAAGTTTATATGGGAAGAAAGAATATACTACATTTCAAGATATATGGTCACTCTGTAAGATCGAAGAAACCAAACTGAAGGCAAAGGTTGATGTAGGACCAAATGAGCAGAACCAAGCATATGCTGCTATGACAAGAAGAAAAGGGAAATTTGGAAAGTATGGTCCTCAAAAGAAAAAGAGGAACATGGCTAAGGTAAGATGCTATGGATGTCAAGGACTTGGGCACTATAGAAGAGGTTGTCCTAAATGTAAGAAGGACAAGAGGTATAGGGAAGAAGCCCATATTACTGAGGAAGTGAATGAACTTGAGATAAATAAGCTTAATAAGGAAGAAGTAAAAGATATATACTATGAATGAAATGATATTCTTCACTAGAAGCTACTTTTCACTTGTAATTTATAGATAGGAAGCAGTGTAAATAATATAGGATGCATCGGATTAGAAAATAACATTGTGATAGAAGCATTAGAAGTAAGAGTTGTTGACATGGGAAGCAGAAAGAATGTCTGGAATAAATTCTATTGATTAAAAAGAATAAGAGCTCTTGGAAACCTCATTGAAATCTCAAGTGATACTTATGGAAAGAAGTAGAGGTCATCATTGACTAGGATCATCATACAATAATCAATAAGGAAACATTTGTTGGGTGAGGATATGAAAGATCCTCAAGTTTCTCTGATGGAATCCTTATCAGAGGATTCACCGATCTAGAAAGGAAACAAATGTTTCATCAAGAATTCCAACTCGTGGGATTCAAGGGATGATGGTATGATAACATAACAATGAAGCAGGTCTAAAGGATAAAGCTCTTTCGTTTAAAGGAAGCTGTTGCAGGAAGTTTGCATGACCCAAAAGGAAAGATGATGTATGTATGCTTAGATAGGTTATTATGAAAATCATGTCATATGGTTGTAGATAATATGGATCACTATTTCCATCTTGGGAAACATGATCAAAGAAAAGGGGATCTACTCCTCTAAAAGTTGCAGAAAGGCATAGGTCCACTAGATGAAATCAACATAACATGTTGTCATATGAAGGATAACGGAGATGACTACAATTAAGGAACTCTAATTGGAAGCTCCTCAGAGTGAAGAGTGTGAGGAAAAGGGGGAAGAGATCATGAGATATGCAACAATGGTAGAAGGCATTCAACATCTAAGACCAAGAATATTTGACTAGGATATCTCGCAGAAAGATATAAAGACTCTCATGAAAGTCGGAAAAAGATAGAGACCCTTGAAAATGGGTATCTTTGGGAGATGTGTCAACATGTATGTAGGATACTGATACCTACAGGAGATGTCATGATGAAATACCATCACAAAGGAAATTTTTGGTTTAAGTGTTCATTCCTTATTCTTGAACTAATATCTGGATGGGCTCATGCAGGATTACCAAAGATAAAATTTGTGGATGGCTTCTAAGAGGACCATATAGAAGGATGTAAGATCCTTCCAAAAAATATGGCATGAAGAAAGAAGCATAACATGAAGCAAAGCTAGATGAAAACAAATAGATCACTTTCTGATGAAAGGAATGAGGGCATGACTGGCTCATGAATGAAAGTGATAGATGGTATGTGCCCTATGCAAAAGTCCCAAAAGATGAAGGCTCCATGATAAGAGAAATTCATGACATCAAAGGAAAATGAGTTCTTCAAGTAGTGGTTTGTCCCATCATCTCCACTTGAGGAGTTGTTGTAGGTCCCTAGTTAAGAGGGAGCCTCGAAATAAGTTTCTTATGTGGAAGAAACTTGGAAATTCTTAAGCCAAGAGGGAGCATATTTACATTCCTTTATTGGAATATGTCCTCCCTATTTGAGAGGGAGAGATAGACACATCATTTTGGTCTTCGCCTAGGAAGACAAAATGGAGGATTGGGTAATCATTTGTCATCCGATACTCTTTGAGGATGGGATAGGGCATTTAAGAGAAGAGTGATCGTAGAGGACCGATACTCTTTGAGGACTGGGAATCCAAGATAAGAATAGTCCTGATGGAACGCACCTTGAGTACCTGAGTAGGGTATGTTCCGAGAGAGACAATGATGAGTATGTCTATAAATAATTGGTCTCGCTAGCATTGAGATCAGATCTTGTGGAGAGATAGAGTCGTTAGTCAAGGCCTTGCTATGTGACAATGTTGGTCGATATGATACTATACAAATGAGTTAACAATTTGAATTCTTCTTATGAGAAATTCTTTAGATTGAGAATGACCAAGTACCATTATGAATACCTCCCTAGTTAAGAGGGAGTGTTGAAAAATGTAACTAGGTTTGGTCTTCATAATGACATGTAATTATGATTTTATGTAATGAGATGTAAAGAACAAAAATAAAATTATTGTATTTCTTTCTTCATGAGTTTCATGAGCAAGAGATTTTATTTTTTGAGTCAAGACTCCCATTGAGAGTCTTTAGGAATTATTTGTCATATAGTCATAAAATGATAGAGTCATTGTCATGCAATGAAGTCATGTTACACTTTGTAAAAGGTCAAACTTTTCTATGTAAAGTATCCTCCAAGACCTTGTCACTTATCCTCTTCAAGTCGGCCTACAACGAAGAAATAACTTGCTAGAAGAAGTCAGCCTCCCTACTTGAGATCATGTCGGCCTAAGGGACATGAGAAGATGTGTATAAGTAGCCACACTCGGCCTCACTTAGAGCCAAGCAACTCGACAAGCAATTTTGTGAAGAGAAGTGTGAAGAAGAAGCCTAGAAAGCAAAAGTGTGAAAGATTCTTTTGGGTATAATGAAGGAGGGATTCTTCTGGGCATGGTGAAGGAAGGTTTCTTCTTATCCTCTTCAAGTCGGCCTACAATGAAGAAATAACTTGGTAGAAGAAGTCAGCTTCCCTACTTGATATCATGTCGGCCTAAGGGACATGAGAAGATGTGTATAAGTAGCCACACTCGGCCTCACTTAGAGCCAAGCAACTCGACAAGCAATTTGGTGAAGAGAAGTGCGAAGAAGAAGCCTACAAAGCAAAAGTGTGAAAGATTCTTCTGGGTATAATGAAGGAGGGATTCTTCTGAGCATGGTGAAGGAAGGTTTCTTCTAGGTATAGTGAAGGAAGATTTCTTCTGGGTATAGCAAAGGAAGGTTTCTTTTAGGGATAGCGAAGGAAGGTTTCTTCTGGGGATAATGAAGGAAGGTTTCTTCTGGGGATAGTGAAGGAAGGATTCTTCTAGGATCAACAAAGGAAGGATTATTCTAAGGTTTGTCTTAGGTTATATACTCTCTCCAACATGCAAAGGAAGAAGGAACGAAGACATCACAAGAAGATAGAAGGAAGAACCTATTGGAAGCCGAAGAGAAGGAATATAGGTCTCGATTAAGGAAACTAGAGTTTCTGATCTAAGGTAAACCTAAGAGATCGAGATTCTCTGGGTGACCAAGATAAATATTTAGATAGAGATCGAGATTCTCTAGAGGAGATCAATGAGAGCCTAGAGACCGAGATTTTCTAGGGAAAGCCGAGAAGAAGCAATGTAAAGGATAGAGACCGAGTTTCTCTAGAAATTCGAGGAAAGAAGTTTGAGATCAAGAAGGAAGTCGAGACAGGGAAGAGGTAGAACATCAAGGGTAGTGACAAGGTCCTTGGGAGGATACTAGAGTCAAGGGTCTTTATCATGGACTTGGTATTCGTGAATTGAATATCTATAAGAAGAATTTCTGATCGGGTTTTCCTCTCAAGAGGAGAGAGGTTTTGGCCCTGGATGACAAGCCTACATACTGTGTCACATCTCTTCTATTGTGCATATTGGTAATTATTTTGATGAAGAGAAGACTATAAGCTAAAAGGTAAAAGTATATCACAAGCAATTATCAAACAGAGAAATATGTTAACTCCTTATGCCCTAGATTTCTCAACAATCAATTGCTATATGATGGAGTCTTATTGTTCCTCTCTACACCATATCCCAGATATAATGATATCTGATCTCAATATGCTTGGACTTATCATGGAACACAGGATTTTTTGCAAGTCGAATCCCGCTCTTATTGTCGCGGTAAAGTATTGTTGTGTCCAGAACATGCTCAAACAACTCTCCAACGAGCTTCCTCAACCATATTGCCTCACAGCCAACCACGGTAGCAGCAATGTATTCAGCTTTAGCCATGATGAGAACTACAGACTTTTGCTTCCTGCTCATCTAGGATATCATGGTAGATCCTAAGCTGAAGCAGCACCAAAGTGTGCTTTTTCTATCAGTAGAGTTACCAGCGCAATCAACATCCGAGTATCCATGTAGTCTTATATCACCGGCAGTATATTTCAATCTCAGATTGATGGTCCCATGCAGGATTCTCAGCACATGCTTTGCAGTTATCGAGTGTGCATGATATGGTTTAATCATATATTGGTTCAGAGTATTAGCCGCAAAACATATGCCAATTCTAGTGTTCACTAAGAACATTAGTGCCCCAATTAGTTGACGATACTCAGATGGATTTGCCAAATCAGGACATGCAGCTTCACCACATAGTTTCTTGAAGTTCATCTCCATTGGAGTATTCATGGATTTACATTATGTCATACCAAATCTTTCAAGTAGTTTGACCTCATATTTTCCTTGAGAAAGGAAAATCTCACTAGGTTTTTGTCTTACTTCAAGACCCAAAAAGTAGTGCATTACGTAAAGATCTTTCATTTCAAATTCAAAAGCTAACTCCTTCTTACATTGGAGAATTGGAGAATCATCATTACTTCTAGTGTTAATTTTAGGCAACAATGGTATGTTCTATGCTTTAGAGCAATTTTACTTCAATTTCTTTATGAGCCCAATATAAATTTCAATTTAGCAATTACATAAACATGTAAGTAAAATGCTGATAGAACATAAACATAAATAGTAGAAGACAAGCCAAGACAAGAGGACACAAGATGTGGCACTAGCCAAGGACAAACCCCAATGTGGGGAAACCCTTGATCTAATCTTCTTTTAGTATTTAATAGTTCAACAGAGGGAGATAGTACAATTTACAAATTTTGATAATTTATAACAGCAGCAAAAGAGCCCTAACTAGAAAAGTCAACGTTTGTCAACAAGGCATATTTCTTCGTCAATTCAACTTGGTCAAACCCAATCAACTTCAGCCTCCAACAACAAGTTTAATCAGCCCTAAACAGTCCGAAAAAGTCCAGTCAAAACTCATCAACAAAAGTCAAACCTGCGGCCAACCCTAGTACAGTCAACATTGGTCAAACAGGAGGTCAGATTGCCTCGGTTCTTGTGCCCATATCTGTGGCCTGCTAGGAAAGAATTCCTCCACCCAAAATCACAGTCAAACAATTCAAGGTTGGCTGGTCAACGTTGGTCAAACCCTTCCTGAAATTCAGTCAACGCTGGTCAATGTCCAAAACAAAAAATTGTTGTCCTTCGCACGTGTGGAGAGAGAAGTTGCCCAGAAATTCGTAGCCAATCAAATGAGAAGAGAGAGATATGTGAAGATGAGTCATGTCCAAATGAGGATGAGGCATCATGTATTTATAGGCAAGCATTGAGGATGAATAGACATGATTGTTGAGCTACTAAGCCTACATTAGTTTGCTGGCCGACCTTGACAATTTGTCCATAATCAAAATAAATTCATAATTTCATTTGTACATGTTAGAATGGGATGATCATTAGATCAATCCCACACCTCTCGGAGAGAGGAATCCAAGAAAAATCTCAGGTGCCATAAATAAGATGACCCATGTGGAGTTTGTCCCTAATTGCCAATTTTAACACTCCCTCTCAACTAGGGAGAACGCCACTTGTTAATCCATCTGCCAATCTGTACCAATACTACCATCCATGCATTGCTCTCCACTGCTCTGCTCTGCTCTGCTGAACTATGAAGAAGAAAAAGTGATCGAGAATATATCATACCATTATCTACTGACCCGAAGTCAATCCCAGTCAAAAGAGAGTGTCTCATACCACTCTTACTGACCCGAAGTCAGTTACCATTGATCTCAAATCAATATCGGACATCCTAGCATAGGGAGTACAGTAGTACACAATGCATCCTATTAGTGTCTGTCAGTCCTGCCACTCACCAATGAACAAATGTGCTCTTTCAAAGTTTTTGTTAGGGTTCTAGGTCAAGTTTTTTATGGTTTTAGTAGGTCTTCAAAATAAAAAACTTTGATCATTAGTTGGTGTGTCCAGGTCAGTGCTACTCCCTTCAGCATTCATGGGTATCATTATTCATCATGGTCATGTCATTTTTTGAGTGTTACAGGTCATGAATTAGCTAAAATGTCATCATATGGGTCTTGGTCTAGGTCTTCACCTATTTTGTCATCACCATGTCAGTTTTAAGTAAAAAGAGCCATGTTTATTGTCTTGAGTCCTCATATAAAGGGAGTTGGCATCTTAGGGAGCAAATATAATAAAGGTAAAGGTAATACTTCAGTTCATAAAGATATTGCTCCAATCAATGAGGTACGATGACATGTCATGACATATGCCGAAAAAGGTGTTTTTGAGTTTTAAAGGATCTTTCAAGCATTTATTTCACTCATCTCATTTGTATAGAGCTCTGATTGGTCATTGAAAGCCTTCCAAGCAACCTCAACATTGATTTCTACTCTCAAAGGGTGTTTTGCGTCCTCTTGCTACGTTTTTGGAGTAGTTGTGGGAAAAATGGTTTTTGGAGGTCTAGAAGCAGTCATTTTCAATGCCTGAAGATTCTATGGTGTAGTAGACAGGCAGAGATTTCTCCAACATTTTACTAATCCTGATTTGGAGCTCGGGAACCCCTCCAAAGTTCACTTACAAGAAGCACGCTATGTTTTTGCCTGGAAATCATTTTTCTCAGTTTGCTCAATCCAGTTCAACTTTTGCTTATGTAATTTGTCGTTTTAGGGGATGTGATGATGCATTGAGGTGTAATTATTTTTGTCAAAGTAAAAATTAAGTAGATTCATCCTTGTATGTGTTCTTATGGTCAAATGAATCAGTTTTACACCAAATTGGGAGTTGGTTTCTAACCTCCCTAGTCTTAGGGATGGTTGGAGATATTCTTGTAAGAAGTTCCTTGAATGTTGGATTCGACCCCTGAGAGGGGGAAGCCAATATTTTGATCTATATGTAACCCAATCTAAGTTATAGAAAGGGCTAGATGTTTGATAGTCTAGTGGAGCTATTGTATTTGATCATTTCGCAGTAATATAAGGCAGTTGCGGCCATTATTCAGGAATTCATGTGGTATGATCTTGTGGTAGTGTTTTTCTTTTGTAATTCACTTTTATGAATGAATAATTCATCTTCTTTCCATCTCTTTGCTTTCAATGATCTTCCTATGAGTTAATAAACAAAATTCTTAAGTTTAAGCTCTATTTTGGTAGGAATTTCATGTTTTTGTTATTCATCTTCTGATAAATGAATTCATGCTTTCCATGCTCATTTTGATCCTTTGATTTTCTACCCTACACTACACCGATAAAGCCTAAAGTGTCATTGAAACATACCTACCTTGTTCCTCCATATTTCTGCAACTGAGTTCTCTGAAATCCTAGCCCTAGTTCCTTGGCTCATTCTTCATCCAACAAACCCTAAATTTCAAAACCCTAGAGCAGAACATACCTAGCCTAATATCTTTTCTTCCTCCAGTCATTTTTGGCTGTGAAATCATAGAGAGAGCCCTCTCTGGTTTGGTAGGGCTAGCTACCAAACTAAAATCTTGGTTTGAGGTTACCTCCGTCGGTCTCCTTCTCAGCCTAGGACACTGTGGAGTGATAACACGTCCATTGGTAGTACTATGGTCCCTATCCACATTTCCCTACTAATTGTCCAGATGAGATGTACTTCCCATGAGTCCCAGACTACATGGGTAGGATGTCTCGGCAGGAGAAGGATGAACGACTCATCTCGCTCACATGTCACCAAGGGGTATCATAGGGGAAGGATGAACCACTCTCCTTGTACACAACAAACCACTAGGGGGAGGCTGAACCACTCACCCAATGGTTTCTCACCGTTCCAAGAAGTAATTTAAGCACCCCGAAGCTCCTAGAGCTCAATGTCCACCTCATACAGGATCCTCATAAGAGGGTCTCTCCACGACTCCAAGTCGTTCTCGGAAGGCCAAGAATTTGACCTTCCCCAAGGGATTTATCAGAATATTGGCGACCTGCTCATCACTCCCAATGTGATGGAGCCTTATTACTCCTCGTTTTACCATCTCCCGGATAAAGTGGTATCTGATATCTATATCCTTGGAGCGATCATGAAACACGAGATTCTCTGATAATTGGATCCCACTCTAGTTGTCGCAGAGGATCATGGTGGTATCCAGCACATGTCCAAACAGCTCACAGAAGATTTTCCTCAACGAAACAGCTTCATAGGAGGCCGTATTAGCAGCTATGTATTCGGCTTCGGTGGTGCTCAAGGCAACCGATTTCTGCTTCCTACTCATCAAGGATATTGAAGTAGAACCCAAAGAAAAATAACATCCAGAAGTGCTCTTGCGATCCACCACACTGCTAGCCCAATCAGCATCATAGTAACCATGCAGCCGCACATTTCCGGCAGTGTATCTTAGTCCATGAGTGATTGTGCCTTGAAGATATCTCAGAAAATTCTTGGCGGGAATCCAATGTATATGATGAGGCTCAACCATGTATTGTCTCAATGTGTTAACTCCAAAACATATGTTCGAATGAGAGTTCACCAAGAACATTAGTGCTCCTATAAGTTGACGATACTCAGAAGCATTTCCAAATTCAGCTCTAGTAGCACTACCACATAACTTCTTTAAGTTAAGTTCCATCAGAGTAGTCACAGGCTTGCAGTCCACCATCCTAAATCTTTCCAATATCTTCACAACATATTTTCCTTGAGAGAGGAAAATTTCACTTGGATTTTGCGAGACCTCCAACCCTAGGAAATAGTGCATCGGTCCTAGGTCCTTCATCTCAAATTCAGAAGCCAACTCCCTCTTACATTTGTAAATGAGAGGGTCTGCACCCGTCAGAAAGAGGTCGTCCATATAAAGTACCAGAATGAGAGGGTTATCATTTTCAACCTTAAAGTAAAGGTTCGGATCGACTTCACTTCTAATGAATCCTAGCTTCATCAGATAGCTATTGATCCTCTCATACCAAGCCCAGGGTGCTTGCTTCAATCCATAGAGAGCTTTCTTCAACCTTCATACATGACATTCCCGATCATGAACTTCAAACCCCTCGGGTTGTTCCACATAGACTTCCTATTTGATTGAACCATGCAAGAAGGCGACCTTGACATCCATCTGATGTAGGTTCCATCCTTGCGAGGCAGCAAGGTCTATGATCAAGCGTATGGTGGTGTATCGGGCAATAGGTGCAAATATCTCATCGTAATCTACACCTTCCTTTTGAGAGAAGCCTCGAGCAACAAAGCGAGCCTTGAACTTTTTTGCACTTCCATCAACTCCATGCTTGATTTTGTAGAGCCACTTAGAAGTGACAATCGATTTGACCTGGGGTCTAGGGACCACATCCCATACATATTCTTCATAATGGACTTGTATTTTTCATTCATAGCATTCTTCCATACTTGTTGCTTCGCGACTTCTTCGAATGATGAAGGTTCATTTTAAATGATAGTGCTCATGGCGGTTAAATATCCTTGGTACCTGTTCAGCTTCTTGCTTTCACGGAAAGTCCCCCTTGGTGCAATGTGCCTCTCATCATCTTCGAGAATCTCCCTAAGCCATGAGGGTCTCCTCTTGGAGGAGGAAGGCTCATGAGAGAGTGGATCAATAGGATCCATAGGTTCATCAACATCAGGCATCGTTTCATTCTCTTTTTCACCCTAATTTCCTATGTCAGCTTCTTTGTCCTTCCTTGGGAAAGGAAGGTTGTTGATCTTCTTGAGGGCCATCTCTTCATCGAAGGTGACATCATGACTTATCTCAACTTCCTTTTGACCAGCCACATAAATTCTACATCCCTTATAATTTTCACTATAGCCCACAAAGATTCATTTCTTCCCAAATGCACCCAATTTATTTCTTTTCTCTTTCGGCATGTTATCACTCCAATATTTATTAGAAGTTGATTAGAAAGAAATGATTAGAGGTAACCAAAAACCTACTTTGGAGATTAGGATCCAACCTTCCTAATTCTCAAAGGGGGCTCTCTCTTTATGTTTTAACTTTGTTTAGTTATTTGATTTTAGGCTAGTTATGATTGTACTTGGGTTTTTGATTTGGATTTTGGTGGTGGGATCACTTACTTAGATGAAAAGAGGGGTGTCTTTTACCATTGGGATATGGGGTCAAATATCAGGCAAACTAAACTGGATCAAGTTCTAAAAACAGTGTCTACAGGGCAAGATAGCAAAGTTACTTAAGATCTCAAGGTTGGATAGTGAAGTGGTTTTCAATCGGATCCAAGGAGAAATTAAGGGTTCCTTAGGTTGGATTATGAAGAAAGTGAAAGAGGTCAACGGAGATGGGAGAGCAATTAAGGATTCTCAGATCCAGATATCAGAAGAAAACATGTAAATGATCAACTGTTCAAAACAGAGTGTACTTAAACAAATTCTAGGATAAATCTCCAGTTAATTCATTCAACTTTAGATAACATTCAAGTTTGTGAAAAACATAAAAAAATAACAAATTTGAGAAAGAAAATACTTCACTGTAATAGCTCAACACATGAATCCTGTAATGCAATCTCTTTATTACTTGGTCCAGTCCGTTGACTTGAAAGATTTGGTACAATAAACCTTAGGTTTATGATCAAAACAACTCTACAAATGTATAGCAATCCACACTCAATACTTCAAATTATGAAGTATTTATACAAAAACAATTTACAAAATATCCCAAACTGTCTTAGGAATTAATCTAGGAGAAAGAAATATCTTCATGCAAGAAGATAGAGACAGATATTGAAGTCTGTTTGTTGTCCCTGTTTATTAGGCTGTGCTGTCTTTAATCTTTGATATTTTTCCTTTTATTCTTTGCTTTGTTGTTTGGTCTTTACGCTGGATGTTCTTTTCACTTTGACCTTTCAACCGATACACTTTCACCTGATACTTTTTCATCTGGCTGGCCTGTCATTATCCTTTTACTGTGCTTTTCAATCTTACTGTACATTTTTATATTTTGACTGTGTATTTCTACAGTAATTCATTTAATTTCTCCCATGTTTATGCATCACATAATTGGATATTTATCATTTTCCTATAAATATCATCTGCCTTCGTGTACTTGGAAAAAGTGGGCTTATTCACAAAAAGGTGTTTTACCTCATGCTGGAGGTAAAACAAGTTCTCAAAAGTTTGGTATAGGACCTTGCTAGTTGGCATCCCCTTCATAGATGAAGTATTTACTTGATCTTTGGCCACTTCTCTAATTTTTCTATTGTAGTCCTCCTATGTCATTAACTTATCATTTATTACCAAGGGATTGGGCAGACTCTTTTGCCTCAAAACTTCAAACTTAACCATGAATCTGTCTATAGCCAGTTGCATGGTTTGGCACTTATATTCAAGGTTTAGCATTAAATTCCTCTTGGTGAGGACACTTTTTACTTCCAGTATTGTACCTGTCCTGTCAGGTATCTCTAATTCCTGCAATTCATACTTATTTTTGGAGTTAAAAAGTGAATGATTGTTGCTTTTACTCTCTGTATGGATTCTGTAGCTTTCTTTACTAAGTCAATCTATTAAAAAATTACTTGAATGGATGGCCAAATATCATTGACAGAGTCAATGATATTGGCCCATAATTGTTCCTTAGCCTGTCCAAGGGGTTCCTTTAAAGTCAATTCCTTCTCCAAGTTTTTTATTCTTTCATTCATCCTGGTTGATTTCTGCACTTCTTCTTTGTGCATAATCTGTGCAAGCTTATAGTCAGTCTCTAGACTGGTCACCTTTTCCTTGAGCTTGTTCATTTCTGTGGTCTGAATGGACATGTCTTCCATTGCTTTGACCAACTTGCCTCATCACCTGTTGACCCTGTTGTTGATGTAGACATTGTAGAAGCTGACAGTGTTGTAGCCATTGGAGCAGTAGGAGCTAATGATGCTGCCAAAGTGGAAGGCGCTACAGTAGTAACTGTTAGGATAACAGTGGCAGGGGCAGTCTTCGAACGAGCTTTTTTTACCTGTATCAAGCTATCTAACTCTTTTTCCATTTCCTTCAGCTGATCATTCAATTGTAAAACCAGGTCCATCATCTCTTCCTGATGTGTTTGGCTCTCCAGGACCTCTTTTGTCTGTGGGTGCTCTGAATGAGGAAGTTTTAGTTGTTTTTTAAGAGCTACAATGTCCTCATTCTTCTTCTTGATCAATTTCTCAGCAGCTTTGATGTCATTGGGATCATGTCCCAGCTCAATTACCAAATCCTCCAATGACTTGATCCTGTTGCCCTTGGCTTGTGAGGAGGCCTTTTCCAATTTATATTGGGCTATAATGTTATCTAATGAATTCTGCAGCTTATGTGCAGCCATGGCCTTTCTTGTCAGGGTGGAGTAGATAATCTCTCAAGCCTACTTGTGGAATTCTATCCGGTCAATGGGATGAACGTCCCTGGCCAACACCTCAAAGTCCGTTTTTCTGTTGTCAACTGATGTCTTTGGCTGTTGGATAGTTGGCTGCATGTAGGACACTTGCATTTTCCCTGCTTTGATGCCAAAAGTTGACATCAGCCTGCTCTGATTAGCTGGTGTGTGCTTAAAGTATTGCGCATATGTTTCAGCCTTCAACTTCTCATTTCTCAACTTGATCTCCTTGTACCTGTCCTTGATATATTTTTCCTTATTTGCTGACCTGGTAAAAGAAGAAACCTCAACACTGAGTTGTCTCTCCATCAGTTGAGCGTTGGATGTTGATGGCTGCTGTGTTTCTCCTGAAGCAATTGTTCCTTTGCTTCTTTCCACCATTGTATCAGTGTTAGTGATTTCCACTGATTCAATGGTTTCTTCCTGTTCAGTTACAGGATTCAGCTTGGGCCTTTTCTTGAGCTCAAAATGCTCATCTGTGGTCTCCATAGCAGAACTAGAACCCTCCTCCTTGTTTCTCTTTGGGTTTCTCTCCTCATTTGCTGGGGTCTGTAAAACAGGAGGAATATTCATGGGTTCCCCTAGTTCTAGAACCTGCAGGAAATAACTTTCATCAATTTGTTTCTCTACATCAATCAATGTAAATTCTACATGCACTACTGTTCTATCCATGTCAATTAATGTGTTTTCCAACCATTCTCATTGGCTAGCAAACCTCTCAATATCTGGTCTAGGATGGTGGATGAAAGGTCCCAATTTGACCTTGATTCTTAACTTATTTATGACCCCATGAGGGTCATACTGCCACATAAAGTTGTTCCTGAATTTCATTTCCTGCAACATCTTGTCAGCCTCTGGTCCAGCCTCTCTGTTATTACAAATGAAGGGGCCCAATTGATTTTTCATTTTAAATTGGGTTTTCTTCCTAGCTGCTAGGAAGTTGACTTCATCAAAATTGATGATCTACCTAAAATATTCCAGTGCAAATATCCTCATAGGGAGGTATTTGGGCAGTTTGTAAGGGGCAAGTTGGCATCCATAAATTCTAATCTCTGTGTGGTTCTGGTACAGATACCAGTCTCCCACCTTACTATTCTTGGCCAACTGTAACACCCTTTTGATTTCTTGGTTGATTCTGGGCTGAGGGATACTGGTCAGCATGTTCATGACTGGATGGACAAATGAATCAATGAAATCCTTATAGGTGAATGTAGTGGAGTATTTATGGATCAAGGGTGTCCAATAAATAACTAACCTTGGATTCCCTTTGGTATCCAACTTCTGGATGCTGACAAGGAATTTTTCTGATTGATAATATAAAAACATATGAAATAACATAGAGGATTACTTGAAGACTCTCTCAGTTGGTAGTCTGGTGAACTATTCATGCATCCTATCTGCAATGAACTACGTATAGGTGTAAATGACAGTAGGAGGCTTGCTTGGGCTAAAGATGGAAAGAAAGGCTAGGACAACATCATCCACATGCTCATTTGAGGTATATCCTAGGATGCAAGAGAGCATGGTAATAATGTGTCTGCCTCTCTCTGAAAAAATGGTGGCAGCATAAGGGGGACTATTTGTGCGAGTATGGCGGTCCTCTATAACAAAATACTGGAAAATTTGGCTATTTTGGCCAGGTCTAACTTGACATATAGGTCCAGCAAGTCACCAGTAGACATTGGGATCTCATTAGGGCTTAGTTGGACCTGCAGCATTTGGTTGATAGATTTTGCAGTGATGGTAAATAACAGCTGCTGGTTAGGGGTGATAATAGCCCTTTGGCTAGGAATGTAACATGCATGATAGAAGTGGATGATGTCAGGGAATGGGTGTACTTCTGGGAACAAATACTTGGGTATATTAGATTCCCAAAGGTGGAGGTCATTGTTCTGGTTTACAAACCTGTCCTTACTCCAGCAGTGGAGCTTTAGAAGGTAAGTTGGGGAAGCAATATCCTTTATTTGAAAATCTTTGTCTGCTAATGCTAGGTGGTTGATGTCCAAGTGAGGGGTTGACAAAGGTCTCACGTCCAGAGAGGTCTAGGAAGCCATGACTGAGTTTATGGATATGAATTAGGCCTGTAGTGGTTGTAGAAGTGAGGTTTGGAAGCCTTGGAACAGTGGGATGGTAGTTACAGTCTGTAAAAGAAGGGTTTGGGGTATACAAGTAAATTTGTCTTTAACTTAGGCAAGTTTATTAATTGATTTTAATTAATTAAGCTTTCAATTGGACCGTACGTTTTCAAATTGAGAGGGTCGTTCCAGTTTTTCTCAAGAATACTTGGAATTTGGTGGTTTGGCTTGCAAACTGGGTTCAATGGTGAAGGCAGAGGGTACGATAGCTTGAACTGTCAATTGGTTGCTTGAATTAGGTGTCTGGAGCTTCTTCAGGTGGCAGACAGTGGTCAATTTGGTCGCAGAGGTTTAGGGTGTCATAGAATTGCTTGAGCAGCTGTTACGTTGAAAACAAGCGAAAAGAGTGAATTGGGGAATTTCCGTCCTTTTAAAGGGTAACAGTCACATTTTGGCGCGAAAACTATAAATGAATAGTGGGCGGTTTTTGGTCTTGGGGGGGGTGGGGGGGGGGGGGGGGGGGAGGAGGTGGTTTTCTAGGTCATTTCACCGCTTTTGGAGGACATGCAGTATTTTTCGTGAGTACGCGATCTAGCATGGGGCCGCCACGTAACAGAACAATTCCCAGGCAAAACAGCGAACCTCGCATGCTCCCGGGCTGTTATCGGTCGGACAGTGAACACCCGCGATATGGATGCGCACTGTCGGATCTGGGGGTAGGAGATCGGACGGTTGTTGCGTGGTTAAGCTGCATGGAGGGAATTAGGAAAGGGATTTGCGGGGCCCGAGGTTTAATTACAAATAATTGTAATTAATTAGTAAATAAGGTAGGGATTAAATATAAGAAATGGGTTTAATAAAGTGGGACTAGGGGTTATGTGGCAGGGTTTTTTAACTACAACGAGGGTTGGTGGGTTAAAAGGATTTGTCAAGAAATATGAAGCGAGGAGTTAATTAAATGATGCGGGGGGATAAAAACTTAGGATAAGGGGGTTTTTTGGGTTTTTGAAGGGAAATAGGGAAATTAATAAGGGGGGAAGTTAATATTTGCAATGGGGAATGGGTTTCACACTAGGGAAAGGGGGTTGTGGGTAGAAAAATGATTTTGAAGGGTAATTACTAGAGAAATGTGTGAAACCAAGGGGTAAGGGTCAAAATGAAAGGAAAAGGGGATTTATAACTGATAAAGGGATAATGGGGAAATTAGAAAATAAGCATGTGGGGGCATAGTGAAATGAGGGGAAATTAGTTAAACCAGTTTGCGAACATCTTTTCTTCCTCATAAATGCACCTGCACCTGAAACATAGGATTAAGCATGATAAGTGTGCTTTTCACTCAGCAATATTGTACATTTGCAACCTTTCTTCTACCTACCCTTTATTTATCCTAACATTTTTTTTTTCACTTTATTGGGTGCATTTGAGCTTGGTGACCCTTTATTCCCTTTTCTTTTGACAAGCAAATTATCTAATTCTAACCTTATAACTTCCAATGGCTCAGATTAAGTTGATGAGCTCATTTTTATTCTCTACCTAACTACTGATCTACCAAGGTTAAACAGTTTGGCTAGATCATTATTCTCTATCTATCAACATGAAATTTAAAGCATGAATAAGTCAAGATTAATCTATTTGACCATCATGGATTGTGGCATTTTTGACAAGCTGCACACAACCTTTAGTGCTTAGTTGGACCTGCAGCATTTGGTTGATAGATTTTGCAGTGATGGTAAATAACAGCTGCTGGTTAGGGGTGATAATAGCCCTTTGGCTAGGAATGTAACATGCATGATAGAAGTGGATGATGTCAGGGAATGGGTGTACTTCTGGGAACAAATACTTGGGTAAATTAGATTCCCAAAGGTGGAGGTCATCGTTCTGGTTTACAAACCTGTCCTTACTCCAGCAGTGGAGCTTTAGAAGGTAAGTTGGGGAGGCAATATCCTTTATTTGAAAATCTTTGTCTGCTAATGCTAGGTGGTTGATGTCCAAGTGAGGGGTTGACAGAGGTCTCACGTCCAGAGAGGTCTAGGAAGCCATGACTGAGTTTATGGATATGAATTAGGCCTGTAGTGGTTGTAGAAGTGAGGTTTGGAAGCCCTGGAACAGTGGGATGGTAGTTACAGTCTGTAAAAGAAGGGTTTGGGGTATACAAGTAAATTTCTCTTCAATTTAGGCAAGTTTATTAATTAATTTGAATTAATTAAGCTTTCAATTGGACTGTACGTTTTCAAATTGAGAGGGTCGTTCCAGTTTTTCTCAAGAATACCTGGAATTTGGTGGTTTGGCTTGCAAACTGGGTTCAATGGTGAATGCAGAGGGTACGATAGCTTGAACTGTCAATTGGTTGCTTGAATTAGGTGTCTGGAGCTTCTTCAGGTGGCAGACGGTGGTCAATTTGGTCGCAGAGGTTTAGGGTGGCATAGAATTGCTTGAGCAACAGTTACGCTAAAAACAAGCGAAAAGAGTAAATTGGGGATTTTCCGGCCTTTTAAAGGGTAACAGTCACATTTTGGCGCGAAAACTATAAATGAATAGTGGGCGGTTTTTGGTCTGGGGGGGGGGGGAGGTGGTTTTCTAGGTCATTTCACCGCTTTTGGAGGACAGGCGGTATTTTTCGTGAGTATGCGATCTAGCCTGGGGCTGCCACATAGCAGAACAATGCCCAGGCAAAACCGCGAACCTCGCATGCTCCCGGGTTGTTATCGGTCGGACAGTGAACCCGCGCGATATGGATGCGCACTGTCAGATTTGGGGGTAGGAGATCAGATGGTTGTCGCGTGGTTAAGCTGCATGGAGGGAATCAGGAAAGGGATTTGCGGGGCCCGAGGTTTAATTACAAATAATTGTAATTAATTAGTAAATAAGGTAGGGATCACATATAAGAAATGGGTTTAATAAAGTGGGACTAGGGGTTATGTGGTAGGGCTTTTTAACTACAACGAGGGTTGGTGGGTTAAAAGGATTTGTCAAGAAATATGGAGCGAGGAGTTAATTAAATAATGCGGGGGGATAAAAACTTAGGATAAGGGGGTTTTTTGGGTTTTTGAAGGGAAATAGGGAAATTAATAAGGGGGGAAGTTAATATTTGCAATGGGGAATGGGTTTCACACTAGGGAAAGGGGGTTCTGGGTAGAAAAATGATTTTGAAGGGTAATTACTAGAGAAATGTGTGAAACCAAGGGGTAAGGGTCAAAATGAAAGGAAAAGGGGATTTATAACTGATAAAGGGATAATGGGGAAATTAGAAAATAAGCATGTGGGGGCATAGTGAAATGAGGGGAAATTAGTTAAACCAGTTTGCAAACATCTTTTCTTCCTCATAAATGCACCTGCACCTGAAACATAGGATTAAGCATGATAAGTGTGCTTTTGACTCAGCAATATTGTACATTTGCAACCTTTCTTCTACCTACCCTTTATTTATCCTAACATTTTTTTTTTCACTTTATTGGGTGCATTTGAGCTTGCTGACCCTTTATTCCCTTTTCTTTTGACAAGAAAACTATCTAATTCTAACCTTATAACTTCCAATGGCTCAGATTAAGTTGATGAGCTCATTTTTATTCTCTACCTAACTACTGATCTACCAAGGTTAAACAGTTTGGCTAGATCATTATTCTTTATCTATCAACATGAAATTTAAAGCATGAATAAGTCAAGATTAAGCTATTTGACCATCATGGATTGTGGCATTTCTGACAAGCTGCACACAACCTTATTTTTCATAAAAAGGTAAAAAGTAGTGGCATTTGAATTTGCACACTTTCATGATCTATTTTATTTCTTTTTGGGGTTCATATTTTTCACTTTTTTGATCTTTTTCTTTCTTTTTGTCCTTTGATTATTCTTTTAGGACATACCCTCTTTACATTTTTTAATTTTTAATATGGAAAACATTTTGTAGAAAGCAAAAGTATGTACAATATTACAAGACTAACCATAGCCAATTCAAAATTATGAATCCTATTATTATAGGACCCTAACAGTGGCTCCACATGGGGATGGCATTTCCTGGTGAAATGTCAAGAACTTTAAGATCAGTAGCCTTTGAAACTTGACTGAAGTTAACTTGTAAACTGTTCTTCTGTGATTCTGCTTTATTCATACTTATGATGGTGAACCCTTCAAAGCTCAGGGCCTTCTCTCCGAGCTTCAACTTCAAAAGATTACCATCCAATCCAATCTAAACTCTGCAATGTTATATACAATGAGTAAATTAAAGTGAACTACTGTTAATCTATGGATAAGTAATGCTTCAACATTCTACCATTGATAGGTCCTCCTGGTAGATCTGTTCCATCTAATTCTCTCAAGAAAAATGCATTGTTACCTCTATAACCATAAATAACATAAGAGCCTTGCCATAGGAAATCAAATTTGCCATGTTTGCCCTTATCTTCTCTTCTTGAATCCCATTTAAGTACTTTGTCACCTATGTAAAAATCATCAGCTTTAGTCTTTTTATAAAAAATCTTTTTGATTTTATCCTAGATTACTTGTGATTTGACATAGACTTCTTCTCTGGTTTGTTGCAAGTGTATTGTTTGATTTATCCTCCTTTGGATATCATTTGGTTTTACCTACAACTCTTGGATAATCTTCATCACTGGAACTCCTAAAGAGGCTGGAAAAACAACATCCATTCCATATACAAACTGATAAGGAGATGTACCAATGGAATTTTTGGTAGTTAGTCTGTCTACCAATAAGGCATTGACCAAATTTTTATTCCATGTCTTCTTGTTGTCTTCTAGCAGTTTCTTAATGACATTGACAAGGCTTTTGTTAGAAGATTCTGCAAGTCCATTACCTTGAGGGTAATAGGCAGTGGAATGGCCAAGGCTAATGTGATATTTGTTATAAAAGTCTACCATTTTCTTGGATTTAAAAGCAACTGCATTATAAGTAATGAGCTTTTGGGGGCATCCAAATCTTGACAGGATATTGTTTTCAAGGAATGAAATAATGACAAAATCTGTTGCTTGTCTAGAAGGGGTGGCTTTTATCCATTTGGTGAAGTAATCAGTGGTTGTCAAAATCCATTTATGTTGGGCTGAGGAGGCTGGGTGAATTTCTCCAATGAAGTCTAAACCCCATTGTTGAAATGGCACTTTTGTGGATATGGGTTTGAGAGGTAAAGGTAAAAGCTTCCTTTTACCCTCAAATATTTGGCACTTATGATAGGAGGTCACATGTTTCTTGACATCTGCAAAAAGAGTGGGCCAGTAAAAACCAGCCCTCAAAATCTTGTCAGTAGTTGTTTTCCAATACAAGTGTCCTCCACAATCTCCTGCATGAAATTCTTGCATAATCTTATCAGCTTCATCTTTTAGTAAAAAATTTAATAGAATACCACCATTATCTTTCCAAAATAAAGCATTATCTATGATACAATATCTCATTGATTTCATTTTCAAAAATCTAGCTTTAGTTCTAGATAAACTAGGAGGAGCTTGTAAGTTTAGTAAGACAAATATGATATCTGCATACCAAGGTGAATCTATAAAAGGTTCACTGATCTGTGGAGTCGCCATCTCTTCTTGATCATCTAGGGCACCAATGAAATTTATATCTAAGGCCTGACAGTTCGATTTAGCCATGAGTTTGGCTAAACCTTGGCCTTTGATAAGTTTTGTAGGCTTTATTTCTATGTCATATTCCAAAATAGTGGCAATCCATTTGCCTCTCTTTCCTTCAGGTCCATTTTGTGTCAAAATGTCCTTTACTACTAAATTTGGAACATAAGCAATGATATGTGAATACAAGATGTACACTCAAAAATCTTTAATAGCTTTTACTGAAGCTAATGCCTATTTTTCCATGATGTTGTACTTTAGTGTTGCATCTCTTAAATTGAAAAATGCAATGGGCTGTTCATATCCTTGATCATTCTTTTGCAACAAGACTGCTGCAATAGTATGTTCTGAAGCAAAAGAAAAAAATTATAAAATCTTTTTGAAAGTCAGGACTTATGAGGATTGGAGTTTTGGTAAGGGCTTGTTTGATGGCCTCAAAAGATTGTTTAGCTTCCACTGTCCATTTAAGTGTTGAATCTTTCCTTAACATGTTATTTAGTTCTCTAATTAATTCTGCTAAATTTGAAATGAATCTCCTAAGAAAATTTATTTTGCCTAAAAATGACTGTAATTCTTTGATGTTTCTAGGATGGGTGATGGTCAGGATAGCCTCTATTCTAGTTGGATCTATTCTAATTCCATCTTTAGATATTATATGTCCCAAGAGTTTACCTTCTTCTAGACCAAAGAGTGTCTTTTTGGGATTTAAGGAAATACCAAATTTTCTACATTTAATGAAAACTCTTCTCAGGTGATCTAGATGTTCATTATCAGATTTGGAAAAGACTGTGATGTCATCTTGGTAAAAAACTAGGAAGTCATGGATTTCTTTGGCAAAAGCTATATCCATAGCTCTTTGAAATGTTGCTCCTGCATTCATTAATCCAAAAGGCATTTTCAAATACATGAAAGTACCCCAAGGAGTAGTAAATGCAGTTTTTGCTTGGTCCTCTGGTTGAACTAAGATTTGGTTGTATCCATAAAATCCATCAAGCAATGAAATTCTGGATGAACCTACTACCCTCTGAAGAATATGGTCCATTTTTGGGAGAGGATAGTTATCTTTCAATGAGACTTTGTTCAGATTTCTGAAATCAACGCAGAGTCTGATTTCTCCTGTTTTCTTCCTAGTAGTGACTAAGTTTGAGACCCAATCTGAATATCTAATGGGAGCTATGATTTGGGCATCATACATCCTTTTGAATTTCTTTTCAATTGATGGCATAAGAACTAGATTAATTCTCCTAAGTTTCTGTTTGAAAGGTTTATGATCTTCTTTGATAGGTATCTTGTGTTGAATTATGCTGGTGTCATAAGACTTTAGGTCTTCATAACTCCAGGCAAAGACATCTTGAAACTCTTTGAACATACTTATATATTTAACCTTTTCATCTGGAGGCAAGGCTTTTGATATTTTAATGAACTTAGGTCTTTCTTCAGTTCCTATGTTACATTCTTCTATATTTTCTCTTAAAGGCTCCATTTTTGGTTTCCTAGCTACATCATTTGAATCAAACAAATCTTTTAAGGGGACTAATCCCTTAGGCAAAAAATTATTTTTAAGGTTTAGAATTTCAGGATCATCATTCATTATTTCTTCTATTTCTACATTTTCTAAGTTATCTATTTCTAGTTTAGTGAAATTAGTGGGTTTACCTATATCTAAAATATTTACATCTATCCCACTATCTATGTCATTGTCTACTGTACAATCTGTATCTATATTACAATTTTGAAACTCACCTTCAGCATTCATGAAATCATAAATTTGAGAATCTTGTGAGAAAATATGCCAATATTTCAAATTGTCAGGTATGACAGGCCTATGTCTCACTTCTGTAGTGTACTAGTGGTTGGGCTGAAAAGGCAATTTGCAAGTACTAGCAAAAGTGGCCAGACTGTGGGCTTGCATATTCTGTTTCCTAGGAATGGCAACAAAGTCGGTTTCAAGAAGGTCTTTGATCAAATCTAGGACAGTCTCTCTATATTGGCTCAGTCTGGGATTGTTTATAGAGTGTTCACCTTTGATTTGTTTAATAATCAATTCTAAGTCTCCCATTATAGAAACTCTCTTGGCTCCAAGTTTTCTAACCATTTGTAGTCCTAAGATTAGAGCTTCATATTCTGCCATGTTATTTGTGCACTTAAAGTTTAATCTAAATGCATGTCCTTTAGAATGATTGTTTTCCATGTTGTGAATCCACACTCCTACACCTGCTCCTAGTCTATTCACAGATCCATCAAAATCCAAATGCCATAGAGACTCATGAAAAATGTTTTCACTATCAGGTGTTTTGTATTTTTCTTCTACAGTTGTGATTTCCTTTTTGTCATGTTCTGAATTGTACAAGATAAAAGAGTCCATATCATAATGCATGGAGTATATAGGGAAATTCTGTGGTTTTTCTGCACTACTCACCATGTATTTCATCAAGGTCTCTCTATAAAGTTTTCTTTGTTGACCAAAAATAGAGATGGTGGCATATGACATATCTAATTGTAAAGATCCCTGCAATTTTGCTCCCCATGAGTGAGATAACAACATTCCATATTTGGGTGGGATGTTAGCAACTACTATGTCCATCACAATACTCTTTGCTGGGCACTGGACTAGAGTTACACACAAATCCTTGATCAGGCCGAGGCATTTAACTTGGCTAGAGTCAAAGGAAAAGAGGTCCTTGTATGGTCTAGTGATATCTAAGTTTAGTCTCTCCATGATTGCCTTTGGCATTAAGTTATGGGATGCCCCTGAGTCTAGCATAGCATTATGTAATATTTTGTCATGAATGTTCAAGCTAATGTAGAAAGGAGGAATGCCCCCTTGTTGATGGGTGCCATTTACTTCAGGACCAAACAATAACTCAGGTTGATCATCATTCAAATTCACAACATCCTCCCCTTCACCTATATTCAATGTTTCAGTGATCTGTGATCTATATGATTCATTTTTCACTAGCTCAGTCAAAGGGACTGATATTTTCAATTTTTCTATCTCAATTTTAATGTTGAAAGGCAATTGAGTTTTGCTTGATTGGATGAGATCTTCCTTAGCAAATGTGGTCTATGTGTTTTTATCTTCTTTTTTTGTATTAGGCACTTCAGTCTGTGTTTCAACAGTTTTGTTTTGAATTCTCTTATTTGGAATTATTTGAGTAACAGTTTGAGTTTGAGTTTCAGATGAAGTTATATCTACAATTTTTGGGCTAGAAGTCTCCTGAGTTCCCCTAGGGAGGATTTGTAGGACTTTGGTTACAGGAGCTTCTGTTATCTTTTTAGTTTGGGTTTGGATTGATCTCTTAGTGGGAGTTTCATTGTTATTTTTACTTCTTAGGCTATACTATTTGTGAACTTCATATATGGCAGATTCATAACCTTGTTTAAAGTCAAAGGACTCTCCAAATTCTAATTGCAATTGTTGCAACATGTACAATTCCTATTCTTCTTGAGTAAGAAAAACAACATCTTCATTTTTTATCCCTAATAAGTTTATATGTGTGTCATCCTCTCCTTAATGGTTTTGTGAACCCTCAACACAGTTTTCCTAGAAGGGTGGTCTAATTTGCTAATTTGGTATTGCATTCTTTCTAGTGTTAGGATTCTTCCTGAAGTTGGGGTTTCTTATTGGGGGTGGCTGTTGATTCTCCCATTGAGTTTTTCTTTCCATGTTTTCTAATATATCCATTATTCTTTCTACACTCTTTGCTAAACTATCTATTTTACCATCAGAAGTGGAAGTTTCCTCTTTAATGACAACTCTTTTTTCATTTCTCATTCTAGCTTTCTTAGCTAATAGATTGGCTTCTACACTAACAACATTACTTTGCATTTGTTCCAATGTTTCAGGGTTTCTTTCTCTTAACTGGTATGACATATCAGTGTCAAAACCATCAGGGAATTTGATCAATGCTAGGTCTAGTGGAGGCTTAATATTAGCAGGGATTGCATTGTAGATGCTATTGAACCTAATACAATAATCCTGAACCGACTCATTAGGAGCTCTTCTAATGTTATCAAATTCAGAAAGTATTTGTAGAAGGTTTTTCTTTCTCTCCCATCTATCAATAAAAAATCTATGAAAAGCAGCTAAGTCTGCAATATGATTAGTAGGTAAAGCTTTGAACCATTTCTTAACATCCCCAGTTAATGTTTGGGCAAACAACCTCATTTGGACATCAGATTCATCAATCTCATGCAACTCAAAATAGTCAGTCATTTTGTTCACATTCTATTGGGCAGTATACTGACCAATAGCATCAAACAAAAAGATTTTGCTTTGGTAATCTTGGGGCATGGCATGGAGCTATGCTGGTAAGACCAAAGGTGCATATCTGTCTGCCATGGCTGAGATTCTAGTTTGACTAGGGGGTAAAGTAGTGGTAATTGAGGAAGGGCCTGAAATGGATGGAGATGAATTAGATGAGGTTGAGATGTTTGGTTGGATAGGAAGTTGATGAATAAGTGGTTTAGGGGAATGAATTGTGGTGGATATTATAGGTGAGGTGGTAGTAAATGAAGGTGTATTTACAGTATTTGAGGATTGTGCATAAATTTTAGAGGCAACAGCAGTGAGGGCAGCTAATTCAACTGATTGTTGAAGGTAAGCATCATCTATATGGCTTATAAATGTGGAGGTTAAAGCTTCTAACTTGTCAAACGTATTCAACACAAGTTTATATAAATTTGGATGTATAGGCACCTTTTTTTGACTCAATGAATTGAATAAAATTAGGGTCTAACACAGTTTCATGAATTGCATTCTCTGATTTAGTTCTAAATAATGAGAGGTCAAATGACAAATCAAATGGAATTTCCTCTAAAGTTGATAATTCCTCGGGGAGTGAATTTGCTTTAACTAACTAGCTACTACTTGCTTGAGTTTCTACCTTTTTTGGTTTTCTTAAAATTCTGTCAGGGTCATCAACTATTGTAGCAGGGTTTGGATTTGGATTTGCCCTGGTATAGTGAGTCTTTTTGGGAGCCAGAATTTTAATTTTTTAATTGTTTTTTGAAACTTTTTAACATCAACTCTTTAAAATGACCTTAAGGGGCAAAAGATGAAATTTAAGGTTTCCTTAAAGTTTTATTACACTGAGGATCGAAGTCCCCAGTATGGTCGCCAATATGTTATCACTCCAATATTTCTCAAGAGTTGATTAGAAAGAAATGATTAGAGGTAACCACAAACCTACTTTGGATATTAGGATCTAGCCTCCCTAATTCTCAGTGAGGGTTCTCTCTTTAAGATTTAACTTTGTTTAGTTAATTGATTTTAGGCTAGTTATGATTGTACTTGGGTTTTTGATTTGGATTTTGGTGGTGGGATCACTTACTTAGATGAAAAGAGGGGTGTCTTTTACCACTCGGCTATGGAATCAAATATTAGGCAAACAAAACTAGATCAAGTTCTAAAAACAATGTCTACAAGGCAAGATAACAGAGTTACTTTAGATCTCAAGGCTGGATGGTGAAGTGGTTTTCAATTGGATCCAAGGAGCAATTAAGGGTTCCTTAGGCTGGATTATGAAGAAAGTGAAAGAGGTCAACCGGGATGGGAGAGCAATTAAGGATTCTCATATCCGAATATCAGAAGAAAACATGTAAATGATCAACTGTTCAAAACAGAGTGTACTTAAACAAATTCTGAGATAAATTTCCAGTTAATTCATTCAACTTTAGATAACATTCAAGTTTGTGAAAAACATAAGAAAATAACAAATTTGACAAAGAAAATACTTCACTGTAATAGCTCAACACATGAATCCTGTAATGCAATCTCTTTATTACTTCGTCCAGTCTGCTGACTTGAAAGATTGAGTACAACAACCCTTAGGTTTATGATCAAAACAATTCTACAAAGGTATAGCAATCCACACTCAATACTTTGAATTATGAAGTATTTATACAAAAATAATTTACAAAATATCCCAAACTGTCTTGGGAATTAATCTAGGAGAAAGAAATATCTTCATGCAAGAAGATAGAGACATATATTGAACTGCTGTTTGCTGTCCCTGTTTATTAGGTTGTGTTGTCTTTAATCTTTGATATTTTTCCTTTTATTCTCTTCTTTGCTATTTTGTCTTTACACTGGATGTTCTTTTCACTCTGACCTTTCAACTGATACACTTTCACCTAATACTCTTTTGTCTAGCTGTCCTGTCATTATTCTTTTACTGTGCTTTGCAATCTTACTGTACATTTTTACATTTTGATTGTGTACTTCTATAGTAAGTCATTTAATTTCTCCCATGTTTCTGCATCTGGTAATTGGATATTTATCATTTTCCTATAAATCTCATCTACCTCCGTGTACTTGGTGATGAGCCCCAGAAATGAGTAATTATATGGGCGCATTCAGCCTCCTAATTCAACTTAATCCACCATTCCCATTAGTTTATTGCATGTTTTTTATTATATTTATGCTAATAGAGGGAAATGGGTTAGTCATTATGCCAACAAGTCTAATGTGTGCTTTATGCAGATTTTTGGTCAATTTTGAGACAAAATCAAAGGTTTAAATGAGCACTTGGCAGCCAAATTCATGGAAGAACAAGGGAGAGGATTTGTAGGAAGGTGTCCCCTTCATTGAGGCCTTACCTCAAATTCTCCATTAAAAAAAACTCAAAGCACAAGGGGCAGCCAAGCAAGTCAAGTAGGACTGCTGTTAACTGCAAGTTTTTTTTTTTTTTTTTTTAACACTAGGACAATCGGTAACTGGTGAGAGTTATCCTGGGCAGGCCCAGGATCAAATCCAACTGGCTGCCACTATAAACCTAGGCTAGGTGCAGCAACCTGCAAGCCACACATAGCAAGATCTTATGGCAACCGAGTCCCTAAAGTTTAGGAGGACTATTGGGGTCCTCAATTTGTATAAATAAGAAGGCTTAGGGCCTCATTTGAGTTAGCCAATTTGTAGTTTGATGTTAGTCATTTTTTAGTCGGTTTTTAGTCATATTTCAGTTAGATTTTAGTCAGTAGGTTAGCTCTGCATTTCAACACATTTTCGAGCTTTTTCTTGTAGACAGTTTTTGGGATGTAACTATTCTTTTGATCAATAAAGATGAATCCAGCTTTGCACCAACTCTAATCTTCCTTAGGAAGTTGTAGCTCTTGGGGTTGGGCCAACCACAAGTGCCTAGTACCTCCTTTGTGTACTTTTATGTGTCTTTGCTGCATTCATAGAATAATTTCTGTTATTTAGGTTAAGATCTTGCTTTGTTACTTAGGTTGTTTTTGATGATTAAATTAGCTTTTCATGTTCAGGTTGATTTGATAGGTTGGTAACAGAAAATATCTTTGAAAAAGGCCATCAAGCAACCCTTGGTCTCACCTCTCCCTCCTTGGGACCATGAGCTGAGACCAAGGTGTCCTTGCTGCCACAAAAATGTTGTTTTTGCTTTTTCATGCAATTGCTAGTGTGAGATTCTCAGTTGTAAAAGTTGATACCAGTTGTCATTGCATGCTTAGAATCTGTCCTTGCTTAGCTTTCATAGTTATCTTACATGATTTGCTGCCAATAAACTTCTGTTCATCATGCTTAT
Source organism: Pinus tabuliformis (assembly GCA_031772625.1). Taxonomy (NCBI): domain Eukaryota; kingdom Viridiplantae; phylum Streptophyta; class Pinopsida; order Pinales; family Pinaceae; genus Pinus; species Pinus tabuliformis. Next base: position 554,934,669 of record CM062820.1, on the reverse strand, counting down.
GGTTTCTAGGTCAAATTAGGTCAAAATAGCTAGATCTTTGGTTTTCTTAATCTTTGTTGATTAGTTTTGGAAAATAACGTGCAAAACACCTGTGTTATCTCCCTACCTATCCTTCCTCCATCAATACAACCTGCTCCATCCCCTAACTCAGATTCTTACCTTTCATCTGCCACATTTTCTCAATTTGCCCTAATTCCTACATTCTTGTGCATTGCTCCCTGCATCTTTGCACCAAATCCGATCGCCTTAACCACTCATCATCCTCATTCACCAAGTCCTAGACCTCCTCACACCCTTATCTCATCTCCATACCCACATTTTCACCTTTTTTCCACCATCAGCCGTTCAAAATTCCCTTTCGGAACATCCTGTAGAAACATCCTATAGAACCCCTGCAGATTTCCTGTAGAAGCTCATGAAAGCGGTTCCTTGAGATCTGATCACTGTGAAACTCTCTGGAAGGCTGCTAGGGACCCCTTAGGCCCTCTTTTCACCTTCCCAACCTCCTGCAAGCATTTCCTTTCGCCAATCAACCTCTGCACAGAAAAAAATAGTCAAAGCACATGCATAATAACTCTGCGAAATTACTCAAAAATGGAAAAAGATGTTTTCTTCATAGTTCTCTTCAGAAGTAGCTTAGTCATATGCATTTTACCTTTCTAGAAGTCAATGACATCCATTTCTGTAACTTTCATCCTTTTACTTGCACCAGTAGGGTTAGTCGGTAAAACTAGGGTTTGCATTTCCTTTCAGCTTTCCACTTCTTTTTGCAAGTAGATTAGCCTCCTTTGAGTTAGATTTCGTCCATCATATTTAAAAGCTTCTTCTAAGAGCTCATAGAAGTTGGCTTAAGCTCCTAGCGGACTTGTGCCAGCTGATCAAGTGACAGTCGTGGCAAGAGCTAGTACTTGTGCATATAGCACCGTCGCTTCCAAGTTTGTTACGAACTACCGGGTTGATAAAAGTAAAGAAGGGAGCCCTAGGAGTTGCAGCATTATTGCTGCAATACTGGAGCTCACCATCTTTTTGGCGCCATTGCCAGGGAAGCGTCAGAGTATTGGTGATTGGTGCTTTTCTTCTATTTTCTACTACAACCTTCTGCTAAGTAGTTTATTTCATTTCCATTATGCAATTTCATTTCTGCAAAAGTAGATTAGACATTTCCTGCTTCCATTTCATTTTAGCAAGCGTAGATTAGATATTTCCCGCTTTCATAAATTAGCATTTCAATTCTGCAATTTCAATGCTGCAAGCGTAGCTTAGCATTTCATTCCTGCAATTTCATTTTAGCAAAATTGATTAGTCCTTTCCTGCTTTCATTTCAATTCCGCATTTTCGTTTCAGCAAGACAGTTAGTTGCAGTTCAATCTATTTTAGTTTTTGCAGGTACAAGCAGAAAAAAGAAAAAAAAAATATTTCATTTCATGCCTTGTACAAGTAGAGATAAGTCAGAAAAATGTTTGCGCAACACCCCCATTGCTTCACACAGCCAACCTTCTCTCTTCTTCGATGGCTGTGATTAAGAAGAACCCTTAGGCGGATAGGAAGACATATTTGAAGAACCTCTAAGGGAGAAGAAGAAGAAAACATCCCTCTAGAGAAAATGGCTGAAAATAAAAATGTTGGGAGCAATACCTTTTCTTCCAACTCATCCATTGAAGGTGAAATTCAAAACTGTGGGAAGATTGCAAAAGCTAGATAAGGCAGATGGTTGCATTGCATATCAAAAGAAGACATGAGGAAGCAAAGAGAGCTTTGGCCATGTTTTGTCCTAGGTGCACTGGGAAGCATCCTAGGAACGAATGTCCATTGCAGTCTATAGAAGTGTGTTTTGTCTGTGAAGAAGACCATCCTACGAATCAGTGCCCTTCCTTGCCCGGGCTTAAAGTTGCATATCAGAGGGCCAAAGGAGCCACTGAACCACTCTATTATATGAACCAAAGGAGGCCACATGGACCCATACCTTACCAGCAGGAAATGCAAGGGACATCCCAGACCTATTACGACCCCTATCAAACCACTTCCATGCCTTCTTGGGGTCCCCCTACTCATCCTTCCTGGTCCACACCCCCTCCTTGGTCGTATCCATCTCAATATCATGCTCAACCAGCTACTCATCCATTTCACCCCTACGCTCAGCCACAACCTCAGTGGAATGCACCTCATCAGGGGTGGAGGCCCTAGTACAACACTCCTCCCACTCCTTTTCCTCCACCACCTGCCCAACCACAACCCCATCCACATCCATCTCAAATATACACCCCCACTCAACTACCCGTACCACCATTTCCAAACCTGCCCATTGGAGTAGCTCAACCCAATTGCAAAGCTGAGGTACAACACTTCCAAACAACTCCTCTTGAGCTCAATGATATTCACCATAGCTCAGGAAGAGTATTGGAGAAAAGAGATTATATTGACAGCACTGAAGGATCACATCCAACAAAAGAAGATTCAAAAGAGGAGATCAAAGAACCATGGGCTGCACTTGATGAAGAGAAGACATCAGAATCAGAGATCGAGAGAGCTCCCTCATGGTTACCATCAAATCCTCCATGTAGTCAAGAGAAAAATCAGCAAAAAGAGGAAGATGTGAAGGTCATGATAGAAGGTGACATGAAGAATGATCCAGATCAGCAAAAGGACCAAGGATATCAGAGCTATATTGAGATATGGTTCTAGATGGTCACTAAGTTGCAGCAATACTCTCTTCCTCAGCTATGCTTGATCCCTTCAAAGTCAAATTATTTGGTCTCTGAAATCTGGATACCTGTCAAAGCATGCATTTCAAGTCTCCACATCATTTTGTCTCTAATCTCGATGTGCACATGGCTCCATTGGAAGTATTCTTATACTTGAAAATGATTTTGTTTTTCAAGTAGGGTAGGGTAGGGTAGAAAAAAAAATGAAAATAAGAGGAAAATAAAAATCTAAGGTGAAAACCTCCTCGGAGGCGCCTCAGTTTGGCTCATCGATTGAAAACCTCCATGAGGCGGTCAATGGGTTGGAAAAAACGAGAAAAGAAAAAAGAATAAGATCCCTACGTGAAAACCTCCCTTGGAGGCGCCTAGGGCAGGCAATTAGGGTGAAAACCTCCATGAGGTGCCCTAGTTGTTTTCAAAAAAAAAAGAGAAAAAGAAAAAATAAAAGAGAAAAAGAAAAATAAACCTAATTTCCATTGAATAATTGCAGGTTGCAGCAAGGACATTGCAGGTTAGGGGGATCTCTCAAAGCAAAGACAGAGGAAGTTATGTGTCTTCTACAGGAAGCCTACAAACAAGGCAAAATTGATCTCCGAAGAGGACCTGAAAGCTGGGAATATGTCCATGAGGTCTGCACACATCCATGTTTCCATCCCTCGCCCTTCTCCATTATTTTTTCCATCTCATTGTGCTTCTTTCCTAAAAACTGTGTGTTCTACAGGAAGTTCTTGTAGAAATTACAGGAAGCTAGAAATGGATTTTAAAACGCAGTTTGGCAAACATGACAGCTTTCTAAAGGTTTCATAAGTCCTCTTACAATCCTCAAACCTCTCTCCCATCAATTCCAAGTCTGCATTATAGCCTAAGCTCATTTTTTCTTACTATGCAAAAAACTGCAGAATGATTTGAAACAAAAATACATAGTGTTGGAATTTGTTTTTTCCCTCACGTGAAAACCGTGCATCCATTTACAAAGCCATTTTACGGAGAGTTGTACAGGGATGATGGCAACATGCCCGAGCAATTTCAGCCAATTCCAGTGCACGGTTTCCAAGAAATTAGCCTCCATCACCTTCAACCATTTTATATTTTTCTCCATATCTGTGCATCCATTTCAAAACCTGTTTCATGGGGAGATGCATATACGTGATAGTAACCTACCCAAGTAGTTTCAACCAATTCCAATGCACGGTTTTCGAGAAATTGGCCTCTGTAATCTTCAGCCATTTTCAGTTTTTCTCGAAATCTGTACATCCATTGACCACAATGGGAGGTGCATAATGATGATGGAAGCATGCTCAGAAAATTTCAGGTCAATCCGATCTATCGTTTGGGAGCTATGGAGAAAACGAGTTGTTGTCTTGTACAAATTCAACATCAACAACATGAGGGTGCAAATCTGAACGTTGAAGCAGGCTCCTACAGCATAGATCCAGCCAGAGGATACCTACACCAGAAAATAAGCCATGTATCAGCAAACAGACCAGCATGCATCCACAAAATATGAGCATGCAGCAACAAAAAGGACCAAGCAGCACGTCGACTTACAGGTAAGTGTCTAAACCAATTCCTCTATTTGCATCTGTATGATTTGAAAGTGCATAAATGAATGAAATGGTGGGATTAAGCCAGGAAGCTAGCAAGTTAACCTGACACCCTCAGCCAGTCCGATTGCACTCATCCGGAGGTCACCCAGCACGTGTATAGTCATTCACGGGAAATTTAAAAAAAAAACAGGTGGTGGCAGATGTTGAACTCCAGCGCAACTGATGGTAAGGGATTACAGGCAGAAAACATCCAGTCCCATGATGACACTGCAGTAGGGACCAACGGTCCGAATAATGGCAACGCACATTTCTACCACCTCATCTTCTCACACGAATCACACTGCAGTTAAACGATGCTCGGCTGAAACTCTCACCACTCTTTGTTCACTGCGCCTTCACGACATTCACAACTGAAGCACGCGTCCACCACTTCCAGATCAACTAACCAGTGGTCCTCTGCAAGATTCCTGCCTGATTTTTCAAGATTTCTGCTATTTTTAAAAAAATCTCCCGCCTATCGGGCTCTACTGTTAGCGCAGTTTCATTCTACAGGAAACGAGAGCCTTCTACAGGAAAGGCAGAAAACAGCCGTGCAGAAAGAAAACCCTGGATTTGCAGCGAATTTCAAGCTCAGAACGAGGTAGGCTCAGGAAAACTTCTTTGTGCACGATTTGCTTGTGCAAGGTGGTGAATTAAACATGGCATCATATTGGAAAATCAGTGAAAAGTCTGCCTGTGTATTGGAAGTAAAATGTTTGCGTGTGTATTACACTGAGTGTCCCAATTTTTCTGCATCAAAATTCTCCTCCACATTTCCTTTTTAAAAATTCTCCATAGGGAATATATATGTAACTGTGGAGGCCAGCCTATGTGCGAAAAAAATTGAATTTGCATATCTGTCTGTGTGTTGAGAAGAAAACTTGATCTCCGTGCTCTACCTGTAAAAACAAAATTCTTCCTTTCATAAGCAAACAGTCAAGTTCTGGGTGACAGCAGTCTTAAAACAAGGGAATTGTTGCTAGTTGATATTGGACACATGAAAAATTCCTTCTTGGGTTCAGAAAAAAACCGAATTCAGTCATCCTCTGCTTCAGTGATTGACTGTGTTTTTTTCCCACTTGAGCATTTTCTTTTCTGGTTACAACACAAACTCAACACCATGCCAATTGAATAAAGTGAGAAGAACATTGATGAGGGAGCACAGGACATTCAAGCAGAGGACAAAACAGAGGAAGAATATAAGGAAAAAGAGGAATTTGACATGACCGCTGAGCATGAGACAAAAAAGGGGACAACAACAAAAACAGAGAAGGTGAAAAAGGAAAAAGGTTGGAAAGAAAAATGCCAAGGAAGCCCAAATGAAAGCTATCACAGCCAAAGCAGACACAAAGAAACAAAAGGGAAAGAAACAACCTAAAATAGCAGCACCAAAGACAGAAATGGTTAACACAGGGATTTCTACAGGAAGCAAGGAAAAAGAACAGCAAGAGGAGAAATCACCTGAGATATTGGCAAGGGAGGCAGTAGCTATGCTTGCTGCCTTAAGCACGCCTCCAAAACACAAAAGGAAGAGAAAGAGGCAAACCTCCATGTAATTTAAAGCAAGGAGAGGCATAAGGACCAAAGTGGGCAGACCCCAGCCAAAGTCAAAGGAGCCAATTATCATTGAGGACACCACAACTAAACAAAAAGAGAAGTCCCCTTCAAAGATATCCATCACCTATGAACGAGGAAGCCCAAAAACCTCCACTTGGAGAGAGAGAATTAGGATGTTGGACTCAAAGACAGCTCTACAGGAAGCTGAGATGGTTCTACAGGAAACTCTGGCTAAGTTAAAAGAGACCGAGAAATTGGAGGAGACGGCGGCCAAACAATCACAAGGAGAAGAAAAGACCAAAGAGATACTGGAACTAAGCCCTCAGCCTAGCTTGGGCTCATATTACAACCTGTTAGAAGTTGGGAAGACAATTCCTCAGAAATTTGCGGTACCACTCTTCTTTGCACTAGAACAAGAAAGAGTGAGGACTCACACTTGGATGAGGATTTCCAAGTCCAAGGGTGTGGCAGACATAGGTCACCTGGAAGAATAACTCAAGGAATCAAGAAAGTAATTGGCCATGGTAAGGCATGTGGGAAACAGTCAAAGGACCAAACTACAGGAGGAGAATGAGCTGCTGAAACAACACTTACAGCTACAGGGAAATCATAACGAAGATAGGCCCTCCATTTTGGCAGAACAACAACAGCAAGAAGGGCCTCCAACAGACAAGGAAACATCTGATGAACAGTAGAGAGAGGACAAGTTGCAGGCTGAGGTTGCGGCTTTAACAAAACTGCTACAGGAAAAGGAGCACAGGCAGTGAGAGGAAGTAGAGAGAAAAGCAGGGTTTCATGACCGAGAAGAGGACATCACCTCAGAAGCCCTGGATGTGAGAGAGGCAATCAAAGCAATCAAAGATGGAGAGATAGATTAGTTACTGAGAGGATGAGAAACACTTTCAGTAGGGGGGTGATGATGAGCCTCAGAAACGAGTAGTTATATGGGCTCATTCAGCCTCCTAATTCGACTTAATCCACCATTCCCATTTGTTTATTGCATGTTTTTTATTATATTTATGCTAATAGAGTGAATTGGGTTAGTCATTATGCCAACAAGTCTAATGTGTGCTTTATGCAGATTTTCTGTCAATATTGAGACAAAATCAAAGGTTTAAATGAGCACTTGGCAGGCAAATTCGTGGAAGAACAAGGGAGAGGATTTGTAGGAAGGTGTCCCCTTCATTTATGAGGCCTTACCTCGAATTCTCCATAAAAAAAAACTCGAAGCACAAGGGGCAGCCAGCAAGTCAAGTAGGACTATTGTTAACTGCAAGTTTTGGCAGTCGAGTCCCTAAAGTTTAGGAGGGCTGTTGGGTCCTCAATTTGTATAAATAAGAAGGCTTAGGGCCTCATTTGAGTTAGCCAGTTTGTAGTTCGATGTTAGTCATTTTTAGTCAATTTTTAGTCATTTGTTAGTTAGATTTTAGTCAGTAGGTTAGCTCTGGATTTCGGCACATTTTTGAGCTTTTTCTTGTAGACAGTGTTTGGGATGTAACTATTCTTTTGATAAATAAAGATGAATCCAGCTTTGCACCAGCTCTAATCTTCCTTAGAAGGTTGTAGCTTTTGGGGTTGGGCCGAACCCAAGTGCCCGGTACCTCCTTTGTGTACCTTTATGTGTCTTTGCTGCATTCATAAAATAATTTCTGTTATTTAGGTTAAGATCTTGCTTTGTTACTTAGGTTGTTTTTGATGATTAAATTAGCTTTTCATGTTCAGGTTGATTTGATAGGTTGGTAACAGAAAATATCTTCAAGAAAGGCCATCAAGCAACCCTTGGTCTCACCTCTCCCTCCTCAGGACCATGAGCTGAGACCAAGGTGTCCTTGCTGCCACAAAAACACTGTTTTTGCTTTTTCATGCAATTGCTAGTGTTAGATTCTCAGTTGTAAAAGTTGATACCAGTTGTCATTGCATGCTTAGAATTTGTCCTTGCTTAGCTTTCATAGTTATCTTACATGATTTGCTGCCAATAAACTTCTGTTCATCATGCTTATGGTTTCTAGGTCAAATTAGGTCAAAATAGCTAGATCTTTGGTTTTCTTAATCTTTGTTGATTAGTTTTGGAAAATAATGTGCAGAACACCTGTGTTATCTCCCTGCCTACCCTTCCTCCATCAATACAACCTGCTCCATCCCCTAACTCAGATTCTTGCCTTTCATTTGCCACATTTTCTCAATTTGCCCTAATCCCTACATTCTTGTGCATTTCTCCCTCCATCCTTGAACCAAATCCGATCACCTTAACCACTCCTCATCCCCATTCACCAAGTCCTAGACCTCCTCACACCCTTATCTCACCTCCATACCCACATCTTCACCATTTTTCCACCATCAGCCCTTCAAAATTCCCTTTTGGAACATCCTCTAGAAGCTACAGTACATCCTGTAGAACCCCTGCAGACTTCCTGTAGAAGCTCACGAAAGTGGTTTCTTGAGATCCGATCACTGTGAAACTCTTTGGAAATGTGCTAGGGACCCCTTAGGCCCTCTTTTCACCTTCCCAACCTCCTGCAAGCATTTCCTTTCACCAATCAACCTCTGCACAGAAAAAATAGTCAAAGCACATGCATAATAACTCTGCGAAATTACTCAAAAATGAAAAAAGGAGTTTTCTTCATATTTCTCTTTAGAAGTAGCTTAGTCACATGAATTTTACCTTTCTAGAAGTCAATGACATCCATTTATGTAGCTTTCATCCTTTTACTTGCATCAGTAGGGTTAGTCGGTAAAACTAGGGTTTGCATTTCCTTTCAGCTTTCCGCTTCTTTTTGCAAGTAGATTAGTCTCCTTTGAGTTAGATTTCATCCATCATATTTAAAAGCTTCTTCTAAGAGCTCATAGAAGTTGGCTTAAGCTCCTAGTGGACTTGTGCCAACTGATCAAGTGACAGCCGCGGCAAGAGCTAGTACTTGTGCATATAGCAGCGTCGCTTCCAAGTTTGTTACGAACTACCGGGTTGATAAAAGTAAAGAAGGGAGCCCTAGGAGGTTTAACATTATTGCTGCAATACTGGAGCTCACCACTTGGCAAAAGTGGGCTTCTTCACAAAAAGGTGTTTTACCTCATGCTGGAGGTAAAACAAGTTTTCAAAAGTTTGGTATAGGACCTTGCCAGTTGGCATCCCCTTCATAGATAAAGTATTTACTTGATCTCTGGCAACTTCTCTAATTTTTTTATTATATTCCTCCTATGTCATGAACTTATCATTTATTACCAAGGGATTGGGCAGACCCTTTTGCCTCAAAACTTCAAAATTAACCATGAATCTGTCTATAATGAATTGCATGGTTTGGCACTGATCTTCAAGGTTTAGCATTAAATTCCTCTTGGTGAGGACCCTTTTTACTTCCAGTATTGTACCTGTCCTGTCAGGTATCTCTAATTCTTGCAATTCATACTTATTTTTGGAGTTGAGGAAGTGAATGGTCCTTGTAGCTTCCTCTGGCATGTCTCCCAATTCTGCGTTTACTCTCTGTATGGCTTCTGTAGCTTGCTTTACTAAGTCAATCTATTAAAAAATTACTTGAATGTATGGCCAAATATCATTGACAGAGTTAATGCTATTGGCCCACAATTGTTCCTTACACTATCCAAGGGGTTCCTTTAAAGTCAATTCCTTCTCCAAGTTTTTTATTCTTTCATTCATCCTGGTTGCTTTCTTCACTTCTTCTTTGTGCATAATCTGTGCAAGCTTATAGTCAGTCTCTAGACTGGTCACATTTTCCTTGAGCTTGTTCATTTCTGTGGTCTGAATGGACATGTCTTCCATTGCTTTGACCAACTTACTTGCCTCATCACCTATTGACCCTGTTGGTGTTGACCCTATTGCTAATGTAGACACTGTAGAAGCTGGTAGTGTTGTAGCCATTGGAGTAGTAGGAGCTAATGATGCTGCCAAAGTGGAAGGTACTGTAGTAGTAAATGTTGGGATAATAGTGGAAGGGGCAGTCTCCAAACTAGCTTGTTTTACCTGTATCAAGCTATCTAACTCTTTTTCCATTTCCTTCAGCTAATCATTCAATTGTAAAACCAAGTCCATCATCTCTTCCTAATGTGTTTTGCTCTCCAGGACCTCTTTTATCTGTGGCTGCTCTGAATGAGGAATTTTTAGTTGTTTTTTAAGAGTTGCAATGCCCTCATTCTTCTTCTTGATCAATTTCTCATGTCATTGGGATCATATCCCAGCTCAATTAACAAGTCCTCCAATGACTTGATTATGTTGTCCTTGACCTCTTAGGAGCCCTTTTCCAATTTATATTGGGTTGTAATGTTATCTAATGAATTCTGCAACTTATGTGCAGCCATGGCCTTTCCTGTCAGGGTGGAGTAGATCATCTCTCCAGCCTACTTGTGGAATTCTATCTGGTCAATGGGATGAACATCCCTGGCCAACACCTCAAAGTCTGTTTTTTTGTAGTCAGCTGATGTCTTTGGCTGCTGGACAATTGGTTGCATGAAGGACACTTGCATTTTCCCTGCTTTGATGTCAAAAGCTAACATCAGCCTGCTCTGATTAGCTGGTGTGTGCTTGAAGTATTGGGCATATGTTTCAGCCTTCAACTTCTCATTTCTCAACTTGATCTCCTTGTACCTGTCCTTGATATCTTTTTCCTTATTTGTTGGCCTGGTAAAAGAAGAAACCTCAACATTGAGTTGTCTCTCAATCAGTTGAGTGTTAGATGTTGATGGCTGCTGTGTTTCTCCTGAAGCAGTTGTGCCTTTGCTTCTTTCCACCATTGTATCAGTGTCAGTGATTTCCATTGATTCAATGGTTTCTTCCTGTTCAGTTACAGGATTCAGCTTGGGCCTTTTCCTAAGCTCAAAATGCTCATCTGTGGTCTCCATAGCAGAACTGGAACCCTCCTCCCTATTTCTCTTTGGGTTTCTCTCCTCATTTGCTGGGGTCTGTAAAACAGGAGGAATATTCATGGGTTCCCCTAGTTCTGGAACCTGTAGGAAAGAACTTTCATCAATTTGTTTCTCTACATCAATCAATGTATTTTCTACATCCACTACTGTGTTATCCATGTCAATTAATGTGTTTTCCAACCATTCTGATTGGTTGGCAAACCTCTCAATATCCGGTCTAGGATGGTGGATGAAAGGTCCCAATTTGACCTTGATTCTTAACTTATTTATGACCCCATGAGGGTCATACTGCCACATAAAGCTGTTCCTGAATTTCATTTCCTGCAACATCTTGTCAGCCTCTAGTCCAGCCTCTCTGTTATTACAAATGAAGGGGCCCAATTGATTTTTCATTTTAAATTGGGTTTTCTTCCTAGCTGCTAGGAAGTTGACTTCATCAGAATTGATGATCTGCCTAAAATATTCCAGTGAAAATATCCTCATAGGGAGGTATTTGGGCAGTTTGTAAGGGGCAAGTTGGCATCCATAAATTCTAATCTCTGTGTGGTTCTGGTACAGATACCAGTCTCCCACCTTACTATTCTTGGCCAACTGTAACACCCTTTTGATTTCTTGGCTGATTCTGGGCTGAGGGCTAATGGTCAGCATGTTCATTTCTGGATGGACAAATGAATCAATGAAATCGTTATAGGTGAACATAGTGGAGTATTTCTGGATCAAGGGTGTCCAATAAATAACTTTGCATTACAAAGGTTTCCCTTCACACTAAATTAGATAGGCGGGGGCCTTAGATATTTGGGATACAGATTGAAACCGCATGGATACAAGATTGCAGACTGGATATGGCTGATTACCAAGCTGGAGAAAAGACTCAATATTTGGTACCACAAACATCTCTCCAGAGCTGGCCAGCTGGTGCTCATCAAAGCAGTTCTTGAGGCCACCCCGGTCTACTGGATGTCTCTTGCATGGATACCTAGAGGCATCCTCAATCGAATACAGAACCTCTGCAGTAGATTCCTTTGGAAAGGCAATCAACCTGGGAGAATATTTGCTTGGGCTAGATGGGACCTCTTATCTATACCCAAGAAATGGGGAGGATGGGGCATCAAAAAATTGGAGTACTTTTCCTCTGCGCTGGCGACCAAGCTAGGGTGGCATCTACTTACCTCCACCAGTCTCTAGACCAAAATTGTTGTTTCCAAATATATCGCCCCACTCAGGCCTTTAGAGTGGTTGAGAACAAATCGGGGATCTTTAATATCTGGAAAGCGGTTTTGAACGCACTACCCCTTATACGGGATGGTCTAACCTGGAGAATATCCGATGGGGCTTCTATCCAAATTGGTCGAGACCCATGGATAGGATGTGGAAATGCACATCAACTTCCCCTGGACTTACTCCAAATCCTCACCGAGAAAGGAATCACTCATATAATTCATGCAGCGGATCCAGAGCGATCGTCCTTCCTCCATCAAGCATGGAAGACAGCCCGCAACTTGCTCCTCCCCTGTCAATGGCACCAAGCTTGGCACACCTACACTTCTGCTCTTCAGGAATCCCACATTCAGCTCAGAGAAGGGGAGGATGAGATCATATGGGCCATTGCTAAGAATGGTCGGTACTCCCCAAAAGAGGGGTACCTACTATTGGCAAATAACCACAAGCCTCAACACATTGAAACATGGTGGAAAGACATGTGGAAACTGAAAGCACCTCCCCGTACTAGACTACTCATGTGGTCTATACTAAAAAACAAGGTGCCGACTGGTGAAAACTTGATTAAAAGAGGGCAATATGGCCCATATTGGTGTTGTTTCTACAAGAACAATTCCGAATACCTGGATCATTTATTTCTGTCCTGTTCCATCACTATCGACCTTTGGACCTCCACCCTTACCCACCTTCACCTGCCTATTATCTGGGGGGGACAGACTACCAAGGAAGCTTGGGCAAATTGGTGGTCATCTACTACATCGCCCAAGACCAGAAACCTTCCCCTTCTCATCTGTTGGGAAATCTGGATAGCTAGAAATCGCTACATCTTCCGAGACACTGCCCCTCATTGGACTTCCATCTCAGCCAGAATTATAGCTGACTACAACTCTCTCCCTGAGGACTTGGCCGCCACACCTCCCAGGAATATCATTCCTAAATCCATAGATCACTCAAAGCCCTGGGCATTCTTTGATGGCTCCGCACAAGATACAGGATGTGGTGGCGGGGCTATACTACACATTTCAGAAAACCATTATTATCATATTCAAATGGGACTTGGGAATGGCACCAATAACTTTGTTGAACTCTCCACAGCATACTACCTCATCAAATTTGCTATAGGAAAAGATTGTCATAATTTGCAAATCTTCGGTGATTCCAAAATTGTTTGTGACTGGATAAACAAAACCACAACCTGTCACACATTCACATTGGGACATATTTTGGATGAAATTCATAGATGCATCACATATTTTGACAATTTTGTTTGTCATCACATCTATAGGGAACGAAACACCATCGCTGACCAACTTTCCAAAGCAACAACGATCAGGCCACGCAACATCTGGATGATACAGGAGCAGCGGGGAGATGAACATTTCCAGTACTACCACCGGCCGTATATGGACCATGCAGAATAGGCTCAATAGGAGCCTGAACTTATGAAAATCAAGTCTCTCTTATTTTGTTTATTTGAACTATGTATATATATATATATATAGTATTCCTTATATATAACAGTACATGTTTTTAGGAATACTCTCTGTGTAGAGTATGTTTTATTTTGATGTCAATTATGCAGTACTATTTAAAAGACTATCTCCCTGCATGGAGAACATATTTTGGGATCTCAAAATTTTGAACTGGCACACAGCCACATCTTTTGCATATGCACTCAACATCTATTGCATGTAATTTTCCTATTAATGAAAATTACGATTTTTCCAAGGGGGAAAAAAACTGACCTTGGATTCCCTTTAGTATCCAACTTCCGGATGCTGACAAGGAATTTGTATGATTGATAATATAAAAACATATGAAATAACATAGAGGAGTACTTGAAGACCCTCTCAGTTGGTATTTTGGTGAACTGTTCATGCATCCTGTCTGCAATGAACTGAGCATAGTTGTAAATGACAGCAGGAGGCTTGCCTAGGCTAAAGATGGAAAGAAAGGCCAGGACAACCTCATCCACATGCTCATCTGAGGTATATCCTAGGATGCAAGAGAGCATGGTAATAATCTGTCTGCCTCTCTCTGAAAAAATGGTGGCAGCATAAGGGGGACTATCTGTGGGAGTATGGCGGTCCTCTATAATGAAAGTCTGGAATATTTGGGCTATTTTGGCCAGGTCTAACTTGACATATAGGTCCAACAAGTCACCAATAGATAGTGGGGTCTCATTAGGGCTTGGTTGGACCTACAACATTTGGTTGATAGATTCTGCAATGATGGTAAATAACAACTACTGGTTAGGGGTGATAATAGCCCTTTGGCTAGGAATGTAACAGGCATGACAGAAGTGGATGATGTCAGGGAATGGGTGTACTTCTAGGAACAAATACTTGGGTAAATTAGATTCCCAAATGTGGATGTCATCGTTCTGGTTTAGGAATCTATCCTTACTCTAGCAGTGGAGCTTTAGAAGGTAAGTTGGGGAAGTAGTATCCTTTATTTGAAATCTCTATCTGCTAATGCTAAGTGGTTGATGTCTAGGTGAGGGGTTGACGGAGGTCTCACATCCAGAGAGGTCTGGGAAGCCATGGCTGAGTTTATGGATATGAATTAGGCCTGTAGTGGTTGTAGAAGTGAGGTTTGGAAGCCCTGAACAATGGGATGGTAGTTACAGTCTGTACAAGAAGGGTTTGGGGTATACAAGTAAATTTCTCTTCAACTTAGCCAAGTTTATTAATTAATTTGAATTAATTAAGCTTTCAATTGGACTGTACGTTTTCAAATTGAGAGGGTCATTCCAGTTTTTCTCAAGAATACCTGGAATTTGGCAGTCTGGCTTGCAAACTGGGTTCAATGGTGAATGCAGAGGGTACGGTAGCTTGAACTGTCAACTAGTTGCTTGAATTAGGTGTCCGGAGCTTCTTCAGGCGGCAGACGGTGGTCAATTTGGTCGCAGAGGTTCAGGGTGTCGCAAAATGGCTTGAGCAGTAGTTACAGTGAAAACGAGCGAAAAGAGTGAATTGGGGATTTTCCGGCCTTTTAAAGGGTAACAGTCACATTTTGGCGCGGAAACTATAAATGAACAGTGGGCGGTTTTTGGTCTGGGCGGGGAGGCAGTTTTCTAGGCCATCGGACAACTTTTGGAGGGCAAGCAGTGTTTTTCGTGAGCACACGATCTAGCTTGGGGCCACCATGTAGCAGAATAACACTCAAGCAAAACCGCGAACCTCGCATGCTCATGGGCTGTTATCGGTCGGACAGTGAACCCGCGTGATATGGATGCGCACCATCGGATCTGGGGGTAGGAGATCAGACAACTATTGCGTGGTCAATTTGCACGGAGGGAATCGGGAAAGGGATTTACAGGGCCCGAGGTTTAATTACAAATAATTGTAATTAATTAGTAAATAAGGTAGGGATTAAATATAAGCAACGAATTTAATAAAGTGGGACCAGGGGTTATGTGGTGGGGTTTTTTAACTGCATCGAGGGTTGTTGGGTTAAAAGGGCTTGTCAGAAAATATGAAGTGAGGAGTTAATCAAATAATGTGGGGGGATAAAAACTTAGGATAGGGGTTTTTTTGGGTTTTTGAAGGTAAATAGGGAAATTATTAAGGGGGGAAGTTAATATTTGCAATGGGGAATGGGTTTCACTCTAGGCAAAGGGGGTTGTGGGTAGGGAAATGATTTTTGAAGGGTAATTACTAGGGAAATGTGTGAAACCAAGGGGTAAGGGTCAAAATGAAAGGAAAATGGGATTTATAACTGATAAAGGGATAATGGGGAAATTAGCAACTAAGCATGTGGGGGCCTAGTGAAATGAGGGGAAATTAGTTAAACCAGCTTGCGAACATATTTTCTTCCTCATAAATGCTCTTTCACTTGAAACATAGGATTAAGCATGATAAATGTGCTTTTGACTCAGCAATATTGTACATTTGCAACCTTTCTTCTACCTACCCTTCATTTATACTAACGTTTTTTGCTTCACTTTATTGGGTGAAT
This sequence comes from Pinus tabuliformis, assembly GCA_031772625.1. Taxonomy (NCBI): domain Eukaryota; kingdom Viridiplantae; phylum Streptophyta; class Pinopsida; order Pinales; family Pinaceae; genus Pinus; species Pinus tabuliformis. Next base: position 554,918,771 of record CM062820.1, on the reverse strand, counting down.
TTGAGCTTGCTGACCCTTTATTCCCTTTTATTTTGACAAGCAAACTATCTAACTAACCTTATAACTTCCAACAACTCAGATTAAGTTGATGAGCTCATTTTTATTCTCTACCTAACTATTGATCTGCCAAGGTTAAACAGTTTGGCGAGATAATTATTCTCTAACTATCAACATGAAATTTAAAGCATGAATAAGTCAAGATTAAGCTATTTGACCATCATGGATTGTGGCATTTCTGAAAAGCTGCACACAACCTTATTTTGCATAAAAAGGTAAAAAGTAGTGGCATTTGAATTTGCACACTTTCATGATCTGTTTTATTTCTTTTTGGGGTTCATATTTTTCACTTTTTTTTTTTTTTTTATCTTTTTCTTTCTTTTTGTCCTTTGATTATTCTTTTAGGACATACCCTCTTTACATTTTTTAATTTTTAATATGGAAAACATTTTGTAGAAGGCAAAAGTATGTACAAGATTACAATGCTAACCATAGCCAATTCACAATTATGAATCCTATTATTATAGGACCCTAACACGACACATGAAAATATACGGGGCTTCCAAAAATTCTAAAATGAGAGACATCAGGTTTCTTACTGGTGAACATTTATTCGGGAGTCTTGGAGTCCAATGCTTTATGATGGCTTCGGTTTTGAACATACACAACTATATTTGCAGCTTCACTCCATAGAAACTTGGACGACTTTGATCACGAAGCATGGCAGAGATAGCTTCTATAATAGAGTGATTCTTCCTTTCAGCCACATCATTCTTCTTGGGAGTGCATGGCGTTATAGTCTTCCTCTTAATGCCAGCTTCTCTGCAATAATCTTGGAATTCATTGGATTCATTCTCGGTCCCATTATCAGTCCTCAATATCTTGATTTTATTCCTGGATCAGGTTTTGATCAAGGCTTTGAAATGTTTGAACTAGGTGAACACTTGATCCTTCTTCTTCAAGAAGTAGATCTAGGTATTGTGAGAATAATCATCCACAAAGGTGAGATAATATAAGTATCCTTCTAAGGAGTTTACAGGCATCATACCAGATATGTCGGAGTGGATCAATTGCAATATGTCTGTGGTCTTGCTATTACATGAGGGGAATGGTCCCCTTGTAAGTTTTCCTTCAGCACATCCCAAACATACACCTTCATGCTCCACTTTGAATTTGGGCATACCTGTCACCATCTGTCTCACATCGAATAGGGCCTTATAATGAAGATGGGTGAACCTCCGGTGCCATAGTTCAGATTGTAGAGATGTGTTGCAAGACATGGCTCCCAATGGACTTCCCCCAACTTGATACAAAGTGTCAATCCTGAACCCAAGAGTAAAAGCATCCTTGAAATTTATTTTCCAAACACGTACCTTTCCATCAATAAAAGCCACCTTGAATCCTTTATCTTCCATTGTTGAAATGGACACCAGGTTCTTCTTGAGATCGGGTACATATAGTACTTCTTGCAAATGAATAGTGTTACCTTGATTCAATTGAAGGGTAACATTCCCTACTCCTTTCATGGGATAGGTGGAATCGTCTCAAAGGATGATTTCCAATTTTGTGTCCTTTTCTATCAGATTAGAGAGGGCTTCCTTGTATTCGGTGAAGTGCCTTTAGGCACCACTATCAATCAGCCAATTTCCCAAAGTGTCCAGAGGAGAGGCAGTGGAGAGGTCCAATATAAGACAATAATCTTTTTTCTTATTGTTAACAACATTGGATTCATCATACCTGGAGTTCCTTGATTTCTTGGAGGGTCGACCATTTCCTTGATGTCCCACATTCCTTTTTCCTTTGCCTTGGACCTGTCATTCCTTTGATTGTTGTTGTTGAATATGCCCCTAGAGTTGTTATGATAGTCATCATCTCGAGGTGTATCCCTTTTATTAGGACACTCCCTTGCATAGTGGCCAAACTTATTGCAAACAAAGCATCTTCCCTTCCTTCCATTTGAATCTCAGTCTTCCTTGACTTTGCTTCTTTGAACCTGCATTGTTCTTCCTCTTGGAATGAGCAAAGTATGTAGTGGGGTTGCTTATATTAGAAGGCATTTCTTGCTCCACCATTCTTGTTTCTTCTTGAATGTATCTCGACATCAATTCTTCAAACTCTGGAATTCGATCATTGTTGCGTATAGTGGTTCTAAATATAGACCACTCAGGTGGGATTCCTCCACGGGTGATGAGAATAAGTTCCCTATCAGGAATGACTTCTCCAATAGAGAGTAAATCATTCTTGATCTCAGTAATCCTCAAGAAATAGGATTGAATGTCCCCGTCCTTTCCCTTCTTAATATCCTTCAACTTATTCTTGAGAAAGAGAATTTAATTAGTATTTATACTAACCTTGAACATGCTGAACAACCTGTCGTATATCCCCTTGAAGGTCTTCAATTCAGAGATATAGGCCACTAGATGCTTGTCAATGGAATCCCTGATAATCTTCTTCGATTTGGCTTCAACCTTATTGTACTTGGTCTTCGCAGCAGCCAGTGCATTTGAAGGAGGCTCAAGGATTTTACCCAACACATAATCTATCACCTCCTTCTCTTCCAAGGTCAAATCAAGAGACATCTTCCATCCATGATAATCAGATTCATCATGGAGCTTGTCTTCAGCTAGGAAGTAGGATGAAGAACCCATTGAGTCTTTTTTCCTTGTCCAATTGTCTTTTGTGATTTCTCCTTCACTCTTGCTTGGGATTTGTCTTCACCTCACTCTGATACCATGTTAATTTTAGGCAACAATTGTATGTTCTATGCTTTAGAGCAATTTTACTTCAATTTCTTTATGAGCCCAATATCAATTTCAGTTTAGCAATCACATAAACATGTAAGTAAAATGTTGATAGAACATAAACATAAATAGTAGAAGACAAGCCAAGACAAGAGGACACAAGATGTGGCGCCAAACAGGGACAAACCCCAATGTGGGGAACCCTTGATCAAACCTTCTTTTAGTCTTCAACAGTTCAGCGTAGAGAGATAGTACAATTTACAAATTCTGATAATTTATAACAGCAGCAAAAGAACCCTAACTAGAAAAGTCAATGCTGGTCAACAAGGTAGATTTCTTCCTCAATTCAGCTCGGTCAAACCTAGTCAACTTCGGCCTCCAACAACTATGCTAATCAGCCCAAAACAGTTTGAAAAAGTCCAGTTAAACTGGTCAACAAAAGTCAACCCTACAACCAGCCCTAGTACAGTCAATGTTGGTCAAATAAGAGGTTAGATTGTGTCGGTTCTTGTGCCCATATCTGTGGCCTGCTAGGAAATAATTCCTCCACCCAAAATCGCAGTCAAACAAGTCAACCATGGCTGGTCAATACTAGTCAAACACTTCCTAAAATTTGGTCAACGTTGGTCAACATCCAAAACATAAATTTGTTGTCCTTTCCTTCGCATGTGTGGCGAGAGAAGCTGCCCAGAAATACGTACCCAATCAGATGAGGAGAGAGAGATGTGTGAAGATGAGTGATGTCCAAATAAGGATGAGGCATCATGTATTCATAGGCAAGCATTGAGGATGAATAGACATGATTGTTGGGCTTCTGAGCCTACATGGGTTTGCTGGCCGACCTTGACAATTTTTCCATAATCAAAATAAATTCATAACTTCATTTGTACATGTCAGAATGGGATGATCTTTATATCAATCCTACACCTCTCGGAGAGTGGAATCCAAGAAAAATATTAGTTGTCATAAATAAGATGACCCGTGTGAATTTTGGCCCTAGTTTCCAATTTTAACATCTAGTCAAATCAAGTTTCATCAAGAAGCTATCAATGTGGGCATACCAAGCTCTTGGAGCTTGCTTCAAACCATAGAGGGCTTTCTATAGTCTGCACACATGAGTTTTCCGGTCATGTACTTCAAAGCCTTGTGGTTGCTCCACAAATACTTCTTCCTTAAGGAAACCATTCAGAAAAGCAATTTTCACATACCATCCTTGGCTTGCAATTAGAACCACAATGGATCAGATGGTTGTATAGTGAGCAACAGGTGCAAAGATCTAATCATAATCTATTCCCTGTTTCTGAAAGAAACCTCTGGCCACAAATCTAGCTTTATTTTTTTAAATATCGCCATCAACACCATGGTTAATTTTATGCAACCATTTAGAAGACACAACAGATTTACCTTTGGGTTTTAAAACCAGTTCCCATACATCATTATGAATGATGGACTCATATTCTTCAGATATTGCATCTTTCCACACTTGAACCTTCACAACTTCTTCAAAAGTGCATGGTTTGACTTGAATAATGTTGCTCATGGCTACAACACATCCTTGGAACCGGTATGGTTTCTTGCTTTCTCTAAAGGTTCCTCTAGAAGCAACATGTTTATCAAAATATTGAAGAGTGTCATGAAGCCACAAAGGTCTCCTCTTAGCAGGAGGATCACAAAGAGGAGGATCAAAAGGATCCATGGGTTCCATGGGTTCATCAACAAGATCAGTTTCAAGCTCAGGATTTTCTATTAACTCAAAAGCATCATCTTGACTATCAAAATTAGAAGGAGGAAGATGAGTGTCTCTTTCCTTTCCAAGAGTTGCATCTTCATCAAATGTTATATCTCTGCTAAACTCTATATTTCTTTATCCTAGTACATATATTTTGTAAGCTTTAGAATTCTCACAATAACCAACAAATGTACCTTTCTCACATGAAGCTTGTAGCTTGTTCCTCTTCTCTTTTGGGCTTTTCGCCAATGAAGACTTCTTCAAGAGTCTTGTTGTTTAGAGCATGGTGAGGAGATCTATTTTGAACATAGACAATTGTGTTCGCAACTTCTCCCTATAGAAACTTTGGCAGTTTTTTATCATGCAACATAGCTTTGATCACTTCTGTTATAGTTGTATTGTTTCTCTCGGCCACACCATTATGTTTTGGGTTATATGGAATCGTGGTCTCTTTTCTAATTCCATCTTCTTTGCAGAAGTCAATGAAATCATTGGAAGTGAACTCTCCTCCATTGTCAAAACTGAAGATTTTGATTCGTTTTCCAGTTTGTTTTTCTACAAGAGCTTTGTAATCTTTAAACATGTTAAATGCTTGACTTTTATTTTTCAGAAAATAAATCCATATCTTGCAAGAAAAATCATACACAAAAATTATGTAATACAAGTAACCACCAAGATAAATAAAGGCACCGGTCCACATAAATCAGAATGTAGAAGATGCAATACGTGACTAGTTCTACTTTTGCTTGAAGGGAACGGTCCCTTCAATTGCTTCCCACTAGCGCGCCCTTGAAAAACTCCATCATGATCAGATCTAATCTCTGGTATCCCGGAAACCATCTTTCTCACATGAGGTAATGCTTTGTAGTGCAAATGAGCGAACCTTCGGTGCCAAAGTTCACTTTGATGATTGTTGTCTTTGATCAATGCATGAATAGGTCTTCCACTGACTTTATACAGACCTTCACATCTTTATCCCAGAGTGAAGGCATCTCTCATTTTATATTTTATCGACCAAGTGAGAAATTTACCATTTATAAAAGCAACTTTCATTCATTTATCTTCTAAAGCAAAAATAGAAACAAGATTCTTTTTCAGACCAAGTACATACAAAACTTCTTGAAGAGATAAAGTTTTACCATGATCTAAATGGAAGGAAACAGAACCAGATCCCTTTATAGGATATGTAGAGTTGTCTCCAAGAATGATTTTCAAATCAGTCTCCCTCTCAACCAGATTAGAGAGCACTTTTTTATAGCTAGTAAAGTGCCTTGAGGCACCACTATCAACCAACCAGTTGTCACAAGAATTTGCAGGAGAGGAACTAGAAAGAGAAGAAACAAGAAAGTATTCTGATTGTGTTTCAACTGCATTGTTATCATACCTTGGGTTCCTTGAAGAACGAAAACTCTCTTTACGAGAAGAAGGAGCTTCTCTTCTTCTATAATCAGATTTGTTGGAACAATTGTTGAAGTTGGATCTTGGTGCTCTTCTATTTTCTGGACAATCATGGGCATAGTGGCCATTCTTATGGCAATTGTAGCATTTGACTTTTGATAAGTCTCTGCTCCATCTGGAGGAATTGATGGGAGCAAGCTTCTTCGAATAATGATGGCCTCTTCTTTTCTTCTTCTTGCCTTGGACAGTAAAGGCAGTAGGTTCTCCCTCCTCATGCTTGGGAATTCTTCCTCTGAAAATCATTTTGGCCTCTTCTTGACTGCACTTTCCCAAGAGCTCATCAAATGTAGGAAATTTGTCATTGTTACTGATGGTAGTAATAAAAGTTTCCCAAGAAGAAGGAAGACCTCCAAGCGTAATCAACACTAGCTCTTTATTAGAAACAACTTCACTAGAAGTTGACAGTTAATCTTTGATTTTTGATATCCTCATGAAGTATGTTTGAATGGTTTCTTGTCTGTTGATCTTAAAATCCTTGAGTTGTTTCTTCAGAACAAGAATTTCACACAAGTTGTTCACTTGGTACATTCCAATCAGTTTGTCATACATTTCTTTGGCTTTCTTCAAATTGGAGACATAAGTGATGAGGTGGTATCCAAGAGAGTCGAGGATAATATTTTTAGACTTGAATTCTCCTTTCTTGTATCTGGCCTTCCTAGGGAAGAAGTTGGAAGCATCAACCAACTTCTCTTCATTCTTAAAGTAAGAGGAAGACATTTTGATCAGCTCAAAATTTCAACAGCAAATAGAAAAGGACAACAAAAAATGAGCAGCAAGTAGAAGGAACAACAAGATATATTTCAATTGAAAGAGAGTTGCAAAAGGAGCAGAGAGCAAGAGATATTCCAACAAAAAGAGAGTTGCAAATGCAGCGGACAGCAAGAAATATTCCAGCAGAAAGAGACCTGCAAATGGAGCTTGTCTTCAACAAAGCTCTGATACCATGTTGAAATTTTGACGTTTTATGCTACAACAATTACTTATTCCAAAACTTCTTTCTTCTGCAATATTAATTAAGCAATTGTAGATAGAACATGCACCATATAAACCATATGAAAAATAGAAGACAACCAAGAACACAAGTAGACACAAAGAATTTAGGTCCAATGACTAGGGCAAAACCCATAAGGGGAAAACCCAACCAGATTCTTCTTCTATTAGAAATCAAATGTTCAGCAGAGATACAGAATAGAATGAGAGAAATAAGTTCACCCATATATGAAGATCTTTGATAGTTGTAGCTTATGCAAACATTAAATTACTTTGGCTCATCAAGATCTTCTCTTGCTCTTCAAGACTCTCTCTCTCTCTCACACACACAATTCTTCTCTAGTCTCTCTAACTCTCTCTTTCTCAAGTTCGTACTCTCCTTTCACAATGCACAAGTGAGTGACAGAGAGGATGAGAGACACAAATATATAAGAAGCGCAAGGAGTGTGACTTATGTCGTAAAGGAAGTACGCTTGCTTTAGTAACTCATGCCATCAAGAGGGAGTATGCATGCCTTAGAATTTGAGCCATAATTGAGAAGTGTAACATATGCATTAAAGAGATGTAAGAGGAATCTTTTTATGACGAGTAATTAAAGTGTGTAAGAGCATTAAAGAGAGAGAGGAAGAGAGTAATGTATCATTGCATGAGAAAGAATTCAATTTTCCATCAAGGAGAGAGAGATGTGAAGTGGCATGATTGAGTGCCAAGTAGGAGAGGATGACATTGAATTTCATTTTAATAATAATATTATAGTATCATAAGGATAATAATAATAATACTATCTTTTATATATATATATATATATATTGATGATTAAATTAAAAATTAAAAAATTGAGATTGATTAAGGATGAGTTAAGTGATTTTCCATCATATATATATGATTACCAATTGAAACAAGGTGACTTACTAATTTTGGAAAGTCATGGTTGCAATGATAGACATGACATCTATTTTTAAAAAGTCACTCTAAAATAGTCAAAAATGAAATTTTATTCAAGGAAATTCATTAGCTGCCAATTTTCAACAAAACACAGCCCAAAAATTGCAACCAAGACATTAATAAACAACTATACCTTCATTACCAGTGCTAGAAAATGTAAACAAAAAAAAATGTTATGTAAGAACATGGATCAGATTTGAAACGTAGATATAATCAGAACTAGAGAAATAACAATTGAAAAAATGTTGAAAATAGTGGCAAGTGAGGCCTTCTTTGACTTGTGTCTTAGTCAAGAAGACCACAAGCAATCTTTCTTTAGCATGCACGAGTTCCTAAAAATTAGGACGAGTTCATAAAGCAGTTTAACTCATGTATAGTTGGAGGCTCAGTTTGTTTGTCTCCTAGTGCGAGTAAGATTTTGAAAATGACAAGTGATAAGTCTTAGTGGTTATTTGTGGCTAGGACGAGTTACAAGAGTTAGTAAGACCAGTTAACTAATCAATCATAAGTCTGAGTTCCAAAAATAAACTTTCCAGATTTAGATGGGTCGAATTGCTTATAAGGAGGACGAAGGCACATCTTTGTATCATTATTGTGATCACGATTTTATGTGGAAAATACTTCTTGATAGAGAGCGCGTAAGGAGAAGCCTACACGCAATTGAGAAAGGGAGGAATTATTGCCAGGATTTACGCTATGAAATAGGGAGAATTCCCTATAGAATAGGAGCCACTATTGCATTAAGAAATAGGGATTTCCAACAATAGGAAATAAGGCTCAGGCTGCGCAAGGATTTAGGGAGCAGGATCAAGCCTTCAAGTAGAGTGTTTCAAGCAGAGCCTTCAAGCAGGATTGCGAGTGTTAATTCTAGATAAAAATGGTATGTTCTATGCTTTAGAGCAATTTACTTCAATTTTTCTTATAAGCCCAATATCAAATTCCAAATTAGCAATCACATTAACATTGACAATAAATGTAGATAAAACATAAACAATAAGAAGAAGACAAGTCAAGACAGCAGGACATAATATTTGGCAGATGCCAGGGAGAAACCCCAATGTGGGGAAATCCTTTGATCAAATCTTCTTATTATTCTTCAAAAGTTTAGTATAGAGAGAGAGTACATCATATAAAATTTCCTTGCCCAAAAACTATCAAAACAGTCCAGTCAAACAACAATCAACAGAATGCCCTAACCAGAAACTCAACGCTAGTCAAACTAGCATAAAAAATCATCCACATGAGCTTGGTAAAATCTAGTCAACTCGGCGTCCAAATACAGTATGAATCAACCCAAAACAGTGATGAAATTCACAGTCAAATTTTGTTAATGCATGTCAATGCTGCGGTCAAAGTTGTTGCAGTAAACGCTGGTCAACCTACCCAAAAAATCTTGGTATTTGTGCCAGAATATGCGCCCTACCCAAACAAAGATTCTCCCACAAAAATCGCAGTGAAATGACGTCAAACAATGCCCGATCAACGCAGAGAACAGAAATACCCAGTCAAACCTTTGCACGTGTGGAGAAGAACATGATGCCTCTGATTTGTATGACTCAATTAGATGAAGAGAGAGAATGGAATGTTGAGTTTTTTATGTCCAAATGAGGAAAATGCCTCTTCTATTTATACACAACGTTGAGGGTGAAGGGACATGTCTGTTGGGCTTCATGGGCCTACATTAGCCTTCTGGCCGACCTTGACAATTTGTCCATAAAAGAAATAAATTTGTAATTCCATTTATACTTTTCATAATGAGATGATCTTCAGATCAATCCTGAACCTCTCAGAAAGAGGAATCCAATAAAAATATTGTCTCCATCATATGAGTTGTCCAAGGTGATTTTGGACCTAGTTGCCAATTTTAACACTCCCTCTCAACTAGGGAGAAATCCACTTGCCAAACCATCTAACAATTTGTCCCATCTTTGTCAATCGTGTTATGCTCTGTTGAACAATGAAGAAATAATGAAGAAGAAATGGTGAAGAGTGTATCATCCCACTCTCCATTGACCCGAAGTTAGTCTCCATTGATCTTAGATCAATATAAAACATCTTGGCATAGGGAGTAAAGTAGTACACAATGCGTCCATCGGTAGTACTATGGTCCCTATCCTCATTTCCCAACTCATTGGCCAGATGAGAGGCACTTCCCATGAGTCCCGGACCGCATGGGTAGGATGTATCGACAAGAGAAGGTGAACCACCCATCCTGCTCATATCCCATTAGAGAAGGTGAACCACTCATCCTGCTCATATGCCATATGAGAAGGTGAACCACTCATCCTATGCATATATCAACCATCATGGGGTATCATAGGGGAAGGTGAACCACTCACCCTATGGTTGCTCATAGCTCCAAGAAGTACCCCAAGCCCCCGTGAAGCTCCGAAAGCTCAATATCCAACTCAAATGGGACCCTCATAAGAGGGTTTTTCCATGACTCCAAGTCGTTCAGGGAAGGTTAAGAAATTGACCTTCGCCAGGGGCTTTGTAAGAATATCTATGACCTATTCATTAGTCTCAATGTGATGGAGCCTTATTGCTCCCCGTTGTACCACATCATAGATAAAGTGGTACCTGATATCAATATGCTTGTAGCAGTCATGAAACATGGGATTCTCAGAAATATGAATCCCACTTTGGTTGTCATAGTAGATCACGGTGGTATCCAGCACATGCCCAAAAATATCACTAAATATCTTCCTCAACCAAACAGCTTCACATGAGGCCATACTAGCAGCAATATATTCGGCCTCGACGGTGCTCAAAGCAACTAATTTCTGCTTCCTGCTCATCCAGGATATCGAAGCAGAACCTAGTGAGAAGCAACATCCCGATGTGCTCTTATGATCCACCATAATGCCTCCCCAGTCAACGTCAAAATAACCATGGAGCCTTAAATTTCCAGCAGTGTATCTCAGTCCGTAGGTGATTGTGCCCCGGAGATATCTCAAGATATTCTTGGTAGCAATCCAATGTATGTGATGAGGTTCAACCATAAATTGACTCAATGTATTCACTGCAAATCATATGTTCAGACGAGATTTCATCAAGAACATCAGGGCCCCCATGAGTTGATGATACTCAGAAGGATTTCCCAAATAATTCCCAATAACACTTCCACATAACTTCTTGAAGTTAAGTTCCATCGAAGTAGTCACAGACTTACAATCCACCATCCCAAATCTTTCAAGTAGCTTCACAATGTATTTTCCTTGGGAAATGAAAATCTCACCTGGCTTTTGCCACACCTCCAAGCCTAGGAAGTAGTGCATCAATCCTAGGTCCTTCATCTCGGATTCAAAATCCAACTCCCTCTTGCATTGGTATATAAGAGGGTCTGCACCTGTCAGAAAGAGATCGTCCACATAAAGTACCATGATGAAATGTCTATCATTTTCCACATTAAAGTAAATGTTTGGATTAGCTTCACTTCTTGTAAACCCAACTTCATCAAATAGTTTTCGATCCTCTCATACAAACGCCCAAGGAGCTTGCTTCAACCCATATAGTGGTTTCTTCAACTTGCATACATGTGCCTTTTGATCTAGAACTTCGAATCCCTCGAGTTGTTCTACATAGACTTCCTCCTTAAGTGAACCATGCAAGAAGGTGGTCTTGACATCCATTTGATGTAAATTCCATCCTTGAGAGGAGGCAAGGGCAATGATCGAACGAATGGTGGTATATTGGGCAACTGGTGCAAATATCTCATCATAGTCCACACCTTCCTTTTGAGAGAAGCCTCGAGCAACAAACCTGGCCTTGAACATTTCAACACTTCCATCAGCTTGATGCTTGATCTTATAGAGCCTTTTCGAGGTGACAATAGATTTGTCCTTAGGTCTAGGGACCACATCCCATACATCATTCTTCATAATCGACTCATACTCTTTGTTCATAGAATCCTTCAAAACTTGGTGCTTCACAACTTTTTCGAATGTGTAAAGCTCAGTTTCAACAATGGTGCTCATCGCAACTAAGTACCCTTGGTACATATTCAGCTTCTTACTTTCACGAAATGTCCCCCTTGGTGCAATATGTCTCTCGAGATCTTCAAGAGTGTCCCTAAGCCATGAGGGTCTTCCTTTTTGAGGAGGAGGGCTCATGGGGAGGTGGATCAATGGGATCCATTAGTTCTTCAACATCGGGCATCGACTCATCCTGTGGTCCTCCTTGCTTTCCTATATCTTCTTCTTTGTCCTTCTTTGGAATAGGAAAGTTCCTAATCTTCCCAAGGGCAACATCTTCATCGAAGGTGACAACATGACTTATTTCCACTTCTCTTTGACCAGACACATAGATTCTATATGCCTTTGAAGTTTCACTGTAGCCCACAAATGTTCCTTTCTTCCCAGATGCATCCAATTTGCTTCTCTTTTCTTTCGACACATGAAAATACATGAGGAACCAAAAATTCTAAAGTGTGAAACATCAAGTTTCTTACCGGTGAAAAATTCTTCAGGAGTTTTGGAGTCTAATGCTTGATGAGGGCATCTATTTTGAACATACACGACAATGTTGGTAGCTTCTCCCCATAGGAACTTTGGAAGGCCTTGATCATGAAGCATGGCACAAGTGGCTTCTATAGTAGAACAATTCTTTCTTTCATCAACATCATTTTGCTAAGGATTATATGCGATAGTCGTCTCCTTCTTAATGCCAGTTTCTCTACAATAATCATTGAACTCAATTTATTCATATTCAGTTCCATTATTGGTCCTCAATATTTTGATCTTCTTCCCTGTTTGATTTTCGACCAAGGCTTTGAAATAGTGGAACCATGAGAACACTTAGTCCTTCTTATTCAAGAATTAAATCCAAGTTTCGCGAGAGAAGTCATCCACAATGATAGCATAATACAAATATCCTCCCAAAAATGTTATGAGAAACATACTAGATAGATCATAATGAACCAATTGCAAAATGTTGGTAGTCTTGCTATCACTTGAGGGGAATGGTCCCCTTGTATGTTTTCCTTCGGCACATCCCTGACAAACACCTTCATGTTCTACTTTAAATTCGGGCATACCTGTCATCATATTCCTTGCATCGGGTAGGGCTTGATAATGAACATGAGAAAATCTCTGGTGCCATAATTTGGATTAAAGAGATGTGTCGCAATACATAGCTTTGGTGGACTTACTCCAACTTGATATAGGTTGTCAACCCTGAATCCAAGAGTAAATGCTTCTTTGAAATTTCTTTTTCAAACACGTACCTTTCCATCAATGAATGCCACCTTGAATCCTTTGTCCTCCATCGTCGAGATAAGTACCAGGTTCTTCTTTAGATCGGGTACATATAGTACTTATTGTAGATGAATGGTGTTACCTTGATTCAATTGAAGAGTAACATTTCCAACTCCTTTCATGGGGTAGGTAGCGTTGTATCCAAGAATGATTTCCAAATTTGTATCCTTTTCTATCAGATTTGAAAGAGCTTCTTTATACCTAGTGAAGTGCCTTGAGGCACCACTATTAATCAACCAATTTCGCAAGGTATCTAGAGGGGAGACAATAGAGAGGGTAGATATAAGACAAAATTCTTTTTGCTTGTTATATACAACATTATATTCATCATAGCTGGAGTTTCCTGATTTTTTGGGAGGTCGGCCATTTCCATGTTGAGTAGCGGAGCATTCATTTTTCCTTTGTTGTTGAACCTACCATTTGTTTGATTGTTGTTTCCCCTGTAATTGTTGTGATTGTTGTTGTCATCATCTCGAGGTATATCCTTTTTATTAGGACACTCCCTAGCATAGTGGCCAGACCTGTTACAAATGAAGAATATACCCTTTCTTCCATCTTTGAATCCTGGTCTTCCTTGACATTGCTTCTTTGAACATGCATTGTTCTTCTTTTTAGCATGAGCAAAGAATGCAGTATGATCATTCCTATTTGAAGGCATGTCTCTCTCTATCATCCTTGTTTCTTCTTGAGTACATCTAGTCAAAAATTCATAAAAACTTGGAATCTGGTCATTGTTGAGGATAGAGTGTTGAGCACATCCCATTCACGAGGGAGACCTCCAAGGGCAATGAGAGTGATCTCCCTGTCAGCAATAACTTCTCCAATTTATAGAAGATCATCTTTTATTTCAGTGATCCTCATGAAGTAGGATTGGATATATTCTCCTCTTCCCTTCTTTATGTCTTTCAACTTGTTCTCGAGAAAGAGGACATTTGCATTGCTAGCTTTAAACATGCTAACCATCATGTCATACATCTCTTTAGATGTGCCCAAATCAGAGATGTAAGTAACTAAATGCTTATGAATAGAATCCCTGATGATCTTCTTAGCTTTGACTTCACCTTTCTTGTACTTTGTCTTAGCGGTAGTAGGTGCATTGGAAGGAGGTTGAACAATCTTTCCCTGCACATAGCCCATAGCATCATGCACTTCCAAACTCAAGTCAAGAGACATCTTCCATGCATGATAATCAAACTTATCATTTAGCTTGTCATCAAATTTGAAGTAAGATGAGGAGGCCATTGAATCTTGTCCTTGTCCAACAAATCTCAGTGATTGCTCTTCTCACTCTTGCTTTGGTTTTATTCCGATACCATGTTAATTTTAGATAACAATGGAATGTTCTATGCTTTAGAGCAATTTACTTCAAATTTTCTTATAAGCCCAATATCAAATTCCAGATTAGCAATCACATAAACATTGATAGTAAATGTAGATAGAACATAAACAATAAGCAGAAGACAAGCCCAGACAAGAGGACATAATATTTGGCGGATGTCAGGGAAAAACCCCAATGTGGGGAAAACCCTTTGATCAAATCTTCTTATTATTCTTCAAAAGTTCAGCTGAGAGAGAGAGTATCATACAAAATTTCCTTGCCCAAACAATGTCAAAATAGTCCAGTCAAATAGCAGTCAATAGGATGCCCTAACCAGAAAGTCAACGCTGATCAAACCAACATAAAAACTCCTCCATATGAGCTTGGTCAAACCCAGTCAACTCGGCCTCCAAAGACAGTCTGAATCAGCGCAAAACAATCCTGAAATTCTCAGTCAAAGTTGGTCAACATAGTTCAAAGTTGTTGCAGTCAACGCTAGTCAACCTGCCCAGAAAATCTTGGTATCTATGCCAAAATATGCGGCCTACCCAAACAAAGATTCTCCCACAAAAATCGCAGTCAAATGAATTCAAACAATGCCCGGTCAACACTGGTCAAAGTTGGCTGCAACTCAGTCAATGCAGAGAACAAAAATGCCCAGTCAAACCTTCGCACGTGTGGAGAAGAACAGGCTACATGTGATTTGTATGACCCAATCAGATGAAGAGAGAGAATGTAATGTTGAGTTTTGTATGTCCAAATGAGGAAAAGGCCTCTTCTATTTATACACAACGTTGAGAGTGAAGAGACACGTCTGTTGGGCTTCATGAGCCTACATTAGACTTATGGCCGACCTTCACAATTTTTCCATAGAAGAAATAAATTCATAATTCCATTTCTACTTGTTAGTATGAGATGATCTTTAGATCAATCCTGCACCTCTCGGAAAGAGGAAACCAATAAAAATATCATCTCCATCATATGAGTTGTTCAAGGTGGAGTTTGGCCCTAGTTTCCAATTTTAACATTTACGCTATGAAATAAGGAGAATTCCCTATAGAATAGGAGCCACAGTTGTGTTAGGAAATAGGGATTTCCAGTGCTAGGAAATAAGGCTCAGGTTGTGCAAGGATTTAGGGAGGAGGATCAAGCCTTCAAGCAGAGTGTTTCAAGCTTATGTCAAGTAGGGAGAACAAGTGTGTTGTCTATTGAAAAAAGATTGTTTTGTAAGAGATCTATTGCTCAAAACTCTATTAGTAAGTTCTCAAGCAAAGAAGTGGGTTTTCCTAGTTGGGTTCCAAAGAAAATTTTCTTGTGTGATATGTTCTTTATCTCTGCATATTCTTTTATATTTGTTGTTTATCTATGGTAGAAAAATTTTGTGTCTTTACGAAAAGAAAATAGTGTTCAGATTATTCATTATAGTAGTTGCAGAATTTCAATAAATTTCTACATGCCATCAGAGAAGAGATCATAATAAATACCAGCACCAAGATCATTTTGTGACCAATGCAGATTAGACTAGAATGACATTGCTAGATTGAAGAGAGTTCTCTGAGCAAGCAAGATGGCGTTCCAAGGATTGAGATCAGACCGTTGTTTAGAAGGAGCCTCTAACTTCGTCTCTTAGAAAGGGAGGATCACGATAGTGTTGGAGGATAATGGGGTGGGAGGGTTTGTCAAGAACGCAATTCTACCACCACAAGATCCCCAACAATTGGCCCAACTTAATAAGAATAATATTAATGCAAGGGGGATTATTCTAGAAGGGGTTAAATATCACATAGTTCCTCATATCCATGAGGAGAAGACAAATTTTGAGATGTTCAAGTCTATTTTAGATATATATCAGAGTTTCAGTGATACCAGGAAACTTGCTCTTAAGGAGAAGCTAAGAAGTATCCAGATGAAACAAAGAGAGTCCATCTTCACTATTATGAAACCAACCCACAAAAAGATAGAAAAGATAGATCAACGCCTTAGAATTCAGCCTCTTTGAGGGGGCAACCTCCTTTACATTACATAAATGAACAATTCTTGGATGATTCAAATGACAAAACCTCCTTTCTATATATAGGAGTCTAAGGAATCACAATATAACCCAGCTGACCTAACAATAATAATATAAAGCCACAAAAATAACAATAGAGGGATTCTATGGGGCACAGTAATAACAATATGGGGACAATAGGGGCACAACAATATTAATAAGGGGTACAACTACAATAGTAATGAGGTAATCACTAGTATTATAGGGACCTAACATGCCCCTCTCCTTCAAAAAAGTGTTGTCCTCAACGCTTGAGTAGTTCTGGATGCTTCTGTATAAAATTCTCATCCTCCCATGTGGAATCTTCAGCGGATAAGTTCTTCCACTTGATGAGATACTCTGAAATTGATCGATTTCGTAGCTGTCGAGTTCTTGTTTCTATGACTGCTTCTGGTTCCAATATAATTTTTCCTTCCTCGTCAAGTTTTGGCAATATTGTTTGAACTGGGAGCTTGTCGCCTATAACCTTCTTTAAACATGAAACATGGAAAACTGGGTGCAATCGAGAAGCTGCAGGAAGCTCCAATTTGTATGCCATAGTACCAATCTTTTGCAACACCTTGTACGGACCATAATACTTTGGTGATAATTTATTATCCTTCTTAGCTTGCTTGAGGGACATTTGTTTATATGGTTGTAGCCGTAGGAATACCCAATCACCTACATCAAAACTTCTTTCGCTGCGATGTTGATCTGCCTGTTGTTTCATTCTATTCTGTGCCAACACGAGGTTATCCTTTAAGAGTTGGAGGACTTGTTGTTGATGTTCGATGTGATGTTCCACTGCTTGAACCTTAGAATTTTCTCTTAAATATGATGTGATGGATGGTGGTTGATATCCATAAAGTGCCATAAATGGGGTCATTTGTTGCTGTATGGAAGGAAGTGTTATACCACCATTCAGCCAGAGGCAACCATTTGACCCATTGTGTCTGTTTATCAGATACAAAGCAACGAAGATATCCTTCCAAACATTTGTTTACTATCTCAGTTTGCCCATCAGATTGAGGATGATAAGATGAGCTATGAGCTAACTGAGTACCAAGACAAGAAAATAATTTTGTCCAAAAATTTCCAGTGAAAATGGGATCTCTGTCACTTACAATAATCTTTGGGTTTCCATGTAGCTTTTGAATTGTTTCCATAAATGCAGTAGAAACTGTACTGGCTTTAAATGGATGTGATAATGCACAAAAGTGTGCATACTTGGTAAGTCTGTCAACTACCACCATGATGACACTCTTTCCCTCAGACTTGGGTAAACCTGTGATAAAATCCATTGAAACCTCCTCCCAACGTTGGCTTGGAATGGATAAAGGTTGTAATAGACCCGGGTCTTAATTGTTTCAACTTTATTTTGTTGGCAAACCAAACATTCCGCCACAAACTTTTGAATATCTGATTTAAGGCCATCCCAAAAAAATTCCTTCTTAACCCTGTGGTAAGTTTTTAAAAATCCTGAGTGCCCTCCTAAGGGAGAAGTGTGCAATTCCATAAGAATCTTTTGTTTTAGTTGGGAATTCTTACAGAGGTATAAGCGATCTTTGTACCATAACGAATCATTTTTCCAGCTAAATGTATCAGATGTACTGGAATCTTGTTGTAACTTTCGAATAAGTGCCCACACTTCTTCATCATTCTTCCATTCCTCCCTTGCTTCGTTTATCCAATCTGGTTGGATAATAGAAATGGCGCACAACAATGCTTCCACATCCTCATCCTTTCTTGAGAGTGCATCTGCCACCACATTTTGCTTCCCTTTTTTGTAGATGATTTCAAAGTCATAACCCAACATCTTTGTGACCCACTTTTGTTGCTCTTCAGAGGATAATCTTTGTTCTAAAAAGTATTTAAGGCTATCATGATCCGTTTTTACCTTGAAGTGTCTTCCATTAGGTAGGGTCGCCATTTCTTAAGTGCATGGAGTATTGCCAACATTTCCTTCTCATAAATAGCTTTGTGTAAAAACTTTCCCTTGATTGGACGACTTTCAAAAGCAATGGGTCTTTCATCTTGCATTAAAACAACACCAATTCCATTTCCTGAAGCATCACATTCCACAATAAAGGTTTTTGTGAAGTCCGGTGTAGCTAAGACCGGTGCTTGGCACATTGCCTCTTTAAGATGTTCAAAGGCCTTTGTTGCTTCTGGAGTCCATGAAAATGCATCTTTCTTCAATAATGTTGTTAGAGGTGCTGCTATTCTCCCATAATTCTTAACAAACTTGCGATAATACCCTGTCAACCCAGAAATCCTCGCAGATGCTTTATGGATGTGGGGATTTTCCATTCCTTAATGGCTTTAATTTTGCTAGGGTCTACCTTAACTCCTTCATGAGATACAATATGACCCAGATATTCCACCTCTTGTACTCCAAAGAAACATTTGGATCTTTTTGCATATAATTGTTTCTCCTCCAATAGTTGTAGCACCCTGTCAACATGTTCAACATGATCCTTCCAAGACTTGCTGTAGATTAGTATATCATCAAAAAATACTAACACAAATTTTCTAAGGAAGGTTTGAAAATTGAATTCATCAAACCTTGAAATGTTGAAGGTGCATTGGTAAGGCCAAAAGGCATGACCAAAAATTCATAATGACCCTCATGAGTTCTAAATGTTGTTTTCGGAATGTCTTCAGTCTTCATTCTGATTTGATGATATCCTGAACGAAGATCCAACTTGGTGAAGTAAATTGATCCAGTAATTCATCAATGATCAGAATGGGAAACTTATCTTTAATAGTGAGCTTGTTGAGCTCCCTATAATCCGGACACATGCGCCATGATCCATCCTTCTTGTGCACCAATACTACTGGAGCAGAGAAAGAACTTTGACTAGGTTGAATTATACCAGCCTCTAGCATTTCTGCAACCATACGTTCAATTTCACTCTTTTGGGCATAGGGATATCTGTACGGCCTGATGTTTGGAGGAACACTTCCTGGAATCAGATGAATAGCATGATCATGATCACGAATAGGTGGGAGACCTTTGGGAGTCTCAAATACCTTGGAATGATTGTCCAAGACTTTTTGGAGATCTGGAGAAATAGATGATTCCGATGTGGAAACATCTAGCGAACATAATTGTGCAATTACACCTCTTTGTTCCTTTTTAGAAGCTTTGTCATACCGTTAGAAGCTTTGTTTCCCTGCAATACCCCTTAATTCAACTTCCTTTCCTTCTGCAGAAAATTTCATGAAAAGTTCTTGAAAATTAAAAGCTATTGTACCCAAGGATTGTAGCCATTGGACTCCTAGTACAACATCAGCACCTCCCATTGGAATGGAAAGCATTGGGCTAGTCAATACATATTCTCCCATGGATAGCTTGATATTATGGCACTTTCCAGAGCAATTTATTGTTCCTCCATTTGCAATCATCACTTGACACTCTGGTGCTGGATATAGGAAGCAATTCAATTTTTTGCTACCTTACAATGAATAAAATTGTGGGTACTTCCTGAATCAATCAACACTATTACCTTTTTCTTCTTGATTTGTCCTTCTATCTTGATGGTTTGAGGAGTGGTAATTCCAGCCAATGCATTACAAGATATGGTTGGATTCATTTCATATTTATCTAGGCTTTGTTCCTGGAGTATATCCTCTTCTTTTGACCTTTCTTGCTCCTTTTCTTCTTCCTCTTCACAATCTATGTAGAATAATTTCTTCTCAGCACACTTATGACCTTTAGTGTATTTGCTATCACAATTGTAACAAAGCCCTTTTGCTCTTTTTTCTTCCAATTGTTGTGGTGTCAACCTTATAGGTTGTGGAAGACTAGGGGCAACAACACTTCCATCTTTATAGTTGTGAGTGGTATGCTTCCTGGTTGCCATAATTTTGCTTTCCATTTTTCTTGCTAACCTGAATGCCTTCTCTAATGAATCAGGTTCCGAAAGGCGAACATCATGTTGGATATTATCCTTTAAAGACCCTATGAACACATCAATCCTATGCTCCTCTGGAATATTTTTTACCCTTATGTTCAATTTTTGGAACTCCTCAATGTGCTCCATTATTGAACCCTTTTGTTTGAGACTTATCAATTGGCTAAAAAAAGTGTTGCTTTTTGTATCCTCATAATGTTTGTCAATTCTTCCGTAAAAATTGCCCAAGTGATAATTTGTTTACGAGAGCAAAGCCATTGATACCATACAAACTGATTTGGTTCCAAATATAAAGTTGCAATACGTACCTTTTGTGTGTTTTGCACATTATTGAGATCGAAAAATTGCTCCATCTGTAATATCCATGTTGCGGGATCCTTGCCATCAAACTTCCTCATATCGATTTTTGAATATGGTGGGTCTTCGATCCAACATTAGAGTCTATGAAATCATGATTAACATTTCTTTTGTTCTCATCATGAGTTTCCTTTACTACCCTTTCACCATTAGTAAGCATTTCTTGTAGAAACTTTGTCAAATTTGTCTTTAAATCTTCCATGCCTGTCTTCAAATTTGTCTTCAAATCTATCTTCAAATCGTCCATCTTAGCTTCCACGTCATTCATCTTAACTTCTACGCCTTTCTTTAAACAATCCATCTTAGCTTCTATGTCTTTCTTTAAACCATCCATTTTAGCTTCTACTTCTTTCTTTAAACCATCCATCTTAGATTCTGTTACTTTTTGTGCAAGTGACACTTGTTGCACTTGGTCTCATAATTTTGATATATCATGTTGCATTTCTTCCTCTTCTTCATGAGTCATGCTAGAGCTTTCAGGTTGCTTACTAGGTGTTTGCATTTTCTTTCCTCGGGGCATCAATTACCGATAATAATGCTTTACTATGCCCTTTGAATTTCTTCAAACTAATTTTCAAACCAAGTTTATGCAAAAAATTTAAAAAAACTACACACCTTTTTTCACTTTGTAGGAGCTTGATATTGAATCTGATGTATCTTTGTAATTTCGGATCATCCAGTTCTGAAATTGCGACCTGCAGTAGCCCTCTGTGTCCTCTTTCCAATGCCACCAGTCTAATCCAAATTGGATTTTCCAGGGAAGAGTTATGCCAAATCTCCCACAGTGACCTGATCATAGATTAATTCAGTAGAGAGAACTTGTATGATGTGCCACGAGTCACTGTTTCAATCTTTGGCGCTGAAAAATATATACAAGAAACTACAGTCCGTCCTCTTTCTGTACCTTCTTACGAAATTTTAATCCGATGCTCAAAGAGAAAGTTATGATGATTTTCCCTAGGTCACCTGTTTGGAATGTAATTCAGGAGCCTGCAAAAAGACCAACTTCCTCAGATCATATCTCCGCAAATATAGTGCAAAAATCTCTGAAATTCAGACCTGAGGTTCAGTGTGATTTCGTCTCAAATGGGTTTTTTTTAGCTTCTGAAACGTCACAGAAAAAAGTTATAGCGAAAATGCCACGATGACCTATTTGGAGCAGCGAAACCCTAGAATCCAAAGCTCTGATACCAAATGTTATGAAACCAGCTCAAAAAAGATAGAAAATATAGATCAACGCCTTAGAATTCAACCTCTTCGAGGGGGAAACCTCCTTTACATTACATAAATGAACAATTCTTGGATGATTCAAATGACAAAACCTCCTTTCTATATATAGGAGTCTAAGGAGTCACAATATAACCTAGCCGACCTAACAATAATAATATAAAGCCACAAAAATAACAATAGAGGGATTCTATGGGGCATAGTAATAACAATATGGGGACAATAAGGGCACAACAATATTAATAAGGGATACAACTACAATAGTAATGGGGTAATCACTAGTATTATAGGGACCTAACAGTCACATATCTTATGAAGTTCACTGATGTTCGAGATGAGCTAGGTGGTGTGGGTGTCACCATATCTAATCATGATCTTGTGAGTTTTGCCTTTCTTGGACTTCACAAATCTTGTTATGGCTTCCAGGATGTTATCAGTGGGAGAGAGCATTTTCCCAGTTGGAAAAAGTTATGGACTGATTTCATTCAGGAAGAGATCCAAAGAGGGATCAGAGAAGGTATATTAGCAACGACAAATGACGACGAGAATTTCACTCTTGTCGGTAAAGCCAAGGGCAAGAAAGGCAAAGGGAAGGGCGAATGTAGTCGGAAGGGCGACAAGAAGAAGAAAGACCTGAGCAAGATCAAGTTCTTCCATTGCCATTAGTTTGGGCACTATGCTACTAAGCATCCAAAACGAAAGAAGGGATCTAGTAAGGATCGCGTTTTTGCATCAGATGAGGTAGATGGGTTTGCTTCTCGTTTTGGGAAGACTTCTCATTGATAGCTTGCATTGCAAGCTCAGTTAGCAACAACATGTGGCATATTGATTCCAGTGCATCCTTCCATATGACTAGGCGGAGGGAACAAGGAGTATTTAATCCAGTTGGAGGAGAAGGACATGGAGTTTCATATTGAGCTAGGAGATAATGGCAAGTATGCGACCAAGCGAGTTGGTATTGTCAACTTTGAGAGGGAGTCCGGAGCTCTCTCCATCTCAGAGAAGTTCTCTATGTTCCAAGGCTAAAAAGGAACCTAGTTTCAGTAGCAACCCTTGAGGACAAGGGGTATGATGTCATCTTTAGTAGAGTGTTGTGGTAAAACACAACCCCACCATTTTTTACTTGTTCACTTCAAATAATGGGGACCCTTTCTATAAATTTTTTGGTTAAACACCTTTTAGGATTTTTATTACCTCACAATTATCTTAATTTTTCATTTTCTTTTGATTCTTGTTTTGATTGCCTTGTTGAAATCGATTTTTGGCAAGCTTCCCATTGATACTTATTTCGCCTCATTTGGTCAACTGGTTTGTAGACGACACTCCTTTGAAGTTTAATCATTTATGTTCCCTGGGTTAAAAAATGCGTAAAATGTACCATATTTCATTTTTGTAATTTTTTTTTGTAAGTGGAGGTAGTACCATTCTTTTCTATTTATGATAAACAAGGAGACCAGATACAACGTTTTGGTGGCCTCACCCTGCCCCAAAGGGAAACCAGGTTTGTTGGCCACCTGAGTTTGCTATAAGCATTCCAAAAACAAAATTTGACAAGTCTTTCCATACTGGCTATATGCACTATACAACTGAAACTACCTATTAAACTACTGATTTGCATAAAACTGTAAGAAGGAGAATATAAAAAAACCACAGCAAAGTCTCAAGAAGATCATTCCTTTCTGGTTCCAGTATTTGGGTCCATTTCCATGGGGATATCCATTTGTTCCTCCTAGCTTGGGTGCGTGCCAACCATCCTGGACAGTAGCTGAGACATCTCCTCCAATTTGTTGTTTTGTTTGATCATGATTACCTGGAAGTTTTTCATTTCCTTCTGTAAATTTGGCGTCCCATTGGCTATTTCCGCCATTTCCTTCACTACCTGTTCTAAAGCCTTTGCCAGGAGGCGTTTTAGGACCCAATAAATATGCAGAGACTGCCTGTACAGTGTCTTCCTTCCCCTCGTATTTCCTGGGTCGCTAACCATTTCTGCCCATTCTTCTGTCTCTGGTTCCGACTGTTCTTCCAGCACACTGGATTCCATATTTTGGATAATACGACAGATATCCTCATCTGTTCCTTCCTGGTAAGCTCGTGCCACCTCCTGAACCACTGTCATGGTGGACCTTCTCCCTCTGCGCTGATTGCCTAGGGTTTCTGTTGGTCTGCCTCCCGAGTTCCCTTGTCTTGGACGGCCTCTGCCTCCGCGTCCTCTTCCATGACCCGGCCGCGCCATCCTTTCTCCTACCCTCTCCTGTAAACAATCATCAATCACAGGTGTCAGTTTTTTGAGGTTCTTCTCGTCGTCTTCGCTTACCAATTTCCCTTTGGTTGTTCCTCTGCTTCTACTGCATTCCCCTTCATTTGTTTGAAACTGGCACTGATAATCATTCCCCGGGTACAAAAGATGTATTAGGCCCTCTGTCATGCGGATCAGATGGTGGGCTAAGGGAAAAATCTTCGAGTCCCCACTGCCAGACCACCCCTCTGTTCTTACCATGGAGTTCTCACCTTGGTTCTCCACATTAATCCTTAAACTGTGCTCCCGGCTGCAAATTTCCTCAGGATTCCCAACCGGAGACAAGCCCCGAAGACCCTCACAGTGCCTTATGGAGGGACGGCTTAGCTCACTCAGGCCCTTTTCATCAACAGGGTCTTCGCAATAATAAAACTTATCCATTCTACCTATAGTGATAGATATTAAGAAGACAGAGGTCGCAGGTTGCACATACCCGAGAACGCAGACCTCCCTGATGGCTCCTCCTAGCTGCTCCTCGTTCAGCTCCTCCTTCGACCCGTCTGCACTACCCTTTCCTTTACCCTCCGCCACCTTCATATAATGCCTCTTCGCCACCCTTCTCGCTCTGCCACCACCGCCGCCACTATTGCTAATCATTCTCATTCCACCTTCCCCACTCCGGTTTCTTGAAACGTGTGCTGGCCGATTACTCATTGTTTTGGTTGGGAGGGCGGCCTCATTCCTGTGGTCACTTCCGGCTGTCCTTCCCTTATAATGATCGCTCCTGCCATCCTCAACTACCCTGTTCCTCATCCCGATCGGGAGCCATCTGTCTCTACTGCCTTTGAGTCGTGTCTTCATGATTATCTTGGTTGAGAATCGTACTTAGCTGTTCGAATCCTGAGTCTTTTGAATGCATCGTCCATATACTATCCATTTTCCTTCCTTGTTCCTGGCATCCCCAATTCGCAAGGAAATCAGCTGCTCTGTTGGCCTCTCTTCTAACATGCTTGATAATCATATATTCAAATCTACTTAGAATAGTTTCCAGTTCTTGGATTAAGCTGGTCGTCCTCCAGCTCTGCGTTACTTTGTCCCATGAGGTCCCATTGTTTAGTTTTTTGAGAACTTGTATAACCATTAGGGAGTCACCTTCCACTTCCAGATTATTATATCCATTTCTGATTGCTATCTTTAAACCTTGGCATACTGCCATCAGTTCCGCCTCATTATTACTCATAATGCCTCCATTGTTTGCATATATCCATTTTGTTCTTCCTTGATCGTCCCTAAACAGACCTCCGATCCCTGCTGGGCCTGGGTTGCCTTTAGAGGCACCGTCAAAGTTTAGCTTTATAAAACCAGCCGGTGGATGGGAGAACTGCATGGTGCCGTTATATCCCGTCCTGGGCTCTTTCCACAGCTGAGGGGCCACCATCCCTTGATTCAGGTTTAGTTTCTTTAGAATCTGCTCTTCTTCCTGCGTCACTTCCCAGTCTTCTCCATTCCATGTATCTGCAAGTATAGTTTCTCGAATATGGCTCAAGGTTTTTCCCCAGATTTGATCTTTTGTCATCTCTTTGTTTTGGAAGATTCTTCTATTTCTTTCTTTCCAGATCATCCACATATTCATCCCAACTTCCAGGCTCCAAGCTCGTCTTACCACCGGGCTCGTAAATTGCCCTCCTCCCCAAATTTTAATAGTGTTTTTAATGCTCTGTTGATCTCTATGAGTTTTTCCAAAAAGCCTCCTGACCTCTTCCCACTGTAGCTGAGCTTCTTTGCATGAATTAAGGAGGTGTTCTTGCGTTTCCATTTCTTGTTTACAGAGAGGACATCTGGGAGGGCCATGTATGCCTCTCTTTTGGAGCTGGTCCTAGGTCAGAATACAGCCTTTGATCACCAACCATATGAAATGGGCCACTTTTGGCCACCAGTTGCTATTCCATATTTGCTTCCAGGTACCTGTCATATCCTCTGGTTCTCTGGTGTTTAGAAGATGATAAGCTTCTTTAATTGAGAAATTTCCTTTTATTGTGTGTCCCCATCTCAGAATGTCCGGTCCAGATCTTATGGGGATTCTTCTTGTCTGCATTTCCTTTTGATATAACTCTTTTTGTTCCCCTGTTATTTGATCCATCCATTCATCCGGACTCTTCCATATTCTCCATACATCATCTTGGCTTTCCCTCTTCCAGAAGTCCTTGACTAACTTCATTCCTTTCTCAGCTGCTTTTTGGCCTATATCCACTAGGGCTTGCAATCCATTCATTCTTTCTCTTTGCTGCCAGGCCTCCTCCCAAAATTTTGCTGAGCTGCCATCCCTGATTTCCCAGAAAGCATGTCTAGCTATCATTTCTTTACTGAGACTGGCTAGATTCCATATTGTCGACCCTTTCGGTGTATCCCTTATCCTTAATATTTCCTCAGGTTTTGTAGGCATATTGTATTTTTTTGTCCATATTCTTTTCCATAAGTCGTTTCCTCCATTCAGCCAATGCCACCATAGCTTAGCACCCAATGCCTGGTTCAAAACATAGGGATCTCTAAGTCCTAATCCTCCTTCCATCTTGCTTTTCACTACATCTTTCCAGGATACCAAGGACCATTTCTTTTGATCCTTCTGACCTCCCCATATAAATTTTTTGAAGATCTCTATCATCTTTGCACAAGCTCCTTTTGGGGCTGCCATTGCCGAAAGTTGATATATTGGTATTGATTAGAGTACAGCCTTAACTAAAACTGCTTTGCGTGCAAAATTCAGAGTTCTGAAAGACCAGTTTGCTAATTTACTAGCAATTTTCTCAAGGGTTTGTTGCCAGTTAGACATCCTCAGGGGGTTTAGGGCCAGCGGTGTTCCAAGATATCTAGTAGGAAGTTCCCGTGAGCGAAATCCCAAAGTTCTAGTCAAGAAGTTTATGATATTTCCAGCAGTGTTGAAAAAATACATGCAGGATTTGTCATTGTTAATTTGGGTACCAGAAGCTGTCATAAAAAGGTCTAAAATTGCTTTGATTCTTCGGGCTTCTCTGAGGGACACCTTACAAAACAGCATGATGTCGTCAACAAATTGTTGATGGGTAATAAGAAAGTTATTACCCCAGATTTGGATTCCTTTGAGTTTCTTTTCTTTGACTTCTTTTTTGATGTATCTTCCTAGGCCTTCTACAACTATAATGAACAGGAAGGGTGACAGAGGATCCCCCTGACGGAGGCCTCTGGTCGCTTTAAAAGGTTGGGAGGGGGTTCCATTCACCAGGATAGAGAAATTGGTTGACGAGATCATGGTTGAGATCCACTCAATCCATCTATTGCAGAAGCCATAAGCTCTTAAAACTTCTTTCAGGTACTTCCAATTCAGACGGTCGTAGGCTTTTGAAAGGTCAAGTTTGATCATCATACCTGCTTCCTTTTTAACTTTTAGAGAGTGCACTACTTCTTGGGAGACCACCAACCCGTCCAAGATTTGCCGGCCTTCAACGAAGCCTGTTTGCTCTGGGGAGATAATGCTGGGTAAGAGGGGCTTAAGTCTTTTAGCCATTAAGGTTGCTATGATCTTATATATCACATTACAAAGGGCAATAGGTCTAAAGCCCTGAGGGGCTTCTGACTTAGTTTCTTTAGGAATTAGAGATAAGAGGGTTGAGTTTAGGCTTGTACTTACCTTTTGGTTCCTTCTTGATTCTTCCACAACATCCAGAATGTCTTGGCCTAGGAAGTTCCAACCTGCTTGATAGAATTCCGCTGTGAAACCATCGGGGCCTGGGGCTTTATTCTTTTTCATTCCCTTCACTATCTCTTCTACTTCTTCCAGAGTGGCTGCCCTCATCAAGGCTAGGTTTTGTTCTCTAGTGATCCTGCTCGGAATCTCATTGCAAATTCTTTCAATAGCTTCTCCTCGTTCAACATTAGGTTCCGTGAGAAGATCCTTGAAATGCTTCACCAAGACTTGCTCTATTTCCTCATGCTGCGTAACTCTTGTCCCTGCTTCATTTTTAATAGAGAAAATTCTATTTCTTTGCCTTCTCTGGATCATTGCTTGGTGGAAGAACTTTGTATTCCGTTCTCCCTCTCTTAACCAGTTTACCCTGGATTTTTGCCTCCACAAGATTTCTTCTTGTTTTCGCCTCTCTTCTAGTTGCCCTATCAGGATCCCTTCCTCCTTAGCCAGGTCATCACTTCTGCCTGTATTTATTATTTCTTGTTGGATTTGCTTCATCCTCTGTTCTAGCAGTTGTTGATCTTTGAGAATGTGTCCAAATTCTTCCTTATTCCATTTCTTGATGTTCCCTTTCAGTTCTTTTAGTTTCATCTGGAATGCCTAAATTTTATTTCTTCCTTTTTTATTGCTTTGTTTCCACCATTCTTCTACTTTCTTCATAAATTTTTTATCCTTGAGCCAAAAGGCTTCGAATCTGAAGGGCTTTCTCTTAGGGCTTGCTTTTATGTCCTGTTCAGCTTTAATTGGCCAATGGTCCGATCCCATTCCAGGAAGAATCTTAGCTTCAATGAAAATGTCCCAATTTATGATCTGTTCTGACAGTAGGAATCTATCTAGTCTGGAGGCGATCTAGTGTCTGCCTCCCCTCCTGTTATTCCAAGTATATATTCTGTTTGTTGTCTG
This sequence comes from Pinus tabuliformis, assembly GCA_031772625.1. Classification (NCBI taxonomy): domain Eukaryota; kingdom Viridiplantae; phylum Streptophyta; class Pinopsida; order Pinales; family Pinaceae; genus Pinus; species Pinus tabuliformis. The sequence continues at coordinate 554,889,948 of CM062820.1, read as the reverse complement.
TATGTCTACAAGCCTTTGAGCTGCTATCCAATCCCCGAAGGCTTCCATATCTGTCTCTGTTCTTCTGAGCCCGCCCTTTTTTTCGTTTAGAGATTTTATCATATTGAAGTCTCCTCCCACTATCCAAGGCGAAGTAGGATAAAAGGATCACATAACTGCCAGGTTCTGAAGGAAAGCCCTATGTTCACTTTGTATATGGGGCCCGTATATATTTGATAATAGAATCCATTCTTGAGAACCTAAAATTCTAAATCTCCCTGAGAGGATACGTGGTATGCTGGTCCAATCTTCAAATTGGACTTCCTCTGGGTTCCACAGGATTGCTACTCCTCCTGCACTACCTGTCGCATCTTGACCCATGATCTCGTAATGTAGCTTGAAATTGTTCATCACCTCTCTTAGTTTTCTTTCCCTTAATTTTGTTTCTTGGATTAGCATTATATTCGGCTTATCCCTTTTGAGTCTCTCTTTCAAGTATCTTTGCTTTCCCTTACTGTTCAGCCCTCTGATATTCCAGGTTGTGATAATCATTTCAATAGTTTTGGGGGTTGTTGGAAGACCTCCAACAATGGTACAACTTTCCCTGAGTTCACCAGCATCTCTCCTACCATTTGAATGGTCTCACTCATAGGTCTCCTTCCCCTTTTCCTTCCACCTTTCCCTGTGGTTCTTGTTTCTGTGTTCTGATCTCCTTGTGCTCCAAATTGCTCAGGTTGTTGTCCATCGTCCTCGTTTTTGCTTATATCTTTGGAACATGTCCTTATAGAGTTGTTTCTGGTCCTCTGGTATAAACCGTTCATCCAGATGCTTCCACTCCTGTAAAAGTTTTCTCATGATCTGTTCTTCCTCTCCTTCTTGTTCCTGCTGCGGATCTATTTCCATTTGAATCTGTTCTTGGGTCTGTTCTTGTTCCCGATCTTCCTTCTCTCCTTCTTTTTCCAAAGTTATGTTATTCGTTTCCTTGTTGTCTTTCCTGTTTTCTTTCTGGACTTCACTTATTTCTTCTTCCTCTTCTTCTCCCTCCACTTCCATTTCTAGATCACGCAGGATCTCGAACTGGTTCTGACTTTTCTAATTGCCTTCTGGGTATGAAGGGTTCAGTTTGGTCTTTCCTTTTTGGTTCTCTTTCTTCTCTGTACTTCTGTGAACCCTCCTCTATTTCCTTCATTCATCTTCCTCTCTTGCTCTGTGCTTTTCTTTTCATCCCCCTGATTTATTGGAATGTTTCCTTCGTTCATCGGACAATGTTTAAACAGATGGCCATACTCATGGCATCGTCTGCACCTGAATGGGATGTGTTCATAATCGATTGGCTGTTGCCAGACTTCATCGTGATATTCTAATTCAATGTGTTCTGGAAATGGTTCTGTAATATTCATGTAGACACAGATCCTGGCGTATGATGTATATCTGCCTCTCTTGGTGGTTTCTGCTACCTTCACAAAAGTCCCAATTGAGTTCCCGATTCCTTCTAAAATCTCTGGGTCCCAAAACTCTATCGGAAGCCCAAATAGTTGGACCCAGATCGGTGTCGCTAACATCCTTTCTTTTTCTGGATTGCAACACTCTTTCCATTGTCTCATGAATAGTCCTACGTTGTTGAAGAAATATGGACCTTCTTCAAATATCCTCTCCTTATCCTCCATATTTGTACATATTACTGTAAAAAAAACCCTTTTGCTCGTAGTTTCAGATTTATATGACCTTTGGGTTTCCACTTTTGTTGTATCCATTTCATTAAGTCTTTCTCAGACGGCCATGTCCCTACAAAATTTCAGATAAGTGCGTGGTCTTTCATATATCCTCTGTACTCTTCTAATTTATTATTTGGGATTATGAACCTGGGTTTTTTGGTAGCCCGCGGTAAACATTTGTTCCCTGTCCTCGCCTGCCATACTTCTCCCATCACCGGCGCGTTCTTGCCACAATTTCCAGGTCCGCCGTTTGCTCTTGTTCGGCTTGATTCCCCTGCTGTTATCTCCTTGTAGGAGGGGATCTCTCCCCCCCCCGCTTGCTTCAGTCATTTCCTCACAGTCTGGCCTGATCACAGTGACTTCTGCCTCTTTTTTACTTAGTACTATTCTGTTACGTGGTTTCGCAGGTGGCCGCGGGGTCCCCTGCACCTGGCCAGGAGCAGGTCCGCCTGGGGATGCTTGTTCCCAAACCCTAACCCTGGGACTCTATCGCTCTTCTCAACTCCCAGAAACTTCCTTTCTTCCAATATTTCATTTTTGTAATTAAATTAGTTCAATAATGCATTTATTTTAAATATTAACCCCTAGTTAGTTATTACTAACATTTTTCATTTTTTTTACTTATACAGAGAAATTATGAAGCATCGGGATCTTAGTAATTTACTCCAATTTTTAAATAGATTACTAATCTCGAAAACTCAAAATGTCAAAGTGGTTGTAGTTTAGATAATTTTATAACTAAACTTCATTAAAATAAAACCAAAAAATAAAATTATATATATATATATATATATATATATATATATATATATAATTCATTATCGGGAGATCGTATCAGAGATTTCAAATGCAACAAATTTAAAAAAAACATCGACACCCCCGATCTACGATCTCCCGATTAAGAAAAGGCATGGAGGCATTAACTTAAAAGGCATGGAAGCATAAACGTAAGTTTTGTTTGAAGTTTCTGTTATGAAACCAGCTCACAAAAAGATAGAAAAGAGAGATCCACGACTTAGAATTCAGCCTCTTCGAGGGGGCAACCTCCTTTACATTACATATATGAATAATTCTTGGATGATACAAATGAAAATACCTCCTTTCTATATATAGGAGTCTAAGTGGTGCCAATACAATCAAAGCCTACATAACAATAATATTGTAGGGCACAACAATAACAATAGTGGGCTTCTATGTGGCACAATAGTAACAATATGGGCACTACATGGGTACATCAATATAAATAAGGGGTATAACTACAATAGTAATGGGGTAATCACTAGTATTATAGGGACCCAACATGCCCCTCTCCTTCAAAAAAGTGTTGTCCTCAACACTTGAGTAGTTCAGGATACTTCTGCATAAAATTCTCGTCCTCCCATGTGGAATCTTCAGCGGATAAGTTCTTCCACTTGATAAGGTACTCTGAAATTGATCGATTTCGTAGCTGTCGAGTTCTTGTTTCTATCACTGCTTCCGGTTCCAATATAATTTTTCCTTCTTCGTCAAGTTTTGGCAATATTGTTTGAACCGGGAGCTTGTCGCCTATAACCTTCTTTAAGCATGAAACATGGAAAACTGGGTGCAATCGAGAAGCTGCAGGAAGCTCCAATTTGTATGCCATAGTACCAATCTTTTGCAACACCTTGTACGGACCATAATACTTTGGTGATAATTTATTATCCTTCTTAGCTTGCTTGAGGGACATTTGCTTATATGGTTGTAGCCGTAGGAATACCCAATCACCGACATCAAAACTTCTTTCACTGCGATGCTGATCTGCCTGTTGTTTCATTCTATTCTGTGCCAACACAAGGTTATCCTTTAAGAGTTGGAGGACTTGTTGTTGATGTTCGATGTGATGTTCCACTGCCTGAACCTTAGAATTTTCTCTTAAATATGATGTGATGGATGGTGGTTAATACCCATAAAGTGCCATAAATGGGGTCATTTTTGTTGCTGTATGAAAGGAAGTGTTATACCACCATTCAGCCAGAGGCAACCATTTGACCCATTGTGTCTGTTTATCAGATACAAAGCAACGAAGGTATCCTTCCAAACATTTGTTTACTATCTCAGTTTGCCCATCAGATTGAGGATGATAAGATGAGCTATGAGCTAACTGAGTACCAAGACAAGAAAATAATTCTGTCCAAAAATTTCCAGTGAAAATGGGATCTCTGTCACTTACAATAATCTTTGGGTTTCCATGTAGCTTTTGAATTGTTTCCATAAATGCAGTAGAAACTGTACTGGCTTTAAATGGATGTGATAATGCACAAAAGTGTGCATACTTGGTAAGTCTGTCAACTACCACCATGATGACACTCTTTCCCTCAGACTTGGGTAAACCTGTGATAAAATCCATTGATACCTCCTCCCAACGTTGGCTTGGAATGGGTAAAGGTTGTAATAGACCCGGTGTCTTAATTGTTTCAACTTTATTTTGCTGGCAAACCAAACATTCTGCCACAAACTTATGAATATCTGATTTAAGGCCATCCCAAAAAATTCCTTCTTCACCCTGTGGTAAGTTTTTAAAAATCCTGAGTGCCCTCCTAAGGGAGAAGTGTGTAATTCCATAAGAATCTTTTGTTTTAGCTGGGAATTCTTACGGAGGTATAAGCGATCTTTGTACCATAACGAATCATTTTTCCAGCTAAATGTATCAGACGTACTGGAATCTTGTTGTAGCTTTCGAATAAGTGCCCATACTTCTTCGTCATTCTTCCATTCCTCCTTGCTTCATTTATCCAATCTGGTTGGTTGATAGAAATAGCGCACAACAATGCTTCCACATCCTCATCCTTCCTTGAGAGTGCATCTGCCACCACATTTTGCTTCCCCTTTTTGTAGATGATTTCAAAGTCATAACCCAACATCTTTGTGACCCACTTTTGTTGCTCTTCAGAGGATAATCTTTGTTCTAAAAAGTATTTAAGGCTATCATGATCTGTTTTTACCTTGAAGTGTCTTCCCATTAGGTAGGGTCGCCATTTCTTAAGTGCATGGAGTATTGCCAACATTTCCTTCTCATAAATAGCTTTTCTTAGAAACTTTCCCTTGATTGGACGACTTTCAAAGGCAATGGGTCTTTCATCTTGCATTAGAACAGCACCAATTCCATTTCCTGAAGCATCACATTCCACATTAAAGGTTTTTGTGAAGTTTGGTGTAGCTAAGACCGGTGCTTGGCACATTGCCTCTTTAAGATGTTCAAAGGCCTTTGTTGCTTCCGGAGTCCATGAAAATGCATCTTTCTTCAATAATGTTGTTAGAGGTGCTGCTATTCTCCCATAATTCTTAACAAACTTGCGATAATACCCTGTCAACCCAAGAAATCCGCGCAAATGCTTTATGGATGTGGGGATTTTCCATTCCTTAATGGCTTTAATTTTGGTAGGGTCTACCTTAACTCCTTCATGAGATACAATATGACCCAAATATTCCACCTCCTGGACTCCAAAGAAACATTTGGATCTTTTGGCATATAATTGTTTCTCTTCCAATAGTTGTAGCACCCTGTCGACATGTTCAACATGATCCTTCCAAGACTTGCTGTAGATAAGTATATCATCAAAAAATACTAACACAAATTTTCTAAGGAATGGTTTGAAAATTGAATTCATCAAACCTTGAAATGTTGAAGGTGCATTGGTAAGGCCAAAAGGCATGACCAAAAATTCATAATGACCCTCATGAGTTCTAAATGCCGTTTTCGGAATGTCTTCAATCTTCATTCTGATTTGATGATATCCTGAACGAAGATCCAACTTGGTGAAGTAAATTGATCCATGCAATTCATCCAGTAATTCATCAATGACAGGAATGGGGAACTTATCTTTAATAGTGAGCTTGTTGAGCTCCCTATAATCCGGACACATGCGCCATGATCCATCCTTCTTGTGCACCAATACTACTGGAGCAGAGAAAGAACTTTGACTCGGTTGAATTATACCAGCCTCTAGCATTTCTGCAACCATACGTTCAATTTCACTTTTTTGGACATAGGGATATCTGTACGGCCTGATGTTTGGAGGAACACTTCCTGGAATCAGATGAATAGCATGATCATGATCATGCATAGGTGGTAGACCTTTGGGAGTCTCAAATACCTTGGAATGATTGTCTAGGACTTTTTGGAGATCTGGAGAAATAGATGATTCTAATGTGGAAACATCTAGCGAACATAATTGTGCAATTACACCCCTTTGCTCCTTTTTTAGAAGCTTTGTCATACCATTAGAGCTGATTATCTTTCCTGGTTTCCCTGCAATACCCCTTAATTCAACTTCCTTTCCTTCCACAGAAAATTTCATGAAAAGTTCTTGAAAATTAAAAGCTATTGTACCCAAGGATTGTAGCCATTGGACTCCTAGTACAACATCAGCACCTCCCATTGGAATGGAAAGCATTGGGCTAGTCAATACATATTCTCCCATGGATAGCTTGATAGTATGGCACTTTCCAGAGCAATTTATTGTTCCTCCATTTGCAATCATCACTTGACACTCTGGTGCTGGATATAAGAAGCAATTCAATTCTTTTGCTACCCTACAATGAATAAAATTGTGGGTGCTTCCTGAATCAATCAACACTATTACCTTTTTCTTCTTGATTTGTCCTTCTGTCTTGATGGTTTGAGGAGTGGTAATTCCCGCCAATGCATTACAAGATATGGTCGGATTTATTTGTTCTTCATATAGGCTTTGTTCCTGGAATATATCCTCTTCTTTTGACCTTTCTTGCTCCTTTTCTTCTTCCTCTTCACAATCTATGTAGAATAATTTCTTCTCAGCACACTTATGACCTTTTGTGTATTTGCTATCACAATTGTAACAAAGCCCTTTTGCTCTTTTTTCTTCCAATTGTTGCGGTGTCAACCTTGTAGGTTGTGGAAGACTATGGGCAACAACACTTCCATCTTAATAGTTGTGAATGGTATGCTTCCTAGTTGCCATAATTTTGCTTTCCATTTTTCTTGCTAACCTGAATGCCTTCTCTAATGAATCAGGTTCCCAAAGGCGCACATCGTGTTGGATATTATCCTTTAAAGACCCTATGAACACATCAATCCTATGCTCCTCTGGAATATCTTTTATCCTTATGTTCAATTTTTGGAACTCCTCAATGTGCTCCATTATTGAACCCTTTTGTTTGAGATTCATCAATTGGCTAAAAAAAGTGTTGCTTTTTGTATCCTCATAATGTGCTATCAATTCTTCCGTAAAAATTGCCCAAGTGATAAATTGTTTACGAGAACAAAGCCATTGATACCATACAAACTGATTTGGTTCCAAATATAAAGTTGCCATACGTACCTTTTGTGTGTTTTGCACATTATTGAGATCGAAGAATTGCTCCATCTGTAATATCCATGTGGCGGGATCCTTGCCATCAAACTTCCTCACATCGATTTTTGGAACATGGTGAGTCTTCGATCCAACATTAGAGTCAATGGAATCATGATTAACATTTCTTTTATTCTCATCATGAGTTTCCTTTACTACCTTTTCACCATTAGTGACCCTTCTTGTAGCAACTTCTTCAATTCATCCATCTTATCATCCATGCCATCAAATTTAGCGTCAATCTTAGCTTCCATGCCATCCATCTTAGCTTCCATGCCCTTTATCTTAGATTCCACGCCATTTACCTTAGATTCCACGCCATTTATCTTAGATTCCACGCCACTTATCTTAGCTTCTGTTAGCTTTTGTGAGCGTGACATTTGTTGCACTTGTTCTTGTAATTTTGATATATCATGTAGCATTTCTTCCTCTTCTTCATGAGTCATGCTAGAGCTTTCAGGTTCCTTACTAGGTGTTTGCATTTTCTTTCCTCGGGGCATCGGTTTCCGATAATAATGCTTTACTATGCCCTTTGAATTCCGTTAAACCAAGCTTACACAAAAATTTAAAAAAAAACTACACACCTTTTTTCACTTTATAGAAGCTTGATATTGAATCTGATGTATCTCTGTGATTTCGGATCATCCAGTTCTGAAATTGCTATCTGTAGTAGCCTTCTGCGTCCTCTTTCCAATGCCACAAGTCTGAGCCAAATTGGATTCTCCAAGGAAGAGTTATGTGAAATCTCCCATAGTGACTTGCTTTTAGACTGGTTCAGTAGAGCGAACTTGTACGACGTGCCACGAGTCACTGTTTCAACCTTTGAATCTAAAACTCACCCACAAGAAACTAGAGTCCGTCCTCTTTATGTACCTTTTTACAAAATTTCAATCCGATCCTCAGAGAGAGAGTTATGACGATTTTCCCCAGGTCACCTGTTTTGAATGTAATTCAGGAGTCTGCAAAAAGACCAACTTCCTCAGATCATATCTCCGAAAATATCGCGCGAAAAAAGTTCTGAAATTCGGACCCAAGGTTCAGCGCCAATTCTTCTCAAATGGGTTTTTTTTGCGACTTCTGAAATGTCACAGAAAAAAAGTTATAGCGAAAATGCCACGATGACCTGTTTGGAGCAGCGAAACCCTAGAATCCAAAGCTCTGATACCAAATGTTATGAAACCAGCTCACAAAAAGATAGAAAAGAGAGATCCACGACTTAGAATTCAGCCTCTTCGAGGGGGCAACCTCCTTTACATTACATAAATGAATAATTCTTGGATGATACAAATGAAAATACCTCCTTTCTATATATAGGAGTCTAAGTGGTCCCAATACAATCAAAGCCTACATAACAATAATATTGTAGGCACAACAATAACAATAGTGGGCTTCTATGTGGCACAATAGTAACAATATGGGCACTACATGGGTACATCAATATAAATAAGGGGTATAACTACAATAGTAATGGGGTAATCACTAGTATTATAGGGACCCAACAGTTTCCAAAACTCACTCATACGTGAATGAATAAAGTGAAGTGGTAAAATATATAATAAAATAAAATTTTTATTACACTTTCGGATCGAAACTTTTGCATGTGACAAGTTTAAATAACCTCGACAACTCCCTCACCTCCCAATTGTCGATTGCGAAAATGAATAAGACGTTAACCAAAGCCTCATGTGTAATTCAATTTGTTTTCTTTTGAGTTTCAAGTCAACACTCATATGAATGAGTGAATGAGTAAGGTAGTTGTAATTTAACATTAGTTTAAATATTTAATATATTAAATTTTAAATTAATTAAACTAGTTAATATATAAAATTTAATTAATTAAATTAAATTAAAATTTAATTATTATCTAGATTAACATTAATTAGTTTATAAATAGTTGCCCATAGGGCTTTGGATTGATGGTGAATGGGTGAACTGTTAAGGCACTCCTTGCGATAGGTCACCGGTTCAAATCTCTTGTGGGTGCTTAGGTAACATTAAAAAATAATAATAATAATAATAATAATAATTTATAAATAGTTAATTATAATAGTTGGTTAGATTAATAAATAGTTTATTAAATAATTGATTTAATTTATGATTAACAATTGAATTAGAATTAAATATTAGATAATTAGAATTTTAATTTAGGATTAAATTTTTAATTAAAATTTTGATTTTTTTTAGCCCAGCAACAGAAATTCGAGAATTGCGCCAGATTTGACTCATCAACTTTAAAGGCTCATAGATTGAGTTTTACTTGGCCAAATGAGGCCCACGACGACTCATTGGAAAGATAAAATTAAGGAGAACATTTATGAGGAGGTTTCACTAACAGATTTGGTCATTTATTGGGTCGAAAATCAGGCAGAAGATCAAGCTCCGAATTTTTAAAAAACAAAATCAAATTTCTGAGTTTTATTTTCTTCATTTTCATTTGCCCAAGCCTCTTCTAAATGCAGATTCATTCGTCAATAATAGCCTTGGCCAAAAATCATCCCAGACATCAATAAAAAACTTATATTTTAATTTCAATTATTTAATTAATTGTATTTGATTGGATTTATTTTAATGTCAGAAATAACATTTTGATTTTATTGTTGCATTTTAATTTATTTTGATTTTTTTTTTGCAGGAAAATAATAGAAGAGATATAGAGAAAAAGATCTCAACCAATGAGAAAGCTCGAGCAATTAAAGATTGGAATTCTTTAGCAAATAAAATTGGATTGGACAGATTTTTCTTCAACAAACTTTCCTCTCAAAAATACATTTGAAATATTATAAATGGCAGATTACAGAATGTAATTAAGGGCCGCTCTCCTCTGCAATTTTGGACTTCTAAAAACATTTTTGCAATAGGAATTTCGAGTTGTAGGAGGGAGGAGATAAAATCTCAAATTTGAGGATTAGTGAGGATTTTTCTTTTGTATCTTGAATTATGTATGATGGACAGAGTTTGCACTATTGTGGCTCTAGCTTTGAGACCAGGATCAGAGAAATGGACTCAATAAATTGGTATTTCTAATACTACTGTTTCAAATACCAGTTTCATTTTAATGATAACAAGAATGTGTCATTTTTTCATGTTTGTGCACTTGCGTTGATATGGGTAATTTGTCTCAATATTGTTATTATGTATCTCTGTTCTTATGGATTAAATTATGATTTTTGAGTAACTATTTACTCAAAAATCTATCTTATAAAATTGATTTATTAAATAGTAATGTGTTGTGAACTATTTCTGCATATTATTGTTTAATAATTGGATTTACTGATTTGATAATCAATATCATTTTTGTGAATTACTTCCCGGAATGTTGTTGGTTTATTATTTCAGTTAAGAGGTCTCAATAGGATGTGTTTCGGTATTTACAAATGTCAGTTAATTGAACTACTTCGTTAGCTTGATATTAACTAAAAGCCAGACATATTTAAATTCTTATCATTTAATTATCTTGCTCTTAGTTGGGTTAGATCTATATCTGCCTAATTGAGATAGGATTAAGATAGTTCATTTTGCTTGCATCTTAGAATAAGTTTGCATTTAGATTAAATTCTACATTCTTTTAAGTCCTCTTCTCAAAGAGGCAAAATTTTAGTTGTGGCTTGGCTGAACCCAAATCAGCTTAAGGGTCATTCTCTTGCCTAATCAGCAAGAAGAAGTGATCTGATATCCCTGTCTATTGGTAGTTAAAGATACATCATAAATCAATAGTGATAGGGAGAAGGTAATTGGACCTAGTTAAACTAGTTGGAGCCACCACTCCAAACAGAAAAGGAGCTACTTTAAGGTCAGGACCGGTGGTTATCCCCTAATGTTGAGGCAGACATTTTTGGCGCTAGAAGGAGGGCCTGAAACTTGTTGTCTATTGGAGTCTTTTCAATTTTAACATTTTATTTAAATCACAATGGCTTCTCTTAAAATTCCAATTTGGAGTTGTATCCGTGGACGTGCATGTTCCAATACTCCACCCGAAATGGTAAGGCTCTTGTCTCAGGTAAAGTTTAATGGTAAGAGAAATTCTTCTGCTTTTAATCATGTCTTTCAATTTATTCAAAATGTTTCAAATTATGATTTTCAAGGAATTGATTAAGGCATTTTATGCAGAATTTTTATTCTCACATTCGCAGGAAAAGCCAGAAACTAGTGTAGAACTTTTCCAATTGCCTCAATTCGCAGCTGGGATCAATTTATTACAATTTTCATTTGTAAATTTGACGGCTATGATATGAACATGTATGTGATGAAATTGAATATCTACGAAGGTTTGAAAATGAACCTGTTATTGATTTTAATATTCGATTTCGTTTGAACTGTTTAAAATTTAAAATCAAAGATAAACCTACAGAAGAAGAATCACTAGATTGGTCTGAATATATTTGTCCTCTTCCTCCCATTCCCAATCCATATGAAATTAGTTCAAGTTGTGTTTCATCCCCTTCCAACATAAATGAGAATTACAATATGGATGTGCAAATAAATTATGATGAAGTGGTCTCACAAAGCTTGGAAAATCTTTCTATCCAAATGCAAGAAGACAACAAGAGCAATTTTGGAGAAAGAGCTGCCTTGAAATCTGAAAATTACTCTGCATTAAATTTAGAAAATCAGATCGCAAATCATCAAGTACAAATAGCAATCAAAGTAAATAATAGCATGCAAACTGTTGTACAAATTTTTGAATTTTTTCATGATGAGCAAATGCCAAATTCAGATAACTAGAGCACAATTCTTCAAAAAAGCGCGAGTAGACAAAGGAATGATCTACAATTTGAAATTTACAATGAGCAGAATGCACAAGAGTTCTCAAACAGAGACATTTTTAAATGCATTATTTCAAATTCACATTTACCCCTTTATCCTGATATTTTTAGTGATGGTAATTTTTCCCCTCTTGCTATTAAAGATATTTCAGAAAATAAAGAGGTTGATCTAAATGAAATACCAATTAATTTTTATCAAGACAGAGAAACAATAATTGATCATTCTTTTGCCATTAATGAACATGAAATTCTTGTTCCTCCTTGTTTTGATATATTAGACAAGATAGAAGGGAATTTTAGAGAATATTGTGAAATCATTTATGATAATTACTTTGACATTGAGGATGTTGATTCTCAAGGGAATCCTCATGAGAAAATTCAAATAACATCTGAGAATGAGGAACATTTCAATTTAAATTTTTTTCCAACCAATCCTCATTCTAGAACTGTAAATTATCTTCATGATTTCACCATTCGAGAAAACATTCCAATTTATGATTCATATGATGATCAAGCTCTCATTGCTACTCATAATCATAATTCTCTTTCTAATTCACAAGTTGGAATTGACAATTATTCAAATTTCATTATTCTGGCCAATCCTTGTGAAAAAAAAGAAATTATTTCAAAACAATCCCAATTGTGCTGTAACATTAGTTGTACCAATAGTGATTTCATTTTATTTTTTCTTTTACACTTATTTTGTTTAAATTTAGATTTATTTTCTAATTTTATTGTTCAATTTTTTGACACTTTACGCTGGCATATTGAGCACTTTACTATCAAACACTCAATTGATGCATTACCCTATTGGGAAATTAAAGTTTCATATTATAATCATGAACATCAAAAGCTATTAATATTTCAATTTCAATCAATGCTAATGTTTTATCAAAAGCTTCTATTTTCTCAAAGGCAATGTCAACAAGAGAATGTATTTTTACAATCTGGCCAACAATCTAATCCAATTAATAATTTTCCATTTTATTTGACAAATTTCCATCCATTTTTCATTAGCATATTTGAAAATTGTTTGGAAATTTTTCCTTCAAGGAAGATTGTTAATAGCTTAACATTTGCACATAACACTAATAAATTTTTCCAAGCCTTTGAATTTAAAAGCTGATATCCACAATCTGACCTGTCATCTCCTCTTTTGAACATTTTCCAATCCTTAATGGAAAGCCATCCAAATTTTTATGATCCAATTGGAATTCAATTGGAAAGGACATTTCAAAAGAAGGTGATTGTAAATAAGATGCTAACAATAACTGTACATTCTGATTTCATATTTAGCTTTCTTACTCTAATTATATTTGTATTTCTATTACTAACATTTGAACTGTACATATATGCAGGAATTAAAATGAGAAAGTGGTTACATTGGAAATATGACTATACCTAGTCATTTTCATGTATATAGCTAGCATAGGAGTAGAATTAATGTAGTTAGTTTGTTTTATATTCTTAATAGTTTTGCATATTAAAAAAATAAAGCAAGCAATCAACCCTTCTAATATCATATACATGTTCAGGGAAATATTTTCCTCTCATCAGAAAATTTTTAATTCTTGCTTCCCATTTTTAAATCAAAATTTCTTGCAGCAATACTTCTACCCATAACTACATCTCTGCCTATTCCGAATAATGTCTTGACTGAATTTAATTGAGTTTGCACTTGGCACCCATCACCTCAAAGCCAATTTTATCCGTTTCGAGATGTCCTTGCAAGATTTTCTTCTGAAATTTATTTGTTAAAGGTTTTGAGGATATAAAGCTTCATGATCTCATTATCCCATGAAATATATGACTGTCTATTATAAGCTTAATTCCAATTCAATCATTATTAGTCAGTCTAACCTTTCGTTGTAATCACATGAAGTTCATATTATCTTCCTCAAAATTTGTTAAAATGACCTTAAGGGTGTCCATTTTGCTGTGTGCGCACATTCAAACCTGTGTTGATATTCTTCTACAATTAGTGGCTTTATCCCATTCTGATTTTTAGTTTATTATCTGATGCTGCAATACCCATCATATTTATTTATTAAAGGAATTATTGAATAGTCATTATAACAATACATATTTTTTCTCAAGTTAATTTGGAATGAAGTAAAGGTAATAAATTACTGTTGCAATTCAAAGGGAAACATATTTTCATTTTCATTTCTGGAGAATTTTAATGAATTTCAACTTCCCTGAACATGAATAAACATATTTTATTTAAGCTCATTGCACGCTTCGATTTATAATAAATAATGAGATGATTTTAAACAAAGTAAGAATTTTGATAAACCGAAGGAAGAATTTGAAGATTCATGAGGTAAAATCTATAGACATTTCCTTCCAGGTACGCATTTACAAGTTCATTTTAATCTATTATTAGTTTCTCTTTTCCTTAGTTTATTCTTGTTATGTTTTATTTGTAGGTTTTCATTTGTTTTTCGAAACTTGAAGTAAGCAACAAACCCATTTCAAATTTGCAATAGGTTCAGGGAAATTTTATTTGTGATTCGTTAGAATTTGAGCATTCGCCACTTTGCTTTAGAACCCAATTGAAATTTAAAACAGTATCACAGGATTCATATCAAAAACATTTCAACTTGATTTTCATATTGTTGATACTACAGTGAATATATATGCGCAATATTTCCATCCCGCTCATCTTCGTCAATTATTTCATTCCGATATCACATCATCCATATCACAACCATTTGTATCGTAATATTTCATCGGAAGTAGCTCTTAACATTTTCTGATAACAAACTGATAATGCGAGACCTTCGATTTTGCATCTCAGAGGTTTTCAGTTGAATATACTTCCATTATCCTAAATCGCCGATTTCCGATAATCGACATTACCAATATTGTGATGTTCACATAATTCTGGACGCGATATGAAATTTAAATCAAGTTCATGAGAAATATTGCGTCCATTGAATCGCAATAGTGGTAGGGGCATAATTTTAAAAGTACCCATGTCTTGGATCCGATATGATATTAAATCTCATAAACAAATTTGTCGAGTCCATTCTTCATCGCATATCGACATATCAAAATTGTTACATCGTGTACTTAATTTTGCCGATTGCCGATTTCTTTTGAGGTCCAAAGCTGGTCCCACCTAAGAGTCCTGTCATTCATCGCATATCGGCGTCGCAAGAATCACATTGTATTACATCCTGTACTTAAAGTTTGTCGATTACCGAGAGCCACGTCATCCATCGCATCACCGCTATCGCAAGAATAATATTGGCATTTCCAACATGACTATTTTTCAATATTCCGTTATGCCGATATCGCAATCACTTCATCGCATTTTTATTTATGCTCACATCACAATTCTGAATCTGCGATGTGCTATGTATCATGTGCGATGTACGAAGTACAAATCACGATGTGCAATTTGCGATTTGCAACATGACTATCCCTGATCCCAGATATAACACTTCTTCAATGGTGTGATTGCTCCATCTCTTCGCATGTTTTCATATCAGCAATTTGCCATTGCAACTTCTGATGAGATAGACTCCAATGCATGCCTTTATGCCATTAACATTTAATCGATATATGGCATATCAGCAAAGGTGAAATGTTTGCAGATTGAACTTTAAGCATGGTGAAGAAACATGTAATGCCAATCATCCGATAAGGCATTGTGTTGTAGAAAGATTTTAAAGCAATCTTAGATAATCGCTATGGTACTAAAGCAATTGATGACAAATTTTCAGCATATTCAAATCATTTCGATTTCTCATATATTTCAGTTATAATTCCATAATTAGTATGAAATTCAAAAACCTCTCTATCCTCATATTTAAAGTTCATTATCTTGGATTTGGTCTTAATTCTGGACAATTTATAAAATCATGGAGTTTACATGAAACTTATAATATTTTGAGAACATTCATCACTGCATATTCTCACTCTCATTTATGATGCATTTGTTTTAATTTTGATTCCCTTCAACACAAAGCATTCCATTTTTACATTTTACTGCTTGCTTTAGTTTAAATAAAATAAATAATGATTTTGGGTTATAAGATTTTGGTTAGTTTGACTTCATGTTTTTAATGTTAATGAAAATAAGAAGTCAGCTAGTATTGGAAAAACTGATACCTCTCAAGTAAGATCAAATGCAAGTATCCAATGGTAAGATTCATGTACCCACTTTCATTAATTTCCATTTCGTTACTTTAGTTTCAGTTTTGTTTTTCTGACATATAAATCTATTTTGCAGCTCTTCATAAAAGCTTTCAATCCTCTGCTAGAACATATTTTCGAAGTCCTATACTCTTCTCCTAGTTTTTTTTTTCCCTTGGAAAAAGTCGTAATTTCTATTAACTTAAGAAATTACATTTTGTAGATGCCGAGGCATATGCATATGGAGGCATTACTTGCCTTATCAGGAGACATATAGGTCTGATTACAAAAATTTGACTACTAGATCACCTCGCAGGGAGTCTGTAATCAGTGTTAATCAAAACTGCCCTCTACAGTTAGAGGGAAAAGAGAAGCATAAATATATATATATATTTGTCCTCTGTACATTGAGAGTACTATGATTGTCTATATATAAAACTGTTTTTACAGCCGACTGATAGAAAAAGAAACTAATACATGTTTATATAATAAACCCAGTCAAAAACATGAGCTAAGAGCTCAATTTTGTCCCTGTTCTATAAACGGTCTGTGGTAATATTGATGGTGGATACCATCAATCTCCTCCTGTATCAGCCAGACATAGTCCTGAAGATGCGTTGCCTCTTTTGAAAGTTGGTCAGCCTCCGTATTTTGTTCCCTGTAGATATGACGACAGACAAAAGAGTCAAAAATGTTTATCAACCTGTGCGCTTCCTCCAGAATATGTCTGAGAGTATATGCATTGCATTGAGAAGTATTGTTGAGCCAGTTGCAGATGATTTTTGAATCAACAAATAACTGCAGACGAGTGCAATGATGAGATAATGCAAAATGTATGAGATGTTTGGCAGAGGAGAGTTCGGCAAAGTTGTTCGTGCCCATCCCCAAGTTAACCTGGATTTTGTAGCAGTGTTTATCATTCAGGTGTAAAATTAGTCCCCCTCCACATCCAGCTTCCTGGGCAGAGCCATCGAAGTAAGCCCATGGTTTGGATTTGTCTATAATTTCCGGGGAGATGATGCGCTGAGGGGTAACAGGGTCCTCTTCTGGAAGGAGATCATAATCTGAGATTATGTGCTGAGTGATGGATGGCCAGTGCGGTTCTCTGAGATTGAAAATGGATTGGTTCCTGGCTATCCAAATGGCCCAGTTGACAAGGAGAGGCAAGTTCAGGGCTTTGCCTTTATGAGCAAGGCACCATGAGTTCCAAGCCTCTTGGATATTGTTACCTCTCCAGGGGAGTAAGGAAGGGTAGTGAACAGATAATCCATTCCATAACTCTATAGATGACGGGAAATGCAGGAAGAGATGATCAGTGTTCTCATCGGCCATACGACATAGATGAAATTGGAAGGGGCCGTGGAATGATCTCTTCATCAGATTGGCACCCGTTGGGACTTTGTCAGAGAGAATATTCCACATTAACAGATGGGTGCGGGGGGCAGCCTTGAGTTTCCAGAAGGATTTCCAAGTAGGATCAATAGATTGAGGTTTGTGGGGATCCATAAGGCTGACGTATCCTTCTTTCGGGGAGTAAAGACCAGACTTGGCAAGGGCCCAGATGATTTCATCAGGTTCCTCTGTTAAGCGAATGTGGGCCTGAGTGAGGGCATCAATGTAAAGCTGCCAGTCTTGTCTCCAATGAGCAGGAATGTCCAGATCAGTAGCTGTTTTCCAAGCTTGTTGAAAGATAGAGGTATTGAGGTGGTCGCCGATGTGTTTGATGTAAATGATACCTCTATCATTTAGGTAGCTTATTAAATCGGCTGGTAACCTGTGAGCGTTTCCACATCCTACCCAAGGGTCCGATCCAATGCGAACAGCGTTTCCTTCCTTAATTCTCCAGGTAATACCAAGTCGTAGTATGGGGAGAGCATTCATCATTGCCTTCCATATATTGGAGATATTGTTAGCAGGGGGACGCTCTTCTCCTAGTTTTATTTCAAGAAGCAGCGATAATCTTCGTTAAAACAGCTACACTAAGAAGTTTTTGAACCTTTAATCTGTTTCTTTAAGCATTCCATTTATTGGAAAATGATTAAGATGGTGCTTTGAAACAAGAAGATTGACATGAGACAGAAATTTTTCATTGAGGTTGAATTTTATCATCACTGCTATCTAAAGCCTAAAACATTCACAACCCTGCAATGTATAATTTATCTGAATCTCAACATAAGAATGAATGATTACATGATTATTTTCTTTTACTTCATGTTGTTGAGACATTGGTATAACCATTCTTGTTAGAATTTGTATTTAAAAACTTGGATTTTTCTTTCCACTTTTAAATTTCATCATTTTTATTTTTGTTTGCTGATTTCTTTTCTCACCATAGCTTAAGAATTCTTTTCCTTTGGTTTTCAGTTTTGATTTTGGTGGCTTTGCCATGATTTATATGGAAGGCCTTCTTGTTACCTAACAATGGTCGGCATACATAGGAAAAAATTGTTAATAATCACCTATTAGCTTTTTCTTAAAGCTCTTAACAAAATTTGTTTTTTTTTATATAAAGGTAGACATACTTAAGGAATAGATTAAAAAACAAGATAAGTTGACAAAGTATCACAAAATCTGAGAAATTCCTTTTTTCATCAAAATTGCAATTATTTTGAGATTTCAAAATCTTATTAAGATCTTTCAAAATTCTATTATCAGTCAAGAAAAAATATTTTTAACCAAGTAAAGACACTTTACAGCAAAGCACCTTTAACTCTAAAATCGTCATTCTTAACTCTTAAAGAGTCAATGATTCTCCCTGTCCCAAAAAAGTCTTATTTCTTCTAAAGTGTAATCCAGAAATATATTTAAACTTGAAAGATAAGAGGTTTCATTATGAGCCTGCTTACCATGATCATAGGGGAAAAATAGGCTGACATTACCAACACTACTAAACAAATCAGGGTAATGGCTTGTGATTGCAAAAAATTATAAGACAAGGGGTCTCATCACGAGCCAACTTGTTCAGTGCAATTATAACTAGTGAATAACATTGTCACTATCTGGCTAGCAAACCAGGATAATGGCTTTTAAGAACTAAAAAATAAAAAATAAACATATATAAATGGATTTATCTCTAGGTCAATAATTCTTAAATAGATGAGATTCTTAATCATTAATGATTAAAAGGTAACCCTGTCGAGACTATAGATGTTTGCTAGCAGCAGTGGCTCTACCTATAACAAATGAGTATATTAAAAAAAAAACTAAGTTGTAAAGTGACCATTGCTTTATCTCTACAACTAATTAAGGACTGATATAGAGTTTTGAAATATTTTAATTTATGAGGAATTTTAAGAGAAATTACAATAAGATGATTCTTGCTTTTATTCAGATTAATGAACCTAGTCAAGCATTCCAAAAATAATTTTTTCTTTGTTAATTATTTTTACTTTAATTTTAGGAAAACCTCATTCATATCAAACATAGATAACTGGTTCTTCTCCCGTGTGTCGCCATTGTTGTGGTAAAACACAACCCGCCCATTTTTGACTTGTTCACTTCAAATAATGGGGACCCTTTCTATAAAAAAAATTGTTAAACGCCTTTTAGGATTTTTATTACCTCACGATTATCTTAATTTTTCATTTTCTTTTGATTCTTGTTTTGATTGCCTTGTTGAAATCGATTTTGGGCAAGCTTCCCATTATACTTGTTTCGCCTCATTTGGTCAACTAATTTGTAAACGACACTCCTTTGAAGTCTAATCATTTATGTTGTTTGGGTTAAAAAAATGCGTAAAATGTACAATATTTCATTTTTGTAATTAAATTAGTTCAATAATGCATTTATTTTAAATATTAACCCCTAGTTAGTTATTACTAATATTTTTAATTTTTTTACTTATACAACCAAATTATGAAGCATCGGAATTTTAGTAATTTACTCTAATTTTTAAATAGATTACTAATCTCGAAATCCCAAAATGTTAAAATCGCTGTAGTTAATTTTTTTTTTCAAAGTGGTTGTAATTTAGATAATTTTATAACTAAACTTCATTAAAATAAAACGAGAAAACAAAATAATAATATATATAGAAAATAAAATTTATTATCGGGAGATCGCATCGGAGATTTCAAACGCAACAAATTTAAAAAAACCTCGACACCTCCCGATCTCTGATCTCCTGATTAAGAAAAGGCAGGGAAGCATTAACTTAAAAAGGGCATGGAGGCATAAACTTAAGTTTTGTTTAAAATTTCCAAAACTCACTCTTACGTGAATGAATAAAGTGAAGTGGTAAAATATATAATAAAATAAAAAAATTTATTACACGATCGGATCGGAGCTTTCACATGTGACAAGTTTAAAGAACTTCGACAACTCCCTCACCTCCAGATCACTGATTGCGGAAAGGCATAAGACATTAAACCAAAGCCTCATGTGTAATTCGATTTGTTTTCTTTTGAGTTTTAAGTCAACACTCATACTAATGAGTGAATGAGTAAGGTAGTTGTAATTTAACATTAGTTTAAATATTTAATATATTAAATTTTAAATTAATTAAACTAATTAATATATAAAATTTAATTAACTGCTGCTGCTGCGCGCGCGCCTGAAACCCGCGCCTGCGCCTGAGCCTGCCTGCGACTGAGCGATCTGAATCATGGACCCTCCGGATCCGCCCAGTGGGGATCCGGAGCTGCAGCGAGCCTTCTCAAACTTGGTGAAATCTCTCCCTCCGCCAAGACCTAGACCAACAGCAACAAAATTTGTGAAGAAGCTGGATGTTTTACAGGAAGTTCTTCTGCCTCCGACCATTCCACGCATGGCAGCCATTTCCCTAGCAGAGAAAGGGTTAATCGGGCAATTCACAGGACTATGGCCATCTCCCAAAACAGTGCAAAGATGGGTCGAAAGAAATTGGTCGGACAAGATCCAGGGCAAAATATCCATCAGATTCTGTGGTAGAGGATATTTTACCTTTCACTTTGAAACCAAAGAAGATAAAGATCTTATATTCAGAAACGGACCTTACTTTATGGATTCCAGGGGCCTCTATCTCAACAAATGGACCCCGGATTTCGACCCTGAACTTGATATTCCAAATGTTGTTCCAGTCTGGGTTAGACTTCCTCATCTCCCACTTCACTGCTGGGGGGACGACTCTGTGAAAGCAATAGGGAACGCGGTTGGAAAATACATAGACCGTAGTGAACCCAAAGACAACATGCAGGCCTGTGCGCGGATTTGTGTGGAGGTTGATCTGGGCCGTGGACTACCGGAAGCAATCAAACTGAAAGTAGATGATTGGTGCCATATCCAGCAGCTGGATTACGAGCAAATACCCTTCAAATGCAAGGTATGTCACGAATATGGTCACTTTGCAAATAGATGTCCCAAAATAGTTAATGTTGAACCAGAAGAGCAAGATGGACAATGGGAAACTGTTAAAAGGAAAAAATCATCCCTTCCCCTCAAGCCCTCGGACTCTGAAGCCCCTGGTCCTTCCCATCAGCACCCTCCCCTTCAATCCCAGCATCATCCCTCTTCCTCCTCCCAGCAGCCCCCCCTTCATCAACCTTCCTCTCCTCCTCGGATTACCGATCCTTCCATCCCTCCATCCTCTAATCCCTTCGCTTCCCTTTCTGAGGAAGAATCTGTGCCTGATTTCCCCTCCTCTGATCCTCCTCTCCACCCCTCTCCTCCACTCATTTCCCACCCCCCCTGACTCCCCCTCCACCAGGATTACCAGAAGTTCTTCAAAGGATCATGGGGCGCCCAGCGAAGCTCCAAAGAAACATGGGCCTGGCAGAAAATCGGCTAAACAACAGAGAGAAGAAAGTACCCAGAAAGACATAGCAATGGGCTCTCAGACTCCAATAGAATCCTTTATTCTTGGGCATTCGGATAAAGAAAACAACAACAAGGGCAAAGAGAGGCGAGCACCTCTCCATGTAACCAGTAAATCATGATGAATATACTATCCTGGAACAGCAGGGGATTAGGGCACCCCTCCAAGATAGCAGCCCTCAAGGATTTAATCCAAAGCGAAAAACCCGAAATCGTTCTCATCCAAGAAACAAAGCAAGATCAATCAAAAATTAATAGAGTCATCAACCAACAAAAGCGTTACAGTGGATGCGCAAGCGAAGCAAGAGGAGCCTCAGGAGGCATTTTAACAATGTGGGATAGTAATAAATGGAATTGTATCTCCACCAGAATACACCAGAACTGGATCCGTGTTAATATAGAAAGTAAGACAGGTGGCGCAGCGGTCATAATCTGCAATGTATACGCTCTGAATTAGTATAGAGAGAAAGAGGTATGTTGGAACACTTTGGAGGCTAGTATAGAAGAGGAGCGGGACAACAATCTCATTATTGCAGGGGATTTAAATTTGGTTTTGCATGCAAACGAGAAAAGAGGGGGACATTTCAACCCAGATCCTTTCAGAAATCGTCTTGAGAGTATAATGGAGGAGCAAGACCTTGTAGATATCAGGCCCAAGAACAGAAGATATACCTGGAGCAACAGAAGAATAGGAGTTGGCAATATTATGGAGCGCCTTGACAGGTTCCTCATAAGTGTAACGTATCTGTCTACTTTCACTACAGGCCAGTCAAATATCCTTAATGTCTCCGCCTCTGATCATTATCCAATAACGCTCACTTTGAATAGTCAATGTCGGCTAGGACCTCTCCCCTTCAAATTCTGTTCCATATGGAATCGTATCTCTGCAGCAAATGACGTGGTGCGGCAGGCTTGGATACAACATGTGGAAGGCTCCCCAACCTATATCTGGGAAACTAAATTAAAAAGAGTAAGACAGGCTCTAAAAACTTGGGCAAAGAACAACTACCAAGAGCCTGAGCTGAGCAAAAAGAAAATAAAGCAAGAGCTGGAGGAAGTGCAGCGAAATATTGAAGCCTTTGGGCTGTCTCAGCAAGCCAAAGAGAGTGAAATAAAATTATACTCTCAGCTGAGACAAACCACAAACGACGAAGAAACCAAATGGAGATTGAAGTCAAGACAGCTCTGGCTCCAGGAGGGAGACAAAAATACTTCTTTCTTTCATAAGCAAGCTACGGTTCGAAAGACTAGAAACACAGTGAGCACAATTAAGGACAGTGAAGGGTACAACTACAATACTCAGGAAGCCATAAAGGAAGCAGCCACCGCTCATTTCAAGAACCTTCTGACTGAGGATAAAGGAGAGGAAGACTACTCAAGTTTATTACAACATCTACCCAAAGGAGTTACCCAAGAAATGAACAGCAACCTCAAGAAAGAAGTAGAAGAAGAAGAAATCCAGAAAGCGATTTGGAGTCTTCACCCAGATAAAGCTCCAGGACCTGACGGGTTTCCAATTAGCTTTTACAGAGAGCATTGGCAGCTGATCAAAAAGGACCTCATCAAGATGATACGCTGGGTTTTAAAGAAAGGCAAAATGGGGGGATTCACCAACTCTACCTATCTAGCCCTAATCCCGAAAGAGAATAGACCTTCCACCTTTTCTAGATTTCGGCCAATATCTCTATGTAACTCAGCATACAAAATAATCACAAAAATTCTGTCATCTAGGCTCAAGCCCCATCTTCAATCTCTGATCTCAGAAAACCAAGGAGGTTTCCTTCCCAATAGGCACATCTCCGACTCTATTCTTCTTGTGCAAGAGGCTATCCACTCAAGCATAAGCAGAAAGGAGAAAGGATTTGTTCTAAAGTTGGACCTTGCCAATGCTTTTGACAGGGTAAGGCATTCCTTTCTTTTTGCTGTCCTTCACAAAATGGGTTTTGACTCCTCCTTCATCACAATGATTAAAGCCTGTATTTCGGAACCCTGGATCTCTCCTCTGATCAATGGGAGACCGTGTGCTGCCTTCCAATCCTCTAGAGGTCTTAGACAAGGCTGCCCCTTGTCTCCTTACTTGTTTATTCTCATGGCCGAGTCCCTTAGCCAAATCTTGGACTTCAATAGGAGAATAGGGCTAATCACAGGCATCAAATTTGAGCAAGGAACAAAGAACATCAACCACTCCCAATTTGCGGATGATACCCTTCTGATAGGAGGAGCGTCCACCACCATAGCAAGGCGCTTTAAAAAAATATTAGATCAATTCATGGACTACTCAGGGGGGAAGATCAACCAGCAAAAAAGTTGCATATATGGTTGGAACACTTCAACTCACACCATCCATAGCATTGCAAATATATTAGAAGTCTCCTACAAGCTTGTCTGGAGCCATTTCACCTACCTAGGGATGCCAGTAAGTATGGGACCGCTGAAAGCTGACACATGGAATGAAATTCTTGACAAAATAAAGAGAAAAATCCAACAATGGGGCACCATGTGGTTGAACCCAGCAGGACGGCTTGTACTTCTCAAATCAGGTTTGGCCTCTCTTCCCATTTATCGTTTTTCTTTATGCCAAGCTCCTGCTGTTTTCCATCTTAAAATGGAAAGAGCTCTCAGACATTTTCTTTGGCAAGGAGGGAAAATGGAAAAAAGAAAATTCAACCTTGTCAGCTGGAAGAATGTCATCCAGTCTCAGGAAAAGGGAGGGTTAGGAATAAGATCTCCAAAATTGTTGAACTTAGCTCTTGGAGCTAAAATAATATGGAGAATGATCACAGGACCTGCAGCTTGGTGGAAGAGAGTTTTAGAGACAAAATACTTGAGCAGCTCGAGGCAACAGCTTCTGGAAACCAATATTCCCAATAGAGATAGCACAAAAATTTGGCAACTCTGCAAGAAAGTCATACCCTTCATGTCTCAAAACATCTCAAAAGTCCCAGGAGGGGGCAGTAGCATCAATTTCTCTACAGACAGAATTCTTGGACAGCATCCTATTGGTTCAAAAATGGAGGCTACCCCTGTCATAAACTGGCTAAATGGAAAAGGAATACGGTACTTAGCTCAAATATCACATTGGGACAACCACTCCCAAGTATGGGTAGGTTGGAAATTTCCGGATTACCCCAGGGAGCTAGAAACCAGTCTTGCTGCCTTAAAGAACCTCCTCCACAGTAAAGCTCCGATTCAGAAAGGCAAGCAAGATGGTTATCGTTGGGACCCAACAGGAACTCAATATACGGCTAAAGCAGGGCACCAACATCTATGTGATAGCACCTTCCCACAGGATATCTGGAATCAATGGAAACTTGTTTGGAGAGCAGAAGCACCCCCCAAAGTCAAATTCTTCATCTGGCTGCTCCTGAAGGGGAAAATATTAACAGCAGAGAATCTAAAGAAAAGAGGTATAATGGGACCATCCAGATGCCCGAATTGCTGCAGGTCAGAAGAAACCATTCAACACTTGTTCATAGATTGCCCGGTTGCAGATGAATGCTGGAGAAAGTCGGCCTCAATCGGGGGTGCTCCATGGGAGCCTCAGGCAACCATTGCAGACACAATTCATAAATGGAGGAAAAATTGCCCATGGAAAGGAAAAGATAGTAAATTGACACAAAGGATATGGAATGCCATTCCCCTAACTCTCCTATGGAGAATCTGGTTGGCTCGAAATAGACGGGTGTTCCAGGAGAAAGGCTTTAACATCAGAGCTATGTGTCTCAAGGCACAGAACTTAGCGGTGGAGACAATCACAGTCCACACCAAAGGTAAGATAGAGATTACTAATTACAGTATAGAAGAGAGGAACTTGATCAGTTATGTCCAAGAGAACATAACTAGTGCTCAGGAATTAAACCAAGGAAAGACTCAAAGGAAAGAAATAAACAGGGCCTGGAAGCTGAGGTTAAAGGAAGCGGAATTTGCAAGCTGGTTGAGAAACTGTAATAAGTTTTACTTATTCTTTGACGGCGCTTCTAAACTAAATCCGGGTCAAGCCGGTGCAGGGGGACTTATATGCAATGCTAACGGCGAAAACATACTTCAGTTCGAATGGGGACTGGGGGAAATGTCCAACAACAGGGCAGAAGGGCTAGCATTGTTCCAGGGCCTCACTCAGCTGATTAAGTTAGGAATAAGGAAGGTTATAGTGTTCGGGGACTCAGCAATTATCATTAGACTCATGGCGCAGAGGCTGAGCACGCCGAACATCCTTCTGCAGCAGATAAACTACAGGAACCAGATTCTTCGAGCCTCAATGGAAGAAATCACCTTTTACCACATCCTCCGTGGACTGAATAAGGAGGCTGATAAGTGCGCCAACAGGGCATGCGAGCGCCCCAAAGGAATTCTGAGCTGTAACAATAAATCCTCCTTACAACCGTTACCATGATCATTCCACATCTAGTCAGCAGCAGGTGTACCGAGGATACTAGAATCTATGACAGCCGGCAAACAATCAACTCAGTTGGCAGAACAGGTATGGTAGGCAAGATTTTGTTCAGAAGCAAGATTGGGAGATCTACTCAGAGTATAGGAACCAAGCGAAGCGCAGGTGAAAATTGTCCTCGCAGGCAGACCACATGTGCAATTCAGGTTAAGTCTTTGACCATGAAATGGAGCACTGGGAGATGTAATTGGACCCTTTCCCGCTCCTCAAGCCTGAAGACAGTTTCTATATATAGATTAAGCTACATGAACCTCCAACACATTGAGAACGACTGTGTTCACGAGCAGACGAGCAATCCCGCTTCCGCCAGTCTTCATATAGTTCGTGGGAGCCAACAAAAGCACAGCAACTCTGCGCGCGCTGTGGAAGCAGTTTGCAACAAGCAGAGAGATCCGAGTCCCTGTGTTAAAGAAGAAAATAGAGCAGTCAAGAACCATTCAGCGTTAATGGATCGCCCGGAAGACTGCTTTCATTGCAGAGATCTTCAGGCTGAATTTGAGGAACTGCGAGCTCAGCAGCAGGCCATGGAGGATCAAGTGCGAAGTCTGGAGGCAAGACTGGAAGACCAATACCGAATCCTTAATGAGAAATACCGGGCTGAGATAAACCTATTCCTTCACAGGGTCAGCTCCTTACATGAGCAATTTAACAATCTGGCCAATAGATGTAGCCATGCTGAAGAATCACTCACTGTCCTCAAATTCATGATGGACAAGCACTTCAAAGATAATCCATCCTCTTCCAGCGCTAAACAGAATGAGCCTGATCCTAATCCAGAAGCGTCTACTGCAAGGAAGATCAGTCACATAGAGATAGATTAATTATGTTATGTAGTTGTAAATTTTGGTGTCTGCAGTTTGTCCGGATCTACAGTAGTTTAAGAAGCCTCAGAGGCAGGAATACTAAAACAAGGATCAAGGAAAAGAACTTTTTTGTAATTCCTTGGATCCAAAATGCTCATGAAGCTCTATATGTATGGCAAACAGCCTTCTCTTTTTTTCAGATCAATATATAGCACCCGAACTTTGTCTAATATATATATATATATATAATTTAATTATTATTTAGATTAACAATAATTAGTTTATAAATAGTTAATTATAATAGTTAGTTAGATTAATAAATAATTTATTAAATAATTGATTTAATTTATGATTAATAATTGAATTATAATTAAATATTAGATAATTAGAATTCTAATTTAGGATTAAATTTTTAATTAAGAATTTGATTTTTTTTAGCCTAGCAACGGAAATCCCAGAATTGTGCTAGATTTGACTCATCAACTTTGAAGGCTCATAGATTGAGTTTTACTTGGCCAAATGAGGCCCATGATGACTCATTGGAAAGATAAAATCAAGGAGAACATTTCTAAGGAGGTTTCACTAACAAATTTGGTCATTTATTGGGTCGAAAATCAAATAGAAGGTCAAGCTTTGCATTTTTAAAAAAACAAAATCAAATTTCTGAGTTTTATTTTCTTCATTTTCATTTGCCCAAGCCTCTTCTAAATGCAGATTCATTTGTCAATAATAACCTTGGCCAATTAAAATCATCCCAGGTATCAATAGAAAGCTTATATTTTATTTTCAATTATTTAATTAATTGCATTTGATTGGATTTGTTTTAATGCCAGAAATGACATTTTGATTTTATTGTTGCATTTTAATTTATTTTGATTTCTTTTTTGCAGGAAAACAATAAAAGAGATATGGAGAAAAAGATCTCAATCAATGAGAAGGCTCCAGCAATTAAAGATTGGAATTTTTGAGCAAATAAAATTGGATTGGGCAGATTTTTCTTCAACAAACTTTCCTCTCAAAAATACATTTGAGAATATTATAAATGGCAGATTGCAGAATGTAATTAGGGGCTACTCTCCTCTGCAATTTTGGACTTCTAAAAGCATTTCTGCAATAGGAATTTAGAGTTGTAGGAGGGAGGAGATAAAATCTCAGATCTGAGGATTAGTGAGGATTTTTCTTTTGTATCTTGAATTATGTATGATGGACAGAGTTTGCACTATTGTGGCTCTAGCTTTGAAAGCATAAATTCAAGCAATGTAAAGGACTGTTGGAGACCAGGATTAGAGAAATGGATTCAATAAATTGGTATTTCTAATACTATTGTTTCAAATACTAGTTTCATTTTTATGATAACAAGAATGTGTCATTTTATTCATGTTTGTGCACTTGTGTTGATATGGGTAATTTGTCTCAATATTGTTATTATGTATCTCTGTTCTTATGGATTAAATTCTGATTTCTGAGTAACTATTTACTTAGAAATCTGTCTTATAAAACTGATTTATTAAATAGTAATGTGTTGTGAACTATTTCTGCATATTATTGTTTAATAATTGGATTTACTGATTTGATAATCAATATCATTTTTGTGAATTACTTCCCGAATGTTGTTGGTTTATTATTTTAGTTAAGAGGTCTCAATAGGATGTGTTTCAATATTTACAAATGTCAGTTAATTGAACTACTTCGTTAGCTTGATATTAACTAAAAGCCAAGCATATTTAAATTCTTATCATTTAATTATCCTGCTCTTAGTTGGGTTAGATCTATCTCTGCCTAATTGAGATAGGATTAAGATAGTTCATTTTGCTTGCATCTTAGAATTAATTTGCATTTAGATTAAGTTCTACATTCTTTTAAGTCCTCTTCTCAAAGAGACAAAATAGTTGTGGCTTGGCTTACCCAAATCAGCTTAAGGGTCATTCTCTTGCCTGATCAGCAAGAAGAAGTGATCTGATATCCCTGTCTATTGGTAGTTAAAGATACATCATAAACCAATAGCGATAGGGAGAAGGTAAATGGACCTAGTTGAACCAGTCGGAGCCACCACTCCAAACGGAAAAGGAGCTACTTTAAGGTCTGGCCCGGGTGGTTATCCCCCAATGTTGAGGCAGACATTTTTGACCCTTAACATAGAGGTAAGTCGTACCTCGAGCACTTAGCTTCTGGAACAATGAAGCGGATAGGTGTCAGGATGAGGAACTTGTACAAGCTACAGGTAGACACTTGTGCAACCCTGAGTAGCAAGGCAGTTGATGAGCAAAGTCGAGATGTTGGAGAACTCTAGCACGGCCGCATGCGTCACTTGCATCATGGGGCGTTGAATATTCTTCAACAGATAGCCACCGGAGTACCAGCATGCAGCTTTGATAAGAATGGAGTGTGCAAGGGTTGCACGCTTGGAAAGTATGCCAAGACTTCTTTCCAGGAACGAGACATCAAGGCCAAAGGTATTTTAGAATTGGTGAATTTAGATGTATGGGGAGCCTTCTCTTCTCCATCTCTTATGAGACACAGGTATTATGTTACTCTCATTGATAATCATTCTTGTAAAACTTGGATATTCTTTATGAAGAAGAATGATGAGGTTTTAACCAAGTTCTTGGAGTTTAAGGCCCTAGTAGAAAACTAGAATAAGAAGAAGATCAAGTCAGTGAGGAGTGACAATGGGGGAGAATATGTCTCTAATGCCTTCAAGGAGTTGTGTGTGGAGGAGGGCATTAAGAGGGAGCTTATAACAGCCCATAACCCTCAGCAAAATGGGGTGGCTAAGAGGAATAACCACAATATTATTGGAGTGGCCAAGGCCATGTTCCATGATTAAGGATTGCCTATGTTCTCGTGGGAAGAGGCATGCAACACTGCAGTATTTCTGCAAAACAAGAGTCCACACAGGGTGCTTGGACGAGTGACACCGGAGGAGGATTCCACAGGCAAGAAGCCCGATGTTTCACATTTCCAGATCTTTGGCACAAAATTTTATTGCCATGTGTCCAAAGATAGCAGGAAGAAGTTGGAGTCCACATCAAAAAAGGGTATTTTCATGGGATACAATGAGACAACTTAAGCATACAGGGTGTATCTTTCAGGACTTAGGAAGACATTTCTCAGGGGAGATGTGAAGTTCTAGGAGGACAGGGCTCTGAGAGATTCCTTGGAGCATGAGCAGATTGGACTACCTGAGGAGGAGCTACTCGCTCCTAAGGAGGAGTCTCAGTCAGTATCACAGATTGAGTCTCAGTCATGTGGCAAGAGGTCCGCACAACAGCATCAGAGTAGGAGGATGAGGAGAAGAGACCAGGTCAAGAGCAAGCAGCTACTCAACCAAAGACTCCCAGTACAGGGAGGAAGAGAGCCAAGTGTGCTGACAGGTTGATTCAGGAGGCCCAGGACCATGTTGAGGCTCCTAGAACCAAGTTTAGGCAAAGCAAGAAACCACACAGGTACACATGATATATGGAAATGATGACAGAGTTGGTGGACACTGAGCCTTCTTGGAAGGAGGCAACTTTTCAACAAGTTTGGCAGGATGCCATAGTGGAGGAATATTCCTCCATCACGAAGAACGATGTCCGAGAGATTATGCCACGACCCGAGGGCAAATCAATAGTAGGCTCACGTTGGGTGTGCAAGGTGAAACATCGAGTAAATGGCAGTGTGGAGAAGTACAAGGCTAGGTTTGTGGCCAAGTGTTTTTCACAAATTGAGGGCATAGACTATGATGAGACCTTTTCCCCAGTAGCACGGTATTCATCCATCAGGACTATTTTGGCACTTACATCACAGATGGGGTGGAATATCCAACAAACGTACGTGAAGACTACATTCCTCAATGAAGTGGTTGAGGAGGAGATTTATATGGATCAATCAGAGTGGTTTGAGTACTTCTGCAAAGACACGCATGTGTCCAGGCTGAAGAGATCTCTTTATGGGCTCAAACAAGATCCAAAGCATGGTACAGTTGTATTGACAACTACCTTTGAGGATTAGGCTTCACAAAGAGTGGGGTAGATTCCAATTTGTACTACATCATGGTTAGAGGAATTTCTCTCATTCCAGTGCTCTATGTTAATGACCTTATATTCACTGGAGCATACAACTTGATCCAGGATTACAAGGAGGATCTTGCAAGGGAGTTTGAGATGAAAGATATGGGGTTTATGGACTATTTCCTTAGCTTATAGGTTTGGCAGGGTGATGGTGAGATCTTCGTGGGACAGGGAAAGTACACTACAAAAATTCTCTGGAGATTTCATATGCAGGATCGGGTCATTGATGTATTTAGTTAATACATGACCTAATATTTGTTTTGCAGTAAACCAATTGAGACAGTTCATGATGGAACCGATTAGAGTTCATTGGGTTGTTGCAAAGCATGTGTTGATATATCTCAGAGGCACAACGGATTATGGATTATGTTATAAGCGGGTTAATGATGTGAGGCTTGAGGGTTCAGAGAGTTAGAAACGGCACAAAGCTCCATTGGTAGGAAGAGTACTTCAAGTGGCATCTTGATCATTAGGTCAGGAGTGGTTTCCTAGTACAGTTGGACGCAGAGGTCAGTTGCACTAAGTTCAGCAAAGGCCAAGTACATGGCTGCCAGTTTGGCAACATGCGAGGCTATTTGGATGAGGAAGTTACTTGTGGGACTTTTCGAACAGAGGATGGAGCCCACTGTGATAATCAAAGTTGCATCAATATCTTTGAGCACCCAGTGTTTCATGATCGCTCAAAGCATATCAAGATCAGGTATCATCATCTAAGAGATTGTGTGCAGAAAGGGATAGTGAAGCTACCATACATTCCAACAAAGGAGCAGATAGTAGATATCTTGATCAAGGCATTGGCAAGAAGCAATTTGGTTAATTTCATAGATAAGTTAGGAGTTGTATAGAATCCCTTCCTTGCTAAGAAAGAATGTTGAAAATAGTAACAAGTAAGGTCTTCTTTGACTTGTGCCTCTTGAGAAATCTAAAGAGTGGCAGTTAAACGATTTCTCTTATTATGACATTATCTTGTGATGTTTTTCATTATTATCATTTGTTATTTAGAATTATCTTTTCTTATCATCAAGACTAATTCCAAGCAACAAATGTAAGAGAACACAAGATGCAAGCATGTTGCCAGGGAAAAACCCCACTCTAGGGGAAAACCCATTCAAAATTCGTCCTTCAGTAGATTCAATATGAGATGACCAAGACCCTTACAACATAGACTCGAGACTACCTCCATCAAGTCAACCTTGTTTGTTCTTCCTTTCACTGTGTTTGCTTTCCAAAATCCATGTCACTGTGTTAGCATTGAATTGTTGTCACTGTGATCCACCGAGACCTCATAATAGCATTGAGATCTCATCACTGTAATAACACCAAGATCTTATCACTGTATTATAACGAGATCTCATCATTGTAGTTGCACTGTGACCTTTTTATGTGGTAGTATAGATACTTTCTCATTGTGGTAACACCGAACTATAATGGCATCGAAACTATGAGGCACCAAACCCTTCTCACTGTGGTAGCATCAAACTGTAATGACACAGAAACTGTGAGACCTTCAAACCCTTCTCACTGTGGTTATCGAACTATGGTTTTTGTTGTAGCACTGAGATCATCTTTGTACCCTATCCAATCTCTTCTCTGTAATGATATCGAATCATATTCCTATGAAATTCTTGTCTGAACTTGTCTCTGAGATCACCAAAGTTTTGTCCCTAAGATCACCGAAATTCTTTTCTGAAATCACCACAATCTTCTCTGAAATCCGAGCTTTTGATCTATGTTATTATACGAAGTCCTTAGGCTTGTATATATAGTGGTTCATCCATCATAAATGAGTTGACATGATCATCATGAAGAGATGTGTCTCTGTGTAGGCTGACATGTGTTCTTTTGAGGGAAGCCAACTTGATGGAGACTTGGATGAAGAGGCTGACTTGATGGAGGAGTCTTTGACCAAAAAAAAATTGACTTTGACCCAAATAAACAATCCTAAAGCCTACAATGGAGGCTTAACTTATAACAATTGACCCAAGTATGAAACACTCGCTTTAACAAGTCAATTAATAATAATAATAAATTCTTTTTACTTTTCTTTTGATAAATATATTACATATTGACTTCAAGTACAATTATAAAGATCAAACCTAGTTACGTTCTTCAATAGTGCCTTAGTCAAGAAGAGCATAAGCAGTCTTTCTTTAGCATTCATGAGTTCCTATAAATTAGGACGAGTTCATGAAGCAATTTAACTCATGCGTATAGTTGGAGGCTCAGTTTGTTTGTCTCCTAGTGTGAGTTAGATTCGGAAAAGGACAAGTGAAAAGTCTCAATGGTTATTTGTGGCTAGGATGAGTTACAAGAGTTAGTAATGTTGAAGAAAGTGTAACTAGGTTTGATCTTCATAAATATGAGATGTACTTTTGATTCTTGTATTTTGTAAAAGAAAGGAAAATGATTATTATTATTATTGAGCTTGGGTTTCTTACCAAAGAAATTTGTTTTATAGGTCAAGCACTAATTGAAAGTGCTTTAAGGATTGTCCTAGGTCAAGAAGTCAAATAGGGACATTTTCATACTATGAATACCCCATCGGGCATCTTGTAAATTGTAAAAATAATTATTTTTTTATTTTATTGAGCCTTCCAAGACCAAGTCAGCCTACCAGCCTATCAAGTCTGCCTAGAAGCTAGAATTCGTACCCTCGGAAGACCTATATATAGGAGATAGTTTGACCTCATTTGGACACACTCATTCCTCTCCCTCTCATGCGAAGGAAGAAGCAGAAAAGGGCAGCGAAGAAGGCAGAAGAAGAAGAAGAAGTGTTTTGGGTTCCTCTCTCTCTCTCTTTCTCTCCAGACGTGTGAAAAAGAGGGCTGAAATTCTGCAGCTTTTCGCTAGGGTTTCTGCTGCTTGGCTAGGGTTTCCTTGTGAGGGTTCTATCTGATTAAAAAGGGTTGAAGGAAGGGCCAACAAAGTCCCCTTCTAGATCCAGAAGACAAATTAGGTCAAGCGAGGCAGCTGAAGGCAAAGAAGAAGCAGTTATAGTCCACACGTGCGAAGTAGCAGCTACTGTCGGGGGACCGAAGTTGCAGATCTAAAGTTAGGGCTGAAAAATTTGTGGATGGGGGTCGGAGAAGTATTGTCGGAAGAGATTTTACTCGGTTTGGTAAGCAGTGAATCAAGCACATTCTTGAGAAGCTAATCTTAGTCTTGGAAGGGCTTCAGTGTTGGTCAAGGGTCTTGGTATTCAATAAAGAATATATAAGAGTATATTGAAGGGTTTTCCTCTCAAGAGGAGAGGTTTTTCCCTGGCTTGGAACCTACATCTTGTGTACTTGTATCTTGTTGATATTATTGTTTTGGTAGTTGTTTGATGATTGAAGAACACACTATAATAATAATAATAATAAGATAATCATAATAAGTAAAAAGACATGACAAGCAATTATCATAGTTAGAAGAATCATTAATGCCATCTTGCCTTAGATTCTTCAACAAGTAAGACTCAATTAACTAGTCGATCACAAGTCTGAGTTCCAAAAATAAACTTGCCAAGTTTAGATGGGTCGAATTGCTTATAAGGAGGATGAAGGCACATCTTTGTATCATTATTGTGAGCATGAGTTTGTTTGAAGAGACTTATTGCTAGAGAGTGTAAGGAGAAGCCTACACGCAATTGAGAAAGGGAGGAATTATTCCCAGAATTTGCACTAGGAAATAGGGAGAATTCCCTATAGAATAGGAGCCACTATTGCGCTAAGAAATAGGGATTTCCAAAACTAGGAAATAAGGCTCAGGTTGCACAAGGTTTTAGGGAGCAAGATCAAGCCTTCAAGCAGATTGTTTCAAGCTTATGTCAAGCAGGGAGAAAAAGTGTGTTGTCTATTGAAACAAGATTGCTTTGTAAGAGATATATTGCTCAACACTCTATCAATAAATTATCAAGCAAAGAAATGGGTTTCCCAATTGAGTTTCCTGGAAAAATTTATTGTGTGATTGTGTTATTTATCTCTGCATATTCTTTTATTTATGTTGCTTATCTATGGTGGAGAAATTATGTGTCTTAATGAAAAGAAAATAGCCTTCAGATTGTTCATTATAGCAGTTGTAGAATTTCAACCCTTCAAACAGAGAGATTTTGATGTGTTGTTTGTGTTATTATAAGGATTGTTGAAGCTTATATGTGCATCGATTTCCCTTTACAGATACCCGTTACTTCAGCGAGATCAAAACATTGCAGAAAAGTAAAGTATGAGGTCTGAGATTTAACCACAAGTTACCAATACTCAGTGAGAGATATTGTACTTATACCATAAATAAGTTCAGATCTATCATGGCTAGATATCAACCCCAATTTCCAAGATGTTAAAGTTTCAAAGATGCCCAAATTACAAATCGTTCCACATCACAACAGAGGCATTATGCATCAATTAATTTCCAGAGTTGTTTCTAACATTAGATCTATCAAACATTTCCAAAAAAACGATGGAACCAGACTCAAATTAAACCACTCATGTGAACAATTAATCTATCATCATAACTTCCAAATTGTGTGAGTTCAAATGATATATCAGGCCCATAGATGTACCAACATAAACAGATCTGAAATCAGAAGTTCAAAACCCATGACGTCAAACAATTTAGATACTGCAGATCGTTTTATGTCATGGATAAGTCATCACTGTTAGCATAGATCCTTGTGAATCGAACTAAATGGAGAGACAGACTCACGTCTGTCAAGTGTTTCCAAGCATCAAATTAGAAAAATAAAGCAATAAATCTTGAAATACCTTAAATTTTGTCTCTGAACATCATAAGGGTTAATTTCAAGAGTTGTGGAATGAAAATATAACAAGTCCTTAGATATAGCAACCTAGGTCAAAGGTTTATCATTTAGGAACTCTAGGTTGTAAAAACAAAAATAAAATTAAAAGGAAAATGAAGAAGTTTTTGTTTTTTTGTTTGGCACAATCTAGGGGTTTAATTACTAGACATTAACTAAGGTGTCTAGATCCAAGGGTTTATTGCTTTATTATATCCTTTATTCCCATATGCTAATCATTGCTTCAAGGGTTTATTCATTTGTATTAGCACAGTAAGCATTTGCACGGTTTATTGACAAAATTTCAGATCTAACGCTAAATTCATCAAAAAATTGAAGTGATTCCATTCATTTTTGTGATGAGTTGTTAATGTTGGAGATACATTATTGATCTTACTCTTGCACAAAGTCTTTATTATCATACCATTTTTCTGCTACACTCTGCATTACCCTAAGGTACAAGAGTTCTAGGTCGTCGTTGAGGCTAATCTATGGTTAAAATTATTTGATATAGTGAAATAAACCTTTGAATGCCTAAATTCTTAGGTTAGTTTTCCAAACATTAGAACTCTAAGACCGTTTACCTACCATTCTTAGTGTTGATGTCCATCATTATCACTCATGATTTGAGTTATTGATGTGATAATTGAACTAAAATATCTGTGGTATAAACATGCTGGTGATGACAAGTTTCTCTTTGTGATGTTTCCTTTGGACAAAATCTAGCAAGCCTTGTGAGGAGGCTCACAAGGCAAGGGGAAAATATTGTTGCAACAATGAGGTAGATTGCCATTGTCACCTTAGCAATCTTCCTCCTATTCTTTAGTGGAATTTCACTACAAGGGAGGCTTCCCAGTGATCACCTAAGAGGATATTCTAGGTTATAAGGTTCAAGGAGATGAAAACATAGTCTAGGTTGAGATACTCAATGGTGGACAAAGGCTCAATACTTCTTAACAAGCCATATCATGCACCTAGACTAGCAAGGACACATATGACCCAAGGTTTTTTTATATGTAACAATAAAGGAGTACCTAGAAGCATATGAGTCAGAATAAAATCAACAAATTAATAAAGTAGACCCTCCAATTAAGCCTCAAGTTGAAGTCCTGCTAGGGTTAGGGTTTCTAGGGCACAAAAATATCTAGAGAAGGATGATGTCAGCTCTCCAAGGGGAAGTTTTACCATGAAAAAGGCTAAATTTTGAGTTAAAAGGATCACCAAGATAAGGTTTTATTACTACAAACACTCATCCAAAAGTGCCCTAAATTAGTTCATCCCTAGCTAAACGCCATAGCGGCTTGCCTCTTAGAAGACATAAGAGAGAAAATGTTTAGTTTTTCAAAGTTTTTGATCAACAAAAAGCTTGCTAGTACCTAATCATACTTGGGTGATGGAGTCTTTAGGGAAATTTCAACAGATAAAGGACATTCTTGGAGTAAGGGGAGAAAACTTTTTTTCCCACTTAAATAAACCCTAACTATCTTTTTGTGAGGGGACAAATTAAATAGGAGAAGCACACTAGGAGGTCTCCTATGGATTTCAAGGAAGAGATATTCAACATGCAAAAATTATCCAAGATTTTCCATAAATAATTTGCATTTAGACATGGAGCATAGAAAAACCCTAGTAATAATTAATTACATGTAAAACAATGAAAAATCTACAATGAACTTACAATTCATGAATGAAAAATCTACAATGAACTTACAATTCTTCCATGAAAAATCCTTCTTTCAATCCCAAAAAGACATCTCCAAGACATAAGACAATCTCCAATAGCAAGAGCACCATAAAAATCACATCTCCACAAGTAGCAAGTTACACAAAGGCTCTCGAAAAGAGGCTGAAACTCAAGTGTGATGATCAAAAATAAGAATTCAGTTATCCTCAATATATATGAGGTCTATCACTCACAAATATTAGCCTAAAAGCCCTATAACAAGTTTGATTTTGAGTATGAATCAAGATAGTGGGTTACAAGCCAACCCAATAGCTCATAATAACAAAAATATGCCACAAAAGTCCACACATGTGGGTCAAAACTCTCCATAAGCATGACATCATGCCCTTTTTGGGCAACAAATGCTATGAAAGTGCATGAAATGGGCTAGGGGGATGTCCCATCATCATAATCAACTCCATCCTTGAGGGGAAGCCCTTAAGAAGTGCCTCAAAATGCCTCCAAGTGTCAAAACCATGCTTTAGGTGCCCTACATCACCTTCTCAAAGGCTAGAAGTGTGACATAGTATCATCTCTCTCTAGTTTATGGGCTACAAGTGGTAGTACAAGCCCTCCCTTGTCATCCTAGGGATGACCATCATCATCTGGACTTTGGATCAAGTCATGCCCATCAAACAATGTCAAGGCCAGCCTGGGGGCATGTTGGCTCTGTTGGGTACATCATCAAGAATCTCCAACACCAAGCAAGAGGAGCTCAACATTTCAGCATATGGGGGTGCTCTAAGGTGTCAATCATCTGTTGGAGTCATCAAAGTTCCCAATGCTCTGCACTAGAGGGGGCAACACTACATCTACAAGGTCATCAATACTATCTGGAAATGTGGTACAATATGATGTGTAGTGAAGGCATGAAGTGTGCCCTTAAGGCATATGCATCTCAAAATCAAGTGAAAGTTACCACTCATTAGGGACAATGACCATAGATACATCATAGTGGACCATACTTAATTGCTAAAAGCATAATATTACATTTTTCTTTCTTTGTGGTTTTCTTTGCCTTTATCATTCTTTTAGCTGCATCAACCTCCAAAGCAATGTTTTTCAGCCCAAACCCAAAGATGAGGATGTAAGGTGCCAATCCCCATGACCATTTACCACCTACCCAAATAATAGATATGGAATAGATGGAATGATGGAAAGTGGTAAATATGGAATATCATGGGTATGTTACTTCAATCAGAACCTCCCCAGTAGTGTCCTTCCTATAACCCTAAGGCCTTAGAGGAGGTCCCAATGGACTAGGATCAAAGACTGACCTCTCGGGTGAAGGGAGGGAACAAGAATGTAGTCAAGATCAGTTAATCATTTGGATCACCCCTTCATTCATATTAGTATGCCCCAAAACAAGCTGTTAAAATTGGAAACTAGGGCCAAATTACACTTTGGAAAACTCATTTGATGGATACGATTATTGCATTGAATTCCTCCTTTCGAGAGGACCAAAATTGACCTAAAGATCACTATATTTGGACAAGGAGAAATGTGTTTTTGAATTAAAACCCACACATGTGCAAATTGAAAAGGTCAACTTGGGGTAAATTAATCAAGTGGAATCCCTCTCCATATCCTATAAAAGGAAGCATCCTCCAACCTTATTTGATACATCAGAAAGGGTATTCATCTCTTGTGTAATACTTCTGTAGCAGCCACAACTTGGAGAAGAAAGGAGGACGAGTTGTTTGGGTTTGTTATTTGGTTAATTTGTCTCCCACGGGTCTGAGTTAGGAGCAGACAGCTAGCCGCAGGCTTAAGGGCAGTTTTGGGTGGTTGTTTGGCAAGATTTTTGGGTGAGGAACTCTCCAACAGTAGGCCACATTCTTTGTGTGGAGCCACAGGTGGGCCACAGGCCTATCTGACTTGGAATAGAAGGGCTGAGAGGCTATTCTAAGGTACAAAATAGGTCGCATGCCTATTTACCTTTCTCATGTAAGTGGATGACTTGTTGGAGGGTTAATTACTAGCCAAGGTTGGCAGCGAAGAGGAGCAGAGATGATTGGAGGGAAACTGCAGTGATTGATGAGGTATGGAAGTGGAGAAAAGAGGGTTGTAGCAGGCTGCAAGCAAACCCTAACCAGTGACTAGAATTGCAGATTGACTGGGCCATCTTCTTGCCTAAGGGAAATGTTATTAGATCTTCAATTGGCAAGTCATTTTTATTGTATTATCTCTCTATTGAACATTTGATATTAATAATAAAAATAATTGATAAGGGTTTTCCCTATTTTGGGGTTTTTCCCTGGCTTGAGCCATTCCTATGTTCTCTTGTCTTGGTTTGTCTTCTGCATTTATGTTTGATGTTATTTCAACAATTACTGTCATATAATAACGGTTAATGTGATTGCTGATGGATTAATGAAATTAATAATGGGTTAATGATCTACAGAAGTAACTGACCTAAGCAAAGAACATGTTAACTCAAAATTAACATGGTATCAGAGCTTAGGTGAGGACAAGCCCAAGCAAGAGAAGAATGCAATCACTAAGAAACCCATTGACAAGTCTCCATTCAAGGCTTCATCTCTTCAAAAATTAGAAGCATTCTCAGGACCGAGCTCCTTGAGGCCTGAAATCAAATTCTGGGCATGATCTTTATGTTTAAGCTGAAATCCTAATCAAGGAGTTTGTATCAGCAGTTCTGTGCTTATTTTGGAGGACTAATTCTCTTTTCTTCTGGCCGAGTTTAGAATAATAGTTTGTGGATTAGAAATAGTCCTTATAAAGGGAGTTATCGTCAAGATGCGATCTGTGAACATAGTAATCCAAGTCTTAATAGCGTCAAAGAAGCCAAGATCATCATCAGAAATCTATGTATCTTATGAACTAGCGAATAGTCTACTTGAAAAATGAAGATCGGACTTAAGAGGCATTATCTTTGTGGTCTGAATTTACAAGGTTTTGTGTATATATAAATATTAAATAAGAGACTCGAGCCCTAACAGTGTCCTAGAAGCTGACTTTGAAAGATAAAAGGATCTTTGTGCATATAGGGACAGATTGAAAGTTCTACACTAATCAAAGAAGCCCTATTCAAAGGAACATACTCAGGACTATATATATATATATATAGCTTTGAGAAGGTCTGTATCATCCTCTATCACACAAGTTGTGATCCCTTGAAAGAAAAACCAGTCCTCGTCTATTGAAGGAGAATTAGATATGCCTCAGAAACATTTCTTGTGCTTACTGAAAGCCCTAGTTTGTGGGTTGAGTTTAAAAAGAGAAAAACTACAGGTGTCTTAGCAGCATAAGGAGAATTCTAAGCGACATTCATCGCAATCCAAGTGACATCCTGAAGGAATTCAATTTCTTGACTCTTGAATAGGTCCTAGACCTACTTTGAAATTTCACTCATATGAAAGTTGAAATCTCAAAACGAATTATCAATCCATCGTAAGTAATATACAGTGAAAATGGGAAGCCCTAGCTAGAGGGAAAGATTCCTATTTTAACACTTATGCAATATCAGCATCATCATATATGCATAGATACAATCAGCATTAGAAGAAGTATTGGAATGGCATCCTTGCAGTTTGAGGCAATTATGATATTTTGGCAAATTATTGACGATAGTATCTTATGAAATTTTGATGACGAGACTTGCTCAGAATCAAAGTTGTGAACAAGTCATGACCATGGGTAGTATGTTGACATTTATATCTCTCAGTTGATCTTCCGAGCTTCTCTTCAAAATCATCACCATACAAATAGAGGATAGAAAAGAAGAAGCATAGTTCCCCTATTGCATTTCAAAAGGAACTTAATTCAAGCCTTATCTCAAAGAAAAAGGAGTCGAGTCTCCTATGGAAAAGGAGACCCAGGACGATGGATCATTAGTTAAGGCTCATCACCTTGCTCTTCGGTTTTGGATAATAGCATAAAAGTATAATCTGAGATCGGGTGGATTGTCACAGCGAAAGGAGGATCACCAGTATTTGTACATGAATCTGAAACAAAATCTATAATCTAATCAAAGACTGTAGCCTGGAGGTGGTTTTAAGTCCAACATGAATAAACTCGCCCAATTTGAGGTCATCTGCAAGGCAGTTCTAGATATTCTATTTAAATTCCGTCATAGGGAATCATGGTTGTGCATACACTGTTTTTTTTAACATACTCAAGACAAATCTAAGTCTGGTGCATACCGAATGCTATTCTTTAAAGTCATAAGTCCTCACAGATCGATGGTGTTGTGTGAAGAGGTGTGTTGCAGGCACATGTGCTGCTGAAAATATCAAATGCATACCCATAAGGCGCTTGTCAACCAATGACGAAATGTAAACCTTCTGGAGTAAAGGAACAAACTTGAGGGTGCTCTATGATGTCAGTGTTGAGAAAATTCATCTACTTTTGCAGTATCCTAATGGAACAATGATAATCCTAGTAGCAATCATTGATCCTAAAGTAGTAATTGTTTTGAACTTTGTCTCATCTTCAACAATTTCGTTTCCAATAAGACTGGATTTCTTGAAGTGTTGTAATTGAGATAGAAGAAGTGAAAACATTGAATGTAAATGATATTTGTTGGTGTTTCCTTTGGGAAGGATAATACAAAAAGTACCTTTGGAAAGGATTTCTATGTTTTCCCATTGAAGTTTTCAACTCTACTCTGAGCTTTCAATAGATGCGATGTGTACAGGGTGAGTGGTTCACCTTCCCCTATGATACCCCTCATGGTTGACATGTGTGTAGGGTGAGTGGTTCACCTTCGCTTATGATACCCCATCACGGTTGACATGTGTGTAGGGTGAGTGGTTCACCTTCCCCTACGATTGATGACACATGTGTGTAGGGTGAGTGCTTCACCTTCCCCTACTATTGATGACTTATGCATAGGATGAGTGGTTCACCTTCTCCTATGGCATATGAGCAAGATGAGTGGTTCACCTTCTCTTATAGATAACCCAGCAAGAGATGCATATAAGCATCTGTTGGTTGTTGTTAAAATTTGGGTACCAGAGGACAAGTGGTTTCCTAAGGCTTTGATCTTTCGCCTAAGGAAAAGTGTCCAAATTTATTTTTTACTTTTCTCCTAAAGTGACTTTATAAGTGGTAAAGTCAATTTAATTTAAAAGTGACTTTATAAGTGGTAAAGTTACATTCTAATTTAAAGGGGACTTTATTAAAGTCAATGAAGAATTAAAAAATAAAAAAGTGACTATGGAAATAAAAGGCTAAGTGGGTCTTTATTTAAGTGGGTGAGTTAAAAAATAGAAAGTGAGAATTAAATGCACATTTATTCTCATCCCTATATCTAAATGAATTTCAACCATTAGATCTTAGGGTAACCCAAAAGGTCATTTGGAGATTAAAAGGAGAAGAGAAGAGGAAAATATCAATTCATTCTTTCATGAGCATTTGAGAGAAAGAGAAGAGAGAGCAGGAGAAAATTTCTGAGCAGTGGGGAAGTGAAGGAGAGCAGCAAGAAGACATTTCAGCAAATCTAGGCAACAACATTTATTGGCACACATCCCAAGGAAAAATCGTGCAGCAGGAGAAAGGCACAGAAATCGAGGAAGAGGGACATCAATTTCTAGGCACATTTTTCGAGGCTGGTCGTACAAGATTTAATGTTGTTTTATTGCTATAAAAATTTATGTTTTGGCTATTTGCTGATTGGCACGATTTTCGAAGTGGAGTTCAAGCACAGAAATCGAGATAAGTTGTAATTTGCGGTTGCTGGAATTTTTTATTGTGTATTTCAATTTCTCTTAAAATCATTTTTAGAAATAAATAAGAGTTCTCATATTGGTTTTCCCCAAGAGTTGTAGGGGGTTTTTCCAGGGTCACATTGACCAAAAATCACTGTGTTATTTTCTATGTGTGGCTGTCATAATTTTGTTGTGTTTTATTTCTGCAATTTCAGCAGTTGTGAAATCTCCAAATTTGTGTTTTTAGAAAATTATTGTCATTTCCAGATTTTAGAATTTTTATCATGCTTGGATTTAAAACTAAATACATGGAGTGATAAGGAAAACTGATAACGAGAGTGGGGGTTGAAATTTCTTCATGGTATCGGAGCTTGGTTGGCTAAAAAGTGCAGTTTGCGACAACAAAGTGAAAATTACAGCAAGCTGATTTTTACACAGAAAACAGAAACCTTTACCGCATATTTGAAAATTTCAGTTTGGTAGGACAGTGAAACATGTCTTCGAGTTTGAGAGTTGAAGACAGTTTGAATGGGCAGAACAACTACAGTGCATGGAAGGAGAGAAACCATAACATCTTTGAGGAAGCAGAAGTTTGGGGCATTATGGTAAATACCACACAGAACCCAGTAGTAGTACTTATTGACCCTGTACAGTTGGCAGAGTTTAACAAAAAGAGTGCTAAGGAAAAATGATTGATTCTGGAAGGAATTACAGACCATGTCATTCCTCATGTGAGAGGAAAGACTTATGCACATGAGATGTGGATAACCTTGACCAGTCTTTACCAGAGCTCAAATGAAAACATAAAAATGGTCCTAAAGGAGAAACTGAAGGCCATTAAAATGGCTAGGACTGATATTGCTACAACATACCTCACAAACATCACTTCAGTGAGAGATGAGTTGGCAGCCGTAGGTGAGATCATTGCACCCACTGAGTTGGTGAGAATTGCTTTGAATGGTCTTCCCAAACTTGGGAGAATTTTGTGGATGGCATTGTTGCAACGGAAAACCTTCCCGATTGGGAGAGGTTGTGGGATGATTTCATTCAAAATGAGATCAAAAAGAACCATCTTGGGGCAGCCAAGCAGGTGGAGGAGGATGACAATGTGGCATTGTTAGCAAGACGCAAGAAGGGCAGAGAAAAGAAGCAAGCTTCCAACAGTGGAGGCAAACATAAAGGTAAAGGCAAGTAGCAAAACAAGGAGAAGGACTATTCCAAAGTCCAATGTTGGAATTTTCAAAAGTTGGGACACTACGCTGTTGCGTGTCCAGAGAAGAAGAACAAGAAAGG
The DNA here is from genome assembly GCA_031772625.1 of Pinus tabuliformis. NCBI lineage: Eukaryota > Viridiplantae > Streptophyta > Pinopsida > Pinales > Pinaceae > Pinus > Pinus tabuliformis. The sequence continues at coordinate 554,845,443 of CM062820.1, read as the reverse complement.
GAAAGACAAACCCATGGCAGCTTCTACAGAGATAGAGAGCTTCTCAGAGAGATTTGATCAGGAGTTTGGGTTCATAGCTTGTGAGGCCACTAGTGCAGGATCACCTGCGATGCAAGTTCAGAGGGAGTGTGCATTCCCCGCTACTAGCAGAGCATCTTCTATCATTTCGTATGTTGACAGTGGCGCTTCCCGCCACATGACAGGAGTCAAAGAGTACTTCTTAGAGCTTTCAGAAGGTGATATTGATATGGAGGTAGTACTTGGTGATGACAACATTGTTAGAGCAGTCGGTATGGGGACGTTGACATTTGATAGGGGACCCAAACCTCCTTTTAAAGTGTCAGATGTTCTATATGTGCCTGGAATGAAGAAGAACCTGATATCCATCTCAGCACTTGAGGACAAAGGGCATGATGTGTTGTTCAGGAGAGGGCAGGTGCTTATATATCCTAGGGGAACTCCAGCTTCTTCAACTAGAGAGATTGGTGTGCGCCATGCCAAGTTGTACAAGTTCTCATTCCAGCCCCTGATGGCATTGAGTAGCAGCACTCGAGACAAGACTGACAACATATCTAGCAGTTCAGAGTTGTGTGAGATTTGGCACTGCAAGATGGGACACATGTATCATGGGGCCTTGAGTGAATTACGAGAGATCACCACTGGTGTGCCAGATTTTAGTTTTGATCACCTTGATATATGTTGAGGATGTGTTATGGGGAAGTTTGTTAGATCCCCTTTCCCAACAGTGACAGCAGAGCGACCGGGATCCTTGACTCGATTCATATCGATGTGAGTGGTCAGATGTCTCATGTATCCTTGAGTGGCTATGAGTACTATGTTTTATTCATTGATGACCAATCTAGGAAGACCTGGATTTATTTCTTGAAGACCAAGATTGAGGTTTTCAAGCGATTTCAAGAGTTCAAAGCTCTTATGGAGACCCAGACAGGTAGGAAGATCAAGGTCCTCAAGTTGGACAATGGAGGAGAGTATACCCTTGGTGAGTTTGTTGATTTTTTGTTGAGGCAGGCATTAGGAGGGAGTTCACAGTTCCTTACTACCCCCAACAGAATGGGGTTGCAAAGGGGAAGAACAAATCCATTGCAGGGTTGCCAAAGCCATGCTTCATGATCAGGGGTTACCTTTATTTTTGTGGCCAGAGGCCTACAACACTGTTGTGTACTTACAGAACAGGAGTCCACATTGTGCCTTCAGGAATGTGACTCCAGAGGAGGATTTTTCGGAGAAGAAGCCTAATGTTGGTAACTTTCGTATCTTTGGGTGCCTTACATATTCCTATGTCCCCAAGGAGAACAGGATTAAGCTAGAGCCCACTGCAGACAAGGGCATGTTTGTGGGTTATAGCGAGACCTCGAAATCTTATCAGATTTATACTCCTACGTAGAGGAAAGTGGTTGTTAGGCGGGATGTGAAGTTCGAGGAGGAGAGAGATTCCAGGAGGTCACGGGAGTTAGAGTATCTAGAGTCACCAGACCCTCAGGAGCAGATGAGTCAATCACAGGGATCCAATGGTCAAGGATTAGGAGGTACATTGATTACAATGTCAGGTCTATCAACGAGTAGTGGCTCTCATAGTCAGGTGAGTGGTTCTTCGGGCAGCATGCAGGGAAATCCATAGAGCATTTCAGAGGGTAGTCCACTAATTGACAGTTCGCATGGTACTTCAGCATCTACAGGCGCAGATTCAGGCATGAGGTCAATTGGCAGGCCTTCAGGAGTTCAGGCTTCTGATGGTGATGAGGATTCTTTCACTCTGGTGGGAGAAGTATGCTCAGGGAAGAGGAAGCCCAAGTGGCTTCAAGATACCTTGCACGAGGCCACATCAGTTGCTGGGCCAAAGAGACAGGTTAGAGAGGGTAAACCACCTGAGCGATTCTGTAGTTACATGGCATTGGTAACAAGCACTATTGACTCTGAGCCTTCTAGTTATGAGGAGGCAGCCAACCAGCAGGTCTGGAGAGAGGCCATGATGGAGGAGTATACTTCTATTATGAAGAACGATGTTTGGGAGGTAGAGCCAAGGCCTGAAGGTAAATCAGTTGCTACTTCCAGATGGCTCTACAAGATAAAGCATGTTGCAGATGACAGCATCGAGAAGTTCAAGGCTCAATTTGTGGCGAGAGGGTTCTCACAGGTAGAGGGAGTTGACTATGAGGAGACCTTCACTCCTATAGCTCGGTATACATCTATTCACTCCATTATATCGAATGCAGCAGAGATGGGCTGGAAGATCCACCAGATGGATGTGAAGACCGCATTTCTCAATGGCTTCATTCATGAGGAGGTTTATATTGAGAAACCGCGGGGCTTTGAGGTGCATGGGAAGGAGTCCCATGTATACAGATTGAAAAAGGCACTCTATGGCCTGAAGCAAGCTCCTAGAGCTTGGTAATCGAGGATTGATACATACTTGCAACAGTTAAGTTTCACAAAGAGTGAGGCTGATCCGAACATATACTTCATTGTGGTGGGTGAGGAGCCTCTCATTCTGGTGTTGTATGTTCATGACTTGATCATCACTGGTGCAGAGAGACTCATTGAGGGTTGCAAGAGAGATCTTGCTTCAGAGTTTGAGATGAATGATATCGGCTTGATGCATTATTTTCTGGGATTGGAGGAGTGGCAGGAGGAGGGGCATTTCTTCCTGGGACAAGGGAAGTACATTGTGGATATTCTTAGTAGATTTCACATGGAGGACTCCAAACCCATGTCTACACCTATGGTCACTAAGTGGAAGAAGCTTCATGCTTCTGATTCCGAGTTGGTGGATCCTACTCTATACATACAATTGATTGGTTGTTTGATGTATTCGGTCAACACTCGACTAGATATATGTTTTGTAGTTAACACTATGAGTCGGTTCATGTGTGAGCCCAAAAGAGGGCACTGGGTGGCTGCAAAACACATTCTTCGTTACTTGCAGGGGACTGTGGATTTTGGTCTGGATTATAGAAAGGGTGATGGAGTGAGACTGGCAGGGTACATGGATTCAAATTGGGCAGGTTTTGCTTCAGATAGGAAGAGTACTTCCGGGTGTTGTTTTGGGTTGGGTTCGGCAGTTGTGTCATGGATCAGCCGGAAACAACAGTCAGTTGCATTGAGTTCAACTGAGGCAGAGTATATGGCTGCTAGTTTGGCTAGCTGTGAGGCCATATGGCTTCGCAAGATGTTGTTTGGTCTATTTGGTCAGGCATTGAGACCTTCAGTAATTTACTATGATAATCAGAGTTGCATAAAACTCACGGAGAATCCAATTTTCATGACAGGTCAAAGCATATTGAGATCAAGTATCACTTCATTAGAGACCATGTCCAAAAGGGAGTTGTCAAGCTTGAGTACATTTCCACAAATGAGCAGGTAGCAAACATTTTCACCAAAGCCTTACCACGGGGTGAACATGTCTACTTCAGAGACAAGATGGGAGTGGTGAGGAACACTTTCCTCGGCAAGAGGGAGTGTTAAAATTTGCATACCAGAGGACAAGTGGTTCCCTAAGGCTTTGATCTTTGGCCTAGGGAAAAGTGTCCAAATTTATTTTTTACTTTTCTCCTAAAGTGACTTTATAAGTGGTAAAGTCAATTTAATTTAAAAGTGACTTTATAAGTGGTAAAGTTACATTCTAATTTAAAGGTGACTTTATTAAAGTCAATGAAGAATTAGAAAGTGAAAAAATGACTATGGAAATAAAAGGCTAAGTGGGTCTTTATTTAAGTGGGTGAGTTAAAAAATAGAAAGTGAGAATTAAATGCACATTTATTCTCATCCCTAGATCTAAATGAATCTTGGCCATTAGATCTTAGGGTAACCCAAAAGGTCATTTGGAGATTAAAAAGAGAAGAGAAGAGGAAAATATCAATTCATTCTTTCATGAGCATTTGAGAGAAAGAGAAGAGAGATCAAGGAGAAAATTTCTGAGCAGTGAGGAAGTGAAGGAGAGAATCAAGAATACATTTCATCAAATCTAGGTAGCAACATTTATTGGCACACATCCCAAGGAAAAACCATACAGCAGGAGAAAGGCACAGAAATCGAGGAAGAGGGACAACAAGTTATGGGCACATTTTTCGAGGTTGGTCATACAACATTTAATGTTGTTTTATTGCTGTAAAAATTTCTATTTTGGTTGTTTGTTGATTGGCACAATTTCCGAGGTGGAATTCAAGCACGGAAATCGAGATAAGTTGTAATTTGTGGTTGCTGGAATTTGTACTATGTATTTCAGTTTCTTTGTAAAAGCATTTTCATAAATAAAGAAGAGCTCTCAAACTGGTTTTCCCCAAGAGTTGTAGGGGGGTTTTCTAGGGTCACATTAACCAAAAATCACTGTGTTATTTTCTATGTGTGGCTGTCATAATTTTGTTGTGTTTTATTTCTGCAATTTTAGCAGTTGTGAAATCTCTAAATTTGTGTTTTCAAAAAATAATTGTCATTTCCAGATTTTAGAATTTTTATCATGCTTGGATTTAAAACTAAATGCATGGAGTGATAAGGAAAATTGATAACCAGAGTGAGGGTTGAAATTTTTTCAATTGTCACATTTGGACATGTTAGTGGGATGTGGTTCATCCTTTCCCCACATGTAGGATGCTCATTCCCTACAATCGATGGTTGACATGTTGTTAAGATGTGGTTCATCATTTCCCCACATGTAGGAGCCTTCCTATGAATTGTTGGTTGACATGCATGTAGGACGTGGTTCATCCTTTCCCTACTCTCAATGGTTTGCATGCACGTAGGATGTGGTTTATCCTTTTCCTACGATGGTTGTGACATGCGACTGTAGGATGTGGTTTGTCCTTTCCCTACGTGTGGTTGTGAGCAAGATGTGATTTATTCTTTCCCTGTTGTTGCCCCAACATCATCCTACCCATGTAGTCTGGGACACATGGGAAGTACCTCTCATCTGGCTAATGAGTTGGGAAAATTGGTTTGGGACCGTAGAACTACCGATGGACACATCATGTACTGTCGCACTCCCTATGTCTAGGATTCATGATTTTCAACTAACTTGATCACTTGGGATCAAGTCTAATTATGGTTTTACTCTCAGTTATGTGGACTGACTTTCGTTAGTGGAGAGTGGCAAGGTCTTGTGACTCACTCTCGATCGATTCTTCTTCATCATCTAGATCAATGTTCAGCAGAGTTGAGACGAGATGCAAAGATGGCTCATGATGATAGGATGACATGATGGATTAGCAGGTGGAATTCTCCCTAGTTGAGATGAGATGCAAAGATGGCCCATGATGACAGGATGGCATGATGGATTGGCAGGAGGAATTCTCCCTAGTTGACAGGGAGTGTTAAAATTGGCAACTAGGGAGAAATTCCACTTTGGAAAACTCATTTGGTGGAGATGATTATTGCATTGAATTCCTCTTTTCGAGAGGACCAAAATCAACCTAAAGATCATTATATTTGGACGAGGAGAAATGTGTTTTTGAATTAAATCCCACACATGTGTAAATTGACAAGGTCGGATTGGGGTAAATTAATCAAGTGGAACCCATCTCCATATCCTATAAAAGGAAGAGTCCTCCAACCTTATTCGATCCATCCAAAAAGGGTATTCATCTTTTGTGTAATACTTTTGTGGTAGCCGCAGCTTGGAGAAGCAAGGAGTACGAGTTGTTTTGATTTGTTCTTTGGTTAATTTGTCTCCCACAAGTACAAGTTAGGAGTAGATATTTAGCCGCAAGCTTAAGGGTTGTTTTGGGTGGTGGTTTGGTAAGATTTTTGGGTGAGGAACTCTCCAACAGCAAGCCGCATTCTTTGTGTAGAGCCATATGTGGCCTGCAGGCCTATCTGACTTGGAATAGAAGGGTTGAGAGGCTATTCTGAGGTACAGAATAGGTTGCAGGCCTATATACCTTGCTCAGGTAAGAAGATGACTTGTTGGAGGGCTAATTACATCGAAGAGGACTAGAGGTGATTGGAGGGAAACCACAGTGATTGATAAGGTTTGGAAGAGGAGAAAAGAGGGTTGTAGCAAGCTGCAAGCAAACCCTAACAAGTGACCAAAATATTAGATTGATTGGGCCATCTTCTTGCCTAAGGGAAATGTTATTAGATCTTCAATTGGCAAGTCATTTGTATCGTACTCTCTCTCTCTGTTGAACATTTGATATTAATAATAAGAAGAATTGGTAAAGGGTTTTCCCATCTTGGGGCTTTTCCCTGGCTTGAGCCATTCCCGTGTTCTCTTGTCTTGGTTTGTCTTCTGCATCTATGTTTGATGTTCTTTCAACCGCTACTGTCATATGATAATAATTAATGTGATTGTTGATGGATTAATGGAATTAATAATGGGCTAATGATCTACTGAAGTAACTGACCTAAGCAAAGAACATGTTAACTCAAAATTAACATGAGTAAAAGCACATGATCACAAAATGGTTAAAGTACCTGCCGATGGATAACCCACCTTCCTTCAAGGAGGAATGTTGGATGGAAGAAAGAAATATGACCAAAACATATGGAGGGTCCAGACTCCATAGCATCATGTCAAGTGCTAAATTTATAATCAATAGGTTTGTTGGTTGGTTGACTGTCCAAGGAGGAGAATTTTCTTTCCTATGGGTTACCCAACTTTTGGTGGGTAACAGAAGGAAAGTTGACATTTTGACCAAGCCCTTAGCAAAAGGAAAGTTTGAAGCATTCAGAGACAGACTTGGACTAGTGTAGAATTCCTTCCTCGCTAAGAGGGAGTGTTGAGAAATGTAGCTCAAGTAGAAGCTTCTTACACAAGTTTCAATGTGAACATGCAAGAAGTGGTTCGAGACATTTCATTGGTGGCCGCCTTGAAAAGTTGATCATAATTCCATCTTGTAATTTCACTTGAAAAAATAAAAATTAAAAAGTGAAAGTATAATGTTTTGAAGTCAACTAATCTTAGGGATCGAAATGAAATGTTCTAAACATTTAGAGACATAGATTAGGACTTAATTTCAAGCATACAACTCAAGATTGAGGTAGGTGGCAGTTAGAATTCAGGAAATTATTTAGGTATTTCGAATCATAAAGAGGACAATATGGGTGAGGTCGACCTCACATGAGAAGAGAATAAAAGTGGTGGAAGAGAGAGGAGTCCATTCGAGGGGAAGAAAAGCAATTGTTAAAAAGACCAACAAGAAACCAGCAGACTCTACAGGTTATACCATAATTGTAGCTTTCTTTTCTTCATGCATGAGCCATAAACATTCAAACACAACCATATGTTAGTTTTTGTAGCATCGGATGTATTCTAGACTTGAAATTTTGTGGAGAGGCTAGAATACATGAGATCTCCAAAACCCCGATATCGTTTATGGAAATTCGCCTAGAAATTACTTAAATAGATTTTTAACCAGTTTTAAAATATTTCCTAAGTCTAAACTTAGGGAATATGGTTAATTAATCAGGGTTAATTAAGTCAAGGCGTTAATGATCTAGAAACTCACACGGATCGACTTCAAGTTAATCCTAGCGATAGATTAAGATTTAACCTTGGTCGTTGGAGTCCCAACAGAGGATTATAAGAAGTCGATGGTCACTTGGAGAAGACACTTGAGAAGTTAGATTTCATGAGTAGATCAATTTCCAAAGTAGCAGAAGTCAGTTTCCAGAGAGAGAGCTAGTGAGATCGAAGCAGTGAGAGAGGAGTAGAGATAATGAAGCCAGAGGAAGGATTCTAGGTTCGGTGAGTGCATTTGCAGAGAAGCAAGTTAGCCATAATGAGGTTGACGCAAAGCAGTGCAATAGCCTCTAGAGGCAATTTCGAATCTACTGGGGAACGTTGAGTTTTAGTGCCATAAGCTAGACAAACGTTCAAGAGATTAGGAGTGACATTTTCCCAGACATCGGCATAACAAAATGCTTGAGGAGAAGATGGTTCGAACTGAGTGCAGAAGTGACTGCACTAGGGTGATATAGTAGTTACACAGAGCTAGTTTGGACAGCTCAATTTGAGCTGAGGTCAAAGCCCAGATTTCCCTGTGGAGTGAGGAAATTTTCTCACTAGATTTTTCTTGCCAGTTTTTCTCTGTATGATTGCTAGTTTCGGCATCCAGTTGTACTCAGATTACTTTACCACTGCTTAATATTAAAACCCTCAGCTATTGCAACGGTCTTCCCAAGTTAGGGTTTTCCGGGAACTTTTGTCCAAAAATAATTGTGTTATTTTGTGTGTGTGTGCTAGCATTTCTTCTAGCGTTTATTCTTCCATAGCTTTATTTGTGTAGGTTTCAGTGTGAATTATTCAATATTTGTTGTAGGAAACAGTAAATAAATTGTTAAATTTAATTAACAATTAGGAGAAAAATTTCCAGTTGCTGCAATAGGATTCTGGGTTTCATAATTTTCACATGGTATCAAAGCACAGTTGATCAATCAGAGAGCTCAGTAGGGAAAAAATACGGAGCTTCATTTTTCAATGTGGGCAGCAGATCGAAACCCTAGAGGCAGCGTAGTCACTTTGCTGAGAGGTCGAGTTACTTGAGAAGATTCGATTTTTCTGAGTGAGGGACAGAAAAATTCAATCTCTCCAGATCAAGTGATTCCAAAGGCACAGGGAGCAGCCCAGTATTTTCGCAGAGCAAATCTCTAGCTGGACACAGTAGTTTTGTAGCAGTTTGCTAGAGCAGAGCTAGCGTGAGGTGGAAGGAAGAAGAGCACACACTGAGGGGAAATTTTCCTCATGGAATTTCTTGTCTCAAGAAGTTCAATATTTCCTTACAAATCAGCAGTCGTTGTGAACATATTTTCTTACTCCATAAAGGAGTGCGAATAGCTGAGCAGCAGCTGAGTAGAAGGAAAGAGGAGATTTTTGACATTTGTTGAGATGACCACTGTTGGGCTTCATGATTAGGACAGGTTGGATGGAGCTTCCAACTATGTCATCAAGAAGGCAAGGATGTCCTTCCTTCTAGATGAATATGGCCTGAAGCCATATATTGATGCAGTGGTAACAATACCCCAGGATGCAAATCAGCTAAGGGAGTACAGAAAGGAGATGGCATGGGTAAAGATATTGATCCTAGATGGTGTCCGGGATCATGTTGTATCACATATAATGGCCAAGGGAATGGCCAAAGAAATGTGGGATACACTTTCCACGTTGTATCAGAGAACTTCCGAGTGGCGACAGATGTACTTAGAGGAGAAGTTGAGGCTCATCTGGATGTAGAAGAGTAAAGGCATAGACTCCTTCCTCGCCAAGATTTAGGAGGTCCAAGACCAGTTTTCAGTTGTTGGTGCAACACCTCAACCCACAGAGCTAGTGCGATTGGCACTAAACAGTGTCTCTGAGGAGTGGCAAGTATTCGTCCAAAGTATCTTGGGCAAAGATACGTTGCCAAGGTGGGACAAGATGTGGGTTGATTTGTAGCAGGAAGAGTTGAGACGAGCTTTTATTGAAGAGCTCCATCAGTGGCAACAAAAAAGGATCGAAGCAGGTGAAGGAGGAGGATAATGTGGCCCTCGCATCTAAGGGTCCCAATCAAGGACAAGGGGAGGAGAGAAAGAAGAAGAACATGTCAAAGGTCAAGTGCTTCAGATGTGGTGAGCTTGGTCACTATAGTACCCAGTGTCCTCTCAGGAAGAAGGACAAGGAGGAGAAGCAGGACCAGCAGGAAGCATCAGCAGAGATCAATAGGCTTTCCTCCAGGCTGGAGGAAGACTTCGCCATGTTTGTTGATATACCTCCAGGAGTGAGGTGGAGTGACTTGGTTTTGTAGCCCCAGAGCGCTACAGATGGGTAGGATCCTTGAGGAGTCCACCTCTTGGATCAGTACCTGGCTACGGGGGCCCATAATATTCAATAGTAGGATGGATCAGTGACAGGAGATGCAGTTAGAGGTCGAGTGACAGTAGCAGACTAGTAGTAGTCAAATGTTGGGGAGCATAGTGTAAAGTTGGCACAATGCAAATTCAGCGGCAGTGCAAAGTCTTTAGTAGACAGAATAGTAGCTAGTAGAAGTCAAGACTCGAGAGACAGATGCATTATACTGATCACAGTTGATTCAGTATTTAGGATGTTTCTGAGTTGTAGTTGTTGCAGTTGCAACAATAATAGATGAGAGGGAGTTGCAGTGCAGATGCAGTGTTGGCAGCAGTATGGCAGTGTCAGCAGCAGCACAGACGTAACGTACATCAGAGTTACGCAATGGTTGGTGGGCAATATGGCTTGACATCAACAACGTAATAGGAGATGATGCAGAGGCAGGGTGTTGCTACAGGATGTGCAATAGAGTACTAGAACACATTCCTCGCTAAGAGGGAGTGTTAGTTTTTGTAGCATCGAATGTGTTCTAGCCTTGAAATTTTGTGGAGAGCCTACAATACATGAGATCTCCAAAACCCAAAATTCGTTTCTGGAAATTCCACCTAGAAATGACTTAATTAGATTATTAAATAGTTTTTATATATTTCTTAAGTCTAAACTTATGGAATATGGTTAATTAATCAAAATTATTTAAGTCAAGGCATGAATGATCTAGAAACTCACACCGATCGACTTCAAGTTAATCCTAGCCATAAATTAAGATTTAATCTTGGTTGTTGGAGTCCAAATAGAGGATTATAAGAAGAAGTTGATGGGCACTTGGAGAAGACACTTCAGAAGTTCAATTTCATGAGCAAATCGATTTCCAGAGTAGCAGCAAAAAGTTTCCGAAGATAGAGCTAGTGAGATCGAAGCACTAAGAGAGGGGCAGAGACAGTGGAGTCGGAGGAAGGATTCCAAATCCGGTGAGTGCATTTGTAGAGAGGCAAGTGAGCCATAGCGAGGCTGATGCAGAGCTGTGCAGTAGCCTCTAGAGGCAATATCGAATTTGTTGGAGAAAGTTGAGTTTCAATGCCAAAAGCTGGACAAAGGTTCCGGAGGCCAGTAGAGACATTTTCCCATATAGTAGCAGACTAGATGGCTTGAAAAGAAGTTGGTTCGAACTGAGTGTAGAAGTGACTGCGCTAGGGTGATGCAGTCGCTGTGCAGAGCCAGTTTAGACAGCTCAATTTGAGCTGAGGTCAGAGCCCGAATTTTGAATGAGGAAATTTTCTCACTAGATTTTTCTTGCTAGTTTTTCTCTGTAGGATTGTGAGTTTCGGCATTCAATTGTACTCAGATTATTTCACTACTGCTTAATATTAAAACCCTCAGCTTTTGCACCAGTTTTCCCAAGTTGGGTTGTTCCAGGGACTTTTTTCCAGAAACAACTATGTTATTTTATGTGTGTGTGCTAGCATTTCTTCTAACGTTTATTCTTCCGCAGTTTTATTTGTGTATGTTGCAGTGTGAGTTATTCAGTATTTGTTGTAGGAAACAATAAATAAATTGTTAAATTTAATTAACAATTACGAGAATAATTTGTAGTTACTGTAATAGGATTTTGAGTTTCGGAATTTTCACACCATACACTGTCCTCTATGGGTTGTTGTATTGTGCTTTAGTATCGGGAGGAGAGAAAAAATAGTTTGTTGTCCAGGAAAGACAAAAATAGAGCACGCCATACTACTATAGTTGTACCCTCTTTTATGCAGGCCATACAATTTTGTTTGAGGTGATTTCACTGACCATATAGCTTCTGGTTCAAGAAGGTTGCAAAGGCCATCTTGTAAGCTTCAATCAAAGGAATGAAAAGACGATTAGAAGGAGAAATCCCAGTGGATATATATTTTTGCTTATGTTGTTCATTTTTCAGCTATTGTGTAACTGATGCAATGTTCAGAAATTTTATTTTTTGTTAAATAAATTTTATTTTTTAATTATTTAAAGAGAGAACATTAAGACAACAGTCACCTAGGGTTAGAAAAATTTACATTCCAGAACTATCAATTGTACTTAAATGTTGCAAGTTGTTGACAAAAGTCTTCACAAAACTTTGTAAAATGGTTCATGGTTCTACTCTATTCTAAATAGACCGAGAAGCAAATGGACTCGTTTAGAAAGATTGGAATGGTTGTATGGAAAGCTCCTTGGAGACTACAAAAATAAAATGAACTAAACTTATATTGATGTCCATTGATGACCAAAATTGGTCAAAAGGACTGTAAAGTACAACATATCAAAAAGTAAAAAAGGACAGTATAAAAGTCGTCTCACAAATGCACAGTAGAAGACCTTAAGCAAAGAGAACAATAAAGAAAGCCCTATATATCAGATAAAGCCAGCTATAGATACATTGCCTCTAACTTGCATGAGGTCGTAACTTGCATGAGAGGAAGATTAGTCACTATACTCATCAGAACCAAGAATGGGCAATATCTAACCCAAGAGCACATCTGATAATTTCCTCTGGAGAGTGGCTTGTATTGATGGGCTCTTGTGGAGTGATACTCGACAGCTTCCAGATGTTGCCATAAAGGTGTTAACAAAAGACTCTATTACAAGATCGTATGGTTGGTGCTTAACAACAATCGAATGGTCAAAGATCGCCCAACCGCTCAGTCTTAATAGGTTGTTGTTGTAATAACTATCACAAAGCAGAGACTATTCAACATGCCTTTTTGGAATATAAAGCTGCCAAAATATTCTAGGACTAGGTTTCCACTAATGTTCCATTCTTTGTGCCACTGCATTTCATTGGAAAGGAATCAATTTTGAGGAGAAATGGATGGTCAGACTGTTGTAGTATTAACACTCCAATAAAATTTATGTTAGGAGTCATTGAATTTGTGTCACCTTATATGTTCGCTACAAGTGACCAATGTAATTTTATATGATGTAGTTTGCGGTTAAGAGTTGGTTAAACTGAAAATCTTATGGTTAAGAGTTAGTTGGTTAAACTGCCATAACCCTTGGGGTTAGTATAAATAGGTAATATAAGACATAACACATGGTAGGTGATATGAACACATTGCAGCATCAACATTAATATGTGTTTTTACTTGATTTGTTTTTTCTAGGTGTTTGAACTTTACACCCAACAAAATCAACATGGTATCAGAGCCATACTGACCTATGAAGATTAGAGTCAAAATATTTTAGAGAATGTAATTGTCCTATAGTTGACAATGCCAATAGTAGCAAAAAGGATTTGAGGGCCCAAAAAGAGGCGAGTTCTAAAGTTTCTAAATAATTTAGGAATTGTAGATGCAAAAGTTTAAATAAAAAACATCAAATTATTTTTTTCAAAGTAAAACTTCACAAAAGAAGCATGAGAAACCCCAAAAAAGGCATTCAAACCATCAGGAGATGGTCATCCACAACAGATTCATTGCCTGGAAGAAAAGGTAGCAACTGACAAGAAAAGGTAAAGAAAACATACAAATAACTGCCTCACATGAATTGATGTCCTAAAGTTTGTTATGAACATGTTGCAACAATGTGCGAACTCATTTGAGCAATAGATGCCCTACTCTCATTGGAGAACTCAAGGATTGCAAGAGAATCAACATGTTTTAGTGCACAATAGATTGACTATCGATGCCCAACAATGGTTAGTGTCTATGTTATCGCAAGTTTCCATCATATTGAGGTGCATACACAATACTACAGAGGTACATAACATAAGCGACCTTGCCCCAAATATACAGGGGTACATAAAAATTCACCAATCAACTTTGGGAGAAAAAGGAAGAAGTGTTTTGTTGCTTTGTTGATTTCAGAAAAGCATTTGACTCGGTTCCTAGGGATAAACTTTGGCGAATGGAGGAACTTGGGGTTCCTAAACATTTGATAGCAATTTTGCATGGGCTGTATGAAGAGGTGAAAGTCAAAATTAGAACTTCAGCAGACATTTCTGAAAGTTTTAGAAGCAATATCGGGGTCAAGCAAGGTTGCCCACTATCTCCTACCCTTTTTGGTTTATATATCGACAAGCTTGAAGAGTGGTTAAATTTGCAAGGGCGTGATGGTATCTATTTGTGCAAGTTTGTTATAAGGCTTCTTTTGTATGCAGATGACCTTATTATGATTGCTAAATTGGCTCTTGGTTTGCAAGAGCACTTACTATCCCTTGAGCATTTTTGTAGAAGTGTGGGGATGCAATTCAATATCAGCAAAACAAAAGTAGTGGTCTTCTCTAAGAAAAGAAAACATAACCAGCATAAGTTCTACTTTGAAGGCAACATTCTGGAGGAAGTTGCGGATTACAAATACCTCGGAATTGGCTTCAACAAAAATCTAAGTTGGAATGGTTGTAGAAATAAAAGAACTTTGGGGGCTTGGAAAACATTTTATGCTTTTCAAAATAGTTGTAGAGAGGCAGCGTTATGGGACTAGAAGATCACTCAAACTCTTTTTGGGCTTCTAGTGATTCCGGTGATTATCTATGGTTGTGAACTGTGGGATAGCAGTACCTCCAACATGCAGTGGAAACAAATTGAGAAAATTCAGAAGCGTTTGATTACAAACAAATTTAAGATTAAAAGTGTAGTTCCTTATGATATCTTGTTAAGTGAAATAGGGACTACTCCTATTGAAGCAATTACTATGGTGCGAGTCATAAGGTATTTAAAAAAAATTGAGCAAATGGAAGAGGGTAGATGGCCTAAGGTTGTCTTTAATGATAGATTGTGCAAGAGCAAAAAAACTTGGATGCAGCAAAATAGCAAATGGTTTAGTAAATGGGGTATTTGCTTGAACGCGTGTCCCATAAACAACAAAGAGATAAAAGCTTTTGTTATGGAAAATTTCCACAAATGCACTTGGGATAAAGAGCTAGGAAGAAAGAAAAGTTACTATATTGAAGTGTTTAATCCCACTCATAATCATCAACCAAAAGCATACATAGAGGCTAATACCTCTTGGAGAGCCAAAATTCTTCTTGCTCAGTTAAGGACTAATTCTCATCAACTCCATTGTGAAACAGGGCGCTAGAAAAGGCCAAAGAAAGTGTGGGATTGGGTGAATAAGTGTAATTGATGTAAATAAATAATGGAAAATATGAAGAGTCACCGAGAGATGAAATGAACAGTCTCTTCCTCATGTATATAATAAAGACCAACCTAAATGAATAGAACGAATTTATTTGAGGAGTTACTGCCTGGTCTGACATGGTATCGGAGCCAGGTTCCAAAATTATCTTTTGTGTAACTCATGGTGTCAGTTTCCTGCCTATTTTGCAGAAATCACACCTCTGCCATGCTCCCGAGGCCTGGACCCACATTCTTGAACCATTGTCATATGCGTTTTTATGTTCTGGTGTCAGAAGTGGGATATGAATGCACACCTTTCGGACCAGAACCTTAATCTGGCGCAGCGGAAGCGTGGTAGTTCCGTTCCGTTGTAGTGGTATCGACCTCGACCTCCTGGCTGGAAACATAGTGGTATTCTTGGTGCTCAATAGTTCCACATTTTTGAATTGTGCATCATTGGATATTCTTGTCATACTAGTCAGGTTGTAACATTCTTTGCAGCTCGCCATTGCCTGTGTAAAGAACCTGGTATACATTGTGGTTTTACATTGTTTTGAATCCGCATACCTCCACTTCGCCAATTCCATCCTGCACATTGTATCCAACACGTAAACCATTTTCTGAATCAATTTCATACCGCTCGATAGTCATATGAATGTGCACTATGCTCTTTTGTACATGCTACTCACGCCTTCCCCAAGATTTTGTGGTTTGTGGATTTTGTTGTTGTAAGCCTACTCCAGTTTCCGTTGTCTCTCCAGGAAGAGATTCCCATTCTCTTGTTTCCGCTCTCGTGAGCTCCGCTTCTTGGAGAGTTAAAGCTCCTGCAGAGAGATTCTGATGAATCTTTTGTTTTTAGTGAGCACGGCCAAACATTGCCAGGTCTACGTTGGAAGACCATAATGTGATGGATGGTATTGGCCAGAAGGATTCGTGGTGAAAGGGCCTAAGCTTCCGTTCTCTGAAATATGTGCGCCATTTAAGATCACCATTTTTTGATATATAATTGCCTCCTACGTACTTATTAGACTGCTACTTTGAATATGTACTGATTTGTTATGTGAGTTATGCAACTCTGGTTTCTGGTTGCAGTACATTCTAAATGAACCAGCATATTCTGTATTTCCTTGGTGATGAAACTTCATATGGTGGATTTAAGATTGTTGGTTTTAGAACATTGTTGTTTTAATTATCCCTCATTATTTTTTTCAGAGTTAAACAGAGTTTGGCACCAGAAGTACAATTTTTTTTACAGTATATTGCCATAAGTATTTTTTTACAGCACACAGATTTTATAATTCATTCAATCATATCTATTGTGGGAATAGTTCTCATTGGCAAGGAGAACTATCCTGAGTGGTCCCAGATGATAAAACACACCCTCATTTTCAATGAGTTGTGGAAAGGAGTGTGTGTTGGAGACGGAGACAAAGAGCCAGAACAACCTACCTCAGACAAAGAGTTTGCCATTTGGGAAAATAAGAACAACAAAGCCTATGCATTAATTGCAGCATCTGTATGTGAAGAGGTGAGTCGCCATATTTCGCCATTTTCAACTACTTTTGAAGCCTTACAAAAGCTGAAATAACTCTATGACTCACACTCTGCACTTGAAGTTGTTCAACTCATGATTAAACTCTTCACTCTTGAATTATAAAATAATGATCCTCTTGTTCTTACATCCGAAGTAAAATCTATAATGCATGATATCAAAGCCACTAAGGTTGAATTGGATATTCCTCTTATTTCTTTTCTCAAGGCACTTTATCCTACTTACTCCAATTATATTGAGTCATTGCAAGCAAATGGAAATCTCAAAGATATTACCTTTGACTCTCTTGTGAAAAAAATTGCTAAAAGAGAGAAAGCTTTTGGAAAGAAGACAACCCCTGAATCTTCTGAAGAGGCTGTGTGCCTTGCTCATAAAAAAAAAGAATCTTGCCCAAGATTCTTCCAGAGGAAGAGGTGGTCGAATAGGAAGAGGAAGATATTTCAGAGGCGGGGTGCAGACACTCTCAAGGAGAAAAGTCAAATTTGCACTGCATACGCTACAAAAGAAATGGATCACATGATACCTCTACATGTAGGTTACCTTGGGACAAAATTGAGCAGCAAAGAAACCAACAGAAAGGTCAAACTAATGACACAGACAAAGGTAAAGCACTTGAATCCGCTCATTATGTTGTGGCACAATGTAATATCAGAGTAAATGAAGATTTATTTAATGCTTCACTTGCCTCTTGGAAAAATGATTGGTTGCTTGATTCAGGAGCAACTTGCCACATGACTCATAGAAAATATTTTTTTGAATAATTTACTGACAATGTTGATGGAGCAATATATTTTGCAGACCAATCAAAAATCAAGCCATCTGGGCTTGGCACAATCAGGCTTAAATTGCCTGGTCTTCCAGACTTCCTTCTACATCATGTTCTATATCTCCCACAGCTGAAGAGAAACGTGTTGTCCTTGGTCCACATCCGCCAGCAAGATCACTCCATTCATATGTTTGATGTCAAGCCTTAGGTGAGAAAAGCATCTGACCACTCACTTTTCATGAGAGGGATAGAAGAAGAAAGGATTCTCAAGTTGCAGGGTACCTCTGCTCGTGCACAACATTCCTCATACAATTCTCATTATGAAGAAGGTACACTTCCATCAAGTTTATTATGGCATGCTAGATTTGGACATTTGAACTATGACAGCCTCCACTTGTTGAAGAAAAATGGTGTTATTAGTTTGCTTACAATTCCTAGGAAACTTAAGCAATGTGATGCTTGCATTCTAGGAAAGCATAGCAAACAGTATTTTCATGATTCACATTCAAGAGCACATAGAAAACTTGAACTCATTCATTTAGATTTATGTGGTCCAATGCCTGTTCCTTTTGCAAATGGAAACAAATATATGATGACATTTATTGATGACTACACCAGAATGTGTTGGGTTTATTTATTGAAGAACAAATCTGATGCTTTTCAAACATTCAAGAACTTTCATACATGGATTGAAAATGATGCACAATCTCATATTGGCTCTATGCGCACAGATAATGGAAAAGAATATACTTCAAATGAATTTGAAAACTATCTTCACCAACATGGGATCAAACATCAAACAACTGTGCCTTATTATCCCTAACAGAACGGTGTAGCTGAAAAAAATGAATAAGACAATCTTAAATATGGTGTGCTCCATGACGTTTTTCAAAAATGTAAAATTGATGTTTTGGGCTGATGCAATTCTATGTGTTGTATATATAAACAATAGATGTCCATCTAATGCTATCAAAAAAAAGACTCCCTATGAAATGTGGTATGGGCACATTCCTTCGGTAAAGCATCTTAGGGTCTTTGGTTCCACCTGTTATGCCTTGATACCAAAGATACATAGAAACAAACTTGGTGCAAGAAGTTGTAAGTGTATCTTCCTGGGGTATTCAAACACCTCCAAAGAATACTGTCTCTATGATGAAGTCAATAAAAAGTTCGTTGTATCTAGAGATGTAATCTTTCTTGAATCATCCAAAACTGACAATGTTGTTGAGCGGCAACTTGATCGCTTGGATAGATTCGCAAATGAAAAATCATTTCAATAATTTGATAATCAGATTCCACATCTTAAAGGGGGGATTCCCATATTAGATCAACCTGTGGAATCTTCTTCTGAAGAACTCTCTCCTCCGCATGAAACTCCAACAACGGATGATACTTTAAGTGATGTGATTGATAGAATTGGGAGACTCAATCTTGATTCAATCCCAACTCAATCAACGGAGTAGCCTGGACCATCTAAGAAAGGTGTCCCAAAGTGGCTGACAAAGACACTTGAAAGTGTTCATCCTGATGAGGTTGGAAAGACAAGAACTAGAAATTCAAACTGGAAAAATGGAGGTGATGTAGATGACTCTGATTCACCTGTTGATATGGATGTTTCTTATGATTTTGAATTGGATTTGTCCACAGATTTCGAACCAATTTCCTTCAAAGAAGTTGCTTCTCATGATGAATGGAAAGAAGCGATGCAAAAGGAGTATAATGCCTTGATAAAGAATGGCACTTGGAAGCTGGTTGATCCTCCATTAGGAATCAAACCAATTGGCTGCAAGTGGGTCTACAAGAACAAGTATAAAGTAGATGTCTCACTTGACAAGCACAAAGCCAGGCTTGTGGCAAAGGGTTTTGCACAAAAGGAAGGGGTCAATTATGAGGAGACTTTTTCCCCCACAGCAAAATGGGCTACCATCTGCACACTCTTTGCCTTAGCAGCTCAGAACGATTGGAAGGTCCATCAAATGGATGTAAAAACTGCTTTCTTGAATGGAGATCTAAAAGAGAATGTTTTTATGTCCCAGCCTAAAGGATTTGCTGTGAAAGGACATGAACATAAAGTATGCAAACTTGTGAAATCCTTGTATGGCCTCAAACAAGCACCGCAAGGCTGGTATGAAAAACTAACTGAGCATCTTCTGAAACTCAATTTCAAACATTATGATCTTGATGATGCAACTTTATTTGTCAAGAAAGTTGGAAAAACAATTGTATATCTTGTGGTATATGTAGATTGTCTTTTGATGACAGGGAACAATGAAAGCTACATTGCATCCATAAAGAAGGAATTGAGGAAAGGTTTTGAAATGACTGATTTGGGCTATGTTCATTACTATATTGGTATTGAAGTAACTCAACATCCGAAGTCCATATTTCTTTCTCAAAAGAAGTACATTGGAGATCTGTTGAACAGGTTTGGCATGACAGAATGCAATCCTCTTACTACTTCAATGGAACAAAACTTAGAGCTCACTTCCATTGAAGGAAAATAATTTGAGGATGCAACAAAGTATAGACAGTTTGTAGGAAGTCTCAACTACCTAACTACTACCAGACCAGACATTTCGTTTGCAGTTGGAACCCTCTCCAGGTTTATGAAAAAGCCTTGTGAGGGACATTGGTTTGCTGCAGAAAGAGTTCTAAGGTACTTGAAGGGAACTCAAGACTTTAGAATCAAGTATACACAGGTGGACGACTTCAGCTTGATTGGATACTCTGATTCAGGCTTCGATGGAGACAAAGAAACTGGGGTATCTACTTCAGGTTATGCTATGAGTCTTGGATCAGGAGCTGTCTCGTGGAGATCATGCAAACAATCAATTCCAGTAGATTCCACAACAGAAGCAGAATATGTGGCAGTAGTTGAGGCAACAAAAGAAATTGTGTGGCTCAGGAAAATTCTTGAAGATTTGCAAGTAAAACAAGTACAATCGACTCCACTCATGATTTACAATACCTCAGCAATGGCCAAGAACCCAAAGTTCCATGATCAAACAAAGCACATCAATACTAAATATCATCTAATTCGACATCATGTTGAGGCCAAAACAATCCATCTCCGCCATTGTTCCACTAATGAGAAAATTGCAGACATCTTCACCAAAGCGCTTGGAAGAGAAAAGCTTGAAATATTTAGAACGATGCTTGGACTCACCAACATCCCTTCAGATTAAGGGCGGGGGGGGTGGACTGTTGACACCTAATCATCAGGATTGGGTGAATAAGTGTAACTGATGTAAATAAATAATGGAAAATATGAAGAGTCACCAGGAGATGAAATGAACAGTCTCTCCCTCATGTATATAATAAAGACCAACCTAAATGAATAAAACGAATTGATTTGAGGAGTTACTGCCTGGTGTGACAGGTATGCATTTTTTGTTCTTCTGGAAAAGTGGAAACATAAAAACATTTCATTTTAGAATGTGAAGACTTCAAAGACAACAGGGAAAGTTATGCAGATATGCTGGAAGCTAGCTCTTGGGATAATATATTGAGCAAGGGGTTTGTCGAGAAGCTGGGAGCATTTATTGTGATGCTTCACAGAAAAAGGGTTGAATACATCAAGCAAATGAAGAAGCAATATGTCCCATAGGCTATCTTTAGCCTCGTGGACGTTAAAATAATTTCTTTCTTTCTTTCTTTCTTTCACAGTCAATCGTTACCTTTGTTTCATTGGAGTTTGCATTTTTTTTTAAAGTTAATTACTGGGAAATGGTCCTTACTTGATGTCATATAAACTGATTATAATCTAAAACATATCTCCACAAAAGCAGACACAAGCATATTTCTAAAGTCAGGCTTCCACTATTTCTACACTCACTTGGATATGGGGGGTCGTCAATCTTTGGCGGCTCTCTTGTTTTGTATGGAAAGTGACTCCTCCATTTGGTGGCATATGAAACAACGGTTTTTGGCAGCAAATCATAAGTTAGCCCTTCATGAGTACGAATTATAAGCAACAAGATATTCCATTAGATACTAGCTTTCAGTGATGGCTTGATTCGATCACTTGGCAGCTAGGGTAAAAGTCTTCTCGTTCAAATGGCGACTTCACTCTATAGTTGATATCGCTAGCATCTCGTACGCATTATGTGGCACTGATTTGAGTCTCGTACGCATTCTGTGGCACTGATTCGAGTCTTGTGAGGCGTTTTTCATCTTCATTGGAGCTAGCATGTCGTGGAGGGAAAAGGTTCTTATTGCTCAATTAAGGACCAACTCACATCAACTTTGGTGTGAAACAGGATGGTGGAAAAGGCCTAAAGAAGCTTGGGAAGAGCGGGAGTGTACATTTTGCACGTCTCGGGCTGTGGAATTGGAAAAACATTTCATTTTGGAATGTGATGCATTCAAAGACATCAGAGAAAGTTATGAGAACATGTTAGCATCAATTTCTTGGCATTGTCTTTTTAGCGAGGGGATTGTTGGAAGGTTGGGCCAACTCATCATCAATTTGAATCGGAAAAAGATTGAATTGCAAAAAGCTAAAAACAGGGCACTAATGGTGTCATAGACTATTTTTAGTCTCATGGACCTTAAAATATCATTTCATTTCATTTCCCTACAACTCGATTATTTTTTAACTTCCCCATGTAGTTTCTCCATAGAGCTTACATTTCAAAAGTTCAATTTTGTTGAGATAACGAGTTAAAGTTTTAAATATATGTTAAAAAATTATAAATAAATTAGCAATTGCCCTTAAAGGTGTAAAAATACACAGAAGGAATAAAATCTTTGAGTTAGAAAAATTCTATAAGATTCCCATAAATAATAAAATTCTCGATTTTGTAAACTCTCAAATACAAGGATTGTCACAGTTTTCAATCAATATAATAACTTTTTGTTCTAAAACACAAAAGTAAATTTTTTTAGTTTTTTAATAATTTAAAGTTTTAAATTTTTAATGTTGGTAAATATTGAAACTAGAATGTAAAAACAATTCTTAATAATTTAAAGTTGATATTAACTTGTGATCCATTTTAATAATTTAAAGTCGGTATCAACTTGTGGTCCAGCCTAAGAAATTAAAGTTGGTATTAACTTGTGGCCCAGAAACTCAACATTTCTTAGTTAAAACATAATAATTACACGCTATCTATCTATATAAAAACAAAACGTGAGATACATCATTGACTATTAAAGGGTAATGTGTCATTCTTTTGGTGGAAGAGTAGTTTGACCCTTGTAATAATGCTAGCTAGTTTGACTCGTGCAAGGTGTAAGACTTACTGCGAGGTTACATATTAATCACGCTTCTGAATACTTGTTCGTAATTACAGTATTAGAGTGATCCAATGACTCAGTTAGACGTGCGAAAGACATAGGAAGAGTGGTTTATCTGGAATTACAAAACTAATAGAAGTCCCGGTGAACCTTTCCATCTTGGCCAGAAGAGTAGCAGGGCTATTCCTCCTCTCATTATTGAACTGGAACAAACTATCTCTAGGAAAACTGTCTCTCCCCAATGTTGGTTACTAAGGTTCGAGTGGTGGATAAATCCACCTGATGAGCAACAATGTGATATGTCAATCACACTGAGAGCACAAGAAGGCTAGTGTGTATAGTGATGAGCCATATGTGGACTTTGTTTACTTCCTCTTTGCCCACTTGAGAGCACAAGAGAGCCAGTGTGTACAGTCATGAGCCACATGTGGACTTTGTTTACTTCCCAAGATTTCATTACCATGTCCGAACTGCTACAACATCAAGATACAGTAACCCTTACATTAATTTTGGGTGAAACATAAAGCAGTCCTTGTTTGGAAACATGTTAGTTAAGAGGTAGAATTATAAATTTATACGAAATTGTTATTGATCATTGGACGACTTTACAAACGTGAGTAGAAATGGCTATAATTATTTATTTTTGTAAGCAATATTGAATGTTTTGTGATAGAATTATAAATTTATACAAATTGTTATTGATAATTGGATGGCTTTACAAACGTGAGTAGAGATGGCCATAAATATTTATTTTGGTAAGCAATATTGAATATTTTGTGAGGATGAATATGCATTGCTTGATTATTGGTGTTAATAATTTGATGATGCATATTTTTTTGGTAATTTTTCTCAGTTTTGGAATCTTAAGGTATTTGTTTTTGTTATTTTTTTTTAAATGTAATAGGAATTATTGAAATAATGATTTTTGAGTTATATAGATGACAAATCCAAATGCCCCCAAAAAAGTTAGAAACCTGAATTTATTTATACATTAAAAACACAATAAAAGATAACAAGTAATCCAAAATTTTACTATCGTCAAAAACAAAACCAAAATATAAAGGAGAACAAAACCAAAACAATAATGAAAGATAACCATCTAATCCAAAATTTTACCATATAATTCCAAAACAAAACCAAACTATAAAAAAGACTAGGCTCGCTTGTCAATTAAAACACTCCTTTTTTAAGATCAAAATAGAAAAAGAATATGGGTTCTCAAAAAAACATGGTGGACATGGTAACAACACTTAAAACAAATAAAAAACACCTACTTCAATGAAACCGATTCCAACCTCTAACTAAGAGAGGAAAGAAATAGATTGTGGACCATCACAGATAACGGGAGCGGGAGCAACTAAACATTATCACGGTTAGCTAGAGGGAGTGGGATATCCTACCTACTACCATCTAATTCCAAAACAAAACCAAAATATAAAACAATAAAACAAGATGCATATTTAGCACCTACAACATTTCAAAGCTACTTAGCAAGTGGATAATGTTCACATGATGAAAGTTCATTTTTTATTTTATCTAACGATTATACATTATTAATGTGAAATTGGGTAGTATATAGTTTGAAAGATTTGAATTTGGTTTTGGTATATCAATTTTTAGAATTTTTAAGTACCTATACCTCAATGTTTACTTCAATTTAGTGTTGCAGTCCTGAACAGCTTGCAGAATGCCAACAAAAGGTAAGGTAGGCAATGTTGGTTTTTTATACTTTGGAAATGAAATTATTGTGTTCAGGAAAATTATAGATTGGGGTCCATCAGAGGGGAGATCTTGGGCCAACCACTTACAAAACTATTCAGTAACGCTCCACCCATGTTCTTGCAACAAAGTTGGGAATCCACACGCGCATGAAAACAACTTTTGTGAAACCATTTTGTTTCCCTTGACAACATGAATAAGTGGAACTCGACAACATGAATAGGTGGAAGTGGTGGAATAAGAGACTTGGATGGATCTTCGTATCTCTGTCTAAATGAGATTGACAAAGACACATATGCATGGCCATTTGGCACGTGGGAAGATATGTTACAACATCTTCGTCCTCTTGTTGTCTTGATCATTGGAAAGAGTATCTCATTGATGATTTGATGCGGTAGCCATCTCTAACTCAACTGAAGTAACATGTGTGCAAATGGAATTTGAGATACTGAGACACTTCCTACTATTGAGACATTGAGAAACTGCCTAGTTAAATGAATTTCCTACTATTGAGACATTAAGACACTCAGATCTTTACAAGAGTTATAGACAGTGAAATGTGTGAAGGTGAAAAACATACCAGGATTGGCACACTGGATGAGGGGGTTGGAGCTTGCGGAAAAGCTTCGGAAGCTCTGAGTTAAATGAATGCTCTGAGTTAGAAGAGTTGTCGAGTATCAAAACATTGATACCTTTGGAAGGGTTGCAGGCAGGTAAGCGTATGTGTGAAGCTTAAGAGCATCAAGGGTTTTGAACTTGCCAGAAAGCTTCAGAAGCTAAGTGTTAATGGTTGGGTGCTTTGCATTAGAAGAACTTACTAGGATGGAAACATACATTGGTATCTTTGGAAGAGATGTGTGCAAACAAATGTGTGAAGCGAAAGACCATCAAGGATTTGGAGGCTGCCATAAAACTTCAGAATTTAAGTATTATGGATTCTGCAGAACTCAGCTTCCGTCTCGTATTTGGGGTCAAATTTTGGCGTGAACATTTTCGGATTCTGCAAAATTCTAATGGTCTTGAGATCAACTCTCGGCATGAACATTTCCCATGTCGTTAACAAGTATGCACGAAACTCAGATGTAGGCGCAAAACTCAGCTGGTCTCGAGGTCAACTTTCAACATGAGCATTTCCCATGCCGTCAGTAAGTATGCACAAAACTCAGCTGGTCTCGAGGTCGCCTCTCGGCATGAACATTTCCCATGTCTTCAGCAAGTATGCGAAGTGACTTCCGCTCAACCCGATCTCTTTACACGTGTCATATTTTAAGTGGACAGGAGGACAAAAATGGAGCACATGGATTGGCTCGGTGAACAGTGTTTACCCAACCAACTCCATATAGGGAACACCTTCGGTGTAATTAAAGTGGGCTAATGTTTATATGGGGTTATTTCGAGTGGTTGGGAGGAATGATTTAAATTATTCTCAACTCGCTTTCAATTAGCTTGCACCCAGTTTCAATTAGCTAAAATTTTAGGAGCTATGCAAATGGGCTAATTTTTTGTCATTTTCTTAAAAAAGTATTCGTCAATTTGGTTAAAAATTCACCTATTTTTTAACCACATATATGATTAAATAGATGATATTCCCAGAAAATTTACTTACATGTTTTTTGTTGAATATCCGCCTACATTCTATACATACCAATTTTCAAACCAGAGTAGTCACCCATAATACTATATATATGAAAAAGATTTAAATCCTTAAAAAATACCCTAGCTTTAATTTCCCTAAGTGATATAATGAACTTTGATGTAATAGACAAAATATGTATATTCCTCGTATGGAATATATAAATTTAAATTTATATATTTTTATCATGGTCATCACAAGTTGACAGATGATATTGATAAGGATATTGTCGCTAATGCATAGTAATTGAAGTGGGTTGTGGAGGTTAGTACATGAGGTTACGAGTGATGGAAGGATGATGATTCAAGCATTCATGACATTGTGAGGCCATAAGGGAGTCAGGTCATTGGTGACATAGGTAATGATGCCTTCTGGCATAAAGGAGTTTTTGGTGAGGACATGGTGCAAGATGGTCTGCTACAAGGAGCAAATAGAGCTTGGATTTCTCTCCTTGGTTTACAGGGATGGGACTCCATTTGGGTCGATTCCTTTAACTATGAGTAAGGTTTATTTCTTTGTTTCCTTTGTGGCTTTCAGTTATAATTTGAGTTTGGTATATGTCTACATTGGTTTGGGCTTCGTGTTGGGTTCTCTAACATCATGTTGTTTAGTGTTTGGGGTGCTCTATGTAGTCAAAGAAATTTCTATTTTTCACCTATATTTTGTCCCAAGGCTTTGGTATTCAACATCTGGACCTTTGTGGATAGTCTAAGGATTTTCTCTTTTTATCTAGCACTCTGTCTGAGGGCTCCTAGGTTTACTTCTCCTCTTTCATTCAACCAAGAGTAGATTCCGAAGGTGTTCAATATTTGTGGGTTTTGGTTTGTTCATGTATCTAAATTTGTGTGGGTACGGGGTGCAGAGGTCATGCTTATTGAATACATATGCTTTTGTTGCTTGACTATGGCAAACTCACGAACCAGAGACTACCATAAATCCAATGTTAGAAGGCTAAGGAGGAGGGAGAAATCCGAGTCTCATCCTTCCAAGAATGCCAGATTTTATCCTCGTCTCAAAATGGCATTAAACATTATTATGCCAAACATCTCTTCTACTCCTAGACACTTCTAAATATCAAGCAAGAGATCGAGGGACTAAAAGGCATGTTGTGGCAAAAATGAGAGTGAGTTTCCAAACAACAAATTAAGAATTTCAAGGTCGGGTCTCTATTTTTTATTTTTCCAAATGTAGTGACACAAAAATGTCAATTTCAGAGAATTATACTAGTTAATCAAGGCAATCATAGCCCATAAAGTGGAAGAGAAGGGAGACCAACAACCAAAAAATTTGGCCCAACTAAGGTTGTTGGAAGCCAAATTTGAAGCCATTTGCAAAGTTGTATTTGGGATTAGCTTCAAAGTTTTAGAATGGGAGACAGGGATAGAAAATGATCTAGTGAAGGCACATGGAACCACGAGCTCACAAGGGACTCGCTCTAGTCCCATTATCATTGAATATGAAGCAAGGCAAAAGGTTATCAAGACACTGAAGGACCTAGCCAACCAAAGCCATTGGGTTCTACTCCATTTTGATCATGTTCTAGTTTAATATTTACTTTTTTAATATGTTGCGTATGAGGTCCTATATCTCAATAGATTTTTCAACTATATTTGGACCTATATAAGTTATTTGTAATGTCCCATATTATTAAATAATAATTAAAAAAAATTAAAGTAAATGATCATAATCGACATAAATTCATCTTAACTTTGGATCTATAAAGCACTTTGAGGGATCAAATATGTTGAGGTGCAAACTTCTTTTAGAGTGGAAAACTTGAAAAAAAGTTTTCACCTTGAGAGATTTGATCCATCTTGGCACTTATATACGGTTATGATGGGTCTATATTCTTTTATTTATATATATTTTCCATGTGTCAAATCCGTGTTGACACAAAAGAATTACATGTCTCCTTCATTTTGAGAAACACACCAATAAAAAGTTTTGACCATAAGATTTTTTTTTTATTTCCAATTACTTTGTATAAGATATACATACTCGACATTGAAATATCCTACTCAATATTGTCGCCCCCCATACAACACATATATATTTAAATTTCTTTTTTTGCTATTAACATATATATTTTTAAACGTTATATGTCAACTCTATATTAAGCATTCATAGGAATTACACATTACCATCATACACTGAATAAAAAAAGTGAAAAAAATGAAAGAAATTACCAATTAATTTATCTCTCTATAAACATCGAAATATTTTTTTATGAAATGTTGTTTTATTCTTAATATATATTTATTAAATACTACAATTCAGTTCTACGTTGAGCGTGAAATGAATTATATAGCTTCTTCATAATATATTGCAATATCAATATTATTTTAGATGCCACGTGTCAACTCTGTATTGAGTAGTGAAAGAATTTACATCTACCTCATCCTAAAAAGTAGAAATTGTTTTAGACAAAATTATAATTTGTTTACTTCTGATTACTTTATCTCTCTATATAAAGTTGATGGAAAATTAAGGTGGATTTTTTTTGTTCCATTGACTTTACAAAATCTTTTGGCACCATTCCTATGACAAATCTATTGAAGAGGCTAGAAGAGATAATGGTTCCTCTCGAGTTGAGGGTTGTGGTGACTAGGCTACATAAAATTTTATTGCCAAATTTAGGACCACTAAGGGTTGGTCAAAAGAAATTAAATGCAATATTAGATTCAACCAAGGTGAATACTATCCCCTACTCTATTCGACATATACATTTGTAAGTTAGAAGAATGTTTGGAAGATGCAAGGTGTGTTGGCCTCACCCTCACTAGTATAGTTATAAATCTCCTCCTTTATGATGATGATATTGTTCTATTGGCACGTAGACATTGCGATCTTGGTAAGCAACTCAAAATCCTCCAAGATTTCTACTCTAATATGGGTATGATTGTTAACACTAGCAAAACTAAAGTCATGATAATTAAATCCAAAAATATCACATATGATACTTTCATATATGACAACAACTACTTCGAGGATATTCTTTCATACGAATATCTTGGAATCAATATCCATCACGAGCTCAATTGGAATTATAGAATTGAGAAAAGGATAAGTGGAGGATGGAAAGCTTACTAAAAAAATATCATCTTTGATGCTTTCATCACTTTTGTGACTTTATGGATGTGAGGTTTGGGGTTGTAGTATCTCCAAAAGTCATGGAGGAAGATAGAACATATCCAAAAGTATTTTATAACCTACGGTATCAATATTAAAGGAAATACTCCTTATCCTATCTTCTTGTTTGAAGCAAGCCTTGCCCCCATTGAATGCATGGTTATATATAGGTATCTTATGCATAAGAAAAAATTAAGTAACATGGAAGCCAAAAGGTTTCCTAAATTTTCTTATAACATTAGCCAAAACCCCCAACTTCAGCGTAAGAATGGATGGCATAAGGATACACAATCTTGGTTAGACCAATGGGGGGAAAGGAGGAGATCATTTTTCCAAATAAGGATGACATTAAAAATATTATTACTTTAAAAATTAAGAAGAATTGTGAAGCGATAAAGAGTTAGAAGGAAAAAGGAAACTAAGATATTATAAGTAGGTGATCAACCCCCGTCTTAAAAATCAAATTTTTCTTTTTGTATTGACTAATGTTAAGAAGAAAACGAGAATTGCTAAAATAAATACAAAGTCTCATGAGCTTTATGGTGAAACTTGGCATTGGTAAATTCCCAAAATACTTTTGGATGAAAGACTTTGTCACCTTTGCAACGCTAAGAGGGTTGAAGATGAAAAACACTTTCTCTTAGACTATCCATCTCATAATCATATTCAATCGATTTACCATAATATTTGCCACACTACCAACCTTCTTGACCATTTAGGTCCACAAAACTATGGTGATCTTGGAACAGTTCTCTTAATGTTTTTTAAGCATAGAAATAAAATGCTATGGAATTTGAAGTAAACCATGTGACAAAACCTCCATAAGATCAAGTGTAAATCAACAATCATAAGGTAACTGAAGCCATACATGCATCATAGTGGGCCATACTTAATGTTAGGGGCACAACCAATACTTCGCACAAATATCACCTTCAAATACCTAACTAGGCCAAGCTCCATATAGGTGTTCCCTCTCTTATGTTTTGGATGGCTATATGGATAACCCTACTAAGTGTTTCCAACCCCCAAGGGGAAGTGACAAGTCCCAAGTGGACCCATCAGTCCATAGGTGCATGTGCAGATGGTGGTAATGGAGTGGGTATGACTAATGACTTCAAAGCAAAGTGTCATAGCCAAGTGACCAGCTATTGGTGGTCCTACTTCCTAAGTGTATAGATCTAAGGAGGGAGAAATCACGAAAGCGTGGGTTATCGCTTTCCTCGTCTTGCTTTTTCTACCCCTCTAATGTGACCTTTACTTCTTTATGATAATTCTTTGGTATGGGTGCATAACTTAGGATCCCAAACCTACATTTGAGATATTTAACATTTATGACCCCTAAAGATGAGGCAGTATATTGCTCATCGAGGCCAAAACAAGATAAGGGTTCCATTTTTATTGATGGAAAATCAAGTGTTGTAGAATTTGGGTGATGGCTCATGATGGGGGTAGAGCTCATGCTAGGCTTTTGCTTGCGCACTATTTTTTTTTCCCAACTATCCATGGGATAAAACTTCTTACCTTTGCAAACAATTTGGGCCAACAGAAAACTACTCTCAAAATTGTGTATGCAGTTGCCTTCCAAGCATAATGTCCTCCACAAATGCCTTCATGAAACTGTTAATTACTCCTTCAGTTTCACTTCCAGTCAAACATAATAACGGGATATTCAAAGGATCCTTCCAATATATATTTGCATTTATGATACAATATTCATAGCCTTGAGTCTAAGAGATCTCGATTGATTCTTTGTGAATTTAGGAGGATACTCTAAATCTCGAAGAAAAGTTACTATGTCTTGATACTAATATGAAAGTAAAAAATTTGTCATCAATATGTAAAGAAAGAGGAACAAGATCTAAATTGGAAGAAGGTTCTTGTGGATTCTTCTCACCTGAAATATGAGAAGGTTCTTGTGGATTCTTCTCACTTGAAATATGAGAAGGTTCTTGTGGATTCTTCTCACCTGAAATCTGAGAAGGTTCTTGTGGATTCTTCTCACTTGAAATATGCAAAATGGTGTTGATACCAAGAATCTTACAATTTGATTCAGCCAAAAGTTTATTTAAACCCTGTCCTTTCACCAATTTTGTAGGTCTGATATTTAGATCAAACTCAAGTATCATAGAAATCCATCTTCGCCTTTTTCCATCTGTATCAGGTTGTGTTAGAACTACTTTTACGGTATTGTTGGGGACATAAGCAATTATAGGAGAATGTAAGACATAAATCCTAAATGTTTTTAAGGCTTGCACAAGGGCATATACTTGTTTCTCTATGATTTCATATCTCAGTTCATCATCTTTCATCACCTTACTCAAAAAGGCAATTGGTTGTTCATATCCATCATCATTCCTTTGTAGTAAAACAACTATTATGGTAGTATCAGAGGCAAAGGAGAAGATACTAAAAAGTTTCGAGTAATGTGGACTAACTAATACTGGGGCTTCTGAAATGGCCTTCTTGATTTGTGAAAAATAATATCTAGCCTGTACTGTCCATTTGACTTCATGATCCTTTTTAAGCATATCAATAATATCTCTCACAATCTCAACATAATTAGATATAAATTTTCTTAAAAAAATATTTTTCCTAAAAATGATTGAATTTCCTTCTTGTTTATAAAAACTAATTACCTAAATTGCTGAGACTCTTTTTGGATCAATTACAACTCCTTCCTTTGAGATTATATGTCCCAATAGCTTTCCTTCTTTCATTGCAAAAAGTGATTTTTGGGGATTAAGAGAAATCCCATATTTCCTGCATCTTTCAAAAACTTTTTTCAAGTGTTTCAAGTGTTTATCATGAGAACCAGAAAATACAGTTACATCATCAAGATATATGACAATAAATTTATTTATCTTACCAACAAATGACAGATCCATTACTCTTTGAAATGCTGCTCGAACGTTGATTAAACCAAATGGCATCTTGACGTACATAAATGTACCCCATGGAGTTGTAAATGTTATCTTTTCTCTGTCTTTTGGACTAACCAGAATCCGGTTATATCCAGAAAAGTCATCTAACATTGAAATCTTATTTGAAATTGAAACACTCGCAAGTAATTCGTTCATTTTTGGTAATGGGTAATTATCCTTTAAAGACAATTTGTTCATATTCCCAAAGTCAACACACAATCTTATTTCTCCATTTTTTCTTCCTAACACGTACTAGGTTGGCTATCCATTCAAAATATCTTAAGGGGACAATTATTTTTGCATCCAATAGTTTTTTAATTTATTTCTCAATGATTGGAAGCAAGACTAGATTTATTCTTCTTAATTTCTACTGAAGTGGTTTCGCTTTTGCTTTGAGAGGAATTTTATGCTTAATAATGGTTGTGTCATAGGTTTTAAATTCTTCATATGACCATGCAAATACATGTCTATAATGTTTGAAAAAAATAATATATTTGTCTCTGATTTTTTGAGGTAATGACGCTGAAATTTTAACATTTATGATTTCTTCAGAAGTACCAATATTATAGTCTTGAACATCTTCTTGTTGTGAATTTAGTAATGAAGTTTTGAAGACATCATTAAGATCAAAAAGTTTTTCAAGGGGAACTAATCCTTTCATAATGCAATTATTTGATAACTCAATGATATCATGATCAACAATTTTATGTTCTAAATGTGAATTTTCATCATCCTCATTTGATTTAATTTCATCAATGTGTTCTTCTTCAACATGTAAAACAAAAATTCATCTATTTCTTGTAAAAAAAAAATTAACTGTTTATCATCTTTAATTTGATAATGCAATTACAGAGGATAGCGTATTTTAAAAGAACCAACAGAAATTGCCAAAGCATCAACATGAATATTTTCTTCTCTTGGGATTGATATGATATCGAAGGCTTGAAAATAATTATCTACACAGTCTCAAATCTCATTCCTATAAACTCTAAGCCTAGGATTCTTGGTTTGACAAAGGTTTCTAATTTGTTTTACAATCAACTTTGAATCACCATATACTACCAAGTTTTCAACTTTCAGACTCTTAGCTAACTCCAATCCTAAAATTAGGGCTTCATATTCTGCCACATTGTTTGTGACTTCAAAATCTAATTTAAAAGATTGGGTTATATTTTTCTTATCAGGAGAGATGAGTACAATTCCAGCCCCAACCCCATCTTTGGAAAATTCCCCATCAAAATACATTTTCCAAATGCCAGTGTTTAAAATTTGAGGGGTATTGATAATTTCTTGAATGTTGATTTGAGGATTTGGAAGATCATTAGCAGCTAAAGTAAAGCATCCAAAATCTTGATCAATTACATAAATGGGATGATTAATTGCTTGATTTTCTTTACAAACTGTATTGATGAATCTTACTTCTCTGTATAGTCTTAAATGTTCACCTCCATAAACTGGGATTGTAACATAAGACATGTCCATTTGCAAACTTACCCCTAACTTGGCACAACAAGATCTTGACAATAACATTCCAAATTTTGGGGGAATATCTGTAACAACAATGTCCAAGACTACACTATTGATAGGGATATGAGCAAGTGTTACAAATAATCCTTAAGTAATCTGAGGCAAGGTACTTTCTTAGAATCAAAAGTATACAGATCATGATATGGTCTAGTGATTTGTAATTGAAGTTGATCCATGATTACTTTAGGCATTAGATTATGGGAAGCACCATAATCTAACATGAAATTATATAAAAGGTAATCATGAATTTTCAAGGTGACATAAAAAGGAGGTACACTTTCATCAATCATATTTGAACTAGGACCAAAAACAACTTGAGGTTTTTCATCCTATAAACTAATGACATCCCCCTCTGCATCAACACTTGAAGATTGAATCCATTTAGAGACTTGATGTTTATAACTTGGATTTTTGGAGAGTTCAGATAATGGGATTGGAATTTTAACTCTCTCTAACTCTTTTTCAACATTAAAAACAATTGGAATAGATTTTTCAACAATATTTTGTTCTTGTAACTGATTTTGTGGTTGAATTGATGATGTTTGTGTTTTAGCTGATTTTACTTGAGGTTCATCAAAAGTAACCTTTTTGACCGATCTACCAGGTCCTAGTCTAAGGTCATACCTTCTATTTAATTCAGCAATGAGGAATTCATAAAAAGCTTGATACTTGGAAATTTCATAATTTTCTTGATTTTGAATCAGAGATTGATCTTGACCGATTGGAACAATAACATTCTGTGATGATGGATCTTCAAAATAATTGATATCATTTGTATTGATAGGAAAATTTTCTTCAGGATCTTGATCATCAATCATTAAGGGAGGTTGAATTTGTTGATCAATGTTTAGTCTTTGCAAAATTTGAGGTTGAAAAGGTCTTATATATTGAACTTCTGGTTTATTTGCACCTTGTTGGGTTACTCTAAGTTGATTTTCCATTCTTGAGATTTTGTAATACAGATTTCAAAGTAGAGAGGTTATTTCATCCATTTTATGTTCTTCATCTTTAGTTTTTGATGATGATGTACCTTCTTCTCTAGATTTCATCCTCTTTTCAGCCTTAGCTTTCAGTTTAGCACATGTTGATCTATTAGCTTCAACTTCGATTGCATTAGTTTAGCACATGTTGATCTATTAGCTTCAACTTCGATTGCATTAGTTTGCATGTCTGCTAAAGTTTCAGATTTTCTCTCCCTAAGCATTACAGCAAAGTCATCTTCAAATGCTTTGGAAAACCTAACTTTAGCAGCAATAACTGGAGGTTTACAATCTAGAGGCATCTTGTTATAAAGTTTATTGAATCTCTTAATGAAATCAGCTACAGGTTCACCAGGGTTTCTTTTCAAGTCTTCAAATTTTGTTAAGTAGTAAACAACATCCTTTTTTATTCCCCATTGATTTTTGAAAATGTTGACTAGTTCAGCCCATGAATTAATGGAATTAGCTTGAAGTTGTTTGAACCATATTCTAACATTTCCTTCAAGTGATTGAACAAAAATTCTTGTGTAGACATCTTCATGCTCAATATTCATGTTATCAACAAAATCTAGGAATGTAGCTAAGTGGTCTTCAACAAATGGCCCTGTCTCTCCATTAAATCTAGGTAAATGTTTTAAATACCCATCAGGAAAAGCATGAAGTTGGGTTGTTGGTGGAAGGACTAAGGTTGCATAACGTGTTGCCACAATTGGTTGAATACTAGCCATTTGATGTTGTGATGGAGTTGTCTTTTTAGGAGAAACAACTTTACTAGAAGAAGGAGGTAATGAAGGTTTGGGTTTCTGGAAGAATTGAGGATTAATAACTAACTTTTGAACTTCAAGTAAAACCTTTTCAAGATCCTCAAAAGCTAGAGGATTAGTATAAATACTAAGTTCCTCTTCAGATTTAGTAGAAGTGGATGGATAAGTATGTACAAAAGAAGATTTAAAATCAAGTGGTTTAAACTCAGAAAGAGAAAGTTTAGGATCTTCTTCATTGTCAGAAGGTTCCAAATGGGAATAAGGAAGTTCAAAAGCCTCAAGCTGATGGACTAAAAGTGCAGTTTGAAGATCTACTCCTCTAGAAAGGAGTTCTAAAACTTTTGGAGGAAGATCTGATAATTTAGCAGGTATTGGAGTTGATTATAAAGGGTCAGATTGTGAAGGTACTTCAGATAGAATAGAGGCAGAAGTAGCAAGAGAAGCTTCTAACCTACATCTAATAGATGCAATTCTAACTAATCTCTCTGGATCTGATAAAGGAGAGAAAAACTCTGGATTTGACTGAGATCTAGTATGCTTGCATGAAGCCAAATTTGATATATAGAGTCGTCATGTGAAGGATTTTAGCCTACTGA
The DNA here is from genome assembly GCA_031772625.1 of Pinus tabuliformis. Lineage (NCBI taxonomy): Eukaryota > Viridiplantae > Streptophyta > Pinopsida > Pinales > Pinaceae > Pinus > Pinus tabuliformis. Next base: position 554,809,765 of record CM062820.1, on the reverse strand, counting down.
ATTCTTATTCATCGTTAAGAGGCAAGTATAATCGTTGTCCCAGGGAAACAAGCTTCAATCTTCGTTCCCCAGCAACAACGCCAATCTGATGTTGTCCTTTGTAGACAGTTCTAGGCTAAGGAATTGTAAGGCTTTGATTTTGAATGCATGACCAATGCTTTAAACCTTTAAAAAGATGCAAATCCTAAGTATTTCTTAGAAAAGAGAAGGGTTGATTCTTCATTCTTAACAAAATTAAGCTTTAAATTTATTTGGAAAGCAAAATTTAAGAAGATATATAATTCCTTAAACATTCATATTGAATATCTAATTTGTTATATACAACAGATGCGTATAGAAGTTTTCTATAGCCAAACAATACATGTGCAAGAGATGACAGAAGGTAACAATTTAAAATATTAGAGGAATTAACTAAGACAGAAAATTTTTGTTAATTAATCTCTTTAATAATGATAACTTTGGAGGGGCTTTTAGAGAGATTGACATTCAAACTAATCTTACCCAGACTTCTATGTTAACTTGAACATGTGCAGAGAAAATAAAATTGAGAACATAATTGAATAACCATAAGAACTCACAAAGATACGCAAATTGCTCAAAATGAATCCATAATCCTTCTATTAACTTCAAAAATGGCTTAGAAAGTTACAAGTATGTCCACTAGTTCATCACAAGGGTTCAAACCTTTCTTCTTTGAATTACAAAATACTTATAGAGTTCAACTCAAAAATATCTAGACTTGAATAAAAATTTATTACAAAATATAATATCATCCAAAATAGTTGGGATATTACAAAAATAATATTGAAATATAGTAAATATGAACTGATTTGAACACTTTGCACAAATTTCGAGGGTTGTTGTTTGATGATTGTAGCTAGAAATCTGCTTTTTTTGTTCACTGCCCCTGTTAATATGTTGTCTGCTCCTAAAATTTAGCATTCTGTTATATTCGATGAGCTCACATAATTTATCCCATCTCTTTTCATCAATGATAGAAAAAGTTAACAATTTTTCTATATGACTCATCAACTTTAGTATATTTTCAAAAGTAGGCTTAGTTAAAAACAAATACTTTATTTCATGTTCAATGAGCAAATAATAACATAAAGCTTCGATGAAAGCTTTGCCAGTTATAATTCCTTTGATTTTGACAAACTTAGTTTTGTCCATTGCTATCTCATGTAACCTCTATTGATAATCTTCAAGTGGAATCAATTTGCCACCTATACCCTATAAACCTGAGAGTCCTTTATGATGTAGAGCACTGAATTTTCTGTGATTTTTTTTTTTATCTGAACCTCTAAATTCTGACAATTATTCTCAAGTTGTAACATCAATTTCCTCTTGGTTAATACTTTTCTCACCTCCAAGAAAACTTCAGTTCTGTCTTCAATCCCTAATTCTTCAAGTTCATCCTTTGTTTTGGAATTTAAGACTTTGATTATTCTTGTGTCATCTCCTCATTTGTGGTCCAGGTCTTCTTTTATTTCTGCTATTGTTGCTTTTGATCTCTGTAATAAATCTTCTTGTTAAAAAATAATTTGAATAGAAGGCCATAACTCAGTCACTGATGCATTAATATCAATCTAGATATTTTCTCTGGCCTGAGCAATAGTTTGTGCAATCAATGGTTCATTCTCATAAATTTCTAATTGTTGATTTAACTTATAATTATTTTAAATCTCAGCCAAATATGCATTATTAGACTTGATTTTCTATTCTTGAATATTTTGGAGTTGCATCTTAAGCTTCTCAATTTCTCGATCTTTCAAAGATAAGTCTCCCATGGCCTTTGACAATTGTTCTGCTGAATGAACAGACTATGTTTCTACTATGATTGTTGTTGTTGTAGATGTACCTGTTGTTGAAGTACATGTTGAAGAAGGTGTGTCTACGGGAATGGCAGCTGAAATATTGAGTTGCTTCTCTTTTTCTTTCAAGGGTGTTTCCATGTCAGCTTCCATCTTCTAAAGTTGGACTACTATCAACTTGAACATATTTTCCTTTTCCTTTTCTAGTTGACCTACTTCCTTAGCTTGTGGATGTTTTGTAGTAGGAAGTTTAAGCTGCTTCCTCAATGCTTGAATGTCAATATTTTTATTCTTTATCATCTCTTCTGCTGCTTTGATATCACTAGGATCATATCCTAGTTTGATCACCAAATCTTCAAGTGCTTTGATTATGGTATCTTTAGCTAAGGATGACATTCTCTCTATTTTTAACTGTGTGTGAATATTATTCAAGGAAGCTTGTAGCTTAGAGGCTGCCATGGCTGAACTTGTCAATGTAGAATATATCATTTCACCTGCTTGCTTATGAAGGTCAATTTGATCAATTGCATGAATTTTCTTAGTATCAAAAGAAAAAATGGATGTTTTATAATCTTCTACACTTTTAGGGACTGGAACCTTAGGTTCTAAGAAGGATAATTGAAATTGTCCCTTTTTAGTATCAAGTGCAGACAAAAGTCTATGTTGGGTAGTCGAAGACTATTTCCAAAATTCAAAATAAGTAGAGGCCTTTAATGATTCATTCTTCCTTTTTATTTCTCTATATCTAGCAAAAATATTTTGTTGCGTTGTATCTTGAGAGACAAAATGACACAGGAGAATCTGTTGTGATCTCTTCAATTTTCATAAAAGAAGTAGTAGGAAATCCTAACAGCACTACTGTAGCCTACTCCTGTGAATTATTTCCATCTGGGGACTATTCATTAGTGTTTGTTTTCTTTCTCCTTTTGAAGATTGTGAAACCTGTAGCTTGAGTTTTTTATTATGTAGGAGAGAGAATTTCTCTTGATCTGTTGGTTTCTTTTTCTTGGGGAACTGGAGTTTGTGAAGATGTTTGAGTAACAATTTGTTCCTCGACTTCCTGTAATGTATTTTCCTGCCATTCTTCTTCATTTGCATATTGTTCTATCTTTGGTCTGGTTGTATGTGCATAAGGTGTTGTTTTATGCTCAACTCTCAACTTTTAAATAATCCCCAAGGGATCATAGGACCAAGTAAAACTCAACTTGAATTTCATCTACTTTAACAAATTATATACCTCTTTCGTTGTTGCTCTGGTATTAACAATGAAAGGGCCAATTTGTGCCTTCAGCTTGAATTGTGCTTTCTGCTTCCTGGATACAAAATGCAAATCATCCATATTCATCATTTGCCTAATGTATTCTAAGGAAAAGATCCTTATTGGCACAAACATTGGTAACCTGTAGGGAGGGAGTTCACAACCATATACTCTGATCTCTGTATAATTCTAGTAAAGGTATTAGTCTCCAACTTTAGCTTGCTCAGTAAGGTGCATAACTCTTCCGATTTCAAGTGAAATCCTTGGTATTACTTCACCGCTGAGAAGACATAAGGACATATGCAAAAACCAGTTTACAAAGTCATCGAAGGAGTACTCTTTTGTATTCTTCCTTACCAAGGAAGTCGAGTGAATAATAGATTGAGGCTTTCCTTGTGCATCGAACTTCTGCAATGGGAATTTAAACCTTTTTTCTTGATGAAATAAAAGCAAATATACAAGAACTAATTGATGTATAAATGAACCTTCAACATAAACTTTATAAGGGAATTTTGGCCCTTGCGACAGGCGGGAGAGAGAAGGAACGCGCTGTGCTGCGTTCGATTAGGTTAGAGATCAGCTGCCGGCCGCCATGGCTGCTCCAGGGGGTGCGGAGACCTCTCCCACCCCTCCGATATCCCCAGCAGAAGCGTTTAGACGCATAATTTCGCAGAGAGGCAAACCCCGAATTCATCCTGAAGTCCCGAAATTTATAAAAAAGTTGGAAGAAATCCCAGAAATAGCTTTGCCAGAAGATCAAACCATCAAAATCGCCCTTGCTTTGGCTGACAGAGGTTTAGTAGGGCAATTTATGGGCCGGTGGCCATCCTCAAAATCGACCGATGAATGGGTGCAAAGAAACTGGAGACCTCTCCTCCCCAACAATGTGATCAGCTATGCGGTTGGAAGGGGCTTCTTCATCTTCGAATTTACTACCAAAGAAGACCGAGATCTGGTGTTCAGAAACGGTCCATACTTCATGGGAAACCAAGGCCTCTTCCTGAATAAATGGACGCCCGATTTTGATCCCTCAGTTGATGTCCCAAAGGAGGTCCCTGTTTGGGTCCGGCTCCCCAACCTGCCAATACACTGCTGGAGCTTTCAAGCTCTGCAAAAGATAGGAAACGGTTTGGGCATATTCATAGACAAAGCTGATAACAAGGGCCAATACACTTGCGCCAGAATATGCGTGGAAGTTGATCTAGAAGCTGGGTTACCGGAAGCTATCAAGCTTTCAGTGGGAGATTGGCACCATTACCAGAAGTTGGACTATGAGCAACTGCCATTCAAATGCAGAATCTGCCATGAGCACGGCCATTTTCAACGAAACTGCCCCAAAGCACCTTCAGGGGACAAAGAGGAAGAAGAAGGATGGAAGGAAATAAAAAAGGGAAAGGTAGTCACAAAGCCGAATGAAAAAAAGCAATCAGGATCAAAGGTAAATCCCCAGATCAATGACAAGACCAATCCAGTCTCACATGAAGGCCCAACCTCCTTTGAAAAGGGGGAGACTTCAGAGAAAAATGAAGAAACGGAAGATCAACCAAAGAAAAGGAAGGACACCGAAGAAGAATCAAATGTCCAACCAGTCAAGGCAGATCAAGGGGACAAAGCAGGCAATGATGAACACATAAGTCTTGCCTCTGAATCAGTGGAAGATTCAGAAGAAAGAGACTCCGAATCAGACAGCACACAAATAACTCCCATCAAATCGACTAGGGGCCGGAAATCCAAGAAAAAACAGAGAGAGGAGATAACCTACATGGATGTTCTCCAAGGTTCTCAGAAAACCCTAAAGGGAATGATGAACACAAGATCCGGGCGCAAGCATAACAAGGCTCCAAAAGGGGCCACCTCCCCCCACTCCAATAAATAATGAAATACGTCTCCTGGAATTGCAGAGGATTAGGTAGCAGGCTGAAAGAAGAGGCTCTGAAAGATATTGTGAGAATGCACATGCCTGAAATCTTTCTCATCCAGGAGACAAAACTGGAGGACACTCTTCTCCTCCAAAACAGCAAAACCTTTTGGCGCAAAGGCCCTGGTAGAGCTGTCAGTGCTAGAGGCGCCTCTGGTGGGATTGCCTCCTTCTGGGACAGCTCCAAATACGACTTGAGTCAGGAAGAAAGTAGCCAGCACTGGATCTTTACTCAGCTCCTCCACAAAGAATCTGGTCAACAAGTAAGTATATTTAACCTCTATGCTCCAGTCTCTCCATCAGAGAAAAAAATTTGTTGGGATTCGCTCCAGTCAATTCTAGTTTTGCACAACCCAAAAAATATCATTATTGCAGGGGATCTGAACGTTACTCTAGCAGCTGAAGAGAAAAAAGGAGGTTCCCCGGTAAGGGATCCATCCAGAGAATGGGTAGAAGATATTATGATTGGTTGGGATTTGGAGGACATCAAACCATCAGCTGGGAAATTCACTTGGTCTAATAAAAGACTAGGCCCCACCCATATAGCTGCTCGATTGGACAGATTCCTCGTCCAAGCCTCCTTTCTCACCTCCGGGCTTATGGCTTCTTCCAAAATTCTGCCCAATTGCACTTCCGATCATAAACCCATAAGTCTCGAGCTTTCCAAGGATGATTCTCTGGGCCCTATTCCATTTAGATTTAGTCCATTATGGATTCAGCAAGAGGGGTTCAATGAGCTGGTTTCAGAAGAATGGAATCGGAAAATACAAGGATCCCCCTTCTTCGTGTGGGAGGAAAAGTTGAGGACTCTTAAGAGAAGACTAAAGGAATGGGCTAAAACTTTGAAAACCCCTGCTTCCAAAAGAAAAGAGTCTTTAGAAAACCTTGCTGTTCATCAATCATCAATGGAGGAATCAACAATTACCCAAAGTCTTCTCCAAAAAGAAGTTGAGCTGCAAAAAGCCCTCCATAAAGCTAGTAGGGAAGAAGAAGAGTATTGGAGGCAAAAATCTAGAAATTTATGGTTAAAGGCCGGAGACAAAAATACAAGTTTCTTCCACAGGCATGCCGAAGCTAGAAAGCAATTTAAAAATGTTTCAGAAATCAGATTCCAAGAGGCAGTGGTTAATGATTTTGAAGGTATCAAGAAAGCAGCATTTTCCTTTTTTAAAGATCTTTACTCAGCGCCAGATGACCAGCCGATTGACCCTCAAGCCTATCCGTACAATCTAATCCCCAGCTGTGTGAAAGATTCTGCCAATAATATGCTGACTGCTATGATCAGCATGGAAGAACTCAAGAAAGCCGTGGATGGCATGGATCCGGACAAAGCGCCAGGGCCTGATGGGTTCTCAGCTAGATTCTATCAATCTTGCTGGTCAACTATTAAAAAAGACCTCTTGAGAATGGTCAGGAAGTCCCAACTCTGTGCAAAGATAGGAGGGAGTACCAATTCAGCCTTCCTTGCTTTGATTCCGAAAGAGAAAGGAGCCTTAGAATTCAGTAGATTTCGACCCATATCTTTGTGTAATACTAGTTATAAACTGATTACCAAAATAATTTCCAATCGCCTCAAGAATATTTTGCCAGACATCATTCCGGAAAACCAAGGAGGCTTCATCAAAGGGCGAAAGATCCTGGATAATATAGTGCTGGTTCAAGAGGCAGTCCATTCAAGTGGCCAGAGAAAAGAGAAAGGAATGGTAATAAAACTAGATTTGGCTAATGCCTTCGACAGGGTGAGGCACGACTTTCTGTTTGCTGTTATGATGAAAATGGGTTTCTCACTAAATTTCATAAACTGGGTGAAAGCCTGCATTGCCTCTCCTTGGATTGCACCGTTGGTTAATGGTCGATCGACTGAATTCTTTACAGCTTCCAGGGGATTAAGACAAGGTTGTCCGCTGTCCCCTCTGCTTTATGCTATTCAAGCTTCAGTTCTAAGTTTCCAGCTTGAATTCTGCCAGCAAATCCAAATTCTGCCAGGCCTTAGAATGGTGCAGAATGTCAAAGATATAAACCATGCTCAATTTGCCGATGATACTCTGCTGCTGGGAGGAGCGAGCATTAATTCGGCCAGAGCTTTCAAAAATGAACTGGACATCTATAAGGAAGCATCCGACAGTAAAATAAATTACGCAAAAAGTACAATCTATGGCTGGAATTGCTCAGCCAAAAACCTTGCTGACATAGCCAGGCTTATGGAAATGAAAATCTGTCAGGACTGGGACTCCTTCAAATACCTTGGGATCCCAATTTTCAGATCCAATCCTAAAGTCGTCCACTGGATGCCCTTGTTAGACAAGTTAAAGCTCAGAATACAAGCCTGGGGAGCCTCCTGGTTGAACTCTGCCGGGAAAACAATTCTTATAAAATCTGTCCTTACAAGCATGCCTCTTTATCAGCACTCCATTCTCCTTGCCCCCAAAACTTTTCTCAATAAAATGGAAGGCTTATTGAGAAGATTCCTGTGGGAAGGGGGGAAAAATAATGAAAGAAGACTTCACTTAGTAAATTGGGATACCATAAAGAAACCATTCAGAGAAGGAGGTCTGCAAATGAGAGACATGGCAGCTCAAAATATGGCTCTAGGTTCAAAAATTTTGTGGAATATTGTGGCAGGGAAAATAAGCTGGAGCAAAAAAGTACTGTGGAAGAAATACTACAACGGTAAACGTCAGAGATGTCTGGAACTCCCACCAAAAAATTCCAAAGGTTCCCCTATTTCCAAGCTATGTAACGCAGCCCTGGAGAACTTCATTACCAACCTCTACTGGATCCCAGGCAATGGGAAGAAAATTAGAATATGGAAAGATCAGATTCTTGGAGATCAACCTCTACACCAGAAAGAGGGTCTGGCAAATATTAAACTATGGTTGCAATCTAACAATAAAGAAACCCTTTGGGACATTTCCAACTGGACGGAGGATGCTGACAGAAGATGGGACAGCTGGAACCTAGGAGAGGTTCCACAACATTTGAATACAGAAGCTTCTTTACTGTTAGACAACCTGCAAGGGAAATCTCCTCTGTCTGATTCAGCCAAGGACAAAAGAGGGTGGGGCTCCCAAACAGGTACCTACTCAGCAGCTGAAGGATACAAAAGATTGATAGCTGTTCAGAACGTTCCCCCAGATCCTTCGCCATGGAAATTCATATGGAGCTTCCCTTCTCTTCCAAAAATCGACTTCTTCAGCTGGACGCTTGCCCATAACAGTGTGCTAACAGGAGACAACCTGAGAAAACGGGGAACGGAAGGGCCTTCTAGATGCCCTTTATGTATTTCAGAGGAAGAATCAGCTGATCATCTGATGTTGTTGTGCCCCTTTGCCAAGACAGTCTGGAAGGGGGTTCTGAGTTCACTGGCGAACAAGATTGAGATGCCAAGTAATGTGTCAAATCTCCTCCATGAGTGGGCCAAGCTATCACCCTTCTGCCTCAATAAAAAAAAAAATCTGTTAAAAACTGCTTGGATGTGGACCCCTAAATTCATATGCTGGAAGTTATGGCTGGAAAGGAATAACAGAATTTTTAGAGGAGAAATCTGCACAGCAAACAGCGTAATCTCCAAAATTAGAGCTATAATGGGAGAAACGATGGATGTCAAGCCAGCCTTAAGGAATGAAGCAAAGCTCGATAGTGAGGAAGAGCTCTGGCTGAAAGATTTTGGCCCTAAAAATCAATCCATCACTACTTCCCCAGCCTTTTGCCATGCAAAGTGGGAAATTCGTCTCGAAGAACAGGAATTTCTCAAGTGGAGATCGGCCCTAGATGACCACTGTCTTTACTTTGACGGGGCCTCTAAAGGCAATCCAGGTGCTGCGGGTGGAGGAGGAGTACTTCTAAAACCTGATGGCACCTGTTTATTCAGGTTTCTCTGGGTTTAGGCATCGAAACTAACAATAGAGCAGAGGCTCTAGCTTTATGGCAGGGGCTGACACTCGCTCTCAGCTGGAATATTCAATCCCTGACAGTCTTTGGAGACTCTCGGGTTATCATTCAAGCTATGAATTCACATTCACATCCATTGCAAATTCATTTGGACCATACTCTCAAGAAAATTAGACCCTTAGTGGCTAAATTTCGGAAAATATCCTTCTACCACATTCTGAGGCAGTTAAATTTTGAGGCAGATACGGAAGCAAATCTTGGCTCTGGCAAAAGTCAAAGAACTCTCTCAGTCAATTCGGCTGATTCTCTCTGTAGTATCCCTTAATTGGCTTTTCCAGACTACTGTTCTTGAAGTTATGGGATAAATTTTGTGACACCAATCGATTTGTTGTTCTGTTCTGGTTTCCAGGCCCAAACTCACCATTCTCCTAGGGCAGGCAATCAAGGAAATCAGTCATCCTGGTCTCTCTGTTTTTGGCAGTCTATAAGCCTCTGTCTCCAGCAAAATTCTGATCTGTCATGGACGATGCGGGACTGCCTGGTCATTTCTACGATACAGGCGAGATATTGGAAGCATTAAAAGTATATCCTTTAGATCCCATATCCAATGTAGGGAAAAGCCTTGAATGGCAGCATGTTTCGGGGCCCTTCTCTGTCTCTGTCCACAAATGCGCAGAGTCTGTCCCTTTCCAGACTAGTGTTTACCTTCAGAAAGCGGATCCAGCAACAGCTTGCTCCATCCCTTCGGTTCCCGCCCGGACCTCTGCAAAAGGAACGCTGAAACAAGTAAGTGATTGCCATTCTATTCAGCGAGCCTAATAAAGTATTGGATTAATCAGTCATAGACAGCTAGTTATCGCCCAAGGAAACGCATCACTATGCTACAGGTTGTCCAGAGAAAATCATGTAATGATGTCTAAAAAGGGAAGTCGACAATCAATTGAAGAAACTATGATCCGTTCGCTCTATTGGCAATCGACTCAGTGGTCAGAGTATTGAACTCCAGGTCCAAGCAGGTCAATTTCTGAAACCGCACAGGGGCATCAAGTTTTATGATCGAGAGGCCCATCGCTTCATCACTGATGTCCAGAGCTGATAGGCAGAGCCGCTGCTTTTCCCCTTCAGATCTTTATGAAATCAAGCTTGTCATTGGATCCGTCTTGAATAGAGATTTCGGCGGTTCAAGAAATTTGAAATCCTAATTCATTGTAACCAGTATGCGGTAGCTTTTTTGCCGCCAAAGCAATAAAACCATAACCGTTACAGTCAAAAAAAAAAAAACATAAACTTTATAAATTGATCATGGATAATGTATGACAAAAACTAACTGTAATTCAAAACTAATGAAGGCTTATCACCCACAAAGAAAATTGGAAAAAAATCCCAGTATCACTTCATCTACCCATTGATCAGTAGGATAACCTAACAAACATGTGACCATGGAAATAGCCTACCTTGACATTTTTGGAAAAATTGTAGTGTAATAGGGCAAATTAGTTCTAAGCAATTCAGAAATTTCAGGTAGGAATGACTCAAAAATACAAGCTCGTTAGGGAAATGTAAGTTTCTAATAAATCTCCATGAGGGAATTAATAAAAAACGGGTGTAGAGGATCTTGGAAATGGATTTATAGTGCTTGACATATGCAATCAAGTGTAATGGTGAATAAAAGTTCATTTTTTGGGCAATTACAACCCTCTAACTAAGAAGATGCTTGAGATGGCACCAAGTGACAAAATATGGGAAGGGATGAGTTTGGGGAAAGAAAAATTGGGGCAAGAAAGACTCCCACATGTTCAATTCATCACTAACATCTTGGAATTTATGGTTTTCCGAGTTGTGGAGTTCATACAGATTGAACTCGCACTGGGTCTCTGAGACTTTATATTGGGTATCGACCAGAGGGAGCTAATCTAGATTAACGATAGAGGGTAATGTAGGGATTTCTACAACTAATTTAGATTTGCCTTTGTGAGAAGACATTTTAAACAACAAATTACCATTTAGGGTGGTGAATTACCAGGCTATCAATGATCACTAGCATAAGAAAATGGTTGCGCAATTGTGAAATTATGGGCCGCACTTGTGCTGCTGAAAGGAGAAACGGTGAAACATGAGAATGCAAGGTAATGAGATTTTTTAAAAGAGGAGATTTAAATGGATGGAAATTATAACCATTTTGGAACGTCTCACATAGTTGTTTGGTGGAAGCGAATAGTAGAAAGACAAGTGGCAGCGTATGAGTGGGAGTGGGAGTGAAGGTGAGAAGGAAAAGTCGTTTGCAGAGGGGGGGTGGGGGGTCTCGAACTTCATGTGGGGTTGCCACGTATGAGCATGCAATATTATCAAATCAACTTTTCGGACCCCCCCCCCCCCCCATTAACCTTGGGGGGTCCCGAACCTATCCTCTGTCGTTGATCCGGACGGGCATGATCTCATCCATTGCTTTACAATCATATTTTATCGCTATTTTACGTAACGTCAAGTAATTTTATTTACACATTTATTAACCCTCAGAAAAAATACAAAGGATTGAAATAATAACAAAAACAAAATAATACATCATTTTGACTTGCACGCTGACTTTGGGATATTTTCATTTATTTTATTTTTTTTCATATATATATATATCCCTTTTATTTTGATTTTTGATTTCTTTATTTTTCTCATTTTTCTGTTCATTTTTTTTTCAACATAAAGGGAAAAGTAGAAAACAAACTAGGGTAAAATACGTTACAACACTACCATTGAAAAATTCATCCAACTTGCAACAAACCAAGTTGGGACAATGGCTTGTTCTTGCTATTTTTGCCTAATTACCACCTCTCGTCTATTGCCAACTCCCTTTTCTTATTATTGGCCGACAACATACTTTGGAATCTCAACGGTGAAGAAATAGAAGTGGACAATTGGCAACATTAGAAGCAAATATTATTATATTGTTTTTATTAATTTAAATTATGTTAATGATGTATATCATAATTCTAAAATAAAATATAATAATAATGTTAAACAAATATCTCAATTTAAATTTATATTATAGTATTTATAAATACATTTAAGAAAATGAACAATGGTTATCCAAAATAAGGTAAAATGTACATTAATCAAAACAAGCTCTTGTATTATTAGTTGTTGTCTTTGTTAGAGGCTTCACGGTCAAAGTCTCTTGAGTTTCAATTAGTTTGTCGAGTTTTTGTAACTATAATCATAGTTTTCAGAAAATGTTGAATTTTTCTATTTTTTGTAAATTGAAAAATGTTTTTGTAATTTTTGAAAATATTATTTCTAATTTTCTATTGGTTGAGTGAGCTTTGATGTGACATAATTCCCCTGGTGGAGGGCAGTTTAATTTCGGTATTTGTCAGTGTCAGCCAAATAATTTTAAAATGAAAAAAGACTAATTTTGTAAATGGTCATTATCTCAGTGAGAGCTCTGACATTAATACTGACACTGTTAGTGCTCTACTTAGGTCCTTTACGTAAGTGAGGGAGGGCATTTGCACGTTTGCACCTCCAATCACCATTTGCATTGTTGGGTTTGAAGATGATTGTAATCTAGCTAATTATGCGGGGCTGAACAACATTTTGTGGGGCCCGAATGAGGCCAAGCTTGAACAACACGGTCTGCATTACGTAACGTTCGCTATAATGTGGAGTAGAATGTTTGAGGCCTTATATACGGGGCCTAAAATACTATTATGGACCATTTAAAGACAAAATTTTAAAGGTGCAAACCTAACGGAGAGTAGTATTACATAGAATCATAGATGTGCAGTGTTCAAAACTATGTTCGATGGCTCTGATCATTCCACCATAATCATCAATTGATATCAAGTGTGGGGTCCCTCTCCTAACCTCAATCAACTTCCTATATCGCAAACTAGCGTATATTAAAATGTAAGTCTTTTTAGAATTTATTCAGCGAATTGATGTGTAATCAGGACATCGTTCGAGTGCCTAATAACATTTGATTTGATAACTTGTAGCCAATGTTTTACTTTGACTAGATTCTCCTATTAATTTAAAAACTTTTTCAAAGTAGAATAAACGAATCTTGATATTCATAGTTCATGAATACTCAGTGCATTTGTGATATTACATTTATGAATTAAATACTTAATATCCAATATTAAATGAAGTGTCATTTTAATGCATGTGAGGAAGAAGTGTTGTGCGAAGCAAGGAATACAAAGTTTCTTCCGCAATGTTTCAGATCTCTGCATCCATCTTATTCTTATTTTCCTTTGGACATGTACATAAGCATCACACTCATATATTATCCTCCACCTAAGTTTTTTCGTGGTCCCTTGCCACACTTAGAATATTATTAGTAACATGTTATCAAAAACTATAAAACATCATAAAATTTATGTATGATAAAGACATGATATCAACAATTAAAAGAGAAAGGAAAAGAATGTGAAAAGGTGGAAGAAGAAGCTCCTATTCATTTAGAAACTTTATTAACATAGAATAAACGAATCTTGATAGTGATGTTGAAAATAGCAACAAGAAATGATAAAAATAGAAATGCTAAAAATAGCATTTCAGGATATACTCCAACTCTGTTGAAAATAGCATCAATAAATGATAAAATAGAAATGCTAAAAATATCATTGCTATAGATAGCATTTCAAAATATATTCCAATTTTGGTTTGTCCTTGAATCAAAATTGAGAATTAAAATTCGAATTTAGTCTTGCTAGCTGTTTGAAAAATAATTAATTAATTCATCTTGAGTTAATTAGTTGATGAAATTCAAACATGAAGTCTTTGTGAAGACATGCACCAGTTATCCCTTTGATTGAGGAAGTTATCCCTTAATTAAGGAGATAAGGATGAGTTGTAATTAGTTAGCTCAGTTAACTGAGTTAATTCTAGTTAGATTAATTCCAAACAGTTTGTGGAACTGATTGTGAGTTCAGTCAATTAATGCATGCATGCATGTAACTAGTGTTCTCCAAATAACTAAATATTCTCTCATAAATAACTCATGCATGTCAGTTCAGACAGAGACCCAATTGAGATTAAAGGAAGGGACAATGTACTATCAATTGCTAGGATTTTCCTATAAGAAAATCTCTTGCATGCAGAGGGAATTCATTCCTTCAGGATTGCGTAGTTACTATAGAGGTCAGAGTAGTGTGTGAGGTGAGAATCACACAGGTGGCAGTTGGAGGACCCAGGAGAAACTGCGCAAGGAAATAGGAGGCTTGGAGGACTGAAGGAAGGCATATGTGTTGTCTATTCTGTCTATGAGCAGCAGTGAGGGATTATACTGAGAGCTGGATAGCTTGAGAGCTAAAGCTTTGTGTAATCCTGAGATTTTTCCACTTGTATGATAATACAGATAGTAGGGTTTTTAGCTGAGGCTTTCCCTAGAGTATTCTTTTGTTGTTCATGGGCAATTGAGTCTTGTTCTCTGTTATATGTGTTCTGTTTGATCTTGCTCAAAATCGATTAAGCTTTCGCAAGTTTGATAGTAGAAGTAGATCAAGTATTTTGCTTTAGTTACATTGCATAATCAGTTTAATCTACAGTGAGAATTTCTACATGGTATCAGAGCAAAGGTGATCAAAGCGGAGAACAGTATATAAAGAAGGGAGAAGTTCGAAGTTTTGAAGTTCTTGATTGTAGGTACAAAATCGATTTCTTATCACATCTCAAAGTTCACCAATGGCGTTCAATGGCTTGAGACTCGAGTATGCCCTGGATGGCAGCTCGAATTACATAGCCTGGAAGGATCGCATGGAAGCGATATTAGAGGACAATGGTTTGAAGGACTTCATTGATTAAGAAGTCCCCAAGACAACAACAACTAATGCCAAAGAATTCGCGGAATGGAAGAAATGTGTGGTGAGAGCGAGGAGGATTCTTCGGGAGGGAGTTCGAGACCACATTGTCTCGAGTCTCCATGGGAAGGAGACTCCATTTTCAATGTGGAAGACATTGAAGGATCTATATCAAAACAACAACGATCAGAGGAAGCCGGCGCTCAAAGACAAGCTTCGGAAAATCGTGTGAAAAGGGCGACACAATCTCTACATATCTGAACAAGCTCACCACCTACAGAGATCAGCTTGGAAGTGTAGGAATCATGACAGCCGATGATGACATGGTGAGTCTTGCTCTCCTCAGTCTTCCTAAGAGTTGGCATAGCTACCAGGACTCAGTGAATGGAAGAGAGAAACTGGCAGATTAGGAACGATTGTGGTTGGATCTTATGCAGGAGGAGCACCAAAGATGGTTCTTCATCCAAGGAGGATGAAGAAAATCTAGCCTTAGTGAGTAAGGCAAGGAAAGGGAAGGAGAAGGATTCTCATTCTAAATCGAATTCTTCCCATGGTGGGAAGAAGATTGACAAATCTAAAGTGAGATGCTTTAATTGTCATGAGGTGGGCCATTATGCAACTAATTGTCCATTGAAGAAATCCAAGAAGGGATCCTCGGAAGGATCTGAAGGTGAGGCCCTAGCCTCTCAGTTCGAATTGGATTTTACCCTCATCGCATGCATGGTTTCATCAATGATGGGTTGTGGTTGGTTTCTTGATAGTGGAGCCTCATTCCACATGACCACGATAAGAGTTTGTTCAGTACCTTGGAGGAGAAAGACCTCCAGATGCGCATAGAGATGGGTAATGATGAAAAGTATAGTGTTTCAGGAGTGGGCACGGTTGCTTTTCAGAGGGAGCATGGAGCTCACATCACCTTGACAGATGTGAAGTATGTGCCAGGACTGAAGAAGAACTTGGTATCGATCACGATGTTGGAGGACAAAGGCTACGATGTTGTCTTCAGTAAGGGAAAGGTTTTCCTTAGACACATCACCATGAGACAGGTGAAGCAGATCGGTTCACGAGTCAAGAACATGTATGCTCTTGAGGTTCAAGATGCATGCAAAGCCTTGAGGAGCAAGGCAAATGTTGGAGACTTGGTGGTTGAGAGGGAGAGTACATTACCTCTCAACATGCAGTGCTAGAAGAAGTCTCAGACAATTATGGAGGAGCCACAATTAGTGAAGCAGCTTCAGGAGGTTGTGCAGCAGCCACAACTGGAGATGTCGAGAGGAGACCGAGTGGAGGCATCCACTCATGCAGAGACCTCCAGTAGGGGGAAATTTCAAGCCAAGTGGGTAGAGGGATCACATGCATCCATACCTCCAGGTGTGAGGTGGGGCAATGTGAAGTGATAGTCTCATGAAGGCTAAAATAGGGGTAAGATCCTTGAGGTACCCAGCCTCTTTGATTAGACCTTGCTACGGGAGCCCCGACGAGGAGTAGCAGGACTGGCTGAGTGGGTAGAGACAGATGCAAATGGAGCAGCAGAGGGAGCTTCAACATCAGAGGGTGTTTCTAGCCCAACAGGGAGGTCAGTTGGGAGATTAGTTACTTACTTCTCAGTAACTGAGTTGCAGTGTAGCAGTGGGCAACACGATGCAACATGATGAGAGGAGGTGTAGTGCGGATGTAGTGCTGGGAGAAAGGACCAACAACAGCACGGATGCAATAGGAGGAATCAGTGTGATTGATGCAGTTAGAGATCAAAGTGACAGAGGCTAGAGCAATCAGATACTGAAGAGCATAGAAGTGCAGAGTTTTCAATCGACAAAGGCAATAATAGTCAAAGACTTTGATGACAGAGGCATCATTCTGATTCAGGTTGGATTTTTATTTTTATTTTTATTTTTATTTTTTTTTGGAGTTGCTGGAGCAACAACACTAGAGAGAAGTGTTGCATGCAAAACATTCCAAAGGTTCAAGATTGAGATAGAGTTGAATTCCTTTCTTGTTGAGAGGGAGTGTTGAAAATAGCAACAAGAAATGATAAAAATAGAAATGCTAAAAATAGCATTGCTATAAATAGAATTTCAGGATATACTCCAACTCTGTTGAAAATAGCATCAAGAAATGATAAAAATAGAAATGCTAAAAATAACATTGCTATAGATAACATTTCAGGATATATTCCAATTTTGATTTGTCCTTGAATCAAAATTCGAATTTAGCCTCACTAGCTGTTTGAAAAATAATTAATTAATTCATCTTGAGTTAATTAGTTGAGGAAATTCAAACATGAAGTCTTTGTGAAGACATGCAATAGTTATCCCTTTGATTGAGGAAGTTATCCCTTAATTAAGGAGATAAGGATGAGTTGTAATTAGTTAGCTCAGTTAATTGAGTTAAGTCTAGTTAGATTAGTTCCAAATAGTTTGTGGAACTGATTGTGAGTTCAGTCAGTTAATGTATGCATGCATACAACTAGTGTTCTCCAGATAACTGAATATTCTTTCATAAATAAATCATGCAAGTTAGTTCAGACAGAGACCCAATTGAGGTTAAAGGAAGGGACAATGTACTATCAGTTGCTAGGATTTTCCTATAAGAAAATCTCTTGCATGCAGAGGGAATTCATTCCTTCAGTATTGTGCAGTTACTATAGAGGTCAGAGTAGTGTGTGAGGTGAGAATCACACAGGTGACAGCTGGAGGACCCAGGAGAAACTACGCAAGGAAATAGGAGGCTTGGAGGACTGAAGGAAGGCATATGTGTTGTCTATTCTATCTATGAGCAACAGTGAGGGATTGTACTAAGAGCTGGATAGCTTGAGAGCTAAAGCTTTGTGTAATCCTGAGATTTTTCCACTTGTATGATAATACAGATAGTGGGGTTTTTAGATCAGCCTTTCCCCAGAGTATTCTTCTGTGTTTCATGGGTGATTGATTCTTCTTCACTGTTATAAGTGTTTTGTTTGATCTTGCTCAAAATGGATTAAGCTCCCACAAGTTTGATAGTAGAAGTAGATCAAGTATTTTGTTGTTGTTACATTGCATAATCAATTTAATCTATAGTGAGAATTTCTACAATTGACACTTCTGAAATATTAAGTGCATTTGTGATCTAACATTTGTCAATTAAATGTTTATTATCCAATATTAAATGAAGTGTCATTTTAATACATGTGAGGAAGAGGTGTTGTGCAAGAGAATATGCGGAGAAAGGACACAAACTTTCTTCCACAGTATTCTCCATTTCCGTATACATTCCCCTTCCGCACACCTCCCACTCGCACAACATTACATATTAATCAATTAATTAGTATGCAAAGGGAATGTGTGTGTGGAACAAGAACATAATTTTTTTCCAAACACATGAAATTGTTATGCAAAAACTCTAAAAAATAAATAAAAAAATTGCACAAAAAAATTGGAAATCAAAAGTTGTTGTAACAGTTAACAAGTAATTTCATTTTAAATTTTTAGACATTCAACTATGCGGAACAATAGGTATATGAGGCCCGTGATGTGTGCATAGTAAAGGATGTGTGGAATAGAGAGTATGTGAAGGATAATTGGTGTACATAGGGAATGTGTGTGTGGAACAAGAACATAAATTGTTTCCGCACATATTAAATTATTTTAACTTTATGTAGAAAATTTTAAAATAAAAAATTGCATAAAAAATTGGGAAATCAAAAGTTGTTGCAATAGTTACATATTTTTCATTTTAAACTTCCACATTTAGTTATGCAGAATAACAAGTGTATGGAGTTGGGGATGTGTGCGGAGTAAAGGATGTGCAAAACAAGGTTTACGTGTGGGAGAACAAGTGTACAAAGCATATGCTTGTGCCAAGTAATAACAAAAATTGTTTCCCGGAGACATATTTTTTTTCTTTTTTTTTAAGCAGAGACTTCAAAATAAAAAAACCACACAAATAATTAGGAAATCAAAAATTGATGCAATAGTTGATATATTTTTCTATTTAAACTTTTACACATCCAACTACGCTTGAACAACAATGTTATGGAGTCACGGATGTGTGTGTGGAGAAAAGGATGTGTGGAACAAGGTGGTATGTGGGGGAGAATTGATGCGTAGAGGGACTGCGTGTACAGAACAATAACAAAAAAAAATTCCCGCATACATGAAATTATTTTAACTTCAAACACGAACTTTGAATCATTGGTGCTAATGGCTATAGTCCCTTCCTTTGCTAGAGACTATAGTAATTGCCTCGTGATCAATAATCTCTTGATTATGGATTTCTCTGCCGAGCTTTTGTGAGTTTTTTTCCTGTTCGGAATGACATTAGTTGAAAATTTGACCCATGATTTTTTAATGATTTGTTGTAGACTGGGATTATATCAGTATATGATATTGTATTATTTCGTTGTACATTTTGTTTGAAATATATATAGATGGCACTGACAAAAGATGAGTGGACAATATCTAAAAGATATGGGACTTTTAGCACCGAGAGGAAAGTATAATTCTGATCATTATACATGTTAGTTAGTATCTACTACATATCATGAATAACATATTGTCATTAGTTAGTATCTAAAACATATCATGAAAATTTAAAAGGTAATGTGACGATTCTAACCATTAATTCTATTTATTCTATTCACAAGTGCATTGTACAGGTGTTCAAAATAAGATATCATAAATAACATATCATCATTTGTTCGTGTTTAATACATATCTTGAAATTTTAAAAGCTAATGTGACAATTGTAACCACTAGTTCTAGTTATTTTGTCCATAGGTGCATTGGACAATGTTTATCATGCACGTTGCCAATCCATGTTTGATTACTTTTCTAAGAAGCTCATTACAAAAAGATTTTGTTCATATTGCTATCATGAGTGATCATTTGGGTATTTGCATCACGTCAATGATTTGTTCTCTAGGTTGCATGGTGGTCATTTTGGTAGTTGAAAGACATGAAATATTCTCTATCGAAGTTGTACGATTGCATATTGCGCAATTTGTTTGTGGCGTGGAAAAAAAGCTCATTTGGAAAGAAGGCACGAAACGTGTGGCATTTTTGTCAAGTAAGTGGTGTGCCCTTCTTTTTTTATGCAATTGCTTAGAGTGTTTACACAATATACGTTACAACCCTGTAGAAATGAGGTCTGCAACTCAAAAAGTGGATATTATTCGAGTGCTTGAAGTGTTCATACAATATACAATACCGTCCTGTAGCAGTTAGGTTAGAGGTTGAGAATGTGAATATTGAACTGGACTCTTTGTGATGTCGTGTCAATGAGCTAATTGTATTGGAAATTATTTTTGTACTATGATTTTAGAATTTTTGCTATGAGATGTTAATTGATTCAAGATTTCTTGTCTAGGTTATATGGTGGTCATTCTGTTGGTTGCATTATGTGAGCAATTCGTTCTCTAAGTTGTGTGGTGATTTTTAGCATGAAAATCATGTTGTTGTCCTAGTTGTTGTCCTTGCTCTAGGTGATTTTCTTTTTTAATTATATTTTTTTGCATTGTGAGCAAAAAAAAGTTTTATGTAACAACCCATGTTATATTTCCATGTCACAAGGCAAAAATCAACCAAGGTCACGAGACATGTATTCCAAATTGAATGAGGGGGAAAACATCACATTGAGGGTCACTTGTGGTTAATTAATGACTATGGAAATCAACATTTGGCATTGACAAAGGCAATAAATGACAATTTATATAAGAAATAAAGGAAAATATGAGAAAAGGAAGATGAAGGGACATGAATATGCAAGCATTGGAAATTAAAGAGAAAATAAAGGAAAATGAAAGAAAAGAGGAAATGGAAAGGAAGAGACACTATTATTGATCCGAATTGGATCCATAAAGAGTTATCAAAGAACCATGACTGTATCAAGTCGGGACAGACTTCAAAGAATTAAGAGCAATGATCAGGAACACCTCTAAACAATGGCAGTTAGCAGCCAGTGTGGAACGGCGAGGACCTCGGTCAAAGTGCGCTGACCGAGGCCCATAGACATTGCGTAGGAGGCAAAACTAGCCCCTCGGAAGCCTGGATCGGGAAAAGGAGGCAGTTTTTGATGCGTGATTACCGCTTAGCGCTAATTGCGCATCGTTGGGCAAAACCCTTCGAGAAGGAGAGGCCCCAAGTGCTCGGTCGCATGAGAGCTGGGAAAACCGTGGGGAAAATGGCTAAAGGCAAAGGTGGGACCTGCGCTCCAAAAACCGACGGTATTTATCGGGGGCACCCTTGGGCGGTAAGCAGTTTTGGCGAAAAAAGAGCGATTCCACTCAGCGCCCGACGCGTGGCAAGCAGAGGAGAGAGAAAACCGCCGCTCATCATGCATTAACAGTCGAGCAAGTCAACCGTGTGAAATGAACGAATGACATCGGATTTGGGGGATCCAGATCTAACAGCTGAGATCGCGCCCGATGGGAAAGCTGGAATCGACAGGGGACTAAGTCGCGATCTATAAGAATTTGACGTCCGATTTGACCGCCAAGGTGGCAGATGACTCATTCCATGACGTCACTGAATAACCGAATCGACAAAGCAAGCTGGTGCAGTCGTAGGAGGACAAGTGGCCACTCCCTGTGAGCCTGATGATGACGCCGAGACAGGGAACTCCAAGCAAAGCTACAACAGGCGATTCGATGGAAGTGGAAGGGGAATCGAACAACCATGAGCTCGAATGGCTTTAAAGCCATGAACAGACAAAGCAGAAGACACCGAACACCGAGAGGAAGACGGAGAAGAAAAGGAAGAAGACAGAGAAAACGAAGAAAAGATAGTGAAGCAAAAAAGCAGAAAGAAGACAGAGGGTCGAGCTGACTAAAGGCAGTGTCGAGCGCTACAGAGCTTGAGAGATTCAAGCCATCCCTGAGAGGATTTATCAGGACTGAGCACCACATTAGGCTCTTTCCATTAAAAAACAGAGAGGTCAGAGAGCTGGTAAGGAAAAGAGTCTGTGCACTCTAGTGGCTTGGGGCATCCAAGAACCACCTTGCCAAGCAAATTCTGTTTCAGGAGACTCATATTGAGCTCCTTCATTGTAATTCTCTGCTTCAAGACACAATAAAAGAAGGCCACCACTGAGAGCTGGATTGGAGATGTAGCCCTGGAGGATAGGGTGAACTCCTTATTAATTTCTTGTGTTCTTGTATTTGCTTACTGTGTTTCTCTGTTGTTTTCCATTTCAAGTATCTGTGTATTTGCAATTTGATCGATCTGTTGCCTAAATAACATAGACACAACCAGCACATGAGTCTGTAATACCTTCAATTAATAATTCTTAACTAATATCACTCACACGGTGATTTTTAGATCAGTTATATATATATATATATGATTAATTAACTAGTAATTAGTTGAGTGAAGACAGGCGTGGAATGAACGCGATAAACCGCCTGGGACCCTTCTATCAACACCTAATAATTCGATGGAGATGAGTGACTAACATCGGACTGATTTAAATGAGAAAAACTGATGACGGGAATATAAATTTGGTATTTCCCCAAAGAGAGAATAGACCTAGCTCAACACCCGCTGTGCTCGAGACCTGCCTCGGCCCTGTGGCCGCCTCGGAGGTTCCTTGCGCGGATCCGTTTCTGTGTGGCGCCACCCTTCTTGCCTGACGCTCCCTCTTCGAGTTGATCCCCAACCTGTGCGGTGTCCCATTGCTCCTTTGGGTTGGATTGAAGGACTATGAGATTTGAATCCTGGGCAAGCTCGCCCCACCCGAGCTAAGCCACCGGTGAAATGGACCCGACATTGCCTCCCCTTACTAATGCTGAGGCTTTCATAAAGTTGCTGGAATCTCTCCCAAAGAAGAAGGCGACTGAAGCCGCGAAGTTTGTCAAGCGCCTGGATGACATTCCTGAGATTAAGGTCCCTCCTGAGGGGCCGATTTAGGTCGCCCTCTCATTGGCATAGAGAGCTTTGGTTGGATAGTTCACTGGACTCTGGCCCTCCCCAAAAACCACGGAGAGCTGGGTAGCAAGGAACTGGGCGCTGTTGATCAAAAGCAGAGTCACCTCATATTTTCTAGGGAAGGGTTTCTTCCTCTTTGAATTCTCTTAAAAGGAGGATAAGAAACTGATATTCCGCAATGGACCCTATTTCATGGGCCCTCAAGGGCTATATCTCAACAAGTGGACACCTGATTTTGATCCAGCAGTCGACGTTCCCACAGCCGTCCCTGTGTGGGTTAGATTGCCCAACCTGCTAATGCACTGTTGGAACTGGGAGTCCCTCTAACACATTGAGAATACATTGGGCAAGTTTATAGACCGAGCCAACAACAAAGATCAATTCGATTGCGCTCGAATCTGCGTTGAAGTGGATCTTGAGGTGGGATTGCGTGAGGCAATAAAGATAAAGGTTGGAAACTGGGTGCATCTCCAAAAGTTGGACTATGGGCAGCTTCCATTTAAGTGCAGAAAGTGCCATGTCTATGGTCACTTTGCTAGAGGCTGTCTAAAGAATAGTGAAGGGGAGAAAAACAAGGAGGAAGGATGGACACAGGTCAAAAGGACCAAACCCGCTCATAAAAACCCTAGAACCGGAAATAAAAATGGCAAAGCCCCCCATTCAGGCCCTAGGGCTCAATCTTCCCTCATCGAAGAACAAGGAAACAAATACACGCTATTAAGTTCAGCATCAGAAGACCCTCAAGAAATAGAGATTCAGAATGAAGTATCGCCTCACATGGAGCCCCCCTCGGGATCAAAGCAAGTTGAACCTAACTCAGACAAACAGAAAGAGATACCCACAGAAGAGGCTGAGGAAGAGCAAGGATCGGAGGACTCAGAAGAGGAAAGTGAAATAGGGGATTCACAAACTTTGGCTAGAAGATCACTGAGAGGCTGAAAATCAGCCTGTGAGAAAAGGGAACAGGAGACTTACAAAGATAAACTTCAAGGAAGCCAACCAACCCTCAAGAAGCTCTTGGCAAAAACTCTGAAGATGACCAGAAACCAGTCTCAGAGCTCTAAAGGAGCTCCCCACTAAAAAATCAAGTGATGAAGATTGTCTCCTGGAATTGTAGGGGTATGGGGAGAAGAATAAAAGAAGAAGCCGTCAAAAGCCTGATAAGAACTGAATCTCTTGATATACTCCTCATCCAGGAGACTAAAATGGAGGATAAGGCCTTCCTCCATATTGTCAGAAATCTGTGGAAAAGAAGTGAAGGGCAAGCTGTTTCAGCCCGTGGTGCGTCAGGAGGACTGGGCACCCTTTGGAATGCAAATAAATTTTCAAAGATCAAAGATGTCGCCAACACCCATTGGCTGCTCACTAAGCTGCAACATGTAGATTCAAATGAGACCCTCTGCCTCTTCAATGTGTATGTTCCAACCAACGCAGGTGAGAAAAAGAGCTGTTGGGAATCCATCAGAAATATGGCAGATTCGGAAGATTTAAGGAATGTCATCATCGCAGGGGACCTTAATCTTACCCTCTCTCTGGCTGAAAAGCATGGAGGAAGCGTTGTAAGGGATCCAGCGCGAGAATGGGTTGAGGACCTGCTTCAGGACTGGGACCTGATTGACATAAAACCCTCGTCGAGAAAATACACCTGGTCCAACAAAAGACTCGGTCCGGGACACATCGCTGCAAGGTTAGATCGTTTTTTTGTTCAAAGTACTTTTCTTCTCCTTGGATTAGAATCTAGAATGCATATTCTTCCATGCAGTGTATCTGATCACAGACCCATTAAGCTCGATCTACTGGAACACATGAATCAAGGCCCTATTCCATTTAGATTCAGTCCCCTCTGGGTTAAAGAACAGACCTTCATGCAATTAGTAAAAGATACTTGGAAGCAACCAATTAACGACTCTGCCTTCTTTGTATGAGAGGAAAAGATTAGGAGAGTGAAAGTTGCATTGAAATCTTGGGTCAAATCCCTTCCAAACCCAGCAGTGGAAAGGAAAAAGATCCAAGAATGTCTTGAGACTCGTCATATGAAGTTGGAAAATGAAGAAATCACAAAAGAAACTCTAGATAAGGAAGCTGAGCTACAAGGAAAATTTCTCAAGGCAAGTCTGGCCGAGGAAGAGTACTGGAGGATTAAATCCCGTAGGTTTTGGCTCAAGGCTGAAGATAGCAACTCCTCCTTCTTCAATAAGCAAGCCCAAGCCCAAAAAAGCTTCAACTCCATCTCATAAATCAAGGAAGAGAATATAAGTCACAAAGACATACAAAGCATAAAAAAGGTTGCCTACCTCCATTTCAAAAAGCTATATAATGAAGAAGAGGGACAGGGGTTTGCATCAAATTCAGTGGACGAGGTACCTTCTCGATCACTACCAGAAAGAAGCAGTTTTTGGAAGTAGAAGTCACCAACAATGAAATAAAAACCGCTCTCTTTGCAATGGAGCTAGATAAGGCCCCAGGGCCGGATGGCTTCACTACCAAATTCTTGCAGAACTGTTGGCAGATAGTGGAAAAAGATTTATGCATAATGGTCCGGAAATCTCAAACATGTCAGAAAACTGGGGGAAGCACCAACTCGGCTTTCCAGGCCCTTATTCCTAAGGAGAAAGGCGCCAAATCTTTCACCAGATTTCGCCCTATCTCCCTCTGCAATATAGGCTATAAGTTGATAATAAAAGTGATTGAAAACAGATTAAAAATCATCCTTCCTTACATCATCCCCGAGAATCAAGGAGGCTTCATCCAGGGAAGACAGATTGTTGACAATTTTATTCTGGTCCAAGAGGCGATTCATTCAAGCCTAAATAGGAAAGAGAAAGGAATGGTTATTAAACTAGACCTTGAAAGTGCCTTTGACAGGGTAAGACACAGATTCTTGTTCGAGGTCCTCCATAAATTTGGCTTTGGACTCAAATTCATCAATTGGATCAAAGCTTGTATTAGTGAGCCCTGGATTGCCCCTTTGGTAAATGGGAGGGCTACTGACTTTTTCAAAGCCTCTAGAGGGCTGAGACAAGGGTGCCCCCTCTCCCCCTTGCTCTTTGTCCTCCAAGCTTCTGTTCTTAGTTTCCTTCTAAACAAAAAACAGAATGATCAAGAAATAATGGGACTGAGCATTGCAAGAGGTGTAAAAAATATAAATCATGCGCTATTTGCGGATGACTCCCTTCTGCTGGGTGCTGCCTCCTTGACCACTGCTAATCATTTCAAAGAAGTGCTGGATGCTTATTGTGAAGACTCAGGAAGCAGAATTAACAAAGGCAAATGTCACATCTACTGTTGGAATTCTTCTGCCAGATCCCTTCAAGCTATCTCCAACTGCTTTGGCTTCGCAGCCTCCTCTTCTTGGACCTCTTTCAAGTATTTGGGGCTCCCTGTTTTCCAAAAAAGGGCCCTCAGCAAAGATTGGTTGCCGTTATTGGAAAAATTTAAGCTCAAAATTCACTCTTGGGGCTTCAATTGGCTCAATCTGGCTGGCAAGACAGTGCTAGTCAAAGCTGTCTTGAACAGCCTTCCCATATACCAATCTGCAGTCATGATGGCCCCTGTTGGTATTATGAGAAAAATGGAGGATTATAT
Organism: Pinus tabuliformis; assembly: GCA_031772625.1. Lineage (NCBI taxonomy): Eukaryota > Viridiplantae > Streptophyta > Pinopsida > Pinales > Pinaceae > Pinus > Pinus tabuliformis. The sequence goes on along the minus strand of CM062820.1, from coordinate 554,783,606 downwards.
CAGGAATTTCTTTTGGAAAGGCGGCAAAGCTAATGAGAAAAAAATTCCCCTTTTAAACTGGGACACAATTTCCCTGCCCAGAATGGAAGGAGGCCTCAATTTCAAGAACTTCAGTAAGCAAAACATTGCTTTGGGCGCAAAGCTTCTGTGGAGGATAATCGCCCCAAATCCGGGTTGGGCTCAGGTTGCGATGTGGAGAAAATACTTCGGTGGGCAGAGAACCCGCTGCCTGGACAAACCCAAACCAAAAACCGGAACGATGGTTCACAAATTGTGCATCAAAGCGGCCCCCTTGATCAACCTTCACGCGCACTGGATTCCTGGAAATGGTAAGCGCATCAACATTTGGGATGACCGCATCATGGGTAGTGAGCCCCTCTCTGAAGATCGCTCTCTGGTTATGTTGAGAGATTGGATGGACAGAGCGGGTCTTAAAACGTTGTGGGATATTTCTCACTGGGAGAATGGCAAATGGCAGAACTGGATTAATCTTGAGGTTCCTCACAATCTCTCCAGCGATCTCGTCTCCTTCCGTTCCCACTTAGCAGGCAAAGCTCCATTGAACTCCAGGAAGCCCGACATCAGGGGATGGGGTCCGACACCTGGACGCTACACAGTTGCGCAAGGTTATAATCAACTCTCCCTTCGACCTCATGTCCACCCCCCCCCCCCCCCCCCCCCCCCGATCCGAAGCCTTGGCAAGGTATATGGTCCCATACTTCAATTCCAAAAGTAGATGTTTTATGTTGGCTTTTATGCCACCAAAGAATATTTACAGATGACAGGGTTCGAAGAAGAGGATACATAGGGCCATCCCGCTGCTCGTTATGTGGATCGATGAGGAAAACACCCCCCATCTTATGCTTCGCTGCAAGTTTTCTTTTGAACTTTGGACTGAAGCCTTAAAACCGTGGAATGTAGACTTTGCCTTGCCAAACCGCTGCGCAGATTTGTTTGCAAACTGGAAGTTAAGGTACCCAGGTGGCTCCCCTCAGAACATCCACATCAAAGAAGCCTAGCTCATCCTCCCTAAACTAATCTGCTGGCATATATGGCTGGAAAGAAATTAGAGAATTTTCAGAGATAAAAAAGTGATCTCAAGATCATATGGGAAAAAATCAAAAGCCATCTAAGAGATTGTTTGGGTGATCAGCTTGACAGGGCAGATCTAAGCAGCCAAGAAGTTGTATGGGGCGCTTACCTTAATCTCCAATTCACTGATATTGCCAGACTTCCTCCTCTCCTACCTCCTCTCCTAAAAAACTGGCAAATCCGTCTTGAGGTTGTAGAATTTTTTGAGTTTTGCAGCGAGAAGGAAAGATACACTCTCTTTTTTTACGGGGCAGCAAAAGGTAATCCTGGTATATACGGTGCAGGTGGAGTAATCAAAAGTGCAAAGAGCAGAACTGAACTAAGATTTTCCTGGGGAGTGGGCTTCAATACAAGCATCCAAGCTGAAGCACTGGCTCTCTTTCAGGGTCTCAAACAGCTCACTTCCCTGGGTTTCAAAGAGGCAACTGTTTTTGGGGACTCCCAATCCATCATAAAGATCATTGTAGACAACTCTCTTCCTACTGATCTAAGGCTATCAAGATTGATGAGCAGAATTAGAATTCTGATAAACTCTTTTCAAAACCTGGAATTCCTTCATGTAAAGATAGACAACAATAAAGAAGCCGACGCTGAAGCCAACAAAGCGGCTCTCCTCCCACACGGAGTCCTGCTAAGAAATGAAGACGAATGCTGGGATCCTATCCCTTGACTATTAGTTTAAAATGTTTTACTGTCTTTTATTGGAGCAGTTTGTTTGCATATGTAAATTAGGAAAGATAGAGAAGACCAATCGAATGATAGTCCACAGAATTCGCAGGCTCACTAGGAGGGAAACCATTTGGTTCCTATCTGAAGAGAAAACCGAGCTCTGCCTATTTTATTGTAACCTGAAATGAGGCATTTCTGCCAAGAATTAATACACCAAACTAACCGCTTCTGCCAAAAAAAAAACTAGTAATTAGTTAATGAAGAGGTATGTCCCTAAGGACATGACCGTTGGTGAAGGGGTATCTACCTAGGTATATAAGCAAGCCTCACCCTAATTTGTAACATCTCATATCTCATATATCAATTCTTTTATAATATTTAATATACAATTACTTGTCATACTATGGATGTTTACGTCTTCTAAGTATTTTGAAAGTTACTTCGTTGCATATATGAACCTTGTTCATTACATTGGTATTAGAGTTGTTCGATCCTTTGGCTGCTCAACTGCTACACAAAATCATTTTGATCTGGTCTTTGGTCATTAACTATTCGTCAACCTTGTTGCCATCACAATTCAAGTGTTTCGCTATATAATTGAAGATTATCCATTCAAGTGTCTGTGTATTTGCAATTTGATCGATCCGTTGCCTAAATAACATAGACACAACCAGCACATGAGTCTGTAATACCTTCAATTAATAATTCTTAACTAAGATCACTCACAGGGTGATTTTTAGATCAGTTATATATATATATATATATATCTATATATATAACTAATTACTAGTTACTAGTTAATTAATCATACATATATATATAGATATATATATATATATATATATATATATATATATATATATATATATATATATATATATAATATATATATAATATATATATATATATATGTATGTATGTATGATTAATTAACTAGTAATTAGTTGAGCGAAGACAGGCACGGAACGAACGCGATAAACCGCCCGGACGCTTCTATCAACACCTAAGAATTCGATGGAGATGAGTGACTAACATCGGATTGATTTAAATGAGAAAAACTGATGACGGGAATATAAATTTGGTATTTCCCTAAGAGAGAATATACCTAGCTCTGCACCCGCTGCGCTCGAGACCTGCCTCGGCCCTGTGGCCGCCTCGGAGGTTCCCTGCGCGGATCCGTCTCTGTGTGGCACCTCCCTTCCTGCCTGACGCTCCCTCTTCGAGTTGATCCCCAACCTGTGCGGTGTCCCATTGCTCCTCTGGGTTGGATTGAAGGACTATGAGATTTGAAGCCTAGGCAAGCTCGCCCCGCCCGAGCTAAGCCGTCGGTGAAATGGACCCGACATCGCCTCCCCTTACTGATGCTGAGGCTTTCATAAAGTTGCTGGAATCTCTCCCAAAGAAGAAAGCGACTGAAGCCGCGAAGTTTGTCAAGCGCCTGGATGACATTCCTGAGATTGAGCTCCCTCCTGAGGGGCCGATTCAGGTCGCCCTCTCATTGGCAGAGCGAGCTTTGGTTGGACAGTTCACTGGACTCTGGCCCTCCCCCAAAACCACGGAGAGCTGGGTAGCAAGGAACTGGGCACCGCTGATCAAAAGCAGAGTCACCTCATATTTTCTAGGGAAGGGTTTCTTCCTCTTTGAATTCTCTGAAAAGGAGGATAAGGAACTGATATTCCGCAATGGACCCTATTTCATGGGCCCTCAAGGGCTGTATCTCAACAAGTGGACGCCTGATTTTGATCCAGCAGTCGACGTTCCCACAGCCGTCCCTGTGTGGGTTAGATTGCCCAACCTGCCAATGCACTGTTGGAACTGGGAGTCCCTCAAACACATTGGGAATACATTGGGCAAGTTTATAGACCGAGCCAACAGCAAAGATCAATTCGATTGCGCTCGAATCTGCGTTGAAGTGGATCTTGAGGTGGGCTTGCCTGAGGCAATAAAGATAAAGGTTGGAAACTGGGTGCATCTCCAAAAGCTGGACTATGAGCAGCTTTCGTTTAAGTGCAGAAAGTGCCATGTCTATGGTCACTTTGCTAGAGGCTGTCCAAAGAATAGTGAAGGGGAGAAAAACAAGGAGGAAGGATGGACACAGGTCAAAAGGACCAAACCCGCTCATAAAAACCCTAGAACCGGAAATAAAAATGGCAAAGCCCCCCAGTCAGGCCCTGGGGCTCAATCTTCCCTCATGGAAGAACAAGGAAACAAATACACGCTATTAAGTTCAGCATCAGAAGACCCTCAAGAAATAGAGATTCAGAATGAAGTATCGCCTCACATGGAGCCCCCCTCGGGATCAAAGCAAGTTGAACCTAACTCAGACAAACAGAAAGAGATACCCACAGAAGAGGCTGAGGAAGAGCAAGGATCAGAGGACTCAGAAGAGGAAGGTGAAATAGGGGATTCACAAACTTCGGCTAGAAGATCACTGAGAGGCCGAAAATCAGCCCGTGAGAAAAGAGAACAGGAGACTTACAAAGATAAACTTCAAGGAAGCCAACCAACCCTCGAGAAGCTCTTGGCAAAAACTCCGAAGATGACCAGAAACCAGTCTCAGAGCTCTAAAGGAGCTCCCCACTCAAAAATCAAGTGATGAAGATCGTCTCCTGGAACTGTAGGGGTATGGGGAGCAGAATAAAAGAAGAAGCCGTCAAAAGCCTGATAAGAACTGAATCTCCTGATATACTCCTCATCCAGGAGACTAAAATGGAGGATAAGGCCTTCCTCCATATTGTCAGAAATCTGTGGAAAAGAAGTGAAGGGCAATCTGTTTCAACCGTGGTGCGTCAGGAGGACTAGGCACCCTTTGGAATGCAAATAATTTTTCAAATATCAAAGATGTCGCCAACACCCATTGGCTGCTCACTAAGCTGCAACATGTAGATTCAAATGAGACCCTATGCCTCTTCAATGTGTATGTTCCAACCAACGTAGGTGAGAAAAAGAGTTGTTGGGAATCCATCAGAAATATGGCAGATTCAGAAGATTTAAGGAATGTCATCATCGCAGGGTACCTTAATCTTACCCTCTCTCTGGTTGAAAACCGTGGAGGAAGCATTGTAAGGGATCCGACGCGAGAATGGGTTGAGGACCTGCTTCAGGACTGGGACCTGATTGACATAAAACCCTCGTCGGGCAAATACACCTGGTCCAACAAAAGACTCGGTCCAGGACACATCGCTGCAAGGTTAGATCGTTTTTTTGTTCAAAGTACTTTTCTTCTCCTTGGATTAGAATCTAGAATGCATATTCTTCCATGCAGTGTATCTGATCACAGACCCATTAAGCTCGATCTACTGGCACACATGAATCAAGGCCCTATTCCCTTTAGATTCAGTCCCCTCTGGGTTAAAGAACAGACCTTCATGCAATTAGTAAAAGATACTTGGAAGCAACCAGTTAACGACTCTGCCTTCTTTGTATGGGAGGAAAAGCTCAGGAGAGTGAAAGTTGCATTGAAATCTTGGGTCAAATCCCTTCCTAACCCAGCAGTGGAAAGGAAAAAGATCCAAGAATGTCTTGAGACTCATCATATGAAGTCGGAAAATGAAGAAATCACAAAAGAAACTCTAGATAAGGAAGCCGAGCTACAAGGAAAATTTCTCAAGGCAAGTCTGGCCGAGGAAGAGTACTGGAGGATTAAATCCCGTAGGCTTTGGCTCAAGGCTGGAGATAGAAACTCCTCCTTCTTCCATAAGCAAGCCCAAGCCCGAAAAAGCTTCAACTCCATCTCAGAAATCAAGGAAGAGAATATAAGTCACAAAGACATACAAAGCATAAAAAAGGTTGCCTACCTCCATTTCAAAAAGCTGTATAATGAAGAAGAGGGACAGGGGTTTGCATCAAATTCAGTGGACGAGGTACCTTCTCTGATCACTACCAGAAAGAAGCAGTTTTTGGAAGCAGAAGTCACCAACAATGAAATAAAAACCGCTCTCTTTGCAATGGAGCTAGATAAGGCCCCAGGGCCGGATGGCTTCACTGCCAGATTCTTGCAGAACTGTTGGCAGATAGTGGAAAAAGATTTATGCAGAATGGTCCGGAAATCTCAAACATGTCAGAAAATTGGGGGAAGCACCAACTCGGCTTTCCTGGCCCTTATTCCTAAGGAGAAAGGCGCCAACTCTTTCACCAGATTTCGCCCTATCTCCCTCTGCAATATAGGCTATAAGTTGATAACAAAAGTGATTGCAAACAGATTAAAAATCATCCTTCCTGACATCATCCCCGAGAATCAGGGAGGCTTCATCCAGGGAAGACAAATTGTTGACAATTTTATTCTGGTCCAAGAGGCGATTCATTCAAGCCTAAATCGGAAAGAGAAAGGAATGGTTATTAAACTAGACCTTGAAAGTGCCTTTGACAGGGTAAGACACAGATTATTGTTCGAGGTCCTCCATAAATTTGGCTTTGGACTCAAATTCATCAATTGGATCAAAGCTTGTATTACTGAGCCCTGGATTGCCCCTTTGGTAAATGGGAGGGCTACTGACTTTTTCAAAGCCTCTAGAGGGCTGAGACAAGGGTGCCCCCTCTCCCCCTTGCTCTTTGTCCTCCAAGCTTCTGTTCTTAGTTTCCTTCTAAACAAAAAACAGAATGATCAATAAATAATGGGACTGAGCATTGCAAGAGGTGTAAAAAATATAAATCATGCGGTATTTGTGGATGACTCCCTTCTGTTGGGTGCTGCCTCCTTGACCACTGCTAATCATTTCAAAGAAGTGCTGGATGCTTACTGTGAAGACTCAGGAAGCGGAATTAACAAAGGCAAATGTCACATCTACTGTTGGAATTCTTCTGCCAGATCCCTTCAAGATATTTGCAACTGCTTTGGCTTTGCAGCCTCCTCTTCTTGGACCTCTTTCAAGTATTTGGGGCTCCCTGTTTTCCAAAAAAGGGCCCTCAGCAAAGATTGGTGCCATTATTGGAAAAATTTAAGCTCAAAATTCACTCCTGGGCCTTCAATTGGTTCAATCTGGCTGGCAAGACAGTGCTAGTCAAAGCTGTCTTGAACAACCTTCCCATATACCAATCTGCAGTCATAATGGCCCCTGTTGGTATTATGAGAAAAATGGAGGATTATATCAGGAATTTCTTTTGGAAAGGCGGCAAAGCTAATGAGAAAAAAATTCCCCTTTAAAACTGGGACACAATTTCCCTGCCCATAATGGAAGGAGGCCTCAATTTCAAGAACTTCAGTAAGCAAAACATTGCTTTGGGCGCAAAGCTTCTGTGGAGGATAATCGCCCCAAATCCGGGTTGGGCTCAGGTTGCGATGTGGAGAAAATACTTCGGTGGGCAGAGAACCCGCTGCCTGGACAAACCCAAACCAAAAACCGGAATGATGGTTCACAAATTGTGCATCAAAGCAGCCCCCTTGATCAACCTTCAAGCGCGCTGGATTCCTATAAATGGTAAGCGCATCAACATTTGGGATGACCGCATCATGGGTAGTGAGCCCCTCTCTGAAGATCGCACTCTGGTTATGTTGAGAGATTGGATGGACAGAGTAGGTCTTAAAACACTGTGGGATATTTCTCACTGGGAGAATGGCAAATGGCAGAACTGGATTAATCTTGAGGTTCCTCACAATCTCTCCAGCGATCTCGTCTCCTTCCGTTCCCACTTAGCAGGCAAAGCTCCATTGAACACCAGGAAGCCCGACATCAGGGGATGGGGTCCGACACCTGGACGCTACACAGTTGCGCAAGGTTATAATCAGCTCTCCCTTCGACCTCATGTCCCCCCCGATCCGAAGCCTTGGCAAGGTATATGGTCTCGGACTTCGATTCCAAAAATAGACGTTTTCTGTTGGCTTTTATGCCACCAAAGAATATTGACAGATGACAGGCTTCGAAGAAGAGGATACATAGGGCCATCCCGCTGCTCGTTATGTGGGGTCGATGAGGAAAACGCCCCCCATCTTATGCTTCGCTGTAAGTTTTCTTTTGAACTTTGGACTGAAGCCTTAAAACCGTGGAATGTAGACTTTGCCTTGCCAAACCGCTGCGCAGATTTGTTTGCAAACTGGAAGTTAAGGTACCCAGGTGGCTCCCCTCAGAACATCCACATCAAAGAAGCCTGGCTCGTCCTCCCTAAACTAATCTGCTGGCATATATGGCTGGAAAGAAATCAGAGAATTTTCAGAGACAAAAAAAGTGATCTCAAGATCATATGGGAAAAAATCAAAAGCCATCTAAGAGACTGTTTGGGTGATCAGCTTGACAGGGCAGATCTAAGCGGCCAAGAAGTTGTATGGGGCGCTTACCTTAATCTCCAATTCACTGATATTGCCAGACTTCCTCCTCTCCTAAAAAACTGGCAAATCCGTCTTGAGGCTGTAGAATTTTCTGAGTTTTGCAGCAAGAAGGAAAGATACACTCTCTTTTTTGACGGGGCAGCAAAAGGTAATCCTGGTATATCCGGTGCAGGTGGAGTAATCAAAAGTGCAGAGAGCAGAACTGAACTAAGATTTTCCTGGGGAGTGGGCTTCAATACAAGCATCCAAGCTGAAGCACTGGCTCTCTTTCAGGGTCTCAAACAGCTCACTTCCCTGGGTATCAAAGAGGCAACTGTTTTTGGGGACTCCCAATCCATCATAAAGATCATTGTAGACAACTCTCTTCCTACTGATCTAAGGCTATCAAGATTGATGAGCAGAATTAGAATTCTGATAAACTCCTTTCAGAACCTGGAATTCCTTCATGTAAAGAGAGACAACAATAAAGAAGCCGATGCTGAAGCCAACAAAGCGGCTCTCCTCCCACACGGAGTCCTGCTAAGAAACGAAGACGAAGGCTGGGATCCTATCCCTTGACTATTAGTTTAAAATGTTTTACTGTCTTTTATTGGAGCAGTTTGTTTGCATATGTAAATCAGGAAAGATAGAGAAGACCAATCGAATGATAGTCCACAGAATTCGCAGGCTCACTAGGGGGGAAACCATCTGGTTCCTATCCGAAGAGAAAACCGAGTTCTGCCTATTTTATTGTAACCTGAAATGAGGCATTTCTGCCGAGAATTAATACACCAAACTAACCGCTTTTGCCAAAAAAAAAATAACTAGTAATTAGTGAATGAAGAGGTATGTCCCTAAGGACATGACCGTTGGTGAAGGGGTATCTACCTAGGTATATAAGCAAGCCTCACCCTAATTTGTAACATCTCATATCTCATATATCAATTCTTTTATAATATTTAATATACAATTACTTGTCATACTCTGGATGTTTACGTCTTCTAAGTATTTTGAAAGTTACTTCGTTGCATATATGAACCTTGTTCATTACATTGGTATTAGAGTTGTTCGATCCTTTGGCTGCTCAACTGCTACACAAAATCATTTTGATCCGGTCTTTGGTCATTAACTATTCGTCAACCTTGTTGCCATCACAATTCAAGCGTTTCGCTATATAATTGGAGATTTTCCATTCAGTTGGATTCGTTGTTAAGCCTTTAACCATTGGTTATATATATATGAAATAAAAAGTCAAAAACAAAATTAACAAAAATAAATAAATAAATAAATAAATAAATAAAAAATATATATATATCTATATATATATATATATATATATAAAAGCAAATTAAAAAAAAAAAAAAAAAATATATATATATATATATATATATATATATATATATATATATATTAAAAAATATAAAAGATTTTTAACCTTGTCGGATCCCTCATCATTTTCCCTTGAGCCCCCTAGACACAACGACGCAGCTGCAACCGCAACATTCCCGAGTCGTTGTAGTCACCACAACACCCGTCCTGTTCTGAACCACTACCGCAACAACACATGCAGTGGAATCTTGTTCGAACCACTGTCAGAATCCTGTCTATCATCCACGCTGCCACACTCGAACCAGTCGCACCTGCAGCTGGCTGATTGAACAACCATCGCTTAACCAACCAACGCCACTGGCACGATTGTTGAATATCATCCGACTTCCACCCCTATAGCTGCTGAATATTTTTGTTTATGTAACAGAACTTGTTGTAACGACTAAACCATGTAGTCATTCCCTCCAAGCCACTGTAGCCATCATATGGTGGATTGCACAAAAATGAATCTAAAGCAGTAGAAAGTAGAAAGAAGAAAAAAGGAAAGTAACAACGTTTAGAAAAAGGTACGACAATCCAACAACTTAAAACATTTTTGCTCCAAATTTGAATTAAGAATTAATTAGAATTGAAAAAAAAGTGGTTTGGCTTGATACATCCACGTCCGTACACGTGGAATATAACAAATATCATTATAATACTTCATATATAAAGTGGGGACAGACCTACCAAATAGTTATAGTGTTCTTTTATTATGTGGTATTATAGGGTATCATAAAATATATAAAAGGGAAAAATCGTGAAGATAGTTATAAAGTAGAAGAAAGTTATTAAAACGGGTATATATATAAGAGTTAGTTTATATATAAGGATATACAAGGCTACATCTTATAATAATAATAAGAAAAAGGAAGAGGTATTATATTATTATATTTTCTTTGAAGAAGGGGTATATCAGCAGAAAAAACATAAAATTTTTAGTCAAATGTTCAAATTATCAATGAATATAAAATGAAGTTTAAATTGGAAATAATGGAAGAATGATTTTCCTATAAGGGTATTTTAATCACACCTCACAAATTAGTTACATTAAGAGGGACTATCCAATGGAACAAAGTTAATATCGCTATTAGTACAAGCAATGACGAAAATTTCATAAATATTAATCTAGTGAATCAACTGTTAATTTCAGAGGCCAATGTAGGCGAAACAACATATTTTTTTGGAAAAAAATATGAAATTAATTATTTACAAATAAAAGTAGATCATTATGAGTACATATCCCAATTTTGTGTTGTAAAAATTTATGGCATAAAGGTTGACATAATTCTTGGTCAACCTTATCTTAGAGAATGGGGTGCGTTTATGTTATATATAGGGAAAAATGATCACATTTCGAGACATGACAATGAAGTCAAAATCGATAATGTCATCACTAGAAGACTTTAAATATATTATGAAATTAATACCTCAAAAGAATCAAAATACAATACCGGAGAAGCAAAAAGAGCTCGAAGAGGTCATATCCAATAAAATCAAAGAGAATTCTCGTTTAAAAGATCATATCCATAAACTACTTGCACAAGTTAGAACAAGAAAAATAAAGTTCTAACAAGAAATTCAATGAAAGTCTATCACAGAAAGAAGAAGAAAATTTATGCTTGAAGGACCTTAACAAAAAATTATTAGAACAAATCAAGTGTTTAAAAGGCAAGAAGCTTGAATGCCAAAATAAAGTTGACTCAGAAATTGAGGAACTCTTATGTCTCAAAAATCATAATCAAAGTCTACTCACTCAAATTAAGAAGCTTAAAAATGATGAGAAATCATTGAACAACAAATTAGAAGAATCTATCATGAAGGAAGTGTCAAAGTCTTCAATCCAAGTTGAAGAAAAAAATACGAACTCTAACCCAGTCAATATCACAACTCATGAAGAAGAGAAACCTATAGAAGTTAAAAACAATTCAGATATTGCAGTTAAAACAATGGAAATTCCAAGTGATGATTTAGTAACCAACTCAACAACAACGATACTTGATGTAAATCGGAAAATCAACACAAATAGATTAGTGCAAGATCAAACAGTAAGAGCTCCTTATCGACATCTAAATCACAAGAACAGACAACTAAGTCAGTCTACATATTTGAACTATTCAAAACAGAAGCAAATGATTTATGTTCCAAGGAATACTGAAGTTTGCAGGATCCAATCCTATGATAACAATTCATTACAAAATTTCAGCGATTAGATGATTCCACAGAAGGTTAATCTAGGATGGTCTAATCCATTCTCAATTCGACAATCTTGTTTATCGCTCAGAGCATCATATTGACTTTTATCAACAAAGACGAAAGTTCAAAGATGAGAAGATATTCAAAATAGGAAAAGAGATCAAGCCCTTTCATCAATAAAATTTGAGGATAAAGCTTTTTGAAGAGGAAGACAATATTATGAATAATATATATAAAAAATAATATAAATAATGTAAACAATAATAATAATAATAAATAATGATTAATTAACTAGTAATTAGTTAATGAAGAGGTATGTCCCTAAGGCAATGACCGTTGGTGAAGAGGTATCTTCCTAGGTATATAAGCAAGCCCTCACCCTTATTTGTAACATCTCATATTTTATATATCAACTATTTTATAATATGTAATATACAATTACTTGTCTTACTATGGATAGTTATGTCTTCCAAGTGTTTTGAAGATTACTCTGTTGCGTATACAAACCTTGTTCTTTACAACCCTGAGTTATATTTTGATGTTAAAAGGCAAAAATTAATCAAGGTCGTGGGACATGTATTCCAAGCTGAATTAGGGGGAACATCACATTGGGGGTCATTTTTGGTTAATTAATGACTATGGAAATTGACGTTGAGCATTGACAAAGGCAAAAAGGCAATAAATGGCAATTATTATAAGAAATAAAGGAAAAAAGGAGAAAAGGAAGATGAAGGGACATGAATATGCATGCAAGGAAAATTAAAGAGAAAAGAAAGGAAAAAGAAAGAAAAGAGGAAAGGGAAAGGAAGAGACACTAGACATTAATGATTAAAAAAGGCACCCGAGAAACAATTGACAAATTTTGATCAGTGTTCAGTTTTGACAGCTTTAGTTATGCTAAGGAAGAAATCGAACTCCAAGAGAGAGAACAAACAAGGGAGCATGCAAGCAAAGAGAGAGAGAGAGATGTGTATAGGGGGCTGAGATAGAGAGACAAATAAGGAGTGATGGAGGGAGGTATAGATATAGTGGTAGGGGGAGAGAGGGAAGAAGTTAAAGATAGAAAAAGGGAGGGAGAGGCAAAGAGAGAGAGAGATGTGGGAGAGAGGGGGGGGGGCAAGAGAGGAGGAGAGAGGGAGGGAGATAATCATAGAATGGAAGGTGGAGAGAGAGGGAAGAAGAAAGAGACACATAAAGACACATACATACATATAAGTTAGATCTAGAAAGTCATGAATATTTTGGTTTTTTACTAAACCAGATTTATTGATTTAAGTGTAGTTGTTGATTTCTAATCTTGTTTGATGACTTGCACTAGATGCATTGATTTCAATGTAGATGTCGATTTATAATCCTATTTAATACATTACACTAGATGCATTGATTTCAATGTAGATGTGGATTTCTACTCTTATTTGATTGCTTGCACGAGATGCATTGGTTTAAGTGTATATATTGATTTTTAATCCTATTTGATCGCTTGCACTAAATGCATTGATTTCATTGTAGATGTTGATTTGTAATCCTATTTAATACCTTACACTAGATGCATTGATTTCAGTGTAGATGTTGATTTATACTCCTATTTGATTGCTTGCACTGGATGCATTGGTTCCAATGTAGATAATGATTGTTAATCCTATTTGATTGCTTACACTAGATGCATTGATCTCACTGTAGATATTGATTTCTAGTTCTATTTGATTGTTTGTATTAGATGCATTGATTTCAGCGTAGATGTTGATTTCCGATTTGATGCAACTAGATGGATGATGTACATTAATTTCAAAGTAATTAGTTTAAAAGTGTGCATTTATTTAAGTGTAAGCACATCTATGCCCCCTCCATCTATATCTCTATCTCCCATTGTATCTCATTCTTTATCTCTCTATCTCACCCCCCAAACACACACACAATCTCTCCATATCTCTCTCTCTCTAACACTTCTCTCTCCATATATATATATATTCCTCCCTCCCTGTCTTTGCCTCTTTCTTCTTCCCTCTCTTTCCCCCTCCATATATATCTATATCTCCCCTTGTCTCTCCTTCTCACCCCCAAAACATACACACTCTCTCTGAGTGTAAGCACATAAAAATGATTCATGACGTGCATTGACTTCTGCGTTACAATAATTCAACCATAAATACAACTTGAATTTTCATCCTAAATAAAATGTTCACTTACCTAAAATGTTTGCTCCTTGAAACTGTAGACTATTTGTAATTGGCTACATTTTTATTATTCCCATTTTCCAACATTTAGCATTGTTAATCACTTTGCATTCAAACGTGGTAATATAAAATAACTACCATTGAAAATTATTTGGGGTTTAACACTCCATAAGTCATAATGATTGACTCTGGAGAAAATTACTATTAATATGGGAGAGCAACAAAGACAAAGTATGATGTTATAATAGCTCGAGTTAAATATTTGAATGGTCTATGATTTCAACTGACATTTTCATATGATCGATATGAGAAAATGGAAAAACTAATAGGTGTGACAATAAGAACAATAGAAGAAAATAGTTTCATATTGATCGTAATGAAGAGTGCTTGTAATTGAATATATTCTTATTATTCGTATTTTCTATCATTCAACATTGTTACATTGTCACTTTGCACTCAAAATTTTTATTTAATCATTTTTCATCATTCAAGTTACTAATAGTTTCTCTCATCTCAACAAACTAAGGTAACTAAGCAAATTTAAAATTAAATTGACCAAATTAATCTTAGACATATTTAACATATTTAAAATGATCAAAATAATTAGATGTTCAACAAATTTTGTATGACCGCACACGACTGAAACCAACCTATATCCATCTTAACCCCAGATCTATCAAGCACTGAGAGGGATCAAATCTCTTGAGGTGCAAACCTTTCCTCAAATTTTGCACTAAAAAACGAGGTTTGCACCTCGAGAGATTTGATCCCTTTGGACGCTTGATAGATCCGGGGTTAAGATGGATCTAGGTTGGTTAATTAAATTTAAAGATGGTCATAGAATCATTATTTTAATTTATATGGTAAAATGAATGTTTTTTTTTTCTAAGTTAAGACTAACCTAAGTACCCACGGGGGATTTGAACCGGTGACCTATCGCAAGGAGTGCCTTAACAGAACACCCATTCACCGTCAATCCAAAACCCCGTGGGCTATGGTAAAATGAATGTTAATTTATAAGTACTATATATTTTAATGTGATATGTATATTATATTTTCTTTTATCTAAAAAATTATTGCTGATTTTATTAATAAAAAACAAAATTACAGTATAAAAAAAAATTGAATTTAAAAATTATCTCACACCCACACATCTACCCTAATATTCTGTTGTATAGTGCCTCTCGCCCAATAACTTTTGTTTTAATTAATCAAGTAAAAAACATAACTACTTTGAAAACAAATCTCAACTATTAATTTGTTTATAGTAATAGGAATATTTTAATTTCCACTGAACTTAAATCCCTATCAAGTATCTAATAATTATTGATAATTAAATTAATTTTTTTGAAACCCTATTTGAGAATAAAGAAATGACCAACATTACAAGACACTATATTCTTAATATTGAAATAAGTAGTGGTCTAACTCATTTTAATAGAAAAAATGAAATTATATTTTATGAAAAATATAATTCACTAATAAAAATAAATAAATGTAGGTTTAAAATTAACTATTATTAAATTTATTTTAATTATAAAAAAATTATAAATATAAAAAATCATGTACAATATAAATTTATTTTTTTTGCTAAAGCAAGAGTCGAACCTTCTATTGACTTGGGAATGAAAATAAGTTACAACAGGTGTTAAGATGACTCATTAGGGAAGAAATAAGTAAGCACTTAGTACCCTTGAAGCAGCACTTAGGCGAACAAAAGGAAAAATAAAACCAAAGTACAAAAGATTTTGGATCCGCCAGCTGTCACATGTACCCACAAAACTGCTCGACTCTTAGTAGCCGTTGATCTGCCTCCTCCTGATCAAACGGATAGTATCCATATTGCGTGGAGCAGTAGCCGAAGGAATACCCGCCCGATGAGGGCGGTATTCTCTCTCCTCCCATCACCACGTGTAGATGTTTGAGTGGCATCACATGCAAATCGCAAAAACCACTTAAGGATTTGAGGGTGCCTGATAAGGGTGGTAAATCAGAAGTTGATTTGACCTTCATTGACTACCACCCGGACCCACTGACCTGCTCGACAGTCTATAACTGTCGATCTTCTCCCTCTTGAGCCGACGACCAATATCCATATCGCGCGGCACAAAGGCCCAAGGAATACCCGCACGATGAGGGCATTATTCACTCTTCTCCCCCAGCCACGTGTAGACAGCTGAGTGGTATCGCTTGCATTTCATGAAAACCACTTTAGGATTTGAGGGTGCCCGATAAGGGTGGTTTGGCAAAAGCTGTTTTGACTCCTGTTTCCTTTTCCCTGGACCCCCAAACTCACTCGACTGCTTATAGCCATCGATCTGCTCCCTTTTGATCGAACGGCCCATGGCCAAATCGCGCGAATTTGTTGCCCGAGGAATACCCGCCCGATGAAGGCAGTAATCCTTCTCCTCCCAAAGCCACATGTGGACAGTTGAGTGGCAACGCAAGCAATTCGTAAAAACCACTTTTGGATTTGAGGGCGCCCGAAAAAAGGTGGTAAGCTAGGAGCTATTTTGACTCCCATTGTCTTCCTTTCAAATTCACCATCCATCTCGATAGCCTATCGCCTCCGATCTTTTTCCTCATGAGAAAATGACCAATGGCACGAGGACTTCCTCTGGCCAGGCTTCCAGTAGCACTTGTGCTAATGCAAACGATGTTGATTTCCTTTGAGATCCTTAAGTTCCCATACTCTGTGTAACTTTCTAATGTACTCTTATTCTTCATTGACGAAAGGTGATATTCCATTTCCTTGTCTGTTCTGATATTGCTCCCTGTCTATGAGGGCTCGAGATGATCATCCTTCTCACATTTGTCTGTCTGTTACCTCCTCCCACTTGCAACACATGTTGGTTCGTGTGCATCTAACCCCTTCATTGGCAAGCCAGTCCGCTACTTTGTTGGCTTCCCTGCGAACATGCACAAACCTGAGAGTTCTTAGAATTCTTAGGTGTGATTGAATTCTGTAATAGACCTATAGAAGCCTCCAGTGGCTTGAGATTTTCTCTGGTGTTGATCCCGAGCCTATCCGCTTGATCGAATTGATGACTAATTCCGAGTCAGCCTCGATGATAACATTATGCGTGTTGTGCTCTATCAGTATTTCCAAGCATTGTTCCATAGCCATGAGTTTAGCCATATTGTTGGTGGCTTTTCCCAGATGACTGTGAAAGATTACTTGTATGTTGCCCTCCTCATCTCTCATGACTCCTCCATAACCTGCGTCTCCAGGATTGCCTTTAGAGGCTCCATCTATGTTGAATTTTAAAAAACCCTGTGAAGGGGGTTGCCAGAAAGCCTTTCCTTCTGAAGTATGCTTTGTGGTCTGATGAGGACTCTGAGGGATATGTGTCTGAAGCTCCAACCTTTCCAGGATGCTCGCCTCTCTGTGTCCAATGTGCTTTCCTGTAGAGAATCCCCCAAGGGTGTTGACTGTCTCCTTGAGTTGTTTAAGGATTAGCGTTATGATGCTACTCATTGGGCCCTTTTTATCTTTAAAAATCCTGTTGTTGCGCTCTTTCCATACATTCCAGATCAAGAACCCTGGAGTCAAAGCCCAGGCTGTGTTTGTTGTCTCATTGTCCGAGAAATTTCTTCTCCAATTTTTTAGCGTAACAATGATATTATTTTCATTCCTGTCTGTCTGCTTGAAGACGTCTCCAACCCAGTTCCATAGTGTTGAAGTGAAGGAGTAGAGATTGAGAAGATGATTTGTGGTTTCTTCCTGCTGACCACATAGGTGACATCTTGAGGGGCTAGCAAAACCTCTCTTTCTGAGATTCTCCCATGTTAGAATCTTGTCTTGTTGAACCAGCCACCTGAACAGTTTGATCTTCATCCATTGTGGGTTATTTCTGAGGTCTTTCCAAGTCTTGTCGGTGTTTGGAAAGTTAAGACCCGTAGCTATTCTTTTGGCTTCTTTGAGGTTGAAGAGACCCACAATATTTCTTCCCCATCTTAATTGGTCATCGGAGGTTGAGGTCAAGATTTTCCTTTTTACCATAATATATTCGAGGGCTTTAGCTTGAGTTTTCAGCGTGGTCAGCTCATTGTAATCTGGAAGTTTCCATATTCTCCATTTGCCATTGTTCCTTGACTTATCCCAATAGTCACTTACCCTCTTTAATCCTTTGTTATTGGTATCAGTATGGATACTTTCTAGTTCCTCGTAGCTGAGATTATCTTCCTACTGCCAATTGCCCTCCCAGAACAAGGCCACATTTCCACTTCTGATCTCCCAAAAACTGTGTTTTCGTACCAAGTCTCTATTCTCCTAGGCCATGTTCCAAATTTGAGAACCTTTTACTTGTCCTGTCATTCTTATGAGGGTCGTTTCTTGCCAGTTCATTGCATACTTTTGTTTCCATAGTTTGGCCCAGGGGATTTGTATTTCCTTTAGCCATCTCCACCACACTTTTGCTCCCAGAACTTTGTTTAGAATGCCTGGGTCATGTAGACCCAAGCCACCATGGGATTTGGGTTTGCATATCCTGTCCTAAGCCACCAGAGCCCATTTCTTTTTCTCTTCTCCTTTCCCCGAGAGAAAGTCTCTTTGCATGTTTCTGATTTTTTAAAGGACTCCTGTTGGGGCCGGAAGGGCTGATAGCATGTAGATTGGGATGGTTTCGAGGATCGCCTTAGTGAGGACCAACCTCCCTACTAGGTTCAAGGCTCTGTTTGTCCACTTGTTGATCTTGTCTTTCAATTTGTTTATTACTGACTCCCAGATGTCCTTGTTCAACGGTTTGTCGGTGAGGGGAACTCCCAGATACTTCGAGGGCAGTGAATCTCTTTGAAAGCCTAAAATTCTGGAGAGATTTATCTGAATAGAAATATCGGTATTGAAAAAGAAGATCTTTAATTTTGTGAGACTTACCTTAGTGCCAGCTGCCATTGCAAACTCATACAAAATTTGCTTGAATGCTTTGGCTTCCTTGACTGTAGGTATGCCTTGTAGCATAGTATCGTCCACAAATTGCTGATGTGTCACCGTGTCTCCATCTCGAGTGAGTCTCAGTCCTTGTATTCTTCCTTCCTCCTTGGCAGCTCTGATCGCTCTACCTAACCCTTCCATGATGAGAATGAAGAGGAAAGGGGAAAGAGGATCACCTTGTCTGGGACCTCTTGTAGGCTTGAAGGTTCTGGAAGGAGAGCCATTAAGAAGAATTGAACAACTGGCAGTGGTGACAAGAGCCATGACCCACCTTATCCAATTATGGTCAAAGCCATATGCTTTTAGAACCTCCCTTATGTAAGCCCAACTTAGTTTATCATAAGCTTTCGCTATGTCCAACTGTATTATCATCCCTGCTTGCTTGTTGGTTTTGAGGGAATGAACCACTTCATGAGCTTGAATTATGTTATTGAGAATTTGTCTCCCTTCCACATAACCCGTTTGCTCCTCTGACACCAGAGTTGGGAGGTGGGGCTTGAGTTTGTTGGCAATGACTTTGGAAATGATTTTGTACACCACATTGCATAATGCTATGGGTCTGAACCTGTCTGGAGAGGTGGCTTTTTCCTGTTTGGGGATTAAGGTAATGAAGGATTCATTGAGCGCCCTCAATACTGATTTAGAGCTTCTTGAGTCCTCCACTACCTCCAGAATATATTGTTTTACAATCTTCCAGCATGTTTTGAAGAAGTCCACATTGAAACCATCAGGGCCTGGAGCTTTCCCATTATGCATTTCTTTGATAACTTCCTTGACCTCTTCCTCTGTTACTGGTCTGTTGAGATTATAATTGTCTTCCTTGGAGACCAGTTTAGGAATATATTGAGTAAATCTTCTCGTGAATTGGGATCTATCTGCTATAGTTTCCTTAGGAATTCTCTGAAAATGCTGGACTAGAACATCTTCCATTTCCTCATGTGTATTTTTTTCTATTCCTTGAGGATCTGTGAGTTTCAAAATCCTATTGTTATTTCTGTGAGCTATGGTGGATTTGTGAAAGAATTTGGTGTTTCTCTCCCCTTCCTTAATCCATTGGACTCTAGATTTTTATCTCCAGAAGATTTCCTCTTGTAGACATTTGTTGTCCCATTCATGTTGAAGTGAGTTTGCAAGCTCTTTTCTTTCCTCTGTGAAGCCTTCTGTAATGAGAATTTGGTTAATTTCCTGTAATTTCTTTCCCACTTCTCCTTTAGCTTTGAAGATATTTCCAAATTCATTTTTATTCCATTCTTTGAGTCTACCTTTGATGTGTTTGAGCCTGAGATGTAGAAGGAACATCTTCGTGCCTTGAAAGTGTAGCTCTTCCTTCCACCACTTCTCAATGTTTGTGAGGAAATTAGAGTGAGTGAGCCAGACATTCTCAAACCTAAAGGGTCTGTTTCTAGGTTTGCCAGTTAAGGAAGCTTCCAGTTGGATGGGTCGGTGGTCTGAACCTCCAAAAGGTAGGATGAACACTGTCAGGCTTATTCTAGTGAGTAGAAGTTCTTCTGAGATTATGAATCTGTCTAATTTTGAGGCTACTTGGGTAGAACCCCCTCTTTTGTTATTCCAAGTGAAAATTCCATTGCCAGTGTCCATATCCACCAGTTTCATATTGGTGAGGAAGTTCTGGAAGGCAACTGAATCTCAACCAAGTGTTCTGGTTCCCCCTTTTTTTTTCGTGAGAGATTTGATCATGTTAAAATCTCCCCCTAGAATCCAGGGTAATGCTGGGTGTCTTTTTTTCATTTCCTCCAGAGAGGTGAGGAGCTGGAGTTTATCTTCCAATGGTTGAGGTCCATAGACATTGGTGATCATATAACACTCCCTATCACCCACCGGTTGGATAATCAAAGAAAGGTGGTGCCTAGACGCCTTCGCATCAAGAATACCAAATTTTTGAGGATTCCATAGAGTGAGAATGCTTCCAACTGAGTTAGTTGCTTTGACCTCAAGATACTCATATTTATTTAACCATTTGCTATGCTTTTCTCTGATATTCTCTACTAAGCATTTTGTTTCCTGTATGAACACTATGTCTGGTTTTTCCTCTTTGATTCTATTACTTTGATTTCTTTGTTTCCTTCTACTCCCCAGTCCTCTGATGTTCCAGGTTGTGAGCTTCATTGAGGGGGGTTTGCGAATGAGTAACTGGAGAGATGTTTCATCCCGCCTAAGTCAATCATGAGTTTTCCACATTCTAGAAGCAATTCTTTCTATCTCTTTCTTCCTCTTTTCTTGCCTGGGTTTTTCGCTGATTTTCCTATTATTAATCCCATTGAGGTAACCCCTTTGCTTTCCTGATTGTCATGTCCTCTTTTGACTCCTAGAGCTTTTTGATGTGACTTGTTAAGGAATAGCTGTTGCACCCTATCAACTTCCTCCTGTGGTAGAGAGTTAATTCCCTTATTGTCTCCTTGTTCTAGAAACTTTTCTAGTTCAAGGTTCTCCCTCTCAAGGATCTCTTGTAAGTCTTGGTCCTCTGTGCCACTTTCACTCTGAGTCATCTCATGGTCTCTTTCTATTTCCATGGTACTCAATGGGTTTGTTTTGTGTTCATTATGTTCCTGAGTGATCTCCATGCTAATCTCTTTTCCTTTCCCCCTTTCTTCCTGGTCCTTTGGTTTCATTTGAGTTCCCTCCTCTTCTTCTACTTCTTCTAGGATTTCAAAACTGTTATGACTTCTTGCTTTGCTTTCACTAGGGTTCTTTTGGGTCTTTTTTCCACCTCCTTTCCCTTTTCCTCCCACTTTAATAAAACCTGTGGGGTCTTTCCCTTTGTTGGTTTTCTGGTGTTCCTCCCTTTTATTAAGAGGGCAGTCTCTGAGTAGGTGTCCATGTTCATGACATTTGCGACATTTGAATGGTATGTGTTCATAGTCCACTGCCTGAACCCATTCATCATCATAGACTTCCAGGATGACTTCATCTGGGAGTGCTCCTGATAAGTCCATCTCAACACATATGCGGGCAAAGGAGGTATACCTTCCTCGGAGAGTTGCCTCTGAAATCTTTAAAAAATGACCTAATTTGTTACCTATAGCTTTTAAAGATTCTGGCATCCAATAATCTAAAGGTAAGGAGTATAGTCTGATCCATACCGGGACCGATGTGAATGTTTCTCGCTCTGGAACAAAGTTCATCGTCCATGGTCGCATATAGAGACTAGCAACCGCATAGAAGTATGGTCCTCCTTCAAAAATTCTGTCCCTGTCTTCCAAGTTCGTGAATACCACCGTAAAAAAACCTTTGGATCCAAGATGTATATTTAACTCTCCTTTTGGTTTCCAGGTGTATTTTATCCAAGTGTACAAAGCTTTCTCCGTCGGCCAGATTCCCATAAACTTGCATATTATCGCATAGTTTGTCATATGATCTATGTGCTCCTGCAGAGCTGGATCATTTAGGATTACCCTCGGTTTAATATTAGACTTTGGTTTACAGGGCCCCATCTTGGCTTTATTCTCATATCCTTGACCTCTGTCTTCTGCTTTCTCCTCCTGTCGGACTTCCTCGTGGGTCCCTTCCTTTTCATGGGGTTTGCTGCCCTCCGCCTTTTGGGTGTCAGAAATTTTTGTCTTGTTCTCCGAGGGGTTTTGAGGCTTGTTTCTATTCACTGCTCTGCCTCTGTTTGAAACCACATTACTGTAGGAGGGAGTGGAGCTCCCTCCTCCTTGCCCTTCCATGGTTATCCGCTTACTTCTGTCGCTTCCTGTGTTGAACCCTAGTTTTTCCTCTTAGAGCTCGCGTTTCGGTGTTTCATGTATAATATAAAATATAATTGAAAACAAATAATTTATATTATTATAAGGTGTTGTTTATTGCAAATTTGAAAAATTCCTTGAAATTGAAAGTTGATTTTTTTTTTAATAAATCTTACATCTTATTTTTCAGAGTGGAAATAGATTTAAGACTATGAAATCTTAAAAATCTTACATCTTATATTTATGAATGGAAATAGATTTAAGACTATAAAATTTAAAAAATCTGCAAATAGATTTAAGACCATAAAAACTTATAAATAATTGTAATTTAAATTTCCCAAAATTTATTGTGAATTTTATCAAAATCTTGATTAAGAGACAAATTACAACCTCGTTAGACTACGCGTTGATATAAGATTGATAAAAAAGTACATTTTTTTGTGCCGCTGGACTACAAGACCATAAAAACTTATAAATAATTGTAATTTAAATTTCCCAAAATTTATTGTGAATTTTATCAAAATCTTGATTAAGAGACGAATTACAACCTCGTTAGACTACGCGTTGATATAAGATTGATAAAAAAGTACATTTTTTTGTGCAGCTAGACTACTGTAATTGTTGAGAGCCGGGCCACATGACATCGTGTAGTATCACCATAATGATGACAAAATCATACAGGTGAAATTCCCACGATAATAAATGTAATGTAGCCTCAACCCATGTTTATATGATAAATGTAATGTAGCCTCAACCCATGTTTATATGCAAGGAATCTGGAAGCTAAGTTGCCTTGGAGTGTCTAAGAGAGTTGCCTTCCGCATTTTCAGTCGATTTGATAACAGAATCCCTGGTTAGTACTGAGGGTCTATATATATATAGATAGACGGTAAGGAGTACGAAATCAGAGGTTTAAAAAATATTTGTATACCGTCGGGAAGACAATATCAGAGGTTTAGGCAAGCAAAATGGGTTCAGTTCGGAGGAAACCGAACATTTTAGTGACGGGGACGCCAGGCACAGGCAAGACCACCATCTGCTCTCTGTTAGCGGACGACCCAAATCTCAACCTCCGCCACATTAACCTTGGCGAATTGGTCAAGCAGAAGAACCTACACAATGGCTGGGACGACGAGTTTGAGTGCTACATTCTCAACGAGGACCTGGTTTGCTTCTTTCTTTCCTTAACTTCCCATTCTCGTATTCTTCTTTCCTCTGAAATACTACTCATATAGAATGAGTGAGTATTTATTATCCTCACTTACCTAATCTTTTGCTTGCTATTATTTTTGCCCTTTTTTCTTTTGGGTAAAATAGCCTGTCTATAATCGTTTTTCTCTAACTGAACCCTTTGTGTGAGCTATAATTTGTTTTATTACTTTATGTATAAGCATTCCTAGATTACAGATTTTGTGTACGATCGGTGGAAAGTACAGCTAAAAATAAAATTAGGTATTCTCAATTTATCAATTCTCTGTCTTGTATTTTTTTCTTTTCTTTTTACTGCTTCTCTGTTTTTTGCCAATCTAGAAGCTAGCTTTGGGTGCAAGTCCCTGTGGCGTTGTGATAACATCTTCTCACTCAGGTACTAGTATGAGAGGCGGTTTTGATGTCATGGCTTGTGGGCCCCTTTTATCTTCTGGTTTGTCTATGTGGTATTCGTAATAATTACAAGTACCACTACTATAATGACATCTCTTCAGTTGGAATTTTGTTTCCATAACAGTACTCTTGCACTTATTTTTTTTTTGTTTTTTGTTTTTTGTTTTTGAGGCCAGGGTTCGGAGTATTTATCCAGAGTCGGTGGGAGGGGAGTAGCATTGGTGCTTGTTAAATATTCGTTTGCATTTTAGTTTATGACCCTTTATGAAAAATATTTCTATGAATTCCTTTGTGTTCGTAATCCCGAAGAATGGTAAGACCTATATTGTCAGAAACATGAAAGGTTTCAGGGTTTGACTTTGAATCCTTCGAAGGATAAACAATTGAAGTTGAAAATTTCAGGGAATTGTGAATAATGAAACATGGAATCTCAAATTCGATTTTTGAAATGCTGAATAGTAAACACTTAACCAAAACTGGAAAACCTCTGGATTGTAATTCATAGCAATGGAAGGAAGGAAGAAATGATATTGACCTCCTGAGATTGACATAATGAGAGGTAGGGTAGAGTGGAAACTAACATGTGACACTATATGAGACAGGGCAGCTGGTTGTCTAATGAGTTATGTGCGAGCAAACGTGAACCACTGTTTTGAAACAAGATGAAATATGTCATTTCACAATACTACTGAAATGCATTACTTACGTATGTGACAGTGGCACTATCACAAGACATTTTCACACTAAATTCTCTCAATTGAATACCAAAGATGATGCTATCTCCAGTATACCAAAGAATCAAAGTATATTTTTTCCTGGTTCATGTTAGAATCACACTACATTCTCTCAACTGAATACCAAAGATGATGCTATCTCCAGTATACCATCATAATTATATTTGTACTTCTATCAATGTAAATTTTATGAAAAAGAAAAGAAAAGAGAAAACAAATTTCATTTATTATTATTATTTTTCTAGATAAGCATGTTGTTCATGCTTTTAGGGTTTCTTGTGTCAATAAGAAATTGTGTCATGAGTCAAAGCCCCTTTCGGGCATTTTGTAATTAAAAGAAAATACTCTTTTTGAGTATAGAACATTCTATTTGATCCCAAGACCAAGTCGGCCCTACCAAAGAGAAGTCAGCCTAAAGGAGGCCTAATTCGACCACATGAAGATGCTATATATAGGAGAGACTTTGTTCTCATTTGGATATACACTCACAAGTTCGATCTCCGAGCAAGAGAAGCAGAAAAAGTGCGAAGGTCAAGAAGAAGAAGTGCAAGGGCAAGCAAGAAGAAGATCTTTCAAATTTTGTCATCTCTTATTCACACGTGCGTTCTGGGGCATCTTTTGAAGTTGCAAGGCTGGAATTTTCTGAAATTGCAGGGCCGAAGTTTTTGTGAAGTTGCAGGGCCGAAGTTTTTGTGAAGTTGCAGCGCTGAAGTTTCTGTGAAGTTGCAGGGCTGGAGTTTTAGTGAAGTTGGGCTGAAATTCTGAAGCTAGGCTAGTTTTGAAGCTGTTGACCTTGTGCACTTTGACTTGTTTGAGGAAGTATTCTTTGGAGGATTGACTTGTTTGGTGGAAGTGTTCAGTAGTATCAAAACTGTGGGGCGTTTTTTGGCCAGATTGGGCAATTCACACTGTTGGGGTGATCGGGGGTCAGTGGATTCAACCCAAACCCTTTCTAGGTTTTTGCGGGTTTATCGAGAGGAGTCTCTGACTAATTTTACAGATTTTTCTAGGCGATATTCAGGGCCAGAATCCTCATTCTTATTGCAAGGCGTATTGCTGATTAACTGATAAATTTGCATCATTTTGTGGGTTCAGTTTTGGCTTGGAGTTGGGCCAAACCCTTTATGGGTATTTTTGGGTATGAGGAGTGGAGGACGTGGTTGCAATTTCAGGGCAATCTAGGCATTTTTCAGAGCAGAATCTTTAGTTCCATTCTAGCAGCAACAACAGTAATTTCCTAGGTAGTGCATAGTACTAGTTTGGGCCAATATTTCCTCTAGATCAAAGTTGTCTCACCTGGGTTTTGCATAGCTTGCAGTAGCAAACCCAGGTTCCATTTTCCTTGCTCATTTTACTCATCATTCTCGAGATTAATAAAATGGCTCAATTGTTCTGCTTTGTTTTCCGGGTGTTTTGATATGCACGTGTGGTATTTGTTTATGGTTGTTGTTCCTTTTACACGTTTATGTTATTTGCTGTAAATATATTCAATTTGGAATATTACACTATGGCAGAAAAATCTCTTGGAGAACATCAATATTATGTTACCTCCATTGCTGATCACTCTAGAAAAACATGAATATATCTGCTCAAGTCTAAAGATGAAGTGTTTGAAAAGCTTCAAGAATTCAAGGTATAAGTGGAAAATCTGACAAAAAGAAATATAAAGATTTTGAGATCCGATAATGGGGGAGAATACACTTCCAAAGATCTTGTGGCTTTTTGCACGGAAGCTGGAATTAAGAGCGAGCTAATAGTTCCCTACAACCCTTAGCAAAATGGTGTAGCAGAAAGGAAGAACCGATCGATTGAAGAATGTATCAAAACCATGCTTCATGATCAAAACCTACCAAAGTTCCTATGGGGAGAAGTAATAGTTATGACTATATATTCAAAATCGAAGCCCTCACAAAATTCTCGATGACAAAACTCTAGAAGAAGCATTCTCAGGAAAGAAGCCCAATGTTGACCATCTTCGAATATTTGGATGCCCTGTATATATTCACATTCCAAAAGATAAAAGGAAGAAGTTGGACCCTACAAGCATGAAAGGCATCTTTGTTGGTTACAATACATCATCCAAAGCCTATAGAATCTACATCAAGGAAGAGCAAAGAATTGAAGTAAGCAGAGATGTTATCTTTGATGAAAGCATTGCATATAAGAAATCCAAGGACATTCCTATCGACTCTGATGAAGAAGAAGTTCCAATCTTTGAAGAAATCTTGGAAAATGACAATAATCAAGAACCTACAACAAACCATGAAGATGTTGAAGGACCAAGTGAACCTTTGCAGCAAGTCATCATTCCAGAGACTCGTAAAAGACCAGCTTGGTTAAGAACAACTCTTCAGGAAGCCGAAGGACATGCAACAACAAGAGGAACTTTTAGAGAAAGCAAGAAGCCAAAAAGATATTTAGGATATGCAGCTTACATGACTAAGCTCATTGAAGTAGAACCATCTACTTATGAGGAAGCAACAAAACATCAAGAATGGAGATGCAAGAAGAATATCGATCCATTATGAAGAATGATGTCTGGGAAATTGTTCCTAGACCAAATGACAAATCTATTGTCACTTCCAAATGGATTTACAAAATTAAACATGCAGTTGATGGGAGCATTGACAAATACAAAGCAAGGTTCGTAGCAAGAGGCTTCTCCCAAAAGGAAGGAGTTGATTATGAAGAAACCTTTGCTCCTACAACTAGATATACAACCATTAGATCATTAATCTCTCTAGTTGCCACTATGGGATGGAATATTCATCAAATGGATGTTAAAACAACTTTTCTAAATGGAACGATAGATGAGGAAGTCTACATTGAACAACCCCAAGGATTCAAAATCCACAATAGGGAATCACATGTTTGCAGATTAAAGAAAGCTTTATATGGTTTGAAGCAAGCCCCTAAAGCTTGGTATGTAAGAATGGATGCATATCTTCTAAGACTTGGCTTTGTTAAGAGTTCTGCAGATCCAAACCTTTACATCAAAGTAGTCAAGAATGAACCTGTGATCATACTACTATATGTGGATGACTTACTTGTTACAGGTGTAGAGCATCGTATTCAAGAATGCAAGAAGTAATTGGCAACCGAATTTGACATGAAGGATCTTGGGCTTATGCATTACTACTTGGGATTGGAGGTATGGCAGAA
Source organism: Pinus tabuliformis (assembly GCA_031772625.1). Lineage (NCBI taxonomy): Eukaryota > Viridiplantae > Streptophyta > Pinopsida > Pinales > Pinaceae > Pinus > Pinus tabuliformis. The sequence goes on along the minus strand of CM062820.1, from coordinate 554,755,731 downwards.
AGCAGGTGAAATCTATCTTGGACAAGGAAAATATGTGATCAAAATATTGCAGAAGTTTGGCATGATGGACAACAAACTGATGACCACTCCAATGATTACAAATTTGAAGAAGTTAAGAAGTTCAAAATCAAGCCTTGTTGATCCTACATGTTATTGACAGTTAATTGGCTCCTTAATGTACCTAGTGAACACTAGGCCCGACATATGCTTTGCAGTAAATGTTCTTAACTAATTCTAGGCGGAGCTAACACATATTGAGGTATCTTTGTGGAACGATACATCTCTGCTTGAAATATGTTGGTAAGGAAATTTAGCTAGTAGGCTATATAGATTCTGATTGGGGTGGCAGTGAGACAAATGGAAGAAGCACTACTGGTGGATGTTTTAGTTTGGGATCCTCTATGATCTCATGGATGAGTAGGAAGTAAGATTCAATTGCATTAAGTAGTGTTGAAGCATAATACATTGCAGCATGTGAAGTTGGAAGAGAAGCTGTTTAGTTGAGAAAGTTGTTATCAGATTTGTTCGAAGGACCAATGGACCCTACCACAATATGTTGTGATAACCAGAGTAGTATAAGGCTGACTGAAGACCTAGTATTTCATGCCAGGACAAACGATATCAATAATAAGTATTGTTACATTATAAGCTTGGTGTAGGATTTAAGAAACAAGCTTGGACTCGCTGACATCTCCTCTCTAATTGAAAGGGAGTGATATGGGACACTATATTCTCTTCCTCATGTGTCATGCAGTAGGCCAGGACTAATAGCCGTACGTTTAGTGAAGACCATGGAGGAAGAATGGAGATTGGAGGATTGATAAGCATCGGGGACTAATACTCCTTGAGGATTGGGAATCCCAAAAAGGAAGTAGTCCCATGGACTGATACTCTTTGAGGATGTGGTAGGGTATCCAAGAGAAGAGTAGTTGAAGAGGACTGATATTCTTTGAGGATTGGAATCCAAGATAAGAATAACTCCTGGGAGGACATACCTTGTGAACATCCGAATGAGGTATGTGCCTTGAGAGGCTGAGGTGTCCATATGTGTATACCTCTTAGCATTGTGCTCTAATCTTGTGGAGAGTTAGAGCTTGTTAGTAAAAAAGGCCTCATTATCTTGGTATTTTACAATGCTGGTCATGATGTTGATGCTTATAAGATGGCTTATCAATCCGACTCTTCTTATGAGAACTTTTCAATTTGAGAATTCATGTACCTTATTTTGAAATTATGAATACCTCCCTAGTTAAGAGGGAGTGTTAGAAAAATGTAACTAGGATCGGTCTTCATAATTATATTCTTACTTGTATCAATATAAATTTTATGAAAAAGAAAAGAAAACAGAAAAAGAAAAATTCATTATTATTATTATTATTTTTCTAGATAAACATGTTGTTCATGCTTCTTGGGTTTCTTGAGTCAATAAGACATTGTGTCATGAGTCAAAGTCCTTTTCGGACAATTTGTAATTAAAAGAAAATACTATTTTTGAGTCTAGAAGATTCTATTTGATCCCAAGATTAAGTCGGCCCTACCAAACATAAGTTAGCCTAAAGGAGGCCTAATTCGACCACATGAAGAGGCTATATTACGAGAGACTTTGACCTCATTTGGATATACACTCACAAGTTCAATCTTTGAGCAAGAGAAGCAGAAAAAGTGCGAAGGTCAAGAAGAAGAAATGCAAGGGAAAGCAAGAAGAAGATCTTTCAATTTTTGTCATCTCTTATTCACACGTGCGAAGTTCTTGGGCATCTTTTCATGTTACAGGGCTGGAATTTTTTGAAATTGTGGGGCCGAAGTTTCTAAAATCCTAGTCCTTGCTTCGGTGGACTTCGAGTGCCAGCCTAGGAGGGAGTTCTTTTTTCGGCCCAATTCGTACCAACAGCTGCCAACAGGAGGTCGATTTGCAGCAACAGAGAGAGCCACAACAGCGTAGGGAGTGCGCAGTCATTGCTAGAGGCACTCCGAGAGTTTGTGGAGTTGAGGGAGTTCGAGTTGGAGATTCGGTGGGAAGCCTTGGGAAGCCTTCTAACAGGGTTTGTAGGCATTTCAACAACAAATTATTCAGGAGGTCGAATTTCCCAACAGGAGAGCTAGTCAAGCTCAAGGGGGCCGAAATTCTGGGGTCAAGCTTTGGCCAAACCCTTCATGGGTTATTTTGGGTTTCTTAAGTAGAGGCCAGAATTAAATTCTCAGAATTTTCTGAGTAGTGGAGAAGGCTCTAGTAGTGCTTCATTTTAGGTAGCAACACCATTTTCTGTGAATTATAGTGCAACATTTGGGCCGAATTGACAGAGCTTGGAGGAGGGTGATTCAGGGATCATTGTGCGCTTTGCTAGCTTGCTAAGAGCAAGCCCAGGTGCACTCACTCCAACACCTTGATTGTACACCTTTTCCATTAATAAAATGAGTATAAAATGTTGTCTTGGAAGAATTTTCATGCTCTGATTGTCTGTTCTGGTTTTATGATGTGTTTGTCTATTTTGCTTTGAATATTTACTGTTAATTTTCCCTTAGGGATATTACAATGGTATCAGAGCTCATAGACTTGGCACAGCCTGTGGGAGTAGCGCAGTCTATGACACCGGAGGATAGGCAGAACGTGACATACCGGAGGCAGAGGTACAAGAGCAAAGAATGACAGTTAGAGATCACCCCTGATCCTGTGACTACAGAACTAGAGGTAGAGGAAACCAACATGGGGGATAACGAAGGAGACAAAAGGGATGAGGAGAAGGAGTTTGCCCAACTCCTATTGAAGGCAGTGTAGGATTTGTCTTAGAACATTGAAGGAATGGGGCAGCGAAATAGCAATGGCAACAAGGGTAAAGGAGTCCAAGGGGATTTCCACTATGGAGAAGGGTTTGGCACATCACACCACCATGCATCTCTCCATGCCAACATGCCATTGGTCCAAAACACACCCCCTAGATCCACCATTCCCACGTTCCTACAATCTGGAGCAAGAGGGCAACCAAAGCAGGAGGAAGCACCCTATGGAGACTATTTCCTGGAGTATCAATCTTATGGGCCTGAATTTGGGAGGGCCATCACTTTCAAAGATTTCTGTCAGCTGAAGGGCAACAACAAGTCCAAGGGACAGAATGGAGGAGGTTATATGCAGGGGACAAACTTGCAACGCACGGTGGGGAGGCTATTTCTCCCAACCTTCGATGGGTCCTCCAAGAGCTCGGCCAAGGCTTGGGTCGAGAAGCTGGATGTTTATTTCCAACTGAACCAAATGACAGAAGGTGAGGCAATCAAGATTGCCACGTTGCATCTGGAAGGGGAAGCCCACGACTGGTGGTTCCACGGATTGACCACGTTGGGACATGCTGGGGTGACTGCCTATGATGATTTCACCAGGAGGGTGTTGGAGCGATTTGAGAGGAAGGATCCGAAGGAGTTTTTGGGGAGCTGACTAGGATCAGGGAAACCGGGAGTGCATAAACCTACATCTCTGAGTTTTTGCATTTGTCTGTGATGGTCCCAGACTTGTCAGAGTCTAGGAGGATTTTCATGTTCATAGATGGGCTAGCAGAGCCATTGCGTGGGTTGGTGAGGTCCAACAGGCCCACTACATTGCAGGATGCAGTAGGGAGAGCCCGAGACCTATAGGATGCCCTACCCAGGACAAGGGCACCATTACCCCCTAGACAGGGCTTCCAGTAGAAGGGGAAGGACATCAGGGGTCCACCATCGAGAGCCAATCAGGGGTGTGGACAATTGGATGATGAGACCCGGAGAGACCTCAGGCGAAGGAAACTATGCTTCACTTGTCAAGAGCCATGGGCACCGAGCAAGGCCCACTATATAGAGGTCTTTTTTGATAGTGATGCAGAGGAGGAGAATTATTTTGAGATAACTGGGGGGACAACGCAACACCACGAGGAGGAGGACCACCACCACCACCACCACCAACAGGGGGAGTTTCCTTCACACCTACTAGAGGGGTACCCAAAATATTTGACCATGAGGATTAGAGGCATTGTTTAGTGGCAACGTGTTTCAGTGGTGGTGGAGAGTGGGGCTACCCACAACTTCATTGATGCGCAGCTGGTTCAGAGGAGGTGCATCACAACTGAGGAATTCGAGGGATTCTCAGTTCTTGTGCCAGGGGACAGAACCATGCAGTGCACTCGCTATGTGCCAACCTTGACAGTGACCATGGGGAACTACTCCATGACAAATAATTTCTTTGTGGTGGATGTACTGGACACCAACGTAGTGTTGGGGATCCAATGGCTCTATACGCTTGGCAGAGTCACAACAGACTGGCAAAAGCTGGAGATGGAGTGCGTAGGGCCAGATGGGAAGACTGTGTTGCTTTGGGGGATGCACTCATATCCACCACAGACTGTTTCGGTCCATAGGATGGGGGCTGACTTGGGACATGGAGACATTGAGTGGGCTATGGAGCTGAGGATCTCAAAGGCCGGGGGAAAGCCCAAGCCACCACATTCGGAGATACAGGCTATTCTTAACAGGTATCCAATGGTTTCTGGGGATATACCATCGGGACAACCACCAGATTGGGGGTTTGGGTCCCACCCTAACCCCCTTATTTATGTAATGGGATCACGTCATAGTCAAGAGTCAATAAAGCCCATATTAATAACTGTAAGTGGTTAATCCACAATTAATGACGGAACCACAGTTAGTTGCAAATGGGCCGTAGTATTAGATAGATGGTATTAATAAAACCCACGGTATTGGCCCGTGGTATTGCATGTATGAGTCATATATAAAGGATAGAGACTCCTTGCGAGGAGCATCGTGTCTTATTTTGTAATCGAGCTCTGCTCTATTGGAGGTTGCCCCCTCGAAGAGGCAAGTGAACATTACTCTATGAATAATAAAATCATTGCTATTCTGTGTTCTGGGTATCTTTTCTTTGCATATTTTGTGTTTGGGTATCATTTTTGCAGGTTAAGAGCATAACAAGTGGTATCAGAGCACTTTCCAAGGCCGGTGGGATCTCCATTTCTTAGCAAATTTTTTTTTTTGGCTAGAGACGTGTTCCGGCGTCTTTAAACCACGGGATTTATCGTTGAGCGCATAAACCTGCGGATTTGGGGAGGCATGCACGCAGGAAATACAAGAGGTGGTCACGTCTGTTGGACTCCCTTGTAACCCCTGTGGGTACCCCTTCGAGTAGTAGCGCATTAGACAGAACCGCGCACGGACTGTCTTCCATGTACCCTCTGGGTATATCGGAAGCCCCCTAGGCTCCCTTGAAACCTCACCATAGATAAACCGTCGGTCATCTCGCGGCTACAGTACACCGAGAACAGCACTCTCAGAGATTACTCGCCCGTACGATAGGGTAGTCGGGTTGTACGGCTAAGGGTACGGTCGATCCTCCTTAGTTAGAGCCCTGAAACATTGGGCCTAGTACTACTGCCAGACCCTTATGTATATTGCGATCTGTAGCACCTGACACTCCTCAAGACCATAGTTCCCTTTTCTATCGGGGGATCACACATCATCTCTTCCAGATCCGCTTGTGCAAAGAGGTGCAACAGCAACAGACCCGCAGTCTTGAGTTCGTAGATCAGCCATTCCGATCTATTAGATCCATCAGATCTGCAGAAGCAGTCTGTTCCGCCGCCCAGAGCTATCAGATCCGCCATTCAGATCTCTCAGATCCACCAGATCGGAGTCGTTGTGAAGGGTTCCTATATCGGGGTATAATTTTCGCAGGACTTTTGGCCGCATTGACATTTTGAGGATTTGGCCACCGCAGTATTGATAAGGAAGGATTTCAACAAAAAAAAAGAAAAAAAAAGAGTCTGAGATCTTTCGCCCAAGGTAATAATGTAATAATGAGATGGGCCATAGTAATAAATAAGGTGGTTAACCCATATCATGTAAGGGACCACATGTAGTTAATAATAATGTAATGGGCCCATGGTATTAGTTGATGATATGAGGGAACCATGGTAATGACCCATGGTATTGTATGTATGAGGCCTATATAGAGGCTAGAGACTCCACATGGAGATAGTGAAGGATTATTGTATGAACAGGCATATGGCTTGTGGAGTGTTCTCCTTCCTTAAGGAGTGAATGTATGGTGTTGCCCTACCTTAAGGGTTTGATATCAATAAAGAATCATTTCTATCTATTTCTATCTTGTTATTCTTGGGTTATTTCTATTATCATAATATCTTTGGGTTAGATCTATAACAGGCCGGGGGATAGCCCAAGCCACCACATTCGGAGATACAGGCTATTCTTGACAGGTATCCAATGGTTTCTGGGGATATACCATCGGGACAACCACCAGATTGGGGGTTTGAGCACACTATTGAGTTGAAGCCAGGGGTGCAGGCCGTCATCACCACCCATTATCAACATCCCAAGGCTTATCGAGATAAGATCAAGAGGGCCATCCATGAGCTATTAGCACTTGGGCACATCAGACCCAGCTCTAGCCCTTTTGCTTCATCAATTGTGCTAGTGAAAAAGAAGGACAGGTCCTTACGAATGTGCATTGATTACAGGGCCCTCAACAAGAAAACGATGAAGAACCGCTACTCCATTCCCCATATAGATGAGCTGATGGACGAGTTGAGGGGGGCGAAGTTCTTTTCGAAAATTGATCTGTGGTCGGGGTACCACCAGATCCGAGTGAGGGACCAAGATGTCCCGAAGACAACATTCTGATGCCATTATGGGCACTTTGAGTGCCTGGTTATGCCCTTTAGGCTGACCAATGCCCTTGCAACATTTCAGTGATGCATGAATGACATGTTTCGTGGGCAATTGAGGAAGTTCGTGCTGGTTTTCTTTGACGACATACTAATTTACAACCAGACGTGGGAGGAGCATTTACAACACCTTGAGACAATACTGCACATTTTGGAGGAGCAACAGTTCTATGCCAAACTGTCCAAGTGCGAGTTTGGGCTGACTGAGATGCTCTACCTTGGGCACATCATTGGGGAGGATGGTGTCAGAGTGCATGAGGAGAAGATTAGAGCTATCGGGGATTGGCTAGAGCCCCGAAATGTGACCAAGCTGAGGGGGTTTGTAGGCATTTGCACCTATTATAGGAAGTTCGTGAAGGGCTTCTCACAGTTGGCTGCACCCCTCACAGACTTGACGAAGAAGGGGGCTTTCGAGTGGACCACTAAAGCACAAAAGGCATTTGATCGCCGCAAGGAGGTCACGAGTAGCTGTCCGGTGTTGGCACTTCCTGATTTCACTCAGCCTTTCGTGTTGGAGTGTGATGCATCAGGAGTGGGTGTGGGGGATGTATTGATGCAAGGAGGGCCCCCCATAACATTTGAGAGCAGGAAGCTATTGCCCCATGAGCTAACTTTACTCCATCTATGACAAGGAGATGCTGGCCTGCATGCATGCATTGGCCAAGTTCAGGCAGTATTTGGTGGGGAATAGGTTCAAGGTCAAGACCGATCACAACAACCTCAGGTTCTTTTTGGAGCAAAAACAGCTACAGGAGAGGCAACAAAAGTGGGTGAGCAAACTACAGGTGTATGACTTTGACATCGAGTATGTCAAAGGGAAGCACAATGTAGTTGCTGATGCGTTGTCTAGGAGACCAACCACTTTGTCCTTGATGAGCATTGCCCTAGACTAGAGGGCGCAATTACTAGTTGAGTACTCCAAGGACAAGTTTGCATGTGAGGTCCTTGATGGGTTGGTGATGGATGATCGGTATCGGGTGATGAACGAGGTGATCTACTACCGAGATCGGATTTACTTGGTACCCAACTCCCCACTGAGGGAGAAGATTCTACAGGCTGCCCATGATTCACCACTAGCAGGGCACCAGGGATTTACAAAGACATATCAGACCATCAGGGAGCGATTTGCATGGAAGGGCCTCAAGGAGGATGTTCTGAGGCATGTCCGGGAGTGTGACACATGCCAATGGAACAAGGGAGAACAAACACACCCGTTGTCTACTACAGTTGCTTCCCATTCTGGAGGGGAAATGGGAAAGCATATCGATGGATTTCATCACCGGGTTGCCCACCGTACAGGGCAAAGACTGCATCTATGTGGTGGTAGATTGCTTGACAAAGTATGCCCACTTCTTTGCCATTCTAGCTCGGTACTTGGCCTCACAGGTGGCCGAATTGTTTTTTAGGGAGGTGTTTCAGCTACATGGTCTCCCCAAGACCATCGTCAGTGACTGAGACAACAGGTTCATGGGTGGGTTTTGGTAGGAGTTATTCAGGTTGGTGGGTACTGAACTCACCCTGAGTACTAGTTACCACCCACAGACGGATGGACAAACGGAGATAGTTAACAAGTGGCTAGAGGGCTACTTGCGTAACTATGTGGCAGGGCAACAAAAGGCATGGATACAATGGCTGCATTTGGGGGAATACTGCTACAACACCACACATCACATGTCTATAGGTATGTCACCGTTTCGAGCCCTATATGGTTATGATGCATTGTATTTCGCTGACGTAATGTTTGGAGACAGCAGGGCCCCTAGGGCCAAGGATTGGATACAGGAGAGCCAAGACATCTTGAGGGCTCTGAAGGACAATCTGCAAATGGCCCAGAATCAACAGAAGCTTTATGCAGACAGGGGCAGAGTTGAAAGGCAGTTCGAAGTTGGGGAGTTGGTCTTTTTGAGGCTCCAACTGTACAGGCAGTCTATGCTCAAGCAGAAGGGGGCCGAAAAACTCAAACCCCGCTTCTATGGGCCTTATCGTGTCACTCAGAGGGTGGGGGAGGTAGCATATGAGTTGGAGCTACCACCAGGGAGCCAGGTGCACAACTTTTTTCATGTGTCTTGCCTGAAGAAGGCACTAGGGCAGCAGGTCACCGCTGCCACAGAGCTACCCCCTATGGATGATGAAGGCCATTTGGTGTTGGAACCAGAGGCTATTTTGGATACCAGAGAGAGGCACCTGCGTAACAAAGTCATCAGGGAATTTTTGATTTGATGGAGAAATCTACTAGATGAGGATGCCACCTGGGAGGGGGAACAGGTACTGCAACATCCTTCTTTGCAGTTGCTTGAGGACAAGCAACGTTTTGGCGGGGAGGACTGTGATATTCCTGCTTAGTGTTTCACTAAGGGAATATCGAAATTTTGCTCAATTTTGGCATTTCGCATTATTTCACTTAGGGAAAGTGGGCCTAGGGGACCCATACGTGATTTTTGGCCTAAGAGGCACTCCAACTATAGTGCTCAGTGAAAGATTGCGGCTTTGGTGGAATGTGGGGGCCACCACGAAGGCATTTTCGGCCCACATGGAGAGTACGCTCTCATTGGCTCAAAGAAGGTGGGATCATTCATCATTTCAGAATTTGTCTTTGACAAGAGCACGCTTGAGCAGTGAGCCAAGTCTGCATGTGCTGTTCAGCACACTGGGTGTTTTTAAGTGGAAATCCTAGGTGCCAGCCCTAGGAGGGAGTTTTTCTTCAACCCAATCCGTAGCAGCAGGAGGAGGTCGATTTGCAGCAGCAGAGAGAGCCATACCAACGGGAGTGCGCAGTCACTGCTAGAGGCACTTTGGGAGTTTGTGGAGTTTAGGGAGTTCGAGGTGGAGATTCGGTGGGAAGGCTTGGGAAGCCTTCTAACAGGGTTTGTAGGCATTTTGGGGGCATTTCAGCAGCAGATTATTTAGGAGGTCGAATTTCCCAGCAGGAGAGTTAGTCAAGCTCAAGGAGGCCGAAATTCCAGGGTCAAGCTTTGGCAAACCCTTCGTGGGTTATTCTGGGTTTCTTGAGTAGAGGCCAGAATTAAATTCCTGGAATTTTCTGAGCAGTAGAGAGGGCTCTAGCAGCTCTTCATTTCAAGCAGCAGCACCATTTTCTGGGAATTACAGCGCAGCAGTTGGGCCGAATTGACAGAGCTTGGAGGAGGGTGATTCAGGGATCATTGTGGGCTTTGCTAGCTTGCTAAAAGCAAGCCCAGGTGCACTCATTCCAGCACCTTGATTGTACACCTTTTCCATTAATAAAATGAGTATACAGCGCTGTCTTGGAAGCATTTTCATGGTCTGATTGTCTGTTCTGGTTTTATGATGTGTTTGTCTATTTTGCTTTGAATATTTACTGTTAATTTTCCCTTAGGGATATTACAATGTAGTTTTGTATGCATTACACCTTAGCTCTGCAAGGCAAGCTGTAATAAGTAAACCTGCTTTCTCCATTACTGTGTAGGGTTTTCTACTATGCTAAGTAGACGAGGTTACTTTTCTTTGGTGAATTAACCATTAGTCAATAAAAGTGTAGGAAACTAGGGTGGAAAGAATACATGGTGGACTTTGTTACAAGGTGCACAGTGCACACACATTTACCCAATGGTGGAAAGAAAATATATGGTGGACATTATTGTTAATGTTGCAAATATATCTCTCATAAACATCGATGTCTTACATTACATATTGATAGCGTCCGAAAGTGGTTAAAGTGTTTTAAGTTTTAACCATCTAACTCCTAACCAGAATACCAAACATTACATTGGTGACATGTCTAACTTATATTGTGACCCAAGTATGAAGACTTATAAATATTCTAGAGCGTCGTCTCTTTACGACCTTTCCTTAACATATATGGCTTGTTTTATTTTTTCTTGTATTTTAATTTTTACCTTCTTCAACACAATATTTCAAAATTTTACTATACAAGAATTTTACAAAATTATTGATGTGAAGATTGCATATGGGTCAATTTCCATCCACTGGGTCCCCTGGGTGACCAGTCGTACTGCCCATGGGTTCTAGAAGAGCCACCTGGGTACATGTAGTGCTTCAATGCAATTGCTTGTCCTTCAGACCCGGGACTTTCTTAGTGCTCTATCTGACTAGCACAACCCTCTTGTTGAAGTTAGATTTCCACATTATTCCACTAAGTCATCTCCCACTGTCAGATTTCCATGACTCTTTTTCTTTGAAGGTAGAATATAATTGATCCCCTGAGCTAATCAATCATGTTTCAACTAGGCATACTTCCTCAATACCCTTCATTTGAAGACTTTTACCAGCTACTCAAAATATGTAGTATAAATTAATTTTTATTATTATCACATTTTCCATCCCTTTTCCTGTCTGTCATAATTCCCTTAGATAAAATGTTAAAAACAAACTACAGGGGTAAACTGAAAATATATATTGCAGGGCTTACGGAACAGTTTCTTCTGTTGGGATAAATACTTTTCTTTTTCTTAACAATTGTGACAAATATCCAACATGCCAGAAGGAAACTATATCTCTGCTAGCAACACCATTTTCCAAATATGCACCTGCTGGAAACAAATTGTGGCATGTTTTTCAACAGAAGAAGTATTGAACAGCCATGTTGACATTTCTAGGAAGAAGTAGAAATATTGAATACTTGTATCAACACTTCACACCTACTTCTCCGTTTCACATTACATTTCCTCCGGCTGTAGGCTGATTCATGTTTGTCATCTCCAAATGAAGTAATTTTTTAATTTTGTTTTTCTTATTTCTTTTTCCCATTTCTTTATTACTTTTCCTAACTTTTTTATTTAGCAACATTAAAATAATTAAATTGCCCTTTCATTTTATTCCCAAATTAAAAGATTTGACTTGTGGTCTTTATAATTCTGGATTTCTTCGTCTTGCCTTTTTTGCCTTAACTTGAGGCTCAGTGCACTTGTCTTTGATTTCACATGCTCTAATAATAGTATAGATCCAATACCATGTAGGAAATCAAGGTGTACACACATTTACACAAAAAATAATGGAGAGAGAAAATATAAGATATACTTTGTTAATGAGATTGCAATGATATCTCTCTACATACGTATCAATGTCTTACATTACATATGTATAGTGTCCTTACTCAGTTAAGGTGGTTTAATCACCTACAGGCTACCTCCTAACGACAACAACTAAATTACTAATGTTACATGAGTTAACATTCTCTTTTCTATAACAGAAACATAAACTTTATACGTTTTCAAAAGGCTGCAGCCGAGGCTAGCAGTGGACTAGACAGTGCTGATTCAAAGTTCTTTCACAAGCATAAACCATTGTCTGGGGTTACAAAAAGCAGTTTGCAACAGATTAAGAAGTAAATATCCCAAATTTGCATATAGGTGGCCAGCTTCACAAAAACATCTAACAACATTATAACACAAATACATAGAAATTAGCAATAAGCATTAACACTGTCTGCTTCTTCCTGACGATCATCAGAGCGTGGAAGCTCTGCTTCTCAATTTCCATTGGATCCTTCAACTGGTGGACTGTCTCTTCCTCTTGAAGCTCGACTTGCACTGAATTCTCTGAAGCCCTAATATTTGAACCCATAATTTATAAATATGGTATCCTTTTGAAAATTAAGAACCAGGTTATAGCGCATGTTACATTCTGCCTCAAGGATATTAATACTCTTCTACTGCTGCACTAACAAACTCATTATGTTTGCTTGCTGAGAGATACATAGATGCTTGTTTTCTGTGACTTGTGAGGTTGCTGAATGCACTGTGCTTTTATTTGGTGGATGAGATCCTTGTATCTTCTCAATACTCTTTGGAATTCCTGCATGTCCCTGTTATCCATGCCAACCAAACCTGCACAGTTAAGTTGGTGAAGAGAAACTAAACTAGCACTAGTTCTGTCCAGAGAAACACAGAAGTTGACAGCAGACCTTCTGATTGCCCAGAAATCAAGACCCAGAACATCAACAGAAAAGTTTATTCACCAAAGGATATGACTCATGAGTTACTGACCCAGAAACCAAAGGAGGCGAGTATGTATTGCTCCTAAACCAGAGTTCAAGCACCTCCCCTTTCTAGCAATTGTTACCTTATCTTCACTATAATTCCAGTCCTCCACTTATACCCATTTTTCACTGAAATTCTTTTGAGAGACTAAACTGAGAGGGAGGGTGGGGAGTAAAATGCAAAAACCAAGGTAGACCGAGCAAACCAGATGGGGACTTTAGAACAGAGGCCAAGGTTTCCCCAATACTCAGTCTCCAGTGTAATGTTCCTAGGGGATTTTGCCCTTAGGGCTATTAAGATCAGAAGATAATTCTACTGATTTTGCAGTATTCTATTCAATTTTAGGCAGAGATAATATAGGACACACAACAAGGTATTCATACTGTATCTTCACAGTACAGCAATAGTTCATATCAGCTGCAATTTAACAATTAACCCCAGGGCTTTTACACCAATAGGCCTGGTTGTATAGCATCAAATCCTCCTAGCAATTTATAAATTATTTCAACCACAGTCAATAACAACCTGATCCAAATACTCTCTTACAGGGTTGCTTTCTCGGAGACAGCTTGACATCGACCTTACAGCTACGATAATAAGCCGTAGCAGCCCTTTATCTAGCTGTCGCCTTCTGCGGTACGCCTTGCTGCCACAAACCCTGACTGATGCCCAGATTCATCCACAATTGCCTTCACTGCCTCAGAAGATTCTGAAAAGGGATTAGACACCAGCTCCATATTGAATCTTAGGCCTTGATCTTTCCTCAATCACTGATTTGGTGATCCGGTTGTACCAGTTAAACAAAGGATCTTTGCTGTCTATAAAGATGACTTTCGCTGCTCCCTAAACAGAATTTTTTGACCTAAATAAACCTCAGAAAAACCACAGAGAGTCTCGCTGCTTTTAATTCTCTTCAATCAGACGTTTTGTGGCCAGACAAACCACAGAATCCATTTCCTTGCTTTGCCCAAATCAGATCATAGATGCCCCAAGATAATATGCTGTAATAGAGATGAGAAAAGAGTGGATATTAGCTAGGGTGGAATCTCTCACCACCGAAACTAATCAATGAGAGAGGATTAACTAGCGTGGGATCATCACCACCAAAATTAATCAAAGAAGAAGGGGTCTTAAAACCCTTGGAGCCTCATTTCAAGAAAACAGAGATATTCCAGTCCACAATGGTGATAAAATGATTTGATCTCTCTCTTATTTATAGATTCCTCATGGGGGTCTATTTTCCTTAGTTTAATGTGAGTGATTACAAGTGTAGCCCCTAATTTTCGGTTTTTGCACCAGCCACCCCAAAATATACCTAGTGTTGCCCCAAAACATTGGACAATGGGTTTCCCCCTTATCAATAGACTATAGCCTGTGGGGTTGGATAGGCTATTTTGTCCTTCCGTGGGCAATTAATCAATAGGTAACATTATAGTCCTCCTCCCTGAAATTACCCGTCCTCAAGCAATTGCAAGTTTGGGTGCTGCCAACTTTGTTCTCCTCCCTTGATGTTAGAAATCTGACCAGTTAGATGTTCAACCATTTTGAGGGCTCCTTCAAATTCACACTTCTCATAATCATATCGTCCATAGGTTGCCCAATGTTCTTTAGCAGTGTCTGCGACAGATACCAACTTTTCACCAACCTTCTTGTCTTTATTCTTATAAGCAATAATTGAAAGCCAAGCTAATACAGCCCAAATTTCATCCTTCTCATGAATGTGATCAGAACTAGTCTCAAAACTGCCCTCCCCACATAGTGACAGTCTCCCTGCATCCATGAGATTGCCAAGGAATCTAGCAGCTCCAATTTTTGGTGCATCTATTCTAAGCATAATATTCAGCAACTCCTTAGCAGGCGTTAGCTTGGTGTCTGTATGTCCATTCCCAAAGTCCTCTAAAGGAATTTTATTGAATATAAAGTCTGCATTTGCCCTGAGTTGATTCTCAAGGATAGGCTGAGTGTAGTCACCGGTTCTGGCATGCATTGCATCAACTTTGATCCTGAGGGCCAGCCGTGTTATGAAGACCTTTATGAGTTCAAAATCAAAGACACTCTCTAGCATCTCCATGTATTAAAAAGTAGGGCCAACAACTTCTAGAATAAAGCTGTGAAACTTGGTAATTCCAAATCTAGATAAATACATCTCTAAATTGTTTACCATCTGGATTTTTGAAATGGGCTGAATGCTGCCATATATTTTGTCAGTAATAGATTCAGTTGCTGGTTGGCCACTGTTGTAAATAAACCTGATACCCTAGTTGATTTCTGGTTCTCCAAGATTGTGGCTTGCACTCAATAATAAAACCCCTATCAGACTTATGTACAACTGGTGGACATTAGTCCATCCTAGGTGATTAGAGGTGGCTCATATTCCTGTCTTTTTGGAGCCTTGAATGATGTTTGTTGAATGGGATCTGCAACTTTCCATTGATTCTGCCATTGCCTTAAACCACGGTTCAAGGTACCAAACTCTTCCTTAATGGCCTGCACATTCCTTTCTGCTTGAAGGATCTGCTTTTTCAAGAAATCCAATCTTTGATCCAAAAAATTCACGCTTTCCTGAATTTTATCAGTGTGGCGGAATGACCCTTTCATATCAGGCAACAACTTTTTTTCTTCTTGTAAAAGACATACTCTCATGCTTAATTCTATTTTGCATTTGGTTTATCCTCTCATCCATTCCTTTCAACCTTTGTTTCTGTCCAAAATTATTCACAAGATAGACAGTGGAGTTTTCCTTTTTTGAAGAATCATCTGAGTTAATGAAATTCTGCTTGGGAGATGGGTTGGGCTTCCATTTGACAGCAGGCTTCAGTATACTAGATGTTAGCTCAGGTTGGCCCTGTAATCTCTTTGACATATGCTGAAACACACAATATCCTAATTTCCTTTTGTCCAGTCTTGAATCTATAACCTTGTAGAAATCAACATAAACCTTTCCAGAAAGATTAGTGTTGTCCTTGATACCTTGAATCATTCTAACTTCGAAACCACGATGCTTGCTTTGTTTAAGGGCAAGATTGCCTCTCTCAAGCTTTTGATCAAGGCTCTGCTTCTTATCTGCAATGTAATTACTCCCGCCTTGCCTAGTGTAGGTCAACACATCACCCCACCCCAATCCTCATCATTTCAAGGTTGTCTTCTTAACTGGAATGTGAATATTGAGTATCCAGATGCTTTTTTATCTAGCCAATATTTCTCCATATCATAAAGCCAATCATATGTATATATTACATTGATAGTGCTTTTTTTGTTTTCTTGATTTCCAGTATTTTTTTGCTTGAATCCACATATAATTCTTATAGGTATCATCCTGTCTATGCTGTTCTTAAGAGCCAAGTTTCTGTGTTCAAGTTTCTGGTGATTGTTCTGCCCTTTGTCCCCACAGTAGTTATTTCCACCATGGCTAGTGTATATCAACAAATCCCCACTGCCGAGTTCTTCATAACCCCTCCTGATGTCACGATGCTAGTAGCCAATTGTACATTTCCTCGTTTCAAGAAATCAACCCCAGCCTCTATCTGCTGATGGATACCCATAATGCAAAGTTCAATTCTATAATGAAATTGGTCTCCAACTTGGGCTTTCTGGTTTTGCAACAATTTCTGACAAATGACTTGAAATGATTAGAAGGCTTCTTTAACTTTTGACTGGGTGGTCAGCTCTGCATTAGTCAGAGATTTAGAGGCTGGAATCCTTGGGGAATTTGTCACAAACTTAGGCAGATAGAGTTGATCTCTGGGTCTGCCATTCTTTAAAAATAACTCCTTAGGAGTTGCAACACCCTTATATGAAGCCACTTTATTGTTTTCAGTTGTATTATGTTGAGAACATAACCCTTCAACCTTGACTGTAGAATGTCCTGGTTTAGCTTTTGTCTTGATCATATGGGCCAACTGATTAACATGCTCTGTTTTAGGTGGCACCTTGAAATGTCCCAAGGTTGTGTATGTTACTTGACTAGAGTGTTGAGAAAGATAATGTGATTCTTTCAATGCTGGTCTACTAGACTGGATGATTTTATTCTCTCGGTTTCTAAAAGACATCATGCTTTTCTTCCCTCTGTTTCTAGCACCATCTTCTTGGTTCACACAATTAGTCTCAAGGTTTCCTCTATTTTCAGATTGCTTTACAGGGCAAGAACCTTTTGTATTTCCATCATTGGCTAAACTGGAAATCTCAGGTCCTCTACTAATATTATTGCTTACTAGTTCCAGATCCATTGGCTGACCCACTTCATCATTAATAGCATGACTCATATCACTTTCACCAAGAGATATATTTTTCTACCTTTTCATGTTTGTGCCTCTTATCCTCTAATTCAGGTGCTTGATCAATCTTGGGAGTCACGGTTGTTTGATTCTTGCAATCTTTTTCATGACTTTGCAGTTCTGTCGCAACCTCTCCTCCACCTGGAATTTCCATGCCATTTTTCCCACTTAATGATGCTACCTTTGCATTCTGTTTTTTGTTTTTGTTTTTGGCTTATCATCAACTAGCCCAAAAATCATTCCAGTTTCTTACGATTGCTTTCTGTTGCGTGCTCTTACCATCAAGTTCAAGAGAATGATCTCTTTTATTCTCTTTTGGAGGATATAGCCATGGCAAATCATTTGGGTGTGCCTTCCCCATGCTTCAAATTGTTTTGTCTTTCATGCTAGGTTCTTGTGATATTCTTCACATTTCCACCAAGACTCTGTGTACTCTTTTCTAACAACCAATTCCAACAGCTCCATTTTTGAAATAACACCTCCAGGCTGGCAGGAGCACCAGCTTTGATACCACTGTAATGTGCCTAAGGGATTTTGACCTTAGGGTTATTAAGCTCACAAGATAACTCTACTGATTTCTCAGTATTCTATTCAATTTTAGGTAGAGATACTATAGGACATGAAACAATATAGTCATACAGTAGCTTCACAGTATGTCAATAGTTCATATCAGCTTCAATTTAACAGTTAATTCAAGGGCTATTACACCAATAGGCCTAGTTGTATAGTATCAAATCCTCCTATCAATTTATAAATGGTTTCAACCACAGTCAATAACAATCTGATCCAAATACTAACTTACAAGACTTGTTGTCTCAGGGACAGCTTGACAATGACCTTACAGCTGTGATAATGATGCCTTAGCAGCCCTTTTATCTAGCTATTGCATTCTGCGGTATGCCTTGCTGACACAAACCCTGACTGATGCCTAGATTTATCCACAATTGCCTTCACTGCCTCAGAAGATTCCCAACAGGGATTAGATGCCAGTTCCAGATTGAATCTTCAGCCCTGTGGCCTTGCGGCCCTTGGCCCTGATCTTTCCTCAATCATTGATTTGATGATCCGATTGTGCCACAGAAACATAGAGGATCTTTGCTGTCTATAAAGGTGACCTCTTGCTGCTCTTAAACATAAGGAGCAAGAGACACCAAAATCCAATAGATTCTTAGATTTATTCACCCAAGGCACCATTCAACAAAATTATCGGATTATGAGATTAATGTGCTTTAGAGAGTGAGCTTATTTGTGTAAAGATTGAAACCATGAAACTTAAACAACTCACAAGAAACAACAATGTATTAGATGCTAGCAATCTTGTTCACAATAGCACATTTAACAATGTAAACAAACCCTTTCCACAATGAGCAATAGAGCATAACCAAATGAAAAGCTTTATGTTACTTATATTCCAATCACATCCAATGAGCAACAAGTAAATTTTATGACAGCAGAGAGTAAATTAAGTTTAGGGCACTTAAGATACAAAGTGTGATATGCCTATGAGTGCTCAAATGCAAGAGAGATATGCTTAAGTGTTAGATTATTTTTCCAACACAAATTTCTTTGATGGTTGGGTTCCTTTTTAGATGCTAATAGCACTGTTTCACTTCAGACTTTAGCATGCAGTCCCAAAAGAGATGACAGTCATCAAAATAAGTGAAATTTATCCAAATGATGAATGCCCAATTTACACAAGTGACTTGTCTGTGTGCAAGATGATTTATTGGTTGATTTTATATCACTTAAATGATGTAAATGTCATTGTTATCAAGAGATCAGAGGGCTGCAAGTGAACAGTTAGGAGGAAAGGGTTTGGGAGGCAAACCAAAAGGCTTGTACCCTTGTTGATGACTTGAGGACCTGTTTTGTCCAACTTCCTCCACTTGCAAAAGAATTGTTGCCATCAAAACCTCTGCAAAACCAAGTATTAGTAATGGGAATCCACAAAAATCAATACAGTCACAAGTCAAGAGTAAGGATGAGGGGTTTCAAGGCCTATTAGGCCCGCGACAGCCAAGGAAGAAGCCAGAGGCTTGGCATCAAAGTGGAGGAGGGCTAGAAGAAGGCTCAAAGGCTTGCAACAGGGGCTAAGGAAGGCTATCGTGAGGCAACGTAGGAGAAAAGGGACAACATAGAGGAGGATGAGGCTAGCAGATGAGGGGATGAGGCAGACGACAAGGGTTAAGCAACCCTGATGGCCTATGACAAGGGTGAGGGAGGTAGATGGAGGGCAACAGAGAAGAGGTAAGGCCACGACAGGGCTAGAGGGGCCCACGACAAGGTTTCCAAGGCCTAAACAAACCAGCGTCTAGCCAAGAGACGATGAGAGAGCTGCGACCAAGGTTATGGGAGGCAAAGCTAGGCTTAGGAGGCCCAAAAATTAGAACTCCTACAAAACAACTCAAATTTGCTTCAAATCTTGAAATTTCTCCACAAATCACCACAAAAAAACTCCCTTGACCTTGGAGGAGAAAAAGATGGTGGATCTTGCCTTCCTAGGCCTAGATCCACCTTTAGAAACCCTTACGAAAATATTCCAAGGCTTGAAACCCTTTAAATATTTAGATCTAGCTTGAAGCTCAGTTGGACAAATAAAAACAAGAATACCCAAAACCCCACTATAAACAAAAATTCAAAAATAAATCCCAAACCTCAATAGCTGCAAAACAAGGGTTAGAAAAATATTTTATAAGAAATTATTTTACAAAAATATATTTACAAGATATATGCAAATATACAATGCTTGTGATTTTTTTTTTAAACGACAAACACTAACACTAGATCAAATGTGTTTTGAAAGTTATGGTATTGCATACAACCTTGGCGAAGTAAGAAAACCGTACAAAAATACCCAAAGCCCAAACAAGGTCGGCTCTTCTGTGAACTTGGAGCTTAAGGGCCGGTGTACCTGCAAACTCTATATATTTCTTCAATCAAACTTGTTGAACATATGGTGAATCAGATCACCTAAGATAGACCCAAAATCTACCAATAAAATGTTTTTATCAGTGACAAATGAATAAATAGGTTTATAAAAATTTTGAAGGACAATATAGGAAATCACATAACCAACACGTACCACAGATCATCGGACAAAGAACACCATGCACTGAACCCCAAAGTCTTTTTATTATGAAATTCAATCGATCCCAACATATCAGTGGATCAATAATAACGTTACAAAATTACATAGAGCAGAGTCAGAAATTTCATCATGACTTGAGAAGCAAAATCGCTTCTAATTTATAGATAAATCCTTCAAGTGGAAAATAACGACTAGTTGGTTTGATGCCTATCAAAATAATCTCGATCATCGATAAATATTTGATCATCTTTTATTCTTTGCCGTCGAAAATATTTGTTATTGAGGAATTTTCAAATTTCTCATAAAATCTAAATTTTATTAATCCAAAAAAAATATTTTTTGGACCAATTTCCTAAAAATATGATTTTGACTTAATCACCAAGGTCCAAAAGCGTAATTTAAAAAAAAAAATCCATTTCTGCCTTGGTGGGGGACCTCCAAAAATCGGCTTCTTTTTGACCCACGAATTTTTTGGTGATTTTCCACTTGGAGAGATTAATTTCTCTAAAATAATTTTTTTGACTCTAAATTAATTAATTTTCTGGCTTAAGATTTAATTTAATTTTTGCCAGAAAAATTAATTAATTGACACAAGAGGGGATTGGTTATTGTTTCACTCTCGAATACTTTAGCCAAGGTGTCTAATTGCGAGGGACCATGCACAAAAATATTTTTTACATCTGATAATTAGAAATTCAACCCTCAAAGGGGGAATACCCATTTGTTATAGACCTTCAAAATAATTACCCAATTCTGCGACACAATATGATCTAGTAGACCAAGAGATTTGTAATAAAATAATTTAGCTAAATAACTTAAATTATTCCCAAACCACTTTTACAAAAACTTGATATAATACTAGGATTCACTTAATCATTTGTCAATAAATTCCACCCTAGCTTTGGGGTTTACGCTGGTTTAAGCGGTGAGACAAAAACCTCCTAGGATGAAATTCATTGCCAAAAACAGAGGCTTACCTAGGTTGTTACATAATAAAACGACCGTACCAGCATCATTTACATTATAATTTCCAGAAATTGGGTTTACAATGATATAAGAATTGGCTGGCTGATGATTCTAAACTTTGAAAATTTTTGTACAACTGCTTCCGTGGGCTTGTGACAAAACAGGTGCAACATCTTCAAGATAATATGTTGTAATAGAGCTGAAAAAAGAGTGGAGATTAGCTAGGGTGGAATCTCTCAACACTGAAACTAATCAAAGAGAGAGGATTAGCTAGGGTGGGATCATCACCATCGAAACTAATGAAAGAAGAAGGGGTCTTAAAGCCCTAAGAGCCTTAGCTCAATAGAACAGAGAGATTCCAATCCACAATGATTGCAAAATGATTTTATCTCTCTTATTTATAAATTCCTTAGGGAGTTTATTTTCCTTAATTTAATGTGAGGGGTTACAAGTGTAGCCCCCAATTCTGGCTTTTTGCCCTAGCTACCCCAAAATTTACCTAGTGTTGACCCTAAATATTGGATAATGCGTTTCCCCCTTTCTCAAGAGATTATAACGTATGGGGTTGGATAGGCTATTTTGTCCTTCCTTGGGCAATTAATCAATAGGTAACATTACATCCAGACTCAACTAATTTCAAAATATGGGCATTCCAAAACACTATATGAAGGTTAATACTATAAATGTAGACTACAACCGACACCTAATCCTCACTGAAGTTCTTTTGAGGGATTAAACTAGAAGGGAGAGTGGTGAACAATGTACCAAAAGAAAGGCAATCCCATAAATCTGAGATGAAACGTTTGAATGACAAAGGCCAGGATATCTTTGACACGTCTCCAGACTCGGACAATTTCACAATATAAAAATTCCAAATCAAAACATTGAGACTGATAGGCTACCTAAGACCCTGAGATTTACTTACTAGATGGCTAGGCACACCAACTGACTTGTTGATTATGTGTCCATATCCAAGCTTTGGTCAAGCCATTATACAACAAGCTCTGCATCGCGCACCAAGTGAGCATTCATTAACCATGAGTAGGGAGACTACTTGCATGTTGCAGGGCTTATATCCTATCCTTGACTCCCCCATCTTAATACGACTATGCTGCGATGTGAAGATTTGGTTCATGTATTTATAAATGAGAATGATTTACCCATTCAAATGTTGAAATTTGGTAGCTTAGGGATGATTTTCCTTATAAAATTTCATTTCTAACAATTCTGGAGTGACTTTCTAAAATTAGAAAGTCATGTCTAGCATCTCAAGCATGACTTCCCAAAAATAGTAAATCACCTCGCATCAATTGGTAATCAAGTATAGATGTTGGGAAAATCTTAATAATTCAATTTTTTACTTAATCATCAATATTATCATTATGTTTATTATTATCCTTATGATACTATGACATTATTATTATTAAAAGGAACTTCAAGTCACCTTACCTTCATCACTTAATCGCTTCGTACCTCTATGTCTCACATAGCGCATCGTAACTCTCTCTCTCTTAATAGATACATTTCACTCTCATTAAAGTCTTATCATAAAAGATTTTCTTATGCTTTCATTAATGCAAACGTTACCCTCTCTCTCTCTTACGCACTCATTTAGACATGACATATTCCTCTTACTCACAATAATAGCATGTCATAAAAGATTCCTCTTACATCTCCTTAATGACATGAGTTACAAAGGCATGCATACCTCCTTAATGGCATAAGTTACGATGACATGTGTACCTCCCTAAATGACACATGTAACTCCTCCTCAAGGCATGCGTATTGCTCCTACTTTATGACCATAATTTGTGCTCCTCCTATATATGTATCTCATATCATGTCATTCTCACTAGTTGTGAATTGTGAAAGAAGGATTCGAACTTGAGCGAGAGAGTTGGGGAGACTTGAAGAAGACTGTGAGAGAGACACTTGGAGAGTAGAGCAAAACTTTAAGGTTGATTTAGTGTTTGCATCAACTATTGCTACCAGTGATCTTCATGCTACAACTTCTTCAGATTTTGGGTGAACTTATTCATTCTCTTGATCTCTTATTATACTTTGTATCTTTGCTGAACAATTGATATCTAATAGAAGAAGAATCTGATTGGGTTTTCCCTTGTGAATTTTTCCCTCGTCATTGAACCTAAATTCTCTGTCTTATCTTGTTCTTGGTTGTCTTCAATTGTGCATTTGGTTTATGTTCTATCTACAATTTCTTAACTTATATTGCAACAAAAAGAAGCTTTGGAATAAGTAATTGTTTCGACATAGAACATCATAATGTTAACATGGTATTAGAGCTTTGGTGAAGATAAGCCCAAGAATATAAGAGTTGTCATCCTTCTATTTTCTGCTGAGATATCAGTTGTTGCTCCTCTTATTTACTGTTGAAATATCACTTGCTGTTGACTGGATCGTGATGTCTTCTTCTTATAAAAAGAATGAAGAGAAGCTGAATGTTGTTTCGAATTTTGGCCCATGGAAGGCAAGATTAGATATTACTCTTGAGGAACATGATATACTGGAATATGTTGAAGGTGAGGTAGTAGAACCACCAAAAAATTCAAATGTTGCTATCAAGGCTAGATATAAGAAAGGAGAAGTCAAGGCTAAAAAGATTATCCTTGATTTTCTTGGAGACCATCTCATCACGTATGTCTCCAACTTAAAGAAATATAAGGAAATGTATGACAAGCTAATTGGAATGTATCAAGTAAACAACTTGAGTGAAATCCTTGCTTTGAAGAATCAACTCAAGGACATTAAGATGAACAAAGGAGAGATCATTCAAGCATACTTCATGAGGATATCAAAAATCAAGGATTAGTTGTCAACTGCTGGTGAAATTGTATCTGATAAATAGCTGATGCTGATTATGCTTGGAGGTCTTTCTCCTACTTGGGAGACTTTTATTACTACCATTAGCAACAATGATAAGTTTCCCACATTTGATGAGCTTGGTATGCCTGAATTGATAGCTTCTTGGTGAAGCATGGTTTTATCAGAAGCAATGCTAATCCAAATATCTACTTCAAGACGGTCCAAAGTATGACTTTGATTTTGGTAATTATATGTTGATGACTTATTCTTGATTGGTGGAGAACCTCTTATCCTCTAGTGTATGAGGGAGTTAACTTCTGAATTTGAAATGAAAGATTTTTATTTGATGCACTACTTTTTGGGCCTAGAGGTATGGTAGAGATGTGGTGGGATTTTCTTTTTTCAAGGAAAATATGTTGTCAAGCTTCTGGAAAGATTTGGTATGACAAAATGTAAGTCCATGAACACACCAATGGAAATGAATTTAAAAAAGTTATGTGGTGAAGTTGCAGTACCTGATTTGGCTAATCCTTTCGAGTATCGACAACTGATTGGGGCACTAATGTTCTTAGTGAACACTAGACCAAACATATGTTTTGTGGTCAATACTCTGAGACAATATATGATTAAGCCATCACATGCACATTGGATTGTTGCAAAGCATGTGCTGAGATACCTACATGGGACCATCAATCTTGGATTGAGATATACTGCCGGAGATGTGAGACTACATGGGTACTCTGATGTTGATTGGGCTAGTAACTCTGCTAATAGAAAGAGCACATCTGGATGCTGCTTTAGCTTGGGATTTGCCATGATATCTTGGATGAGCAGAAAACAAAAGTTTGTAGCCCTTAGCACGATTGAATCCAAGTACATTGCTGCTAGCGTGGTTAGCTGTGAGGCAGCATGGTTGAGGAAGCTCTTTGAAGAGTTGTTTGAGCATGTGCTAGATACGACATTAATACACTGTGACAATAAGAGTGGGATTCGACTTGCAGAAAATCTCGTGTTCCATGACAAGTCCAAGCACATTGAGATCAAATGTCACTATATTCGGGATATGGTGCAGAGAGGAGTAGTAAGACTCCATCATATTGCAACTGATGATTAGATCGCTGACATACTTACCAAGCCTTTGCCGAAAAGGAAGTTCTTGGTATTCAGAGAGCAACTTGGACTAATGGATGTGACCCTTCTTGGTGGGGGCAGTCATGGATGATCGAGAACATTGAGCTATGCTCTTCCCTCTTGTTTGAACTCCCAAGTTGGGAATGGAGCCAAGAGAGCTCCTAGGGTTGAGGGAACTCTTGATTGTAGGTTGTGCATGATCCTTGTCTTATGTTGACAAGTGGTAATCCCCCCTACCATCAAGTCTGGGACTTGCCAAGAGTATACCCTAGTATGCATCCTACCCACAAGCTAGGCTTGTTGGGAGTACCACCCATCTGGCCAATGGGTGTGGTAAAGCTTGGTTGTGCGTGATCCTTGACAAGTGGTAATCCCCCCAAGCAGAGGTGAGACTTGGTTGTGCGCGATCCTTGTCAAGTGGTAATCCCCCCAAGCAGAGATGAGACTTGGTTGTGCACAATCCTTGTCATGTGTTGACAAGTGGTGATCTCCCGCAAAGTCCATGGATGCAAGTGTTGTACCACTTGACTATTGTGGTAAAGCTTGGTTGAGCGATCCTTGCCATGTGTTGACAAGTGGTAACCCCCCCCCAAGCGGGGGTGAGACTTGGTTGTGCGCGATCCTTGTCATGTGTTGACAAGTGGTAATCCCCCCAAGCAGAGGTGAGACTTGGTTGTGCGCAATCCTTGTCATGTGTTGACAAGTGGTAATCCCCCCAAACCTGTGTTAAGATGGGAAGATAATTGGATATAAGCTGATAGATGAATCTCACCTATGATGATTCTTCTTCATTAGATTGTGACATCATTGTTCCAGAGTAGAGATGATCAGGGGTGTGCAGAGAAAGTAGAGATCTTTGCTACAAAAAGAAATTCCTCCCTAGTTGAGAGGGAATGTTGAAAATTGACAGCTTAGGGATGAATTTTCTTAACTAATTTCATTTCTGACAATATTGGAGTGACTTTCTAAAATTAGAAAGTCATGTCTAGCATCTCAAGCATGACTTTCCGAAAATACTAAATCACCTTGCATCAATTGGTAATCAAGTATAGATGTTGGAAAATCACTTAACTTATCATTAATCAATCTTAATAGTTCAATTTTTGACTTAATCATCAATATTATCATTACCTTTATTATTATCCTTATGATACTATGACATTATTATTATTAAAAGGAACTTCAAGTCACCTTACCTTCATCACTTAATCACTTCGTACCTCTATGTCTCACATAGCACATCGTAACTCTCTCTCTCTCTCTCTCTTAATGGATACATTTCACTCTCATTAAAGTCTTGTCATAAAAGATTTTCTTACACTTTCATTATTGCAAACATTACTCTCTCTCTTATGCACTCATTAAGACATGGCATATTCCTCTTACTCACAATAAAAAAGATACCTCGTACATCTCCTTAATGTCATGAGTTACAAGGCATGTATACCTCCCTAAGTGGCATATGTAACTCCTCAAGGCATGCGTATTGCTCCTTTATGATCAGAATTTGTTGCTCCTATATTTGTATCTCATATCATCTCATTCTCACTAATTGTGCATTGTGAAAGAAGGATTCGAACTTGAGAAAGAGAGTTGGAGAGACTTGAAGAAGATTGTGTGAGAGAGACACTTGGAGAGTAAGAGCAGAACTTGAAGGTTTGGTGTTTGCATCAGCGGATGCTACCAGTGATCTTCATTTTACAACTTGTTCAGATTTGGGTGAACTTACTCATTCTCTTGATCTCTCATTGTACTTTGTATCTTTGCCGAACAATTGGTATCTAATAGAAGAAGAATCTGGTTGGGTTTTCCCCTTGTGGGTTTTGCTTTGGTCATTGAACCTAAATTCTCTATCTTATCTTGTTCTTTGCTGTTTTCAATTGTGTATTTAGTTTATGTTCTATCTACAATTGCTTAAATTATATTGCAACAAAAAGAAGTTTTGGAATAAGTAATTGTTTCAACACAAAACATCATAATTTTAACATTAAAATTAAAACTTAGGGTATAGGTGTGGTCTCATACCCCCCATTTTTAATCAAGATTCTAAGACTTTGTGACTTGTTTAGCCCATCAGTTACTTCATCATTGGGATTTCTTTTGATGTGATAATAGAAGGTCTTGGATAAGGATCCGGCTTCTTGCTTTATCCAAGTGATGCTATTGTTTAGTTTGCTTCCTTGCGGAGAGGATTTGCCAAGCATTGTCTTGATGACAATTGCTGGGTCTCCAAAAATAGAAATGACGCTAACATTTGCTTCTTTGGCCAAGATAAGAGCATGCAAAAGAGCATATGCCTTTGTCAGGTAATTTGTTGCGTCGGGTTAATGAAGAATATGCATAAAACCTTGATGCAAGTAAAATTTCTGCTTTCTTTGGTTCGTAGACATCAAAACTTATTTTCTTCTTCCTTTGGTGCATTACACTCCTCTTCCATTTGATTTCTTCATTATCTTGTAACCCTTTTTTAACCAAGCAATTCCCACATCAATTTTTATGTGTAAAGGGCGGCTTTGTGCATCAAAAGTTCAATGTTTTCCTTCCATTGCCGAAAACATATTATAAGAAGGGCTTTACATGTCATTTTCACCACTGAGATGCAAGCTACCATTGAATTTGAAAAATTTGCCTCGACAAACAAAGATCTGAAAATTGATTTCTTGAAGATGGTACATTATCTTGGGACCTCTAGTGATTACAACACTCTTAGTAATGAGAAAAACACTTGCTTTCTCGCTACAATGGGTTTGTATGTGTGTAGGGTTGCAAAACACAATGGAAATAAGAGAAAGCAACCAGCAATGCGAAAATGGGAAATGAGAGAAACAAAGGTAGCGTTGAGCATTAAATGGGTCCAATGCTTCATCTTCTAGTAAGAAATAAATGTTTTACATAGCAGGTAGCTTAATTATCAATCTCAATTTTTGAGAATGAATGATGATAACTAAATCATTGAGGAAGAAGGGCAACTTGCAAATATTAAGTGAGTGATTTGAACAAGAGGGGCAAATCATTGAGTAAAATTGTCATTGGGGCCAATCGTTGAATATGAGAGGCAAGTTGTGCTTCACAATTGTTGATCTTAGGTAGCTAGATGACCTGATCACTGTCCTTGGAGGCTTGTTAGCCCCTTAAGGCAATGATTTGCCTTGCCTTAGCCATTTCATCAAAAATAGTAATTTTTAGACATCTTTCTTTGCCCTAGAGTGGAAATTTTTGCTCACCTCTATCACCTAGGGCAAATGTGTCACCTTGAAGGCTTGTTGGCTTCCATATTCAACGATTTTCCCTCATGAGACAAATTGCTAACTTTAGAAGCTAACATGCTTGGTAAGTGAGTGATTTTGTCTTGTAGTATGCACTTGAAGAAATCACTTTTGAAGCAAAGGAAAGCCTTCAACTTGATGTGCAAACATAATCTTCATCCTTTAGTGCTAAATGATTTCTTTTCGGCTGAAGCATTCAATTCTTACTATTGTTTGGTGATTTCATGGTTTTTTTTCAGCTTGCCGACAATTATGGAGACTCATTGGATTTTGGTAAGTCCATCTCTTTCTATACTTTGCAACAACACTTAGGAATTGATTGTTTATCTCTTAGAGTCATCACCATGCTTTATGAGTGAGATTGGAATCGAAAAGAGCCTTGGATTATCTCTAACAAACAACTAAAAATTAATTAAAATTGAGCGTCAACAAGACCTTGTGGTTTGTTTCCTTTATATATGTATTTATGTATAACAAACTAGTGAATTACATGTACAAAAGTGAAATATATAGACAAAGATTCAAATATTGTTAGAATTAGAAAATTTATAAACCTTATAAAGTTTAAACCATAAAAAGTGCAATTTAATATTACAAATAATCATAAAATGCAATGTCTTCAGTACACATGATGGACATACAATCATGGTTTGTCTAAGAAAGAATCACAGGTGGGAGAGGAGTAATGAATCAGGTGTGAAAGGAGCAAACACCATTGCATATGCTTGGTGAACTATGGTAAGAGTGGAGTAATGCTATCCAGTCTTCTTGTTGGATACAAAGCAATGTTCCACCAAGAATCCGGTGCGGGTAGATGCGGGTGTGGGGAGATGCACAAGGGGGACGTGTGGGAGTACCTTCAAATTTTAGGAAAGTTTTGGGGGTGCGAGGGCATATGTCGGACACAATTTTTGGCATGTGTCCTCTGATTGAGGTGATACCTTTCCAACAAGTGGTTGGAGACACTATTCTGACTTTGTTTTGTTAACTTTCATACAATAGAAGTCATGCTACTTTACTTGCAAGTTTTTTTTTTTTTATTCAGTGTTTTCATTGTTGTAGCCCCTAGAATCAAATTTTGTTGATTTCCTTGAGTTCGTATGCCCCAAAAATTTCCAAGTAGCCAAAGTGAGCTTGGTAGATCACAAAAATGGCGCGAGAAAGGCCCTTGGAGGCTAAGTAAGAATGTTTCTTCACTAGAATCAAAGTTGCTCTACACAAATTTCGACCATGTTATATGGAATTTGATTCAAGTGCTTGATTGCTAATTTTATTTATTTATTTTTAATATATGAAACAAATTTTAATCTACGAAGGAGGTCTTTGGGCCCCAAATGCACTTATGGGGAAAACTAGGCAAAACTCGTCACTTCAACTTGAAGCTTAGCCACAAGACTTCCACTAACCAGTCATCCTTTTTTTTAATACCTGTTTGGTGCTTTTTCTTAGGGCATGGGTCCTAAATGCAGGGTATAAGTAGGGCACTTGTCGGACATGAGTTTTGGCATGTGTCTTGTGACTTAGTTGAGACCTTTTCAATGAGTGGTTGGAAACCCTATTCTGACTTTGTACAATAGGGAAGCCAAATTGCCTTACTCTTAAGAATTTTATTTTTTAAGCGTTTTCAATGTTGTAGCCCTTGGAATTGAATTTTGTTGATTGTTTTGAGTCCACGTGCCCCATAAATGTCCAAGTAACCGAAGTCAATAGGGTAGATCACAAAAAAGGTGTGAAAAAGGCCCTTGGAGGCTAAGCATGGATTTCATGCAAAATGTCGCTTCACCATAATTTCTCTACACAATCCCCCCCCGGCCCCCATGTTATATGGAATTTGATTCGAGTGCTTGATGTTGATAATTTTTTTATATATGAAACATATTTTAATTTGCGAAGGAGGTCTCTTGATATGATATTCACCCTATGAGTGCCATCAGTTAAAGATTTATTAAACTAAAGGTATTACAGACTCATGTGCTGGTGTGTGTATTCTGTGTTATTGAAACAACGGATCAATCAGATTGCCAATACACAAAAAATAAAATGGAAAGATAGTAGAGAAATACAGTAAGCAACACAAAGACACAAACAATTTTAATAAGGAGTTCACCCTATTCTCCAGGGCTACGTCTCCGGTCCAGCTTCATTGGTGGCCTTGTTTTATTGTGTCTTTCAGCAGAGAGATTACGATACAAGGACTCAATATGAGTTCTCCTGAAGCAGATTTTTGCTTGGCAGGGTGGTTCTTGGATTCCCCAAGCCACTCGGAGTACACATACTCTTTTTCTTCCTACTAGCTCTGTGACCCTTGGTCTACAGTGGAAAGAGCCGAATGTGATGCTCAGTCCGGACAGATTCCTCTATGGGAAGGCTTGAATCTTCAAGCTCTCTGGTGCTCGACGCTGCCTATGATCAGCTCGACCCTTTGTCTCTTCTGCTTGGCTTTACTGTTCTCTGTGTTCAGTCCTCCTCTCAAGGTTCATTGTTCACTGTCTCTCTTGGTCACTTGGACTCCTCTCAATTCTGATTCCAAATCCAACTCTAACTGGTTCGACTGTCTCTGTTCATGGCTTTAGCCATTCGATCCCTATGCCTGTTCGGTTCCTCTTCTGCCTGTGTCGATTCACCTTCTGCAACTGTGCTTGGAGTTCCTTGTGTTCGGCGTCATCATGAACGCTCAGGGAGTGGCCACTTGTCCTCCTCTAAATGGTGCCAGCATGCTTCGTCGGTTTGTTTCTTCAATTACGCCGTGGATGCGTTCTTCCTCCACCGTGGCAGTCAAATGGATTCCAAATCCCTTTAGAACGCGACTTAATTCCTTGTTGATTCCGCTTCTTTCCATCGGGCGCAATCTCAGCCGTCCGATCTGGGCCCTCCAGATCCGACGCCATACGCACGTTTCGCGCGGTTGACTTGCTCGACCGATAGCGCACGATCAACGACAATTTTCTCTCACCTCCGCCTGCCACGCGTCGATCGGTGTATGGAATCGCTCCGCTCCTGTCCAAAACCTCTTACCGTTCAAGGGCGCCCCGATCAAAACTGCCGGTTTCCAGAGCGCGGGTCCCCCTTTATACTTTTAACGCTTTTACCTTTTCCTGCTAGCGGTCCTCCGGTTCCCCCACGCGACCGGGTGCTTGGGCTTTCCCATTTTGGCCCTGGTTGCTTAGCGATGCGTGATTAAGCGCTAATCGCGCATCAAAAACTTCACCCTTTTCCCATTCCGGGGCTCCCAGGGGCTACTTTGGCCTTGTGCGGTGAAAAAGGCCCTTGGAGGCTAAGCATGGATTTCATGCAAAATGTCGCTTCACCATAATTTCTCTACACAATTCCCCCCCCATGTTATATGGAATTTGATTCGAGTGCTTGATGTTGATAATTTTTTTATATATGAAACATATTTTAATCTACGAAGGAGGTCTTTGGGCCCAAATGCACTTACGGGGAAAACAAGGCAAAATTTGTCACTTCAACCCAAAGTTTAGCCACAAGTCTTCCACTAAGCGGTAATGTGTATGTTATGCTTAGATGAAGTTGGAAATCAAATTTATGGGCACTACTTTAGGCATTTCCATGATTTCATCACTTTCCTACCACACTTATGCTTACATTTTGGGCACTGATATTTTGAACCTTGTAATGTAATTGTGTGCATTGCATGATTATGATGTTCTATTGTTTTTGTTGAAATTGGGTAGCATCGGGAGGTACTCTCACATGCCCTTGGTTTTAGGCTTGTGAGAGAGAAACACCCACAAAAGTGAGTGTGTGGGCAATGTACCCAAAGTTTGGGGTTTTGGACCCAAAGGAGTGGGCTTGGAACCCAAGGAAATTCTAATTTATTGTTAAGGTTGAGTTGGAGGGCTCTTGAAGGAAAGGAGGGCTTCCTAAGGTGACCTAAGGACAAGTATATATAGAAACCCAATGGAGAGGCTTAGGAGAAGAAGTGTGATGGACTATTCTTCTTGTGAGGAGGAAAAAAGTGACCTAGCCACAGACCTAAGGAAGGAAGAAGGTCGCAGGAGCAAACTGCTAGAGAGGTGGAATCTTTTATGTGTTTTGGACAACAAAAGGAAGCTGCTACCAATGGAAGAAAAGAAGTCGAGTTCTATGGTCAAGGAGGGCCTATGTAAGGAAGATTTGAGTGTTGTTGTAAAGGGTCGAGCCTTAGATCTGTGGCAGCACTGGTAGCCGCAGCGCTGGAGGGTTTAATATGCCCTAGCTGTAGGATAGAGAAAGAGAGGTTGAGGGTTGGTATAGATGCAGGCTGCAAGGCCTGCCATGGACAAGCAAAGGCTGGCCAAGGTTTGTACAACAAGGCTGAGGGCTTAAGGGAGTAGGCCAAGGTGGTCTGCAGTTGGCCGAGGTGGACAATAAGACTACAACATGCTGACAATAAGGTGACCAATATTTTCGCCTCATCACTAATCCCTGTATGCGACCAATAGACGGACACCATGTATCATGAATCAATCCAACGCATGCTAAACTGCCCTACTACTGCCTAATCACACAATAGACTGTGCTATCCAGTCTCTTAATGACGTACCCAATTAATGTTTGGAGTCTAAACACCCTCCTATAAGAGAGGTCTACCTCAGAATGTCTTGCCAAAAGTTTTTCATGCACCTCCCTAAGTGTGAGCTCAAGGGTAGAAATATGATATCTCTACAAAAGATCAGACCATCCCCAAGTTCGAATTTACGAACTCTTGCCCTGACCATATGCCACAATTGGGAAGTCTCTCTTCTGATGCACTGTGTCCCATCCAGTTGTCTTAAGTGAGCCTCCTGCATCATGCTGCTTGTGATGAGAGCATCAAGGGACACAAACCAAATCCCCTGTGACTTTAAGTAGTCCGAGAGAGAGATGGGCGTGTGAGTCTCTAAGGGTATGATCAAGAGATGCTCATCTGTCCCCTCGTTGATCCCGAGTGAGCTAAACCCAAGATCCCGCTGTGAATCACCATCCATCATTGCATGCAATCGCGTATCTCAGTACCCCTCTGCATACCTCTGCACACTATGGCATATCCCTGTACCCCATTGGGTATCGCCACGTGCTGTTGTAGCACCTTGTACCATTTGGTATTCCACATGTGCTAATGTATATGCCACTCTGCTAGTGAACCCACCAGGATGTGAGTCATCTCTTCTTCTGTTTTGGTAGACCTGAGTGGCATAACTCATCACATGCTAATGGGGATGTCACCACTGTGCCGATCCTCATTGGCTCTTGTGCCCAATACATCAATGGAAGAACATCATCCTTGTATAATGCTCAGTTTGGGGCTATACCAGTACCATCCCATCTAAATAACTCCTGATAGGGCACACTGACCACCCTACAATCCCATGCATGAATGATGTGCCAAGACATCTCCCGAAGTCTGCACACTCTATGAAACCAACTCGCCACCAACACTGACCAGAACTCTGATGGAAGTGTGAAGGAACGTGAGTGCTTAGTCACTAGGTCAATCACCCCACCAATGCCGTAGTCGCCCTGTGACTCTAGTATATGATGGAAAGCCCCACCTGGATCCCAGTGCCAACTAGGGCCTCCAACATCCCACTCCACTTGTGTCAATTGAACCTAGATCCCAGATCAATGTATCCTCATCTAAAATATATCTGTCTCCACATCCCATGGGTGTATAATCAGAAACTCCTAGAACATACTTCTTTGCAAGTGCTAGTTCATCTAGGTGCTCCTCGTGTTCCACTATCACAGTAGGCTCCTCTATCAAATCATGAGTGCCTCTAACATCCTCTGGTGCGATGGTTGCCATAGAAGATCGTACACAATTCAACTCCATACAAAGGTGCTCGACCTGCAACTCTGATTCTTGAAGGGCCATCTGAGTGCTCTTCAATGATTCCTTAGAATTCTCAAGATCATAAGTAAGCTTGTCAACTTCCTCCTCTTTCCCTACCAGCGCATCATGATATATCTCAGCAAGCATGAGCAGGTGATCTCTGTTTGAAAAGAGGTGTAGGTAGTTGGATTTCATTTCTACCAATGCCTTTCCGAGAGCCTGAAAATTAGCAAGTGAAGGCTCTCCTCCTGTATTGTCATGTGCCACTGCAATTCTCCAACAATAATTTGTCACCAATATTTGTGGATCATCATAATGCATTGTGGTTGCCCTAATCTTGTCTACGTTCATCTTCAATTGGTTTTCCAAGTTATAGGCATAAGTAGGCTTGTGAGCCACATCTACCTCATCAACTGAGGGGTCTGGATTTGTACCGTCGACTACTTGTGTGTTATCATCTTTGCACACCTCTTGGGAATCATCATCAATTGTCATAGTCTCATAATTTTCTTTGTACTCATCATCTAACTCAACAATCTCGTTAAGTGACAACAAACATTCTATAGCAATTTTTGACTCCATCCCAAACCCTTGTACCAACCTGTTGGGGTGGATCTATGCTAGCTTCATCTTCAATGGGTATGACTTTTCCCAATTCGTCCTGGGAGGTTTGGTTATGGTCTTCACCTTCAACTACAGGCACTGTCTCTTCTGTTTGAGTTAATACCTTTCTTCTATCCTTATCTGAATTATTATTCTCCTTTGAGCTCCATTCAATCCTTACTTCTTGGTCCCTAGCTACCTTTTCATCTTTGCATCCGCTATTCCTTTTTGTATTCGCTGCCTTTGATGACACCCTTGCTTCCATGTGCTTTATCACCTTTGCAAAGGTTTTGTCGTAATTTTCAAATTTTTGGGCAACTAGTTCTTCTTGACTTGAAGGCATTTTCCCCTTGTTATAATCTTCCCTTTAAACCCAACATTTGTGTCTTGGCATCTTCAAAATAAAGCCCTCGAACTTGGTTTTTCAAAGATAACCACGGCTGAGCCCAGATCAATGCTCTGATACCACTGGAAGATACCCTTCTTGTAATACTTCAGATTTCCCAATAAATGACTGAGTTCTAGTGTAAATTTCAGGGAGAGTTTTTGTCAAACACTTTGTTCACACACTGCTGTAGATGTAAAATTTTTGCTTGTTCAACTAATACATCAATATACCAAGATAAGAATGTATAACCAGATTGTAACCAGCTACTAGCATGACATTTTAAACTCAGAAATAACTTAGATATGCTGATATAAATTGCATTACTAACACATTGGCAAATACAGATTCATCATCTCAATTCTGGTAAAAGAAATTTATCACGGTAAGCACAGTATGGAACCTGATTTGGTCATGATGAAATGTCCAGCCCTTGTTGTATATGTATTTATATATCAGCATTGCAACTTTCAGAGAGTAGCTGCTCCATTCTTCTACTTTATGCCCTCTGGTACAACCATGTGAAGCTACAGGAATAGATTCAATTGAAGAGTCATAGGTACAGTCAATCAAATGACTGCATCCCTCTAGGTAAACTTGTTTTTCTGCTACTGGAAAGGCACACAGTCAACAGAGAAGAAGAGTGGTTCTGTTCTGCGCAAACAGTGGTCTAATCTTCCTCAAAGAGCACCCAACAAGCATAATAAAGGCAGTGGCTTAGTTCAGCAAGAGAACATGGCTATCTCAGGGCCACTTTTGAAGTCCAGAAAGGAAACCCACACAGCCAGCAAATAAGGAATGCAGACTCTCCCTTGGCAATGGAACTCGTGCCTTTTTACTCAGCCATAGACCCTCCAATAAATGCAGACACTCTTGATAACAGTGATAAAATTGACCCTTCAGCTGAGAGAAAGTAGGGCCAGCCAGCAAGCAAATCTTCCCTGCTATACAAAGGGAACTTGGCCTCTATTTCACCTTCAGAACTTGTCTTTCTTGGGCTTGGAGTCCTCATCTCTTTAATGGTGATGTGCTGCCTGTACAGGAGATGAATAGAAAAACTATATTAGAGATAAATCAACTGATAAAACCTCTTCCAACTCAATATCTCCTGCAAATTCTTTTCTCTTTGAAAGCGCAATGGTGAAATCTGTGTGATTTCACTCTTAAATCCAACTAGGGTGTCTAGTTTCAACACTGAAGTCAACTATGGCGGCTAGGATTCCAAAACCTTAAGCTTCTCCTTCAAACTCTCTCCAAGAGCTCCTTTCTCCAAAAACTCAAATGCAAGAATGAATGAAGAGAAATCCCCTCATTTCCCTTTTTATAACTTACTTATTTTTTCCCTCCAATTAAATATTTAAAAACACTTTTCCTTTCTCTATTTAATAAAGTGACATTTATAAACTAATTAAAGTCACTTTTAATGCCAGAAAATGGTTAATTCGCCTTTGTGGTCACACTGGCCACTCAAAGTCCCTTTTTATCATCCTGTCCTATAGATCTTTTCGCCCCGATTCTAACGAGCTATTACACTAAGGTGTTTCTCCAAGTAATTAGTTTGAAACAATACCTTAAGCGTAATTAATTAAAATATCTCTGTTAATAACGCTGTTTTATGGAAATCATTGGAATGCAATGGAACCAAGAGCAAACCGTGCGGAATTGATCTCGATGATGAAATATGGTAAGTGATCCCAGTGGAACCCATAAAACTCCTTTAAAACCCTCCGGGCCCACCATTGGAGTAATCCCGCTCCTATGACCAGGCTGACACAAGCTTTGGAAAACCCTCCTAACCACCTCACCAGGTAATCCAAAATTTGGGGACATTAAAACAGCGCTGGAGGGTTTAATATGCCCTAGCCGCAGGACAGAGAAAGAGAGGATTAGGGCTGGTATATATGCAGGCTGCAAGGCCTGCCTCAGACAAGCAATGGCTGGCTGAGGTCTGTACAACAAGGCTGAGGTGGTCTGCAGCTGGCTGAGGTGGACAATAAGACTACAACATGCTGACAAGGTATACAAGCCTGGCTGCAAGGGGTAACAAAAGCTGAAGGCGGACAATGGGCTAAAGTAACATGCCTAGGTAAGTGAATTGGTTTGCTGATTAACCTAGTTTGCTACGGCAGTAGTATTTGAAGTGTTGTAGGTGTTGGTTGTTGGGCAGATGAGAGCCTAAGGGACTTGGCCTCAGCCCTAGGTGTATTGGTCAAAGGATAGACCTGCTATTGGCATTGTACATGGATTTTAAAGGGCCACTATCCCTGGTATGGGAGCCCTAAATTTTCTTATTGAAGGACTAATAAGAAATAAGTTTTGGGCCATAAATTCTATGTACTGTACATTGATCTGATTGCTGGTATATTCTGCCATGCAAAATTGTTTAAAGTTTGGCATCTTCAGTGTGTTTATGTTTCCTAGCTAAGGCATAGACCAGACCTGGGGTGCGTGAATCTCTAACAGTTATCTAGTTTGACATCATTGCCATATGCTTTAAATTCTTATTTTTCATTGCTTCATGCCCTTCCCATGCCCATGTAACACTTGTTGCTTTTGCATTTGTTACTGGATGCTTGACACCGTAGAAAATCTTGTGTTATTTGTCAGTTGGCTGTGATTCCAACTTGTTTGAAAATGAAATTTGAACACCTCACACAAGGATATGGGGAACACCAAATTTTAAAATCACATAAACCATTAATAATTCAATTGCTTTACTGAGCTAGGACAATCTTATGTGAAGGCAGTATCACGTTAGCAAGATACAATCTAAATATCAACCATGCATAAGACAAACATTTGAAATCGTCATCATTTCACTTGCAAGATTTCATTAAGATGCAACTGATCAAGCTCAAGTACTCATAGTGCAAATGCAAGTTGCATTCAATCACTAGTGAAAATAATTGGTTAGTATCCTCAATCATCTCATGCAACTCAAAAGACAATCATCCAAAGACAGATAATTCAAGAAATACATGCTTGAAGATGAATCTAAAAGTATGAAATTTCAGAAAAATTGGGGGTTCCCAACTTTGTTGACTTAGGGCCAGTTGAGGCCTCAAAAACTATATAAGTGGCTTGCCATATATTTTATCTACAGTGTAAATGTTTGGAGACTACTGTCTTCTCCTTTTGCCAATCCTAAGAATATATGGAGCCAATTCTTCACCTTTTTGCAACTTCCATAGTTCTGTTAATGTTCGTTGTGTTTCTGCCTTCACTAATTTATGGAAAACTGCTCTAATACCAATATGATCCACAACTACCATGGGTACCCCTCTAGATTGTTCATTGTAATAGAGCATTTTGCGTATTATTTAAGGTCACTGTTATAATTAACAAAGTGATAACAGTGATTAAAGGTACATTGGAACAGATTCACATACAACAATAGACACATAATTTACCTTGAAGAAACATAAGAAATCCAATATGGGAAAACTCCAATGAGGGTTGGCTATGGCTACATTCTTTATTATTTCTTCGTAAATTTAATAGTAAAAATACAAAGGGCTTTCAAGAGCCACAAATTCTGTGCGTGGGACTCTGTATATGCTGCATCGACACTAACTTTCTTTGCTACTGAACTAATTCCTTCACTGTGCTTGGTTTTTTTTTTTGGTATTAGACTTTGAACTAGCAAGTCTTCTCTCGTTCTTCAATTGACACTCACTTGTACTCCAATGGCTGATTGAATCAGACTCTAGCAAGTCGTCTCCCAATCTTTTTCCTGGGTATATGTAACATTCCCTTCAAGTGTTTGTTACAACTGCTTGCCAATAAAATCATTCATTTAAAACCATTACTCACTGCAACTGTCTCATCTAATTATGTTAGTCATCGTCCCAGGTGTTTCCATTCTTGTTGTAGAAAGTGACATGGGGCTGTTGTGGATACCAAAACCTTTGTGCTCAAATTTTGTTGAAGGTGAGGTCTTGTTCAATGTTCATTCATTGTGAAGTAGGGGTTTTTAGTGTTTCAAGCCTACACCATGTGGTGATTGTTGGCTAATCACATAGCAATCAAACTGCTCTACTAATCTTGACCTCCAATGATTCTTGGCCTTGTGCCTTTGAGCCCAGAGTCCAGACTCTTTGATGTTGCTTGCATGCTCCTCAACCATGCTTCATGCTGACACCACAATGCATAAAACCTTTTAGTGGCCCGCATGCATATCCATAATGCTTGGTGTGGCCAACACCCTGCTATTCATGTTGTCGCTGTTTGGGTGGAGTAGATGAGATATGACTTTGTGTTCTCTTCTACTGTCATGAATTACACAATCACTATCAATAATGTCACTTCCTTTACTCCATGTGTTGAGATTCACAAGCATTAGCAAGAGAATTGAACATAACAAAAACCAACCCAAATCCTGTGATGAATAAAGAGATAAACAACACTAGGGCAACCAAGGGAGATGCAACTTTAGAGAGAGAAATAAACTCTAGCACTAGTGTCTTATAGAGGGAAATTCAAATAACCCAACCATAGGAGATCAAACGAAGAAGAGAGCATGATATTTGGTCGTGCCCCTAGGCTAAATCACTTGTACAAGAATGAATGAATAAACGATCACAATATGTGAAATAATAAG
The DNA here is from genome assembly GCA_031772625.1 of Pinus tabuliformis. NCBI lineage: Eukaryota > Viridiplantae > Streptophyta > Pinopsida > Pinales > Pinaceae > Pinus > Pinus tabuliformis. The sequence continues at coordinate 554,716,083 of CM062820.1, read as the reverse complement.
TAAGACTTATGTATTTATACACAACTAAAGAGGTTTGTTGCGTTCCCGATGGATTGCTTATGGGTCTTCTTTAACTTGACTAGGTTGACCTTAACAAAACATTTAAAGACAATAGCATTGTTAACACTTAAAACTGTCTTGTTCCAAATATCAACTCTTGAAGAGTTAACGCTTTAAATTAGAAGAGTTAAACCGTATTTGGAGAATGTGCATTGTCACCTCATACATTCTCACTGCACTTTTGGTTAGCACTTGCTAACCATGGGGGGAATCCCTATGCAAACAGTAAGCAAAGCGTGAACCCCAAAGATCAAAGAATGCTGCCAAATGGCAATAAATGCTTGTTGTAAATTGTGATAAAAGATATTGGATTCCTAATCAGCATTAAAACACAACAAACGGCAATCCAAAACTCAGATTTACACTTAAGGATAGATTTATGCCTTGGGAAATGTGTAAATTTGCTGTTAAAACCTGAAAACCTGCTCTTAAAAGTGCAGATCCTCATGCATAAATATGAAAACAAGCAACTTTTTAAATATCTAAATTATGAATGATGAGGTCAGTGACTTGATTCCTAAGGTTTATTGAGTTAGAAAATTGACTTGGAAGGAGTAATTCTTGATGTTAACCAATTCAATAGATTAAAGCAAAGCAAGAGACACAATAAATCAGTGAGATATAGTTGTCAAATAGGTGTTACCTTTATTTCCAAAGCTGTAAGTACAATTTTTAGGAGAGTAATAGCATCAGCTACTAGAATTGTAGGGGTTATCCAACCACTTCTGAAACACCACCTCATACATGTGTCCAGGGATGACTTTGACGTGAACAAAATGGGAGCAAACTCTACCTCATTAAAAACTATGCATTCAATCGAAAAGCGGGGTGTGAGGAGAAGAGAGTCAAGCAAGGTCACTACTGAATACTGATTAACAAAATCTACCTCCTCTTCATCCTACTCCATCTGCCTTATAGAATAGGCATCAGAACAAAATATTCGTAGCTATCAATAAAAGGAAGAGATGAAACTCCCAAGATAACTCCTCCAAAGAGGGCACAAGGGGTCATAAAAGGACAATTGTCTGAGATAAAGGAAATTTAATTCAATTAGACTTTCCTCCAAGCCATGAACCCCATCATATGCTGAAAATATTCCGAGTAGGCTTGACAAATCTTCCAAAGGCCCTCTCCAAGGCCATGCACTTTTCCTGTGATAAAAATATTATGCATGAAAGGGAAAGTCCACCACTCAACACTCCCATTCATCATAAATAGGAGTAAATATGTGTAGTTAAGAAATTTTCCTTAAAAAACATCCTCATTAAGCCATATGCTCCATCCTGTAGACAAAAAAGTAGGTTTTTCAATAAGGGAACTTCACAAGAGATGTAAGTCCACCACTCAACACTCCCATTCATCATAAATAGTCTACTCATAACAGTGTTTGTTCCAGTCACAGGAGTAAATAGAAGGTGTAGTTAATAAATTTTCCTAAAAAACATCCTTATTAAGTCATATGCTCTATCCTGTAAATAAAAAATAGGTTTTTCAATAAGGGAACTTTACACGAGAAGTTTCTTTGACCGATATGCTCTAGTACTTGACCAAAATAGTATGATTTCCTTGAAAGTAAAAAATTTATCAAGCCCAAAACATGGGTGCTCCCCCATCTAGCCAAAAATAGCAGTGCACAACTCCCAACAAGTCACATGAAATCTCCTCATCTATAGCTCTCCATCTCCAGGTGAAAACAATAGTGAAATGGAATCCAGATCTTACTCCATCCCCAAACCTCTCGAGTGTCAGATGTAACTCGTCTTTGCAAAATAAAAGTGCTTAGAATGGCTTGAAAATTTACACTGATACTCCATGCCATAATGGGTACTCAAAAGATAATCACCTTGCCTGAAATATCATCCACCTGCTAAAAGTTGACTGCCCAGAATAGACTAAAACTTAAAAGTTCATGGCTTCAGATTTACCTAAAATTCAATCCATAGGCTTATCTTCAACTTGGGTCCTTGGAAATAAATATGTTTTGTCATTTTGATGACCTAAAATATAATTTCTCTGAAAATAACAACTCCTCCTTTCATCCTAAATTTGAAAGCATGTGCCCCCAATTGGTATCCAAATATTGCCATCATCTGGCGGTGAAAAAGATCAGGCTTTTAGAAATAGAAATTGCTACAAATCATTAAATCAAGCATATGAAAGTGCCCATTTGACTATACTCCATTCCCCATGCATGCTCAATCTTCATGTGGATCTGATGTATGCGGAAAACTGGAAAAAATATGATGCTAGAACCCTGAATCGAAAAGCAACTAATAAAAGCACATGATGTGCTATCCCCTTGAACATTGATTTGAATACCCTTGAAAGCTCTTACAATACAACTATGGACTATGGTGAAACTGGAACAAAGCTATGAAACCATGCATCCATATGACTAAGGTACTCATGAACCATCGATATTGAATGGTAAACTCTAAAAATTGAGTTCTCGAACGATATCTGTGAACATATGCTGGAAACTAACACTCAGATTTATGAAGATTGCTAATGTTGGTCATAACCAAATGTGAAGATTACAATTTTAAGACCCCCCTTGGTTTGAACAAGGGATCATGGAGAAAAGATATTATATCACATACCCCCTTAATGGCAATCACACACTAATATGACTTTGTAAGTTGTAACATGTATGCTATTGAAGGTGGTCTTGAACAAAGATTTGGTGAAGATGTTGACAAGCATTTGCTAAAGTGACAAATATTGGTACAATTGTTCTTGGAAATAGAGGTAATGAATGTAGCAGTGTGGAAAAAGTCTGCAAAAAATCCCGATTTAATCCTCAAAATGCGATCTTTTAAACTAAATGATTTAATCCACCGACTTTTTGGCGACTTTTTCAGAAAGGAAAAAATCGCGATTTAATCGTTATACTCCCTATTTAATCGGGAGTCGACCCAAAAAGTCTGCCTCCCTCCCAGGCCGCGGATAAAGAGGCCGCAAAGGCGAAAATGATATAATTTTATCCTGTTTAATCTTAAGGCAGATAGTGGAATCTTTCAAACATAGCCCTAGAAATTTGGTGATAACGTTGTGCTATGCAATTTGTTTTGTTGTTGAATCTTAATTTCAAGCATTATAGTTGGTTGGTGTTAGTGAGAAAATTAATTGCTTGGTTGCTATATTATGTTGAATGTTGAAACATATATTATTGGTTTGCTCTTGCTGGATGTTATGTCTGCAAAACAATAGGGATCTATATGAGATGTGTAAAAAAATATAGAGAAGAGACATTAGCCAAAGGCTAAGTTGTCAGAAGGCTGCTATAAGAAACTGAGAAGACTACGAAAAAGAAGTGCATACCTACCTCGACGAGCATGATTGTGAGACATAAGAGAAAGAGGACAAGGAGTATCCCGACTAGCAAGCAAGGAAGTGTAAATAGCTGATGAACATTCCCAAGAATCAACACTGTTATGATCATATTTTTTGTGGATAATGTTGAAAAACATTGGTGATAAAATGCACTTAGAATGCATACTGCAAGTGTGTAACATCCTTTTAGTGATCGAATTCACATGTAAAGAATGACATTGTAGTAAAAAAACACCTCTAAACTATGACTTCGACTCTAGATGTTAAAAAAAAAATTGAAAAAATGAATAATTTTGTGTTTTTTTAATTTTACCGACTTTTTCAAAAAACTCCCGACTTTAACGAGTTTTTCAACTTTTGGACCCTTGACTAATTAATCCCGACTTCGACTTTTTCCACATTGGAATGTAGTACACCTAGACATTAACGTGCTTTGAAGTTTGCATTTTGATGATCCAGAGGATTGTGAATAAGCTGAATGGTGCTTTGTTTCTCACAAAATATAGTGATGAGAGTTTTGTGAATAAGACACAATTGGTCAAGAATCATCCACATCTACGGAAGGTGCTTACTAGTGAGAACAATACTAGCATAAATCAACCTTGATGGAAGAGAGGCACACAAATTTGTTTCTTCTGGGGACACTAGGAAATTGGTTTGGAACCAAGAGTGAATAAGTACCTCGAAGTGGACCATCTCCCATTATGATCATCAATCTAGTTAGAGTCAGAAAAACCATGAAGAAGGATGGGAGTGGCCATTGAATGGTGAGTGCCCATGAGAATAGTGGCTTTCAGGTAGTGCAAAATATATTGTGTAGCTTGCTAGCGACTCTCATGAGGCTCCTTTAGATATCTAGAATACATGTTGAGAACAAAGACAATTTTTAGATGAGTATGAGTAAGGTAGAATGCACTACCTACTATAGATAGTAGATAGTAGCACCAAGTAATGGAGGAAAATCTACCTAAAATTTCAACCTAAAACTCTTAGCTTTTTGGGTTACTCCAAAGTGATTTCACTTTGCTATGAGAATGCTATGTCTTTAGCCCCTTGTTGGTGCTTCATGGACATATGGATGGCTTAGTTTGGATGGATGCTTGAACTTGGTTAGAGTGTTGGTATGCACCACTACAAGGTTGTTACCTTGATCGACATGTTAACTAACTTGTTGGGTGCACACAATGAGGAAAACGGTTGCTTGATTAGGGGATGTACTACCTATGAGGAGGATTGCTTGGCACTTGGAGGAGGGCACTCAACCCTTGGAGCTTGGGACCATGTGATGCACACCTTGGAGGTTGGACAGTTGACTTGAAGATGCTTGGGTTTAGGAGCATACTTCATGGAGGTTGGTGATGGCCTTGAGCATATATGTTGAAAAGGAGCAGTTGACTTTTGTGACAACATTGACATGCGTGAGAGTAGCAATGGGCATATGAAAGGGCATGTGGCATATAGTTAGGGGAGGGGCACCTTGCATTAGAACACTTAGGTACTCGACCACCATAAAAGAGGTTGGTATGGCACCATTACAAGGTTGTTACTTGATTGACATGTTGACTAACCTGTTGGGTGTGCACAATGAGGAAAACGATTGCTTGATTAGGGGATGTACTACCTATGAGGATTATTGCTTGGCACTTGGAGGAGGGAACTCAAGCCTTGGAGCTTGGGACCATGTGATACACATCTTGGAGGTTGGACACTTGTTAAAATTGGCAACTAGGGCCAAATTCCACTCTGGGTAGGTCTTTTGAAGAAGATAATTATAGCATTGAATTCCTCTTTTTGAGAGGACCAAAATCGACATAAATATCGTCTAATTTGGATAAGGAGAATTGGGTTTTTGAATTTATGTTCTCTCACATGTAAATTATCAAGGTCGGCCTCACCTTTATGTAGGCTCATCAAGCCCAATGGTCATGTCACTTGACCCCCATTGAGTTGTATATATAGAGGTGCATTCAACCTCATTTACACACACACATATCTCATTCTTCTCTCTGAAATAGCCGCAAATGAAAGAAGATCTCCAACGAAGGTAATGAGGGCAAGGTTGGGATCAATTTAGTCTCCTTCATGGGCTGCGTTCCATAGGCAAGAGGCCGAAGTCAGTTTGGAGAAAGTCTGGGCTTATCTGTACATTATTCTGGGCTCATTTATCTTCATTTCAGGACCGAGTTTGAGCAGAAAGGGAGCCGCACTTATCAAGGGCTATTGGATGGTGTTTTTGGCATACTTATGTATGGGTCTTCTCTTCAACTGTAAGCCACGCTCCTAACAGAATGGTACAAGTAGGCCACAATACTTATGTCTCTTGACACATAAGGCAGAAAGGCTGGTTGGTATCACATCTAGGCCGCAGGCCTAGTCTCCATGGATCAGATGGACCGAAAGGCTTATGTAGGGGCTGACATTAGCTTAGATCTGTTGATTGAATGTGAACAAATATCCTAGAAGAAAGGCCGCAACATTGGAAGGAAGTCTGGAGGTATTATAGTCATGAACCCATAAGCCCTAACCTAGATTTAGTCTATGCTTTGTCTACCGTTGACCACTGAACATGACAAATTGTGAGAATGCATACTTGATTGGGGTGCTTATTTGGCTTTTGAACAATGGTTCTGGTTATCACATTGACAAGTCAATGTTGACTTTGATTGTACTCTCTCATCCTTTGCTGAACATTTGATAATAATAATAAGAAGAATTGATCAAGGGTTTTCCCCATCTTGGGGTTTTTCCCTGGCTTGAGCCATATCTTTGTGTTCTCTTGTCTTGGCTTGTCTTCTGCATTTACATTTAATGTTCTTTCATTAGTTATTATCATATGGAGATGGTTAAAGTGATTGCTTATGAATTGATAATGGGCTAATGAAGTAAATAACCTAAGCAAAGAACATGTTAACTCAAAATTAACAACACTTGAATTGAGGATGCTTGGGTTTAGGAGCACACTTCATGGAGGTTGGTGATGAACCTGAGCATATACGTTTTAAACGAGTAGTGGACTTTTGTGACAACATTGGCATGCGTGAGAGTAACAATGGGCATATGAAAGGGCATGTGGCACATAGTTAGGGGAGGGGCACCTTGCATTAGAACACTTGGGTACTAGACCACCATAGAAGAGGAAGCATCAAACTAACATCTTGTTGGAGAGTGCACCATCTTATAGGATTAGCATTGGGCCTAAGATCACGACTTGGAGGGAATTTCACTTTGGGGGTGCATAAACCCTAGTTTGACACATGCATCCTTGTATGGTAGATTGCTTCGTCTAGGGTTGTGTTGTTGGTTACTTGTATTGACACATCTGTACATTATGTTAGCCTCCCTTACCTACTTGTATAAGGGAGGAGAGAGCTCTTGTATCCATTCATTATTTTTGTGTACTTCTTTCTACTCATTTTAGAGAAGTTAGGGTTCACGAGGAAACCTTGGGACCTAGACATTAGGGTTCATGAGTAAACCTTAGCAGAAGATTGGAAGGCGAGAGAGAAATCTTTGACATTCCTGGAAAGATTGCTCCTATGTGATGCTAAGGTTTGCTATTGTGATGACTAGGTTTTGTGCTATACACATAAGGCCTAGAGAACATGATGTTGAAGATGATGATGGTTCTCATGGCTCTTGTTGTGGCACTATTGTTTCTACCCTAGTAGAACACATGGATAGTAGAGTTAATGCCTTTTTGGGATTTGGAGCTTTGCTCTCTTGGGATGTAAGGCTAAGGCAAGATTGTGGAATTCTTGTATTCTTGATGATCCATGGAGGTCTTGGTGCTTGTGATGATGCAAGAGTGGAAGATCTTGGGTTTGAAGATACAAATCCAATGGTCATATAGATTTGGAGTTTAGTGCTAAAGTTGTCTTGCCATGTATTGTGTAACATGGCTAGGGTTTGCAAAACCTAAGTAAATTGATTGTGCTAGTGTAGAGAGCTTGTGTGATACAAGCTTGTTCTTGATGTCGAGGGGGACTTGTTAGTGTTGATGCTTGCTTTTGGGAGATTTCGTGGCTAGGGTTTTCATTGTTGAAGAATGTAGCTAGGTTTGGTCTTCATAATTATATTTGAGTCATAATGAAATGTATTTATTAAAAGAAACAAAAAGAAATTTGTATTATTATTAAAATGACTTATTAAAGCATGGGTTTCATGCTTGGGTCATCATGTTCTAGGTCAAAGTCGCCATTGAGGACTTCTAGGTTTTATCTTGAGTCATTAGAGTCATTGTCCATTTTATGAGACCCTTCTTGGGCTTCTGAATCATGTAAAAATAATTATTATTGAGTAAAATAAGTCTTTTTTCACCTCCACACCCTTACCTGATGAAGTCGGCCTACATTAGGGCAATTTGACCCACATAAGAGGCTATATATAGAAGTGTAGTTCGATCCATTTGTTCACTCACTCAACAAGTTCGATACACAAGAAGGAAGTGCAGAAAAAGTGTGAAGTTCCATGAGAAGAAGGAGAATTGTAGTAAAAGAACAAAGTTGAAGTTTTTGGGCTATCTCTCTTTCATTTGTACAAAGTTACTGGGCTACTGCTGGGGTCGAAGTTCTGCTACTGGATAGGTTGAAGTTCTGCTGCTTGATAGGTCGAAATTCTAGGTCGAAGTTCTGCTGCTGGGAAGGTCGAAATTTTGCTACTGCAAGGTTGAAGATCTAGATCAAAGTTGCTAGAAGGAAGGGTTGACTTGGTGACTAGAGGAAGTCTGTGTTTAGGTTGAAGAGTCTTGGATTATCTCGTTTTGTCTTGTGAAAACTATTGAAGGGAGAGGTTTGACTGGGTTTTCCCCTAAATAGGTGTTTTTCCCTAGCCGAGTGCCTATATCTTGTGTCTCTTGTTCTGGTGATATTCATGCACACATAATTTGGTAATTGCTTGATGAAAGATAATATAATAAAGAAGTAAAAGAAGCCAACATAATTCACAAGTAATTATCAAGAAAGAGGAATCAAACCCTAATTCTACTAGCACTGATTTCTCAACATGGTATCAGAGCTAAGGTCAAGGAAGATTGGAGATCACTCTATTGGCTTGAAAGGAAAGATTACTCCCTCTATGATAAGATACTTGAAAATGGGATTCAATATTGTAGGAAGCTGGATCAAAAGAATCATCTACAACTTATTCATTAAGGCCAAAAGCAAAGGGTTCTTGACTGCACTCACAGGATCACTCAATGATGACAATTCATGGATTATTGATAGTGGAGCATCATGATAGAAGAAAGTAAACAACTTCACACTCTATCAAAGGAATCATCTTCTCATGCAGTGGAGTTGGGAGACAACAATAATTATGCAATTAAGGGTCTGGGATCAACTTCATTGAAGTTGAAAAATGGAGCAATTCTGCATCTCAATAATATACTCTATGTTCCAGGTTTGAAAAAGAACTTACTTTCAATTTTTTGCTTAGAAGATACAAGAGATAGAAGTGCTTTCATAGATGGAAAGGTTTTGGTTTGGGGTGAAGATTCAAGCATCGATAAAGCTAGGGTTATTGTAGTACGTGAAGGAAGTCTATATAGAGTTATAACACCATCTCCTCAAGCCCTAGTTCACATAGAAATCAATCCCATTGAGCTATGGCATAGAAGATATGGACATATACATTATAAGGTCATCCCCTCCCTTAACCGAATGGTAAATGGCATCCCCAATATCAAAGAAGATCGTGAAAGAATATACATGGGATGTGCTTTAGGAAAGAATACAAGGAAGCCCTTCACAAGCAGTGAAACAAGGTCTAAAGAAATATCGGACCTCATTCATTTAGATGTGTGTGGGCCTATGTTTGACAAATCACTTGGAGGTCTCTTTATTGTATAACCTTCATTGATGATCACTCTAGAAAGACATGGCTCTATCTACTCAAATTAAAGGACGAAGTATTTGAAAAGTTTGAGGAATTTATATCTAGAGTGGAGACCTTAGCCGAAAGAAGAATAAAGACTTTGAGATCTGATAATGGTGGGGAATACACTTCAAAAGAAATAATTTCATATTGCAAAGAAGTAGGAATTAAGAGGGAGCTTATTGTTCCCTGCAATCTCGAGCAGAATTGAGTTGCAGAAAGGAAAAATAGAACACTTGAAGAACGTATACGAACAATGATTTTTGATCAAGATCTACCAAAATTTCTATGGGGAGAAGTAGCAATGACCACAATATATATACTAAATTGAAGTCCTCATAGAATCCTCGATAATATGACACCCGAAGAAGCATTCACAGGAAGGAAGCCATCTGTGGATCATCTTCGAATCTTTGGATGTCTCGCATATATCCACGTTCCAAAGGACAAGTGAAAGAAGTTAGGCTCTACAAGTATTAAAGGGATCTTTGTTGGCTACAATTTTTCTTCAAAAGCATATAGAATCTACATCAAGGAAGGAAGACAAATCGAAGTAAGCAGGGATGTTATATTTGATGAAAATCATGCCTACAAAAGATCCAAAGATATTCCTATTGATTCCGATGACAAAGACATACCACTATTCGAAGACGAAGAGCACCATGACAAACCTACTACAATTCAAGAAGAAGAAGGACCAAGTGAGCCTATTCAACCTGTGATTATACTCAACACAAGGAAAAGGCCAAATTGGTTAAAAGCCACTGTTGAAGATGCCAAAGTACACGGGGCTATGAAAGGAACCTTTAGAGAAAGCAAAATACCAAAAAGATATTTAAGATATGTTGCATACTAGACAAAACTAATAGAAGTTGAACCAACTACATTTGAAGAAGCTGCTCATCAACAAATATGGAAGAAGGCAATGTAGGAAGAATATCAATCTATCATGAAGAATGGCGTTTGGGAAATCGTTCCTAGACCAACTGACAAATCGGTTGTCACTTCTAAATGGATCTACAAAATCAAACACGCTGTTGATGGAAGCATAGACAAGTACAAAGCTAGATTCGTTGCAAGGGGTTTCTCTCAAAAGGAAGGCATAGACTATGAAGAAACCTTTGCACCTACCACAAAATATATTACTATAAGATCCTTGGTTTTGTTGGCTGCTACAATGGGATGGAATATCCATCAAATGGATGTAAAAACAACATTTCTGAATGGAACCATTAATGAAGAAGTATACATTGAACAACCTGAAGGCTTTGAAGTAAATAGCAAGGACACTCATGTTTGCAGACTCAAGAAGGCCCTATATGGCTTGAAGCAAGCTCCTAGGGCATGGTATGCAAGAATGGATGCATATCTACTAAGAATTGGGTTCGTCAAAAGTACTGTTGATCCAAACCTCTACATCAAAGTTGTGGATAATGAGCCAGTCATTATTCTACTATATGTGGATGATCTATTTATTACAGGTGTGGAGTGAAGGATACAAGAATGCAAAAAAGATGCTGGCAACCACGTTTGAGATGAAGGATCTCAGACTTATGCATTATTACCTAGGTTTGGAAGTATGGCAGAAACCTGAGGAGATATATCTGGGGCAAGGAAAGTATATAATCAAGTTATTGCAGAGATTCAGTGTGATGGATTCCAAGCCCATGACTACTCCCATGATCACCAATCTCAAAAAGTTGAGAAGCTTTGACTCCATTCTCATAGATCCTACTACCTATCGTATGTTGGTGGGTTCTCTAATGTATCTGGTAAATACTAGACCGGATATATATTTTGTTGTGAACATTCTTAGTCAATTTCAGTTGGAGCCTCATCATGATCATTGGATAGCTGCCAAACATATATTAAGATATGTACGTGGCACTATACATTGTTGCCTAATGTATGACAACAAGGAAGTGAAACTGACAGGTTTTACAGATTCTGATTGCGGTGGCAGTGAGACCGATGGAAGAAGCACTACAGGCAGTTGTTTTAGTTTAGGATCTGCTATACTTTCATGGATGAGTAGAAAGAAAAATCCTATTGCTTTAAGTAGTGTTGAAGCTGTGTATGTGGCTGCATGTGAAGTAGGAAAGGGGTTGAGAAAACTTTTGTCAGATTTGTTTGGGAAGCCTCTAAGTCCTATTGTGATAAATTGTGATAATCAAAGCAACATTAAGGCATTAAGATGCCCGAAGATGTCGTGTTCCATGCAAGGATGAAGCATATCAACAATAAGTACCACTACGTTAGAATCTTGACACAAGATGGGATTTTGAAGCTACAATATATCTCGACCGACAAACAAGTAGCTGATGTGTTAACAAAGTATCTTCCTAATAAAAAGTTTGAATATCTTAGAAGCATGCTTGGTTTGGTTCAATGTTACTTGGGAGCGGGAGCGGGAGCGACCATTTTCAGAAGCTCCCGGTTTGGGAGCGAATCCCGGAGCAATTTTTTAAAAATATATATTTTTTTATATTTTTTAATTTTTGATACATATATGTCAACAAAAACATGTAGAATGATGAATTAGATATAAAAAACATAAAAAAGCATAGATTGAACCATATAACAACAATCATCTAGAAGTTATAATCTTCATCAACCACATTCGCAAGTTAGTAACATAGTAACATACAACATATTGAGTCTCATGATTCATCAATCTTAAAGTTTCAAGCTTTCAAAATTCAATATATAACATTTATCATCATTGATCACCAAAGTTGTACTTGTAAGCTAAGTGTAACCATTACAACAAATAATATCTAACATGAAATGAAATGTTATAAAATGAAATGAAATGAAACAACTTTCAACTTTCATGAAGCATCATATTCATAATTCATTACTAATGAGTTATAATTGCCAACTTCAAACTTAAATTGTCATATATTGTTTAAAAAAATATCATAATAAATATGAAAGAGTCAATAGTTATAAAAGCTACTAGAAACTAGAAAAGAGAAGTAAATCTATTATCTATTTCTTATGCTTGGGACTCTTGCCACCACGAGAAATGTCTAATTTTTTAGTCTTGTTGCAAAATCAGGATCTTTGTCATTAATATCACCCTCCAAGCATTAATATCCAGAGGTATCTTTGTCATTACCTTTGTATCTGTATAGGGATCTTTGTCATTAATATCACCCTCTAAGCATTAACATAAGATAGAAAAAGCATAGCATGTCAAGTCAAGATTTTGTTTGAGTGATGCGTACATTTTTAGAAGGGTCATGATAGAGGAGTTCGACAACCAATGTCACTAACATCAAGGTACATAGAGGGATTGGTACTCTTGATTAAATATGAGTTCCATACCCTAATACATGACAAAATTCAATGGAAACATTGCAATCCCCCAATCCTGAAATCCTGAAAAACTGATAAGTCTGCTGGATTTTGAATGAAATCTAAAATTCTACTTTCTCCATATGAAATCCAATGAGGACGAAACCACTCTCAAACATCCTGAGTCATTTCATGGTAATGTTAAAAATTTAAGTAAAAGGATGAAAATGAAAATTAAAGAAAATGTCACTTTTACTTTAAGAATTTAACATTACCATGAATAGCATATCAATACTAGGGCCTAGACTTGATCATTAAGTTGCCCCACTCAAAAACTATTTGTTTCTTTCAAAACAAATTGCATTTCGAACATTACTACAAAAAAAAAATGCAAAAAAGGCAAAACGCTCCCGAAAAGGCAGGGAGCGAAATTTTTTTTAGGGAGCGCGCTCCCGACCCGCTCCCGAGTCGCTCCCGCCCGGAGCGCGGATCGGGAGCGGGAGCGAGGGGGGGGGGCGCTCCCCCGCAACACTGGTTTGGTTGATATTGCTAATCTTGTTGATGACAAATATTTGGAAGAGATTTGATGAGACATCTTGTGTAATACAAAATGCTTGGGAGGACATTTGGCCGGGCCTCTGTGTTGATGTCTAGTTCCCAAAGTAGGCAGGGTGGTATTGGTCATAGAGCTCTGACCTTGCATTACACACCTAGTTCCCTGGGTTGATGGTTAGCAAGTAAGCCTGATGGTACCTAGAGAGGCTTAAAGCTTTAATCCATCTTAGTCTCATCCTGATAGATTTACCTGGTCAGGAATCTAGTCCGTGGCACCGTCTGTGCCAAAACTCTTCGTAGTTCTTGTGTTTTGAGATCTTCCATGTACTTGTATATACATGTGTATCTATGAATACCTCCCTAGTTAAGAGGGAGTGTTGAAGAATGTAACTAGGTTCAGTCTTCATGATTATATTTGAGTCATAATGAAATGTATTTATTAAAAGAAAGAAAAAGTAATTATTATTATTATTATTAAAATGACTTATTAAAGCATGGGTTTCATTCTTGGGTCATCATGTTTTAGGTCAAAGTCCCTATTAAGGACTTCTAGGTTTTATCTTGAGTCATTAGAGTCATTGACCATTTTATGAGACCCTTCTTAGGCTTTTGAATCATGTAAAAATAATTATTGCTTTAAATAAGTGTTTTGTCACCTCCACACCAAGTTGGCCCTTAGCTGATGAAGTTGGCCTACATTAGGGAAATTTGACCCATAGAAGAGGCTATATATAGAAGTGTAATTCGATCCATTTGCTCACTCACTCGACAAGTTCGATACACAAGAAGGAAGTGCAGAAAAAGTGCGAAGTTCCAAGAGAAGGAGAATTGCAGTAGAAGAACAAAGTCGAAGTTTTTGGGCTATCTCTCTCTCATTTGTACAAAGTTACTGGGCTATTGCTAGGGTTGAAGTTCTGTTTTGCTGGATAGGTCGAAGTTCTGCTGCTAGATAGGTTGAAGTTTTGTTGTTGGGAAGGTCGAAATTCTAGTGCTGCAAGGTTGAAGATCTAAATCGAAGTTGCTGGAAGGAAGGGCTGACTTGGTGATTGGAGGAAGTCTGTGTCTAGGTCGAAGAGTCTTGGATTATCTCGTTTTGTCTTGTGAAGACTACTGAAGGGAGAGATTTGACTGGGTTTTCCCCTAGATAGGGGTTTTGCCTTGGCTGAGTGCCTATATCGTGTGTCTTGTTCTTGTGATATTCACACATAATTTAGTAATTGCTTGACGAAAGATAATATAATAAAGAAGTAAAAGAAGCCAACATAATTCACAAGTAATTATCAAGAAAGAGGAATCAAACTGCAATTCTACTAGCATTGATTTCTCAACATTCATGGCTTCTCTAGTTAGGGTTTTGGAGAACTTGAACATATTAAGGTAAATATTAGCTTAATAATGATTAAATAGGTACTAGACTTGGGCATTAATAAAAGTGAATTCGACTTTAGTTTATCTAATGCTTTTAAGTTTTTATGCCTTATTTAACTTTAGTGTATTTTGGTCTATCCCACACTCATAAAGTAGTTTGACTTGACTCTATTATAACCTATGTAAGAAAGCTTTTGCTTTCTCACTATTTACTCGATACAAATAACTCTTTTGATTTTTCTTGGTTTCGTTATGTGCTTGGTTTTTGTAAGATGGTATTAGAGCTAATTTAATCCACTAAATATGCTATTCTCTTGCATCATATAATCTAGAGAATCAGAGAAGCGTGATCAGATTTGAGTATATGAGAGCGTGAAGACCTAGGGTTTAGGGACTATTGCTGGTAGAGTTGTTTTGAGGGATCGCTAGCATAGCACATTAAAGAGCCAAAAGGGTTCCATTGAAACTAGGAGTTCTTTTTTTTTGAAGCAAAGTCATTTTGTTAGGATATTCGACACATAGGAAATAGTTAAGTATAACTTGGTCTAGTATAGAGTTAGGTAAATTGTGTTTCTTTACTATGTACATTTTGTAACTTACAATCCGACGGTCACGATATGTAGTGATCCGACGGTTCATTCTCTCCTCGGTATTACCGACACTTGATCCGTGGCTTAACACCCGTTTGGTCCATGATCTCTATTTAAAGAGCATGGAGGGTCATTTGTAGGTTAACTGTCCATGAGAGAAGCTTATGTAAATTTTCATTCTTTTATTAATAAATTCCCTGAAGTGGCCGCGTTGGCTTAGGCCGCGGACTATTTCCCTCTTTGAGGGTTTTAACCACGTCAAAAGTACTGGTGTATTGATCTGTGATCTGTTTGTGAGCGGTGTCCTTTGGTGTTCTGTCTGAGGAACTTACCCTGTATATTCCTACATGGTATCAGAGCTATTTGAGGGCTGCGTCCGTTGGTGATCCAAATCTGAAGCCGGTAGAACTGCATCCGACTACCGTTTCCTAGATCTACTATTTTTGACTGCTTTCAGGCCGAGAGGACTGCTCTGTTGCGTTGGGAGCATCTGTTCTAGTGAGGAACCCCTTTCGTTTCATGCGAAAAGGTTTCTGGTAGCCCTAGCTGCGTCATTTTTAAGATCTGGAGGTATACAATGTTTATTTGCAGTTTACAGTTATTTTCTCTCTGTTTATTTCGGTTTCGGTTTATTTAGCTTTTTTTATTACCGGATCTGAACCTTTCATTTCTGCGTATGCTCTTTGCCCCGCGACTCTGTGCGATCTGGGCAAATCAGAAACAGAAAGGAAGGATTTTTCTCATGCGTATGCTCTTTTCCGCTGCGCCTTAGTGTGATCTCGGAAAATTAGAAACATTGAGGAAAATATTTAGTTTCCGGCTAAAGCTAACTTCGAGCCGCAAGGTTCGTTTTTTTTGTATGTCCGTGTTGGGTTTTGTGTTTTTTGTTTTGTAGGGAAAAATAACTTTCTCAAAGCAAGCACGCAACCCAAAGCTTCAACCCCCCCCTCTCTCTCTCAAACTTTTTGTATAGCTCACTTGGTCCAAAGCTAATTTATGAGAGTAGAGGTCTTGAGTTCAAGTCTCCTTTTTGTGGGGGCGGATTTTTCATTTCCGCACATTCCCGCACTTCGTCGGCATCTTCATCAAATTTTCTTCAAAAAGCCATAACTTCTTCATTCGGAAGCCGTTTTCAGAACCGTTTTTTTTTAAACAGCCTAATTTTTCGAGATCTTTCCATTGAAACACTTAGTTTCAGCATCTATAGCTTCAGTTTCTGTTAAAATGGAAAGTCCATGCCAAGTTATTCTTGACAGCACCAACTACTTCCAATGGTGGTCCTACATTGTGCATTTACTTAGAAGTAAAGGTCTCTACAGAATAGCCTCGGGCCAAGAAACCAATCTGAAAGATGAAGATAAGGCAGCTAAATGAGAAAATAGGCAAGATCAAGCACGTGGGTTGATAGGGATGTCTATTTCTCCAGATCTTAGATTCCATATTGCAGAACTTGATACTCCTGATGAAACATTGAAATAGATTACTAAAGTTTTTGGAATAAAAAATGAACTTAGAGCCCATCAACTTGAAAATGAGTTGCTTACATTGGACCCCAATAATTTTTCTTGCATTGAAGATTTTTTGTCCAAGTTCAAGACCCTTAGACTTCTCTTGGAAGGTGTTAAGGTTAAGAAAGAAGATAGTAACCTTATCTATTCCATTCTTACTAAGTTGGGACCAGCCTACTCTGTGTTTGTTTCCACCTTCCATTCTACAAGAGAAGCCTTCATTTCTCAAGGACAAGACTACAAGTCCCCTTCCTTTGATTCTTTTTGTGATTCTTTAATAAGAGAACAAGAAAAACTCTTACACCTTGGTCTTCTTAATCTTGGAAACTCTTCTAAGAAAGCGTTAGCCGCCCAGCAGCAACCAAATCCAAGGAATCCTAAGAAGTTGTATCCTAAAGGAATGGTCCTAAACCAAACAAGGGTCCTAAGCAATTTCAGTCTCAAAATGAAAAATCATTTCAACAAAATGATAAGACAAATAAAAACAAAGGGAAGAAGACTGATAGACATTGCAACTTTTGTAATCGAGATGGCCACTTAGAATCCAAATGCTTTAAGAAGATGGAAGCCTTGGAAGCAGCAATGAAGAAGCATAACATCCATTTGGAGCACTCTTCAACTTCAACCTCATCTTCAGGAATGGCACTTTCTACATGTGGTTGTCAAGCATCTTGGTCTGGCTATGCACTAAATGTATCTTCTTTTTCTCATTCTCATGAGTGGCTCATTGATTCTGGAGCTTCTTATCACATGGCCAAAAACAAAGCCATGTTTTCTTCTTTAAATGATTGTAACACAAAAATATATATGTTGGTGATGATAGATTTCTTAGTGTTGTAGGGACTGGAACTGTTCATATAGACAATGGTCAGTTTAATGATGTATTATGTGTTCCAACCTTATCCTGCAACCTTCTATTTGTATATCAGATAACTCATTCAGGTGAAGGTAAAATTGTTGAATTTTCACCTCACGATGTTGTAATTAAGGACCTAAGAGATCCTAGACAGATTTTAGCTACTGGCATTGTTGATGATTCTACAAGGTTGTATAAGTTTCACAACTTTGTGTCATCAAATCTTCCCTCGGTATTTGTTGCTCATAATGATGAAGTGAGCAAACTTTGGCATGAGCGATTTGGTCACTTAAACTATCGCTCCCTTCAGAATCTATGTAAAGAAAATATGGTGACAGGTCTTCCAATGGTATCTTGCAGAGATGGTGTTTGTTCCAGATGTGTACTTGGAAAACATCATCGGGATAGTTTTGAAAAATGTGCCTCTTGGCACGCCTCAGCCCCTTTACAGCTCGTGCATAGTGATTTATGTGGTCCACTTCCAGTTGTTTCATTCTCTGGCTACAAGTATGTCTTAACTTTCATTGATGATTTCTCCAGACGCACTTGGGTATACTTCTTAAAACTCAAGAGTGAAGTATTTAACATGTTCTTGGCCTTTAAGGCCTTTGTTGAAAAACAATCTGGACATCAAATTCTTAAGCTAAGATCTGATAATGGCGGAGAATATGTTAACAACAAATTCATCAACTATTACACTGAGAATGGAATTCAAATGCAACATACTGTTCCATATACTCCACAACAAAATGGTGTAGTTGAAAGGAAGAATCGCACCTTAAAGGAAATGGCTAATTGTATGCTTCAATCTAAAGGACTTAGTCTTAATTATTGGGCAGAAGCAATTAACTGTGCAAATTACATAATAAATCGCACTCCTACTAAGGTTTTAAAGAATATCACTCCAGAAGAAGCATGGAGCTCAATCAAACCAGATGTAAGTCACTTTCATGTTTTTGGAAGTGAAGCATGGGCCCATATTCCAGATGAGAAACATAAAGCTTTAGAACCTAAGAGTGAAAAATGTATTTTTGTTGGATATTCTGAAGATGCCAAAGGATATATACTTATTCCACTTAAGTCCAAGAATGTTATCATTATAAGAGATGGAAAGTTTGCTGAAAATATATCGGCCTACGAGCCTAGTTCGGCGGATGTGCCACCTCTTCCTATCTCTTCTACTTTTGAAAATATTTCTTCTTCAGATGATGAAAGCGAGGATGACAATCCTCCCCCACCTTCTCAGGATCCTCCTTCAGCTCCTCAGCTTCCCAAATGGGTCCGTGCTACTCGAGATGCAACAGGTGATCTTGCTGGTGATCCTACAGATTAGCGGCGTACACGTTCTCAATTTGATAGAGCCTCTTCTTTACTGGCTCAAGCTTCAGTGAATTATGATCCTGACACCTTTGCAGAAGCTTCAGGCCATCCAGATTGGGAAGCAGCTATGAATGAAGAATATCATTCATTATTGGCAAATGATACATGGGATCTTGTTCCTCTACCAAAGGGACGAAAACTTGTTAGATGCAAATGGGTTTACAGAACCAAGTATGGACCAGATGGGAAAGTTGATAAACATAACGCTCGTCTTGTTGCTAAGGGTTTTTCACAAGTTGAAGGCATTGTCTACACTGAAACCTTCTCCCCTGTTGCCAAAATGAACTCTATCCGCCTTGTTCTTTCCCTTGCTGCCTCTTTCAAATGGGAAGTCCATCAGATGGATGTTAAATCTGCCTTCTTGCATGAAGAAATCTATATGGAACAACCTATTGGCTTTATACAAACAGACTCCAGCGTTGTATGTCGGCTTAAAAAATCCCTTTATGGTCTCAAGCAAGCTCCTCGAGCTTGGTATGCCAAAATGGATAACTTTCTTTTAGAATCTGGCTTTTCTAGGTGTCATTCTGACACTACACCAAGAAAGTGAGCAAGTCTCTTATCATTCTTGTTCTTAATGTTGATGATCTTATCCTCACTAGTAGTGATCCCAACCTTATCAACCATGTGAAGTCCAGCCTTAGAAAGAAGTTTGAAATGACAGACTTAGGACACTTACATTATTTTCTTGGTCTTCAAGTCTTGCAATCCAAGGAAGATATTTCCCTTTCCTAGTCCAAGTATTTCTGTGATATTCTACGCCATTTTCACATGGAACACTGTAAGCTAGCCCCTTCAAACTTTCAGTCACTTGTACTTCTCCTGAAGTTGATGCTACCTTATACCGTCAACTTGTAGGAAAACTTTTGTATCTAACCCATACTCGTCCTGACCTTTCCTTTGTTGTTGGCCTTGTTGCTCGGTGTATGCAAAACCCACGTGAAAGTCATTGGAAAGCAGCTAAAAGAATACTTTGTTATGTTTGAGGTACAGTTCAGTTTGGGATTCATTACAGTGCCGAAGCTTCTCCTCTATTGGTTGGTTTCACTGATTCCGATTGGACTGGTGACCCCGATGATCGGAAGTCTACTGCAGGTTATGTGTTCACTCTTGGTTCAGGACCTGCAGAGTATCGTGGTGCTGTAGAAGCTAGTAAGGAAGCCTTGTGGCTTCGTCAGATCCTGTCAGAGTTTGGATTTCAGCAGCAACATCCGACTACACTTTGGTGTGATAATCAAAGTGCCATTCAACTATGCAAAGATCCAGTCCAACATCAGCGCAGCAAACACATTGAACTGCACATGCACTTCATCAGAAAGCTCATTCACGACCATGTTCTTGAAGTGCAATATTGTTCAACAGATGATCAAGTTGCAGACATCTTTACAAAGGCTCTCACAAAGGCGAAGTTCACTAAACTTCGATTTATGGTTGGAGTTCAGGAAGTTGTCACTAAGGGGGGATAGGCTCTAGTGCCTCCTTCCTTCTCCTATTCTGTCATATTTGTAAATCCTTCAATCCTATCCCAAGTTGTTCTTAAGGGGGGATGTTAGGATATTCCGACACATAGGAAATAGTTAAGTATAACTTGGTCTAGTATGGAGTTAGGTAAAGTGTGTTTCTTTACTATGTACATTTTGTAACTTACAATCTGACGGTCACGATATGTAGTGATCCGATGGTTCATTCTCTCCTCGGTATTACCGACACTTGATCTGTGGCTTAACACCCGATTGGTCCATGATCTCTATTTAAAGAGCATGGAGGGTCATTTGTAGGTTAACTGTTCATGAGAGAAGATTATGTAAATTTTCATTCTTTTATTAATAAATTGCATGAAGTGGCCGCGTTGGCTCAGGCCGTGGACTGTTTCCCTCTTTGAGGGTTTTAACCACGTCAAAAGTATTGGTGTATTGATCTGTGATCTGTTTGTGAGCGGTGTCCTTTGGTGTTCTGTTTGAGGAACTTACCCTGTATATTCCTACAACAATTTTCAACCGTTGTTTTTAGCCATCATTTCTAGAGGTTGTACATAACAATCGTGTAATAGAACAATGTGGTCATATGGAATATGTATGGCTCTGCTTAAAAAAATTGAGAAATTTTTGATTTTTGGCCCATACTATCTTATTTCTCAATTTCGTTGATAGTATAAATGAATTGGAAGTAGAGTGACACTGCTTTTTTCTTATATTGCTCCCTAGATTTGTTGATCTGGAAGTTTTAGTTGTTGGTTTATTATTCATTAGCATATCCAAGGAGAAATCCCGGTTTTGATGCTGGTTATTAACAAATTTGATTGTTTTTGAGCTGTTTGAGGGCAAATTTGTCTAGATTTGTAGAGTTTCAACTATTGGTACTTAGATATTATTATTTTTTGGGATGATTTGGGGCAGGGCAGATTTCATGTTTCTCAGTGGTGCATGCCCGCCACTGTCCAATATCATGCTAGAAGATAAACAAAAGTTCTTTTGGAAGAACTACAATATGTGGAAGCAACGTATGTTGGCAATTTTTTAGTATATGTGTTTGTCAAACATTGTTCTCAAGTTTCAACAAAGACACATGACCCATTGTCGTAGGTTACGACCAGGACAAGTTTGATGGCCAAGATAGAGAATTTGTACAACTAATCAAATTGTTTATGGAAGATGAAATGCTTTGAGGTTCTGGCAGGGAAGAATTTAGCAGTAATTTGGAAGCATTTTAAAGATTTGCATGAGACTTTAGACAAAGATAGAGCCTTCTTTTTGAGGAACTTGTTTTTGATCATGATGAGTGAGGGTGCATCATTACAGGAGCACTTACTCAAGATCAAGGATATCTGAGAACAATTGGAGGCCATTGGTCGAAATATGGAAGAAGAGGACATGATGGTAATCACACTAAAAAGCTTACCATGTGCTTATGAGCATTTCATTGAGACCCTGAACATCACTACTATGGATGTTGATCTAAATATTGGAGAGCTTTGTACTAAGCTCTTATATTAGGACAGATGGAAGAAACAGTTTTGGTAGCAACAGTGAGAGAAATGGTTCCAAGCAAGCCTTTGTTGTCATTTTTAAAGGCAAAGGAGCTGGGAAGAAAGCCCATAGTAGTGGTGAAGATGACACCAAGGGTTAAAAGACCATTACTTGTCATTAATGTGACAAGGAAGACTACATGAAGAAGCAATGTAGAAAAAGGTTGGCTAACTAGAAGACCAATTGGGGAGGGCCTCAATAAGATGCTTATGTTACAAAGCAGATAGAGGAGTCAACCTTCTATGTATTCATGGCCACAACACAAGTCGATCAACCCAGGTCATTTGCTTGGTTCATCGATTTATGTGCATCATGCCATTTCGCCAATAGGAAAGATTGGTTCACATAATACAAGCCTTGTTCATCCAAGGATTTGATGGTATTCGGTGTTGGAGAAGAGTATACAGTAATTGGTAAAGGAAATTTCTAGATTTCCTTTGGAGGGACTATGTTGACATTCCTCAGTGTCCACTATGTCCTAGGTATTGAGCTTAATCTGCATTTAGTTAGTTAGGTTATGAGGCATTGCCCCCACCTAAATGTTAACTTTAGCAATCACAAACGCTACATAGTTGACATGGAAAACAAGAAGACTATTACTCTTTTGGTGTGGAGGACCATGGGTTGTTCATAATGATGCACTGGACACTAAGAATGCATCTGGCATCAGAGGTATGGGCATCTCAACTTGACATACCTCTCTTAGTTGACATGATAGAAATTAGTAGATGGAATTTTGGACCTTCAACACCACATCCAAGGAGCTCGTGGAGCTTGCTCGGTAGGGAATCAACATCGTGGGCCATTTGATGAAAGACAAGCTTGGAGAGCATAAAAAGTCCTTCAATTGCTTCATGCAAACATTTATGGACCAATGAAGATGGCATCAATCACTGGCGCTAGGTAATTCCTTTTGTTTGTTGATGATTATAGAAGGAAATTGGGTGTACATTTTGAAACTAAAATTTGAAGTGTTTAATGAATTTCAAAAGTTCAAAGCCTTAGTAGAAAAGGAGTTAGGTTGCTAAATTACCTCTCTTAGGTTTGATCATGGTGGAGAATTTTGTTCCAGATAAGTCAAATAATTTTTGTACTAAACATGGGACCCAATACTACACCTTATAGTGCACAGTAAAATGGAGTGGTTGAGAGGTGAAATCGTACTATCATAGAGATGGCTTGGTGTATGTTGCAGAATAGTTCTATTCCAAATAGGTTTTGGGATAAGGTAGTGTTCATAGTATTATGATTGCTGAATAGTTCTCCCACGATGGTAGTGAAGCAGAAGACCCTAGAGGAAGCATGGTCTTGAAGAAAGCCATCTTAATGTTTTTGTTTCTATTGCCTACACTTGCATTCTAACTGAGAAGAAAACCAAGTTAGATCCAAAGAGCAAGAAGCTAATGATTACAGGGTACAATGACACTTATAAGGCTTATAGGTTGGTCAATACTAATATTGATAAAGTGAGCTTTGCTGAGATGTTGTTGGTGAGGAATTTGGACTTTTCCAAACTTCTTTCGAGTTCAAAATTACCGTGTTGTCAAAAACGGTGAAGGATTTAGGTGTCAAGCTTTTGGTAGCTCCACCTGAAGGAGAGGGGGGTGATTTCAAGCTTAAGGAGTTTCCTAGACCAATAATTATTGATCCAAATACAAGTGGCCTAAGTCATGGTGGCAATATTGACTTGGATGAGGAAAATCCAAAGATAGACCCAAGTGGTGGCACAACACCATTGGAGATGTTTAGATAAGAGAAATGATCAAGGGATGATCATTGACAGGAAAGAGAAAATAGAAACCAAACATGGTTAACTTGGCTTTGATGGCTAATATACAAGAAATCTATGAGCCACAATTCTTTGAGGGGGCGAGAGGAAGACTTGAATGGGAAAAGGCCATAACATTCGAACAATGAGAGTTTGATGAAAAATCAAACTTAGGATCTCACATCTCTTCCACTGGGGAAGAAACTTGTCGGCTGCAAATGGATGTACAAGGTCAAGTACAAGGTAGATGGTACACTTGACAAGTATAGACCATGGTTGATTGCGAAAGGGTTCTGTTAGTGTAGAACCGAAATTTTGAAATATAACAAGACATTAAATTTGATCTGGAATTTAAAATTTAAATGCAGAAGAATGCTAGCAAATTAGTTTGGAGACTTTTCTTGTTTGCTGTTGCTCCCACTCCTGCTACCAAATAGACCGTTTCCTCCCAGCTTATCTGGGATCAACCTGATCGGTTCCCAGACCCAGAAGACTTCGAATTAGAGATCTTCTGGCCCCCGTGCCCAAAACCCCAAGAACAATGGCTCAAAACTCTGTGTTTCTCTCAATAGTAATTGTTTCTCCCACAGTTCAGAAATAAAAGTTGTCTTTTGT
Source organism: Pinus tabuliformis (assembly GCA_031772625.1). Classification (NCBI taxonomy): domain Eukaryota; kingdom Viridiplantae; phylum Streptophyta; class Pinopsida; order Pinales; family Pinaceae; genus Pinus; species Pinus tabuliformis. Next base: position 554,691,853 of record CM062820.1, on the reverse strand, counting down.
GCCTCCCTCTCTCATGGCCTCCTCGACTCCTTTATATGCTCCAAACTCCACCGTCTCAAAAACCCATCACCGTCGTCTCTTTTTCTTTGCTGTCCATCCTGTACTTTCTAGAACCCTCCTTTATTTTTGAGTAGAGACGGTTATATTAATGTGATGGAGCGTTAGATGTAATTGTAATGTTAGTATATGAGCTGATATATTTCAATTTATTTAATTTGTACTTTAACTAAATTACTTCATTTAAAAGTTAAGTAAATCACTTTAATTATAAATTAAATAAAGTACCTTATTTGTATATTAAATAAATTACTTTATTTATTTCTATTAATTTAAATTATAAATTAAACAAATTTGATTCATAATTCATTTTTTTATAAATGCGTTATATATATATATATATATATATACATACTGGTGGTATACATATCAAGTACCCCGCTTGATATATTCATTATATTCTTGGTGAGTTAGGGATTTACTTCAATAATCAATTAATTACCCGAAATTTTGACATTTTCCAATATTAGCTAGTATGTATACTAGTGCAATACATAAGATGCATATGTATGTAGCTATCATATGGATGCATCGTGTGCACGTTAATTTTCTTGTGTACCCTATAATAAGCGATGGGTCATTACACTTAGCGAGAGGACATTGACTACAAGGAGACCTTTGCTCCTATGACAAAGATGAGCAACATCTAAATTGTTCTAGCTGTGGCATCACAATTTGGCTAGAAGGTCCATCAGATGGATGTGAAAGTGCAATTCCTTAATGGAGATTTGTAGGAAGAACTCTACATGTATCAGCCAAAGGGTTTTCAGGTTTTAGGGAAGGAGTATTTGGTCTGTAGATTGAAGAAGGCTCTATAAGGTTTGAAACAGGCACCTAGGGCAAGGTACATCAAGATTGATAGGTATTTGGATGAACAAGGGTTCCCTCAAAGTCCTTTAGATTCAACATGTAAGTCAAAAGAATTGGTGATGATATCATTCTTCTATTCATTTATGTAGATGATATTATTATTATAGGTAGTGAGGAAAAGGCAATAGAACAAATCAAGTCTAGTATGAACAATGCTTTTGACATGATTGATATAGGTCTCCTACACTATCATCTAAGTGTAGAAGTTTGGCAAATAGGCAGTGATGTTTTTGTCTCACAGGCAAAATATTCTAGGAGTTTGTTGGGCAAGTTCATAATGATAGATTGCAAAACAAGGATAATATTAGGGGCGAATGTTCGCCCTTTGGCGAAATTAATGGGTTTTAAATTTTTAGTGGGCGAATATTTTGTATCATAGTACATTTTTACAAATCACCTCAAATAGCCCACCTTATTTTAAGGGAGAGGGTAAAAAAGGTAAATTTAGCCCTTGAAATTAGGACTTACAACCTTCCATTCGCCCATTTTCAAGAATAGGTTTTATTTAAGTGAATCCATTCGCCCATTTTCAAGAATAGGTTTTATTTAAGTGAATCCATTCGCCCATTTTCAAGAATAGATTTTATTTAAGTGAATCCTATGGGCCAAATACCATATTTATAAAAGAGGTATGGTAAATTAATAAAAATATAAATAAATGAGAGGTATGGTAAATAAATAAAACGTTTTTTATATTTACTCCATAAGTCACCTTATATACATGTAAGGGTGTAAACAAATAAAAATATAAGTAAAGTGGAGGTATGGTAAATAAATAAAACGTCTTTTTATACTTACTCAAAAGGTATGGTAAATAAATAAAAATATAAATAAACTAGACATATCGTAAATAAATAAAACCTCTTTTTATATTTAGTCCATAACCCTCATTCTATTTACGAAGGCTCAAGAAAGAGGTTTTATTTAAGTGAATCCTATGGGCCAAATACCATATTTGTAAAAGAGGTATGGTAAATTAATAAAAATATAAATAAATGAGAGGTATGGTAAACAAATAAAACATTTTTTTATATTTACTCCATAAGTCACCTTATATTTATGAACACTCAAAAAATGGGTTATATTTAGGTGAAACCTATGGCCAAAATACTATGGGACAAATACCATGGACTAGATTGTTATTAATACCATGCAAAAAAACATTATTAACACTAATATTAGAATTAATAAAAATAAAAATGGCACATGGTATTGACCCATGGTATTCACCTGGAATGTAGCCTATTTAAATGGGGGAATTAAACCAGCATGTAGCCTATGCTAAGATTCACTAGGACTTTACAAAGTTTTATTATTTAGTGAAAGACTCTCCAAGATCTTACAAGATTTTATAATCGAGTAAAATATTTGACATGCCTAGTGAGAGATTCGCCAAAAAATTATATATACATATTATATTATTGATAAAATCGCCTTCCATTTTTCCTATATACCATGGAGATTCGCCCATTTATTATATTTATAAATTTAGGGGGGGTTCTTAAAATTTTCCCTGTTGCAAAATCTCATCTACACCAATGGAGAAAGGTTGAAATTTCAACGAAAACTGAACCTAATGCAGTTAATAAGTTAGTAACAAGCAACTAGTGGGTAGCTTGATATATCTTACAACCACTAGACCTGATTTGAGTTTCACTATGAGCTTCATTTCCAGATTCATGACAGTGCCAAAGATAGATCATTGGACAATATTGAAGTGAGTTCTGAGATTGTGGAAGGGACACTTGAATTTGTCATTCCTTACAATAGAAACAAAGACCCTACACTATGTGGGTATATAGATTCAGATTGAGCAGGTTCTTTTGATGACATAAAACCCACCTTTGGATATCTTTCCAGCCTTGGCACATGTAGTCACATGGAACAAAAAGATGCATTGTGTAGTATCCCTTTCCTCAATAGAAGTAGAATATCGAGGAGTGAAAGGAGCATGCGAGGCAGTGTGGCTTAGGAGGATGCTTTCAAATGTGTCAACACCTCTGTTATGTGACAACCAAGGGGTGATGAAACTTGCCAAGAATCCAGTCTTCCATGAGCATACCAAACATGTTGATGTACACTAGGCCGCATCAAATAACTTGTAGAAGATGGATCTATTAAGCTGCAATACTGTCCGACAGAGGATCAGATTGCAAACATTCTCACTAAGGCTTTTGGTCCTGAAAAATATGTAAAATTCCAAGATAAGCTTGATGTAGTTAGTAGATTGACCATTAAGGGACGTTGTCGCTCTCTCTGTTGGCTCAATACAAATAAATCTTTAGAGGTTTCTTGGTTTCTTTATGCGCTCAGTTTTTATAATAGAAAGTTTGTACCAACTCTGTGGTAAAGTTGTGGTATGTACATGTACTTTCTATTACATATATATGAGGTTTCCAACTTTGCAATACTTGTGTAATTGCAAATTTGATTTGCAACTTTCATTGTCTTCTCGATTGGGTAATTTATAGTGCTTATTGTTCATGTTGATTTTGTTCAATTTTCTAAGTCTATCCGTTATAAAATTAATCTGTATTCTGCTGGTTTATTTCTTCTACTTGTTTCAATTTGAACAAGTTATTTAATACATTTAAATATCAAACTAAACACAATACAGTCACAACATCTACAGATCATCAACTGAAAGAAAACAAGCACACAAGTGACACAATTAAAACCCAATGCAGGAAAACTGATGCAGCTATTCAGAGGGTTATATTATTATGCAGTCTATCTGAGTACAACTAGGTGCCTAACCGGCTCAACCGACAGAGAAAAATACATGGCAACAATACCTCTATATCTGGAAATAGGTATTCAGAAAACAAGTCCCACGAAACCCTCTCCTGCACAACTGAAGCTCAGCTCTGGCCCTTATGGCCTCTGCGTCAACCTCCTGTTGACCTGCGTCAGTGCCAAGACCCTCTGCGTCAGCCCTTTGAGGCACTGCGCAGCCTCTGGGAGCCTCTGCGTCACTCCCTCTGCCCTCTGCGTGGATGACGCAGTCTCTCTGGGCTTTGCGCTGCCTCTGCTGGGCTCTGCGTAGCCTGGATTGACTGCTGCTCTCGCTCTCTCTGCTTCTGTGCTGGTCTCCCAGTATTGTCCCTGCCTCTCTGCCTCGTACTCACTGCCCCTCGCTGCTGATCACTGATTCAACTTTGCTTAGCAACCCCGCTCTAGCAAAATGAATGACTGATCACTCTGGTGTGTTCTCCAATTGACCCTCAAGCCTCCTCTTATACTTTTCTTGTTGGTCCATCAACGACCAAGATTAAATCTCTAATCAACGGCTAAGATTAGATTTGGCTTGATCCATGACTTTTGGAATCTTCTAACCCAGTTTTATATTAATACCCATTAATATTTTATTTTTCCTAAGTTTAGACTTAGGAACTCCATTAAAAATATTAATTATTTTAATATCTTCCAAACTGGGTACAATCTGTCCAAACCATTTCTAGGTCTTGGAGATCTCATGTGCTTTAGCCTCTCCACCAATTTTTATGGCTAGAGCACATCCGATGCTACCCAAAATCAACAGATTTGATTTATTTAAGGGCTGAAATTTTTTAGTGATTTGACAAACAAATTGAAAATAATACGCTAGATTTACTACTGTAAATCTGTAGTAATTAAAGTTAGTTTAGATCTGGTTTATACTTGGAAAAGTGTGCATCAAGCATTGAAACTTGCTGAAATATGTTTGGCATCTTTTCTCTTGCATTGCTTAGTGTGTTGGGTTGAAGTGAGATGAAAGATTGTTCATTATTTGTTATTGTAGATTAATATTTCAAATCAACCCTAAGATTGAAGTTCATACAGACTATGTTTTGGAAACCTTCACTGTGAGCTGGAATTTCTGAATTTGCGATAAAATTCATTAACATATAAATTCAACAAGAATCAATAGGCTTTGAATAAGCTGATAATCCATCTTGAAGCATTGTAGAAGATTTAAAGCACACTGGGGCTGAGAAAGCGCTATCATAGAGAAAAACTAAATAATCCAGAGATTGAGAAAGTAGCGGAGTAGGCCTAGATCAATGATTGCAAGAGTCTTAAAGTCATAACTTTAGTTCTATAATCATGGATGGTGAATGATTAACGATGATGAAGTCATCAACATAAAGCACTTCGACGAATTTCTAACTGTTGCAATGATGAATATAGAGATCATTCTCAACCGCACAGTGGGAGAGGCCTCAACTAAGAAAGAATGTGTGAATTTCTCATACTAAGCTTGAGGTGCCAACTTAAGCCCATACAAAAACTTCTCAAGTTTACAAAGTAATGGTGTAGGATCATTTTGGACAAACCATGGAGGCTGCTGCATATGAATTTCCACTTCAAAGTCTCCATGAAGAAGGCACTTTTGACAACCATTTGACGAATTACCCAATTCAATGAGTGAGCAATAAATTGTGTCATCTGAATGAATACATTGTTAAAATCTCTATGTCAGCAACCTAGGTAACTTGATTCCTTATGATTTCCTTACTGAAAAATTAGTTTAGATTGAATTCTTCAACTCAAAGAATAAAATGCACTTGCTAGAAATTTAATTGGAAATAAAAAATTAGCGGGAAGCTGCAGGAAACCAATTTCCAAAATACACACACAAATTTCTGCCCTTCAAATATTAGCTTTTCATTGAAATTACTCGAAGCTTACAAGTGTTCCCAAACTGGGAAAATAGCCCACTGAGAAAACAAGAAAAAATTTACAGCAAAACTTGGCTGTTCTGGTGCATTGTACAACCTATATGGCCCTGCTAAAACCTCGTGTAAAAACCTTCCTGCTGCTGCTGAAACTCATCTGAGAAATTTGTATGGCCACCTGAAGTTGCCTCTGTATCTGTTTTGTATGACCCTTTCAATTTTTGAGAGTTGGGTTAATCTCCTTTTGCTGCTTACACTGTTTACTATTTTCTCCTTTGGACTTGCACATTGAGTGAAAGTCCTTTATTACTCGTGTTTTTGGAACACTCGGTGTATTACACTCTCCGTGTCTTTTTCTTTCACTTCATCTTTCTTTTATAACATTGAGTTGATGACCAAGTCTCTGTAACTCTATAATCTGTCAATGAGATTGATGATTGAGATTAAATCTCAATCAACAAGGGAGACTACATCTAAATCTTTAAAGTAAATACTTTACATTTTATTAGACATTAATCATCTCCCTAATAAAAGACTTTTCAGTTTACTAATTAACTTTAATTAAAATGAGTTACAAAATAGAAAGAACCTTTTGGACGACTTCCACACGTTTGACGCTAAACCTGTGTGGAAGTGCTTGTCCGATGCTACAAACATCAACATCAATCCTAGTAACTAGAGCAAAAATCTTAATGTAGTTAACATCCTTCTTTGGTGAAAATTCCTTAGCAACAAGTCGAGCTTTATGGCTTTCAATCAATGCATTGACACCAAACTTGGTCACATGGACTCATAATAACCAACAATATTTTTACCCTTTGTAAGGGAACAAATTCCCGAGTCTAATACTTGATCAATGCATCATATACAATACATGAAAGTACATTCTGTTGAGGAGATTCTTTGCTTGATTATATGCATTGGAATCTCCATCATCATCTACTTTGGTGAGAAAGCATATGGAGCATGAGGCTTCTAGTGAGTTTGAAATTCTCCTTTAGATGGAAGAAAATTGACGAGGTCTTTGAGAGTGGATATGGCCTAATTAGGCATAGGCCTTGTCCTAGTCTGAGAAGGAAGACCTGCGAGAGTGTCTTCAACATTATGGTGCTGCAGCCACTAGAAGAGGAATACTAGATGGAGCATTTTGTATAAGAGGAGGCTTTTGTATAAGGTCCTCATCATTATCTATACAAAAACCTCCTCTTAGACAAAATGCTCTATCTAGTATTCCTCTTCTAGTGGCTGCAGCACCATAATGTTGAAGACACTCTCTCGGGTCTTCCTTCTTCGACTAGTGGAGGCTTTTGTATGGGTCCTCATCATTATCTATACAAAAACCTCCTCTTAGACGAAATGCGCCATCTAGTATTCCTCTTCTAGTGGCTGCAGCACCATACTGTTGAAGACACTCTCTTGGGTCTTCCTTCTTCAACTAGTGGAGGATTTTGTATAGGTCCTCATCATTATCTATACAAAAACCTCCTCTTATACAAAAGGCTCCATCTAGTATTCCTGTTCTAGTGGCTGCAACACCATAATGTTGAAGACGCTCTCTCAGGTCTTCCTTTTCTCACTAGGGAAAGGCCTATGCCTAAGTAGGCCATATCCACTCTTAAGGACCTTGTCAATTTTCTCCCACCTAAAGGAGAATTGCATACTTGCTTTGGCCAGTCATTGTAGGAGTGCTTGAGAAAACACACATAAATGGAGGATTATCATCAGGATGTGAAGAAGGGAGATCCTTTGAAACATGCTAAGAATCATCTATAGGCAAATCATTTGTAAGAAGTAGTGGAGTTAGACATGCTAAGTAGGGTGCATCCCCTGAGAAGAAATTCCTTGCTGCTAGTATCAGACAATTCCTTTCATGAATGTATTATTAGCCATTACTTTTGTGACTGCTTCTCCCTCCCTTGTCAAGTTTGACACAGTGAGAGAGAGCACTCTAGTTAGGCTTATATATAGTGAGCTAAAGTAGAGTGATTCTATCAAGAAAGTGTGCAGGGCCTGAGTGAAGCCATTGTCTTCCCCTGATGATGGTATTGTATTTTTCTTATGTGTTGATGAGAAGATAGTGATTGCTGTTACTGATTTTCAGCTTCTTGTTTGCTACATTCATGCTGTAGTATGTGTAGATTAGGTTTCTTCCTTTGCAGCATTGATCTCATCTCTTGATATGCTTTGGTGTTTGGGCTTCCGAGATTTACATTCAGTGCTTCTGTTTATACAAATCTGAAGCTTTGATTGGTGTTTAAGTCTATCTGTTTTTAGTTGTAGGACAAATTCTTTCAGTGTAGCTCTATTTATTATGTGGATGTAAAATGTTGACAAAGCCTTTGGAAACTGGCCTTGGTGCTGAAAAGTGCCCATTTGCATGGTTTCTTATTGTGGGGGATCTACCAGTAGACAAAATTATGGCATACCTTGTAGTTAAAAATTTCTGTTGCCTTTGATGTGGACAAGTTGAGGCCTTGAAACATCATTTCTGGATTTGTCCCTTAGCCAGTTCTGTATGGACCTGGATTCAAGCTTTTGTGTCAGCAATATCTCCCTGCCTCTATTTCATGGAAGGATGCTTTGTCAGGCAATCATCTCTCTTCACATTGATGTGTTGGATAAAGAGCTATATTGCACTAGTTTTGGGGACGGGGAACAGTAGGGACGGGCAGATGAGTCCTTGGAACAGCTAGAGCGCACCCCCAAATTTTCAGGGGACGGCAATTATATATATGCAGAATTCAATATTAATATTTCTAGTTGTTTCAAGCTTGTAAGCATAACAAGCTATACTTTATAGTATTATGCACAACCCTTACACTTGTCAATTAAAATCTCAAACAATTTAAAAAATGGTTGAGTGACATTCCATTATTGGCCACTAGACATGAACTTTAGCTTTAGGAAACTTAAGTGTAACTACTTTAAATTTGTAATAAGGTCCATGAACAATCTATGACAGAGAACTGTCTTTATAGCAGTTTTTTTCCTCATATTTCTTGTTAATGATGACTATGTTAAACATAAAAGGCATTCTCTTTTCAATAGGTTTTGCAAACTTTTACAGTTGTGTTGAAAACCACTATAAAATACTTTGGTTTTTTAAAGATATTAAATTCATATTTCAGATTAAGAAAGGGATTGAATAGGAATTTATTTAAACATTTAGTACCCAATCCAATTCACTACTATCTGATTGTTTTCACAATGCTTGGGGTTGGGATGATGGAAGCACTGAACTTGAATGACTCTTTGAAACCCATATACAATATGTAAAAGCTGAGATGATCCAAAAAGTGAGAAAGAACAAGAAAAATAACCACAAGGATCAGCCTTTTAAAACGTATTTTCTGTTTTCTTGACATGGAGGCTGCGTTTTGTAATTTTACCATTGAAAATACAATATCTAAATCACTAGAAATCCAAAATGAAACCCATCATACAAAACCCATGTTTTGAGCTGCAACTTGTACAAAAAATTTAGATTCAATGCATTCCAAAAATAAATAAATGGGAAAAATGATCATATTGTTCAATCATCAATGTCTATGATTGTAAAAAAATGAAGCTATATGCTTGGATTATCCCTAAAACCTGCCCAAAACATCCCTGAAATCTGCCAAAAACATCCTTGAAATATGTCTGGAATGTCTTGGGGACGGCCTGCAAGTCCTCGAGTCCCCGATGGAGTCCCTAACAATTTGGGGACATTTTTTATGGTGTAATGTCCATGTCCCCATAGGAAGCTTATGACGGAGTCTGCTAGCCTAAGGTGGTTCGTGTAGGCTAAAGCGGTGAAATAATTAATAAGGGGACTTAAATTTGCTTAAGGAGACTTTATTAAAGGAGAAAGGAAAATATTTTCTAGGCAAGTTGGATGTCACTTTAACTTTATAAAGTGACTTTAATAGAAAGGAAAAAGAAAAAATAAATAAAGAGGGAAAAAAGGGAAGGTGAAGATGAAAAGACAATCCTAACTCATTAAAGAAGGGAATTGAGGAGGCTCCTTGCATTCGTACATTGTGTGAGTTTGAAGAGAGAGCTCTTGGAGAGAGTTGGAAGAGGAAGCTGAGGGCTTTGGAGCCCTAGCTACCATAGCAGACTTCGCTGTTGCAACGAGACCCCCTAGTCTGAGAGTGAAGTCACTCAGATTTCACCGTAGAGCTTCAATGGAGAACGAATTTTCTAAGAAATATATATACATATATATATATATATATATATATATATTGTTGTTGTTGTTATTTTCTCTAAGTTATGCTAATTCTATTAAGGTAAAAAATATCATACACTGAGGCTGAAGCCTGTACTTAGCTATGCCAGAGGAAAGACATCAACCAGCAAAAAACTAGAAATGAACTGCCCATAAGGGAAGCCAGTTCTTAACCAAAGTGTCTCAAAAAAGTTGTCTTGCTGCCCATGCAGGGGAAACCAGCAAATTAACTAGTTTTGCAGCCTTGTTACTAAGGAGACTAGAAAAGGTAAACCCATTTCAAGAATCTAAACTTTTAGTTTTCCCCAAAAAGCAAATGAAATCAGAAACAAAAGAACAAAGTCCCAATGAACCTGAGACACGAGGCTTGCTGAGTGGCAGTCTACTAGGCATACGCGTGGCATGTTGAGTAGCAGCAGGGTGGCAGCTCAGGCGACGAACACATGGCAAAGAGGTGGCAGCTAGATACGTGGCGGCGACGGAGGGTGCTCCTCCACGATGAAGCATCTGTATGTGTCCATGTCGCCACTTGGCAGTTGCGAAGTCTCCGTGTCGCCCACCTGCAACTCCGGTTGTTCTTCCTCAATGATGCAACAGTATTCATCAATGACCCAGTTCCTCTGCGGAGCCGTTTCCACTTCTTTCCCTGCGCATTTGGTTTGCTGTTCCTAGCTTCGCTCCTCCACACCTTGACGACTCGTCTGAGCCAGCTCTGCTTTGGCCTTGATTTGGCTACTCCTTGCTATGGTGCTTCCACTACCAGCAATGTTCGAGGGCCCCATTGCTGCGGTGCAACCAACATCCATTGCACTTTGTTCCTCAGTGGCTATGAGTTGACCACCAGCCTGAGAGTCTTATGCCTCAGAATTTTGCTTTTCCTCATGGAAGCTAACGATGATGGTGGTGGTGATGAGGGGTTGGTTTAGGGCAGAGCGAAAGGTAAATTGGGCGTGCTGGGAATGAGGTTGAGGGGTTGGTGGAGTGCTTCTGGGAGAGGGGCCAGAGGTGGAGGGGAAGTTGCTAGGAGGTGTTGCAGAGGCCACCAAGTGGGAGCGACCTCTGCCACTGCGCATGTTGGGGTAGCGGTCCGTGTGCTGCTCAGCGAGAGAGGAGGTGGACTTCGAAGCAGAGGAGTGCTGTGAGCAACTCAAGCTCCCTCGGTTCCCACCTCTTCGGCTATGCATCCTATGGCGCACCATGCTTTCTGCAAATGGAGGCGAATTTTGGTTTGAATTGGGCACAGTGGGATGCACAGTCGTAGTGGAGCTAACAAGCAATTCCGCAGAGGGATGAGCAACCAGGGCCAAAGGGATGAGAAATTGAAGATTCAGACTGTGGGTGAAATGGATACCCGAGCCAAAATCGATGCAGCAATAAAGACTACAACGTCTCCCAGTGGTTGTGCGAGAGCTGGGTGCCGCCACTGCATGAGGGCAGAGGCATTGCAGGGGCCGAGGTTGCAGGGGAGGAATGGCAGGATCAGAGGCGGTATTTTCCCAAGAGTGCATCGTTACCTTGAGCCGAGGGTGATGGTGGTTAACCGAGTGATGGCAGTCTTCATTTGAGGTGCAATTATGGCGATGGTTAATGCCATTTTTGGACCACTGTGCAGCCCTGTTGGAGGCCATGTGCTCTCGCCACATGCCAACCCAACTGGCAGCCACCTCATTGTCCTTTGTTGTCACCCGCATCCGAGATTCTGAGAAATATTGAGGTACTCAAGCTTATCAATTGTTTTATATCCTCATACTGCATTTTCCTATTTCCTATGACAAGATGAAGGTTTCATGGACAATGAAGAGCCAACGAAAAATTAATAAATACTCTAGTTTCATGGGACCGACGAATTACTGAGAGAGCTGCATATTTTATGGTGGGGCAAGTTCAGATCCCTTTTTAAAGAATTAGAATGGCAGAGGCTTGCGTGATTGAATCTACAGGGTAGAATGGGGAGCGCAATTCCCACAAATTCTAATGGCTGGGTCCACTGCTTAGTGGAGGCACCAAGCAAAGGAGTCAAGTTAATTTTCTTGTGGTTGAATGTATTTCAAGGTGTGCTGGGACGAGTTCTGGCTTAAGTAGCTCAAGTTTCATTGTTTAAGGAAGAACGAAGCTCTCCATTTGTGACTATGACTAAGTCTGCAACCCTGAGGCCAAATTCATAGTGTTTGACTGAGTCGTGTCTCCCTCATTGCCTTGGACAAGTTAAGTTAGTAAATGGAATGATTTATTATGGTTATATGAGTGAAATCCTTACTGTGTCATTGGCTGAGCGTTTGTGCTGGAGATGGACGTGTTCTGCATTCAGAAACAGAGCCATTAAAATACATACAACAACAGATTCGTTACAGGACTGAAGGTAGCGTTGAAGGGTGATAATCTAGTCCCACAAGAAGGTCGAATCCCTGGTTCCTGGCACATTCTGGCTGCTGTTCACAGAGAGACAAATTCTGATATATGTATCCAAGTTGTTGAGGGCTGAGGAACTTCCTCTAATCTTCTGTTGTACCCATGTTCCTCTAAACCAATTAATTTCCAGTGTACTTGCACAGTGAAATATAATGGGTCTGTTCTAGTTGATATTTATTATGAAAAAAACATATTTCCGGTCCATATAACTTCTTGGGATATTAAATATATCAGTTGAATGCTTGGGAGGTCTTGTTTGAGTTACACACTGCTCTCTGTTTATATTTTTCTGAAGTGGAATTCCTAGAGAACACCTACAACATAATATAAGCAAACCGTTAGAAGAAATACCACACTGAAACAAAAACTAAAAACTCGGAAAATTTTAAATGAAAATCATAAGTTTGTGGAGAAGGGATATTACAGTGGTATCAAAGCCTTAATCTTGGCTCAGCCTGTGGGTTTGGCTTGAAAACAGTGGGCTGAAAAATTCATGACAGAAGAAAATCCATACACAGGAATAACATATAGGAGGAAGCACAATTACAGAGAACCAACTCCCCTTTCAGAGGAAGATATCCCTGATACAGAAAGTGAAGAAACGCCAGAAGGGGGCAAGGGGTTAGAGAAAACACCTGAGTTTGAAAGGCCAGATATGGGGGATAAGGAGGAACAAGATTTTAATAGCTTACTCAAGGCCATAAATGACTTGGCCAAGGGCCAAAAAGAGATAGTGGAGGCAATGAAGGGTATGACACACATAAGGGCTTCCACTGGAAAAGAGCCATTGAATGGGGAAGGGTCCAACAGTGCTGAAAGCAGTCAAGCCCAGACTTACAGAATCCATCCCAAACTCCATCCCAAACTAATGGCAAAATGGCCAGACCCAATATGCCTCAGTTTGTGCAGCAGGCCACAGAAGACTTAACAAAGCAGGCTGATTTTGGAATCCCTTATGCAGATTACATGGAACAATATCAATCTTTAGGACGGGATTTCCACGCTGCTATGAGCTTCACGGATTTTTGCCATCTTTAGCTAAAGAGCAGGCCCAAACCATCTCAGAGGTTTCCAAGGCAGAATCATGAGCTGCAGAAAACATTGGGGAAGGTGACCATCCCTTGTTTTGATGGGTCGTCCAAATACTCAGCTAGATCATGGGTGCAAAAATTGGACACTTATTTTCAGCTGCATCATATGACAGAGGAGGAGGCTATCAAATTGGCCACCCTGCACTTGGATGGTGAGGCCCATGAGTGGTGGTACCATGGGTTGGTGACGTTGGGACATAACAACATCATCTCATACACAGAGTTCACTCAGAGGCTTATTGAGCGCTTTGACAGGAAGGATCCAAAGATACATTTTAGAGAGCTGGCACAACTCAAGCAGATAGGTAGTCCGGAGGCTTATATTGCAGAGTTTCAGAGACTAGCAGTCATGGTCACAGATATTTCAGAGGCCAGATTGGTGATGCTATTTGTAGAGGGGTTGGCAGAACCTCTACGTGGATGGGTCAAGAGTTTTGAACCCACCACACTTCATGCAACAATCAATAAAACCAGGGACTTACAGGATGCAACTTCCAAAAATAAATTCACTCCTAAGGGTAATGAGGTCAAGCCCTTTCAAAAGGAGTGGACCAAGAAACCAAAGTTGGATGAGGAGACTTGAAAAGAGTTGAGGAAGAAGAAACTTTGTTTCAGTTGTCAAGAACCTTGGGCACCGGGGCACAAGTGTGCGGGCAAAGACAAAGCGGGCAAGGCCCACTACATTGAGGTGTGCTCAGAGAGTGACAATGATGAGGAGCAGGGACATAGACCGATACAGGGACCAACACAAGGACAAATACAGGGGAAGATGCACCAAACCGTTGGAGGTGAGTCCTCGCATGCAGAGGGCCAAGCTCCTATTCTTGCCTCTATGTCAGGATTCCCTAGATACCATACCTTCAGAGTTAGAGGGGTTATAGCCAGGCACAAGGTGACAATACTGGTTGATGGTGGGGCTTCTCACAACTTCATAGATGCAGAGCTGGTGGAACGAAGGGCAATTCCTACAGCAGAATTCAATGGTTTTACAATCATCATACCCGGGAAACATCATATGGACTGCAACAGGTACATCCCCAAGCTACAACTCACCATGGGAAACTATACAATGACAAATGACTTCTTTGTAGTGGATGTGCCAGACGCTAATGTGGTGTTGGGGTGTCAGTGGCTTTATTACATAGGAAAGTACACCACAGATCAACGGAACATGGAAATGGAGTTCAATGATCCAATAGATGGCAGGAGGGTAGTCTTGAGAGCCATGCATAAATACTTGCCAAAGCTCGTGTCGTCCAACCACATGGAGGCTGTATTGAAACACGGTGATATCGAGTGGGCAGTAGAGTGCCTTATTACAGATAACAGACAGTTAGAGCATCCATGACCACACTCAGATGACATACAAGTATTACTTCGTAAACATCATAAAGTTTTTGATGATATTCCTCTAAGTAGACCACCAGATAGAGGCTCTGAGCATGTTATAGAACTCGAGGAGGGTGTGCAAATAGTAATAACCACTCCTTATCAACATCCTGAATTGAAATTGTTTGAGGAAAAGCAATCTTGGGCGGGGATGACTATAATCCTCCCGTCCCCAGAGGAAGCTTATGACGGAGTCCGCTAGCCTAAAGTGGTTCCCGTAGGCTAAGGCGGTGAAATAATTAACAAGGGGACTTAATTTTGCCTAAGGAGAAAGGAAAATATTTCCTAGGCAAGTTGGATGTCACTTTAACTTTATAAAATGAAAGTATCATAAAGTGACTTTATAAAAGTGAATTTAATAAAAAGGAAAAAGAAAAAATAAATAAAGAGGGAAAAAAGGGAAGGTGAAGAGGAAAAGACAAAAGGGAAGGTGAAGATGAAAAGACAATCCCAAACTCATTAAAGAAGGGAATTGAGGAGGCTCCCTGCATTCGTACATTGTGTGAGTTCGAAAATAGACCTTTTGGAGAGAGTTGGAAGAGGAAGAGGAAGCAGACTTCGGTTTTGCAACGAGACCCCCTAGTCTGAGAGTGAAGTCACTTAGATTTCACCGTAGAGCTTCAATGGAGAACGAATTTTCTGAGAAATATTGAGGTACTCAAGCTTATCAATTGTTTTATATCCTTATACTGCATTTTCCTATTTCCTATGATAGGCTGAAGGTTTCATGGAGAATGAAGAGCCAACGACAAATTAATAAATACTCCAGTTTCATGGGACCCACGAATTACTGAGAGAGCTGCATATTTTATGGTGGGGCCAGTTCAGATCCCTTTTTAAAGAATTAGAATGGCAGAGGCTTGCGTGACTGAATCTACAGGGCAGAATGGGCAGCACGATTCCCACAAATTCTAATGGCTGGGTCCACCGCTTAGTGGAGGCACCAAGCAAAGGAGTCGAGTTAATTTTCTTGTGGTTGAACGTATTTCAAGGTGCTGGGACGAGTTCTGGCTAAGTAGCTCAAGTTTCATTGTTTAAGGAAGAACAAAGCTCTCCATTCGTGACTGTGACTAGGTCTGCAACCCTGAGGCCGAATTCTTACTGTTTGACTGAGTTGTGTCTCCCTCATTGGCCTGGACGAGTTCAGTTAGTAAATGGAACAATTTATTATGGTTATATGAGTGAAATCCTTGCTGTGTCATTGGCTGAGCGTTTGTGCTGGAGATGGACGTGTTCTGCGTTCAGAAACTGAGCCATTAAAATACATACAACAACAGATTGGTTACAGGACTGAAGGTAGCGTTGAAGGGTGATAATCCAGTCCCACAAGAAGGTCGAATCCCTGGTTCCTGGCACATTCTAGCTGCTGTTCACAGAGAGACAAATTCTGATATATGTATACAAGTTGTTGAGGGCTGAGGAATTTCCTCCAATCTTCTATTGTACCCATGTTCCTCTAAACCATTTAATTTCCAGTATACTTGCACAGTGAAATATAATGGGTCTGTTCTAGTTGATATTTATTATGAAGAAAAACATATTTCTGGTCTATATATCAGTTGAATGCTTGGGAGGTTTTGTTTGAGTTACATACTGCTCTATGTGTATATTTTTTCTGAAGTGGAATTCCTAGAGAACACCTACAGCAGAATACTGTTCGAAGAAATACCACACTGAAACTCAAATTAAAAACTCAGAAATTTTTAAATGAAAATCAGAAGTTTGTGGAGAA
This sequence comes from Pinus tabuliformis, assembly GCA_031772625.1. Lineage (NCBI taxonomy): Eukaryota > Viridiplantae > Streptophyta > Pinopsida > Pinales > Pinaceae > Pinus > Pinus tabuliformis. The sequence goes on along the minus strand of CM062820.1, from coordinate 554,675,434 downwards.
GGGATATTACATATAGGTCCAAAAGTCCCTAGAACGCGGGGACACAGTGTACGTGAGTATTTTTGGGGGGGACGGGTCCCCATGCAACATAGATAAAGAGCCTTTTCACACATTCTCATGGTATGCTGATGCCTTGACATGTACCAATCTATCCTTGTAAGTCACTGTGCAAGTATGTGATATTTGGATGGTGATGGACACACAGAAGTTCTAACTCTTGGAGTTCTTGAGTGGAACCTTCTCTGCAATGAGCATGCAACTACTTGACCCCTCTCGGCCCCAGTTAGCATTGTCTCACTGAAGTGGCAATGGATATTGTTGTTGAGAAGGTAAATGTGTTCAAGATTGTAGTAACTGTGGGTATTGTTGGTCCTGACTCCCATGCCCCATCCAAGAATGATAAGCTATTTCCGACCTTGGCCTTGGTCGTTTCTGAGAACCCCAAGCCTCCTAAGGTTACTAATGATGGTTGGGAGCAATATGTAGATGATGCTCCTGCATTCACCGGTTGGGTCCCTGCCTTTGATGCCCATGATAATTTCTCACTGGCTGCTGGCATTATTCTTTCTCAGTGTTTATGATTAGGTGGCCCTTGGACCTGGTTATTTTGCTACTTTAGACACTAGTTCAGGGTTGGCATCAGCCAACATGCATTTTTGAGTTTTTGTAGATTTTCTAGCGCTTGTGGAGGCTGCATGCATGCCATATGTTTTTTAGTATTAATACTGTACATAACATTTTATTTGTAAGCTTTAAACCTTTTCAAGTGAGGCAATGCATACACATTCTTAAGCAAAACAGACAGTAAACGATGGCATATACAAAAAGATAAATTCCTTGGAAATCCTTAACTGGGGAACCATACTAAGGGGTTTTGGATGCAGAATACCCAAATGTTGCATTTGTGAATGGTTAACGCACTAATCCAGATTAAATTACTGACTGTAATCCTTTCACTGATATTAGACTACAATGGTTTGAAAACCGTTGATCAAAAGAACAAAAAAACTAAAATAACAAACCCAAACTTTTTTTCAGGGTGCTGCCCCAAACCCCATCTAATGCTTGTGGATGAATTTGTATAAACACTATGTACATAATGCTTTATTTTTCAAGTTTTGAACCTTTTCAGGTGAAGCAATGCATGCAGTTTCCTAAGAAAAACAGAAAGTACACAATGACACACACATGGAACATATAAATTTACCCCGAAGACCCTCAACTGGAAAAACCATCTTAACTTAGAGCTGCAGCTCTATCTTCTTCACAAATACAACATTTAAGTATTCTGCATCCAAACCCTAACTTGCTACTCCAGATTAGATTACAACTCTAATCCCTTCATTGGTATTAGATTACATTGGTTTGAAAACTCTTAAAAAACACACCAAAAAAAAAGAAAAGGAAAAAAAATAACAGAGTGAAACCTTTTTTCAGGGTGCTGCCTCAAACACTATCTAATGCTTGTGGATGAGTTTGTGGCTAAAACTTTGTGCATGAATGCACAGTATACGTGTAAAGAATATAACACATCTCCAACATTATTAATAGCCAATTTATTTAATTGGTTGATTTTTCAATTAAACATAATGACCATTTTTAAAAGTAATTGCTTTGTAAATCTATACAACAGGAAAATACTTAAATCAATTTATTCAGCATGCAGAGTTTGATGGGGATGGAATTAGGTGGCCGTGAAATGTATTATCACGCTCCTACATTTTTTTCAATAATTATAATATAATATAATGTCAATTGTTACCTACATATTTTTGATTTGTTCGCCAGGTAAATGATGAGCTTGAAGGCGTGATGGATGAGGGTGGAAACATAGTTGATTACCATAGCTGCGATTTCTTTCCAGAGCGATGGTTTGATTGTGTGGCGGTTTTGCAAACAGATAACTCTGTCCTATATGATCGCTTGACTAATAGGTATATCTATCAGAAAACATAGCTGTCATCGTATCTAGGATGTATTTGGCTTAGCAGTGTAAGTTTATATGAAAATGTTTGGAGTTAAAGAGTGTTTGCAAATGTATATAAATCATACATAAACCAGCTTGCCATTTTAAGATTCTTGATTCTGTTAGTTTGTGTTTCTAGCTAACATCATTTAGTATTTGCCAGGGGTTACATGGGACAAAAGCTCCAAAATAATATTGAATGTGAAATCTTTCAAGTGTTGCTCGAGGAAGCACATGAGAGCTACTCAAAGGACATTATCATGACTTTGCAGAGTGATACAATTGAAGATATAAGCAGGAATGTTGACTTGTTGAAAGAGTGGGTTTCAAATTGGAGTCCAAGAGATCAATGATGCTTTTTAGCTATGATCTCCCAGAGTATGTATTATAGTACATCCTAGTTTTTGAGATGCATGACAATTTTCTCTGAAGTTGAGTCATGTGACTGTCATTTAGAGGTCTTACAACTTCAATATTTTCCAATCAGTTTGGAATGCTTAGAGCTGCACTGACACTTTGAATCTTTCTCCAGGATATTATTTGTATTTGAATGTGCATGTTGTTTCTTTTGGAGATTCAGTAATCGACAAGTCTGATATATAATGAATTTTATATGCCATGTCTTGTTGATTATACTGTTTTGTATATCTGCAATTATCTTCGAGGTTATTATTTGTATTTGAATGTGCGTGTTGTTTTTTTTGGAGATTGAATAATTGACTAGTTTGATGTATAATGAATAATGTATGCCATGTCTAGTTGGCTATCTTTTTAGTTTCTGCAATTATCATCTTTATGTTTTTTTTTTCAAGATTGTTTTTATTAATGCGGATGGATATCATTTTCCAGTGGGTTTTTTAAGGTGGCTGTTGTTGACACATATGATGTGAGAAACACGATCACAAAATACTACTCTATATAACTTGATCAAAGATGTAAAATAAATAATATGTATTGAACAAACCAGCATAAACAATTGTTAACTTGATCAATATATAAATTATATATATTGAACAAACTAGCATGAAAAATTGTTGAAAATCACCTTTAATAGTTAAAGGCTCTATTATGTAATTTGTACCTGATGTATAAAACAAACCAGCATGAACAATTGTTGAAAAGGTCTGGCCTTTAATAGATAAAAGTGCTATTATGCAATGCCTTTTTGAGAAAGGAATATATTGACGATCACAATCACTTTTTCACATAAATAGTAGTTTACAAGTAGATTTCAAATTACATGCTATAATAAATTTCTGGCCTTTAATAGATAAAGGCGCTATTATGCAATTTATACCTAATGTGTAATCACCCTTTTTGAGAAAGGAATATATTGATGTTCACAATCACTTTTTCACATAAATGGTAGTTTACAAGTAGATTTCAAACCGCATGCTATAATAAATTAACTAGCATTTGCACCTGATGTTGCAAAGGAAACACTGTAAGGCATAAAGTGTGGAAGAATAGGAACATGTGAATGGGCATTGTTGAAAGCAAGGGTGGATGATAAAGAGTTGCAATTGAAATTGTTAGTTATGTGTATGCTGAATATAAATATTTTATAAATAATAGTGTGTAGAAAAATAGTGACATGTGAATGGACATTGTTGAACGCAAAGGTGGATGATATTGAGTTACACTTGAAACTATTAGTTATGTGTGTTTTGAATATGGATAAGTAATAGTAGTGTGTGGAAGAATAGAAACATGTGAATGGACATTCTTGAAAGCAAGGGTGGATGATAATGAGTTATAGTTAATGTTATATAGAGGTTATCCATTATTCATGTAACAGTTGTTGTTTATGTGAACATATTTTTGTACATTATTTTAAGTTTCTTTTTGTATTTGGAGATTTTGTTTTTCCATATGTTACATATTTAAGAACGAATTGTCACTTTTAAAGAGGGCACACAAGGTTGCTAGCTGTCACAAACCATCATGAAAGTAAAAATTAAATGTCCTTTTCCTACTACATGGTTCTGTCAACTAGGTGTTTCGAAAAATACAAGTGAAAGCCATCAAACTCCTTGCTGAAATCAAACTCTTTGGTGAAATTTTCGTAAATATAGGGATGAACTTACCAGAATTCTATTAAAATGACATTTTTCACTACTAACTTCATATGAGATGTTATGAACGTTCTTTTGGATAAAACCTCAAATGTGAAATTTTCGTAAATATAGGAATGCACAAATTCCTTAACTTGCCAGAACTATATTAAAATGACATTTTTCACTACTGACTTCATATGAGATGTCATGAACTTTCTTTTGGATAAAACCTCGAATGTGTTTTTAATAAACCAATTCAACTCTCGGTGACATTTTCGTAGATATAGGGATGCACAAATTCCTTAAATTGCTAGAACTCTATTAAAATGACATTTTTCACTACTAAGTTTATATGAGATGTCAATTAAACTGTTTTATTATTATTATTTTAGTTTAATGTTTCATTATGCATACTAAATCTTTTTTCATATAAAACTAAATTTGAATGTTTACTCATTTACAAATACTACAACACATACTCCTTTTTTGGATTGATGTTTATGAGTAGTAGGCCAAAACTTGCCAAATGCTTAAATTTCTTTTCCAAAATTTTAGAGATGCCCATTTGAAAACCCTGGATATATTAGTGTCTGATATGAACAAGTTTCGAGCTTACTAGTTGTTGGGGTACAGAGTTTTCTGTAAATTGCTACCAAGCAAGGAAGAAGTCAAAAGTGGATTGGTATTAAAACCATGGCCGCAGCTCAAGGACCTGTGTTCTTGTCCCCAAATAAGGATGCATGCCAAGTGTTTGACACAATCCCTGAATGAGATGTTTGTTCATGGACTACGGTTCTTACAGGCTATGCAAAATGTGGGTATGTGGAAAATGCACGATGTCTGTTTGACAAAATGCATGAACGTAGCATAGTTTCCTGGAATGCAATGATTGCGGCATATGCCCGATGTGGTGATCAGGTTGAAGCCATGGATTTATATGGCCAGATGCAATGGATGGGCACAAAACCTGATGAGTTCACCTTAGCCAGCGTTGTAAGTGCATGTGCAAGCATGGTGGATTTGGGATATGGGAGGAAAATTCATGGACAGGTTGTTAAGCTCGGATTTGAGTCAAATGTATTTGTTGGGACTGCTCTTGTTGATATGTATGCCAAATGTGGGAGAGTAGATGGTGCACGCCAAATGTTTTATTTAATGCCGGTTCGAAACAATGTTTCTTGGACTACCATGGTTGCAGGATATGCCCAAAATGGGCAAGCGGACGAGGCCACAAGGTTTTTTAATGAAATTCACCAGACCGGTATGAAGCCAAATGAGTTGACATTTGTCAGTGTCGTCAATGCGTGTGCTATTCTCATTGATTTGAGGTTTGGCAGACAGGTCCATGCGTACATTATCAAAAGTGGATTCCAGTCCCAAGTTTCCGTGTGCAATGCTATTGTTACAATGTATGCCAAAACTCAAACCATAGAAGATGCACTATGTGTGTTTGATAAAATGCACGAGACTTAATCTCATGGAATGTAATTATTGTAGGATATGCACATTGTTATCACCAAAATAGGACCCTGATAGGCTGCTGATCAGACTATCTCAGTGTAACTGTTTCAAACCAATCTTTTAGCTAAGGGTTAGCCTCCTTAGCCTGAGAGGGCTCTCTCAAAGGGTTAATGATATTGATTAAAGATATGGATAGATAACTCTATGAAACAAGTGAAAAATATGAATGGTTGAACATGATCAGTAAACATCCATTGGGCTTATGGAGTCAACAACACCTCAATATAACAATGAACTCAACCCTACATGGAAGTCAGGGCATTCAGCATTTAAACATTCAGAACATAAACTCATATGGGACCACATAGTTTATAAATGTATACAGAAAGTCAGAGCACATTCAGTGAATTCTGAGTGATTATACATCCATACCACTGTAAGAATTAAGAAAAGGACAACATCACATATTCTGAACATTAAAAACCCTTCATGAATCCTGAGAAGTAAAGTCAAGCATGTATTACTGAAAATGAGTCTTACATAGGCCAAATACAAGCTTTTCCATAAAATGTTCCAACCCTTTGTACATCAGCTCTTCTTCTATATATAGAGCTCTTTACATAACTGAGATTCCTCCTCCAGCATGAGGGAAATTCGAATTCACCCTACTATGACACCTATTGATACATAAAACTAATTATTAAATGCAAATGACACCTAACTAGCAGTCCTAGAGACCTAATACAACTAGAAGTGTAACTCTTTATCATGATTCAACAACCTTATCTAAGCATTTAAAACATTATTTGACAACTTGCAACCTCAAGAAGTCGAATTTGATGAAGCCTCCCACGTGGTCACCCAACTGCTGATGACAAACCCTAGAAATTAGGGAACATGTTTCCCTGTTTTTAGGTTTAGATCCTTGAAAATTGGCACGTGGGACAAAGCCTTTATCTCTTCATCCATGACACATTTTACGAAACAGAAGGAGGTTTTTGTAGCCCATGTTGTCCAGAACAAAAACCTCTCCTGGTTTTTTAAAACATTTCTCCAACTGTCTAGAAAATGTCTTTGAAAAACATGTGGCAAACAGGAAAAATCCATTTTCTGAAAGTAGGGTCTCAATGAAAGATTAGTATCTCCCTATTGAAAACACTTATGAAGAAATTGAGATAGGTTATTGTAGTAGGAGAGTTGATGAAGATAAACCTCCTTCAGAATTCCAAAATACCCTTTCATGTGACCAGAAACTGATTTTGAAAAAACAGGTGTAAAACAGAGAAATATGCCTGTAGAAAACTTGCACCTACAACAGTTTCGTAGCGCAAGTTTGATCATAAATTCCTCCCACCTCAGAATGGATTTGAAGAAAATGAAAGAGGTTGTTGTAGTTTGGTATGTTAGGAATAAAAGCCTCTTTCATTTTTCAAAATTAAGTTTTCTGCTGCTCAGAACCCCTTCTGGAAATTTACTAGTAAACGCAGAAAACAAAGTTTTTTCTTCTGAAACAGGCTGCTACAGGGGTTTCGTAGCGCGCTACGAAAACTCCTAATTCAGTGATTTCGTAGCTACTTTCAAAATTTCTTCAAAAAGATGTGAAATATGACTTATAAACACCTGGTAAGACTTCTAAAACATGGAATGAGGCTATCAAACATTATTTGGAAAAGAGATATGATCTAAAAAGACTTTTAACCTTATGACCTAACCCTTAAAGCATGAAATGACCTAGAGACCCTTTAACACCATGACTTGACCATGACTGATACAAGAATTGAGAAACCATGTAAGTTGTCCAATTTTTTTTAAGGAAATTTTACAGTGATAACACACATAATAACCATTATCAAGAGGCCTTAAAGGTTAGTTTCCAAATGAAACAGATAGGTGTGAAACTGAATCAATTCACTTATGCAAGCATTCTCAGTGTAAGTTGCAGCTTACCTACTTTTGAAGAAGGTAAACAACTTCACGGCCACATTATCCAGACTAGTTTTGACTCAAATATGTTTGTTGGAAGTGCTCTTGTAGACATGTATGCTAAATCTGGCAGCCTACAATATGCTCGTCAAGTGTTAGACAAAATTCCTGAACAAGATGTGATCTCTTGCAATGCAATGATTGCAGGGTATGTGCAGCATGGGTATAGTGAAGAGGCTCTAAAACTCTTTTGTCAAATGCAACACACTGGTTTGAAGCCAAATGAGGCAACTTTTGCTAGCATTGTTAGTGCGTGTACCAACCTAGCAGTGCTTGAGCATGGAAGACACATCCATGCCCACATTCTCTGTATGGGGTTTGAGTCACCCATGTCTAGATGTCTATGGTCAACGCCCTAGTTACTATGTATGCCAAATGTGGAGGCATAAAAGATGCACGGAAAGTTTTCGAGAAGATGATTGAGTGTGATGTTGTCTCATGGAATGAAATGATTGTTGGTCATGCTCAGCATGGGGATGGGGTGGAAACCTTGAAACTTTTTGAGCAAAATGCTACTGACAGGCATTAGTCCAGAGATGCCATAACCTTCCTTGGTTTCTCTCTACTTGCAGCCATATAGGTGTGATGTTGTCTCATGGAATGAAATGATTGTTGGTCATGCTCAGCATGGGGATGGGGTGGAAACCTTGAAACTTTTTGAGCAAAATGCTACTGACAGGCATTAGTCCAGATGCCATAACCTTCCTTGGTTTCTCTCTACTTGCAGCCATATAGGTCTAGTAGATTGAGGACATTATTACTTTCATTCCATGAGGCATGAACATAACATCACACCAAGAATGGATCATCATGCTTGCATGATTGACCTTCTTAGTCGTGCTGGTCGTCTAGACGAGGCAGAAGATTTCATCAATAAGATGCCATTTGAACCTTATGTCAGTATCTGGGTGGTACTACTCAGTGCTTGCAGAGTTCACGGCAATATGGAAATAGGAAAGCGTGTCGCACAATTTCTTTTCGATTTGGAGCCGAAAAATACTTCAGAATATGTGTTGCTTTCAAATATCTATTCTGCAGCTGGCAAGTGGGATGATGCAGCCAAGGTTAGAAAAATGATGAAAGACAGAGACGCTAAAAAGAAGCCAGGGTTCAGCAGGATTGAGGTCAAGAATAGAGTACATGCATTCATGTTAGCAGATAGATCACACCCACAAATAGAGGAAGTTCATACAATGTTGAATACATTGGCCAGGCCAATGGAGGAGGCGGGTTATGTACCGAACAAAAACTTTGTCCTCCATGATATGGAGGATGAACATAAGGAACATGTCCTCTACCATCACAGTGAGAAGCTAGCCATTGCATTTGGGCTTATGAGCACACCTCCGGGGGGCCCTATTCGAATAATAAAGAAGCTTTGTGTATGTGGTGACTGTCATAATGCTGTCAAGTTTATTTCTAAGATTGTTGGACGTGAAATTGTAGTAAGGGACGCTATACGTTTTCACCATTTTAGGAATGGAACGTTCTCTTGTCAGGATTATTGGTAATACAAGATGAAGTTTGAGCACTATTTGGGAGTGGGTTGAATGCTTCTCTATGCTATCCTCTATTGGTCTAGAAGTTGCTTCTTGTGACACGTGGAAATAAGGAGAAACATGCTTAGAATATGTAAATCGTCTCGTAGCTTCTTCATGTGGAGCAAGCTCACCTCTGGTAAGTTTCACACAAGATTCTGCATTGCTTTGATAGCATGAATGGATGCGTTAAAAATTTAGTATGTTAAGCTTGATTATTGACAAGACGGTTCTGATCTTGTTGCATGACACATAAGACACTTTCTTTTATAGTACTCATTTCTAACATTTTTGGCTGTCTTTATAGCTGCACCAGTTTGGCAAATTGTCAAAATTTCCCTTTGGATAAATGTTAGGAACATCACTTTCTAAAGAGAACAAAAGCATGGGTGAGAAGCAACATTACAAAACATATGTTTTTTCACAATTCTGCTTTTTATATGTTGAAGTGTTAATTCAGTCATTTATCATTATTGAGTTGCTAAGAAGGAGGGATGCAATCGATATTTCTTGATCAGGAAACCAAGTTGAACTTTTAAATGGAAGGGAACAAATGGCATGTTGATTAATGTCAAACATTGATAAATCCCAACTTTGGAACGGCGCGACATTGTTTATGTAAGCCCCCATCATTGTAAGTCAGGTTTATACTAATTTTATATTATTTCAGAATCAAGTTTTGATTTAATTTAATTATAATTTTAAGCTAGTAAAATATCAAGTACCCTAGAAGAATAAGACCTTTAAATAATGATTTTAATTATTATTTTTAATAATATTGAAATATAAATAATTGTTTTTCAAAGTTAAACATTATAAATTACATTGGTCAATAAACAAAAATAAACAAAAAAAATACTCGAATCTTATCTCAGTAAAAACTAATAATAATTATTTGTTTTTCAAAATTAAACATTGCATAATTACATTGTTCAATAAGTCAATAAGCTTTTTATATTGTAAAGTCACTTTTTATATTGCAAAGTCTTACCTCAGTAAAAACTAATAATAATCCAATTACTATAAGAAAATAGATCCTTATATCATAAACAAATTATCTTTATACTAATTCAATATTTAACTTCACCATAATATTATATAGAAACTTAACATATGTTCTTTCTCAATAAAGAAAGAAAAAATTACTTGTTTTATATGGAAACTCATTTAGAATTGAAGTCACAGAGGCTTAGAAACAAAAATGGGATATTGCCTAAAACAGCCTGCATATCTTGACAATTGTGAGTTATATAATCCGTGGTATTATCTTGTTCTAAGAAGACAGAAGGCTCGGAAAAAAAATGGGATATTGCCTTAAACAACCTGCATATCTCGACTTATTGCGAGTTATATAATCCGTGGTATTATCTCGTTTTAAGAAGACAAAAGGTGCACTGGAGCAACAATATCATATAATGGATTGAAAATAGAATGTGTTGTAATCGGATCGAATAACGGATTGAAAATATCAAAATTAGCAGACTGAAAGTAGATTCTGTATCCAGTAACAAATTTGGCATCAAAATAGTAAGGATGCCAGATTAAGCGACATAAAAAAATTGACAGAAAACAGATAGAAAATATCAAAAAATTGAAAATAAATATTGTGCACAGGAGCTCCACAATATTTCAGAACTGTGAATAATGGATAACTTTGTGTGATCATGCCTCGCATGCATAAAAGGCAAAGAAATAAGTTATTTAACCTGAATTTTAAAACCCTCCAACTCAGTATACTCTCATAATATAGAGGATCCTTTATTTTTTAAAAGCAAAGGAATATCAATGCATGTATGGTATCTGCAACTTTGAATAAAAGGCATGGTTTGACCACTGAAAAAACCTTGTGTTCTTTAAAATATTATTCATACAGTTTTTGTCTCCATGGACAAAAATAGTGCTTTCAACAAGTCAGCCAACCAGCTACCCTTGCAAAGGACAGAGGAGGTTCAAACATATCTAGAAAGAGCAGATCTAATTTTCTCAACCAATCTCTCATGCAATCCAAATTGACATGATTTGCCAAGAAGACAAGGCTCCCAAGGAGTCAATCATGCAGCTTGTTGGACTTATTTATATACTAGATCTTTATTACACAACACCTTACATGTACTATTTTCCACAATAATAATTTGAAAATTTTAAGTAGGGAGTCAAGATGGCTTCACAAATATGGCACTGTTTAGGCCTGACACCTGGTTAAATTAAAATATATACCCTTTAACGAGGAATATGAACAGCACACACAGCACACAGATAAGGCACGCAGCAGCAATGGTGGGGACAACAACTCCCTGATCAAAAGCCTTTTTAATACCCCTGCCCTGGTGACATGTTGATAGATCAAGTATGCAGAAGCCGCTATGGAAATGACCATTCCAGCTTGAGTTCCTCTGCAAACCAACAACATCCCATAAACTACCATCCACATTTCCAAACACCAATCCAATCATTTGTTAAGGAAAACAACAACTTGCCTCAGGTTCATGGCTTGATAAGGAGCAATAATCACCAGTAACACAAATAAAAATGGCAGTTCCAATTCCCTTGTTCCCAACAAATTAAGTTTGTAGTGCTTGTCAAGCACTACAGTTATGTCATGCAATTCAACTCAATATACTGTGCAGGAAAGAACGACCAAGTAAGTAAAATAGGATGGCATTTGAGTTCTTGTGACTCACCAAGAATGTAGTAAAATAGTCTAACAAGGAAGACCAAAAAGGCAGTCCACAAACCATAATCACCTCTGTAATAATGTAGACAAACAAATCCAAATGTGGGGCGAAGTTTAAACTCTCAGTTCACTTCAATGGAATTTGTCTAATTTTGCAACTGGGAAGAACCTGGTCACCTGATCCAAGAAATGACATCTCCAGGTGCCTCTAGGGCCAACAGTGGAGCAAGGAAAGATTTGTCGATGGCTGTGTGCTTTGATAACATCAAAACCCTGCAACACCATAATTGAATCATTTTTTGCCTCAACAACTACTTGAGTCCCAAAAATAAAAGTTGAATTATGACTCAAAAAAGCCTAATGCCTTTTTTAGAGTACTGACCTTTGGATACATTCTTGGATATGTGGGCACATTGTAATATTTTCCTACTGCTATTTGGATTTGAATCCATGAATACATTCTAGGATATGTTGGAATTTCTGTACACCCTACAACTTTTTTCTTGTCCCATTTAATGACAACAAGGAACCCACCTGTTTTTGAGGAATTAAGTAAGCTAATGTGGGTGTCCTAGCAAATAAAAATGTATAGCTTGTTATAGTTAAGTGTTTCTTGTAATGGATTTTGTTAATCTCAAGGTAATGGATGGATTTTGTTAATCTCAAGGTAATGGACTGAATGTTTATATGATGTGCATAGTTGACTATTTCCAAATAAAGGTATGCAAAGAGTGAACAATGCAGAAATATTTTTAAATGAAAACTATCAACTGATTTTTGATGGACATGAGCAAAGTCAACTGTTTGACTTTGATCATATCAATCATATCGGGTATTCCACTATAATAAGATAGCTTGCCATCACATATATGACAACTACAAGTTAAATTGTCTAAGAGGATTTGAAATCTTTTGCATCCCTGTTGATGAAAATTGTTTCACCATTGATTGCCTTTAGGTTCAAGGATTATATCAGAGGACACGCCGATAACATTTGTGGATTATATCTTCTACTTGCTGCATGTTGTAATCTATGTACTGAAGGAATTTTTCATAAGCTAATGGTTCATCTGAGGATCTAAATGTGTAGATTACAGAGGGCTTGTTTAGGCCTGCCTAGGAGGGAAGTCTGAGGATCTCTTATGATACTTGGAGAAAAGACCTACAATTGACACAAAGTCAAACGCTTGTTCACTATCTATGCAACAAATTCCAGGTGATAAATGAGAGGTTTGAAATGATATGATGGCATCCAATATTGACTACAGCAGGATAAATTTGCACATGTCAAGTCTGATGAAATTTTGGGCTTCGGGTTTGTAAGCCCTAGAAGATCTGAAGCAAATCTTGAGTTAATTCTAAATTCTGTGGCATTATTGATGCCGTGGCATAAAATCGAATACTTTGAAACAAACCCTGAGCCCCATTCTAAATTGATCTTTAGACTTTTGTTGTAGCGAGTTTGTGCTCGTTGCTGTTCAAGGGTTCATTAACAAACTCATGTTTAACTTGCCATGGCTATGTTGAGCTCATAATGATGCCATTGACTATAGTAAGGTTGTTGGTTGTGTCACGATTAATGCACTTAAGTATGCTGAGTGAAAAAAACCTTGTGTTCTTTAAAATATTATTCATACAGTTTTTGTTTCCATGGACAAAAATAGTGCTTTCAACAAGTCAGCCAACCAGCTACCCTTGCAAAGGACAGGGGAGGTTCAAACATATCCAGAAAGAGCAGATCTATTTTTCTCAACCAATCTCTCATGCAATCCAAATTGACATGATTGTCCAAGAAGACAAGGCTCCCAAGGAGTCAATCATGCAGCTTGTTGGACTTATTTATATACTAGATCTTTATTACACACCACCTTACATGTACTATTTTCCACAATAATAATTTGAAAATTTTAAGTAGGGAGTCAAGATGGCTTTACAAATATGGCACTGTTTAGGCCTGACACCTGGTTAAATTAAAATATATACCCTTTAACGAGGAATATGAACGGCAGGCAGCAGCAATGGTGGGTACAACAACTCCCTGATCAAAAGCCTTTTTAATACCCCTGTCCTGGTGACGTGTTGATAGATCAAGTATGCAGAAGCCGCTATGGAAATGACAATTCCAGCTTGGGTTCCTCTGCAAACCAACAACATCCCATAAACTACCGTCCACATTTCCAAACACCAATTCAATCATTTGTTAAGGAAAACAACAACTTGCCTCAGGTTCATGGCTTGATAAGAAGCAATAATCAACAGTAACACACATAAAAATGGCAGTTCCAATTCCCCTGTTCCAAACAAATTAAGTTTGTCAAACACTACAGTTATGTCATGCAATTCAACTCAATATCACCAGGAATGTAGTAAAATAGTCTAACAAGGAAGACCAAAAAGGCAGTCCACAAAGCATAATCAACTCTGTAATAATATAGACAAACAAATCCAAATGTGGGGTGAAGTTTAAACTCTCAGTTCACTTCACTGGAATTTGTCCAATTTTGCAACTGGGAAGAACCTGGTCACCTGATCCAAGAAATGACATCTCCAGGTGCCTCTAGGGCCAACAGTGGAGCAAGGAAAGATTTGTCGATGGCTGTGTGCTTTGATAACATCAAAACCCTGCAACACCATAATTGAATCATTTTTTGCCTCAACAACTACTTGAGTCCCAAAAATATAAGTTGAATTATGACTCAAAAAAGCCTAATGCCTTTTTTTAGAGTACTGATGCCCTCCAGCAGTCACCAAGACAGTAAGTCACCCTGTGCAAGCACAGAAAAAATAAAAAGCGCACTCCCTACGCAGGCATTATCCTGCTCAGGTTCAAAGGGACTTTCTCAGCCTGCTCCTGTCAACAACCCCAGCTTCGCTAGCGGTGTAAACAGGGCAAGCACCCCTGGTGCCGAACCAATTAGCAAGTGTATATTTAAGGCTGTAAATGGAAAAGAGGAAAAAATAAATAAATAAAGCAAACTTTTCTTTGAATTAAAAATATGTATTTCACAATTCACACCAGAGAGTCTCCAATTGTTTGATTGCCTTGTGATCAAATAAAATTGTTACCCATCTAATGGTATCATGACAAAATTAAAAAAAAACACACTAAATTATTGACAATGTAAATATTTTAAACCCGATTTATTTGAGTGCTTCACAACTGAATGTCTCCAGTCACTTGCCTCGCTTCTTTAAGAGGGGGCAAGCTTTGAATAGGTGTCCCACCTGATCGCACTTTCTGCAACGATGGGGATACCTTCATAGAGCCGCTGTTTCCGCGAAAAAGACCTCCATTGAATAGTGACGAATTCTGTAGACCTTTTATGGTATCTAAGTGATGAATCCTGTAGACCTTTTATGGTATCTAAGTGATGAATCCTGTAGACCTTTTCGAAGAATTGAACAGGTATTATTGCATATGCCATCATTCCCATGGTCTGATATGACAGTGGGGTGACGCAGTGGGGGCACACGATGGACCATGGGGACAAAGTTCTGGTCAGTTCTATCAGGGAGAAACTAAACTATATAAATTATTGGGGTGCTACACTGAAAGCTTGGCCCACGGAAATATGGGATATGGGCTATGGGGACAGCATTTCGCTGATATCCCTTTAGCTTGGGCCACGGATATCCCTTTAGGTTGGCCCACGGAAATATGGGACACGGAAATATGGGATATGGGCTATGGGGACAGCATTTCGCTGATATCCCTTTTGTCCAGACTTTTGTCCGTGGTTGGTTTGCGTTACTGTTTGCAAGTGCGGACCACACCTCGTGGTTTCTCTTCTCTTCCTTTCCACACCTCGTGGTTTCTCTTCTCTTCCTTTCCCAAAGCTCCCAACCCGCTTCCTTTCCCAAAGCTCCCAACGCGCCAAGAAGAGTTGTCCGTGGTTTCTCTTCTCTTCCTTTCCCAAAGCTCCCAACCCGCTTCCTTTCCCAAAGCTCCCAACGCGCCAAGAAGAGTTGTCCGCCCTTGCAAACCGTAACGCAAACCCAGCACGGACAAAAGTCTGGACAAAAGAGATATTAGCCAAATGCTGTCCCCATATTTCCGTGGCCCAAGCTTTCAGTCTAGCCGCCGAATAGTTTCTCCCTTTGATACAACCGACCAGAACTCTGTCTGCATAGTCCATCGTGTGCCCCCACTGAAGGTCTTCCTCAAGTCGAAGTATAATATCAGTGCGCCGGGATTTGAAGCACCTCTGTTTCTTCAAGGGGCGGGAAGGTGGGTGGCTAGGGTTTGCAGAAACCCTCGCCTCTTCCGGAGCAGCGAGTGGGGGGAGGGGGTTAGGGATTGAGGGATTTACAGGAGAAGGTGGGTGGCTAGGGTTTGCAGAAACCCTCGCCTCTTCCGGAGCAGCGAGCTGGAGGGAGGGCGGGTTAGGGATTGAGGGATTTACAGGAACGGCCTCAGAGAGAAGGGGAACCGTGGAGAATCTGCCCGAGGGTATGGAATGTGCAGAGGACGAGGGAGGGACAGCCCGCAGGGGGGCGGTGTATCAGGCAATGGCACCAGTAGATCAGTAGATGTTGAGCCAGAACCCACATATCCGTAACTAGTTCCAGCACCCGATCAAAACTACAGCGGAGGAAACAATAAAGAAGCAGAAAGCAGAGGTGGGGTCACCTTATCTTGAATCCATACGGGGCTAAATGAAAATGGGTTTTGATAATGGGTATAAATGGCCAACGAGATCCCTGTAAGGTGGTACTGTTTGTCCCCTCTACTTTACTTTATGGGTAAAGGGAGGCTGTCTTTGCCCGTTGTATCCTCTTCTTCCATGATCTTAACACGTGTATTATTAAACATCGTGTGAATATATTATCCGGCGGATAAAGAAACCTGCCAGTTTTGCTTAAATTATTTAATGATTTATTAGAGGATAATGATTTTGCTGAAATCATTTAATGATATGTTAGAGGATGATGATTTTGCTTAAATCATCTGGTTATGGAAATTTGGGAAAAATGATTTTTGTTTAAGTCAGGCAAATGATTTAAAAACAATCCTAACCTTTAAAAACAAAATGGTAAAAATCACGTGATGTGACAAACAAATTAAAAACAACCATCCTATTTATAGATGGACAAGATGATAAAATCTAGTGTTGATGATTTTCTTTAAATCATGTGCATTTAAATGACTAAAGTATAGCCATATGATTATGATTTTGTGATTTTGGTTAAATCATGTATATTCATATGATTATGACTAGCATTTGCACCTGATGTTGCAAAGGAAACGCCGTAAGGCATAAAGTGTGGAAGAATAGGAACATGTGAATGGGCATTGTTGAAAGCAAGGGTGGATGATAAAGAGTTGCAATTGAGATTGTTAGTTATGTGTACGCTGAATATAAATATTTTATAAATAATAGTGTGTAGAAAAATAGTGACATGTGAATGGACATTGTTGAACGCAAAGGTGGATGATATTGAGTTACACTTGAAACTATTAGTTATGTGTGTTTTGAATATGGATAAGTAATAGTAGTGTGTGGAAGAATAGAAACATGTGAATGGACATTCTTGAAAGCAAGGGTGGATGATAATGAGTTATAGTTAATGTTATAGTTAATCCATTATTCATGTAACAATTGTTGTTTATGTGAACATATTTTTGTACATTATTTTAAGTTTCTTTTTGTATTTGGAGATTTTGTTTTTCCATATGTTACATATTTAAGAACGAATTGTCACTTTTAAAGAGGGCACACAAGGTTGCTAGCTGTCACAAACCATCATGAAAGTAAAAATTAAATGTCCTTTTCCTACTACATGGTTCTGTCAACTAGGTGTTTCGAAAAATACAAGTGAAAGCCATCAAACTCCTTGCTGAAATCAAACTCTCTGGTGAAATTTTCGTAAATATAGGGATGCACAAATTCCTTAACTTGCCAGAACTCTATTAAAATGACATTTTTCACTACTAACTTCATATGAGATGTTATGAACTTTCTTTTGGATAAAACCTCAAATGTGAAATTTTCGTAAATATAGGGATGCACAAATTCCTTAACTTGCCAGAACTCTATTAAAATGACATTTTTCACTACTAACTTCATATGAGATGTCATGAACTTTCTTTTGGATAAAACCTCGAATGTGTTTTTAATATCCCAATTCAACTCTCGGTGACATTTTCGTAGATATAGGGATGCACAAATTCCTTAACTTGCCAGAACTCTATTAAAATGACATTTTTCACTACTAAGTTCATATGAGATGTCAATTAAACTGTTTTATTATTATTATTTTAGTTTAATGTTTCATTATGCATACTAAATCTTTTTTCATATAAAACTAAATTTGAATGTTTACTCATTTACAAATACTACAACACATACTCCTTTTTTGGATTGATGTTTATGAGTAGTAGGCCAAAACTTGCCAAATGCTTAAATTTCTTTTCCAAAATTTTAGAGATGCCCATTTGAAAACCCTGGATATATTAGTGTCTGATATGAACAAGTTTCGAGCTTACTAGTTGTTGGGGTACAGAGTTTTCTGTAAATTGCTACCAAGCAAGGAAGAAGTCAAAAGTGGATTGGTATTAAAACCATGGCCGCATCTCAAGGACCTGTGTTCTTGTCCCCAAATAAGGATGCATGCCAAGTGTTTGACACAATCCCTGAATGAGATGTTTGTTCATGGACTACGGTTCTTACAGGCTATGCAAAATGTGGGTATGTGGAAAATGCATGATGTCTGTTTGACAAAATGCATGAACGTAGCATAGTTTCCTGGAATGCAATGATTGCGGCATATGCCCGATGTGGTGATCAGGTTGAAGCCATGGATTTATATGGCCAGATGCAATGGATGGGCACAAAACCTGATGAGTTCACCTTAGCCAGCGTTGTAAGTGCATGTGCAAGCATGGTGGATTTGGGATATGGGAGGAAAATTCATGGACAGGTTGTTAAGCTCGGATTTGAGTCAAATGTATTTGTTGGGACTGCTCTTGTTGATATGTATGCCAAATGTGGGAGAATAGATGGTGCACGCAAAATGTTTTATTTAATGCCGATTCGAAACAATGTTTCTTGGACTACCATGGTTGCAGGATATGCCCAAAATGGGCAAGCGGACGAGGCCACAAGGTTTTTTAATGAAATTCACCAGACCGGTATGAAGCCAAATGAGTTGACATTTGTCAGTGTCGTCAATGCGTGTGCTATTCTCATTGATTTGAGGTTTGGCAGACAGGTCCATGCGTACATTATCAAAAGTGGATTCCAGTCCCAAGTTTCCGTGTGCAATGCTATTGTTACAATGTATGCCAAAACTCAAACCATAGAAGATGCACTATGTGTGTTTGATAAAATGCAGGAGACTTAATCTCATGGAATGCAATTATTGCAGGATATGCACATAATGACCATTATCAAGAGGCCTTAAAGGTTAGTTTCCAAATGAAACAGATAGGTGTGAAACTGAATCAATTCACTTATGCAAGCATTCTCAGTGTAAGTTGCAGCTTACCTACTTTTGAAGAAGGTAAACAACTTCACGGCCACATTATCCAGACTGGTTTTGACTCAAATATGTTTGTTGGAAGTGCTCTTGTAGACATGTATGCTAAATCTGGCAGCCTACAATATGCCCGTCAAGTGTTAGACAAAATTCCTGAACAAGATGTGATCTCTTGCAATGCAATGATTGCAGGGTATGTGCAGCATGGGTATAGTGAAGAGGCTCTAAAACTCTTTTGTCAAATGCAACACACTGGTTTGAAGCCAAATGAGGCAACTTTTGCTAGCATTGTTAGTGCGTGTACCAACCTAGCAGTGCTTGAGCATGGAAGACACATCCATGCCCACATTCTCTGTATGGGGTTTGAGTCACCCATGTCTAGATGTCTATGGTCAACACCCTAGTTACTATGTATGCCAAATGTGGAGGCATAAAAGATGCACGGAAAGTTTTCGAGAAGATGATTGAGTGTGATGTTGTCTCATGGAATGAAATGATTGTTGGTCATACTCAGCATGGGGATGGGGTGGAAACCTTGAAACTTTTTGAGCAAAATGCTACTGACAGGCATTAGTCCAGATGCCATAACCTTCCTTGGTTTCTCTCTACTTGCAGCCATATAGGTGTGATGTTGTCTCATGGAATGAAATGATTGTTGGTCATGCTTAGCATGGGGATGGGGTGGAAACCTTGAAACTTTTTGAGCAAAATGCTACTGACAGGGATTAGTCCAGATGCCATAACCTTCCTTGGTTTCTCTCTACTTGCAGCCATATAGGTCTAGTAGATTGAGGACATTATTACTTTCATTCCATGAGGCATGAACATAACATCACACCAAGAATGGATCATCATGCTTGCATGATTGACCTTCTTAGTCGTGCTGGTCGTCTAGATGAGGCAGAAGATTTCATCAATAAGATGCCATTTGAACCTTATGTCAGTATCTGGGTGGTACTACTCAGTGCTTGCAGAGTTCACGGCAATATGGAAATAGGAAAGCGTGTCGCACAATTTCTTTTCGATTTGGAGCCGAAAAATACTTCGGAATATGTGCTGCTTTCAAATATCTATTCTGCAGCTGGCAGGTGGGATGATGCAGCCAAGGTTAGAAAAATGATGAAAGACAGAGACGCTAAAAAGAAGCCAGGGTTCAGCGGGATTGAGGTCAAGAATAGAGTACATGCATTCATGTCAGCAGATAGATCACACCCACAAATAGAGGAAGTTCATGCAATGTTGAATACATTGGCCGGGCCAATGGACGAGGCGGGTTATGTACCGAACAAAAACTTTGTCCTCCATCACAGTGAGAAGCTAGCCATTGCATTTGGGCTTATGAGCACACCTCCGGGGGCCCCTATTCGAATAATAAAGAACCTTCGTGTATGTGGTGACTGTCATAATGCTGTCAAGTTTATTTCTAAGATTGTTGGACGTGAAATTGTAGTAAGGGACGCTATACGTTTTCACCATTTTAGGAATGGAACGTGCTCTTGTCAGGATTATTGGTAATACAAGATGAAGTTTGAGCACTATTTGGGAGTGGGTTGAATGCTTCTCTATACTATCCTCTATTGGTCTAGAAGTTGCTTCTTGTGACACGTGGAAATAAGGAGAAACATGCTGAGAATATGTCAATTGTCTCGTAGCTTCTTCATGTGGAGCAAGCTCACCTCTGGTAAGTTTCATACAAGATTCTGCATTGCTTTGATAGCATGAATGGATGCGTTAAAAATTTAGTATGTTAAGCTTGATTATTGACAAGACGGTTCTGATCTTGTTGCATGACACATAAGACACTTTCTTTTATAGTACTCATTTCTAACATTTTTGGCTGTCTTTATAGCTGCACCAGTTTGGCAAATTGTCAAAATTTCCCTTTGGATAAATGTTAGGAACATCACTTTCTAAAGAGAACAAAAGCATGGGTGAGAAGCAACATTACAAAACATATGTTTTTTCACAATTCTGCTTTTTATATGTTGAAGTGTTAATTCAGTCATTTATCATTATTGAGTTGCTAAGAAGGAGGAATGCAACTGATATTTCTTGATCAGGAAACCAAGTTGAACTTTTAAATGGAAGGGAACAAATGGCATGTTGATTAATGTCAAACATTGATAAATCCCAACTTTGGAACGGCGCGACATTGTTTATGTAAGCCCCCATCATTGTAAGTCAGGTTTATACTAATTTTATATTATTTCAGAATCAAGTTTTGATTTAATTTAATTATAATTTTAAGCTAGTAAAATATCAAGTACCCTAGAAGAATAAGACCTTTAAATTATGGTCCAATTAAATGTTTAAAAATTATTATTATTTTTAATAATATTGAAATATAAATATTTGTTTTTCAAAGTTAAACATTATAAATTACATTGGTCAATAAATCAATAAACAAAAAAAATACTCTAATCTTATCTCAGTAAAAACTAATAATAATTATTTGTTTTTCAAAATTAAACATTGCATAATTACATTGTTCAATAAGTCAATAAGCTTTTTATATTGTAAAGTCACTTTTTATATTGCAAAGTCTTACCTCAGTAAAAACTAATAATAATCCAATTACTATAAGAAAATAGATCCTTATATCATAAACAAATTATCTTTATACTAATTCAATATTTAACTTCACCATAATATTATATAGAAACTTAACATATGTTCTTTCTCAATAAAGAAAGAAAAAATTACTTGTTTTATATGGAAACTCATTTAGAATTGAAGTCACAGAGGCTTAGAAACAAAAATGGGATATTGCCTAAAACAGCCTGCATATCTTGACAATTGTGAGTTATATTTGCCTAAAACAGCCTGCATATCTTGACAATTGTGAGTTATATAATCCGTGGTATTATCTTGTTCTAAGAAGACAGAAGGCTCGGAAAAAAAAATGGGATATTGCCTTAAACAGCCTGCATATCTCGACTTATTGCGAGTTATATAATCCGTGGTATTATCTTGTTTTAAGAAGACAGAAGGTGCACTGGAGCAACAATATCATATAATGGATTGAAAATAGAATGTGTTGTAATCGGATCGAATAACGGATTGAAAATATCAAAATTAGCAGACTGAAAGTAGATTCTGTATCCAGTAACAAATTTGGCATCAAAATAGTAAGGATGCCAGATTAAGCGACATAAAAAAATTGATAGAAAACAGATAGAAAATATCAAAAAATTGAAAATAAATACTGTGCACAGGAGCTCCACAATATTTCAGAACTGTGAATAATGGATAACTTTGTGTGATCATGCCTCGCATGCATAAAAGGCAAAGAAATAAGTTATTTAACCTGAATTTTAAAACCCTCCAACTCAGTATACTCTCATAATATAGAGGATCCTTTATTTTTTAAAAGCAAAGGAATATCAATGCATGTATGGTATCTACAACTTTGAATAAAAGGCATGGTTTGACCACAAAAAAAACCTTGTGTTCTTTAAAATATTATTCATAAAGTTTTTGTCTCCATGGACAAAAATAGTGCTTTCAACAAGGCAGCCAACCAGCTACCCTTGCAAAGGACAGAGGAGGTTCAAACATATCTAGAAAGAGCAGATCTAATTTTCTCAACCAATCTCTCATGCAATCCAAATTGACATGATTTGCCAAGAAGACAAGGCTCCCAAGGAGTCAATCATGCAGCTTGTTGGACTTATTTATATACTAGATCTTTATTACACAACACCTTACATGTACTATTTTCCACAATAATAATTTGAAAATTTTAAGTAGGGAGTCAAGATGGCTTTACAAATATGGCACTGTTTAGGCCTGACACCTGGTTAAATTAAAATATATACCCTTTAACGAGGAATATGAACGGCACACAGATAAGGCACACAGCAGCAATGGTGGGGACAACAACTCCCTGATCAAAAGCCTTTTTAATACCCCCTGTCCTGGTGACATGTTGATAGATCAAGTATGCAGAAGCCGCTATGGAAATGACCATTCCAGCTTGAGTTCCTCTGCAAACCAACAACATCCCATAAACTACCATCCACATTTCCAAACACCAATCCAATCATTTGTTAAGGAAAACAACAACTTGCCTCAGGTTCATGGCTTGATAAGGAGCAATAATCACCAGTAACACAAATAAAAATGGCAGTTCCAATTCCCCTGTTCCCAACAAATTAAGTTTGTCAAACACTACAGTTATGTCATGCAATTCAACTCAATATACTGTGCAGGAAAGAACGACCAAGTAAGTAAAATAGGATGGCATTTGAGTTCTTGTGACTCACCAAGAATGTAGTAAAATAGTCTAACAAGGAAGACCAAAAAGGCAGTCCACAAACCATAATCACCTCTGTAATAATGTAGACAAACAAATCCAAATGTGGGGCGAAGTTTAAACTCTCAGTTCACTTCAATGGAATTTGTCTAATTTTGCAACTGGGAAGAACCTGGTCACCTGATCCAAGAAAAGACATCTCCAGGTGCCTCTAGGGCTAGCAGTGGAGCAAGGAAAGATTTGTCGATGGCTGTGTGCTTTGATAACATCAAAACCCTGCAACACCATAATTGAATCATTTTTTGCCTCAACAACTACTTGAGTCCCAAAAATAAAAGTTGAATTATGACTCAAAAAAGCCTAATGCCTTTTTTAGAGTACTGACCTTTGGATACATTCTTGGATATGTGGGCACATTGTAATATTTTCCTACTGCTATTTGGATTTGAATCCATGAATACATTCTAGGATATGTTGGAATTTCTGTACACCCTACAACTGTTAAGAATGTTTTTTCTTGTCCCATTTAATGACAACAAGGAACCCACCTGTTTTTGAGGAATTAAGTAAGCTAATGTGGGTGTCCTAGCAAATAAAAATGTATAGCTTGTTATAGTTAAGTGTTTCTTGTAATGGATTTTGTTAATCTCAAGGTAATGGACTGAATGTTTATATGATGTGCATAGTTGACTATTTCCAAATAAAGGTATGCAAAGAGTGAACAATGCAGAAATATTTTTAAATGATTACTATCAACTGATTTTTGATGGACATGAGCAAAGTCAACTGTTTGACTTTGATCATATCAATCATATCATGTATTCCACTATAATAAGATAGTTTTCCATCACATATATGACAACTACAAGTTAAATTGTCTAAGAGGATTTGAAATCTTTTGCATCCCTGTTGATGAAAATTGTTTCACCATTGATTGCCTTTAGGTTCAAGGATTATATCAAAGGACACACCGATAACATTTGTGGATTATATCTTCTACTTGCTGCATGTTGTAATCTATGTACTGAAGGAATTTTTCATAAGCTAATGGTTCATCTGAGGATCTAAATGTGTAGATTACAGAGGGCTTGTTTAGGCCTGCCTCTGAGAGAAGTCTGAGGATATCTTATGATACTTGGAGAAAAGACCTACAATTGACACAAAGTCAAACGCTTGTTCACTATCTATACAACAAATTCCAGGTGATAAATGAGATGTTTGAAATGATATGATGGCATCCAATATTGTGTTATGAAACCAGCTCAAGAAAAGATAGAAAAGATAAATCCACGCCTTAGAATTCAGCCTCTTCGAGGGGGCAACCTCCTTTACATTACATAAATGAACAATTCTTGGATGATACAAATGACAAAACCTCCTTTCTATATATAGGAGTCTAAGGAGTCACAATATAATCCAGCCGACCTAACAATAATAATATAAAGCCACAAAATTAACAATAGAGGGAGTCTATGGGGCACAGAAATAACAATATGGGGGTAATAGGGGCACAACAATATAAATAGGGGGTATAACTAAAATAGTAATGGGGTAATCACTAGTATTATAGGGACCCAACATATTGACTATAGCAGGATAAATTTGCAAATGTCAAGTCTGATGAAATTTTGGGCTTCGAGTTTGTAAGCCCTAGAAGATCTGAAGCAAATCTTGAGTTAATTCTAAATTCTGTGGCATTATTGAAGCCGTGGCATAAAATCGAATACTTTGAAACAAAACCTGAGCCCCATTCTAAATTAATCTTTATACTTTTGTTGTAGCGAGTTTGTGCTCGTTGCTGTTCAAGGGTTCATTAACAAACTCATGTTTAACTTGTCATGGCTATGTTGAGCTCATAATGATGCCATTGACTATAGTAAGGTTGTTGGTTGAGTCACGATTAATGCACTTAAGTATGCTGAGTGAAAAAAACCTTGTGTTCTTTAAAATATTATTCATACAGTTTTTGTTTCCATGGACAAAAATAGTGCTTTCAACAAGTCAGCCAACCAGCTACCCTTGCAAAGGACAGAGGAGGTTCAAACATATCCAGAAAGAGCAGATCTATTTTTCTCAACCAATCTCTCATGCAATCCAAATTGACATGATTGTCCAAGAAGACAAGGCTCCCAAGGAGTCAATCATGCAGCTTGTTGGACTTATTTATATACTAGATCTTTATTACACACCACCTTACATGTACTATTTTCCACAATAATAATTTGAAAATTTTAAGTAGGGAGTCAAGATGGCTTTACAAATTTGGCACTGTTTAGGCCTGACACCTGGTTAAATTAAAATATATACCCTTTAACGAGGAATATGAATGGCAGGCAGCAGCAATGGTGGGTACAACAACTCCGTGATCAAAAGCCTTTTTAATACCCCCTGTCCTGGTGACGTGTTGATAGATCAAGTATGCAGAAGCCGCTATGGAAATGACAATTCCAGCTTGGGTTCCTCTTCAAACCAACAACATCCCATAAACTACCATCCACATTTCCAAACACCAATTCAATCATTTGTTAAGGAAAACAACAGCTTGCCTCAGGTTCATGGCTTGATAAGAAGCAATAATCAACAGTAACACAAATAAAAATGGCAGTTCCAATTCCCCTGTTCCAAACAAATTAAGTTTGTACAACACTACAGTTATGTCATGCAATTCAACTCAATATACTGTGTAGGAAAGAGCGACCAAGTAAGTAAAATAGGATGGCATTTGAGTTCTTGTGACTCACCAGGAATGTAGTAAAATAGTCTAACAAGGAAGACCAAAAAGGCAGTCCACGAAGCATAATCACCTCTGTAATAATATAGACAAACAAATCCAAATGTGGGGTGAAGTTTAAACTCTCAGTTCACTTCACTGGAATTTGTCCAATTTTGCAACTGGGAAGAACCTGGTCACCTGATCCAAGAAATGACATCTCCAGGTGCCTCTAGAGCCAACAGTGGAGCAAGGAAAGATTTGTCGATGGTTGTGTGCTTTGATAACATCAAAACCCTGCAACACCATAATTGAATCATTTTTTGCCTCAACAACTACTTGAGTCCCAAAAATAGAAGTTGAATTATGACTCGAAAAAGCCTAATGCCTTTTTTTAGAGTACTAACCTTTGGATACATTCTTGGATATGTGGGCACATTGTAATATTTTCCTACTGCTATTTGGATTTGAATCCATGAATACATTCTAGGATATGTTGGAATTTCTGTACACCCTACAATTGTTAAGAATTTTTTTTCTTGTCCCATTTAATGACAACAAGGAACCCACCTGTTTTTGAGGAATAAAGTAAGCTAATGTGGGTGTCCTAGCAAATAAAAATGTATAGCTTGTTATAGTTAAGTGTTTCATGCAATGGATTTTGTTAATCTCAAGGTAATGGACTGAATGTTTATATGATGTGCATAGTTAACTATTTCCAAATAAAGGCATGCAAAGAGTGAACAATGCATAAATATTATTA
Source organism: Pinus tabuliformis (assembly GCA_031772625.1). Taxonomy (NCBI): domain Eukaryota; kingdom Viridiplantae; phylum Streptophyta; class Pinopsida; order Pinales; family Pinaceae; genus Pinus; species Pinus tabuliformis. Next base: position 554,648,548 of record CM062820.1, on the reverse strand, counting down.
AATGAAAACTATCAACTGATTTTTGATGGACATGAGCAAAGTCAACTGTTTGACTTTGATCATATCAATCATATCACGTATTCCACTATAATAAGATAGCTTGCCATCACATATATAACAACTACAAGTTAAATTGTCTAAGATGATTTGAAATCTTTTGCATCCCTGTTGATGAAAATTGTTTCACCATTGATTGCCTTTAGCTTCAAGGATTATATCAGAGGACACGCAGATAACATTTGTGGATTATATCTTCTACTTGCTGCATGTTGTAATCTATGTACTGAGGGAATTTTTCATAAGCTAATGGTTCATCTGAGGATCTAAATGTGTAGATTACAGAGGGCTTGTTTAGGCCTGCCTCTGAGGGAGGTCTGAGGATCTCTTATGATACGTGGAGAAAAGACCTACAATTGACACAAAGTCAAACTCTTGTTCACTATCTATGCAACAAATTCCAGGTGATCAATGAGAGGTTTGAAATGATATGATGGCATCCAATATTGACTACAGCAGGATAAATTTGCACATGTCAAGTCTGATGAAATTTTGGGCTTCGGGTTTGTAAGCCCTAGAAGACCTGAAGCAAATCCTGAGTTAATTCTAAATTCTGTGGCATTATTGAAGCCGTGGCATAAAATCGAATATTTTGAAACAAAACCCGAGCCCCATTCTAAATTGATCTTTAGACTTTTGTTGTAGCGAGTTTGTGCTTGTTGCTGTTCAAGGGTTCATTAATAAACTGATGTTTAACTTTCCATGGCTATGTTGAGCTCATAATGATGCCATTGACTATAGTAAGATTGTTGGTTGTGTCATGATTAATGTATTTAAGTATGCTGAGTGAAAGGCTGCCTGAGCTAAGATGGCAATTGTTGCCATGATGACCAGGAAGAGGTTTTATACTGCGATGTGTATTGCTCTATCCAAGAATCTTTTTTACTAAAGCCTGCTACTGCCAGTTTTGTTGAAACAGGAAGGGTATATGGAAGAATCATTTATAGCAGGAGTGCTAACAGGAGAGTGGTGATACAAGTTAAATTTTCTAAGAGGATTTGAAATCTTTTGCATCCCTGTTGATGAAAATTGTTTCACCATTGATTGCCTTTAGCTTCAAGGATTATATCAGAGGACACGCAGATAACATTTGTGGATTATATCTTCTACTTGCTGCATGTTGTAATCTATGTACTGAAGGAATTTTTCATAAGCTAATGGTTCATCTGAGGATCTAAATGTGTAGATTACAGAGGGCTTGTTTAGGCCTGCCTCTGAGGGAAGTCTGAGGATCTCTTATGATACTTGGAGAAAAGACCTACAATTGACACAAAGTCAAACTCTTGTTCACTATCTATGCAACAAATTCCAGGTGATCAATGAGAGGTTTGAAATGATATGATGGCATCCAATATTGACTACAGTAGGATAAATTTGCACATGTCAAGTCTGATGAAATTTTGGGCTTCGGGTTTGTAAGCCCTAGAAGACCTGTAGCAAATCCTGAGTTAATTCTAAATTCTGTGGCATTATTGAAGCCGTGGCATAAAATCGAATATTTTGAAACAAAACCTGAGCCCCATTCTAAATTGATCTTTAGACTTTTGTTGTAGCGAGTTTGTGCTCGTTGTTGTTCAAGGGTTCATTAATAAACTCATGTTTAACTTGCCATGGCTATGTTGAGCTCATAATGATGCCATTGACTATAGTGAGACTGTTGGTTGTGTCATGATTAATGTACTTAAGTATGCTGAGTGAAAAAAACCTTGTGTTCTTTAAAATATTATTCATACAGTTTTTGTCTCCATGGACAAAAATAGTGCTTTCAACAAGTCAGCCAACCAGCTACCCTTGCAAAGGACAGAGGAGGTTGAAACATATCCATAAAGAGTAGATCTAATTTTCTCAACCAATCTCTCATGCAATCCAAATTGACATGATTTGCCAAGAAGACAAGGCTCCCAAGGAGTCAATCATGTAGCTTGTTGGACTTATTTATATACTCGATCTTTATTACACACCACCTTACATGTACTAGTTTCCACAATAATAATTTGAAAATTTTAAGTAGGGAGTCCAGATGGCTTTACAAATATGGCACTTTTTAGGCCTGACACCTGGTTAAATTAAAATATATACCCTTTAACGAGGAATATGAACGGCACACAGATAAGGCACGCAACAGCAATGGTGGGTACAACAACTCCCTGATAAAAAGCCTTTTTAATACCCCCTGTCCTGGTAACGTGTTGATAGATCAAGTATGCAGAAGCCGCTATGGAAAAGACCATTCCAGCTTGGGTTCCTCTGCAAACCAACAACATCCCATAAACTACCATCCACATTTCCAAACACCAATTTAATCATTTGTTAAGGAAAACAACAACTTGCCTCAGGTTCATGGCTTGATAAGGAGCAATATTCACTAGTAACACAAATAAAAATGGCAGTTCCAATTCCCCTGTTACCAACAAATTAAGTTTGTCAAACACTACAGTTATGTCATGCAATTCAACTCAATATACTGTGCAGGAAAGAATGAGCAAGTAAGTAAAATAGGATGGCATTTGAGTTCTTGTGACTCACCATGAATGTAGTAAAATAGTCTAACAAGGAAGACCAAAAAGGCAGTCCACAAACCATAATCACCTCTGTTATAATGTAGACAAACAAATCCAAATGTGGGGTGAAGTTTAAACTCTCAGTTCACTTCACTGGAATTTGTCCAATTTTGCAACTGGGAAGAACCTGGTCACCTGATCCAAGAAATGACATCTCCAGGTGCCTCTAGGGCCAACAGTGGAGCAAGGAAAGATTTGTCGATGGCTGTGTGCTTTGATAACATCAAAACCCTGCAACACCATAATTGAATAATTTTTTGCCTCAACAACTACTTGAGTCCCAAAAATGAAAGTTGAATTATGACTCAAAAAAGCCTAATGCCTTTTTTAGAGTACTGACCTTTGGATACATTCTTGGATATGTGGGCACATTGTAATATTTTCCTAATGCTATTTGGATTCGAATCCATGAATACATTCTAGGATATGTTGGAATTTCTGTACACCCTACAATTGTTAAGAATGTTTTTTCTTGTCCCATTTAATGACAACAAGAAACCCACCTGTTTTTGAGGAATAAAGTAAGCTAATGTGGGTGTCCTAGCAAATAAAAATGTATAGCTTGTTATAGTTAAGTGTTTCTTGTAATGGATTTTGTTAATCTCAAGGTAATGGACTGAATGTTTATATGATGTGCATAGTTGACTATTTCCAAATAAAGGCATGCAAAGAGTGAACAATGCAGAAATATTTTTAAATGAAAACTATCAACTGATTTTTGATGGACATGAGCAAAGTCAACTGTTTGACTTTGATCATATCAATCATATCATGTATTCCACTATAATAAGATAGCTTGCCATCACATATATAACAACTACAAGTTAAATTGTCTAAGAGGATTTGAAATCTTTTGCATCTCTGTTGATGAAAATTGTTTCACCATTGATTGCCTTTAGCTTCAAGGATTATATCAGAGGACACGCAGATAACATTTGTGGATTATATCTTCTACTTGCTGCATGTTGTAATCTATGTACTGCAGGAATTTTTCATAAGCTAATGGTTCATCTGAGGATCTAAATGTGTAGATTACAGAGGGCTTGTTTAGGCCTGCCTCTGAGGGAGGTTTGAGGATCTCTTATGATACGTGGAGAAAAGACCTACAATTGACACAAAGTCAAACTCTTGTTCACTATCTATGCAACAAATTCCAGGTGATCAATGAGAGGTTTGAAATGATATGATGGCATCCAATATTGACTACAGCAGGATAAATTTGCACATGTCAAGTCTGATGAAATTTTGGGCTTCGGGTTTGTAAGCCCTAGAAGACCTGAAGCAAATCCTGAGTTAATTCTAAATTATGTGGCATTATTGAAGCCGTGGCATAAAATCGAATATTTTGAAACAAAACCCGAGCCCCATTCTAAATTGATCTTTAGACTTGTGTTGTAGCGAGTTTGTGCTTGTTGCTGTTCAAGGGTTCATTAATAAACTTATGTTTAACTTGCCATGGCTATGTTGAGCTCATAATGATGCCATTGACTATAGTAAGATTGTTGGTTGTGTCATGATTAATGTACTTAAGTATGCTGAGTGAAAGGCTGCCTGAGCTAAGATGGCAATTGTTGCCTTGATGACCAGGAAGAGGTTTTATACTGCGATGTGTATTGCTCTATCCAAGAATCTTTTTCACTAAAGCCTGCTACTGCCAGTTTTGTTAAAACAGGAAGGGTATATGGAAGAATCATTTATAGCAGGAGTGCTAACAGGAGAGTGGTGATACAAGTTAAATTTTCTAAGAGGATTTGAAATCTTTTGCATCCATGTTGATGAAAATTGTTTCACCATTGATTGCCTTTAGCTTCAGGGATTATATCAGAGGACATGCAGATAACATTTGTGGATTATATCTTCTACTTGCTGCATGTTGTAATCTATGTACTGAAGGAATTTTTCATAAGCTAATGGTTCATCTGAGGATCTAAATGTGTAGATTACAGAGGGTTTGTTTAGGCCTGCCTCTGAGGGAAGTCTGAGGATCTCTTATGATACTTGGAGAAAAGACCTACAATTGAAACAAAGTCAAACTCTTGTTCACTATCTATGCAACAAATTCCACGTGATCAATGAGAGGTTTGAAATGATATGATGGCATCCAATATTGACTACAGAAGGATAAATTTTCACATGTCAAGTCTGATGAAATTTTGGGCTTCGGGTTTGTAAGCCCTAGAAGATCTGAAGCAAATCTTGAGTTAATTCTAAATTTTGTGGCATTATTGAAGCCGTGGCATAAAATCGACTATTTTGAACCAAAACCTGAGCCCCATTCTAAATTGATCTTTAGACTTTTGTTGTAGCGAGTTTGTGCTCATTGCTGTTCAAGGGTTCATTAACAAACTCATGTTTAACTTGCCATGGCTATGTTGAGCTCATAATGATGCCATTGACTATAGTAAGATTGTTGCTTGTGTCATGATTAATGCACTTAAGTATGCTGAGTGAAAAAAACCTTGTGTTCTTTAAAATATTATTCATACAGTTTTTGTCTCCATGGACAAAAATAGTGCTTTCAACAAGTCAGCCAACCAGCTACCCTTGCAAAGGACAGAGGAGGTTCAAACATATCCAGAAAGAGCCGATCTAATTTTCTCAACCAATCTCTCATGCAATCCAAATTGACATGATTTTCCAAGAAGACAAGGCTCCCAAGGAGTCAATCATGCAGCTTGTTGGACTTATTTATATACTAGATCTTTATTACACACCACCTTACATGTACTATTTTCCACAATAATAATTTGAAAATTTTAAGTAGGGAGTCAAGATGGCTTTACAAATATGGCACTGTTTAGGCCTGACACCTGGTTAAATTAAAATATATACCCTTTAACGAGGAATATGAACGGCACACAGATAAGGCACGCAGCAGCAATGGTGGGTACAACAACTCCCTGATCAAAAGCCTTTTTAATACCCCCTATCCTGGTGACGTGTTGATAGATCAAGTATGCAGAAGCCGCTATGGAAATGACCATTCCAGCTTGGGTTCCTCTGCAAATCAACAACATCCCATAAACTACCATCCACATTTCCAAACACCAATTCAATCATTTGTTAAGGAAAAAAACAACTTGCCTCAGGTTCATGGCTTGATAAGAAGCAATAATCACCAGTAAAACAAATAAAAATGGCAGTTCCAATTCCCCTGTTCCCAACAAATTAAGTTTGTCAAACACTACAGTTATGTCATGCAATTCAACTCAATATACTGTGCAGGAAAGAACGACCAAGTAAGTAAAATAGGATGGCATTTGAGCTCTTGTGCCTCACTAGGAATGTAGTAAAATAGTCTAACAAGGAATACCAAAAAGGCAGTCCACAAACCATAATCACCTATGTAATAATGTAGACAAACAAATCCAAATGTGGGGTGAAGTTTAAACTCTCAGTTCACTTCACTGGAATTTGTCCAAATTTGCAACTGGGAAGAACCTGGTCACCTGATCCAAGAAATGACATCTCCAGGTGCCTCTAGGGCCAACAGTGGAGCTAGGAAAGAGGTGTCGATGGCTGTGTGCTTTGATAACATCAAAACCCTGCAACACCATAATTGAATCATTTTTTGCCTCAATAACTACTTGTGTCCCAAAAATAAAAGTTGAATTGTGACTCAAAAAAGCCTAATGCCTTTTTTAGAGTACTGACCTTTGGAAACAGGCAAAAGCAAAAGCAAATAAAACTTGATACATTTATGTATAAAGATCTAAAGCTGAAATAAAATTTAAATTATGAACCCCAAGAGAGCCTTTGAGGTATTCCATTTTCTGAGAGGAATATATTGACAATTGGAAATAGCCAGAAAGCAAAAGCTAAAAATCTCAACAGATTGCTGTAGTAGAAAAATCTAGTAAATTGAGGTTGCCTATCCCAAATTAGTTAGCATTCTGAAGGAGCCCCTTGTCTCAACAGTCGGCTTGAGAGAGATTGTCCTTAACAAAGTTATCCTTAGGAGAGTTTTGAACTTGAGAGAGATTGTCCTTAACAAAGTTATCCTTAGCAGAGTTTTGAGCTGATCTTTAGAGGGGGGGATTGTATAGCTGGAAAACCAATCCGAGATGCTCTAAGAGAGATTGTCATTAACAAATTTATCCTTAGCAGAGTTTTGAGCTGATCTTTAGAGAGGGGATTGTATAGCTGTAAAACCAATCCAGGATGCTCTAAGAAAGGCTTATCTAATCATTGTTTTACACAAATTCTTCACAAAACGAAAGATGACCGAGAAAGCAATCATACTCACTTAATTGATCAACCACTAAGTTAGTAGGAGACACCACTTCATTGAAAACACCACTCTGTTATCCATATCATTAGGTTAGTAAGAAACACCACTTCATTATAACTAAACTTTAAACTGTATCCGACCAATCCTCACAACCATTGTGTGACCAACCCTCACAACCAATGTGGATCAAAAGGATTTATGCAACTACAATACAACACAAAATAAATGGAATCATATTCACACGACTGCAACGCCAAACAGCCAACGGAAAGCTTTGGTTGAGAGCGCAACTGAGCATTCAGTGGAGAGCGCACCGCCACAGCTGCTTCTTGGTATACTATGAATGAACTTATCCACTTCCGATCTCAACAAACCCGAGTTCATGAAGGACGAGGAAGTGGATCTGTCGATAAAACCCCCCATTGCTTCTTAATTCCACATTGCCCACTCATCATTTCAATTCAAGCAGCTCAAAATGAATTCAATTTGTTCAAGCAGCCCAGCATGGAAGAATCTTAAGGAAAAAACAAGAAAGCATGAATAAGTGAGTTTTATATGATAGAAAATTAAAAACCTGAGAGAGGTAGGAGGGGTTGTAAAACGGGCATTATTGATCATCTTCTGCTGCTGCTTTGGAGTCTTGCTCTATCCAAGAATATTTTTCACTAAAGCCTGCTACTGCCAGTTTTGTTAAAACAGGAAGGGTATATGGAAGAATCATTTATAGCAGGAGTGCTAACAGGAGAGTGGTGATACAAGTTAAATTGTCTAAGAGGATTTGAAATCTTTTGCATCCCTGTTGATGAAAATTGTTTCACCATTGATTGCCTTTAGCTTCAAGGATTATATCAGAGGACACGCAGATAACATTTGTGGATTATATCTTCTACTTGCTGCATGTTGTAATCTATGTACTGAAGGAATTTTTCATAAGCTAATGGTTCATCTGAGGATCTAAATGTGTAGATTACAGAGGGCTTGTTTAGGCCTGCCTCTGAGGGAAGTCTGAGGATCTCTTATGATACTTGGAGAAAAGACCTACAATTGACACAAAGTCAAACTCTTGTTCACTATCTATGCAACAAATTCCACGTGATCAATGAGAGGTTTGAAATGATATGATGGCATCCAATATTGACTACAGCAGGATAAATTTGCACATGTCAAGTCTGATGAAATTTTGGGCTTCGGGTTTGTAAGCCCTAGAAGATCTGAAGCAAATCTTGAGTTAATTCTAAATTCTGTGGCATTATTGAAGCCGTGGCATAAAATCGAATATTTTGAACCAAAACCTGAGCCCCATTCTAAATTGATCTTTAGACTTTTGTTGTAGCGAGTTTGTGCTCATTGCTGTTCAAGGGTTCATTAACAAACTCATGTTTAACTTGCCATGGCTATGTTGAGCTCATAATGATGCCATTGACTATAGTAAGATTGTTGGTTGTGTCACGATTAATGCACTTAAGTATGCTGAGTGAAAAAAACCTTGTGTTCTTTAAAATATTATTCATACAGTTTTTGTCTCCATGGACAAAAATAGTGCTTTCAACAAGTCAGCCAACCAGCTACCCTTGCAAAGGACAGAGGAGGTTCAAACATATCCAGAAAGAGCAGATCTAATTTTCTCAACCAATCTCTCATGTAGTCCAAATTGACATGATTGTCCAAGAAGACAAGGCTCCCAAGGAGTCAATCATGCAGCTTGTTGGACTTATTTATATACTAGATCTTTATTACACACCACCTTACATGTACTATTTTCCACAATAATAATTTGAAAATTTTAAGTAGGGAGTCAAGATGGATTTACGAATATGGCACTGTTTAGGCCTGACACCTGGTTAAATTAAAATATATACCCTTTAACGAGGAATATGAACGGCACACAGATAAGGCACGCAGCAGCAATGGTGGGTACAACAACTCCCTGATCAAAAGCCTTTTTAATACCCCCTGTCCTGGTGACGTGTTGATAGATCAAGTATGCAGAAGCCGCTATGGAAATGACCATTCCAGCTTGGGTTCCTCTGCAAATCAACAACATCCCATAAACTACCATCCACATTTCCAAACACCAATTCAATCATTTGTTAAGGAAAACAACAACTTGCCTCAGGTTCATGGCTTGATAAGAAGCAATAATCACCAGTAACACAAATAAAAATGGCAGTTCCAATTCCCCTGTTCCCAACAAATTAAGTTTGTCAAACACTACAGTTATGTCATGCAATTCAACTCAATATACTGTGCAGGAAAGAACGACCAAGTAAGTAAAATAGGATGGCATTTGAGCTCTTGTGACTCACTAGGAATGTAGTAAAATAGTCTAACAAGGAATACCAAAAAGGCCGTCCACAAACCATAGTCACCTATGTAATAATGTAGACAAACAAATCCAAATGTGGGGTGAAGTTTAAACTCTCAGTTCACTTCACTGGAATTTGTCCAATTTTGCAACTGGGAAGAACCTGGTCACCTGATCCAAGAAATGACATCTCCAGGTGCCTCTAGGGCCAACAGTGGAGCTAGGAAAGATTTGTCGATGGTTGTGTGCTTTGATAACATCAAAACCCTGCAACACCATAATTAAATCATTTTTTGCCTCAACAACTACTTGAGTCCCAAAAATAAAAGTTGAATTATGACTCAAAAAAGCCTAATGCCTTTTTTAGAGTACTGACCTTTGGAAACAGGCAAAAGCAAAAGCAAATAAAACTTGAGACATTTATGTATAAAGATCTAAATCTGAAATAAAATTTAAATTATGAACCCCAAGAGAGCCTTTGAGGTATTCCATTTTTTGAGAGGAATATATTGACAATTGGAAATAGCCAGAAAGCAAAAGCTAAAAATCTCAACAGATTGTTGTAGTAGAAAAATCTAGTAAATTGAGGTTGCCTATCCCAAATTAGTTAGCATTCTGAAGGAGCCCCTTGTCTCAACAGTCGGCTTGAGAGAGATTGTCCTTAACAAAGTTATCCTTAGGAGAGTTTTGAACTTGAGAGAGATTGTCCTTAACAAAGTTATCCTTAGCAGAGTTTTGAGCTGATCTTTAGAGGGGGGGATTGTATAGCTGGAAAACCAATCCGAGATGCTCTAAGAGAGATTGTCATTAACAAATTTATCCTTAGCAGAGTTTTGAGCTGATCTTTAGAGAGGGGATTGTATAGCTGTAAAACCAATCCAGGATGCTCTAAGAAAGGCTTATCTAATCATTGTTTTACACAAATTCTGCACAAAACGAAAGATGACCGAGAAAGCAATCATACTCACTTAATTGATCAACCACTAAGTTAGTAGGAGACACCACTTCATTGAAAACACCACTCTGTTATCCATATCATTAGGTTAGTAAGAAACACCACTTCATTATAACTAAACTTTAAACTGTATCCGACCAATCCTCACAACCATTGTGTGACCAACCCTCACAACCAATGTGGATCAAAAAGATTTATGCAACTACAATACAACACAACATGAATGGAATCATACTCACACGGCCGCAACGCCAAACAGCCAACGGAAAGCTTTGGTTGAGAGCGCAACTGAGCATTCAGTGGAGAGCGCACCGCCACAGCTGCTTCTTGGTATACTGTGAATGAACTTATCCACTTCCGATCTCAACAAACCCGAGTTCATGAAGGACGAGGAAGTGGATCTGTCGATAAAACCCCCCATTGCTTCTTAATTCCACATTGCCCACTCATCATTTCAATTCAAGCAGCTCAAAATGAATTCAATTTGTTCAAGCAGCCCAGCATGGAAGAATCTTAAGGAAAAAACAAGAAAGCATGAATAAGTGAGTTTTATATGATAGAAAATTAAAAACCTGAGAGAGGTAGGAGGGGTTGTAAAACGGGCATTATTGATCATCTTCTGCTGCTGCTTTGGAGTCCTAATGGGATTAAGGGCAGAATTAACCTTGCAGAGCGAAGGCCCCAGATTCACCGCAGATGCGCTTCCTCCATACATTAATGCCATGCTCATCATCCTGATCAAAAAGATTTATGCAACTACAATACAACACAACATGAATGGAATCATACTCACACGGCCGCAACGCCGAACAGCCAACGCAAAGCTTCGGTTGAGAGCGCAACTGAGCATTCACATGGCCGCAACGCCAAACAGCCAACGCAAAGCTTCGGTTGAGAGCGCAACTGAGCATTCAGTGGAGAGCGCACCGCCACAGCTGCTTCTTGGTATACTGTGAATGAACTTGTCCACTTCGGATCTCAACAAAGCCGAGTTCATGAAGCGCACTGAGGCTAAGGTCGGTGAATTTCATATCGCCATTTTCGTCTCTCCGACTTCCGGTGATATGAACCCCGGCTATGGCAGAAATCGACCGCGCTAATCAACGACTCAACCTCTCTCAATCGTCTAACATATAATCTGACGGTATTTGAGGGTGACAGATAGACAATAAGGGGAGTTCATTTCAGAGGGGAACGCCTTACGGCGTAAATATTGTGTTGAGAGTACATAACTGTGACTGATGTGGATACATATGATTGTGGGAAACAAGATCTAAAAGACCGTTCTTTTATTTGCAATTATGAAGATACAAATTAATCAAAGATATAATAATATCAGAGTTTTTCTGTTATTTGTTCTTTTATTTGCAATTATGAAGATACAAATTAATCAAAGATATAATAATATCAGAGTTTTTCTGTTATTTGAATTTATTTGAGTTTTATCTTTCGGATAATATCATAAGTAGATGTATCCGCAAAATGAAATTCAAAAGATGTAAAAATATTTATTGAACAATCATGTCTCCTTGAATAAAGAAAGTGGCTTACGATGTAATCACCTTTTCGATGTAATAATATTTATTGAACAAACTAGCTTAAACAATTGTTGAAAACATGTCGCCTTGATCAAAGAAAATGGCTACGTTGTAATCACCTTTTTGAGGAGGGAATAAATTGGCAATTACAATCTCTCTTTCACATAATGATGGTTATAAGCAGGTTCTAAATCACTTAATATAATAAATTAAATACTACTATGTTTTTCTTGGTCAGTAAAGATATTCATATTATATTAACATTGAAAAATACATGGCGTACAGTCTGGATATCTTCACTCGTCGGAAAAATCTGCCCCCCTAAGTGGGGAAACTAGAGATTAAGACACAAAATATCTTCCCTTCTTAAGAGGGGAAACTAGAGGTAGTAACTTGAAACACTGAATTGAAACAAGTCATCAAAAGAGCCTAATTTTTTCCAACTGTGGAATGAGTGGCACTGGGCCACCCATTGACCAACCTAAACGCAAGAGCTGAGAGGCCAAATTGGACCAACTTGGTGAGAAACATGAAAACTTGAGCAATTAGCGAGAACCTGTTGAAGAATTGACTTTTTGGAGATGAACTTGAGCCACGCCAGAGGACTTGGCTGCATTGCAGGTTCTCCTTGTTGAAATATGTAACTAGGTTTGTCCTTCATAATGACATATGAATCATAATTTTATGTATTTAATGAAAAGAAAAAAATAAATTTATTATTGGTATTCTTGTGCCATGGGTTTCATGCTCAAGGGAAATTTAGTTTTAGGTCAAGCACCCATTGAGTGCCTCTAGATTTGTTGTAAAGTCAATTGAGTCATTGTCATGTATTGAAGACTCATTTGGGCATGTTACATATTGTAAAAAAAATTATTGAGTCAAAACTGAGTCCAAAGACCCTCCAAGACCTCGTCATGGCACAAAGATCAAGTCGGCCTACATGAAGGGACAAGTTGGCTTAAAGATAACAATTTGTACCCCTCACAAGCTTATAAATAAGAAGGAATTCGACCTCATTCGCATACTCACTCAAGCAAGTTCGATCTCCTTGAGATAGACGCTGGAAAGGGATGAAGAAGAAGAATAAGATCAAGATCGAAGTTTTTGGGTCTCTCTCTCTTTTTCATTAGGGTTTCTACAGTTTCTGGGCTAGACGAAATTATGAAGTTGCATCGAAGCTGTGAAGTTGCAAGGTCGAAGCTGTGATGCTGCCTTTAGATCAAATTTGTGACGTTGTTGGGTTGAAGTTGCTGATGTTGCATCAAGATTGAAGCTGTTAGGTCGAAGTCGTTGAAGTTGCTAGGTCGAAGTCGCAAAAATTTTTGTTGGGGTCTAAGTTGTTGGAAGGTTGAAGTTTGTTGCTGGAAGTTGTGTAAGGAAAGCTCATCAAGAAGGAATGATAACTTGGTCTTGAAGGGTGTTGGTCAAGGGTCATGGGTCTTGGAATTTTTCAATTGATATTATATAAAAAGAGAAGGATTTTGGTGGGTTTTCCTCTTAGTTGGAGAGGTTCTGGCCTGCGCTAATTGCCTATATCTTGTGTCCTATTGTATCAAGTTATGGTATGTTTTATGCTTAGAGTAGTTTACTTATCTTTCTTTTTATTATCCATAGATTAGCAATCACATGTACATTAAGTAAAGTGCATATAGAACATTTAAACGATCAATAGAAAACAAGCCAAGACAAGAGACACAAGATGTGGCGGCTAGCCTAGGGACAAACCCCAATATGGGGAAACCCTTTGATCAAATCTTCTTTTATCTTCAATAATTCAACAGAGAGAAATAGTACAAAGATCTGATTTATATCAGCAGTAGCAAACCCTAGATCAGTCGTAAACTAGGGCAACAAACCCTAGATCGAACTCGTCAAGTCTCCACCGGTGAGTCGTTCACCGTGCACTAGTCCAAGACTTCGAACGACCTATTTCGGCTTGGGTGAGAGAGAGAGCCTTTCTGCGCAGGAGAGAGAATAGACTCTTTTTCTGTGCAGGAGAGAAAAGAGACTCTTTTTCTGCGCAGGAGAGAGAGATATATGATGAGAAGTGAGTGACCAAATGAGGAGTGATCTTGTATTTATATCCAAACTGTGAAGGTGAATAGATGTGTCTGTTGGGCGTCTGAGCCTACATAACTTGCTGGCCGACTTTGATAATTTGTCAATAATCAAAATAAATTCATATCTCCATAAATACTTATCGGAACCGGATATATTTAGATTAATCCTACACCTCTTGATGAGAGGAATCTAGGAAAAATATTATTAGCCATGAATAAGGTGACCCACATGGAGTTTGGCCCTAGTTGCCAATTTTAACACTCCCTCTCAACTAGGGAGAACTCCATTTGCAATTTGTCTGACTGTCGCTACTATTCATCTATCAAATGCACTGCCTTATACAACTTGACCCCTGCTCTGCTCTGCTCTGCTTTGTTCTGTTCTGCTCTTGCTCGAAATATGAAGAAGAAGAAGTGATCGAGGATGTCTCATACCATCCTCCACTGGTCCGAAGTCAGTCTGGAGTGTGTACCACTTTCACTAGTCCCAGACCAGTCCTCTACTGAGCTGAAGTCAGTTTAAGAGGGTGTACCACTCTCACTGGTCCCAGACCAGTATCATTGATCCCAGATTAATGGAGGTCGTCCTAGCATAGGGAGTACGGTATATACAACGATGTGTCCATCAATAGAACTACTATGGTCCCTATCCTCATTTCCCTGCTCATTGATCAGATGAGAGGTACTTCTGATGAGTCCCACATTGCATGGGTAGGATGCCTCGACAGGAGAACTAATCATCTTGTCCACAAGAGAATGAATCATCCTGGCCCACAAGAGAACTAATCATCCTGTTCCATAGTCGCCACGAGGTGTCAGGGTAAGGTTGAACTTTTTATCCTGTACAAAGTGCACCAACATGGGATGGTGAGTTACCTTATGGTCATATGTTGCTCCAAGAAGTACCCTGCGGCCCCCTGGAGCTCCCGGAGCTTAGTACATCATACTTGACCCTCAAAATAGGGTCTCTGAACGAATCCAAGTCGTTCTAGGAAAGTCGGAAATTTGACCTTTCCTAGGGGCTTTGTCAAAATGTTGGTGACCTGTTCATTTGTACTGATATGTTGGAGCCTTATAGCTCCTTGCTGCACCATGTCACGAATATAGTGGTACCTGATATCGATATGCTTGGAGTGATCATGGAACATGGGATTCTCTGATAAACGAATCCCGCTCTGATTGTCACATAGGATCACGGTGGTATCCAATGTAAATCCAAACATCTCACTGAAGAGCTTTCGTAACTAGACTGCCTCATAGGAGGCCATGCTAGTAGCAATGTACTCTGCCTCGGCAGTGCTCAAAGCCACAGACTTCTACTTCCTGCTCATCCAGGATATCAAAGCAGATCCCAAGGAGAAACAGTGCCCGAAAGTGCTCTTACGGTCCACCACATTGCCTGCCCAATCAGCATCAATATATCCAAGTAGTCTCACATTTCTGGTAGTGTATCTTAACCCATAAGTAATCGTGCCACAAAGATATCTCAGTAGATTCTTGGCACCAATCCAATGTATGTGGTGAGGTTCAACCATGTGTTGACTCAACGTGTTGACTGCAAAGCATATATTTGGACGAGAGTTCACTAGGAACATCAATGCTCTGATGAGTTGACGATATTCGGTGGTATTTCGTAAAACAGGTCCAGCAACACTACCGCTTAACTTCTTGAAGTCAAGCTCCATTGGGATGGTTACGGGCTTGTAGTCCACCATCCCGAATCTCTCCAATATCTTCACTACATATTTTCCTTGAGATAGGAAAATCTCCCCTGGTTTTTTCCAGACTTCCAGTCCTAGGAAATAGTGCATAAGTCCTAGGTTTTTCATATCGAACTCAGAAGCCAACGCCCTCTTACATTCGTGAATGAGAGGGTCTGCACCTGTTAGAAAGAGGTCATCAACATATAGCACTAGTATGAGAGGCTTGTCATCTATAACCTTAAAGTAAAGGTTGGGGTCAGCTTCACTCCTAGTGAATCATAGCTTCATCAAGTAGCTATTGATCCTCTCATACCATGCTCAAGGTGCTTGCTTTAGCACATAGAGGGCCTTCTTCAACCTGCACGCATGAGATTCTCGATCATGAATCTCAAATCCTTTGGGTTGTGTGATGCAGAAAAGTGTTCCCTTTGCGGACAGAGGTAACCCATCTAGCCCTAGAGTGGGTCTAGTCACAGCAAGGAAAAAACAACAATTAATTCCCTTAAATAGTCGTTGTTGGAGGCCTACCTCAAACCAGTGGTTGATAAAGTTCCGTTGCGCTGCTTCAGCTTCCGTTTCCTTCTCCTTAATGAGCAATCAACCTGAAACACCACAAAGAAACAACAGAGCACGTAACCAAGAAACAACAATGATATATTTACTCATAAAGTCAAGAAGTCATGAGATATCAAGTAAATTACATACAAGACATAGGAAATCATCATTGATTGTATTAATAATAAATCAAGAGCAAAGCTTACAACCAAGTCTTGACGTCGCAAGCCTTCTCAGAGGGTCCAACTAGTGTGTTTCTTCAAGCATTCACTCTCAAAGATGGGTCTCCCAAATAGCAATCTATATCTCTCTCTCATTCACAAGCTTTACACAAGGTTAAGGGCACTCCACACCTTCTCGCAAACTACAAAGCAATCCCACACTTGTCACACTCACACCAACTATCTATCAAACTCAAAAACAACAACACTATACAACCAAAAGAACTAGCAGATGATAACAATGGTGAGTGATTTTATAGGAAAAGGAGTCTCCATGAAATGAGGGAGAGGGAGCTTATCCTTAGGGAAAGCAGCACAAAAGATGGAAATACCATGCCAGAGGGAGGAGGGCGACCCAAACTGACCCAACAACCATGGCCAAAGACATCCAGAAGGTGGACTGTTGAAACGAATTCGCCCGATTTGGATCGTCGCTAGTTCATAACTAAGATTTAGCGCTGACATCGCTAGTAGGCAATGTATTCAGTCAAACTGTCGCTAAATATAGCAAATAGACTCGCGCCGGGGTATGAAATTCGACCGTCGTGGGAAACAAATGTACTCCTGTGATGGGGGCGCGAGTGGACTGTTTATGATAAAGGTCCGTCGCGCATATTAAGTGAATTCTCGCGACGAGGCAGAAAACTTAGGAAAAGTGGGTCGATTTGAAATCATAAGAGAGAATTTGTTCAGTATGAGCATGTTTTACTGGACACCTGACATAGTAAAAGGACTGGGGTGAAGGCAGTGACAAATTACTGTGTAACAGATGCCTCCTAAAGTATGAAGCCCGAGAGAGTGGGAGGGGTGAAATGCTTTACAAAACTGTCTGAACTGGAACACCACCTGGAAGAACCTGCAAGCGTAAGTACAACTGATATCTCTGATAGTGAAATTCATTTAGTCAAGGTATGGGCGTAGTGATCTAAAAGACATACGAACTAGGTATGTGGTATGGACGCAGCCATCCAGCTAGTAAGACCATGATAATGATAAAGGTATGGTCGCAGCCATCCATCAACGAGTCATGTAATCACAGACCAATCCACGCAGCCCGAACATGTGTGATCTTAGTTCGGGGTCTTGAAACCCAACCGATCATAGTACAAATTCTAGCATGCGAACAAATGTGTTGAAGTTGAGCATGATAGAAAGTCGCTTGATTACTGGTCAATGATGAAAACCGTTAACAAGCGCGAGAGAAACCACCAATAATGCTAATGGTTCTCAAGGTACTGTCTAGTACAATCCACGAAGTGTGAAGAATGAGCCGAAGTCGAACACTCGCGGAATCACCCAATCGACGACCAATGATGAAAGTCGATCGTTAGGCACGAAGAACTTGCCATTAAGGCATGCAAGCTCCAAGGTACCAAAGGGGATCTCTAGATCAGTCTCCTGGATAATGAGCTGATGTCGACAAGAGACGATCCATCGCAGGAGGGCCATAATGTTTCCCCCATCAACGACACGAGATAGGGAACAAGTGGTAGATGGTGAAATAGAGTATCAGAGGAGGAGGTAAGGATGTGAACTGCAGAAGGATTATACTCTTGAACATATCGGAGACACGACTCTCCATTCAGGTACCAAGTCAGAGGCTTGATGGAGACATCATAGATCAGATGGAATCAGGCTAAATGGCAACCCAAAACCCCGGAAGGCCAAATGACAATGTATGGATATCCCAACTCGACAAAAAGCAAAAGTGTCGATATTCAAGAGTGACTAGCTGCCGCAGGTAACCAATGACAACTTCCAAATTTTCCCTCACCATTGCTGGCAAGTACCCCAATTATTTTTGAAAACAAGCTTGAAGGGGATAGCATATGCTTGTAATATAAGTTTGATCTTCGGCTGAATCCAACCTAGTAATAGTTTAACGAGCCCTAGAGAGGAGGAGCTCGAGTCTCGTCATGGTGACGAGTCTAATGCCGTCAGGGTTTAACGAGTCTGGCATAGGTGAAACTCAGAGTCTTTTCATGTTTAGAGAGTTTGAAAAGACACGGAAAATAAAACTCCATGTGGAGTCCTTTTTCGTAGATTTGTGTCTATCGAGCTTGAAAAAGTATAAAGCAATACTTGAGAGAACCGCTTGACCATTACGATCAATGAGTACTTTTCGTCATTAGTGACCTCGACCCGAAAGAGTAGAAAAGCGATCGAAGACACGTTGTCTCGTAACCAATCACGGACCTAAAATGACAAAAGCCCGACAATCTTTTCGCGTTTATACGGTCGGAAAAGAGCTTAAAGCAGATCACCTCTTATTTCATTTAACGAGTCAAAAGGAATAACTCGACAATCTTTTTGCCTTTTAAGTCGGAAAAGAGCGTTAAAGAAGACTTTATGGATCAAGTGCATATAAAATATGACGTAACCTCGCCACCTGTAGCTCTGCACAAAACATGTCAAACGTAAGACCCATTCGACATAAATGAATAATATATGCGGAAATACAGTTAAAACCCAAAAACCCTAATTAAAAATGTGATATAAATGAAAAAACCCACACCCTAAAGTATAATTTTTTAATTTTTTCAAAAAATTACTATAAAAAGGGTGGGGTAATTCATTTTTTTTACCATTTACATTGCACATTTTACCTTTGGGCATTTGAAGCACCAACCTGAGCGAATTTCTCAAGCTGATTCCGGCCTCATCCATCCACGGTTCGTCCTGGAACCTTCGCCAAGTAAGTACATTCTTCCTTGCGCTGCATTTCAGTAGTTTTTTTTATGCAATTTAGTGTTAGGTAGGTGGGTTTAGGTGAATTTTCAAATTCGAGTCCACCTCTCGGTTGTCATGGAAAAGCTGCTCAGGTCCACGACGACCGAGCGTGGTTACACGTACCACCTTCGTGATTGTCGCGAGAAACAGATGTACTCTCATGACGATCGTGGGAAAAATGAACTATTGACTCAGCGCCGTCGCCGCTGTTTTGAAAACAGCCGCGACGACGACGTGAAGTTGAATTTTTGTATAAATTATGGATTTAAATTTATGAAAAGAGCTCTAATTCATTTTTCTTTTAATGCAAGGCAACATGGCATTTGTTTGGCAGGAACGAACTCACGATATCAATGATGAGGAAGCATTCAATGATGTTGGGTGCCGAAATGCTTTACGTGCTTGCGGGCTACTAAAATTTTTTCTCACTCCGCATCTTCGGGCTCAACCTGATTTGTTAGAGTTGCTAATTCGTGCTTGGAACCCAACAGACGGAAAGTTCATTATCCGGGGCAGAGACATTGAGTTCGATGCTACGGACATATATTTCCTGACCGGATTGTCCCATCGCGGCGAGAGGCCGATTCTAGAGGGCCAACGAACCGGGGGCGAATCACTGGACATGCTGATAGCACGAGTGTGCCTAGGGGCACGCAAATCAAACAGCGGGAAAGTGGCAATTCCCACGGTGGAAGACTTGGTTCTTTGCTCAGTTCTATTTATGGTGACGAGGGCAGCGGGCTCCCAAGCCCAACACGAGGCAACAAAGACCCACCTTCGGTTGGCCCTTGATTGCCTCAACCTAACCATGTACAACTGGGCGGAAGCGGTGACGATCAACATGAAGAGACAGCTCACCAAATGTCGTCGCGGGGAGGCGAAGCAATTTGGTTATGGGTCTATCTTGATCCCGCTCATGCTGGAGCGGGTGCCGACACTTCAGTTGCAGGATATGGACTTGGACAGGCCCAGACCGTGGGAGACCCGGATCACATGGTGGGTGCATGTTATGCCACGAGGGGGTGGCGGACGACCAATGTCATGGGGGACACTATTCCACGAGTGGCTGGATCACCAAACGATCTTTGTCGAGGACTGGCCATATGCTGGTATGGATTTTCATGGAGACCCTGACATGCAGCTGCCTGCTGGCGAGCAGTGGGACGATGGAGGTAAAACACTTGATCACACTATTTTTATATTTTGTCTTTTATGATATTTTTTTTAGATTTTTTCATGCATATGTCTTAAAGATGTACTCTATGTTACTTGCAGATGTGGGACCAGAGAGGCCTGTGGGACTAGCTCCAGAGGCACGGAGGGATCCACAGGGCATCAGAAAGCTGGCGTTGGTTCTCCCAGCTGGCAGTTCAGTGGAGACAGTGGCCCACAATCTTGAGGGCATGACGGAGGGGATCCCTGATTACAGGGGAATCGAGGAGGTCCCCATAGAGTACCAGATACATATAGTAGGGGTGATACCTAGGGTGAATAGACTCCTGAGGCGAGTCGCACGAGCAGTGGTGTATTACAAGGAGCATAACCCACTGCAGTAGATGCCTAGGTTTTATTTCTTGCTGATTTTTTGAGAGACATGTGTCTCGAATGTACGAAGAGCACATACTCTATTTGGACATATACACTTATTTTTTGAGCGCCTCGGTGCACCATACGATATATATATATATATATATATATATATATATATTCTTATGGTTCACTATTGTGTTTTGAATGCTTCTATATGCTGTTTTGATTACATATTGCGTAAATGTTTGTCTGATACATGATTTGCTAATGCATTAGTTAATGTGTTTAATCTTCTTGGAATGTATTGATATGTAATAAAATCAAAATTTCTTTCCAACAATTTAACACATAAATACAACCTTAAAATCCGGTGATCTCTGATGGAATAACGCTCGTTAAGCTGGTGGAAAACAAGCTGAGAATCCAGATTCACAACCAATGTACAAATATCAAGGTTGATGGCCTCAGTCAGTAATTCAATGACAACATTGTATTCGGTGACATTGTTTGTGGTGCAACCCAAACAAACACCTTGAAGGTCTACTAACTCACCGTGAGGATCGTAGATCACCCACGCCGCAAAAGAAAGGTTCCGGATATTGCGGTAGGCACCATTAGCGAAACCAATGTAGGGTGTACTAGACATCTGCATAAGAAGCAAAAAGACATAATAAGCAGTGATTAAGCCTACACACCAAGCCAGACATGAAAACACACACACAACACACCTGCTGACAACACACGTATGTACAAATCAAATGCATGGGGTTCATGCATAATATTTTTTTCAGATAAAGCCTATTTTGGGGCTTATCTAGAGGGTTCCCTTCATAATCAATTAGCTCATAGGCCCCTTTTTGCAAAACTCGTTTCACAATATAAGGCCCATGCCACATAGACTCGAATTTTCCTACCCCCAGCTTATCATTTTCTTGATCATAAAGCAAGATTAAATCTCCAATGAAAGAACGAGGATGGAAAGCATGATCGAAGTGAGTTTTCACTCTCTTCCTCTGTGCTTCAACGGCTAGAGAGGCTAGTCGATGAGTCTCGTCTAGCCGCTCTAGGTAGAGAAGACGTTCTTCTACCGGAGTATTGTTGGGGAGTAATTCGACAACTAATTTAAGAGAAGGGATCTCACACTTAATCAGAAGGGTAGCCTCTAGAATGTAAACCAATTGGAATGGGGTGAACCCAGTGGTATCCTTCACTAAAGTTCAGTAGGCCCATAAGGCGGAGAACAACATCAAATGCCAGTTGGACTTGTGCATGCCGATGGTGTGTTGAAGCATCGTGACTAAAACTTTGTTGATAGCTTCCACTTGGCCATTGGCCTGAGGATAGTACGGTGTCGAGCTATCATGCCGCAAGCCTAGCTGGGTCGCTAACTCAATCATCATATGATTATGGAAATGTTTGCCGTGATCAGTGACGATAGCCTGAGGGACTTTGAATCGTGAAATGACATGATTGAATAAAAATTGCGTCGCTGTGTGACCATCTTCGGATAGTGTAGGCATCGCCTCGGCCCATTTCGTGAAATAATCAATGGCAACGATGATATACCCATGCCCCTCGGCCGAGCGAGGGTTACAGGTCATATAATCAATGCCCCATTTGGCAAAAGGGTCGACGGTAATGACAGGGTGCAAAGGAGCAGGAGGTGCATGCATCTTCCGTTGGTAGATTTGGCACTCATGACAAGAGCGGACGACAAGAATGCAATCCTTGAAGATAGAAGGCCAAAAATAACCAGCACAGAGGATCTTCTGAGCAGTAGCATACCCAGACATATGACCACCACAGGCGCCAGAATGGCAGTCATTTAGAACTCGTTCGACTTCCTCGAATGTTAAGCATCGATGGAGAACAGAGTCAACGTCGAGATAGTACATGGTGTCCCCAATAATGTGATAAGGTTGAGAATGATGGCGAATTTGTCGCCGAGCATCTTTGGACAAATCGGGATGAAAAGAGGACGTCTGGAGATAGACAATAATATCCCCGTACCAAGGATCGAGGGTACTAATCAAGAACAGAGTTTCATTCGGAATATGGTCCTCTAACCGAGAGGGCACAGTAACAGATGGTAGGGACCAAAGTAATTCAGCGAAGATGAGGGACTTTTTAGACTTGGTGGTGGTGAACTCCAAGTCGAACTCTTGAAGGATGACAATCCACTTTGAGTATTTTCCCCCTAGTAACTGATGTGACAAGATGTATGTCATTGGGTTGCAATCAGAAATCGCTATCGTGGTATGCAATAATATATAGTGGCGGAAACGCTAGACGGCGCAAATGGCTGCCAATGCCAACTTCTTGACATAGGCATATCGAGTTTCCGTATCAAGTAAATTGCAGTTGAGATAGTAAACGACATGCTCAGTACCATCATCATCATCTTGAACTAGAACCATGCCAATGGTGGTATCGGCAATGGCTAAATAAAGAGTGTAGTCACGGTGATAGTCAGGGGGACGTAACAATGGAGCAGAAACAAGGAGGGCCTTGAGGTGCTTGAATGACTCTTGTGTAGCGGTATCCCAAAGAAAAGGGGTTTCATACTTTAATAATTGCGTATAGCCTTTGGCCACTTCAGCATAATTCAGAATAAATCGTCGTAAAAAATTTGCTTTACCCTACAAACTCTGCAATTGCTACAAAGAAGCAGGGGGAGGGAGATTCAGGATGGCTTTGACTTTAAGGGGATTGAGATGGATACCCCCCCGAGAGACGATGAACCCAAGAAGTCTGCCTGAATCGACACAGAAGACACACTTATGTGGATTAAGCCGAATACAATAGTGTCGACATGGATAAAAATTTCGTGAAGGTGGGTTGGATGGTCCTGGCGCTTCGCTGAATGAGCCGGAAGGTCATCCAGGTAAGGCTACACAATGTGTCAAATATCATGAAACGCATAAGACATTGCACGTTGGAAGGTGGCACTGACATTTTTTAAACCGAAGGGGAGCTTTTTATAAGCGAAAGTGCCCCACGGACAGATAAAGGCGGTCTTGTGTTGATCCGCAGGCGAGATATTAATATGGTTATAACCATAAAAGCCGTCCATGAATGAATATATTTCACTCCTGGCACACTCATCATTGAGCTGGTCAATAAAAGGTGTAGGGTAGTTATCTTTGGGACAGGCACGACTAATGTCGCGATAATCAACACATACCTTAATAGTGGCCTGTTTTTTAGTCACAGGGACAATGTTAGAAACCCAATCTGTGAGTGGGATAGGGTAAATGAAGCCAACCTTAAGAAGCTTTTCAACTTCCGCTTTAATAGCTGTAGCCTTTCGGGGGTGCACGGGGCGTAGACGCTGTCGAACAGGTTTGGCACCCAGATAGGTAGGTATCTCATGCACCACGATGCTAGGATCGATGTCGGGCATCTCTTCGTAAGACCAAGTGAACACATTATGAAATTTGTGAAAAAGATTAGTATAAAGCTGAATCTCCTCCAGAGTACAAGTTACTGCAATATGGATGTGCTCGATAATCCCTGGTTTAACAGAGATGTCGATTGGTTGAGTTTGCGTAATGTTCCCCATATTCCCTTCAGAAGACACTTGATGAATTTAGATGTGTGTCTGAAGGGGTTGGGAGGGGAGACAAGGAGAAAACTGCTCGAGACAAGTAAACACTTCCCGATGTGTAGGGAGAAACGAGGAACGATGATGATGATCAGATCAAGGGGTTTCCTCGAAAGACATGGTCTCAATAATTGCTTCATCAGTGGGAACTATTTCCTTCAAACAGTCTGAAGAAGTGGCATCTCCAAGCCAAGGGGATTCAGTGTACGAGTTGAGAGCTCTGCTAGAAGGAGTAGGTTCAGGGGATGGAGCCGATACAGGACAAAATGGCATCTCATCGCCCCAAGATTCTATCTGATCAATAGGAGGAAGAACCCAAGGATCAGAGCGAACAGAAATCATATTAATGGGAGCGATGTTGGGAGGTGGGAGTGAAAAAACACCCATAAGGGTAGGATCTTTAAAGAGTCTAGCACCCACACTCTCACATGGAACAAAGGTATGCTCCACGAAAGGCACGTTTCCATCGAAGGAGGAGGAGGCGAAGAAGGACAACTGGTCTACTGTGACGATCTTCCCCTGATGAGGAAAACGAATAACATGAAATAGAGATGAAGCCACAGCTCGCATGGCATATGTCCAGCTTCGTCCTAAAAGGAGGTTGTAAGTTAAATTGGCATCAACAACTTCGACCTCCACTTCGACCATCTTCCCTTCTAGAGTAATAGGCAAACGTTGGAGTATACCATAAGGATGAGACTCTCTCCCATCAAAGGCTTCCAAGGTCGTAGGAGACTGGCTCAGAGTCGGAGAACCGATAGCCTTCCAACAAGCAACAAACATTATGCAAGTAGAAGCGCCTTCATCAATGACGGTGCAATGAATAGTTTTAGAATTGATGATGACCTGAATAAGGAAGGAAATTTGGTGAGGCAGTCTCGGTATATGACTATCTAGGTCAAAAGTGATCAAATTCGAGTCGGCCGTGTCAATTCTACCGATAGCCGATAGCAAGGACTTCCTCTGAGAGGGGTAGCTCTGGAGGACTTCTAATGCGGACATAGCTGACGGAGCCTGGGCTAAGTCCTCAACGATGCTATAGTGTTGAGCGACACGGACATTAGGGTTATAAGAAGACTTCCGGAGCACCCGTTTAGGAGGAGGTCGAATGACCGCTTCAGTGCTAGGTCGCTCGATATGGAGAGGAACAGAACTGGATGGGGAAGCACTAGAGGGGACCTCAGTTTCCTTCCCGGCAGGCAACAGATACTCTTTTGCCTGAGTACTAATGTGGATGGGAATCATCCCAGCCATAAATACCTGAGAACCAAAGGGAGAAGAGGATTGAGATGGATCGGCCACCATTTGCGTTTGCTGCGAGGGAAAAGGCTCTTTGAGCACGGCAGGAGTCCCAGGGGCACCTTTTAACAAATGACTAACTTCAGACCGCCTGGGGCAGTCTTTAGTATAGTGATCCTTGTCATAGATAAGGCAAGGATACTTAGGCTTGCGTTTGGCACCTTCCTCGGGTGGAGGTTTAGGGGAATCTTGCTTTGGTTGATCAGCCTTATTCTTTCCTTTTCCCTTCTTTTTCCCTTTCGAGGCTTTGTTCGCCATGGTGGACTAAACGACGTTAACCTTGGAAGTGTTACCAGAATTGGATACGGCCTGAGAAGTGTTTTCATTTGAAGTGTTCGACTTTTGCTTCCCAGGATTCACAGAAGATTTCTTAGAGGATGTATTGACAGAACCAATGACGTCGTCAACAGATGGTGTTGGCAGGGCTTTGGAAGTTACGGGCCTTGGAGCATTAGGAAAATAATCATATAGTGTACTGGACTGGGAGTAAACCAAGTCAAGGTACTGAGCATGCGCTATAGCTTGATTTTCAGTTACACATGCCCCCATAGCAATGTCCCGGGCTATTAGACCGACAAATGAGGTTGTGAACCAGTCAGTCAGAAGCTGATCAGGAATCCAAAACTTAATCAAATGGCGATGTCGTCTCCATTCATGGATATGATCAGAGATATGCGTAGCCGTGCTCTGTTTTAAGGATGCCAGGAGATATGTGCCCGTTTCATATTGTATTGGCAACTGAAAATGAGTTAAAAATGCCATAGCCAACGAGTTAATGTCTTGAAAAGATCCGCGAGCTAGCTCAATATACCATTTAGCAGCAGAGCTAGTGAGGGTCCGTTGAAAAAGGCGGAGCCGGATTGAATCATCAAGCCACGAGTTTGACGAACACCATAGATGATAAGTCATGACATGGGCTTGAGGATCTTCCCCAGCTTTACCGTCAAATTTGGAACAATCACGGGGAATTTTAGTTGGAATTGGTGGCCAATACGGATTATGAAGAATGGGATCATTTGTCTGTTTGGACACATTCTGTAATTCCAACGTTGCTAAAAAGGGTAATTGAAGGTTAAAGGACATCTGAGGCCATGAGTAGGAAGTAGCACCAGAGTTCCACCCAGTTTCTTGTTGCCCCCATTGATTTTGTCTGGACGGATTTGGCCCATAAGGGTTTTGTTCGTATGGATTTTGTCCATAGGGGTTATAGCTGTAACTGGATGGTTGACCCTGGATTTGAGCCCTAGCATTCCACTAATTACCAACTTGGCCTACAGGAGCAACATATGGTTGCTGGAAATTCTGGTAAGGATTCACTGGCAGTTGTTGATAATTTTGCTATAGGGCAAATTGGGTTTGCCCTTGGGATTGCTGAAAACCATAAGGTGGCTGGGCTCCAAACTGAGCCTGGGGGATAGGTTGTGTTTCATAAGCAGGTTGGGTTTGGGATCCAACCTGAATTTGAAGATCGGATTGGGTCTGGAGCCTAGACTGGGGCTGAAAACTGGGTGGAGCTTGAGAAGCAACAATCATTTGAGTGCCCGGTTGAGCAGGCCCAGACGGATGTCCTTGAGAAGATAGAGGTTGAGCCATCTGGCTAGAAGGTTGGCCTGGTTGAGGTTGAGGTTGGCCCATTTTCCCAGAAGTTTGGACTTGCTAGGAATTGGGTTGACCTTGCGGAACTGAAGGCTGTCTAGACTGACCAGATGGTTGAGTAGGCTGGACAATTGGCTGGCCTTGTTGAATTTGAGACTGACCAACTTGTCCAGAAGGGTGGCCTTGTTGGGTACCAGGTTGGCCTTGTTGAATGTAAGGTTGTCCTGGGTTACCAGAAGGTTGCCCGAAGTACGTGAAAGAAGACCCACCGAAGGCCGAAGGTTGTCCCGGAATGGGTTGTCCTTGTGGGTCGACAATTTGCCCTGAATAAGGTTGCCCATAGTACGGTTGTTCGTAAGACTGTTGTCCGTAAGATGGTTGACCTTGATAGGGTGGTCCTTGAATATTTGAAGACTGTGCTTGGCCACCATGGTAAGCCGTGGTACCCCAAGCAATAGACAACAGAACCGAGACCTCAACAAAAGGTTGAGATGCTATGGGTCTAGGGTGATAAATATGGGCTCCTCGAGAATCATAATAATTAAACAGATTTTGAGGATCCAGATTCTGAGGAATTTGAGGATATTGATCATATGCCCCCCTTGCTGGAATGGAACCAGAAGAAGGTGGGGCACTTAGGCTAGGGTCAACAACCCCAGATATGGGTGCCGAAGGGCCGCTGTGCAAAGGACCTGCAGAAGGCCCGACGACAGTGGTCACAACTGAAGATGCAGTGACAGCACTAACAGCGGGGGTTGAGGAAGCCACACAAACAGTTGGAATAGTCGAGACAGATGTCACATTGTGAATCTGGGGAGTGAAAGATCCTAAAGTCGGAGTGACAGTATGAGACCACATGGAACTTGTAAGGGGAGACCTAGAACCCATGATATCAGCTAGAGCATTATAACGTAAAGGCAACGTGATACCAAGGGAGGTGACATGGAAGGGTGAAGTTTCCGTCGGTATAGGAATTTCACCACTTGTCATCAAGGACTCTTCACTCGTGACGGGGTTCGTCTCATCCATGTCAGAAGAAGACATTGAGACCGAAACACTAGGAGGAGTAAGGGGAAAATATTCTTTGGAAGGCTCCCAAATGGGGTTCCAACAAATATCGTAAGACTCGTCTTCCGGAGCGCGAGAGTTAAGCGGTTGGATACTTGGAATAACAGGAAGAGTATCACTAGCAACTGGTACCTCAGGAGCGACAGAAGATGGGGATCCTTGGTCACTTGGAATGAGAGACGGGATCAGTGATTCCACCAGGATGATTTAACTCAAAAGCCCTAGGGATAACTAATCGAGTAAGGAGAAATAACCCTACGCAAACTAAAACGCAACAAGATCTAACAGGGTAAGTGTGAACATGGCCGAATAAATTTTAAGACACAGGAACAAAACTTGACCTTTTCATCTTTAAAGAGTCGAGAAAAGGACGAAAAGATGACTCTAGTCGCCTTCGAATATTTAATGAGCCTGAAGTGACAAGTGCTTAAATGGACCTTTTCTTTTAAGGAGTCCGAAAAGGAACGAAAGTGACTTCTCTGGAGAATCTAGGCAAAAGGTTTACCAAAAATCCTGTAAAACTGCATATACACCTTGGCGATCATATGAAAACCAAGGACTTTCCGTACGACAATCAATCTTCCCGAATGCTGTGTTCGGTGCATTACGGTTTGCAAGGCGGCAGACACGGCTTCCTAGGGATATAGGATGATAACCTAGTGGGGTCTCCCAACATATACTCGACAGTACTGGGAGCACAATTCCGTACTAGACCACTATTGAGTCACAGAAGGAGGAATCACCCAACCTTGAGTGAAAACAATAGTGACTAGGTTTAACGACGCCAGAGCACATCTCTAGCCTAGACCTCTAAATAGTGTGCGTTATGTTTCAATGCGTTGTTAAGTTCATTCAGTTCATTTTAGAGTTGATCTTGAATTATGCTTCAGTTTTCGGGCCCTACCGTATGTATACAACAAAACCTAGGATGTAGCTAGAATGAGTGAAACATCCTTTTACTTCAATGAACACCTACCTACAAGAGGGTAGAGAGATCATTCCCAAACCAAGAAAACCAAGATAAGCCAAGAGACACAATGCAAAAACACATCAACCCTACAGTGCACGAATACTACTGATGATGGATTTTATCATTTGCTTTCCAATATGCAAACTTGAAATGCAAATACACTTTCACTTTCGTATACTAAATGAATGCAGTCTTTTGATTTTGATTGTTTTAAATTTAAAAGAAACAAACAAGCAAGCATGAAAAAACTGGTCGATCCAAACAATTGTGATCTATGTTCGGTAGTGAAAAGAAATCGAATCAATACTAAAGATTGGTTCAATAACCGTCACTAAAAATCAACCAGAAACAAGCAATGGAGAAGGCTCAAACAAACCGACAAGAAAGTTGCAAATGAACCTTGGGCAAACCAGCAACCAAGCCAATTAATTCAAGAACCTGAAAGAACAAACTAGGTCACACGGCCAAAAATGCAAGATTCATTCAATAAAGCCAAAGAAAGAGTGCCTTAACCATAAACAGTAAAAAACAAGCTACTGAGCAAGAGAAAGAAGGCAAGGGATCAATAGGACTGGTGAATTCAGGAGGTAGAATTGAAAAAAAAATTCTACAGGAATCGTCGTGGGTATTACACAAGAAACTAGGGACGATCAGCCACTAGTTGTAGCAACAGAGCGACGTCGTCGCAAGAGTACACGTCTCTTCCATGACGGGCTGATTTCAGGAGTCGTCGCGACTGTACGACGGGATTCAGCGACGCATAGGACTTTGCAAAAGAGTCAAAGCGATGTCAGTGCAACTATTAAACTATTTTCAGCGACGATCTTAAAAACAATGACAAACAAACAAGAAACTCCCAAACAAAAACCAGTCAATCCTTCAGACAATAGAGGGATTTCCCAGATCAACCTAGGTAACCCAAAATACTGATAGTTTATCCCCAAAATCCAAGAGACACCAAATCAAAATCAAAACAAGAGCAAACAAGAGAAGAAACATACAAAGGACTCCCCAACGGATTCGCCAGCTTGTGATGCAGGAAAGTGTTCCCTCTACGGACAGAGGCAACTCCTCTAGCCTGGAGTGGGTCTAGTCACAACAAGGAAAAAACAACAATTAATTCCCTT
The DNA here is from genome assembly GCA_031772625.1 of Pinus tabuliformis. Classification (NCBI taxonomy): domain Eukaryota; kingdom Viridiplantae; phylum Streptophyta; class Pinopsida; order Pinales; family Pinaceae; genus Pinus; species Pinus tabuliformis. The sequence goes on along the minus strand of CM062820.1, from coordinate 554,618,438 downwards.
AAATATTCGTCGTTGGAGGCCTAGCTCAAACCGGTGGTTGATGAAGTTCCGTTGTGTTGCTCCAGCTTCCGTTTCCTTCTCCTTAATGAGAAATCAACCTGAAACACCACAAAGAAACAACAGAGCACGTAACCAAGAAACAACAATGATCTATTTACTCATAAAGTCAAGAAGTCATGAGCTATCAAGTAAATTCCATACAAGACATAGGAAATCATCATTGATTGTATTAATAATAAATCAAAAGCAAAGCTTACAACCAAGTCTTGACGTCACAAGCCTTTTGAGAGGGTCCAACCAGTGTGTTTCTTCAAGCATTCACTCTCAAAGACGGGTCTCCCAAATAACAATATATCTATCTCTCTCATTCACAAGCTTTACCCAAGGTTAAGGGCACTCCACACCTTCATGCAAACTACAAAGCAATCCCACACTTGTCACACTCACACCAACTATCTATCAAACTCAAAAGTAGCAGCAGAACTGTACAACCAAAAGAACTAGTAGATGATAGCAATGGTGAGTGATTTTATAGGAGAAGGAATCTCCATGAAATGAGGGAGAGGGAGCTTATCCTTAGGGCAAACAACACAAAAGACTAAACTATCATGCCAAAGGGAGGAGGGCGACCCAAACTGACCCAACAACCAGGTCCAGAGACATCTAGAAGGCCGACTGTTGGAACGAATTCGCCCAATCTGGATCGTCGCTAGTTCATAACTAAGATTTAGCGCCGACATCGCTAGTAGGCAATGTATTTAGTCAAACCATCGCTAAATATAGCAAATAGACTCTCGCCGGGGTATGAAATCCGACCGTCGCGGGAAACAGATGTACTCCTGCGACGGGGGTGCGACTGGACTGTTTATGACAGAGGTCCGTCGCGTATATTAAGTGAATTTTTGCAACGAGGCAGAAAACTTAGGAAAAGTGGGTCAATTTTCAACATAAGAGAGCATTTGTTTAGTATGAGCATGTTTTACTGGACACATGACACAGTAGAAGGACTGGGGTGAAGGCAGTGACAAATTACTTTGTAACGGGTTGCTCCACATAGACCTCTTCTTTGATCGAACCATGTAAGAACGCAGTCTTGACATCCATCTGATGTAGGTTCCATCCTTGCGAAGCAACAAGGGCTATGATCGAGCGGATGGTGGTATATCGGGCAACAGGTGCAAATATCTCATCATAGTCTATACCTTCCTTCTGGGAGAAGCCACGAGCGACAAAACAAGCCTTATACTTTTACGCACTTCCATCAACTGCATGCTTTATCTTGTAAAGCCATTTTGAAGTGATAACTGCCTTGTCCTGGGGTCTGGGGACTACATCCCAGACATCGTTCTTCATAATAGAATCATATTCTTCGGTCATAGCATCCTTCCATACTTGATGCTTGACGACATCTGTGAATGATGAAGGCTCATTTTGGATGATCATGCTCATGATGGTCAGTTATCCTTGATACCTGTTCAGTTTCTTACTTTCACGGAAGGTTCCTCGGGGTGCTGTGTGTCCTTCAGCATCATCAAGTGTCCCCCTAAACCGTGAAGGCCTCTTCCTTAAAGAGGAGGGCTCAGGTGGAGGAGGATCAATAGGATCCAGGGGTTCTTTCACAGCGGGCTTTTTCTCCTCTTCTTTTTCTTTCAGTTCCCTGGTGTCAGCTTCTTGAGTGTTCCTCAAAGTAGGAAGATTGTCCACCTTGCTAAGGGCCATATCTTCATCAAAGGTGACATCATGACTAATCTCGACTTCCGTTTGTCTAGTTACATAGATTCTATAGCTCTTAGTATTTTCACTATAACCCACAAAGATTCCTTTCTTTCCAATGCACCCAATTTATTCCTTTTCTCTTTCAGCACATGAAAATATACCGGGCTTCCAAAAATTCTAAAATGAGACATGTCAGGTTTCTTATCGGTGAAGATTTCTTCAGGAGTTTTGGAACCCAATGCTTGATGAGGGCATCGAATTTGTACATATACAGTGGTGTTTGCAGCTTCGGCCCATAGAAACTTCGGAAGTCTTTGATCATGGAGCATAGCACGTACAACTTCAACAATCATACAGTTCTTCCTTTCCGCCACACCATTCTGCTCAGGAGAATAGGGTGTAGTGGTCTCCCTCTTAATGCCAGCCTCTTTGTAAAAGTCATGAAACTCATTGGATTCATATTTCGTCCCATTATTAGTCCTTAGGATCTTGAACTTCTTTTTGGTTTGATTCTCGATCAAGGCTTTGAAGTGTCGAAACCAAGAGAACACATCATCCTTCTTTTTCAAGAAATATATCCAAGTCTTGCGAGAATAATCATATGAAAAATTGAGGTAATATAAATATCCTCCCAAAGAGTTCACATGCATCATACCAGGTATGTTTGAGTGAACTAACTGCAATATATCAGAGGTCTTGCTTTGGCTAGAGGGAAATGGTCCCCTTTTGAGCTTCCCTTTGACACATCCTGGACATACACCTTCTTGCTCTAATCTAAACTCGAGCAACCCAGTTGCCATTTTTCTTACATCAGGTAAAGCTTTATAATGAAGGTGAGCAAACCTCCGATGCCATAATTTGGACTGAAGAGATGTGTCACAAGTCATGACACCCAATGGACTTCCTCTGACCTGATATAATGAATCAACTCGAAACCCAAGAGTAAAAGCATCTTCAAAGTTCTTTTTCCATACACGTACCTTGCCATCGCTGAAAGCCACCTTGTAGCCTTTGTCTTCCATTGCCGAAATGAACACCAGGTTCTTTTTGAGATTAGGTACATATAATACATCTTGTACGTGGATGGTACTACCCTGATTTACTTGAAGAGTGACATTTCCTACACTTTTCATGGGATATTTTGAATTGTCTCCAAGAACAATTTCCAAGTTGGTTTCTTGCTCTACTAGATTATAGAGAGCTTCTTTGTAACCAATGAAGTGCCTTGAGGCACCACTATCAATAAGCCAATTTCCCAGCGAGTCCGGGGGAGCAGTAGTAGATAGAGTAGCTGGTAGATAATATTCATCTTGCTTATTGTCAACAATGCTAGATTCATACCTGGAATTTCTTGCATTCTTGAATGGTTGTCCTCTTCCTTGATTTCCAACACTTCTTAATTTCATTCAGCTTATTTCTAAGAATCAAGACTTGATTTGCATCATTAACTTTAAATAAACTCACCAGTCTATCATAGATTTCCTTGGAGGTGTTCAGCTTAGAAACATAGGCCACCAAGCATTTGTCGATAGGGTCCCGGATGATCTTCTTTGCTTTGACTTTTGCCTTGGTCCATTTGTTCCTAGCAGCAACTGATGCATTTGATGGAGGCTCAACAATTTCGCCTCTCACATGGTCCAACACTTCCTGTTCTTCTAATGTTAGATTGAGAGACATCTTCCATCCGTGATAGTCAGACTTCTCGCAGAGTTTGTCTTCAGCAGGGAAGTGTGTTGAGGACCCCATGGTTTCTTTTAGATAGCCTTGCCAACCTTCTCTTCAGTGATTGCTCTTGCTCTTGCTTGGGCTTTGTCTTCACCTTAGCTCTGATACCATGTTAAGTTATGGTATGTTCTATGCTTAGAGCAGTTTATGTATCTTTCTTTTTACTATCCACAGGTTAGCAATCACATGTACATTAAGTAAAGTGCAGATAGAACATTTAAACGATCAACAGAAAACAAGCCAAGACAAGAGACACAAGATTTGGCGGCTAGCCAGGGACAAATCCCAATATGGGGAAACCCTTTGATCAAATCTTCTTTTATCTTCAATAATTCAGCAGAGAGAAACAGTACAAAGATCTGGTTTAAATCAGTAGCAACAAACCCTAGATTAGCCCTAAACTAGGGCAGAAAACCCTAGATCGAACTCGTCATGTATCCACTGGTGAGTTGTTCACCGTGCACCAGTCCAAGACCTCGCGGTGCACCAGTCCAAGACTTCAAACGACCTGTTTCGTCTCGGGTAAGAGAGAGAGCCTTTCTACACAGGAGAGAGAAGAGACTCTTTTTCTGCGCAGGAGAGAGAGATATATGATGAGAAGTGAATGACAAAATGAGGAAGAGTCATCCTATATTTATATCCAAATGTTGAAGGTGAATAGATGTGTTTGTTGGGCGTTTGAGCCTACATAAGTTGCTGGCCGACTTTGATAATTTGTCAATAATTAAAACAAATTCATATCTCCATAAATACTTATCGTAATCGGATGATCTTTAGATCAATCCTACACCTCTCGACGAGAGGAATCTAGGAAAAATATTATTAGCCATGAATAAGGTGACACACATGGAGTTTGGCCCTAGTTTCCAATTTTAACACTCCCTCTCTACTAGGGAGAACTCCATATGCAATTCGTCTGACTGTCACTACTATTCATCCATCAAAAGCACTGCCTTATACAACTTGACCCTTGCTCTGCCCTACTATGCTTTGTTCTGTTCTGCTTTGCTCGAACTATGAAGAATAAGAAGTGATCGAGGATGTCTCATACCATCCTCCATTGATCCGAAGTCAGTCTGGCGTGTGTACCACTTTCACTGGTCCCAGACCAGTCCTATACTGACCCGAAGTCAGTTTCAGAGGGTGTACCACTCTCACTGGTCCCAGACCAGTATCATTGATCCCAGATCAATGGAGGTCATCCTAGCATAGGGAGTACGGTAGATACAACGATGCGTCCATCAATAGAACTACTATGGTCCCTATCCTCATTTCCCTGCTCATTGATCAGATGAGAGGTACTTCCCATGAGTCCCAGACTACATGGGTAGGATTCCTCAACAGGAGAACTAATCATCCTGTCCCCAGGAGAACGAATCATCCTATCTAGTGGATGCCACAGAGAACTAATCATCTTGGATTACAGGAGAACGAATCATCCTGTTCCACGATCGCCATGGAGAACAAATCATCCTGGCCCACAGGAGAAATAATCATCCTATTCCATAGTCACCACAGGGTGTCAGGGGAAGTTGAACCTTTTACCCTGTACAAAGTGCACCAACAGGGGATGGTGAGTTACCCTATGGTCATATATTGCTCAAAGAAGTACCTTGCGCCCCCCCTAGAGCTCCCGGAGCTCAGTACATCATACTTGACCCTCAAAAGAGGGTCTCTGAATGACTCTAGGTCATTCTCGGAAAGTCGGAAATTTGACCTTTCCTAGGGGCTTTGTCAAAATGTCGGCAACATGTATATTTGTACCGATATGTTGGAGCCTTATAGCTCCCCACTGCACCATGTCACGAATATAGTGGTACCTGATATCGATATGCTTGGAGCGATCATGGAATACAGGATTCTCTGATAAACGAATCCCGCTCTGGTTGTCACATAGGATCACGGTGGTATCCAATGTAAATCCAAACAGCTCACTGAAGAGCTTTCGTAACTAGACTGCCTCACAGGAGGCCATGCTAGCAGCAATGTACTCTGCCTCGGCGGTGCTCAAAGCCACAAACTTCTGCTTCCTGCTCATCCAGGATATCGAAGCAGATCCCAAGGAGAAACAACACTTGGAAGTGCTCTTACAGTCCACCACATTGCCTGCCCAATCAGCATCAGTATATCCAAGTAGTCTCACATTTTCGGCAATGTATCTTAACCCATAAGTAATTGTGCCACGAAGATATCTCAGCAGATTCTTGGCACCAATCCAATATATGTGGTGAGATTCAACCATGTGTTGACTCAACGTGTTGACTGCAAAGCATATATCTGGACGAGAGTTCACTAGGAATATCAATGCTCTGACGAGTTGACAATACTCAGTGGTGTTTCGTAAAACAGGTCCAGCAACACTATCGCTTAACTTCTTGAAGTCAAGCTCCATTAGGGTGGTTACGGGCTTGTAGTCCACCATGCCCAATCTCTCCAATATCTTCACAACATATTTTCTTTGAGATAGGAAAATCTCCCCTGGTTTCTGCCAGACTTCCAGTCCTAGGAAATAGTGCATAAGTCCTAGGTCTTTCATCTCGAACTTAGAATCCAACTCCCTCTTACATTCGTGAATGAGAGGGTCTGCACTTGTTAGAAAGAGGTTGTCAACATATAACACGAGTATGAGAGGCTTGTTATCTATAAACTTAAAGTAAAGGTTGGGGTCAGCTTCACTCCTAGTGAATCCCAACTTCATCAAGTAGCTATTGATCCTCTCATACCATGCTCGGGGTGCTTGCTTTAGCCCATAGAGGGCCTTCTTCAACATGCACACATGAGATTATCGACATGAATCTCAAATCCTTTGGGTTGCTCCACATAAACCTCTTCTTTGATCAAACCATGTAAGAATGCAGTCTTGACATCCATCTAATGTAGGTTCCATCCTTGCGAAGCAACAAAGGCTATGATCGAGCGGATGGTGGTATATCGGGAAATAGGTGCAAATTTATCGTCATAGTCTATACCTTCCTTCTGGGAGAAGCCACAGGCGACAAAACAAGCCTTATAGTTTTCCACACTTCCATCAAATGCATGCTTTATCTTGTAAAGCCATTTTGAAGTGACAACTGCCTTGTCTTGGGGTCTGGGGACTACATCCCAGACATCGTTCTTCATAATAGACTCATATTCTTCGGTCATAGCATCCTTCCATACTTGATGCTTGACGACATTTGTGAATGATGAAGGCTCATTTTGGATGATCGTGCTCATGATGATTAGGTATCCTTGATACCTGTTTGGTTTCTTACTTTCACGGAAGTTTCCTCGGGGTGCTGTGTGTCCTTCAACATCATCAAGTGTCCCCATAAGCCATGAAGGCCTCTTCCTTGAAGAGGAGGGCTCAGGCGGAAGAGGATCAATAGGATCCAGGGGTTCTTTCACATCGGGCATTGTCTCATCTTCTTTTTCTTTCAGTCCCTTGGTGTCAACTTTTGAGTGTTCCTTAAAGTAGGAAGATTGTCCACCTTGCTAAGGGCCATATCTTCGTCAAAGGTGACATCATGACTAATCTCGACTTCCGTTTGACCAGTTACATAGATTCTATAGCCCTTAGTATTTTCACTATAACCCACAAAGATTCCTTTCTTTCCAGATGCACCCAATTTATTCCTTTTCTTTTTCGGCACATGAAAATATACCACGCTTCCAAAAATTCTAAAATGAGACACGTCAGGTTTCTTATCGGTGAACATTTCTTCAAGAGTTTTGGAACCCAATGCTTGATGAGGGCATTGGTTTTGTGCATATACATCGGTGTTTGTAGTTTCGGCCCATAGAAACTTCAGAAGTCTTTGATCATGGAGCATAGCACGGACAACTTCCACAATCATATGGTTCTTCCTTTCCGCCACACCATTCTACTAAGGAGTATAGGGTGTAGTGGTCTCCTTCTTAATGCCAACCTCTTTGCAAAAGTCATGAAACTCATTAGATTCATATTCAGTCCCATTATCAGTCCTTAGCATCTTGATCTTCATTTCGGTTTGATTCTCGATCAAGGCTTTGAAGTGTTGAAACCAGGAGAACACTTCATCCTTATTTTTCAAGAAATATATCCAAGTCTTGCAATAATAATCATATGTAAAAGTGAGGTAAGATAAATATCCTCCCAAAGAGTTCACAGGCATGATACCAGATATGTCTAAGTGAACCAACTACAATATATCAGAGGTCTTGCTTTGGCTAGAGGGGAATGGTCCCCTTTTGAGTTTCCCTTCGGCACATCCTGGACATACACCTTCTTGCTCTAATCTGAACTCGGGCATCCCAGTTACCATTTTTCTTACATGAGGTAGAGATTTATAATGAAGGTGAGCAAACCTTCGATGCCATAATTCACACTGAAGAGATGTGTCACAAGTCATGGCACCCAACGAACTTCCTCCGATCTAATATAATGAATCAACTCGAAACCCAAGAGCAAAAGCATCTTTAAAGTTCTTTTTGCATACACGTACCTCGCCATCGCTGAAAGCCACGTTGTAGCCTTTGTCTTCCATTTCCGAAATGGAAACCAGGTTCTTTTTTAGATCAGGTACATATAATACATCTTGTAAGTGGATGGTATTACCCTGATTTAGTTGAAGAGTGAAATTTCCAACTCCTTTCACGGGATATTTTGAATTGTCTCCAAGAACAATTTCCAGGTTGGTTTCTTTCTCTACCAGATTATAGAGAGCTTCTTTGTAACCAGTGAAGTGCCTTGAGGCACCACTATCAATAAGCCAATTTCCTAGCGAGTCCGGGGGAGCAGTAGTATATAGAGCAGCTGGTAGATAATATTCATCTTGCTTATTGTCAATAGTATTAGATTCATAACTAGAATTTCTTGCCTTCTTGAATGGTTGTCCTCTTCCTTGATTTCCGACACTTCTTAATTTCCTTTAGCTTATTTCTAAGAAACAAGGCTTGATTTGCATCATTAACTTTAAATAAACTCACCAGTCTATCGTAGATTTCCTTGGAGGTGTTCAGCTTAGAAACATAGGCCACCAAGCATTTGTCGATAGGGTCCCGGACGATCTTCTTTGCTTTGACTTTTCCCTTGGTCCATTTGTTCCTAGCAGCAACTGATGCATTTGATGGAGGCTCAACAATTCCACCTCTCACATGGTCCAACACTTCTTGTTCTTCTAATGTTAGATCGAGAGACATCTTCCATCCGTGATAGTCAGACTTCTCACGGAGTTTGTCTTCAGCAGGGAAGTGTGTTGAGGACCCCATGGTTTCTTTTAGATAGCCTTGCCAACCTTCTCTTCAGTGATTGCTCTTGCTCTTGCTTCGGCTCTGTCTTCACCTTAGCTCTGATACCATGTTAAGTTATGGTATGTTCTATGCTTAGAGCAATTTACTATTCTTTCTTTTTATTATCCACAGATTAGCAATCACATGTACATTAAGTAAAGTGTAGATAGAAAATTTAAACGATCAATAGAAAACAAGCCAATACAAGAGACATAAGATGTGGTGGCTAGCCAGGGACAAATCCCAATATGGGGAAACCCTTTGATCAAATCTTCTTTTATCTTCAATAATTCAACGAGGAGAAATAGTACAAAGATCTGATTTATATTAGTAGCAACAAACCCTAGATAGCCCTAAACTAGGGTAGCAAACCCTAGATCAAACTCGTCAAGTCTCCATTGGTGAGTCGTTCACTGTGCACCAGTCCAAGACTTCACCATGCACCAGTCCAAGACTTCAAGCAACCTGTTTCGGCTCGGGTGAGAGAGAGAGCGTTTCTGCGCAGGAGAGAGAAGAGACTTTTTTTCTGCGCAGGAGAGAGAGATATATGATGAGAAGTGAGTGATCAAATTAGGATGAGTCATCCTGTATTTATATCCAAACATTGAAGGTGAATAGATGTGTCTGTTGGGCGTCTGAGCCTACATAAGTTGCTGGTCGACTTTGATAATTTTTCAATAATTAAAATAAATTCATATCTCCATAAATACTTATCGTAATCGGATGATCTTTAGATCAATCCTACACCTCTCGACGAGAGGAATCTAGGAAAAATATTATTAGCCATGAATAAGGTGACACACATGGAGTTTGGCCCTAGTTTCCAATTTTAACACTCCCTCTCTACTAGGGAGAACTCCATATGCAATTCGTCTGACCGTCACTACTATTCATCCATCAAAAGCACTGCCTTATACAACTTGACCCCTGCTCTACCCTGCTATGCTTTGTTCTGTTTTGCTCTGCTCGAACTATGAAGAATAAGAAGTGATCGAGGATGTCTCATACCATCCTCCATTGATCCGAAGTCAGTCTGGCATGTGTACCACTTTCACTGGTCCCAGACCAGTCCTATACTGACCCGAAGTCAGTTTCAGAGGGTGTACCACTCTCACTGGTCCCAGACCAGTATCATTGGTCCCAGATCAATGGAGGTCATCCTAGCATAAGGAGTACGGTAGATACAACGATGCATCCATCAATAGAATTACTATGGTCCCTATCCTCATTTCCCTGCTCATTGATCAGCTGAGAGGTACTTCCCATGAGTCCTAGACTGCATGGGTAGGATGCCTCGACAGGAGAACTAATCATCCTATCCACAGGAGAACGAATCATCCTGTCCAGTGGATGCCATGAAGAACTAATCATCCTGGCCTACAGGAGAACGAATCATCCTGTTCCGCAATTGCCATGGAGAACAAATAATCCTGGCCCACAAGAGAACTAATCATCCTGTTCCATAGTCGCCACGAGGTGTCCGCGGAAGGTTGAACCTTTTACCCTGTACAAAGTGCACCAACTGGGGATGGTGAGTTACCCTGTGGTCATATGTTGCTCCAAGAAGTACCCTGCGCCCCCCTGGAGCTCCTAGAGCTCAGTACAGCATACTTGACCCTCAAAAGAGGGTCTCTGAATGACTCCAAGTTGTTCTCAGAAAGTCATAAATTTGACCTTTCCTCGGGGAGTTATCAAAATGTCGGCGACCTGTTCATTTGTATCGATATGTTGGAGCCTTATAGCTCTCCGTTGCGCCATTTCATGAATATAGTGGTACCTGATATCGATATGCTTGGAGTGATCATGGAATACGAGATTATCTGATAAACAAATCCCGCTCTGGTTGTCACATAGGATCACAGTGGTATCCAATGTAAATCCAAACAACTCACTGAAGAGCTTTCGTAACCAGACTGCCTCACAGGAGGCCATGCTAGTAGCAATGTACTCTTCCTCGACGATGCTCAAAGCCACCAACTTCTACTTCATGCTCATCCAGGATATAGAAGCAGATCCCAAAGAGAAACAATACCTGGAAGTACTCTTACAGTCCACCACATTGCATGCCCAATCAGAATCAGTATATCCAAGTAGTTTGATATTTCCAGTAGTGTATCTTGACCCATAAGTAATTGTGCCACAAAGATATCTTAGCATATTCTTGGCACCAATCCAATGAATGTGGTGAGGTTCAACCTTGTGTTAAGTCAACGTGTTGACTGAAAAGCATATATCTGGACGAGAGTTCACTAGGAACATCAATGCTTCGACGAGTTGATGATACTCGGTGGTATTTCGTAAAACAGGTCCAACAACACTACCGCTTAGCTTCTTGAATTCAAGCTCCATTGGGGTGGTTACGGGCTTGCAGTACACCATGCCCAATCTCTCCAATATCTTCACCACATATTTTCCTTGAGATAGGAAAATCTCCCTTGGTTTCTGCTAGACTTCCAGTCCTAAGAAATAGTGCATAAGTCCTAGGTTTTTCATCTCGAACTCAAAAACCAGCTCCCTCTTACATTTGTGAATGAGAGGGTTTGCACATGTTAGAAAGAGGTCGTCAACATATAGCACCAGTATGAGAGGCTTTTCATCTATAACCTTAAAGTAAAGGTTGGGGTCGGCTTCACTCCTAGTGAATCCCAACTTCATCAAGTAGCTATCGGTTCTCTCATACCATGCTCAGGGTGCTTTCTTTAGCCCATATAGGGCCTTCTTCAAACTACACACATGAGATTCTCAATCATGAAGCTCAAATCCTTTGGGTTGCTCCACATATACCTCTTCTTTGATCGAACCATGTAAGAACGCAGTCTTGACATCCATCTGATGTAGGTTCCATCCTTGCGAAGTGGCAAGGGCTATGATCGAGTGGATGGTGGTATATCGGGAAACAGGTGCAAATATCTCGTCATAGTCTATACCTTCCTTCTGGGAGAAGCCACGAGCGACAAAACGCGCCTTATATTTTTCTACACTTCCATCAACTGCATGCTTTATCTTGTAAAGCCATTTTGAAGTGACCATTGCCTTGTTGTGGGGTTTGGGGACTACATCCCAGACATCGTTCTTCATAATAGAATCATATTCTTCGGTCATAGCATCCTTCCATACTTGATGCTTGATGGCATCTGCGAATGATGAACGCTCATTTTGGATGATCGTGCTCATGATGGTCAGGTATCCCTGATACCTATTCGGTTTCTTACTTTCACGGAAGGTTCCTCGGGGTGCTATGTATCCTTCAACATCATCAAGTGTCCCCCTAAGCCATAAAGGCCTCTTCCTTGAAGAGGAGGGCTTAGGCGGAGGAGGATCAATAAGATCCAGGGGTTCTTTCACATCGGGCATTGTCTCCTCTTCTTTTTCTTTCGTTTCTCTAGTGTCAACGTCTTAAGTGTTGCTCAAAGTAGGAAGATTGTTCACCTTGCTAAGAGCCATATCTTCGTCAAAGGTGACATCATGACTAATCTCGACTTCTCTTTGACCAGCTACATAGATTTTATAGCCCTTAGTATTTTCACTATAACCCACAAAGATTCCTTTCTTTCCAGATGCACCCAATTGATAACTTTTCTCTTTCGGCACATGAAAATATACCAAGCTTCCAAAAATTCTAAAATGAGATACGTCAGGTTTCTTACTAGTGAACATTTCTTCAGGAGTTTTGGAATCCAATGCTTGATGAGGGCATCGGTCTTGTACATATACAACGGTGTTTGTAGCTTCGGCCCATAGAAACTTCGGAAGTCTTTGATCATGGAGCATATCATGGACAACTTCCACAATCATACGGTTCTTCCTTTCTGCCACACCATTCTGCTCAGGAGTATAGGGTGTAGTGGTCTCCCTCTTAATGCCAACCTCTTTGCAAAAGTCATGAAACTCATTAGATTCATATTCAGTGCCATTATCAGTCCTTAGGATCTTAATTTTCTTTTCGGTTTGATTCTCGATCAAGGCTTTGAAGTGTCGAAACCAGGAGAACACTTCATCGTTCTTTTTCAAGAAATATATCAAAGTCTTGAGAGAATAATCATATGTAAAAGTGAGGTAATATAAATATCCTCCCAAAGAGTTCACAAGCATCATACCGGATATCTCTGAGTGAACCAACTGCAATATATCGGAGGTCTTGCTTTGGTTAGAGGGAAATGGTCCCCTTTTGAGCTTCCCTTTGGCACATCCTAGACATACATCTTCTTGCTCTAATATGAACTCGGGCATCCCAGTTACCATTTTTCTTACATTAGGAAGAGCTTTATAATGAAGGTGAGCAAACCTCTGATGCCATAATTCAGACTGAAGGGATGTGTCACAAGTCATGACACCCAATGGACTTCCTTCGACCTGATATAATGAATCAACTCGAAACCCAAGAGTAAAAGCATCTTTAAAGTTCTTTTTCCATACACGTACCTTGCCATCGCTGAAAGCCACCTTGTAGCCTTTGTCTTCCATTGCCGAAATGGACACCAGGTTCTTTTTGAGATCAGGTACATATAATACATCTTGTAAGTGGATGGTATTACCCTGATTTAGTTGAAGAGTGACATTTCCTACGCCTTTCACGGGATATTTTGAATTGTCTCCAAGAACAATTTCCAGGTTGGTTTCTTTCTCTACCAGATTATAGAGAGCTTCTTTGTAACCAATGAAGTGCCTTGAGGCACCACTATCAATAAGCCAATTTCCCAGCGAGTCTGGGGGAGCAGTAGTAGATAGAGCAACTGGTAGATAATATTCATCTTGCTTATTGTCAACAGTGTTAGATTCATACTTGGAATTTCTTGCCTTCTTGAATGGTTGTCCTCTTCCTTGATTTTCAACACTTCTTAATTTCCTTCAGCTTATTTCTAAGAAACAAGACTTGATTTGCATCATTAACTTTAAATAAACTCACCAGTCTATCGTAGATTTCCTTGGAGGTGTTCAGCGCAGAAACATAGGCCACCAAGCATTTGTCGATAGAGTCTTGGATGATCTTCTTTGCTTTGAATTTTCCTTTGGTCCATTTGTTTCTAGTAGCAGCGGATGCATTTGATGGAGGCTCAACAATTCCACCTCTCACATGGTCCAACACTTCCTGTTCTTATAATGTTAGATTGAGAGACATCTTCCATCCGTGATAGTCAGACTTCTCATGGAGTTTGTCTTCAACAGGGAAGTGTGTTGAGGACCCCATGATTTCTTTCAGATAGCCTTGCCAACCTTCTCTTCGGTGATTGCTCTTGCTCTTGCTTGGGCTTTGTCTTCACCTTAGCTCTGATACCATGTTAAGTTATGGTATGTTCTATGCTTAAAGAAGTTTACTTATCTTTCTTTTTACCATCCACAGATTAGCAATCACATGTACATTAAGTAAAGTGTAGATAGAACATTTAAATGATCAATAGAAAACAAGCAAAGACAAGAGACACAAGTTGTGGCGGCTAGCCAGGGGCAAACCCCAATATGGGGAAACCCTTGATCAAATCTTCTTTTATCTTCAATAATTCAGCAGAGAGAAATAGTACAAAGATCTGATTTATATCAGCAGCAACAAACCCTAGATCAGCCAAAAACTAGGGCAACAAACCTTAGATCGAACTCGTCAATTCTCCACCGGTGAGTCGTTCACCGTGCACCAGTCCAAGACTTTGCCATGCACCAGTCCAAGACTTCAAATGACCTGTTTCGGCTCGGGTGAGAGAGAGATTCTTTCTGTGCAGGAGAGAGAAGACACTCTTTTTTTGCGCAGGAGAGAAAGAGATATGATGAGAAGTGAGTGAACAAATAAGGAGGAGTCGTCCTTTATTTATATCCAAACGTTGATGGTGAATAGATGTGTCTGTTGGGTGTCTGAGCCTACATAAGTTGCTGGCCGAATTTTATAATTTGTCAATAATAAAAATAAATTCATATCTCCATAAATACTTATCAGAATTGGATGATATTTAGATCAATCCTACACCTCTCGACAAGAGGAATCTAGGAAAAATATTATCAGCCATGAATAAGGTGATCCACATGGAGTTTGGCCCTAGGTGCCAATTTTAACATATTGTATTTGTTCTTTATGATTTGGTAGTTGTTTGATGATAAACAACACTAATAATAATAATAAAAGAATAAGTTAATCAAGTAACGTAAAAATGCATCACAAACAATTAGTAAGAGAAATCACCTACACTTGTTTCCCCCTAGATTTCTCAACATTGTATCAGAGCTAAGGTGACTTCATCAAGGAAGGGAAACATGAAGAAGGATACTCTAGGGCCAAAGTATAAAGAGATCATCTTGGAAACATCAAGAGCATAAATCATCAATAAGGACTAACCCTCTGATCATGTTGAAAGGGAATAATTAAGAGCATCAAAGAAGACCTCAAAACCCTAGCTCATCCAAAGGAGGGTTCCACACTTGAAGCATTTTTGGGAATCTCACACATTCTACATTCATTATCATGAGGAAGGAAGAGAGAAGCACTTTTGGGTCTATTTTTTCGGCCTATATTCTCCACACGTGCGAAGTATTAAGACATCCTTCTGCAACAAGTATCAAATTGCAGCCACCATTAAGGATCAATTTCTGTGCCAAGAAAGGTCTCCTTTGCAAGCCGAAATAACAAGAAAAAGAAGTCAAGTGAAGTGAAGTAAAAATGAGGCAAATTTGTCCTTCTTCTAGCCACATGTGTGAACTAGGGTTATTGTAGAAAAGGCCGAAATTACAGAACTGCTACATCAAGCCGAAATTTTGAAGAAGGGCCAAAATTTGAGGTTGTGAAACAAGTTTAACTAGCATTGTCTTGAAGGAAGAAAAACAGGAAAAACATTGTCATCATCATCAAGGAATCAATGTGATCTCCCTTCGAGCCAAGGATCACTTTCGAAGAAAGACATATTCACCAAGAAGACATCTTCTATTATCTACATCATCATCAAAATCAAGAAGGCATCAAGTTGAAGATTTCATCATCTAGGAGTATCTTCACTTGATAAGTATTTTTATATCTATATTTGAATATTTAAAAATGACTTCATATTGCAAGGAGAACAACAAATTGGTTGGGTCGTCCAAATTTCTTGCATGGAAGAAGATGATAGATTTAATCCTCATAGAAAATGAAGTCATTGTTCATGTTAAGGGTTTAATTGTCGCACCTCCGAAAGAAGAAGCTCAAGCTCTACAAGATGAAGATATCAAAAGAAGGAATAGTCTCATACTTTATAAGGGTGTTAGAAATAAGAGACCAACTCCAAGAGTTGGGAGAAATAATGCTTGACAAGGAAATGGCTACCATAGGAATGGGGAAACTTCACATCAAGCATCTATGGGAAGAAGGAAGCTACTCCATTAAATGAACTACGGTCATTGTGCAAAATAGAAGAAACTGGACTAAAGGAAAAAATCGATGTAGGATCAAGCAAGCAAGCTCAAGCATTTTCTACCATGGCTAGAAGAAACGAGAAGTTTGAGAAATTTGGTCCTCAAAAAAAGAAGAACATGTCGAAGGTTCAATGCTATGGTTATCATGAATATGGGCACTACAAGAGAGATTGTCCAAAGCTCAAGAAGGACAAAAACAAAAGAGGAAGGGAAGAAGCCCATGTCACTGAAGAAGTGGAAGAAGCTGAAAAGAATAAATCCAAGGATGAAGTAAAAGATCTCTACTATGATTGAGATAGTCTTCCTCACCTAGTTCTTTTCAAGTTTCTGTTTCAAGTTTTGTGTTGTAAGACTATCATGGTAGGAATCATTAGAAGCATGATAGGATGCATCATGTTAGGAGATGACATCATAGAAGCATACGATTGAAAATAAGAGCTCGTGACATCATCATAAAGAAGCATGAAAGATAACTGAAATAGAAGTCTATGGTTGTCACCTATAGAAGGATGTAGCTCTTGGTAACCTCATTAGAAGCATAAGTAGTACTTATTGGAAAAAGAAAGTCATCTCTTATAGAGCTCATTATACATCAATTAAAAGGAGCATTTGCAGGATGAGGATGATCAAGATCCTCCATTGGAATATTCATTGGAAGGTTCACCTTCTGGAAGAAGCGTCATGTTGGGAATTCCAACTTGTATGGGATTCATGGGATGATAGTATGATGTCAAAAAAAAGTGAAGCAGGTCAAGGGATGGAAGTTATTTCAATCAATGAAGTCATCGAAGGAAGTGTAGATGACCAAAAGAAAGAGATGAGGTATGTATGTTTGTACTTGATAAAATAGAGTAAGGTCATATGGTTGCAGATATCATGAATGAGTGCTCTATCTCAAGAGCAAGATCAAAAGAAAGGATCTCCTCCCGTGAAAGGATGCATGAAGGCATGGTTCACACATTGACTAGATGAAATCAACATAATATGTCCTATGAAATATGAGGTGGTTGAAAAAGTCGAAGGAACTATGATTGGAAGTTTCTGGGAAGAAATGTGTGAATGAAGAAAGGAAGAGATCACAAAAAAATGCAACTATGGAGAACACAATCAACATCCAAGGACTAGAAGATTTGACTATGATATCTCCATGGGAAAGGTATGAAGATCCTGATAAAGTCTAAAAAAGAAAGAGACCCTTGGCATTGTAAATGTTTTTGGAGATGTTTCAATATATAGGCAAGATGTCAATGCAAACAAGGAGATGTCATGATGAAATACCATCACACAAGTATTTTTGATTTAATATTCATTTTCTATTTTTGAACAATATATGAATGGGCTAATGCAGGGCTACCAAAGGAAGAGCTGTAGATGTCATCTACAAGTAACACTCATGTGTTAGGATGAAAGATCCCAAAGGAAACATGACGCGAAGAAGGTAGCAAGGTATGAAGGAAAGGCTAAATATGGACCCATGGATCACTTTCCAGTGAAAGAAAGGATGACATGACTCACATGATTCATGAGTGAAAGTGATAGATGGTCAATACCCTATGAAGAAGTCCCAAAAAGATGAAGACTCCTGAATAAAGAAAAAGAAGTTCATTACATTGAAAGACAGAGTTCTTCAAGCAGTTGGTTATCCCATGATATCCACCTAAAGAGCTATTGGAAGGAAGTCCTTGGTCAAGTCCTTGATTAAGAGGGAGCTTGGGTACATTCATTTTATAGGAATGGGTACATTCCTTCACTAGAATGGGCATATCCTCCCTAATTGAGAGGGAGAGATAGATATATCATTCTTGTCATCACCCGAGAAGATAGAATGGAGGATTGGGTAAGCATCTAACATCTAATACTGTTTGAGGATTTGGTAGGGCATCCAAGATAAGAGTAGTCGTAAAGGACCAATATTCTTTGAGGACTTGGAATCTAAGATAAGGATAGTCCTTATGGAACATACTCTAAGAGAACCTGGGTGGTGTATTTTTCGAGAGAGACAATGATGAGGGTGTCTATAAATCATTAGTCTCGCCAATATTGTGCTATGATCTCCTGGAGAGATAGCGCTATTAGTCAAGGCCTTGCTATGTGACAATGTTGGATGATATGATGCTATACATATGGGTTAGAAATCTGACTCTTCTTATGAGAATTCTTCAGATTGAGCATGTCCAAGTACCTTGTATGGATTATGAATACCTCCTTAGTTAAGAGGGAGTGTTGAAATATGTAACTAGGTTCGGTCTTCATAATGACATATGTAATCGTAATTTTATGTATTTAATGAAAAGAGAAAAATAAATTTATTATTTGTATTCTCGTGGCATGGGTTTCATGCTCAAGAGAAAATTATTTTTAGATCAAGCATCCATTGGGTGCTTCTAGGTTTGTCTTAAAGTCAATTTCATGTATTGAAGACCCATTTAGGCATGTTACATATTGTAAAGTTTTTTTTTTTTGAGTCAAAAGACCCTCCAAGACCTCATCATGGCATAATGATCAAGTCGACCTACGTGAAGGGACATGTCGGCCTCAAGATAAAAATTCGTACCCCTCACGAGCCTATAAATAAGGAGTTCGACCTAATTTGCATACTCACTCAATCAAGTTTGATCTCCTCAAGATAGAAGCTGGAAAAGGATGAAGAAGAAGAAGAATATCAAGATCCAAGTTTTTGGGCCTCTCTTTCTCTCTCTTTCGTTAGGGTTTCTACAGTTTTTGGGCTAGAGGAAATTATGAAGCTGCATCGAACCTGTGAAGCTGCAAGGTCGAAGCTGTGAAGCTGCCTCTAGGTCGAAGATGCCTCTATATTGAAGATGTTAGGTCGAAGCTGCCTCTAGATCGAAGATACATCATGGTCGAAGCTGTGAAGATGCTAGGTCGAACTTGCTGATGCTGCTAGGTCAAAGTTGCAAAAATTGTTGCTGGGATTCAAGTTGATGGAGAAGTTGTTGGAAGGTCGAAGTTTGTTGTTGGAAGACGTGTAAGGAAATTACATCAAGAAGGAAGGATGACTTGGTCTTGGAGGGTCTTGGTCAAGGGTCACAGGTCTTGGATTATGTCATTTGAAATTCTATAAGAAGAGAAGGATTCTGGTGGGTTTTCCTCTCAGATGGAGAGGTTTTAGCCCTGGTTAATAACCTATATCTTGTGTCCTATTGTCTCATTATTATTTATGATTTGGTAGCTGTTTGATGATAGAGAACACTAATAATAATAAGAAAAAAAGAAGTTAATCACGTAAAGTAAAAATACATCACAAGAAGTTATTAAAGTAAGATAAATTACCTACACTTGTTCCCCCTAGATTTCTCAACACTCCTGAATTATGTAGCATCCGTAGGGACTGGGAAGGGAGGAGAGGTAGTGAGGATATGAGCTTGAATAGAGGTCGGTGACAAAGCTAGTTATGGCTCTCTGTGAGTAGGAGAGGATTGGTGTGCAAGGGCTAAGAATATGGGGGGACGGGTTGAGTGTAGGGGCGATGAATTGGAAGGTGAGGGAGTTGGGAGGAGGGGGATGAAATCTTGGGGGGGGGGGGGGGGGGGGGGGGGGGGGGGGCGAATCTATATCCAGGTCGCCGACTGATAAGGAGAGGAAAGATTGGTTCTTTATTATATTCTCGATAGAAATCCATCACCTTCCTTGCCCTCAGAAGCGCAAGCCCCTACGGGACCTTCCAAAGGTCAGGTTTCGCGAGCATAGGAGAACAGAGGCCCTCCTACTATCAGAGTATACCAGAACAGGGGTACCTATTAAAGCCCCTCTTACACCCCACTCAAAGAACCCAAATTGACCATACATGAGCTTGTTATACGTTTAGTGTTATGTTAGATACTGTTGTGATTAATATGGATCTACTTACAACTAAGCATAACTAGTACGTGTCTCTTTTCATCATACTTGTCACTCTATTGGTACAGGTAAGTTCATTACGTATATGGTTCACATCATTTATGATGCGCAAGCAGGCCCTCACCATATGAATAGTGAGTGACTTCCGTCCCTTTTTTTGACTTATTTGAGAGGGGCCACCCAATAAGTAAATTGAACCTTTATATGCTGGAAGGATTCATGTTTTTGCCATGCTACAAACCTTCACTTTTTACCACTCTTCTTACCCAACCTTTGTAATGCCCCCAACTTATAGCCTTGTAAGGGAAGGAAGGGCTTCCAATAGAGGAGGAGCTTTTGGACGGGCTTTCATACAGCATTGCACAGGCTAACACTGGCTGAAAGGACAGATTCTTAGGAGGTAGGCAAGGCAGGCATTCTTCCTATTTACCTTTACCCCACTTGCCTTTACTTATGTGTTTCCTACTCTACTAACCCACCTTACCCAGCGATTAGACCGGTTGGCCGTTTATCGTCGGCAATCCGCCGGGGCCTCTAAGGTAGGTCAGGCGGCATAAGGCGGGCGGGCCAAGGGCGGGCCAATAGGAGATGCAAGGCCTGGGGGGAGGGAGCATGCAATAGAGGGGGATAGGAATCGGGGACAGGCAAATATAGATAGGAAATGTTTGAACTGGGAACAGGCAATAGAATAGAGGGGGATGGATCGGTGCGGTGAACTGAAAACCCTACTCCTTTTATATGGAGAATACTCACTGGAAATGGAGATGAATAACTACATAAAAAAACCACAAACACACGGCACGGATCCTTTACGCGTTCTTCTTCATTCATGGTATAGAGAAAAAACGGCACACAGACCGTACGTACCCGAGCTTCGGAGAAAGAATATACAAGGATGGAGGAATTGATATCTATCTATATTCAAGGGATGTCGTGAACGACGGTGGAACGGAGTAGCTCTCCCTTAGCAGGAGGGGGAGGAACGCTCAGACCAAAGGGTGTGTTAACGCGCACTCATCATATGGGTGAGGGCCGCCATCATGCGCAAGCAGGCGAGACCAAATAGAGAGGTACGAAGTACTGAGAAGCTAAGACTCTAGAGGGCAGACGGTTCTTACTGGGGCAACCCTGGAGCAGTCAGGTAAGGTCCTGTGCCGGCCGGTGTCAAGGTAAGATCCTTTCAGGCAGTAAGGTCCTTACTGTGCCAGTGAAAGGTAAGGAGAAACCCATCCATATTTCTTCCCCTCAAATCGCTAGCTAGAAGGTAAGGTGGTGTAGGCTTCTCTTGACGTTTATTGCCTTCCTTCTATTGGGGATTGAGCCAATCAACTTCATCATTTCTGACCATCCTTTGACCTCGCCCCTTCTAAAAAGGAATGTTTCTTCCGCAATCTACGTGGCTAATAGACTATCTACATTTAGGGGGAGTTGCTAAAGGCCTATCTACGTTCTGCTAAAGGCTGGGGTGCTAAAGACCTATCCGATCCTATGTGTTCTGAAGCCATCCCTTATCTTCTGACCATTTGGTTCGTGCACCCGGTTCAAAAATATGTTCACCTTAGGCCTCGTTGATATCCGGGAGGACAAGCCTTAGATCCTTTATAAGTCAAGTCTGTTGCTCATCCCCGGGCCTGAAGGGTCCTCTCCCCATCCTTATCGGGGGAGACTGTCACATGAGAGTGAGTAGAGCCAGTTTCTGTGGCTGTGGCTGTGATCCAGATGGTTCGGCGAGGCAATCCCGCCTAGCCTATATTGGCGTCACGCCGCTGTTATGAAGTCATGTTGCGGGATGTCGAGCCGCGGCGTAGGTCCTCTGAGGATCGGAGCCGGACTAGACTCTGAAAAACACTGAATTGAAAGAATCTGAAGAAGAATCAGACTCAGAATCAGACTTTGAATCTGAATCGGAATCATCCTCAGAATCGGAAGAATCAGAATCGTGCACCCATAACGTCCAACCAATGACAATTCCATCCCAAAGCATGACTTCGAACTGTAGGCCAACTAGTAGGAAGAGTCCGGATGATTGGAGACTATCCCGGCTACCACCGTACCCATAGAAGAAGGATTGATAGCCTAAGAATGGACATAGGAGGGAAGTATGCAAGCGGGTGACACGAGATACATAGGATTAGGATTACTAGCCCAATAAGTAGATCGATGCCCACTGAGAGATCGATTTGGAGATAGATCCATTGGGAGATCGATGCCCACCCACGAATGAGACGAGAGCTCGCACCCACCTTATGCAGACAAAAAGACCGCTGATTTCATCGCAGTTCGCTAGGCATAAACCCGACTTTACCTCTCGCAGTGAATACCCACCTCCTTATCGCAGTTCGTTAGTCAGAATTACCATTTTCATTCGGTAAAACACGCTAGGAAGTTCTCTTTTTGATCGGGCCATTCCATTCAAAACCCCTCCGTTCTAACACTTATCCCTTCTGTTCCCTTGCCTTATGACTTCTACTCCCTTCTACTGTGGCTGGGTTCTCCCTTCTACTAAGGCTTTATTATATTCTCTTTTTGGGCTTGCATATATTCTCTGTCATTATGGTGGGTGCCAATCAATCGGAAACGGGTGACGGGAACGCTATCGGGTGACGGGAACAATACGGCAAGTAAGATGGATACGCCAAGCAAGATGGATACGGCTACCTTCCGGTTCAGGACCTTCGGCATACATACGTGGATTGCTTCATTTCTCTGTCCTCAGAGTCTTGCCGGCTTGGGATATTCAATACAAGGAAAGAATCTCACTAGGGTGCCTCGCACTTCTGTCTACGTTCGCCTTCATACGTGATCCTTCTTTCTCCTTCTTTCTAGGGTCGCCTTCTTTCTCGGGTTGGGGAAAGCGACTGTCATCTAAATCACATCCAATCAATCTAGCACATCCAATCAGTGGAGTTGGGTGCTACCTTCTGGGTTGGGGAAAGCAGGGCTGTGGAACTCGCTTGCTGACATGGTTCAGTCTCCCTCTCTGTATCTCTATCTGTCTCAATACCTATCCCTGATATTTCTTTTATTACTGATGTGTCCTCCGGAGGCCGAGCCCAAGCGTTAGCGTGGTAGGCGTAGTTGGTCCCATCTCTTTGGAAAGTAGCTCCGTCCAGTAGCAGCTCCTATCTCCCATCTGTGAACCCCATTTCTCTGGCCAATATCTGTATGGATCACAAAGAGGTTACTGGCCTTATGACTTGCCTACATACATGCTCGTAACTCTGCCTCAAAGGTGTGGAATAAAGTACACTTGAAATGAGCTAAGGAAGGGACAGAAGCCAAGAAGAGCCATCCACCAGAAGCATTCAACCTTCCGCCTTCATCACCAGCCATGCCAAGTCCAACAGAAGCCAGATGCCTTGAACCTTCAGCCAACCTTCAGCCATAAGCCTAGCACATACTTGAACCTCCCAAAAGCCCAACTTGAAGAACTATCGTCCGGAAAGGGAAATAACAGTACCAAGCACTAATAAAAACGAGATTAATTCGCTTACTCATTCGTTCATTCATATCCTTCAAATGGTTCAGAAGTTGGTTATGCTCTTGTAAGTTTAAGCAGCACAAGCAGTTACAGTAGCACCAGTAGATCATCCTGCAGAGCTACCAGCCTTAGTAGCCATCTAACTAAGCCAGAAAGACAGAAAGCTAGCCAAGAAGGCCTCATCACCAGCCATTATAACTATCTATCATTCTCTAGGTATGGGTAAGCCCATCCCTAGGTTCCCAGTCGGGTAGTTCCGTCCCGGCCGCCCTCCTCCCGGTCGGAGATTAGAGCATTCGTAGCTTCCGGGCAAAGGTGGAGTTCCCGAGGTTAACACATCATATCGTCTCTCTGTGCCGGGTGTAGAATCATTCCATCTATTCGTAAATCCTCATCCCAATCTCCAGAAGGACCGGGTTGAACAGAAGAACCATTTCAAAGTTCGCTGTCTCAGGAGTTGGAGCATCGGCAAGAGTAGAAGAATCTGATCTAGCAGAAACAGGAATACTGCCTGCCTACCCAAACAAAGCAAACTACCTACCTATATACTACCTACCTTTTTCTCTTTATACCTAATACCTACCTACCGGAGGAGCTTACCTAACCACAGATGCACAACCAAGAACCAGGCTTATTCAGGTAGGTTTCGATGCCAGTATTCCAGTTCTGGTGGTGGTTAGTCACTAGATGTAAGGAATCTTTTCCGCTAGTCGATTCAGGGAGGCACCTTATTTTCTGTTTGGGAACTATGTATTACTTCTCTGTCTGTGAACCGATAGCAGCCCATCCCCACCCATCATTGCCGAGAGCCAATAGTAGTCGATCCGGGTGTCGATGCTGGGAGGCGCAATCCAGGTGTCAATGCAATCGATCCAAGAGGTGATCCTGCTACTCTATGCTGCCAATCGATGACAGGTGCCGATCACTCGATGCAGTCGATCCCAGAGTAGATGATGAAGTCAATTCCGGTACTCAATGCTGGTACTCGATCCAGGTACTCATAAAGAGTCGATCCCGCTACTCGATTCACTCGATGCCAAGATTCTTTGCCAGGAGTTACAGTATCGCCAGTTGTCAGTCTGAGCTAGTCGGTGCAGCAATAATTTCTACTCAGTGCAGCATGGCATGGGGAGGGAGGGGCTTTAAGACATTCACACAAAGCCACAAGCCTGTAACCAAGAAAGAGCCAGTCACCTGGAGCCATAAGCTTCTCATCCTATTTAGCCTCGAACCGGCCGTTCACCAGATGCCTGTAACCTTTCAACAGAAGCCGCTCATTCAACAGGCAGGGAACTCTCACCTTTTGCCTTACCTTTTTGCCAGGAGCCTATAGGCCTTACCTTTTACATTTCACCTTTGCCTGTAACCAGGGGGCCTTTGACAGGGGCCATAAGCCTTTAACCTGTCACCTTTACCCCGTACAACAAGTCCACCGCAAGGAATCATTATGTCAACTTTCACCTTTTGCCTCACCAGGTCCAACAGATGCCTCTCACCTTTAGCCTTTACCACCTCACCTAACCAATCAGATCCACTTATACCCTCACACTCACACATAGTGATATACAGATCTTGTTACTTATGTTGATAAACAATGAGGAGAGGAGCAGAGTCAATGTTTAGTTGCAAAGTCCATTCAATTTCTTGATTGGGAAAGCCAGGAGCGATAGCGAATGGATTGATTGATTGGACTTGTTTAGAATAATAAATTGACCAGATCTTTGACCACCACAATAGGAACGAACATAAGCTACTGGCGCGTGGATGTGGTAAACTGAGAGCTCCACAATCCAACAACTGTCGCGATACTTTTCCTTCTCGCGCTCCTTGAGCTGGCGAGATAGTAAGTTGTAGAGTGCTCATAGCGTATGACTGCCATGATAGGTTTCTTCCTCCTAAATATCGATCACCTGGCAATGAATGTGAGGAGGGATACCATTGTCAAACATAGCAGTTACTGCATTATCGTCGAAGGTGGTCAGGGAGCGCCCTCTTCCCCTTCCATGGCTAGCTCAATGCCTTGTACCTCTCTCATGACTCATGGTAGAGCAATAGGGTGTAGTGGATGATGAGTGTTTCTCAGAGGGGACAAAGGATGCAAAGACAGGGTTGGCGAGTTGGATGGACCAAGATTTGAGAAGAACAATAAGAGGGAGATAATGCATAGTTTCCATGGAGTGAAGAGTTATACACCGGGAGGAGGCAGGTGAAGTAGAAGTCTAGGTCTGCGAGAACAAGCCTTGAGGCGCCATGCTACCAAATTTATTGCACATGGAGGCAAACTATGGTACGGGGAGAATGACAAACGCGAAGTGAAGGGTGCCATCATTCTTTAGTGGTGCAAGTGGCATGAGGCGAACATACACCTTGATATGGGGGAAATTAAATATTATGTTAAGAACACATGATAATTGTATTAAAATATAATATATAATACCGCAAAGGTATTTTTGTTTTGAAATTGGATTTGAAAAACCACTCAACAACAAATCAAATATATAATATTTATAATACTTGAAAATTGTATTAAAATCCAATCTCTATGCCTTGAGATGCTTATTGCCCATAGTGGTTGAAGAGGAAATGGTGCCCATTCCTTGTTAAAATTAAGGAATCTCACTTGGAAACCTAATTCATAATGTTCAAACAAGATGCTTGTTGCCCTAGTGGTTGAAAAGGAAATGGTGCCCATTCCTTGTTAAAATTAAGGAAGCTCATTTGGAAACCTAATTTATAATGTTAAAAAATGGATTAGAAAATCCAGTTGCCTCACCTTTCTTGTTGGCTAGGCATATTTAGTGATATGCTTCTATCAGGGTGTTTCAACCTTGGTGTGTAAAAGAATATTTTCTGCTTCAATAAATGTATACATCATGTCTATAGTGGATTGTTTAGGTTTTCAACTCACAAAGTTTTTATATGTGGAGTAGGACTACTCGTTAATGGTTAAAAACTAGCATTCACCAACATTTGTTACTTTGATGTAGCTGGGGTTTATCTCTAACTTGAATCTAATTCTAAATGAATTAAATTTCACATTTGCATGTGAAATTAACATTTCCTTGCTTACTATGCCTAAAATTAGAGAGTGGTGATGTTGATTGATGATAAAAAACCATTAAAAATTTGAATTTTATGTGCATGTTTTTCTAATCTTTATTATTAAGAAATTCTTTCGTATAAAATTCACTCTAGCACAATCGAGGGGCACTGGTTTGAAATTGTTGTTATGGATAGTAAACTAATTTGAGTTAATGTTGAAATCTCGAAAGGAGATGAATGCAAGGTTGCAATCTTTGAGAAGAGAAAGACCCTTGGGGCTACTCAAATACAACGTCATTGGAAGGAAATTTATCTAGCATTTATTTGGTGAATGAAGATATCAAAGTTCACATTATGTGTCAAACTAACTTTTCCTTGCTTATGATGCTCACAATTAGTGTGTGTTGAAGTTGATTGAAGATAAAAAATCATTCAAAATTTGAATTTTATGTAGATGATTTACTAACCTTTGTTATTAACAGTTTTTTTGGTATGAAATTCATCCTAGCACAATTGAGGAGCATTGATTTGAAACTCAAAAGTTTCTATGGAGAGTACACTACTTTTAGTTAATGTTGAAATCTTGAAAGGAGATGAATGCAAGGCTGCAATTTTTGAGAAGAGAAAGATCATTGGGGCTGCTCAAATACTTCATCATTGGAAGTAAATTTATCTAGCCTTTGTTTGGTCAATGAAGTTATTAAAGTTCATATTTGCGTGTGAAATTAACTTTTCCTCACGATCCCCACAATTAGGGTGCAGTGAAGATGATTGATGATTAAAAACCATTCAAAAATTGAATTTTATGTGGATGTTTTACTAACCTTTGTTATCAAGAGATTTTTCGTATGAAATTCATCCTAGCACATTTGTTACTCTAATGCATCATCATTGGAAGGAAATTTATCTACTTATTGAATGAAGATATGGACTTATATGTTTTGTGATCTCTATAATACATGTAGCAGTTATATCCATCACAAAGTGATGTTTTGGTTGATATTTCCATGCAATTAGTCACAACATTCTAAGGGAGTCCCATCACATTTTATATGTAGGGCATTCTTATAAAGATTTTCTCTCATGGACTTTGATCCACTAAAGGACTCAAAGATTAACTAAATCTATGACATAGAGTTGTGTAATGACAAAAGTTCATTTGAAGGATTGCATAATTATGGAAGAAAAGCTTAGTGAGATGCATGGTGCACCAAGTGTGATGCATGTGTTGAGTGTTTATAAGGTTCAAAGTAAAAGATAGGAATATTGAGCTAATTTGATGACCTTGATACTATTATTTAGCAGGTTAGAGAGAATGTGTTTAAGTTGGATCTACTAACATGTATAGGCACACAAATTGCTTGAAGCTCTATGAGCAATTGATGCTAGAAGTAGACGATAATTCGTTTCCCTCACTCCTAAAGGATTGGTTGTAGAAGTTGTTGTATGGTTAGAAAAAACTACAATGCTAGTTAGTTGATATTCATAGTACAAGTTTATTATGAGAATTTTTTTTATGACCCAAAGATTTTCTAGGTGTCCTTTGGATTCATTGCAATGTTTACATTGGGTGTTCATAATCCTAGGTGCACATTAATAAAGCACACAAGCCTTAGAGGTAATGCACAACTTGAAGTAAGGTGCATATGCGATTAAAGCACCCTAGAGTGATGTGGGTGGTCAACTTAACGCATCCTTATGTGAAAGCTCACTTGTTATATCGGATCATCACATCTTCTTTCTTTATCTATCATCTTTTTGACACACAAAATACTATTGAATTGTGAGATATGAGCAAATGAGGTGCAAAATGCTTCATATTTCTTTGTCATGTAATATTTTCTATAGACTTCCATCCTATTGTAATTGGGTTGGTGTCGTAGGTGTTGATACAAAATCGTGAATATATAATTCTTAATATTGACTATATGTTGTTCATATGATTTTTGCAAATAACTATTTTTGTAATGAAAATTTAAATTTATTAAATTTTCATTAAATTTGATTCTTTTGCACAATCTTAATTTTTTTCGAAAAAAATAAGTCTTTTAGTGTACATAAGTCAATTTTTTTAAGATACAAATTTACTCTTGAAAACACCCAACTTCAAAATCTTTTGTTGTGTAGAACTATACTTTCTTCTCAAATTCTATTTTATATGCAATATCGTGATGTTCGTTTTCGAGTGTAATAATTGATAACGTTGTACCTTTAACTTTTATATTGTCTCAACCATTTTGGTTTTGAGTTAAAGTGACATTAAATCAACGTTTGACATCTACAATTCATTGGTATTTTAAAATTGAATACAACATGACAAGTTTGAGTCAATGTAACATTAAATTTATTAAATTAAATTGATTTGACAAGTTTGAGTCAATGTAACATTAAATTTGTTAAATTAAATTGATTTTTTTATAGATTAATAATCATATTTTTCACTATTTCATTTATGAATGGATTGAGTGCATGATAGTATAATGTATTTACAAAAATTCATTAATTATTATTAATTTATTTGACACAGTTATGTTGTTGGAGATTTCGAGAAGTGAATTGTGTAATGTTTTTGATCTGTCTAATGTTTTAGATGGTTACTCCATCCATCATTAGAGACCAAAGAACTGTATAATGTTTTCACAGTTATTCATATTGTTGGAGATTTTCGGAAGTGAACCGTGTAATGTTTTTTTATCCGTTCTCGGATGCTTACTCCATCCATCATCAGGGACCAAAGAACTTTGGTCCCTGATGATGGATGATGGATGGAGTAACCATCCGAAATTTTTTGGTCCCTAATGATGGATGGAGTAACCATCTGAAATTTTGAACAGATCAAAAACATTACACTGTTCGCTTCCGAAAATCTCCAACAATATGAATAACTGTGAAAACATTACACAGTTCACTTCCGAAAATCTCCAACAATATGAATAACTGTGAAGTCTCGGATCACTTACATATCATGTTGTCATTAGCTAAACGTGAATGGAAATTTATATAAAAAGTTTGATAAACTAAAACCACAATTTTTTTTTGACACAAATGAGGAGTTTCTATTAATTTTGAGCCCAGTCCCAACAAAATACCAGGGAAATTTACATGCTGTTTAGAAAAACAAAATCTTAAAAAAAGGGTGAAAAAATAAACTCAAAATATTTTGCTAGAATTTTGCTACATTCCTTTCTAGAGTAAAAACGAAGACTGCTGCTATTATAGACTCTACAATATTAACAGCTTAACAAAATGCATTTACATCTAGCAAACACGACCGACTTACTGAGGAGGATCTATGGACATCTTGTCCGAGGGGCTACCAGGGACACTACTGACCGTGCTTCTGTGGTCCTCTAAATTTCATTGTTCTTGCAATTGTACAAGTTGGCGGCACATCTAGTCCAACTCATCTTCCAGTTGGTTAATTCTGACTTGTTGACTCTGAAATTACTCTATCAAAGATATAATTATGGTTGATTGTTGGTTGATTTTCTAGCTGAGATCATTGATTTCCACTTGCCTATCTGTTGGAGATCAGATGCACAGAAGAATTAAAACAAATACACACAGCTATTAAATCAAGCACATAAGACAAAGGTTCAACGTGGTTCACCCAACCAATCTGGGCTACGTCCACACAACATAGGCATCGGCAATTCTTATTAATCAAACAGAAGATTACATAAATCAAATCCTCACAAACACTCACACTACTCACAAACCATCCGTATGGATACCTGTTATATAGCAAGGAGAATCTAACTACCTCATAAATCCTCTCAACTCAAATTTAGGATGCATTAACTCCCTCCCAACAAACTGGAGCTAATCTAGGAGCTAATTCCTATTGTTGTCATCTACTGAGATTTTTCCTATTTTGTATCAAACAAAAAATCTCAACAATCTTTACCTTGACAACTATTAGCCTGATGCCCTGTTTCTTTATTATTTTATCTATTCTGCAAGCCAAGAGAAGCCAAACACCAGCGTAGCTTCTCCAACAAAACTGGTTTCGTGAACATGTCTGCACAGTTTTCCTTTGTATGCACCTTTTCAAGAGAGACTCCCCTTTCAGTGATAACCTGTCTTACAAAATGGTACTTGATTGGAATATGCTTTGATTTACTATGATAGACCGGATTCTTAGCCAAATGTATTGCACTTTGACTATCACAAAGTAACCTGATGTTGTCCTGTAACCTACCAAACTCACCAAGCAAACCTTTCAACCAAACCGCCTCTTTGCAAGCATGCGAAGCAACAATGTATTCTGCTTCAGTAGTGGATAAAGCGACAATGTTCTGTAGCTTTGACATCCAGCTTATAGCTCCACCCGCAAGAGTAAAGACATACCCTGAAGTTGACCTTCTCTTATCCAAATCACCTACAAAATCAAAATCAACATATCCGCAAACAAATTCACTACTCTTATTGTAAGTGATACAATAACTACTTGTGCCTCTCAGATACCGAAGCACCCATTTCACTGCTGACCAATGTTCTTTACCCGGATTTGCCATATACCTGCTGACAACCCCAACTGCATGTGAAATATCTGGTCGCATACACACCATCGCATACATTAAACATCCTACTACATTAGCATATGGAATTCGAGACATATAATCCTTTTCTTCATCTGAATTAGGACATAAACTCGAAGAAAGCTTGAAATGGGAAGAGAGAGGGACTGACACAGGCTTCACGTTATTCATACCAAACCTCAAAAGTATTTTCTCAATATACTTCTATTGTGATAGCCATAGCTTACCTTTGCTCCTGTCTCTGAAAATCTCCATGCCCAAAATCTGTCTTGCTGCTCCTAGATCTTTCATATCAAACGTCCTTGCCATATGAGCCTTCAACCTGTTGATTTCTTCTATGCTTTTGCTTGCTAAAAGCATATCGTCAACATACAATACCAAGATAATGAATATGCCATTATCTAACTGTTTAAAATAAACACAATGATCATATTCACTTCTAACATATTTCTGACTCAACATGAAAGAATCAAACTTCTTATACTACTGCCGAGGTGACTGCTTCAGGCCATATAATGACTTCTTGAGCCCGCAGACAAATTTCTCATTGAGATGATGAACAAACCCTTCCGGTTGTTCCATATATATTTCCTCATCTAAGTCTCCATGTAGAGATGCAGTCTTAACATCTAATTGCTGCAACTCTAAATCAAGCAAAGCCACTAATGCTAACACAATTCTAATTGAAACAATTTTAACCACTGGTGAAAAAATCTCATGAAAGTCAATACCGACTTTCTGAGAAAACCCTTTTGCAACCAGCCGCGCTTTGTACCTGTCTTCCGTATCATTCACACCCAGTTTCAGCTTGAAAACCCATTTACACCCCACAGTTTTCCTGCCTTTCGGAAGCTCAACCAGATCCCATGTGCCGTTCTTACCCAAGGCCATCATTTCGTCCTTCATGGCTGCTTTCCACTTATCACTCTTCGAACCTTCTATTGCTTCCTGATAGCACAGAGGTTCATCGTCATTAGCAGTAAATGCAACTGAAGTAACATAACCATCATACCTTCTCAGTGGCCGTTTGATTCTTGTCCACCTCCTTAATGATGTTTCTGGCGCTTCCTCGATTGGTTGACTACCATCTGTAGGAACTTCTTGACGATCAGTATCTGAGACCTGTTCATGATCTAGACCTGCACCCTGTTCATGATTTGATTCTGAAACCTGTTCATGGCTAGTATCTGAACTATGGTCATCATGACTATCATTAGAAATGCTATCAAACTGAATGTGCTGAAAGTCAGATACATCATCCTGTTCCAATCTACTATCTACATCTAACTGTACAAGAGAGGATTCATTAAACTTTACATCTTTGTTGATGATGATTTTGCGGGTAGTAGGATCCCACAATCTATATCCCTTTGTTCCAACACCATACCCAACAAAGATATACCTTTTAGACTTTGGATCTAATTTAGTTCGCTGATGTTTAGGCACTAGAGCATATGCATCACAACCAAACACTTTGAGTTTAGAATAGTCACAAGGGTGTCCTTTCCATACCTCTTGCGGAATCTTGCAGCCTATCGCTGTCGATGGAGATCGGTTTATCACATAACAAGCTGTTGCCACCGCTTCTGTCCACAACTCCTTTTGCAACCCAGCGTTACTCAGCATACTCCTTGCTCTCTCTAGAAGAGTCCTGTTCATGCGTTCAACAACTCCATTCTGCTGAGGAGTATAAACCGTGGTCTTATGTCTCTCGATCCCTGCATCCTTGCAATAGCTGTCAAACTCCTTGGAAGTAAACTCACCACCATTGTCAGTTCTTAAACATTTTATTGTTCTACCAGTGCTGTTTTCTACCAATGCTCTAAACTGCTTGAAAACTGAAAAAACATCAGACTTCCTTTTCAACATGTAGACCCACACTTTCCTAGAAAAGTCATCAATGAATGATACAAAATAATACGAACCACCATATGAAGTTGTAGGGGCTGGTCCCCAAACATCTGAATGGATATAATCAAGTATGCCTTTACTAGTATGTTTGCCTGTTTTAAATTTTTGCTTACTTTGTTTTCCAAAGAGACAATGCTTACAGAAATCTAACTTTCCAGACTTTAGATTTGGAAGTAACTTGCGATCAGCCAAAATTTTTAACCCTCTTTCACTCATATGCCCTAATCTTTGATGCCATAAGTGAATGGAACTACTGTCATGTTCAGACACCGTAGACACAAAATCTGACCCTGTACCTCCTTCTAACTGAAATAGATTTCCTACTTTCTTAGCTTTCATAACTAGTAAAATGCCTTTGTAAATTTTCATTACTCCACCTTGAATTACAGTTTTATATCCATTTGAATCAAGTGCTCCTAATGAAATCAAATTTTTTCTTAAATCTGGTACATGCCTCACATCAGTTAATATTTTTGTTGTCCCATCAAACATTTGTAGTTGTATGCTCCCAATTCCCATAATATTACATGTTACATCATTACCCATGTACACAACACCATCATCAATTGATTTATATGTCGTAAACCAGTCTTTATGAATACACATATGGTTTGATGCACTGGAATCTAACAACCAATGTTTACCATGATTTGACACATCAACTGATAATACTTCATCACTCATACCTGAACCAGATGTTGAACCTGTATCTGTCGTATTTGCCTCCTTCTTTTCTGTCGAAGAATATGCTTTAGAAGTTTGTTGTTGTCGCTTCCAACAGTCCTTCTTTAAATGCTCTGATTTGCCACAAAAACAACACTTTAGCTTACAATTCTTCCCTTTTGACTTTGAACGTGATTCGGTCGGCCTCCTGGAGTGTCTTTCTTTTGAACGACCTCTAACCGTCATAGCTTCTGATGTAGAGGTTTCAGAATGTGACCTTCTCCTTGTTTCTTCCGATAATAAGGATGCAACTACATCATCAAACTCAATAGTTTCTGATGAACTAAGACTTATAGAAGTAACAAAATGATCCCATGATTCGGGCAACGAGCACAATAAAGTAGTATCTTTATCCTCGGATTGAATATTTACTTCTATACTTTGTAATTGCACAAGAAGAGTATTAAAAACATTTAAATGATCAGCAATCGATGTACCTTCCTTCATTCGCAAGCTGTACAACTGTCGGTTCAGGAGAATCCTATTGGTTAAGGATTTGGTCATGTACAATTTCTCCAGTTTCGTCCACAAACCAGCAGCTGTTGTCTCCGACACGATATTAAACAGGACATCATCAGCTAGACACAGTCGAATAACACTTATCGCTCTTTCATCCATCTCGGCCCACTCATTATCTGTGATGTTGTAAGGCTGTTTGGATTTGCCCAACAACGCCTTTGCCACACCATGTTGGACAAGCAAATCATACATTTTCACCTTCCAGATCTCGAAATTATTCTTGCCATTAAACTTCTCAATTTCAAAGCGGGCACTTTGAGTTTTCGCCATCTTGTATCAGAAAAAAAACACAATAATCTCCAAAAAACCAATGTTTAAATACCAGCAATTAACAAAACAAACTGCCTATGCCTTTCTGCCTTTGCCTTAAAAAAAATATCTGCCCTTTGTACTTCACAGAAAAATTTCTGCCATATGCACTTATATGCCTTTGATTTAAACAAAAAACCAAATTTAAAAAAAAAAATTTGTGCCAAACCTCTAGGAATGACCTCGCGCTGTACCTTGACGAAATCAAAGTTGAAATTGAAGGACTTCGGCGAACTTCAGCGACAGTCTCGCTGTCGATGCAGTGTGCACAAAATTCCTTAACAGCTATCCGCGTGCCTTCAAATGCCAGGTTTTCAAGACCGAGTACACAATCGCTATGCTCTATTAGCCCTTAACAGCTATCCACGTGCCTTGTACACCTTCTTCGAAAATACCATTCAGAATGCAGTTACATGCATCGATCTTCAAGAACAATAATATTTACTTTCACAGGTGGCTTCAATTCTCAGCGATGGTGATCACGACTTCTTTGTGGCATCTCTAGGCATATAATTTCTTGCAATTTTACAATCTCCACACACAGTACCTTCTTTCAAATTACAATGGTTGTAGAACTTACTCACTAAAACTCTTGACTCTTTGGAATGAAATTATACCGACCACAAACATTTTTGGATGCTCTTCACGCAGGAGTTGTGCAGCAGCCACGC
The DNA here is from genome assembly GCA_031772625.1 of Pinus tabuliformis. Taxonomy (NCBI): domain Eukaryota; kingdom Viridiplantae; phylum Streptophyta; class Pinopsida; order Pinales; family Pinaceae; genus Pinus; species Pinus tabuliformis. Next base: position 554,583,321 of record CM062820.1, on the reverse strand, counting down.
TCCACGTAGATGCTATTTCCACGCAGATGAACAACAACCAAACGCACGCTGCCTCCAGCACGCAATACTCCAGCACGCAGACGCACACAGCAAAGGATCACGCAGCAGTAGCCGGTGAATGTATCATACGCTCCACGCAGCAGGTCAAGAAGAGCGCCCTCCACGCAGCACACTAGGCAGCTCACTTGGGACCGAGTTCTCTCTGTGCAGCACCTCCAGGCACGCAGTCCAACACGCCTTTGCGCTCCACCTCCAGCACGCGCTCCAGCTGCGCCACGCCTCCAACTGCTCTGATACCAATTGTTGGAGATCAGATGCACAACAGAATTAAAACAAATACACACAGCTATTAAATCAAGCACATAAGAGAGAGGTTTAACGTGGTTCACCCAACCAATCTGGGCTACGTCCACACAACATAGGCATCGACAATTCTTATTAATCAAACAAAAGATTAAATAAATCAAATCCTCACAAACACTCACACTACTCACAAACCATCCGTATGGATACCTGTTATATAGCAAGGAGAATCTAACTGCCTCATAAATCCTCTCAACTCAAATTTAGGATGCATTAACTCCCTCCCAACAAACTCGAGCTAATCTAGGAACTAATTCCTATTGTTGTCATCTACTGAGATTTTGCCTATTTTGTATCAAACAGAAAATCTCAACACTATCAAATGGGAGGTGTGGGCGGAGGTTACAGTGAGTGAGGCTGTTAAAGACTGAGATGGAAGAGGGAATTCCATGATTTTCCATTGTGAGGTTAAAGCCAAGATTTTGACACGATCCCAAAGTGCTCAAATGCAGAGATGAAAGGTGCCCAAGAGAGGGCTCTTTCGTCAATCAGAGTCAAAGAAGCAGAAAACTCTATGAGAAAGCAAGGTAGCAAACAAAGATACGTATGGGAGGTTGAACCAATTATGGATGTGATAAAAAACCAGAAAGTCTTAACAAGATCCATTCCCTTTTTGCTGGAGCTACTTCATTGAGTGCACAAGGCAACATAGAACACAATCGAACATAATTGATAGCCTCTGCAATTACTATTGACATTTCCGAAACTTTTGCCTTGAAACAGTTTGATTTATCTGTCGCATTCTCGGACGAATCGAGCCCACATTTGCGCAGATGATGAAGAACCCAGAGTTTACTGAGAATGAGGGAACCCCTGTCCGATCCGAAGGGGGGAGCAAGTCTAGGAAGGATTCCAACTGGATAGAAGGAGGAGCGCAAAACTTGAATTAAAGGACTGGTAAAACCACCACACAGAGCGTTGGCTAGAAGGGTGCCCATATGAATAATTATTGTCCAAATTCTGCAACTTAAGCATGATATCAACCTCCATGAATGGTGATTGTAATTCAATGGGTTCCCATGCTCCACGAAATGTCACATAGGCCAAATTCACACTTATAACTCATATGTTGTCCATCCAACCTGGTATGAAGATTGATACGAGAGAGAATAGAAGCTCGGATATTACCTGTGGTGCATGTCTTATATAAATGCTCCCCTTGCCTTCATTCATGAAACCTACAGCCTTATGTGACAGGACATGACGCCACCTGGTGAGCCTCAAGTGATATTCCAAAGGAGCCAACTTCGAAGGTCCGGAGGGAACGATATCACCTCTATCCTCGTCATATAACTTATACAAATTAATCCAAATCATTATCCGTTCATGTTTTCTATTGATAAGGGGGGGACTAGGAGCCTCATATGAAATATTCATGGAATAACCTTCCATACGAGGGAATCATTGAGATCACATTGACCCTCTTCCACTCGACAAACGATATTGGGTTGAGCATCAACTTATTTTTTTTGGTGGCTAAGGGTATGCTAATAGGATTTATGCATAAATGATTTAGCGATGTAATTGATTTTTCTAAGGAGAAGTGATAGAAGATTGTTTTTAGGGAGAGAGTTCACTTGGAGGTGTTGAATTATGATAAGAGAGTCCTATAAGATGACAATGGAAGAGATGTTGGCATTTTTGGCTAGCTAGAGACCTAGGAAGAGTCTATACATTTTAGCAAGATTATTTGTTCTTTGACTTAGTCCCCAAGCAAACTTTATTTCTAGATCTCCATCAAGATTTAAGAGAATCCCTCCCCCTTTTACCACCCCTACACAAAACAACATCTTAACAATAACTTAATGTGTTAATTAATAACATTAATATATAATAAATTTTAAAGTTCACACTTAACCATCTTTGAAAAACATTGCTAAATTTCCTTACTAAGAAAAGCTTGAATCCTTCAATCCTATAGGAGACTTCCAAAAAGATACCTTTATTTCCATATATTTTTTTTTATCACCGAAAACAATAATAATACTCATTATAGCTTAATTCTATCCAATTTTTTTTACATGTAGATCATTTCATGATTTAATAAGAAATCATACAACCATACTCTTTAACATATTACCTGATATAACAATTGTAACAATTGAAGTGACAATGATATATTGGTGTATAAACATCCCATATAACCTATAAACTTTAAAATTTCTCCATTATATGATATATGAAAAAAATCTATTTGAAAACATCAATAATTTTAATAATAATAATAATTTTTTAGAGCTTATTTATGAAAATTGTTATCAATTATTATTGAATAAACAACCTATGTATTTAAAAACGTCAATAATCTTAATAACATAATTATTTTTTAGAACTCATCTATGAAAAATGTTATCAATTATTATTGAATGAACAACTTCATCTCCATCATCTTGACCATAAGAAAAAGATAAATCTGGTTACCAACGAAATATAAACAAGGGAAATTGCGTAGCGGTAGTCCCTACCGATGCAATGTCAGTCAACAATATTTAAATATAAATTTATGGCTGCATAATACATGAACATTTTTTTTGACCCCACAATATAATTATCAGGACAAATGAACATATAGTAAGTCAAGACAGTTCTGGAAGCTTAAGTGTTTTGCTTTCCCTAAGGTTTAATAATTCATTGCTTCCATTGTGCCAGGGTTGTTAACCCTGATAGGAATAACATTGGAATCAAAGAAACTGGTAAAACACAAATCACAGACTAAGATAAGGGCATATGAAAGACCTGGATGGCCAAATGTATCACATTATGCAGATGCAACAAACATTAACTGCTGCATCAAACATATTCTTCATGTAAATACATTTTGGTAGGCCATAATGATCCCCTGGGAAGCAGATTTACTGAGAGATGAGGAGGATTACACTGTACATGTTCATGCTAAAACATCTAAAAGGCTCAATTTGATTTTTTTACAACTACGAACAATATGCAAAACATCTCATTATTGACACTGCAATATAATTCCAAAGTTTCTTCACTCTCTGCCTACAAAAAAGTTTAGCCAAGTTTGATTAGTTTTGCTCATAAAATAACAAAAATGTGGTATAATTTAAAAAATATAGAAAGAAACTAGAGTTATATAACCTTCAAAATAATGCACAAAGTAATGTCATATTGACAATTGCATTTTCTCATAGAATAAGACAGATTAATGTCAAATATAGATGGAGATACAAAAAGCAGAGTTATATAACCTTCCTAGTGGGATCATCAAATCCCTCTCTTTGGTGTGGAGACTTCAAAGGTTCCTCAAGGATTTTTGATACCATGGCATTGGCCATTGAATTTCCAATCAAATTTTTAGAATTGTTGAAGTTAGCAACACCATTAAAGGAAGGATGATTCCCATTCCTTCTTATATGGGCAAGAATATGTTGTTGCAATTGCTTCTGTTGTTGCTCCTTTTGTATTTGCTTTTCCTTTGCTTTCATTTGTTGTACCCGCAAAACATGCACAAGTATTTACAAACAAGACCATTATTACAGTTCAAAACATATCTACTGAACTTAATATGTATGTACAATAAATAACAAACACTTCCCTTATTTTTATCCACATAATTAAGGGTTAAGTTAAATATGGGAGGTCACCTGAACATATGAAGCTTCTTTATAAAAGTGCTTCTCACTTGTTGGTGAGATGAAAATATCCCAAAACACATAGCACCATTCAAACAAAAAACCTTCGCGTGCATCAATCACTAGAATCCAAATATAGTTATTTGTTAGAACATTATTTATAATTGCAATAGCCACATAAAATTCCAATAAATTGAAACTTTATTACAAAGAAGAAATAAAGTTGTCTAATGTGAAAAATATAACAAAGAAACCAAAGTTATATAACCTTCAAAATAATGCACAAAGTAATGTCATATGGACAATTGTATTTTCTCATAAAATAATGCAAAAGTTGTTAGTAACACCATTAAAGGAAGGATGATTCTCATCCCTTCTTATCTGGGCAAGAAGATGCTATTGCAATTGCCTTTGTTGTTGCTTGTTTTGTATTTTCATTTCCCTTGCTTGCATTTGTTGTACCTGCGAAACATGCACAAGTATTTACAAACAAGACCATTTTTACCTGATTGTTAATCCTCACTTGCTACATATGAGATGTTCTTGGGTGCTAACACAACATTCTATTTAGTAGGAACTTGAAAAATCAACGCTAACAAAACAATCTATTTAGTAGGAACTTGAGAAATCAATAGTGTAAATGTGGTTCAAAATGACACAAAATGCTTATGTCAAATGTACAAAACAACAAATTATCATTTTCATTGAAGTAACCACCATCAGGTATACTCTTAAACAAAATCATCTCTTAAACATATGATCAACTAAATTATATTTTTTCTTAAATCCACAACTATGACTAATATAAAAGGCGTAAGAACAAACTCTTGAAAGAAACTATGCTTAACTAGGATATTCCTTTAATTGTATTAATTATTGTTGGGGCAATCTATTCAAGACTTAAGTGACATAGACAATTGATACATAAATGAGTTCAAATATTACAAAAACGAATTTTTAATTTGAAATCATTATATCACTCGAACTTGTGCTTGATTTGCATAAAGTTTAAGAGAAGCAGGCCATCGTGTAGAAATTCCTTGTAGATTCAAACTGCAGATTGTAATATGCTAAAACAATTGACTTGAATCTACTCTACTCATCAACGGAAACAATAAACAATTGATGAAATATCGAAGCATAAAAGAGAAAGAATTCAATCAACACATTACACAATGATTTCCCGGGGAAAGCCACAGCTAAAAACTCCTGTTATCTCTATATTGAATTAATAAGAAAATATGAGAAGATTACAATGCTTTTCTCAAGCCCAAGCAACCTCTGCACTATCTCTATCTATCTCACAACTTCCTAGACAAGTCTTGGATGAATACAATATGCTTTGCTCAACCTTGAGCTCAACCTGCACAAGTATTTTCTATCCTCTGCCTGATTGACTGCCTTTGGACAATACTTAGCCAAATTTCCAAGCCTCCAAGATCCTAATTCCTTACACTGTTTCTCAAGGAATTAGCCTCTATTTAATGTGGAAATTCCTCAATTATGAATTGCGCAATCCTCATAGGCCTTCCTCTGACTGCATGCACCATCAGTTTAATTTATATGATTTTACAACTGATAGTACACTGTCCTTGAACTCCAATATCAATTGGGTCTTTCTCTGATATGAAATGCATGATTGAATTATAAGCGAATCTTCAGTTTACTGATCACTGCAAGTTACACCCCACTACTGCAAGTTACAACCCACTACCACAATTTACAGCCCACTACAGTAAGTTACACCCCACTATAGTAAGTCACACCGCACTGTAGTAAGGCACACCCCACTACAGTAAGTTACACTGCACTACTACAGGTTACACTCCACTACTGTAGGTTACACCTCACTACTGGATCTCCCACTAATTCCTCCATCAATTGGAACTAGTTTAATTGAATTTAACTTAGTTGTATTGAATTAAATAATTACAACTCAAAATAAACTCAACTAGTGCTCCTAATTGTAGGAGACACTCTACATGACTCTAGTTAGACCCTCAAATCGAATTAACTGAGCTAACTAAGTCAAATTAACTTAGTTAACTATTACAAGTTGTCATGAGATATGTAATTACAATTTAATTCCTAATTTAATTCAAGGACAAATTAAATTAGGATTTTTCTTTCTTGATGCTATTTTAACATTTCTTGTTGCTATTTTCAACCCTCCCTCTCAACAAGAAAGAAATTCAACTCTATCTTAATCTGGTACCTTTGGAATGTTCGTCATGCAACTCTTGTCACTGTTGTTGTTGCTACTGTAACATCTGCAACTAAAAAAAACATCCAAAAAAAAAAACCGAATCAATTGTGTCTGCAACTATCTACTAGGAAAGTTGTGTTGCTGCTGACTCTACAACTGAGCCTCCTGCTTTGCACTCCTCAGTATCTTACTGACACTGATCCTCTTGCTACTGAATACTGTGGGCCCCCCATAGCAAGGTAATGATCCATGAGACAAAAAACACCTCAAGGGATACTGCCCAATTTCTGAACTCTTGGGGCTGTTACGTCACATCACCCCACCTCTCACCTGGAGGTGTGGATGCATGTGATCCCTCTGCCCACTTGGATCGAAATTCCCCCTACTGGAGGTCTCTTCTTGAGTGGATGTCTCCACTCGGTCTCCTCTTTGATGCTCCAATTGTGGCTGCTGCAAAACTTGCTGAGGCTATTTCTGAGGCAACAATTTGAGAGGTAAATCATGCTCCCTCTCAACCACCAAGTCTCTAACCTTTGCCTTGTTCCCCAAGGCTTTGCATGCATGAGATATATTTGAAATACTCATATTGTTTTTGCTACTGATTTTTTGCTACGTATGCAATGTTGCTACAACTACTATAATAATGAGTCTAATCTTCCTAGATCCTGAAGTACTAGCTTCCATAGGGCTGCTCCCTTTGAAACTAGACTCCCTATGAGTCTCGATCTCCCTGTGGGAAATCTCTCTGCTCCTCAATCTACCAATATCAATGATCACAACTCCTTTTGTGTTACTAAACATTGGCTCATTGATTTTCCCCTTAGAAACCTTCTAGCTCCATTAAGAAGTCTGCACATAGGGTCTTCTAGATCTGCCCTGAATTAGGGCTCCATCAATCTGCAAGGACAACTTCAAATTATTCTCTTCTATAATGATTTCAACTTTGATACCATGTAAATATTTCTACAATTCTAGCTCTAATACCATGTAGAAATTCCTTGTAGATCTAAACTACAGATTGTAATATGATAAAACAATTGACTTGAATCTACTATACTCATCAATGGAAATAATAAACGATCGATGAAATCACGAAGCATAAAAGAGAAAGAATTAAATCAAAACATTACACAATGATTTCCTGGGGAAAACCACAACTAAAAACCCCTTTTATCTGTATATTGCATTAATAAGAAAATATGAGAAGATTACTGTTAAACACACACATGGCAGCAACAAAATAGGAAATATAAGCAGGAGAGTACTCTTATTATTAACAAATAATATACATTTATAGTACATGGTGTGACCCTTGGATTCATATTCCAAGTGGTTTCTTGGACTCCTTTTGGTTGTTCAGCTTCCACACCAACCCTTAGAGGATTAGGTGTCCAACATCCCCCCCTTAATCCGAAGGGTTATGTATGAGTCCAAGAAGAGAGCTGTAATACAAAATGTGAAAAAATGCATGGCAGCACTAGGTTGAATGTGCTCTCTGAAATGTTGGTATAAAGGGAGGTGGTTTAAGGATGACCACCAACACTAGAATGCTTAGTGCAGTTCCCAAAACTCTTCCAAGTCTGGCATGAAGCTCAGGTCTTCTGCTAGAGGAAGTGCTCCTGATGTTTTGAAGAGGGAAACCTTCAACCATGAAAGGGAGGTCTCACCCTGCATAAAAGGGAGAACCTCAACTTGAAAAGGGAGGTCTCAACCTATGATGGTTTAAGGATGACCAACAACTCTGGAATGCTTAATGCAATTCCTAGAACTCTTCCGAAACTGGCAAGAAGATGAAGTATTTTTCTAGAGGAAGTGTCCCCAATTCTTTAAAGAGGTGTCACCAAATGAAGGCATGCTCAAGGGCATCTTTGTCTCTCGCTACAACTCTGAATATGGTATGGCAGGTTGTGGCTCAGGCTCGCTTGATGTGGCTTTGAAGCTTGTAGATGACCATCATTTCCCCCACTGTCGGATACAAGGTGAGATGATGGAGAAAAATCAACTGCAAGATTGTTCAATACTCTAGAACAAGTTCTAACATGTGACTGGAATATCTTCTTGGCTGTTGATGCCCATTGCCAAGAAGCGATCCATCTAAGATGAATCTTTGTTCTTGCGGTAGGCTTGTTTCTGAAGCATCTGTGTGAAGAATGGTTGGTTTTATGGTAGTGCTTACATGGATGAAGATCAAAACAGTGATCTTTCAGATGGCCAACTCGATCACAGTGTTGGAATTTCACAATCTGTTGCTGTGGAAGAGAACAGAATCTGGAACAGTTGGAGGTGAACTGTCATGAGGAGCAGGTGAAGATGAACCGTCCTGAAGAAATCTAGCACTTTGAAATTGGATTGGTTTGGAGTAGTCTGGAATATGAAAGGACACTTCCTTGTCATATCCAAGACCAGTTTTGTGCTTGTTGTTGACAAGCTCTTCCCAAAGTCTGATGACTGACCTTCAATCGATGATTCCGCCAAAATCTTTACCTTTTTTTTTGGAGATCTAGTTCTCAAAGGCATGCGGAGCAATACACTGTGTATAGTAATTTGAATGCACAACGTATGTGGTACCTTGGAGGGCAGAATGTAGTAAAAATTTGCTTCAGTTTGGCATTGAAGGGCTCCTTCAAACCCTAGACCATACTTGTATCTAGGAGTTTTTCATCATTCCCATAGCATTGTCGAACCTTTGTTCTGTCCCCGCTAAAACTTCTGCAAAGAGCCAGAAGGCCGGCGACTCTCTAGCGAGGTCAGGGAGCGTTATCTAATATTCAACAATCATATGACAGAGGCAGATTTATGACTGTTGGGCGGTAATATAGGTGGTAGTATTAAATAGCCAACATTATATGGGGATACACAGTGGATACACGTATATGCGGTAGTTATATATATATATATATATATATATATATATATATATATATATATATATATATATATATATATATATATATATATATATATATATATATATATATATATATATATATATATATATATATATATATTAAAGCACAGTTAGAAAACCACAACTATTAGATAACGTAATGGGAGGAATTTTGGAGGCACTTGACATTAATAACACATCCTGGAGGTATGCCAACATTATATGTAGGAGCAGAGTTGAGTGTAGTCAATGGTAATACCACAATCGAACTTACATTCATGCACATGGAATCACCAACGTTCAGATTCAATATGCCGCTCGGTCTCTTCTATGCATCCGTCTCATAGTAGTGAGGTAAAGAGTGCAGGCTTAAGCACAAGAATAAATATCCTCTTAAAATAACCAAGTAATCAGACCATATCAGCAGGCCATAAAACTAGTGGCTCACAATAAATAGGCAGAGTAGGAATACACCTGCAACTCTAATACCATGTTAAACACACACATGGAAGCAACAAAATAGGAAAGATAAGCAGGAGAGTATTCTTATTATTAACAAATGATATACATTTATAGTACATGGTGTGACCCTTGGATTCATATTCCAAGTGGTTTCTTGGACTACTTTTGGCTGTTCAACTTCCACACCAACCCTTAGAGGATTAGGTGTCCAACAATTACAATGCTTTGCTCAAGCCCAAACAACCTCTGCACTATCTCTATCTATCTCATAACTTCCTAGACAAGTCTTGGATTAATACAATATGCTCTGCTCAACCTTGAGCTCAACCTGCACAAGTATTTTCTATCCTTTGCTTGACTAACTACCTTTGGCCAATACTTAGCCAAATTTCCAAGCCTCCAAGCACTAAATTCCTTGCACCGTTCCTCAAGGAATTAGCCCCTATTTAATGTCTAAATTCCTCAATTATGAATTGTGAAATCCTCATAGGCTTTCCTCTGATTTCATGCACCATCGGTTTAATTTAGATGATTTTACAACTGACAGTACACTGTCCCTAAACTCCAATATCAACTAGGTTTTTCTTTGATCTGACATGCATGAGTTGATTACGAGTGAATCTTTAGTTTACTGATCACTGCATGTTACACCCCCCACTACTGTAGGTTACACCCCACTACAATAAGTCACACACCACTACAGTAATTTACACCCCACTACTACAAGTTACATCCCACTGCTGTATGTTACACCTCACTACTGGATCTCCCACTAATTCCTCCATCAGTTGGAACTAGTTTAACTTACTTTAACTTACTTGGACTGAATTAAACAATTACAACTAAAAATAAACTCAATTAGTGCTCCTAATTGTAGGAGACACTCTACATGACTCTAGTTAGACCCTCAACTCGAATTAACTAAGCTAACTAAGTCAAGTTAACTTAGTTAACTATTAAAAGTTGTCATGAGATGTGGAATTACAATTTAATTCCTAATTTAATTCAAATTAAATTATGATTTTTCTTTCTTGATTCTATTTTTAACATTTCTTGTTGCTATTTTCAATACATCGAATGCATTGGAAAGCGAAGTGAAAAAAGACTAAGCCATTAAAAAAACTTCTTATCATTAAAGGAAAAATACTCCGGGAATTAAAAGAGCAATTTGAAGAAATTTCACCTGAGAACGAAGCATAAAGAAACATTTAATAGATAAATGAGGTTAACATCACAAGATTAATTAATTCTAATAAGATCAAAGGAACTGACAAGTGACAAGTGTTGTGCAAGGTCCTTTGGAGAGGTTGCTTCGAAACACCTGGTGATCAGAATCCCATGTTTATGTGATTTGGGGACTTTGGGTATTGTGCAAAGCATTATAGTTTTGTGTAATCAAAATACTTCTTCTGTGCTATCTCTTATCAATGCCAATCTCTTCATGGCCACATGCACTCTCACAACATGATACAGTACTTTGTGCCCCACCTTGTAGTGCTACTTTTTGTGTGGAGGTGAGACAAAAGATGATTACTTATGGAGAATATGCATAGACCTTTATGTACTAACAAGATTGACTAGTACTACCCTCAAATGGATCTTGAAGCAGGGGCCTATGGCCATGTTGCACAGGTTAGGTTTTTCCTGCCTTGGGCCTCTTTTCTAATGCTCTTTTGATCAGTTTGTGGTGGTGTGTGCATATAATTATCAGGCGTATTTGATCAGATTGTGGTGTATATGCATGCATACTTTATGCTTATTTGATCAGATAGTGGTGGTACAAGTTACAACTAGTTTGGTCTTTTTATTCACTGGATCATCAAATCATGGTGATAGTTATAAGCCTTAGTTCTTTCAGCTCAGATTGTGGTAGCATATATATGTCATGCCTTAATATAATCTAACTAGACTGCCGTGACATGTTCATGGAGGACCACTGCTCACATCAGAAGATGGTTCTATATAAATAAATATTGCTTTTGTTTTGCTGCACGATTATTAGCAATGCCTATATTGATATGGTGTGCCATATTGGTATTCAATATAAAAATTCCCATCCACCCCACAAAATTTTCCCTTGTCTTATGTTACTCCTAATATGTTTAGTTAAATCTTGGACCTTGGGTGAACTATGATTAAGGAAAAATTTCCATGATGGATGGGAAAGTTTGTCCAATCTCAAATTGTTATTCTCCTTGGGAGATATTTGCAATTTGTTGCTACATTAATAATTTCTCTTATGTACTATAATCTCGTGTTTCTAATAGATTTCAATTGAAAATATCTCATAGATATTTCAAAGGTGATTCAATGAGGGGAACTGATGTCCATAAGATGATTTCAATGGTGATTCAATGAAGGGAACTCATAACTGATGTCCATAAGATGATTTCAATGGTGATTCAATGAAGGAAACTCATAACTGATGTCCATCAGACTCATACTTTGTTTTTAGGAAAGGTCATTATAGTTGTGTTTATTATGTTTTATCCTGAGTCTCTTCATGACTTCCTTTAGGCGGAAGCACTAAAGCGCTACATAACTCACCTACCTGGCGAGATATTCATTTTAGCCCCGCCAGCCAGAGGGTACATGATTTTTCAGCATTCACCGTCGAAAGCGTATAAATGAGGTGAGGTTGCTGAAGGTGTCTTATTGTTGCAGGGGGTATTTATAAAGGCTTGACCGTCTGCTCACTTCATGGATTAGATTCTAGCTCTCTTTACTAGTTGTGGTCCGGTTGTTACATGTTCATTAGAAGTAAGTTTTGATGTTGTTTATTCAGATGGTTTGTAATTGTTGCAAAAATATTCAAATTCTTTGCTAATATGAATTACAATGTCAAAAGTGTATTCATAGCTAAAAACATCCTATCAAACAACTAATACAATTGGAACTTTATATTTGTAACAAATAAATTTCAACTTTTGCAGCAAACTGTCTTGCACATTGTCCTATATTGTCAATGTCATGGCTTATCAATGTTCCACAGTTGGGTTTTTTTCAGACTTCAGACTTCCAGGATAGGAAAGGAACAGACAAAGCTTCTTTCTTGAAACAACTTCTATACAGAGGATTTTTCTAAGTGAAACTATGGGTTTTTTGCAACATAAGATTGCATTTAGACTTTTTGAAGTGTACTCAACTTCGGGACATGAGTGACATCTGTGAGCTTCAGGAATATCCTTATGTCGGTTATTGATGTCTCCTTTACCAGCAGGTCTCTTAGCATGCCCATCTCTCCTTTACCAGCACCATCATGTCTCTTACCATGCCCATCTCAGTTATACACGAAAGGTTCCACTTGTACACTAGTGGAAGATTGTCGAGAATTCCCACCTATACACACATGGAGGACTGTCGAGAAGTCTCCAACATATGGAATCAATGGCATCTGACACCAACAACTAGATGTTGTGCACGAAAAAACTTTGGGTGCAATGCTGAAAAAACTTTGGTTATAAAAAACCTTTGGATACCAAAAAACTTTGCCCCAGACTTAAAATCAGTTGTCACAACATGCAAACTGGACTTTGGATAAAATAAATTGTCACAACATTCTTACATTTCTTACATTGGGATTCACGAAGCGTGCAATAAGAGGTCCATTTTTTATATCCAAAAACTTTCGTTAAAATTTAGATGGATGAAAATTGCATTATAAAACTTTGGTTAAAAAGTGATATAGCCCCAAAAAAATTTTAGTCAACAAATGAATTAATGAGCCATCATAAAAAATGTAGCGATAATTATAGTCCTGCAACGGCAGAGACTAATAAGACTAGACTTTGTAGAGAAACAAGTAAGAAAGTAACTCTTATTACCAACAAAAATATATATAAATAAGGGCTAACATGCAACATTATTCTATGCCATACAGATATGGAAATGAAAAAATTTAATTAATAAATCTGCCTCTGTCTTGCAATGAAGACCTTTTCCACACTTCTAGCTGTTGGTGGCTTAACATCATCACTGAATTTAGCCTCGTGACTAAATGACTACTTGGAAAAACGAAATAGAAAAAACATAAAGCAACTTTCAAATGTTATATCTTCGTCGAAGTGTGATGTTCAACAAAGTAATAATATAAAATAAATAATTTACCTATTAAATAAATTAATAAAAAAATACAATTAATGTAACACTTTACGCTTTGGACAAGAACACGTGTGGGAACAGTATAAATTGTTAAGAGCACTTCGTATATTTGTGTGTTGCAACACTCATGAATAAATAGTTGTTGTGAAAGATAAGCAACTTTCAGATTCTGAATAACTTTCGTTTCTTAGTCTTAATGCTACACAAAATGAGTATTTATGAAGAGGCATTGTCTACCGAGGTGATATGACGGTAAAAGTCTTAGGTCACATTTTTCTATTTTTTTTTGAAAGTTTGACGGTTTGAATACTGTTTTTGATAGTGGAAATGTATTTAACACTATCAAAAACTCCCAGACACCCAGAATATTGAAACTTGATAGCTATAACCTGGAATTCTCAAAATTTATGCAGGGTTTTATCAAAATCTTGCCAAAATTTCCATGGTTTTTCAGGACAAATTTGAAACCTGATTAGACTATGCGTTTTTGAATATGCTCTTATTTTGTTTTATATCCATTGAGAGAAGGGATGCCATTTCATTTTATATAATCATATACTAAAAAGGAAAAAATATGAGTTCATGCAAACAAGGCGAGAAGAGTTAATATATCTCAACAAGAATAACCTAAAGATTTTCTGGCAAGAACTTCAACCAAGGAAGAAGAAAATCGAAAATAATATTATAGACAATCAATGGTTTGAATATGCAAAGCAACTCTATGAGAAAGAATCAGAGGCGGAACCTCCCCCCAAGATCAACACAACTACAAAGCTCTTCACGTTACAGGAGGTCGAGATTGGAATTAAGAAGTTGAAAACAGGAAAGGCAAAGGACTTGGTTGAACTTCAAGCAGAGTATCTAAAATGGGGATGAACATGCTTGCACTGCACATCATGGTAATATTCAACAACATCATTCAACAAAGATTCCCAAGAGACTGGACAAGTAACCTAACAATACCCCTTTTTAAAATTGGAGACATTAATAATCCTTCCAACTATAGAACTATTATGATCAATCCCTTGTTTGCAAAGATTTTCGGTAGCATGGTAGAAAATAGAATCAGTAAGTGGGCAGAAGTAAAATAAAAGAGGGAACGAGGACATGTGGGTTTTAGGCCAAAGCATTCCATAGTGGATCATGGTATCACATTGAGAAGCACTGTTGAAAAGGTTTGGGAGGACAAAGAAGAAGTATTTTGATGTTTTGTTGACTTCAAAATGGAATTTGACACAGTTCCTAGAGATAAGTGCATTGTTGGATCATTGTTGGATCCCCTAATAAATGCTTTCGCTTAGATCCAATGATGTGCATTGTTGGATCCCCTAATAAATGCTTTCGCTTAGATCCAATGATGTGCATATACAACCACTGCGCATTAACTACGACACAACAAGCTGGATAATTGTTACCTTGGAAACATGTCTGACTTTATGAGTGGTCGGTAAGCTTTCATCTTTATGCATGTGTGCCACTTGTTCTTTGTGATAGAGAGCATAAGGGTGAAGGCATGTTGCAAGGAAGATTGATTAATGGTTTGGGCGACCTTGTAACACCTTCCTCCCACATCTACCCAAGCAATTAGATAGCAGGGATAAACATGTGACGAGAGGCCACAATGATATGATTCGACCTCCCAAGTTAAGTTAAGGAAGTGGAATCGGTTGAAACACACCATACAAACATTAATTATCAACTACAGGACCCTCAGGAACCAATCCAATACTTTAGATAGCTTGCCTTGGGTCCCACTTATCTTTTGGACAATTTGAGGCTTATTCACTCCCATGCTATAGGCATGAGTGCGACCAACAACTCAAAGTCGCTCTCATAGGCTTTCCTGCTAGTGACCAAAGACCAAAATAGTCATTGCTATGCCAATTACTTCGAGATTTGAGCCACTTTTTCAAGCCCAGAGCTTAGGTCACTACTCTTAATTGAACCATCTCTTCAGATCAGTAAATTAACATGGAAATGATAGTACTAAAGAAAATACTTGTTCAAGACCTTGATAGGACCCCTACTAGCCATGACATGCATTTCGTCAAACATATTGCAAAATTTGTAATCTATAGGTGTAGTTAACAGTTTTGACCATAGGGGTCTCATACTCAACTTAGAATCACAAAGAACCATTGATGCCTCAACACATCAAATTCCATTCCATCCATTAGGTCATATATACATTGATAATTCAATTACAAGTAAAAACACGAGAAAATCCATACATGGATGTTGTCATAAAACACATACATAACCAAAATAATAGGGACAAAATTACTCATGAAAGTACAACCATATAGACCACGTACAATCCATCAAAATTCTCATAGAAATACAAGGAGAAATAACCTTTCACTGATGATGCAAGATCCAAACCTGGGCTGGGACTTCCACGTTCCACCCGACCGTAGAATAAATGAGCCAAATCTCTCTTCATCCATTCAACCCCGTGCCATATTCCAAGCATGAATGTGGGATCTCATAGAACACATCAATCAAAACTCATCTAGGGCTTCCAGAGGCCATCCACCGTAACCCATCAAATAGTGATTCCACCTCACGGTTGGACATCACAAAACCATCATTAGATTGGTGTCCATCTGAGCCTTCCAGGGATTCCAGAGCATTTTTCCAACCAAGGATTCTAGAACTAGTAACTCAACCCACAACTTATACAGGGCTTCCAGAGTGTTTGTCCAAACAAGGTTTACAGGACTAGTAACTCAACCCACCAAGAGCTACCAGAGCGTTTGTCCAACCAAGGCTTCCAAGACTAGTAACTCAACCCAAGATGTTACAGGGCTTCCAAAGTGTTTGTTCAACCAGGGCTTCTAGGACCAATAAATCAACCTAAGCTAAGGAAACATGAGAACCAAGAAAAAAAAACAATGAAAGTAAACCCACAATCACCATGGCAATCTAGAAAATGGCAAGGCTAGGTAATCCATTTTCAATCTCGACCATCCTCCATGCCAATGAAAAATCACAACCAAGAAACCACACACATATGCCATGCATGCAAAAACTAGTGAAGAAATCATAAATGCAACTCATTACTTGCAAGAAAATTTGATGTAGTTGCTGATGCCAGTGCCTTATTGCGCTTTCCTACTCTTCCTTTGCATTCTTTCTCCAAGAATCCAAGTATGCCACACCCTCCAAGAGTGCTCCAAGAAACTCTAAGTATCCAATACTATGAGAGAGAGAGAGAGAATAATGAGAGAGTTCCAACACTTAACTGAAAAAAGGTTACAACTGATCCTCAAAATCCTTTTTATGGATGAGGCCTCTATTTTCTTCATTTTCCATTATTTTCCTTTATTTTCCTCCTCACATTCAACCTGTGACATTTCACCTCATTTTTCTCCTAATTTCCACTATTTTCATAAATAAATGCGCCATAATGCCTTTTTTCCTTTTAATGCCTTAACCATTGCCTTTTCCAATTTCCTTAGCCATAAACAACCAAATGAATACCCCCTAGGATGTTTTTCCCAACATTCAACTTGGAATAAGTGTCCTGTCTACTATGGTTATTGTTTTTAACTTTTATTACATGGAATTTTCACCAGGGCAGTTACAGAACCCTCCCCCTTGGGGGAACACTGTCCTTGGTGTTCAATCACACATATACCTCAACAACCTGCTGAAAGAATACATACTACTCATGGAGATTTATAACACAGCTCGATGCAGTATTTACAATGAAAGATCTGCTCAAGATAAAAACATCATGACAACATGACAACATACCACATAGTGGAGCTTTATAACACAACTCATTACAATATTTACAATGATCATCCTGTTGAGTGCCAACTCATATAACATCATAAAATCATGATAACATAACCAAATGATAGCATAATAAAATGACACCCATACCGCATAGTGGAGCTTTATAACATAACTCGTTACAATATTTACATCCATACATAGGTGTACATATAGAAACATCATCAATATATATATATATATATATATATATATATATATATATATATATATATATATATATACACCAAACATACGCCAAATCATATACCAAAGCATATATCAAAACATATACTAAACACCATGTCTAAGCATATATCAAAACATCATATAGCATATATCAAACCATCATAAAGCATATATCAACCACCATAAAGAAAATACCAAACCATCATAAAGCATATACCAAACCACCATAAAGCAAATACCAAACCACCATAAACAAATACCAAACCACCATAAGCAAATACCAAACCACCATATCAAGCTTCTTTGCCTCAACCGACAAACAAGGAAGGATACATGGCCCACATCTGATCCGCCATCTCCCATGTAGCTTCATCGGGCCCAAAGTGCTTCCATTGCACTTTAACTTGCTCGATTTCTTGGTTCGGAGCATCAACACATTTTTCTGCGATATACACTAGGGCTTCGGCTGGAATTCTCCATATGGTTCCACCTGCAATAAAAACCAGTCAATCACATGATAAACATCTTTAACATACTTCTTAAGCACAGATACATGGAAAACATCAATGAATTTCACTGTCGGAGGTAGTACAAGTTGATAGGCTACTGGCCCAATCCTCTCAATGATACTGAAGGGTCCGCAAAATCGTGGTGCTTGCTTGGCACATGCACCAACCTGCAAGGAGATCTTCTTCGGTTTGATGCGTAAGTACACCTGTTCCCTAACATGGAACTCCTTGAACAACATGTTCTTGTCTGCATAACTCTTCTGCCTATCCTCTGCCGCCTTGAGATTCTTCTTGATCACCTACATCTCTTGTTCCATGTCTACCAACATATCTGGTTCAATCAATACCCTGCTAATCGGATCACTCCAACTGATAGGGGTGTTACAACTCCACCCATATAATGCCTCAAAAGGACTCATCCTCAGTGACTCCTGATAACCGTTGTTGTATGCAAACTCTACCAAAGGGAGATACTCTTCCCACTTCAACTATTGATGCATCACATACATCCTCAACATGTCTTATAATATCCTATTGACCCTCTCTGTCTGTTCATCCGTTTGCGGATGATAAGTTGCGCTGAAGGCCAAATCTGTGCCCAAACTTGGAAATAACTCCTTCCAAAACTTGGAAGTGAACTTCACATCCCTGTCTGATACAATATTCTTTGGAATGCCATTTATTCTAACCACATCTCTGATGAATACCTGTGCCACATCACTAGCTAAGAATGTAGACTTCACTGGAATGAAGTGTGCAACCTTTGTTAACCTGTCCACAATGACCATGATGGAATCATGTTGCTTCACTGTCTTTGGCAATCCTATGATGAAGTTCATGGAAATGACCTCCCATTTCCATTACGGAATTGCAATCAGTTGTAGCAGTTCACCTGGATGTTTACACTTTGCCTTCACTCGCTGACAATAAAAGCATCTAGACACAAAATTTGTTACATCCCTCTTCAAATTTGGAAAATAGTTATATATCTTCACTGTTGTTAGTGTCTTCTGATAATTTGGGTGACCTAAATATGGTTTCACATGAAACTCCCTCAAGATCACCTTCTTGAGCTCATTTATATCTGGTACATATATCCTGTCTCAAAACCTAACCAATCCATCTATTGTTGGACGATAGTCCATGCTCTATGCATCTGCACCTGTACCTATACCACTACATGTACATGTACCTACACCTGTACCTATACCTGTACCATGACTTGTACCATGACCTATAACTGTACCTGTACTATCACTGTGCCAGAACCTGTACACAATATCCATAAACCTGACATCCTGTTGTCTTGCCTGCAAGATCCTATCTAGTAAATCTGTCCCATAGGAGCTCATAACTTCCAAGTGATGTACCTATATCTGTCTACTAAGAGAATTTTCCACCCTGTTCTCTTTACCCTTGATGTACTTGATCTCGAAATCAAACTCGCTAATCATGGCCAACCATCTAGCCTACCTGGCATTCAGATTCGGTTGGTCAAACAAATACCTCAACCCAATGTGATCACTCATAAGCATAAACTATCTGCCAAGAAGATAGTGCCTCCACATCTTCAGTGCATGTATAATCGTTGCTAACTCAAGATCATGTGTCGGGTAGTTCTTCTCATGCTCGTTTAGTTTCTGGGACTCATAACATACCACTTGTCCATCTTGCATAAGGACTCCACCAAGCCCTCTCTTGCAAGCATCTATGCATACCACAAACTCTTTGTCTGGATCTGCAATCTGTAGTACTGGTGCATGCATCAACAACTGCTTAAGATGCTCAAAGCTAGCCTCACACTCCTCAGTCCATTCGAACTTCTTACCTTTCCTCTGCAAGGATGTAATGGGATAATAAATCCGCGAGAAGTTTTTGATGAACCTCCTGTAATATCCTGCCAGAACCATGAAAAATATCACCTCATCCACACTCTTAGGAGATACCCACTCCATGATGGCCCTTATCTTCTCTA
Organism: Pinus tabuliformis; assembly: GCA_031772625.1. Taxonomy (NCBI): domain Eukaryota; kingdom Viridiplantae; phylum Streptophyta; class Pinopsida; order Pinales; family Pinaceae; genus Pinus; species Pinus tabuliformis. Next base: position 554,563,256 of record CM062820.1, on the reverse strand, counting down.
GATTACTGCAATGCCTTCCTTGGAGACAACATGTTCTAATTAGTGCACCTCAGTTTGAAAGAAACTACACTTGCTGAGCTTAACACACAACTGATGCTCCCTCAACAACCTCAATACTGCGGCTAAGTGCTAGACATTCTCTTCCTCATTTTTAGGATATACCAGTATATCATCAATGAACACAATAACAAACTTATCCAAATATGGACGCACCACACTATTCATCAAACACATGAATGTAGCTAGAGCATTAGTTAAGCCAAATGGAACAACGACAAACTCATAATGCCCATACCTAGTCCTGAACGTAGTCTTGTAAATGTCCTCCTCTTTGATGTGTACCTGATGGTATTCGAATCTCAAATCAATCTTTGAGAACACTGCTGCTCCCTTCAGCTGATCGAACAAGTCATCAATCCTCGACAAAGGGTACCTGTTCTTGATAGTCACTTTGTTCAACTGCCAGTAATAAATGCATATCTGAGAGTACCATCTTTCTTCTTTACAAACAAGACCGATGCGCCCCAAGGTGATACACTTGGCCTAATGTGTCCCTTGTCCAACATTTCCTTCAACTGTAATTTTAACTGAACTAACTCAGGTATGCTCACCCTGTAAGGTGCTTTAGATGCTAGCGCTGCCCTTGGCACTAACTCAATAGAAAAGTCTACCTCCAAGTGGGGTGGAAACTTTGTAATGTTCTTAGGAAATACATCATGAAATTACCGTAAAACTGGATAACTGTTCAAGACATCTGCATCCTCAACCTCCTTACCCTTATCACTAGAAATGTGTACTGTAAATATATTACATCCCTTCCTACGACTACGCATTGCTTACATAGCTGTCACCATCCTAAATGATGTAGCTTTCTTCTTACCTTGCAAGACTCTTGGTTCTCCATTGTCATCAACACACTCAATAGCTTTATCATAACAGTATACCTTGGTTCTATGTAGATACAACCAGTCCATGCCCAATAACATACTGTATGAACCCAATGGTAATACATTCAAATGTGTTGCTGTATGCATACCATTTAAGTCAAATGCGCAAGCTCTTACCCAATGATGCACTCACTTCTTTGTACTTGTAGCCAACTACAATAGCCAAGACTCTTCATGCAACTCCTTATTCAAACCACACTTATCCACCAAGTTATGACTAACATAGCTATAATTAGATATAAGATCAATCAAAATATAAATAATTTGATCATAAATCTTACCGTCCATCTTAATGATAGTTTCCCAATTCTCTGCATGTATGTTATCCAAGGCTGCATAGATATGTGGAATACTGTGACCATTGTCTCCAATAATCTATGCCTCCTGCACACTGTATAACTGAGGTCTACCACCCTGATTCTGCAGAAAATCTCTCCTGTGATGATCTTTGCCACAAGTCGAACACTCTATAGGTTTCGAGCCTCTTTCATTATTATTTTCTTCATATCGATGTCCTTGTCCTCTATCTGATGCATTTACCTATTAGGTGGTGCAACATTATCCTTGTTATCTGTACCCTGTGGTCTTGCTTGCTTTTTATCGCATTTTCCTTTGTTCTTTACATTACCTCTCCAACTTAGCTTAGTTTCAGTGTTGCACTTTGATTGTTCATAACAATGCTTTAGCTTTTGAATGGCCTCCTCCAATGATCTAGGCTCATCAACTTCAATCTTGTTTTTGAATGCAAATGAGAGTCCACTAACGAATCTCTGAATTTTAGCCTTCTCCTCCTTGAGGTAAGGCACATACCTCAACAGTTCCAAGAACTTACTGGTGTACTCATCATCTGTCAGGGATAGCATCTTCAATTCATAGAACTCTTTTTCCCTGTCATCAAAGTGTCTCTCCGATAGATACTTTTTCTTGAATAATCACTCAAATTCACTCCAAGTCAGACCCTCCTCATTTATGTCCCTGACATTCTTCACATCTTCCCACCAGATGTCTGCTTTACCTTTAAGACTAAAAGTAGCCACTCTAGCTTTCATGTTCTCTGAGTAGTCATGCAACCTGAAGAACTTGTTCATATCAAGTAACCACGCCTCTTCATCTTGTGATCTATTTACCTCTCCATCAAAAGTAGGTGGCTTTTCTTTCCTAAACTCATCTGGAAAGTATCCCCTATCACTCCTCTTGTAACGATGATAACAATGATGATCATAGTGCTTATCTGAATCAAAACTAGAGTCATACATGTGTCTATCCCTTCTCCTCTCTGAAGTGTCCAACAATCTTCCATCCTGGATTGTGTCCTCTCTATCTGATTGGTGACTGCCATGCGATCTACTTCCATATGCCCCATTAGTTTTTTTCTCCTGCTCATGACTGATCCAAAGGGGTCCTTGTCGCTGCAAATTTGACAAGCTATGAAGTATGATTGCATTTGCCTATGCTAACTTTTCTTGTGACTGTATGATTATGTCATTATTTGCCTTATAACTCCTTATCTCTTCCTTTAAGCTTCTCAATGTCACTTCCAAGTCGGAAGAGTTCCCAACACCATACTACTCTTCAGATTCATAGGGAGAGTCTTTGTAGTCAACCATCTTGCTAGCCATTTGATATTTCTTCCTGCAAGGTATATCATGTCAGCTAAACCAAATCACAATAAACCAACATACCTTAGTATAGCTCGGGGATGATACCTTGTCTGCAAGATCAACAAATCAACGTGATACATGTATAACATAATCATGACAAAATATAGAAACATAAAACATAAGAATATGACCATGCAACAATTGTTCTAGCTAGGGTATAGTCATCAATGCATGACCTCAACAACAACACACATGACGACCTCATGCATGACAACCACCATAATTACGTCACTATACACGACCACATGCAAACATGAACATGCATCAGTGATGCATAACCATCCACATATATGCATAAACACATATGATCAAGCGTGAATGAACAATTCTTGAAATCAAACCTACAAGAATGATACATGAAACTAAGCATACAAGAATGTAACCAAGCATGCAAGAATGCAACTAAGCATACATGTAAGTGACATAAATCGACATATAACCAATCATACACTCACAACGATGCATTCCACAATAGCACCTTAAATCTCACATGACGACATCACTGCAATCATGAACAACATCATGCAAATACCACAAGCACATGGAATGCAAGGGTGAGAGACACACATGCAACTGACATGCATGCATGATTAACACATAGCCCATCCAGTCCGAGGGGTGAACCATGCTTTGATACCACTATGTATCATCCTCCTCCCACATCTACCCAAGCAACCGACTAGCTGGGGTAAACATGCGACAAGAGGCCACTATGATATGATTTAACCTACCAAGTCACATTAAGGAAGTGGAATGACAGAAACACACCATACAAACATTAATTATGAGATACAAGACCCTCAGGAACCAATCCAATACTTTAGATAACTTTCCTTGGGGTCCCACTGAGCTTTTAGATAATTTGAGGCTTAGTCGCTCCCATGCTATAGGCATGAGTGTGACCAGTAACTCAAAGTCGCTCTCATAGGCTTTCCTGCCAGGGACCAGAGACCAAAACAGTCAGTGCTATGCTAGCGACTCCCAGATTTGAGCCACTTTTTTTTGGCCTAGATCCGAGGTCACTGCCCATAATTGAACCATCTCTTTAGATTAGTAAATTAACATGGAAATGACAGTACTAAAGCAAATACTTGTTCAAGACCTTGAATGGACCCCTACTAGCCATGGCAATCATTTCTTCAAACATATTGCAAATGTGTAGTCTACAGATGTAATTAACAGTTCTAAGCATAAGGGTCTCATACTTAGCTGAGAATCACAAGGAACCATTGATTCCACAACACATCAACTGCCATTCCATCCATTAGGCCATAGATACATTGATTATTCAATTACAAGTAAAAACATGAGGAAAGACATACATGACTGTGGTCATATTACACATACATAACCAACATAATAGGGACATAATTACTCATGAAAGTACAACCATATAGACCACGTAAAATCCATCAAAATGCTCATAGAAATACAAGGAGAAATAACCTTTCATTGATGATGCAAAATCCAAACTGGGGATGGGACTTCCACGTTCCACTTGACTGTAGAATGGATGAGCCAAATATCTCTTCAACCATTCAACCCCATGCCATATTCCAAGCATAAACGTGAGATATCATAGAACAAATCAATAAAAACTTACCCAGGGCTTCCAGAGGCCATCCATCTCAACCTATCAAATTGGTCTCCATCCAAGCCTTCCAGGGCTTCCAGAGCGTTTGTACAACCAAGGCTTACATAACTAGTAACTAAACCCACAACTTATACAAGGCTTCCGAAGCGTTTGTCCAACTAAGGCTTCCAAGACTAGTAACTCAACCCACCAAGGGCTTCTAGAGCGTTTGTCCAACCAAGGCTTCCACGACTAGTAACTCAACCCAAGTTGTTACAGGGCTTCCAGAGTGTTTGTTCAACCAGGGATTCCAGGACTAATAAATCAATCCAAGCTAAGGAAACATGAGAATGAACCAAAAACAAATAATGAAAGTAAACCCATAATCACCATGGCTATCTAGGAAATGGAAAGGCTAGGCAACCCGATGTCAATCCCAACCATCCTCCATGCCAATGACAAATCACAACCAAGAAACCACATGCATATTCCATGCATGCCAAAACTAGTGAAGAAATCATACATGCAACTTGGTACATGCAAGAAAATCTAATGTAGTTTCTGATGCTGATGCCTTCTTGCTCCAAGAATCCAAGTATGCCACACCCTCCAAGAGTGCTCCAATAAAATTCTAAGTATCCAAGAGTATGAGAGAGATAGAATAATGAGAGAGTTCCAACACTGAATTGAAAGAAGGTTACCAACTGATCCTCAAAAGCCTTTTTATGGATGAGGCCTCTATTTTCTTCATTTTCCATTATTTTCCTTCATTTTCCTCCTCACATGCAACCCGTGACCTTTCACCTCGTTTTTCTCCTAATTTCCATTATTTCCATAAATAATTGTGCCAAAATTCCTTTTTGCCTTTTAATTACTTAGCCATTGCATTTGCCAATTTCCTTAGCCATAAACAACCAAATGAACATCCCCTAGGACGTCTTTCCCAACATTCATCTTGGAATAAGTGTCCCATCGACTGTGGTTATTGTTTTTAACATTTATTACATGGAATTTTCACCAGGGGTGTTACAGATCTTAGGCAACATGTCCATAGCTTTGTTCAAATCTTATCCATAGTAGTTAGGCAACATGTCCATAACTGTGTTCAGATGGTAGTTACTCAGCTTATGAGGAGGCATTCCAGTTCGTTTATTTTCCGGGAGAGTTGGCACAACCAATATGTCTAGTTAATAAGAAAGGTGATTTTACACATTCACATTTATTTAATATTTGTATTCAAAATTTATTGCACAAAAAATTTTATAACTGCAAAAACGCCAGACAAAAGTTAGTCATTTTATCCCAAAGGAAAAATAGAAGGTGTCTATTCTGAAAGAAACCAATTTCCTAGTAGTATGTTGTAAACCAAATTTATTGTAATATGTTGTAACATTGAGTTTCTTATGTTTCTACTATCATTATAAATCTTAAATTTAGATTCACTGGTCAATACACGGGCCCACTACCGAACAAGATTTTAATTAATATCTAATTAAATTAAGGTATAATAGCTTATTAATTACTTTGTAATGGTGTGAAAGATATGATATGCATGCTTACACGTATGATACATCTCTGCATGCATGCATTACATGTGCAATGCAAGCATATAAACCCAGATACCAAGCAACTCAATATTGTTTGCATATTCTGATCCACAATGAACTGAATCTAGCTTGGATTTGTATTGTCACTAAGACCTTATAGTTCACATTGGCAAAGTATCTGTACAGGTGATTGGATTGAAAATTCAATTTAGATAGCTATTCAATACCATCAAATCAAATCACCGAGAGTTCTACCATAGTTATAAGTGCTGATACATCTTTCTATTCAGAATGATTGTTCATCCATTAACATTTGCATTAAGTTTCAACTATTTGGCTTAAAAAATAATTTAGGGAATGTTTTGAAATATAGGGTTATCTATGCCTATAGACATAGCTCCCAAGTTTACCATGAAAGATCAGATGTTGTAATAATAATATATGGACTTCGACTACAACCATTTCTACAATTTTATTCTTCACCTGTAATTTAATTAAATATTAGCAGTAAACGCGAGGGTTTCTCTGTGTTTATTGACTCTGAAAATATTTATAGGGATGGCTGCATATTATAGTTATACCATTCTGAAAATATTTTTTAATTTATAATAATGCATGTTTAGAGTTAAATTTGGTTGCACTCGATGGGAGTGCCTTAAAACTCTAACCTCTTGTGAAATGGTATGTTGGGTGAATACCTGCATCTGGCCTCTTTGGACCACACTCATATCGGTATTTTCTAACACACTTTAGGGCTACTAATGCTACCGATACTAATTCTAAGGGTTGGAATGCATGAAAAAATGCCACTGGTTGCTTGAACTTGACACAAGTATTATAATGCTATATGAGTTGGCTTGATTCATGATGATATTATTTTGCGCAACATGGACATGATGGGTTTATGCTTGGTTTCTCTTGGGTTTCAATGGTATTTGTTTACATTTTAGATCTCTGGATTCTCAGCTTAATCTCAATACGGAGAGAGAAAAAATCTACTTAAAGAACAACAAAATATAACATAAAGACATACATCCCAAAAAGAGTGGGAGAGAAGTCGGGAAGAAGAAGGTAAGGATGGATATCGTATGTGCCCTGAAACATATGGTGAAAAACATCTCCCCTTATAAAGAGCACTGCCCCCTTCTACTGAAGGACCCATTTCCCAATAGCTAGATGGGAAAATCCTTGACAATGAGCCGACCAAGCCTGAGACTATATATGGGACTGCATCTCCTCTAGATTCATATTATGGTAGATTTGAAACAATAACAAAGGAAAAAAAAAAACAAAGAAGAAGATGATGATAAGATGGGTTCTAAACAAAACAATGATGAAGACTATGCAATTTGAAGGTCCAACACAATTGGCAATTACAACTATGCTAGGTGTAACAACTCAGGTGACAAACTACGCCAAGGAAAAATATTTTAAGGTATTTTTTTCTCTCCTCTTTCCTAATGCAAACCTAGGTCTATATTTTCACTTGGTGTAAAATGAAATAAAAAAAATGAATAGATACAATTATATTTCCACAAAATCATTTTATTTACACAAAAACAAGGGAAAAATCCACAGAAATAAAAAATTAATACTCACAATTATATTTGCACTGAAACATTCATAACTCGAGGGATAAAATGAACAGAGACATTTAGAACTTGAGGGAGAAAATGCACATAAACATTCATAAATTTAGGGAGAAAATGTACAGTTGGTATTAAATAATAAAACTCAGAAATTTAGAGAGAAAATGTATAGTTGGTATTGAATAATAAAGCACAATCTTACCTACTAACTTTTCCCATTTTATACAGATGGCAAATGGATACCCCAGAAGAAGCAAACCTAGAAGAAAAGAAGCAACACCTCCATGAACCATCACACTTTCGTAAGATCTGTAAGCATAATTTCAAACTTATGCCAACCTTCTAGCATAAATCAATGGAAAAATAATTGGGTTGGTTCTTCGGTTTTGTTGTACCAATGCTCACAGTTGCATGGTGCTCGCTATTACAAACCTACCGGTTTGATAAAGATGGGAAGCAATTTCACTTAATTCCTTCACATGAAGAACTGGCATGCAACTTGCCAAGAATCTGTGGGCTGCCTTAGATATGTACTACGGTGGCTTTGGATATGTATTGCATCGGAGAGTGCAAAACATTAAATGTTTTTGAAGTAATGCTTTAAAATAGCATTGAATTGAACTTTAGAACTTATTATCCTAAGTTTAATAAAACCATATAGTTTTCCCCGCAATAAGAGTTCGACCATTGAATTGAAATTTGAAACTTATTCTCCTAATTTTTAATAAAATCATACAGTTTTCCCTACAAAAAGCGGTTGAAACTTTGGAAAAAATTGTTTGATGAAATATTATGTTAAAACATTGAACATAGCGGTTGGTCAAAGAACATTATTGTTGGGTCAACATCGAACTATCACTATAGTCCTTGCACTGTCAAAGGAAAGAACTAATAAGGTTATGGTTTTACAAAGGAGAAACAAGAAAGAAAATGTTAAAACTCAAGTTAATGTATTTTTTCATATAAAATTAATGAGCATGAGTAAATAAATTTTGTTATAATAATTCTATATTAATTGTAAGTCCACATGGATCTACTAATAAAAGTAACATGTTGATTCATGAAGGGGTCAACCAAGGAAGCTTAAGAGGAAATGATGTATGTACATATTAAGTTTTAAATATTTATAAATATTTAAATTAAAGAGGTGCAATAGATAATGAAGTCACCTAAATATTTGGAGTTGTTAGTAGATAATTAGTCACCCAAATATTTTGTAAGTGTAAAGATATAACTTTATTTTCATTTAGTCAATGTACCTATTATGTTTATGGTTTTTTTTGGGTGGTTATATGGTATGTATTTTTATTAAGAAAAAGTAATTTAACTAAATTGTAACAAAATTATATACATTTATATAAGTTTAGGTGATTCTCCCTTTTTGCTCAGTTATTATGTTATTTGCAAGGTTTGAGATGTAATGAGTGGTGAGATTATTTAGTTTTAATTTGGAAAGACAAAACCTATTTGATATGTAGATTTTTTATTATGTATTTTCATCATTTCTTCACTTATGATGGCAATTGTGTTTTTATTGATAATATCTTTGCGATATCCAAAAGGAATGGAGCAACATATTTAAAAAGGAACTTCCTCAAAATCCTAGTGATATCTTGTTATCTATCAAATGATGAGTCTTATTAAAGGAGAATATGTGGCTTTGAAAGTATTACTTTGTAGGTCATCAATGTTATGTAACCAGATCAAAATAACACAAAAAATAAGAAAAGATAAATCAACGAATAGATAATAAGCCACTTCAAGGGAGCAACCTTCCTTTACATCACATAAATGAAGAATTCTTGGATGATTCAAATGAAAATATTTCCTTGGTATATATAGGAGTCTGAAGTGTTAAAATATAATTAGGGCCCACATAACAATAATAATGTAAGGGAAAAACAATAACAATGGTGGGATTCTATGGGGCACAACAATAATAATATAGGGGCTACACTAATATTATGGGGACCTAACATGCCCCTCTCCTTCAAAAAAGTGTTGTTCTCAAAGTTTGAGTAGTTATAGATGCTTTTGAATAAAATTATCATCCTCCCATGTGGAGTCTTCAATAGGTGAGTTCTTCCATTTAATGAAATACTTTGAAATTGACCTATTCTGTTTCTACCAGATTCTTGTTTCCATGGTTTCTTCAGGCTCCAATATGTTTTTTCCTTCCTCATCAAGTCCTGGCAATATATTTTGAATTGGGAACTTGTCACCTATAACCTTCTTTAAGCATGAAACATGGAAAACTGGGTGTACTCGCGAAGACGCAGACAACTCCAATTTGTATGCCATAGTACCAATCTTTTACAACATCTTGTAAGGGTCATATTACTTGGGTGATAATTTGTTATCCTTCTTAGCTTTCTTGAGGGACATTTGTTTGTATGGTTGTAGATGTAAAAATACCTAGTCGCCCACATCAATTTTTTTTCACTGAGATGCTGATCTGCATGTTGTCATTCGATTCTGTGCCAGATTCAAGTTATCCTTTAAGCGTCGGAGAACTTTTTGTTGATGCTTGATGTGATATTCCACTGCTTGAACCTTAGAATTGCATCTTAGATATGATGTGATAGATGGTGGATGATATCCATAAAGAACCATAAATGGAGTAATTCTTGCTGCGGTATGGAAAGTAGTGTTATACCACCATTTTGCAAAAGGTAAAAACTTGATACATTGTGTTTGTTTTTCAGATACAAAACAACAAACATATCCTTCTAAGCATTTGTTCATTATCTCAGTTTTCCCATTAGATTGAGGATGATAAGATGAGCTATGAGCTAATTGAGTACCAAGACAAGAAAATAATTATGTCCAAAAATTTCGCGTGAAAATGGGATCTCTATCACTTACAATAATCTTGGGGTTTCCATGTAGATTTTGAACTGTTTCCACAAATGTAGTAGTGAATATACTGGATTTGAAAGGATGAGATAGTGCACACAAGTGTGCATACTTGGTAAGTCTATTAACTACCACCATGATGACTTTCTTTCCTTCTATCTTGTGTAAACTTATGATAAAATCCATTTAGACGTCCTCCCAACTTGAATTGGAATGGCTAATGGTTGTAAAATACCTAGGGTCTTAACTGTCTCAACTTTATTTTGTTGGAAAATCAAACATTCTTCCACAAAATTTTGAATATTAGATTTAAGGCCATCCAAAAAAATTCCTTCTTGACCTTGTGGAAAGTTTTTAAAAATCCTAAGTGCCTTCCTATAGGAGAGGTGTGCAATTCCAAAAGAACCTTTTGTTTGAGTTGGGAGTTCTTACATAGATACAAGCGATCTTTGTACCACAATGAATCATTTTTCCTAATAAATGTATCAAATGCAATGGGATCTTACTGCAACTTTTGAATGAGTGTCTAATACCTTTTCATCATTCTTCCATTCATCCCTTGGTTCATTTATCCAATAAAGTTGGATAATAGAAATGGAATAGAGCAATACCTCCACATCCTCATCCCTTCTTGATAGTGCATCTGCAACAACATATTTATTCCCTTTTTTGTAGATGATTTAAAGTCATAACCTAACATATTTGTGACCCATTTTTGCTTCTCTTTTGAAGATAATCTTTGTTCCAAGAAATATTTAAGACTATCACGATCTATTTTTACCTTGAAGTGTCTTCCCATTAGGTAAGGGAACCGTTGTTCAGTGCATGTAGTATTGCCAACATTTCCTTCTCATAAATAGGTTTCTGTAAATACTTTCCCTTGATTAGATGACTTTCAAAAGCAATGGGTATTCCTTCTTGCATTAAAACAACACCAATTCCATTTCCTCAGGCACCACATTTCACAATAAAGGTTTTATGTGAAGTCTAGTGTAGCTAAGACTAGAGCTCGACATATTGCCTCTTTAAGATGTTCAAAGGTCTTAGTTTCTTCTGGAGTCCAAAAGAATCCATATTTCTTAAGTAATGCTGTTAGTGGTGAAGATATTTTTCCATAACTCTTAACAAACTTGTGATAATACCATGTCAGCCCGAGAAATCCTTGAATATTCTTTAAGGTTTTGGGGATTTTCCATTCCTTGACGGATTTAATTTAGTTAGGGTCTACCTTAATACCCTCATGAGATACAATACGACCCAAATATTCCACTTTATGTACCCCAAAGAAACATTTGGTGGGTTTTGCATACAATTGTTTCTCCTCCAATAGTTTGAGCACCTTGTCAACATGTTGAATATGATCTTTCCAAGACTTGCTGTAGATTAGTATATCATCAAAAAATACTCATTAGAGGAAATTTCAGCCTGAAAGTGCCCATGAAATTTCCATGTCATAATATATAAACCAATCAAAATCCTTTAAATTTAAAAAGAGGTACATGTAAATATTTTGAAGGGAAAAGAAGATTTTTTTTTTTTTTTTTGCTTATCTCATTATATGTTTACTTAAATTTCAAGTGTAGGCACTCATTATATATAGAGTTAAATTCCACATCCAACAAGTACCCATTATGCATACTTTTGAGAAAACCCACATTAATAAAAAATTAAGATACATTAAAAAAGTGTGTTGAACACATTTTTTTAATGTATCTTCAATTTTTGTCAATGTGGGTCTTCTCAAAAGTATGCATAATGGGTACTCGTTGGATGTGGAATTTAATTCCGCATACAACAAGTGTCTACAATTGAAATTTGAGTAAAAATATAAGGAGATAAGACAAAATACAATTAAAAAAAAGTAGTTTTCTTTCTTTCCCTTCAAAATTCATAACTATTATTTTATTATTTTAACTATTATTTTATTATTTTTCCTTAGGAGGCCAATTTTAGGCTGAAATTTCCTTTAATGAACGTAAATTTTATAAGGAAAGGTTTGCAATCAGAATTCATCAAACCTTATAATGTGGAAGGTACATTAGTAACGCCAAAAGGCATGACAAAAAATTCATAATGACCTTCATGAGTTCTAAATGTTGTTTTTAGAATGTATTTTGTTTTCATTATAATTTGATGATATCCTGAACAAAGATCCAACTTGGTGAAGTAAATTGCTTCATGTAGTTCATACAACAATTCACCAATGACATGGATGAGAAATTTATATTTAATAGTGAGCTTGTTGAGTTCTCTATAATCTGGACACATACACCATGATCCATCCTTCTTTGCACCAATACTACTGGAGAAGAGAAAGAACTTTTTCTAGGTTGAATTATAGTTGCCTCTAGCATTTCTATAACCATATGTTCAATTTCACTTTTCTAGGCAGAGGGATATCTGTAAGATATGATGTTTGGAGGAACGATTCATGGAATCAAGTGAATAACATGATCATGGTCACGAATAGGTGGGAAACCTCTGGGAGTCTCAAATACCTTGGAATGCTTTTCAAGGACTATTACGAGATCTGGAGAAATGGATGACCTAGATGTTTGAACATCTAGTGAACATGATTGTGCAATTACCCCTTGTTGTTCCTTCTTCAAAATATTCTTCATGCAAAGATGATTATCTTCCCAAGTTTCCTTGTAATACCCCTTAATTCAATTTCCTTTCCTTCCAAGAAAAATTTCAAGAAAAAATCTTGAAAATTAAAGGCTATCATCCCTGAAGATTGTAACCATTGGATTCCTAATACAACATCCACACCACCCATTAGAATGGAAAGCATTGGACTATTCAATACATATTCCCCCATGGTTAGATTGATATTCTATCACTTCCTTGAGAAATTTATAGTTCTTTCATTTGCAACCATCACTTGACACTTTGATGCTGGATATATAAAGCAATTCAAATCCTTGGATATCTTACAATGAATAAAATTATGAGTACTACCTGAATCAATCAACACTATTACCTTTTTATTCTTGATATATCCTTCTATATTGAGAGTTTGAGGAGTGATAATTACCACCAATGCATTACAAGATATGGTCAGATTCATTTCCTTTTACAACCCCTGGGGTTGGTTCCTAGTGTATATAATATTATTTTGATGCTTCTTGTTCCTTTTCTTCTTCCTCTTCACAATCTATGTAGAATAATTTCTTCTCAATACGCTTATGACCTTCAGTGTATTTTCTATCACAACTATAACAAATTCCTTTTTCTATTTTTTCCTCTAGTTGTTGTGGTGTGAACCTTGTAGTTTGTGGGAGGCTAGGAGTGAAAACACTTCCATCTTCATTGTTGTTAGTGGTAGACCTCCTTATTTCCATAATTTCTCTTTCATCTTTTCTTGCCACCATGAAGGAATTCTCCAATGGCAAAGGTTCCTAAAGGAAAACCTCATGTTGGATGTTATCCTTTAATGGCCCTATGAGGAAATCAATCAGACACTCCTCTGGAATAAGTTACTTTATTGTTCAATCTTTGGAAGTCCTTAATATGCTCCCCCATTGAACCCTTTTGTTTGAGATTTATCAATTGAATAAAGAAGGTATTTATCTTTGTATCATCACAATGTGCTACCAATTCCTCTCTAAGAATTATCCAAGTGACAAGTACATTATGAGAACAAAGCCATTGATACCATACAAACTGATTGGGTTCTAAATATAAAGATGCAATGTGTACATTTTTTGTGTGTTGCACATTGTGTATATCAAAGAACAACTCCATCTGTAGTATCCCTGTTACTAGATCCTTGCCATCAAACTTCCTTATATTTATATTTGGAATATGGTTGATATTCATCCCAAAGTTGGATTCTACAAAATCATGATTCACATTCCTTTTGTTTTCATCATGAATTACATGGAATATCTTGTCACAATTAGGAAGCCTTTCTTGTAGCAACTTTGTCAAACCTTCCTTCAAACCTTTCATGTTTGATTTTAAACCAACCAAGTCCCCTTTTATTTCTACTTTTATGTCTGCTTTTAAATTGTCCATGACCCCTTTAATTTAACCTCTAAACCATCCATATTAACATTTATCGCTCCAAATTCATTTTTGGTTTCTCTTTGTGAGAGAGAAAATTGTTTCAATTGTTCCTGCAATTTAGATATATCATGTTGCATTTGTTCTTCTTCATGTGTCATACTAGAGAATTCTAAGATCTTAATTGGTGTATCATTTTATTGTTTGGGAGAAATTTTGGAACTAAGTAATGATATATATGCTTCAGTATGCCCTTTGAATCATTTCAAACTAGTTTTTCAAACAAAATATGAAACTTTAAAAATACACACCTTTTAGAGCTTGATTTTGAGCATGTTTATAAGACTAACCTTGAAACTATTGTATCTCTATGTTTTTGGCTTTCCAAGGTCTAAAATTACGCACTGAGGTAGTTCTCCGTGTCTTATTTTCAACACCACAAGTTAGACCGATATTGGATTCTTCAAAATAAAGCTATGCCAAATCTTCCATAATCGCCTAATTATGGACTAGTTCAGTAGAGAGAAATTGTATGGACTTCCATGTGTCACAGCTTTAACCTGTTGACATGGCTAATGTGCACTATGCCAACAACGGGAACTAACCTGATCGCAAGCCCCAATTAGACCTACTTTCATTTGGGTTGGCTAGCTCCGACGGGTTTTAAGGGATCCTGTAAACCTCTTGGACATTTCGAAAGATTGCTTCCGAGAGGAAGACTTCAATTAAATCAATAAAATGAAACAACTAACCTCTATGTATTAAATCCTATCTATACTACTTCTAACTATTCTAATCTAGTCCTAGCTACTCTATTCTATCCTACAAGAGCATGATATAGAGGTTTAAACATCATATATATGTTCAGCAGGAGCGTGATAAAGAAGGTTAAACATCATGCATAGATTCAAGTCCAAATGAATCAATCACTAAATTCACAACTAGACAAGAATGTATTAAAGCTAAATTGCAATCCAATCACTCATATAGGAATCCACATTCTTCTATGGAATTAAAACTGCAACTGATGTTTTAATGTAGTTTCAAATCAGAGACCATTCACAAGTTAACCATGAAACTGAATCACATTCAATTTAACAAGACTAATAGTGAACTGTAAGTCATCAATATGCTTAAACATAAATCACATTTATATTCATGCCAGTAACAACATCCTGATCCAAAACAATACAATGAGTCTGAAACTAATGGCTCCTTCTTCTCCCAAAAACAATCCTCCTCATTCACAATAAAGCAACATTGTTCTTCTCGAAAATCAAAAGCCCTTTCTCCTCTTTGGAGGTAATACTTATGCGGCCCTGAATGACCCTTGGCCTTCCATGACCTTTCCCTGCCTCTTTTCGTTACACAGATCAGTATGTACAGCTGCGACAGGTTGGTGAAACTGCCGACAAGCTGAGGTCACCCTGCCTCTTCATCTTCCCACTATTTCAGATATGCCAATCGAGTACACAGAGATAGGGTCATTAGCGTGACCGCTGGCACGTAGAAGGCATAACGGCCGGGTCGATTCCTTTCCTGAGGAGGAGAACAAGTGTTGGCAAAAGGGGTGACTATGTGTTGCCTCTCCATAATGAAGACCGGGACAACTTTGCTTACGGAATGCACAGGAAACGTGTGGGCTCCTGACCCGGACCGCTTGCATCCAGACCCTTAAATGCATCACTTCTGCATCCATGGCTCTTCGTATCCCCTCCCACGTCCTTTACTTCTCACCTGTAGAGATAACTATCATTAGCTTCATAATTGTAAGCGATATGACAGAGATATTCACATGAAACACAGACACTGCTTTCATTAACTTTTATAACTGTGGGAACAAGTGTGAAAAGGATCTATGCATAAAACACAGTCAATCATACAATTTCCTGCTCAAAGCATAGGCTTGGCATAGTTTTCAAGGGCCTCCTTTCATCGCAATTGGGTATCAGCTCCCTCTCAGGTCACAGGACCCATGCCTTCCACCGCCCCGATGCGCAATTGCACTATCAGGAGTCCACAGGCTTGCCCTTTACACTGAAAACCTGATCCCATTATAATTTCAAAAAATTTGGAAAACAAAGAAAAACACAGGAAAAACCCAAGTCAATCGCCCAAGCTGGACCTCAAATATTATATGCTAGAGCCTGTAAATATCGTTGGGTCTGGCCTATCGCATATCACAATATGCGCAAGCCTGAGGCTCCGCTGATCGCAATTTACGATAGGGCTTGAGACCTGAATATATATATATATATATATATATATATCATATTTGATAGGTCGGTGGGTCTACTATATCGTTGTGCGTAATATGTATAAGGCCCGGGGCTCTACCTATATGCGATATGCGATTGGGAGGTGGACCCAAAAACACATATACGTTAATGTTCATAAATCCCTTCGAGTCTGTAATGTTACCATTCCCTTTGGAAAACCCTGACTTTAATGTTTCATCGCAAACACATGGATATATGGAAAGACCCGCTTATGGCCGCTGGTTCGGATTTGAAAATTCATATGCCGAGGTTTATAATCATCGATGGGTCCGGGTGGTTAGGGTGCACCATATACATATATCCCGGACCCCGTCGATAGCGATGAGCAGTGGTATTGGATCCAAAACTCAATATACCTCTGTTAATATGGTTGTCGGGTCCGGAATGCTTATGCACCCTTTATATATGGCTTTGGGGCTTGGCCGGTTGGTGATTTGCGATGCGATGGAGGACTTACTCGCATCGCTCTCATTCACTCATGATAAACCAGCCCTTTGCCCTTTGATCAAGGCGGAGTGCGATGAGCGAAAGGGGTGATTCATGTGTGCTTTGTGAAGGATTTCCACTATAAGGCATGGTGATGGGAATAGTAATGCGATGAGGGTTTTGAGGGGTTAAACAAATCCCGATAAATATAGGAATGAAAGGCTTAAGTGAGGGATTTGTTAAAGGGCTTTACCCATTTGTGAATGGAAGATTTGGCTCTCCACATAGTTAAAATCACTGGGATGAAACAGATCATTCGGAGGGATGAAAGACCAGATTTATAAAATTTGCTATCAGAGGCATGTTTCAATAGGGTGGTAGTTTTGGCCACAACAAATGGCGAACCGCTGGGTGAACCAGTTATCTCTGCTTCTAAATAACATTCAGATCAATAGAACATCAGGACGTTAAAATAAACTTAAAATGCAAACTATATAGATGGACAAGCATGGGTTCCACTTAAACATTACTGCTTCAGAAGGGATAGAGACAAATAGCTTCTACTTGCTGATATGATTTTGACAGGCATTCTCCAATGGCAACATTATGAGGTTTATTGACTTCCCTTTACCTGTTTCCCACTTTCAAAAATCCCTTTAGGGCCATCACTGGTCTGTCCATACCTGTTTAGGTGTGTACCTCAACTCTTTATTGCTCATCAAGCTTGATGTAGACATGTTTTTCTTGCACTTTATATGAGAATTTCAGTGCTATATTTATTGATTGAATGGGGCACAGTCATGGATCATGCCATATTTTTAAACCGCTTAAGCAAGGTTGGGCTTGCTATGTCAACCAATGCTCAGAGTCTAGCAACAGTCCTTACTCTAACTGTATTCCCAAACAACCTGTCCTTCTAGATAGGCACAAGGACTTAACATTTCATTTATTTTTAGATAAGTCCTTCCAGTTTTAGGTATAAGGACTAGAGTAAAATTAGATTTTCCACAGGGTATGAGACAGTGAGCTTAGCCCATGAAAGGAGGTTTACTTGTGAGTAACAGGTATTGGACCATTTAGTGTAGTGGATGGGACCAATGGAGAATGATTGTAAACCTTACAAGCAAGTATAAGCTAGGTCTGAGTGGGATTTATTTAAATGCAGCGTTCCTCCATGCCGATATAGCTGTAGTTACAATTTTTTTTGTTTTATACAGATGTCCTTACATGCTCCAGATATCTAATTTATCAACAGATCTCACATAGTTCCCAATAGATGCACATGAGGGGTTTCAGTTTGCATTCCATTGATGATTCTCAAGTGCTCATGGGCTAATGGAAAGTTTGCTTGATTGAAAGGGAAATGATGGATTCAGGAACAACAAAATCATCAGCAATTTAATGTGGAAGGGAAAGGCCGAGAGTGGTGAATGAGGGTAATTTCTGAAAGGTAGAATGAGACCAGAGGACTACAATTAGCTGACTGAAAAGGAATGCAATTCAAAACATCAGGAGAACAGACTTGGCAGAAAACAAAGGAAAGGACAAAAATACAACTAAAATAACTGCAGAAGAAATGAACTCTAACCTACTCAGGAGGCAACCACCAATGCGGTGGCTACTGGAAGTATCTCTTCAAATGCTGGCCATTAACAAGGAGCTTTTCAGTCTCCCCTTGTAATGTTTTCAACCTGTAAGTCCCTTGACCAATCTTTTCAACGACTTGGAATGGGCCCAACCATAGGTGTTGGAATTTTGTGTGTTTACCCTTTGGCTCACTCAGCTTGTCCCATTTCAGAACTAGTTCCCCCACTTGGAAATCTTTATCTCCCGCCAGATGATGATCAAACCATCTTTTTACAATCATTTGGTGATTTTTGAATTTAATTCTGGCTTTATCCCTTAATTCCTCCAGCTTCATTAGTTGGTCGATCCTTTCTTGAAGCAGGGCTAAAGGGGTTCCTCTTGAAGCTTGGGAGAGCTGTAAGGATGGAAGGGCAATGTTTGGGGGTAAGATGGCTTCCTGTCCGTGGACTAGGAAGTATGGAGAGTTTCCCAAGGCCATTTTAGGGGTGGCCCTATCGGCCCAAAGGGAATTTATCAAGGCGTTGTGCTAGTTCCTTTGGTTATCAGCGACTGTCTTGTGGATTATGCAGATAAGGTTCTTATTGGAAGACTCTGCAACTCCGTTTCCCTGGGGATAATGGTTTGCTGCATATTTTATGTGCATTGACTTATCAATGGAAAACTCAGTCAATCTCAGAGATGAAAAATAAGAAGCGTTATCAAAGATGAGAGCGTCAGGGATGCCATACCTGTTGATAATGAATTTCTCAATGAATGATATTACCTCATCTTCATTCACCTTCCGGAGCGGGATGGCTTCGATCCATCTGGTGAAGTAATTATTCGTTGTGATTATATACTTGTGCTGCTGTGAGGAGTTTGGATTGATCTCGCCTATGAAGTCTAGGCCCCATTGCTGGAACGATCGGTAAATCATGACAGGCCTGAGGGGAACAACAGACTTTCTTTCTCGTCCTGTAGTGGTTTGACATGCCTTGCATTTAAGAACACAGGCATGTGAGTCTCTAAACATTGTGGGCCAATAATATCTGGCTCTCAATATTTTGTGGGCAGTGGTCTCTCCGCCATAATGACCACCTGCTGGGCCGTCATGCATTTCTTTCAATACATGGTTGGCATCATCTTTCTCTAAACACCTCAGCCAGATTCCATCATGATTTTTTCTGTACAAGATGTTGTCGGCCAAATAATACAGATTGGATTTTAATCTGAGAGCTCTCCTCTGTGATGCATCCATGTGTTCAGGACACAAACCCCGCACTAGATAGAAGCGTATGTCGTGGTACCACGAATCAGGGTCCAAAAAGGTTTCTGATGCTTCTCGCTCATACATCAGCGCTTCATTACTCCATAAGAGCTCCTCCCTGAGTTCCCTTTGTGTACATTGCAGGCTCGACGTTCCTGATTCTTTGGGTGCCTCCTTTTGGTCTGCCAAGGCTTCTTCCGCTAGCCTGCAAAGTCCTTGCCCTCGAACTATCTGTATCATCTTTATCTCCAAGTCAAACTCTTGCAGGGTGGTTATCCAGTTCCCTCTTTGTTCACCCATTTCTTTTTGCATGAAGAGGGCTCTTACAGCTGGATGGGGCACGATGACTTTGGTCTTGGCCTTTAGTAAGTAAGGGCGGAAATGTTTAATGGCCTTGAAAACTGCGTAGCCCTGTTTCTCCACATCTGGGTAATTCAGTTCCACTCCTTGGAGATTTGAACTCATGTAGGAAATGGGGACTTCATTGCCATCATCATTTTTTTGAGTGAGAATTGCGGCATATGAAAGGTCAGAAGCAAAGGTGTATAAGAAGAATCCTTTGTTAAAATCAAGGCTGACTAGTGCAGGAGCTTCAGCAATGGCTTCCTTGATTCGCCGAAACGCTTCCTTGGCTTCATCGCTCCATTTGTACGCAACGTATTTCTTCATCATTAGCTGTAAGGGGCGTATTATTTTGGTGAATCCTGAGACAAACTTTATAATGAAATTAATCCTCCCGAAGAATGATTTCATGGCTTTTTTATTGGCAGGGGGCTGCATTCTCATGATGGTCTATATTCTTTCAGGATCAATCACAATCCCGTCTTTAGAAAGGATATGACCCAATAGTTTCCCCTTTGTGGCTGCAAAGACACTCTTCTTGGGATTCGAAGAAATTCCATACCTTCGGCATCTTTCAAAAATATGCCTCAGGTGATAGATGTGATCCCTCATGCGATATGAATACACAGTGATGTCATCCATGTACACCACTACCGATCTATTCATCAACCCTCGGAAGGCTATGTCCATAGCTCTCTAGAATGTGGCACCCACGTTAATGAGCCCAAAAGGCATTTTTTGGTATGCATAAGTGCCCCATTTGGTGTTGAAGGCTGTCTTAAGCTGATCCCCATGCGATACCAATACCTGATTATATCCTGAAAACCCATCTAATAGGGACAACATTTCAGACCCAGAAACACACTGAAGGATGTGTTCCATAGAAGGGACAGGATAGTTATCCTTTTGAGACGCTCTGTTCAGGTTTCTGAAATCAATACACAGCTTGATGTCTCCATTTTTCTTTCTCATTGGCATGAGATTAGCTACCCAGCGGGTGTGTCTGACCGGGAATATGATTTTGGCATCCAGCATCTTGTTCAGTTCTTTCTTCACCAATGGTTCTAAGCTTGGATGCATCTTACGCAGCTTTTGTTGGTAGGGCTTGGCCTCCTTTTCCAAAGGGATCACATGCTGCATAATATTGGTATCAAAGGTCTTTAGGTCTTCATATGTCCATGCAAAGACATCCTTGTATTCTTTAAATAGTTTGACAAATGCAACCTTTTCTAGCAGAGAACACCCCAGGCCTAGATTAACATTTTTTGGGTCCTTTTCGGTCCCAAGGTTGACCATTTCATACTTCATGGATGAGTTGTGTGTTTTGCAGTTAGTAGGTTTCTTGAATTTATCATGCAAGTCATACAAGTGCTCCATCCTAACCATTGATTTTGGAATCACATTGGGCTGATCCTTTTCCTCATCTTCCCCTTCATTCATAAGCTTGTCATGTTCCCTTTCGTCAATGACTCCACTCTTGAATGTCTTCTCATAGTGCAGGAACTCGAGGATTTTCTCATCATATTCGAAAACCTGCCAATTTGAGATGTTATCAGGCACAGACGGTTTGAAAATCAATTCAACAAAACATTTATTTTTCTTCAATATAAAATCAGGAAAAAGTTTAGTAGCCGTATTAGCCATTAGATCAGCATCTTGGTTTTGGCCTCGAGGTATGTATGTAATATTAAAGGAATCAAAATTGTTAATTAAATCTCATACCTCATGCTGGTATCTCACCAGGTGTGGAGAATTGCAATGTATCCTTTTCCTTACTTGATCTACGATTATCTGTGAGTCACCAAAAACCTTAAGATTTTTCACATTCATACCAATGGATTTCTTCAGGCCTTGCAGCAAGCCCTCATATTCCATTGTGTTGTTGGTGCATGTGAACTCCAATCGGCTGGCCATTAGATGTTGGTTCCCTTACGGGTCAGTGAGAATACTTCCAGCACCTGCACCTTCAAGGCAGTTAAAGCCGTCAAAATAGAGTGTCCAGAATATTTCATCTGATGTTACATCAATTGAACTACTATCTAAGAAATTGGTCCTATCATCTACTATAATACAGGATAGCTCATTAGTTGGATGATAGGAGGGAATTTCCAACTGTGTGTGTGTCAAGGTTTTTTCAACGGTTTCTGCATGAAACTCTCCAAAACAAGTTTCTGTATTATAAACATTGAAACTATAGTTCCCCAGGATGGAGTTGGTAAATATTACAGGTTCATTGGGATCATTTAGTTCTGTTACCACACACTTCATGTATCTCTCTCTATCGACTCTCAACATATCACCCTTTCCCTTCTGAGGCAACAAGAGATGGGACCAATCAGTCGAGAAGTATCCGTTCAATTTTGCTGACCAGTCCCTACTAAGTAGCATTCCATAGGCCTCAGGTATATCGACTACCACTATATAAATGACTTGTGTGTATTGTGGTTTAGCGGCCATCCGAATCAACAAATCCTTCAATTCTCCAATTACTGTCACATTTGTCCTATCTAATTGCATGATTCGAGTTCCAATTTTTTCAAGTATGGCCTGAAGTCTTTTAGCCACAACATAAGCCATGACAATAGATGAGGCCTAGAAATCTACCAAGCAATTGTGGACGTTCATGTTGAAAATTTCAAACGTAATGAGGAATGGTGGGGTCATATATTTCAATTTCCTCCCTATCATGGCTGCGCTGACATCTTGGGGATTTCAATTCATTTTAGACAACGTGGCCTCCATAGCTGAGGGTATTTGGGCTGCACTAGTGATACTAACAGGTTTGGACATTGGCTTCTTGGTTTGGGTGCTTGAGGTGGTGGGGGTTTTGCAGTTCCGCTCAGTCATAGATTTCAGCAGTAAATCTCTTTGCTTCGTTAATTTTAACAAGTCAAAATATGTGATATTGGCCGTAGACTTCTTGAGATCATACACGATATTATAATCTATGTTATAGACATGATAGGGCAAAGTAAACATACCTGTTTTTCCATTTTTAAGTGGGGGTTTACCATGTTGAGTAGCCTTCGTTGTAGTGGGAGACGCATTTTCTTTCTCTGGGTGACTTGAAATAGGGGTATTCTTGGATTGACTGCCAGGCCCACTCTTCTCAACAGGAACTCTAGGATAGGACGCTTTCACAGGGCGAACATCTTGCTTTGTTTGGTCTAAGGGCTTTGTCGCACCTGGAAGCGACCCTTTACTGCGCGTGTGGATTTCATTAGCATTGATTTCTGTAGTGTCATCTCCCCTGTCATCATTCTCATCATTATGGAAATCCCACAACACATTAATTTGGGTTTCCTCATTCGAGGGTTCTTCTACTTGGTATTCCTCCTCGTCTCCTTGTTTTGGTTCGAGCTCTAGTATAGGTTCTTCTTTGTTGAGGAGTAATCCAATCAGAGCTAGTTCTTCTGTGTTTAAAGCCCCTTCATTAGATGGGGCAAGAAACGCGAGCTGACCATGCCCACCCTATATTTTCTTCTGGTAGAAAGTTTTGAAGGGTTTTATGTTATTATAATCTCCTCCCTTACCACTAGTACTCTCTCCATGATTCCTTCTCATATCAATGACCGTGTTCGTAAGTTTCTTAATGATCCGATGCAACCCTTCCACATCCGTGGTGTCCTTGTATTTAGTTTTAGCCCCTTTGTTATCATTTCCATTATTCTTCTTGGATGTCTGAGGGGCTTTCTTTTCTCCAGTTGTAGGGTGGCACACCGTGAGGTTGATCATTTCATTTTCAACTTTCACCGCTTCATCGATAACACCTTGTAAGGTTTGCACATTACTCCTTTTAACCCACATCATTGTAGGGACAGGGAGAGCAGAGATATAGAATTCCATTAGCACCTCTTCAGTGGGTCTAGTGGTGACTGGGATTCTATTGAACAAGGTGTTGAACCGGATGTTAAAATCCTTAACCTTCTCCTTGGTTTCCATTTTCAGACGGGATAATTCTAAAACTAAGGCCGCAGGTGTTTTGTCATCACCAAACTTGTCCAAAAAGGCCTGTTGAAAAGCATCCCAAGAGGTGATTGACCCTATTCTCAAGCTGAAATACCATGTGGAGGCTGCACTGGTCAAAGTAAAAGAGAATAAGCGGCACACCACATCTTCATCAGCGACCCCCAACCTGTGCAAGGCTAAGAAGAAAGAGTGAATATGGTTATCAGCAGTATCTCCCCGCTCAGGATCAAAATTGGGTAACACTCTTTCTATATTTTTGGGTAAGGGATGCTGTTGCTTGTGTACCGCTACAACATCCTGTGCGAGCCAGGGAGGGAGTGCTCTCAGAGGAGGTGGGGGTTGATTCCCACCCATAGGAGGAGGTGGAGGTTGATTCCCACCTAGAGGAGGAGGTGGAGGTTGATTCCCACTTGGAGGAGGAACGTTGGCCATATTATGGACAATGTAGTTTTGGTTGGAGACTTCTCTATTAGGATTCTAAAAATCAAGCGAGGAGTTGCCTTTAGAAGAGGAATCCACAGGAATTTCTTCCCAGGGGTGTCGATACTTTGCAAGGATTCTAGCACAATATCTTCGAAAGAAGTGGCTGTAGATGTATCTTCGCTCAGGGTAAATATCCTTGGCTTTCTCTTAGTTGTCGGAGGTAAAGAGTAAAAGATGGAAAGCTAAGAGAGGGAATGAGCGTAAGCTTGAGTAAGTATTCTGACTGGTTGTTTCTGGGTGACAGGATACTCCCACAATCTTTCTTCCTTGGGTGACTCGGGAACAGGACTTAGAGGGGTCTCTATTTCTTCAAAATGAGGCTCTTTCAAATGTGGGGCAGGATCCCTCCGACCTCTACGATCCATACATTAATCATTTTGAATCCATGCGTGGCATTTATAAATGAAATCTTCAAAAGCTAGAGAGGGCGGTTCAGGCCCTCCTTCTAGCACCAATTTGTTGACATGGCTAATGTTCACTATACCAACAAGGGGAACTAACCCGATCGCAAGCCCCAATTAGACCTACTTTCATTTGGGTTGGCTAGCTCCAACGGGTTTTAAGGGATCCCGTAAACCACTTGGACATGTCGAAAGATTGCTTCCGAGAGGAAGACTTAAATTAAATCAATAAAGTGAAACAACTAACCTATATGTATTAAATCCTATCTATACTACTTCTAACTATTCTAATCTAGTCCTAGCTACTCTATTCTATCATGCAAGAGCATGACACAGAGGTTTAAACATCATATATATGTTCAACAAGAGCGTGATAAAGAAGGTTAAACATCATGCATAGATTCAAGTCCAAATGAATCAATCACTAAATTCACAACTGGACAAGACTGTATTAAAGCTAAATTGCAATCCAATCACTCATATAGGAATCCGCATTCTTCTCTGGAATTAAAACTACAACTGATGTTTTAATGTAGTTTCAAATCAGAGACCATTCACAAGTTAACCATGAAACTGAATCACATTCAATTTAACAAGACTAATAGTGAACTGTAAGTCATCAATATGCTTAAACATAAATCACATTTATATTCATGCCAATAACAACATCCTGATCCAAAACAATACAATGAGTTTGAAACTAATGGCTCCTTATTCTCCCAAAAACAATCCTCCTCATTCACAATAAAGCAACACTGTTCTTCTCGAAAATCAAAAGCCCTTTCTCCTCTTCGGAGGTAATACTTATGCAGCCCTAAACGACCCTCAGCCTTCCATGACCTTTCCCTACCTCTTGTCGTTACACAGATCAATATGTACAGCTGTGACAGGTTGGTGAAACTACCGACAAGCTGAGGTCACCCTGACTCTTCATCTTCCCACTGTTTTAGATATGCCAATTGAGTACACAGAGATAGGGTCATTAGTGTGACCGCTGGCACTGTAGGTTTTGACCCCGTACAGAAATTACCTGCATACGAATTCTAAAACACAGAAAATAAATAATGCGAGAGCAAAACACATAAAACACATATACATAGAGATTTTCCCCTGGATCCCAAAACCGGGACTACCAGCTTGATTTTTCATTATGTTCCATTCAATGTTATAATACATATTTATACATGCTGAAGCATCCAATACCATGGAATGAAAACCATCGCGTCCAATACCATGGACCGAAAAACATCGCGTCCAAAAAACATGTGCGAAAATCATGCACAAAACCATAGGTGGTTCCGCCCAACCTAAGATAGGGTCCAAAACCAAAATCTTTCGGGGCACTACCCCAGATCCCATAAAGTGGGGGTATGGGTGCCCCTCAAACCCCCTATTAACTATGTGGAAAGAATATAACACAACCAAACATTCTCCCACTTGTTGTTTTCTTTCCACAGGGGGCCACAAGAGAGCTTAGTCATTTTTCCAGCCCTGAAATGCCCATTGTCTCTCTACACCAAGAGAACTTCTCAGAGCTCACAGATTTTTTCAATGCATATGCAGTGTTATTCAAAGTGTCCACCTTTACCAACAACACCATTTTCTCTTCTATCATATCCATCACAAAGTGATATTGAACATCAATGTACTTTGTCTTTGAATGATATGCGGGGTTCTTTGCCAAGAAAATTGCACTTTGGCTGTCACAGTCTATCCTTATAGCTTCCTGTACTAACCCCATACTTGAACACAATATCTGCAAATAAACTGCTTCCTTGCTTGCATGAGTGGCTTCCATGTATTCTACCTCTGTAGTTGACAGTGCCACTACAGATTGTTTCTTACTCATCCAACTGACTGCACCTCCAAATAGGTTAAACACATACCCACTTGTAGATCTTCTCTGATCCAGATCTCTAGCCCAGTCTGCATCAACAAAGCTATGAATATCCAACACTCTGTCCAATCCTGGTCTTCCTTGGTAGCACAAACCATAATCACTAGTGCCACACAAATATTTGAAAACCCGCTTCACTGCTATCCTGTGCTCCTTCCCTGGTTTTGACATAAAACTGCTCAATACTGCCACTGCATGTGCAATGTTTGGTCTAGTACAGACCATTGCATACATCAGGCTGCCGACTGCACTTGCATATGGAACACGGGACATGTCCTCTTCCTCTTCTTGTGTCTTGGGACACTGTTCAGCAGATAACCTCACACCTATAGGAATAGGAACCTTCACTGGTTTACTATCCTGCATATTAAACCTCTGTAATATTGTCTCGACATAGTTCCTCTGGTTCAACCAGAGCTTACTCTTTGCTCGATCTCTTTTAATTTCCATGCCCAAAATATAGTTTGTAGCACCAAGATATTTCATGTCGAATTTGGAGGACAATTGGGTCTTCAAATCCTAGATAACTTCTTTGTCATTTCCAACCAACAACATATCATCCACATACAAGACCAGATAAATAGCACGGTCACCAATTAATTTAAAATACACACAGTGATCTGCTTTGCTTCTGGTGAAGCCAAGTCCCCCTATAAATGTATCAAATTTTTGATGCCACATCCTTGGTGACTATTTTAACCCATATAGAGACTTCTTTAACTTACATACCAGTTCTTTCTTACCCTTCACCGCAAAGCCTTCAGGTTGCTTCATGTAGATCTCCTCTTCTAGATCCCCATGAAGAAATATTGTCTTCACATCCATCTGTTCTACCTCAAAATCAAAAGTAGTAGCAACAGATAAAAGTAATCTAATAGAAGTTACCTTGGCAACAGGAGAAAAAATATCACCAAAATCAATTCCCGGCACCTGGGAATAACCTTTTGCTACCAACTGAGCTTTGTATTTCTCCACTTTTCCTTCTACATTTGTCTTCTTTTTGAACACCCATTTGTTGCCAATGGGTTTCCTTCCAGCCGGCAACTCCACCAGATCCCAAGCCTCATTTTTGTGCAAAGATGCCTTTTCATCAAACATGGCCTCTTTCCAGAGTTTTCCATCCTCTAAATCCACTACTTCCTTCACAGTTCTGGGATCATCATTAGTAACAGACAGAGCAAATTTGAACAGAAAGCAGATGGAATATACCTTTCTAGCTGCCTTCTTTCTTGAATTGATCTCAGCCCGAGTTTGTGGCTCTTCTTCTTCTGATTCTTCCTATATTGTAGAGTCTGATTCTTCCTCCTTTAGCTCAAACTTTATCTTCTCAGGTTCCTTTGGTTGGAATTCATGTTTAATAACATCTTTCACCTCTCTGAACACCACATCTCGGATGTACAGAACCTTCCTTGTTACAGGGTTCCAAAGCTTATAACCCTTTAAACCATCCTTATACCCAATAAAGATGCACTTTTCAGATTTACTATCCAACTTGGTTCTTTTCTCTTTTGGAACATGTAAATATGCATCACATCCAAATACCCTCAGATGTGAAAGAGAGGGTTTCTTACTAGTCCATACCTCTTGTGGAGTCTTATCCTCCAACGCTGATGAAGGTGACCTGTTGACCAGGTAACATGCAGTATCCACTGCCTCTGCCCAGAATTCCTGTCCTAACCCGGCACCACTGAGCATGCTTCTTGCCCTTTCCATCAACATCTTATTCATTCTTTCTGCAACTCCATTTTGCTGAGGTGTATATGGAGTAGTCTTCTGTCATGCTATACCACACTTCTTACAAAATTCTTCAAATTCCTTGCTGCAAAACTCTCCACCATTATTTGTCCTTAGCACCTTTATCTTCTTCTCTGTCTGATTTTCCACGAGAGCCTTAAATTCTTTAAACCTGTCAAAGGCTTCAAATTTCTTCTTAAGGAAATATATCCATGTATTCCTTGAGAAGTCATCTATAAATGATACATAGTACACAGACTTACCTAGTGATGGAACCTTCACAGGTCCAAACACATCACTGTGCACAAGTTCTAATATCTGTTTCGCCCTCTTACTACCAGAGGGGAAACTCACCCAATTTTGCTTCCCATATACACAATTTTCACAGAAATCAAAATCCAAAGAGCTATTACTCATAACTTCTACCATACCTTTACCATGAAGTATTCGAAGGCCCTTCTCTCCAATATGTCCAAGCCTTTGATGCCACAACATGGTCTTTTCTCTAGAGACCACTAGATTTTCTGCTCGACTTTTAGGAACCACGGAACTGTTGCACCCATCAACAACAGTGCTACCTTGTAGCTTGTATAGAGTTCCAATCCGAACTCCCCACATCAATACCAGTGCTCCCCGAACCATCTTGTAGGTATCCTTCGCGAACACTATTTTTACACCTGCATCATCCAGCTTACTAACAGAAATTAGATTTTTGGCTAATGTGGGAATATGCAGAACACCCGGAAGTGTTCTAACCCTTCCACCTTGCAGCTTCAACTTTACTTTTCCACGACCAATGACTCTAGCCTTCTTGTCATCCCCCAAGAAGACATCACCACCATCATAATTTCTCATACTCACAAAACCACTCTCTATGGGGAGTGAAGTGAAAGGATGCACCTGAGTCAATCAACCATGCCTCATGATCTACATGTGTACTTGAAGAAGCCAAGTACACATCCCCACCTTCATCTGAGGTGGTTTTCACCTCGGCAGAAGGAGCCTCATTAGATCTCTTTCCTTTGTCAGGAGCTTTAGATTTACAGTCCCTTTTGAAGTGGCCTTCCTTTTCGCATTTCCAGCACAGCACCTTTACAGGTTTTCTTGGAGATTTAGATCTCCCTCTAGATTTAGATCTCCCACTTGATGACTTATTTTTGTTTCTGTTATGGGACCGTCCTCGTACAGATAAGGCATCACCATTTAGGATCTCCATATTTTTCTGTCTCATCTACTCTGTCAGTAAGGCTGAGACTATTTCATCAAACTGCAAGGCAGTTGCATTGCTATCTATTGCAATAACCAGACTATCCCACAAATCTGGTAGAGAACACAACAAACTGATTCACTTATCTTCATCTGAAATTTTAATATCAACAGATGCTAACTGACTTACCGTAGTATTAAATGCATTTAGATGCTTCGTCACCGAGTCTCCAGTGTTTTCCGCAGGAACAATTTATTCACCAAAGACTTAGATTGGTACAAAGTCCCTAACTTGTCCCACAAAGCCTTTGCTGTAGCTTCCCCTGATACATTCAGCAATACTGAATCTGAGACACACAATCGTATTGTGCTCTTTGCCTTCCAATCCAAGTTCTTCCATTCTTCATCAGACACTCCCGCTGGTTTAGTACCTGGATCTACCGCGATCCACTGATCTTTATCCACCAAAAGATCCTCCACCTTGAGTTTCCACAACTCAAAACTTTGACCATTAAATTTCTCGATCTCTATGTTTCCACTAGTCGCCATCTTCTTTCACCACCAGAATTGATCTCATAGATCTCCCACTGAATAGGGTCTACCACAGGCCCGAGGGAAACCCCTCAGCAACAAAGGCGTCCCCTTGAAGCCAAATCTGCTCCGATACCAAATGTAGGTTTTAACCCTGTACAGAAATTACCTGCATACGAATTCTAAAACATAGAAAATAAATAATGCGAGAGCAGAACACATAAAACATATATACATAGAGATTTTCCCCTGGATCCCAAAACCGGGACTACTAGCTTGATTTTTCATTATGTTCCTTTCAATGTTATAATACATATTTATACATGCCGAAGCATCCAATACCATGGACCAAAAACCATCACGTCCAAAAAACATGTGCGAAAATCATTCACAAAACCATAGGTGGGTCCACCCAACCTAACATAGGGTCCAAAACCAAAATTTTCCGGGCGCTTCCCCGGACCCCATAAAGTGGGGTTACAGGTGTCCCTCAAACCCCCTGTTAACTATGTGGAAAGAATATAACACAACCCAACAGGCACGTAGAAGGCATAACGGCCGGGTCGATTCCTTTCCTGAGGAGGAGAACAAGTGTTGGAAAAAGGGGTGACTGTGTGTTGCCTCCCCATAATGAAGACCGGGACAGCTCTACTTATGGAATGCATAGGCAACGCGTGGGCTCCCGACCTAGAACGCTTGTATCCAGACCCTTAAATGCATCGCTTCTGCATCCATGGCTCTTCGTATCCCCTCCTGCATCCTTTACTTCTCACCTGCAGAGATAGCTATCATTAGCTTCATAATTGTAAGTGATATGACAGAGATATTCACATGAAACATAAACGTTGCTTTCATTAACTTTTATAACTGTGGGAACAAGTGTGAAAAGGATCTATGCATAAAACATAGTCAATCATACAATTTCCCGCTCAAAGCATAGGCTTGGCACAATTTTCGAGGGCCTCCTTTCATCACAATTGGGTATTGGCTCCCTCTCAGGTCACAGGACCCATGCCTTCCACTGCCTCGATGCACAATTGCACTATCGGGAGTCCATAGGCTTGCCCTTTACACTGAAAATCCAATCCCATTATAATTTCAAAAAATTCGGAAAACAAAGAAAAACACAGGAAAAACCCGAGTCAATCGCCCAAGCCAGATCTCAAATATTATATGATGGAGCCTGTAAATATCGTTGGGCTTAGCCTATTGCATATTGCAATATGCGCAAGCCTGAGGCTCCACCGATCGCGATGTGTGGTAGGGCTTTAGACTTGAAAATATATATATATGTGTGTGTATCATATTTGATAGGTCGGCGGGTCCGCTATATCACTGTGCGTAATATGTATAAGGCCCGGGGCTCCGCCGATATGTGATATGCAATTGGAGGTGGACCCGAAAACACATATACGTTAATGTTCATAAATCCCTTCGAGTCTGTAATGTTACCATTCCCTTTGGAAAACCCCGACTTTAATGTTTCATCACAAACACATGGATATATGGAAAGACCCGCATATGGCCGTTGGGGCGGATTTGAAAATTCATATGTCGGGGTTTATAATCATCGGCAGGTCCGGGTGGTTAGGGCGCGCCATATACATAGATCCCGGACCCCGCTGATAGTGATGAGTGATGGTCTCGGATCCGAAACACAATATACCTCTGTTAATATGGCCGTCGGGTCCGGAATGCTTATGCGCCCTTTATATATGGCTTTGGGGCTTGGTTGATTGGTGATTTGCAATGCGATGGAGGACTTACTCGCATCGCTCTCATTCACTCATGATAAATCAGCCCTTTTCCCTTTGATCAAGGTGGAGTGCGATGAGCGAAAGGGGTGATTCATGTGTGCTTTGTGAAGGATTTCCACTATAAGGCATGGTGATGGGAATAGTAATGCAATGAGGGTTTTGAGGGGTTAAACAAATCCCGATAAATATAGGAATGAAAGGCTTAAGCGAGGGATTTGTTAAAGGGATTTACCCATTTTCGAATGGAAGATTTTTCTCTCCAGATAGTTAAAATCACTGGGATGAAACATATCATTCAGAGGGATGAAAGACTAGATTTATAGGGGACCCATTGAAAATTTGCTATCAGAGGCATGTTTCAATAGGGTGGTAGTTGTGGCCACAACATAACCTTTATTTTGAAACTTGCACCAAAAAAACTATAGTCCATGCATTTTCAATTCATTTTTACGGAATTCATATCCGATTCTCGAGGAAAAATTTATGATGATTTTTCCTGGAACACCTGTTTGAGACTAAATTCTGGAGTATACAAAACCATAATTTACTTGGACCATATCTCAAAAAATATAGAAAAACAAGGTATGAAATTTTAATCTAATGTTAATAAATATTTTGGCTCCACATAATAACAATTTCAATATCTGAAACTTCACAGAAAAAAAGTTATAGCGAAAATTCCATAATGACCCATTTGAAGCAACAAAACCCTAGAATCAACAACTTTGATACCAAAATTTATGTAAGTAGATCAAAATAACACATAAAGATAAGAAAAAATAGGTCAACGATTAGATAAAAAGCCACTTCAAGGGGGAAACCTCCCTTTACATCACATAAATGAAAAATTCTTGGATGATTCAAATGACAAAGCCTCCTTGGTATACATAAGAGTCTAAAGTGTCAAAATATGATTAGGACCTATATAACAATAATAATGTAAGGGCACAACAATAACGATAGCGGGCTTCTATAGGAAAAAACAATAACAATATGGGGGATACAATAATATTATAGGAAACTAAGAATCAATGAGTTGTTATTAAATAAATAGTGGCTTCTAAGGTACTATTTCTTAGGTCATGAGTGATGTGGATTGAAGTTTTACAATTTGATATTAAGTCTAGTCTCAAAGAGAAATGTTATGTCATGAGTGTTATTCATTTATTTTACCAAATACCATCTCCATTATTATAAACGAATATCTACTATTAAGAAACAGAAATCAAGGCACACATTTGTTGGAAAAGGATTTAACCCATTTTCAATGTGTGTTCATCACATGATATCGATTTATAGAACATGTATTTGACCACCTATAGATCTAGATGTAATTGATAACTGATTAATGGATTTAAAAAACATCATCAATAAATAAGGATGACAACTTATAAGAAGGTGGTATTAGAATTCATGATTCTCTAGGGACTCACAATGTGACATTTTCCCCTTTCAATCACAAGTTTGAATTATTATACTAGTAAGACTACATGAACTAGTGCACAAAGTAATATCATCTTCAATCTTCAAGTTGAAACTTCTAAAATAAGCTTCAATGAATATTGTTTGAAAATACACCAATATCGATGTTAAATGGTTCATCTAAAATGAAATTTGAAAGAAAGTAGAAGTTTTGGAAGTAGACATACCATGTATGAATATTTCTTGTAATACCCTTGCTGCGTATGATGTAAATGTATGTACATTGATATTAGGTTGGGGGGCCAATTGCATATAATGATTAGGCTCGTGAGAGAAATTTATATTGCGGGCCCTCAAGCCTTTGTATTTGTTTTTTTATATTTTGAGGCCAACGTGCCCAAGCATATAAGTCAGTATTGGTTAAGTGGTCGAAGACCCAAGATTGAAAATATTGTAAATAGTGTACATATTTTTATAAATAAAATAATAGTTGGTTGCAAAGCCCACTACATAGAAAAGAGTATGGAGGGCAGAGCAATTCCATGGTGATAATTAATGGGTTTTGGTGTTTAGTGTTGCTGAAATAGCACCTTGGGGCCCACATGATTTTAGGGAGGTGCCGCATGGCAAAGAGAGACTATGGATTATAAAAGACACCTAAAGGGTCATTATTCATCACTCATTATGGCCATCAATATCCATTACCATTATTATATTATCATCGTCAACCATTTGGGTAGTTAACCACTTATTATTTCATTCCATCACTATTTTCGGGCTTCATCATCCATTCCATGGCGGGAGGTAGATAGTGGATTTTGGTTATGAACCAAACGGTGAAATTGGTGTGGGTTCTGGAATTGACTGAGGATTTTTAGTTGGTGATTCATGTGCTTAGACTCTAGAACCGACTGGGGTTATGGTGAAATTGGTTTTAGCGACAATTAGTGAGCCCTCCATTAGGTTTTGGAACTGGCTAAGAGATGTTTTAGTTATGGTTACTAGTTGGTGAGCCTTATGTTGGGTTCTGGAACTGATCGAGAGCCGAGTTGATTATGGCATGTAAGGGTGCCTGAAAGAAACACGAGCTCCTAGAGCCCTATGCTGAGAATTTTCTAGCTGGCCATAAGGCGCCCTAGAAGGTGGGCATCAAAGAGGGTCTAACAGGACCCATAGAAGGGTGTGCCACTTGGGTGCATGTTTCAAGGAAGCAAAGTGTAGTGGTTGGAGTTATGATTGTTGGTTTGGTTCCTTGGCCATGTATGTGTTGATATTTCAGGCTCTCACCATTTCCTGTGGAGTTTTAGCCCTAAATTGGGGGTGATCCATGGTTGAGACTAATGAACCACGAGGTCTATGGTTGGGCGGAATGCGGAGAACCCACAACCAGTTGCCTACTTCATCTTAGATAATTGTTCGTGTTAATTAATGTATTGATTTATATATTTATGATGTTCATATCTAAAGCTATAAATATTTATGATTTATAATGTCTATAATTCTCTTGTATTCCGTTGTACTGTGCATGCACAAATATTCATAACTGATAGTTAATATGATGTTAAATGGTTCCCTATGTTATTTTATGTGATTGTGATTAACTGATTGACAATTTATGCTATGCTAATTGAAATTATTGTTATATATGTGATAAATTGGAATCATAAAAATTATGCCTTTGTAATCACATAAACCGAGTAGTTCCAGACATTGAGATGACCATGGTAGAGTTAGGTTTTTTTTTCTTACGTAGATAAATCATGTATTTTAGGTGTCGAGGTTGTTGTAGCATGGGTTAACATGAGGCTAGAGACATTCCAAAGTGGTATCAAAGCCCAATTTTCAACACTAGGCCTAATTTGGGGCAAAATGAAAAAATATCAAGATTCCTACCAAATGTTTGACGAAAGTACAATGGTAGGATTAATTAAAATTTACCTCGAAAAAGGGGCATAGGAGCTAGGAGGGGTTCGATAGAACTAAAATAGTGCAAATTTGAGGAGGAATGGCTAAAGTTTTAGCCTCTAAATGGTAAAATCCATACACAAGACACCATTCTATGTATCAGGTTTTACTTTTTTTTTTAATTTATAAAAATACACACACACACACACACACACGACATATTAAATAAAATATAGTAACACACATGTTTATTTGAAATATCAAATCAGGTAACACTAGAAAGGTATATCTATATATATATATATAATCTAGCTTGGGGCAAGGTTCAACTGTGGAAGATCAATGGTGGGAGGCCCATATTGAATGCAGAGTTGTGAAGGGGTTAATGAAGGTTGAGTGGTTTGATGGGTGGAGTTTCCCCCCACTACCAGGTTGATGTGGTTTCATGATATTGAATATCAGCTCGGAGAAACACCCCATGAAACCTCCCTTCAAAAGACCCAATACAACCTGTCGAAAGTTGGGGATGAGGGATGGTTTATTTCGCTTGTTAGCCAACTAAGGGAGGTGTACACATGTTCACGATTTAGCCAAAAAATGGGGGGAGGGGTCAAATATTAAAATCAAGCTATCCATTCCTCTACCAAATTTGGACTGTTGATTATCCAAACATATTTCATATATATTTATATAATTTTCAACATGTTTATTTAGGAGTCGTTAGAAGGGTCAACTTCAGATTGTGGGCGCGTGGGTGTGAGGACCCCCCATGCCTACATATTATCTATATATATTTTCAATTCAAGAGTGTAAAAGGGTGCTTGAGGGTTTATATATATGTGGGTTTATGTATATATATTACACATGTTTCATATATTATATATACATTTTTACATATATGCATCTACATAATCATTTTTATATAGTTTCATGGATTGTGGGCACATGGGTGCCAAGAGTATATGGTAAACATGAAGATGTGTATAGATATGTGTTTACACACACACACACAAATATGATATGGAAATGTGGGCTCGTTGGTAAAATTGACTATATATATTCATTAATTTTAAATATACATACATATATTTTCAAAGGCATGAGTGCATGAATGTGTGGTGGACCCATCGAGGTATAGTTATAAGCATGCCATGTGTAGGTTGAGAAGGGAAAAATCCCACACAATGGGCATGGATTCGACTAGTGCATGCTGGCCAGGATTGTGAAAGCATGAGTTCTTGCCCAATAAGAATAAAGAAGGCACGGTGCTAAGGATTAAAATTAATTTTGGAGTTTAATTGAGTTTTCCAACTCATTAGTAGCTGATGAACAAAGAGTGAGAGAGATAGAACTTCCTAGGGGCATATATTTGCGGTTAGGAGTCATAATTTAGCATGTGAGTAGTCAAATGAATGAAAATTTTGAGTAGAACACATTTGGAAACTTAGAAACAATATTTAATGGTAGAAAATTCATATAAATTAAGGAGAAAGCTATAGGATATTGAAAAGGCATAATTTATGTCTAGTTAAAACTTGTAAAGGGCATAATTTTCTACCCAGGTGTCATATTTATGCAAATAAATAGTCTACTGAAAGCTAGTAGTGAGAAGAACATGGAGGTGGCCACAAATCTTCATATCGAGCAAAAATTTGAAGAATATCTATTGACAAAGTGTATAGGTTTAAAAGACAAGAGACATTATAAGAATGGGAGAAACATAGGATATGCCAGACATTAACATCCCAACAGAAGAAGTTAGGGCAGTATATATTAGTGTGGGGGATACCAAGACAAAATAAAATGGTCAAAAAGTAAGCAGGATGAAGAACAAAGACCTGGAGGATACCATGAGAAGCCTCAAGGTGGAGTTTCTCAGTTACAAATTTGACAACGATAGGTTGGTAAGAGAGAAACAAAAACTCAACACCTACATTTTGCAAAGCCTAAATAGAATTCAATAGGAATTGGACCAATAATCGTAATTCAAACATGCTCGGGAGACAAAAAACATGTTTCGTGGAAGGGATGATGGTAGTTCAAGATGAACTAGTAGTGATGACTGACAATATTTGTATGCAGAAAGGAGGACACATAAGAGGTATTACACTACTTCAAAATTGGACAACAACCCCAGTGTGTCATTAGACAAAAGTTCCAAGAAGAGGAATTATGACAGGGATAACCTATAGGGGGATTTATGGAGGATTAAACCTCCCACTTTCAATGGAGAACATAGAAAGGGGGAAGAGGCTGAGGCTTGACTAGTGGAAATGTGAAAGTATTTGCAAGTATTTAATTATTTGTTGCATTTGGAAGCTTGAATTTCTATTTACCACCTTAACAACAAAGCTAACCTGTGGTGGGAACAACTGAAGGAAGTGAAACATTTGGATGAGAAGAGGCTACATGAAAAAAATTTAAGGGATATTTTCAATGGAAAATATTTGTCTCGGCATTATTACGAGAAGAAGATGCATGAGTTTTCCAAACATAATTTGGGAAATATGACTATGGAGGAATATGGCTGGAAGTTCAATGAATTTCTGAGGTATGTGGGCTTCAATAAGGATGAAAAAGTCAAAATATAGAGGTATATTAGCAGATTAGCTTCATTATATTCATAAGAGATAAATTTTGATGAGCTCAAGACTATGGATACAACCATGAGGAAGGATAAACAATTATATGAGCAGAGTAAGAATAAATCAATTGTACAAAAGGTTTGGGATAGTAAGAAGAAGAGCTTCATGGAACAAAGGAGGAAGGGGTATAAGAACCCACCTTTCAAGAATGGGTCTCATGTGAAGCAATAATAAACTCCAATTTTTGCCGAGTCTAGAGGAAATAATGTATGGAACAAGAAACCCTAGTTCCAAGCTTTAAAATGTTGGGGTTGTGAGGGAAATCATAGATACAAGGACTTCCCTCACAAGGGAAAAAATTAGAAGATCGTGCACAATATATAGGAAGCTGATACAATGGAGGATGTGGATAGAAGCATGCTCAAGATTTATGCTGCTCTAAATAACAATGAGGCTAAGCACGAGGCACACATGATCGAATTGAAGGTAAGTGAAATAATCAACCTATTCTTATTCTAATTGACCTAGGATCTAACCATATTTATATTGATATGAAACTGGTAGATAAATTTAATTCGAAGAAAACTAAGCACTACAAGAATTGGTTGGTTCAATTAGGAGCATTCGTAAAAAGAAAAGTTACCGAATTGGTGAATGAATGTTTAATTGATATGAATGGGCATAATACTAAGGTTTATTTAAACATAATCTCGTTGGGATCTTATGATTGTTTGAATGACATGGATTAGCTAGAGAGGCACCATGCGATTCTAGATTTTTATAGCAAGTATTTTACTTGTATTTATGATGAGGGTCAATAGAGGTAGGTCAAGGGAGTTCCTAGACCGATATATATCATAGAGATATCAACCCTATAGTTAACAAAGAAATTTAGGAAAAGCCAGATTCTGGAAGTCCATTTGGAGGAACCTAACAGGGGTCAACAAGCTAAATTAGAGGATTATCATGTATTAAAAGAATATGTTGATGTGTTTGTTGAGATTCCTGGATTACCTCCAACATGGGATATGATTTGTCCCTCGATTTGGTGCCTGGAGCCGCTCCAATATCCAAAGCACCATATCGGATGAATACTCCAAAACTTAGATAATTGCAGATGCAATTAGAATAATTACTAAAGAATGGGTACATATGACCAAGTATACACCATGGGGTGCCCTTGTCTTGTTTTTTAAGAAAAATGATGGAACATTATGTTTATGTGTGGATTTTCGACAACTAAACAAAATGACTATTAGGAATAAATATCCATTATTGAGGATTATGATCTATTCGATCAAATTTGGGTAGCTAAGGTGTTTCTCAAGATTGACTCGAGGTCAAGATATCACTAGCTACAAATTAAGGAAGAATATATTTGCAGGACAACTTTCCAAACTCGTCATTGACATTATGAGTTTGTAAAGGTGCCTTTCAGATTAACTAATGCACCAGGTGTTTTTATGTGCTTATGTTCTTAATAAATGCTTATTTTTTTGGATGATTTTTTGGTGTATTCTAAGTTAGAGGAGGAGCAAAAGCAACATTTGAGTTTAGTTTTACAAGTGCTCAGGGAGCATCATCTATATGTTAAGATGAGTAAGTACTCTTTTTATAAAAAATAGGTCCATTATTTAGGAGATACTATTTTGGAGTATGGGATAGATTTGGACCCAAAAAATATTAGGGCTATTAAAGAATGACCAACGCCAAAGAATCTTATGAAAGTCAGGTATTTTATGGCCCTACTTAGTTATTATAGAAGATTCATTGAATGATTTTCTAGGATTGCGCATCCCATCACTTCATTCTAGAGGAAGGGCGTTAAATTCAAGTGGACCTATGAGTGTGAGGGAGCCTTTCAAGGCATAAAGGCTTTCTTAAAAAGCGCTCTAGTGTTAAATATTGCAGACCC
The DNA here is from genome assembly GCA_031772625.1 of Pinus tabuliformis. NCBI lineage: Eukaryota > Viridiplantae > Streptophyta > Pinopsida > Pinales > Pinaceae > Pinus > Pinus tabuliformis. The sequence continues at coordinate 554,523,390 of CM062820.1, read as the reverse complement.
AAATTTGGATTTATTCATATGCACTGATGTGTGTAAGAAAGGTCTGGGGTGATGCCTTATGCAAACTTGGGCACGTGGTGTGTTATGAGTCTAGAAAGATGAAGGAACATGAAAAAATGACACCACAAATGATTTAGAATTGGAGGCTATAATTCATGCTCCTAATATGTGAAGGCATTATCTCATGGGTTGAAGATTTGAGCTGCAAACCAGTCACTATGGGTTGCGACATTTGTTTGAGCAAGAAAATTTGAATGCTCGATGAATCATGTGGCTAGAATTGTTAGCTCAATATGATTTTGAGATTAAGTATATTAAAGGAAAGGAGAATAGGGTGGCATATGCTCTCAGTCGGAGAGTGCACTTAATGCATGCTTCAATAGTAAGTGTATGTACGACAAATATATTGACCACAATTTTGGAAGCTCGGAACTTAGACCAATAGTATTTGGATATCAAGAATAAGTTGTAGCAAGAGGAAAAACATCCAAAACATCTAGATTATGAGCTTGGAGAAGATGGATTTCTTCTTTATAAAATCCATGTATATGTGTCAAATGTGCCAGAGGTGAAAGAGTTAGTTCTAAAGGAGATGCATATGGTGCCTTATGTAGGACACCCAAGATATTAGAATACTATTACAACGATTAAAAATGAAGTATTTTTGGCCATATTTAAAGAATTATGTAGTAAAATACATAGAATGTTAGAGAGTTAAGGCTGGGCACAAGCACCCAATGGGCTTACTGTAGCCCATACCCATTCCAGAATGGAAGTGGAATGTGGTATTAATGGAATCTATTACTAAACTTCCAAGGATAACAAAGGGCATGATTTGATTATGGTGGTGGTTGATAAGCTTACCAAAGTTTCTCATTTTATTAAGGTAAAATCAATGTGCAAAGAAGCTAACATAACTGATATTTTGGTGAGGGAAATTGCCAGGATACATGGTGTGCCTTGGGAAATTATTTCATAAAAAGATCTAAAGTTTACATCTAATTTTTTGATGGGACTATTTAAGGGACTAAGCACTAATTTGAATTTTAGTATTGCGTATCACCCAGAGTCAGATGGATAGATTGAGTGGATTAATCAAGTCTTTGAGGATATGTTACGAATGTATGTGATGGATAAACAATCCAGATGGGAGGATTATCTGAATTTGATGGAGTTTGCGTATAGTAACAAATATTGAGATTCATTAAAAATGAGTCTGTTTGAAGCGTTGTATGGAAATAATTGTCATACTCTCGTGAGATGGAGCAATCTAGTGGACCAAGTCATGGTTGGTCTAGAATTTCTCATAGATATGGAAGAACAGGTTGCAAAAATTAGGTAAAGCTGGAAATCTTCCCAAGACATGCAAAAGAGTTATGCAGATAGGAATAGGATTCTTCGAGAATTTAAAATTGGGGATCACATGTTTTTAAAGATTAAACCACATAAGATCTTAGTGAGACTGGGTAGTTGTGCCAATTTGGGAACATGAAATTGTGGACCATTTGAGATTCTCAAGAGGATCAAATCAGTTGCATATAGAATTGCATTGCATATATCCATTCATATTCATGATGTATCCTGTTAGTGTCAGTATCTTCATCCCTCCATCAGTGATCAAAATTATCTTTTTGCATGCATTTTTAGGTGTCTCATTCGATCAGCTGTAGTCCATTAGGATCATGGATCATCTGATGGTAGTGGCATATTATCAATTTTCCCTCATGTTCTTTACTTGATGGCCTAGTTTTACAAGTTCAGGTCATTTATAGTCATCTTTTGTCATTACATTTGCAAAAGCCATTTTTAGGGTTTTAGGTCTCATTAGGTCTAGGGTTTGTCATCATAGTCCTGTAAAAGCTCAATAATGGTCAGTAGGCACATGAGGAGGTCTAATAAGGTCTCAACATCAAAAATTTTAATAATGACATTCTCAGTAATTGATTTTTCCTCAAAGCCTTGTTTTGAGGAAAAACAAGTTTTATGTTCTATGTATAAAAATTTCATGTAATTTTAATTTTCCTATATGTAATAAGCTCGGGAAATGTAGCCTTGGGTCACCTTGCCAAACTCCTGCACTCTAGTTCCTGCAAAAGAGACAAGAATGTCAAAGCATTAGTCCATCAAATGTAAAAAAGAGAGACAAACTGCAAAACAAAGTTTTTAAAGAATAAAGTGAAAAATCAAACTTTAGAAAGTGGGTTTTATAAATGAAATAATTAAAGTAAAAAGGTATATAAAGTCATCATTTGTATTATAGACTTCATTTGTGACAAAAGAGAGAGAGAGAACAAGTGAAAATTGCGATTTGAGGCGAAGAAAGGAAAAATCGCAACAAAGTTTTCAAATTATTCTTGGCGCGGCGTACCTGCTCAGCGCGGTGCACCGGGCACAGAAATTGCATAGAAACTTGAACTGGCATGGCGCACCTATTGGGCGCGGCGCACCTGTTGGGCATGACGCACCTGAGTGTCAGCGCGACGCACTAGTCTGCCAAGCCCAAACTTCACTCAATCAACCTCCTCAAGCTCCAAAATCTTGCCAATATCATTCCACAAGTAAGTAAAACATCCCAAATTGCCATTGCAAGAGATTTAGTCCTCCTTGATGATGTTTTGATAGGTGAAAATTCAAACCCTAGTTTGCTGCACAGTGCATTACAAAAACTGTCTAGGGTTTTGCAATTTTGATATTCTTGCTGTTTTGCTCCCCTACATAATTCTCCCATACACCATCCCTCTTCACTACATTTCCTAAATTTCATTTCCCTTTCCCTCTCTCACTTACAATCATCCTACCCCCTATCCCCAAAACCCTAAAACCCTAACAAATTCCCACTATTCCCCAAACCCTAATCTGCATTCCCAAACCCTATCACTCCCTAAAAACCCTACAGCCAACATCAAATCCTCCACTCATCAGTCCCACTCATCAGTCCTATTCATCAAACAATAGTCACCTATTCTTGACTTAAAATCTCTTCATACTCATCATTTTACACCATACAATGGAAAATATGGAAACAGATTCAGCTTATGAAAGGGATGAGGAAACTGTGAGTGATTCCTCCCAAGAGATTCATGCACCAAGAAAACCACATAAGGGAGGAAAACACATCTGGGAGGAGCCCACTACACTCACAGAATTATTGGCTTGTCCTCTTGCAGTAGCATGTTTCAAACATCAATCTTGCTACCAGTTTTGTGAGATGGTGGAAAGGGTGAAATACCACCATGAACTTGCTAGACTATTTGTTCTTCATCTTCACAATGGCCAGGTCAATTTAGCAGGTGTTACCTTCACTTTGACACCTGAAACTATAGCTGAAGCAACAGGTATTCCTAATGTGGGTGAACAGTGGAACAAAGGACAGCTTGTGGACAAAGAGCATTATGAGCCTTATATCAAGGCTAGTTATCAGAAGCAAATTAGTAGGGTCTTTCCTTTCAGATACCTACAGGACACTTATGCTCCACTCATGAAGCTCATTATCAAATACTTCAGCTGTGAAGGGAGATTTTCTCGCTTGTACACCTATCATGTTAGACTATTGATGCATTTCACTAGAGTGAGGATGATGAACCTCCCCTATTTCATATGCAGAAATATTGAGAAAATGACCACATTGGTGTAAAGAAAACCTCCTCATCAATAGTACAACAACATTTATCACTTTGCATTGATCAAGATTGTTGTTTTGCATCAACTGAGTTTGCTGAATGTTTCATGGGATGATTTCATTTCACATGAGGTTTTCAAAAGCCCTCAAGTGACCCCATCAGTATTTCAAGAGGCAGGAGGGCCTTCAAATCAACAAGAAGTTCATGAGACTCAAACTACCAGTGTGCCAGTATTTATCACTTATGAAAAGGGCACAAGGAGATTATTTGCAGCTGCCAAACGAGTACTATCTCCACCTAGGGTGGAAGGGGTCTCGTTTCCTTCATCAGACCCTAGGAAAATGCTATCTTCAACCAGGGTGAAAGGTACTTTTCCTTCTTCTTCAGCAAAGCAGGTAAAGGATAAAGGGAAACAACCATTGCATGATGAAGGGCCTTCTGAAGGTTAGTAGAGAGATTTCATTTTGATTTAGGATGAGGATACCGATTTGGGCTCCTAAAGCTCAAAACTCAAGGAGATCATCAAAGAACGATAAGTTGACATTCATGACTTATCTCTTAACCTTGAAAGAGCTAAGTGGATCATAAATTACCTTGAGCAATAGAACAAGCAGTTGGAGGACAAGCAGACAATCATGGAGCTGCAAAACATAAGGGAAAACAGGCAAGCAGCAAAGAGGAGGAAAGTCAAATTGACACCGCTTGAGCAAGAGATTGATGCTGACCAGGAATCTTGGCTAGAGAGGGAAAATATGCACTTGGAGAAGTTGCTTGAGAAATCCAATAAGGAGAAAAATATGTTGCGGCACATGGCTTATCACTATTTGGCACAAAACAAGATTTGCAAAGCAAGGATAAGGAGCCTCAAAGCCATGTTGAGGAAAACTTTGAGGAGAAAGAAAGAGAAAGATAAGCTGAAGATCTTGGCTGAAGCTTCATTTGCCCAACATAGTACTTGATGCAGGTCACTCATGCCAAATTTCAAGAAATTTGGCCAATTTTTGGTAATTTTGAAAATTTCAAGGAAAAAACAGGTTTTTCCAGCAGGTGTGTAGCGCCACTCGACGATCGCTTTTGATAGGGACCTCCTTTGGAGGAAAAATTTACATTTTTGGATTCCTTGTGAAAAATCATGCATACCCAGAAATTACTAGGAATTTTTGACAAGTTTTGAGCCTCCAAAAGAGTCAAAAACACCTCAAAAATGCCCTCTCTACCACTTTTTGGCTACATAGGAAACAGTGTTAGGAGAACTGATTTTTGGAGGGGCAAATGGACACCAAATTCAAAAATTCCACTTGTTCTAGAAAGTAGATAGACAGAACTTTCCAACAAGCCCACTTGGAACAAATTTGGTGAAGGGAAGGTTTCCAAAATCAGCTGGGAAAAAACTCTACGCACATAAAAAGTGGCGCTACGCACAAGATGAAAAAGTGCCATTTTTGCTTAAAAAACTCCGCTTTTCGCCTAGTTTTTTCTCAGTTTGACTTTTTCTCTCTCATGGTAAAACTCATGATGTAAATAGTTGTAAATTGATGGATTTTTATAAAAAAATGATGAAAATTGACTCATGGAGGTAAATACATCATGTATAGGTGGTTTTGAACTGAATGAATAATTTTCCTTGTTTTTAGAGGCAAGTTGTTCCACTGCCTATTTTTCAGTTCTTAGTTTAAATCTTGTTGAAACAGCTCCTATACTCATGAATTCGACCCCTGAAGGCTAGCATGGGTTGTTTGTTGCCTATATCTAGTACTTTTTTAGTCATTTGTAAAGGTTGGACTCTTGTGAATGCTTTGAGCATTATTGTACATCATCTCTGCAGTTTGGCAAGGAAATAGACTAGGGTTTGTAGCATTTTGTGGGATTCTTGTGGCAAGGTGACTTAGTATTGTTTTTACTTCTGTGATTCAAGTTATCATATGTTTATGTGTGCCATTATCTCTCTCTTTTCTGCTTAACTAAATGAATCAAGTATAAAGGTGGAAATCATTGATTGTTGTAGTTCTATACCTTAGGGTTTCATTGGTTTTACATGTTTTCTACTGTTTGAAGAGGACTCATGACATATTCATGCCCTATACAACTCCTCACTAGTCTCAAGACTCACCATTACACCTAATCTGAAGTACTAAAACATTTTCCTACCTCGCCCCACAGAAACCTCTGCAAGACTGAGTTCATTCCCTGGACCCAAAACTGCCTTTCACATTTGATCCAACAAATCACCATAAAACTCAATCAAAATCCTCTGAGCATATACCTAGCCTAAAATTAGTCTTTATATCAGTCATCTCAAGCTTTACTTGCTATATTTTCCTGAGATTGACAAGGAGAGAGCCCTCTCCCAACTTGGTAGGGCTAGCTACCAGGTTAAGCGTGGTTTGATGTTACCCTAGACCTGCCTTTCTTAGCCTGGGGTAGATTTAGGCCATAACATATCCCATGTATCTTTGCTTAAAAAGTATATTCCTGGTATTGATCACATAATTTATTGACATATGATTCAAGTGGAACTAGAAGGATATTTTTAGGTCCAACGAGTACAAATTTTAGATATGATGGTCAAATTGCTCCGGAATCAAACCGTCAGCATGATAAAGTTACAACGGACACTATTCGGTCCTGATGAGGCTACATGGGAGTAGGAAGATGCAATAAGGGAGGAGTACCATCATCTTTTTGACTGATGTACATATGTGTATATATGTTGCACTAAGGATAATGCATAAAATAAGGGGGGATGTAATACCACTTCCAGTTTATGATGTAAATGTATGTACATTGATATTAGGCCGGTGAGCCAAATGTGTATAATGATGAGGCTGGTGAGATAAAGTTATTTTGTGGGCCACATGATTTTGTATTCATGTCGTATATTTTGAGGCTAGTGTGCCCAAACATATATGCTAGATTTGGTTTAGTGGTTTAAGGGCTAAGATTGTAAATATTGTACATATTTTTATTAATAAAATAACAACTGGCTATGAATCCCACTCCACCTAAAAGAGTATGTGGGGTAGGGAAACTCCATGGTGACATGCAACAGGTTGTGGTCTTCGGTGTTGGGGAAAGGGCATCTGGGGGCTCATGTGACTTCAGGGAGGTGCACATGGTGAAGAGAGGCCATGCATTATGGAATACACCCAGAGAGTGATTACTCATCACTCATTATGAACATTAATATCCATTACCATTATTCATCATCACCCATTTAGGTAGTCAACCACTTATTATGTCATTCCATCACTATATTTAGTATTCATCATCCATTCCATCGCGGAAGGTGGACATCATATTTTGGTTATGAACCAGACATTGAACCTTGTGTGGGTTCTGGAACTGAATGGGAATTTTTAGTTGAAAATTCATGTTCTTGGAGTTTGGAATTGATAGAGTTTTGGTGAGATTAATTTTAGTAATCAACTAATGATCCATGTGCTAGGAGCTGTTTCAGTTATGATGACCGATTAAAGAGCCTTGTGTTGGGTTTTGGAACTTACCAGGAGCTGAGTTGATTATGGCATGGAAGGGTGCCTAGAATCTCTAGAAGCAACATGAACTCTTGGAGCCATGTGCTGAGAATTTCTTGGCTAGTCGCAAGGTGCCCTAGAAGGTGGGCACCATAGAGGGTCTGGTAGGCCCTAGAGAAGGGTGTGCCACTTGGGCGTAGGTTTCGATGAAGTAGAGCATAATGGTTGGATACATGATTGTTGGGTTGGTACCTTGGCCATGGATATGTTGATATTTCAGGTTCTCATCATTGGATGTGGAGTTGCAACCCCAACTCAGGGGTGACCCGTGGTTGATATTGATGAACCACGGGGTCTATGGATGGGCAAAACGTTGAAATCCCACAACCTATTTCATACATAATTTCAGATAAGTGTTCATGTTAATTACTCTACTAATTTGATGTTCATCTCTAATGTTGTAAAGATTTAAGGATTTATAATGTCTAAAATTCTCTTGTATTCCGTTGTGCCGTGTATGTAAAAATATTCATATATGTTAGTTAATATGATGTTAAATAGTTCCCTATGATATTTTATGTAACTGTGATTAACTAAGTGAAAATTTCCATTGTGCTAAAATTGTAATTATTTTTATATATGTGTTAAACTGACATTATGAGCATTCTGCATTTGCATTCAAGTAAACCAAGTAATGACATACATTGAAATAACCATGGTAGGTTTAGGGTTTTTTCTCTTCCATGGATAAATCATGTATTTTAGGTGTCAGAGTTGTTATATCATGGCCCAATAGGAGGATGGGGATGTCACATTTCTTGTTTACTTTCCAATTTGATCATTTTCCAAGTACTTTCGCTAGAAGAAACTAACATCTTCTACTAATTGGTGAATAAATGGGATCACCATATTACCATCAATAAACAAATAAGATTATTGAATTTATCTCTAAATATAGACACATTTATATGGGTAACAACATCCCAATGAATAGTTGAAGAGTAAAAAGACGATTCTTGATTCCATGCTAGATCTTCCCAAAGAAGCTAATTGGTTGAGATTAATTTATTGAATTGTAGATGTCTTGTTGATGAGACTAGTTGAGATGCTGGAATTCCCATATTTTTATTAAGAGTAATTTGAAACTTGAAACCTCACTATCATCATTGATATTCCCTTATGTCAAGTGTAAGGTGAGAAGATTGTTGAAGGGATCCAAGCTTGAGTTTTTGGGTTCTTTCGTTCTTTAATGTGGCTCATCATTGTATCTGGTGGTTTTTTTGTTTGACCACTAATCAATTTGACTTGATTAATGTTATGAAACCAACTCACAAAAATATAGAAAAGATAGATCAACGCCTTAGAATTTAGCCTCTTCGAGGGGGCAACCTCCTTTACATTACACAAATGAATGATTATTTTATGATACAAATGACAAGACCTCCTTTTTATATATAGGAGTCTAAGGAGTCAAAATATAATCAGAGCCGACATAACAATAATAATTTAAGGGCACAATAATAACAATAGTGGGCTTCTATGGGGCACAATAGTAACAATATGGGGACTACATGGGTACAACAATATAATAAGGGGGTTGTACTAATAACAATAATGGGTTACACTAGTAGTATAGGGACCTAACATGCCCCTCTCCTTCAAAAAGTGTTGTCATCAACGCTTGAGTAGTTCTTGATGCTTCTGTATAATATTCTTGTCCTCCCATGTGGAATATTCAGCGGGTAAGTTCTTCCACTTGATGAGATACTCTGAAATTGATCGATTTCGTAGTTTTCAGGTTCTTGTTTCTATGATTGCTCCAGGTTCCAATATGATTTTTCCTTCCTCTTCAAGTTCTGGCAATATTGTTTGAATTGGGATCTTCTGCAACTTTTGAATGAGTGGCCACACTTATTCGTCCTTCTTCCATTCATACCTTGCTTTGTTTATCCAATATGGTTGGATAATAGAAATAGAACAAAACAATGCTTCCACATCCTCATCCTTTCTTGAGAGTGCATTTGCAACAAAATTTTGCTTCCCTTTTCTATAGATGATGTCAAACTCATAACCCAATATATTTGTGACCCATTTTTTCTGTTCTTCTATAGATAATATTTGTTCTAAAAAGTATTTAAGACTATCATGATCCATTTTTACCTTGAAGTGTCTTCCCATTCGGTAAGGTCGCCATTTCTTAAGTGCATGTAGTATTTCCAAAATTTCCTTCTCATAAATAGCTTGCTTGAGATGTAGCAGTAAAAATACCTAGTCACCTACATCAAAACATTTTTCACTACAATGTTGATCTACCTATTGTTTCATTCGATTTTGCACCAAAGTGGCGTTATCCTTTAAAAGTTGGAGAACTTGTTATTGATGCTCGATGTGATCTTTCACTGTTTGAACCTTTTTCTTCTTGATATGTCCTTCTATCTTGAGAGTTTGAGGAGTGGTAATTTCTTCCAATGCTTTACAAGATATGGTCGGATTCATTTCTTGACGCTCGATGTGATCTTTCACTTCTTGAACATTTTTCTTCTTGATATGTCCTTTTATCTTGATAATTTGAGGAGTGGTAATTCCAGCCAATGCATTACAAGATATGGTTGGATTCATTTCTTCTTTCTCGATGTGATCTTTCACTTCTTGAACCTTTTTCTTCTTGATATGTCCTTCTATCTTGAGAATTTGAGGAGTGGTAGTTCCTGCCAATGCTTTACAAGATATGGTCGGATTCATTTCTTCTTTCTCTGGGGTTAGTTCCTGGTGTATATACTCTTCTTTTGATGTTTCTTGATCCTTTTCTTCCTCCTCTTCATAATCAATGTAAAATAATTTCTTTTCAGCACACTTATGACCTTTAGTGCATTTGCTATCGCAATTGTAACAAAGCCCAGTAACCCTTGTAGTTTGTGGAAGGCTAGGAGAAACAACACTTCCATTATTATAGTTGTGAGGGGTAAACTTCCTTGTTGCCATAATTTTACTTTCCACTATGTAACAAAGCTCTTTTACTCTTTCCAATTGTTGTGGTGCTGCTCTAAAGAAGGTGTTGCTCTTTGTATCCTCATAATGTGCTATCATTTCCTCCGTGAAAATTGACCACGTAACAAGTTGTTTACGAGAACAAAGCCCTTTATACCATAAAAATTGATCTGGTTCTAAATATGAAGATGCAATACATACCTTCTGTAATAGTGGTACACCATGTAGATCAAAATATTGCTCCATCTGAAGTATCCAATTTACCGTATCCTTGCCATCAAACTTCCTCATATCACCTTTTCTTGATTTTAGGAGCTCAATCTTGAAACAACTATAACTCTGTAATTTTGGTTCTTCCAGTTCTGAAATTGCGACATGTAATAGCCCTCTGTGTCCTCCTTCCAGTGCCACCAGTCTAATCCAAATTGGATTCTCCAAGGAAGAGTTATGCCAAATCTCCCACAGTGACCTGATTATAGACTAGTTCAGTAGAGTGAAATTGTATGACATGCCACGTGTCCCTGTTTCAACCTTTGGCTATGAAAAATATATACAAGAAACTGCAGTTTGTCCTCTTTCTATACCTTCTTACGAAATTTCAATCTGATACTCAGAGAGAAAGTTATGACGATTTTCCCCAGGTCACCTGTTTGGAATGTAATTTAGGAGTCTGCAAAAAGACCAACTTCCTCAGATCATTTCTCCACAAATATAGCACGAAAAGCTCTAAAATTTGGTCCTACGGTTCAAAACAATTTCAGCCCAAATGGGGTTTTTTTAGCATCTGAAACGTCGCAGGAAAAAAGTTATAGTGCAAATTCCACAATGACCTGTTTGGAGCAGCGAAAACCTAGAATTCAAAGCTCTGATACCAAATGTTATGAAACCAACTCACAAAAAGATAGAAAAGATAGATCAACGCCTTAGAATTCAGCCTCTTCGAGAGGGAAACCTCCTTTACATTACATAAATGAGCAATTCTTGGATGATTCAATTGACAAAACCTCCTTTCTATATACAGGAGTCTAAGGAGTCACAATATAACCCAGCCGACCTAACAATAATAATATAAAGCCACAAAAATAACAATAGAGGGATTCTATGGGGCACAATAATAACAATATGGGCACAATAGGGGCACAACAATATTAATAAGGGATACAACTACAATAGTAATGGGGTAATCACTAGTATTATAGGGACCTAACAATTAATATGGTGATTTTGGTTGACCATAGCCATTGTGATTTTATCATTGTAATCTCCCTTTTGAGTGTAAAAGAGTATCTTTCACATTGAGTCATGTTTCAATTTAAAAGATATGTAGAATTAAGCCCCAATCATGTCTAAAATATTCATCTAGAGTAATTGTTTATCAACCTTTTTTAATGATTTATTTATGAAAAAATGTCTTTATCTATGTTTTAACTACACAATAAGACTTATGCAAATTCTTGTTGATTCCATCTCCAATAACTTAGCCAACCATAATGAATTCTTTTATTTCCAGCTTCCTTCTTCTTTTTCCATTTATTGAATGATGATTTGTCTTCAAACAATGAATACAATGATGGAGATCAAAACATTAATTCTCCATGTGACCAAATCTATGATAATGTAGACACTTAGAATTTTGATGTTGAATAAAGGAAGTGGAATCGCCTTGTAAGAATATTGCACTTTAGAAGTGGGTTTGTTTGAAATAGTCAAGAATGTGAAAGGTAACTTCCTTATCATATCCAAGTCATGATCTCTGTTTTTTTTTGCATATTTCTTCCCAAGGTTTAATGACAAGCTTGGAGAAATCATTCTTTAGTTGATGTTCTTCCGTTCATTCATGACAAATTTTTTAATAACTTTGTAAGAAAATTCAAGTTTACTTTCATTGATACTACTTCTAGTATAATTGCTCGCTTCATCTTCAACAAAGCTTATCTTCATTAATTAATTGTATGATTCCATCACATGACTAGCTAAGGAATCAACACTCATATCTTTTGTTTCTTGTGTATTAACCATTTAGTATTTTATATCACAAACCTTTTTCATGGGGCCATTAGTTGCATATGTTGTGTCAACCATGTTCTCAATTTGCTATGAATTTTTTAATTGATTTTAGTTGAATTGGTTAAATTATTTTTCTTGTTAAGATACACAACCCAATTATCCAATTCATGTAATTGGTCTTGTAGTTATTTGACTTTTTGATTGCTATTTTGTAAACATTTTCCTCCTTAACCCTTCTTAAATTTTTACTTGTGCCATGCTCACTTGTACTTGTTTATTTTTTATCACACTGGCTTGCTCTTATGCCACGATTAGAGTGTTAGGTACTATGATCATGCACCCCAAATTGTGATTTTTTACAATGATTAGAATTTGAAAATGACCTCCTTATTCAGAGTTCAAGTAGTTCTTTGCACAATTGATTTTCAAAAGTGGTTGCAACTCCACCCATTTTGTAATCTAAGGACTCAACCTTATGCTTCAATTTCAATGATTCAATAAACTTAAGACTGAAAGACTCATGCATTATCTTACTAGTGATATATTGCAACATATTTCAAATATCCAGAAATGATTATGAACTTTGAATTTTTGACAATGCTCATTTGAGGAATAAAGAACACTTCTCTTTTTTACATGCTTCAAAAAGATCAATATTTTGATGCCTTGTCATTTTGTTTATGTGATGTTTAAATGAAAAATTTCATTTGTGTTTTAAGTGTCAAAACTAGATATAAAACATCATCGACACCTAAGAAAATATCTACCATCCACAAGCACAATTATCCCTAGATCTTGTTATTTGTATTTTAGGATAGGTTTAGGACAAAGAGAAAAATAAAAATTGATTTATTATGGAATAGACAAAACAATCATGGTAGGCATATATGGGATTGGTCTAACTAAAATAGAATGAATTATACCACTTTTTGAGATCAAAATTTGAACGAGCATCTCTGGGTGGAGTAGTAACCTTAAATGTGTGGCCTAGACAACCAAACACTCACTTTTAATGGGTATGTGTAATTACACTTCCAACATTGGTGTTACTACTGCAAGTTACTTTTGTCATTCGCATGAGTATATTTTCTAGGTTTCTGGAAAACATGCTTTCTAGTAAGGATTATCATAGGAAGGTGTCTCAAAGGTCATTGAAAATGTTAATAAAATTATTTGAATAGTGCTTATTAGTAAGGACTTAATTAATAGAGGAGGGACGGAGACGGCTAGGGTTTTTTCGAGCAGAGTTTCTGTCATTGCTGCGGTGGCTCCCAAGCCCACCTCAGGGACCGAAGCCGATCCAGGGACTGGGGCGACGGCGATCATTGCTGGTAGGCTGCCTTTCTTGCATGCGCCTCCAGAGAAATGGCATGCCTCCTGTAGAAAAACGCTTCAAATGCACCCAGATCAACGCAGAAATGCAGCTGTGGGATTATCCGTCATAAGGAATCACACGATTTTGGACTGGGAACAAAATTTATGCTCTCAACGAGACGCGGAGGCGAGGGTTTCAATGGAGTCACACCTGTTTAAATGGATATACGAAGAAGCCTACCTCTGGCGGAAGATCGAGGACATGAACGACGCTCTTGAACAAACAAGATGTCGTGCCGGGTGGCTTTTAGAGGCCAGGCTCTGCCAAATCGCACGGAGAAAAGGTAGGGGAGGGCTGCATGAAGCAGATCCGATCCCTCCATCAACGCAGGGGCCCAAACAGTATAGTTTCGGCTCGGATCTACTTGATCTAGCCAATATACGAGCACAGCGTGACCCCAGGCAGCAGATCGAGGGCACCAATCATAGATCGAGCAGAGCTTTAGCATATCCAGACAAGTTCAAGGAAAAAAAAACAAAAATAGGGCCAGATCTGGAGGTCTGCTTACAGACAGAGCAGGTAAAAAATTCTTGTTTTCAGATTTTTAATTAAACCCCCTCAGGGAAAAACTCGTTTAGTATGGGTTCATGCAGGAAGCACCTCCCTGCAGCTGAAACAACAGATTTGGGCTGAAATGGGTTACCCAGTTCAGATCCAACATCTGGTCAGTGGCAGGCGGACTCTCCAGGATCTCAGATCGATTGATAGCTATGAGATTGGGCCAGGATCAATCATTACATTAAACTTCAGATTGAGAGGAGGGGCTCTGCCTCAGGGACAACCAAGCTCCTTAGGGGGGGACAAGGGGAAAAAATCTACTCCCCAGCACCAACCCAAAGGAGGTTTATCCTACAAAAACGTTCTTCAGGGCAACAGAGACATAGGGTCTTCTTCAGATCAAGGCGGACACATACCCAGGCCATACATAGTAGATCAGTCAGAGCAAACCCCAGCCTTAAATTTAGATTCCTCAGGGCTTGACGATTTTGTAAATTCCTACGAAACGCAAGCTCTAATATGCCGCTTCAACAGCTTTTGGCCTAAACCTTTGGATCTATTCCATTGGATCTTCACCAGTTAGACCATGGAATGTGATATTCACCTATGCTCAAAGGGGTTCTTTATAGTTAAATTTACATCCAAGGAGGTCAGAGATACAGTCATCAGTACAGGGCCATGGTTTTGGGGAACATCGGGGCTATTTATGACCCCATGGTTTCCAGATTTTGACCCAAACAAAATGACTGTCACCAAAATGCCGGTCTGGGTCAGACTATACAATCTTCCTCTGCACTTTTGGAATGAACAAGTCTTGGAAGGCATTGGGAACAACTTAGGGAAATATATCAAAACGGACCTGGAAAGGATTGATGAAAGGATCTACACTTTCGCACGTATTTGTGTGGAAGTAGATTTAAGCAAAGGGCTGCCGGACAATATAAGGCTGATCTACAAACAACAAAATTGGTTGCAAGTACTAGACTATGAAAACACTGCTTTCAGATGCAGGCTCTGTAGACAGACAGGACACCTGCAAAGCTCATGTCTAGAAGACAAGAAAGTAAACAGTAAAAAGAAGCAGAAGAAAGGATGGAAATTTTCACCCCCAGACTCAGAGGAAGAAGAATCAGAAGCAGAGGTGGAAGAGGCCGCTGCAAAGAAGACTGAGACATCTCAAGAAATGGAGAATCAGAAGGGAGCCACACCGAACAACAAGACAGAGATGACAAGAGTGGATCCAAGCATGGGAGGCATCAAACGGCAGCACCACTCTGATACTTCAGACTCAGACAAAGAAACTGGTCCACAGAATGCAGAAACACAGATAGTCATTGCTTCGATCGAGCCCACTCAAGGAGAGTGGCGTAAGGTCGAAAAGAAAAAGGGGAGAAAAACTTGAAGTGAGAGTTTTTACTCTCATTCAGTTTTTTGCCTCTTTCTTTCTCTCTCCTCTCATCTCTTTCTTCTTTTTCTTTGTGCACGTTAGCCTTCTAACGATGCGTTGGGTGCCAAAGCACTCGGGCCCTTGTGGCAGCTTACATAATGTTTCAGTGCATATGCAAGTGTAACTTTTCATTATCTTTTTAATAAAAAGTTACTGTTTTTTCCTTTGGAAAAAAAAAAGGACTTAATTAATAGAGTCAAAATTGATAAATTCATAATTCAAGACCTTAATGGAACTTAAAATCAAAGGGGATGGTGTAAAAATAATCTTGGATCAAATACTATGTTAATTGTCTCCTAGAGTTTGTGCAATAGGGGTTGACTAATTGAATATGGATCTAGTCTTTTGGGTAAAGAAGTCTTATTTTTCCCGTCAATTTAATTTGTTGCATAATGAAACTCGTGGCTTATTATCCCCCATTTTACCAAAACATTGTGGGCCTTTTCCAACCTCCACTACTTCCTTCAATCCTTCTTCACAAAGTTTTATAAAAGATATTGTGGTCTACAACTATATTTACACAACAATTCTATAATAGATCTACACTAGAACTACATATATATATATATATATATATATATATATATATATAGATATGAATTTGGTACATCATATCAACATATGGTCCAAAATTGCAACTAAAATTCCTTTTTGGTCATGAAAATTCAAATTGCATGACAAAATTCATAGGGACATGTTGCTAAATTAACTACTTGTTTTTTTTTTCCCTTTTTCATGTGAAAGAGATATAGAACTTTGATGGAGGTATAGAAAATATATTATTCATTTCTCTCCTTCATTAGGAGCTTTTGAAATGCAATATGTAGAGATAATTTCCAAAATATATAAGAAAAAATGGTCAGTTAAATAAATCACATGTAAAAATAATTATGACCTTGTAAGCAACATCACTTCTTCACCTAATTGTGGAATCCTCTTACTTGGGAGAGATCTTCTTATCATGAATGAATGAGAGATCTATTTGTGTAATTACATTTCACCTTCCATGGAACTTCCAAGCCATAAAAAATAAAGAGCTACATGGTATTATTAACCTCTCTTCACCATGGGTTTGATACCATGCTAAGAAATAGAACAAGCAAGATAAGAACTTGGTGGAAAATACTTTAAGAAATTTCAATACATGTATCATATCATGATATCAACTCATCCATAATATATTTTCTCCTATACCATGAGAGGTTTTTTAGATTGGAAAGAGTAAAACCAGCTCGATATCAAACTCTTTATACCCTAACTTCATCAGGTACATTTTTTGAGAGACAACAAGGAGAAAATTACTCTGATACCATTGATCCAGGTTGCATAAGGAATGAAAAAAAAAGGCAAGAAATAAATTGAAATACATACATAGAGAAATATAATAGAGAGCACAATAATATAGTGAAAACTAACTTCTATTAATAAAATGACAAAATATTGTAGAACACATATTTGCTAGAATTGTGTTAGCTATCTCTAAAGAAAGAGAAATAGTGGTTACACACATTCACAAAATGTTGTTACAAGAGGCCAACGTATTGGAATTTTAACATAAAGAAAGAAAACAAGAGGTCAAGAACCCTAACCCTAAAATATGAAGTGTCAAAAGGTTTGCGGACCTTGAGGTGGTTAGTTGGTATATCAACTTCTTAGGAGTGCAATTTTTTCATACAATCTCCATTTGGGGCACAAAGCAGCTCATTGAAAACAAATATTCGAGGATTATTATTTAAAACTAGGACCAAGGAATCTCATGGTAACCCTTGGTCCCGTGAATGGGAAAAAACATTGTTTGGGACCTCAAAATAACCTTGAAAGTTTGGGACCCAAAAAGCATAGAAAAATTACCAAGAAGATCAAGAACTGTTGAGTCAATGGAAGAGGAGGGTGACCAATGATATCCACTTGGATTAGTCCTATCTCCTTCGGAATAAATGGTCTCCATTATGTCAAGTTCCCTCCTCGAATTCGTGATTGAATCTATTGAGGCCAATTTTATATTTCCTATGAGGTTTCCAACAGAGGTGGAAAATATGGTCGAAGAAACTCCACATTAAATACTGGGTACAAGCTAAGAGAGGGGGAATACTCAATTCAAAAGCATGTTCATCCACAACCATTATGATTGTGGAAGGCCCATATCAAAGTTGTCTAAGCTTCAAGTGGGGGATTGTGAGGTGCTCTTTTTATAAATGCAACCATACTTTATCACAAACCTAAAATTTGTGTGGGACTTGATGCTGGCCATGTTGCTCCAATAATTGGAATTGGATTTATACAAGGTATCTTGAAATTGTTGTTGGAGGTGCTAGATTTGTTTAACAAATTTAGTTTCTCTTTTTACCTCAGCCTGAGCATGGGAGGAATTGGTTAGCGAAGATGTAATGGGCATAACTACATCAATTGGGGCCAATGGTTGGAGCCCTATGCACACTTGAAAATGATTGTGGCCAATAGAGCCATGGAGTGCTCTATTATAGCTATGTTGAACATATGGAAGGATTTCCTACCATGTAGATGGATGCTTGGAGTTACACATTCACAAGATCTGGACAATCATCTTGTTGAACACTTTTGTTTGTCTATCTACTTGGGAATGAAAGGAACTCAATTTGGACAACTTGGTATCCATTAAAGACCATAGGATATACCACAAGGTATTGAGGAAGCTACTATCTCTATCCGAAATAATGGTATGAGGTAGCCCAAAATGAACCCAAACATGCTCAAATAAGAGTTTAGTAGTGGATTCAACTGTGATACTCTTCTTGCATGGTGCCAAAATGACCATCTTAGAGAATTGATCAAGTAACACAAACACATATTTTTTTTTTTAAAGGAATTGATAGCATTTTCATTATATTGTTTGGAAATGGGCCAGGTCCCTTACAAAAACAAAAAAACTTGATCTATCTGTATCTCTCCTTTCATTACAATGAGTATGGACCTTCTTGCTACCCCTATTATTTACATGTGTTCTATTTATAAAGCTATAGCTATAGATTCTCCAAAAAGTGCCATTATAGACTATACAACGATATTGCATATATATAAAATAAAAGTACTTTCAGCTGCTTTCTGTCTCGGCGTCATCACCCCAGGCTCGCCCACAGATGTGTTCAAGTTCTCTGGTTCATTCTCTTCTTCTCCCTGAATCTTCGTAGCAGCAACATCAACTTCATCATCATCACCAACCAGAACCTTCACAACAACATCCTCGCCACAATCAACATTGGTGGCCAAGGGATTTCCAACCCCAAACACCTCCTTTAAGACTCCCATTGTAGCCGTCTCCACCTTGATTTCTATATTGTCAACCTTTTTCTGTATGCTCAGAACATCCATTCACAAACCTTCCACTATTTTCTACATAAACTCCCAGTCTTTACCCAATCCGAACAACTGAGCATAGATGATTGCCATATTCTCATTTAATTCTTTGACGATTTCCTTTATCACATGTTTGTAGTAGCCCTCAATCAGGCTCTCCATACCACCATTCCTCGTGCCATTTCCTGACCCCGAGCTCCCAGAACCAGAACCACCCCCGCTGACATTCCTTGTTGATGACATTTTTGCAGCAATTTGCTTCTACACGACGAAGAACTTGTGATTTACTGACCGAAGCCAGCTGAGGTATATATCGACCTGAGCCACCCCAACATTCCTCTCCAGCCTATCTTTCATAAATGTGGAACAGTGTAGGGTCTTATCAATTGCTATACCTTCCATGTTTCTCCCCGTCCAAGACCAAAATCTCGCAGCAATGGTGCTATCTTCCCCTGATGAATCAGTTATATTATACAAACTGACGAGAATTTGATGCCTCATCACACACCTATCATCGCACATGACTTTCCATCCGATGACACCACAACTGTGAGTTAAAATACCACCTACCATCCCAATATCCAAGATGCGAAGGTACCTCGGGTAGCCATCCAACATAACTACCACCACGCAGAGGCGCCTAGGGAAGCAGGCCTCCTTAACTGCTTCCATAAAGTTCTGACGACCCGTACCCCCAACGTACAACGTCGACCTGAAGCCATCGGCTAAGGGATGGGACATAATGATATGTGGTGATTTATGCATACTATACCAAGTCCTAATATAACCCTCGCATTTTCCTGAATGTCTTCCATCTGGTTGTTGGCTCACAACACATGGAATAGATTAACTTTATCAAATATTTTTAACATATATATTATTCTTACCATGATTGAAGAAGTTTCATCTGCTAGATGGGAGCCATTCCCGAGAAGCCTAATGCATTTTTGAATGATTAGCTTGGAATCACCCACTATGTTCAAGGAGTTGACACCATTGTCCAAACATATTTTTAATCCTTGCCATAATGCTAATGCTTCCGCCTGGTTGTTAGAGGTGACCCCAAGTCCCCAAGCATAATTGAATTATGTTTTTTCTTCGAGGTTGATTATTACTCCTCTCGTTCCAGCCTCCCCGTACAAACACATTATTATTACTATGCTTGTTGGAGGGAAAAATTTACATGTAATCCATGGAGATTGACTTTCAAGGCTTGTTTGGGGCAAGTAGAGGAGTTTACAACCCATACGTCTTGATGGATAATTTAGCAATGGAATAAACAATGCATGATTTGATATACGAATGGAAATCCTATAGAAGATTTGGCAAGTAGAAATACTTTAGAAGTACTTCTATTTTCCTCTCCACACCCAAGTTCCCTACCACCAAATTGTAATCTACCTCCCAAATCAGCTTGGCATGCTCACTTGAAGGAACACAAATGTGGCTGACTTAAGAGAAGAGTGCATCTTGAAGGTGGAATTCTATAACTTGTTTTCCTATGATCAACGTATAGTATGTAGTAGAAAAGTCAGAGTCACTATTGTATAATTATGGCCACTCAAATATGTCATATGTACAAGAGTTAATAATTGTGGTTAACGACAACATCAATGGCCAAATGAGGTAGTTCGCAACATGACTGGTGATGTCCTTCTTCTACTTGATGTTCAAGTATAATTTTTGTAGGTATGTGGGCCATTTTTTATAACGGTCATTTTGTAATTTTCATTTTGTCTACATGAATTGAAGAGGCATGTGATCATGCTAGATGATCAAATTCTTCCCTAGAATATAGTGCTTCCATTATTAGCATCCATGCAAGATGGAGTAAATCTCCTTGTCATAGGTGGGGTATCTCTGAATGGTATCATAGAGTGTTTCACTATGATATGCCACCAAATGTCCTTAATGAGTGAGGATTTCATTGATAGCATATTTAGAGGCATATATCTCAATATCAAATGGAGGTTACATGTTTAGCAGGGTGAGGATTATTGCAAAGCATAGAAAATGTTTCAAATCATTAGATGCTTTTTGTTGTGACTTAAACTAGGAGAAATTTTCTTTAGCTTTGCCCTTCATCACTTGCTTGAGTTCCAAGAGATATAATAGAACCCTAAGAATAATTTTCGTTAGAAGTTAGAAAGGTCAAAGAAACTATGGAACCCTGGTAGAGTCATTGGTGCTAGCTAATCTCAATTGACTTGGACCTCAACTGGGTCCAACTTCACCCCATGTTCATCTATGATGCATCCAAAATACTGAATTCTTTGCATGACAAATGAGGATTTCTCTAGATTAGCTTACAGATTGTGTCGTTGTAGGGTGCTTAGGAGTTTCTAAATATGTTACAAATGTTTTACCCAGGTTATGCTGAAGATGAGGATATCATCCATATTTACAACCGAAAAAGAGTTATGAAGTTCGCATGATATCATCCATCATCCTCATGAATTATACTGGCACATTAGTCAAGACAAAGGGCATGACAAAACACTCAAAAAATCTTCTTTATATATGAGGAATGTCTTCCATACATTTATTTTTTTAATTGGAATTTGGTGGTACCCTAACTATAGATCATCTTACTAAATAAATTGGCGTCCTTAAGGTGATGAAGAAAATTGTCAATATAGGGGATTGGGTATTTTCCTTAACAATGATTTATTTCAAGGGTCCATAATCATTATAGAGTCTCCATGTTCCACCCTCTTCTTCAACAACAAAATAAGGTTCCACAAGGTGATGATATCACGTTGAATGTGGTATTTTTTGATGAGATAATGAATCTTACGTTTTATTTCCTCATTCTCCAAGAGAGGGTGTCTATATACTAGGGAATTATGTAAAGCAATACCAGCTATCAATTCAATTGAGTGTTTAGCCTGGAATTGTAGAGGAACCCCCATAGATAAAGTGAATATATCTTTGTATGTCTCGACGATATTGTCCACCTAGTTTTGTTGTGTAGAGAGGCCCCATGTTGAGCTTTTCATGGTTGCAATAACCTTCCTTTCACCTTATTTCTAAACCATGAAGAGAAAAAAAAATTCAATCTATCAGATTACCTTTCAGTACGGTTTTACAAAGATCAATAAAATTTTAACAGTTGGAACTACCTCCGATACCCCATAGAGCTGACCTTCTAGAGTAAAAACGACACTGTGGGGACATGACTAATAAAAAACAAGATGTTTCCACATGTAAGGTTGTCTTGAAAAAAAATCACAAACATTGAGTGGGGAACATCACACAATACCTCATCTTTGAGGGGCTTGATGCTATAGGATAGGTGGAATTTTTGGCTAATGTACATGTCTCATCCATGGATCAATCCACTAATGGCATATGGTTGGAGGTGTGGCAATATTGAAAACTTCAATCTCTTGATGATCTTGCTGATATTAGGTTCTTCTAGCTCCCACAGTCAACAATGAATGATGTGGGGTCCCCTTCACCCACATCTACGAATAGAAGAGGCACCCCACCTCCTTAGGCTCCTCTGACCTTTTGGTTAGATATTTTCAGTCGCAATCGTAGATTTGGATTTTGCATCAATGATCTATTTTCCTTCATCTAGTTCCAAGTTAGAATTAGAGCGAGGGTCTCTTTGTTTTTCTTTAAAATTGGATAACGCTATTTTTTTTTAGCAGCATTCATTAATGTTGCGCTAGGGGATTTTGTGGAACTCAAACCACTTTCTAGTGTCGTTCCTTGACTTTTGTTATATATCCAAATCAAAATAATGTAGAAACATAAGAAAATATAGATCAATGAATTGATAATAAGCCACTTCGAGGGGCGAACATCCTTTTATATTACATAAATGAAAAATTCTTGGATGATTCAAATGACAAGACCTACTTGGTATATATAGGAGTCTAAAGGGTCAAAATATAAGTAAGGCCTATATAACAATAATAACGCAAGGGCACAACAATAACAATAGTTAGCTTCTATGGGTACAACAATAACAACATAGGAGCTACATTAGTATTATAGGGACCTAACATGCCCCTCCTTAAAAAAAAAAGGTGTTTTCCTCAACACTTTGAGTAATTTTGGATGCTTCTATATAAAATACTTATCATCCCATGTGGAATATTCAACAAGTAAGTTCTTCCACTTAATGAGATACTCTAAAATTTATCGATTCTGTAGCTGACAGATTCATGTTTCCATGATTTCTTTAGGCTCCAAAATTTTTTACTTCCTCTTCAAGTTCTAGAAATATAGTTTGAACTGGAAGCTTGTCACTTATAACCTTATTTAAGCATGAAACATGGAAAACTGGGTGTACTCATGAAGATATAGGCAACTCCAATTTGTATGCTATAATATAAATATTTTGCAACACCTTGTAAGGGCCATAGTACTTGGGTAATAATTTATTATCCTTCTTAGATTGCTTGAGGGACATTTGTTTGTATGGTTGTAGTCGTAAAAAATACCCAGTTACCCACATCAAAACTTATTTCATTGCGATGCTAATTTGCTTGTTGTTTCATTCGATTCTATGCCAGAGTCAGGTTGTCATTTAAGGGTTGAAGAATTTTTTGTTTATTCTCAGTGTGATATTCCATTAATGGACCTTAGAATGGTCTCTTAGAGATGATGTGATGGATGGTGAATGATATCCATAAAGTTCCATAGATGGTGTCATTTTTGTTGTGGTATCAAAGGAAATGTTATACCACTATTCTGCTAGAGGTAACCACTTGACCCAATGTGTTTGTTTATCATATATAAAGAAATGAAGATATCCTTCCAAACATTTGTTCAGTATCTTAGTTTTCCCATCGATTGGGGATGCTAAGATGAGCTATGGGCCAATTGAGTACCAAGAAAGAAAACATTTCTGTCTAAAAATTTCCAGTGAAAATGGGATCTTTGTCACTTACAATAATCTTTGGGTTTCCATGTAGCTTTTGAAATGTTTCCACAAATGCAACAACAACTGTACTAGTTTTGGAAGGATGAGATAACACACAAAAATGTGCATACTTGGTTGAGCCAAGAGGCTCATTTTATAGCCTAGTATGAGGGTGATTTGTAATTTTGGCCGTGCTCATTGTGGAGTTGACACTTGTCCCTTTTAAAATAAAAATAAAATATTCTTTAAATTAAAAAATAATGTTGAATATAATAATATACATATTTTGTTAGTTTTACTTAAAGTATTATAAAATGTAGTCCCACTCTAATTGTGCTTGCTTTATTGTTTGATGATATTACAACCCAATAAAAGAAGATATGGTAAAAATATTCGAGTCTTACTCTTAATTATAAATAAAATATTTCCATGTCCATATGAAATAAGATAATTTTATATCAACTTTTGCTTCTTTTTTTTTTAAGTAATTAAAACCAAAAAACAAATAAATTTGATATTATTTATATTTATTTATTGTGATATTATTTGATATTATTTATATCCATGTTAACTAATTTATTTTAATATCAACTTTAGAAAAAATATAAAAATTCTTCAACCTAAGTATTTAAGGGATATTCAAGTGGTTGAATCCATTTATGAATTCAAAAACGTAATTTAATATATATATATATATATATATATATATATATATATATATATATAGAGAGAGAGAGAGAGAGAGAGAGAGAGAGAGAGAGAGAGATTTTAACCATCATATATCAAGTCCCTAAAGGGATGCAATCTTTGGAGGTGGAATTAAAAAAAAAAAAAATTCAATATAAAAAAGGTTTTCACCTCAAGAGATTTGATCCCTCTTGACTCTTGCTAGATCCATGGTTAAGATGGATCTTAAGGCTATCAACTACCACCATGATGGCATTATTTCCTTCGGAATTGGGTAGACCTGTGATAAAATTCATTGAGACCTCCTCCCAACACTGAATTGGAATGACTAATGGTTGTAAAAGGCATAGGATCTTAATTGTCTTGACTTTATTTTGTTGGAAAATCAAACATTCTGCCACAAAATTCTGAACATCATATTTAAGGCCACCCCAAAAATTATTCCTTCTTGACCGTGTGGTAAGTTTTTAAAAATCACGAGTGTCCTCCTATAGGAGAGGTGTGGAATTCCAAAAGAGCCTTTTGTTTGAGTTGGGAGTTCTTACATATATAAGCAATCTTTGTACCATAGTGAATCATTTTTTCAAATAAATGTATCAGATGCATTGGGATCTTGCTGCAACTTTTGAATGAGTGTCCACACGTATTCTTCATTCTTTCATTCATCCCTTGCTTCAATTATCTAATCAAGTTGGATAATAGAAATTGCACATAACAATGTCTCCACATCCTCATCCCTTCTTGAGGTTGCATTTGCAAAACAAATCTTACTTTCTTTTTTTATAGATGATTTCAAAGTCATAACCCAACATCTTTGTGACCCATTTGTTTTGCCCTTCTCAAGATAATATTTGTTCTAAGAAGCATTTAATACTATTATGATCTATTTTTACCTTGAAGTATCTTCCGATTAGGTAAGGGCGCCATTGCTCCAGGGCATGTAGTATTTCCAACATTTCCTTCTCATAAACAGGTTTGTGTAAATTCTTTACCTTGAATGGACAAATTTCAAAAGAAATGGGTCTTCGTTATTGCATTAAAACAATACCAATGACATTTTTCGAGGCATCACATTCGACAATAAATGTTTTTTTTTTTAAAGTATAGTGTAGCTAAGACCAAAGCTTGAAACATTTCCTCTTTAAGATGTTTAGAGGCCTTAGTTGCTTCTGAATTCGAACAAAACACATCTTTCTTCAACAACCTTGTTAAAGGTTCTGCTATTTTCCCATAATTCTTAACAAACTTGTGATAATACCCTATCAACCTGAGGAATCCTCGAAGATGCCTTACGGTTGTGGGGATTTTCCATTCCTTGATGGCCTTACTTTTGTTAGGGTCTACCTTAGTACCCTCATGAGATATAATATGACCCAAATATTCCACCTCCTATACCCCAAAGAAACATTTGGAGGGTTTTGCATACAATTATTTCTCCTCTAATAGTTTGAGCACCTTGTCAACATGTTGAACATGATCTTTCCATGAATTGATATAGATTAGTATATTATCAAAAAATACTAACACAAATTTTCTAAGGAAGGGTTTGAACGTGGAATTCATAAAACCTTAAATTTGGATGATGCATTAGTAAGGCCACAAGGCATGAAGAAAAATTCATAATGACCTTCATGAGTTTTGAATGTTGTCCAAATATATTCTGTATTCACTCTAATTTTATGATATCATGAATAAAGATCTAGGTTGGTGAAGTAAATTTCTCCATGTAGTTCATCCAACAATTCATCAATGATAGGAATGGGAAATTATATTTAATAGTGAGCTTGTTGACCTCTCTATAATCCAGACACATACACCATGATCCATCCTTCTTGTGCACCAATACTACTGAAGAAGATATAACTTTGGCTAGGTTGAATTATACTTGCCTCTAGCATTTCTACAACCATATGTTTAATTTCACTCTTCTAGGAATAGGGATATCTGTAAGGTCTGATGTTCGGAGTAACTATTACTGGAATCAAGTGAATATAATGATGATGATCATGAATAGGTGGGCGACCTTTGGGAGTATCCAATATCTTGGAATGATTATCAAGGATTCTTTGGAGAGATGGAGAAATGGATGACTTAGATGTTTGAACATCTAGTGAATTTCATTGTACAATTATCCCTCATTCCTTCTTAAAAATATTTTTCATCCCATTAGAGATGATTATCTTCCTAGGTTTCCCTACAATTCCCTTTAATTCAATTTCCTTTCCTTCCCATAAAAATTTCAAGAAAAGTTCTTGAAAATTAAAAGTCATCGCCCCTAAAGATTGTAACCATTAGACTCCTAATACAAAATCAACATCACCCATTGGAATGCCAAGCACTGGACTATTTAATAAATATTCCCACATAGTTATATTAATATTATGGAACTTTCATGAGAAATTTATAGTCCCTCCATCTACAACCATCAGTTGACACTCTAGTGCTGGATATAGAAAGCAATTCAAATCCTTGGCTATCTTACAATGAATAAAATTATGGGTACTACCCGAATCAAACAAAACTATTACCTTTTTCTTCTTGGTATATCCTCCCATCTTGAGAGTTTAAGGAGTGGTAATTTTCGCCAATGCATTGCAATATATAATTGGATTTATTTCTTCTTTTTCAACCCCTTGGGTTGGTTCCTAGCGTAAATCTTCTCATTTTGGTGTTTCTTGTTCCTTTTCTTCCTCCTCTTCACAATCTATGTAAAATAATTTATTCTAAGCACACTTATGACCTTAGTGTATTTTATATCACAACTGTAGCAAATCCATTTTCTCTTTTTTCTCCAGATGTTGTGGTGTCAACCTTGTAAGTTGTGGGATGTTAGGAGCGATAACATTTCCATATTTATGGTTGTTTGTGGTAGACCTATTTTTTTCTATAATTTTTCTTTCAACATTTCTTGCCACCTTGAATACATTCTCTAATGATTTAGGTTCCCAAAGGTGAACCTCATGTTTGATGTTATTCTTTAAAGTCCCTGTGAAGGCATCAAACATATTCCCATTTCTAATATCAATTACCTTGATATTCAATCTTTGGAAGTTCTTAATTTGCTCCACAAATGAACCCATTTGTTTGAGATTTATCAATTGGCTAAAGAATGTATTTCTCTTTGTATCCTCATATTAATTGTATTCAAAGGCTAACCTCATCTTGGATATTATCCTTTAAAGTCCCTATGAAGGCACCAATCATATGCTCCTCTAGAATATCGGTTACCTTGATATTCAATCTTTGGAAGTTCTTAATGTGCTTCGCAACCGAGACCCTTTGCTTGAGATTTATCAACAAGATAAAGAAGGTATTTCTCTTTGTACCCTCATAATGTTATATCAATTCCTCCATTAAAACTATCGAAGTGACAAGTATTTATGAGAAAAAAGCCATCAATACCACACAAACTGATTGGGCTCTAGATATAAAGATGCAATGCATACATTTTGTGTGTTGGGTCCCTATAATACTAGTGATTACCCCATTACTATTGTAGTTATACCCCTTATTTATATTGTTGTGCCCCTATTACCCCCATATTGTTATTTCTGTGCCCCATAGAATCCCTCTATTGTTATTTTTGTGGCTTTATATTATTATTGTTAGGTCGGCTGGATTATATTGTGACTCCTTAGACTCCTACATATAGAAAGGAGGTTTTGTCATTTGTATCATCCAAGAATTGTTCATTTATGTAATGTAAAGGAGGTTGCCCCCTCGAAGAGGCTGAATTCTAAGGCGTTGATCTTTCTTTTCTATCTTTTCTTGAGCTGGTTTCATAACATTGTGTGTATTGCACATCATGTGTATCAAAGAACTACTCCATCTCTAGTATCCAAGTTACTGGATCCTTGCCAAAAAAATTCTGCATGTCGATCTTTGGAATGTGGTGGTATTCAACCCAAAGTTGGAGTCTCTAAAATGATGATTCACATTCATTTTTTTCTCATCATGAGTATCATGGAATGCCTTATCACCACTAGGAAACATTTCTTGTAGCAACTTTGTCAAACCTTCCATTTTTTCTTTTAAATCATCCTTAAAACCTTCCATTTCCCTTTTTAATTTTGCTTCTAATCCGTCCATCTTTGCTCACAATCCATTTTTGGTTTCTCTTTATGAGAGTGATAATCGTTGCACTTGTTGCCGTAATTTTGATAGATCAAGTTGCATTTCTTCCTCTTTTTCATGCATCATAGTAGAGATTTATGAGGGATTAATGGGTGTATAATTTTTTTTGGGAGACATTTTGGAACCAATGAATGATATCTATGCTTCACTATTCCATTTGAATCACTTTGAATTGATTTTTCAAATAAAATTTATGCAAATTTAAAAATACATACCTTTTAAGAGCTTGATTTGGAGCTTTTTGATCTAGCTGACCTTCAAACTATTTTATCTCTATGATTTTGGCCTCCCAGGGTCTGAAATTTCTTCTTGTGGTAACTCTTTTTGTCTTCTTTCCAACCCCATAAGCTAGGCTAATATTGGGTTCTTCAAGATAAAGTTATGCTGAATCTCCCACATTGACTGGTTTGGTACACCAAACTTGTATGGGATTCCGCATGCCACTGTTTCAACATTCAGACATAAAAATAATTAATGAAAAACTACAACCTTCTCCCTTTCCATCACTTTTTACAGAATTCAAAACTGATGCTGGTAGAGAAAGTTATGATTATTTTTGTTGGGACACCTTCTTGAGACTAGATTCTGGAGCATATCGAAACTCTAACTTGCTTGGAATATATCTCCAAAAATATAGTGAAACAAGGTGTAGAGAGTCCAAAATGTATTCAAAATATCATCCACTTTCACCTTTATTGCCACCATTTCACTCACATGTCGCAACTCCATGACCATATAACCTTTCATTAGCCTCCATTTTTATAATTATATGGGTTCCATTTGTGTTTTCCAAAAGTTAATGATTTCTAGTATTATAAGTGAATTAAATGGTTAAAACTTAGAAAAAAGACATATACTTGCTAATACTTAAAAGTGGCTTGAGTTTCATGACATGTGTAGGTCATTTGGAAGAATTCAAGACACCTTTATGTGGCCTCCAATGCTCAAATTCGAATTATCTTCAAGATATGGAAGAAGATTTGGATAAAGGTCAAAGATGATATATGTCTCATCATTACCTATTTAAGTTGTAACTCTATGAGATTTTCTACGGATGGACCTCCATTAATGAGGTAGCTTTTTATGTTTTTGTATAAATAGGAGAGCCTCCTCCTTTCAAAGGCATGTGAAAAGTTGGGGAAATGCTCATGTTTTGAATATAGAATTTGGATTTGGCACCATGCTTATGAGTGATGTTCACTTTGATTTGGTTATGCTTGCACTTGGAGCCTCTCAACTTTCCATCCCTCATGCTTTTGGATTGGCCATCTATAATGTGTGAGATTTATTGTTTTCATAGATTAAGATTTATTGTTCTTCATAGATTAAGATTTATTTCTTTTATATCTTCTCTGGTGTGAGAGGTTAAGAGTGATTGTTTTTTTATTTTCTTTCATATCTAGAAATTATGAGTGATTGTTTTTGCTTTCATTTTATGTCATGTGGTTTTGATTATTCATTTCATAGGATCCTGATTTGATAATGCACACATGATCCCTTAGAGTAGATTTCATTTCATGCAATTTCAATTCCTACAAGTGTGGTAGATTAAGATTTCAATTCCTGCAAGTGTGATAAATTAAGATTTCAATTCCATGCACTGTACTATAATTTATTTTGAATTGATTGTTGAATTAGAATAGGTGAATTTGGTTTGTCTTTATTTGGTTTTGTAGTTAGATTGATCTAAATTGGAAGTTAATTTCTAGCATATACAGTGCACGCATGCTTTGCAAGTTTTACGAAACCTTGGGTTGATAATTAAATGATAGGTAATTAATTTGCCTCAACATTTTGGCACCATTGCCGGGGAAGTGTGCATAGGAACTAGATTTCAGTTTAGAGTTCATTTTCTTTTTTTTTTCTAGATGCATGATTAAAGCGTGTCTATGCATAAATCATTTACCTGCATATCATTTAAAAAAAAAAAAAAAAAAACTTCAATCACCTACCACCCCCACTATATCACGTGGTGCAGTAAGAGCCACATATCCACATCATGAATTCTTATTTTTGCAGGTAGAAGAGATGACAAAGGAGGATGAAGAAATGGATGGAGATCCTTTTGGATTTCCCATTCAAGAAACTGATGTAAATGTTTAAATGAAGAACATCCCTCCATTCGTACTTCCTAACTTCAAAGGTATGAGATCAGAAGACCCGAAAACTTTTCTTTTTGAATTTGAAATCATTTGTAGATCTTATGGCTACTCATTGCACATTCAAAAATTAATTTTGTCTCCAACAACATTGAAAGATAAAGCTCTTAGATGGTTCATGACTTTAGGAACAAATTCTATAAGGACATGGGATGATATGAAAAGAATATTTTTGGAAAAATATAAAAATCATTACAAACACCATGACCTTAGAAATGAAGTCTTTAAGATGAATAAAAAAGAGGATGAAAATCTAGAAGACCTAGTGGAGATATTTACTTATAATATCAAAAGATCTAAAATTCATAATTTAGGGTCAGACATATTAAAAACTCTCCTATTAAATGCTATAAAGGATGAATGGATTGATATTCTTAACCTGGTGGGAAAAGGAGATGTTTATCAATTGTCATTTCAAGAGATTTGTGAATTGTGTAAGAACATATCAAGAGGAAAAGAAAAGTATGCAAGATCCCCTCAGGATCCTGTTATGGAAAGAGAAAGTAAGTTGACAACAGGATTGGTAAGTCAAACTAAACTTAACAATTTGCTAAACATTCTTGGTAATTTAAATGAACAAATTGAGATGCTAAGAATGCAAAACAAGCAAAAAGTTAAAAATGTTGCTTTGCATGAATGTCCACTTGATAACATTAAAATTTGAATTGAGGCTTCTGTGATCCATAATATTTGAAAGAATAACTTCAGCGTAAATCACATGTAGATAGATATTTGTCGACGCGTTTCGAACCAACTAGTGTGGTTCATCGTCAGGACAAGTTGAAGAAACAGATCCAGCTTAGCATGATAAATAGTCTGAGCAGAGTCTCCAACGGCTAAATTGACTAACGGCTAATTTTGACCTTAGGACCCAGGTCAAATTATTATTTATTAATTTAATAATATTATTATTTTTATTATAATTTTTCTTATTATTATTTATGGAAATAAGTTAAACTAGGTAAAAATATATAATAATTTAATGGTTGGTTTAAAAAAAAATTTATTTATTTATTTAAATTAATATATATATATATATATATATATATATATATATATATATATTAAAGTTATAATATTAGGTTATTAAGATAAAAGTTAGGATTAATAATTTCAATGGTTAGATTGAAAAGATAATTTATTTATTTATTCAAATTATTTAATAATTATTAACACACACACACATATATATATTAATTAAAATCATAATATTAGGTTGTTAAGTGACGAGTATTTTCATTCAATAATAATTTAATGGTTAGTTTATTTTTATTATTATTATTTATGGAAATCAGTTAAAAAATATATAAAATAATTTTAAAGGTTGGTTAAAGAAGTAATTTATTTATTTATTTAAATTATTTATTAATAATTATGTATATATTTTAATTAAAGTTGTAATATTAGGTTATTAAGATAGAAGTTAGGATTAATAAGTAAAATAATTTTAATGGTTAGATTAAAAAGATAATTTATTTATTTATTTAACTTATTTAATAATATATATATATATATATATATATATATAAATTAATTAAAATTATAATGAGGTTGAGAATAATAATTTTTAATGTTTAGTTTTAAAAAGTAATTAATAATTTATTTATTAATAATCAAATATATATATATATATATATATATAATTTATATATATTAAACAAATAAATAAATAAATAAATTAAAGTTAGGATAAATAAAATAAAATAATTTAATGGTTAGTTTAAAAAGGTAATTTATTTATTTAATTAAATTATTTATTAAATATTGTTAATATTATATATATTAGGATGCTAATAAAAATAATAATAATAATTAAATAAGTAAATAAATAAATAAATAAAAATAAAATAAAATAAATAAAAAATAAAATAAAATAATATAAATATATTAAAAAAAAAAAGAGCACAAAAACAAGGAGGGGGCAGAAAAAACCGACTAAGAAGATAGTGCTGGAATCCAGCACCTACTGATTTTCCAACCATCATCTCTATTGAGATTGCTCGACC
Organism: Pinus tabuliformis; assembly: GCA_031772625.1. Classification (NCBI taxonomy): domain Eukaryota; kingdom Viridiplantae; phylum Streptophyta; class Pinopsida; order Pinales; family Pinaceae; genus Pinus; species Pinus tabuliformis. The sequence continues at coordinate 554,490,787 of CM062820.1, read as the reverse complement.
TCTTTTCAATCTCAATAGCTTCCCTCAATTTACGATGGTGGAACTGAGCTACTTTGGCAACAACCTTAGCCTCCTCAATACACACTTGATGCTTGGTCTTTTCCACATGCTCAGCTAATGCTAAAGACTTAGATCTCCCATGTCTTAGGTCGGCTGCATGTTCGCAGATCCTTTGATGGATGGAGCGTCCTGTTTCCCCAATATAGGGGGTCCCACAAGAACAAGGGATCAAGTAGACACCCTTCATGTCCTTAGGGTTAACGGGTTCTTTCACCGATCGGAGGGAATTGCGAATGGTGTTTAGGGGCCTAAAGGTTGAGGGAATATCATACCTTTTAAGGATTCGAGCAATCTTGTCCGTGGTTCCTTGAACATAGGGAAGATGGACACCTGGACGACACTCTTTTGGCTCTTTCTTAATTAACACGTTTTTTGAGGCTTTATGGAAAGCCTTCAGACCCAGGCGTCTACTATATCCATTCTCCACAAAGACATTAAGGAGATGGGATCTCTCCTTATCAAAGCTCTCACAATCAGAGATCCTAAGGGCACGAGTAGCGAGGGTGTTAAGAACACCCAACTTTTGATCAGGGAAATGATGGGAATCGACATGAAGATACTGCTCAGTATGCGTTTTCTTACGAAACACAGAGTGGGAGAGAAATCCATCCTTATTCTGAGATATAAGAATATCCAGGAAAGGGAGGCAACCATTGACCTCTTTTTCCACCGAAGTTATTCTTTCAAACATTAAAATTTGTAAAATTTGTGCAGGATCACATGCTACTAAAGATTTCCCATCATTACCGGGGTTAAAGGCAGTTTACCAAAAGGATAATGGAGTGAATCAAGCTCCAAGAGGACCATGGCAGCCTCATCAACCCAATATGATGCAATATCCTTGTTCATGATTTCAGGGTTATGCACAACAATCTCAAAGTAATTGGCAAACACCTTTGCCATCTCAATCCCAATCTCAAAACAAATCTTGGAAACGGGGTTGGGAAGAGCCTTACCGAGGAAATCCACCATATACTCAATCTTTCCTCACTATCCTCAATACCAATATCAATTTTATCCATACCATTCACCTCCACCACAACATTAGTTTCAGCCTCAGTTAATCTCAATTCAACCTTTCCCCTTACCTGCACAACTATTTCGAATCGCCAACAATAAAACACCTCAATCCACTTACAATGTTGAGGTATTGCAAAATGATTTACCAGCTGCCATTGAAGAACAACAACTAGAAGAAGAAGATTTAGATAAGGTCCAAGAATCATGGATGCCCATCGATAAAGAACAGTTGCTAGAACCTAAGATTGAAAAGTTTCATGCATGCCTATCACCAGATTCTATGAATGGAGATCACATATGTGAGGACTTGCATGGCATGATAGAAGAAAGCCAAGGAAGACAAGATTATATTGAATCTTGGTTCAAGACAGTCATTGGATCCCAATATTCCATTCTTCAGTGTCTTCTGACATCATCTCAATCAAGACAGTTGGTCTCTCATACATGGGTACATATCAAGGAATATATTTCAAACCTGCATATGAGTATATCTATCATTTTGTTACATACATGGCTCCATTGGAAACATTCATATACTTAAAAATAAAAATAAAAATCAAGTAGATAAATTAGGAAAAATAAAATCAAGCTTGATTGCATTTTTTTTTCTTAATTGCATTTTTTTAGAACTTTAAATATTTAGATTTTTATTTATTTTCTTGCATTTTTTTCATTAACATCATAAATATTTTCAATAAATTGATGTTTTGATTAAAAAAAATCAATTTTTTTGAATAAGGGAAATGCAAATTTTTAAATAAAAATTATCAATTCTTTTTTAAGAGAATTGAGAAATTGACTATTTAGGCTCTCATGTGACCTGTAAAAAAATTTGTGTTAGCTTAGTATCCATCATAATAAAAAAATTCATATATAAATCTTGCTTCAAATTGCTGCATATTTATTCCTTTTTTTAGGAGCTGCAGAAACGACTCGTTTCTGCAGCCAAGCCTGATTTGATTCCGCATCCATCATCAAAAACTCTGTGTTGAAGGGCTTGACATAGACTGATTTTTAATTAAGCCCTATCCACAATCCAGGTATCATAAGCAATGTTCCACCAAGTTTCCGGGACATGGGGGCGAGGGAGCGGGGATACGTAGGAGCAGCCTATGCAAAAGCTCCCCACCAATTTTTAGGAAACATGGGGGGACATCAGGGTCTTAAAAACTTATAAATATAAAAATATATGATATATCATTGAAATTTTAATATTTATGATGTAACTGTTTTTATCATTATATAATATGTAACACTTACATCATGAAGGATAAATGATAAATTGATGGAATCATATAATTGAAGTTTGAAACAAATTTCAAAAGAAAAGCATGATATCATATAATCATACATCATACATGTAAGTTTGTAACTGTACAATGTAACTTCTAACAATGTACAATGAAATAAATGTTTAAAGTTTAAACCATATTGATGTTCCAACTATGAATACTGAATATTGAAATAAAAGTCAAGTCTGATACATCAAGAGTCAATTTTTTATAGAGTCGAGACTCAAGTCTAATATATCATATATCAAGATTCAAAATAAATTGAAGTTTGAAACAGAAAAGCAAATAAGTTAATAACATAAGAACATATCAAATGATAAATCATAAATGAGCATAATTGCTCAAAGTAATGACCTGCTAGTCTCTGCATCTAGCTGAAAAGAGCTATATCATGAAAAGATGAAACAATATGAAATGAACATTGAAAATAAAGTTTAAACCCTTCCCGGTTCATAAAAATTAGGATTTTTTTGTTTCATTAAAAAAAATTGTGATTTTTGTCTAGGGAAACGACCCCTCACGACCCCACACAACCCCTTTCGCCTAGGAAATGACCCCATTCGGAGGATTCAACCCGAAAATCAAGGAAACACCCCCCTTACAAGTTTTCGTGTGTACCCTGCTTTTTCGGAGCATGGGAAAATGACCCAAGGTCGTCCCCAAGCCCCCAGAGCGCTAGGGAGCTAGGAAACTCGACCTCCAAGTGGGGGGACGCGCCCCCGTGGAACACTGATCGTAAGTCTTTAACCCAAATGATCCTATGATTATGGAAATTTCTGTGATTGCTAAAGACAACGACGTTGCAAGGTATCTTATGGCCTCTCCGAGACAGTTCTGTTGTTGGTGAGCTGTCATTATTTTCTCCGTGCTGCTCTCTTGAAGAATCCCCGGTGTCATCAGAATTTTCTTCATGGAACTGTAAATCATGAGCTAGCTTTTCACACAATCTCACATACTTTCCACACAGATTACAATACTCTATTCTATTCCCACAGATGTTCAGATGTTTATCAAGATCGACAGCTGACAGTGGAAACTCGCACTTGTCACATTCATGGATGACTAGTAATTCACAGTCAATGGATTTGCCACACTGTGAACAAGATACAAACAAAGATCTCTGATGGTTCCATTGGCAAAATGACGTGATAGAATTTGGGTTTGAGGTGAGGATTGATTTAATGCGCTCCTCATCCATGCTTGGCCGTGGACATGGAAGACCCAACAGTTACCTGAAGCAGAGGAAATGCGTAGCAGCTTAAAAGCATAAGTTTTAAAACATGATTTATGGCCAAATGAAAATGTATTTCGAAAAAATAAAACGTGGGTTTTTCTCAGAACAGGGTCAGTTATAAAACCTAGGAACAATTTTCCAAATTCGTAACCTATTGGGAGATATTCGGGGTTCTCTAGAGCCTTACTTGGCAAATTGTGTGAGAAAAAACGGTTTGCAATTAATGCACAGACAACAGTTGTGGCCCTGATCTGATTTTCTTGATTTACAGGAGGTAGATCCGCTTCATTGATGGGTATTTGTCAGGAGGACATTCGTTCAGATCTTACTTCAATGATATAGTCACACTTCATGGATCTTTAAAACATCTGCCAGCTGCTTGCACATTAACAATGAATCCTGCAACACTGTGTTTATTCCCACAATACCTCTTACAGTCGATCAAAACCCCTCTTTTTGTTCTAAACACAACGTATGATTCATGGCAGATGAGAAGCATATTGGCACCTATTGGAGCAGATCCTGGTAATCATTGGCAAAATTGCAGGATGAATATCACGCGTTGTGCTCCATGGCAATTGAATATAATGCAAGAATTCAGGGATAATATGATCAATGCCTTAGCAACGGTGAATAGCAAACAGACCAGAGGGATGTTTATCAATTCATGCTTTGCACATTGCCAAACCACTTTGCAAGTTTTGTGGCACTCACCAAACACTTCTCTAGAATTACATTCCCAGACAATTGCAGAGGCAGTGGGAGATTGGTTTTTCGATCGAAAGGTTGTCAAGTTTTTATTTCCCTCTCTAGATCACCGTTTTCTCACATTGCTTGCCGTTTTCTCATATTGCTCGGCTGCTTAAAGTAGATCCTGATTTATGAACAAGTTTTAATCTGCTGAAATTAATTTTTTCTTTGAACATCACGATTTCATCATGCCCAACTGCTACAAATCATTCTATCTGTGATTTGTTGATCAGAACCTTGCTGAACTTTTTTTCGATAATGGCAAATTTCATATGTTATATTGTATATAATGTTGTTGTTGTTTGTTTGTTTTGTTTTGTTTTGTTTTGTTTTTGTTTTTTTTTTGTTTTTGTTTTTGTTTTTGTTTTTTTTTTTGTTTTTTGTTTTTTGTTTTTTGTTTTTTGTTTTTTGTTTTTTGTTTTTTGTTTTGTTTTTTGTTTTGTTTTGTTTTTTTGTTTTTTTGTTTTTTTTTTTTATATGTATGTAGAATGTTTGTTATGTTTTATTTCTTTGTTGTTGTTTAAGGTGTGTTTTTTTTTAATGTTATATGTTATGTATAATGTGTTTGTTATGTTTTTAAAATGCATGTATATGTTTTGTATTATATATATATATATATATATATATATATTTTCCATTATTATTATTATTATTATTATTTTAATGAAGTGTTTTTTATATAACATTTGTGTTATAGGTTTTTGTTATGATTTTTTTTTCTTTTTTTCTTTTTTGTATATATATATTTTAGTTTGTACATGTTATTTCCTTTTTCCTGTATGTACTTTTTTTTTAGTTGTGTAAATATTTCATTAATTTATTGTTTAAAAAAAAAAAAAATTGCCATGAAAACATGAGAAAATTTGTCGAGAAATTTTGATGCGAAATCTAGAGAAAATTGAGAAAAATATTGTTGTGATGGTCCACTCAAACACACCTGTCAAAGCAAGAAATTAAAAAAATAAAAAAATAAATAATAAATAAAAAATAAAAAGAAAAAAAATAAATTTGTTCTATTTGCTAATTTTTCTGGAAGAGGTATTGATCAATTTGAAGATTACGCTTCATAATAAAAATGCATCGCTGTGTGTACTTAACTATATGTTCAAGATTTTAGTTACAGAAACTGCACAATTCTATAGCTGAACCACAATTCTGCAACTATGTATTTAACTCAATGATCTATTTGTCAGCAATGCATTTTAATTAGAAAATCATGATCAAAATTTATTGGTTTTGTCTAATGATGATGTTTTCAAGCATGATGCAGGAAAGAAGAACTATGAAGGCGCTTTATCTGCAAGATTGATTGATGAATTTTTGATTGAAGAAATTGTTTTCTTTTAGAAATTGGATTTATTATCACAATTGTGAAATTGGACTAACTATTTGAAATAAAAACATGTCATGAACCTGTCAATTATGCAAATTTTTCATATGTACCTAAAGAAATTGATTACTTCTCTTTGAACACGCTCACGTTTGTTGCAATGTTAGTGCCATGTTTGTTTTCAAGTTCCAGGACAATCGAAGAATTGAAGGAGGCCAATTTATGCATGATTGGTTTTCTATGACCAATTTCAAGAGATATGAACCAATTGAATCCATTTCTATCATCCATAAATGCCATCATTTTTCCTCTCCAAACTCACAAGCTATCCAAGCATTTTTCACTAAACATCGTCATCACCATTTTCCTTGCAAAGAGTCGCATGTTTCTTTCACATTTTCCATTTACATGTTCCATTCACATTTTCCATAATTTCCATTCATAAAGACATTCAGCATGCTTACATGCTGATTTGTTCTTTTGCTTTTTGTTTGCTTGTTTACCCTCTTGTCATATTCCTTTCCAATAAATAAAACTTGATCCACTGCAAAATTTTTCATTCATAGTCCTTCCAAAATCATCATTTCATACTCGCATTAGATGATGGAGGATTCATTAAGGCCTCCCTTCTAACAAGTCTTGGCCTATCGACATCAGCACATTATCTAGGTTCAGGGCTAGAGTCCTTATTAGTACCTTGAGGCTTGTATGCATCAATGACAAGTTCTCTCGCTGACAATCATGGGAATACATCAATGTCCCTTGATTGTTAGATCTTGCAAGTGGCTCGACATCAGCTCATCTATTTGCACTTTGCAAGATGTACTTAGGTACCTTGGAACTCGTTGACATTAATGATGAGTTTTCCTCGCATTGGTTAACGACATTCATCAATGGCTGGTAATCCAATGACTTCTCTTCATGCTCGACAACAACACATTCATTCACATGACTAGAATTATACCATTGTTTTTTGTAGCAGGTGAAGACTATATCATTTCATCATTTTGTAGCAGATACAACAGATTTAGTAGCAAAAATAAAGAATCCACTTTCACCACCTCATCCAATATTTATGAAACCAAGAAGTAGATGAAATTCTACATTCTATTCCATGATCCAACAACATTTACAACTTCTCTACATATGCACAATTTTTCCACTTCCTAGGTAAGTAAACGTATGTTCTTTTCTACCTTTTAATCATAAAATTCCTTGAATACTAAAATTATAATTTTTTGGAAAATACTTCACCATATTTCCTTTCTCAATTGAAAAAAAAAACCATAAACACCTTTAGTTGGGAGGGGGGGGAAGGGACATCCATTTATTATCAAATCCATATCAATTCATTCCATTTCACTTCATTTCATCCTAACATACTTGTCTTAATCAATTATGATTGCATTATGGTTCGAAAGTTATGTGATTTGCAAATAAATGCCTAAATAATGAGCATATTATATGGCTGATTTATGCATTCTTAAATATGTCCAATGAATATTGCTGCAACAAAAAGAAACAAGGAATTGAAACACAAGAACCAATACCAATTAAGATTTGGTTGTCACATAAGAACCAACCAAACATGTTGCAGTTCAATGTATGACAAGCAATACTTTGCAAAAAGAAATGAAATTGACAAATGCAAAGTTTAAGGTCAATTGATATAAGCCAAGCTCATTCAAAATCAAATCATGATTAAGCAATGCAGTAGATTGCATGAGGACATGCAATAACATCAGTTGGGGTGTATGTAGAGTCTCCAAAATGTATTCAAAATTTCATCCACTTTCACCTTTATCACCACCATTTCACTCACATGTCGCAACTCCATGATCATGTAACCTTTCATTAGCCTCAATTTTTATAATTATATGGGTTCCATTTGTGTTTTCCAAAAGTTAATGATTTCTAGTATTATAAGTGAATTAAATGGTTAAAACTTAGAAAAAATACATATACTTGCTAATACTTAAAAGTGGCTTGAGTTTCATGAAATGTGTAGGTCATTTGGAAGCTTCCAAGGCACCTTTATGTGGCCTCCAATGCTCCAATTCGAATTATCTTCAAGATATGGAAGAAGATTCGGATCAAGGTCAAAGACGATATGTGTCTCATCATTACCTATTTAAGTTGTAACTCTATGATATTTTCTATGGATCTAGGGAGAGAATAATGGACCTTAATGAGGTAGCTTCTTATGTTTTTGTATAAATAGGAGAGCCTCCTTTCAAAGGCATGTGAAAAGTTGGGGAAATGTTCATGTTTTGAATATAGAATTTGGATTTGGCACCATGCTCATGAGTGATGTTCACTTTGATTTGGTTATGCTTGCATTTGGAGCCTCTCAACTTTCCATCCCTCATGCTTTTGGATTGGCCATCTATAATGTGTGAGATTTATTGTTTTTCATAGATTGATATTTATTGTTTTTCATAGATTAAGATTTATTTCTTTTATATCTTCTCCTGTGTGAGAGGTTAAGAGTGATTGTTTTTTAATTTTCTTTCATATCTAGAAATTAAGAGTGATTGATTTTGCTTTCATTTTATTTCATGTGGTTTTGATTATTCATTTCATAGGATCCTGATTTGATAATGCACACATGATCCCTTAAAGTAGATTTCATTTCATGCAATTTCAATTCTTGCAAGTGTGGTAGATTAAGATTTCAATTCCTGCAAGTATGATAAATTAAGAATTCAATTCCAAAGACTGTACTATAATTTATTTTGAATTGAATGTTGAATTAGAATAGGTGAATCTGGTTTGTCTTTATTTGGTTTTGTAGTTAGATTGATCTAAATTGGAAGTTAATTTCTAGCATATACAGTGCACACATGCTTCGCAAGTTTTATGAAACCCCTGGATTGACAATTAAATGATAGGTAATTAATTTGCCTCAACACAAGGTCTGATATTGTAACCATATGTTCACTAAGATTTCATCTCCTTGTGGTAATAGATTCGTGGTCTGAAGCTTCACAAAAAATAAGAAGTTATAACAAAAATTTCACAATGGGCCATTTGAAGCAGCAAAACCCCAAGATCAAGGGATCTAAAACCAAATGTTATGTATTGAGACCAAAATAACGTAGAAACATAAGAAAAGATAGATCAATGAATTTATATTAAGGCACTTCAAGGGGGAAACCTCATTTTACATCACATAAATGAAAAATTCTTGGATGATTCAAATGGCAAGACCTACTTGGTATATATAGGAGTCTAAAGGGTCAAAATATAATTAGGGCCTACATAATAATAATAATGTAAGGGAACAAAAAAAATAATAATGTGTTCTATTGGGTACAACAATAAAAATATAGGGGCTACACTAGTATTATAGGGACCTAATAACTTCCCGTTACTATTCTTTGTTTGTGACTTGGGATGGTTGTCATTAGATTGGATCTCCTTTCCCTATCCATTGTTTTGAGATTTAGGGCCATCTTCTCTATGATTCTCTTATGGTGGATTTGCAAACCTGAACTCTAAATTATTCCTTTACTTCAATTTATACTCAATTTTGACATCATACCAATAAGTGGTTCCAACCAAGAAATACATCTTCACTTGGATGTACCTATGTACGCCACTATGGTACTTCAAAACTAGGTACTACTTGGAGTCTCAGATACCCATATTTGAGTGTACAGTATGGAAAATATTGGTGCACTCTAGCATTATTTAGTCTCTCTCTTGTTGTAGTGTTATCTATATTATGTATTAGTCATCATTGTTCCCTATAGGGTAGAATTCCCCCTTGAGCACATAAAAAAAAGTTGCTCAAGAGGGTCCTGCCTTGAATATCACTTTCTTATCTTCACTATATGATGCAAATCAAAAGTGGTATTCAAACATAGGTAAATACCATGGGTGGATACCATTATCCACCCTTGATATTTACCCATGGGTGGATACCCGTGGGTGGATACCACTATCCACCCATGGTATTTACCCATGGGTGGATACAATTTTTTTTTGGGAACACTATATCTCTCCCAGTGACCTTCCCACCAATCTTTGACATAGGGAATGGAGTTTAGGAGCACGAAGGTGATATTTTCATTTTTGGAATTTTTTTGGATAGAGTAATATCCCTCTAAAACATTTAACTATTTCTTCAAATTTTCTACATCAATTTGGCCTTCAAATAAAATTATATAAAAGTTAAATTATACCTTAAATGGTGTCACAAGTATGAAACTTCCACTTGTTGAATGTTCCTTTGTCACTGTGCCAGTTGTCGAAAGATCTAGGTGAAATTTTCCATCATATCATTCGTCTGTCGCTCGAGTACTTCCTCAAGAATCAATTTGATAGGATCACTTGCTCTATCATCTCTTTTCTCTTCTTGCATGGGAAGCCACTTGGGTTTGAGAGAGTGATCATATTCAAGTGAAAAAAGTTCGAGACCCAACTTTTTGTACGTTAACCTTGTTAGGGACATCCACTAAGAAAACACAAGGAGCATATTGCTCTAATATCACTGATATGGGGTGTACCAGGAATGCAATGAAAGGCAAGAAAGGAAATGAAACACATACAAATAGAAATGTAGTAGAGAGCACAATAATATAGTGAAAAGACAACTTCTATTAATGAATAAAATAACAAAACGCTATATAACATAAAGTTTCTAGAATGGTGGTTGCTATCTCTGAAGAGAGAGACATGGTAGCTACATGCATTTGCAAAAAGTTGTTATAAGAGTATAAAATAATGGCCTTTTAACATAAAGAAAATGATAGAGTTCCAAAACCATAAACCTACAAGATGAAGCACGAAAAGGTTTATGAGCTTTGAGGTGGTTAATTGGTACAAAAACTTCTTAGGGGTGAAAATTTTGCATACAATCTCCATTTGGGGTGCACAATAGTTCATTGGAAAGAACTATCTAAGGATTACAACTTTTAGCTGGATCCAAGGCATTCCATGGCAATCCTTTGCCCCACAGATGGCCAAAACACATCATTTAGGGCCTCAAAATGACCCTGGAAGTTTGGGACTTGGAAATTGTAGAAAAACTACCAAGAAGATAGAGAAACATTTAGTTAGTGGAAGAGATGGGTGGCCATCGATTTCCACCTAGATCAGTTATAGTAATGGGAGAAAAATTGGTTATATGGCCTTATAAGAAGTTTCTAATTCTCAAAAGATATGGAAAAGGATTCAAACCACCACATGTCCTTCCTTATGGATATTCAACTCCAAGTAGAGATGTGGGCATGATTCTAAGGTTTTGATAATGACTGATGGGTTACTGAAACTTAAGCATATTTAGGGTGGTAAACCTAGGCATTAGGTCTTATAACAATGTTTTGGTATCAAGGGCCATGAATAAAGCCTCAAACCACCTCATTTAACTCCCCTCACATATTTTTTGCATTAAAGTGGGAATATGGGAGCCATTATGATGTTTTGAGCACCATGGATAGGCAATGAGAACTTGTGCATGGATAAGCTACAAAACTATAGTCTTGAGTCCTAAATAAATATTTTAAGGCTCCATAGTGATGAATAAGGCCTTAACAAATTACACATGATCTACCTCAAGTATTTCTTTCCTCTTATTTGAGATATGGGTGTCGTAAGGAGGTTTTGAGCATTGGAAATTGGTTATGGGACCTTAAACATGGTCAAGAAAGGAAATTTAGACCTCAAGCCATAAGTAAGGTCTCAACCTATCACATTGGAACTCCATCAAGGATATTTTTGCTTGGAGTGGGAATATTGGCACCATCATGAGGTCTTGAGAATCATGGATGAGTTAAAATCCTTAAGGATATTTGTGAAACGACTTTGGAGCCTTAGGCCCTAAAAAACATCCTTGGGATCGAGGGCTATGAAGGTATCCTAAAACCACCACATAGGAACTCCCTTGGGGATATTTAGCCTCAATGTCATGATATGGGAACCATTAGGAGGTATTGAACACCTGTTGACGGTGTTGGACCCACCAACATGTAAGGGGATCTCCCCAGTAATAATTCCCATTTAGAACTCAGACCATTTGGTGTAGGAGTCCCAGGAGTGGGTTGTATGGTAATGCCTTGACCGAGATTTTGCATAGAGGCAAGTAATATGTCTCTATTGGTAGCAAAGGTGTGACATATGTAACAAGCCAAGGAAGCTGCATGAGGGTTTCTAACACACGGGGGTTGATATGAGTGCCCCTTGGAAACCTGTGATAGCAAGGAGTTAAAAAGGGAACACATGAGCAAAGATGAATCACAACATGGAAGGAAAGTTAGCTAGAAATCCAAAATGATGGTTAAACCAACAACACGCTTCAGAAATATTCATACATACTTATACATAATAGTCCATGCATGAAACGTGTTGGCTCTATTATATTAAGAAGTGTAAGTTCTAGTCATACAATGCATCCATGTCCAACCACTAGTTCCGATAGCGAAACCTTACAACCACAACCACCTACTCCTTCAAAGAGATATACTGGCTCTGCGCATTGGAGAAGCCAAGGCTCGTTACAATACTGTCCAAGCTCTCTCTAAGATAGTCCTATCGGAAGCTTGGCTGACAAAAAGCCTCTAAAATGAGTTATGAGGTTCTATTTATAGCAAAGGGTGGGGTGACCCTTGACATTCCCCTTTGTGACAGTTCATCTACCCTCATGACTCTTCATCTACTCTATGACTGTTACATCCAATTATCGACACTTGAACTTCCACTTGACAAGACGTTACATTACAATGCACATGTGCCCATGTGAGACAAAATGGATTGAGAAAGCCATGCAAGACATCACTGACACTCGGTCCATTGTGATGAGACCAACTCTTTGACATGCTTGTGATGGTGAAGGTGGTGAGATGATGCCAAGCTTGGTCGTCCGTGATGGTATGCATGCACTCCATGGTGAAATCTTGCTGAAGTGAACTCTTGCCTCCATTGCATCCTGGTGCATTGGTGTGCCTCCTCCATCCAACTCGTCTACTAACATGCACATGGTCTTCTTGGGTATGGCTGAACCAACAACACACTGATGCGTAGTGTCCGTGTTGATATTCCAATGTGTGCCGGTGGCCATGCGCATCAATTGTCAACTGCATGTTCAACTCCAGTTGGACTTGCTTCTTGTCTTTGCCTCGATGAGTGTGCCAAATGGGTTAGATCGCATGCATGCGCACAATGACATGCATGCTGTTGAATTCCCTTGCATGAAATCAATAACACTGCTCACCATGTATGCTCCGTGCCAGCTACTGGGATGGATCTATAACTTGTACGGGTAAAGTTTCATCAGTGAGTGCATGTTGCACCCGTTGTTGTACCTGTTCCTGCTGCAACTCATTCTCTCATCTGTGCAGCTCATGTTCTTCCTTGAGTTGCTACTTCATCACCTGCAACTCCTTCTCTTTTCTTTTCTCTGCTCTCGCGTGATCATCTTATCGCACCATCACCTCGTAGCTTCAATATCCAAAGCTGCTTTCATCACAAGTGAATCTACTCGATCTTGCAACTTTGTTCTGCCTCTGTGTTTTCAACAACCTTCCTCTTGCATTCGCCACATGCGAGTGTGCTTCCTTCTGCTACTGCTGATGGGGCTACTTGTTGTGATGCTGCTGCCATCTTATCTCGATATCCTTGTCTACAAATAACTTGATGTATTCATAGGTAGGAAAGCTCATAAACACTTAGTAGCAACCCACGTTGTGCTCTCAACAGTGTCCTTTGACTCTGCCTTCCTGAAGGCCATTGTACTTGTCCTGTTGAGAGGTCGATGAACACCTGCGATACGTGGAGAGATGGCAACACTCATGGCAAGAAATCTGTCAGTCGAAAACCAAAACGAGCTTGAGAACTGACTTACAACATACTTGTGTGACTAATCATGAAGGTTGCGCAATTTCCACTGGTAGGTTAGGAGACTAACTGCCAAAACTGCCCAAGGCACAGTCTGGGCTATCAAGAGGCTGACTGACTGTTGGAAATGTGCAATGCATAGTCCATCCTGGCCTACTGAGGACTGAAACTGCGTAATGTGCAACTTCAGTTAGCAGTGGCATGTAACCAGCAAACTGCATTGAGCAGTTTCTGGGGCCAATAGGACACTGCCTCCAAGAATTGCACAATGCATGCATGGAGGTCAGTGCCTGGCTAGGCTTGCGCAATTTCTGGATGGAAGACAGAGCCTTCAATTCCATAAATGTGCAGTGCTAGCCAGGCAAGGAACCGTTCGGGCCAAGGCAGCTTAGTCTGGCCAATGGGTGACTGAAAACATGAGAAGTGTGGAAGCATGATGAGATGAGTGCAAACAAGAGTGAACGATCATTCATGCAAACAACAAGTGAGGTATTCGAAAAACAGGAAAGCATGCATGTGTGTGAAGTGAGTCACCGCAACGATGACTGTTCATGCAAAACAGTGTCATGCATGCAACAGTAGTGAGATGCTAACGAAAAATTAAATGGTGCTAGTACAAGCTAGTATGTATCGAAACGACAGAAAGCACTCACTGAAATCAAGCAGACAACATTCATATGAAGAGAGACACAAAAAGCGTAAGAAACACAACGCGAGACATGGAAAGCGGGCTTACCCCAAAACAATTGAGTTGCATGTGCTGACAACTCCTAGATGAAATGTGGGATGTCAGAGTTGCAAGATTGATGTGAGGAATGAGCTCTGCAGTGTCCGGTTCATGATTTCTAATAAAATCGAAGATGTGACGTGCATGCCACAAATCTAGAGAGAGAGACACTTGGTGGGAGGTTTCTGAAATGATCCTTGCATGCAACCTCCAGCTGCTAAAATTAAATCCCTGAATCAAGGGATGCCTTTGCATGCTTCCTTGGGAGGAGCAATCCATGCATGAAAATTAGTTTTTCTCGGTCCTGGGGGGAACCGACCAACTCAATTGCACATGCAATAGTCTGCTCAGCTGGTAGGAAAAAATGCGCATTTATGGGAGGGAGTTGGGCTAGACGCTGAGAGGGATTGCACAATTTCTGGGCAAAGAAGTTGACTGCTGCCTAGAATTGCGCAATTTCTGGGCTGAGCAGCCCTACTGGGAGGAATTGCATAATTTTCTCAGTGAACAATGACAGGTAGAATTGTGCAATTCTGGAGCCTAGCAGGCTGCCAGATAGAATTGCACAATTTCCGGAGGGAAGACTGGTTGCCTTCTAGAATTGCGCAATTTCTGGAGGGAAGGCTGGTTGCCCTCCAAAATTGCGCAATTTCTTGAGGGAGCTTCTCAGCCTACAACTGGACCAAGTCCAGTGAAACAACCTGTGAGGGGGATGCAACAATATTTGATGGATAGGCTGTCATTATGCAAGAAAATCACTGAAGCTTGTGTACTTGACAAGACAAGACATGCTGCTGTGAAAGGTTGGTAGGGAGGCTCCAAAACGAAGCTAAGGAAAAATTTTGGAGGGTGGTTGTAGCCGCTACAACATTTGGCGACACACTGGTAGAACTCTAGCTCTCTGAATGGACCTTGTTTGTGAAAAGCAAGTCTAACACCTCTGAAAGTATTGTTCAGTTCTCAATTCATCTTGGTTTCCACACTGCTTGATTGTAAGATGTAGCATCTTCCAAGACCTTGGTCGGTCGACACACATTCCAAGCCAAGCCAACATAGTTGTTTCGATTGGGGTTGAGGAGTATATGATGCAGAAGCAGTATAGTTGTTAGAGTCTTAGTTTCATCTCTGGTGTTGCTCCGTTGCCAGTAGGCCTAGACAGTATCCTGACGAAGTCACGTAGGAACACAAGTATGGCTCCGCTGCCAGCGAGCCTGGTAAGTACCCCGGTGAAGTTACTTACATCACCTCTCTGTGTAGGAAGCCTTTCTCTTCTTTCACCTTATTCAATTTTCATTTTTTCAAACTTTTTTCACTTTTTCATTTTTTCATTTTTCATCTTCATAACTGTGCATAGCACTTATTCATTTCAGAGGTGGAAGAGGGATCCTAACTTATTGAGAGCATAAGAGGTTGTTCCTT
The DNA here is from genome assembly GCA_031772625.1 of Pinus tabuliformis. Lineage (NCBI taxonomy): Eukaryota > Viridiplantae > Streptophyta > Pinopsida > Pinales > Pinaceae > Pinus > Pinus tabuliformis. The sequence goes on along the minus strand of CM062820.1, from coordinate 554,475,119 downwards.
TAGAGAAGTAGTTTATGTATATCTCTGATGTGCTTGTTAAGGTTTTCCCCCTCACCTTACTCTACTTGACTGAGCTGACAAGGATTAACCCAAAAACAACTAACTAGAGTAGGTGATACTAATTAGCACGCAAGCATTGTGTTTTCACCAAGGTTCACTTTGAACAGTACGCATTTTCCATTGATGTATCATGGATTGAAGACAACGAGTTCTTACATAAGAGAGCGGACAAAAGATAACCAAATGTTGATAGTTGTACAAGTCCTCTTGTACTTTACCAAACTTTTTTCAAGAGTTGCACACAGTCCATGTGAAACTAACCTACAGACAATAACAAGAAAACAAACCAAAAAGAAAAGCAAGAAGCAGAAGAAAATGTGGAAACAAAGCGAGTAAGCAAACAAAAAAGCAAGCAAAAAAACACACAAAGAAAGAATCAAACATGCATGAAAGCAAACAACTCAAAGAAAACACTACTCCTACTCCTAAGTTAACAGTGCATGGGTCATCTCACATGAAGTGATAATTCCAATGCAGCCATCGACGCATTGGTTAAAGTGACAGATGAAAGATTGGATGAATTTTCGGAGGAAGATGTGTCCTCTCCACATTGTGATGATAGACTAACATCCGACGTGTCCTGTGAATGATCAGGAGTAGAAACATTTGGAAATGGGTTTTCATAGGGGAAATCAGTAATGGCAGAATCACAAAGGATGTCAGGATAAAGTGGATGAGACGCGACTAGAAGGGAGTCATCCTTCACTGCGGGTTCTTCTTTAGATTCTTGCACACACTCATCATGAATGATGGCGCATGTTGGCTGCATAACACCAACTCCATCGACAACTTGATCCTTGTTCACAGCAGGTGAGGAGACCAGAATGGAAGAACACAAGACAGTACAATCTAGAGGATCAACAGAATGCGGGGACAGAGGTTGAGGGAACGAATCCACATGACAACCAATAGGCTTGTAAGCCAAATATGTGTAGATATCAAGAGCAGGTGGGGTGGGAGGATGTGATAGTTCAACAGATGTGTGTGCATGATCTCCCACAGCACTCCGCGATGGTGGAGCTACTTGAGGAGGTGAAGGCGGACAATCACTTGTAAGAATAACTGTGCTTGCTTGTGATTGTGTAGCTCCATCACCGAAGTGTGCTGAGTGGGGTTCAGATATGTGAAGAAGATACTCAAATCTTCCATAAAGAAATTCCCAATCAATTTCATCTTTGGGAAATCGGTATGCTTGATTACAAAAGCATCTGTAAAACTGATCAACGGATTCATCAGTGCTTTTCATAATTTTAGAATTTCTTGATTGAGTGCTTTATAGTTAAAGTGATTGAAAGCATGGTTTATCTCTGCGACCAGATGAGCAAGAGAATGAATAGATTTTTTGGGTGGCATGGCACACCAATACATTGGGTGCCCTCGAAGCATGTAAACGAACAATGCACAGGTCATGTATTCTTCAAAGATTCCATGTCTTTCACATGAGCCTACAATGCTGACCGCATGCTTAACCAAGGCTACGTGGCCTCCACCATCATATGTTTTATGTGACAAGTTATCAGAGAGATTTTCCGAGATAATGAAGTCATTTACATAAGACATAAACTCCAGAAGAGAAACTCTGTAGTTAGTCATGATAGATATGTTGACATTCAAAACATATGTGAGGACTCATCTTGTTGTCTGGCCCTCCTTCTAGCGCCAAAATGTTGGTAGTGTTGGAACTTCCAACATGTAAGAGGATCTCCTCGGTAAGAAGTCCCAATTAGACATCATACCATTTGGTGTAGGAGTCCCAGCAGTGGGTCATACGATAATTCCTTGACCACGATTTTACACAGGGGAAAGTAAGATGTCTCTATTGGTAGCAAGGGTGTGACATATGTAGCAAGCCAAGGAAGGTGCATGAAAGGTTCTAACACACGGGGGTTGAGATGAGTGTGCCCCTTAGAAACCTGTGATAGCACGGAGTTAAGAAGGGAACACATGAGAAAAGATGCATCACAACATGGAAGGCAAGTTAGCTAGCAATACAAAGTGATGGTTAAACCAACAACACGCTTCAGAAATATTCATACATACTTATACAAAATAGTCCATACATGCATGCGTAAGCAAACAAATACATATATCATTTAGAGTAAACCAGATAACATAGAATACAATACAACATATGCATGAAACATGTTGGCTCTGTTATATTAAGAAGTGTAAGTTCCAGTCATACAATACATCCATGTCCAACCACTAGTTCCGATAGCGGAACATTACAGCCAAAACTGCCTGCTCCTCCAAAGAGATATACTAGCTTTGCGCAGTGGAGAAGCCAAGGCTCATTATAATATTATCCAAGCTCTCTCTAAGATAGTCTTATCAAAAACTTAGATGAACAGAAGCCTCTACAATGAGTTATGAGGTTCTATTTATAGCAAAGGGTGGGGTGACCCTTGACATTCCTCTTTGTGACAGTTCATCTACCCTCATGACTCTTCGTCTACTCTATGATTGTTGCATCCAACTATCGACACTTGAACTTCCACTTGACAAGACGTTACATTACAATGCACATGTGCCCATATGAGACAAAATGGCTTGAGCAAGCCATGCAAGGCATCATTGGCACTCGTTTCATTGTGATGGGACCAACTCTTTGACATGCTTATTATGGTGAAGGTGGTGAGCTGATGCCAAGCTTGGTCGTCCGTGATGGTGTGCATGCACTCCATGGTGACATCTTCCTAAAGCGAACTCGTGCTTCCATTGCATCCCAATGCATTGGTGTGGCTCCTCCACCCAAATCGTCTGCTAGCATGCACATGGTCTTCTTGGGTACGTCCGAATGGCAACAAACTGATGCATAATGTTCGTGAAGATCTTCCAATGTGTCCTGGTGGTCATTTGCATCAACTGTCAACTGCATGTTCAGCTCTAGATGGACTTGCTTCTTGTCTTTGCCTCGGTGAGTGTGCCAAATGGGTTAGATCGCATGCATGCACACAATGACATGCATGTTGCTGAATTCCCTTGCATGTGATCAACAAGACTGCTCACCATGTCTACTTCGTGTCAGCTGCTGGGATGGATCTATAACTTGTACGTGCGCAGTTTCATCCATTAGTGCATGTTGCGCCTGCTTAGGTACATGTTCCTGATGCAACTCATTCTCTCGTCTGTGAAACTCCTGTTCTTCCTTGAGTTGCTGCTTCATCACCTGCAACTCCTTCTCTGTTCTTTTCTTTGCTCTCACGCGATTGTCTTGTCGCGTCGTCACCTCGTAGCCTCAATCTCCAAAATTGCTTTCATCACAAGTGAATTTTCTCAAGCTTGCAACTTTGTTCCGCCTCTATGTTCTCAACAACCTTCCTCTTGCATTTGGCACATGCGGGTGTGCTTCCTTCTGCTGCTACTGATGGTGCTTCTCTTTGTGATGCTGCTGCCATCTTATCTTGATGTCCTTTTCTACAAAAAACTTGATGTCTTCATAGGTAGGCAAGCTCATAGACGCTTTCTTGGTTGCAACCCACATTGTGCTCTCAATGATGTCCTTTGACTCTGCTTTCCTGAAGGCTCTGCTTTCCTTAAGGCTATGCTTTCCTGAAGGCCATTCTACTTGTGCTGCTAAGAGGCAAATGAACAACTACGATACCTAGAGACATGGAAACACTCATGGCAAGCAATCTTTCAGTCAAAAACCAAAATGAGCTTGAGAACTGACTCGCAACATACCTGTGTGACTGATCATGAAGGTTGCACAATTTCCACTGGGATGTTGGGAGACTGACTGCCAAGCAAGGCACAGTCCGAGTTGTTAGGAGGTTGACTGATTGTTGGAACTGCCTAATGCACAGTGCAGCCTGGCCTGTTGAGGACTGAAACTGCGCAATGCACAACTTCAATCAGCAGTGACATGCAACCATAAAACTGCATTGTGCAGTTTCTGGGGCCAACAAGACATTGCCTCCAAGAATTTCTCAATGCATGCCTAGAGGTTAGTGCCTAGCTAGGATTACACAAAATCTGGAGGGAAGGCAGAGCCTTCGCTTTCGGAAATGCGTAGTACCAGCCGGGCAAGGCACGGTCCGGGCCAAGGCAGCCCAGTCTGGCTGATGGGTGACTGAAAACATGAGAAGTTTGGAAGCATGATGATATGAGTGCAAACAAGAGTGAGCAATCATTCATGCAAACAAAAAGTGCAGGATTTGGAAAATACGAAAGCATGCACGTGTGTGAAGCGAGTCGCCGCAATGGCGACCGTCCGTGCAAAACAGTTTCATGCATGCGACAATAATGAGATGCTAATGAAAACTGAAACGGTGCTAGTACAAGCTATTATGTATCAAAATGACAACAAGCGCTCACTAAAATCAAGCAGACAACATTCATATGAAGTGAAACACAAAAAGCGCCAGAAACGCAGCGTGAGACATGAAAAGCGGGCTTACCCCAAAACAACTGAGCTGAATGTGCTGACGACTCCTAGATGCAACGTGGGATGTCAGAGTTGTAAGATCAATGTGAGGAATGAGCTTTGTAGTGTTCGATTGATGAGTTTTGATCAAATTGAAGATGTGACGCGCATGTCACGAATCTAGGAAGAGCGACACTTAGTGGTAGGTTTTTGAAATGATCCTTGCATGCAACCTTCAACTGCTAAAAGTAGATCCCTGAATCAAGGTATCTAATTTTAGCAGGGATTTGGGCTGGTTTCCCAGAGGGATTGCGCAATTTCTGGGCAGAGCAGCTGACTGCTGCCCAAAATTGCACAGTTTCTAGACTGAGCAGCCTTGTTGGGAGGAATTGTGCAATTTTCTCAGTGAACAGTGACAGGCAGAATTGCACAATTTTGGAGCCCAACAAGTTTCCAGACAAAATTCCACAAATTTTGGAGGGAAGGCTAGTTTCCCTCCAGAATTGTGCAATTTCTTGAGGGAGTTGCTCAACCTGCAGCTGGACCAAGTCCGGTGAAACATCTTGTGAGGGGGATGCAACAAGCTTTGATGGACATGCTATCATTCTGCAAGAAAATCATTAAATCTTGTGTACTTGACAAGACAACACATGCTGCTGTGAAAGGTTGGTATGGAGGCTCCAAAACAAAGTTAAGGAAAAATTTTGGAGGGTGGTTGTAGCCGCTACAACAACACCATAAAAAGGAATTTGGACCTTGGCCATGTTTGGGGAAAGAAACTTTTTCCTTAATTCCCATATAAAGCATTTAGGTCTCGAGGGCTATGAATGAGTCCTCGATCCAATCCTCAAACATGGAAATCATTTCTCTATAATGGTGAGACACTCTAACATGGTTCAAGATGCCCTACCTATGACAAGGATTTTTATTCTATTGTCTAGGGTTGGTAATAGTGCAAGCATTATATTTTTGAAATGAGATGATCGTCCATAATGACCACATGCTTCTACAATTTATATAGACACAAGAAAATCATAATGACTACCATTCGAAGTAGTATTTGTACCTTAAACAATGACACCTAAACATTAGGTACGAGAAATAAATCACCAATTAGGTTATATAACACCTCTATTGATATCTAATTTTGGTATTGACTGTCATCCCCAATTCTTGCAAACATGAGACCTCAAAGTGGCTCTAGTTCTATGACATTGATCTTAACTTCATTGCTACATACTATAAAATTGTCACAGATAAATAAGTTTCGTATTTTCACCTCTAGGATGGAATTTTACACCATTTGGGCCATCTATGTGTTCCTTCAAGCAAACATGAGAATAGGATTTGGTAGGCACACTACCATGGGATGGCATACCATTTCAACATGGATAATATAATTATGGTATCATAGAAGTAATCTATTGCTCCACACACACATATCTCTAAAAGGAAATTTTGACAACTGACAATAAGAGTGTCACAATAGAAACCACAATTAATTTCTTTTTCTGATCTTTGGGTTCATTTTGGACTACTAGATACCATTATTTTTGATAGGGACAATAGGTTCCATAAGTATGTTTTGGTCTAGCTAAATTTGTTCCATGACTAGCACCAAACTGACCAATTTGACTACCTTCCATCTCCAAATTGATGGATGGATAGAGGTACCAAGTTGGATGATGGTTCAAAATATTTAGAGTTTCAAATCCATGTGTCCACATACAAAGGATGAAAGTCTTACTTATTCCGACATAGCTATAATGGAATCCTCAAAGTTTCATTTGCCACAACCCTTTTCAGGGGCGTGGAACACTTGGACCCAATAAATATTAACAATAACTACATTGAATATGATACAACAATTTGAATCATGTACACCAAGATGAAGAGAACTTGCCATCAAAACATACAATATTTATTGGATTCCCAGAGTAAGGATACTCCTTCATAAAAAGTGTGGTATATCAGAGACCATATTTAACGAAAGCTTCCCCATTTGATGTAGGAACTTGATGCAATGGGAACCATCACTTTGTAAGGGAGAAAAATTGTCAAAGGGACCATTTGGGATTTCCATTGTCCAAAATTGAACCTTGAACCTTGTCAAAATTAGAGTAAATTTGTAAGTCTTGGAATTTTGACAGCTTTTGACACATTTTTGTCCCTTCCTCGGTATTTTTGGAAATTTAAACAACTTAATCATCCATGCCAATCAACTAGATTCTAAAATAAGCTCTCTAATGATCTAACAAGCACTCAAATCAAAGTTCACATGCTAAATATAAGGTTCTAGGAAGTTCACTAACTAGGCTCCTTAGGGCCCAGATTCCTATTGCCATCTCAACTCTTAGGATATAATTTCTTAAATTTTAGGTTTGTGACTCTTAAGGTTTTGAACACTATGATAAAACATAGTTTTGAACATTTATTAGTTATTATTTTATTTGTCTATGTATCCACACACCAAGCCTCACAAAAGAAAAGAAAATTAAACACACATATCCATCCCATAACCATTTCTCACATACACACAAGAATTATACATGCCCATATAGACTAGAACTCATTGGAACTCAATTACTAAACTATATACAAATATATATAACAAGATAATTACACAAAGAGGCACTCTACTGTTGATAAATCTAGGGCATTCAATGTTAACAATTTCTCTGCTTGATAATTTCTTGTGATATGTTTTTACTTCTTAACTTATGATATTTCTTTGTTATCTTCTTAGTGTGTTCTTTTCATCAAGACAATTATCAATAAATAAAGACAAGTGACACAGTATATAGGCTTCTCTAGCCAGGGCCAAAACCTCTCACCTCTTGAGAGGAAAACCCGATAAAATTCTTCTTCTAGATCTTCAATTGATAAGTACCAAGACCATGACTCAGACCCTTGACTATAGTATCCTTCCAAGAACCTTGTCACCCACCTTGATGTTCTGCCTCTTCCTTCTTTTTGCCTTTCCTCCTAGAGAAACTTAGTCTCTATCTCTTATACTGCACCTTCACAACTTCCCTAGAGAATCTCAGTCTCTAGGTCTTCTAGAGAGAACCTCGGTCTCTACTTTGATCACTTAGTAGAGTCTCTCTCTTACTGCCCTAGAATAATTTCACTGCCTTAACTTCGCACTGCCCAAAAGAATCTGCTACCTAGACTTCGCACTTCCCAGAAGAATCTTCACTATACCCAGAAGATGATGTCCAAAAGAATCTTCACACTTCTCTTTTGCTGCTCCTTCTTCACTCTCCTTTTAGCCCTCTTCTTGGTGACTTTCTTCTGCTTCCTTTTCGCACTTATCCAGTGAATTCTTGTCCAAATTGTGTGTCTCCAAATGAGGCTGAGTAGGGCTATATATATACCCTTCTTCGCTACCCTTTAGGCCGATTTAACAGTTGGAGTTTAGGTCAAATTCATCTTGCAATTTCTTCATAGTTTGTAGGCCGACTTGAAGGGGTTTGGTGACAATTTTTTGGAGGATACTTTACATAGACAATATTGACCTATTACAAAGTGTAACATGACTTCATTTACATGACAATGACTCTTTTATGTCTAGATGAATAAACCTTAAAGACTCTCAATGGGAGTCTTGACTCAAAAACAAAATCCCTTGCTCATGAAACCCATGAAGCAAGTCAACATAATAATTACATTTTTCTTATTTACATCTCTTTACATAAAATCATAATTACATGTCATTATGAAGACCGAACCTAGTTACACTTTTCAACACTCCCTCTTAACTATGGAGGTATTCATAATGGTACCTTGGACTTTCTCAATCTGAAGAATCTCTCATAAGAAGAATTCAGTTTTGTAACTCATTTGTATAATATCATACCAACCAACATTTATATAGAAAGGCCTTGACTAACATGTCTATCTCTCCACAAGATTAGAGCATAATCCTGGCAAGACTAATGATTTATAGACATACTCATCATTGTCTCTCTTATAATATACCCCACCCGAGTTCTCTCAGGATATGCTCCATAAGGGCTATTATTTTCTTGGACTCCCCAGTCCCAAAAGAATATCAGTCCTCCATGACTACTCTTTCATGGGATTCCTTATATCATCCCACAAGAGCATAAGATGCCAAATGATTACATAATCCTCCATTATGTCTTCTCAGGTGAAGCAAATAACAACATGTCTATCACTCCTTATACCAGGAGGTTTTATTCCATTAAAGGAATATACTAATTCCTATCACAGAGGAATGTACCTAAGCTTTCGACTTAGGAATTTCCAAGTTTATTCCAAGTAAGAAACTTCTTCTCATGCTCCCTCTTAACCAGTGACCTATAACATCTCTTCATGTGGATATTCTACAACAATCAACTGCATGAATAAATCCTTTCTTCAATGTCATGAATTTATTTTAAGGAGTCTTAAATCTTTTTGGGAACTTCTATGTATATAGGGCATAGATCATTCATCACTTTTGTTCATGAGTTAGTCATGTCCTCAACTCATCAGAAAGTGATCTATCATATTTTCCATCTAGCTTTGATTCATGTCATTCTGGTTTCATGCCATATTTCTTGGAAGGACATTACATCCTTCTATATGGCTTGCTTGGAAGTCATTCACAAATATTCCCTTTGAAAGTCCTACATAAGCCCATCCAGATGTTAGTTCAAAAATAATTAATGAATACTTCAAATCAGTGTTGCCTTTGTGATGATCTTTCACCATGAAATCTCCCTGTAAGTATTGGCATCCTGCGTGCGGATTGACACATCTCCCAAATATTCAGTGTCAAGGGTTTCTATATTTTCCTGGCTTCTATCAAAGTCTTCAAATCCTTTCAGGAGATATTATAGTCAAATCTTCTTGGACTTCGGATGTTGAATTCCTTATATAATATATTATCACAATCTCTTCTTTTCTTTTCTCGAACGCTTCATTCCTAGGAGCTTCCAATCAGAGTTCTTTGATTGTAGTCTGATTGTAGTCAACTTCCTCATGTTGCATATATTATGTTGATTTCATCTATTCTGACTTATGTTATTCTGCAATTCTTTGGAGAAGGAGATCCTTTCTTCTCTTGATCATTTTTCCTAGGATGGAAATAGTGATCCATATTATCTTCAACCATATGACATGAATTTCATAATAATCTATTCAAGCATACATACCTCATCTTTCTTTCGGTCATCAAACTTTTCCATTCTCTTTCGTTCAAAAGGACCAACTTTTATGTTATGTTATCATATCATCATTCCTTGAATCCCACTAGTTGGAATTCCTAATTAAAACATGTTGTTTCTTTTCTACATCGGTGAATCCTTTGATGAGCATTCCATCAGAGAAACTTGAGGATGTTTTCATATCCTTACCTCGTAGATGTTTTATTCTATGATGATCCCAGTCGACGATGACCTCTTCTTTTATAAATTTTCATGAGGTTTCCTAAGAGCTTCCTAATCTTTCAAAATCAGTAGGATTTGTACCAGACATATTTTCTGCTTCCCATGTCACGAGATCTTACTTAATGCTTCTATGCTATTTTCTACTGAGATGGATCCTATCTAATTTAAACTGCACCAAGACCATAATTTAAAAGTGGAAAGTACCTTCTTGAGAAGAAGATCATCTCAGTCATAGTATAGATCTTTTACTTCTTCATTCTTAGGCTTCTTTGACTTAGGCTCTTTCACTTCTTCAGTAATGTGTGCTCCTTCTCTATTCCTCTTGTCCTTACCATGATTAGGACAATCTCTTTTATAGTTTCCAAGTTCATGACACTCAAAGCATATTATCTTATCCATATTCTTCCTTCTCTTTGGAGGACCAAACTTTACAAATTTTCCATTTCTTCTTGTCATTGTAGCATATGCTTGATTTTGTTCGCTTGGTCTGACATCAATCTTTTCTTTTAATATGGTTTCTTTGATATTACAGAGTGACCATAAATCTTGAAATGGAGTAGTCTCTTTCTTCCCATATAAGCTTGAAGTGAAGTTACCCCATTCTTCCGGTAGTGCATTTAGTACCACTGTGGTAATCTCTCTATCAGACATAACTTCTCCCAGTTCTTGTAGTTGATCTTGAATTTCCGATATCCTCATGAAGTATGATGATAATCCATCTGCCTTGGATATATTTAGTTTGTATAGTTCTTTCCTTAAGGATATTACTTCTCCTGCGGTACTTACATAAAACAACTCTACCAGTTTTTCATATATAGCTTTTGTAGTTTCTAGTTTTGATACATATGGGATTAGAGAGTCTTTTATTGATTCGATAAGAATCCTTTGGGCTCTCACTTCTCCCTTCATGTATTTATCATGAGCTTGAGTATCCTATTTTGGAGGTTGGGTTATTGATACCTTAATGTGAATCATGACCTCATTCTCAATAAGATTGAGGTTAGTCCTTTTCTTCCATGCAAGGAAATTTACATCCCCAACCAATTTATTGCTTTCCTTACAAAAGGACATTTTTATATTATCGGATTAGTCATATAATTACTTTTCAGTTTGCTGCTTGATTCCTCCTTCTTCTTGATGTTGATGTATGGCCTTCTTCTTGAATGATTGATGAGAGAGAGCTTGATTTATGATCCTTTGATGATGTGATGATGTCTGAAGTGCTTCTCAGGTTTCATTCTTTCTTCCTACTTCCTTCTTCGATCTAGGGTTTCTATGATGTAGATCTTGAACTTGTTGGTTAATATTTGGCTTGCTTTAATTCCTTCTTTGAATATTGATCCTTGTGTGTCAACTTTATTTGTCTACCCTTTCTTGTCTTCAGCACCTAAGCTCTGATACCATGTTGAAAAAGCCAGGGCACTTGATGTTAACAATTTCTCTGCTTGATAATTGCTCGTGATATGTTTTTACTTCTTAAATTATGATATTTCTTTGTTATCTTATTAGTTTGTTCTTTTCATCAAGACAATTATCAATAAATAAAGACAAGTGACACAATATATAGGCTTCTCCAGCCAGGGCCAAAACCTCTCACCTCTTGAGAGGAAAACCCGATAAAAATATTCTTCTAGATCTTCAATTGATAAGTACCAAGACCATGACTCGGACCCTTGACTATAGTATCCTTCCAAGAACATTGTCACCCACCTTGATGTTCTGACTCTTCCTTATTTTGCCTTTCCTACTAAAGAAACTAGGTCTCGATCTCTTATACTGCACTTTCACAACATCCTTAGAGAATCTCAGTCTCTAGGTCTTCTAGAGAGACCTTAGGTCTCTACTTTGATCACTTAGTAGAGTCCCTCTCTTACTTACCTAGAAGAATTTCATTGCCTTAAATTTTCACTGCCGAGAAGAATCTGTTGCCCAAACTTTGCACTTCCCAGAAGAATCTTCGCTATACCCAGAAGATGATGCCCAAAAGAATCTTCACACTTTTCTTTTGTTGCTTCTTCTTCGCTCTCCCTTTAGCCCTCTTCTTGGTGACTTTCTTCTGCTTCCTTTTCGCACTTATCTAGTGAATTCCAGTCTAAATTTGTGTCTCCAAATGAGGCTAAGTAGGGCTATATATATACCATTCTTTGTTGCCCTTTAGGTCGACTTGATAGCTGGAGTTTAGGTCAACTTCATCTTGCAGTTTTTTCATAGTTTGTAGGTTGACTTGAAGGGGTTTGGTGACAAGTTCTTGGAGGATACTTTACATAGACAATATTGAACTATTAAAAAGTGTACCATGACTTCATTTACATGACAATGACTCTTTTATGTCTACATGAATAAACCATAAAGACTCTCAATGGGAGTCTTGACTCAAAAAATAAATGCCTTTCTCATGAAACCCATGAAGAAAGTCAACATAATAATTACATTTTTCTTATTTACACCTCTTTACATAAAATCATAATTACATGTCATTATGAAGACCGAACCTAGTTACACTTTTCTACATCTACAACCCAATATGGGGGAGATATTATAATGGTTGTGAATGCATGTAAACATTTAAATGTAGGCTCAATATGGGAGAGATGTTGTAATGTTTGTAAAATGAAGTATTAGGTCAAAAAATAATAATAATAAAACACAATGTCAACTCAATTAAAAAAATAACGATTCATATTTATAATCCTTATAGTTCAAAATTTCATATTTAAATTTAATTAATAAGCATATAAAAATTCAATATTTACAATAAACTTTTTCCTAAGTTATTGTGCTAAGGGACACTCTACAACCTAGTATGGGGGAGATATTGAGTGTTTGTAAATGGGTGTAAATATTTAGATGTCGACTGAGTACAAATTTATTTTAAATATTATAGGTAAATCCCATGTTTCTAGCTCTTTAAAATGAAAAAAAAATGCATGTTGCTCAAATTGGCATAGATGCAAGGTCGACCACTAATTAAGAGAATAAAATAAAATGTGTGTATCAGGGATCGATGCAAATTTTCATATTGACATAGAGGCAAAGTCAGTCACTAATTACGAATAAAAGTTAAAATATGTCTAGCAAGGATAGAGACATATCCTTGGTAGGTTTTTGATCCAAGAAAAGTCGCCTTTGGTGTATTAAGAGGCAACACATTAGAGTATGATTACCATTTGAGAATCCCATGGCTATGCCCATCACCCTTGTTTGGAAAAATCGCCATTTTTACACTTAAACACAATACATTATAGGATGATCAATGATATAATTTCAACATTGTGATATATAAAATCCAAGGATACAACAACTTTCAACAAACAATCATTGAAAGAAATTTCAACTCTATATAGTATTCCTTCATGATCAATGAAAATTGTAAGATGAAGTGCTGAATTATTTAGAATGAGCTCGACTTAGTGCCTTACTTCAAAACGATAATTATGCTAATAGGTGTGGTCAATATTGGAATTGGGGTGCATGAATTTTGATTCTTTAAAATATCACAAATTATGAATGTTATTGATTTACCAATGTAACAATATTCTTCATCTTTTACATGATCTAATGGATGAGATTAAGGGTTTGCAAAAAAAAAATCAATTTCAAACCTTTGCTCATGTCTTATATTTACAAATTCTTATGGTTACAATTGGAAAATAGTTATTTATATTTATTGAATTTATAATTTTTATGATTATAGCTGATTGGATCCACTCCACTAATTCCATTTTCTTTTGCTAGACTCCCTCTTGGGAAATCTCTTCTAGCTTGTTCTTCCAAGGGACTCACTATTGCTACTTTTCTGCTACTGCAACATACCTTCTGGCTCAAAATTATTTCCCTTGCTTGATCTCTGCAACTAGGTAGCTCGACCTGCCAAGGAACTCGCACTACTAGTATGTTCTTCCATCTACCCATCGACCTCTTCTTATAATCTCCAGTTGGGACTCTAACAACCAAGATTAAAACTTAATCAATGGCTGAGATTATTTCCTAGTCGATCCATGTGAGTTTCTAGAGAAATATCACCTTCTTCAGTTAATTCTTCTTAATTAATCATTTTCCCTAAGTTAGACTTAGGAAAAAATTAATTACTGATTAATTAATTTAATTAAGGCATTTCTAGGCGAATTTTCGTAAAACATTTTATGGGTTATGGAGTCCTAGTGTTTCTTAGCCTCTTTAACAACTATCAAGACTAGAACACCATCTGATGCTACAAAAACTAACACTCCCTCTTAGCGAGTAATGTGTTCTAGTGCCGTACTGCTACAACACCTTGTCTCCACATCACCTCCTATATGATGCTGATGTCTGGCCATTGTGACTTCTTGCCACTACCCACCAACCACTGCACAACTCTAATGTTGCATTTGTGTTGTTGTTGACACTGATATACTACTTCTAACTCTGCATCTGCGCTGCAACTCCCTCTCAACTGTTGTTGTTGTTGCAAATAAGAAGCATATGAAACATCGAATCAACTATATCTATGTGCTACATCTGTCTCCTGAGAATTTGGCTGCTACTAACCTCTACACTGTTTACTAGGAATTTTTGTTTCTTTTGACTCTGCCACTGAGCCTCCTACTCTACTGTCAACACTGCATCTGCACTTCTCATCACCTAATTGAAACTAGTCTACAACATTCACTCTAGAATATGGCTGCATCAACTGATACTAATCCATCCTTCTACTGAATACTTTGGCCCCCTGTAACAAGGTAATGATCCATGAGGAAACACCAATCGATGCTCACCTCAATGGACCCTACTTATTTCTCTGCAACTCTAAACTCTTATCTACTCATACTACTGTTGTTACTGCTATGCTATTATCTCTACACTACTGCTACAACTACTGCAATAATGAGTCCAATCTCCCCATATCTTGAAGCACTAGCTTCCATAGGGCTACTCCCTCTAAAGCTAGATTCCCTCTTGGGAAATATCTATGCTCCCTTCTAGCAACTCGCACTGTCCTCCTGTACTAGAAACTAGACTGTGTAGCTTTGCGTTGGGAATCTTCTGGCTGGAATTGCACCTGCATGCTACAACTGGGAAATTCACATTGTTCATGTCACTGAAACTAGCTCTGTAAGTGTCTCACATGTATTGCTTGTAACTAGTTCTACAACTGTCATTTGAATGAATGATTGCACCTGCTAACACTGAACCTGCTATAATGATATTATGGGCCCCTGTAAGGAGGGTGATGATCCTACTGCAATGATTGGAACTAATCTAACTGATCCCTTTGCTACTTCTGCACTGGATCCTCCCCATCTGGCACACTGGAGTCTCATACTCCTATTCCACCTGGATCTGAAGCACCACTATCTCTTTTTGAGCCTTGTCCCTGACTAGTACCTTTCTTCAATTTGAAACTCGCACTGGATAACTCATACTTCTTTTGGAACTTGTCTTTGGCAACTGGAAGTTGATTTGCTGCCCAAATATGCATTCTTGATAACTCACATGACCTTCCCTAGCAATCTTGTACGACCATCTTTACAAAGCTACAAAATTTGCGAAAATAAAAACTAGAATTTAAACAAGAATCTCCTCCTCTCCTGTTCGAATGCCTGCTTTGTAATTCACACTTCTATTCTGGAATGTGTAGTCCTACCTCTGCAACTGGAAATTTCAGATTTCCTAAATACTGGAAACCCTATGAGAAAACTCCCTTTATGTGTGCACTTTCTCTTCCACCTGGTGTCGATCTCGCTCTGCTACAAAACCCTTCTGTGCTAAGACAAGAAATTTTCTCTGCGAAAATACTTAGATGTTGCTCCCTCTGCTTGCCGAAATCGTTATTCGCACTGCCTAGCTGGGCACTGCGCAACCTTTGAAAATTTGGCCTGCTGCTCCCTGTGAACAATGGAATTTTCTCTCTTCTGCCTCTGAGATTTCTATCTATCAAATATGCTTTGATACCATGTGAAAATTCCTTGAAATGCAACAATTGGAATTAATCATGCTAACTGATTATTCAATTTATTAATTTTCTTATTAATATCAAATTAATAACACTACAATTTATTCACAAATAAAAATAAACATTGCAGAAATAAAAATGCTAGCACACACACAAAAAATTTGACACCATTAATTTTGGACAAATGTCCCTGGAAAAACCTTATGTGGGAAAATCGGTGCAACAACTGAGGGTTTTATTATTATGCAGTAGTGAGATAATTGAGTTCAATCTGGATGCCAAAATACTGACAATCCTCAGTAAGAAATTTGAAAAAAAATATTAGAGAGAATTTCTCTCTCTCTCTCCACTGAAAATATTGATTAGTGGCTCCCTTTGAAGGTTAGCCATCCAACCTAACGCATGATGATTCTACGCAGATGCCTCACACGTGTGGCTGAAATAATCTCCACAATAAGGCATCCTGCCTATCTCTACTATTGGAAGTGACTTTCTGCCTCTCTAGAAAATATTTCCGGATTCTGGACGCTAAATTCTTCCCCACAGTTAAATCGAACTGCCTTTGAAGCTTCCTATGCAGACCTTTGCACAACCTCTCTATGGAATACTTTGTCACTTGTTGTTACTCACCAAAACTAGAAACCTTCCTTTGGATTCATTGTCTCTGCCCCTTTGACACCTTCTACTCGACTTATGACTCAATTTCTCTTGTTGAATCACCCGCACTGGAAAATCAAACTCTCTAGATCACTATGTATCTGCAACTGGTGTTACTATCGTGAATACTCCTACAACTACACCCACGTCCTTTCTGGCTCGAACTTCTCTCCCTGCTTGATGTCTACATTTGGGCAGGTCGTTTACCAAGGGATTCGATGTTGTTGCTCTATTTTCTACTGCAATGTACCCTCTAGCTCAAACTTCTTTCCCTTGCTTGATATCTACAACTGAGTATCTCAACTTGCCAAGGAACTCACACTACTGGTGGTGTTACTGCTGCAACGAATCCTACAACTGTACATGCGTCCTTTCTAGCTCGAATTTATCTACCTACTTGATCTCTACAACTGGGTAGCTCGTTCTACCAAGGGACTCTCTATTGCTTCTTTGTTGCTACTGCAACATCCCTTCTAGTCTGAGCTTCTTTCCCTTGCTTGATCTCTGAAATTGGGTAGCTCGACATGCCAAGGAACTCACACTACTAGTGTGTTCCTCCATCTTCCCATCGACCTATTCTTATAATATCTAGTTGGGACTCCAACGACCAAGATTAAAACTTAATCAATGGCTGAGATTATTTCCTAGTCGATCTGTGTGAGTTTCTAGATAAATCTTTCCTTCCTGAATTAATTCCTCTTAATTAATCATTTTCCCTAAGTTATACTTAGGAAAAATTTAATTACTAGTTAATTAACTTAATTAAGGCATTTTAGGTGGATTTTCCTTCTTGAAACCTTTTATGGGTTATGGATTCCTAGTGTTTTCTTAGCCTCTCTAACAACTTTCGAGACTAGAACACCATTCGATGCTACAAAAACTAACAAACGATGCGACCAGGTTACAACCAAGCTTTGGTTATGGGGTTGAATATTGTTCTCAATCAGATATTGCCGTCAGAATCAACACCCACCAATTCCATTGAGTAGCCGAAGGAAATAGACAAAAGGAAATATGTTTTAAGTTTTCATAATCATTTTCAGTACCAAAAGAACTTGATTTCATTCTAACCGTTATTATCATGGGCATAAATTGTGAGCCTAATCATCATATTTCATAGTTTTTGAGTCCTATCTAATTTGATTCGAATTTATTTGAATACCTATTCATAAACCCCCATGGTTATTCTTTTAGAATTTTAAATATGTGATTTTTAGATGTTTAAAGAAATGAAGGTAGTTAGGGTTTATTACATGCATGATTGATGTGTATGGTCTAATTAAGGTTAGGGGTTTTGCTAGTGTAACTTTTATTCGATTAAAACATCATTTTTTGTTATCACTCATTCATTTAATACACATAATAAAATGTTTTTATAATAAAGACAAGCTTTAAAACAAAGGGTAAGATACAACTTAAACCTAAGATTCTCGTGCCTTCCGTGAATTATTTTAATTTTTTCAATAATTTTATATTAAGGGATGGAGTTAGAAAGTATTAAATGTTGAAATGTTTAATTATTGCAAGATTCGTAATAAAGAATATTCATAATCGAAATAACAAGTCCAAGAGAATAAACTGCTATAAAATGCTTACTTCCTCAGCCTAAAGAATTTCATATTTCACGGTAATCTCAATGTACTTCATGCATTTCCAATCATAGCCATTGTAAATCATAGTAATACACATATATCAAACACATTATCGGTTGTTCACGTGTTAATATACGCCTATCGACACCTATCAACCACCTCTATTAATGTGGTTGTGCTAATTAAGTGTCATTAAAGTAAGACATAATTCATTATTCATACAAATTAAGTGAGTAGCTATACAAGATGAAGTTTATAAAAAAAGCCATTTTGATGTTTCGTTCCATTTTAGGATTGTGATTTGGTTGAAGCTTTCTATTGCTTTAAGGTTTTGGGCATTTCTTAATTGATAGATGGCTTTAAATTGATTCATCTTTGGCAAGTTCGATGAGAGTCTATAAATTTTATTTTGCTAAATTTCTATGAAACTAATAAACTATATGGTTTTTCCAGTAAGTCATATTAAATATTTAATAAAATTTACAAATAAGTTTTAAAAATTACATCGTTAATAAAAAAAAGAAAACAAAATAAGACATTAAAACCAATAGTGAATAAAAGAGCCAAAAGAGCCCAGTGAAACCCTTCAATGCAAAACTATCATGTCATAAAAATTGGATATGGAAAAAGGTTATATTATCAATATAGATATCGATTTATTTATATACATATTAATGCAGAGGAAAAAATAAATAAATATAAATATATATATATCATAAAACAATTATAATTAATTAATTATATTTATAGGATTAATTTAAAATTTTATTTATCATTTTTTTTCAAAATTTAATGTAACACTACTAATACTCTAATAATAATATTAACAATCATAATATTAATTAAGTATATTATCACTGAAAAATAATAATAAAATTAACAATAATATTATATACTATTATATTATGAGTAAGTTTAATAATAATAATAATATTTTTTAGTTAATCAATTATCTTTCATTATGTCATAATTTAAACATACAAAAGATATCAGATAATAGTATTACTATTGTGGCCCATTACAAGGGAAAATAGACTAACAAGAACAAAGATAATGTAACATTTTTTTGTCTATCAAAACTAACAAAAAAATAAACCTATTGACTATTTATTGCTATGCCAAAATATATGTCTGGCAGCTTTATCAGAAAGTTTACAAACAATAAGCTAGGTTTAGCTAATAGACCACAACTATGACACATATGAGCAAGTAAAATAAAGTTCGTTAAACATAAACATGAAATCAAAAGGGGCCTCGACATGCATCGATTCCCATAAGAAGTAGTATGGGCAAGATTGTGTGTTCTTCAACCTATTGGGGAATGTCTCCCACACCGAAAATACTTCTCAATGTGATCCAACCAAGCATCCAAGCTAACAAGACAAGTGTGTGAGTGTTTTTGGATCGATTGGATGTCATTGACGCAGGCTATGATTTCATTGCGGTCCTACTATTTTCCTTTGATGACACGATCAAACATTGTTTTCATTTTCCAGTTTAGGGTGATGGAGTGGAAGTGTTGGTTCCTGTGACATCTCGTATGGCCAAGATATGGGACCCAGTAAGAAACTTCTACTTGAATTTCTGATTCAAAATGGGCATTGCGATCATTTGCAACCAGGCTTCAAGTTAACAAATTTCATAATGGATTCTAGGAGGGGTGGTTGAAAGGTAAATTTCTATTGTAGACTGGGGCTTTGTCTAAGCTCTAAGTATACCTATGGAACCTCAACCACTAGAACTGTGCCTCAGGCACATTCATTGTTGCAACTTGGCATTAAGGAAAGGATAGAACCTAACAATAAATGGTTTGAAATAATGGTGCAAGTTAAGGGAATGAGAACCAAAGGGAGGCCAACACAGAGATAGTAAAAGAGAAAGCTTCAGGGGTGGAGAGGACATGGATAGTGAGAGCCAAATGAATTGTGATAATGAACAAGGGACAAATTGAGAGCCAAATGAATTGGAATAATGAACAAGGGGTGATGTTAGGAAATAAAGGGTCCTCTTAGGCTTGAAGGGGAGGTGAACTTATTTAATTCAGATTAGATAATTATTTTGTATCATCTATATCAATGCTTTCAGAGTGGAAAAATTAGAGGAATAAGTTCACAAGACTAATTTTATTGGCAGTACCCAACTTGGAAAAACAGGGTCTAAAACTTTCCGGGAGCATTTTGAGGCATAACAATAACTTTTGGGGGTAATTTTTTATTCTTTAATGCCACACCTTTTTTATTCTTTAACAAAATAAGAATAATGTCGATTGAAGTGCGTATGAAAAATTTATGCCACTTAGAAGTTGACCTTCCTATTTTCACCACCATGATTAGAGAGGATACCACATCAACCCTATTATTAATGAAAAATGGGTTATCCACATGATTATGATGAAAAAAACTCTAGAAGAGTCTATATTGTAACTTGGTTAAGAGTTGAGGTAGTCAGAGCTAACCACTAGTAGGCTATCAGGCTATGTTATAACCATGCCACTAGGAGGAAAATGGGTCCCATTGTTTTAAGTACATTTGTTCCATAGCTGAGCAAAATTAGCTAATAGGGACATGGGATAGAGCACACAAAGAGGATTTGTGCACTGGAGTAGACGACAAGCCACATGCCATACTTCTTTGTACTCAAATCCATTTTCTATCTAGATAAAGTGAGTAGAGTAGCTTCACCTTACAAATGGGTTTTTCGCCTGAAAGGGTTTCCAAGGACATATCTTGTGTCAAACGTGTTTGTGAGATTTTTATTTACTGTTCACTATTTTCTGCATAATTTTAATTCACATGCATACACTATTAATAGTAATATAGAAATCTCGAAATCTAAAAATAAATAAATTTGTAATAATGTAGAATTTCAGATTTTAAATATAATTTTATCAGATATGTTGTGACAAATTTTCTAGTGGAATATCCACAATAGTTTACAGATCATATTGGTATCCAAGCAATTTTCTTTGGGTATCTTGTACAATTTTTCAAGGAGTCTAGATCGTATGGGTCAAAAATTTTAGAACATTAGTCATGGTCGATGAATTTGTGAATAACCCTCGTGATCTTGCAGAGGAGAGGTTTTCCTGACTGGAACAACAAGTCATGGATATAAATCGTAATATAAATCTCATCATGAGGGATTTGAGCAATAATATTGGGATATTTAGATAATACATGGGTTCTAATATAGAGGAAAAATTAAAGCAGATATCAAGAGGTCGGGAAGAAATGGGGAACCAGTTGAAGAAAGGACTTGAAAAAGATCAACCTAGTTCAAATGCCATGAATCATTCATAGTCCCTATTCAAAATGGAAGCAAAGGTTGATATTAAGTTTTACCAAGGCAAGATAGACACTCTAAAGCTAAATTATTGGTTGCAGCAACTCGAAGTGTATTTCAGTGTTCATCATATAGAGGAGGAACATAAGATTTCATTGAATTAGAGGGATATCCCCTAACTTGGTGGGAAATCCACACATAGACCTTAAGGTTGGAGGAGAGCCTCTAGTGACTAAGTGTGAGGACTTCAAAACCATCATAAAGTCACAATTTTACCATATTGGGTATGTACAGGACCAATGGATTTGATGGCACTATTTTGGGAAAACGTAAGGGTAAAGTTCGTAGGAGCACACCACAAAGTTCAGAAAGATGGCCATAATGCTAGGTATCTCCCCAAAGAACCTGGATGTACTCCTCAAGTATTTGGGGGGTCGACATAACCATCTATGGAAGCAAGTGATTCTATTCAAGCCCATATCGGTGGACAAGGCTTGTGTACAAGCACAGTACTTAGAGAACATAGGATTGAAGAAAGAGAAATCAAGTGGATTAAAGAAGGAGCAAGAAGACACTTATAAGGAGGGGAAGAAGAATCGAGAAGGGGGAAAAATAAAAAGATGAAAACCATTGATCCGGATTTGAACGCAACAAATTACTGATATAACCATACATATAGAGATGCAACATAAATAATACTTCATTTCATTACTGTAAAATACTGAAATATGCTTACAGACAGAAATGGAAATAAACTAGCTAGGGCGATGGTAGCTTATCTCTGAGAAGAGATGTGGCGGCTACATGCCTCTCAACTGTGTTACGATGAGGCTCGAAGGCCTATTTATTGTTGAGAAACATTGGAGAACCCTAAACATCCAAAAACCTAACACTAAAATCCGAAACGTCAAACTGTGGGCCCCGTTTGGGTAAATTGGTACATCAACTTCTCGGGGTCGTAACTTTGGCATACAATCTCCATTTGACGTGCACAATATCTCGCTAGAAAGATATATCTGAGAACTACAACTTTGGGAAGAGAAACATCGGTCCATGGACCCATGTTGCTCCCAGTTTTCTCAAAAAACGTCGTTTAGGGCCTCAAAATGGCTTCGGAAGTTCAGGACCCGAAAAACCGCTAAAATAGTAAACTGTGCTATAATTAAGGAAACTGAAAAGCTGAAAGAAACAATGGTGGGTGTCTAAGTGGACTTGGCAGGTGGCCACCAATATCCACCTGGATCATTCTTCCCCCTTAGGAAGCAATGGTCCCCATTGCGTTGAGTTCCTCCATGAGATGAGGAAACTTCTGCTAAACTTGGTCCCTGGTGAGCCACTTGCCTTGGTGAAGGAGTTGGCCTGCTTTGACAATTTGATACAGTTGGATATTCTACTGGCAAGTGTTCTTGATCCGTGTGTCCATGATTCGATTAGTTGCAGCTTGTTCCATGCAATCTGGATTTAACTCTGTGGGTGTGAGCCATTCTTCAATGTCGGATGTGTATAGTAATGGTGGAAAGTATGGCTGAAGGCGGTCCAAATTGAACACTGGGTGCAGGCCAAGGAATGGGGGAATGATGAGCTCAAATGCATTGTCTCCCACAACCTTGGTAATGGTGTAAGGACCATATCAGAGTGGTTTGAGTTTCCGATAGGCTCCGGTAAGGCGTTCCTTTTGCAAATGCAACCAAACTTTGTCGCCCACCTGAAACTTGTGTGGCACTCGATGTTGATCATGTCGCTGCTTGTACTTGGCATTTGATTTCTCCAGAATGTCGTGGACCTGCTGGCGAATATGTTGGATGTGCTCAATGAAGTTGTTTGCCTTATTTGTTTTGGACTGGACATGGGATGAATCTACGTGAGTAGCTGCAATTGGCATGGTCACATCAATGGGACATAGTGGCTGGAATCCCAAGCCCACCTGAAAAGGGCTATGGCCAGTCGTGTTGAGAATAGCAACAAGAAATGCTAAAAATAGCATTCAGAATATTCCAATTTTAATTTGTCCTTGAATTAAGATTTGAATTTAGTCTCACCAATTGCATGAAAAATAATTAATTAATTCATCTTGGATTAATTAGTTGGAGAAATTCAAGTTAGAAGTCTTTGTGAAGTCATGCAATAGTTATCCCTTAAATTAAGGAGATTATCCCTTAATTAAGGAGATAAGATTGAGTTACTTTGAGTTGTAATTAGTTAGCTCAGTTTACTGAGTTAAGTCCAGTTAAATTAGTTCCAAACAGTTTGAGGAATTAATTGTGAGTTATCAGTCAGTTGATGCATGCATGCACTCAACCAATGTACTCTAGATTACTGAAGACTCCCTCATCAGAAACTCATGCATGTATATTCGGAGAAAGACCCAGTTGAGCTAAATGTCAAGGACAAGTTACTATCAGTTGCAATTGTTTTCCGATAAAGGAAACTCATCCATGCGGTCAAGATAAGGTTCCTTTAGGATTGCACAGTTTTATAGGGTGTGAGATCAGTGTGAGTGATCAGTGTTACACTTGGTAACAGTAGGATCACCCAGGAGAAACAACGCAAGGAAGTAGGAGGCTTGGAGGGCAGAGGAGAGGGTTTGTGAGAATCCTTGTTTGCCTGTGAGCATCCAGGAGGATTGTAATGAGAGTTGGCTAGTTGTGAGAGCTAAAGCTGTGTGTAATCCTAAGATATTTCCACCTTGTATGATAATACAGATAGCGAGGTTTTTTAGCTGAGGCTTTCCCCTAAGTATTTTCAGTGTTTCATGTGTATTGATTCTTCTTTTGGTTATATGTGTTCAGCTTGATCTTGCTCAAAGTTTTAAGCTTCCGCAAATTTGATAGTAGAAGTAGGTTATAGTATTTTGCTTTGGTATATTGCATTATCGGGTTAACTTGCGGCAGTTTCTCTACAAGATGTGTAGAGAGCATAATTTCTACATGGTATCGGAGAAAAAGTGATCAAAGCTGTGAACAGTGTACTGAGAGGGGAAATTCGAAGTTTGAAGTTTGGGATTGAAGGTACAAATCAAATTCATCTCATACTTCAGGTTGGTCAATGGTGTTCTATGGCTTGAGACTCGAGTATGCCTTGGATGGCATCTCGAATTACATAGCATGGAAAGATCGCATGGAAGTTGTATTAGAAGACAATGGTTTGAAGGATTTCATTGATCAAGAAATCCCAAAGCCAGGTTCAACCAATGCATAAGAGTTTGATGAATGGAAGAAGTGTGTGGCGAGGGTGAGACGGATCATCCTTGAGGGAGTTCGAGACCATATTGTCTCGAGTCTCCATGGGAAGGAGACTCCATTTTCAATGTGGAAGACATTGAAGGACCTATATCAGAACAGTAGCGACCAGAGGAAATTGGCACTCAAGGATAAGCTTCAAAGAATCAAGATGGAGAATGGTGATACTATTTCCACATATCTGAACAAGCTCACCACTTGTAGAGATGAGCTTGGAAGTGTGGGAATAACTACTTCCGATGATGATATGGTGAGCCTCGCTCTCCTTGGCCTTCCAAAGAGCTGGAATAGCTACCAAGACTCTGTGAATGGAAGGGAGAAACTGCCGGATTGGGATGACTGTGGTCGGATGTCATGCAGGAGGAGATCAGTAGGAGCACACGAGATGGTTCTTCATCCAAGGATGATGAATAAAATCTAGCCTTAGCAAGTAAGGCAAGGAAATGGAAGGAGAAGGATTCTCATCCCAAATCGAATTATTCTCATGGAGGGAAGAAGGGTGACAAATCTAAAGTGAGATGCTTTAATTGTCACGATATGGGTCATTATGCAACTAATTGCCCATCGAAGAAGTCCAAGAAGGGATCCTCAGAAGGATCTGAAGGTGAGGCATCAGCGTCTCAGTTTGAAATGGACTTTACCCTCATCACATGCATGGTTTCATTGATGATGGGTTATGGTTGGTTTCTTGACAGTGGAGCCTAATTCCACATGACCGGCGATAAAAGTTTATTCAGTACCTTGGAGGAGAAAGACCTCAAGATACTCATAGAGATGGGTGACGATGAAAGGTATAATGTTTCAGGAGTGGGCACGGTTGCTTTTTAGAGGGAGCATGGAGCTCTTATCACCTTGACAGATGTGAAGTATGTGCCTGGACTAAAGAAGAACTTGGTATCGATCGTGATGTTGGAGGACAAAGGCTATGATGTTGTCTTTAGTAAGGGAAAGGTTTTCCTTAGACACATCACCACGGGACAGGTGAAACAGATCGGTTCATGGGTACAGAACCTATATGCTCTTGAGGTTCAAGATGCATGCAAAGCCTTGAGGAGCAAGGCCAATGTTAGAGACTTGGTGGTTGAGAGGGAGAGTAAATTACCTCTCAACATGCAGCCCCAAAAGAAGTCTCGGACAATTATGGAGGAGCCACAATTGGAGATGCTGAGAGGAGACCGAGTGGAGGCATCCACTCATGCAGAGACCTCTAGTAGGGGAAATTTCGAGCCAAGTGGGCAGAGGGATCACATGTAGCCATACCTCCAGGTGTGAGGTGGGGCGATGTGAAGTGATAGTCCCAAGAAGGCTGAAATTGGGCAGGGTTCATTGAGAGGTTTTATCTCATGGATCATACCTTGCTACGGGAGCCCAAAGTACATAGTAGCAGGAGGAATCAGTGGGATTGATGCAGTCAGAGATCAAAGTGATAGAGGCTAGAGAAGTCAGATACTGAAGAGCACAGAGAAGGATTGACAACAGTGCAGAAAGGTAGAGGCAGCCGAAGTGTAGAGTTTTCAGTCGACAGAGGCAATAGTAGTCAAAGACTTTGATGACAGAGGCATCATACTGATTTAGGTTGGATGTTTTTTGTTTTTGGAGTTGCTGGAGCAACAACACTAGAGGGAAGTTTTGCATGCAGAACATTCCAAAGGTTCAGGATCGGGATCGAGTTGAATTCCTTTCTTGTCGAGAGGGAGTGTTGAGAATAGCAACAAGAAATGCTAAAAATAGCATTCAGAATATTTTAATTTTAATTTATCCTTGAATTAAAATTCGAATTTAGTCTCACCAGCTACTTGAAAAATAATTAATTAATTCATCTTGGATTAATTAGTTGGAGAAATTCAAGTTAGAAGTCTTTGTGAAGTCATGCAATAGTTATCCCTTAAATTAAGGAGATTATCCCTTAATTAAGGAGATAAGATTGAGTTATATTTGAGTTGTAATTAGTTAGCTCACTTTATTGAGTTAAATCCAGTTAAATTAGTTCCAAATAGTTTGAAGAACTAATTTTGAGTTATCAGTCAGTTGATGCATGCATGCACTCAACCAGTGTACTCCAGATAACTGAAGATTCCCTCATTAGAAACTCATGCATGTCTATTTAGATAAATACCCAATTGAGCTAAATGTCAAGGACATGTTACTATCAGTTGCATGTGTTTTCCTATAAAGGAAACTCATCCATGCAGTCAAGGTAAGGTTCATTGAGGATTGTGCAGTTTTACAGGGTGTGAGATCAGTGTGAGCGATTAGTGTTACACTTGGTAACAATAGGATCACCCAGGAGAAACAATGCAAGGAAATAGGAGGCCTGAAGGGCAAAGGACAAGGTTTGTGAGAAGCCTTGTTTGCTTGTGAGCATCTAGGAGGATTGTACTGAGAGTTGGCTAGCTGTGAGAGCTAAAGCTGTGTGTAATCCTGAGATATTTCCACCTTGTATGATAATACAGATAGCGGGATTTTTTAACTGAGGATTTCCCCTGAGTATTTTCAGTGTTTCATGTGTATTGATTCTTCTTCTGGTTATATGTGTTCAACTTGATCTTGCTCAAAGTTTTAAGCTTCTACAAAGTTGATAGTAGAAGTAGGTTATAGTATTTTTCTTTGGTATATTGCATTATCGGGTTAACCTGTAGCAGTTTCTCTACAATATGTGTAGAGAGCAGAATTTCTACAATTCAAGCTATGGAGAACTCGGTTGTAGTTGTGCTGAACATAGAGAAGGCTCTCATCCCATGTGCTTGGATGCTTTGCGTTGTACATACGCAGAATGTGTACAATCATCCTGTTCACAACCTCTGTTTGGCCATCAGTTTGAGGATGGAAGGTTGTGGACTTAGTGAGTTTGGTGTCCAACATCAACTAGAGACTAGACCAAAATGTACTGAGGAACCTGCTATCCCGATCTGAGATGATAGGCTGTGGGATTCCAAAGTGTACCCACACTCGTTCAAAGAAGAGTTTAGTAGTGGCTTCTGTTGTGATATTCTTCTTACAGGCTCCCATAATGGCCATCTTCGAGAACCTATCGACGACCACAAAAACATAGTCATTTCCATGCTTAGTAGAAGGAAGGTCAGACATGTAATCCATGGAGATGGATTACCAAGGTCGACTAGGGGTAGGAAACGGGGTATAAAGGCCTTGCTTCTTGATGGTCGTTTGGCAATGGCATAGGCAGTGCATGATTTGATGTACTTCTTGGCATCCTGTCAAAGATTCGGCCAATAGAAATACTTTTGCATTACTGCCACCATTTTCTCGACCCCGAAATGCCTAGCAGCCTGATTGTAGTGTGCTTCCCAAATCATCTTGGCACGCTCGCTTGAAGGAACATAAAGGTGACCCAGGTGGCATAACAGGGCATCCTGGAGGTAAAAATCTGGAACATGCTGACCCTTCAAGAGTGTCTGGTATGTGTGGCCAAATTCTGGGTCGCTTTTGTAAAGAAGTGGCCAATTAGAAGTCTCGTGCCCACAAGAGTTGAGCACGGTGGTTAACGACATGATCGGGGGTCGACTGAGGCAATCTGAAACATTATTAGTGCTGCCCTTCTTATACTTGATATTCAAATGGAACTGTTGTAGGTATGTGGACCATTTCTGATGGCGATCATTCTGTAATTTCCCTTGGGTCTGTATGAACTGTAGGGGTCGATGGTCTGTGTGGATGACCGTTTCCTTCCCCACAATGTAATGCTTCCATTGTCGACAGGCCTGCACAGTGGTATACATCTCTTTGTCATAAGTGGGATGCCTTCAGACTGTGTCTGAAAGTGTCCTACTATGATATGCCACTGGATGCCCATGTTGAGTAAGGACTACCCCAATAGCATAGTCAGAGGCATCTGTATCAACCTCAAATAGTTGTTGCAAGTCTGGTAATGTAAGCATTGGTGCCGAGCAGAGGTGATCTTTCAACACTGTGAATGCCTTCTGTTGAGATTCAGACCAAAATAATTTTGCTTTTCTCCTCCCTTGGTGATTTGACTCAAGGGCCAAGTGATATGAGAAAATCCCAACATGAACCTGCAATAGAAGTTGGCAAGACCTAGAAAGCCGTGGAGCTCTGTCAGAGTGGTTGGAGATGGCCAATCCCAAATGACTTGGATTTTGGCTGGATCCACATGCACCCCCCATTCATCAATAATGTATCCTAGATACTGAACCTGGGTTATGCCAAAAGTGCATTTCTCCAAATTGGCACATAAATTGTGTTAACAGAGTGTTTTGAGAACCTGTTGGATGTGGTGGAGGTGCTCTTTCCAACTCTAGCTGAAGATCAGGATGTCGTCCAAGTATACCACTACAAATGAGTTGGTGAATGGCCACAAGATGTCATCCATTAGCCTCATGAAGGTTGCAGGAGCATTTATCAATATGAAAGGCATAACCAACCATTCAAAAAGGCCCTCCTTGGCTTTGAAGGCAGTCTTACACACATTGGAGGGTTCGATTGGTACCTGGTGAAATCTTGACTTAAAATCGATCTTGCTGAAATATTTTGCCCCCTTCAGTTGGTCCAGGAGGTCACAATCCATGGGATCGGGTACCTATTACAAACAATGATCTTGTTCAATGCCTGATAGTCAATACAGAGTCTCCAAGTCCCAACCTTCTTCTGTACCAATAGGATCGGGCTCCCACAAGGCGATGAAATCGGACGGATATGACTTTTTGCCACAGCTCCTGAATCTGCCTCTTGATTTCATCGTTCTCCAGCATGGAGCGCTGATAGATTGGTCCATTGGGCAACAATGCACCTAGGGTCAAATCGATGGAGTGCTTGACCTAACAGTGCAAAGGAACCCCTGCAGGGGAGGTGAAGATGTCCTCGTACTCCTCCACGACCTTGTCCATCTGTAGTTGTCGTGCAGAGGGGCCTTGTCTAGAGGTCATGGCCACCGTCTTCTTCTTTCCTTGAGGGTGCATCATCAAGAAAACAATTTTCCCGGTTTTGGAAATGAGCTTACTACATTGTTTTGCAGTAACCAAAGAGATGGCAATAGGCGGTGCTACCTCCGGTATCCTGTACAACTTATTTCCCAAAGTAACAATAATAGCATGGGACCTTGATTCATACACAACATGTCGCTTCCACAAGTATGGTTGTCCTAATAATACAACACAAACATCAAGGGGAGCAATGTCACAGAATACCTCATCCATGAAGGGCTTGATGTTGTATGGAAGATGACACTGCTGGGTTACACGAAGATCCTGTCCTTGGTGAAGCCACCCGATGGTGTACGGTTGTGGATGCACTATGGTTGGTAAGCCTAGCCGCTTCACAACCTCTGCCAAAATGAGGTGCTTTTGGCTTCCGCTATCGACAATGAACTATAGCGGGGAGTCCTTTACCCACATCTGGGAGTGGAAGAGATGCTCCTCCTCCTCTGGATCTTCGGGTTCCTCCTTCTAGATCTTCGTGGTGGAAACGGTGGCGTTGGGCTCCACATCGGTAATCTGCTTCCATTTTTCATTCCCCTTGTTGGGTTCTGACTCAGAGTCGGAACATGCATCTGATTCTGAAACCCTTAGCTCGGTCACTAGTGACTGCTTGGCCGGACACTCACTTGTGTTGTGAGTGGAGCTCTTATAGAACTCACACCACTTTCCCGTGTCCTTTTTTGGCTTCGAGACACTGTTATTTCCTTGTAGCTTTGGCGGGTTGTCTTGGGCCACCCCGCCTTGGCTTTGTCCTTTGTTATGCGGTTTGGGGGCACATTTCCCTTGATTCGGATTCACAAATCCAAAGTCTCGCTTCTTCTGTTTAAAATTTTGCTCGATCTTGACAGCATATCGGTATGCCGTGTCGAGCGAGGAGATGTTCAGGAATTCTATTTCTTCTTGGATGTACTTGTGCAGGAAGCCATGTATTTGAGTACCAAATGCTACTTTGAATCCTTGATACCCAACTTTGTGCGAAGGGTATGCAAAATATTGGTAAACTTTGGCACGTCTTGGTCCCTTCCCTGTCGCAGCGTGGTCCACTTTATGTATTGATCCTCATAGCTTCTGACAGGGTAGTACTACTCCTTGATGGCAGTCCGGAATGAATCCCAAGTGGGTGCGACTGAAAAAAGTGAGGTCGTACTTTTGTCCTTCTACTTGCAGTAGGTTTCCCACCAGTCCTTGACGTGGGGGGTGGCTTTGAGAAGAGCGAAAGTAATATTTTCTCGGCCAAAAAAATTATGAACAGAAAAATACCCTTCTAGCATATTTAACCATTTATCTATGGCGTCTGCATCTATCCGACCCTCAAATATGTGAATGTCAAAGTTATCTTGTACGTTAAAGGGTGTAGAACTTCTAGAGTAACTGCTAGAAGTTGATGTATCGCCCTTGGGTAGCCGCTGAAGGATCTGGGCAAAGTTGTCCATCATCGCATTCCTTTGTCGGTCGAGGGCCTCTTCAAGCAAGATTTTGATAGGATCTCCTGCCCCCTCGTCTTTCTTTTCATTCTCCATGGGAGGCCGTAGGGATTTGCGAGGCTGGTCTTGCAAAGGTTCGACCAGTTCAAGCCCTAACTCCTTATATCTCGACCTCGTTGGGGACATGCAAGGAAAGACAGAGAAAGAATAGGCCGCTCTAATACTATTGATCTAGATTTAAACAGGAACGCAACAAATTACAGATATAACCATACATATAGAGATGCAACAGAAATAATACTTCATTTCATTACTGTAAAATACTGAAATATGCTTACAAACAGAAATGGAAATAAACTAGCTAGGGCGATGGTAGCTTATCTCTGAGAAGAGATGTGGCGGCTACATGCCTATCAACTATGTTACAATGAGGCTCGAAGACCTATTTATTGTTGAGAAACAATGGAGAACCCTAAACATCCAAAAACCTAAACCTAGAAGATGAAACACCAAACTGTGGGTCCCATTTGGGTAAATTGGTACATCAACTTCCTAGGGTCGTAACTTTGGCATACGATCTCCATTTGACGCGCACAATATCTCGTTAGAAAGATCTATCTGAGAACTACAACTTTGGGAAGAGAAACATCAATCCATGGACCCATGTTGCTCCCAGTTTTCCCAAAAAACGTCGTTTAGGGCCTCAAAATGGCTTCGGAAGTTTAGGACCCGAAAAACTGCCAAAAATAGTAAACTGTGCTATAATTAAGGAAAATGAAAAGATGAAAGAAACAATGGTGGGGGTCCAAGCGGACTTGGTGGGTGGCCACCAATATCCACCTAGATCAACCATGAAATATTAGTGCAAAGATCCCAACAACCACTACAACCATTGCAACATTGATGACCATACAAAGGAGAAGTGATGGAAGTTGCATACAGAGCTTAACTCAAAAAACAAAAAGAAAGACAATAAGAAGAAGAATTTCATGGCCACTGATTCAAGAATCCAAGTTGCAAGCAACTAAAACATGGATGAGAAGTGTTGAATTTCCACGACCTTATTTCTAGGTTAGAGTCTTAAATCATTGACGCTACCAAACCAAGAATCTCAACCATAAACTACTTTGCACAATAGAAATATAAAGTAGTAAATCACATATGCAAAAATATACACACTTTTTAACAAAATTGTACAATCACCAATCTTCGTTATATAAACCAACTCTGAATAATACAACAATCTATGGTATACAAGTTACAATGACAAACTTTGCTGCAACTTCTATGTCATATCTTGTCCTTCCGGTCCTTTGCTTTTGCACTGCTCACTAGTAGTGCCTTAGTCCATCAAGGCCACTACACATTAAGACTCCAGAAGGGCTGCCACCTAACAATGCTACGTGTCACTTCTACTGCATGTACACGGGCACATAAATATGCTCTCTAGGTTGGTCAATTCCCAAGCTCCAATCTGCCTTCTATAACCTCTTTCATCCATCAAAGCACCACTCATAAGGCTGCAAACTTCAGCCAATATTTAGCTCCTCTTCATCACTTCAACATAGCTTTTCTAAGGCTACTTTGGGAAGCCAACACATTGCCCTCCACCAAATCAATGGCACCCAATAATATACTGTGGAATATTCTCCTAATTGGGGTTTCTTCTCGCTCAAGACAATCCCAATACATGACTCCCACTGGTTGCAATGCTGATCCAAATCTAGTCACCAAATTGTGACCCAACACATACCAAAAGCTGCTATTACGACTTGCTGCAACACTGCAATTCTAGGATTGGTTAGGGCATTAACCAAAATCCCTTAACAACCCAATGAACTAGCCCATAATTTTCTCCTTTTGTTGCAATTGTCTTCCAAGTAATTGCTACCCTTTATGCTGCTCTCCTAGGGTAGTTTACATCCCAAGACATGGGACTATCTCCGTAAGAGTACTGTGGCACCCTTCAACACCCAAACTAGGGCCGCGACAACCTCTTGGGAGGACTATCCACCCTCCAAAGTATCCCCAAACAACCTCGTTGCTCATGCTTGGGCTATGACCTCCACAAACAGGGTTGCGACTCTCTAAAACAACCTTTTGATGACCCTGTTTCACCCTTAAAAAAATCCGCACCCCACACAACAAACTCAACCTCTTTTAATGATTTTAGACCCCTGTTAAGTTCATGAACAATCCTCCTCCTCCACGCTATCTAGGCCTCCTTGTTGCTTCCCCAATTCATATCTATGCGAGTTTCTTTTTTAGGTATGTATTGCACAAGATGGATGAGGAATATTCCTCCACTTCACCTCATATTTATACACAACATCAGGGCTCCACGAATTCATGAAGGGACATGTCTCTTAGACAATTTTACTTCAAGCTTACATGACTTGAATACCAAATAATTATTTGTCAACTTCAAAAATTCATTTCTCCACTTCTACAACTTGAATTTTGATGATTCCCAAGCCATTGGATTCTCCTTTCTGCCCTTTATCGTCTCATGGCATCACATGTAGAAATGTGCTCCTAGAATTGCTCAAAACACGATTTGGTGCAAAACCCCATACTTGGGTTCCAAGCCCACAAGTGACCCTTGTGGCACTTTTCCCTCCAAACCTTGAACCCTAGGGCTTGGAGTACCTCCCAAGTTATACAAATAAACACTCCCTCTTAGCGAGGGAGCTACTTCCAAGGCTAAGAAGTAACTCATCATCATAATTGCTACTCGCAACACTTTCCCAACTCTTGGCACTCACAATCGCAACAATCCTGTACGATGAACTACACCCTTCTCGGAAGTGTCGTTGTCACTATTGGAAGCACCCTGATTCTTCTTCTTATCCTGTAACGTCTTCCACTCTATCCATGATTCCTTCTTGACAGTTGTAGGAGAACCCTTTCTCCCCATTGACCACGCACTCTTCTTGGACTGCAGAGTCTCCCTCTGAATCTGCAATCTCCCTCTCGAACTGGACTCCCTCTTAGTCTTTGGAACCTGGACCTTCTGAGGAAGGTATACCTGTTCCTTTGAATCGTGCACCTAAATCTACACTTGCTCCTGCTTCTCTGGAACCTGCACCTTCTCCACCTGCTTCTTTCCATGATCCACAAGCTTACCCGTCAACCTGTAGAGACCATGCTATTTAAATCCGAGTACAATCCCATGGGAATTAGAGCCTCTAAGCCTGAATTTTGCCTTCCCATCCTAGAACAAGACCTGAAACCCTTTCCTCTTGATCATTGAGACAAAAATCACGCTATATCTTAGTCTTGGTACAAACCGTACATCCTGGACCTACATCACACGTCCTATCTCCATCTTGAATGGCACAACTCAAGATCCTCGGATCTCCAATTGACTCTTGCCACCCAACACCATGTGAAACTTCAAGTCCCATTCAGCTAGAGTCTCAAAAACCTCCCGCGACCCTGTCATATGCTTCATCGCACCACTGTCCATGTACCATCCATCCTCATCGATAATACCCTACGAGAAATGAGAGATCATGGAAAAGTCCTCCTCTACCAATCTCCTAGTGAGATCAGCGGTTTCATCAGAAGTGGCAACACCGATGACCTTCTTTCCTTTCTTCTTCTCATCATCTCCCTTCTTCTTCATCGAACATCTCGATGAATAATGGCCCATCTCGCTACAGTTGAAACACTTGACTTTACTCAAGTCCTTATTTTTCTTACTCTTCATTCATGCTGCAAGTGCCACACCATCATCGAAAGACTCTTCTTTGGATTAAGATCCTCGTCTCGCAACTCTTCCTGAATTAAGTCATCCCACAACTTATCCCAATCTGGTAGCTTCTATCTAGTAATGATTCATTTGATGAAGAGATTCCATTCCTCGGTGACCCCTTTCGAGGAAATCCTTACCATATCTCCTTCTAAGATAGCCACATCGATGGCAGCAAGCTCATCTTTGACCTGAGACAATCTTGTCAGGTACGAGGTCACATTTTCACCCTTTATCATCTTGGTGGACTTCAACTTATCCTCCAATATTGGTACCCAGTTCTAGTTCTTATTCTGGCACAAATTATGAAGATCTATCCACACCTCATGTGCGTTGTTCTTCCCAATGAAGTATTAGGGCATCCTTCACACGATCTAGGATGATCAATCTCGCTCTCGCATCCAAATATTCAAATATTTACAGCTCCTTAGGGTCGGTTTGCTTCTTGATCTCTTTTTCGGTGAACTTGCAGATCTTGTTGACCTGCAATACCAACTTGATCCTTTCCTTCCAAGGACTGTAGTTGGACAGCCCCTCCAACCTGTCCTCATACTAAAGACCTACATGCAACTTTGATATTGTAGTGAGCCCTTCACTTATAATGTGACCAACACCCTCTCACACTATACTTCGCTGTGCACAACTTTGATTTACTTACTTCCAAAGGAGCTCAAACATCTTCTTATACCATGTTGAATTTCAATGACCTTAGGTCTAGGTTAGAGTCTTAAAATCACTGATACTACTAAACCAAGAATCTCAACCATAAACTACTTTGCACAGTGGAAATATAAAGAAGTAAATCACATATGCACAAATATACACACTTTTTAACAAAAATGTATAATCACCAATCTTCATTATATTAAACCAAATCTAAATAATACAACAGTCTGTGGTATACAAGATATAATGAAAAACTTCGCTGCAGCTTCTATGTCATATCTTGTCTTACCGATCCTTTGCTTTAGTCCATCAAGGCCACTACACATCAAGACTCAAGGAGGGATTCCACCTAACAATGCAACATGACACTTTTGCTGCATGTACATGGGCTCATAAATCTTGTCTCTAGGTTGGCCAATTCTCGATCTCCAATCTGCCTTCTAGTAGCCTCTTTCGTCCATCAAAGAGCTACTCATAGGGCTGGAAACTTCACCCAATATTCAGCTCCTCTTCATCACTTCAAGATAGCTTGTCTAGGGCTACTTTGGGTAGCCAACACACTTCCCTCCACCAGATAAATGGCACCCAGTAATACACTATGGAATATTTCTCCTAATTGGGGTTTCTTCTCGCTCAAGACAATCCCAATACACGGCTCCCACAGGTTGCAACAATGATCCAAATCTAGTCACCAAAATGTGACCTAACACATACCAAATGATGTTGTTTCGACTTGTTACAATGCTGCAATTCTGGGACTGGTTAGGGCACTAACAAAAATCCCTTAACCACCCAATGAACTAGCCCAAAATTTTCTCCTTTTACTGCAGTTTTCCTCCAAGTACTTGTTTCCCTTTATGCTGCTCTCCTAGGGTAGTTTACAACCCAATACATGGGACTGTCTCCCTAAGAGGGTTGCAACACCCTTCAACACCCAAACTAGGGTTGCAACATTCTCTTGGGAGGACTATGCACCTTCCAAAGTAGCCCCAAACAACCTCAATGCTCCTCCCTGGGATGCGACCTCCACAAACAAGGTTGTGACCCTCCAAAACAACCTTTTGATGGCCCCGTTTCACCCTTAAAACAATCCGCACCCCACATAGAAGACTCAACCTCTTTTATAGATTTCAGACCCTTGTTTAGTTCATAAACAATCCTCCTCCTCCATGATGTCTAGGCCTTCTTTTTACGTCCCCAATTCAGAGCTATGTGAGTTTCTTTCTTAGGTATGTATTGCACAAGATGGATGAGGAATAATCCTCCACTTCACCTCATATTTATACCCAACATGAGGGCTCCATGATTTCATGAAGGGACATGTCTCTTGGATAGTTTTACTTCAAGTCTACATGACTTGAATACCAAATAATTATTTTTCAACTTCAAAAATTCATTTCTCCACTTCTACAACTTAGAATTCGATAATTCTCGAAGCGTTGGATTCTCCTTTCCACCATTTTTCGTCTCATTCCATCACATGTAGAAATGTGCTCTCCGAAATGCCCAAAACATGATTTGGTGCAAAATCCCATACTTGGGTTCCAAGCTTGCAAGTGACCCTTGTGGTGCTTTGCCCTCCAAACCCTAAACCCTAGGGCTTGGAGTACCTCCCAAGCTATACAAATCAACAATCACATGTACATCAGTGTAGAAGGAGGTGAATCTGAGTAGACTTCAATAACAAAAAGATAAAGAAATGACCAAACTATTCTATATAAAGATACAAGTCAACAAGACAAATATTGATGCTATGTTTGTCTCAAGTAGGTGAATTTCATTGCAGTAGATCTAGTCACGAAATTGAGGTTGGAATTCCATGATTATCCAAGCCCATATCCATTGGGATTGGTAAGTAAGGATGTAGAGTTGAAGGAAACAAAGAAATGCAAAATTAAATTTTCTATTAGTGCTAATTTTTTTGATGAAGTAGAACTAGATGTGGTTCCCCTTAATCTATGTGGAGTCGTTTTTGGGATTCCCTACATGTACATGCGACATGGAATATTTATGTGGAGAGTAAATTAGTATTGACTAGTCAAGGATGTAAAATCATTCACCATAAACACACACAAAGGAAAGTAAAAAATTTCGTTGGTAAGTGCCAACCAAGCCAAGAAATTGATTAGTTCCAACAAGAAGTATGTTTTGTTGTTCTTAAGAGAAAATCAATTTGTAGAAGAGTCAATAAGAGGCAAGGCATGCCTGGAGGGATGTGATAAGAAGCAAAAATAGTAACTAGAAGAGATGCTACAAGCCTACATGGATGCATTCTAGGAGCTTAAAGGGTTACCACCTAAGAGGGAAGTGGAGCATGAGATCTAGCTATTTCTAGATTCTCCATTGCTAAACATTAGGCTTTACAAGTAGTCTATTATAGAAGCAAGGTGAAGAAACAATGGCAAAAACTACTGGAACATGGTGTCATTCAACCGAATATATAACCATGTGGGTCACCCATCATGATTGTGCCAAATAAGGATTGGACTTGGTGGATTTGTATACATTATAGGGTGTTGAATAGTATCACAGTCAAGAACAGGTACCCTTTGCCTAGGATAATTGATCTACTAGATCAATTAAAGTAAGAAAAATACTTGACCAAGCTAGACATAAAGTCTAGATATCACCAGGTTCAGGTCAGAGAAGAAGATACTTGGAAGACCACCTTCAAAGTAGGCAAGGTTTGCATGAGTGGTTAGTCATTCCATTTGGCCTATGCAATGCACGAACTATGTTTATGAGATTAATGAATGATGTATTGAGTCATTTTATAGATTCATTTGTTATTGTCTATTTGGATGATATACTAGTATATAATGCTACCTATAAGGAGCACATCTCACATTTGACGTAGGTGCTGGAGACATTAAAGAAGCACCAACTACTAACAAATCTCAAGAAGTGTGAGTTTGTACAACAAGATTTGGTGTATTTGGGGTATGTGATAGGTGGAGGAGAGTTAAAGATAGACCCTGCCAAGATGGAGGCCATCATGAAATTATCGATGCCTACTAATGTTTATCGGATTAGGAGTTTCCTTGGGGAAACGAAATTGATATCCTCATTTCTTAGTAGTAGCAACACCACTCCATGCCATAACAAAAAATGGTAAGAGTTTCTAGCGGGGAAAGGGTTAGTAGAGGGCCTTTGAGGAGCTAAATAAAAAGACCAATTAAACACCAGACATGGCATTACTAAACTTGCAATAACCCTTTGAAGTGGAGACATATGTGAGTGGGTATGCTATGGGAGCAATCTTGAAGTAGGGAGGAAGGCCTGTATGTTACCGTTATGAAGTATTTCATGGGGCAGTTCATAACTACCCTAGCTATGACAAGGAGCTCTATGCCTTGGTGCAAGCCATGAAGAAGTGGAAGTAATATCTGATGGGAAAGGAGACAATAACTCACATAGATCACCGATCACTATAGTACTTGCAGACCCACAGTAATCTAAATCTGACCAGACATTACAAGTGGATGGGGTTTCTATAATAGTTCATTTAGTGATTAAGTACACAAAGGGAAACATAAACAAGTTGAACAACAAGCTTTCCAGGTCACCCACATCAAATATCATAGCTTTGGGAACTTTGATGCACATGGAGCCATTCATCCATGATACATACATATAGGCATATTCAAAGGATGAGGACTTTAGGGAGGTGTTTTAGCAGTTGCAGAGTCATTGTTGATCTATTTTTGTATGATAAGTCTTGTTGTGGTAATAACAATTATAGATTTATAAACATGTGCTTGCTTCTTTCTTTTTGTGCTAAGGTTTACTTAGTTGTTGGTGCTTACAAACAGGTAAATTTCCTTAAGTTAAACAAGGCATTCATGAGAAAAATAACTTCAAAAACTAGTAATGAATATAAAACATGTACAATACAACAAACCATCAAAGAGACACATTAACACAATGTTTTGATGAAGGATTTCACCCCTCTTGGGCTACATCTCTTTGGTCCGACTTCCATGGCTTGAGCCTCTGTATTAGCTCAATGTGACAAAAATGATGTTTAAAAATCTCTTTGGCTCTTGATACCTGCACCAATGTGTTTAGAATGTCCAAATTAACCAAGAACACATCTTTTTGAGCTCAATTTCGTCAAAAATTGCTCAAGATATGCTGCATTCAATGTTTCCATAGGAAACCCCGCTAAATCTGAAGGAGACTCCAGTTAGCACCACCAAAACTGGCAGTTTCGTCGAACTTGACGCACCTCCAAAACCTCCGCTAACTTAATCCATCATTAACACAGGTTTAATTAGTTCTAAATGGAATTAGGGGCGTTCTTAGCAATGGCCCTAACCCTTGGTTTCGATGCTTGGTCGCATAGTGAGGGGGCTGGCCTGTAGGGCTGGCTCCCTCTGTCTCGCCGTCGGCAATTCCGGGCACTTTAATTATCACGCTGCCGCCTCCCGTTTCAAGGTCTACGATTATGGCCCAATTGTTGGCAATGATAGTTGGGCGGGGGAGGTCACGGGTTTGACCTCACCTCCACCTGTCCCGTATAAGATTTTGCGACCCATTTAAATTGGAGTTTTCCCGCCAGTTTCAGATTGCCCCCAAGACATTTGAAATAATTCGAATTTAAATTATATATATATATATATAGATAGTTAAAAAAAACTATATAATATATAATAATATTTAAATAAAAACAATTTCAAATTCCACCTTAGGATAATTAGGAAATTTCACCTTCACACAACCAAACTGGCGAACCTGGAAGTGGCACTTGTCACAACCTCATTGGGCGAAAATTAAATAAGATTCCCCTTGCTGACTGGACTGCCATGTCATCATTCTGTCCTATTATGCAATTTTTTTCACTGTTTAGGAAAACGAACGACAAGCCTTTTCTCCTTCCTACGGATTCCGTTTTTAGTGAAACGAATTGCTTTGCAATTGTCTTTGAGAAATACGCGGTCGTTCAAGTTTCGAGCCAATCTGAGAACTTTGATTTTTGAGCTAAATACTCAACACCTGTTCATTCCTCCCCACTTGAAGCCTTTTGGACCCCAAAAGGTACTATCAATTGTTTAGCAGGTGACGGTACAACTCCCTCACCTTCTCAGTCTGCAACCATTTGGCTTGAGAAGGATTTTGTCTGTTGAGTCCCATTCTAAGGTATTCCACATCCCCTCTCTTTGAGGTTCTGGTTCTTTTGTCAAGTATGAGATCTTGCTAAAGCTCATCTAGATATTATGGTGAGAAATCATCTATTGGTGGCAGCTGAACATGCTCTCCTTTATCATCAATCAAAGGAGGCTCAAACAATCTCAAATTCTCAACATTAGCAACATAGTATATTTGCATATAAGGAGGCAAATCAAGCTTGAATGCATTATTACCAATATTTTCCAGAATTTTAGAAGGACCATAACGGATTGGTTTCCACTTTTTACCTTCCCCTTGAAGTCTCTCTTTGTTAATATATAACCAAACTTCGTCGCCAACTTGAAATTTGTGATCAACCCAGTGTTTGTCATGCCTTGTCTTGTAGCTGCTTTGACTTTTCTCAAGTTGTTCTTGCACTGTATGATGTATCAACTGGATTTTCTCTATGAACTTCCTTGCCTTATCGATGTCACTATGACCTTCTATGGAAACATCTTTCTCAAAGATGAAGTCCAATGGCGATCTTGGAAAGTATCCATAACATGCCTCAAATGGTGATGTGTTTGTGGAAGAATGCTTTGCTATGTTGTATGCATATTGTATGTAATGCAACTATTCATCCCACAACTTGGGATGTTTGCTGCAATATCCTCTAAGAAGATGAATAACTGTTCTATTGACCACCTCGGTTTTTCCATCTGCTTGTAGATGAAAGTTTGTACTCTTCTTCAACTTTGTGTCCATCATCTTCCATAAATTTGACCAAAAATTCCCAACAAATCAAGAATCTCGATCACTTACAATAGAAGTAGGAAGACCAAAATGAACCCAAATGTTTTGAAAGACAAGATGAGCTGTTTGTTCAGTTGTAATTTGCTTTTTACATGGTGTTAGTATACACATCTTTCTGAACCTGTCTACAACTACATACAAGTAATCATGACCTTTCCTTGACAATGGAAGACCTCCTACAAAATCCATTGAGATACTCTCCCATGGACATGAAGGTACTAGAAGTGGAGTGTATAAACCAAGTTTCCTATTTCTAGGCTTACTTGTAGCACATAAAGAACATCCTCTTGTAAAACGAGAAACATTATCCAACATGCGTGGCCAATAACAATACCTTTGAAGATGCACTACTGTCTTGCCTACACCAAAGTGTCCAACAATCAATGAAGTGTGCGCATTTCTTATGATATTCTTTATTTCTCCCCGTGGAATACACAACTTGCCCAAGTGATACAACAAGTTGTTATGTACATGATAATCCAACTCTTCAATTTGGTTTCCTTGACTCAAGCTTGTATATACTTCTTGAAAGTCACTATCATTTGAATATTGTTCTATGTAACTTTCATGCAAAACATAATTATGCTCGAGTATAATAGATGAATTTACAATACGCCTTGAAAGCATATCAAATACCTTATTGTAGATTCCCTTTTTATACCTGATAACCAAATGAAATTGTTGTAGAAAACCCATCCATCTGAAATGTTGTGATTGCTGCAACTTTGACTGTGACTGTAAATACTGCAATGGTTGATAGTCGGTATGGATGATGGTCTCCTTCCCCATCAAATAGTGCTTCCATTTCTTAACACTTTGTACCAATGCATAAAGTTATTTGTCATACGTGGGATAATTAGTTACAGCTCCATTAAAAATTTCAGAATGAGATGAAATGGGCTTACCATGCTGCAATAGAACTGTGCCCATGGCATAATCGTTTGCATCTGTTTGAATCTCGAATGGCCATCTAAGATCCAGAAGTGCTAATACTGATGCTGAACTTATCTTTTGCTTCAAAGCATCAAATGGTTTCTGTTGTACATCTCCCCAATGGAAGACTTTCTTGACACTTGTCAATGCATGTAATGGAGCTGCAATGGAAGAAAAAATAGCAATAAACTTTCTCCAATATTGTGTTACCCCTAAAAAGCTTCTTACCTTTGTAACTGTATTGGGCTTGGACCAATTCATAATGACCTCAACCTTATAGGGGTCTATCTTTAGTTCACCTCCTCCAACAATATGTCCCAAATACACCAAAGAAGTCTTGCCAAATTCAAACTTCGACATCTTTAAAAACAACTGTTCTTTTCTCAAGACATCAAGTACTTTGTTTACATGCATGATATGTTCATCTCTTGACTTGTTGAATATGAGGATATCATCTAAGTAGACAATGAAAAAATCATCTAGAAATGGTCTCAATACATCATTCATTACTCTCATGAAAGTAGCTGGAGCATTTGTAAGACCGAAAGGCATAACAAGCCACTCAAACAATCCTTGTTTAGTTTTAAATGCAATTTTCCAAATGTCTTCTTCAACTATCCTAACTTGATGATAACCACTTCATAAATCTAACTTAGTGAAATACTTTGCATACCTCAACTGATCAAGCAAATCATCAATTCTTGGGAGTGGATAACGATTCTTTACCGTGATTTTATTCAGTGCATGGAAATCCACACACATGCGCCAAGTTCCATCCTTCTTTGGCACCAAGACAATGGGCGAACCACATGGCGGAGTAGATGGGTGTATGATACCTTTACTCAACAATTCTTGGAATTTCTTTTTGATTTCCAAACTCTCCATAATAGACATGTGATACATGCCAATGTTCGGAAGTGGAACATCTTGTTGCAACTAAATCTCATGCTAAATTCCCCTCTTGGGAGGTAACCCCTTTGGTTTCCGAAACATCTCACCATGCTTTCTTACCACATCAAAAAATTAGATTTCAATTTATCATCACAACCTTCAAAAGATTCATAATCAATATCATTCCTTTTCTTGATCATGAGAAGCACAAAATTTTTACTTGCATTTACTAGTCTCTTCATCTGCCCTGCATTAACCAAAGAAATGTTCAACTTTTTGCAATGGGCTCTCACTATGTACTCCACCCCATTCTTGAGAAATATGTATTTGTTGTCATGTCGATAAAATTCTACTTTTCTATCAGACAAATAAGGACTACCCAAAATGATTCCTGAGATGTCAATTGGAACTACATCTAACTCAACTTCATCAATGAACTTTTCAATAATGGAGAACTTGAATAAACACTTCCTTGTAACCTGTAAGTTTGCATTGTTTACTATCCAACCCAATGAATATGGCTTATGATGAAGTACAGTTTCAAGGTTTAGTTTTTTAACCAAGTCTTCTGAAATCAAGTTCGATTGTGACCCACTATCAAATAATGCATCAATCTTTGTATGATTTGAAATCACTCTAACATGAAACAACTCTATTTTTGACTCTTCATTTGGAGTGTTGTTTTGACTATGTGATGAACTAGTGCTTGCAATAGTTTCTTTTCCCTTGTTAACCATGGCTGAAATCTTGGTCTCATCACCGGAATCTGAACCAAGGTCATGTTGTGTGGTAATTGTCATCTTTTGTTTTCCCTTATTGTTTTGTTTCTTAGGCCTTAATTTGGGATGCAGTTTCCAACAATGGGCTTCATCATGCCCCTCTTTGGAACAATGTTTGCATGTGATTTTCTCCCCTTCTTTATTCACACTTGCATTCTTCTTTCCCTTCCATTTTCCACCCTTTTCTTTCTCCTTACCCTTGAATGGCTTCCTCTTACTACCCTCTTCTTGAATGTTCTTTCCTCTAGGTTCAAGGTGTGTGGCTTGCACAAATACCTCATCTAAATTGTTTAGATTAAACATAAGGATAATATGTTTCAAATAGGAATGTAAACCCCCAATATATTTCAGCAGTGTATCTTGAGAATTCAAATTCACTCCTAATAACAAAGCCCTTTTCCTAAACTCCTATGTATAATCTTGGACTATTTGGCCTTTAAGCTACCTAAAATTCTGCCAACTCATAATGGCTTTTTGCATATAGGCTAAAGGATAAAACTGTCTTTTAATTGCAAAAACAAATTCAACCCAAGTAATGGATATCTTACCATGGATTCTAATTTCCTCTTGAGTTTTTGTTTCCCACCAAACTAGTGCAACTCCTTCTAGCCTCAGTGAAGCCAACTGGATCTTTATGTCATCCTATTAATAAGTCTGAATTCTGCAGTATACCTCCAAATTTCGAATCCAATTGTACATGGGAAGTTCGAATTTTATGTCCAATTTTAGTAATGGAGTTTTTCCTTTTAGGGTTTTGGAATGAGTATCGGCAGTTTCAGTGGTGGTAGTGGAAGATGATGTTGTGTGAGATGATGGAGATGATTAGGAAGATGATTAGGATGGTGGAGATGGAGGTGGATTTCCACCATTCCCCTTGGAATCCTTCTTCTCATATTTTTTGTCCTCTGAGCTTCCTTCTCCATGTGGAGGTTTAGAACTCTCTCCAACTATTCTAGTGTTCCTCTCTTCATAGAGTAATTTAACCATTTCAGTCAAAGTATAGAAATATTCCTTGAATTTTTCCTCTTCTGAAGAGGG
This sequence comes from Pinus tabuliformis, assembly GCA_031772625.1. Lineage (NCBI taxonomy): Eukaryota > Viridiplantae > Streptophyta > Pinopsida > Pinales > Pinaceae > Pinus > Pinus tabuliformis. Next base: position 554,430,236 of record CM062820.1, on the reverse strand, counting down.
AACTTTAGGCTTTCTTTCTTCAGACATAATGGCTATGGATTAAAGCTCAGAAATTTGTACTGATTTTACCTCTTCAATCTCAATTGAAGGAAAAACTTGAGGAGTTTTAAGTGTAGCTGGAATTGGAACTTTGGATGTTGGAGATTGTGGCCTTGTGGCTCTCCTTCTTTTGGGAATTACCTCAGGAGTTGCAACCAATAGCTTCCCTTCTCCTTTCTGCAACTTTAACATTGTAAGCATCACAATTTTGCAACCATTAAAACCCTAATTGCACAAACTCAAGAAAACAAGAAATTCTATCTTTGCTCTGATACCAACTTGATCAATTTTTGTATGATAAGTTTTTCTGTGCTAATAACAATTACAGATTTATAAACATGTGCTTGCTTCTTTCTTTTTGTGTTGAGGTTTCCTTAGTTGTTGGTGCTTACAAACATGTAAATTTCCTTAAGTTAAACAAGACATTCATGAGAAAAATAGCTTCAAAAACTAATAATGAACAACAAACATGTACAATACAACAAACCATCAAAGGGACACAATAACACATTGTTTTGATGAAGGTTTTCACCCCTCCTGGGCTACATCTCCTTGGTCCAGCTTCCATGGCTTGGGCCTCTATATTAGCTCAATGTGGAAAAAATGTTGTTTACAAAGCTCTATGGCTCCTGATACCTGCACCAATGTGTCCAGAATGTCCAAATTAGCTAAGAACACCACTTTCTGAGCTCAATTTTGTCGAAAGTTTGTTAAGATATGCTGCATTCAATGTTTCCATAGGAAACCCCGCTAAATCTGGAGGAGACTCCAATTAGCACCACCAAAACTGGCAGTTCCGCCGAACTTGGCGCACCTCCAAAACCTCCACCAACTTAATCCGTCATTAATGCAGGTTTAATTAGTGCTAAATGGAATTAGGGGTGAGCTTAGCGTTGGCCCTAGCCCTTGGTTTCAGCTCTTGGTCGCATGGGGAGGGGGATGGCCTATAGGGCTAGCTCCCTCCACCTTGCGTCGGTAATTCCAGGCAATTTAATTATCACGCTTCCGCCTCTCATTTCAAGGTCTACAGTTGTGGCCCAACGGTGGGCAATGGTAGTTGGGTGTGGGAGGTTACAGTTCGACCCCGCCTCCACCCGTCCCATATAAGATTTTGCCGCACGTTTAAATTGGAGTTTTCCCGTCGATTTCGGATTGCTGCCAAGAAATATATAAATAATATATAAATAAAAACAATTTCAAATTCCACCTTAGGATAATTAGGCAATTTCACCTTCACACAACCAAACAGGCGAATTTGGAAGTGACACTTGTCATAACCTCATTGGGAAAAAAATTGAAGAAGATTCCCCTTGATGACTAGACTGCCATGTCATCATTCTGTCATATTCTGCAATTTTTTTAGTTGCTTAGGAAAACGAACAACATGCCTTTTCTCCTTATTCCGGACTCCATTTTTAGTGAAAAGAATTGCATTGCAATCATCTTGATGATACGGACGTGGTCATTTAGGTTTCGAGCTAATATGAGATCTTTGATTTTTGAGCTAAATACTGAGCACTTGATCAATAGTCATGTGCATAATGGCGATAACACTAATGACTACCATCTCTAGAATGGGTTTCTCTACGAGTTGGATAAGATATGTTTTCTTAAAGGTGATTGATTGTAGTTGATTAGAGAGGCTCACACCTCTAAGGTTGCAGAGAACTTTAGTGTAGGGAAGATAGAGGCGAACTTATAGAGGTATGTGTATTGTCCCAAGATGCAAGAGCAGGGAGCTAGGTTTATAAGAGGATGCATGTTTTGTTGTACCAGTAATTCTAGCAATATGAAATAAGGTTTATATCATCCTTTACCTATACCCACTCATTCTTGAGAAAAAACACATGGGGGCTTCACTGGGGAGAAATACCATATCATGTGCATTCATATTGGGGGATATATATTGAAGAAAAAATGAATTAATATATTGAGCATATAATAGGGGGAAAATGGTTTTTATATGTTGTGTATAAAAAATGGAGCTCAAAGTTAATGAAAAAATATAAAGGGATATAAAATATGTTAATGAAAAAATGGATACCTACAATATCTAGTGCAAGTAAGTGTTTTTTGAATTGGGAAGGTCTAATGGGTTCACATTGGTAGGGGGTTAAATAAAATGATTTTTAGAAGTCTTTTCTAATATGTAGTCAAATTAAGGGTATTGCTTAGTATGCCACGAATACACTTGCTATGTTAGAGGTTCATTGAGTGAAGCCCTTGTAGGAAAGCATTTCCATGGGATTTGTGGGAGGTTTACCAACAACTAGGAATGGACATGACTACTTGTTCATTGTAGTTGACATGTTCAACAAGATGTGTGTTCTGATGCCTTGTAAAAAGATCATCAGAGGGATCAAAGAAACAAACTTGTTCTTTGGATAGGTTTGGGTGCACTTTGGGATACATAGGAGCATCATTTCATACAGGGAAAATATATTTCTCAATGATAGGTACAAGAGACACTGCAAAAGTCACAGGAGAAATATAAGGCCATGCATGATCAACATAGAATCGAGCAATCATTCAAGGTAGGAGGTAGATTATGACTATAGTTGAATAAGGAGAGGCTATAGGGTCCTAGAAAGAAAATCAAGGCTCTGTAGTATGGTGCCTTCTAGATACTAGAAAGGTGAGTGATAACTCCTATCAACTTAGTTTACCACCATACATGTGCATTTACTCAATTGTAAATGTAGAGAATATGAAACTCTATGAGTCTTCCATGCTAGATTAGGAAGAGGAACAGATCCTACCTTCTATGAAGGATTTGGCACCAGATGCTTAGGGAGAGTTGACATAATATATAATTTTCCAGAAGAGGTCTAGAACTACAAGACAGGGGCAACATGAACTTTGGCAGATTAGGTTGAAAGGTTGAATTCTAGGAAAAGCTAAATGGTACACCTAAGAGAGGGTGGAGTAAAATTTCCTCACCTCATTCAGTAGAATATTTTGGGGACCCAAAGCCTCCCAAAATGGGGATGTGAAATCTAGATTATATCATTATATTGTTTTTCATCCATCTCGATGCTTTCACAGTGGAAAAATTGGAGGAATCAACTCACAGTACCATTTTTACTGAAGGGACCCAGTTTGGCAAAATAGAGTTTGAAACCTTCCAAGAGAATTTTGAGGCATTAAATGATGTTTTTTGGGGGTAAAAATTTGTCTCTTTTGCAATTTTTTTTTTTTTCCTATTCTACACATAAATATATTTCCAATGACGCAAGAATCACGTCAATTAGAGTTTGTATGCGAAAGTTATGCCATTCAATAGTTGACCTTGCTGTTTTCACCACCATAATTCGAGAGGATGCCACTTCAACCTCATTATTTACGAAAAAAGAGCTAACCACGTCATTATGATGAAGAAGAATCTATAAGAGTCTATATTATAACTCTGATTAAGAGTTGAGGGAGTCAAACTTAACCACTTGTAGGCTATTAGGCTGTATTATAACTGAGCCACTAGGAGGAAAAATTGTCCTATTCTTTCGAGTGCATTTGTTCCATAACTGAGAAAAAATTAGCTAAGAGGGATAGGAGATATAACACACAAAGATGATTTATGCATTGTAGTAGCCCATGGAGCATATGCCATACTTCTTTGTACTCACATTCATTTTCTATTCAGAGAAAGAGAGCAGAGCATCCTCACCTTCTACCTGTGTTTTTATCCCAAAAGGGTTTCCCAAGTAATATCTTGTGTCAAACATGTTTGTGATATTTTTATTTTGTTGTTCTCTATTTTTTGCATAATTTTAATTCGCATACATACACTATTAACGATAATCTACAATTCCGTAAATAAAAAATAATTAAAAGAATAGTATAATATCTTAGATTTTAAATATAATTTTATTAGATACGTTGTGATGAATTGTCTAGTGGAATATCCATGATAATTTATGGATCATCATTTCAAGGAAACACTAGTAGGTGTCTCTACCTAGTTGGACAAAAAAAATTTCTTGGGCCAAAATATTAGAGCCTCATGACTATAGAAGCAATACCAACAAGAGATGATACAATTCAATGAATTTAATAGCATGCCTGGTGTATTCTCATCCTGGAAGTCCTTGAAAGAGTCCTAATGTTGTCCTTCTCGTGCAATGACGCTCAGGCCCACAACATCTACCCTCGTGATCGTGAGAAAGTTGCAGAGTAGTTAGCTGACAATAAAGAGGGGAAGTTGGAAGGCTAGACTAGGAGGGCCTAGACCTTCCTTCATAGGAGTGCCAAAATCCAAATGTTGGGAAGGAAAAATCCCACTAACAACCTAGTGATCAAACAAAGGCTCCAAAAAGAAACTGCAACAATCCCAAGAAGATGCGGAGGTTGTGGGAATTTCCATATTAACTCGTCGGTTCGTCATAACTAATAACATGTGTAATTGCATGGGAGAAGTTGGCCACACCATCCCCCTCTTTAATGCCCAGGGAGGCAGCGGGGCGGTGGGCCTTTTTGCCTCCCTTCATATGCACATTTTCCAACACCCCTATTGAGGTATTATAATATTAATTATTAATTAACCATGGAGAAATATTTATATTATATATAATATTATTAAAAATAATATTAAAAAAATATTATAGTGTTTAAAAATAAAATAAAATATAATATTTAACATAATACTATATAATATTATGTTTAATATTACATAACATTATATAACATTGAACATTATTAACAATATAGGAAGTGAAAGTAAGGATTTTACACAAGGTAAAAGAAATTGGATTTAGAATGCCATGAAAGTCTCAAAATTAGATAAAAAACAAGATACCAAAAATTATTCAATTTTTTACCAAATTAAATGGGTAAAGGCATAGGTAAGGTCCTAACTCAAGTTTAGATTACTTTGACATTAATATTTTGTTTTTTTATTGAAATATATGCATTGATTCAAAGTAGATGTTTATTTCTAATGCTATTTTATTGATTACACTAAATGCATTATTTTTAGTATAGATGTTGATTTCTAATCATATTTGATTGTTTACACTAGATGCATTGATTTTCAACATAGATGTTAATTTCTAATTTGTGTAAATAGATGGATGATGTGCATTTCTTTCAAAATAATTAGATTTATAGTGTGCATTGATTTTAATATACACAGAGCAATTATTATGACTTGCATTGATTTTTGTTTACAATAACATATAAAAAAATGAACCACAAAGATGATATCAAAGATAATATCAGAGAGCCTATTGAAAAAGAAGGGAACAAAAAATGAAAACTGAAAAGTGTCAAGAGAAAAGAATACAATAAAATGCACAACAAATAGGAAATCAACAAAAAAAGGCAGAGAGAACGACAACTGAAAAGTATTAAAAATAAAGGAAACGAAACATTGAACAACAAAGAACATATCGACAAAGAAAACAATACTCAATCAACTCATACATAAAACAAGATGCATAGGGAAATCTTGTGAGAAAATGATATTTAAAGCATATCTATGCCCAAGCTATATTAATTTTAGTGTAGACTTTAATTTCTAATTCTATTTCATTAATTGTAATAGATGCATTGGTTTCAATGTAGATGTTGATTTCTAATCCTATTTGATTGTTTAAAGTAGATGCATTGATTTCAATGTAGATGTTAATTCATGATTTGATGAAAATAGATGGATGATATGCATTGGTTTCAAAGTAATTAGATTAATAGTGTGCATTGAATTTGATGTATGCATAAAGTAATTATTGATGACATGCATTGATTTATAGTGGTTCAAGAGAAAATCAATAACAAAGAGCATATCAAATATATTATTGACAAAGAAGGGCACAACAAATGACATTGAAGAGTGTCAAGAGCAAAGAATACAAGAAAATGCACAATGAAGGGGAAATCAACAAAAAGCACAAAGGAAATGACAAATGAAGAGCATGAAGAATAGAGGAAATGGAAAGTTGAAAAACAAAGAGCATATCGAGAAATAAAACAATATTCAACCAATTTAAACATATTACAAGGTGCAAAATAAAATATTGTGAAGAAAATATGTTTAAAGTTATTGACACTCTATGTTCTCAACGTTGGACCTTCGATAAGGAAATTCATCTTTCTCTTCAACATCTCAAGCACATTGAGCCCATATTTGTATTAAATACCTATATTAAAATGATCATATTAATATTAAACATATTTAAAATGATCAGATTAATCATATGTTCGATAAAGAGAGAATTTAGAAATAATGAGTGATGGACAAGGGAAGGTTGAAGGAAGAATAAAAGTAGAGAAAAAAGAGTGTATTGAAGATCATATCAAATATAATATTGACAAAAAAAGGCATAATACATAACAATTGAAGAGCGTAAAGAACAAAATATAATTATAAATGAATAACAAAGATCAAGTTGACTGAGAAAGACACAAGAGATGATAACTAATGAGTGTCAACAACAAAGGGAGAAACAAAGAGTAGATTAACAAAAACAACAAAAAAAAATGACAACTAAAATATAACTATACCAAATGAAAGAAAAAATTTGAACAACAAATAACATATCAAAAAGAACATGAAAGAGAATATCAACGAAACACGGCACAACAAATGGCAACAAAAAAGTGTCAAGAGTAAAGAATACAAGAAAATGTACAATGAAGAGGAAATTGAAAAAAAAGTGTAGAGGCGATGACAATTGAAGAGCATGAAGAACAAAATAAAAGGCACAACAAATGGCAACAAAAGAGTGTCAAGAGTAAAGAATACAAGAAAATGTACAATGAAGAGGAAATTGAAAAAAAAATGTAGAGGCGATGACAATTGAAGAGCATGAAGAACAAAATAAATGAATAGTTGAACAACAAAGAGCATATTGACAGAAAAACAATATTCAATCAACTTAGATATAATACAAGATGCAAATGGAAATCCTAAAAAAAGAAGATTTTTAAAAGATATCCATGCCGAAGCTCAACCTGTAATTCCCGCTGATATGAATATTGCACACCGAAAATTTCATGATATTGGATTCATATATTAGCTCAAGTTCAAATGTGCCATGTGTGTGAGAAGTCATATGTTGGAATTCAAGTATTTAATACAAATACAAGTCCAATCCACATGAGATATATAAGTGAAAAAACTCATCACAATTTTTTTGCTGATAACCATATGAATATGGGAAAACAACCTTGGGTTGTTGGAATGCTCACATAAGTTGAAGAGATGTTGACTTAAAAAGAGGTGCACATCCTTAACATATTTAAAATGATCAGATTAATTATATGTTCAACAAATTTTGTGTAGCCACACATGATCGAAACCAACCTAGATCCATCTTAACTCGAGATCCATCAAGTGCCTAATGAGATCAAATCTCTTGAGGTGCAAGACTTGAGAGGTGTAAACATTTTCTCAAGTTTTTCCACCAAAAAAGAGGTTTGTGTCTCGAGAGATTGATCCCTCATTGTGCTTGATAGATTTGAAGTTAAGATGGATCTAGGCTAGTATATCTATCTATTTATATACATCGTCAATACTATATATGTCACATTAAAAAAATTATAAAACATATTAAAGAAAAATACCACATATATATAGCTATATGTATATTAAAGTTATATATATATATATATATATATATATATATATATATATATATATATATAAGAATGAGCATAAATCCATCTTAACTTCAAAGTTACAAATCATCGAGAGGAATCGAATCTTTCCATCTTAATTATAGGTCTACCAAATGTCGAGAGGAATCAAATTACCCTAGGCAAACTGTTCCTCAAGTTTTACACTAAAAAAAGTTTACATTTTGAGAAATTTGATCCCTATCAACAATAAATAAATCTAGACTTAAAATAGAACTATGTTGATGTAACAAACTTTAAAATAATCCAACTTAGATTTTTTTTTAATTCCAAACTCCAGTCTTTCATCACTGGAAAAATTGCATCTTGATTTCTTTTTATTCATTGAAATGCTTAAGAAAACTAAAATGCTTTATAGAGCATCTGATATATTTTGTTGCACCGAGAGGCACTCGACAACTTAGTATGGGGAGATGTGCAGGCATTAGATGTTAGATGTGTAGGCATTAGATGTTAAATGTGTAGAGGTTTAATATGCCAATATTTTTTTAAATATCGATTCATAAGTATATATGTTATGCTATGTAATGTAAACATTTCGACTTATCAAATTACATTAAAAAATAAAATAAAAAAATTAATAACTATTAATTAAAATAAAATTTAGATAAAATAATAATTTTAGGGATGAAGGTTTTTGGGCTCTAGGTTTTCACAATCGATGCACATGAGTTTTGTCCATGATATTCTTCTATAACGGTCAAATTACATAAAAAATTAAAATTCAAATAAAATTCTAAACAAATAAAATAAAATAAAATAAAACAATAATTAATTATTAATGACTAAAATAAAATTGAAATAAAATAATTTTTTTGTGGATGAGGTTTTTGGGCTCCTGATTTTAAAACCCATGGTTTTGTTCATGGTATTCTTCTCTTATGGTCAAATTATATTTTAAAAAATGAAATTTAAATAAAATGTTAAAAATAAAAAAATTAATTAATAATTATAACAACATTGAGATAAAATAGTAAATTTATGGAGGGAGGTTTTTGACCTCCATGTTTTCATAACCCATGGTTTTGTCTATGATATTCTTCTCTAGTGTAGCTAATTTAAAAATTTTCTTCGCTAATATGAGAAATTCATTGAAACAAAAACTTTTAGAGAGATCAAAGTAAATCTTAATTTCCACCACAAATATACCCTGAGCAATTTTCATATCTGATTTGGCAAAAAATACTCTTAATAAAAGCAGACTTAATTTTCATGTTCTGTAAATAAAACTTGTACGTTATTCATTTTATTTTATATGCTTAAAATTTTACTCTAAGTGTGAAGATAAATGTGAGCATGAAAAAGAAAAATCTGGTACATTTAGTCAAATATTTAATTTATATTTTTTTTGTCTAGATTAAAATGTATTGGAGTTGCTCAATTTAGACTATGTCAACCATTGATTTTAACTTTGCATGAAAATTCAATGAAATATGTATAACTACTTAGTTTAGATACAATTGTTAATGAATTTTATTTAGGTGATCGAATGATAATATTAAAAATAAAATTAAACTAGGGATAGGTAATATTTTTGTCTCTTGCAAAGACAGAAGTATATATTCTTATTGGGTTTCCAGTGTAACAAAGGAGTTTATTGGGTTACACAGTGTAACAACCTTACGAGCTTCAAGTAGATTGTCTTAACTACAGATCTTATATGTTAAACCAGAGTAAACCCATGTTAACTCCAAATTTATCAAATGCTGAAAGATCAAATCTCTTGAAATTTAAACCTTTCTTCAAATTTCACACTCAATTTTTTTTTACAGAACCACATATTTGATCCCTAAACTTATTTGATCCCTAAACTTAATAAATATGGACCTAAAACGACTTTATTTGATCCCTAAACTTAATAAATATGGACCTAAAACGACTTTAGGCTTGTTAGTGACAAATTCCCACAGCATTACATAAGAAAGCATGAATGAGACAATGCAAATGGGGGTAGTCCCTCCCAGGGCAAAGATGTGCATTGTTTCCATGCTTGAATGCCACTGGGGTTGTGATTTTGCTCACTTCCATTTATCTATACCGCAGTACTGCAGTCCTGGAATCTTACATGGGAGGTTGGAATCCTGACTTTGCTCACTTCCATTAACCTATACCGCACCGCAGTGCTGCAGTGCAGGACTCTGATATGGAGGGTTGGAATCTTGTTCGTCTTTCAACGAAGACGCTTCTAACAAAATTACCAACAAAGAACAGTTATATACACATTACTTCTGCATTGCACTTTCATCATGTAACTCAACCAAACATTACTACTGGTGAACCCAATAGCCATTATCCTATCTCCTATACTTCTCTGTTTCAGGCCTGCAACGACGTTAAACAACTCCGCCAAATCCATGCCCATCTGCTTACATTGGGACTGGACCAAGATATCTACTTACTACCCAAACTCGTCTCTAAGTATACTATCTATGGCAATATGGACGATGCAAGCCTACTGTTTGATAAATCGATGAAACCCAACATTTTCCTATGGACCGCTATAATTAGCGGATGTATTAGGAATGGACTCTGCGAGCAAGCTCTTGCTCTCTATCGCCAAATGCAGGAGCAAGGCATCGAGCCTGACAGTTTCATTTTCAGCTCTGTAGTCAAGGCATGTGCCGACTTATCAGTTCTCAAGGAGGGTATAGATGTTCACGTCGATATAGTTAGACTGGGGTTTGAGTCAGATATTGTTGTGAGTACTGCCCTTGTAGCCATGTATGCCAAGTGTGGAGTTTTAGGGATTGCACGTGAAGTGTTTGACAAAATGTCTGAACGAAACCTGGTTTCCTGGAGTGCGATGATCGCTGGTTATTCTCAGAAGGGTTATGCTGGTGAAGCTTTGAAGCTTTTTAATGGAATGAGAATGCAAGGGTTCGAGCCTGACTTGGTTATCATGGTGAGTGTTCTCCCTGCTTTCTCATCTTTATCAGATCTTCAACAAGGAAAATGTATTCATGCTTATGTTATAAGAAGTGGGTTTGAGTCCGATTTTGCTGTGAGTACTACCCTCATAGATATGTATTCAAAATGCGGGAGTGTAGGTTTTGCACGCCAGCTGTTTGACAAAATGTGTAAAGGGAACGTTGGATTGTGGAATGCCATGATCACTGGTTATACGCAGAATGGATACGCTAATGAAGCCCTGGGACTCTTCAATGAAATGCAAGTGGAATGCGTGGAGCCTGATTTGGTTACGATGGTGAGCATTGTTCCGGTGTGTGCCAATTTATCATCTATGCAGCTAGGTAAGTGGATTCACAGTTACATAATTGTAAATGGATTTGAGTTGGATGTTATGTTGGGTACTGCTCTCATAGATATGTATGCAAAATGCGGAAGTGTAGACAGTGCATGGCAATTGTTTGCTAGAATGTCTCAGAGAAATGTGGTATCATGGAACGCTATGATTGCTGGATATGCCCAGAATGGGCACGCCAATGAAGCCTTGGCACTCTTCATTGAAATGCAACTACAAAATTTAAAGCCTGATTTGATCACCATGGTGAATTCTCTACCTGCGTGTGCCTTTTTATCAGCTCTGCAACAAGGTAAGCGAATGCATGGCTACATAATCAGAAGTAATTTTGATTCAGACATTGTTGTATGCAATTCTTTAATTGACATGTATGCCAAGTGTGGGACCTTAGAGTTTGCACGCCAGTTATTTGACAACATGTATGAGAGAACTGTGGTTTCCTGGAACACGATGATTGGTGGGTATGGAATGCATGGACACGGGGACGATGCTCTTGCACTTTTTGTGAAAATGGACCAGGAAGGCATGAAGCCTGACCGTGTAACCTTTATTTCTGTTTTGTCTGCGTGCAGTCATGCGGGTTTGGTGAATGATGGCTGGCAGTGCTTTACTCATATGGTTGAAGATTGTTCCATTACACCGAGCATGGAACACTATGCATGCATGGTTGACCTTCTTGGGCGCTCTGGGCTGCTCCAGGAAGCTTATGACTTTATTCAGAAGATGCCTTTTAAGCCTAATGCTGTTGTGTGGGGTAGCTTGCTTGGTGCCTGTAAGATTCATGGCAATATTTTGCTTGGAGAATATGCAATGAATTGTATTTTGGAATTGGTACCAGAAAATGCTTCACATTATGTACTGCTGTCAAACATTTACGCTGTGGCTGGCAGGTGGGATGTTGTTGCAAAATTGAGAAATATTATGAAAGTCAAGGGATTGAAGAAGACTCCAGGATGCAGTTGGATTGAGGTAAATAATAAGGTTCATTCCTTCTTTGCAACAGAAGGTGAAAGTGAAAGTATTTTGTAGTTCACTAATTGCAGAAGAATACGTTGATTATGAATTGTTTTAGCTGGGCGTGGATTCAAATTGACGGGAGGAACAATAACAATGAGTATTGCCACCCGAGACAATTAAAGGAAAGGAAAATTTCTCAGATTCCTCTCTCAATCAGCAAATATAAGCAAGGCGAGCAACCATTGCTGGGCAACTGGAGGAAGCGGATTATTTGCCTAGCACAAGGGTTGGTCGGCTTTAATAGGAGGAGATTGTCAAGGAAACTGTGCTCTGAGCAAGTAGCCACTTCTCTGGGTTTTCAACACAATACTGGAACATCATCTCTATTTTGAAGAACACTGTTGTATTTTTAGGTGGAGAAATATAGGCTAATTGGAGTAAGTGAAGCATGGTTTGAATACCAATCAATTTTTTCATATTACCTGTCACTTCAGACAATTAAAAGAAAAGGGAAATTTCTCAGATTCTTATCTCAATCAGAAAATATAAGCAAGGCCAGCAACCATTGCTGGGCAACTGGATGAAGCAGATTTTTGCCTAGCACAAAGGTTGTTCCACATAATGTGAGGAGCTTGTCAAGGACTCTGTGCTCTGAGCATGTAGCCATTCCTTTGGGCTTTCGGCACAAGACTGGAACATCTATCTCTGTCTTGAGGAACGTTGTATTTTTAGGTGGAAAAAAGGAGGCTAATTGGAATAAGTGAAACATAGTTTGAATGCCGGTCAAATTATTCATATTACCTGTCTTCGGTTAATCGAAAGGTAGATATTTTTGTTACTCAAGAGCTCATGCATTCTGGTCTAGGATAGATGAATCACTTCATTCTATGATTGGAGTGCTCAAGTTATTTTGGCAGATTCATATTAATGTCTCAACATTCTTCTAAAACATCCAGTAGGGTGGTTTGGAAATAAGGAAAAAAAATTCTTTGTTGATAATCTGGCAGAGTGCTTATAGCTTGCTGCTGTTCCAAGCTGATTGCAGCTGATCACTTGAATTAAGAGTCTTAAGAGATTTATGGATATTTGTTGAGCTAAATATGTGACCTGTGATATGCTTTTAATCAGCCTATTTTTAGTTCATAGTTCACATAAATCAGATGTCAAAATTTATAGGTTCTTTAAAAATTTACACAGATAAAACCAAAGTAACAAATACTAACATTTCCCTCTTTCTAGAGATTTCTTGAAGCTGCATAGAGAAGCTTTGAAGGGGTTGCAATTACCACATCTGATCTAGAAGCTGCCATAGATATTCCACTGAACAGTTTGTCATGATAGATCTAGACTATTACTGCAATATAGTAAGTCTATAGTTACACTCAACTGGAGGGGGCGGTTTTCTTATATTTTGTGCAAATTAAACACATATTCATGAAATAAAAGCATTCAACACATCACAATACTATTAAGCACTGGCTTTTACCCCAGAGAAACCTGTATTTGGAAAAACTCCAGCAAAATGGACTATGCCTTTCTTTTTAATAAAATGGAGAAATTACAATGCAGATTATTGAGGATGCACAAACTTACAGTGGAGCTGTGAGACACTATGGTTTTCAATGATATGTAATGTCTTAGGGTAGTTTTTCGTCCCAGGGTTTTTTTATTCAAGCTAGGGTTTCCAACAGAAGAACAACAGAAATTCATTCATTTATACAGCAACAGATATTCCTTCATATAATATGAAAGTCATTCAACATCAATAGGAGATGTGCATGAATAATTCAATCAACAGCAATATGGTATTCCCCAAATCCACAATAGATAGGACTGACTCTCCAATAAACCAGGAATGTACACAGCCAATACCTCACCAATACAATAACTGTCTGTAAATGTAAATAAACCAGATTCACTTTTGAACTAATTTAACTGAGTTCTACCACATATATTATTTCCTACCCTTCAGCACAGAACCTGGACTGTCCTATCTTACTTTGCTTGTCTGAGAGAGTGATCTCAGTAGGCTCGGCTACCTTTCTTGTGTACCCGCAGGTTAGATATGTGGATTCTGTCCTGGAAACAACTCACAATTAGGCTTGTTCACTTCTGTTGGAGCTCGGAAATGCCTCTGTAATAGTTCGTAGCCCTAGGAGGGGATGAATACCAAATCCTACTCCTGTAACAGTCCTATCCTCAACTCATTGCCCTTGCTGCCTCAGAATGCTGTCCTCCTGTGATAGTCTGCAGCGCTAGGGGGGTCTAAATCCTAGACGTCTGCTACTAGACAATGCGATCTTCCAATCTTGTCTCCACTTTTGCAGAAAAATTCCAACCTGTGCCACAACCATTACACCCTTGGCTGGAAATGCCATCGAATTTGCTTAACCAGATGGAGGCCAAATTCCGTGACTTGCCAGACAAGTTATAACAAAAGATGAATGGAAAAGATAACTTACTAGGGTGGAATCTTTCACCACCGAAATTAGTAGAGGAAAAGGGGTCTTGAAACCCTCAAAGCCACAATTCAAGAAAAAAATATATTTGATCCAAATAGAGGATGCAAAAATGATTCCAACTCTCCTCTATTTATAGATTCCCCCATGGGGTTTCTCAAATGTGAGGGGTTGCAATGTAACACCCAATTTTGGGTTTTTTTGCACTAGCTGACCCAAAATTTGCCCAATGTTGCCCCAAACATTGAAGAATTGGGTTTTCCACTTTTATCAAGACTATAGCCTACGGGGTTGGATACATTACTCTGTCCTTCTTTGGCCATTTAATTGGAAGAAGACATTATGGTCCCCCCCTTCCTGAAATCGCTTGCCCTCAAGCAATTGCAAATTCAGATGTTGTAAAATTCACTCTCCTTCCCATGTTGCATCTTCTTCTAGAAGGTTTTTCCATCTAATGTGAAATCAATCTGCCCCTCAGTCTCTTTTCTCTTATTGCCATGTTTGTTTTCAGAATTCGCTCCAGTTATCCTTCTATATCCAAAAGGGGCAACTCGATAGAAGTAGTGACTTGCTGCCCGATGACCTTTTTGAGACATGTTACATGGAAGACATTGTGAATTCCACTTTCACTTGGTAGGTCTAACTCATAAGCTACCTTGCCAACCCGTCGGAGAACTTTGTAAGGTCCATAAAATCTCAACTTCAACTTTTCTACACCACTTTTCTTGAGTGTTGATTCTCTATATGGCTGTAATATCAAGAAAATGATGATTCCTGCCTCAAGGCTGCGTTTTGTTTGATCCCATAGTGCTTTGAATGGCGTCATCATAATAGACAAATGATAAGTGGTGTTGTAACAATGCTCTCCAAGGTACAACTACTTGATCCATGCCTTTTGTTGACTAGTCACGTAGTTATGTAAGTACCCCTCAATCCATTTATTCACAATCTATGTCTGGCCATTTGTTTGAGGGTGGTAGCTAGTGTTAGGGGCCAATTCTGTTCCCACTATCTTGAAGAGTTCTTGCCAAAATGCACTAATGAATTTTCCATCCTGATCATTGACTATTTTTGGGTAGTCAATGGAGTCAAAATATTTCCTTGAAACACAGTTCTGCTCCCTGTTTGTCTGAATAATCGGTTGGAAATGCAAATAAGTGCCCAAATTTTGTCAACTTATCAACCACAGTGTAGATGCAATCCTTGCCTTGTGCTTTGGGTAGTCTGGTGATGAAGTCCATTGAGATGATTTCCCATTTTTGTTCCAGAATTGGTAAGGGTTCGAGTAAATTTGCGAGATGTATATGCGTTTGACCTTATTTTATTGACATGTCATGCATACCTTGACGGATTTTAGTACGCCATCTTTGAGATCTTTCCATGAAAATCTTTCCTTGATCTATTTATATGTTTTGAAGAACCCCTGATGTCTTGCTAATGGTATGCATGTGTAGCCTTCAATATCTACTCCTTGAGTGTGGATTCGGGGACCAAACATATACTGTCTTTATAGAAAATAATGTCATTGATCTTGTGTTTGTCATCTTGGATGTGTCCGACCATAAGTGCACAAACAAACTTGTTTTTGGAGTACTCCACCAAAAGGTGAGCCTTCTAATCTTCTGTGATCTCCATGAGAGAACATGTTGTTAGTTTCTTGGAAAGTGCATTGCCCACACCATTCTTTTTATCCTTTACATATTCAATGTCAAAATTATAAGCTTGGACCGACCTTACCCACTTATGCTGTCTTTCATTCAGGTTGTTTTGCTCCAAGAAATGATGTAAGCTGTTGTGGTCTACCTTGACTACAGACCTACTTCCTACCAAGTATTGCCCGAGTTTCGCCAAAGTGTGCATAATAGGCAGTGTTGACCATTACGTGTCAACGACCCATAGCAGTACACCCCATTTTTTCGCAAAAGAGATAGGGCCTGATCGATGTGTTCGTGCCGTACAACTATCATCATTAGTTTCACTTCCAAGATGTTATGCAAACCCTTTATGCATGTGTATAATGTAAATAATCTCAACAGATTCGTGTCGTGTATGTAATTGCCTAGGTAAACCTATTTTTTTGGTGATGATCTACATTTGGGGTGGTTTTTTGGTCTCACCGATCCATTCTCAGATGGTCGGCAGATTTTTTCTTCAGTCTTACCTCAAAGCCAGAATGTATTTTGTCACTGTTATTTTAGGCGGGTCCTAGTGTTATAGATCGAATCTATGCAAAATTGATTTGGGAATAATTTTAACTATTTGGTTATGTTATTTTATTATAAATTGCTTAGTCTGCTGGATTATATTTGTGTCATAGAAATGGGTAGTTTGTGAGGGTCTTTTACAAATGGGTTTCCCCATTGAGATCTAAAGAATATGAAAATCATGATGTAAAGTGTCTTGAGGCTTGGAAACATAATTTATCTCATCAGGTTAATTAATTAATTAATTTTTTTTACTCAAAAAATAATTAAAATCCTAAGCCATAAATTTAATTAATTCTAGGTCCTAAGTAAATTTAAATTCTCTAAAGGCAAAATTCGTTAGTCCTTAAAAATTAAATTTTAAGAGGTCCAAGGACTAAGGTAAATTAATTATTTTGATAAATTTTAAGCCTTTGATTCTTGAGATTAAGTCAAAGTCAAAATTTTGGGGAAATTAATTCAAAAATTTAATTTTTTAATTAATTAAAATGCATTTAATTGAAAAATTCGATTTTTCCCAAATATTTAAATATTTCGACAGATGAGATTAAAATGAATTTTAATCTTCATCAACAACCGAGATTGCTTTGATGAAGAACACACGAACTAGCCGTTGGAGGATTTATCTTTAAATAGGAAGTCATTCGTCAGTCAATTCATCTGGCCTTTGAGTTGTGTGTTAAGCGAAAAGCTCGTGTAATCTTTTTCTGAATAATAAAGAAAAATTTTGGGGTTAATTTTTGTCGGTGTTACTCTTCATGGAAATATTGTAAGATGTGTTGTTTTCATGTGTAATTTTTTTAGCCATTGATGATAGCTTCTATAGAGTGATTTGAGTAATAGGTATCTTACTCAGTCGCTGAGGTTTAAGTGATAATTTAAATTTTGAATGTAATAGCAAGAATATTTATTTATCTGAATTTTGTTATCATTGTCTCGCTCTATTTTGATGGCTGGATTGAGTTTTGCAGGAAAATCTTGATTTTTAGATCATCGGGCGTTTGACGAAGTTTTGAGTTGGACCAGCCAACTTCCGATTTATGTTTTATGAAGAACCCAACTTAATTCGATTCTAGGTTTACCATAATATTTTTATTGGTGATGCATGAAGGTGTAGGAATTTACAGGGCAAGTTCCTCAGATAGAACACCAAAAGACATTGCTCACAAACGGATCACAGATCAATACATCAGTGTTGTTGACGTAGTCAAAGCCCTCAAAGAGGGAAACAGTCCATGGCCTAAGCCAACATGGCCATTTCAGACAATTTATTAATAAAAGAATGAAAATTTACATAAGCTTCTCTCATGAACGGTTACCCTACAAATGACCTTCCATGCTCTTTAAATAGAGATCATGAACTAATCGGGTGTTAAGCCACGGATCAAGTGTCGGTAATACTGAGGAGAGAATGAACCGTCGGATCACTACATATCGTGACCGTCAGATTGTAAGTTACAAAAGTACATAGTAAAGACACACTTTACCTAACTCTACACTAGACCAAGTTATACTTAACTATTTCCTATGTGTCGGAATATCTTAACATCCCCCCTTAAGAACAACTTGGGATAGGATTGAAAGATGTACAAATATGACACAATAGGAGAAGGAAGGGGGTGCTAGAGCCTATCCCCCCTTAATGACAACTTCCTAAACTCCAACCATAAATCGAAGTTTAGTAAACTTCGCCTCTGTGAGAGCCTTTGTAAAGATGTCTGCAACTTGATCATCTGTTGAACAATATTGCACTTCAAGAACATGGTCGTGAATGAGCTTTCTGATGAATTGCATGTGCAATTCAATGTGTTTGCTGCGCTAATGTTGGACTAGATCTTTGCATAGTTGAATGACACTTTGATTATCACACCAAAGTGTAATCAGATGCTGCTGCTGAAAGCCAAACTCTGACAGGATTTGACGAAGCCACAGGGCTTCCTTACTAGCTTCTACGGCACTATGATACTTTGCGTCTACTGAAGAAAGAGAAATGGCAGTTTGTTTCTTGCAAGCCCATGTAATAGGTCCTGAATCAAGAGTGAACACATAACCTGTAGTAGACTTCCGATCATCAGGGTCACCAGCCCAATCAGAACCAATGAAACCAACCAATAAAGGAGATGCTTCTGCACTGTAATGAATCCTAAACTGAACTGTACCTCGAACATAACAAAGTATTCTTTTAGATGCTTTCGAATGACTTTCATGTGGGTTTTGCATAAACCGAGCAATAAGGCCAACAACAAAGGAAAGGTCATGACAAGTATGGGTTAGATACAAAAGTTTTCCTACAAGTTGATGGTATAAGGTAGTATCAACTTCAGGGGAAGTACAAGTGACTGAAAGTTTGGCTCCAAACTGAAAGGGAGAAGGGGCTGGCTTACAATCTTCCATGTGAAAATGGCGTAGAAGATCACATGCATACTTGGACTGGGAAAGGGAAATACCTTCTTTGAATTGCAAGACTTGAAGACCAAGAAAAT
The DNA here is from genome assembly GCA_031772625.1 of Pinus tabuliformis. NCBI lineage: Eukaryota > Viridiplantae > Streptophyta > Pinopsida > Pinales > Pinaceae > Pinus > Pinus tabuliformis. Next base: position 554,411,203 of record CM062820.1, on the reverse strand, counting down.
AATGCAAGTGTCCTAAGTCTGTCATTTCAAACTTCTTTTTAAGACTAGACTTCACATGGTTTATAAGGTTGGGATCACTACTAGTAAGGATAAGATCATCAACATAAAGAACAAGAATGATAAGAGACTTGCCCACTTTCTTGGTGTAGACAGTATTGTCAGAATGACACCTAGAAAATCCAGTTTCTAAAAGAAAGCTATCCATTTTGGCATACCAAGACCGAGGGGCTTGCTTGAGACCATAAAGGGATTTCTTAAGCCGACATACAAGGTTGGAGTCTATTTGTATAAAGCCAATAGGTTGTTCCATATAGATTTCTTCATGCAAGTCCCCATGCAAGAAGACAAATTTAACATCCATATGATGGACTTTCCATTTGAAAGAGGCAGCAAGGGAAAAAACAAGGCGGATAGAGTTCATTTTGGCAACAGGGGAGAAGGTTTCAATAACTTGTGAAAAACCCTTAGCAACAAGACGAGCTTTATGTTTATCAACTTTTCTATCTGGTCCGTACTTGGTTCTGTAAACCCATTTGCATCTAACAAGTTTTCGTCCTTTTGGAAGGGGAACAAGATCCCATGTATCATTTGCCAATAATGAACGATATTCTTCATTCATAGCTGCGTCCCAATTTGGATGGCCTGAAGCTTCTGCAAAGGTGTCAGGATCATAATTAGCTGAAGCTTGAGCTAGTAAATAAGAGGCTCTATCGAACTGAGAACGTGTACGTCGCTGATCTGTAGGATCACCGACAAGAGCACCTGCTGCATCCCGAGTAGCACGAACCCATTTTGGAAGCTGAGGAGCTGAAGGAGGATCTTGAGAAGGTGGGGAGGATTGTCATCCTCGCTGTCATCATCTGAAGAAGAAATATTTTCAAAAGTAGAAGGGATAGAGAGAGGTGGCACATCCGCCGAACTAGGCTTGTAGGCCGATATATTTTCAGCAAACTTTACATCTCTTCTAATGATAACATTTTTGGACTTAAGTGGAATAAGTCTGTATCCTTTGAATTCTTTAGAATATCTAACAAAAATACATTTTTCACTCTTAGGTTCTAAAGCTTTATGTTTCTCATTTGGAATATGGGCCTATGCTTCACTTCCAAAAAGACGAAAGTGACTTACATCTGGTTTAATTGAGCTTCATGCTTCTTCTGGAGTGATATTCTTTAAAGCCTTAGTAGGAGTGCAGTTTATTATGTAATTTGCACAATTAATTGCTTTTTCCCAAAAATTAAGAATAAGTCCTTTATATTGAAGCATACAATTAGCCATTTCCTTTAAGGTGCGATCTTCCTTTCAGCTACACCATTTTGTTGTGGAGTATATGGAACAGTGTGTTGCATTTGAATTCCATTCTCAGTGCAAAAGTTGATGAATTTGTTGTTAACATATTCTCCGCCATTATCAGATTTTAGCTTAAGAATTTGATGTCCAGATTGTTTTTCAACAAAGGCCATAAAGGTTGAGAACATGTTAAATACTTCACTCTTGAGTTTTAAGAAGTATACCCAAGTGCGTCTGGAGAAATCATCAATGAAAGTTAAGAAATACTTGTAGCCAGAGAATGAAACAACTGGAAGTGGACCACATAAATCACTATGCACAAGCTATAAAGAGGCTAAGGCATGCCAAGAGGCACGTTTTTCAAAACTATCCCGTTGATGTTTTCCGAGTAGACATCCGGAACAAACACCATCTCTGCAAAATACCATCGGAAGACATGTCACCATATTTTCTTTACATAGATTCTGAAGAGAGCGATAGTTTGAGTGACCAAATCGCTCATGCCAAAGTTTGCTCACTTCATCATTATGAGCAACAAATACCGAGGGAATATTTGATGACCCAAAGTTGTTAAACTTATACAACTTTGGAGAATCATCAGCAATGCCAATAGCTAAAATCTGTCTAGGATCTCTTAGGTCCTTAATTACAACATCGTGAGGTGAAAATTCAACGATTTTACCTTCACCTGAATGAGTTATTTGATATACAGATAGAAGGTTGCAGGATAAGGTTGGAACACATAATACATCATTGAATTGACCATTGTCTATATGAACAGTTCTAGTCCCTACAACACTAAGAGATCTATCATCACCAACATATATTTTTGGCGTTACAATCATTTAAAGAAGAAAACATGGCTTTGTTTTTTGCCATGTGATAAGAAGCTCCAGAATCAATGAGCCACTCATGAGAATGAGAAGAAGAAGATACATTTAGTGCATATCCAGACCGAGATGCTTGACAACCACATGTAGAAAGTGCTATTCCTGAAGATGAAGTTGAAGTTGTTGAGTGCTCCAAATGGATGTTATGCTTCTTCATTGTTGCTTCCAAGGCTTCCATCTTCTTAAAGCATTTGGATTATAAGTGGCCATCTCGATTACAAAAGTGGCAATGTCTATCAGTCTTATTCCCTTTGTTTTTATTTGCCTTCTCATTTTGAGACTGAAATGGCTTAGGACCCTTGTTTGGTTTAGGACCATTCTTTTTAGGACATGGCTTCTCAGGATTCTTTGAATTTGGTTGTTGCTGGGCGACTAAGGCTTTCTTAGAAGAGTTTCCAAAATTAAGAAGACCAAGATGTAAGAGTTTTTTTTGTTCTCTTATTAAAGAATCACAAAAGGCATCAAAGGAAGGGGACTTGTAGTCTTGTCCTTGAGAAATGAAGGCTTCTCTTGTAGAATGGAAGGTGGAAACAAACACAGAGTAGGCTGGTCCCAACTTAGTAAGAATGTAATAGATAAGGTTACCATATTCTTTCTTAACCTTAACACCTTCCAAGAGAAGTCTAAGGGTCTTGAACTTGGAAAAAAAATCTTCAATGGAAGAAAAATTATTGGGGTCCAATGTAAGCAACTCGAAAGCTATAAGTCCATTTTTAAGTCCAAAAACTTTAGTGATCTGTTTCATTGCTTCATTAGGAGTATCAAGTTCTGCGATATGGAATCTAAGGTTGGGAGAAATAGACATCCCTATCAACCCATGTGCTTGATCTTGCCTATTTTCCCATTTGGCTGCCTTATCTTCATCTTTCGGTTTGGTTTTTTGGTCTAAGGCTATTCTGTAAAGACCTTTACTTCTAAGCAAATCCACAATGTAGGACCACCATGGGAAGTAGTTGGTGCTGTCAAGAATAACTTGGCATGGACTTTCCATTTAACAAAAACTGAAGCTATAGATGCTGAAACTAAGTGTTCTAATGGAAAGATCTTGAAAAATTAGGTTGATTAAACAAAAATGGCTCTGAAAACAGCTTCCGGATGAAGAAGTTATGGCTTTTTGAAGAAAAGTTGTTGAAGATGCCGACGAAGTGCTGAAATGAATGATAATGTTATATTTAAAAAAATCTGCCCCCTTTCCAAACTTAATCTAATTAGCTCAACAAAAAGAAACACTTGAACTCAAGACCTCTATTCTCATAAAGTAGCTTTGGACCAAGTGAGCTAGATTATAAGGTTAGTAATTTTTGGAAAAGAAGAAATTTTATTTTATTTATTTATTTATTTTTTTTTATTTTTTTTCAGTCACTGAAGCTTTGGGGTGTGTGCTTACTTGAGAAAGCTCTTTTTTGTCTACAAAACAAAAAACACAAACCCAACACAAACATACCAAAAAAACAAACCTTAACGCTTGAAGTTAGTTTTAATCGGAAACTAAATATTTTCCTCAATGTTTCTGGTTTTCTGAAATCACACTAAGGCACAACGGAAAAGAGCATACACATGAGAAAAATCCTTTCTTTCTGTTTCTGATTTGCCCAGATCGCATAGAGTCGTGGGAAAAAGAGCATAGATCTGGTAATAAAAAAACAAAGAGCTAAATACACCGAAACAAACAGAGGGAAAATAACTAAAAACTACAAATAAACACTGTATACCTCCAGATCTTAAAAATGACGTAGCTAGGGCTACTAGAAACATTTTCGCGTCAAACGAAAGAGGTTCCTCATTGGAATAGATGCTCCTAATACAATAGAGTAGTCCTCTCGGCCCGAAAGCAGTCAATAACAATAGATCTAGGAAACCACAGTCGAATGCAGTTCTACCAGCGTCAGATTTGGATCACCAACAGATGTAGCCCTCAAATAACTCTGATACCATATAGGAATTTACAGGGTAAGTTCCTCAGACAGAACACCAAAGGACACCGCTCACAAACAGATCACAGATCAATACACCAGTATTGTTGACGTGGTTAAAACCCTCAAAGAGGGAAATAGTCCACGACCTGAGCCAACGCGACCACTTCAGGCAATTTATTAATAAAAGAATGAAAATTTACATAAGCTTCTCATGAACGGTTACCCTACAAATGACCCTCCATGCTCTTTAAATAGAGATCATGGACCAATCGGGTGTTAAGTCACGGATCAAGTGTGGGTAATACCGAGGAGAGAATGAACCGTCGGATCACTACATATCATGACTGTCGAATTGTAAGTTACAAAAGTACATAGTAAAGAAACACACTTTACCTAACTCTACACTAGACCAAATTATACTTAATTATTTCCTATGTGTCGGAGTATTCTAACAAAAGGGTTTTGAGCTAAGTACTTCCTTTAAAATTTAAAAATTTAGTTTTTTATGTACAAAATTGATGAATCTGGTTGTTAAGAGCCTTAGATTATCAGATCTGAGAGCGGAGTTGGACTCACACTCCCAGATCTGATAGATCTGCCATTCCTGTGCTTAGATATTGAAATTTTTTGGGTTTTTCGATTTGGGTTTCTGGGGTTTTATTTATTTTTTGTATATCTGGGTTCTGGGTGTTTTTGTTTTCAGGTACAGGTTGTAGATCTGAATGTGAAGTTTGATTTGAAGCTAGATCTAGGCCTTGGAGGGTAAGATCTGGCATCAAAATCATTTTTGCAGGGATTCTATCCAGATTTTTGCCATCCAAGGGTTTTTAAATTTTTAAGGGTTTCACTGGCAAATCTTAAGCAGAAGTATAACATCTTAATCTAGAAATTTCTCTTCGGTTCTTTAGCTACCTGTCTGCTACTTGGGTTTTCAATTTCTCTGTTGCAAAAAAATTCTGATTTTTTAAAGGCCCACAACCTTTTTCTGCTGCCTGCATTCTCCACAAATCTGTTAGCCCCCTCGTGCTGTCCCTACCCTTGCTGTCCTCTTGCCACCATCAAACCCTTGACTGCTCTATTCCTTTGCTCATCGCTGCATTCCAACCCTGCTAAACCTCACCCTTAGTTCTGCCCTCAGATCCGCACATCCAAGCTCCAAACCCTGCGATTCCGTCCCTATCCGTCACTTCTTTCTTACTGTCCGTCTGCCCATCTCTTTCTCTTGTCGCCCTGCAATCCTTTACCTGCGTTTATCACCCTATCCATCCCTCTCGGCCCTCCATCCCACACTATTGTCTCATCGCTGCAACTCCTCCGTCGAGTGGCTCTGCTGTCCCTTTGTCAACCCTTCATCCTTCAGATTTCTCTCGTAGAGTTTCCTTCTGCTGCCACCAGTGCTCTTTCCGTTCACCTGCACACAACAAACACAAAACACTTGATTTTTAATATATTAGCTTTTAGGTTTTAGTTAGTTGTTTAGCATATTCGACTTTTCTTTTTAATTTTTATTTGCATTATTATGAGTTAGATTTAGGTTTGATTTTATTTTATTTGTTTAAATTTGTTTTAGTTTAAAATTTCGATATTTTTTTTTTGTGGGTTGTTTTTTTTAATTTTCGAATTTTTATTTCTGGCTTGATTTTATTTGTGTTTTTTTTTTCATTTATCATTTTTCGAATTTAACTTTGATTTCTTTTTTATTATTTTCATTTAAAAAACATAAAAAGATTCTAAAAAATTAAAAAATCCAAAAATTTAAAAAACCTAAAACATTAAAAAAGTCTAAAAAAATTTAAAAATCTAAAAATTTTAAAAATAAAAAACCTAAAAAATTTCTATTTTTTTTTTTAAATCTAAAACATTTAAAAAAATCTATTTTTTTTAAAAATCTAAAACATTTAAAAAAATCTATTTTTTTTTAAATCTAAAACATTTAAAAAAATCTATTTTTTTTAAAATTCTGGTGACTAAGGAATTAAATTAAAGGAGGATTTGCGCTTTGACATTAAAATTTTTAATGTGGCCTATGATCCATTAAAATTTCAACTTATTGATATTTTTGATGATCTCTTTCATATTAAAAATTTAATTTTTTCATTTACCACATCAAATTAATTTCCTAAGGAACAATTGAATTGATTACATAAATTTCCTTGGTGTCTTTTCGTGGTAAGTAGTATTTTTCTATTGTCAAGTGCAATTAATGTTTCAAAAAACTATATTGGCGATAGGAGGAAGTTAATTAAATTCTAGATCTGGGTCATTAATGAAAATCATTTTAAATTTGGAATCTCTTGCATGATAGAGTTTTTGGCGTTTACATTTGATTGTTCATGATTGTCATTATTCGTCACATTTATAAACTGCTCTGGGTGACTTGTTATTATTTAGTCTTTGGTTAAACACATTAAAGGCACTGGTCTGTAGCCGTTTTTATCTCATGATTGTGTCGTATTTAGTCGAGACTTTCTTTAAATTCATCAAGTTGTTCATCCTTAAAATCTCCTAGACCCTGTGTTCTACAAGCTATCCTCATCCATTAACCTTAAGGGCTATCCCCCTTGACTTGTCTAGGAGAGAGTCTAAACAGAGTGAGTAAGGATTAGAGTGATAACCACTACTCTGAGCGTTGTCGTGGTCCCTAGACACTATGCGACAACAGGGAGCATCTCTTTGTTGTATATTGAGTAAAGTCTCTTCGAATCTTTTACTCTCTGAATTTTGAATGCAATTGAATGTCCCTTTTGCATTAATACAACTCCTATTCCTTCTCTTGACACATCACATTCTAATACAAAGGGTTGATTGAAGTCGAGGAGTGCCAATACTGGACATGAGCTCATTATTTCCTTGAGCTTTTTAAATGTTTTGTTTGATTCTTCCATCCATTTGAATGCCCATTTTTTTGTCAAGTTTTTGAGAGGTGTGCCTAATTGCAAGAATCCTTTGACGAATCGTCGATAGTAGCTACAAATTTCGAAGAATGCTTGTAACTCTAATGGGTTCTTGGGCGTAGGCCAATCGAATATTGCCTGAATCTTCTCTTGATGCACCTGCATCCCTTATGCACTGTTTATATGTCCCAAAGTACAAAATTTCTGTCATCTCGAATTTTCACTTTGATGCCTTGGCATAAAGTGATTGTTCCTTGATTATGCCCAAAATCTCATCCAAATGTCCCAAGTGTCCTTCCCATGTATCGCTGTATATGAGGAGGTCATCGAAAATTACTAGTAAGAATTTCCTTAATTGCTTGTTGAAGATGTTATTCATATAAGACTGGAATGTGGTGGGAGCATTGGTTAGCCCAAACGACATGACCAAAAATTCAAAATGTCCATAGTGACATCAAAAAATTGTTTTTGGCACATCTTGCTCTCGAACCTGAATTTGATGAATATCCTAATTATAAAATCTTTGAAAAGTATACAACTCCAGGTAATTCATCTAATAGTTCATCGATCCTGGGAATGGAGTACCCGTTCTCGATGGTCCTTTTGTTGAGTGCTCAGTAGTCAATACACATCCTCCACATGCAATCCTTCTTTTTTACCAAAACTATCGATGAAAAAAATGGGCTTGAGCTGGGTTTGATGTGGTCCATAGCTAGCAATTCTTGGATCACCTTCTTTATCTCGTTCTTGAATTTCTTTGGGTGTCGGTATGGTGTGGTGATTACAGGCTTGGCCCCTTCTTTCAACTCAATGGTATGCTCAAACCCTCTTTTAGGAGGTAGTCCCATGGGAATTTTGTCAAAAACCTAGCCATGCTTATTCATCTCTTCTTGAAGGTTTTCCTTGTACTATGGGTTGCTACTATCCAGTTTTTTTTGGCTCGTAATCACACATAATGTGACATATGCTACGTCTCCATGCTTGAATATGGCCTCCATTCTTTTGGCGGAAATGATTTGAGGACCACCATTAGTATTGCCTCTCAATGCTACTTTGTTGCCATTCGATGCTCTGAATTCCATCTCCATTGCTTGGTAGTCCATAATGACTTTTCCCAAAGAGTACAACCATTGAACCCCCAAGACTGCATTAGTATTTGCAAAATCTATTACATAGAAATCATTAGTAAAAGTCTAATTACCGAGTGTTATGCTCAAACCTAGGATTACTTGCGCAAGCCAGGTTGTACCCATCTGCTACCATCACTTCGAGGCCTTCAAATTCTTCTGTGGGAAGACCCATTCTTGCTACTAGTGTGAGCCATCAACCAAGGCTATGATGCATTGCCCCTTGATAACTCTCCTGATCTTGAAAGTGTAATACTTGGGGGTCCCTAATAGAGAAGCCGTTAATTCTTCTTAGGGCTATATTATTCTTTGTTATTGATAATTACATTCATATCACATTCATCCCATAATATCTTAACATCATTAACAATTATGTAGAAATAAAAATAAAATCAACATTGCAACAAAATATAAAGGACACCGAGACTTCGGTTAGAGACCAAAGAAAAACCCCACAAGGGGGAAAACCCATCCAAATTCTTCTTCTGTTAGATATTCATCAATTGTTTCGCTGAGATACAAAGTATATCCCTAATGAGGTACATTAATCACGTCAGGCCTCTTAAGGCCAACTTAAGTTAGTTCACAAGTTCGATTGTGAACTAACATCCAATAATTAGAGAAAGTTATTGCAATATCACAATCATATATGATATTATATATGTCATAGAGACATTATCACATCTGTCACCCATGTCAAAACTCATCATTGTCAATTATCATTATTTATGTCCAACCATATAAATGATTTATATCTCTGCTGTCATTTATCACAACGACAAGATCATAGTCATATATATCATAAGAGCAAGGTCCCTAAATCAATGGTCGCTGATAGGAAATCTCTATCATAAGTATTATAGAAAATGCTATACTAACTAAACCAACTATGCGAACATTGTCATATTTAGGCCGATATGCCTTCCTTTTGAAGCAATGCACCTCCAAATTTCATGTACCTTTTCACTATAATTTGACAACTTTCTCTTGGGTGGTGGTGCGATGAGACAAATCTACGACTGGCAGAACTATTCCACCTCATTGACATGTGTTTAACTGTATTCGTCATGGTCTTTAGTTACAACGGGCAGAATGGTGGGCATTTTAGTTATGGGTGGAGAGCTAGAAAACAAAATCTACTAGGCTTTTCTTTGCGATGTGATTCTTTTTCTTCTCCTTGGGGTCTCTTTGGTGAGATCGTTCGCGCAGGAGCAGGGTTGAGCGCAGGGCTCAGCTCGGTTTGGCAAGTGTTATCTCAGGGTTTTTTTTTTTCCCTGCGTTTTTAGTCTCGGGCTTACAGTGGCAGCATCTGGAAAATGGCGTCACAGGACAGCTCAAAAATGCAAGAGGAAGGGAGTGGGAGACAAGTGTTGGAAGGGCCCATTCACTACTAGAACAACTGCCTTAGTTCTCGCAACCCCCTGGTTGAGAAGAAGTTTAGTGAAACTTCTTCGACCACTGACCGTATTCAACGCTTTCTGGTATTCACATCATGCATTTGTCGTGATTTACCTGCTTCTCATTGTCATTCCATTCACCTTTTCTTCGTGCGAGATTGGAGGGAGAAAAATATCAGGACATTTCAACTTGTTTTCTGTTAATTCTAAACTACATGTCTAACTTCGAAGTAAAATGCCTCAAAATTTATTCCCTAAAAGATTGAAAGTAAGAAATGAATATCTAATTTCATTCTAAAATGCTTGAGAATTTAGCTTAAATGAAAAGAAACATAGACAATTTGCTTTAGAATTTGATGATGTTTATCCTTTGAGAAAGTTCAGGGCTTAATTTATGACGTGATTTGAACGTGCAGACTTGGATGTATATTGCTGTTCCGGTGCTTTTATATTGCGGCCAACGCACACTAAGAGCATTCAGAGCAGGGAATTATACTGTCAATATTGTCAAGGTCATGTAGTTTCTACTTCAGATATGCAATTTTCTTGTATTATCTGTATGTTGAAATCCTTTGCAAGCGCAATCAACATATCTGCTTTATTTATTTTGCAGGTGGCAGTTTATCGCAGAAACGTCTTAGCTTTGCATATACCTACAGGCTTCAAGTACAAGAGTGGAATGTATTTATTTCTCCAGAGCCCCAAGATCTCACATTTCGAATGGTAATTTTAGAACATACATTAGAATTTATCAATTGATAAGATCTTTTAGTGTTTCTTCCATGATTCTTACATTTTTTTTTTGAGCTTTCTACATGCAAGGCTCAAGCATCCATTCTTGATCAGTTCTGTTCCTGATGATGAACACATTAGCGTGCATATCATAACAGTTGGAGACTGGACACAGGAGATGAAAAGAGTTTTCTTGCAGGTGATAACTAATTTATTTCTTTTAGCTTTAAGATGAAGTTTTTTTGTTGGCTGTAAGTTCTATTGGAACTACTATACGCCTACATGCGGACTCTTAGTTAGAGCATGGGACTACATGCAAGATTCCTTCTGCATGATTTACTCATTCTTTAACTCCACAACTGGTTAGTTCTTCTGCATGATTTACTCCTTGAATTGCTCCTTCTTTAACTCCGCAACTGGTTAGTTTTTCTGCATGATTTACTCCCTGATTTGCTCCTTCTTTCACTCCGCAACTGGCTAGTTCTCTCCGAAACTTGTTGTAGGTGTTGAGTCTTCTCATTGATCACCACTATGGTGCATTACCTTGGGATATTCACCCAGTAATGCTATATCATGAGCATTGTAACCTATTTTTTAATGAATCATTCTTTTGTTCTTTCAATTTTCTTTTAGTGTTTTTTTCTCTGCAAAGTTGTGTTCAACCTTTATTAGCTAGATTCATCTATGCAGGTTTTCTAACACATTTACATGGTATCAGATCTCACAGGTTGTTAGATAAAAGGCGCACCAGTACTTTATTTTGCAGGTATTACAGCTTGGAGATTGAAGATCGACAGAAAAATGGAGTTTCCCAAAGCATCGATCTTAACACTATACAACTATCATGAATGGAAGGACCAAATGGCTCGATACCTTCGTCATAAAGGGTTGTACAGGATTACCATGGCTACAAAAGTGGAACCCACTTCAGCTATAGAGAAATCCAAGTACCTCAACTGTATGGATGAGGCCCACGGATCCATATGCATTTGGATCTCTCCAGAGTTGCAATTGCATCTATATGCCTGCAATACTCCCAATGAGATTTGGAAAAAGGTTGAAGAACTCTACGAGAAACAGGATGAGATGAAAGGACATCTGCTCGAAGTGGCGCTGCTGTCATTGGATCCACGGAACTATGACAGAATCCAAGACTTCTCCACCAAATATAATGATATATTGATGCAACTCAAGGGTTGTGGAATTGAAAAATCCAAGGAGGAGAGTCGCCAAGTTATCTCTATTATGTCAAAGCTTGGACTGGAATACTCTGTCTCCGTGTCTACATTTCATTCACTAAATCTCGCAACAGTGAAATCCTACACTATGCCTTCTCTCAAAGAATTTATGGAGTCCCTTATTTTTGAGCAAGATAAACTCATTGGCATGGGGAAGATCAAACCTCCAAAATCGCATGCACTTGCTGTGCATGATGGCAGCCACACAATAAAAATCACAGATCTGATTCAAATCAGAAAAATCAGCAGCAAAAAGACAAGGGAAAAGTGCATTCCCATCCAAAGAAGGAAGGGTACACCAAGCCCTTCAATGACTCCTCTAGCTCGAGAAATGAGAAAGGGAAGAAAGGAAATAGATGCACCTACTTTCAAAGAGGATTCCATCCAGAATCCCCTTGCATGAAGAAACAAATTGACCAAATGGCAGAAATCCTTCAAAAGCACAACCTTGGGGACCACATGCCTCAGGGCGCCAAAAAGAAAATTGAGGATTTGACACACGGGAAAGGTAATAATTTTCATGCTTTAGTTGCAATTAATTCTTCTCCTGATGCATGGATTATAGATTCTGGTGCATCACATCATATGGCTACTGCAAAGGAAGTCTATTCCTCTTTGGATGCATGCAAAGGACCTCCCATCCTCATGGGAGATGACTCACCTATTGAGGTCACTAGAAAAGGTAGAGTGGAACTTTTACATGGAAGCTTTGAAGATGTGCTTCATGTTCCAAAACTTTTAGTAAACCTGCTTTCAGTTTATCAGTTCACTCATTTCGGCACCAAAAAGAGAGTGGAATTCACTCCATATGCAGTGAACATATATGACCTACATAGCAGCTCCAAAATTGCAACCGGTGAGGTAAACAATGGAGCCAGACTGTATACATTTTCTGAATTTATTGAATCTGAATCATTCTTATTGTTTACACATGCTGATGATAGTAGTAGGCTTTGGCACGAGAGGTTTGGTCACTTAAATTACAGGTATATGCAACAACTAAGCAATAATGAGATGGTGGAAGGCTTGCCAAATATCAGTTTCTCCAAAGGAGTTTGTGAAGGGTGTGTCCTTGGCAAACATCCTAGAGAAAAGTTTGACACCGGCAAGACTCACAGACCATCCTCTCCTCTAGATCTGATCCATAGTGATCTCATGGGGCCTTTTCCTCATCCTTCCATCAACAAAGCAAGGTATGTGCTTACATTTATTGATGATTTCTCACGGTATACTTGAGTGTATCTTCTCAGGGCGAAATCTGAAGTTTTTGGCCACTTTGAAGATTTCAAAGCACTAGTTGAGACATAGTCAGAGAGAAAGATCAAAGCCCTCCATACAGACAATGGGGGGGAATATGTTAACATAGCACTTCGAAACCTTTTCCTTCAATTCGACATACACTTGAGTACACAGTTCCATATGCTCCGCAGCAGAACGGAGTTGTTGAGAGAAAGAACCGATCTCTCAAAGAGATGGCTTCCTGCATGTTGCATGCTAAGTCACTGCCTCATAAGCTATGTGCCGAAGCACTTAATTGTGCTAACTACATCTAGAACAGATCTCCTCATAGGTTTGTCAAGGATCAGACCTCCTTTGAGGCTTGGAGCGGCACTAAACTAGAGGTCACCCACTTCCGTGTTTTCAGCTCCTGAGCATGGGCCAGGATCCTCTATGAAAAGAGGAAAGCTCTTGATCCATAGAGCATTGAGTGCATCTTTGTTGGATACCTTGATGGTGTGAAGAGATACTAGCTCCTGATTTCCTCTATGGACAAGCTCATCATTGAGAGAAGTGTCAAATTTGAGGAAAGTCTCTTTCATGCACTTCAATTGCCGCACGCAGACACCTTTTATCTACCTCATGTATGAAATGATGACTCAGTACACTCAGATGCAGATACAGAGCATGTAGATGCTGAGGTAGAGCATGCAGATGCAGAGACAGAGTCTTCAGATACAAATCTAGTGCATGCTTATGATGATCCACATCCAAGCCCAGATCGGGCTTCCAACAGTGAATCATATTCCCCTGTCATAAATCAGAGAGGGGCTTACGTGAGATATATGCACAAGACCGCCCAACTGCTAGAAATGGTATTGTGGGGGATAATTCTGATCTACAGAGGACTAGCTCAGAGTTTATTGAGCCTCCTCTTGCCCTCACTGCCACTGAACCATTGCCATCCTGGCATTGTCATTTGGTTCAGTCTTCTGATCCACAGTCTTATGCTGAGGCTGCTGGGCATCCATCTTAGGAGTTCGCCATGGAGGAGGAGTATAACTCAGTGTTGTCAAATCGCGATAAATATACGAAAAAATCGCCGGTATTTTTTTTTTCCGATTTTTATTGAAAAATCGCGATAAAAACGAAAAAATCGCGATAAAAACGAAAAAATCGCGATTTTTTAAGAAAAAATCTCGCGGTAAAAATGAAAAAATCGCGATTTTTTAAGAAAAAATCGCCGGGGTCACAGTAGCATGGTTTTATAACGTTTTTTGGGTTTTTCATGCGCTCATTTGGACAGTGGCGCGCAGAGGGAGGGGGAGCTATTGGAGACCAAGCTGAAGAGGGTTTTTAGCCAAATCTAAGTGCTTAGAGGAGAAAATCAAGAGGAGACCATCGATTTCTCCATAGAAACTGTATGAGGATTAATTTTTTTTTTGTTTTCATTATTTAAAAACATTGTTTTTGTATGTTTTTTTTATTGTTTTTGGTTGGGAAACTTGGTATGGGCACCATTTTTCTTTTGTTTTCATTGTTTTTAAAGATTTTTTTGTATTTCTTCATTGTTTTGGGTTGGGTAACTTGGTATGACTATGGGAACCAATTTTTTTTTTGTTTTCATTTTTTTAAACATTGTTTATGATTTTTTCGTTGTTTTTGCCATTTGGTTGGGTAACTTGGGTTTGGAATGGTTGTTTTAGGTTGGGTTATGGGTAACTTGGATTTTCATTGTACAATAATCAATGTAAAAATTAAAAATTAAAATACTAAATTGTAATTTGTAAATTTGTAACTTGTAATTTTGTAAATGCTAAATTGTAATCCTAATCCTTATTTTCCCATAGGTTCACAACTGCACCAAAACACTATTCAAGGCTTCAAGTTTGCAACTTCAAAGTTCAAAAGCAAACATGCCAAGAAAATTGGATCCTTTTTGGGAATATGCTATACCTGATGCTCTGAATAATAGAGTAAACTTGAGTTGCAAGTTGTGTGGAAAGGGGATGTCCAGGGGGGTGTACAGGTTGAAGTTTCACATTGCAAAAATCCCTGGACATGATGTGGAGCCTTGTACAAATACAACTTCTGAACTTATCCAAAAAGCCATGAGAGAATTGGAAACTTTAGAGCAGAATAGAGAGGCCAAAGAAGAACTCAAAAGGCAACTAAAAAGGTCAGCTGAAGGAAGTGGGCCAAGTGGCACTGGTTCTACTGCAGCATCAGCCAATCCGGTAGCTGCATCATCATTTTTTGTTCCTCGAATCACACCTGGTTCACAGCCATCTATCGGTTCAATGCTAAAAAGAACTGAGAAAGAACAAGCTGACAAGTTGTTGGCAAAATTTCTCCTTTGGAGTGATATTCCTTTCAGTATTGTAAGGACTAACCCATTTTTCCATCATACTGTTGATGCTATTGCCAGTGTTGGCCCAGGGTACAAAATCCCTTCTTATCATGATTTTAGAGGCTGGATTCTTCAAAATGAAAAGCGTGACTGCACCCAAAGATTGGAGGATTTTAGGGCATCATGGGCACAAACAAGATGCATTGTTATGTCAGATGGTTGGACTGACCAAAAGGGGAGAACCCTTATAAACTTCTTGGTTAGTTGTCCCAAGGGGACTATGTTTATCAAATCTGTTGATGCATCTGCACAAATCAAAGATGCAAGAACTTGATGTGATTTGCTGGATGTGTTTATTTTGGAGGTGGGTGAACAACATGTTGTCCAATTCATAACGGACAATGCTGCAAATTATGTTGCTGCTGGTAGGATGCTTATGGACAGGCATCCTACTTTATTTTGGACACCTTGTGCTGCCCATTGTATTGATTTGATGTTAGAGGACATAGGGAAAATTCCCTTTGTCAAAGATATTGTTGACTCATAAAAAAGCATTACAAAATTTATATATAATACTTGATGAGAAGATTCACCAACAACAAAGAGTTGGTGTGCCCCGCCATTACACGGTTTGCCACCAGTTTCATATCTCTTCAATCCCTCTTGATTTCTATGTGGGATGTAAAGAGAATGTTTCTTTCAGAGGAGTGACGTGCTTTACCAATGAGCCGCAAACTAGAAGGAGAAGCCGTATGTAGACTAGTTTCATACCAGGAAGACTTCTGGGCGGGAGTGCAGGAGGTGTGCACCGTTATTGAACCTTTGGTAAAGGTTCTTCGGTTGGTTGATGGTGAGAAGCCCACAATTGGCTATTTGTATAAAGCCATA
This sequence comes from Pinus tabuliformis, assembly GCA_031772625.1. NCBI lineage: Eukaryota > Viridiplantae > Streptophyta > Pinopsida > Pinales > Pinaceae > Pinus > Pinus tabuliformis. The sequence goes on along the minus strand of CM062820.1, from coordinate 554,395,263 downwards.
GATAGGGCCAAAGAAGCCATTCGGGCCTACTATGATGATAAGGGAGATGATGGGTTTCAGAAACAACTCCTTCTATGGGGAGTGATTGATAAGGGATGGAACAACACACTCCATCGTCCCATTCATGTTGCTGGGTTTTTCCTGAACCCTGCATTTTCTTATGCATGTGGATTTGATTTTGATGCTGAGATCATGGATGGATTCTTATCCTATGTCCAGAAGATGGTGCAATCTCCAGAACAACGTATAGAGATCTCTAAACAAATTGAGACATATAGGATGGCAGGTGGCACATTTGGCTTTGAGATGGCTATCACTGATAGGACGATTAAAATGACAGGTATTTTTTAGTTTGTAACTTTGTTTCAAATTTAATTGTCTCTTCAAATTTCATTTTTTTTCTTATGTTTATTTAAAATTTTATTTGTAATTTTGTTGTAGATGCATGGTGGAAAATGTATGGTGGTAGGGTACCCCTTCTGCAAAAGCTTTCCATTCGCATCCTCAGCCAAACATGCAGCTCCTCAGGATGTGAGCGCAACTGGAGTGTATTTGAAAAAATACACAACAAGAAGCGCAACAGGTTAACACTTAAACATCTAAAATATTGTAAGTCTCCAAATAAATTTTTGAATTCATTAAACAATATTTTTTTTTTTATAATTATTAATTATTATTTCATGATCTTTGTACAGGTTGGAGTCCCAACGACTTAATGACATGGTATACGTCTACTACAATCTTCGATTGTGGGTGAGGCAACTTGAGAGGACACCTGATGTAGATGCTATCTAATTGGATGGGATTGACACCATTGCTACATGGAGGGTTGACGCCGAGAGGCCTCTCATGGATTCTGCTGATGATTGGTTAGTGCAGGATGTAGTAGAGGGGGAGGAGGAGCAGAAGGAGGAGGAGGAGCATGAGGAGGAGGAGGAGGAGGAACAAGAGGAGGAGGTGACACCGCCTGCCCGGGCTACCACTGCCACCAGTGGAGGACGTGGTCTACCTCCTATAGCTCCTACTTCTAGTTCTTCAGCCTCTAGAGCACATTAGACTCCATTGCCAGCTCCACCAGCACGGGCACCAGTATCTACATCCAGAGGGAAAGGGAAAGCTGTGGCATTTTCTCGCAAGAGGGGCAGAGGAAATCAATAGGATTAGACTTTCATTTTATTGTATATGACATTATGACATGATGAGATACATTATCATATTTTTTGTTGATATTTTGAGGTTGAGTTGGGACTCAGGGGTTAGGACTTACTATTCAGGACATGATTCAATGTTATGTGTGATTTTAGCGCTAGAAATGATATTAAACATCTTATATATTAGCTTTTTTATCATATTTATGTGTCAATGTATTTATTTTATGTTGTAGATGGTTTAAATATTAAAAAAATTGAAAAAATGAAAAAATGAATATTTTTGTACCAAACGATTTTTTCCCGATTTTTTTTTTTTTTTTCCGATTTTTTCCCTATAAATCCGATTTTTTCCGATTTGTTCCCCGTGCCGGTTTAATCCCAATAATGATTAATGCAACATTGGTATAACTCCCTCCTCAAGAACCAGACCTGGGATCTGGTCCCCCTTCCTTCAGGAAGGAAACTCGTCTGATGTAAATGGGTCTACAGGACCAAGAGTGCTGCAGATGGGAAAATCATCAGACAGAAAGCAAGGCTAGTAGCCAAAGGCTTCCAACAAGTGCATGGCATTGATTATGATGAGACCTTTGCTCCAGTAGAAAAGATGGATTCCATACGCCTTACACTTGCCATTGCGGCTGCCCAAGGGTGGGAAGTACATCAGATGGATGTGAAGAATGCCTTTCTTCACAGAGACCTATCTGAGGAGATCTACATGGAGCAGCCACATGGTTTCATTCAGGATTCATCTTTGGTCTGCAGACTGAAGAAATCTCTCTACGGCCTTAAGCAGGCCCCGAGAGCTTGGTATGCGAAGATGGATTCTTTTCTCTTATCACAAAACTTTGAAAGATGTAAGTCTGATCCGAATGTTTACATGCTCAGGACACATGATTCTCTTCTTATCTTAGTTTTGTATGTGGATGATCTCCTAATCACCGGCAACTCGACTTCAGCCATTGCTACAGTCAAGAGGGCATTGCATGATAGGTTCTTGATGATGGACATGGGTCCATTACACTTATTTCTTGTTCTTGAGATCAGCCAGGATGCCACAGGCATTAAACTCTCTCAGGCTAAGTATGCACGGGATCTCCTCAAGAGATTTTGCATGACTGACTGCAAGCCAGCACCGACTCATTTTCTGTTTGGGGTCCGCCTTGAGGATGGAGGTGACACTCCATTAGTTGACAGCACTCTCTACCAACAACTAGTGGGGAGCTTATTGTACCTCACCCAATCCAGACCAGATCTCTCATATGCAGTAGGGGAAATTTCCAGATATGTGCAGGAGCCACATGAGCTACACTGGAACACTGCCAAGCGCATCCTCCGATATGTGCAGGGCACCATCACCTTTGGGATTCACTATGCAGTAGGCACTGCATTGAATCTCCTTGGCTTCACATATTTTGATTGGGCGGGAGACAACATTGATCGCAAGTCCACCTCCGGATATTCACTCAGTTTAGGATCTGGCCCTATCTGCTGGTTGAGTAAGAAGCAGGCTGCTATTGCTCTCTCTTCAGTTGAGGCCGAGTACAGAGGAGTAGTCAACATCACCATTCAGGCTCTGTGGCTACAACACTTTCTCACTGAGTTGGGCGTCCAGTTCCACCAGCGCATTGTCATTAGTTGTGAAAACCAGAGCACTCTCAAATTTTGTAGGGATCCAGTACAACGCAGCGGACAAAGCACATAGAGATCCATATGCACTACATCAGAGACTTAGTACATGATCGGGTCATTGATTTGCAGTTCTGTCCTTCAGCAGAACAGACTGCAGACATCTTCACCAAGACATTCACTGAGCAGAAGTTTCGCTCTCTGCGTGATCGTCTTGGAGTGAAGGACACAGTTGCTTAGCAATTGTCTTTTCTTCCTCTTTTCTTTTGATTACATTGTATTTTGAGGGGGGGTTTTTTCCACGAGGTTTTCTCTCTTTCCTCAATTTTAGTACAAGTTGCACTGTATTTTGGGTGACCTTTGGCCTTAGTTTCCAGGGCCCATTTTCTTTTTTTCCCCATAGTGGTGTTGAGGGGGGGTGTTGAAACTACTACACCTACATGCAGACTCTTAGTTAGAGCATGAGATTACATGCAAGATTCCTTCTGCATGATTTACTCCCTGATTTGCTCCTTCTTTAATTCCGCAACTAGTTAGTTCTTTTGCATGATTCACTCCCTGATTTGCTCCTTCTTTCACTCTGCAACTGGATAGTTCTCTCCGGAACTTGTTGTAGGTGTTGAGTCTTCTCATTGATCACCACTATGGTGCATTACCTTGGGATCTTCACCCAGTAATGCTATATCATGAGCATTGTAACTTATTTTCTAATGAATCATTCTTTTGTTGTTTCAATTTTCTTTTAGTGTTTTTGCTCTGCAAAACTGTGTGTTCAACCTTTACTAGCTAGATTCATCTATGCAGGTTTTCTAACACATTTACAAGTTCTAATCACAAATCCTTGTAGACAATGGAGGTCCCTACAGCTGGAAAAAACGGACTTCTGAGAGCGTAGCGTGGACTCTACGGAGACGACGAAAGCAAATCCAAGTATGTTGAACACTAATGAAAGAAATAAAAAACTCAAAAATCCAAGATTTTAAGTATTTAACAAAAGGACAACCATGTGCAGGTTTCCCAACCTTCGAATGGACGTGCCATATGGAGCTCCAACACAAAATTACAAGAAATATGATGTGTTGTTGTTGACAGGGCTCGGAATTGGCGCTACTCCCTTGATAAGCATTCTCAAAGACATGTTAAATCACATGAAAATCGTAGATTCCGTTTCCAAAAGGAAAAAGAAGGATCGAGGTCTGACAATACTTTGTTGAAATTGTAATTTCAACTGCCGTGCAGCGCATTTATTTCAGAAAACCACTAGACTCCATCACACCGCTTTTCATGAGTTAGTGGTATTCCTTCGGAGGGCAGTGATGACAATCATCGTTTGACATGTGGCTTGAGCTGTTTTCCAAAACAACTTTTCATCGGAGCGTAATGTTCGTTTGGCTTGACCGAGCGATATCCATTCGATCGAAATGAAGGCTGTCCACCGTCGATTGAAGCCAAAGCTGCGTACAGGCCTGCACATGGAGTTGACGTGAAGTTTTGGGTTTGACCGCCGTTTGTTTCAGTGAAGTAATTAATGGTATTTACTCATGTTCGTAGAATATAGGTAAAACCTTTTAATTTTATTGTTCTTTTTTCATGAGAAGTATGGGCATAGGTAATCGTATTGTTATATTTTTTTGTTGTTCATTTTTGAATACACAATGTAATGAAACACATAGAAGTGTAAGTTTTTGTTTTGTTATCTTCGTTGAGCGGAAACGAAAGGGAATGAACGCAGCAGTGAATCCCCTGTTTTGTTGTTAGTTGAATATGCAATATATGCAACAGCATGAGATGAAGTTCTGTGCAGTTGTTCGTTGAAAAAGGGAATGCGCAGCAGGGGGAGTAAAAATGTTTTGTTTTGTTTGTTGAGGTAACGAATGTGAAGAATGCAACAGCATATGTAAGATATTTCTTTTACAGCAGTAAATGCATGTAATTTTTACACAATAGTGTGTTAAAATTTTCAGTTGAAACAGAGTAAATTTTCAGGAGAAGACAGAGTAATTTTTTGTTTTGTTTTGGAATTGCATTTAAAGCAGTGTATGGTTGTAATCCCTCTAAGAGAGGAAGATCCTTTTGTATCAACAATTTTATTAATGAATCGGAATATTTTATGTGTGTGGTAAAACTCTGTTCTTCAGCAAACATATTTTAGCTTCCCTGTGCAAAACAGAGCATTGTTCTCTGTTTCAGTTTTTGTTTGGAATCACCAGAAATTTCCAACATGGTATCAGAGCTTGTCCAGGCTCTTTGAAGGTGTCAAAGAAGCTGAAGGAAGGTTTCTTGCTGAAGCAGCTTCTCCAGCAGAGTGAAGACTCAGTCAAGGTATTTCTCAAGTTTTTTTTTGTTGAAGACAGTCAGTGATTTTTAAACACACAGTCAAGTATTTTGAAGAGTGCAAGAATGGCTGGCTCCAGCACCAGCACTAGCATGGGTATTTTTAATACTCAGCTCCCACAATTTAATGGGAAAAACTATGACTATTGGGAAATAACCATGAAGGATTTGCTTTTCTCACAAGATTTATGGGAATTTGTTGAGGATGGATTTGAAGAACCAACAGATGAAGAAGAGTTTAATAACTTGACACAGGCAGAGAAAGATCTATTGAAGAGCTATAAGAAGAAGGACTCAAAAGCCCTCGTATTTTTGTATCAAGCAATGCATGAGAGTGTGTTTCCAAGGATAGCAGCAGCCAAGACATCTAAAGAAGCATGACAAACTCTCAAGACAACCTATCAAGGCATGGAGAAAGTGAAGACAACAAAACTACAGTTGCTGAGGAGAGATTTTGAGAATCTTTGCATGAAGGAGTTGGATAGTATTAACTCATTATTCACACATGTAATTGGTTTGGTCACAGAGATAAGGTCTCATGGAGAGATTCTTGAAGAAAGTTGGATAGTATTAACTCATTATTCACACATGTAATTGGTTTGGTCACAGAGATAAGGTCTCATGGAGAGATTCTTGAAGAAAGGATGATTGTGGAGAAACTGTTGAGGGTCCTACCCTCAAAGTTCGATGTGATTGTCACCACCATAAAAGAGACAAAGGATCTCACAAACTTCACAGTTGATGAACTACATGCATCACTGATAACACATGAGCAAAGATTGAGTAGAAATGAAAACTCATCTCTAGAGCATGCCTTCAAGACCCAAATTTCCTTTGGAAGAGGAAGAGGTCAAGCCAAAGGAAACAAGAGAAGAAGAGGCAGAAGCCAAAACAGAGGTGGAAGAAACAGTCCAGCGAATGCTCAAGGAAGAGGCAGCAATCCAAATCATAACCAAGGCCAAGGCACCAGCCAACAAAATGGACAACATCATGCTCAAGGACAAAGGTATGATAAATCCAATGTCCAATGTCATTATTGTAAAAAATATGGTCATTATGTAAATGAATGTAGGAAGAAGCATCATGATATGAATAATAGAACTAGTGCAAATTTCACTAGAGAAAATATAAACGAAAATAATTTGTTTTTAGCTTTTAATATGGCTGAAGAAGAGTGAAGATGTATGGTTTCTAGACTCTGGTTGCAGCAACCATATGACAGGGAACATAGCCCTGTTTTCTAAGTTAGATCATAATGTGAAGTCACAAGTCACACTAGGGACTGATAATAAAGTTTCTGTTATGGGAAAAGGAGAAGTAAAATTTTTAACAAAGAAAGGTGAAAAGAAAACCATAGTAGATGTTTATTATGTTCCTGGAATGAAATGTAACCTCTTAAGTATTGGATAACTTGTTCAAAAGGGTTAAAATATTTTCTTTGTGAATGATGTATGCACCATCATGGATAGAGCACCCAACAAACAATGTATTGCTGAAGTGAAGATGACAATAAACAGGATGTTCTCTCTCAAAATGAAGGTAGATTTGAAAAATAAAGAAGTAATTGCATCAGTGACTCAAGAGGCTTTCCAAAGCGAACCAAAGGATGAAAATTGATTGTGGCACTTGAGATTTGGACATCTCAACTTTTGAAGTCTTAATTTTTTGAATAGAAAAGGAATGGTAAGAGGATTACCATTGATAGAGAAACCAGACAACCTTTGTGAAGGTTGTATCTTGGGGAAACAACACAAAGAAATTTTTCCATCTGGGAAAAGCATAAGGGCAAAAGCACCCTTAGAGATTGTCCACTCAGATTTATGTGGACCGATGCAAACTCCATCACTTGCAGGTAGCCACTACATACTAACATTCATTGATGATTTTACAAGAAAAACTTGGGTTTATTTCTTGAAGAACAAAAGTGAAATGTTTGAAAGATTTTTGCAATTTCAAAGCACTTGTAGAAAACCAAAGCTGGTTGCATATCAAAGTTTTAAGAACTGATAGAGGAGGTGAGTATATCTCCAAGGAATTTCTACGTTTTTGTAGAGAAAATGGAATTCATAAGCAGTTTACCACTAGGTACACCCCGCAGCAAAATGGAGTTTCCGAAAGGAAGAATAGGACAATCATGGATATGGCGAGGAGCATGTTAAAAGGAAAACATTTTCCAAATGATTATTGGGCTGAAGCTGTACATTGTGCAGCGTATATTTTGAATAGATGCCCTACAAAAGCAGTGATGAACAGAGTGCTGGAAGAAGCATGGACTGGGAGAAAGCAAGGAGTCACCCACATGAGAGTTTTTGGATGTGTGACTTATCCACACATTCCATATCAGCTAAGGAAGAAGTTGGACAACAAAGGGGAGAAATGTATTTTCATTGGATACAGTGAGGAATCCAAAGCTTACAGGTTGTATAACCCATCCACCAAGAAGCTTATTGTGAGTAGAGATGTTCAGTTCATTGAGGAGGAAGCTTGGGATGGAAGCATAGAGAAAACAGTGAATGTTAAAAACTCTATGTCTCATGATGAAAATGATGAGGAGATGGCTGAAATACATCCCCAAACAACAGCACCAACACAAGGGCAGCAAGAGACACCCTTGAGGAGAAATGAAAGTGCTTCTCCAAGCACATCACAAGGAGGAAATTCAAGTGCTTGTTCAAGCACTTGCACACCAAATGAAAGAGGTAAGAAGTTCAGAAATTTAAGTGATATTTATGAGCAAGAGACAGCAAATGAAGGTATGAATTCTTTGTTTGCATTATATTGTCATGTTGATGATCTTGTTCATTTCGAAGAAGCAATTAAGGATAGGAAATGGATAGAAGTTATGGATGAGGAGATGAATGCCATAGAAAGAAACAGGACATGGGATTTAGTTGAACTACCAAAAGGAAAGGAAGTCATTGGAGTTAAATGGGTCTACAAGACCAAGAGTAATGCTGAAGGAAAAATAGAAAGGCACAAAGCAAGACTGGTTGTCAAAGGATACAAGCAGCAGTATGGGAGAAACTATGAGGAAACTTTTGCACCAGTTGCTAGAATGGAAACTGTGAGAGCAGTGTTGTCCATAGCAGCACAAAACAAGTGGAAATTTTCTAAATGGACGTGAAGTCAACATTCCTAAATGGAGTGTTAAAGGAAGAGGTTTACATTGAACAACCTCTAGGCTATGAAAAGAAAGGCCCGGAGCACAAAGTGTGCAGATTGAAGAAAGCTCTTTATGGGCTGAAGCAAGCACCAAGAGCGTGGTACAGTAGGATAGATTCCTATCTACTGGAAAATGGATTTGAAAAGTGTGAAGGAGAACCCACCCTCTACATCGAAGAAAATGATGATAAATTACTAATTGTTGTGTTATATGTTGATTATGTTATTTTCATAGGTAATGATGATTATCTTATGGAAAATTTCAAAACAGTCATGAAAGAAGAATTTTCAATGACTGACATGGGTTTGCTGAGATACTTCTTAGGAATAGAAGTAGAACAAAATGGAAATGGGATTTTTATCTCACAAGAGAAATATGTTAATGAAGTGTTGGAAAGATTTAACATGCAGGAGAGCAAGGCAGAAATCACTCCCACATTGATGGGATTAAAACTCAGCAAAGAGGACAACAACAAGGATTTTGATCCTAGCTTGTATAAGAGCATAGTTGGCAGCCTCATGTATTTGATTGCAACTAGGCCGGATATAATGTATGCTGTTAGTTTAATTTCCAGATTCATGGAGAGGCCAAAAGAAGCACATTGGCAGGGAGCAAAAAGGATTCTGAGGTATGTTAAAGGTACTAAAAGGTTTGGCATTTTATATACTGTCTCAGAATGTTCAGATTTAATTGGATACACTGATAGTGATTGGGCTGGAAGTGTAGATGATCGGAAAAGCACATCCGGTTATGTTTTTCACATGGGTTCAGGAGCCATTTCATGGGCTTCTAAAAAGCAGCCTATTGTAGCATTGTCTACAACAGAGGCAGAATATGTGGCAGCTACAGCAGCAGCATGTCAAGCAGTTTGGATGAGAAGGATTTTAAGGAGCTTATGCCAAGAGCATGTATAGGAACTGTGTTTTTTTGTGACAATAGCTCAGCTATTGCATTATCCAAGAATTCGGTGTTTCATAAGAGAACGAAACACATTGACACAAAGTTTCACTACATCAGGGAATTGGTGAACAATGGAGAAATTGTTTTAAAACATTGCAAAACTCAGGAGCATGTTGCTGATATTTTGACCAAGCCATTGGGCCAGAAAAGTTTTGAATTTTTGAGGAAGTGTCTGGGTATGACTGATAACCCAACAATTGAAATTAAAGGGGAGTGTTGATATTGTAATTTCAACTGCCGTGCAATGCATTTATTTCAGAAAACCATCAGACTCCATCGCACCGCTTTTCACGAGTTAGTGGTATTCCACCGGAGGGCAGCGATGAAAATCATCGTTTGACACGTGGCTTGAGCTGTTTTCCAAAACAACTTTTCATCGGAGCGTAATGTTCGTTTGGCTTGACCGAGCGATATCCATTCGATCGAAATGAAGGCTGTCCACCGCCGATTGAAGCCAAAGCTGCGTACATGCCTGCACATGGAGTTGACGTGAATTTTTGGGTTTGACTGCCATTTGTTTCAGTGAAGTAATTAATAGTATTTACTCATGTTCGTAGAATATAGGTAAAACCTTTTAATTTTATTGTTCTTTTTTCACGAGAAGTATGGGCATAGGTAATCGTATTGTTATATTTTTTTGTTGTTCATTTTTGAATACGCAATGTAATGAAACACATAGAAGTGTAAGTTTTTGTTTTGTTATCTTCGTTGAGCGGAAACGAAAGGGAATTAACGCAGCAGCGAATCCCCTGTTTTGTTGTTAGTTGAATATGCAATATACACAGCAGCATGAGATGAAGTTCTGTGCAGTTGTTCGTTGAAAAAGGGAATGCGCAGCAGGGGGAGTAAAAATGTTTTGTTTTGTTCGTTGAGATAACGAATGTGAAGAATGCAGCAGCATATGTAAGAGATTTCTTTTACAACAGTAAATGCATGTAATTTTTACACAGCAGTGTGTTAAAATTTGCAGTTGAAACAGAGTAAATTTTCAGGAGAAGACAGAGTAATTTTTTTTGTTTTGTTTTGGAACTGCATTTGAAGCAGTCTATGGTTGTAATCCCTCTGAGAGAGGAAGATCCTTTTGTATCAGCAGTTTTATTAATGAATAGAAATCTTTTATGTGTGTGGTAAAACTCTGTTCTCCAGCAAACATATTTTAGCTTCCCTGTGCAAAACAGAGCATTGTTTTCTGTTTCAGTTTTTGTTTGGAATCACCAAAAATTCCCAACATACTTGTCGACTGGTTCAAGGGGGTCATGAACGAAGTAGAAGAGATGGACAACAGGGTAAAATTCATCTAGTCGTGTAGCTTGCAAATACCAATTTTTTCCGAATTGAAAAATATAAACGAATGACGGATGTTTGTGAATCCAGGCTGCTATTGAAATGCACAACTATCTGACGAGCGTTTATGAATAAGGCGATGTTAGGTTGGATTTAATTACAATGGTGCAAGCTCTGAATCATGCCAAGACTGGAGTCGATATTCTCTCAGGAACTAGGGTACATATATATATTTTTTCCATTATCGCTGTAGTATTACATTACCTGAGGTTGTAGGAAGCCATTGTTTGAAACATTCGCTGGTCTGCAGGTCAAGACTCACTTTGCCAGTCCAAATTGGAAAAAGGTTTTCTCAAAAGTTGCTTCTGCTAATAAAGACGCCAGAATTGGTAAGTCAAGCTTTCAAAATTTCTGAAAAACGTAGGGAATTATGGCTCCAACTTATATTGCGGGCCTCTAATTTTGGCCAAGGAGCTGAGAGCCATAGCCAAAGATTACAAACACAAAATGAATATTATATTCGAGTTCCATAAAGAAAACTTCGAACACATGCAAGCTGTTTACATTATTTCAACTTACAGAGCTCTTATATTCTAATTTTTAGTAAAAGAAAGGTAAGATTTGATTTCATAGGCAACCATTTGATAGCTGGACATGAAAGAAAGCACACAACACGCGCCTTCCTGTCTTTTTCATCAAGATAGAAAGACAAACTCTGATATAAGTTTGACTGAGTAGGCTCCAAAATTAGAGACATGTCCTTATTTCCACCATTAGCCATTGTCTGTAACAAGAAATAATATATATGCATTGTAGATAGATGGAAATGGTATTGAAAAATATAATGCTCACTGTATAAGCGGGGGAAGATTCCATCTGATCTGAAATGTTTCCGGGTCCTCGTATTCGTAGTCAAAAGGTCTCGAAAATTATATAAAACTATAATTTAAATTATATTATATTTTTATTATTATTATCGGAGATAATTTAAATAATAAATAATAAATATTAAAATTGATAATCATTTTAATATATTATTATTATTATTACTTTATTTGTATTAATATGTTTTTAAATGTAAGTTTCTGCCATTTATGATTTATAAAAAGTATTTTTTGTTCAGAGAAATTACATACATTTTTTTAGGTTAACCGGTTTCGAACCACTAATTGTGGTTAGTGGTTCATAATCATTTATGCGATCTATGCAGAAAAGTGTTTTTTATGATATTTTTCTAATTAAATATTATCTCAATTTTTAATTTTTAAACTTGATTGATTTTAGTTTATAATTTACTTTATCTGTATTAATATTTATATTCAATTTTTAATCTTTCAATTCCATGTACATCATCTTAACTTTTAGTTTTTCAATTTTTTCATCACTTTATCAATTTTCAATTTAATTTTGATTCTTCATATTTATGTACATGTTTGTTTGGCTTCCTCCTATGTTATATTTTTCATGCCAATTTGTGTATACAATATTTTTTTGGCATTAATCTACACACTTTCATTCTCTTATTATCTTTTTAGTCTACAAACTTTCATTTTCTCATTATCTTTTTATGCACTCGATTTATAAAGCACCTAATTTTTATACACATAGTTTATTGACCTTTCTTATCCAAATATTTGTTGCATTTTTTCTTCTAAGCAAAATTGCATGCTATAACTATTTTCTTCTATGCATATAAATGTTATGGCACCCACACTATTCCTTCCTATATTATCTTTGCACTTTGGTTCTCACCTTGTATAATCTCCTTATATAACATGATTTCTATGCTTATAACGAAACTTGTCATGGATTCACCTATGCCAACTTCGACTTATATGGAAAACTTGGTTTGTCCTTGCACTAATTCTACATCCTCATTCCTACCCTTTTCTCTTCATTATTTCTACATCATCATTCCTACTCTTTCCTCTTTATTATTTCTTATATAACATCTCAAGTACCTTTGTGTTGATGTCAATGGTTTTAGCCTTCCTTTTTATCAAACATTACTTACAATGAAAAATCCATCTTTGAAATTTCCTTTCTTCACAATATTTTCTATATCTTCTAGTTTCTTTCTCGGGCATTCACTTCATTCAATCGATCTAAACACTCTCTTATATTTCATTTGCATTATTTTCACTTCCTTCTATAAATGCAAGTTCACATCATAAAAAATAAGTGAAATATTAAACTCTTGGTTACTCCATCTCATGTGCATTTTCACCAAACTTCCTTCAGATCCTAGATGATCTTATCTTCTCCAGGTTCAACTTAATGCATGTACCTTACATGGGATAATTCTCTTTCCTCAATTGTAGAATCACTTGATTGACAATGCCAAAGGACTTAATTTGCTGCACATGCATTTTGTCCTTGTACCTCATGCCATTTCCCTGTTTGTAACTCTTCTTGAACCGGTACAAATATCTACCATACCAACTCTATACAAGATTTATCATCATTTCTCCTCTTCAAATCTATAAGAAAATCTACGAAGTTTGCAACTCCGCGGTTTGGCTTCATTTCACATCTATCTAATTGAATGGAGTAGATAATGTCAATTTTTTCATTGACCTATTATTTAACCAATTTCCTTATGCTCGTATTGACAACTCTAATTCAAGTTATCTTTAACTAAACATATTATCGTATATCCCAAACTTTAATTCACCACCTCCATTTGTCCATTTATCTAAGGACGATATCTTGAAATCTACTACAAACTTATTCCTATGTTTTGTCACAATCCTCGCCAAAAATGTATCAACATAACATATACTTGTGTAAAATGGTCATCTTTGACAATCCATGATTCACACAAGGCTTGAAGAATAATTCCATGCAATATCTTGCATCACAATTCTCTTTATAAGGTAAAACATGCATTATATCGAAAACTTATCAACCACGATAAACGTTGCATCAAATCTCAAATCTACATTGTGTTCTTGGTAAGCCACACAAAATCTTTAAAATGTCCTCCCAAAGAATATCTGTGTTGAAAACAATGTGTATAATTTAGTGTATTGACTTCGTCCCTTTACCATTAGGAAAGTTCTACACTACTCAACTATTCTAGTCACCAATTTCTTGATACTAGGTCAACACTATAATTTTTTTGATGATACTTGTGCCTATCTTACATGAATTTTCCTTCAAAATTTTCATTATACATTTTTCTATTCAATTTCATTGTCATCAATTTATTGAATACATAATTATTTTACCATAAAAAAATATTCCTCTTATACAAAATACTTCAAATATCTAAAGTCCTAATTTAACAAGCCTTGATAGCGATCAAATTTCTTCTGTGCAAACCTTATACTTAAAAACATAAATTTAACCTTACACTTAAAAACATAAATTTAATGTATCAAATATTGTAGAATTGAGGCTTCTATGATCCATATCAAGTCATGAGAAAATATTTCGACGTAAATTACATTATGATATATTTGTCAACACGTTTCGAACCAACAAGTGTGGTTCATCGTCAGGACAAGTTGAAGAATCAAACCAAGGCCGCATGTTAAATAGGGTGAGAAAATCTTCCAACAGTTAAGTTTGACTAGGAAACGGTTATAAGGGACTGGACTAACGGCTATATTTGACCAAAAAACGGCTAACTTTGACCAACCAATCGGACTCGACTGGATTAAGGGATAAGGACAAGGACCAATTTTTTTTTAAGATAAATTTATTCAATGAATTAATATCTATTATTATAATATACTCAGGGTTCTTGAATGTTCAAGTAATAGTTTTATTATAATGCTTAACTAACCTAGTAGTATTAATAATTAAGAAATAATAACTATATTTATGTCAAAGTGTTTCATAGTGAAACATATTAATAATATGAAGTATTTATTATCTATAATATCATTCTAACTATAGTATTACTATTATAGATTTAATTATTACTGGGAAACTACCACTCAAAACTATAATTATGGAAGTGTTTTTTCTTCTAGCCTTCCACAACCTACAAGGTTTACACCACAACAATTGGAAGAAAAAAGAGAAAAAGGGCTTTGTTACATTTGTGATAGCAAATACAATAGAGGTCATAAATGTGTTGAGAAGAAATTATTTTACATAGATTGTGAAGAGGAGGAAGAAAATGATCAAGAAATATCAAAATAAGAGGATATACATCAGGAACCAACCCCAGATAAAGAATAAATGAATCCAATCATATCTTGCAAAGCATTGGCAGAATTAACACTCCTCAAACTCTCAAGATAGAAGGACATATCAAGAAGAAAAAGGTTCAAGAAGTGAAAGATCACATCAAGCATCAAGAAATGAATCCGACCATATATTGCAATGCATTGGCAGGAATTACCACTCCTCAAACTATCAAGATAGAAGGACATATCAAGAAGAAAAAGGTAATAGTGTTGATTCATTTTCACAACACCCATAATTTTATTCATTGTAAGATAGCGAAGGAATTGAATTGCTTCCTATATCTAGCACCGGAATGTCAAGTTATGGTTGCAAATGGAAGAACCATACATTTCTCTGGAAAGTGATATAATACGAAGCTATCTATGGGAGAATATGTTTTGAATAGTCCAATGCTTTCCATTCCAATGGGTGGAGATGATGTTGTACTAGGAGTCCAATGGCTACAATCTTTGGGTACGATAACTTTTAATTTTCAAAAAATATTCTTGAATTATTTTTCAGAAGGAAAGGAAGTTGAATTAAGGGGTATCACAGGGAAAATCGGAAATATAATCATATATAATGGCATGAACAAGATTCTAAAGGAAGAACAACGTGGCGTAATTGCACAATTATGTTTGCTAGAGTTTCCCACATTGAAATCATCTATTTCTCCAAATCTCCAAAAATTCTTGGACAATCATTCCAAGGTATTTGAGACTCTCAAAAGCCTCCCACCTATTTGTGATCATGATCGCGCTATTCATTTTCTAGGAAGTGTTCCTCCAAACATCAGGCCTTACAGATATCCCTTTGCACAAAAGAGTGAAATTGAACACATGGTTGCAGAAATGCTAGACGCTGGTATAATTCAACCTAGTCAAAGTTCTTTCTCTGCTCCATTAGTATTGGTGCACAAGAAGGATGGATAATCGCACATGTGTTTGGATTATAGAGAGCTCGACAAGCTCACTATTAAAGATAAATTTCCCATTCCTCTCATTGATGAATTATTGGATGAATTTCATGGAGAAATTTACTTCAACAAGTTGGACCTTCATGCAAGATATCATCAAATCAGAATGAAGACTGAAGACATTCCGAAAACAACATTTAGAACTCATAAGGGTCATTATGAATTTTTGGTCATGCCATTTGGCTCTACCAATGCACCTTCTACATTCCAAGATTTGATGAATTCCATTTTCAAACCTTTCCTTAGAAAATTTGTGTTAGTATTTTTTAATGATATACTAATCTACAACAAGTCTTGGAAGGATCCTGTTCAACATGTTTATAGAGTGCTTAGACTATTGGACGAGAAACAATTATATGAAAAAACCTCCAAATGTTTCTTTGGAGTACAAGAGGTGGAATACTTGGGTCATATTGTATCTCATGAATGTGTTAAGGAAGACCCTCAACAACAACAAGCTCTCCAACTCTTAAGGGATAACCTCACTTTCACACAGAATTGAATGCAGATCAACATCGCAATGAAAAGAAGTTTTGGTATAGGTGACTGGGTATTTTTACGAATAAAACCATACAAACAAATGTCCCTCAAGCAAGCTAAGAAGGATAATAAATTATCACCAAAGTACTATGGTCCTTACAAGGCGCTGCAAAATATTGGTACTATGGAATACAAATTGGAGCTTCCTGCATCTTCCCGAGTACCCCTAGTTTTCCATGTTTCATGCTTAAAAAAGTTTATAAGTTACAAGCTCCCAGTTCAAACAATATTGTAGAAAATTAACGAGGAAGGAAAAATCATATTGGAACCTGAAGCAATCACAAAAACAAGAACTTGAGAACTATGAAATCGATCAATTTTAGAGTATCTCATCAAGTGGAAGAACTTACGAAGGAGAGGGGCACGTTAGGTCCCTATACTACTAGTGTAACCCCTTATTGTTATTAGTACAACCCCCTTATTATATTTTTGTGCCCATGTAGTCCCCATATTGTTATTATTTTGCCCCATATAAGCCCACTATTGTTATTGTTGTGCCCTTACATTATTATTGTTATGTCGGCTCTAATTACATTATGACCCTTTAGACTCCTATATATAGAAAGGAGATCTTGTCATTTGTATCATCCAAGAATTGTTCATTTGTGTAATGTAAATGAGGTTTCCCCCTCGAAGAGGCTGATTTCTAAGGCGTTGATCTATGTTTTTTATATTTTGTGAGTTGGTTTCATAACAGAACCATCTAATAAGCAACCTCCCTACATAAGAGTATATCTAGAACATATATAGGAAGAGCATGGGGGGAGAAAGGAAAAGCACAATCCCGATATAGGTATATTTTTGTTCACAATACTAATCTCTATTGTTTTGAAGACAATCAATGGTTATCTGAGAAATCTTGGAGGGTTTCCTGTCAAAGAGGGCTTTGTGAAAAACAATCATAACATGGTGACAAATGGCATAAAAATGTTGAAAGTAATTTCCCTCCCAGAGTTGGTTGTGATAGATGTGGATAGGGGTAGGTTCGACATGTGTCCATTTCCAGGCCATAGTTGGAAAGGCTGTTGACTGATAGATAACATCCATGTTAAAAGAAAACATATAAAATGGAGGTTTGGGAATTGAGGCTTTGTCTTCTTGAAATCTGAGGACATGTTGGGAAATGTTATTTGATAGCATATTTTCCCAATTGAAACTATTACCCTCAAAAAATATTTGAATAATAATAACCTAATCAAGAGGAAAATGATTAACATTCTTGTAACCAAACAGATGACATAAAGTGGCAACAAGATAACAAAAAGGAGGGGCAAGAGAAGAAATGGGATAAACACGAGAATGTTCTTTTCTATATTTCTCGGGGACACTTCTCCAATCCTTTATTAAGCAGGAAGGGTTCTATCAACCTCTCTGCATTCTATTTGCATGAAATCATCAACAAAGCTTTGACTGAAAATTAAACTAGGTGTGGCAATTTGTACATACTTTAGATATCATTCGGTGTGAAAAACCCAATGACCATACCCTTTGGAGAGATAATTTGGAATTTTGGAATGTTGACGAAGTCTACAACCCATCAAATTAGGTCTATATAAGGCATCAATCTTGGTTTAACAATGACTTTATGTAACCCAAACCTCGTTGCATCGACTAATCTGTACTTCAATTTTTCATTTCTCTCAGGTGCATCGTGAAGAACTGTTGAACAAATTCCTTCATCTGAATAATATTTTAATTCATTGTCCATTAGCTTGTAAATTCCATCTCAGCTTGATATTCCAACGTCCTAAGTAATCACTATATTCTTGGGAATTTTATCATTGAATTCTTCCATGACTTGGGCTGCAGTTCTTGGAGGAGGTGGAATTTTCCTTAGTCTACCCATAATTGATGATTGCAGAGAATGCTAAACAAAATTTCTTTTTAGAGGATTAATTCTAGTTGCAAAAACGACCTACTGCAAAAAAGACGAGAATTACTATGAGTTTAGGAATAAAAAAAAAACTACTAAGTGTTACTAAATAGAAAGAGGATAGTAAATACAATTTAATAAGAAAATACATATTATAAGTAATAAGTGTTTTCTCATTTCGAAATGCACCTTTGACCATGTGAATATCTTAGATGGCATGTTCTAAACGATGGGTTTGAAGTGACATGTAGCGATGTGGAAATGTAGGGCAAGGAGCTCGCGAAGTATTTTGGCGATGGGTTTTTTTTATAGAATTAATGCTATTTGCATAGCTGGCCTCTTTCATAGGAAAGAGAGAATTACAATGAGTGCATGAAAAATAATGAACCAAATGTTATTAAATATAAAATGCAAGGTAAATACAATTTAATGAGGAAAGACAATCTAATCATAACCGTCTGCTGGTTTCCAAATGCGACATTGGCCATGTAAATATGCCACATCACATCGACTAAATGGTGAGTTTGAAGTGAAATATGATGATGTGACAATACCACCATGCTGGGAGAAACTGGACCTGAAGGAATTCACAACAATTTGATCCTGGAGGAGATTTTCTCAGATGAAAAGTGTGATTAGCAGTGGTACTTAAGTTCCAGAAAGACTTGCATCAAGGGGTCCGAGATTTACTTTAAGGGAAATTTGATAAACAATTAAGTATGGAAACACATTGTCCATGTCAATATGTCAGATGGTATGTGCGAGATAATGAGTTTGGAGTTGCATGTGATAATGTGGCAATGTGACCATCATGCTAGGAGAAACTAGACCGGAAGGAACTCATGAAGTATTTGGGAAGAAAGTGTCTAGGGGACATTAGGTGGGATGACGTGCATCATGAGGTAAGGTGGGGAAAGTAGACCCGAACCAGGTCACAAAGTATTTGCAAACAAAATATGAGGGGAACATTAGAGAAGATGATGTGGATGATGAGGTTAGGTAAGTGTGGTGCACCAATGAGTGACAAAGAGAAACAATAGCTGTTTAGTGAGCGAGAAAAATTCCATCCTAGAGGAGACATTACTGGATGAAACCCATGGGAACACCCATATCTAAGTTGCGGGGAGAGATGTATACATGGTCACAAGGTTTATTTTGTCTGGGATTGGTGAAATAGTTAAGTACATAAACATATTCTTTGCAGGGAATTAGGCAAGATGACGAGGATGATGAGGTCAGGCAAGTGTTGTCCAACAATGTCTGGGAGGGAGACACTAGAGTTGTTTAGTCAGCCAAAATAATTCAACGTTAGAAGAAAAATTCTCGAATGAAATCTTTGGGAACACATGTACCTAAGATTTGTGGAGACTTGCATCTAGGTTTTTGATACTTATTTTATCAGGGATTGGCACAATAGGTAACAATGGAAACAGATTCCAGATAGGGAAATACATAATTGACTTTAAGATATTTTTGGAATTGGTTCTTTTATATTACACAGTCTGATGATTGCAATATGAACAGATGGTGAATTTGTTGTGGAACCTTGAGACATAACATTGATCTTCAAATCTTGCACCTAAGGCTCTAATGGATTTGAGGTGGTGGTTTGTGGTTTGTTCTTTATGTGCACAATGCAAGAAAATAGACTCATAAAAGTCCTCAGAAAAATAAATTGTCATTAGTTTGAAAATTCTTTTAGAAGAAACATACGTATTCAAAATTCTAACAATGCAAGAGAATAGAATGATAAGATTCATAAAAAAATTGTCATTAAGTCTACAAATGCTTCCAAAAGCAACAAAAGTATTCAAAATTCTAACTTGCAATTTTTTTAGGACTTCTTTCTCTCCTATATAGGTGTTCTCGAGAGTCTTGCTAATCTTCTCTTCCCATAGAGTAATAAGCTCGTTGATGGAATATGTGTTCGCAAGAATTCTCAAATACAAGATTTTGTTTAGAGTTTTAGAGGCTTTTAGTGCCTTCAGAATGAATGTTTGAGTATATTGTTTCAAAAGAATTGTGCAATTAAAACATGCAATGGATAACTGAAGTGCTATAACTCTCCATATGATATCAAAACAATTTACATTATATAATTCTATAATCGATTGCAAAAAAAGGCAATATATGTATGTGAACAAAGAAAATTAGAAAACTAGTATGTGCTTCTGAGCCCTCACAAGCCAGTTGGAAAAATGATCTATTGGGTTACCTAGAAGAACAAAAGTACTAGTGAATCAATTTACTGGGTGTGCTTGTCAAAATTCATATAGATGAAATAGTAAAAATTAAAAATAGTTTGAAAAGGAAAAACCAACATAGACACAAAATCTTCCCATAGCTCATGAGGAAAAACATTCTAAGCTCTTTTTTCTTTATATTTGATATATCACTTAACTCTGTGTTTTATCATTGACATTTGTGTGTCAATTTTCATTGATACTAATTTTATGATCTTTGCTAACAAGGAATACATATTCTATAAACAACTTAAAACATTTACTGATAGTGTTCTTTAACCTTTAGAGTTCTCCTATAACTAAAATTGAAAAAAAATATATTAAGCTCAAGTTAAAGATAAGTTCATGACTTTACATGAATTCTCATTGCATATGGAGCAAACAATCTCACTATATTTTTAATCATATGAAAATAATCTTTGTCTACTCAACAAATCATGTACAAAACAAAATATAGATCTTGCCTACATGTCATAAGAAATATTCAAGGTAGTTGGTATCTAAATTTTAGAAGAAAAGCATGTTTTCATGCATAACTATTAATTATAAAATCCAAAAGAAAGCAAATTATGAGATCATATGTCACGTCCAAAAAAAGACACATGATATTTTTAATATTCTCAATGGGTATAGAGATTAGGTTGAGAAGCTTTATAATTTGTTGTTGATCAGTGATAGGGGCAACGATTACATATGTGCATGATTATTTTACTACATGAATTGCAAGGATGTTATACTCAATGAATATATCAAGTTCGTTATGTCAAGAGTGTCATGTTCATTTTGTTCTAGACGAAGTAAAGTTAACCAATAGATTCACAAGCATCAATATCTCAATGATCATTGACTTGTTATGATTTTCAATTTTCCTTGTATTAAGCATAATTTCATTTTTTATTCCAACTAAACAATGTTAACACTTGTTTTCTGGCAGAATAGGTAGTGTCCTGTATATGTGAAGCATATATAAGTAACTAATTATCAATTCTTCCAGTAAAGCAACACATGTTTTTTATTGTACATATCTAAGCATCTAACCAAATATGGAAAATTGTGCAATAATCTTTAGTTACCGTGAAACATTATACCAACAAAATATTTGAAATATGGGAGAAAACTATAAACATAGACCATATACACAAAGTATTAGCAATATTCAAGACCTTAGTAACATTTATATGCAAGAAGAATTGTATATTTACAACTATTACTAGCATCCACAAGATCTTTGAGAGAAAGCTATTGTTTGAAATATACAAATTGAATAGACTA
This sequence comes from Pinus tabuliformis, assembly GCA_031772625.1. Taxonomy (NCBI): domain Eukaryota; kingdom Viridiplantae; phylum Streptophyta; class Pinopsida; order Pinales; family Pinaceae; genus Pinus; species Pinus tabuliformis. The sequence continues at coordinate 554,373,662 of CM062820.1, read as the reverse complement.
TCAATGGCTCATTAACCCACTAAGAAAATAGAACATACAATCCTTGCACAAATTTCTATGTACAATGGAGAATAACATGTCATTCTAGCTCATATGTACCTACATGTAGTTTAAAGAAGACTTTAGATTCTATGATTTACTAGTTTTAAAAGTGCAAGGGAAAAAAAAACTGTAATAGAATTTATAGCAGTGCAACGCTATTAACAATTGGAGCCTATAATGTTAAAGAACTCAATTATCAATTGTATATATTAGCAACGAGACATCCTATGATGTTAAAAAAAAAACCATTCATATAGAAAGAGACATAGACAAACATAATTATTTGTTTGTTTCCTTTTTTCCTTTTCTTTTAGCATTCAACTGTCAGAATTGGAGTCAGTAATGCAACAAATGACAAAGGAAGATGCACATACATATAATATAGTAATAAGCACATTGGAGTTAAATTATGTTATGTATATATCTCAATTATCATATTGCAATTCTGCTCTTGATTCGTTGTATCCATCTGCACAAGAGAAAATCCCTGATTCAAAAATTAAAAGAAGAAGAAGATATAAGAACAATTGGTCACTAAAAGCAACGCCATTCAAATTAGACACACTTGAAAAACTCAACAATGCAGTGAACAGAGTGTCACTATACACTGTAATACTAGAGCCTACAATAAAGATAGAAATGTACATTAGTATTTTTGTAGGAAGTTGTAGATTGTGATTTAGGGAAATTTCTAAGAGGAAAAATGCAAAAGAGGAAAAATATCTTAACCATCAAAATGTATGAAACTAATGTGCACAACAAGTAGATTTTTGTTGATCATAATTCTTTGATATCAATGACTATGTTGTTAACTATTAATGTGAAAATTCCTTAGATACAGAGTTTTCTTAGATGTAAAATTGTAGATGATATATTGTACATGTATTGCTGAAAACTTATTTCAACAATAATTGGGAAATGTTATTTTACATGTGGCATATGAACATGTAATCAATTTTGCACCCATCTGTTTCCAGTGTGCATTCAACACTGTGCTCATAAGTAAACAATGTGATTTCTTTATAAAGTGTACATCTAGTTGTATTTGGATGAACAAGTTGCTTGCATTTGCTGCAAAATCATTGGAAAGAGGAGAAAACACATTTTTCTCTTTTAACACTCCCTGCAACTAATTTTTGGAAATATTTGGTTGTTAGGTTCGAGTATGTACAGTGTAAGATGTAAAATTTTGTGTATTGAAAGAAAACTATTGTCAATATAAGAGAGAAGGAACTAGAAGACATACCTATGTTGTTGACTTAACAAAAGATAGCAAATCCGCTCTTGTGAATTCATCATTAAAAGGATCAACAAAAGTTGTTGATCTAGAGTGCAATTGTTGACTTCCTTTCACGTCATTTCTGACATTGTTTTTGAATAAATACAATGGAGTGGTTTTGATGCCAATTCATGTTGTATCTTGAAAAAATGATCCCTATGGATATCATTCAAATACAACTATAGTAAATCACAAGACATAGTTTTCTGTTACGGCCCCCTCCCCCATCCCCTTTTTTTGTCAAGAATTTTTGAAACAAATGCTAACTTCACTATGATATAAAAGAAAGACATGGATACGTAAGAGTAAAGAACTATACAGATTGTGGCAAACATTCAATTTTGTTTATCATAGTAGAAAACTTATAATTGCATTGTCATCCGCTGTTTCACCATCTTTGATACTGAGTTCAAGTTGTTTGTTATTTTTTTGACAACCTATGACTATAACGACAATTGATCCAACTGCATATGTGTCATTTGAGACAAGAAGATTTTGTATTGTTGTGTCTGGGGCCAATTTATGTTTTTTGCAAATTTGCTCAATTGCTTGAACTAACGTTCTTTCCTGCAACACTATACAACATTTTGTATCTCCTCGTTCATAATTTCTTTGTTTCTTATTACAAAATCTGTAATCCAAGCACTGTTTTTGACACTAAATATGTCTTGGAAACACTCTATTAAATTATTGTCCATGTTTACTGTGGTTGTTAGTTGACCGTGACTATCAACGAGATCGATATGAACAAACCGTGTCTTTGCAAGAGAGTTGGGATTTCTACTTGGTGCTGGGCCATAGACAACCAAATCACCACTCTCAAAAACCTTTGCATGTATTCCTAATCATATTTCAATCATTGAAGATGTAGTTGTTTGTGTTTATTTTACTACGTATATATTCAAAATAAGCACATACCAAAAAAATTATCCAATTGATTTAATGGAAACCTGTAAATTGATTTCATAAATATCAAGACAAACACAATTCTAACCATTTTGGATTTTCATATTCTTCCATCCATCTATGGAACACTTTCCTACTAGAACTAGTAGTTTCCATGTTGTTTCTAGAAATTATTCAATCAACTGTTGTCATAAAATGATACATGCAATAGGTTAAATTTGAAACAAATGTATAAAGAAACTTTAAACCTGCATATGCTCCACAATAATACACGGTATAGTTGTTTTTAGTGTGTGTGTGTGTGTGCGCATTTTATAGTTGGTTCATATCCAATCATGGAGTAATGAAACATGAACTAGAGAATAGAGTATCAAATGTTATTGAGCATATATAATAAAACGTGGAAAACATAAATTTGATATATATGTAAATTGCACATAGTGGCTATTTTGTAAAATAATGCAGCTGAAAAAAAAAGAATAAAAATAATTCATGTTCATGGTCTTAAAACTTATAGGTATTTTATGTTTGCATTTGTACTATTTTCTTGCTTCTTATCATGTGCAACTCTTTTGTTTCCTGATGTGTCAAGAACAAATTTTGCAAATGTGACAATTCTCATGAAAAATAAATAATTGAATTGTAGAACATGCACAATGACAAAGTTGCATAAGTGAACAATAAAGGTATGGTAAGACAAATTGTATGATGACCTGTCAAGTAAGCATCAAAGGCATGGAAGGAAACAATGTTCGATGGAGGATTTCTCCAAAAGTGATCAGGCATAGATCCATAGTTAGTAGTTACACTTGTTGTGTGGAGATTGAAGTTGTTATTTTGCATGAATAATTCTAGTTTCCTTTGTTGGTGATTATTTTGAGACATGTCCAAGTTGAAATCACCAACAGGCACAATTGAGAATTTCTCTCGTTTGTGATTTAAAATGAACTTGATGAAATCAAGTATATCATCAACACTTGTATTTGGTGCAAGGTATGCATTTGCAATTCTAATCACACTTCCTTCAAGATGGAAAGTTGCAATTATTGATTCCATATGGATTGTTGTATAAGTGAATTGATTGTCAACAATAATATTTTTTGTGTAATATGTGACAATGCCATGTAAATGAAACAAATGTATGCAACGATATTTGTTTGCAAGTATTGGATTTGATGGGAGTTATTTTGTTCTTGTTTATTGCAAACAAAGGATCTTACTATTCATCAGATCATAGCCAAAAACGATATACTTAGAATATAATGACAAGATACATGTGTTCAATGAATGTATTGTCAAATATTCATTTGTTTGATTTGAATCTAAGTTATATTCAAGTTCATAACATGCACTTTATCTAAGTCTTTGTAGTTCGCTAGAAACTTTGTCACAAAGAAAAAAGTTTCTATGTTCCAATTTTTTTAGCAAATACAAGGATTTAATATCTTTGACACAAGAAAATGTAGTGTAGAAAAGTCCATGTTGCCTAATTCCTTTTGGATCAAAATCCAATCTATCCATTTTCAAACCTTGTGATCGGTGTATGGTTTGCATACATGCCAATTGAACAGGGAATTGTTCCTGTGTGAAACTCTTTTTTCTATTTGATTCACTATGCCTACAAATTCTAGTGATAGGTGTCCAATTAGACATTATACCATCTTTGAACAAGTGGGCCATTTTTATTTGTTGAATAGTGCCAACCCTTGGATCATAAAATTCAATCCAAATCACGTTATTCTTAGATGCTGTGGAAGCTCTAAAAATACCTTCAACACCATTGAACAAGCCATCTTGAATGTCATAATTATTGCCGATCAATTCAATAAGCATATTTTATTTGAGCACAATTATAGATGGCAATCTCATTTTGATGTTCCTATTGGAATTTGTATTTGTCGAGTCAATTACACTATCAAATGCATTTAGTGTGGATGTTTCTATGTTAATGAGAGATAACATTCTTTCATTATTCTTGTGTACTTTTTTGTTTAAGAAAAAGAGATATGGGAATGTTGGATCATTTGGCGAGCATATATAACAATGGCTATTCAAGAATACAAGGTCAACGTCAATATGTGAACATGACCTAATACTATTTAAATTGGACACAAATTATTTGTTTTCTTGTCGCATCACTTCTTTTAGTTCATAAGTTTTCACATTGTCTTTCCAAAAAATATAAGGTACAATAGTTCCTTTAAAACTTGGATGCTTAAATATCCAACAATCATGCATCGGTGCTGCTTAGCACAAGCCGCCACAAAATATTACACCAATATTACCAAATGGATTAGTTAGTGTATGCATGATTTTACGAAGCCTTCTGTCAATGTTATATAACAATCAAGAACCAATAAATGAAGCTTCATCTATGAGCAAGAATTTAAGTTGTTTATATTCTTTGGTCAATATATCAAGTGTGTTAGAAGTCAATGGAATCATGTTACATGGTGAAAGTGGCAAATGTAAATCTGAATGTACTGTGACACCATTTGCAATATATGCATCCTTGCTAGTAAATGCAATAATGAGGCCTTTTTTTTTCAAGGGGTCACTTTGTAACTCTTTGTTGCAGAGTCATACTGATGCATGGTAAAGTGCTTGTGCAGTGAATACATTTCTTGTGCCTGCACCTCGAGTGATAAACAAATATAACGACTTTCCTGGATTGTTTTTTATCCATAACACTATTTTCTTTATTATTAACCATTTTTCTTGATTTAGTTGTGTTCTAATTTCATGATACACTAGTGTGTCTAGAACAAAGGGATGCTTAATGAATTCATTAGATTCTTCATCTAGTCTGAATGTTTCTAGAACACACTTTTTCTAACATGTCATGTCGAATATCATATTTTTTATAGCATGAGTATTACTGTCATTTTCCAATGGTAAGTGAAGCATAAATATCTCTTCATCTTTGGATCCGATTGTAGTCGAGGAAATTTTAATATCAACCCATGGTGATATTGAATGCGAAAATATTTTCTCAGTAGCATAGAGAATGTGTTTCTGAGACAAGTATGCCTTTATCCATGTCTCATGAGCCTTCTTTAATGTATATTCATATTTTCTGTATGGCATGTAGAGAATCATTTTCTATCTATAATGGTTTTTCAGGTCTCTTTTTTCATTGTATCAAATGAACCATATGACATAAGGGCATTTTGTTTTTTCGTTGTTCTTTTCATGCTCAAGTAGGAAGAATCATACTCTGCCAAGCAAACTTTCTCAATTTCAATGGGACATGTGAAATATATCAATGATCATCATGCAAACAGCATCCTCGGATTTACCGGGATCTTGTTACAATAGAATAAGTCTTTTTAGCACATATGTTTGTTTTTCAATTGGAGCAGTGTTATGGAAATTGTTTTTCTAGAAGATGAGTGTAAAGGTAAAGAAAGAGAAACGTGTAATGCTTGTCGACTTGACATTTGTTACATATTTAGCAATGCATTTCCAATTTTATGAATAGTATGAATTTTGTTGTATCCATCATAGATGCAATTTTCTAGGATTTGTTTGAAAGCATATGCCATTATGAGATCCATTTTTGTCATGTCTGAGCTACAATATGCTACTGTAACATAAACATCTAAAATGAATTGAGCATTTGTGTTTTCTTGCCACAATGAAAATATATTCTTTGCAAATGCATTTATCTACACATCACAAAGATTTATTTTGAGAAATATAATAGGTTGAGTGATACAAGAATGAAGGAGCAACATGTACTCCTTTTTTTTTAATTCCAAGGCTAGCTAGAACAGTATCAAATGTTATGTTTTTTTAATATACTTTGTTTTGTAAAAACAAAGAAAGTTTTTTTTTGATTAATTGATTTTCATTGTTTTTATTTAACAAATGTTGTAAGATACAAGTTTCAGCAATTTGTGGGAAAGGGAAACCAAATTTACATGTGGAATGCCTATGTTTTTTGCAAGTTTTTGTGTGATGATGAGTTTGAACCAGAGTCATTCCATCTGGAAACAATGCTAAATCACACATAAAATAATGATCAATGAAAGATATAGCATCAACATTAGGTGAATTTTGATATGTCGGTGCACCTTGAATCCAAAGCAATCCACGTTCAGGCTCTGTCCCTTTGCTTTGGAACTCAATGATAAAGAAGTAATATTGCACTTGACCAAACAATTCATTTTCTTTGTAATCAAAGTGTGTAGTGATGAGATTCTGTGTCTATAATATCAAATACAAATGAGTAATTGATATCTAATTAATGTGTCAATGCATTGATGAACAAATTTTTTACTGTCACTTATTACAAAGTGAGGGCTTTGTTTTGTTAATGCATCCCAAAGATGCTTAGCACTAGTGAATGTGACAAAAATTGTTGGTCGGCCCAAATTGTCATATTATTCAAATATGTATTTTTGTATATGTTAAAACTAATATGGGGATGTGTGAATTCTTTTGAAACATTGATATGAAATTTGCGATTGCAACAGTCTTTGAATTTTGTTTTGATTCTTGACATCTTTGGCAAGTAGTTTTTGTCCTTTTAGTTCTCCTTTGTGTATAGAAATCCAAGTTGAACTAGAAACTTGGTTTATCAATATATAGATGGTTTTAAAGATTATGTTCATAATGGTGGGTTGAAAAGTCACTAGACATGTGCAGTAGCTCCGATTGAACAATTTGCTGATAAGAGAAACGATTGATAACATCCATAGGTCAAGTTGATCCATAGAATAATGTTGGGAAGTTAAACTCTATATAAAACTTGTCTTGAAAAATTCCTAGGGGATGGAATCCCTCAAAAGGTGCAATTTGTATTATTCTTGTATCAAGGTCATGGATGACACGAGCATCGAAGTTTCCATGCAAAAGTGTCTCATTTATTGGCTCTAGATCATAATCAAAATATGGTGAATCTAGTTGATCCAATGTTGTATCATTGTTTTCATGGTTTTTGTTATTTTGATAAAAGTGTTTTTTCCATTTGTTGTTGTTAATATTTGTTCATTTTTTACAAAGAGGTGTTGCATAAGTATCATAAATAAATAATTACTTTTTTGCAGCCAAATGTTCCTAGACAAATAATAATTTTGTACTCTATTTTTCTCTTTAGCATAATTGTAGCTATCATGCATTCATCAACATCTATAGGAAGAGATGTTTGAACTCTATCCAAGTTGGTAGGAACATTTATAATTGTGCATGTTAAGCCATTATGTTGGAGCCCAAATGTAACTTTGGGGTAATTTTGGAAGTTTAATGTAAATGTAATTGTAAAATGTAAATGTAAATGTGAAGAAATCTGAAATGAAATGAAAAACAAGAATGCAAATGTGAAATGATATGAAATGTAAATGAGATGCAAATTAAATGCATATGTAATGAAATGTAAATCTCATGAAAGATGCATTTCCTTTGGAGGGAAATATGGTTGGGAGATACTTTTATTAAAGTAATAAAATATTCTCTCTAAGGTTAGGGGTTTTGAGGAGAACATAAGGATTTGAGATAGGTTTTTTGTTGGTCTCTCATTGGATTTTGGAGAAGGGGTTGCATAGGGGTTTTTGGGAGGGAGTAAGAAGCTTGGAGAGGCTACGCAACCTCCTTACCACCATGTAAGGGAGGGTTGCTTATGATGTCAATTCTGTTGGTGTTAATGGGGGAATTTTAATTCTAGTCTTTAGATATTTACAACTATGTTTTTTGTGTTTCATATATTGTTCTCTTTTATCTTTGTGCAATTAGTTTGTTTATAATTGTAGCAACATGGTGTTAATGAGTTTGCTGCCCTATTTTTCTATTTAGTCAACTAGTTGCAATAGTCGTATTTGTCTTAATAGTTTATGGTCCTGTGCCATGGTTTTATTTGCATAAATGTCCAACAACAATTTCTTGTTATTATGGTGTTCTATTGTTTTATTTGCAGCAAATTTGTGGCTTGGGGGTTAGTTTGTTGTACAGTTTCGGGTTGCAGCAACATGTTTTTACTTGCGACACTGGGGCATAATGTGTTGATTTTAGTTGTTCTTAGTCTACTGTCCATGCTTGCTTTCTTAGTTATTGTATGGTAAATTTATGGAATTATGTTTCAATTATTTTACTATAAGGGTATTTTTTTATGGGGTTTTATTGGTAGTAATTTCTATGTTTTAAATACAACAACATTATGTAATTATGTTCAGTTCAGTGTGTCTATTAGCAGTAGTAAACCCTGGTCATCTACAACCATTTGGGTCATTTCCTATAGCAGTCGTGATTTTGCAGTGTTGGATTTTATTTGTAGCAGTGGTGTGGTATGTGTTTTTGGCACTATTGGTGCGTGACACTGTTGGTGCATGGCACAGTCAGTGCATGGCACTAACGATGCATGGCACTATCGATGCATGGCACTGTTGGTGCATGGTGTTTTCGATGCGCTGCACTGTTGGTGCATGGTGTTTTCGATGCGCTGCACTGTCGGTGCATGGAATTTTCGATGCGCTGCATTGTCAGTGCACGATACTGATAGTGAAAAAAATGTATGTGTTGCCACCATTGTTAGGGTAGCATTGTTTGGGATGTTGCAATTTTGTTGGTGTCCATGAGTCAAGTTTTAATAATTTCAATTTTCTCTTCTTTTTTTGGCACCCCCCGCCAAGAGGGTGAGCCAATAATGTGCTCCAGCTGGGAAAATCCTAGTACCCATCTCTAGATGGGTGGAAACATCGATGGAGAGAAGCTACAACAAATTGTATTGGGGGAGCTACAACCTAATATAGATTATGCAACACCAGAATGAGATTTGGGACAAATATATGGGCAGTTTTATTTAAGACCCCCACCAAGTGATAATAACTGGTCCTGCACAAACCAATTAGTACACTATACTTTCAACTATCCCAGAGAAGCAGAACATGCAAAAAGAGAAACAACATTTTTCAACGAAAACCATATCCCAATATAAGAAAATAAATCCAACAACACCAACAAGTGACAACTGATAGAGGATCTGAGCAGATGCAACGAATGGGAACATTCGAAGAAGGGGAAACAACAAGGAGCTGATTGCAGGCTGCAATAGGTGGTAGAGTAGAGAAGGAGAAAGGATCGGAGTCTTGCGAGAAGGAGGCTGGGATGCCCACAAAAGGAGGAAGAAGTGCACCAGAGGGAGATCACAAAGTAGAGTAGAGTAGGGAAGAAATTTGCAGTTCAGCATTCAGAGGAGGATTTGGACCGCACAATAATAGCGCAAGCAAGTGTGGATGTCTTCTTGTAGCTGGCTCGGGGATGAGCCAAGATTTTTTGTCGGGGGCTTGTTGGAGCCCAAATGTAACTTTAGGGTAATTTTGGAAATTTAATGTAAATGTAATTGTAAAATATCAATGTAAATGTGAAAAAATGTGAAATGAAATTCAAAACAAGAATACAAATGTGAAATGATATGAAATGTAAATGAGGTGAAAACAAAATGCATATGTAATGAAATGTAAATCTCATGAAAGGTTCATTTCCTTTGGAGGGAAATATGGTTGGGAAATATTTTTATTAAAGTAATAAAATATTCTGTCTAGGGTTAGGGGTTGTGAGGAGAACATAAGGGTTTGAGAGAGGGTTTTCTTGTTGGTAGTCTTGTTGGATTTTGGAGAAGGGGCTGCATAAGGTTTTTTAGGAGGGAATAAGAAGCTTGGAGAGGCTACACAACCTCGTTGCCGCCATGGCAAGGAGGGATGCATATGATGTCAATTATATTGGTGTTAATGGAGGAATTCAAATTCCAGTCTTTAGCTATTTTCAACTATGTCTTTTGTGTTTCATATATTGTTCTCTTTTATCTTTGTGCAATGTAGGTTTTAACCCCGTACAGAAATTACCTGCATACGGATTCTACAACACAGAAAATAAACAATGCAAAAGCATAACACATAAAACACATATACACAAATATTTTCCCTTGGATCCCAAAACCGGGACTACCAACTTGATTTTTCATTATGTTCCTTTGAATGTTACAATACATATTTATACATGCCGAAGCATCCAATACCATGGACTGAAAACCATCGTGTCCAAAACCATGGACCGAAAACCATCGCATCCAAAACCATGTGCGTAAAATCATGCACAAAACCATAGGTAGGTTTTCTCAACCTAATATAGGGTCCAAAAACAAAATTTTCTGGGGCGCTGCCCTGGACCCCATAGAGTGGGGTTACCTGCACCCCTCAAACCCCTTGTGACTCCCCCCGCTACGCAATTAGCATGACGAAGGGGGGGCTTCGCCCCCCGGTTAACTATGTGGGCTAGTCATGGAAAGAATATAACACAACCCAACATTCTCCCACTTGTTGTTTTCTTTCCACAGGGGGCCACAAGAGAGCTTAGTCATTTATCCAGCCTTGCAACGCCAATTGTTTCTCTACACCAAGAGAACTTCTCAGAGCTCACATATTTTGTCAATGCATCTGCAGTATTCTTCAAAGTGTCCACCTTTACCGGCAACACCTTTTTGTCTTCTATAATATCCCTCACAGAGTGATACTGAACATCAAAGTGCTTTGTCTGTGAATGATATGCAGGGTTCTTTGCCAAGAGAATTGCACTTTGGCTGTCACAGTCTATCCTTATAGCTCCCTGTACTAACTCCATACTTGAACAAAATATCTACAACCAAACTACTTCCTTGCTTGCATGAGTGGCTGCAATGTATTCCGCCTCTGTAGTTGATAGTGCCACTACAAATTATTTCTTACTCATCCAACTGACTACACCTCCAAATAGGTTAAACACATACCCACTTGTAGATCTTCTCTGATCCAGATATTCGGCCCAGTCTGCATCAACAAAGCCACGAATATCCAACACTCTGTCCAATGCTGGTCTTCCTTGGTAGCACAAACGATAATCACTAGTGCCACGCAAACACTTGAAAACCCGCTTCACTGCTGTCCAGTTCTCCTTCCCTGGTTTTGACATAAACCTGCTCAATGCTCCCACTGTATGTGCAACGTCTAGTCCAGTACAGACCATCGCATACATCAGGATACCGACTGCACTTGTATATGGAACAAAGGACATGTTCTCTTCCTCTTATTGTGTCTTGGGAAACTATTTATCAAATAAATTTACACCTACATGAATAGGAACCTTCACCGGTTTACTATCCTGCATATTAAACCTCTACAATATTGTCTAGACATACTTCCTCTGGTTTAACCAGAGTTAACCAGAGGTTCCTCTTTGTTTGATCTATTTTAATTTCCATGCCCAAAATATAGTTTGCAACACCAAGATATTTCATGTCGAATTTGAAGGACAAATGGGTCTTCAAATCCTGGATATTTTTGTCATTTCCAACCAGCAACATATCATCCACATACAATACCAGATAAATAACATGGTCACCAATTAATTTAAAATACACACAGTGATCTGCTTTGCTTCTGGTGAAGCCAAGTCCCCGTATAAATATATCAAATTTCTGATACCACATCCTTGGTGATTGTTTTAACCCATACAGAGACTTCTTTAACTTGAATACCAATTATTTCTTACCATTCACCGCAAAGCCTTCAGGTTGCTTCATGTAGATCTCCTCTTCCAAATCTCCGTGAAGAAACATTGTCTTCACATCCATCTTTTCTTCCTCAAAATCAAAAGCAGCAACAACAGATAAAAGTAATCTAGTAGAAGTTACCTTGGCAACAGGAGACAAAATATCACCAAAATCAATTCCCGGCACCTGGGAATAACCTTTTACTACCAACCGAGCTTTGTATTTCTCCACCTTTTCTTCTGCATTTGTCTTCTCCTTGAACACCCATTTGCTGCCAATGGGTTTCCTTCCAGCCGGAAACTCCACCAGATCCCAAGCCTCATTTTTGTGTAAAGATGCCATTTCATCAACCATGGCCTCTTTCTAGAGTTTTCCATCCTCTGAATCTATTGCTTCCTTTATAGTTCTGGGATCATCATCAGTAATAGATAAGGCAAAATTTGAATAGAAAGCAGATGGACTATACCTTTTTGGCTGCCTTCTTTCTCGAACTGATCTTCTCACACCCGGAGTTTGTGGCTCTTCATCTTCTGATTCCTCCTCTGCTATAGAGTCTGATTCTTCCTGCTTTAGCTCAAACTCTACCTTCTCAGGTTCCTTTGGTTGGACTTCATGTTTAATAACATCTTTCACCTCTCTGAACACCACATCTCGACTATACATGATCTTCCTTATTACTTGGTTCCAAATCTTATAACCCTTTAAACCATCTTTATACCCAATAAAGATGCACTTTTCAGATTTACTATCCAACTTGGTTCGTTTCTCCTTTGGAACTTGTACATATGCATCACATCCAAATACCCTCAGATGTGAAAGAGAGGGTTTCTTACCAGTCCATACCTCTTGTGGAGTCTTATCCTCCAATGTTGATGAAGGTGATTTATTGACTAGGTAACATGCTGTCTCCACTGCCTCTGCACAGAATTCATGTCCTAACCCGGCACCACTGAGCATGCTTCTTGCCCTTTCCATCAACGTCTTGTTCATTCTTTCTGCAACTCCATTTTGCTGAGGTGTATATGGAGTAGTCTTCTACCATGCTATACCACACTTCTTACATAATTCTTCAAATTCCTTACTGCAAAACTCTCCACCGTTATCTGTCGTCAGCACCTTTATCTTCTTCTCTGTCTGGTTTTTCACCAGAGCCTTAAATTATTTAAACTTGTCAAAGAGTTCAGATTTCTGCTTAAGGAAATATATCCATGTATTCCTTTAGAAGTCATCTATAAATGATACATAGTACACATACTTACCCAGTGATGGAACCTTCACAGGTCCAAACAAATCACTGTGCACGAGCTCTAATATCTATTTTGCCCTCTTACCACCAAAGGGGAAACTCACCCGATTCTGCTTCCCATATACACAATTTTCCTAGAAATCAAAATCCAAATAGCTATTACTCATACCTTCTACCATACCTTTACCATGAAGTATTCGAAGGCCCTTCTCTCCAATATGTCCAAGATTTTTATGCCACAACATGGTCTTCTCTCTAGAGACCACTAGATTTTCTGCTCCACTTTCAAGAACCATTGAACTATTGCACCCATCAACAACAGTGCTACCTTTGCAACTTGTAAATATTTCCAATTTTAACTCCTTGCATCAATACCAGTGCCCCCGAACCACCTTGCAGGTATCCTTCTCAAACATTGTTTTTACACCTGCATCATTCAGCTTGCTTACAGAAATTAGATTTCTGGCTAATGTAGGAATATGCAGAACACCTGGAAGTGTTCTAACCCTTCCACCTTGCAATTTCAACTTTACTTTTCTGTGACCAATGATTCTAGCCTTCCTGTCATTCCCCAAGAAGACATCACCACCATCATATTTCTCATACTCGCAGAACCACTCTCTATGGGGAGTGAAGTGAAAGGATGCACCTGAGTCAGTCAACCATGCCTCATGATCTACATGTGTACTTGAAGAAGCCAAGTACACATCCCCACATTCATCTGAGGTGGTTTTCGCCTCTGTAGAAGGAGCATCATCAGATCTCTTTCCTTTATCAGGAGCTTTAGATTTATAGTCCCTTTTTTAGTGCCCTTCCTTTTCACATTTCGAGCACACCACCTTTACAGGTTTTCCTGGATATTTAGATTGACCTCTAGATTTAGATCTCCCACTTAATGAATTATTTTTGTTTATGTTCTGGGACCGTCCTCATATAGACAAGGCGTCACCATTCTGGCTCTCCATATTTTTCCGTCTCATCTCCTCTGCCAGCAAGGATGAGCCTATTTCATCAAACTGAAAGTCAGTTGCATTTCTACCTATTGCAATAACCAGACTATCCCACGAATCTAGTAGAGAACACAACGAAATGATGGACTTATCTTCATCTGAAATTTTAATATCAACAGATAGTAACTGAATTACTACAGTATTAAATGCGTTTAGATGTTCTGTCACCGAGTCTCCGTATTTCATCCTTAGGTTATACAACTTTTTTCGTAGGAACAGTTTATTCACCAGAGACTTAGATTGGTACAAAGTCCCTAACTTATCCCACAAAGCCTTCGCTGCAGCTTCCCCTGATACATTCAACAATACTGAATCTGAGACACATAATCGTATTGTGCTCTTAGTCTTCCGATCCAACTTCTTCCATTCTTCATCGGACACTCCCGTTGGTTTAGTATTCGGATCTACTGCGATCCACTGATCTTTATCCACCAATAGATCCTCCATCTTGAATTTCCATAACTCAAAACTCTGACCATTAAATTTCCCGATCTCTATCTTTCCACTGCTCACCATCTTCTTTCACCACCAGAATCAATCCCGCAGATCTCCCACTGAACATGGTCTACCACAGGCCCGAGCAAAACCCCTCAACAACAGAGGTGTCCCCTTGAAGCCTAAATAACTCTGATACCAAATGCAGGTTTTAACCTCGTACAAAAACTACCTGCATACGAATTCTACAACATAGAAAATAAACAATGTGAGAGCATAACACATAAAACACATATACACAGAGATTTTCCCCTGGATCCCAAAACCGGGACTACTAGTTTGATTTTTCATTATGTTCCTTTGAATGTTACAATACATATTTATACATGTCGAGGCATCCAATACCATGGACCGAAAACCATCACGTCCAAAACCATGGACCGAAAACCATCGCGTCCAAAACCATGGACCGAAAACCATTGCGTCCAAAACCATGGACCGAAAACCATTGCGTCCAAAACCATGGACCGAAAACCATCGCGTCCAAAACCATGTGCGAAAAATCATGCACAAAACCATAGGTAGGTCCGCCCAACCTAATATAGGGTCCAAAAACAAAATTTTCTAGGGCGTTGCCCCAGACCCCATAGAGTGGGGTTACCTGCACCCCTCAAACCCCCTGTGACCCCCCCGCTACGCAAAATGCGCAATGAAGGGGGGGCTCTGCCCCCCCGGTTAACTACATGGGCTAGTCGTGGAAAGAATATAACACAACCCAACATGAAACTCACTTGTTTATAATTGCAACAACTTGGTGTTGACGAGTTTGCTGCCCTATTTTGCTATTTAGTCAACTAGTTTCAGTAGTCGTATTTGTCTAAAAAATTCATGGTCCCATGCCATGGTTTTATTTGCAAAAATGTACAAAAACAATTTATTGTTATTATGGTGTTCTATGGTTTTATTTGTAGCAAATTTGTGGCTTGAAGGTTTGTTTACTGCATAGTTTTGGGTTGTAGCAACATGTTTTTAGTTGCATCACTGGGGCATAATTTGATGATTTTAGTTGTTGTTAGTTTGTTGTCCATGTTTGCTTTTCTTAGCTATTGTATGTTAACTTTCTGCATTTGTGTGTCAATTATTTTGCTGTAAGGGTTTTATTGGCAACGATTTCCATGTTTTAAATACAACAAAATTACGTAATTATGTCCATTTCAGTGTGTCTATTAGCGATAGAAAACATTGGTCATTTGTAGCCATTTGGGCCATTTCCTGTAGCAGTTGTGCTTTTGCAAAGTTGGATTTTGTTTGTGGCAGTGGTTTGGTATGTGTTTTTGGCACTGTTAATGCATGGTATTGTCGGTGTGTGGTACTAGCGGTGACAACATTGGTAATGAAAACACTGATGGCGACAACACTAGCAGTGCCAACACTATATGTGTTTCCACCACTGTTAGGTAAGCATTGTTTGGGACGTTGCAATTTTGTCGGTGTCCATGGGTTGAGTTTTAGTCATTTCAATTTTCTCTTCTTTTTTTGGTACCTCCCCCCCTTGACCAATAGGGTGCACCAACACAATCTATGAAATTTTGTAACCAAGTTGTCTTATTTGTGGAAAAGCCATTCTTGGTGCTACCAATCTTTCCTCTAGATGTGTCAATTGTGCAACAAACATCAATTTCTGATTTCGACGAATACATATAGGTGATGCAAATGCAAGTAGCTTTTCATTGAGTATTGCATTATTACAAGATATGCAAATTGGTCCATCTATTTCGATTTGTTTAACTTTTGTTGTAGGCATGAAATAGCAAGAATTGAACAATGCAAATTTATTAATGAGTCTCATGTCTTTTTTGAAGAACAATTTGTCACATATGCAACATGCATTTGTAGGTGTGCCTTCAATTGACTAAAGATATTTCTCAATTGCCATATTTGATTGCACATTATCTCTATGTTCTTTCTGTATCAAAGCACCTTGTGTTCGGATTTCAAACTTTAATTGATGCAAGAGAGTGTGTTTCTTATTGCATTCATTGGAAGAAGGAACAAAGCCTATTTTTTTCTTGTGTGTGTGCATTGAGAAATAATGATCATCTTGTTTTGATAATGTCCAATGTTTAGCAACTTCAAAATTTTTTCCTTCTCTTTGTGCTATGGTATGAATTCACCATTTTTTAATATCATACAAGATGTAGTACAAATAGAATCATTGTTAGAATGATGCTTAAAATGCACATTTGACACTAGATCTGTTATCACTCAAAAATTCCTCTTGGATGTGAGAGAGAAATTCCTAAGGTAACCTTTTCAAACCAATCTTGCAGATTGAAGGCTATCCCCTTCAATCCCAAGAGGGATCTCTCTAAAAACCTAATCACTAAGATTAGTAACTGGATGTATCTTCAAATAATGGCTAGATCTTTAGTAGGGTTTTCGGATTTTAAGTGTAGCGGTTGGGATGAAGCAATTAATCCATTGGGAAATGGGGTCAAAAAAATATTTTTCAGATATAGATACCAAGATCTTGACTATATGAATAAAGAGGGATAAAGGAAGGATAGATGGAAAACTATAGACATATCAAAAATTATCTGAATGGTAGTAGAAGGAGAAAACAATCCGCTATAGCAGGGCATGTAACATGAATCCTGCAAGTTTTAGGAGAAAGAGTACATATGTCCAAACCATTTGAACCAGAGAATTAACTAATGAACTCTGTCACTAATCTCATTTAAACACTAGAAGATAGTAGATAAATGATATCACATTGAAAGGAAACTATCACAGAAGGAAAAATAATTGAGCATACCATCACATGAATCTCTATATCATGAACATAATATCCTAGTCTTCTTGGCCGTTGAGAAGATGAATAATTTGATCACACACAACAAAATAATGTCTTTGTTTCAAAGTCAAACTTTTTTTCCTTCTTTCTGATGCATTATATAGGAAAAATACATAAAAGTTAAGATCCACAAAGTCTGGTATCATAACTGTAAAATATTTACAATATCTAATAGCTTGATTTACAAAACATAATTAAAATCCTATCTTTCTAGCTATTCGGTTCTCTATTTGGTCATATAAACACTGGTCAAAGCATATTGAAACTTATGTATGCATCCTCTTCTATTATTTTGGGAAAGGGACGACTCATAATTGTAGTGTAGGATTTGGAACTGTACACACCTTTGTAGGCTTCATATTTGGAACTGTGACTCACATTCCTCCCTAGTAGCAAAACTGATACATGAACCTGTGAAATCTGCTGAAACTGTGCATCTGAAACTCTTTAAGGCCCTTCTCTCTCATATTAACTCATATCGTCTTCTCCTCTTCATTTACAAAAAATTATTGACATACTACCATAATATACTAAAGATAAACCAACTGTCAAAAGGATAAACTAGAGCATACCAAAACATTGAGGTAAAACTAGGGTTTTTTTATAGCAAAAATAGGGTTTCATACATTGCTCTGCCAACGAGGTAAGTTAATAATTCTTCCATAGATTCTGCAGCTTGAGAAAGGAGTTTTAACTTGTCTTGGCTTCTTTTCATCCTTCTATTACCTTTTTGTATGGTTCCGCTAACTTCTAAGGTTTCTTTCCCTTTTTTGCCTACATACTCTTTTTTCTTCTGTTTGGTGGCCTTCTTTATGCTCTTTGAAACCTTCACAATTTCTTCTTCTTCATAAAAAATCATCGCCTCCTTTAACTTAGGGTTGAGATTTTCCTTTAACCTTAGTATTAATTTATTTGTAGGACGAGTATGGGGTTTTCTATAGTAAACCCTAGTCTCTATTTCTATTTCTTCATCCCCTGTTTCCATACTCTGCTTCCCTTTTTCACTTTAAATTGTCTTATGCTTTTCCTCCTCTTTTTCTAGAATTTGATTATATTGTTTTATTTTTCTCCTCTCATATACCCTAACCTCTTCTTAATTTACAAGGTTTTCAGTATGTTCTTCAACATGGATATGACTAGGTTCTCCCTCTGTTTCTTGAGCTAGGTTTTGACAGAAATTTTAGTTTGACCTCTCTTTTTCCTTCTGGGTGTAGGGTTTCTCATATTTCTTTGTCTTAGTTGTTCCAATTACTTGTTCAAATCATGATTGTATAGTATCTTTATCAGGCCATGATGACATATTTCATGAGGTAACAACTCAGGTCTAGTTCTAGCTTTGGTAGACATTTTCAGCAAACTTTGATGAAGAAAATAAGGCAAATTCATTTTACTAAAACCTGCTAAATGACACAAAAACCTCATGTGATATAAATAAGCTTTAGAGTACTTTCCTTCATAGGTAAAGAAGAGATGCACAGTCCTTAGAGCATTAGACCATTTAGGTTTCAACATGTTCTAGAGGACTCCTACATTCCAATCTTGGTCTTAACAATCTTCCTTCAAGAAGAAGTTTAGGTCCACGTTATATAGTCTCTGCTTTTTAAACCATTTTCTCCCACATTAAGAAAACTTGTGGCCTCTGCAATGGATTCCTCGGTGAATGGAAAATGTAGGGCTCTTATTCATTCTATGCTGCTATAAAGGAATGTATAAAGTCATGAAACCAACTCAGGTTATATCCATTGAAGCGATGAAATATTCATTTGGGGAATTTTGAGGTCTAATATGGGCCTCCTAAGGAAATTATAAAATAATAGTGGAAATAATAAAATAAGATTAGAGTACATCATCAAATTTTAGAGGGAAAAAGGAAAAAAATATTTTTTCAACTCGTATTTTCAACTTATCTCCCTATGGGTTTACTCAAATTTCGAGCGGAAACACTTTTTGGATGCAAAATTTAATTCCTCATACAAGGATTACCCATGTCGCATACTTTTGATGGACCTTGCTACACACAAAATGAGAAATACATGAAAAGTGTGATTACAATAACATTTTTGATGTATTTCTCATTTTTCATGTAGCAGGGTCCATTGAAAGTATGCAACATGGGTACTCCTTGGATGAGGAACTAAATTTTTCATCCTATGAGTACTCCTGATCGAAATTTGAGTAAAACCTTAGGGATATAAGTTTAATTTACGAGTTGAAAAAGTAGTTTTATTATTTTATTAATTTTATTAATTTTTACTTTTTTACTCCAAAAATGGCGAATCATCCCCCATAGTTGACATCATCATATTGAATCCTATTGATTCTTATAAAGTTTATTTTGGTTGTACATTTTTCTTGGGAAGCCCATTTTAGACCTCAAAATTCCCCTAATGGATTCCCAACCTACATTTCAAAATAGTGACAACATTTCTGGATAAACCTCAAAATACATTCCATCCGGCTCAAATCATTTTACATATCTTGATATTCCCATCTTGCAAATTCCCTGACACTGTAAATGCTTCCACCAGCTTCAATCCTCCTGATTGGACATTGTAAACCATTCGACAACCTTCTTGTGTGCTGCAAATGGTTTTTTGGAAATGTTGGAAATTACTGTTTAGGGAAAACTGTGCATTTTTAGGGTTTGATTTTAAACTTCTTTATTAGGCCTCAAAATTCTGCTAAGTGTCATATCAAGGATAACAAGGGATAAAAATTTGTGAAAAACCACTTAGGCATTTGAAATGATAAGGATAACAGCTTGAAAACATAAGTTTTAATTTTTCTTGTGAGCGCTACGAAAATATTTCATAGCGCCAACTATAGCCACGCAATAGTTTGATTTCATTACAAAAACTTAGGGAATTCTTAGGATGAAGTGAAATAACTATTTAGGCATGTTCACAATCTTATATTGCAATTTCCACAAATATTTATTGATATGCCCTTACACCCCTTGCACAATTAACTGAAAATCATAACCTGTGAACCTTTAGGAAATGTACAAACTTGGTGCTAATAAGATCATTGGTCTCTCATTCAAACGTTGCTTGGAAAATTGAGGGCATATTGTTATCATGGCTAATACCATCAAAACAACTGAATTTCAAAGGTACATGATAATGTGAATGTGATGTGCACATTGGTAGTTTCAAAAGGTACAATATTTTACATGAAGTGCTCGATGAATTAAATCCGAAACAAATACCCCTTGTGTTTGCATTCTAGATGGATATGTTAACATTAAGCATTTCACAAATCCATTGTATTGAAAAACCGTTTCCTTCTATATGTCCAGGTGCATATGGCACTGACAAGTTAATAATATAACCTTTCTAGACATTGATATATTTTTCCTCCTTAATGGTCCTAATATCCAAATGTTCTCTCAAGCAATTGATACCTCTAATGTAATTGCAAATGAGACAATTGTAAAAAGAAATGTGCAATTGTTTTTCTCACTCCAAGCATATCAAACCATGGTGCAAGTGTACAAATAGATTCAAACAAAGAGGTTTGGAAGTCATTGAAAAAATGTTCGTAGAAAAAAAAGCCATCTTGCAACAGGACTTGCTCAAATGACAACATGTAAAATTCCCTAGATTGGCATTTGTACACAAAAATGCATGTAGCAGTTGATCTAGAAATTATAGTCAACATGTCTGTCGTACGACACAACTAGAGTGGTTCAAAATGAACACATAGAAAGTTCTGGTTATGTAGAAAAATATTATATTGATATACATGAGTTTCTTGATTGAAGCGAAGATATGGTTGTCCATTTGTGTATAGCCAAACATTCACTGGAACTGACAACCAATTAGAGAACCATTTGACACAAAAAATATATCCCCATAAGCTAATTGTGGATGGAGCACAAACAAAACAAGGTGTAGACAATCCTTCCAAGTACATCTCAAGGTTTTCCATTTGTGTATAGCCAAACATTCACTGAAACTGACAACCAATTAGAGAACCATTTGACACAAAAAACATCTCTCCATAAGCTAATTGTGGATGAGAACAAACAAAACAAGGTGTAGACAATCCTTCCAAGTACATCTCAAAATTGTTAACATTATGAAGGTCTCAAAGAAATTCTGGTGTCAATTCAGTTTGCAATTGTTGGGTGTGTATCCTGATTATCTTCTTTATTAAGAGGTATCGATGCATTGTACTCTAGTTCGTAATGGGGTGGAAACACCACCAAAGAAGTCCAGGGGGGTCGATGACGATTTTTTGAGCTCCCCCCTAAAGCTAAAAATAGATGTAAAATTGCCTTATAAAATATTGTAATTTTGTAGTCAATCTGAGGCATTCATTAGGTGGATGATTTGAAGATAGAAGCTATGTTTAATTTAGGGTTGTTTTCCCTAGAAGGCAACCCCTCGCTATATATGAGGGAATTGTATTGCGCTATGTAGAAGTGTATTATGAGTGAGAAAGAGAGAGGAGATTGTGTGAGAGTGAAGACGAAATTACATTAGATTTTCTATACGTTGTATCTCTTCATTTTGCTAGATAATATAAAGGAAGGATTTGTTGTTTCTTCGTGGACATAGCCCAAATTTGGTGAACAGTGTATATCTGTGTCTATTCTGTTTTATGCATTTTCTGTGTTTATATTTTTGCAATATTTTATGTGTTCCATTGCTCTATAATATATAATTTTCTAACAACTGGTATTAGAGTCATAGGTCTATTTGGATGATAAAATCCTAGGAGAGAAGGGTTCCTGGTTTGAGTGGGAGAAATGGCAGAATATGGTAGGTTTATGGTCGAAAAATTTAACGGCCAGAACTACCAGCCGTGGAAGATGCAGATGGAAGATTATTTGTATCAGAAAAATATGTACCTACCATTGAGCGGAAAGACAAAGAAGCCGACGAGTATGACATACACAAAAAGGGATATTCTTGATAGAAAGGAACTTGGAACAATACGATTGTGCCTAGAAACATCGATAGCCTTTAATATTTCAAAGGAAACGACAATAAAGGGTTTAATGTTGGCATTAGAAAAAATATATGAAAAACCCTCGACCTCAAATAAGGTATTTCTTATGAAGCATTTATTTAATATGAAGATGTTAGAAGGTGGATCTATTGCTGATCATTTAAATGAATTTAATACGGTTACCATTCAGTTAAGTTCTGTAGGGGTAAATTTTGATGATGAAGTGAGGGCTATGTTATTTCTGTGCTCATTTCCAGAAAGTTGGAATGGTTTAGTTATGGCCATTAGTAACTCCGTCTCTAGATTTAGTACTTTAAAGTTTGATGATGTTGTTAGTGCAATCCTTAGCGAGGAAATGCGACAGAAAAGCTCCTATGAGACATCAGGTAATGCTTTGACTATAAATACTAGGGGAAGAAAAATGGAAAGAGGAAAGAGCCAAAAATATCGCAGTAAGTCAAGGAAAGGAAGATCCAAGTCTAGATCAGGGATAGTGTGCTAGAAATGCGGGAAGAAAGGACACCTGAATAAAGATTGTATGTTATGAAACCAACTCAAGAAAAGATAGAAAAGATAGATCAACGCCTTAGAATTCAGCCTCTTTGAGGGGGCAATCTCCTTTACATTACATAAATGAACAATTCTTGGATGATACAAATGAAAAGACCTCCTTTCTATATATAGGAGTCTAAGGGGTTATAACATAATCAGAGCCGACATAACAATAATAATGTAAGGGCACAATAATAACAATAGTGGGCTTCTATGGGGCCAATAGTAACAATATGGGCACTACATGGGTACATCAATATAATAAGTGGGTTATACTAATAACAATAAGGGGTTACACTAGTAGTATAGGGGCCTAACATGCCCCTCTCCTTCAAAAAGCGTTGTCCTCAATGCTTGAGTAGTTCTTGATGCTTCTGTATAAAATTATTGTCCTCCCATGTGGAATATTCAGCGGGTAAGTTCTTCCACTTGATGAGATACTCTGAAATTGATCAATTTCGTAGCTGTCGAGTTCTTGTTTCTGTGACTGCCCCAGGTTCCAATATGATTTTTCCTTCCTCTTCAATTTCTGGCAATATTACTTGAATTGGGATCTTTTGCCACTTTTGAATAAGTGGCCATACTTCTTCGTCCTTCTTCGATTCATCCCTTGCTTCGTTTATCCAATCTGGTTGGATAATATAAATAGCACAAAACAATGCTTCCACATCCTCATCCTTCCTTGAGAGTGCATCTGCCACCACATTTTGCTTCCCTTTTTTGTAGATGATTTCAAAGTCATAACCCAACATCTTTGTGACCCACTTTTGTTGCTCTTTAGAGGATAATATTTGTTCTAAAAAGCATTTAAGGCTATCAAATACCAAATGTTATGAAACCAGCTCAAGAAAAGATAGAAAAGATAGAACAACGCCTTAGAATTCAACCTCTTCAAGGGGGAAACCTCCTTTACATTACATAAATGAACAATTCTTGGATGATACAAATGAAAAGACCTCCTTTCTATATATATGAGTCTAAGGGGTTATAACATAATCAGAGCCGATATAACAATAATAATGTAAGGGCACAATAATAACAATAGTGGGCTTCTATGGGGCCAATAGTAACAATATGGGCACTACATGGGTACATCAATATAATAAGTGGGTTATACTAATAACAATAAGGGGTTACACTAGTAGTATAGGGGCCTAACATTGTAAGTCTCAGAAGGGAAAAGAAGGAGGAACATAGCAAGAAAAAAATCATGAAGCGAATGTGACAGGTGATGTGTTGCAAGATGCTTTGATTATTTCATTAGAAAATATTATTGATGACTGGGTGGTAGATTTAGGGGCCTCATTCCATTTCACACCTGATAGGAAACATTTTCATGATTATGTTCAAGGAGATTTTGGACAGGTTTGTTTGGGTGATGATAAACCCTATAAAAATTATTGGAATGGGTAAAGTTTCATAAAACAAAAGAATGGAAACCAATGGCTATTGAAGGAGGTAAGTCATGTTCCATATCTGAAGAAAAATCTAATTTCAATAGGGCAGTTGGGAGGTGAAGGTTGTGTAACTACTTTTACAGATAAAACTTGGAAGGTCACTAAAGGAGCCTTGGTAATAGAAAAAGGAGAAAAGGTTGGTACATTGTATTTATGCAATGGTATTTCTAATTCTGTTAATGCTTTAACCTCTACAGGAGAAGATACAACATTGTGGCATCATATGCTTGGGCACATGAGTGAGAAGGGGATGCATATTCTTCACTCAAGAAATTTTTTGCTAGGTTTGAAGTATGTTAATTTGGAATTTTGTGAGAATTGTGTTTATGGAAAACAGAAGAGAGTCAGATTTCTGAGAGTTGGGAAAGAAAAGAAGAACGAAAAATTAGAGCTTGTTCATACATATGTATGGGGACCTGCTCAAGTATATTCTCTCGGTGGCTCTTGTTATTATGTTACTTTTATTGATGATGCAACTAGAAAACCCTAGATTTATTGTATTCGAAATAAATCTGATGTATTTCATACTTTCAAGAAATGGAAATATTTGGTTGAGAACGAGACATGAAAAAGGTCGAAGTGTCTCAGATTAGACAATGGAGGTGAATATTGCAACAAAGAGTTTGATAAGTACCATTTAGAGCATGGAATTCGCAGAGAGAAGACAGTTCTAGGAACACCACAAGAAAATGGTGTGTCAGAAAGGATGAACATGACAATCATGGAGCGTGCAAGGTGCATGAGATTGCATGCATGATTGCCTTTACAATTTTGTGAATAGTTTGTAGATACTGCTGTTTATAGAAGATATAGAGGGCCTTCAAGTTCCTTGTATGGAGGTATTGCAGAGGAGGCATGGATAGGTAAAAAGGTAAACTACTCATTTTTAAAGACTTTTGTTTGTGAAGCATTTGTCCACATTAATAAAGAAAATAAAACAAAGCTTGAGGAAAAATCAAAGAAATGTACCTTTATTGGATATGATGTTAATGATTTTGGTTATCGTTTATATGATTATGAAAATCACAAAATCATTAGGAGCAGAGATGTCATATTCAATGAAAAGGTTTTGTATAAGGATCAGATGCAGGAAAAGAAATAGGAAAAAGAAAACAGAGAATACACAATGCTTGATGAAATTAGATAAAAAGTAAAGGTGCTTGAAAATCATAATGATCAACAACATGAAAAAGAACAACAACCACAATGACAACATGCACCCCAAACACTTGAAAGTGGTGTTAGAAGATCTACCAGGATAAGTAGACCCCTTGAATGATACTCTCCTTCATTATATTATGTATTGTTGACTGCTTCTAGTGAACCAGAATGCTATGAAGAAGTAGTGTAGGTAGAAACTAGGAAGAAGTGGGAGCTAGACATGAAATAAGAGATGGAATCCTTGGTACATAAGTAGAATTGGGACTTAGTCAAGCTGCCTGCAGGTAAAAAAACATTGTAGAATAAATGGGTTTACAAGTTGAAGGAAGAAGATGGAGGTTTGTCCCAAGACTCAAGAAGAGATGGATTATATGTCTAAAGTTCCATATGCATCAACAATTGGAAGATTAATGTATGCAATGGTTTGCACAAGGCTTGGTATTGCACATGTAGTGGGAGTTGTAAGCAGGTACATGAACAATCCAAGAAAAGAACATTTGATGGCAGTGAAGTGTATTCTCAGGTATTTGAGAGGCACCACATATCAAACATTATGCTTTGGTGGTTCAAACATTTCTCTAAACGGATATGTTGATGCAGATATGGCAGGTGATAGAGATAACATGAGGAGCACCATAGGGTATGTGTTTATTGTAGGTGGAACAACTGTTAGTTGGGTTTCAAAATTGCAAAGTGTTGTTGCACTCTCAACAACGGAAGCAAAGTATGTTGCTGCTATAGAGGCTAGTAAAGAAATGATTTGGTTACAAAGGTTTTTGGATGATTTGGATAAGAAGTAGGAGTTGGGCAGGTTATACAGTGAAAGTCAAAGTGCCATTCATCTTGAAAAGAACTCTTCATTTCATTCCAAGACTAAACATATACAACTCAAGTACCGTTTAATACAGTCAGTGTTGGAAGATGGACAATTGAAGATGGAAAATATACACACTAGCTAGAACCCTGCAGATATGTTAATAAAAGTTATAACAAGGGAGAAAATGAGATTCTTCTCGGTTTCAATTGGTCTTCAAGTATGATGATGAAGATGAGAAACAACCAGGTCCAAAGTGGAGTCATTGTCCATCAAATGAAGCAATGATGGAGTTTCTATAATCAATATCCAAGTGGGATATTGTTGGGTGTGGAGCCTAATTATCTTCTTTATATAGAGGTATCACCGCATTGGACCCCAGTTCTTGTTCACCGCCAAGGGGGTCTAGGTATGGGTGACAATGATTTTTTGAGCCCACCTTGGCCAGGGTTCAGGGGCAACACCCCTGAAGCAAAAAATAGATGTAAAATTGTCTTGTAAAATATTGTAATTTTTAAGTCAATATGAGTTGTTCATTAGGCAGATGATATGATGGTAGAAGTTATGTTTAATTTATGATTTTTTGACCTAGAAGGCAACCCCTCGCTATATATGAGGGAATTGTATTGCGGATATGTAGATGTGTATTCTAAGAGAGAAAGAGAGAGGAGATTGTGTGAGAGCGAAGAGGAAATTACAGCGGATATGCTGTAGGTTATATCTCTTCATTTTGCTGGATAATATAAAGGAAGGAATGGCTATTTCTCTGTGGACGTAGCCAAAATTGGGTGAACCATGTATATTTGTGTCTCTCCTATTTTATGCATTTTCTGTGTTTATATTTCTGCAATATTTTATGTGTTCCATTTCTCTATAATATATAATTTTCTAACAACAATGATTGCAAAGTAGTATCATCTTGGTGATCTAAGAAATATCAAAAGTGATTTACAATTCCTTGTCATATTTCATCTGAGGTATAGTGAAAATGCAGAAGAACAAAAAATGAGTCAAATAGACAATCACCAGGATAATAAGAAAAGTGATCCAATATATATAGACTGAATCTAGATAACTTGTGATTGATTTCTTTCATATTGGCTTGACTAACCCTATTGGAACAATATGACAACTTGTTTAACGCAACAATTCTTGATTGCTTGGATCCAGGACAAGAAAGTTCTAGAAATCAAAGCACAACAAACGAAAGACAATATATTCAAATAGAAAATATTTAATCAAAATAATAAATGCATCTTAAACATGAATGCACTAAATCAACACAACATGAGTGACAATACTTTGAAAAACTAGGTTAATGAAACAATAGCTTAGGACTTTCAATTACATAAGATGTATATATTTCACCATATTTTGGAGATTATGTTGATTGGATAACAATCAAAGATAGGTATACTATTGACCATATTTTGCATAATGTTGTCACCAGGACCTCCACATTCATGTACAAGCGACCACTTATTTTATCAAACATTTGAGAAATATCTAGCTATTCAAACAAATTCCTTGCGAAGAAATATGTTAACAAGAATGACTTTATCCAAGATGAAAAGCACACAAGACAATTGTACCCAAGTTCTGGGGAGACATACATGTTAATCAGAACAATTTCAATCTTGGATAAAGCATTCTTGCATGAAAACCATGGAGAACACTTGTACCCAAGTTGTGGGAAAACTTGCATCTAGGGTTTCCAAGATTATTTTATTTGGTAGCTGTGCAACAACTAGGTATGCAAACAGATTCCTCAGTACAAAGAATTAATTGAGAGTAATGAATAGGTAGCTTATTCATCTTATTGATTATTACCATAGAGACCATCACGGATGAAACATTCCCGCATGAAAACAATGAGGAACATTTGTAGCTAAGTTTCGAGAAAATTTGCATTTGGTGTTCTCGGGATTCCCAGATGAAACATTCTTGATGGAAAAACGCGGGAAACTAATGCATCCAAGTTCTAGGAAACCTATATCTAGCGTCCTCGTAGTGATTTTATCTGTGATTCTTGTAAATGACACAAATTATCAGAGAATCTAAAAAACCTAAGATATAGACAACTAAAACTTGAAAATGAATGATTAGAACCATACCATTAGTTCACCAGTAGAACTATTTTGAAGCCGTAAAATTTTATTTAAATTTAGATTAATACCAATATCTCTACATGTTTTGCATGCAAACAAATGAAACACATTTCTAAGTATGCAAAAAAATTTCTTGCCAAGAAAGAATTAATCAATGAGCGAGCAACCAACAATCACTTGATTCATCTCAACGACTATGGGCATAAAAGACTACCTATTGGGTAAGTGAATCCTTAGAGATATTAATGTTAGGCGAAACCTTCCTGAATAGAAAGCACACACACGATTGTATTCAAGTTTCAGGGAAACTTACATGTTAAACAAGACAATTTCATATTGGACGAAGCATTCCCACAAGAAAATCATGAAGAACACTCATACCCAAGTTCCATAAAGACTTGCATCCAACATTCTTAGGCTTATTTTATTCAGCATTTGTACATAAACTAGACATGCAAACAAATTTCTAGCCAAGAAAGTATTAATTCATGAGAGAGAAATGAACATGCACCCGATACAACTTGTTGACTATGGCCATAGAGAATATTCTAAACAAAACATTTCCGAATCAAAACCATAGAGAACAATCGTACCTAAGTTCTAGGTAGAGACACACTCAACATTCCAGGCTTCCCGAAGGAAATATTCTTGGAGGAAAACCCCGAGGAACCACTGCATCAAAGATCTGGGGAACTTTTATATGGGATCCCCAGATTTATTATATACAAGATCTGTGCAAATGATGCAAATAAAAGTAGAATCTTAAAAACCTAATATCTAGACAGATATAACCTCGAATACCAATAATTACAAACATACCACCACTTGACTAGTAGAACTATCTTGAAATCACTAGATTTGACTTAAATGTACATTATACAACAATGAAAAGCTTCATTGCACAACCGTACCTAAGTTTCGAGAAGTCTTGCATTTGGACTTCCTGGGCTCATTCTATCTGGTATATGCCCAAAAACTTGTTGAGAAAATATAAAGGGAAATGATTAGAGTGATTTCTCTTTCTTTGGTAACTTCTTGTGATGTCTTTTTACTTATCTTAATTATTAGATTCATTTATTATTATTATGTTTGTGTATCATCAAACAACTACCAAAAACAAGAAGAAAAAGAACGCAAAATATAGGTTGCAATCTAGGGAAAAAACCTCTCCACTTGAGAGGAAAACCCATAAATCTCTTCTCTTCCTTAGAGATTATTCAATTGACAAATTCCATGACCTTCAAACCAATACCAATACCTTGAAATACCAAGTCGAAAATTTCTGGATGATTTTCTTTCCTTGTCTAAGCCAAACCCAGTCAAATCTCTTCTAATAGCACAACTTCAACCTCCAGCTGCAAAATTTCAACCTCCACTGTAGATCTACAATTTTTGGCCCTCCTCTAGTTGTTGTTTCCACATGTGTGAGCTTCTTTTAGTCTCCCAGGACTTCTTTAGACCTTCACTTGGATTTCTCTGACTTCTGGAGCTTGAGGATGGATTCTTGTGATCTTTGCTTGACCTTCTTGCCTTCTCTTCTTCAAGATTGAACTTGTAGAGGAAAACCCTAGAACTGCTGTAAAAATCCTAGCCTTCCTTCAAAAGTGTGAGACAAAATTATCCCAAAACCAAGTCTTCTTCATTCTTTTCCTTCTTCCTCTTCTTCCTTTGCTTGAATGAGTGAGAGATGAATGTGATCCAAGGAGGTTGAGTTTCCTCTTTTATAGGATTCTCAAAGATGGATGCGACTCCTCAAATTAGGCACACTTGCCAACTGCCAAGATGACTTGATCTTGGAGGGTATTTTGACACTTTTAAGGAAACAAATAATTTTCTTTACAAGTTACAATGTTCCCGAAGGGGTCTTCAACTTATGACAATGAATCTTTTGACTTCTTAATCTAGGACAAACCCTAGAAGAGTTCAATGGGTTCTTGAACTATAAAATAAAAGACATTGAGCATGAAACTCATGCTCTAAAAATAATAATAATAATTTTCATTCATTTTGAAATTTACAAGAATCAAAAGTACATTTCATATTTATGAAGACCGAACCTAGTTACACATTTTTAAACACTCCCTCTTAACTAGGGAGGTATTCATAAATGGTACATGGACATTCACAATCTGAAGTGATCTCATAAGAAGACTAAGATTGGTAACACATCTGTTTAGCATCATAACAACAATAATTGTCATATAGCAAGGAATTTACTAACAACTCTATCTCTCCACAAGATTAAAGCACAATGCTGGAGAGACCAATGATTTATAAACACTATCATCATTGTCTCTCAAGGTACATATCCCACCTGGGTATTCACAGAGTATGACCTTCCTTGGACTGTTCGTATCTTGGATAACTAATCCTCAAAGAATATCAATCCACGACTACTCTTATATTGGATGCCCTACCTCATCCTCAAAGAGTTTCAAATGCCAGATGCTTACCCAATCCTCCATTATGTCTTCCCAAGCGAAGACAAGAATGATGTGCCTATCTCTCCCTCTCAAATAAGGAGGATACATAAACCAAACCAAGCTTCTTATTAGGAAGAAATTTTGTCAATATGTCAGCTACTTGCACATCGATGGAGATATATTGTAGCTGCAACACACCAGCTTGTACTAGCTTCAGAATGTAGTGATACTTTTTGTTGATATGCTTCACCTTTCCATGAAACAACGGGTCTTTAGACAATCAAATACAAATGTTGTTATCACAATGTATCACTATAGGGTCCATAGGTCCTTCAAATAGTATATATAACAACTTCCTCAACCATACCACTTCTTTGCTTACTTCACATGTTGTAATATACTCTGCTTGAACACTACTCAAAGAAATTGTATATTTATTTATGCTCATCCATGAGATCATGCAAGATCCCACATTGAAACATCCTCTTGTTGTGCTCCTTCCATCTTTCTCACTGCCTCCTGTCACACGGAATCTGTCAAGGGTGCGGACACGACTGACCTTCCTAGAAGTCTAAGACATTCTAATGACAAACAAGACAAAATGGAGTGATCTTTCTCTAAATACACCTTTTACAACATGAAAACTACAAGTGTTTAGGCTTACCTTATTCCAAAACGCTGTTGTTGAAGTCCGTTCTTGACGATCCGGATGAGCTCCTCCTTCAAGTCAATTCCTGCAACCACAAACAATCAAACAATTACCAAGCACTTGCATTTCATATAATAAAACATATATTCAACATGCAGACCAAGGAACACATGAAATAACTCATTAACACAAGCTATTGAGAAAAATAAACCAGTTTGTATTAATAACGAAACAAAGAAACTCTTACAACCTGGCCTTGGTGTTGTGCAAGTTCCTCCCAGGGTCCATCAAGGGTTTTCCTCTACTTTGACAAAGCTCACCCTCTCCCAAGTAGAATCAAGTGAAGACAATCTCTCCTCACAAAGGCTCTAATGGAAGACCTAAATCCTGCAGCATTTACCCAAAGAAAATGTATAGCTCCAACCTCTTCTCCTTCTGGCTCAATGCCTTTATTTATAGTGCTGTAAAGAGGTTATTCAGGTCCACTATCAATGGGATCATCCCCCTCTATGGGTGGGATAGCTCCCTTATTGATGGGATAAGTTCCCCCTTAATAGAGATACATGAACCAACTGGAGGCGCATCCATTTCATCAAACCGACCTCTAGAATGTTCTAGAAGTAACCACAAGTAACTTTTTCAAGATAAAACTCGCGCATTTTGCCTTTTACAGAGGGACGCACCTGTCCCTTAACATACAGAGCGTCCATGGACGCATATTTTGTGAACAAGGTCAGCGTCCCCGCAGGTAAGGCTAGAGAGAACCTGCGACCCCAGAGATAAACATAGTTTTTACAAGACTTTCTCTCTTCTTTGAGTTTGAGATGGATAACAGAGGCATGAGACTTGCCTAAGAGGGTAGCATGACTGTTGATTTGAGCCATACTAACTGTAAGTAGTCAAGGTGACATTTTTTAGTGTAACAGATTGCCCCCTAAAGTGCGAAGCCTGGAATAGAATAGGGTTTTGTAATTCTAGGAAGGGTGAAGCGCTTTATCATTTCAAGGATTGCCTTGTGGATGGCCTGGTTGGAACCTGCAATTTTCAACACAAAATACATGGATAAGATTATATCATCACTGAGGTAGGCATTCCCATACTCAGATTCAAAACTTTAACTAATGGACTAACTATTCTGATACAGGAATGATCTTGCAGTACATCATTTTTATAGACTTTTGTAGACACAGTATGGACGCAGCCATCTGTTTATGATTAGTCTACATAGATAATGAATACAAAACTCCTCGCAGCCTGGATGGTAGAAACTAGATCCAGGGTCTTCACTTCTACTTCCCGAATTGGTACGATTCTAACCATGTGATTAAATGATTCGATGTCGAACATGGTAGAAACCACTTGATTACCAGTCAATGATGTAAACTGTTAACAAGCGTGAGAGAAACCACCAGTAATGTCAATGGTTCTCAAAGTACCAAGCACAACCCGTGAAATGTGAATAGATGTTTTGATGTCGAACACTTCACGGAATCCTCTGATCGAAAGTCAATGATGTAAACTGACGTCAAAGGCGAGAAACCTGCCATTGATGCATGCAGACTTCAAGGTACTGTCGATTCCTAAGTCATCTTTCTAGATAATGTGTCGATGTCGATAGAAAGCGACCCGTTGCAGGCAAGCCCGCAACACGAAATCATTGTTCAAGTTGAAGAAATGTTGCTGTAAGGACTGACTCAGGGATGGTCAAATGGATGACAAGTATTTTGCAGATGAAAGTTTTTGCTTGCAGACCTCTTGAACACATAACGACACAACAGATGGCTTGGTGACGTATAACTCAAAGTTAACCCCTGGAACCCGGTTAAAGACTTTCAAAGTGATTTGGTCAACTGTGAGGTAAAAGATTTCCCAACCCAGGTGAATGAAAAGTGTCGTGTTCAAGAGCTGTAATAAAGTTTCTTCTGAGACAAAAGGTGACAAATAGGTTCATTCTTCTCTTTTTTCCCCCACCATTTCTGGCAAGTACCTCTTTATTTTTAACAAGCTTGAGGAGGATAACATATGCTTGATTATAAGCTCATCCTTCGGACGAGTCCAACCTAGTTTAAATTCGAACCCTAGGAAGGAGTGGTTCGTTCCTGTTTGTAATTGAACAGGTCCTCTACTGTAAAAGTTTAACGAGCCCAGTATAGGAGAAACTCGGCGTTTTTCAATTTTAGAGAGTCTGAAAAAACTAAAGGAGACTCCACGTTGAACTTTTTCGTATATTTGTGTCCCTCAAGCCCGAAAAAGTATAAAATAATACCTGGGGGAACCGCTTGATCTTGCGACCAAGGAGTACTTTCATAATAGTGTCGTTAACCTGAAAAGTAAAAAGCGATCAAGGACACGTCGTTTTATTTCCTTATCGAGTTTGAAACGACAAAAACCCGGCAATCTTTTCCTGATTTTGCGGTCAGAAAAGAGCTAAAAGGGGACCGTCTTTTAATTCCGTTTTAACGAGTGAAAAAGAAACACTCGGCGATCTTTTCATGTTTTAGGAGTCAGAAAAGGGCTTAAAAGATGACTCTGATATTTTTGTTTGTGAAAAATTACAATTTCCCTCGAAATCCCTTTGTCCTGCACAAAAGTAACACATTACTCATACCTGTTTAAAATAGGCAAAAATACATTCAAAAACATCTTTTCATGGTAAAAAATGAACTAATTCATCCAAAAAACCTATAAAAAGACCTTTTACCATGTCATTTTTACCGTTTCACTGTTGAGGTTGAAAAAGGAGCTTTTGACAAGAAACTTCCCGTGGTTGCTGCGGAAAATCTGACCGTCGGAATCGAACGCCGTCTCATCCAGGTATTTTACACATCCTACTCTGCATTTCTATCCGTTTAGAATCAATTTTTAGGTTTTAGTTTCATTTTTTGGGGGGGTTTTGGTTTTGGAATGCGCCTCTCGGCGGACGCAGGTGCCCTTCGGGTGACCTGCGTCCCCCGACTTTTTCTCATACGGGAAAACGGTCGGAAGACGCAGCCCGCCTTCAGGCCAGCTGCGTCCGGGCGCCCTGTGCTACAAAGCCGGGGTGCGTCCTCCGAGAAACGCGCATTTCAAAACCCCAACTCTCTCAAAAAACCACCAAAAATTCCCAAATCAATTTCTAATTGCTATTTTTGATATGCAGGGCATTAATCATGTTAGACTGGAGAGAAAGAGAGCATGTAGAGGAAGATGAAGCTGCAATAAATCATCAACCTTCCCTGGATGCCCTAAGAGCATGCGGATTATACAAATATTGGACCATACCGGGCATGAGGGGCCAGGTAAGATTCTTGGAATGGCTGGTTGAGCGATGGAACGTACAAGAACAATGCTTTTACATAGGAGGGCACCAGCTCGAGATAGAGCCCTCGGATGTATACTTTCTCACTGGCTTGCCAAACAGAGGTGAGCAACTCAGTCTTGCGGGGACTAGGCCGGGTGGCCAATCCCTTGATAGTCTCCGCGAGAATTGGTGCACACCTGGGGCTCACCATTCAAAAGGCATAGAGATAAAACACATCACTCTGCCGGAACTCAAAGTCATAGCGTTCACGGTTACCAGAATTTGCGGCGCGGCCGCTTTACACATTGCTTCCGGATCCCAAATGCGGATGGCAATTGACTGTTACCAAGGCACCATTTTCAACTGGTGTGAAGCTGTGTCGGCTCATATGAAGAGCCAACTGACCAAGGCAAAGAACGGACGACTAAAGACTTTTGGATATGGGCCTATAGTCGTGAGCTTTGCCTTGGAGAGAATTCCAATGCTGATCCCTCAGCAACTCACTGTTGATATCTTGGGTCCCCAGCAGCCAAAGCTGATACGATGGGTTGCGGTGATGGCCCGGCATCCTGACGAGGGCGCGACAGTAGTTCGATTCTCAGATAGTTATTTTGACTGGTTAGAGGGCCAGCTTTTTGTGATACAGGACTTTCCGTATGCCGGAATGGATTTCAGAGGTGATCCGGACATGGTTCTTCCACAGGGAGAACAATGGGACGACAGAGGTACTTTTTATTTTCACAAGTTTTCTAGTTATGTATTTTTTGTATTTTTTATATATATCGTCTCAAAACTAATAGTAAACTTTTTCAAAATGCAGATGTTGGTCCACAGCGTCCAGCCAACCTCCGGCCTTATGATAGACTACATCCAGCTGCACCGGTACCGGCCCCACAGGATGCGACAGCAGAAGTACTAGCTGAGTTGGAGCATGATCTAGAGCGTCTCACGGCAGATATACCTGAGACTACTATGGACGACATTCCTATCAGGCTTCAGCGCTTCGTAGTCGCGGTCCCTGGACCGTTTAGGAGATTTTTGCGTAAGGTAGCCCGCGCAGTGGTGTCGTACAGAGAGCACCACCAGTGATTGACTAGTCACTTTTGTAGTCACATGTGACATTTTTGACTTTTGTACTATCATTTTGCCGATCATAAGGTGTTTTAAACCTATGATCGAAGACGATGTATATATTTTTTGACACACTTCTATCTATATATATCACTATTACCGGCTTATCTTGTTTAACATATGTGATGAAATGTTTTTAAATTTACTTGCATGATTATCGTAAATGTCTGTCCAACATTCGAGAAGCAATTGCATCTGCTAATGTATTCAAAGACCTTGGAATATGTTGATATTCAATGTAATCAAATTCACGTTCCAAGAGACGCACTCTCAAAAACAACCTTAATAACACAGGATTTCTAATGGCATAAACTCTATTAAGCTGTAATACAACAAGTTCAGAATCT
This sequence comes from Pinus tabuliformis, assembly GCA_031772625.1. Classification (NCBI taxonomy): domain Eukaryota; kingdom Viridiplantae; phylum Streptophyta; class Pinopsida; order Pinales; family Pinaceae; genus Pinus; species Pinus tabuliformis. Next base: position 554,337,492 of record CM062820.1, on the reverse strand, counting down.
AACCTCACTATCAAACGTCGAATTCCAAATGAAATAGATTCGGATAATAATTCAACCACTGCGCTGTATTCTGCAATGTTATTCGTTGTTTGACCGAGGCTTACCCCATGCATAGAAACTAACTCGTCAGAGGGCGAATAGATAACCCAAGCTGCGGAAGAGATATTCCGTGTACTACGACAAGCACCATCAGCAAATCCAATGTATGTTTGGAGAGGCGTCGACATCTACAATATCAAGAGTAAAACCAAGATAAGCCAGAATAATGACGAAAAAACCACACTTGCTAAGCTAAGCACACTGACTAAACTAACACACTTGCTAGCTAGAAAGAAAATCTAACCTATCTAAAAATTTCTCCATACCCATCATTTTAAGCATAATACCTCTTTAGGTAAAGTCCATTTCTGGGTTTACCCAAAGAGTCCCCATCAAAATCAACTAACTCATAAGCCCCTTTTGCTAACTTTCGCTTTACAATGTAGGGCCCATGCCACATGGGAACGAATTTTCCGGCACCTAGCTTATCGTTAGCTTGATCATATAATAGTACTAGGTCTCCTTCCGAAAAACTTCGAGGGGTTACATTTTTATCGTACTGAGCTTTCATTCGTTTCGCGTGAGTCTCGATAGCTAAAGTAGCGTCACGTCGAGTCTCATCTAATTTAGCCAAGTATAATAACCGTTTCTCCTCTTCGGAAGTAGCTGGAAGTAATTCGACAGCCATTTGAAGTGATGGGATTTCGCATTCAATAGGTAACACAGCTTCTAAGCCATAAACTAGCTGGAAAGGGGTGAAACCTGTTGAATTTTTCACTGAAGTTCGATATGCCCATAGCGCCGAAAATAACATGTTATGCCAATTCGTTCGATGGATACCAATGATCCGTCGAATCATGATGACTAGAACTTTGTTGATTGACTCAACCAAACCGTTGGCTTGCGGATAATAAGGAGTAGAGCTATCGTGGCGCAAACCAAGCTGGCTTGTAAGCTCAGTCATCATGACGTTTCGAAAATGGCTCCCATGGTCAGTAATGATTGCTTGTGGGACACCAAACCTAGTTATGATATGATTGAATACGAAAACTGCAGCTGTCTTGCCGCTTGCGTCGAATGTAGGCATCGCCTCGGCCCATTTTGTAAAATAATCAACCGCGAGGATGATATACGCATGCCCCCCGGCCGAGTGAGGGTTACAAGTAATAAAGTCAATGCCCCATTTGGCGAATGGACCAGCGGCAATTATAGGGTGGAGAGGAGCAGGTGGAGCGCGCATCTTTCGATCAAACACTTGACAGTTGTGGCATGTTCTGACAGCAAGGATACAATCTTTAAACATAGACGGCCAGAAATAGCCAGCGCGCAACACCTTCTGAGCTGTGGCATACCCAGACATATGACCGCCACATGCTCCAGAGTGACAATCATTCAAAACTCTCTCAGCCTCTTCGTGAGTTAAACAACGTCGAAAAACTAAGTCTGCCCCCCGGCGATAAAGTGTATCTCCAATAATTCTGTATTGCTGGGATCGAAACCGAATTTTTCGACGGTCTTCCTTGGAAGCTTCAGGCCGAAAGGTTTGGGTTTGGAGATAGATGATTATATCCCCATACCACGGATCTAAAGTGCTAATAAGAAACAAAGATTCGTCCACAATGGACTCCTCTGCCACAGTCTCTGTGTCAGCACTCGGGAAATCACACATCAATTCCGCAAAAACTAAAGATTTCTTAGACTTGGACTTCTCGAACTCCAAGTCGAACTCTTGCAGGATAACAATCCATTTAGAGTACTTGCCCCCTAGCAGTTGTTTTGTCAAAATATAAATCATAGGGTTGCAATCCGAAATAACTGTAGTCTTGCGGAGAAGAATGTAGTGACGAAAACGCTGGACAGCTTGAACGGCTGCCAGGGCCAATTTCTCCACATGCGAATATTTTAACTCAGTGGGATTTAAGGTTCTACTAAGATAATATATCACATGCTCTGCTTTGAATTCATCTTCTTGAACTAACACCATTCCAATGGTGGAATGCGAAGCTGCGAGGTATAAGAAGTAGTCCTGGTTGTAGTTGGGAGGATGCAATAACGGTGCATGGGTCAACGCGTGTTTTAGTGCATCAAAAGATTGTTGGGCAATCTCGTCCCAAAAGAATTGTGCGTTCTGTTTCAACAACCGTGTAAAACCTTTAGTGACCTCGGCGTAGTTTGGGATGAATCGGCGTAAAAAGTTCGCTTTCCCTTGCAAACTTTGGAGTTGGCGCAAACTCGAAGGAGGAGGCAATTTGATGATAGCCTCGACTTTCGAGGGATCGACGCGAATGCCGGCTTTTGAAACAACAAATCCCAGCAATCGACCTGTTTCTATACAGAAAACACACTTGTGGGGATTCAACCGAATTCGATAATGCCTACACCTCATAAAGATTGCTCGTAGGTGGACAAGGTGATCAGCTCGTTGTAAAGAATGAGCAGGCAAATCATCGAGATAGGGTTGCACAATGTGCTTGATGTCATGAAATGCATAAGACATTGCCCGTTGAAAAGTAGCGCCGGCATTCTTAAGCCCAAAAGGTAATTTGCAATAAGCAAATGTCCCCCATGGACAAATGAATGCCGTTTTTGGTTGATCGGCAGGTAGAATATTGATTTGATTATAGCCTGAGAAACCATCCATGAAGGAAAACATCTCACTTCCGGCACAATCATCAATGATTTGATCGATATAAGGCGTAGGATAGTTGTCTTTTGGACAAGCTCGATTGATATCCCTATAGTCGATACAGATTCTTATTGTTCCTTGTTTTTTATTGACGGGAACAATATTCGATACCCAATCCGTTAACGGGATCGGATAAATGAAACCTGCTTTCAACAGCTTTTCGACTTCTGCTTTAATCGCAGCCGCTTTTCGAGGGTGAATCTGACGCAACCGTTGCCGAATGGGTTTAGCATCCGGGTAGGTTTTGATTTCATGAACAACAATGGCAGGATCAATTCCCGGCATTTCCTCGTAAGACCAGGCAAACACGTCGCGGAATTCTTGGAATAGGGCCTTGTAAGTTTGGATTTCTTCTTCAGTACATGCGGCACCTATATGAATGTTCTCCTCGATTCCGGGCTTCACTGAAATATCAATGGGAATAGTACGAGAAATATTCCCTAAATTCAGCTCTGAATCAGAATGTTTCGTTGGATCCTGAGCGTCTTTGACATATTCAGCGGTAAAGATAGATGAAAAATCATTTTCAAATGCATCATCCTTAGGTAAAAACGAAGATCTGTGATGGAGATCTTCCCATGGTAGATCATCTACACTTAGGATTTCGCGAAGTTGTTCGTCAGATGACACTTCTTCGGGAAACGTTATCCGTTCTAAGGGTGAGGTGAAAAGTGACTCTTCACTGACCACATTCATTTGGTCGGTTTCGGTTGAATGAAAGTCGGTAAAAGACATAAGAGCTTCATAAGCAATCTCATACGGACTCAACGGCATAACATCACCGAGTGAGTCTAGCTCAGAGTCAGAGGGAACATACCAAGGATCATCATAAATAATGTTTTCTGACGTGATCATATGAATTGTTGCGAACGAAGGGTCTGCATTGAGTGGAGGGAGAGGAAAAGTTCCCAGTAAACCGGAATCCTTAACTAAACCTACACCAATGTCCCTATAAGGGATTGTCGTTTTACCAACATGCTGGATAGTTTCTGAAGAGGTTGGGTCGGATGAAAAGTATGTCAGCTGATCAATAGTCACGATCTTACCGTTATGTGGAAACTTAATGACTCTGAAGACCGATGAAACGACCGCTGTCATAGCATATGACCAACTTCGACCCAAAAGAAGGTTGTAGTCTAGAGGGGCATCAACCACTTCCACATCCAGACTAACGGTTTTACCTTCGACCCCTATAGGCAATTCTTGTAGAATACCAAACGGACGGAACCCACGGCCATCAAAGGCCTTAAGGATGGTGGGGGATTGGTTCAACGAAGGAGAACCAAGCGATCTCCAACATTGAATCGACATAATACACGTAGAAGCTCCCTCATCAATCACAGTCCGATGAATAGGCCTGTTTTTGACTATCACTGGAATTTGGAAAGCCATTTGATGGGGGAGACGCGGTGTACTACTTTCTAGATCAAAGATCATTAGGTTCGGGTCCTGAACATCGACAGCTCCAATAGCCGACAAAAGCAATTTTCGTTGCGCTGGACATGATTGCAGCACTTCGAGTGCCGACATTGCTGAAGGTGAAACAGCTAAGTCTTCAACAATGTTGTAATTCTGGGCTGCTCTCGCATGTGGATTGAAAGCAGACCTTCGAAGTACACCCTTGGCGGGCGGCTTAATCACTAAGTCTGGGTTAGGTTTTTCGATCTGTAGTGGATCGGAACCAGGAGCTGAGGTTGATGGGTTAGAGTGAGAAGATTCTGCTTCCTTACCATCAACAGGAGCCTTACTACCATAATCTTGCGATCGAGTCGCAATCCTGACATGAGACATCATCAAAATGGGTTCTTCACTGGCATTCGAAGAAGAACCTATCATCTTATTCTCCTGCTCTGGAAATGGATTTTTTAACACAGCAGGAGTGGGAGAACCTTTGACTATTTTCACTACCTCGGCCCGATGAGGGCAGTCTCTCGTAAAATGATCTTCTTCACAAATAAGACAAGGATATCGAGGTTTGCGTTTTTCGTCATTGGTTTCCGACTTTTCCGTTTTCTCCTTTGGAGCCTTGTCTGCTTTAGCCTTCTTCTTTCCTTTCTTCTTTCCACCGTTTTTTGATTTGGCCGTAGATGACTCTACAGCGTGAATGTCGGCGGTAAGTTCAGGAGGAGAAGACTCTCCTGTCGGAGAATCAGGCAAAGTGATAATTGGAGTATTGGAGGTCTTGGAAGACTTCTTCTTACTCTTCGTAGTCACGATACCGATCATACCATCAGCGGCATGAGATCCCGAAGGAGCAGCAGCGATTTGGTTTGACTTTGGAAGATCCGGAATTTTCTCGTGTAACGTACCCGACTGAGTGTAAACTAAGTCAAGGTATTGTGCCTGAGCAATGACTTGCTCCTCAGTAACTACTCCGGCCTTAGCTACATCTTCAGTAATTCTTGGTAATAATGATTTGACAAACCATTCAGCTAAGATTTGGTCCGGGATAAAAACTTTCACTAATCTCCTTCGACGTCTCCACTCATGAATGTGATCAGAAATGTACGTGGATGTCGATTGTTTTAGCGAAGTTAATAATTCTGTACCATTATCGTATCTGACTGGTAACTGAAAATGAGTTAAGAACGAGGTAGCTAACTGGCTAAAGTTGTAAAAAGAGGCCCGTGGTAACTCAATGTACCACTTGGCTGCGAGACCAATGAGTGTACGCTGGAAAAGACGTAAGCGGATGGAATCATCTGAGATGGAATTTGATGCACACCAGAGGTGGTAAGTCATCACGTGATTAGACGGATCCTCTCCAGACTTACCTTCGAACTTGGGTATATCGCTGGGCAACTTATTTGGCATTGGCGGCCAGAACTGAAGATATTGAATTGGATCGTTCGTTAGGCGCGTCAAGTCGGGTAAATCTAAAGTCGCAATAAACGGTAACTGCCGGTTAGGATCTCTAAAACTCTGAGTCACAATACCAGCCCCAGGAGGAGGATATCCAGGATAACTAGGAACAGGAGTCGCATTTGGGATATTATATCCTCCTGGAAAACCAGGATTAACCGGACCGTACTGGGGTTGCTGAGGTGGTTGATAAGTGTACCCAGGATACGGTTGATACTGGTAAACCGGTTGTTGGGCAGCTTGCCCAGGTTGATACTGTCCCTGGTACGGAGGTTGAACAAATTGAGGTTGAGTAGTAACAACCGTACTTGTACCAGGTTGGCCTGCAGGCATCTGGACTGTGGTTTGAACCGTGGGTCCAGACAACGGTACAGATGTCTGAGGAGTGGTTACAGGGACAGTAGAAACCGGAGCTGCCGATACTCCAGAAGTAAGCATGGTAGATGAAGCGGTAGTTGCTGCAGCCGTGTGAGGTGGAGTACCAGGTGCAATTGGCGGCTGAGTAACTACAGAAGTTACAGGGGTCTGAACACTTGACTGGACAGGTTGCGGTTGCTGGGGTGGACCAGGAACTGCAGGTTGTCCTGCTTGAGGTACCGACTGTATACTTGGTTGCGACATCTGTTGACCCTGTGACGGATCCCATGTTAACATTCCAGGGTATTGACTCGTAACAGGTTGAGGATACTGAGATCCATAGCCGTATTGAGGATAGGGTTGATAACTGTAAGGTGCAGTCCCATATGATTGCCCTTGAGGTGGTTGATAACCTTGACCAGGGTATTGACCCGTAGGTTGATAACCTTGAGGTAAATACGAATACTGGGGTTGACCTTGACCTTGAGGTTGGTATCCTTGAGGTTGATACCCTTGGGGTTGATACCCTTGGGGTTGCCATCCTTGAGGTTGCCATCCTTGAGGTTGATATTGATACTGAGGTTGACTTTGGGGTACATATTGAGGCTGGGGTTGATACCCTTGGGGTTGATACCCTTGAGGTTGCCCCCCAGTCACGAATGAAGTACCTTGAGGTTGCCCCCCAGGCATTAACGAAGGTTGCCCCCCAGGCGGTAATTGGCCACCTTGAGGTTGGTTAATGGGAGTTGAACCTGACATCATATAAACGTCACCTATACTCAATGGTACATTACCACTGTTTCCAACTAATAACCCATGATCAATGGGTTGAGGAGATGCTCCCGCAAAGGTACCAGAAAGTGATTGATACCCAGTAGGAACAGAAGGACCGCCATGTAAAAATGATTCAGGACTTTGTGAAAACACAGATGACTGACCAGACATATTTACAGGAGAATGAATTCCTCTAGGTGGAACCGGAGTACGAGGTGTAGAAAAACCTACTGAGTTGTCTAAAAAATTGGTTAATGCAAGGTACCAAGATTCACTTCTAGGAGGACTGTAAAAGATGGATTCACGCTCCCTTAGATCAAGGGTAATTAGATCTTCAGAATCAGAAACGCCTATTTCTTCCTCTGGAACAAGTTCTTCTATAGCAATTAATCCAACAGGAAGATTTTCGGTGATAATTCTTTCTATTCTTGGTGAATCAGGAACACTAGGAGTTGGAGTAACAGGTTCTGAAATTTCAGGTTCTTCGCCTGTTTCACTGGCAGATGAAAAACTACCAGCAAGCTCGGAAACTGTAACAGCTTCGGGATTGTAACCTGTTTCTAATCTTTGGTAATCTGGATGGACTACCAAGGAAGATTCTCCTTCTTCAGGTGATCCTACTCTACTGCCACTAGGAGGAGTTACAAGGACCTTTAACCCTTCTAAATGACCCGGAATGTCTTCAGGAGATTCACCCCGTGATTTACGGAGTTTTCTTAACAAATCTATTCCGGTAACAATCTCAGGAGACTTGCCCCGAAGTCTACGGGACTGTCTCGGTAATTCCGCCACAATTAAAGATTTTAACTACAACACACGAAAACAAAGTAAAAAATTTCAAATCAAACCACCTAAAGTCTTCTAAAGAAGCAAACAAATTTGAAGCACACGCCTAAATAATCTAGAGCGTCAAACCACACACAAACAGTAGTCTTCCGGACCAAAAGCGCTAGTTGGTGATTAGGCCCAACCTCGCAGGATTCAGTACAGAAATGGTGGGTGGAACAGTTACCCCGGCAACCTGCTTAATGAATAGACTGGACCAAGTTCCTCCACTTTAACCGTCTCGAAGTGAAGCGAACCCCCCAGAAAATCCAAGTGAGTATAACCGACGTCTGCTCCAGGTACAGTGGGACCTTCCCTCCACCGTCACCTTGGGTAGAATCCTAGATATTATGGCCACTAAGGTTACCAATCACAACAATTACACCTGGGGGAACAGTCTAAACTCCGACAGCACGCAAGGGCAGAGTAGCAAGCTCCAATCCCCTTACCGGCTCCTTGACAACAATCCAAGGTTTACCGATAAGTGACCCCTGGCTCCTCGACAATGGTTAATCCGAGGTTTACCGTTTGTAATACGTACTGCCTGGCGTCGTTCCCAACGAGGGAGGAATGATCCCCTCACTGGTTCGGACACGAGCTCGTGCTTCTCCTTTAAGAGGAGCTTTCCCAGAATGTAACTGAAACAATTGGATTTGTTCTACTCAAGATAGACTATCTGTTTGGTTTTGTAGTCTTGGAGAGTTAAGTACTCACCTACTCCAAGACCCTAGCCTAAGCTATGTTGGTGCTTCAGAGCCCTAGAAAAATAAAGATTACTAGATTGATTTTAATTTAAGCGTTACTTTTAAGGTTGTTTCTTAAGTCAAAAGGTGATGGAAGTGAAACCAGTGGTGTGTTGACTCGACTCGAAACCACTACAAAATGCACCTAGAATGATTTATCCACTACTTTACTTTTTCGATGAATTGCTTAACTAAAAAGTTGAGAGAATGCAATCTTTATAAAAGCAACTTCTTAATTGAAGACAATCAAAGAAACAATTCGTTTGTCTTTTCCAAGCATAAAAACATAACCTCTCTTTACATGCACGAAAAAACTCTTTTCTTCTTTCGAAAACAAAAAGCTACTTGAAACAAGACTTTTTAAGAAGATGTTTTTGTATTTTTCTTTTAATAAAGCAAGTAAATCTAATGTAACCAAAAATCAATCTTAACAACTCTTAAAATCTATGAAAATGCACTCATAAGCAAACTAAAGGCAAATTTACTCTAAGCAATCTTAACGAGGCCAAAACTAACAATGATTATTTCTAAGGTGTTTTACTTGATCACAATCAAATCAAGGACTAGCTTATTGCAGAATCAAAAACTAGCCAAAACAAAACTCTAATCTTTTTGTTCTTTTTGTAAAATGGAAATCAATACTTTATAAACAAGTAATTCGAAATTTGACCCAAAACAACTCAAATGGCAAGTTGCTCACAAAAGGAGACTTTACGACAGGCCCGACTTCTAAGAAGGTTGACTAACCAGAGAGATCTAAGGCTGGACAACTTTCTACTATCAAAGTCACTACAAAGCCTTTCCAAAAATCAAACCCTAGGTCTAAACTTCGTTGAAAACCACTAAAACACTCAAAGCTCACAAAACTAGTTCAGGTGAAAATTCTTGACAGGGTACTAAAGGATCTGGGCAGAAAACACTAAGGAAAAACAAAATCTAAAAGCAATTTAAAGCAAAAATGGAATTTTCTTAAGTTTTACAGGAAGACGCAGGCAACCCGTTGTCACAGGTGCGGCCCCGCTCTGTGCAGATGGCAACAGCGCGTCCAAAGACGCACTGTGCAGTACTAAGAGGGTGCGTCCTTCTGGAAAAATGAAGAAAAACCAAATCTAACTAAATCTAAAGCTAAGCCACCCAAATACTAATTCTCACAGTCAAAAACCAGAAAATAAAAATGATTTTCTCAAAGCAAAGTTCATATAAAGGAAAAGACTCTCTCATTAATGGATTCCCCAGTATGGTCGCCAATTTGTCACACGGAATCTGTCAAGGGTGCGGACACGACTGACCTTCCTAGAAGTCTAAGACATTCTAATGACAAACAAGACAAAATGGAGTGATCTTTCTCTAAATACACCTTTTACAACATGAAAACTACAAGTGTTTAGGCTTACCTTATTCCAAAACGCTGTTGTTGAAGTCCGTTCTTGACGATCCGGATGAGCTCCTCCTTCAAGTCAATTCCTGCAACCACAAACAATCAAACAATTACCAAGCACTTGCATTTCATATAATAAAACATATATTCAACATGCAGACCAAGGAACACATGAAATAACTCATTAACACAAGCTATTGAGAAAAATAAACCAGTTTGTATTAATAACGAAACAAAGAAACTCTTACAACCTGGCCTTGGTGTTGTGCAAGTTCCTCCCAGGGTCCATCAAGGGTTTTCCTCTACTTTGACAAAGCTCACCCTCTCCCAAGTAGAATCAAGTGAAGACAATCTCTCCTCACAAAGGCTCTAATGGAAGACCTAAATCCTGCAGCATTTACCCAAAGAAAATGTATAGCTCCAACCTCTTCTCCTTCTAGCTCAATGCCTTTATTTATAGTGCTGTAAAGAGGTTATTCAGGTCCACTATCAATGGGATCATCCCCCTCTATGGGTGGGATAGCTCCCTTATTGATGGGATAAGTTCCCCCTTAATAGAGATACATGAACCAACTGGAGGCGCATCCATTTCATCAAACCGACCTCTAGAATGTTCTAGAAGTAACCACAAGTAACTTTTTCAAGATAAAACTCGCGCATTTTGCCTTTTACAGAGGGACGCACCTGTCCCTTAACATACAGAGCGTCCATGGACGCATATTTTGTGAACAAGGTCAGCGTCCCCGCAGGTAAGGCTAGAGAGAACCTGCGACCCCAGAGATAAACATAGTTTTTACAAGACTTTCTCTCTTCTTTGAGTTTGAGATGGATAACAGAGGCATGAGACTTGCCTAAGAGGGTAGCATGACTGTTGATTTGAGCCATACTAACTGTAAGTAGTCAAGGTGACATTTTTTAGTGTAACACCTCCCTAGTCAGAATCTATATATCCAATCAAGTGGACATCATTCCTCCTATCGTATTTCAGGCAGTAGTGGATGGTTCCTTGCAGATATCTCAGAATATGTTTTGCTACTATTTAATGATCATGCTTTGACTCCACTTGGAATAGACTGAGAACATTTACTGCAAAGCATATGTTTGGTTGAGTATTCACCAGTACATAAGGGAGTCAATAAATTGTCTATACTTGGGAGGATCCACAGGGCTCAATTCAGAACTCCCTAGTATTTTCAAATTTGTGATCATTGGGGTTGTCATAGGTTTGCAATTCATCATGTCAAACTTCTTCAACATATTGATCACATACTTTCCTTGACTTAGATAGATATCATTAAGTCCTTGCCTAAATTCTAGTCCCAAATAATAGTGCATCAACCCTAGATCCTTCATGTCAAATTTTGTTGCTAGTTGCTCCTTACATTCTTCAATTTGACCTTCCACACCTGTCAAGATAAGGTAATACACATACAAAAGAATGATTACCGACTCTCCCTTCACTACCTTAATATAAAGGTTTGGATCAACACAACTGTTCGTGAAGCCTAATATTTGAAGGTATGAATCCATCCTAGCATACCATATAATGCCTTCTTCAATCTTCACACATATGCCTTTCTATATTTAACTTCAAATCCCAAGGGTTGTTCTCTATAGACTTCCTCATTAATTGTGACATTCAGGAAAGAAGTCTAGAGATCCATTTGGTGGATGCTCCATCCCATCGATGATGCCAAAGAGACCAACGAATGTATATTTGTATACATTGTTGTTGGAGCAAATGTCTCTTCATAGTCGATGCCTTCTTGTTGAAAGAAGCCCCTAGCCACAAATATTGCTTTATATTTATCAATACTTCCATCTGCTGCATGTTTGATATTGTAGATCCATTTGGAAGTTACCACTGATTTGTCTTCAGGCCTAGGTATGATCTCTCAAACTCCATTCTTCGTTATAGATTGATATTCTTCATTCATGGCATCCTTCCATTCTTGGTGATTGAAAACTTATTCTAAAGTGGATGGCTCTACTTCTATTAGTTTTTTCATGTAGACTACATGCCCCAAGTATCGTTTGGGCTTCTTTCTCTCTGTGAATGTGCCTTGAGCCGCCCCATGACCTTCTGCATCAAATAATGTAGAATTCAACCAGTTAGGCCTCTTTCTAGTTTCTGGGATAACCATAGGTTGTATAGGTTCAGTGGGACCATCATCTTCATGATTTGATTCTTCTTATTCCCTAAAAATCTCTTCTTCAAATATTGGAAGTTCTTCATCATTAGAGTCCATAGGGAGATCCTTTGATTTCTTGAATGAAATACTTTCGTCAAATATCACATCTCGACTGACTTCTATTCAATGTCCTTCCTTTATGTAGATGCTATAGGCCTTAGAGGAGTTACTATAGCCAACAAATTTCCCCTTCACGCTTGATGGATCCAACTTCTTTCTTTTATACTTAGGTATATGAATATAGACAAGTCAACCGAAAATTAAGAGATGATCTATGGTAGGTTTCTTCCTAGTGAATACTTCTTCAGGAATTATGTTATCTAGTGACCTGTGGGGACTTCGATTTTATATGTACACAACTGTCTTTGTACCTTCACCCCCTTGAAATTTTGGTAGGTCTTGATCATGTAACATTGATTTTACACTTTCTTCAATGGATCAATTCTTTTGTTCTACAACTACATTTTGTTCAGGATTTATGGGACTATCAGCTCCCTCTTAATCCCAAAATCCTTATAGAAAGATATGATTTCCTTGGATGTATATTCTCCTCCATTATCAGATATTAATATCTTGATTCCTCTTTCCGTAAGGTTCTCTACTTCAAATTTGAATTCTTGAAAATTTGTAAATATTTCATCCTTAGATTTCATTAAGTAAACCCAAGTCTTCCTTGAATGATCATATATAAATGTGACATAATATAGATTACCTTCAAGTGACTGAGGAGTCACAGGACCACAACCATCATAATGAATAAGTTCCAAGATTTATTTTGACCATGAAGTGCTTCCAAATAGTCTCTTGGTGTTCTTACCTAATGCACATCCTTTGCATACTCCTTCGCGATCTTATTTTAGTTTGGGGATTCCATCTACTATTGAACTTAGAGTTGGAAGGATTTTGAAATGGAGATGACTAAATATTCTATGCCAAAGATCACATGGGCTGATTTCAACATGAACTAGGGCTTGAGAAAGAGGAGATATCAAAATGGAAAGTATTCCTTCACTTAAGCATGCGGAGATATTTTCTATGCTTGAGTTTTTACTCCATACTACAAATTTTCCATCAATAAAAGCCACTCTATCACCTTTATCTTCTATACTTGAAATGAATAGTAATTTCTTATGCAAACCTGGGATAAATAAGATGTTGTTGAGATGAATATTGCTTCCATTCTCCGGTTCTATCGAGGTTGATCCAATTCCTCTTACGGGGTAGCTCTTATTATCTCCAAATTCTCTAAAGTACAAATATTTTCCTTTTGAAAATGTTTTTAGTTGTTTGTGATGACTAGTCATGTGTCTTGATGCACCACTAGTGATCACCCAAATGTTCTCGTCTTGAAATGTTCCAGTGAGTGTTGAGAAGATTCCTTCATCTTTTTTCTTGGTCACTTCCTTCTTTGGAGTAAATAGAAGATTCCATGCTTCCTTGATACCTTTCTTGAGATGGCTTGCTACCTTTGAACACTTCCTGAGAAACTTCTTGAATGTATTAGAGATATTCATAATGCCCTTGGCCAACCTTAGCTCTAATACCATGTTGAGAAAATCCAAAGGGAAATGATTAGAGTGATTTATCTTTCTTTGGTAACTTCTTGTGATGTATTTTTACTTATCTTAAATATTAGCTTCACTTATTATTATTATGTTTGTGTATCATCAAACAACTACCAAAAACAAGAAGAACAAGAACATAAAATATAGGCTGCAAGCCAGGGCCAAAACCTCTCCACTTTAGAGGAAAACCCACAAATCTCTTCCCTTCCTTATAGATTATTCAATTGATGAATTCCAATACCTTTAGACCAATACCAAGTCCAACCTTTCTGGATGATGTGATTTCCTTGTCCAAGTCAAACCCAATCAAATCTCTTCTAGTAGCATAACTTTGACCTCTAGCTATAGAATTTTGACCTCCACTACAGATTTGAAATTTTCAGTCCTCCTGCAGTTGATGATGTCACATGTGTAAGCTTATTTTAGCCTCCCAGGACTTCTTTAGACCTTCACTAGGATTTCTCTCAATTCTAGAGATTGAGGATGGCTTCTTGTGACCTTCGCTTGACCTTCTTGCCTTCTCTTCTTCAACATCGAACTTGTATAGGAAAACCCTAGATCTGTTGCAGAAATCCTATCCTTCCTTTGCATGTGTGGAGATAATTATCCCAAAACCAAGTATTCTTCGTCCTCGTCCTTCTTCGCTACCTTCTTCATCTTCTTCCTTCATTTGAATGAGTGAGAGATGAATGTGATCCAAGGAGTTCGAGTTTACTCCTTTATATAGGCTTCTCAAAGGTGGATGTGGCTCCTCAAATTAGGCTAACTTGCCAGCTGCCAGGCCGACTTTATCTTGGAGAGTATTTTGACACTTTTAAGGACACAAATATTTTTCTTTACAAGTTACAATGTGCCCGAAGGGGTCTTCGAATTATGACAATGAATCTTTTGACTTCTTGACCTATGACAAACCCTAGAAGCACTCAATGGGTGCTTGACCTATAAAATAAAATACCTTGAGCATGAAACCCATGCTCCAAGAATAATAATAATAATTTTATTTCATGTTACAATTTACAAGAATCAAAATTACATTTCATATTTATGAACACTGAACCTAGTTACACATTTTTCAACACAACTAAAGATGCAAATGGATTCCCAACTAGAAAATAAAAATTTGACAAATGTGAAACCATCGGGAACATGATTGAACTCGATTCAATGAATTAAGGAGAAAAAATTCATTTTTGATGAAACTTACTAGCATTCGGAGCACTTGAGATTCCTCAAGGAAAACTTCTCGAAGGAAAACCTTGGGGAACCATCACATTGAAGTTCCAGGGAACTTATATATGGGATCCCAAAACTTATTATATACACAATCCACACAAATGATGAAAATGATTGTAAAATATTAAAAACCTAATATCAAGAAAACTATAAGCTCAAAAACCAGTGATTATAGCCATACCACTAGTTGACTAGTAGAACTATTTTGAAGTCGCCAAATTTGAATTAAATATACATTATACTGTAGTGAAAAGATTCGATGTCCAAGACTACTCCCAAAGCACAAGTCTCCAATGTCACCAAAGTAGAACATCTTGAGAATTAAGGAGAACAATTTCATTATAGAGTAAACCTTCCAGCACAAAACCCAAGGGGCATACTCATACCCAAGCACCAGGGAGACTTGCATCTTAATGAGAAAAAATTCATCCTAAACAAAACCTTCTTGCAATAAAACCCACTGGAAAAACCATACCTAAGTTCTTGAAAATCTTGCATCCAATGTTCCTGTGCTCATTCTATCCGGTATATGCCTAACATCTAAATATGCAAACAAATTCCCAAGATTTATTTATTTATTTTTATTTTATTTTTTATGAATGAGAAACCACCGTGCATATTATTGAACCTGAGCAAGTGTTGTGAATGCTTGTAGAATCTTAAAATCCCAATATCTAGATCAAAATAAGCTCAAAAAATAATGATTACAACCATAATAGAAGTTGAAAACGGGCATGGGAGGCTTACATGATGATGAAGTAGAAATGTTAGTAAGAACAATTAGTCCATGAAAGAAACTGATCAAACATTGAGTGCAAACTCGAAGAAAATATCAAATAAGCATAAGGAATGTTCGATGCTCTATGATAACTGGAGAAATTTAAGAATTACAAACATGTTGACAAAAATCAAGGCATATAGGAAAAATTGGCACGAAATAAATTACAATCAAGGGAACCAAGAAAATAAGAAGCATAATTTTTTGTCACCCATAAACTTGTGGCTAAAAGAAGAAAACATGGAGCTGCCATTACTTCTCATCAAATTTCCCGCCATAGAAAATTACAATGAAACGAAATTAAACTAGCTTAACATCCAAGAATAATAAGCTATATGCACAGTGCAATCAAATCCTTTTGAATTAGTGATATATTTGCAATTTACTTTCATAATATGTAGCATAAATTCCTTGAAGCTATACCCTATGAACACTTAGAAACCCCTGAAAACTAGAAACCTACCCAAATTTGCCAGATTTTCTCTAAACACTAGTTTGTAAACACTGGAAAACCCACATAAATGAGAAACACAGTGAAATTCTTTAGATATTCTGCAAATAATGGGAAAACCACCCTCACATTTGATTTAACTGTAGATTATACAGGACTAAAAAGATTCAATGTCTAAAACTACTCCCAAAGAAGAAAGCTCTAATGCAATCAAGATATAATGTTTCAAGGAAATCTCCTGCACTAAGAAAAAATAAGAGACCTGTTATCAGATCATATATAGGGCATGAATCCTATCAAGAAAAGAAAAAAGAAAATTACAATTTCTTTCCTGAACCAGCAGAAGAAGTTACCTGAAGTCACCCTTTGCAAAACCCAAGCGAGAAATTCAGAAAAATTTCTCTAGATCTCTTCAAAAACACTAGATAACCCATGAAAATTCTCCAAACCTTCAATCCCCAGAAACAAATTATGTCACACAATTCTCTTTATGAATCTAAATTTTTGAAATCGCTTTGTCACAACCCTCCAATTTATTCTCAATTCTATATCATGTACATACACAATTCAATATGACAAAATCGAGACCTCACTTTTAGGTTTGAGAAAAACTCAGCGTCCATCCGACTATATTTACAATCGTTTCAATTAGACATCAAATAACTTTAATGCAATCCTCCTCAAACTTTGGATTGAATTCTCCAAACCTTCAACCCTAGAATGGAATTACGTCACACAATTCTATCTATGAATCCAAATTTCTTCACTCGTAGCTTCCGTCTGGCTGTATTTACTATCCATGTAAGTCCACACCAAAAAAATTTAATGTAATCCTCCTCAGACTGAGCGGAAGGACCAACTGTGGTATTGAATGATTATGAGCGGGTCTCGCCCCAATCTATGAGGTTCTAAATGCACCATACCATGAGCTCTTGGTGTCTGCAAGCGTACCAAAACATTGCACAACCTAATAAAATCCCATTAATGAAACACCTTTGGATTCAAATGCGGTAGACACCATCCCTCGAACATTGGCCTGGGTATGTGGTGATGTGTTAAAGTCTACAGGGAAATTTATGGAAAAAACTAAAGTCCACATTAGGGAAAGCTAAAAATTTAACATGTATGGACAAACTATTGCCTCTGACCTTTCCCTATATGTCATGCAGTGACATAAAAATTGGTCAACTAAAAGTATATATAAAATATTCAAATTTTGAAAAGAACATATAATTCATGTGCATCCATATGAATCGAAATAATTATACAAAAATATGTGATATTTCTCATTTATATAGCAAGGATGTATATAACCAAAATATCACCACGTGCAATCCATCTCTAAATAAAAATAGATCAATAAAGAGGCTATATATGGCCTTTGAAATCCAAAGAAAATCATGCTATAACAAATAGCTACATAACATAAAAATCATTGATTATATTGGGATATTATTCATCAATATCACCCTCTGCATTAAAATAAGACAAAAAAATCTTAACATCTTAATAAATGATTTTGCTTAAGTGAAGTGTACATTTTTACTAGGGTCATGAAGAAGAAGTTCAAAAATCAATGTCACCAACATCGAGGTACATAGAGGGCTTGGTGATCTTAATTAAATGTTAGTTCCATACCCTCATACATCATAGAATCTAGTAGAAACATTGCAATCCAGCTAATCCTAAAATCTTAAACACTATTAAGTCTATTTTTTAGATCTAAAATTCTACTTTCTCCATGTGAAATCGCTGATTTCAGAACCACTCTCACATATCCTAAGTCAATTAATGGTAATGTTGAAAATTTAAGTAAAATGATAAAAATGAAAGATAAATGAAAATGTTACTTCTACTTTAAGAATTTAATATTATTGTTAATTACTAGGGTTTGTATCTCATGAGATGAATTATGAGAAATGGAAATAATCAATTTCTTCTTGTTTGCTTCATGGAAATAATAAGTATAGGGTATTTTTTTTTGAAATAAGTTGAAATTGACATGTGACATGCTAATAATTTTGAAATTATTGCAATAATTACCTAAATTATCATGATAAATTGAAATTATCTTAATAATTTCAAAAAGACAAATTATGGTGATAATTACTCTGATATTATTATCATGGTTGGTTTTCAAGATATTATTGCGATAACTTCAACACTAGATTGTAGGAATTTACAGGGTAAGTTCCTCAGATAGAGCACCAAAGGACACCGCTCACTAACAGATCACATATCAATACACCAGTATTCTTGACGTGGTTAAAGCCCTCAAAGAGGGAAACAATCCATGGCCTGAGCCAACGCAACCACTTCAGGCTATATATTAATAAAAGAAAGAAAATTTACACAAGCTTCTCTTATGAAAAATCACCCTACAAATGACCCTCCATGCTCTTTAAATAGAGATCATGGACCAATCGGGTGTTAAGCCATGGATCAAGCGTCAACAATACTGAGGAGAGAATGAACCATCAGATCACTTCATGTCTAGAACATATCATGACCGTCGGATTGTAAGTTACAAATGTACATAGTAAAGAAACACACTTTACCTAACTCTACACTAGACCAAGTTATACTTAACTATTTCCCCTGTGTCAAAATATCCTAACATCCCCCCTTAAGAACAACTTGGGATAGGATTGAAGGATGTAAAAATATGACAGAATGGGAGAAGGAAGTGTTTTGGTCACCAACAACCCCCCTCTTTGTTTGATATTAGTAATAACATCAAGCAAAGGGGGACCCTTAACCAAAAATCCAAAAAATATTTTTGTTTGAAAAATCTTTTGTATTAACTCCCTAAGAGCTATATCGCGTCGCAAAGGAAAAAGAGGCGCTCTCCTTAAGCGCATAAATACACTGAAAGGGAGTGACGCGAGAACTCATCGCACTGCGTGCATTAAAAGCGCTCAAAAGGGGAAAACCTAAAGAACCGCCGACGACCGATATGCGACGTCGCACGTCGCAATGTCGCATAAGCAGCACAAAGTGACAAAGCGAAAACCTTGCGATCTTGCGATATGCGATTTGCGACCATGCAAAGCTGCGACCTGCGATCTATGGTTTGCGACGAATGAGACCATCAATTGCTGCGATACCACTTATTTACATCGCAATCTTCGACGCTGCGATGCAAATCGCAGAAGCCATTCATCGCAGGCATTCCTCGGCATGATCTGTGAGCCCAATATTAGGCGCGCACCTTACGGGAAATTAATGATTATACGCCTGTGTATCCAAAGATGATTATGTTGCGTTTTTCGAAGAGTCAAGTCATAATGGGTGACATGATTATGCATTCATTAGAACTTAATTGCTTTCATGTCAATCTTTGCTTCTGTGTCTTTTCATTTACGTGAACTATAAGTCAGCAACTGATATAAATCTATATGCAGGAAACATCTAAGGAAAAGCGCCAGAGCTAGAAGAACAGAGAGGAGATGACTTTGCAGATGGATACCGCATACAGAAGGGCCGCGGATTCCAGAGTATCACTCAACAAATGCAGATGGAAATAGGCTATCCAGGACTCAGAGTCAAAGGCGCACAAAAGCAAAGCGTTTATGAAAGATCTTGAGTCCCAAATTGGGTAAAGCAAAAAGAAAAACGCTTAAGGGGAAAGACGTCTCAGAAAAGCCTGGAACAAAGAATGGAAACAAGTTTCAATTGAGAAAATCGTTCAGGCAACAAAATCCCCAGCTCATTGAGTCATTCGCACGGCCGAAAACTGAAATAGCAACAACACAATCAGTTTGAAAGAAATCTGAGTTGTACTAAGTATACACGCTGTGAAGACACTCCCCCAGAAGAACACTTTCAAAAATATCTTCTAGTTTGTCAGAAAGAGGTGCCAGCTCTTGTTATTTCTAATTTTCAAGCTCGAACAAAAGGAAAGGACAAGCAGTCAGCTCTTTCACGGAAAACAACGCATCGCTTACAACACTAAGGAGCAGATACATAAATGGTTAGAAATTAGATTCAGTTTTAGAAATAAATTTCTTTTAGTAAAAGGGCGGTCATTTGAAGCCGTTCCATAAATTTGTGTAATTAAAATTAGCCGGTTAGTAGTATTTAACCCTTCTCGTTGCATTGGAGAAGGGTCCGAAAATTTGTCAAAAACTTGTCCTCAGAACATGCACTTTTGCACCCTCGGAGGGGGTTTTTGATGGATGGACGGATCGAGATTTATTTATGTTTGCATTTTAATACCTGCTACTGATGTTTCACTTCTGTACTCTTAGTAGGCATTAGAAGTAAGTAGAAATAGATCGTTATTGCTTAAGGTCTGTGAGTATAAAATCAGTCATAAATGGTACTTTTATCTCTTGACGAATTTCTGCTTGCATTCTTAGAGTAGTATACAGCTGATGTTGTTTATATGTTAATGTATGAATGAGTGGACTACCATTTGGCACTTTTGTACGGTGGAGTCATTGATTTGTGCTTAATACATGAATAACTGATTATGCGATATGTTGTTCACAACCGTTTTGCTTAACTTTTTATGCAGGATGGTTCATCTTAATTGATTTATATTCTCATAATAGCTGAATGATCTTCATTACCAGTTATTGTGTGAAATCTTTCTAGATCGCATAATGGAAAAAGTTTTATCTCGGGTTAGCGTAGATTAGATGTGTTGTTTCTTGATAGATTAAAGTAGTATAAAATTCAGTCTCAGAGTTTAGAATTAAATTAGCTTAGAAATAATTCCAGATTTTCATTATCATATTCTACACACACACACATCACCAAACTCTACACACACACACCCCTTAGATCGGGAAACTGGTCCCATTATCCCCAGTCGGACCCACTACACCAAACGGGCACGGAGCCGCCAACCAGGTTCCCGACCGGGTGGGTATCCCCCTTGTTGTTGACCCGATTTCAGGGCCCTCAACATATTTGGCGCTAGAAGGAGGGCATGAACTATGAATGGCACCTAAAGCAATATCTAAATACCATTCTGAGAGTAATACACCCTCATCGACTCCCTCGACTTCTCCAACACGGTTAAACCCGGAATTTGAAGTCGCTCGAGTATCTACCACTGCTACATATTCGAATATATCAGACCAATCTATCATTGAACCCCCTGAAATTCAAACTTTGATTCATAAACTCCAGGGATTCTCTATTTTTAACCAAAAGTCTGATAAATCTAAAAGCAGCGTGACTTCGCAGTACAACCCTGCTCATCCCCTTACCAGATTAAAGAGTGAAAAATTTGGCATACAACCAAGTGAACTCCCTCTTCCTACCAGGAAAAGAGCAAGGAAAACACCACCAGAGTCTGACAGTAAGACTCCTTCATCCACTTCGTCCATATCAACTCCCTCACCGCGAAGTCAACCACCCACTCTTTCATTCCAACTCACTCACCCATATTCTACAAACCTTCCTCTTCAAACATCAAAGATATTAATATCTTCATCTTCTCAGCATCAGGGATCATCTTCTGCACTTCCATTAACTAGCAGCTCATCGATGGCCCAGTCTCCATGGAACAATCCTGGGGCGGTTTTAATGCCTCCACCCCTGAGCCCTATATCGGCCCATCCTGCGAAATGGCTTCCTAAATTCAATCCGGAAGCAGGCATGCTAGCCGAGGAACATATCAATAATTTCATGCTTTCTATTAATCTCAACGGAGTCACTAACGAAGACGCTGTTGTCCGGCTTTTCCCTTATACAATGCAAGGAACAGCCGGGTCATGGTACTTTTTGTTACCTTCCGGATCCATCACAAGCTGGGACATTTTTCAAAGTCAGTTCCTCACCAAGTTTGGTGATGACAGATCCACGACGACATTGATCAATGACCTATCTAATCTTAAAGCTGAGGCTAGAGAACCCATTAAAGATTTTAACTTACGGTTCAATAAGATCCTCAACAAAATCCCCGCTGCTTCACAACCCAGTGAGGAAGTAAGATGTGAATGGTACATCATGACTTTACCTCCAAACTTGGCTATCTTCGTAGATAGGGCAAACAAGACCACCTTAGTCGACAACTTGACAGAAGCGTTAGTAGTGGAAAAACACGTGGTAGCCCTAGAAAAGAGATCTACTATAGAAGAACGCAAATCTAAGAAGATCTCTTTCAAAGAAGACACCAAGAAGAAGCAAACGAGAGACCCTTTCGATTTGGAAGGATTACAAAAAGTGTTGAAAGCCATGTCCAATGAGATGATTGATATTAAGAAACAAGTAGCAGAGACTTCTTCGAAAAAGCCCTTTAGGACTTTTAAAAGAAATCCTCCCATGGAGGTAAAACCACCTAGTGTTGTCTCAAACGTTGAATCTGAGCAAGACGAAGAAGAAGAGAATACCACTGAAGGGCAGACCAATGAGGAAGAGGTCGTAGAACTACAAGGAATGTGGGACTTCATCCTCCCACAAGAAGAGGATCAAGAAGCATTTCCTGTTAGCACGAGAAGCAAAAATCAACTTGATCCTCCCCTAACTACCCCAAAACAAAAGGGCGCAAACCCTGCAACAAAAGAAAAGTTCGCAACAAAAAAGACAACTGCTAAAGCGACCCAGCTTAGCCCAGTCCAATCTGATCAAACGCCTCCATCAAGAACACTAATAGTGTCGGATGAAATGGAATATAACATCATTTATGACATGAAGAAGACTAGGGCTAATATCACTCTGTATGAATTAAGTAAATTGAAACACCAGCAAAAAATAATGATGAAAGAATTACATGCTTTTCCTACTACATCTTTACCTACAGTTGTAGCTTCCCACAATTTGGGAAGGCCTCCAACCAACACGATCAATAAAATTGATCCAAATGACATCGCCTTGATTGGAGGAAGATCGAGATCTCATACTCCTCCTTTTCTTCTCACATATGAAATCTTCAATAAAAATGTGGACAATCGCTTGGTTGATTCTGGTGCTTCAACGAATATTTTACCCAGGTCAATATGTGCCAAATTAAATGTGCAACCTCAAAAATCCGCGGTACGTATAGTTCAACTTGATCGATCCCAAGTCGAAGTGATTGGTGAACTCAATCAGGTGACCATAAGATTGTCATCTAACCCAAAAGTGTGTCAGGTTATCGACATTCTAGTAGCTGATATCCTTGAGTTCTATGGTTTGATTCTTAGCAGGGATTGGTCGGAAAAACTCCACGGATATTTTTCAACCGATTGGTCGCACATGTGGTTACCATACAATGGTAAACCAAATCAGATAAAGGTTGAACGAGAGTTGCACCAAAAATACGTAGTGACAGAACTGGAAGGAGAAAATGAAGCCATAACATACAATAGCAGCATTGTAGGCAATTACGCAATAGATTCTTTCCTAGGTAATTTCAATGCTCATATTTCACCATACTTAGAGAATTCAGTTTTATCCCAAGTTGAAAATTTCTCCCAAACTGATGACTCAAAATGTTTTAGTTTTTTAGATAATTCTGTAAATACATCTTTATTTTGGAAATTATATTTTGACGGATCTAAGTCCAATGAGGGAGCGGGAGCAGGATGCGTTCTGATTAACCCAGACGGGAACAAGATTATGCTCACATGCAGACTTGAGTTCGCTTGCACGAACAACACAGTGGAGTACGAAGCCTTGGTTCAAGGCCTATACAAAGCAATCAGACTAAACGTTAAGTATCTTCAAGTCTTTGGAGATTCGGAGATCATCGTAAAACAGGTACGTAACACCATACATTGCCTGTCAAGTCATTTAAAGCATTATCAATCATTAGTCCAAGATCTCACTGCACATTTCGTAGCATTCAGCATCTCGTCAATTCCAAGAATTCAAAACGCGAGCGCAGACCTGTTAGCTAACGTAGCCTCTAGACTTATCCCTTCTGAAGATTTTAGTCCTGATAGGTTTTCAATAGAATTAATCTTTAGACCATCCATCCCTGACAATATCACCAATTGGAGAGTGTTCAACGACGATCCTGACATCGTAAATTTCCTTACTTCTGAAGGACCCTACTCAAATCAGATAATCGACAAAGACCATCATGATCACCAAATACAACAAAATGGCTCTGACAATGCTATACCGAAATTGGTGATCAAGTTAGAAGATTTATATGATTTGAAAAGTCGGTTTAAAAGGTCCGCCAATGCTAAACTTTGCAGTTCTACCCTGAACTATGAATTAGTAAACCTAGGGACCGATCAGAAGCCACAAAACGTTAACCTAGGTCACGACCTAGCCCCTGAAGAGAAATCAGCATATATCCGTCTTTTGAGACAATACAAAAACGTTTTTGCCTGGAGTTACGATGAGCTAAAGACATACAACACTTCTATCATTCAACATGTTATCCCTATGATTGACAATGAAAAACCTGTCCAGCAGAAGCTCAGAAAAATACACCCTAACCTAGAAAATCAGATAAAAACTGAGCTTAATAAGTTGTTGAGAGCCAGAATAATCTTCCCCGTAAGGAATTCTAAATGGGTATCCAATATGGTGCCCGTTAGGAAGAAAAACGGAGACATTAGAATCTGTATCGATTTCTGAAATCTCAACAAAGCCTGTCAGAAAGATAACTTTCCCCTCCCACCTATGGAGCAAATATTACAGGCAGTAGCAGGCTCAGAATTAATGTCATTCCTGGATGGATTTTCAGGATACAATCAAGTACTGGTGCATCCCGATGATCAGTTAAAAACTACGTTCCGAACCAAATGGGGCACTTATGCATATCGGAAGATGCCATTTGGTCTGATCAATGCCGGAGCTACCTTTCAGAGAGCCATGGACATCGCGTTTAAAGGGTTAGTCAATAGATCAGTAGTGATTTACCTGGATGATATAACAGTGTACTCCAAAAAATGAAACAACCATCTCAAAGATTTGAAGCAAATCTTTCAAAGATGCTTGAGGTATGGGATTTCGCTCAACCCAAAGAAATCTTTCTTTGCATTAAGCGAAGGGAAATTGCTCGGATTCATAGTGTCGAAATCTAGTATTCACATAGAACCCGATAGAATCAAGGAAATTTCCGAAATATCCATACCCCATAACAAGAAAGCCATGCAATCCTTCCTTGGACAGATCAATTTTGTCAAAAGATTTGTCCTGGATTTTTCACGTATTATTTCTCCCTTACAAAATATGATAAGAAAGAATTCAAATTTCAAATGGGGTCTAGATGAGCACGAAGCGTTCAACTTAATCAAACAAGCTATCATCAATGCTCCATCTTTGGCCACCCCAAATTTTTCAGAATCTTTTATCTTGTACACTTTTGCCTCAGAGAAATCCTATGCCGCGATTTTGACCCAAGCAAATCAAGAGAAAGCGGAAGCTCCAATCGCATTCTTTAGCTCGAACTTACAAGGTGCTGAAATTAATTACTCAGACGTAGAGAAACAAGCATATGCTGTTTTCAAAGCGATCAAATATTTCAGACCTTTCTTGCTTAAAGCCCACACTAAAGTCGTAGTACCGTTTCCGGCAGTAAGAAACCTTTTGGTGCAGAAAGACGTGGGCGAAAAGAGAGCTAATTGGATTACCGCTTTACAAGAATATGATCTTGAGATCAAACCAGCAAACATCGTAAGAGGTCAAGGATTCTGCAAGATGCTAGCCGGAGCATTGCAAATCCCGGAGAACTCATCTGAAGAGGTACAAGCGTATGAGGTAAGCCTAAACGATACAGAATCATCATATGCTGACACCATTTATTTTCTTAAGAACGGGTATGCTCCATCGCGTCTGGATCATACGAAGAAAAGAGTTCTGAGATTAAACGCTAAACAATACCAGCTCATAAATGATGTCTTGTTTAAAAGGAATTACGATTCTGTGCTTCTTAGGTGTCTTGAGAAAACTGAAGCCGAAAAGGTTTTGCAGGAACTCCACGATGGACCAGCGGGTGGACACTATGCCGGAGATGCGACTGCACATAAAATCTTGCGTGCAGGATATTATTGTCCCACGCTGTTCAAAGACTCATACAATCACGTAAGGAAATGCCAAGTCTGCCAGACTGCTGCAGGAAAAAAAAGGAAACCGTCCATGCCGCTACAACCAGTCATCATCGACCAACCATTCAGTCAATGGGGCTTGGACATAATAGGTGAGATCGTTCCTCACTCTTCTAAGCAGCATAAGTATATCCTTACGGCAACTGATTATTTTACCAAATGGGTAGAAGTAGTTCCTCTCAAGACTGTTCATTCTGAAAATATTATTGAATTCATAGATCAATTTATCATCACTAGGTTTGGATTGCCAACAGCATTAATGTTTGATAACGCTTCATATTTTTCTGGAAATACTATGACTGAGTTTGCGCTTAAAAGAGGGTTCAAACTGAAATATTCTGCCAATTACTATCCGTAAGGTAATGGATTGGCTGAGTCAACAAACAAGAACCTAATCAGAATTATCAAAAGAACAGTCGACCAAAACCAAAAGAATTGGCACAAAGCGCTGGTAAATGCTTTATGGGCTGATAGAATCACAAAGAAAGCTTCAATCAACACTTCTCCCTTTAATTTAGTTTATGGGAGAGAAGTGGTTCTTCCGACTCACCTAGTCATTCCCTCTTTGTCTTTAGTGCAATATATCGATGAAGTATCTACTTCCTTTTACAATTAAGACAAATGGAAATAATCAAACTAGAAGAACAAAGAGAACAAGCTAGGAAAACCCATGCTCATCACCAAGCGCTAATAAAATCTTCTTTTGACTCAGGCATCATAACCAGAAAAAACTTTCAGATGGGTGATTTAGTTTTGAAATGGGATAAGGCTCATGAAGAAAAGGGCAAACATACGAAATTTCAAAAGCTGTGGCTTGGTCCTTTTCAGATTGTAGAAGTCGTAGGCCCGTCTACATTCGTGTTGCAGGATCTGGCAGGTAGGATAGATTCTTTACCTGTCAATGGACTGATTCTTAAATTATACTTTCCATAGAAGAGAATTCTTCTAATTTTTGTAGGATAGATTTAGTTTTTAGTTTTTATTTTGTTTTGTTTTTCTCTTTTTTATGAATAAAACCCATTGTAAATGATCATTTAAAAATGATTCATGAAAGAGCACGCCAATTCTCTATCAGATTTTGATTTCGCTTGTACAAATAGCAAAATTTTTGAAAAATCTGAATTTTATTATTGACAAATAGAGTTAACTTCACTTTGACTACGATACTTGTTCCAACCTCTAAAAAAAAAAAAAAAAAACTTTGACAAAAGCAACCTTTGGTAAAAGAATTGTTTTCTATCAGCACCATGAAAGGTATCATCAATAATAAAATAAGCATTCTCTGCAAAGCTGTTGTCTTCAAAAACTCTATTATTGTCGTCCAGAGCTTTCTTAAGGAAAGACAATGACTTCCTCCCTGCTAAAAGAAAATTACAACATTCAGAGAAACAATCCAAGGAAAACACTATATCTCAAAGAATAAGAGGTCTCATCACGAGCCGACTTATCATGATCACAGATATTATAACTTGCTGACTTTGCCAATACTGTCTATCAAAACAGGGCAACGACTTAAGATTGTTGCAATCAAAAGACAAGAGGTCTCATCACGAGCCGGCTTGTTCAACAAAAGTGTAAATCAAGTGAATGACTGTGTCATAATTTGGCCACCAAACCAAGACATTGTTCTTTAGAGAATTTAAAAAGGAAAAGTGTGTCAAAACGGATTTTTCTCTGGAATGTTGCGAGTAACCTCAAACAGGAAAAAGGATCATTGTTGGATAACATGGTAACCCTATCGAGGCTATGGACGCTTGCGGGCAGCAGAGGCTCTACCTACGACAAATGAGCATACTTTTAAGCCAGTATGCAGAGAAGACCTTATTTTATCTTTTATCAAGACCAAGTAATGTCTGATGCGAATGCAAGAAAAAATCTGAGGAAGCAAGCAATTGGGATATAAAAAGGGTTGAGACAAAATATCGTCGACAAGGTGAGGGGTAATCTACTCTATCTGTCCATAACAAAATTTAGACATAAAAATTTTGCTGTTTCGGAAGTGAACGGTCAATAGAAATGCAGAGATAACTGGTTCTTCACAATGAATCGCCATTGTTGTTTTCACCAACAACCCCCCTCTTTGTTTGATATTAGTAATAACATCAAGCAAAGGGGGACCCTTAACCAAAAATCCAAAAAATATTTTTGTTTGAAAAATATTTTGTATTAACTCCCTAAGAGCTATATCGCGTCGCAAAGGAAAAAGAGGCGCTCTCCTTAAGCGCATAAATACACTGAAAGGGAGTGACGCGAGAACTCATCGCACTGCGTGCATTAAAAGCGCTCAAAAGGGGAAAACCTAAAGAACCACCGACGGTCGATATGCGACGTCGCACGTCGCAATGTCGCATAAGCAACACAAAGTGACAAAGCGAAAAACTTGCGATCTTGCGATATGCGATTTGCGACCATGCAAAGCTGTGACCTGTGATCTATGGTTTGCGACGAATGAGACCATCAATTGCTGCGATACCACTTGTTTACATCGCAATCTTCAACGCTGCGATGCAAATCGCAGAAGCCATTCATCGCAGGCATTCCTCGGCATGATCTGTGAGCCCAATATTAGGCGCGCACCTTACGGGAAATTAATGATTGTACGCCTGTGTATCCAAAGATGATTATGTTGCGTTTTTTGAAGAGTCAAGTCATAATGGGTGACATGATTATGCATTCATTAGAACTTAATTGCTTTCATGTCAATCTTTTCTTCTGTCTCTTTTCATTTACGTGAACTATAAGTCAGCAACTGATATAAATCTATATGCAGGAAACATCTAAGGAAAAGCGCCAGAGCTAGAAGAACAGAGAGGAGATGACTTTGCAGATGGATACCGCATACAGCAGGGCCGCGGATTCCAGAGTATCACTCAACAAATGCTGATGGAAATAGGCTATCCAGGACTCAGAGTCAAAGGCGCACAAAAGCAAAGCGTTTATGAAAGATCTTGAGTCCCAAATTGGGTAAAGCAAAAAGAAAAACGCTTAAGGGGAAAGACGTCTCAGAAAAGCCTGGAACAAAGAATGGAAACAAGTTTCAATTGAGAAAATCGTTCAGGCAACAAAATCCCCAGCTCATTGAGTCATTCGCACAGCCGGAAACCGAAATAGCAACAACACAATCAGTTTGAAAGAAATCTGAGTTGTACTAAGTATACACGCCGTGAAGACACTCCTCCAGAAGAACACTTTCAAAAATATCTTCTAGTTTGTCAGAAAGAGGTGCCAGCTCTTGTTATTTCTAATTTTCAAGCTCGAACAAAAGGAAAGGACAAGCAGCCGACTCTTTCACGGCAAACAGCGCATCGCTTACAGCACTAAGGAGCAGATACAGAAATGGTTAGAAATTAGATTCAGTTTTTAGAAATAAATTTCTTTTAGTAAAAGGGCGGTCATTTGAAGCCGTTCCCTAAATTTGTGTAATTAAAATTAGCCGGTTAGTAGTATTTAACCCTTCTCGTTGCATTGGAGAAGGGTCCGGAAATTTGTCAAAAAAATTGTCCTCAGAACATGCACTTTTGCACCCTCGGAGGGGGTTTTTGATGGATGGACGAATCGAGATTTATTTATGTTTGCATTTTAATACCTACTACTGATGTTGCACTTCTGTACTCTTAGTAGGCATTAGAAGTGAGTAGAAATAGATCGTTATTGCTTAAGGTCTGTGAGTATAAAATCAGTCATAAATGGTACTTTTATCTCTTGACGAATTTCTGCTTGCATTCTTAGAGTAATATACAACTGATGTTGTTTATATGTTAATGTATGAATGAGTGGACTACCATTTGGCACTTTTGTACGGTGGAGTCATTGATTTGTGCTTAATACATGAATAACTGATTATGCGATATGCTGTTCACAACCGTTTTGCTTAACGTTTTATGCAGGATGGCTCATCTTAATTGATTTATATTCTCATAATAGCTGAATAATCTTCATTACCAGTTATTGTGTGAAATCTTTCTAGATCGCATAATGGAAAAATTTCTATCCCGGGTTAGCGTAGATTAGATGTGTTGTTTCTTGATAGATTAAAGTAGTATAAAATTCAGTCTCAGAGTTTAGAATTAAATTAGCTTAGAAATAATTCCAGATTTTCATTATCATATTCTACACACACACACATCACCAAACTCTACACACACACACCCCTTAGATCAGGAAGCTGGTCCCGTTATCCCCAGTCGGACCCGCTACACCAAACGGGCACGGAACCGCCAACCAGGTTCCCGACCGGGTGGGTATCCCCCTTGTTTTTGACCCGATTTCAGGGCCCTCAACAGGAAGGAGGCATTAGAGCCTATCCCCCCTTAGTGACAACTTCATAAACTCCAACCATAAATTGAAGTTTAGTCAACTTCGTCTATGTGAGAGCCTTTGTAAAGATGTCTGCAACTTGATCATCGGTTGAACAATATTGCACTTCAAGAACATGTTCATGAATGAGCTTTATGATGAAGTGCATGTGTAGTTCAATGTGTTTGCTGTGCTGATGTTGGACTGGATCTTTGCATAGTTGAATGACACTTTGATTATCACACCAAAGTGCAGTCGGATGCTGTTGCTGAAAGCCAAACTTTGACAGGATTTGACGAAGCCACAGGGTTTCCTTACTAGCTTCTACAACGCCACAATACTCTGCTTCTACTGAAGAAAGAGAAATAACACTTTTTTTCTTCCAAGCCCATGTAATAGGTCTAGAACCAAGAGTGAACACATAACCTGCAGTATACTTCCGATCATCAGGGTCACCAACCCAATCGAAATTAGTGAAACCAACCAATAGAGGAGATGCTTTTACACTGTAATGAATCCCAAATTGAACTGTACCTCAAACATAACGAAGTATATTTTAGCGGCTTTCCAATGACTTTCATGTGGGTTTTGCATAAACCGAGCAATAATGCCAACAACAAAGGAAAGGTCAAGATGAGTATGGGCCAGATACAAAATTTTTCCTACAAGTTGACGGTATAAGGTAGCATCAACTTTAGGGGAAGTACACGTGACTGAAAGTTTAGCTCTAGACTGAAAGGGAGAAGGGGCTGGCTTACAGTTTTCCATGTGAAAGTGGTGTAGAAGATCATAGGTATACTTGGACTGGGAAAGGGAAATACCTTCCTTGGATTGCAAGAATTGAAGACCAAGAAAATAATGCAAGTGTACTAAGCTGTCATTTCAAACTTCTTTTTAAGTATGGAATTCACATGGTTTATAAGGTTGGGATCACTACCAGTAAGGATAAGATCATCAACATAAAGAACAAGAATGATAAGAGACTTACCCACTTTCTTTGTGTAGACAATATTGTCAGAATGACACCTAGAAAAGCTAGTATCTAAAAGAAAGCTATCCATTTTGGCATACCAAGCATTAGAGGCTTGCTTGAGATCATAAAGGGATTTCTTAAGCTGACATACAAGGTTGGAGTCTATTTTTTATAAAGCCAGGAGGTTGTTCCATATAGATTTCTTCATGCAAGTCCCCATGCAAGAAGGCAGATTTAACATCCATTTGATGGACTTCCCATTTGAAAGAGGCAACAAGAGAAAGAACAAGGTGGATAGAGTTCATTTTGGCAACAGTGGAGAAGGTTTCAGTATAGTCAATGCCTTCAACTTGTGAAAAACCCTTAGCAACAAGACTAGCTTTATGTTTATCAACTTTTCCATCTAGTCCATACTTGGTTCTATAAACCCATTTTCATCTAATAAGTTTTCATCCCTTTTGAAGAGGAACACGATCCCATGTATCATTTTCCAATAATGAATGATAGTCTTCATTCATAGCTATGTCCCAATCTGGATGACCTAAAGCTTTTGTAAATGTGTCAAGATCATAATTCGTTGGAGCTTGAGCCAGTAAAGAAGAGGCTCCATCAAATTGAGAACATGTACGTTGCTGATCTGTAGGATCACCTGCAAGAGCACCTGCTGCATCCCGAGTAGCACAAACCCATTTTGGAAGTTGAGGAGCTAAAGGAGGATCCTGAGAAGTTGGGGGAGGATTGTCATCCTTGCAGTCATCATTTGAGGATGGAATATTTTTAGAAGTAGAAGGGATAGAGAGAGGTGGCACATCTGTTGAACTATGCTCGTAGGCCAATATATTTTCAGTAAACTTTACATCTCTTCTAATGATAACATTTTTGGACTTAAGTGGAATAAGTCTATATCCTATGACATCTTCATAATATCCAACAAAAATACATTTTTTACTCTGAGGTTCTAAAGCTTTATGTTTCTCATCTGGAATATGGGCCCATGCTTCACTTCCAAAAACACGAAAGTGACTGACATTTGGTTTAATTGAGCTCTATGCTTCTTCTGGAGTGATATTCTTTAAAACCTTAGTAGGAGTGCAATTTACTATGTAATTTGCTCAGTTAATTGCTTCTACCCAAAAATTAAGACTAAGTCCTTTAGATTGAAGCATACAATTAGCCATTTTCTTTAAGGTGTGATTCTTCCTTTCATCTACACCATTTTGTTATGGAGTATATGGAACAATATGTTGCATGAATTCCATGCTTAATGCAAAATTTGGTGTATTTATTGTTAACATATTCTCTGCCATTATCAGATCTTAGCTTAAGAATTTGATGTCCAGATTGTTTCACAACAAAGGCCTTAAAGACCAAGAACATGTTAAATAATTCACTCTTGAGTTTTAAGAAGTATACCCAAGTGCGTCTAGAGAAATCATCAATGAAAGTTAAGAAATACTTGTAGCCAGAGAATGAAACAACTAGAAGTGGACCACATAAATCACTATGCACAAGCTGTAAAGGGGCTGAGGCGTGCCAAGAGGCACATTTTTCAAAACTATCCCGATGATGTTTTCCGAGTAAACATCTAGAACAAACACCATCTCTACAAGATACCATAGGAAGACCTATCACCATATATTCTTTACATAGATTTTGAAGGGAGAAATAGTTTAAGTGACCAAATCACTCATGCCAAAGTTTGCTCACTTCATCATTATGAACAACAAATACCGAGGGAAGAGGCGATGGCCCAAAGTTGTTAAATTATATAACCTTGTAGAATCATCAGCAATGCCAGTGGCTAAAATCTGTCTAGGATCTCTTAGGTCCTTAATTAGTCATTTGATATGCAGATAGAAGGTTGCAGGGTAAAGTTGGAACACATAATACATCATTAAATTGACCATTGTCTAGATGAATAGTTCCAGTCCCTACAACACTAAGAGATCTATCATCACCAACATATATATTTTTGGTGTTACAATCATTTAAAGAAGAAAACATGGCTTTGTTTTTGGCCATGTGATAAGAAGCTCCAGAATCAATGAGCCACTCATGATAATGAGAAGAAGAAGATACATTAAGTGCATAACTAGACCAAGATGCTTGACAACCACATCTAGAAAGTGCTATTCTTGAAGATGAATTTGAAGATGAAGAATGATCCAAATCAGGGAAAATTTTAAGAACCACCCTAAATTTATATGTATAATAAATGGGCTAATCCCCATGATACATAGGAAAAATGGGAGGCAATTTTATCAATAATATAATATGTATATATAATTTTTTTGGCGAATCTCTCACCAGATTATATTATCTTGTACAGTGATGGAGAATCTTTCACTGAATTATAAAATTTTGTAAGATCTTGGAAAATCTTTTATTGAATAATAAAACATTGTGAAGTCTTGTCGAATGTTTTGTTAAAGTATCAGACCATATATGATAATAAGAAAACATATTCATTAAATTGTAATATACTAACATACATGTTTGGAGAAAAGAAACATAATTTTCTCTTCCTACAAACAATGTTCCAAGTTTCAGTGGCCGTGTTTGTCAAGGTTCTTACAATACACTCTTTCATATGATTCTATTAGTTTTGATAATATTCCACAACAAAGTTCTTGTAGGTGTCGATATTGACAACATACATGTTTGCAAAAAAGAAACATAATTTTCTCTTCCTACAAACAATGTTCCAAGTTTCAGTGGCCGTGTTTGTCAAGGTTCTTACAATACACCCTTTCATATGCTTCTACTAGTTTTGATAATATTCCACAACAAAGTTCTTGTAGGTGTTGATATTGATAACGAGTTTTGTTAAGGTAGGAGAGATTAATATTTTCTCTACAACTTTTGTCAAGCTACCACCTTTTTCAAGTTATCAAATTTCTTTCTTATTCCATAGACTTCAACTGTGAGATAAAAAAAACACATCAAGTTTGTTTACCCCAACACGCCAACAAGTAGCAAGCCCCAACTATATTATATAAGAAAGTATTAGGTATCCCAAAGGCTTGAAGGGGATCTAATTGAAAGAAGTGACCATTGTGAGAATCCTTCCAATCAATATATGAATATATAAATGTAGATTTATTATTATTTTAATTGGAAATCTTTAATTAAATAATAAAATTTAATTACGTTTCTCCCAATCTAAATTGCTTATTAGCATAATTCACTACCCTCATAGGTCTTGCATTTTTTAATAGCGTTGTAACATGTAGATTAATTTCCTTTTTGATGAAAAATCTCCACCTTTTAGGAAAATATGGTGCAGTGGCTCCAACCCACTAAGAATAACACAGAAGATGGAAGGTTGTACAAACCAGCTTATTTTTCAAACAACTAATCCAACATCAGTACCTAAACTTTTTCATGAAGATATCCTATTGAGAATGTTTGAAAAATGGTAAGAAATCTTCTGGGAGGGTGATGCAGAAAGAGTGATAAGGTTTCATTGTTTTGAATTTTTTTTGTTAAATTAGAAAAAGTTAAAAACCAATATTAATGGAGATATTGGTATTTTTTACTAAATTTTGTGAAGTGACTAAATGTAGCTTTAACCATTCACCTTAAGATGTTTTTACAATATAATTTCCTATGTCTATTTAATATCTTCATTATCATAAAAACTAACCTATATCCATCTTAACTCCACATCTACCACTCTTAGGGGGATGAAATCTATTTATCCCTCTGAGCACTTGGTAGGCTTAGAATTAAGATGGATCTAAGATGATAGAACTTCCCCTTTATATAGTCTATGCTCACATGAATACCATGGTATTACCATGGGTCAATACCATGGGTTATCATAAACCTGGAGCTTAAAAATTACTATTAGTAATTTATAAAAATTAATAAAATTAATAATTGATTTTTATTTTATTTTTTATTTTAACCAAGTTAAAATGTTTAACATACATTAAATTACAACATCCATTTTTACTCTTGATCCACCAAGCCCCGAGAGGGATCAAATATTTTTTCACTCTATGCTAGTTTGCATATCACGATATTTGATCCCTCTCGGGGCTTAGTAGATCCAGAGTAAAGATGGATCTATGCTGGTTTAATTCCCCCATTTAAATAGGCTACATTCCACGTGAATACCATGGGTCAATACCATGTGCCATTTTTATTTTTATTAATACTAATATTAGGGTTAATAATGTTTTTTTGCATGGTATTAATAATAATCTAGCCCATGGTATTTGGCCCATAGTATTTTGCCCATAGGTTTCACCTAAATATAACACATTTTTTGAGTGTTCGTAAATATAAGGTGACTTATGGAGTAAATATAAAAAATGTTTTATTTGTTTACCATACTTCTCGTTTATTTATATTTTTATTAATTTACCATACCTCTTTTACAAATATGGTATTTGGCCCATAGGATTCACTTAAATAAAACCTCTTTTTTGAGCCTTCATAAATAGAAAGAGGGTTATGGACTAAATATAAAAAGAGGTTTTATTTATTTACCATACGTCTAGTTTATTTATATTTTTATTTATTTACCATACCTCCACTTTATTTATATTTTTATTTGTTTACACCCTTGCATGTATATAAGGTGACTCATGGAGTAAATATAAAAAAATGTTTTATTTATTTACCATACCTTTCATTTATTTATATTTTTATTAATTTACCATACCTCTTTTACAAATATAGTATTTGGCCCATAGGATTCACTTAAATAAAACCTATTCTTGAAAATTAGGGCGAATGGAAGGTTGTAACTCCTAATTTCAAGGTCTAAATTTACCTTTTTACCCTCTCCCTTAAAATAAGATGGGCTATTTGAGGTGATTTGTAAAAATGTACTATGATACAAAATATTCACCCACTAAAAAATTAAAACCCCTTAATTTCGCCTAAGGGCGAACATTCACCCCTAAAATTTTCCATGATCCAAATGGATGTTATGCTTCTTCATTGCTGCCTCCAAGGCTTTCATCTTCTTAAAGCATTTGGATTCTAAGTGGCCATCTCGATTACAAAGTTGCAATGTCTATCGGTGTTCTTCCCTTTGTTTTTATTTTCCTTATCATTTTGTTGAATTGATTTTTCATTTTGTTGAGACTGAAAGTGCTTAAGACCCTTGTTTAGTTTAGGACCATTCTTTTTAGGATGCTGCTTCTTAGGATTCTTTGAACTTCGTTGTTGCTGGGCGAATAAGGCTTTCTTAGAAGAGTTTCCAAGATTAAGAAGACCAAGATGTAAGATTTTTTCTTGTTCTCTTATTAAAGAATCACAAAATGAATCAAAAGAGGGGGATTTGTAGTCTTGTCCTTGAGAAATGAAGTCTTCTCTAGTAGAATGGAAGGTGGAAACAAACATAGAGTAGGTTGGTCCCAACTTAGTAAGAATGGAATAGATAAGGATACCATCTTCTTTCTTAGATTTAATGCCTTCCAAGAGAAGTCTAAGGGTCTTGAACTTGGACAAAAAATCTTCAATGGAAGAAAAATTATTGGGGTCCAATGTAAGCAACTCATTTTCGAGTTGATGGGCTCTAATTTCATTTTTGATTCCAAAATTTTTAGTGAGCTGTTTCATTGCTTCATTAGAGGTATCAAGTTCTACGATATGGAATCTAAGGTCTGGAGAAATAGACATCCCTATCAACCCATGTGCTTGATCTTGCCTATTTTCCCATTTGGATGCTTTATCTTCATCTTTAGGTTTAGTTTCTTGGCCTGAGGCTATTCTGTAAAGACCTTTACTTTTAAGTAAATCCACAATGTAGGACCACCATTGGAAGTAGTTGGTGCTGTCAAGAATAACTTGCCATATAATTTCCATTTTAACAAAAATTGAAGCTGTAGATGCCGAAACTAAGTGTTCCAATGGAAATATATCAAAAAATTAGGCTGATTAAAAAAACGGCTCTGGAAACGACTTCCAGATGAAGAAATTATGGGGTTTTGAAGAAAAGTTGTTGAAGATGCCGACGAAGTGCGTGAAAGTGCGAAAGTGAATGATAATGTTATATTAAAAAAAAATCTCCCCCTCCCCTCCAAAATTAATCTAATTAGTTCACTTTTAAAAAAACATTATGCGAACCACTTTTATAAATAAGTGAAAGTCACTTTTACAATGGTACTTTATGAGCTACCCACTAAATTGTAACTTAAATAAAAGATAAAGAGATTTTAGAATTATAAGTGAGTCACTTTTTATAATGGTGAGAACACTTTTACATAAAGTAACTTTAAAACATACGTTACATGTGCTTTTTGAAAAAGTGACTCAATAAAAAGAAAGACTTGAACTCAAGACCTCTATTATCATAAAGTAACTTTGGACTAAGTGAGCTAGCTTAAAAGGTTAGTATTTTTTGGAAAAGAGGAAGGGGGTTATTATTTTTTTTTTTTTTTGTCGCTGAAGCTTTGGGGTGCATGCTTACTTGAAAAAGTTCTTTTTGCATACAAAACCAAAAACCACACAACCCTACATAGACATACAAAAAAAAAGAAAAACCTTATGGCTTGAAGTTAGCTTTTGCAGGAAACTAAATATTTTCCTCAATGTTTCTGATTTTCCAAGATCACACTAAGGCGCGACGGAAAATAGCATACACATAAGAAAAATCCTTCCTTTCTGTTTTGATTTGCCTAGATTGCTAAGAGTTGTGGGACAAAGAGCACACTCAAAAATGAAAGGTATAGATCCAATAATAAAAAATAGAGAGATAAATAAATTGAAATAAATAGAGAGATAAATAGCTAAAACTGCAAATAAAGAATGTATACCTCAAGATCTTAAAAATGACATAGCTAGGGCTATCGAAAACCTTTTCGCGTGAAACGAAAGGGGTTCATCACTGGAACATATGCTCCTAACACAATAGAGTAGTCCTCTTGGCCTGAAAGTGGTCAGAAACAGTAGATCTAGGAAAAGACAGTCGGATGTAGTTGTACAGCTTCCGATTTGGATCACCAACGGATACGGCCCTTAAATAGCTGTGATACCATGTAGGAATTTACAGGGTAAGTTCCTCAGATAGAACACCAAAGGACACCGCTCACAAACAGATCACAGATTAATACACCAATATTCTTGACGTGGTAAAAACCCTCAAAGAGGGAAATAGTCCACGGCCTGAGCCAACGCGGCCACTTCAGGCAATTTATTAATAAAAGAAAGAAAATTTACTTAAGCTTCTCTCATGAACGGTCACCCTACAAATGACCCTCCATGCTCTTTAAATAGAGATCATTGACCAATCGAGTGTTAAGCCACAGATCAAGTGTCGGTAATACTGAGGAGAAAACGAACCGTCGGATCACTTCATGTCTAGAACATATCGTAACCGTTAGATTGTAAGTTACAAATGTATATAATAAAGAAACACACTTTACCTAACTCTACACTAGACCAAGTTATACTTAACTATTTCCTATGTGTCGGAATATCCTAACATAGATTAACTTGCTTTAAAATAATTTAGATTATTTATTTTAGTATGTAGATTTTCATAGTTGATATCATGATACTGAGGGCTTCTTCTGGAGTATTGTGTAAATTCATTGAGGTGTTTACGTTTTGGGTGAACACTTCACCCATTTTCAGGGATAAAAAACTCATAATAAAGTTTCAAAGAGTGCTAGATAAAAATATATGGGGATGAATATGCCTGTTAGGAAGTGTAGAGAGGCTGAGAAGGTTAATTAATAATAATATAGATTAATTTTGGAAGGTTAAGGTCAAATTAAAATAAATAAAATAAATAAAATTAGTCAACATAATTAATATTAATGAATTTAATGAGGAAAGAAGGATAACATAAATAATAATAAAATAATAGAATTTACTCAAACTAAAAATAAGACTAATGAAATAAGGGTTAATTATATATATATTAAAAATAATAAAATAGACGAAGTTCAAACTAGAATTAATATCTAATAACTGAGGGTTAATTAGAATGGTTTAAAGAGGGAAAAATATAATATTGAAAATATGTATAAACACAAATTATCTTCTTTAATTTACTCTTAATCCCTTAATCACATTTATCTATTTTAATTCTATTTTAACTTTTCCATTTTATTTTTCTGTTAATTTAATTTAATTAATTATTTATTTATTTAAATCTTTTGGCTTGATCTTTCCTCTTAATATTTATTTATTTATTTATTTTACTTAATTTATTGACTTGACCATTTTTCTTAATGGTTATTTATGTATTTTATTTAATTGATTGGTTTGACTGTTTCTCTTAACAACTAATTATATAATTTAATATTACTATTATTCTTTAATAGATATAAATTATTATTTTAATATTATTCTTTAATAACTAATTCTTGATTCCTCCTATTTGTAATCATTCAATTCTCAAAGTCCGTGATGATGGGTGAGTATCCACCCAAAACGTTGGGCATGATTAAACATCCTCCACAGAGTTCCATATGAAAATTTCTCTCAATATGAATAAATTTTGGAATATACACTCTGTCAAATTAAAATTGAATTAGAATAACAAAATATAAAAATAAAAATAGAATTAAAAAATAAAATAAATTACAAAAGTGTAAAATGGAGAGAAGAATTAATGAAAGTAAAATAATAAAGTAATAGATTATGCTCACATTGATGATAATGTTAAAGAGATAAAAAATAAATATTTGTATTAACCTATTAAAATAATGAAATAACAGATTTTGGTTATAATGAATTTTTTTTTGATAAGTAAGCACCCACGATGGATTTGAACCAGTGACCTATCACAAGGAGTATCTTAACAGTGCACCCATTCACCATCAATCCAAAGCCCCATGGGCTTGGTTATAATGAATTTAATAAATAGCCTTAAAAGTAAATTAAAATTAAAATATAGGATTAAAGAAGTGTACAACAAATTTAAATTAGAATTATATTAAGGAAATAGTACTATATATATATATATATATATATATATATATATATATATATATAATTTAATTTAAAGAAGAATTTCAAATTGGAATTAGAATAAGAAAGAATTAAATGGACTAAGGAGACAATAAATTATATTAGAATTCGAATAGAATTAAATAAGGATTAGAGAGGAATTGAATTAGAAGACAAATTAGATTAAGATAAATGATTAAAAGATTGAAATAGGAGGAGGAAAACAGGGTACTAAGAAAGACAAAAAAGATCAGGAGGAGGGTGAATGAGGGTAATTGGAATTATTGGTAGTCTTAGGGGGATATGTTTTAGAGGACATAAAATAGATAGTTGGTGTCCAAGAATTACTCAACTTATTGAATTTTGTAGCTATGGTTGGTCTTGATAATTTTTTTAGCCCTCCAAAATATGAGAGAAACAATAAAATATAAATATGAATTTTAAGTCGACTTCAAAAGAGAGAATGTCAATTTTTAAAAATTAAAATTATTTTTGCCTGCAAAATCAAGTAAACCCTCCAAGAAATAGAGGGCGACGCATTGTACATACACACCTTTTTAGGCTCATGAATTCACTATTTAAAGGCTACTCGTTCTCCACTTCAAAGCACTAATTCATATCACCAAGGCATAAGATATTTTGTTCATCCAAGTGAAGGAAGACAAAGAAGAAGTTCTAAGTTGACTAGAACTATTCAAACATCGACCAAGCCATCTCTTATATATGTTTGACCTCTGTTTTAACTTCACACGTGGGAGCAAGTTGAGTTTTTTTGTGCACATTTTTCTGAGTAAAATTCTGATTTTCCGTGGAGGAACAAGAAGCCGAAATTTGGCCTAGTTGACTTGTTTTGACCAACCATGGAAGCTGCCAAATATATCTTTGTTTTAACATGTTTGACCTGGGGTTGTTAACCTATCCATTTGAATTTATTTTGATTATAATATAAGATTGTATCTCTTGTTGAATTGGATAATGTCTCTAAGAAAAGGATGTTGGGTTTTTCCAAGGGTAAATTTTTTGTGTCTAGACTTGTGTTTGGCTATCTCTTTATGATCATACTATTATTATTGTTTCTATTGTTGAGACGTTATGTGTAATTACTTAATGATAAATGTGAACACAAGAAGGATTAAATCAAGAAATCATTAAAAGTAATTATCAGATTAGAATATCTTAAAAATCAACATCGAATCATAGCGTGGGTGAAAGAGAAGCCTTGAAAAAGCCAATTTGTTTTAATTTATACTCTAAGGCTTGTTTTGCCACTAGACCTAGAATCCCTTTTAATTTATACTCTAAGGCTTGTTTTGCTACTAGACATAGAATCCCTAGTCCAATTCTGGTTTTAAGAAGCACAAAGAATATTCCAAATAAGTGCCAAGATCTGCCTTCTTGTTTATGCCATAGAAGATTTAAATTCTATTTTTCCTTAGAAAGAAGATAAGTTAACGATGATAGTATTGGCTGCTAAATAAAAGAAAGAGAAGACTGCCAAAATATCTCTATTTTTTCTTTAGGCTTAGAGTATGTTGTGACTATGAGAAAAGGGTGAAGACCTATATCAAGACTAAAAAGGACTCAATCCAAGCTGCTTAGTAGGTTGAAAAGGCTCAAGACTGGGCCACAACGTGTTTGAGGAAAGGCCACAGGCAAAAGGGGGCTGAGAGACCTTAGGTGGTGATAAAAAGAAGCTGAAAAGCCTTAGAGGAAGACCAAAAGTATTATGAAGTATCTCAGTTATCGGAAAGGCCGACAAGCTTAAAATTGAAGGATTAAGAGACAGGTCCATACATATCAGATATGTAAAGATGTTAACAAAGTTGTTTTTCTATGTAAGGTCTGTTAAATTTTATTTAATAAGGTATGAGTAGCATGATTTGATGCTTCCTTGAATTGCAATATGTACCATTTCTTTATCAAAGTCTTTTGACATCATTCCTGTAAATTTCAACTAGCTTATTCACTTTCCAACATTCAATAGCCTTGTCCATATTAAGATATTGTCAATAAGGGAATACAATTACATAGGATTGTGAGTTGAGTTACAGGACCAAGGATATGCTTGGTTGAAAGGTAGGCAAGTTCCTCTAAAAGTGAAAACAAGAGCATTTCAAGTATTACATACCAATTAAATATTGTTTATTTACATCGGTTGATGGAGCAAGTTCTTTTGAAAGAATTATATGGATGATATTTATGAAGCATCTTTATTTTTGTTGACATGATACTAGTCAACAAAGTGGAAAGATTACAATCCGTATGATGACGATATTGGATGATTATACATTATCTTGAAATAGATGAAGCATTCCTTGATTGACTAATAACATCATCTGGTCGACAACAACATCTGCTATGAAGAGGCATGGGACTTCATATCTTGAATTGTCTCATCTATATTGATTACAACAAGGAAAGTTGCTCATGACAAATTAATGATATTATTTATTTAGGGTTTGTAAACCCTAGAAAGACCTAAAAGGAAGATCTTGAATATGGATTTTTCTTAGTATTGTAAGGTCTCTTTTTTATAGCATATGAGCCAAAGTAATGACACCATCACAAAGTTGAATTTGGATTATAATTCAAAATTTAATAAGGCTTAGAGGCAAGATAATGCTTGCAAAAGGGGGATGAACCAAGTACACTTGTGAATTATGAAGTATGATGTGCTTTGACCTATGTAAGGACATTTCCTTTGGTTGCATCATACTATAGGATACCTGTTTAGAAGCAGAGTGATTTTTTTGAAGTTGCAAATACCTAAGACCATATATTATGAACATTATACTATTTTGGAAATATCTTGTATACTAGAGTAAGGGCTCTTATCAAATATGAAAAATATGCTTTGCATTATTTTCTAGTATTATATGGAAAAATTTTCTTTCAAGTATTTGAGAAACGATCAATTGATTTGAGGAAAGAAAGTTAATCCAGAGTCAAAAGGGTCCTAGAAGAAAGACTCTCTTACATATAGAAAGAGAAGTCATAACACATGTGTTATGAGCCCTCCTTGGATTGTTTGGTAGTCCTACGGTTTGAAAACCCTATATAAATCTTGAAGGATAATATTAAGAAATCCCTATGGTTTGTGGACAGTACCCTAGAGATAGACACCAAGTATTGAAAGTTGATAATTCTGCTGAATGAAGAAATTCTAGCTCATGCAACGAAGGAAAGGCAAGAAACATGCATTGATGACTGATGAAGAGGATGGAGATGATGAGCTTGTAGATGGATTTTTCAAAGAAATCAAGGATGAGATGACAAATTTCATGAAATTCTCAAAGATAGGTACTTCAAATCTTTCTTCCTTAA
Source organism: Pinus tabuliformis (assembly GCA_031772625.1). Taxonomy (NCBI): domain Eukaryota; kingdom Viridiplantae; phylum Streptophyta; class Pinopsida; order Pinales; family Pinaceae; genus Pinus; species Pinus tabuliformis. The sequence goes on along the minus strand of CM062820.1, from coordinate 554,294,102 downwards.
CTATTAATACTTTATTATTAGTCAGCCTCTTATCTTTCTATCTTTTTGCTTGGTTATAATTTTTCTTCCATGACCTCCTAATGGGACTTGCAGGTATACTAAAAAAGGCTACCAAGGATTTAACAATAGATGAAAATGTTGGGAATAATGAAACAAATTCCATGACAAGAGGATTCTCCTAGAGTGATTTGTGTTCAAGAGGGATGGATTGTACTAACATATAGAACCATGCCTAATGACTAGAAGAGCTCCTAGTTAAGAGGGAGAAGGTAGAACAATGAGTTTGAAGGATGTTATGATAGAGGAAAGTGTGCTTATACCTAAAGGGAAGTCAGTGGTTACTTCCAAGTGGATCTAAAAATCAAGCATGCAACAAATAACAACATGGAGAAGTATAAAACAATATTAGAGATGGTTCTCACAGGAAGAGGAAGAGGACTATGTGAAAAAATTTAATCCATTTTTAGGCACACTTATATTAGAACCATTATTTATGTTTCTTCTATTGTGGGTGCACAATTACATTAGGTAGATGTGGAGATCACTTTCCTCAATGTAGTAATTGAGGAGGAAGAATAAGCATACATAGAACTACCTCAAGAGTTTGAGGTATATGAGAATTAGGAGTATCATGTTTGCAAATAGAAGAAATATTTGTACATACTCAAGTAGGAACCTAGAGCCTGGTATTCTCATATTGATGGATGCTTGATGAGGCTTGATTTCTCCAAAAGTTATGTTGATCCAAATATCTACTTCGTAGTTGTGAAAGGTGAGCCTGTGAGTTTATTGTTATATGCTGATGACTTGTTTTTGATAGGAGCATAAAATCTAATTGTTTAGTGTAAGAGGGAGTTGGCCTTTGAGTTTGATATGAATGAATTTGGATTGATGCTTTAATATTTGGGAATAGAAGTATGGAAAAAGATTGGATAGATCTTCCTTGGTCAAGGGAAGTAAATTGTTAAGATCCTTCAAAAATTTGGGATGAGGGAATGCAAGCCCATGGACATCCCCATGGTGATGAACCTGAATAAGCTGAGATATTTTGAGTCAAATTTAGTGGATCCATGCATGTACCCACAATTAATTGATCCCTTGATGTATTTGGTTAATACCAAACAAGATATTTTCTTTTCTTTCAACACTTTGAGCCAGTTCTAGGTGGAATCAAGACATGAGAATTAAATTGTAGAAAAGGATGTGTTGAGATATTTGCAATGAATAGTAAAAATGGTTTGAGGTATGTCTCAAATGATAAAGTATAACTATAGGGATATTCAAATTTTGATTGGAAAGAGAGTGCAGAAGACATGAAGAGTACGTCAAGATGTCACTTCAATTTGGGCTCTGCTAAGATTTCTTGGATGAGCAGGAAGAAGACATCTGTCACACTTAGCATTACAAAGGAAGGATACATTGTATCTTGTTTAGATAATTGTGAATTAGTGTGGCTTTGGAGGTTACTGATTGGATTGTTTGATCAAGTGTAGGAACTGACCATGATACATTGTGATAATCAAATTTGTGTGATGCCTTATGAGAATCCAATTTTTTTATGATAGGTCGAAGCACATCGAGATCAAGTACTACTACATCTGTGACATGGTACAAAAGAGAGTAGTGAAGCTCCAATGCTTCTCTATAGATGAACAGATTGATGATATTCTCATGAAGCCTCTATCAAGAGCGAAGTTTGTATACTTTAGGGATAAGCTTGGAGTGGTTGAGAATGCCTCCCTTTGAGGTAGTGTTGATGTTGTAGCATTGAGGACAAAAATTCTCCCTAGGTCAAGAGTGTTGATAAGGTTGCCATGAAATGTGGTTAGGGAGAATAGTCTAAATATTATTCAAGCCCATAATTGATCCCTAGTAGGGTTGAGTGGGTGCCATTAACATGAGGCCCATAATCAGTCCACAAAAGGGTTAAGTGGGGCCTTTAACATCTGGTCCAGATTACTCCCCAGATGGGTTTAGTGTGTTCTTAGGGTTTCATCATGGGTCAGGTGCGCTGAATAGGATTATGGTGAACTAGGACTAGTCTGTATACCCCAGAAATGGTCAAACAGGTTTTTGACCAGTGGGTGACTAGATGATGCTTATGATGAAGTTGATGCTAATGTTGGATGTTTAGTTGTTTCAACCTTTTTCTTAGAGATTCCAATAGGAGAAAATCTAAAGAATTCATTATGAATACCTCCCTCGCTGAGAGGGAGTGTTGAATTTTGTAGCTATGGTTGGTCTTCATATTTATATAACCCTCCAAAATATGAAAGAAACAATAAATGTAAATATGAATTTCAAGTTGACTTCAGAAGAGGGAATTTTAATTTTTGAAAATTAAAATTATATTTGCCTCAAAAAGTGAAGTCTTCCCTCTAAGATGAACGTGTTAGCTCAGTTTGTAGACACACCATTTTAGGCTCATGAATTCACTATTTAAAGGCTACTCGTTCTCTACTTTAAAGCACCAATTTGGATCACCAAGACATAATATATTTTGTTCATCTAAACAAAGGAAGACAAAGAAGAAGTCTGAAGTTGAAAAAGACTATTCAAGCATTGATCGAGTCGTCTCTATTATCTATTTTACCTTTGTTTTGAATTCACACATGTCATAGTAGGCTGAGGATTTATATGCATGTTCTTTTTAGCAGAAGTCTGATTTTCCGTGGAGGAATGGAAGGCTGAAATTCGGCCTAGTTGACCCAAGTTGACTAGATTTGAAAGAAGTAAAATATATCTCTGTTTGACCAAGTTTGACATGGGGTTGTTAACCTTCCTATTTGAATTTATTTTGATTGGAATATTAGATTGTATCTCGATTGGACATTTTATCTAAGAAAATGTTGTTGGGTTTTTCCTAAGGTTGGGTTTTCCCAGGGAAAATTTTTTGTGTCTCTTACGTTGGGCTATGTCTTTATGCTCCTACTGTCATTATTTTTTCTATTGTTGAGAACTTCTGTTTAATTTCTTAATGATAAATGTGAACATGAGAAGGATCAAATCAAGAAATAATTAGAAGTAATTATTAGATTAGAAGATTGTAAAAATCAACACAACTGATATCCATCTTCTTGATTAAATTTGTTAGCACACTTTTGAATTTCTAGAGATTCCGTAATGACATGGTTTGAGTGGAAGGGGCAGAGGCCAATATTTTTTGGGTGAACCCACAACTCATCAATAATGAAATGTCAACAAGCTTGTCTATAGCTAAGTATGAGGGATATGTTGTCCCATCATGTTACATTTAATAATATAAAATAATGCTTACATTAATAAATAAAAAAATAGTAAAGAAAACAAATTATCATGGACCATAAATAAAATACTTCAATTTCCACATTAATTTTATGCGGTGGCACTCTTGGGATTTCCTCAACTTCACCATAGAATTCTCCTAAAATTAATGCTCAGGACAACACCAACATCCAAAGCTCCTTATTGTTGAGTGTGTTGCCTTGGGGAGAACCAACCTTTTTTTTTGGAGAAAAATGATGGAAAGATTAAGCTATGCATAGACTACATGCAACTTAATAAAACCACCATAAAGAATCGATATCCCTTGCCATGTATTGACGATCTGTTCAATCAATTATGGGGAGAAACAATATTTTCAAAGATTGATTTGAGGTCTTGGTATCACCAAGTGCACATTAAGGAAGAAGATATTTATAAAACCACATTCAGGACTAGGTATGGTCATTATGAATTTGTGGTTGTGCCCTTTGGGCTTACTAATGCACCTACAACCTTGATTTGTCTCATGAACAATGTGCTTATTCCTTGTTTGGTAAAATTCATGTTAATTTTTGTTGATGATATATTAGTATATTCAAAGACCAAAGAGGAGCACAAAGATCATATATATGTAGTGCTACAACCGTAATGGGATCACAAGCTTTATGAAAAACTCAACAAATGCAGGTTCTTTTAGCCTCAGATCTAGTACTCGAGTCACTTAGCCTCAAAGGAGGGTGTGGTAGTTGATCCACAGAAGGTCAAAGCAATTATGGAATGGCCAACAAAAATAAATGTGGCTGAAGTTAGATCATTCATGGGGCTGGCAGGTAAGTAAAAAATATTCATTAAACATTTCTCCAAGATTAGTTACCCAATAACTACATTGTAAAGTAAAGGGCATAGATTTGAGTGGACAATAGAATGTGTTGCAAGCTTTAAGGAGTTGAAGCATCTATTGATCCATTCACTAATGGTAAGAATAATAGAACCAAAAAAGACTTTGTGGTATGCACAAATGCTTGCAAGGAATGAGTTGATAGAGTCTTGATGCAGGATGACCAAGTGGTTTGTTATGAATCTCAGAAGTTGAATGAGAACAAGAAAAATTACATGACTCGTGACTTGAAATTGGAAGCAATTACTCATGCAATTATGAAACCCTTCCATATCTCTAGAGTTTGAAGCATGCTACAACAACCCTTGCATGCATGATGAATGTTATAGCAACATTATGTTCAATTCTTCCTATTCTTATTGTTTTCCGATGAGAATTTCATTCTTTGGTTTGTAACTCTTCAACTCAGAGCTCAAACTCTTGAGAGTATCAATTCCATTAGGGTTACTTTCCTCTTATTTCCCATGATATAATTTCTCCTTACTATTATATACCATACTGCTATCCATTTCTCTATTTCTCTTTTATGTTTTTGCGTCAAGCATAAGCATATTAAAATTGTTACCTTGCCATGCCAACACTAAGCATGTTGTTTTGATATATGCTAATCTGATGTTGTTTACACATCTAAAATCCATGTTAGTACAAAAATTAAAACATATGTAAGCATTCTATCATGATCAACAATCCCATTAGTTGTAAATCCAAGAAAATTTAACATATGCAAGAATTAGACCATTGTATTAAATTTGCACATGAGCCTCTTTAGGTCTAGCAATGAAACTAAGCTTTGATAATACCACTATGTATCAAAGCTTCTAAATTTATCTTTCAAGGCCCATCTAGTCCAAGTGTTGAACATGGGCTCTGATACCACTTTGTATCAAAATTTCCATATCTATCCCCAAAGGTCCACTGTTGAACCATTGCTTCATATGGTGTATTTCTAGCTCTCGAGACTTAGTGATTAAACCAACATCCTCATACCACTTTGTAACACTGCCTCCCATCCCCTTATACTATCTCGAGTTATGGGAGATGTAACCTGATAACTTTATCCTAACCTCTAAGGTCTGTTATGAAGATGGGTTACAAAAATCCTATTTTTCCAACTTCATAAAAACCCAAAATGAATGACACTATTACATTCAACTCATTGAGATATTTCCAACAATATAAATTTTATCTCAATTTAAATCTCAGATTGAAAGTTATTCCCATTTGAGTTTTGACCAATCATAGAGAGCCACATCAACATGAAGTTGCCATGTGGCTCCTACCTGGCCCATGTGCACCACCACGTCAATGTCATGTGGGTCCACATCATCTCAATATTACCACATGGAACTTCCAATTTGGCATGATACATGTCCACATCATTACTAGGAATCCCTTTGTGACATCCACGGGGCCGCTGTTAGGTCCCTGTAGCACCTGCCGTGTCAACTCTAGCACGTGGGCCCCACTTGACTCTCCCCTTTGTGTTTTGCAACATTTTTACGTTATATTAGGTTTTTGGCTGATCCAATATTAAAATAAAATGCCACCCTTCTACAGTCTCGAACCTACGAATTTGTAGATTTCCACTCTTGCACCATGTATCTAGTGTGGGACCCACTAAATGATATCTAGCTACCTACCTCATGCAGTCTTGTGATTATGTATCTATCCTCATCAACATCTATATCCCTAGGTACTGAATGTAACCATTCCATGGTGGAGTAGTCCATCCTCAGCCACATTCAACTTGCTACAAGAGTTGGTGCCTCACCACACCTCAGATACCCGTATCCCAGATGTGGGCCATGTGTATTGGGTGCAAGAATTACACTTAAGCAAATTCCTCAACACTTAAATTGTCAACCTGGGGGATCCGTAAACTTAGAGACGAAGCACAGGCAATGCCAGAGATGGTATGAATATTTCTAATATAAATCCCTACTTTCTTTAAAGGAAAGATTGCAGAATCAAACTAAAAAGAGAAAAAGGCAACTTGAACCATCAAAATAATCTAAGACTGGAACAAGGAAGAATGCATTTGCAAAAGGGATTTAGAAATAAAGGGGCAATCACTCTAGCTAACTATTGATTAACTACTGAGTGTGTGTTTTTCTTTAGCAGAGACACTTAGCAGTCTCATCAGATGGGCCCTTCAAACCTGCTCCTTTAGAGATTTCCTTCTTGCACTAATCTGTCCTGCACTATCGCAGTCTGCTTGCACTAGTGCAGGAACAAAGATTTATGCAGAGGGTATAAATGGTGTCTTTACTAAAGGCGTTTTACTTCTTTCAAGGGCTTGAAATTTTCCAGGTTCAAAGCACTCAGATCCCATGGCAAGAAACTAGTTCTTGCATCGGATCAGAGCTTCTTGCACTTAACATTTAATTCTTAAAATGAGTGCTTAGTTACTGAAAGTGCTATTATACTATTAAATCAAATTGCACACATAAAAAATGAATGTTTCTGATCTTGACAAAGTGAAAAAATAAAGAAACAATCCATATACATTTATCCTGTCATAAATTGTTTAATGAAAGCAAGAAAATTGCGGGAAGTAAACTAGAAAGGCTTGCTGCATCACACCAATGTACACTGGTGTAGGTTCATTTCTCCTGCTTGGAACAGGTGGGGAAAACCAACCAAAAAGAACTGCATAAAAGGAATATCACATCAATGTGCATTGGTGCAGGTTTATTTCTCCTGCTTGGACCAAGCGGGGAAAACCAATATGAAATCAGGTGCAGGAAAAGGAAATTTAGCTACTTCACACAATGGATCTGCTTTCACTTAGACAGGAATGCATGTGCTTGAAATTAAATCACACTTGACAATATAAACACAAATTACAAGAAATAAGAAATAGGGTAAACGTGCTGGGTTGGCTGGGCCCTAGCCAACCAACGCGTTTCCCTTTCAAACAAAAATGCTGCTCAATAATTTAATCAATTCATCAGCTTCAAATATAGAAATGTGATTTATAAAACATGAGGCAGATCTCCCTTTCTATTAATTCACTAGGGCAAATACATGTGTGAATACATAGTCCAGCCCATTCGGGCGATAACAAAATACAACAACCTGTTACCGCCTCTTTGGCTGTGTCTCTGTTCTATACAAAAATTTCTATTAAAAACTATCCTCGTCCTATTTACATTCTTCATTATATAGATCTTTGGCTAAAGGCCAAAATAGATTGTTTAACCAATTACATAACCAAATGCAGAATTTAGCTTTTCGGCCTTCATAATTAAACAGTTTAACAAAACTGGCTGTAGCCAATCTCCAACTGTTCGTTCTTCATAAATTTGATCTCGGCTACCTTTGGATCGATCTTGCTGTCATGGCTGAAGCTCGGTTGCCTTTATATCGATCTTGCTGTAGTGGCTAAAGCTGCTCAAAACGAGGTGGTGATCAAGAAGGTTCGGATCTACTGCAAGGATTTGATGTGCTAGCATCGGTGCAAGATCTGATCCTACACTAGGATCAGTGGTCACGGTAAGTACTTTGACTACCAAATAAACATTAGAGATATCGATAAGTTACAAAGAGTGATTATAAGCAAGAAATCATGTAATAAATGATTAATTAATGCTAAGTTGAATTAAAAATATGAAAAATAAAGTGCATACGAAATATGTCACCGTTCTTGGACTGGTGCAAGATGAGGGTGTATAAGAGAGGTAAAACAACGGTAAATGGTTATGATTTAGGAAGGGGAAAATGGCAAAAAGAGAGAAAATTAGGGGGCTAACATCCTCCCATCCCTAAATTGTTGTGTGTCCTCACACAACTCTTTACCTCTGCAAAAAACTTCAAAACTTTGAGCATTCCAGCTCAATCCTGCTCTGGCATACTGTCATCAGCCTACAATGTTTCAGACTTCTTCTTTCTGATGTTCTTTAGTTTCTTTGTCACCTTTTTAAGTCACTTGAAACATTACGCAGCTTCGTACTTCCAGACTTTAACTTCTCTTTTCTTTTTTTGGATTACCGTAGTGAATTATCCTCTACTCTGTTCTTTATCCTCCTGTGATTTAGCTATAAGTTGTTCTAAGTTTTGCACTTGAAGCTCTAGTTCAAATACCCAAGTAGCAGGAGTTACCAAATCTTTTTATTTTTATGTTTCGGCAGGGGCCGTGTCTTCCTCAAGGACCTCAATATCCCTCATGGTTACATCAGGAAATTCTTCTTCCTATGGTCCTTCTTCTTCTGATTCTTCCTCTCCTGCCTCTCCTTCTTCTGCTTCTTCTTCTACGGGTTCTTCTTCTCTTGCTTCTTCTTCTTCTGCCTCTTCTTCGTCAGGTTCTTCTCCTCCTGCTTCTTCTTCTTCTACTTCTTCTTCCGGTTATTCTTCTCATACTGGTGCTTCTTCTTGTACTGGTGCAGGAGGGGATTCAACGCCCTGTGGGGACTGTGGTTCTTTGCCTGCATCAAATATTTTATTCTTTTTCTGGGGCTTTTTAATGAAATCTGCCAACAGAGTGTCATCTTCGACCTCTACAAATTTTGTTGCGTCCGCAAGGACTGACAGGTTGTCATTTTCGGGGGTTTGTGCCTGTACTGGTGGCATAGAAGGAGTCTCTTCAACAGGTGCACTAGCTGTGTTCTTATTTGAATATGGGGCCTTTTCTTATGTTGATTTTTCCGATCGTTTCCTTTTTGCACTGGTGCAAGAAGGACTCCCCTTTTCATTCTTACTTGGGCCCTTGCTTGTGCTGGCGGGGTCCTCTGTCTCCTTTCCAGCAGCTGCCTTTTTATGCAGCTGTTTCAACAGTGCCTCCCATGTCATGCCTTTAACTTCTAGCTATTTCAGGACTAGAATCTTTATCAGGCCGTGGTGATATAGCTTCGTGTCAGCCTGGTCTACCCGTCTGTCCTACACACCTTTGGCCATTTTTTCCAAGCTCTTAAGCAAAAAATAAGGGAAATTCATCCTCCACCGGATGTTCCAGGTGGCTTTGAAATGCTACAACATCCTAAAATGATATACAAAAGTGTGGGAGTATCTTCCCTCATAGGTTACAAACTTCTGTAGGATGAAAAGGAGGTCTTTCCACTGTCCCAGCAGGGCACTACACGGAACTCCTTCCTTCCAATCTACCTCCATCTTCTTATCAATGAAAAAATGCTACCATCGCTTCCTTTCTAGTTTCTGATTTTTAAACCACTGCTCACCAGTATTTTCCAAGCCTGTCGTTGTTGCTATAAATTCTTTTGTGACTTTAAATTTGAGAGGCCCAATTTTTACTCTGCCGTTTTTGAAACTTCTGGCAAACTGTAAAGCCACTTCTTTATCATGCCCATCAAACTTCTGCAAGAACTGAAGAAAGCCCAAGTCTCGCAATAGTGCAAGACTATTGCGATACTCGACAGTCTATTCTACCCTACTGAGAGACGAGGGTTCATTTCGAACAGGTGGCATCGCTACTTAACGGCTATGAACAATTGAGAATTTTACATGCAACACCGGGAGAATCGGTTCTTATAAATAGGGATCCAACTGTCCACCATCCTTTCCATCTTATCACCCATTCCTTCACCGTAGATGCATGGCATCTTTGAGATCAGGCCGAATTGGTACTTGTGGCAGCGTTTTAACGGCTAGGTGAGGTAATCATTATGAGTGAAGGACATCTAGGATTATGGCGGAAAGGGGGAAATTATGTCCAAGCAATAGTTAAACACTTCCGCATTCCTTCATAATTCAAAAAAGAACTTAGCATTCATTAAAAATGATCATGATTCCTAACTTAAAAACACCTTGTACTTTAAATAATTTTCTCCTAGTTAATATGATAGCACAAGTACTCATCGGCTAAGTGAAAGGACTTCTTATAAATTTTCATGATGACCACTTTCCTATGACGTATGCTATGAAAAGAAAAAATTGTACTATGTTTTTGACAGGGTGCATGCTTGCACTGGTTTGCTTGCATTGCTTAAATTATGCTATTCTGTTGGTACCATTCTGCTTGCTTTATCATATAGGACAACATGCTTGCACTAGTGCAAGCATAATATCTAAAAACAAAGAATTTAAATAAAATATAGGTTGGACTTCCACATGACTTCCTCAACTTATACTGGAAATTTGCTTCGCCCTTTCTTGATGCTTCAAAGCATATCCTTTTGCTCTTTGTGCACGAGATCCTGCAATGAATTCATGAGGGAACAAAGAAGTGGGAAAAGGGAAATTTCAGAATGGGAAGGAATTCTGTTACAGGGATTCCAGGAATAGTACCAAAAGAGGGAATAAACAGAAGTGGGATAGGGAAAAAAATTCAAGGGTAAAGTGGGATTTTTTCGAAACGGACAGGGTAATTTAGAAAAATGTGGGAAGGTTAATTATTCTGGGATTGAAGAAGAAAACTGAGGGAATATTACAGAAGTGGAATTTGAAGAAAGGCAGAAAATTTTCTGGAAGGTCTGCTTGCACTGGTGCAAGAAAAAAATAAAATAATTGTAACCAAAATTAAGCATTACTTGAATAAAAATATCCATGCTAATTACCCCAATTGTATAAAGGTTGGTTCTGCTGAACTTGCTTTTACTTGGTGGTCGCTAGCATATCTAAAGATCAAGCAACATTTTCTTTCTATTAGAAATTTTTGATCTTCCTGCCAGCAAGCTAGTTTTGAGGTTGATTCTTCTACAATCATGTCAGCAAACTGATTTTCATAATTACAGGAAAATGTTGTTTTTCTTATTTTTTTTATTTTTAAGAAGAAGAAGAATTCATGTTTTCAAAAGGTTGGTATTACCATTCACCGCTACCATCCCAAATTGCTGTTGGAATTGTTGTGTAAAATCTTTCTTGGTAGGTGGCTGAAAATACTTCTTTAACCTGTGTCCATTTACCAAGAATACTGAATTTTGTCCATCAATAGTTTTAACTTCGACTACTCCATTCTCGAATACTCGGATCACTTCATAAGGTCCCATCCAACGTGTGCGGAATTTCCCTTTAAATATTTTAAATCTAGAATCATAAAGGAACACCCAATCACCTGGTTGGAATTGCTTTTTCTGAATAGACTTGTCATGCCACCTTTTGCGTTGTTTCTGAATTAATATGTTCTGCTGAACAACATCCCTACGAAATTCATCTAACTCATTTAATTGGAGAAGACACTGTTGTTGTGCCTTAAAGAGATCTAGTCCTAGCTGAACTGCAGCCCTGAAAGTTTTAATCTAGAATTCAATTGGTAATAGAACCTGTTTGCCATATACCAGCTCATATGATGTATGTCCCGTTCTATTTCTCCAAGTGGTTATGTATGCCCACAAAGCCTTTGGTAATCATTCAACCTAGTATTTCCAATGCATATTTACTGTCTTTGTAAGAATGGACTCGATCACTTTGTTTGTGGATTCCACCTGGCCATTTGCTTGCGGGTGATATGGCGTGGATTTCCTATGCCGGATCTTATATTGCTCCATCACACCCTGTACCAGATTAGAAATAAACTACGGACCATTGTCAGAAAAAATTTCTCTAGGCACACCAAATCTAGTAAAGATTTCAGTAAAAAGAAAATCAACAACAACTTTTTCTGTAGCAAAAGAAACAGCTTTAGCTTCTACCCATTTCGTAACAAAATCTGTACAAACCAAGATATGCTTTTTACTTAATGATGTTGGATTTATTGGCCCTATAAAATCAATAGCCCATTTTTCAAATGGCTCAATCATAACTTGGGGGCATAAAGACATTTCATTGGTTTGATTAGGCTGGCCCATTCGCTGATAGCTATCACAATGCCTGGCATATTGTTTTGCATCCTTAAACAAGGAAGGCCACAGGTAACCAGCACGCAATACTTTATATGAAGTCCGCTTATCATGGAAGTGGCCTCCACAAGATTCATCATGGGCAGATTTCAATATGTCAAACACTTCCTCCTCTCTTACACACCTACATATAATCATATCTGGACCAGTGTAAAAGAGATCTCCTTGAATCCAGGAATATGCAACACTTTTCTGAACAATACTCTGCTTTTCACAAGCAGACAAGTGGGGCGGTGTTTTCCCAGTAACCAAGTACTTAGCAATGTCAGCATACCATGGGGAATCTGTTAACATAGCAAAAAGATGTTCATCCGGAAAATCATCATTAATAGGAGTTGCTTCACTAGGACTATCTAATCTAGAAAGAAAATTTGCTACAACATTAGATTTTCTTGGTGTATCAACAGTAGAAATATTAAATTCCTGCAACAATAGTAACCACCTAGTCACTCTACTGCTAGTTAATGGCTTGTTCATCAAATATTTGATCATGGAATGATCAATATGTACAAATAATTCATATCCTGTAATATAGCGTCTAAACTTATTAATTGCAAAAATTACAGCTAAAAACTCTTTCTCTGTAACTGTATAATTTAATTCAGCGGAAGACAAATTCTTACTAATATAATAAATAGCATAGGATTGTTTATTTTCCTCTTTTCCTAAAGCTACGCTAATAGCAAAATTTGAACCATCAGAGGAAATGTGAAAAGGCAGGGACCAGTTAGGACCTCTCAAAACTAGTGCATGTACTAACTTTTCCTTCAATGTTTCAAAAGACTGTTGGCAAACTGTGGTCCAAGAAAATTCACTATCTTTAGCTAGAAGTCGGAAAAGAGGGGCAACTATCCTAGAAAAAATTTCAATGAATCTCCTATAGTAACTAGCATGTCCTAAAAAACCTATTACTTCCCTTTGAGTTTTGGGTGCAGGAAGATGCAGAATGATTTCGATCTTTGCTGGATCAACCTGGATACCTTTACCAGAAATCAAATGTCCAAGTACCACTCCCTCTTTGCACATTAATCTACATTTCTTGTCACTCAAGGTGAGATGGGCTTCCTGAGAACGAAGAAGTACTTTTTCCAGATTTTCGAGAGCTTCTTGAAAAGAATCACCAAACACAAAGAAATCATCCATATAAATTTCTGCAAATTCTAGATCAGCAAAAATGGCCAGGACCGCCCTTTGAAACGTAGCTGGGGCATTACATAAACCAAAGGGAAGCAAACTATAAGCAAGTGTACCCCATGGACATGTAAAAGTAATTTTATCCTGATATTCGAGTGCAATTTGTATATGGTTATAACCACTAAAGCCATCCAAAAAGGAAAAATATTTCTTTCTTGCAAGGGTATCAAGCACCTGGTCAATGAAAGGGAGATGGAAATAATCTTTGAGAGTGGCTTTGTTTAATTCTGGATAATCAATGCAAATATGCCATCTTCCATCTTTCTTAGGTACTAGCACTAATGGAGAGACCCACTGACTGTCAGAAATAGGATAGATAAAACCATCATCCAAGAGTTTCTGTACTTCTTCCTTCACAATATCTATTAGAGATGGATTCATTCACCTTTGGGGTTTTCGGACAGGTTGGGTTCCTTCCTGAATATAGATATGATGTGTAAAAGTTTCAGGAGGAATACCCTTCATATCTTCATAGCTCCATGCAAAGGCACTAAGATGGTTTTGCAACAAATTCACAAGTTGCTCTTGCTGAGATGAGTCCAAATTTGAACTAATATACAAGGATTTACCGGAGCTAATCTCAACAAGAGTAGTATCAGGCTCAGGAGTACTCAAGGAGGTAGTCAAATGCAGTGGTACAGAAGAATGAGAATCATGATTATCTTGAAAATCTAGGGTGAAAATCTGGCTCAATAACTCAAAATTAGGCATAGTGTCTAGATTATTCAGGAAATCTTGAATCTCATCTTCTTGTGAAGACCCAGTATATTGATGGATAAGGGAAATGGGTTGAGTCTCCTCACCACTGCTTTGATCCAACCATAATCTCAAAGGTCCTAAATGGATCTGGCAGGGGGGTATAAGGTAACTTTCTTCCTAGAATCTCCATGCGAAATATACATATTCTGGCTTAATTTTTTATCTATCCGCTAATTCAAGCACAGTGGGAGTAGGGCGAAGATGAGATAACCGAAGTTGATCCATGGTTTTCTTAGTCATGACATTAATGGCTGCCCCCAGGTATATAAGAACATTAGAGACAACGGTATTACCAATATGAACTGAGACAACAGGGTTTCCAGGATCAATATATTTTTCCATAGACACACATCCCGTCATCAACTTTTCTGCCCTACCAACAAATTAGATGGTTTGGGGTTCCAATCTCTTCCTCCCGGGTTTCTTGAGACAAAGTTCCTTAATAATCTTGGTACAAATAGGGATCTCTTTGATGGCTTGGAGCAGAGGTATCCTAATGAAAATATTTCGAAGCTCTGATGCCAAGCTAGTCTTAGAAATAGGCTCACTTCTTCCCATTACTAGCCTCTCTGGGAAGGGAGGCTGGTTGGAAGAGGATGGCAAGGATTCAGAGGGTAAGGGTTGTTTAGTGACAGCTTTTGGAGAATGGTTAAGAGTTTCCTCTTCTCCTTTCTCTTCAAAAATCACTCTAGGTTGCTTCTGATTTTCTGATGTTACAGTCCTTCCCGATCTTAATTGAATATCATGAACCCCAACTGGGATAGACTGGTACTCGAATGATAAAGGTGGGTTTGTTACATAGATCATTTGCACTACTTTATTATTGTTAGGATTGGGCATAGGTTGAGCAGGCAACTGAGGAGGTCGAAAAGGTGGAGGTAAAGGTAATGGTGGAGTAGACTGACTCAGAAGTTGAGGCATTGAATAAGGTGTATGTGTAGATGGATATGACTGCATGGGTGGCTGGTAGGAATATGGAGAATGAGTTGGACCTCTCCAACCTTGTTGCCATGGTTGAGAAGGTTGCCCATGTTGATATTGATTCCCATAATGCCACTACTAATTAGTGTTAGGATAAGAATATGCATGTGAATTATAACCAAAATAGTGTGGAGAACATTCAGGATCCATACCTGCACCTACATGAGGCCAATTTATTTTTGCTCCCATAGCATACAAGTATTCAGCTTCAGGCTGTCCCCCTACAAATACAACTTTAAGTCCTGGTATAGAGGGACATTTTTTTGTGACATGGTCTTCTGCACAAATAACACACTTATTAGTTTCTTTCAAATTAAGAGGACACTCTTTAGGAGGATGCTTGTCTCTACATTTAGGACAGAAAATGCATAATGAATCTTGTTCCTTCATGAGTTTTTGCTGAAATTTTAAGGAGTTCAACTATTTGGTAATAGTAATCATTATATCAATTTTCATGTTTTCCATTTTATTTTCTAGTCCAATAATCATAGCATCAGTAGATTCAATTTTTCTATTTCTGTTTTGAGTTCCTCTACGAGATCTATACTGATTTCTTGAAAATTTCTTGCATAATTTACAAATTTGTTCAAAAGTTTGCTGAGAAATATCACCTTGTCCTAACAGATTTAAATTATTTCTAGCATTATCAGTAAGTCCTCTTAAGAATAAGGTTCTAATAGTACTGGAGTCAAGCTTAAGTTTCAACCTTTGTAAAATATACATAAATATTTCTAGGTAATCTTCAAGAGTTTCATCATCATCCTGTATGATTGTAAAAATCTCATCTTGCATGTCCCGAGTTTTGCAATATTCTTGATATTTAGACAATAACACTCTCTTCATCTAATCCCAAGGGGCTATAGTGTTTCCACCTAACCCCATAAACCATCGTAGAGCTGAGTTCTTGAGAGTAACAGGAAATAATCTTAGCTTCTGAGCATCAGTTGAATAATCATAACTTCTACACAAAATATCAAACTCGAATAAAAAAGAGTCAGGATCTTCATGAACTTTACCATGGAAATGAGGGAGAGTTGATGGTGGAATATTCTTCATTTGCGCCACAGTATCAGGGTCCATAATTGGAAACACAAAAGTGGATTGTTCCCTACTTACCTGGTTTTCACCAGTCCCTTCCACATGATCTTCATGGTCTGCCATTATTTCCCTTTTTCTCCCAACAGACTGAACCACACCTGAGTTGTTGTCACCAGAATCCAGGTGAACTGTTCCTGCGTGATGGGTTTGAATTGGATTGGGCTTCCTGCTCACAGAAGGAGACCCAATAGGAGAATTGTTTTTAGAATTCTTTCGGCCCTTAGTGGGCTTTGAACCCTTATCTTTTCTAGGCATTCATTTCAAAAAAGAAAGAAAAATAACAAAACAACTTCTAATAAAAAAATGCTGTTAGGAATCAATCAACACGAGTAAAATTCCTTCAAAGAATATTTTCCAAACAATATTGCACAAATTAAAGGAAAAATTACCTCTATTGTATAATCAGAAAATTCTTACCAAATCAAATTGCCTCCCCGGCAACGGCGCCAAAATGTTGGGTGCAGGAATTACACTTAAGCAAACTCCTCAACACTTGAATTGTCAACCTCGGGGATTCGTAAACTTAGAGACGAAGCACAGGCAATGCCAGAGATGGTTTGAATATTTCTAATATAAATCCATACTTTCTTTAAAGGAAAGATTGCAGAATCAAACTAAAAAGAGAAAAAGGCAACTTGAACCATCAAAATAATCTAAGACTGGAACAAGGAAGAATGTATTTGCAAAATGGATTTATAAATAAAGGGGCAATCGCTCTAGCTAACTATTTCTTAACTACTGAGTGTGTGTTTTTCTTTAGTAGAGACACTTAGCAGTCTCATCAGATGGGCCCTTCATACCTGCTCCTTTAGAGATTTCCTTCTTGCACTAATCTCCTTATGGTCGAGCGGCCTAACGGCACCTTATGGTCGAGCAACTAAAGTTTCAATTTACTTATTGGCCCCCCCAAATTAAGTCAAAAAAAGGGTCGAGCCCCTCCGGTCCTGTTAGTCGAGCAAGAAATACCTCACCCTTATGGGAATAAAGAACCTTGGGTCTTGAGAGCCCGCTTAACGCTTCCAAGGTCTCGTCGCTTCGGTGAATCACTTGAGCCCCGATACATTTTCGGTGCCATGGAGCTAGACCAGTGAGCTATTACGCTTTCTTCGAAGGATGGCTGCTTCCAAGCCCACCTCCTGGTTGTCATCGCTCGATCACTTCCTTTTCCACTAAGCGATTGCTTAGGGACCTTAGCGTACGATCTGGGCTGTTTCCCTCTCGACTCTGGATCTTAGCACCCAAAGTCTGTCTGTACGATTGATTAAGCCTGTACTCGGAGTTTCCTTGGGGTTGGTCAAGCTTTGGGCCTGCACTATCACAGTTTGCTTGCACTAGTGCAGGAACAAAGATTTATGCAGAGGGTATAAATGGTGTCTTTACTAAAGGCATTTTACTTCCTTCAAGGGCTTGAACTTTTCCAGGTTCAAAGCACTCAGATCCCATGGCAAGAAACTAGTTCTTGCATCGGATCAGAGCTTCTTGCACTTAGCATTTAATTCGTAAAATGAGTGCTTAGTTATTTCAAGAGCTATTATACTGTTAAATCAAATTGCACACATAAAAAATGAATGTTTATGATCTTGACAGAGTGTAGAAATAAAGAAACAATCCATATACATTTATCCTGTCATAAAGTGTTTAATGAAAGCAAGAAAATTGTGGGAAGTAAACTAGAAAGGCTTGTTGCATCACACCAACGTGCACTAGTGCAGGTTCATTTCTCCTGCTTGGACCAGGCGGGGAAAACCAACCAAAAAGAACTGCAGAAAAGGAATACCACACCAACGTGCATTGGTGCAGGTTTATTTCTCCTAATTGGACCAGGCGAGGAAAAACAATATGAAATCAGGTGCAGGAAAAGGAAATTTAGCTACTTCACACAATGAATCTGCTTTCACTCAGACAGGAATGCACGTGTTTGAAATTAAATCACACTTGACAATATAAACACAAATTACAAGAAACAGGAAATAGGGTAAACGTGTTGGGTTGGTTGGGCCCTAGCCAACCACCACGTTTCCCTTTCAAACAAAAACGTTGCTCAGTACTTTAATCCATTCATCAGCTTCAAATACAGAAATGAGATTTATAAAACATGAGGCGTAGCTCCATTTTTATTAATTCACTGAGGAAAATACGTGCATGAATACATAGCCCAACCCAGATTTGGGCGATAACAAAATACAACAACCTGTTACTGCCTCTCTGGCTGTGCCTCTGTTCTATACAAAAACTTCTATCAAAAACTATCCTCGTCCTATTTACATTCTCCATTATATATATCTTTGGCCAAATACCAAAATAGATCGTTTAACCAATTACATAACCAAATGCAGAATTTAGCTTTTCGGCTCCAAAATTAGACAGTTTAACAAAACTGGTCGTAGCCAATCTCCAGCTGTTCGTTCTTCATAAATTCAATCTTGGCTGCCTTTGGATCGATCTTGCTATCGTGGCTGAAGCTTGGCTGCCTTTAGATTGATCTTGCTATCGTGGCTGAAGCTGCTCAAAACGAGGCGGTGATCAAGGAGGTTCAGATCTACTGCAAGGATTTGTTGTGCTGGCACCGGTGCAAGATCCGATCCTGCACTAGGATCAGCGGTCACGGTAAGTACTTTGACTACCAAATAAACATTGGAGATATCGATAAGTTACCAAGAGTGATTATAAGCAAGAAATCATGTAATAAATGATTAATTAATGCTAAGTTGAATTAAAAATATGAAAAATAAAGTGCATATGAAATATGTCACCGTTCTTGGACTGGTGCAAGATGAGGGTGTATAAAAGAGTTAAAATAGTGGTAAATGGTTATGATTTAGGAAGGGGAAAATGGAAAAAACAGAGCAAATTAGGGGGCTAACAATGTGGAGCAAGGGGAGATCTAGCATACACACATATGAAATGACCCTTGTCACCACCAAATTCTAGATAGACAAATCCAATGATTGAAAGGGAATCTTCTTAGATAAGGTCTTGTCCACTCTTTAGGTAGCCATCCCTTTCCGATCCCAGAATTTCTGATTGTTGGATGGAAAATATACATGATCAAAAAATCCAATCTAGATTAAATCTCACCCACTTAGAAGGAAACACTGCCTAGATGCCCAAATGCGGTTCACACTTGGAAGAGGTATCTGGTCCTCGATGATCTTCAAGTCTCTATGTGATGTTGACCTCTACTGAACTCTTGACTCCCTAAGTCACCTGATTTCTTGCAAAAGCACTAAGGAATGGAAAAGAGATAAATAAAGGGATTTCACCAAGATTTCTTAAGATCAGGGGCATCTGCCCAAAATACTAATTTCTCTAAAGGAGATGGAAAATGCATGAATATTTTCCTCCAACAAATGAAGCAAGTTTGCTAGTCAATTCTTAATAATTTTACTAAGTATTTCTTGATATGGTGAAATTTGAGTAGACAGTTTGAAGTCATCATCTAAGCAGCAACAATAAAGACCATTTCATAGAGATTCACAACTTATATCAATTTTCAAAGGACCTAAACTAAAATATACAGTCATGTAGGCACTCAACCCAAGAATATAGATAACTTATAAGTCATAAATAGGGTAGCAGTTTCATGGTTCTACCAATCATTGAAATCATAACACTCATGATAGCCAATTAGTAAATGAAATCACAACCTTCAAGTATCCACACATGAATATGTAGAAACCACATATTTATCTCATTGTTCTTGAATTATGTGATCATTAGAACTAACCAAATATTCACTGAAATGTAACATATAAAATAGAATCACAACCTAAGATAAACTTGTAGCATATCATATAACCTACAAAAATGAGTATGGTAGTCAATTTCTCAAATTGCCACTATTGGCCTACCACCCCGTCCAACCACCGAGGGGCTGTGGGATAGGGTGTGCATCCGCCCTAGCTCGTGGTCCCTTAGTGCTTGGGTGAGGGTGGTCACCCCTACCTAGTAGCCAAGGGGCCATGGGCCAGGGTAGGTGCGTTGGCCCACAACCCTTTAACCATTGGGTGAGGGTGGAAAACCAATTCCTAGAATCACCCTTTGCTATGTTGGGGGTGAGAGGGTGATTTTGAGAATCACCCTCCGCTATGCTGGGGGCCAAAGGGTGATTCCGATAATCACCCTCTGCCATGCTGAGGCCAGAGGGTGATTCTGGGAATCACCCTCTGTTGTGTTGGCGATGATAGGGCACCATGTGTAATTCTTGGAATCACCCTTCACTGTGTTGGGGGCTAGAGGGTGATTCCCATAATCACCCTCTACCATGCCGAGGTAAGAGGGGGATTCTTGGAATAACCCTTAGTTGTGATGGGGGCAAGAGGGTGATTCCGAGAATCACCCTCCGCCATGATGGGGGCCAGAGGGTGATTTCGAGAATCACCTTCTGCTATGTTGGGACTAGATGGTGATTCCCATAATCACCCTCCACCATACCAGGGCAAGAGTGTGATTCCTGAATCACCCTCCGCAATCCTAGTGGTGACAAGGCACAGTGTGTGATTCCCAAAGTTATGCTCCACCATGCTGGGGGCTAGAGGGTGATTATGGGAATAACCCTCTGTTGTGTTGGGGCTAGAGCATGATTCTCGAAATCACCCTTCGCTATGTTGGGGGTGAGAGGATGATTCTGAGAATCACCCTTCACCATGATAGGGGCCAGAGGGTGATTCTAGGAATCACTCCTTGTCGTGTTGGGGCCAAATGGTGATCCTTTGTCATGCCGGGGTGAGAGGGTGATTCTAGGAATCATCCTCTGCCATGTTGGTAGCGAGAGGGTATTGTGGGTGATTCTTGAAATCATCCTCCACCGTGCTGGGGGCTAGAGGGTGCTCTATCGTGACAGGGCTAGAGGATGATTTTTAGAATCATGCCCACACTAGGCCACTGGGTGGGGGTGGTAGACCGATTCTGGGAATTGGCCTGCCACCCTCGCCCAACTGTCAAGGGTCCGTGGGGCGAGGGTAGCAGAATGATTATATTTATTATATTTTAACGTGTATATATATATATATATATATTTGTCAAGGGTCCGCAGGGCGAGGGTGGCAGAATGATTATATTTATTATCTTTTAACGTGTATATATATATATATATATATATATATATATATATATATATATATATATAAATATATATATATATATATATATATATATATATATATATATATATATATATTCTTTTATTTATTTTATAATTTTTTTGGCTATTCTTTAACATTTTTTTATTTCTTAATTTTGTCTTATTTTGTTAAGTTTGAATTTTCATCATTTTATGAGTTACTTTTTGGTTAATTTTTTTATTTTTATTTTTATATAACTTTTTATATTTGTTTTTTTTTAATTAAATGGTTAAGTAACAAATATTTAAAAAAAAGTGCATACTTAAGACATAAAAAAATTTAAAGTGTCAAAAATATGACCCAAAAGAAAAGGTTGATGCTTTTCAAAATCCACATGAAAATCAACAACATTTAAAAAAAGTCCATACTTAATATATCAAAAAATTTAAAGTGTCAAAAATAAGCCCAAAAAAAGGGGTTGATGTTGCATCAACACTTTTCAAAATTGGCATGAAAGTCACTAACATTAAAAAAAAAAAAAGTGCAAAGAAAATTTAAAGTATCAAAAATATGCTCAAAAAAAAAAGGTGTATTATGAATCAACACTTTTCAAAATCAGATGATTTTTTTCTACCTCTAAAAAACTGAGAACTTGGTTTAGTACCTGTTTGATTGGTTACTATGTTTAAATGATACAATTGGAAAAATGATGATGAATGAGAGAGATAATTTGTAGGACCGTTCAGGATTAAAATAGATTTTGTAAAGGACACACTATCAACAAGAAAACATATTTCCACCATTATAGACTCATTAGTGATAAGGGAAAGGAGCGTGCTAGAGGAAAGCAACCAATCATGGAAGTTGATGCTACTAAAGATTCTAATTTTCTCATTTATAGACACCTCATACACAACTAATTTTGATGGAGCCCAAGAATACAATGAACTATTTCCTCTAATTAAAATGAGGAAGGGTTAAGGGATGATGAAGAATTGGATGAAAGGGAAGAAAAAAAGCTCTCTATAGAAAAAAACTTTAGAATCATCCTTCATACAACATTCATCAACTATATCTCTAATGATGCCTTCTGTAGAAGTAATCAAGTATATTGATTGATTATAGGGGTTTTATATTAATATGGAGCCATAGGTATCATAGGTTTGCATAGTCTATGTTAGTGGAGGATATATCTACTAGTAGTTGTAATGGATGATATCCAAGTTGATTACTCATCAGACCCTACAAATTATTTCTAGGTTTGGTTCGATCCACTTGACAATTTTTTGGAAGATAGGGGGGTTGTTTTCACCAATGATGGCTCAGAACGTGTTGGGGGCTAGATGTTGGACTTATTAGTTGTTTATTCTTCCTCCACCCTAGCCCTACGAGGGGGGGTTGATGGTATAGGGCTTGATCCTATTAAGAAAAGTCTTATTGGTTCTATGTATTCAACTATTTACTTGCAGGGTTGTGATTTTTCTTGGTCCCTACCTAAATTTGCACTGAATGAAGTTTTTTCTACCATTTTTCCCTCAAGTCCAAACCCTATGGCTAAGAGTTTATCAATATTCCCTTTATCAGAGGAAAGTTTTCATTAAGATAGGTGGATATATCATTTCCTAGAAGGAGGGATGGATCACGTCCTTGCAAATGAGGTCTTCATTTCCAAACTAAGGGTTTCAATCTCTAGGGAAGGCATCCCTTGTTTTTCTTTGGGATCAACTTCCATGGGAGGAAGGGTATCCCTAGTTGTGTCTTTGTCTCAAAATGGTGAGTATATAACAAATCATGATGGTCAATATTTAGCCAGATCTAGAAAGAAAAATAAATCGAAGTGTGCCAAAAAAAAAAGAAGTAAAAAAGTGATCTTAGAATGGTTCCTAGCGATGATGTTCCGCTCCATGAGGTTGTGAATAAGGAAAACCTAGAAATTTTTGGTTGAGCTCTAGGTCAACATTTCAACATAAAATCCCTCAAAGATTAGGTGGCACGAGAATGGGGGCAAGATCTTGACCCCCTTCCATAAATCTGTATCCTCGCTAGAGGAGGGTTTTGTTTTCTCTTTAAGTTAGGAGTGCATGATTCTTTGGATATTGGAAATAATTGGGTCATTGAATCCACCCTAGTTTTGCTAAAGAGATGGATTTTACTTTTTTATGCCTAGAAGGAAGCTTTGGAGAAAGCGCCTATATGGGTTTGGCATCCAGGTTTACCGATACCATTTTTCCCCCTGGAAGCCTTCAAAGATATAGGAAATTATTTGGGGAAATTATTGGAGGCTAATATGTCCTTTGAAATGATAGGGGTAATGACAGTGGCTCGAACTTTACAGAACGTATACACGAGGGATGGTCTTCAGGTGGAAATGGAAATTAGGCATTTTGGTTATACCAATTTTAAGATTCTTGATTATAAAGGGATTTTGTTCGGATGTAGGAGATACCATAAACTACGGAATATTGTAAAGGAATACCTCCTTACATTCCATCATTGGTCGGGAGGTGGAGTACATCCTTCCAAAAAAGGAGGATACTCCTTCAAGTGGAACATATTGATGAACATGGCAGATCAATGGATATAATGAAATGGGGAGAGGAGTAGATAGTGGACCCTCATAAATCCCATTAAATATCTCCAGATACAAGAAATGAGTAGACAAAGAAGGAGTTGGTTACAAAGAAGGGTTAGGCTGCAACAAACCTTTTAGCCATGGATCAAAGGAATGCTACAAAGCTAGGTAATCCTTATTATTCGATTCCTTTCACAAATATGATTATCTACTTTTCCAATATGGATATCGTGGTGGAAAAAACTATGGTTGTGAAACACTTGACTCTTCGCCTGGATTAACATATAAGGTCCTACTAACCCTATGTATATGTTTTCTTATTTCTCCTTCTCTTTTTCAATTTCCATTTATTCGACAGGAGGAATTTCGAGGTCGTCCTCAGACTCTACCTGTAATTTTTTTCTCTGTCCCTATTCATCTTAGGCTCACAACCCCCCACCTTATAGAGTCTTGTCCCAGATGTCTTGTCGCTCAGAGGGGAAGGGTAGGGGTAGAAAATCATTTCTAACCAAATCCTAGGCTAGAGCTCATCTTGATGTTGCTGCGAAGAAACAAAAGTTCCATTGTTGGGGCACTTAGAGTAGCGAAAGCCCTGGGAGGAGTTTACTCATGATAATTCAATTTTTCAACTGTCACTATCTAGCTAAACCTTCCAAAAATTGGCCCTTTTGAAGGTTATTTGAATCAAATCATCCTGATATTGTCCTTTTATAGGAGACTCTAGGGGATTGGGATTCTATGACCAAAGTCTTGGAATCCATGCTCAAAGATTGGTGTTTTTTCTATGTAGTTGCATGAGGTAGGTCGGACATACTTTCAATTGGATGAGACCCTAAATATATCAATCCATTTAATCACTGGGGTTTTGTCACTATTCTTGGTATGGAAATTTTCTTAGTTGAGATTGTTTTAGAGCTGTAGGTACTCAATGTCTATGGTCCCTACTCAGAAAGGGTCATATTTTAGGAAACTATTTTCAGGAAAACCTTTTAGTCTCAGAAAATTTGATCATTAGGTGGGGGGGAGGATTTGAATTTATCGTTGGTTTCTGTAGAAGTTTGGGGTACGCATGCCAGACCAAACTCTCTATCGGATTGTTTTTTATCATATTCTCATGAAACATAAAATTATTGATGTTGAAATGACTAAAATGGTCCCAATGTGGAGGAACAATCATGTTGGGGAGGCTTGAATGGCAAAGATATCATATAATTTTTTTATTTCTAAACATCTAGTGGAAATTATACCATTGATTCATTAGTAAGTTGGAAGTGTGGGTGAATCTTGTCACTATCTTGTTTTTTAGAATTTAAGGGGCTATAGAGGAAACTTGCTAGTAATTTTAAGTTCGATGCTACCTAATTGAAGGATGAGGAGTTTATGGCACTAGTCGAATCCAATTAGACCTTTTATCATTCTAGCCTAGGGGCCTCTGCAGCTGCACATTTTGCTACCAATTTATCCAAAATCAAGAAAATTAAAATCCAATGGGAAACCGATAAGAGGATAAGGGATGATCAGGAAATGAAAGAGGTGGAGGAATTATATGTTCTCTGTGCATCTAAGGATGGAGGGTTCATAAATTCTAACACAAAAAATAAAATTTTCCATCTTGAAGCTAGGGAAAAAAGTTGCTAGAGGAAAAATAGACCTTAAGGAGACCCACGGGGACTTCACTAAATGAACCTTTGACATATCACAAGCGTTCATGGCATACTAAACAATACCCCTAATTTGAATACATATTGGAAAATACCTCTAAAAATCACATTATTTAACCCCTACCAATATGAACCCAATAGACCTTCTCAATTAAAAAAACCCCTACTTTCACTAGATATTGTAGGTATCCATTTTTTTATTAACAGTTTTTATACTCCTTTATATTTTTTCATTAACTTTGAGCTCCATTTTCTATACCTGTCAATATAAAAACCCTTTACCCCCTAATATATGCTTAATATATTATGTTATTTTTTCTTAATATGTATCTCCCAATATGAATGCACGTGGTATGGTATTTCTCCCCTAGTGAAGCCCCTGTGTGGGGACTAAAGAGTAGGGAAATTTCGCTGGAGAGTAGAGATAAAATCACTATTTTTTTTTATAACTTTGCAAAAGGAAGGAAGATGTCAAATACTATTTGGAGCCTCAAAGATAAGGAGGGTGGGCATGGTAACTTTTTTGGGGATCTTGCGCTATTAAGGAATGATCATTTTGGTACCCTCCTCAAAGCTAACGAAGATGCTTCTATTGTAGGTATTCCTAGACTAACACAACCTTTTCCTTTTTTTTTAGAAGAGGAGGATAATATCAGTATGATGGTAGAAGTATCAAAATTAGAACTACAAGAGGTCTTACATAGCTTCCAAAATGACAAGTTCCCTGGATTGGATGAGTGGACTATTGAATTTTTCGTGGAAGTTTATGATGTCTTTGGAAATGACCTTCTCAAGGTAGTGGAGCAGTCTAAAAGGATGGGGACGATTTCAACATATTTCAATACAAATTTTATAGCCCTAATCCCAAAAGTAGTCAACCCTAACTACTTCAATTATTTTCGAACGATTTCACTTTACAACTACATATACAAGATTATAGCCATTTAATTTCAACATGGATTACGCCTATCCTATCCAAAGCTATTTACAAGGAGTAATTTAGGTTTTTGGAAGGGCGACAAATCCATGAAGCCATTGGTGTCACACAGGAAGACCTCCACAACCTAAAATCATGGAAAATTAAAGTAGTTTTAAAGATAGACCTTTCCAGAGCTTATGACATGATTAGATGGTTTTATATCCACCTACTTCTAACCCATTCAGGTTTCTAAGTGCCCTTCGTAACTTGGATAATGAGATTACTCACAATGATTTCTTTTGTGGTATTGATTAACAGAGTGACATACCCTTTTTTCCATGCTACGCGGGGCTTAAGATAGGGGTGCCCAATTTATCCAATTATGTTATTTTTGGTGGTTGAAGGCCTAAGTATGTTGTCGAATGATGTAAAACAAAGGGGCCTGGCAAATGGTGTAGGGGTGGCATAAATTTTGATTATTACCAACTTTTTGTTTGTAGATGACATTCTACTCTTTTCTAATGAATATAAACATGTCATTGAATTTATATACAACACCCTAATATTTTTTTTGACAACCTCAGGTATGTAAATAAATCCACCAAAATCAAAATTTTCCATTCATTTGCTTGAAAATTCTAAGGCCTTTCATGTGAAAGGATTTTTTTCTTTCACCTCCATTTTCTTTGATAAAGGTTAGAAATACTTGGGGTTCCACCTAAATCCAAACTCATATAGGAAGTGTGGTGAAGTAAAATTCTAAGTGCGGATACAAACAAGTCCTCTAGCCCGATAGTGGGTCTAGCCACAAAGAAGACATTCTATGGGAGATTTCCTTAGGTTAGATCCAATTAAGAGGGCCTACCTCTTAGTACACTTATCCGTTTTTGTGATGACCTTGCTTGCTTGCTCCAGCTATCTCCCATTTCCTTCTTCGAACACTTGAAACAAGTAAACAACAACAAATAACAACCATGATAATGAAAAATTTTTAATTCAACCTACTTAACAAGTCAAGAATCATTAAGCCATAAACATGTGAGATGACACATTATGTAGGAAATCAATTGATAGTTGCATATATATTAAATCAAGAAGCGATTACAACCATTGTCTTAACGTTGTTTTTCTCCTCTGACAAAACTAGGTTCCCACACACATCCGTTAGAATTCCATGACGGCCTCAACAGTGATAGTTTAAGGCTCTTACTTTTAGTCTTCACACTAAACCAAATTCACAGTTCTCCCTCACACACAGCTAGCGAGCTACAACTGTGGATAACTTGCTAATCAATCCAAACTTAATTAGCACTAGCACACCAACATTAACACTAGCTTGTGCTTGGAAAAATGGAGGTTTATATAGCATGAATGGATGGTAGATGGTTCCTCTTCTCATGGGATAAGGTATTATCTCTTGAGGTAGTTCCACCCTTATATGGGAAAGGAGCCCAAACTAACATCCTCGACTCCATCCGACACAACCATTTACCAGACTTCCGTTACGAAGCTTCTAGAGCTAAAACTTTGGCTCCTTATTTAAAAAAACTTTCCAAAAGAGGATCAGTGCGATTGGAACAAGGCTCATTCACTCCGGTCAGCGCTAGGGATAGTGTCAATCCCTGCATATCGGCGTGAGGAGGACACTGGTCATTAGCGTTGGTCTTGTAAACTGGGAAAAACAAAATATTTTTGGGAAATGATGCAAAGGGGAATTGTTTTGCTCATGAAGAGGGACACAATGGGAGTTTCTCCTTGAAGAGGAAGCATGAAAGGTTCACTGTAGAGGTCCTCTAGGATCATGGAACGAGGAGTACAGGGACAATGACAAAATGATGTGTAACAAATTCCCCCTAAAGCGTGAAGGTTGAATTAGAGTGAGGGATGAAATGCTTTATGAATCAGTGTGGGGAACTAGAGTCCATTGTCGGAAAACCTGCCAGCAAGTACAGATACATATAACTAAAAACTATATCAAATGATACATGAATCGTGGTATGGATGCAAGCATCCAGAGAATGATCATGTAAATGGATTCAGGCATGGGCGCAGCCATCCGATAAAGAGGATCATATCAAAACCAAGGTATGGTCACAACCATCTCATAAAGAGGATCATATCGAAACCAACATATGGTCATAGCCATCCAATAATGAGAAGGATCACATATGAAAAATCATGGCAAGGTCTCAACCATCCATCTGAGGGAGACATGTATATCAGCATAATCATGTCACACTGCCTTGCAACTTGGAATTTTGTAATTTGAGCCCAGGGTCTTGCGCTCCAACATGACTTGATCAAAGTACAGATTCTAACATGTGAATAGCTGCATTGGCGTCAAACATACTAGAAAATCACTTGATTACCAACTGATGATGTAAAATGTTAACAAGCACGAGAGAAACCACCAATAATGGCAATGGTCCTTAAGGTACTGTCAGCACAATTCACGGAATGTGAATAAAGGATCTGTAGTCAAACACCCGTGAAATCACTCGATCGGAAGCCAATGATGTGAACTTGTCGTCGAGTGTGAAGAACTTGCCATTAGGGCATGCAAGCTCTAAGGTATTGGAAGGGAGTCTCTCAGACAACTTCCTGGATAATGAGCTGAAGTCGACAGGAAGCGACTGTGTCGAGGAGGGCCATGATGTATCCCACATCATCAACACAAGACAAAGGGATACAAAATGATTTTGGATGATACAAAAAATCAGGGGTAAGTGTAACTACAAAAGGACTACTCTTGAACATATCGGTGACATGACTGGAATTTTGGAAGCTTTTGGATCCATAGGATCGGTGGTCATGATGACGTGGTAGAGATCAAATGGAAGGCAAAAATAATCAGCCCAACCCACGAAGGTCAATGATGAAGTGAGGATATCCCAACCTGACACGAAGCAGGTTTCATGTTCAAGAGTGAGCTGCCGACACAACTAATTGAATTTCCAAATTTCCCCCCACCATTCTTGGCAGGTACCCCAATTATTTTTTAATCGCAAGCTTGAAGGGGATAACATATGCTTGCACTGTAAGTTCATCCTTCAGATGAATCCAACCTAGTAAGTTTAACGAGCCCTAGGAAGGAGAAGCTCATGTTCGTCATGGTGACGAATCCGATGTTGTTTAATATCTTAATGAGTCCGAAAAAGGTGCAACTCGATATCTTTTTCATGTTTAAAGAGTTTGAAAAAGACACAGAAAAGAAAAATCCACATGGTCCCTTTTCGTACATTTGTGTCTCTCGAGCCCGAAAAGGTAGAAAAAAATACTTGAGAGAACCGCTTGACCATTCCATTCAAGGAGTACCTTTTTCGTAAATAGTGCATCCTAGCTCGAAAAAGGGGTAAACGTATACTGGACGCACGATGTTTCACATCAATTAATGAGTTCAAAATGACAAGAGATCGAAAATATTTTCGGGTTTAAAGGGTCGGAAAAGAGCTTGAAAGAAGACCCCCCATTTTATTCTCTTTTGCGAGTCAAAAGGGAAAAATACTCGACAATCTTTTCAGTTGAGTTTTATGAGTCGAGAAAAGAGCTGAAATGTGACTCGGCACCATTGTCGAACATCCATCACTTGTTGCTGCGCAAAAAAGGTAAAGTGCATTATCCAATTCTTGAGGAAAAATAGGTCAAAATACTTAAAAACCCTAATATTTCATGAAAAACTAAATAAAAGGAGAGAAAAGTAAATATTTTTTACCATTTACCATTTTACCTTGCTGTGAAAAACTTTTTACCCTCTTTTTCCCTAATTTTTCCGGAGCAGATTGCGGGAGATCTAGGAGGTCATTCACTGAGCCACTAGTTGCAGGTAAGAGCCAAGTCCCTAAGCTCCATTTCCATACTATTTATTCCTGTTTTTATCCATTTTTTGGATTTCTAAGGGAGGTTTTGGCAAAAAAAAATTGCCCTCGGTTGGCGTGATTTCCGGGCATGGAATCACGTCGACGAGGGTTGTTAAAGCGCCCAACCGCGCTATCGGTACAACTATTTTTAAAATAGGTGCGCTGACACCGTGAACAAGGAAAAATCCATTTTCCTCTCAAATCCATCGTTTGAATCCAAATTTTACTTGCCAAAAATGATTATTGACTTGAATACATGGTTTTTGCAGGAAAGAATCGTTGAAAATGGTAGACTGGAAAGAACATGAGCACGAAGATGTGGACACTCAAGCAATGAATGATCCAAATTGCTTGAACGCCTTGAGGAAATGTGGGCTCCTCAAGTTCTTTCTCACACTAGGGATGCGGGCTCAACCTAAGCTGCTTCAATACCTAATTAGTCTCTGGGACATAAATCGGGAAATATTCATCATTGGTGACCAGGAGCTGGAGTTAGAAACTTTAGACATCTATTTCATCACAGGATTGTCCTGGAGAGGGGAACTAGTCAACCTATATGGGTCACGACCGATTGGGGCAAGCATATCCATGCTACTTGCCGAACATTTCCTAGAAGCCCTCAAATCTAAGAGCGACAAGATTGAGATTGCCACTGTGCGAGATTTGACACTGAGAGTGCTACTGTTGACTATCAACAGAGTGGTTGGGTCCCAAGTAGAGCACGAGACTAACAAGTCAAAATTTCTATATGCTATTGACTGTACAACACCGACGATCTTCAATTGGGTGGAAGCCATGAAGATCAACATGAAACACCAGCTGACAAAAGCTAAGGTGGGGAATCTTAAGCAATTTTCTTCGGATCTGTACTAATGACCTCCTTCTTAGAGTGGGTTCTGCTGTTCCAGTACCAGCTGACTGAGGCAGATCCACTAATGCCACGAGACTCATGGATGGTCCGTTGGAGTCATTTGATGCCTAAGATCAAAGGTGGCCAACATATGTCTTACATGTCCACCTTCTTTTCATGGCTATGACGACAACTGATTGTAGTGGAGGATTGGCCATACAATGGTTCGATTTCTGCAGAGATCTGGACATGCCACTGCGAGATGGGGAGGATTTTGATGATGAAGGTAAAAAATCAATTTTTAATTTTTTGATTTTTCAATTGTTTTATATATATATATATATAGATAGATATATATATCTATATATATATATATATATATCTATATATATATATGTGTGTGTGTGTGTGTGTGTGTGTGTGTGTGTGTGTGTGCGTGTGTGTGTGTGTGTGTGTGTGTGTTTATAACATTTTGTTTTATTAATGCAGATGTTAGACCAGGGCGTCCTGCCGGGATGCCCTCGATAGCTAGGCTTATCACTTGCCAGTTTGATGTCGCTCCTTATCAGGAATGGAGTGACAATGAGGAGGAGATCGCGAGGAACCTTGAGGGGTTGACTCGTGGTATCCCAGAGTATGCCCGAGTGGGAGACATCCTGCGCCAGTACCAGAGGCATATGGTGGGAGTATCAGATTAGATCCGCCGATTGTTGACTCATGTTGCACGAGAAATTTCATGTTACCACGATCACCATGCTGATTAGTTCCTAGGTCTAGCATTTACATTTTTGAGGCCTGCGTGCCACAAATATATGAGGCTTGCGAGCCGCCGATGTTATTTGAACACACATATTATTTTTTGGGGTTTTGATGTATCAAAAATTATCACCATATATATATATATATATATATATATATATATATGCTATGTATTCTTGCTTACTATGATACAAATGATTTGTTTTAGCTTTTCACATGTTTCGTAAATGTCTATCTAACACATAATTAGATAATGCATCTGTTAATGTATTCATGTGTCTAGGAATGTGATGATATATAATGTAATCAAAATTTCTTTCCAATAGATGAATACGTAGATACATTCTCAATATCTGAGGGTTTGCTCGTCGAGTTGAAGGACAACACACTGTGAATCTAGGTTGACAACCAATTCCCAAATGTCAAGAGTGATGGCTTCTGATAACAATTCGATGACTATGCTGTATTCAACAATGTTATTAGTTGTGCGACCTAAACAAATACCTTGATGATAAATCAACTCACCATCAGGGTCATAAATGACCCATGCCGCGGAGGATAGATTCTAAGTACTACAAAAAGCACCATCAACGAAACCGATGTGAGGAGTCATAGACATCTGCAAAGTAAGGAAAAACATAGTAAACAGGAAAGTTGTTTGAAAACTAACACACCAAGCCGCATTTGACAAAAATGAATGACACATTAATGTACACAAGTAACCATGCAAGATGACCTAAGCATAGTACTTTTTGAGATAAAGCCCATTTCGGGGCTTGTCCAAAGGATTGCCTTCATAATCAATTAGCTCATAGGCCCCTTTTTACAACACTTGTTTAAAAATGTAGGGCCCATGCCACATGCATTCAAACTTGCTTGCCTCCAGCTTATCATTAGCTTGATTGTATAGTAAAGCCAAATCACCCTCAGAGAACACGCGGGGGGATACCGACCGATTGAAATGGGACTTGACTCATTTCTTTTGTGCTTCGATGACCAAAGCAGCAAGATGACAAGTCTCATATAGCCGACCTAAATATAAGAGGAACTCTTCTTGAGGTGAGGTTTCGGGGAGAAGTTCGACAACTAGCTTGAGTGAAGGAATTTCACATTCAATCGGTAACGTTGCTTCCAGACCATAGATGAGCTGGAATGGTGTGAAACTAGTTGCATCCTTGGTCGAGGTTCGGTAAACCCATAGAACTGAAAAGAGCATGAGATGCCAATTGGACTTATGCATCCCAATAGTACACTGAAGAATTGTGACCAAAACTTTGTTCACAACTTCAACTTTACCATTGGCCGGAGGGTAATGCGGGGTTGAGCCATCGTGGCGCAAACCCAACATAGAGGTCAGACTAGACATCATGTAATCTCAAAAATGGGAGCCATGATCTGTGACAATGGCTTGAGGTATGTCGAACCTGGAAATAACGTGATTGAAAATAAATTGAGCCATCGTTTTACCATCTGCAGAGTATGTAGGCATCGCTTTGCCCCATTTGGTGAAATAATCCACAAAAATGATAATATAATCATGCCCCCTAGCCAAACAAGGGTTACATGTCATATAGTCAATGCCTGATTTGGAAAAAGGACCAATGGTAATGACGAGGTGTAGGTGACCAGGCAAGGCGCACATCTTGCACTAGTAAATTTGGCATTCATGGCACCTACGAAAAACAAGGATGCAATCCTTAAAAATGGATGGCCATAAATAACCAGAACGAAGGATTTTTTGAGCAGTAGTGTAGGCAGACATATGACCGCTACATGCCCTAGAATGGCAGTCATTGAGAACTCTCTCAGCCTTCTCGAGAGTAATACATCAACAAAGAATTGAATCCACACCAACACGATATACAGTATCTCCAATAATACAGTAGGGTTGGGAGTGATGCCGGATTCATCATCGATCATCCTTATTCAACGCAGACCAGAACATGGAAGTCTAGAGATACATAATGATATCACCATACCACGGGTCAAGGGTGTTGATCAGGAAGAGAGTCTCGTCCGGAAGCTATTCATATGCACCAGTGGGGAGAGATGTAGAAGGAAGGGATCAAATCAACTTGGAAAAAACTAGTGATTTCTTAGATTTGGCAGTAGTAAACACCAAATCAAATTCTTACAGGATGAAAATCCATTTAGAATACTTGCCCCCTAGAAACTGACGAGTCAGGATGTAGGTCATGGGGTTGCATTCATAAATCACAGTAGTAGTGCGTAAGAATGTAGTGCTTAAAGCGCTGAACAACCTGTACAGCAGCCAAATCCAACCTCTCGACATGGTCATGATGTGTTTTGGAGTTGAGGAGATTGCGACTAAGGTAGTAGATAACATGTTCATTGTCTTCGTCATCATCTTGTACCAATACCATAGCAATGGTGCTAGGGGCTGTAGCTACGTAAAGGAAGTAATCACGATGATAATACGAGGGTTGCAGCAATGGATCATTTGTGAGGATAGCCTTGAGGTCATTGAAATAATTTTGGGCAACCTCATCCCAAACAAAGGGCATTCCTTTCTTGAGCAACTGGGTAAATCCTGAAGCTAGCCTAGCGTAATTGGGTATGAAACGATGGAAGAAATTTTCTTTTCCCTGTAGGCTCTGGAGTTGGTGCAATGAAGATGGGGGGGGGGGGTAAATTAACAATGGCCTTGACTTTAAGCAGATGAAGGCCAATACCATCATTGGAAACAATAAAGCTGAGGAGTCATCCGGATTCGACGCAGAAAACACACTTATGCGGGTTTAACCAAATGTTGTAGTGTATACAACAAAGAAAAATTTGCCGAAGATGATCAAGGTGATCTTGACGCTTACGAGAATGAGCGGCAAGGTCATCCAAGTAAGGCTGAACGATGTTGCGAATGTCGTGAAACATATAGGAGATCACCCTCTGAAATGTAGCCCCAACATTTTTGAGGCCAAAAGGGAGCTTTTTGTATGCGAAAGTACCCCATGGATAGATAAAAGCTGTCTTTTCTTGATCGGTCGATGCAATGTTAATCTAGTTGTAACCAGAAAAGCCCTCCATAAGGGAAAAAATTCCCAGCACATTCATCAATGATCTGATCAATGAAGGGAGTGGGATAGTTATCCTTAGGACAGGCACGATTAAGGTCACGGTAATCGATGCAAATGCAGATTGTGCCTTGTTTCTTTGTCACTGGCACAATATTTGACACCCAATATGTAAGAGGGATTAGATAAATGAATCTAGATTTGAGAAGTTTTTCAACTTCAACTTTGATAACAGTCGCTTTCCAAGGGTGCACTGGGTGGAGCCATTGGCAAATGGGCTTCGCGTGAGGATAAGTTGGTATTTCATTCAAGACGATGCTAGGATCAATGTCAGGCATTTCTTCATATGACCACGTAAACACATCACAAAATTCTTGAAACAAACGAGTATAGATCTTGATCTCATCCGAAGAATAAGTTTCCTCGATATGGACATTTTCAAAGATGCGACACTCTATAGAAATATCAATTGTCATAGTTTGGGTAATATTACCCAAATTTCCTTCCAACCATACTTCATGAGTTAGGATCAGTGCTGGAAGCGGTAGGGAAGGAAACTAAGAAGAGAACTCCTCAAGACAAGTAGACATGACCGCCGGGCCAGGCAGGAACGAGGAACGATGATGAGTATCTTTCCAAGGTGGTTCCTCCAGAGACATTACTTCCATGATACTTTCATCAGCAAGAAAAGTCTCGGCTAAGGGATCCAGAGATTCCGAAGCACCAAGCCACGGGAATTGAGAATACGTATCGAGAGAAGTACTCGACACAGGAAAATCAGAGGATACAAAACTTGAGGCCGAAAAAATTTCCACATAATTTATTTTGGTAGGATTGAGTGGCATAACCTCATCCCAAGTATCAACAAGATTTGGTGAAGGTATGAACCAAGGATCAGATTTGATCGAAACCATGTTGACAGAGGAAACATAAGGAGGTGGAAATAGAAAAATTCCCATCAAGGAAGAATCTTTAAAAAGTCCTGCCCCCACACTCTCATAAGGAGCACCAGTGTGCTTGACATACAGAACATTGCCATCCGAGGAGGAAGAGGCAAAGAAGGACAGTTGGTCGACTGTGACGATCTTCCCTTGATGGGGAAAACGGATCACGCAGAACAGGGAGGAGGCTACAACATGCATTGCAGGGGTCCAACTTTGTCCAAGTAGAAGATTATAATTGAGATTAGCATCAACAATTCTCACCTTGATGTGTACTGTCTTTCCATCCAAAGTAATGGTAAGGTTGGGTAAGACAACGAAGGGTCACGAATCACACCCGTCGAAAGCTTCCAAAGTGTTAGGGAATTGGTTCAAAGTAGGAGAACCAATTTCCTTCCAGCAAGTGACTGACATGATGTAGGTAGAAGCATCTTCATCGATGACGGTCCTATGAATGGTTTTCTCATTGATGATTACCTGAATGAGAAAGGAAATCTGATGAGGCAGTCACGAAACGTGGTTCTCTAGATCAAAACATATCAAATTTGAATCAGTAGGATCAATACCCCTAATATCTGAAGACCTGATTGTTACTACACTGATACTGACTTAGCAATTCTAGGAAGTCCTCTTCCAAAAGAGGAAATATCTTCCATTGAATTGGATAAGGTCAAGATGGAGCACTTTGTAAAGAAAGGTATCTTCTTAGCTCCTAAGAGTTATACAACAAGGATTTCCGCTGAGACAGACAGCTTTGGAGCACCCCGAGAGCAGACATAGCTGATGGCACTTGAGCCAACTCCTCAACTATATTATAGTGTTGAGCGGCTCGATCATTGGGATTGTACGAGGACTTCCTTAGAACATCTTGAGAAGGTGGTCGAATGGCAGAATCAAGGTTAGGGTGCTCGATATGAAGAGGGCCAGAACTTGGGGTAGAAGAAGAAGGGGTGGCCTCTTTCTCTTTCCCGGCTATCAGAGCAGGAGTTTGATAATCTTTTGATCTAGTAGCCACATTAATGGGCATACTCATCATGAACACTTGAGATCCTGAGGAAGCAGATGATTGAGGTTGGTCTACCATTTGAGTCTGCTGAGACGGAAACGGCTCTTTTAGGATAGCTGGGGTCCCTTTGAGCAAATGACTAACTTCAGACCATCGGGGACAATCCTTAGTATAGTGATCCTCCTCACAAATGAGGCACAGATACTTAGGCTTCCGTTGTGAAGAATCACCAGTAGACAACTTAGGAGGACCCTGTTTTGGGGCATCAAATTTACCCTTGCCTTTGCCTTTCTTCTTACCTTTCGAGGATTTGTTTGTTGTGGTAGACTAGACAACATGGACCTCTGAGGTTTTACCAGGGCCAGGTGGATTTTGGGAGGAACTATTGGAAGCAGTGTTCAAGACTAACTTCTGTTTGGAAGAAGATTTGGCAGGGGTCTGGGACACTGAACCAATTACTCCATCAACAGGAGGTGTAGCCTGTGACTTTGATGCCGTGGGATTGGATGATGGCCACGGAGCATCGGGTAATAACTCATACAAAGTGCCAGACTGAGAATAAATGAGATCTAAGTACTGGGCACGAGCAATGGCTTGTTCTTCGGTAACACATCCACCCATAGCTATATCGCGAGCAATTGGAGCGATGAATGACTTGGTAAACCATTCAGTGAGCAACTGATCAACAATCTTGAATTTGATCAGGCGACATCTACGTCTCCATTCATGGATGTGATCGGAGATGTGTGTCGCAATATCTTGCTTAAGTGATGTGAGAAAATAGGTGCCAGTTTCATAGCGAACTGGCAATTGGAAATGCATGAGGAAAGCCA
The DNA here is from genome assembly GCA_031772625.1 of Pinus tabuliformis. Classification (NCBI taxonomy): domain Eukaryota; kingdom Viridiplantae; phylum Streptophyta; class Pinopsida; order Pinales; family Pinaceae; genus Pinus; species Pinus tabuliformis. Next base: position 554,256,646 of record CM062820.1, on the reverse strand, counting down.
TGGCTAAAGAGTTGAAGTCATGGTAAGTACTTCAAGGGAGCTCGATGTACCACTTGGCTGCAGCACCTATGAGAGTTTGTTGGAAAAGACGAAGATGAATAGAATCATCAATGTAGGAATTTGAAGAGCACTAGAGGTGATATGTCATCACATGGGCTTAAGGATCTTCTTTTGCTTTCCCATCAAACTTGGGACAATCGCTCAGGATCTTGGACGAAACCAGAGGCCAGTATGGCAAATGAAGAATTGGATCATTCGTGAGTCGAGACACATTTGGAAACTCAAGTGTGGCCAAGAATGACAATTGAGTATTAAAAGGCATTGAAGGACGATAAGCGGGTCCAACTGGAGGAGCCCATTCCTGCTGATAAGGATTTTTCCCCCATAGTGGAGGGTTTTGGCCATAAGGCATTTGATTCTACCCCCACAGTAGGTTACCTTGGCCGTAGGGAGGATTTTGACTTTGAACACCTTGGAACTGTTCGGCCATAGGTTGCTGATACACAACATACAGGTTAAGAGGCTATTAAGCCTCTTGACCTTGGACATATGGATATTGCACCTGTTGTCCTTGAACATACATATTTTGAACCTGATACCCCTGAATAAGAGGATTTTGGACCTGCTATCCTTGGACATAAGGATTCTGCACTTACTGTCCTTGGACATAGGGATTCTGCACTTGTTTCCCTTGGATAAAAGGATTCTGTACCTGTTGCCCTAAGACATTGGGATTTTGGCCCTGCTGCAGCAAGACTTGACCTTGGCCTTGTCCTAGCAAGGGTTGACCTCGTTGATATGTGTATAAGGGTTGCTGCTGCCCGGGTTGGCTCTACTGCTGCAAGGATTGACCATGCGGCTACAAAAGTTATCCCCACGGTTGTAGAGGTTGGCCTTGTGAAGACATAGGTTGGGAGGTTTGTGGAGCATATTGCATTTGCTGCAGCATGGTTTTCTGCAACTATTGAGAGGATTTCCCTTGCGGTTGTTGCAGTTGTCCTTGTTGTGGTATCATCTGCCCCTGCTATTACGTGGATGGCCCTTGCTGCAACAAAGGTTTCCCTTGTTGCTGCAGAGGCTATCCTTGTTGCTGCAAGGGTACTTGAACAGTTCCCGGAAATTTCCGAACTGTATTTGGCCATAGCCACCCTGAAAAGTGGATGGACCAGGCTGAACATACTGTCCAGATTGAAGGATGTAAGGTGTATTGACCATTCCTTGAGAACCATATGGAACATAAGGAACTTGGTACTGAACCTGAGCCTCATAAGGCTATTGATATTGGAAATTTCTTGACCCAGATGGACCAATAGGATTTTGGACCTATTGGTACTAGACATTGCTCGATCCAGCAGGACCAACAGGGTTTTGGATAACACCAGAAGAAGGTTGGTTCATCCCAACCATGTGATCTTATGAGCTACTCACATTGGTTGTGCCTGACATCATAGGAACACTCAGATTCTTCCCCCCAGGCGGTGGCACAACTTGTCCACTTACTAGAGGGATCGAAGAAATGATAGTAACATTCTTCGAGACCGTCAGCTAAATCAGACGGGTGACTGGGATGGCCGAGACAAGAGGGCTCAGAATGGTGGGTTGCATCGAGATTGAGGTAACTGCCTGTTGGGAGGTCAGGTTCGAAATGAATGGACCTATAGTAGGCATGGCGCCAGACACCTAGACAAGGTTGTGATAAAGTGATGAGGCACTAGGTGTACCTAAGACCAATTGTGCTAAAGTCACATAATTAGGTGGAAAAGCATGATACACACTGATGGGAATTATCTCGATATAGGGGAAACCTTCAGGAGGAAATTGATGTTCTTCCTCTTCGCAATGTGTGGAGCAGAAACTTTCGATTGATCCAGAGTGGTGAATGGAGCATCGCCTTCGGGTTCCATAGCTAGGAACAAACGATGATGAATGACCGAAGATGTGTGAGGGGATAATTCCAAATGAACACCTAGTTAATCATATGGACTGTATGAACGCTGCAGTGATATCACAACTGGGTTGAACAAAGGATTCATAGGATATATAACCAATCCAAGCTGACCATTAGTAGTTGGCGAACTCTCAGGAGTTTGGACGGGATTGTCTAGATATTTCGTGCCAATATCAGTAGGTGACCCAGTATCTGAAGTAGGTGCAGGACGAGATGACAAAGGTTGAATGCTCAGAACGATTTCGAGTAAAACACCTTGGTCCTCGAGTGACTCTGGTAATGCAAGAAAAGGCTCCTCAGACAATCTTTCAGATAGAGGAGAGTGTAGAATTTTCTCTACAAATCAGCTAGCTCTGATATCATGTAGAAATTTCACCTGCAGATCAAACAGATATATGCAATGTACTAAAGCATAATACTAGATCTACATCTACCATAAACTTTGCGGAAGCTAATCAACCATGAGAAACATCAAGCATGAACACATATAACTGATAAGAAGGAATCAATCACACATAACACAGAAGAATTTATCTGGGAAAAGCACCAGCCTAAAACCCCATCTCTGTATTATCAATCAAATGGAAATCCTCAACAACATACAAAAAGAATAAGCTCAAAAGCTATCATGCTCTCTCTGTACTCTAATGATATAGATATAGACTACCTAGGCCTCAATATATAGACCACAAGTCCTCTAATCCCTTATTTCCTTGCACAATTTTTATCAGGGTCCAATTACATAACATGTGGGAATTGGCCCCAATCGTACCTGTTGTCAACCTCAAGTCCAACTACGCAATCCTTGAGGACTAAAGTTCCTCCTGCATGCAAGGAATAATCACACAGAATATCCTAGCATCTGATAGTACATTGTCCCTCATCTGATCTCAACTGGGTCTCTGTTTGAACTGGCATGCATCAGTTATCCATGAGAGAATACTTAGTTATCTGAAAATAACAGTTGTCACATGCATGCAAGCATCAACAAACTAAATCTCATTAATTTAACAACTTGTTAAATTAATCTAACTGAACTTGACTAAGTTAAACTAAGTCAACTGATCCTCTCAATATAGAACTCATCCTTAATTCCTCAATCAGTGGAGCAAATCAAGGACACATTCCCCAATCAGTGGAGAAATTATTGCATGTTCTCACAAAGACTTCAAGTTTGATTTTCCTTAACTAATTAACTCAAACTGAATTAATTAATTAATTTACAAACTGCTGTTAATATCAAATTCGAATTTTACTTCCTATTTTAGTCCAGGGACTGACTAAAAATAGGAATCCACATTGTACTACTAAAAATAGAACTTCTATTTTTATCACTTCCATTTTTCATTCCCTGTTGCCCAATCCAGCACTAATGCCCAAACTGCTATTTTTAGCATTGCTATTTTTAGTAATTTCTTGTTGCCAGTTTTCAACACTCCCTCTCAACAAGGAAGGCTTCCTCTCGAACCCGATCCTGTACCTCTGGAATGTTCTACATGCAACACATGTATCAAGTGTGGTTGCTCCAGCAACTCTTGGAACAAAAAAAACTCCCAACTGACCTCTCTATTGGGCTAGAAACATACTCTGATGCTGAAGCTCCACTTGCTGTTGACAAGTGCTCCCTCTCTGACCTCTGCACTACTGCAACATCTCCATGCATCTCGCACCGTTGTACCCTTCTCTGTGCTACCCTTCATTGTGAAACACAATTGTGCCTCTCACATTGTTGCAGCCTGCATGCTCTGCGCTGTCCTAGGATTCCCTACACTGTAGCTCTCTCTGCCGCTCCATCCGCATTTTTCTCTACCCAATCAGTCAGTTCCTGCTACTCCACATCGGGGCTCGCGTAGCAAGGTCTCATCCAAGAGGTTGGGTACCTCAAGGATCCTGCCCCTCCTTCTTGGGACGATCAATCCACATCGCCCCACCTCCTACCTAGAGGTATGGCTGCAAGTGATCCCTCAGCCGACCTGACTCGAAGTTTTCCCCTACTAGAGGTCTCTGCATGAGTAGATGTCTCTACTTTGCCACCAATGATCCAGGTGGATATTGGTGTCCACCTGCCAAGTCCACCTGGACCCCCACCATTGTTTCTCTCAGCATTTTCAGTTTCCTTAATTGTAGCACAACTTACTATTTTTAGCATTTTTTCGGGTCCTGAACTTCCGGAGCCATTCTGAGGCCCTGAACGACGTTTTTTGGGAAATCTAGGGGCAACATGGGTCCAAGGACCCATGTTGCCCTTCCCAAAGTGGTAGTGCTCGGATAGATCTTTCTAACAAGCTATTGTAAGCGTCAAACAAAGATCGTATGCCAAAGTTACGACCCCAGGAAGTTGATGTACCAATTTACCCAAACGGGGCCCATAGTTTGGCGTTTCATTTTCTAGGGTTATGTTTTGGAATGTTAAGGGTTTTCCATTGTTTCTCAAAAATAAATAGGCCTTCGAGCCTGATTGTAAGACAATTCAGAGGCATGTAGCCACCACATCTCTTCTCAGAGATAAGCTACCATCGCCCTAGCTAGTTTATTTCCATTACTATTTGTAAGCATATTTCAGTATTTTACATTAATGAAATGAAGTATTATTTCCACTACATATCTGTGTTTATGGTTATCTCTATAATTTGTTGCGTTCTTGTTTAAGTCCGGATCAGTGGTATCAGAGTGGTATGCTTTTTCTCTGTTTTTCTTTGCATGTCCCCAACGAGGTCGGGATATAAGGAGTTAGGGCTTGAACTAGTCGAACCTTTGCAATACCAGCCTCGCAAATCCCGACGGCCTCCCATGGCGGATGAGAAGAAAGACGAGGGGGCAGGAGATCCTATCAAAATATTGCTCGAAGAATCCCTCGAGTGATAACAGAACGCGATGATGGACAGCTTTGCCCAGATCCTTTAGCGGCTACCCAGAAGCGACGCATCGGATTCTAGCAGCTACTCTGGAAATGCCATGCCCTTTAAGGTACAAGTTAATTTGAAATCCCCATATTCGAGGGTCAGATAGACGCAGATGCCGTAGATAAATGGTTAAATCTGCTAGAGGGTTATTTTTCTGTTCATGAATTTTCGAGTCGGGAAAAGATTTTTTTTGCTCTTCTCAAAGCAGTCCCCCATGCCAAGGACTGGTGGGAAACCTACTGCGAGCAAAAGGATGAAATTACCAGCTCACTATTTTCAGCCGCACCCACCTGGAATTCATTCCGGGAGGCCATCAAGGAGCAGTACTACCCTATCGAAAGCTATGAGGATGAATACATAAAGTGGACCATGCTACGGCAGGGAAGGGACCAAGACGTGCCGGAGTTCACCAATCTTTTCCATACCCTTTGTACAAAGTTGGGTATCAAGGATTCAGAGCAGCATTTGATACTCAAATACTGTGGCTGCCTGCACAAGTGCATCCAGGAAGAAATACAATTCCTGAACATCTCCTCGCTCGGCACAGCATACCGATATGTCGTCAAGGTTGAGCAGAAGTTTAAATAAAAGAATCGAGACTTTGGATCTGCGAATACAAAGCAAGGGAAAGGTGCCCCTAAACCACAGAACAAAGGACAAAGCCAAGGCGGGGCAGCCCAAGACAACCCGCCGAAGCTGCAAGCAAAGAACAACGCCGCGAAGCCAAAAAAGGACACGGGAAAATGGTGTGAGTTCCATAAGAGCTCCACTCACAACACAAGTGAGTGTCGGGCCAAGCAGTCACTAGTGGTTGAGCTAAAGGTTTCAGAATCAGATGCATGTTCCGACTCTGAGTCAGAACCCGACAAGGGGAATGATAAAGGGAAGTATATCATTGATGCGGATCCCAACGCAACTGTTGCTACTGCCAAGATCTAGAAAAATGAACCCGAAGATTCAGAGGAGGAGGACCGTCTCTTCCACTCCCAGATGTGGGTAAAGGGCTCCCTGCTACAGTTCATTATTAATAGCAGGAGCCAAAAGAACCTCATTTCGGCAGAGGTCGTGAAGCGGTTGGGATTAACGACCATAGCACATCCACAAGCGTACACCATCAGGTGGGTTCACCAAGGACGGGATCTTCGCGTGAGCTAGCAGTGTCACCTTCCATACAACATCAAGCCCTTCACGGATGAGGTACTATGTGACATTGCTCCCCTTGAAGTTTGTGATGTATTATTAGGACAACCATACTTGTGGAAGCGACATGCTGTGTATGAATCAAGGCCCCGTGCTGTTATTATTACATTGGGAAATAAGTTGTACAGGATACAGAGGTAGCACCACCTACCACCATCTCTTTGATTACTGCAAAACAATGCAGTAAGCTCATTTCCAAAACTGGGAAATTTGTTTTCCTGATGATACGCCCTCAAGGAAAGAAGAAGACGGTGGCCGTAGCCTCTAGACAGGGCCCCTTCGCACAACAACTACAGATGGACAAGGTCGTGGAGGAGTACGAGGACATCTTCACCTCCCCTGCAGTGGTTCCTCTGCATTGTCAGGTCAAGCACTCCATCGATCTGACCCCAGGTGCGCCGCTACCCAATGGACCAATTTATCGGCACTCCGTTCTGGAGAACGATGAAATCAAGAGGCACATTCAAGAGCTCCTGCAGAAAGGTCACATCCGTCTGAGTTCATCACCTTGTGGGAGCCCGATCGTGTTGGTATAGAAGAAGGATGGGACTTGGAGACTCTGTATTGACTATCGGGCGCTGAACAAGATCACTGTCCTAATAGGTACCCGATCCCGCAGATTGATGACCTCCTGGACCAACTAAAGGGAGCGAAATATTTCAGCAATATCGATCTGAAGTCAGGATATCACCAGGTACCAATCGAACCCTATGATGTGTGGAAGACTACCTTCAAAGCTGAGGAGGGCCCTTTTGAATGGTTGGTTATGCCTTTCGGATTGACGAATGCTCCTGCAACCTTCATGAGTCTAATGGATGACATCTTGCGGCCATTCACCAACTCATTTGTAGTGGTATACTTGGATGACATTCTGATCTTCAGCTAGAGTTGGGAAGAGCACCTCCACCATATCCGACAGGTTCTCCAAACACTGCGGCAACACAAGCTATGTGCCAATTTGGAGAAATGCACTTTTGGCATGACCCAGGTTCAGTATCTGGGATACATTATTGATGAACAAGGGGTGCATGTGGATCCAGCCAAGATCCAAGTCATTCGGGATTGGCCATCTCCAACCACTCTGACAGAGCTCCACAGCTTTCTAGGTCTTGCCAACTTCTACCGCAGGTTCGTGTTGGGGTTTTCTCATATCACTTGGCCCTTGAGTCAAGTCACTAAGGGAGGAGCGAAAGCAAAATTCTTTTGGTTTGAATCTCAACAGAAGGCATTCATAGAGTTGAAAAATTGCCTCTGCATGGCACCAGTGCTCACGTTACCAGATTTACAACAACCATTTGAGGTCGAGACAAATGCCTCTGACTATGCTATTGGGGCAGTCCTTACTCAACACGGGCATCCAGTGGCATATCACAATGAAACACTTTCAGACACAGTCTGGAAGTATCCCACTTATGAAAAAGAGATGTATTCCATTGTGCAGGCCTGCCGACAATGGAAGCATTACATTTTGGGGAAGGAAACGGTCATCCACACAGACCACCGACCCCTACAGTTCATACAGACCCAAGGGAAATTGCAGAAGTATCGCCATCAGAAGTGGTCTACATACCTAAAAAAGTTCCATTTGAATATCAAGTATAAGAAGGGTAGCACCAATAATGTTGCAGATTGCCTCAGCCGACCACTGATCATGGCGTTAACCACTATGCTCAACTCTTGTGGGCACGAGACCTCTGATTGGCCACTTCTCTACAAAAGCGACCCAAAATTCGAGCACACATACTAGACACTCTTGGAGGGTCAGCATGTTCCAGATTTTCACCTTCAGGATGCCCTGTTATGCCACCTGGGTCACCTTTGTGTTCCTTCAAGTGAGCGTGACAAGATGATTTGGGAAGCACACTACAGTCGGGCTGCTGGGCATTTCGGGGTCGAGAAAACGGTGGCAGTACTGCGAAAGTATTTCTATTGGCCGAATCTTCGACAGGATGTTGGGAAGTACATCAGATCATGTACTACCTGTGCCATTGCCAAATCGACCATCAAGAAGCAAGGCCTCGATGCCTCACTGCCTACCCCTAGTCGACCTTGGGAATCCATATCCATGGATTACATGTCAGGCCTTCCTTCCACTAAGCATGGAAATGATTGTGTTTTTGTGGTCGTCGACAGGTTCTCAAAGATGGCTATTATGGTGGCTTGCAAGAAGAATATCACAGCAGAAGCCACTGTTAAACTCTTCTTTGAATGAGTGTGGGTGTACTTTAGGATCCCACAGTCTATCATCTCAGATCGGGACAGTCGGTTCCTCAGTACATTTTGGTCTAGTCTCTGGTCAATGCTGGACACCAAACTCACTAAATCCACAACCTTCCATCCTCAAACTGATGGCTAGACAGAGGTTGTCAATAGGATGATTGTGCACATTCTGCGCATGTACAACTCAAAGCATCCACGCACATGGGACGAGAGCCTCCCCTATGTTCAGCACAACTACAACCGATCTCTTCATAGCTCGACTGGCCACAGCCCTTTTCAGGTGGGCTTGGGGTTCCATCCACTATGCCCCATTGACGTGGCCATGCCACTTGCAGCTACTCACATAGATTCGACTCATGTCCAGTCCGAAACAGATAAGGCAACCAGCTTCATCGAGCACATCCAACATATTCGCCATCAAGTCCATGAAATTCTGGAGAAATCAAATGCCAAGTACAAGTAGCGACATGATCAACATCAGGTGCCACACAAGTTTCAGGTGGGCGACAAAGTCTGGTTGCATTTGCAAAAGGAACGCCTTACTAGAGCCTATAAGAAACTGAGACCACTCCGATATGGTCCTTACACCATTACTAAGGCTATGGGAGACAATGCATTTGAGCTGAGTATTCCCCCATTCCTTGGCCTGCACCCAGTGTTCAATGTGGACCGCCTTCGGCCATACTTTCCACCATTACTAGACACATCTGACATTGCAGAACAACTCACACCCACAGAATTAAATCCATATTGCATGGAACAAGTTGCAACTGATCGGATCATGGACACATAGATCAAGAACACTCACCAATAGAATATCCAACTGTATCGAGTTGTCAAAGCAGGCCAACTCCTTCACCAAGGCAAGTGGCTCACCAGGGACCAAGTTCAGCAAAAGTTTCCTCATCTCATGGAGGAACTCAACGCAATGGGGACCATTACTTCCTAAGGGGGGAGGAATGATCCAGGTGGATATTGGTGGCCACCTGCCAAGTCCACTTGGACCCCCACCATTGTTTCTTTCATCATTTTCAGTTTCCTTAATTGTAGCACAACTTACTATTTTTAGCAGTTTTTCGGGTCCTGAACTTTCGGAGCCGTTTTAAGGCCCTAAAACGACGTTTTTTGGGAAATCTCGGGGCAACATGGGTTGGACCCATGTTGCCCTTCCCAAAGTGGTAATGCTCGGATAGATCTTTCTAACGAGCTATTATACGCGTCAAACAGAGATTGTATGCCAAAGTTACGACCCTGGGAAGTTGATGTACCAATTTACCCAAACGAGGCCCATAGTTTGGCGTTTCATCTTCTAGGGTTAGGTTTTGGAATGTTAAGGGTTTTCCATTGTTTCTCAACAATAAATAGGCCTTCGAGCCTCATTGTAAGACAGTTCAGAGGCATGTAGCCACCACATCTCTTCTCAGAGATAAGCTACCATCGCCCTAGCTAGTTTATTTCCATTACTGTTTATAAGCATATTTCAGTATTTTACATTAATGAAATGAAGTATTATTTCCGTTGCATATCTATGTTTATGGTTATCTCTGTAATTTGTTGCGTTCCTGTTTAAGTGCGGATCACTCAGCCCACCTGGCTCGAATTTTTCCCCTACTGGAGGTCTCTGCATGAGTAGATGTCTCTACTTGATCTCCACTCAGCTTCCCCTATTGTGGTTGCTCCACAACCTCTTGAAGTTACTACACCAATCGTGGCTCCTCCACAATTGTCTGAGACTTCTTCTAGTGCTGCATGTTGAGAGGTAATTTACGCTCCCTCTCAACCACCAAGTCTCCATCAGTTGCCTTGCTGCTCAAGGCTTTGCATGCATCTTGAACCTCAAGAGTATACAGGTTCTTGACCCATGAACCGATCTACTTCACCTGTCTAGTGATGATGTGTCTAAGGAAAACCTTTCCCTTACTGAAGACTACATCATAGCCTCTATCCTCCAGCATCGCGATCAACACCAAGTTTCTCTTCAGTCATGGTACATACTTGACATCGTTCAATGTAAGGCGAGCTCCATACTCCCTCTAAAAAATAACCATGCCTACACCTGAGACACTATACATTTCATCATTACCCATCGCTATGAGTATCTGGAGATCTTTCTCCTCCAAAGTACTGAACAAACTCTTGTCGCCGGTCATGTGGAAAGAAGCTCCATTGTCAAGAAACCAACCACTTCCCACCATGGATGAAACCATGCATGCGAAGAGTGTGAAATCCAACTCGAATTGTGAAGCAAGTGCCTCACCTTGAGATCCTTCCCCGGATCCCTTCTTGGATTTCCTCAGTGGAAAATTTGTAACAAAATGGCCCACCTCATGACAAAGAAAGCATCACACTTTTGACTTGTCAAACTTATTCCCACCATGGGAAGAACTGGACTCGGAAAGAGAAACCTTCTCCTTCCCCTTCTTCGCCTTACTTGCTAAGGCACAGTTTTCTTCATTGTCCATGGATGAAGAACCATCTCTGGTGCTTCTTCTTATCTCCTCCTGCATCAAATCCAACCAAAGTCGTTCCCAATCTGGCAGTTTCTCTCTTCCATTAACTGAGTCCTGGTAGCTATGCCAGCTCTTAGGAAGATTGAGGAGTGCAAGACTCACCATGTCATCATCAAAGGTCACGATCCCTACACTTCCAAGCTCATCCCTGCATGAGGTGAGCTTGTTCAGATACATAGAGATCGTGTCCCCACTTTCACACTTGATCTTTCGAAGTTTGTCCTTTAGTGCCAACTTCCTTTGATCACTGCTATTCTGATAAAGATATTTCAATGTTTTCCACATCGAAAATGGAGTCTCCTTCCCATGGAGGCTCAAGACAATGTGATCTGAAACTCCCTCCAAGAGGATTCTCTTAGCTCTAGCCACACACTTCTTACATTCCGCCAATTGAATAGCATCAGTTGGCTTCTGGACTTCCTAATCAATGAAGTCCTTTAGACCATTATCTTCTAATACTGCCTCCATGCGATCCTTCCAGGCTATATAATTTGAACTGCCATCAAGGGCATATTCGAGTCTCAAACCATAGAATGCCATCGGTGAAATAGATGTGATAAGAAATCAATTCAATATTCAGAAACCACAAACTTCAACTTCTCCCTTCTTGTATACTGTTCTTCCTTGATCACCTGTGCTCTGATACCATGTAGAACTTTTTCTACAAAACCTCACTTTGATACCATGTAGAATTTTCTCTACAAATCAGCTAGCTCTGATATCATGTAGAAATTTCACCTGCAAATCAAACTGATATTTGCAATGTAATAAAGCATAATACTAGATCTACATCTACCATAAACTTTGCAGAAGCTAATCAACCATGAGCAACATCAAGCATGAACACATATAACTGATAAGAAGGAATCAATCACACATAACACTGAAGAATTTATCCGGTAAAAGCACTAGCCTAAAACCCCATCTCTGTATTATCAATCAAGTGGAAATCCTCAACAACATACAAAAAGAATCAACTCAAAAGCTATCCTGCTCTCTCTGTACTATGATGATATAGATCATAAACTACCTAGGCCTCAATATATAGGCCACAAGTCCTCTAATCCCCTATTTCCTTGTGCAATTTTGATTGGGGTCCAATTACATAACATGTGGGAATTGGCCCCAATCATATCTGTTGTCAACCTCATGTCCAACTACGCAATCCTTGAGGACTAAAGTTCCTCCTGCATGCAAGGAATATTCACAAGGAATATCGTAGCATCTGATAGTAAATTGTACCGTATCTGATCTCAACTGGGTCTCTCTTTGAACTGCCATGCATTAGTTATCCATGAGAGAATACTCAGTCATTTGAAAATAACAGTTGTCACATGAATGCAAGCATCAAAAAACTGAATCTCATTAATTTAACAACTTGATAAATTAATCTAATTGAACTTGACTAAGTTAAACTAAGTCAACTAATCCTCTCAATATAGAACTCATCCTTAATTCCTCAATCAATGGAGCAAATCAAGGACACATTCTCCAATCAGTGGACAAATTATTGCATGTTCTCACAAAGACTTCAAGTTTCATTTTCCTTAACTAATTAACTCAAACTGAATTAATTAATTAATTTACAAACTATAGTTAATATCAAATTCGAATTTTACTTCCTATTTTAGTCCAGGGACTGACTAAAAATAGGAATCCACACTGCACTGCTAAAAATAGAACTTCTATTTTTAGCACTTCCATTTTTCATTCCCTGTTGCCTAGTCCAACATTGATGCCCAAACTACTATTTTTAGAAGTTCTATTTTTAGCACTTCAATTTTTAGCAATTTCTTGTTGCCAATTTTCAACAGAGAGGAAGAGGAACTAGGTGAACCAAATGGTTCAACCACAATGACCTTGTCTTAGTTAACAAGAAAAGAGAGATAAATTTCAAGGCTTTAAAATGTACTTTAGGGAAACACATGATTTTGTCTAGAAAAGACTAACAGGATGTTATAAGATAGTGGGAAACAATTTCTTAAGATGCATAAATAAACTGGTGCTCTTTCATGTTTTAAGGGTCGAGTAAGAAGCAAATATGACTCTATCACTTTCGACTGGAAACGAGCTCGAAAGGACAAGCGTTCAAATGATCTTTTAAGTTTAATGAGGCAAAAAGATCAAATGACTACTCCGGATGATCTAGGTAAAAAGGATTACTAGGAAACCGTGAACTGCAGAATAACTCACGGTGAACCGAGAAGTACGGGAAGGCAATATCCCTGAATGTTGTGTTCGGTGTATCATGTTTGCAAGGTAGAAGAATCGGCTTCCTATGGATAAAGGATTGCAACCTAGAGGGGTCTCCCATTATATACTCGATGGTACGGGGAGCACAAGTTCGTACTAGTGATGTCTAGTGCCAAAGCTAATGACAGCTGTTAGGTTTAAAGACACTCGAACACGTATCTAACCTAGACCTTCTAGATGTGATCGTTAGGTTTCAAATGTGCCTTAGGTTAATTGAGTTCATTTTAAAGTTTATCTTGAATTATGTCTCGGTTTTCAGGCCTTAGCGATGTGACTCGAAAATCCCTAAATGCAGCTAAATGAGACAAGACCCTTTCAATTCGATGAATTGTCTACACTAGAGAGGGTAGGAAACACAATCAAATGCAAAAAACCAAGCAACCAAAAGCAAAATGATTTTTCACTACTTCACTTTTTAAGAAAATAAACTAATGAAAAATACATTCCAATTCCTAATTTCCTAACAAGTACACTCCAACAGTCCTTTCAGAAGTAAAGAGAATTCTTTTTCTTTTCAAATGCAAATGCAATCCTAGTCTTCAATGATGCTAACTACCATAACATATTGATGCAACAAACTAGAATTTTATACTTTTCATGAAATGACAAAATGAATTTCTCATAAAACACTTCAATGAAAAAATTTCGAGACAATCAATTCTCAAGAAAATGAAAAACACGAAAAGAGAATCTATTTCAAACTAATGACGCAACGAATTTACCAAAAACAAGACAAGCAATGTGATCTATGCCGAAAAAGAGATGTTTAGACAAGCAAACAAAACTTTTCAAACTTGTGTAATGGAGGTCAAAGCCATAGAAGGACCATAAACGAAATGCAAGGAGTAAATGCACCAACAACTTGACTCACTGAATTCACAATCAATTGAATGGAAGACAACCTAGATGCCCTAGGGCCACAAACCATCCAATGACCCAAGAAATCAAGCGAAAATATGGAAAATCAACAAGCAAATAAACCAAATGAAAAGCAGCTTTCTAGTTAGGGAGAAGGCAGTCTAAACAGTTTACAAGGCAGAAATCAAGAGAGCAAGACATGACTGCCTAACTGACAACAAACGCTAGAAGGGGGTTGGCGCGACTGTTTCTTAGCATATCGCATTGATCGGCGTGACTGTTAGCGAAATAAGCGCGTTGAGCGAGGATGGAGAGAAAAAAATAAAAATTTTCAAAACTTGGGACCAAACTTGCTACTATGAATTTCAAACCCAGAATAGTAAGTAAAGCAAAGTAGACAGAACTAACGAGAAATTGTGAAACTAGAAAAGTTTACACAAAACCATGAAATCCCAAGCAAACAAACAGAAGGATTGGATCCCTAGCGGAGTCACCAATTTGTGGTGAAGTAAAATTCTAAGTACGGACACAAACAATTCCTCTAGCCCGATAGCTGCTCTAGCCACAAACAAGAAATTATATGGAATATTTCCTTAGGTTAAAACCAATTAAGAGGGCCTACCTCTTAATACGCTTATCCTATTTGGTGATGACCTTGCTTGCTTGCTCCAGCTATCTCCCATTTCCTTCTTCGAACACCTGAAACAAGTAAACAACAACAAACAACAACCGTGATAATAGACAAATTGTAATTCAACCTACTTAACAATTCAAGAAGCATTAAGCCATAAACATGTGAGATGACACATTATGTAGGAAATCAATTGATATTTGCATATATATTAAATCAAGAAGAGCTTACAACCATTGTCTTGATGTTGTTGTTCTCCTTCGAAAAAACTAGGTTCCCACACACTTCCGTTAGCATTCCATGATGGCCTCAACAATGATAGTTTTAAGGCTATTCCCTTTAGTCTTCACACTAAACCAAATCCACACTTATCCCTCACACACAGCTAGAGAGCTACAACTATGGATAACTTGCTGATCACTCCAAGCTTAACTAGCACTAGCAAACCAACATTAACACTAACTTGTGCTTGGAAAAAAGGGAGGCTTATATAGCATGAATGGATGGGAGATGGTTCCTCTTCTCATGGGGGAAGGTCTTATCTCTTGAGGTAGTTCCATCCTTATAGGGGAAAGGAGCCCAAACTGACATCCTTGACTCCATCCGACCCAACCATTTCCCAAACTTCCATTACGAAGCTTCTAGAGTTGGAAGCTTCGACTCCTTATTTAAAAAAATTTCCAAAAGAGGATCAACGCGACTGGAACAAGCTCAGTCGCTTCGGTCGGTGCTAGGGACAGTGTTAATCCCTGCATATTAGTGCGAGGAGGACACTAGTCATTAATTTCGGTCTTGTAAACTAGGAAAAACATAAGATTTTTGGGAAATGATGCAAAAGGGAATTGTTGCTCATGAAGAGGGACACAATAGGAGATTCTTCATGAAGGGGAAGCATGTAAGGTTCACTGTAGAGGTCCTCCAGGATCATGGAACAAGGAGTACATGGACAATGACAAAATGTTGTGTAACATGAAGGAAGATTGGAATTAGCTTATTTCTAAGCTAGAAAAAAGGTGAAAAATATCAAGTATTCGATGGATCCCATGGGCCAAAATATTAGTACTGATAAAATGTTACACCCCTGGTAAAAATTCCATGTAATAAAGTTAATAAAGGAAAAATAATAGTCAAGGTCATGGGACACGTATTCCAAGCTGAATGCGGGGCAAAAACATCCTAGTACGGGTGTTCATTTGGTTTATTAAGGCTAAGGAAATTAGAAAAGGCAATGGAAAAGGCTTTGGAAAGAAAAAGTGGCAATAATTGGCATTTTATTTATGAAAATAAAGGAAATTAGGAGAAAATAAAGGTGAAAGGTCACAGGTTGCATGTGAGGAGGAAAATGAAGGAAAATAATGGAAATTGAAGAAAATAGAGGCCTCAATGATAAAAAGGCTTACGAGGATAAGTTCACAACCTTTTGTCAGTTCAGTTTTGGAGCTCTCTCTCTCTCTATTCTCTCTCTCATACTCTTAGACACTTAGAGAATTCTTGGAGCGTTCTAGCATTGGGGAAAATAGTGCAAAGGAAGGACAAGAAAACAAGAGGAAGCAAGGCTAAAGCAAGGAAGAGTAGGATTCAAGCAACTGCAATGAGATTACTTGCAGGTATTGAGTTGCATGTATGATTTACTTGCTAGTTTTGACATGCATGGTACATGCATGTGTGTTTTTGGTTCCCTTGTTTTCATTGTCATTGGTCTTGCTAGGTGTGACAATGGTTTTCAACCTTGCCTTACCATTTTCGGATAACCATGGTGTGATGGGGTTCTCTTGTTTTGGTTGAGCTGGATTGTTGGATGGATATTCAAAGCTGAGTGGGGTGGTATTAGGATTAATCACAAGGTGTAGGAATATCGGGTGGGATATACGGTAAACCCTAGTTGTGAATACTCTTGATTGGGCCTAGGAATCCTTTGATTGATAATGGCGGGATACACAGTAAATCCCAAAGGGTAGTGACATCATGGACCTAGGAATACCTTGATTGGTAATGGCACGATACATGGTAAAGATGAGAGGTGGAGACAGAAAAATTCCTCATGGTTTAGGTGGAGATATCCGGAGGCACCCATGCTTGTTTAGGGCCTAGTGATCCTGTGGTATTATAGTAAAGATTCGTTGTATTGATGAGGGTTTTGGGACTAAGAATACCTTGGTGGGATATACGGTTAAGCCTGAGGAAGTCCTGGTTGGTTTTTTTGTGAGGCCCACAGTCATGCCTGGAATATGGAATGGGGATGATTAGCTAAAAGAAATATTTGGTTCATCCCAATGGTCAAGTGGTTCGTGGAAGTACCTATCTTGGTTGGATTTGCATACATTATTAAGAACTCCTTTTCCTTTTGTATTTCATGTGTAAATGTACTTGTTAATATGTGGTTTTTATCACTATTCTACTCTTGTTATTCTGTTGGTTATAAGCATGGTTCATGACAAAATTTGGTTATGGCTCTCATCATGATTTGATTAGTACAAGAAATGTGAATGAATATATGACCTAATAGATGATAATTCAACTATTGTGATAAGATACCAATTCTTCTTGACGATTCTCAGATAAGTATGAGACCCCTATGCTCAGATATGTGGTTATGACCTGTAAATTACATGTTTGTGATATGTTTGACGAAATTCCTATCATGTCTAGTAGGGGTCAGAACAAGTATTTGTAACAATGTTTGTATTAGTAGCTTTAAATCATTGTTATTTATTATATCTGGGAGTTTCATGAAGTTCTGGGAAGAGGCTTGAGACCTAGCCCTGAATAAATGGCACAAAATTTGAGGTCACTTGCTCAGAATTTCCTGAAAAAGGCCTTAGTCATATGCATACCTTGCTGTGGGAGCGAGTGGAGGGTCTTAGTCACATGCATGGCTTGTCATGGGAAAGTTGGGGGTCTAACTCAATAGAATTAGAAGTTGTCTCAGGGGTTGGGAACCTGGAAGGGTTGGTTGTCTC
Source organism: Pinus tabuliformis (assembly GCA_031772625.1). Classification (NCBI taxonomy): domain Eukaryota; kingdom Viridiplantae; phylum Streptophyta; class Pinopsida; order Pinales; family Pinaceae; genus Pinus; species Pinus tabuliformis. Next base: position 554,239,163 of record CM062820.1, on the reverse strand, counting down.
CTGAAGGTTCTGTAGCTCTTGAGAAAGTTAAGATTGGTTTTGTTTTTTCGGTTCCAATTCCTTAACTATACATGGGGATTTTTATCACATCATACTAACTCTTCATCACATGTTTACCCAGTGGAATGGTTAGCTTGGGTAAATATGGGAGGAGGGTGTTATAGAGTGGCATCGGAGCATGGTTCAACCCTTAGACTAGATGGGCAGAAATTGTTGGTCATGCATATATGTCGGTTGCATATGTGTTCATTATGATTGTGGTCTATGTGCTTATTGTGTTGGCATGGTTGCAGTTTTGTTGCCATATGGAAGTTGATGGTTTTGATTGTTGTATGTATTTGTCATGAGTGTGTGTCATTTATGCACTTGTTATGCATGTTAGTGTCTATACGTCATTATGCATATATTGACATGGTTATAGTTGTCGTGCATGAGGTCATGGTATGTGGTTGGTATAATCATGCATGGTAACTGGATAATGGTTGAAATGATGTTCATGTACTGATATGATTATGCTATACATGTATTGCACTAATCGGTTGATATTGCAGACGTGATATCCTCCCCTGAACTATACTGATTTATGTTGATTATGTTATGTTTTGGTTTAATATGACATGGTATACTTACAGGAAGAAAATCAAATATGACTAACAATATGGTAGACTACATTTCACGAGACTCTCCTTATGGATTAGATGAGCAACATGGTGGTTGGAACTCTTCTGACTTAGCAAACACATTGAGAAGTTTGAAGGCAGAAATATGAAGTTGCAAAGCAGATAATGAAAGAATCATTCAGGCACAGGAGAAACAAGCAAAAGTTAATGCAATAATCTTTCATAGTTTGTTACACTTGCAGAGACATGGATCGCTTAGGATCAACCATGGGAAAGAGGATATGAAAAATGGAGCATATGGATATAGATCTCATGGTGGGTAAAAGTCGGATATGAATGACACGATCATAGATGGCAGGTCCTTGGATACACTGGACAGGGAAGGTGATTCACACAGGTTCTATTCTAGTTTTGGTTCTGACAAGATCATGGCCATCATTGTTATCATCCTTATAGGAGGAGTGATAGGAGATATTTTCCAAATGAGTTCAATAAATAAAATCCACCTACCTTTGATGGAGATGTGAAGAAACTGGAAGATTTAGAGGAATGGTTATTCATGATGAAGAAGTTATTTGAGCTTCATGGTTACACGAAGAATATGAAGGAAAAAATAGCTATATTCAGCCTCAAAGGGAAAGAACTCATCTAGTGGGAAGATGTGAAGTGGGTTAGAGACATCCGGACAAAAGACTTGAGTTGGTATGAAATCAAGAGACTTTTTAGGAAGAAATATTTGTTAGAGAGGTACTACGAAAACAAAGACAAGGAATTCTATGAGCTAAATATGAGATCGATGACGGATGAGGAGTATATGACCAAGTTCCTAGAGTTGTTGAGGTATGTACCTTATCTTAAGGAAGAAAAAGCCAAAGTTTAGAGATTTTTTAGTGGATTTCCATTAGCATTTAGAGATTGGATTGAGTATGATGAGCCTCAGTCACTTGAAGAAGTCATTGGTAAGTTGAAGCATTGTTATGAGCAATCAAAGCACAAGATAGAGTCTCAGCAAGGTTAGAAAAGGAAAGACAAGACTAAAGGTAAATGGAAGCCAAAGCGAATAAGACCCTAGGATGCAGGTGAGAAAGAAAATGTTGCACCTTACAAGAATTTTAATGGGTCACAGCCTAGAGGGCAACATAATAAAGGTGATGGTAAGGGATAGTTGCAGTGTTGGATATGTGGCAAGGAGCATCTCAAGAGGGATTGTCTACAAAATTAGGGTGGTAGGCCTCAGATTTACAATGCACAGGATGCACAGACAATTGGGGATGTTGGGAAGAGAATTCCATGGATTTACGCAACACTAGATAATAGGAAGGAGGATCACCATACTTATAAAGTTATATTATCGAGATGGATGATAAAATTTGTGATCAAGTTGTTTTTATTTTTATTAACCCTGAATATAATTATAGTTATGTACGTGTTGATCTCGTGGGTAAGTGTGGCTTGAATAAAGAAGTGCATGAAAAATATTGGTTAGTGTGGTTGGCTACAGGTACAAAGAAGAGAGTTCATCAATGGGTAAGAGCTTGTGCATTGTTGAATGGTATGTCTACCTCAACACATTTGAATATACTATTGTTGGGATCATATAGTATGCTTTTGGGTATGGACCGGTTGTATCTTCATAAGACTAAGGTGGATTATTATGACAAGGCCATTGAAATCTTGGATGACAATGGGGAATAAAGAATCTTGCAGGGTAAGAAGAAAGCTACATCAGTTAGAATGGTGACATCTATGTAGGCAAAGCGCAATTGCAGGAAAGGGGGTGTGATGTTTGTAGTGCATATTTATAGCAATAAACGTAAGGATGTTGAGGATGCAAGGTTATGAAGATTTACCTGATCTTGTAGCAGTTTTAGGATGCGTTTCCAGTAGATATTTTAGAGTTGCCACCTCATAGAGAAGTGGAATTCTCTATTGAGTTGGTACCAAGGGCAACACCAACATCAAAGGCACCATACAAGATGAGCACACCCAAGTTAGTAGAGTTGAAGTTGCAGTTGAAGGAAATGCTTGACAAGGGATACATTAGGCCAAGTGTATCGTCCTGGGGTGCACCAATGTTGTTTGTGAAGAAGAATGATGGTACTCTTAGGTTGTGCATTGATTACAAGTAGTTGAAAAGGTAACCATGAAGAACAGGTATCCATTGCCGAGGATTGATGACTTGTTCGACCAGTTGAAGGGAACAACAATGTTCTTAAAGATTGATATGAGATCAAGATATCATCAGGTATGCATTAAAGAAGAGGTCATCTACAAGACTACTTTCAGTACCAAGTATGGGCATTATGAGTTTTTTGTACTTCCTTTCGGTCTAGCTAATGCTCTAACTACTTTTATGTGCTTGATGAATAGTGTGTTGCATCCTTATTTGGACAAGTTTGTTATTATCTTCATTTATGATATATTGATATATTCTAAGAATGAGGAAGAGCAGACCGAAAACTTAGAAGTAATATTGAGATTGCTAAGAGAGAATCAATTGTATTCCAAGCTTAGAAAATGTAGTTTCTTTTAGAAAAAGTACATTATTTGGGACATGTTGTTTCCAAGGAAGGCATAACAGTGGATCTGGAGAAGAAAAGAGATATCATGGAATGAGAAACCCTTAGAAATGTGGATGAGGTAAGATAATTTGTGGGGCTAATAGGTTATTATAGGATGTTCATCAGGAACTTATCTCGGATTTCATATCCTATTACATCATTGCAAAGAAAAGGTAAGAAGTTTTAATAGACAAAGGAACGTGCAACAAGTTTTGAGTAGTTGAAGCAGTTAACAAATGATCCAATCTTAAATATTGGAGATCCATACAAAGATTTTACGTTGCGTACAAATGTATGCAAGAGAGGACTTAGTGGAGTCCTAATGCAGGAAGGAAATGTAGTGTGTTATGAGTCATGGAAGATGAATGAGCAAGAGCGGAATTATCTAACACGTGATCTTGAGTTGGCAGTGATCATCCATGCATTAAATATGTGGAGGCACTATCTTCTTGGAAGGAGGTTGGTATTGATGAGAAATCATAGTGGATTGAGATATCTGTTTGACCAATTGAATATGAATTCCTGGCAAGCTAGATGGTTCACCACGATTAGCAATTTTGACTTGGAGATCAGGTGCGTTAAGGGAAAGGAAAAAAAGGGTTGCAGATGCTCTTAGTAGTAGAGTACAAGTAAATCATATAGAAACTATGAATTCTTATGGGACAAATTTACAAGATCAGATTTTATAAGTAGGACAACAAGATGACTGGTACATGGATCTTAGGCACATGCTACAACTGAGTATAGGTGATCAGGATGTGGACTATTGTCTCACAGTAGATGGTTTGGTCAGATTTAGGAATAAGATCTATGTACCCAATGACAATGAGCTCAAGAAGATTATCTTGCGATAATTTCATGCTAAGTTGTATTTAGGGCACCTAGGATACCATAAGACATTGACATCGATGAAGAAGCTCTGTTATTGGCTGAATCTGAAGAAGGAAGTGGCAGAGTTTGTGGCCAGATGCTTATATTGTCAATAGGTAAAAGCAGAATGTAAGCACCCATGTGGATTACTACAACTGATTTCGATTCCAAATTGGAAATGGGAGGTCATTTCTATGGATTTCATCACAGGTTTATCAAGGAAATCTAGATAACATGATTCTATCATGGTTGTGGTGGATAGGTTGAAAAAAGTAGTGCACTTCATTCCGATGAAGTCTACCTATTCAACTAATGATGTAGCACAGGTCTTTATCCGAGATGTAGTGAGGCTACATGGTGTTCCATGGAATATTGTGTCAGAGAGGGATGCTAGGTTCACTTTTAGATGTTGGGAGGAGTTGTTTACAGGTTTGGGCACATAGTTGGCCTTTAGCACAACTTATCATCCAAAAATAGATAGAAAGAAAGAGAGGGTCAACATGATATTGGAGGACATGTTGAGGATGTATGTGATGCATCAGCAGAGGATATGGGAGGAGTGCCTTCCATTGGTTGAGTTTTCTTACAATAATGGGTATCAAGAGTTATTGAGGATGAGTCCATTTGAGGTATTGTATGGGCATAGTTGTAATACTCCCATCAGTTGGAGTGATCTAGTAAACATGGTGTTGATAGGACCAAACTTGTTGGCAGAGATGGAACAAGAAATGTAGGTAATCAAGAAGAATCTGAAGGAAACACAAGAAAAACATAAAAGTTATGCATATCAAAACAGATTGCTTAAGGAGATTTAGGTTGGGGAACATGTGTACTTGTGCATCAAGCCCAAGGAGAGCTCCTTGAGAATTGGATCATGTGCCAAGTTGGCAACTCAATTTTGTGGACCTTTCAAGATTATTGAAAGGATTGTACCAGTAGCTTATTGAATTGCATTGCCTCCGACAGTGAAAGTCCATGATGTTTTCCAAGTGTCATTTCTTAAGAAGTATGCTAAATATTTTGATCATGTGATTGACTGGTTTGTAATGCAGGTGGATCCAGAAGGATAATTCCAGTTAGAACCTCAGTGTGTTTTACAGAGAAATATGCCATGCTACGGAACCGAGAAATCAAGCAGGTTAAAGTGCAATGGAAGCACTTTGGGCCCGATGAAGCTACATGGGAGATGATTGATCAAATGTGGGCTATGTATCCTTCTCTATTTGCTGGTTGAGCGAATGTCTTTTGGTATATGTTTTGGTGTGGTGTTTTAGTATATGTATATATGTATATGGATGTAAATACCACCATGAGTTGTGTTATAAAGCTCCAATAAGATGTATGAGTGTCATGTTGTTATGTTTTCATGTTGGTTTTCTTTCAGCAGGGTGATCATTGTAAATACTGCATTGAGATAAGTTATAAAGCTCCATGGGTAGTATGTTTTTCTTTCAGCGATCTTGCTAGTTGTAGGTGTCATTGAACATTGATGATAGTGTTCCCCCAAGGGGGAGGAAATTTTAATAACCCTAGTCAAATTCGATGTAATAAAGTTAATAAAGGAAAAATAACAACCAAGCGCATGTGACACATATTCCAAGATGAATGTTGGGAAAAAACATCCTAGTGTGGGTGTTCATTTGGTTTATTATGGATAAGGAAATTGACAAAGGAAATGACAAAGGCTTTGGAAAGGCAAAGTGGCATTAATTGGCATTTTATTTATGAAAATAAAGGAAATTAGGAACAAAGGAAGGTGAAAGGTCACAGGTTACATGTGAGGAGGAAAATGAAGGAAAATAATGGAAATTGAAGAAAATAGAGGCCTGATTGATAAAAAGGCTTCCGAGGATTAGTTCATAACCTTTTTTCAGTTTAGTTTTGGAGCTCTCTCTCTATTCTCTCTCTCTCATACTCTTGGACACTTAAAGTATCCTTGGAGCATTCTAGCATTGGGGAAAAGAAGGCAAAGGAAGGAAAAGAAAACAAGAGGAAGAAAGGAAAAAGCAAGGAAGATTGGGATTCAAGTGGCTACATCGAGATTACTTGCAGGTATCGATATTACAAAGGCAATGGCAAAGGATTTGGAAAGGAAAAGTGACATTACTTGGCATTTTATTTATGAAAATAAAGGAAATTAGGAACAAAGGAAGGTGAAAGGTCACATGTTGCATGTGAGGAGGAAAATGAAGGAAAATAATGGAAATTGAAGAAAATAAAGGCCTGATTGATAAAAAGGCTTCCGAGGATTAGTTCACAACCTTTTGTCACTTTAGTTTTGGAGCTCTCTCTCTATTCTCTCTCTCATACTCTTGAACACCTAGAGTATCCTTGGGGCATTCTATCATTGGGGAAAAGAAGGGAAAGGAAAGACAAGAAAGCAAGAGGAAGCAAGGAATAAGCAAGGAATATTGGGATTCAAGTGGCTACATCGAGATTACTTGCAGGTATTGAGTTGCATGTATGATTTCCTTGCTAGTTTTGGCATGCATTGTACATGCATGTGTGTTTTTAGTTATCTTGCTATCATTGACATGGGTTTTGCTAGGTGTGACAATGGTTTTCAGCCTTGCCTTTCCATTTCTGGATAGCCATGGTGTGATGGGTTTCTCTTGTTTTGGTTGAGCTATATTTCTAGATGGATTCGAAGCTAAGTGGGGTGGTCTCATGATTAATCACAAGGCCTAGGAATCCTGGGGTGGGATATTGTTAGGTACATATAATACTAGTGTATCCCCCTTATTACCATTGTTGTACCCATGTAACCCCCATATTGTTATTGTCGTGCCCCATAGAAGACCACTATTGTTATTGTTGTGACCTTACATTATTATTGATAAGTAGGCTTTGATTATATTGTGACCCCTTAGACTCCTATATATACAAAGGAGATATTTTCATTTGTATTATCTAAATTTTTTTCATTTATGTAAAATAAAGGAGGTTTCACCCTTGAAGAGGATAATTTTTAAGTCGTTGATCTATCTTTTTTTGAGCTATTTTCATAAAATTTGGTATCAAAGCTTTGGATTCTAGGGTTTCACTTCTTGAAACAGGTCATCTTGGAATTTTTGCTATAAATTTTGTTCTACGATGCTTCAAAAGATAATTTTTTTACCATGTAGAGAAGAAATCTTGGTGAACTACTTGTAAAACTTTCAGAGCCTGGTGCATTATATTTCAGAGATATGATCTAAGGAAGTTAGGGTTTTTGCAGGCTCCATAATTCTGTCTCAAATTGGTTACCTAGGGAAAATCGTCAAAACTTTTGTTTCAGGCATTAGATTTGAATTTTGAAAAATTGGCTGAAAGTAAACGAAATTTAGTTTTTCGTGTAGCAATTCGAGGCAAAATGTTGAAACAGAGAGATGTGGCATCCCATACAACTTCACTCTAATGAACATGTCCATAATCAAGTCATTGTGGGCAATTTGACATAACTATGTTTTGAATAATCTAATTGTGATTAGACTTGTTGGTTGGAAAGAAGACTCAGAGAGCTACCACAGGAAGAAATTCCAAAACTTGGAGATTCGAAATTACAAAGGTACAACTGTTTCAAGATCAAGCTCCTAAAAGCAAGAAAAATGTTTGTATTTTTTTAAAAAATTGCATAGATTTTGTATGAAAAATTAGTTTAAAGTGATTCCAAGGGCATATTGAAGCATAGATATCAGTATTAGGTTCTAAAATTCCTCCTAAGAAAAAGATTTATACACCCATTAATCCATCAGAAAGAACTATTATGACACATGAAGAGGAAAGTTGCAACATGATATATCAAAATTACGGGATCAAGTGCAAAAAATTTCGCTATCACAAAGAGAAACCAAAGATGAACTAAAAGGTGACATGGATGGTTTAAAATGCGGCTTGGATGGTTTTAAAGGTGACATGAATGGTTTAAAGGGTGACATGAATGGTTTAAAACTAGACATGGAAGGTTTGAAGGAAGGTTTGACAAAGTTGTTGCAAGAAAGGCTTTGTTACACAAAAATATCGTCACCATGACTATTTGCAGTCAGTATGGGTCTATCATCACTTATACTGTCCTCCTAAGCAAGTCTCAGACCTCAGCTCTTCATGTCAAGCTTTGAAAATGAGAGAAAGACATTAAAAATCAACAAAGCTCTGGTTCTGCACTTTCTCTCACTATTGCTTGCGGTCCTGCACCCCCTGTTCACATTACCTGCGGACCTGCCTGCTCTGTCTCTAAAGGAGTGGGTGCGGACCCCTGTGAAAGTCAAAAAGGCGCAAGTTTATTCTAAAAAACTCACTTTGGGTTAATTCTAGATGATTCTAGAAGGAATTTTGACGTGGATTGTCTGCTCTTAGGTGGTTCATGCACCCCAAAAGAGAAGGAGCTAATCCCTTGATGAGAGGAGCTATCCCTTTGAAGGAGGACCTAGTAACTTCCCTCCATTGCACTATAAATTAAGGCATTGGGCTGGTTGCTAGAGAGGTTAGAAGCTGAACATTTTTGAGGGTAAATGCTGGTGGAATTGATACTTCCTAGTTAAGCTTGAGAGGAGAGATCACATACCTTTTTGGCTTCATTGGGAAGAGAGTGAAACTTGTCAAAGTAGAGGAGACTTCTTGTTGGACCCTGGGAGGATCTTGTACAGCATCAAGGCACAGGTTGTAAAGTTCTTCTTTGATTTGAATTAATACAATCAAATTCATTTTTCTCAACAAATTGTCTTATGTCATTTGTTTCATGAATTTCTTAATCATCATGATAAGTAAGCTTTATGATATTGGCTTTTTAGGTGCTATTTAATTTGTTTGCTTGTTTGTGTTTGCAGATTTGCTACGAGGGAGCTCATTTGGATCAAATGAGCGAGGCTTCCATAAACTTGCATTGGACCCAAGGTAGGCCTAAAACACTTGTTTGCCTTTGTTTATAAATTGCATATTTAGAGAAAGATAGTTTTTGATTGGCTTGCTTGTCACTAGATATCGTTAGATACTAGGGAGGTCAATCTTGTCTGCAAGATCGAATCATTCCATGTGACAAAATGGCGACTCCGCTGGGGACTTGATTTCTTGATTTGCTTTACTTTGACTTGAGAAACTGTGTTTTTGTTTCTGTTTTTGGCTTGTTGTGTGTGGAATTGGGTAGATTTAGTAGATCTTGGATTATTTTTTGTTTTTCATAACTTTGGGAGAGTGCCGCACCCTCGGCTTGCAATACAGTGTGGACCTATCCACACTTTTGCTTTTCATGCAGAGCGGTACGCACCTATGTGAACTGCGGGCCTGCGGACCCTGTCAAAATTTTGGAAAACTTGAGATTTTCTCTTTTAGTCAGCTTAGTTTTTGTTTAGATGTTATTATCCCCTGCCCAGACCTGCATGTGACTTGTCAAGAACTTTTCTTAGGTTAATTCCATTGGTGTTAGGGTTTTAGGTGAAATTCCTAGAAGTTTTGGTTGCCGGGCTTGATTTTGATTTTGGTCTTGTAGTAGCTCAAAGCTTAGAAGTTGTAGAAGCCTCAGATCACCTTGGTTTTTAATGGCCTTCTTATGAGTCTGACCATTTGCAAAATCTACCTTTGTTGAGGAATCCATCTTGTGTTTCTCATTGCGAAACTTCAAAAAGACTTGTGTTAAAAGTTTGGATTTCATTTTTAGAAAATAAAACAAAAATTGGTTGTTTTTTGACTAATTTGTGATTTTGGACAAATTGGTCCTTATTTTGCTTATAGCTAAGTAAAACATCCTTGAAAAAGACATCTTGTAAGCTTTTACTTCAAATAGTTTTTTATAGTTTATAGATCTCAAGATTAGAATTTTCCATAGTTTTGAGTGTTTTATAAAAAATAAATAAAAATTCTCTTTTGGAAAAAGTTTGTTTTTGTAGTATTTGAGTGTTTGAAAGAAAATGAAATTTTTGTGAAAATAACTAGTTGTCTCGTTTTGAGTGCATTGGAAAAGACAAAAAGCTCTTCTTTTGATTTGTTTGTTAAGAAAGATTTGTGTTTACAAGTATTTTCATTCTCAAACTCTTTCCTAGCTAGAAATTCATTAAAGGGAAAAGATTGCTTATCATCTTAAGTGCATTTTTTTTAGTGATTTTGAGTCGATTCTTCACACCACAAGTTTCATCTCCGCACCTCTTGACTTAAACAAAAACCAATAAAAAAAACGCTTAAAGTAAAATCTATCTAGTAATCTTTTTATTTCTAGGGCTCTATTACACCAACATAGCTTAGGCTAGTGTCTTGGAGTAGGGAGTAATTAACTCTCTAAGACAGTAAAACAAACAAGTAGCTGTATCTTGCGGTAGGAGAAAAATCCAATTGTTGCATCTATGCTCTGGGAAAGCTCCTCTTAAAGGAGAAGCACAAGATCGTGTCCGAACCAGTGTGGGAATCAATCCTTCCTCATTCGGAACGACGCCAAATATTCACGTATTAAAAACGGTAAACCTCGGATTAACCATTGTCGAGGAGCCTGGGGTCACTTGTTGGTAAACCTTGGATTATGTCAAGGAGCCTTCAAGGGGATTGAGTTTGTTACTCTGCCCTTACGTGTGTATCGGATCGTAGATTGTTCCCCCAGGTATATTTGTTTCTGCTGGTAACCATAGTGACCATATTCTATAGGATTCTTCCTAAGGTGATGGTGGCGGGAAGATCCCACTGTACCTGGAGCAGACGTCGACTAGACTCACTTGGATTTTCTGGGGGGTTCTCTTCACTCGAGACGGTTTAGTGGAGAAACTTGTGCTAGTCTATTCATTAAGCAGGTTGCCGGGGTAACTGTTCCAACCGCCATTTCTGTATTGAACTCTGCGACGTTGGATTTCATCACCAACTAGTGTTTTCAGTACGGAAAGTTACTATTTGTGTGTGGTTTGATCTCCTAGATTCTTTAGGCGTGTGATTCAAATTTGTCTGGTTATTTAGAGGCTTTAGGTGTTTTTCATTGAGTTTTTACTTTGTTTTCGTGTGAATCAGTTAAAATATTTAATCATGGCTGAATTACTGAGGAAGTCCCGTAGACTTCGAGGCCAACCTCCTGAGTTTTCACCAAGCCATCCTAAAGGGTTAAGAGCCCTCGTAACTCCTAGAGACAGTAGAGTTGGGTCACTTGAAGAAGGAGAGTCTTCTTTGGTGGTACATCCTGATTTTAAAGCTCTAGTAGCAGATTATAATCCACAATCTGTGTCTGTTTCCGAAATTACTGGTAGCTTTTCATTTACTAGTGATTTCGGTGAGGAACCTGAAATATCCGAAGCTGAAACTAAATTTGTTGCTACTCCAACATCAGGATTTACCTCTCCAACTTCTAGTGGTCTTGGTTCACCCAGGGTAGAAAGAATAATTACCCAAAATCTTCCTTCTGGACTAATAGCTATTGAAGAACTTGCTACTCCAAAAGAGGAAGGTATCCCTATCCCTGAAAATCAACCTGTTATAGAACTTAGGGAGCGTGAATCAATCTTTTACAGTCCACCTAGGAGCAGTGCTTGGTATCTTTCATTGACCAATTGTTTGGAAAACCTGGGACTAAGTTTTTCACCACCTCGTATTCCTTATCACCCAACACCTAGGGGTTACTATCCTCCGTTAAATATGTCAAGATAGTTGTCCATGTTTTCTCAATCTCCAGAAACCTTTTTGTACGACTGTCCTTCTGTTCCCTTTGGGTATCATTCACTTACTGGTACTTTTTCGGGAGCATCTCCTCAACCCATTAAACAAGGGTTATTAACTGGAAATAATGGAACTAAGCCGTTGAGTGTAGAAGATATTCTCATGATGTCAAGTACTATTCCTAAACCTCAACCTCAAGGTGGCCAGTTACCGCATGGGGGGCAGCCTCAAAGTCCTCAATTATCGCCTGGGGGGCAACCTTAAGGTACCCAATTTGCGCCCGGGGGGAAACCTTAAGGGCAGTACATACCTACGAGACAGTACGTTCCTCAAGGTCAACCCCAGACTCAATATGTACCTCAAGGTCAAACCCAGTATCAATATGTACCTCAAGGTCAACCCCAGTATCAGTACGTGCCTCAGGGTTATCAACCTCAAGGTCAGTACTCAAATCAAGGTTTCCAACCACCTTCCGGTCAATCATATGTTCAAGGAACTGGAAATGTACCTTTGAATTATCAACCCTACCCTCAACCCAGTTATGGTCCTCAATATTCTCAACCTGTTATGGGTCCGTACCCCGGAATGAACTTAGTGTGGGATCCATCTCAAACTCAACAGGTCTTGCAACCGAATGTACAATTTTCATCTCAAACTGGACAACCCTTAGTTTCTGGTTCACCCCAGCAACCTGTCCAGTCTACTATTCAAACTTTTGTACCTTTTGTAGTTTCTCAGCCTGGGCCTAGTACGCCTCGTACTCCGCCTCAAACGGCTGCTGCAACTGCTGCAACATCTATTCAATCTACCCCACCTACTTCTGGAGTATCGACAGCTCTGGTTTCTACTGTTCCTGTATCAACTCCTTAGACATCTTTACCTCAGTCTGGATCCACAATTCAAACTTCGGTTCAAATGCCTGTAGGACAACCTGGTTCAAGTATGGTTGTCACAAGTCAGCCTCAATTTACTTATCAACCATACCAGGGACAGTACCAATTCGGTCCTGATGTGCAGCAGCCAGTCTATCAGTATCAACCATCCCTGGGTATACATATCAACAACCTCAACAACCCCAGTACGGTTCAGTTAATCCTGGTTTTTCGGGAGGATATAATATCCCAAATGCAATTCCAATTCCTAGTTATCCTGGATATCCTCCTCCTGGGGCTGGTCTCATGACCCAGAGTTTTAGGGACCCTAATCGTCAGTTACCATTTATTGCAACTTTGGACTTGCCTGACATGTCGCGCCTTACGAACGATCCCATTAACTATCTTCCGTTTTGGCCGACAATGCCGAATAAGTTGCCTAGTGATATTCCTAAGTTTGAAGGCAAATCAGGAGAGGACCCGTCGAACCATGTGATGACTTATCACCTCTGGTGTGCGTCTAACTCTATTTCAGATGATTCAATCCATTTAAGGATTTTCCAGCGCACTCTAATTGGTCTTGCGGCCAAGTGGTACATTGAGTTACCACGAGCCACTTTTTATAATTTCAGTCAGCTAGATACTTCGTTTTTTACTCATTTTCAGTTGCCTGTCAGATATGACAATGGCACAGAATTACTAACTTCATTAAAGCAGTCAAAGTCCACTTACATTTCAGATCATATTCATGAATGGAGACGTTGACGGCGTTTAGTGAAAGTTTTTATTCTGGATCAAATCTTAGCCGAATGGTTTATAAAATATTTATTGCCAAAGTTCACTGAGGATGTAGCTAAGGCCGGAGTCGTTACTGAGGAGCAAGTAATTGCTCAAGCATAGTACCTTGACTTAGTTTATACGCAGTCAGGTACGTTACATGAGAAAATCCCCGATCTTCCTAAGCAAAATCAAATCGTTGCAGCTCCTTCAGGGTCTCATGCCGTTGATGGTATGATTGGTACAGTTAATACCAAAAGTAAGAAGAAGTCTTCCAAGAATTCTTCTCCTATCATAACCTTGTCAGATTCCCTGACAGGAGATTCTTCCGCGGAAATTTCCGCTGATATTCATGTTGTAGAGTCATCTATAGCCAAATCAAAATCTGGCGGTAAGAAGAAAGGGAAGAAGAAAAATAAAACAGATAAAAATTTGAAAGAGAAACCAGAAAACGCGGAATCAAATGATGAGAAACACAAACCTCGTTATCCTTGTCTCATTTGTGACGAAGAACATTTTACAAGAGACTGCCCTCATCGTGCGGAGGTTGCAAAAATTTTCAAAGGTTCCCAAACGTCTGCTGGTTTGAAGGATCCTTTTCCAAGTCAAGACAGTAAGATGATATGTTCTTCCTCAAATGTCAATGAAGAACCCATACTGATGATGTCCCATGTTAGGATTGCGACTCGATCGCATGATTATGGAAGTAAAAGTCCTGTTGATGGTAAAGAAGTAGAATCTTCTCATTCTAACCCATCAACCTCAGCTCCCGGTTATGATCCGCTATAGATCGAGAAACCTAATCCAGACTTAGTAATCAAACCGCCCGCCAAGGGTATACTTCGAAAGTCAGATTTCAATCTACATGCGAGAGTGGCTCAGAACTATAACATTGTTGAAGATTTGGCTATTTCACCTTCAGCAATGTCGACTTTGGAAGTGCTGCAATCATGTCCAGCACAGCGTAAACTACTAATGTCGGCTGTAGGAGCTGTTGACGTTCAGGACTCGAACCTTATAATTTTCGATCTAGAAAATAGTACACTACACTTACCTCATCAAATGCTTTCCAGATCCCAGTGTTAGTAAAAAACAGACCTATTTATAGGACTGTGATTGATGAGGGAGCCTCAACGTGTATTATGTTGATACAGTGTTGGAGATCACTTGGTTCTCCTTTGCTAAATCAATCCTCGCCGATTCTAAAGGCCTTTGATGGTCGTGGGTTTCATCCTTTTGGCATTCTACAGGATTTACCTATAGGGGTAGAAGGTAAAACTGTTAATCTAGATGTGGAGGTGGTTGATGCCCCTCTAGATTACAACCTTCTCTTGGGTCATAGTTGGTCTTACGCTATGACAACTGTCGTTTCATCGGTCTTTCGGCTTATAAAGTTCCATCATAATGGAAAAATCATAACTATAGACCAGCTAACTTACTTTTCATCTGACCCAGCCTCTTCTGAAAGTATTTAGCATGTCGGCGAAACAACTATCCTGTATAAGGATGTTGGAGTAGGACTAGTTAAAGATGCTGGTTTACTGGGAACTTTCCCTTTTCCTCCTATCAACGCATCCTCTTCTACTGCAACCATTCATATGATTTTGTCAGACACCATTTTTTATGATGATCCTTGGATCGTACCTTCTGAATTTGAGATAGACTCATTTGGTGATGTTATGCCTTTGAGTCCATATGAAATTGCGTATCAGGCCGTGCAATCATTTACCGACCCATCTTCAACCAAAATTGACTTAATGAATGTGGTCCATGAGGAATCACTTTCAACATCAAACTCGGATTCAACAACGTTTTCCGAACTTGTTCACACTGATGAGCAAATTCGTGAAATCCTATGTGTCGATGATTTACCATGGGAAGATCTTCATCATAGATCTTCGTTTTTTCCTGAGAGTGATCGTTTTGAAAATGATTTTTCATCAATTTTTACGACTGAATATGTCAAGGAACCTTAGAATCCAATGAACAATCCTGATTCAGAGTTAAATTTGGGAAACATTTCTCGAACTATTCCTATTGATATTTCAGTTAAGCCTGGAATTGTTGAAAACATTCATATAGGTGCCTCGTGTACGGAAGATGAAATTCAAATATATAAGGCCCTATTTCAAGAATTCCACGACGTGTTTGCCTGGTCATATGAGGAAATTCCAGGAATTGACCCTGCAATTGTTGTTCATGAAATCAAAACTTACCCGGATGCTAAACCCGTCCAGAAACGTTTGCGTCAGATCCACCCAAGAAAAGTTGCTACTATTAAAGCAGAAGTTGAAAAATTACTCAAAGCAGGTTTCATTTATCTGATTCCGTTAACGGATTGGGTATCGAATATTGTTCCTGTTAACAAAAAGCAAGGGACAATAAGAATATGTATCGATTATAGGGATATTAATCGAGCCTGTCCAAAAGACAATTACCCAACTCCCTATATCGATCAAATCATTGATGATTGTGCTGACAGTGAAATATTTTCCTTCATGGATGGTTTTTCTGGATACAATCAAATCAATATTCTACCTGCCGATCAACCAAAAACGGCTTTCATTTGTCCATGGGGGACATTTGCTTATTTCAAATTACCTTTTGGTCTCAAGAACGTCGGGGAAACTTTTCAAAGGGCCATGTCTTATGCGTTTCATGACATCAAGCACATTGTGCAACCCTATCTCGATGATTTTCCTGCTCATTCATTACATCGAGCTGATCATCTCATCCATTTATGAGCAATCTTTATGAGGTGTAGGCATTATCGGATTAGGTTGAATCCACACAAGTGTGTTTTTTGTATAGAAACGGGTCGGTTACTGGGGTTTGTTGTTTCGAAAGCCGGCATTCGCGTCGATCCCTCGAAGGTTGAAGCTATTGTCAAATTGCCTCCTCCTTCGAGTCTTCGCCAACTCCAAAGTTTGCAAGGGAAAGCAAACTTTTTACGTCAATTCATTCCTAACTACGCCGAGATTACAAAGCGTTTTACCCGGTTGTTGAAACAGAATACTCCATTCTTTTGGGTTGAGATAGCTGAAAAATCTTTTGATGCACTAAAACACGCGTTGACCCATGCACCGTTATTACATCCTCCCAACTACAACTAGGACTACTTCTTGTATCTCGCCGCCTCCCATTCCACCATTGGAATGGTGTTAGTTCAGGAATATGAATTCGGTACTGAACATGTGATATATTACCTTAGTTGAAATTTAAATCCAACAGAGCTAAAATACTCACATGTGGAGAAATTGGCATTGGCAGCTGTTCAACCTGTCTAACGCTTTCGTCATTACATTTTACTATGTAAAACTACAATAATTTCTGATTGCAACCCTATGATCTATATTTTGACGAAGAAATTTCTAGGGGGCAAGTACTCCAAATGGATTGTCATCCTACAAGAGTTCGACTTGGAATTTGAAAAGTCTAAGTCGAAGAAATCTTTAGTTTTTGCGGAGTTAGTGTGTGACTTCCCGCGTGCTGACACGGAAACTGTGATAGAGAAGCCCATTGCGGACGAATCCTTGTTTCTAATCAGCACTTTAGATCCATGGTATGGGGATATCATCGTTTATCTCCAGACCTAATCCTTTCGGCCAGAAATATCAAGGTCAGAACGTCGAAAAATATGATTCTAGTCCCAACAATTCAAAATTATTGGAGATACTCTTTATCGTCGTGGGGCAGACTCTGTTTTTCGTCGTTGTTTAACTCATGAGGAAGCTGAAAGGGTTCTTAATGACTATCACTCTGGAGCGTGTGGCGGTCATATGTCTGGGTATGCCACAACCCAAAAGATATTGCGCGCTGGCTACTTCTGGCCGTCTTTGTTTGAAGATTATATTAACGCGGTCCGAAAATGCCACAACTGCCAAATTTTTGATCAAAAGATGCACGCTCCACCTGCTCCTCTCCACCCTATAATTTTCATTGGTCTGTTTGCAAAATGGGGTATCGATTTTATTACATGTAACCCTCACTCGGCTGGGGGGCATGCGTATATCATCCTTGCAGTAGACTATTTTACCAAGTGGGCTGAGGCGATGCCTACATTTGAGGCAGACGGCAAAACAGCTGCGATTTTCATGTTCAATCATATAATTGCTAGGTTTGGTGTTCCACAAGCAATTATCACTAATCATGGGCGTCATTTTCGAAACGTTATGATGACTGAACTTACAGGCCAGCTTGGCTTGCGTCACGATAGTTCAACTCCATATTATCCACAAGCTAATGGTTTGGTTGAAGCCATCAACAAAGTTCTAGTCATCATGATCCAATGAATCATTGGGATTCACAGGTCGAATTGGCATAACATGCTATTTTCAGTGCTTTGGGCATATCGAACCTCAGTAAAAACATCAACAGGGTTCACTCCTTTCCAACTAGTTTATGGTCTGGAAGTTGTGTTACCCATTGAATGTGAAATCCCGTCATTGCAAATGGCCATTGAGTTACTTCCGGCCACTTCCGAAGAGGAAAAACGTTTGTTATACTTGGATCAGCTAGATGAGAATCGACGTGATGCTGCATTGGCGATCGAAGCTCATGCAAAACGTATTAAAGCTCAGTATGATCGAAATGTGACTCCTCGAAATTTTTCGGAATGAGACCTAGTCTTATTGTACGATCAAGAAAATGATAAATTAGGCGCTGGAAAATTCGTACCTATGTGGCATGGTCCCTATGTTGTCAAGCGAAAGCTAGCAAAAGGGGCCTATGAATTGGTAGACTTTGACGGAGTCTCTTTAGGTAAACCCAGAAATGGTCTTTACCTGAAGAGGTATTATTCTTAAAAATGGGTGTGGAGATTTTTAGTTAGGATAGTTTTCTTTCTAGCTGGTGTGTCTTAGTTTAAAAAGTGTGCTTAGCTTAGAGAGTTTTTTTCGTCATTATTCCTACTTATCTTGGTTTTACCCTTGATATTGCAGATGTCGACGCCTATCCAAACATACATTGGTTTTGCTAATGGTGCTTTTTGTAATACACGAAACATTTCTTCCGCAGCTTGGGTTATCTATTCGCCCTCTGACGAGTTGGTATCTATGCATGGGGTAAGCCTCAGTCAAACAACGAACAACATTGCAGAGTATAGTGCAGTGATTGAGTTATTATCTGAATCTATTTCATTTGGGATTCAAAGTTTGATAGTGAGGTTAAATTTTGAACTCGTTGTATTACAGCTTAATAGAGTATATGCCATTAGAAATCCAGTGTTATTGAGATTATTTTTGAGAGTGCGTTTCTTGGAACGTGAATTTGACTATATTGAATATCAGCATATTCCAAGATCTTTAAATACATTAGCAGATGCAATTGCTTCTCGAATGTTAAGTAGACATTTGCAATAATCATACAAATAAATTTAAAAGCATTCCATAACATGTTTTACAAGATAAGCCGGTAATAGTGATATAATATAATATAGGAGTGTGTCAAAATATACATCGTCCTCGATCATAGGTTGAAAAACACCTTATGATCGGCAAAAATGATAGTACAAAAAGCAAAAATGTCATATGTGTCTACAATAGGCGATCATCCTATCACTGGTGATGATCTCGATAAGAAACCATTGTACGGGCCACCTTACAAAGGAACCTCCTAAAAGGTCCTAGGACCCTAATCACATAGTGCTGTAGTCGAAGAGGAATGTCATCTATGCCGGTCTCTGGAATGTCTCCTGTCAAACGCTCTAGATGGCTCTCCAATTCGGCCAAGGTCTCTGCTGATTCGTTCTGTGGGGTTGGTGCCGCTGCAACTGGTTGTTTCCTCTCATAAGGCCAGAGAGCTGCTGGTCACTGTGGACCCACATCTACATTGAAACTTTTACTATCAATTTTGGGACGAGATAAAAACAAAAAAAAAAATAAATTAGAAAAATGTTGAAAATGATTTTACCTGAGTCATCCCATTGCTCTCCTGGTGGAAGAGCCATGTCTGGGTCACCGCGAAAATCTACCCCAGCGTAAGGAAAGTCCTGAATAGCAAAAACCTGGTTTTCCAACCAATGGAAATACTCAGGTTTGAATCGAACGACCTCTGTCCCCTCATCATGATGACGGGCCATAACTGCAACCCATCGCATTAGTTTGGGCTCTCGAGGAAGTCCAGCTCCAACAGTGAGGTGTTGTGGGACGAACATTGGGACCCTCTCCAGACCAAAGCTCACAACTAAAGCACCATATCTAAAGGTCTTTAGTTGTCCATTCTTAGCTCTAGTCAGTTGGCCTTTTACGTTAGCCAACACAGTATCGCACCAGTTGAAGATGGTGCCTCGAAAGCAGTCAACTGCCATCCGCATTTGGGATCCAGTGGCTATATGTTGTGCTGCACTCCCGCAAAGCCTGGTAACAGTAAACGTGATTACCATGAGTTCAGGAAGGGATATGGTTTTGATGTCTATCCCTTTGTCTCAAGTCTAGTTGTTACAGAACTCTAGCCAGAGGCTATCGACAGACTGGCCACCTGGCCTAGTCCCAAATAGAGTCAAGTGTTCACCTCTCTTTGGCAAACTACTCAAAAAGTATATGTCTGCCAGCTCCATTTCGAGCTGGTGACCACCAATGAAGAAGCACTGGTCTTGTATGCTCCACCCGTCTACCAGCCACTGCAAGAAATCCACCTGGGCCCTCATGCCAGGTATGGCCCAGAATTTGTACAAGTCGCATGCCTTCAATGCATCGATCGAAGGTTGATGATTTATCACGGCAAGATCTACGTCCTCATGCTCCCATTATCGCCAATCAAGCATGATGTATACTATACATCCAACAAAAAGGCGAATTAGAATATAAAAAATGGAAATTCTTGGGTGAATTTTGAGAAATTTAGGGTTAAAAACCCTTGCCGCAGGGACAAAACCCTCTCTATGAGAGACAGTGCATGGGTCTGCACCTTGCCTTCATGGCAGGTGCGGACCCCTGACTTTTTCCCCATTGCAAAAAAGTCGGGGTCCACAGGCTACCTGTGTTGTGCCTGCGGGCCCCCGCGTGCGGGTTTCTAGCCTAAAAATCCTCTAGAAAATGAAATTAAACTCTAAAAATCAATTTGAAATGGATGAATTTGAAGAGTAGGATGATGTGGATTACTTGGAGGAGACGACGCTTGATTCCAACGGACAGATTTTCCGCAATCTTCACGGGAATGTTTTGACCAAAAGCTCTATTTTCTCACCCAAAACTCAAATGGTAAAAAGGAATTGACGAAAGCCCTTTTTATAAGCTTTTTGAATAAATGAGTTGTTAATTTGTTTATGTTTCACTTTAGAAAGGTAACTTTTACAGCATTTTTAACCATTTTAAACAGGAATGAGTAATGTTTGAGTTTTGGTTCACGATAATGGATTTTTCAGGCGAAATAGGTCATTTTCGACGAAAAAAAAAATTAGAGTCACCTTTAAGCTCTTTTCTGACTCCTAAAACATGAAAAGATCGCCGAGTTTTTCTTTTTAAACTTGTTAAAATGGAACTAAAAAGACGGTCCACTTACAGCTCTTTTCCCGACCGTAAAAACATGGAAAGATTGTTGGATTTTTGTCGTTTCAAATTCGATATTGCTTATAAAACGACGTGTCATTGCTCGCTTTTTTACTTTTTCGGATCAGAGGCACTAGTTACAAAAAGTACTCCTTGGTCATAATGATCAAGCGGTTCTCTCATGTATTATTTTATACTTTTTCGGGCTTGGGAGACACAAATTTACGAAAAAAGTCAACCGTGGAGTCTTCTTAAGTTTTTTCAGACTCTCTAAAATTGAAAAACGCTGAGTTTCTCCTATACTGGACTCGTTAAAATTTAACAGTAAAGGACCTATTCAATTACAAACAGGAAATACCACTCCTTCTTAGGGTTCGAATTTAAACTAAGTTGGACTCATCTGAAGGATGAGCTTATAATCAAGAAAATGTTATCCTCCTCAAGCTTGTCAAAAATAAAGAGGTACTTTCCAAAAATGGTGGGGGAAAATAGAGAAAAATGAGCTTGTTTGTCATACTTTGTAACCACTCTTGAACACGAAACTTTTATTCACCTGGGTTGGGAAATCCTTTGCCTAACAGTTGATCAAACCACATTGAAAGTCTTCAGCCGGTTTCTGGGTATTAACTTTGGGTCAATTGTCACCAAACCATATGCCGTGTCGTTATGTGTTCAAGAGGTCAGTGCAAATAACCCATTCATCTGCAAAATATTTGTCATCCATCTTGACCATCCCTGAGTCAGTCCTTGCAACTAAATTTCTTCAAACTTCATCTATGATCTCGTGTTGTGGGCTTGCCTACGACGGATCGCTTTCTATTGACTTCAGCTCATTATCTAGAAAGATGATCTAGAAATCGTCAGTACCTTGGGATTTGCATGCCTCAATGGCAGGTTTCTCGCCTTCGACGATAGGTTGCATCATTGACCTTCGATCAAAGGATTCCATGGCATGTTCGACATCAACACATCTATTCACATCTCATGGATTGTACTGAGTACTTTGAGAGCCATTGACATTACTGGTGGTTTCTCTCACGCTTGTTAACAGTTTACATCATTGACTGGAAATCAAGTGGTTTCTACCATGTTCGACTTCGACACATTCATTCGCATGGTTAGAATCGTACTATTTTGGGAAGTAGAAATCAAGACCCTGGATCTAGTTTCCACCATCCAGGCTGCGAGGAATTTTGTATTCATTAAACAGTGGACTATTCATAAACAGATGGGTGTGTCCATACTGTGTCTACACGTGTCTATACTTGTGATGTATTACAAGATCATTCCTATATCAGAGCAGTAGTTAGTTTTCTAGTCAGTTTTAATCTGAGTATGAGAATGCCTACCTCAGCGATGATATGATCTCATATATATATTTTTCATTGAATATTTTTACAGGTTCCAACCAGGCTCTCCACAAAATGATCCTCGAAATGATAAAGTACTTCACTCTTCCTAGATGATAAATGAAATCCTTATCTACTACAGACTTCACACTTTAGGGGGCAATCTGTTACACAAAAATATCGTCACTATGATTATTTGCAGTCAGTATGGGTCTATCATCACTTATACTGTCCTCCTAAGCAAGTCTCAGACCTCATCTCTTCATGTCAAGCTTTGAAAATGAAAGAAAAACATTAAAAATCAACAAAGATCTGGTTCCGCACTTTCTCTCACTATTGCCTGCGGTCCCACACCCCATTTTCACATTACCTGCGGACCTGCCCGCTCTGTCTCTAAAGGAGTGGGTTTGGACCCCTGTGAAAGTCAAAAAGGCGCAAGTTTATTCTAAAAAACTCACTTTGTGTTAATTCTAGATGATTCTAGAAGGAATTTTGATGTGGATTGTCCGCTCTTAGGTAGTTCATGCATCCCAAAAGAGAAGGAGCTAATCCCTTGATGAGAGGGGCTATCCCTTTGAAGGAGGGCTTTATCCCTTTGAAGGAGGACCCAATAACTTCCCTCCATTGCACTATAAATTAAGGCATTGGGCTCGTTGCTAGAGAGGTTAGAAGCTGAACATTTTTGAGGGTAAATGCTGGTGGAATTGATACTTCCTTGTTAAGCTTGAGAGGAGAGATCACATACCTTTTTGGCTTCATTGGGAAGAGAGTGAAACTTTTCAAAGCAGAGGAGACTTCTTGTTGGACCCTAGGAGGAGCTTGTACAACATCAAGGCACAGGTTGTAAAGTTCTTCTTTGATTTGAATTAATACAATCAAATTCATTTTTCTCAACAAATTGTCTTATGTCATTTGTTTCATGAATTCATTGATCATCATGATAAGTATGCTTTATGATATTGGCTTTTCAAGTGCTATTTAATTTGTTTGCTTGTTTGTGTTTGTAGATTCGCTACAAGGGAGCTCATTTATATCAAAGGAGTGAGGCTTCCACATACTTGCATTGGACCCAAGGTAGGCCTAAAACACTTGTTTTCCTTTGTTTATAAATTGCATATTTAGAGAAAGATAGTTTTTGATTGGCTTGCTTGTCACTAGATATCGTTAGATACTAGGGAGGTCAATCTTGTCCGCAAGATCGACTCATTCCATGTGACAGGCTTCCCAGTGGTGACGACGTAATCCATGAAAATCATGATGAGAACAAAAGGAATATGAATTATGAATCCAGAGACCCCAATGTGAGGTTTAAGAACTACCACATTCCAAACAAAGATATAAGGAAGTTTGATGGCAAGGATCTGGTAACATGGGCACTATAGATGGAGCAATATTTTGATCTACAAGATGTGAAACCCTCACAAAAGGTATGTTTTCATCTTTATATTTAGAACCCAATCACTTTGTATGGTATAGATGGATTTGTTCTCATAAACTACTTGTCACCTAGTTAGTTTTTTGTTGGAATTACGATATAGGTGTTGTCCTTGATGGAAACTCACTCAGATGAAAGATCACAATACAACATGTCAACAACAAAGAATTACAAATCAGATTACAAAGAATGAAGAAAGAGAGGTATACGCAGGTTCACCTTGACCAAGCTACATATACACGTAGGTTCACTGAACACAAGTAGTGTATACATACACACGCACTTTCACAGAAGGAAAAGCATGTATATCTTGGAAAACTAAGTTTTTTGTCCGAGGTATTTGGTCCAAGGTATTTTGATCCAAGGTATTGGTCCAAGGTATTTGGTCTGAGGTATTGACCCTAGGTATTTGGTCCAAGGTATTGGTCCTAAGTGGTTTTGGTCCATGGTATTGAGAAAGGCCTAAAACTATATAAGGAGGAGAAGATCATTAGGCCAAGGAGTGAAAGTATCAAATATCTGATGAAGTGTGAGATCTAGTATGCAGGTTATTGGCTTATGGTGCTGTGCTTGATCTGAACCAAGGATGAACCTTAGCGGTTGATGAGGGATAAGATTTAATGATGGATCAGGATCTTAAGGCTTGAAATGAATTATCATTATGTGGTTAGACCATGTATAGTCTAGATTTTAATACTGACGCATGTGTTATTCTGTAGATATTATGATTTGGGTATAACTGAAGTTCGGAATAGCTAAAGAATTATGAATTAATATTTGCAGATGTGTATGCTGGTTGGCTTTGATAAAAGCGCGTATACACGTTGGTTCGACATATGGAAGTAGAGTATACCTTATGAAGAATGTTTCAGTTGTTTCTGTTTGCTGTTGCAGAGTTCTGGGTTCTGCTTTGGGTTCTGGTGACTGTATGCTGGTGACAGCATTCTGAATGATTAGATTGATTGTGATTTGCTACAGTGATGATGGGTTTTCAAAGTGATTAATTGATTCAGTTGTGGTTGATTCAGAAAGTGATGATTGGGTTTTTGTGATTGGTTGATGCAAATGTATTTGATGATTGTATTGTAGTTATGATGTGGTTGATGGATCCAGTCTGAAAATTTATGAAACGTGGTCCCTGGAGGAAGAAAGAAGGTTGTGGCCTTCTGTAGGTCGGTGCCTACGTACTAGTAAACATATCAACTAGTACAAGATCTAGGGGGTTGTAGCTTCCTTCCAGTAGAAGCTAGAGAACAAGAGAAGGTTGTAACCTTCTGCAGGTAGAAGCCTGCGTACTGGTATGAGTCTGTACCAATACAAGATTGTACATAGATTTTCTTATTATTAAAAGAAGATAGAGATGACATCAGTAGGTGGTTTTTACCCACATTGGGTTTCCACCTTATATCTTGGTGTTCATGTGTGTTTCTTATGTGTGATGCTTTATTCTGATTTTACTGCACTGTCTAATAAATCTCTGATATACTAGTTAAATTTAAATGCATGATAAATTGGCTAAATCAAAAGTTCTTTGCATATACGCTGGTTGCTTTAACTACAGTCACGTGTACACGCTGGTTCACTTAGCTGAAGTAGTGTATATAAATCTGTTTGGGAAATTAAAATTATTGATCTAATAATACTGATTCACCCCCCCTCTCAGTATTATTTCCAACAATTGGTATCAGAGTAGGTCCTTTAGAAGAAGCTTGATCGCTTGAAGGGAGATCCATCAGCATGAGCAATCAAGAAAGTGTGGGATCCATCAGACCGCCAATATTTGATGGGAGCAACTTTGTTTATTGGAAAATAAGAACCACATCCTATCTACAATCACTTGGAACAGATGTCTGGGAAATTGTGGAAGGAGGATATACATTTCCAACAACAATTCCTACAGATATGGTAGGTAAATAGCAATATGAAACCAATGCTAGGGCTATCAATACTTTATTGGGAAGTATTTCACAATCAAAGTTTTTCAAAGTCATGCAGCTCAAATCAGCCAAAGAAATATGGGACAAAATCATTCTGAGCTAGGAAGGAAACTCTCAGGTAAAACGTGCTAAACTCAAAACTCTCATAATTTAGTATGAAACTCTTAAGATGCATAGTGATGAAAGTATAGCTAGTTACTTCTTACGTATAGATGAGGTTGTTAATTGTATGAAGAATTTGGGTGAAAATATAAAGGAATTTACCTTAGTTGAGAAAGTTTTGAGATCCTTGTCTGCTAAATTTGAATCAAAAGTGTCTGCCATAGAAGAAAAACAAGATCTGCAAATTATCACTATGACAAAGCTGCATAGAATCTTAATTGCCTTTGAGATGAGAAAAGGAGGTCCATCAGATATGAGAGAAGCCACATTTAAAGCTTCATCAAAAGGAAAGGAAGAACACAATGAATTAGGACATATTTAAGAAGAAGAAGATGAGGTAAACTTTGTCAAGAAGCTTCAATGGGGTTCCGGAAGATTTAGAGGTAAGCTACCCTTCAAATGCTTTGCTTGTGGCAGAGTCGATCATTATGCTGCCAAATGTCCTCATAAAGATAAATATGAAAAAGGGAAGGAACATGAAAAATGGAATAGAAAACAAGTTGTAAATAGAAAGAGTTACTATACTCATAAATATAGCGATGGTTTATGAAATAGTGATGAAGATGAAAATAGTAATGACTATAGACTTATAATGGCTTTTGATGATGATAATTTTTGGGATGTTTTAGAAGAGGATAACCTTCATGAAGAAATATCTAAAATCAAAATCTATTTAGAAGAAAAGAAAATGATTATAGATACCTTGACATACCAACTTGATGGAAAAAAACACAATGAAAAACTAGAATGTGAAATTGTGGGTCTAAGAAAGGATCTTGAGAAAACGAAATCTCTTAATCCTAGATTTGCTAAAGGATTAGAAACCTTAAATGAAATTATCAAAGTGCAGTGTTCTCCTCTGATAAAGACAGGTCTTGGATATACTGAAGAAACATCTCAATCACAGAAGCCCTCAACCTCCACTAAAAGCTATCTTGATGCAGCAAAGACCAGTGAACAGCATGATAGTCATCAACAAAGGCATAAAGCAGATCGCTAAGTAAAACAGACTCAATTTACTCCAAGGATGAATATAAGCCACAACCAACCTCAGGTAAATCATACTCAATTTGCTCCAAAGATGAATATCAATAGAAACTACAATCACCAAGTCAATAGATTCGATAATCGCAGGAACTTATTTAATGGGCAATGTTTTTCATGTCATAATTTTGGACACAAAGTTGCTCAATGTGTTTCTTACAAAACCATCATGACTAGAGAAGCACGAAATCAAAGGAATGTAATAGGGGTCAAGAAAAGTTCCTTTAATAACTTTTTTCTTCTTGAAAATGAAATAGAATACTCAATCTGTAACAACTTTGGTCATGAAGAATCTGAATGTAGGAGCAAATTTCGGCAAATATCTCAAAAGGAGAAAACTCCATTAAACCCAAAGATATGGAGAAGGAAAGAATCTCAAACAAAAAGATGTGGTATAGCCTTGTATGCAGAAGGACAAGAAAATTAGTGGTACATCGACAGTGGATGCTCAAAACACATGGTAGGTGACAAAGAAAAACTTCAATCATATATTGCCTTAGAAAAGGAAAATAATGTCTCATTTGGAAACGATACTCCCGCAGTCATAAAAGGTAAAGGCGCTATTCTCTTGAAAGAAAAGGTTAAAGCTGTAAATGTTATGTATGTAGACGGTTTGAAGCATAACCTGTTGAGTGTCAATCAAATGTGTGATCAAGGAAATGAAGTAGTGTTTCAATCAAATGGATGTGTTGTTCGTGAGCTTGATACAGGAGAGACCGTGATCAAAGGTACAAGAACTCCAAACAACTTATACATACTCAAGGGAGGACAACAACAGTGCTATCTAAGCAAAAATGATGAAAACTGGCTGTGGCATAGAAGATTGGGACATCTAAGCTTTTCCCAAATAAGAAAAGCATGTAGATTCAAGGCTGTTCATGATCTTCCAGATATTAGCATCCCTAAAAATACAATATGCAAACCATGTCTATTCGGTAAGCAAACCAGATCACTTCATTGAAAAATAAGGCTCAGCTAGTAATCCTCTTGAACTTGTCCATACTAATTTATGTGGACCATCAAGGAAAAAGTTACCTCGTGGAGAAGAATACTTTATTTTGTTCATTGATGATTTTTCCAGAATGTGTTGGATAGGTCTTCTAAAGCATAAAGATGAAGCATTTGAAAAGTTCCAAGCCTTTAAAGCTTTGGTTGAAAATGAATCAAATCGAAAAATCAAATGTCTCAGATCTGATCAAGGAGGGGAATTTACCTTGGATGAATTCTTTGACTTTTGTGAACAACATGGAATAAAAAGGCAATTCTCCATCGCAAGGACTCCTTAGAAAAATGGAGTGGTAGAAAGAATGAATGGAACTGTTCAACAAATGGCTCGAACCATGCTAGATGAATCTGGAACTCCTGCAACCTTCTGGGTGAAGCTGCATTCGCTGCCGTAACTATTCTCAACCAAGGTCAAACTCCACATGAAATTTGGTACGGTAAGACTCCTACTATAAACTAATTTAAAGTTTTTGGAAGAAAATGTTATATCAAAAGGACTGATGAAAAACTTGGTAAGTTTGAGCCTAGAGCAGATGAAGGTATTCTTCTTGGTTACTCTTCCCAAAATAAAGGATATAAATGTTATAATAGAAGACTTGGAAAAATTGTGGAAAGTATTGATGTTGTAGTTGACGAAGAATGCAAAAATCCAAAACAGAGAAAAACAGAAGATTATGAAAATGAAGAAGATGGGGATTATTTTACCACATCAGATCACAATGATCTTGAAGAAGAAACCAGTGAAGCACTAGAAGAAGAGATAACGGTAGAAGAAAAGACTCTGTCCATGTATGTTTAGAAAAATCATCCAGAAAATCAAATTTTAGGGGAAAAAGAGGCATGTGTACAGACAAGAAGAACTAATACAGAAAACTCAAGCTATCTAGCATTACTATCCTCCACTGAACCTCAAAATGTAAATGAAACATGCAAAGATGAATGTTGGGTCAAGGCCATGAATGAAGAACTTGAGCAAATTGAAAAGAATAATACTTGGGAATTAGTTCCTAGACGTCATGATAAAAATATTATAGGAACTAAATGGATATTCAAAAACAAGCTAAATGAAAATGGAGAAGTCATTAGAAACAAGGCTAGATTTGTTTGTAAAGGGTATGCTCAACAAGAAGGTATAGATTTTGAAAAAACTTTTTCACCTGTTGCTAGAGTTGAAGCCATATTTGCTCTTTCTAGCTTTCAGAATTTCAAAGTATACCAAATGGATGTTAAATTTGCTTTCCTTAATGGAGATTTAGAAGAAGTTTATATTGAACAACCAGAAGGATTCATTCTTGGAAATGTTACAAAACTTGTATGCAGACTCAAAAAGGCTCTCTATGGTTTGAAACAGGCTCCAAGGGCCTGGTATTACTGCCTTGACAAATATATACACCAACATGGTTTTTCAAAAGGGTCAGCAGATAGAAATCTATATACAAAGATTGACACTAATAAATTGCTAATTATTTTTGTTTATGTTGATGATATCATCTTTGGTAGCAATGAAGAATCCATGAGTCAGAATTTTGCTTCAGTAATGCAGCAAGAATTTTAAATTTCCTTGCTTGGTGAACTTACCTATTTTCTTGGTCTACAAGTTCAACAAAATAAAGATGGTATTTTTTTCTCACAAACCAAATATCTTAAACAGATCTTGAAAAGGTACGACATGGAAGATTCTAAACCTGTATGTACCCCAATGGTAACAGGATGCAGTCTCAGCTCAAATGATGAATTAGCAACAGTACATCAACCCACTTACAGATCCATGATTGGAAGTCTGCTTTATCTAACAGGTACCTGACCTGACATCATGCATGCAGTAGGAATAGTTGGAAGATTCCAAGAAAATCCAAAGGAATCACACCTTTATGCAGTGAAAATATTTTTCAAATATATTCAAGGAACACAGAACTTTGGTTTATGGTATCCTAGAGATACAGATCTTACTCTTCATGCATATATAGATGCAGATTGGGCAAGAAGTGTTGATGACAGAAAAAGCACTAGTGGTGGTGCATTCTATATGGGTTCCAGGTTAGTGTCTTGGTTAAGCAAGAAACACAGTTCAATTGTGTTATCTACAACTGAAGTAGAATATGTGGCTGCTGCATCTTGCTACACAAAACTACTTTGGATGATGCAAACCTTGCAAGAAATTCAGATCACATGTACTCCACCAATCTCCATTCTATGTGATAATACAAGTGCCATCAATATTTCAAAGAATCCAGTCATGCACTCCAACCAAGCACGTACCCATCAAATACCATTTTTTTACGTGAACAAGTGCTTGAACAAAAGGTCAAATTGGAGTATGTTCCCTCCAAAGAATAGGTTGATGATATATTCACTAAACCACTGCCCAGAGATACATTTGAATACCTTAGACAAAAGCTGGGAGTAGTTGCTGCAGCATCCTTCTGTTAAATCCGATCTTTCAGTGAAAGGTTATTATACGCAGGTTTCATGAAGTATATTTGCGTACACACACGGGTTTCTGTGGGTCAAGTAGCGTATATGTGTTTCAAACAAGAAAAATAGTGGGGCAGGCTCTGATATGGGTGCTCTGACAGATATTGATGATTAATGTCTATATGCTCTATTCATTAATTTTATTTGACTGACAAAGATGCCTTGATCATTGACCTGTTAACAATGCACAAGTAGCACAGGTTCAGGGGGAGCATTAGCCTTCATGTACATTCAGCATTGTTGGCATTATGGTTTCTGAGTCCAGCTATGGCTTCAGATAAAATTCTAGGGTGTGATATATCTTGAATGAGTCCTCTTGGACAAATGATGTAATTTGTATCCCCACTTTACATGGGATGGATGATGTAATATTTCTTGTTTCTGTCATGTATAAACAATTGGCATTTCCCAACTTGGTTGGGAGATGGATGTATGTATAAGTTATTGGTGATAGGAAGTTCATCCTCACATAGTTGAGCTATAGAGTCATGTTATTCTTTTAGAAAATATATTTTTCAGACTCGGCTTGTGCTCAAGAAGAGCATGGACGTTTTCAATGCATCTCAGGAGCTCAATTAGAGAATTCAGCATGTACTCAGGGGGAGCATAACCAGTATAATGTATGTCACAGGGAGAAATTATCTTGGTGCACCGTTTGCCCTTGATGTCAAAGGGGGAGAGTGACTTGGTGTTGTTGTTGCCATCAAGTCCAAAGGGGGAGCTTGTTTGCATTATGATACAGGTGTTGTCCTTGATGGCAACTCACTCATATGAAAGATCACAGTACAACATGTCAACAAAAAAGAATTACAAATCAGACTACAAAGAATGAAGAAAGAGAGGTATACCTAGGTTCACCTTGACCAAGCTGCGTATACACACAGGTTCACTAAACACAAGTAGCATATACGTACACACGCACTTTGACAGAAGGAAAAGTGCATATATATTGGAAAACTATGTTTTTGGTCCGAGGTATTTGGTCCATGGTATTTTGATCCAAGGTATTTGGTCCGAGATTGACCTTAGGTATTTGGTCCAAGGTATTGGTCCTAAGTGGTTTTGGTCCATGGTATTGAGAAAGGCCTAAAACTATAAGGAGGAGAAGATCATTGGGCCAAGGAGTGCAAGTATCGAATATCTGATGAAGTGTGAGATCTAGTATGCAAGTTATTGGCTTATGATGTTGTGCTTGATCTGAACCAAGGATGAACCTTAGTGGTTGATGAGGGATAAGATCTAATGATGGATCAGGATCTTAAAGCTTGAAATGAATTATCATTATGTGGTTAGATCATGTATAGTCTAGATTTGAATACTGACGCATGTGTTATTCTGTAAATATTATGATCTGGGTATAACTGAAGTCCGAAATAGCTGTAGAATTATGAATTAATATTTGCAGATGTGTACCCTGGTTGGAT
Source organism: Pinus tabuliformis (assembly GCA_031772625.1). Taxonomy (NCBI): domain Eukaryota; kingdom Viridiplantae; phylum Streptophyta; class Pinopsida; order Pinales; family Pinaceae; genus Pinus; species Pinus tabuliformis. The sequence goes on along the minus strand of CM062820.1, from coordinate 554,207,546 downwards.
TTGATAAAAGTGCGTATACATGTTGGTTTGACACATGGAAGTAGCGTATAATTTATGAAGAATTTTTCAGTTGTTTCTGTTTGCTATTGAAGAGTTCTGGGTTTTGCTCTGGGTTCTGGTGACTGTATGATGGTGACATCATTCAGAATGATCATATTGATTGTGATTTGCTATAGTGACGATGGGTTTTCAAAGTGATTGATTGATTCAGTTGTTGTTGATTCAAAAAGTGATGATTGAGTTTCTATGATTGGTTGATGCAGATGTATTTGATGATTGTATTGTAGTTATGATGTGGTTGACAGATCTAGTCTGAAAATTTATGAAACATGGTCCCTGGAAGAAGAAAGAAGGTTGTAGCCTTCTGTAGGTTGGCGCCTACGTACTAGTAAACATATCGGCTAGTACAAGAGCTAGGGGGTTGTATCTCCCTTCCAGTAGAAGCTTCAGAATGAGAGAATGTTGTAACCTTCTGCAAGTAGAAGCCTGCGTACTAGTATGATTCTGCACCAATACAAGATTGTAAACAGATTTTATTATTATTAAAAGAAGACAGAGACGACAGCAGCAGGTGGTTTTTACCCACATTGGGTTTCCACCTTATATCTTGGTGTTCATTTGTGTTGCTTATGTGTGATGCTTTATTCTGCTTTTACTGCACTGTCTAATAAATCTCTGATATACTGGTTAAAGTTCAATGCATGATAAATTGGCTAAATCAAAATTTCTTTGCATATATGCTAGTTGCTTTAAGTACAGTCACGTGTAAATTTTGATTGCCTTAGTTGAAGTAGCGTATATAAATCTGTTTGGGAAATTAAAATGATTGATCTGATAATACTGATTCACCCCACCTCTCAATATTATTTCCAACATTTTTATGGAGGAAATGATAGCACATTATGAAGATACAAAGAACAACACCTTCTTTAGCCAATTGATAAATCTCAAACAAAAGGGTTCAATGGCAGACATTGAAGACTTCAAAAAATTGAATATTAGGGTAACCAGTATTCTAAAGGGGCATAGGATTGATGCATTCATAGGGAATTTAAAATATAACATCCAACATGAGGTACGCCTTTAGGAACTTGATTCATCGGAGAAGGCATTTAGGGTGGAAAGTATAGTTGAAAAAAAAATATGGAAACAAGTAATTCTACCACTCAAAACTATAAATATGGAAGTATTAATCTTCCACAACCTACAAGGTTGGCACCACAACAATTGGAGGAAAAAAAAGAAAAAGGGCTTTGTTACATTTGTGATAGAAAAAACACTAAAGTTCATAAGCATGCGAAGAAGAAATTATTCTACATAGATTGTGAAGAGGAGGAGGAAAAGGAACAAGAAACATCAAAAGAGGAGGATATACACTAGAACTAACCCCTGAGAAAGAATAAACAAATCCAACCATATCTTATAAGGCATTGGCTGGAATTACCACTCCTCAAACACTCAAGATGGAAGGATATATCAAGGAGGAAAAGGTAACAGTGTTGATTGATTCGGGTAGTACCCATAATTTTGTTCATTGTAAGATAGCCAAGGAATTGAATTGCTTCCTAAATCCAGCACCAGAGTGTCAAGCGATGGTTGGAAATGGAGGAATTATAAATTGATTTGGAAAGTGCCATAATATCAAGCTAACCATGGGGGAATATGTATTGAATATTCCAATGATTTCCATTCCAATGGGTGGTGTTGATGTTGTACTAGGACTCCAATGGTTACAATCTTTGGGGATGATAAATTTCAAATTTCAAGAACTTTTCTTGATTTTTTTGGGGAAGGAAAGGAAGTTGAATTAAGGGGTATCACAGGGAAACCAATAAATATAATCGACTCTAATGGTATGAAAAATCTTTTGAAGAAAGAAAAACGGGGTGTAATTTCATAGTTATGCTCACTAGGGGTTCAAACATCGAAATCATCTATTTCTCTAGATTTTCAAAAAGCCTTGGACAATCATTCCAAGGTGTTTGACACTCCCAACAGCCTCCCACCTATTTGTGACCATGATCATGTGATTCACTTGATTCCAGGAAGTGTTCCTCCAAACATCAGGCCTTACATATATCCTTATGCCCAAAAGAGTGAAATTGAACATATGGTTGCAAAAATGCTAGAGGCTGGTATAATTCAACCTAATCAAAGTTCTTTCTCTGCTCTAGTAGTATTGGTGCACAAGAAGGATGGATCATGGCGTATGTGTCCAGATTATAGGGAGCTCAACAAGATCACTATTAAAGATAAATTTCCCATTCTTGTCATTTATGAATTGTTGGATGAATTACATGGAGAAATTTACTTCACCAAGCTGGATCTTTGTTCAAGATATCATCAAATTAGAATGAAGACTAAATACATTCTGAAAACAAGATTCAAAACTCATGAGGGCCATTATGAATTTTTGATCATGCATTTTGGCCTTACTAATGCACCTTCCACATTTCAAGGTTTGATGAATTCCATTTTCAAACCCTTCCTTAGAAAATTTGTGTTAGTATTTTTAGATGATATACTAATTTACAACAAGTCTTGGAGGATCATATTCAACATGTTGATAGGGTGCTCAAACTATTGGAGGAGAAAAAATTATATGAAAAAGCCTCCAAATGTTTCTATGGAGTACAGGAGGTGGAATATTTGGGTCATATTGTATTTCATGAGGGTGTTAAGGTAAACCCTAAAAAAATTAAATCCATTAAGGAATGGAAAATCCCAACAACCATAAATCATCTTCGAGGATTTATCTAGTTAACAAGGTATTATCACAACTTTGTTAAGAATTATGGGAGAATAGCGGCACCTCTAACATCATTACTGAAGAAAGATGCATTTTCTTGGACTCCATAAGCAATGAAGGCCTTTGAACATCTTAAAGAGGCAATGTACCAAGCATCGATCTTAGCTATGACAAACTTCACAAAAATGTTTACTGTGGAATGTGATGCTTTAGGAAATGGAATTGGTGTTGTTTTAATGCAAGAAGGAAGACCCATTTCTTTTGAAATTCATCCAATCAAAGGAAAGTATTTACACAAACCTATTTATGAGAAGGAAATGTTGGCAATACTACATGCACTAAAGTAATGACGACCTTACCTAATGGGAAGACACTTCAAGGTAAAAACATATCATGATAGTCTTAAATAATTTTTCGAACAAAGATTATCTTCAGAAGGGCAACAAAAATGGGTGACAAAGATTTTGGGTTATGAATTTGAAATAATCTACAAAAGGGGGAAGCAAACTGTTGTTGTAGATGCACTCTCAAGAAAGGATGAGGATGTGGAAGCATTGATTTGTGCCATTTCCATTATCCAACTTGAGTGGATAACCAAAGTAACAAGAATGATGAAGAGGTGTGGTCACTCATTCAAAAGTTTTAGCAAGATCCCAATACATCTGATACATTTAGTTGGAAAAATGATTCATTATGGTACTATTGTAACGACTACAACACCCTCCAAAATTTTGACTCACATGCAAATTTTGGAGCCTACCTTGGATCCTGTGATCGGTTGTTCCTTGGTCACTTATTGGTAAGTTGATGATATCAAGCCCCCCTCCTTGATTGTAAGAGTTGTTCAAGTTCTCATCTTTATGCAACACGTGTCATCTTTGGGCATCAAGATTATTATTTGTCATGCAAAGGGATGTTGTTCTACTTCAAGGAGAAATCTTGTGTGTATGGGTTGTTTTGATTACATAGACATGTTTCGTACTCACTTCACACACTCTTGTCATGAATGTTGTTGCATCAAGAAAATTATGTTTTATACATTTTGGATGGTCTATGTTGTATCATTAAGTGTTCCTGTGTGATCATAGTCAAGTTCTATCACTGTTTACATCAGTTCCATTGATCTCACACTTAGCTAGTTTCCCGAGCCACCTAGCCTCATCCAGTTTTCCAGAACTGTACACTTCACTTTTGCAACCATCAAGATTTTTCCCTTGCCTTATGGAACTACACAATGTGCAAAGACCCCAACCTCCCTTCACATCCAAAAATATGCATTGGTCTCCTTTAGTGTCCTTCCCCTAGCCGGAACCCACTATCGTAAGAAATTGCGAAGTATTGTCCCTCAGCTACTTAGTTTGTCTTGCAACCTGAAACTGCACAGATGTGTCCTCCAAGGACCCATCCCATAGTAGTTTCTTGCATTCAGAAACTGTGAAATATTTCCCCTTCAGTTTCCCAAGCTACACTACATTCAAAAATTCACAGAGGTGTCCTCCCAGGACCCCATCCCGCAGTAGTGTCCCTCATCTCAAAGCTGTGCAATGTTTTCCTAGCTGTCCAATTTGCCTTGCACTAAGAAATTGTGCAGAGCAAGTAGCCAACCTTTTTATGGAAAAATTCACAGAGCAGGCCAACAACCTTGCTCCCAGAAATTGCGCAAGCAGCCCAACCTTGCTCTACAAAACTGTGCAGAGTAGGAAACAAACCTTTCTCTGGAAAATTGCGCAAAGTAGACCAACAACCTTGCTCCTAGAAATTGTGCAGAGAAGGCAACCCAGTCTTGCTCTGGAAAACTATGCAGATCATCCTGGTAGTATTCACTATCCGCTAAAACTGTGCTAATGTATATCTTAGTGACTATAGGAAAATGTGACATTCTACATCACTCTTAAGGAGTTGAGGAGAAGGACCAAGAAACCAAGTTATGATAAAAGATCGAGACCCCATGCAAACTTCGTCGAATGCATATAATCTCGAGGGTAATTATGGCAAGTAAAGTACATATTTTGAAGTACATCTCTTAGTGTAGCTTGAAGGACTTCTTATCATTGTCATATTATTCTATCATCAATAACATGCGTTTTTGCAAGCACAATGTCATTTCATGTGTTTCCTCTACGTGTCTTGGTTCCTTTTTGCTTGTTTGACCAACTTTCGTCTTTGGCATGTTGATTGCTATGTCATGCTTGCGACCCAGTTCTGGTAATGTCGAAGGTTTGTCTTTGTGTGTTTGGGTTATCTTAGCTATGCAAACACCCATCACACTCACACACAAAGTTGTAAGCATTGTCGCACAAGTGTTGTCATGGTCGTTAAATGATATATCTCAAGTGTCACACTTGTCGCTCTTAACCTTTAGACAGTCTCACTGAGCACATTTTTGTCTTGTTGGTTTGAGGTGTCTTGTCATCGAGTCATGCTAAGTGTGTGATCACAAGGTCATGTATGCACAAGTTCACTTACTCCCACACTTAGCCATTTTTCCTGAAAATTTTGTTGACCAGACAACCCTTCTTTTACCATACCTTGACTGAGCTTCATTGTGCAGTCTTAGTTATTAGTGACCCTGCACTACTATCCAGAACTGAGAAGATCTTGAGGCTATCCTTCGGGCAACCTACATTCCACAATTCTGGAAATAAGCCAGTTTTCTGTCTCCCAGAACAACGCAGAAGTTGTCCCATAACCTTATCCAGTCTGTGCTTCCTACAAAATCACTATCAAGCCTCCCTCTGGTCAACCAGAAAAATTGAATTGAGCTATGACCCAGGGTTGTACTGATCTCCAAACCTGTGTATAACTTGTCCATCATGCCTACCATGCACTGCCTGAAGAAACTGTGCTCACTACACTGTCTCGGAAAATTGCGTAGGTCTGACAAGAAGGACCCCTGCTGACGTGTTCTGCTCTCCCTCATAAAATTTCACAGTTTGATTGTCACTTGCCTTGCTTTACACTTAACCTAGAAATTGTGCAGTTATTTCTGAGATCCCCCACTCCCTGCCTTGGAATGTCTCCCAGAATTGCACAGTTTTGACCAGTAGCTCTTGTAGCATGATCTTGTCCTCCTCTGGAAAACTGCACAGATTTTCCTGCCAGTTCCTCTTGCTGCTCACTTTTTCTTCCCTGGAGAAACTACATAGATCCCAACTAGATGATCTACCCAGTTCTCCCCTTAAAAATTGCGTAGATTGGCCCAACAGTTCCTCGACACCCCGCATGGTCTTCCTCTCAGAAACTGCGCAATTCTACCTCCCAGTTGGGTTTTACCCCACAACTGTCACTGTTATCCCCCTAATTTTCCCTCTTTTTGCCATTTTTCCCTTCTTAAATCATAACCATTTACCTTTGTTTTACCTCTTTTATACACCCTCATCTTGCACCAGTCCAAGCACGGTGACATATTTCATATAAACTTTATTTTTCATACTTTTAATTTAACTTAGCATTAATTAATCATTTATTACATGATTTCTTACTTTTAATCACTCTTTGTAACTTATTGATATCTCCAATGTTTATTTGGTTGTTAGAGTACTTAGCGTGACTGCTGATCCTAGTGCAAGATAGGATCTTACACCGTTGCCAACATAGCAAATCCTTACAGCAGATCCGAACCTCCTTGATCATCGCCTCGTTTTGAGCAGCTTCAACCACGATAGCAAGATCGATCCAAAGGCAGTTGAGATCGAATTGTGTCGTTTTGAGCAGCTTCAACCACGACAGCAAGATTGATCCAAAGGCAGCCAAGATCGAATCTGTGAAGGACGAAAGCTGGAGATTGGCTACGACTAGTTTTGCTAATTGTCTAATTTTAAAGGCCAAAAAGCTAAATTCTGCATTTGGTTATGTAATTGGTTGAATGATCTATTTTGGCCTTTGGCCAAAGATCTATATAATGTAGAATGTAAATAGGACTAAGGGAAAGTTTTTGATAGAACAAAGACATAGCCAGAGAGGCGGTAACAGGTTGTTGTATTTTGTTATCGCCTGAATCTGGGCTGGACGATGTATTAACGTATGTACTTGCCTTAGTGAATTAATAAAAGGGAGCTCCACCTCATGTTTCACAAATTGCGTTTCTGTATTTGAGTTGATGAATTGATTAAGGTACTGAGCAACGTTTTTATTTAAAGGGGAAATGCGCTGGTTGGCTAGGGCCCAGCCAACCCAGCACGTTTACCCCATTTCCTGTTTTCCTGTAATTTGTGTTTACATTGTCAAGTGTGATTTAATTTTAAGCACATGCATTCCTGTCTGAGTGAAAGCGGATCCATTGTGTTAAGTAGATGAATTCCCTTTCCTACACTTGATTTCAGATTGGTTTTCCTCCGCTTGGTCCAAGCAGGAGAAATAACCTTGCACTAGTGCATGTTGGTGTGATATCTCTTTTTCTACAATTCTGTTTGATTGGTTTTTCCCACCTAGTCCAAGCAGGAGAAATGAACCTGCGCCGATGCATGTTGGTGTGATGCAGCAAGCCTTCTTAGTCTACTTCCCGTAATCTTCTTTCTTTCATTAAATGCTTATGATAGGATAAATGTATATTGATTGTTTCTTTATTCCTGCACTTTGTTAAGATAAAAAACATTCACTTTTTGTGTGTGCAATTTGATTTAACAGTATAATAGCACTTGCAATAACTAAGCACTCATTTTAAGAATTAAATTCTAAATGCAGGAAGCTCTGATGTGATGCAAGAACTAGTTTCTTGCCACGGGATCTGAGTGCTTTGAACCGGGAAAAGTTCAAGCCCTTGCAGGAAGTAAAAAGCCTTTAGTAAAGACGTCATTTATACCTTCTACATAAATCTCTGTTCCTGCACTAGTGTAAACAGATTGCGATAGTACTGGACAAATTAATGCAAGAAGGAAATCTCTAAAGGAGTAGGTTTAAGGGCCCATCTGATGAGACTACTAAGTGTCTCTGCTAAAGAAAAAAACACACTTAAGTTAAACAATAATTAGCTAGAGTGATTGCCCTTTATCTTTAATTCCCTCTTGCAAATGCATTCTTCCTTGTTCCAGTCTTAGATTATTTTGATGGTTCAAGTTGCCTTTTTCTCTTTTTAATTTGATTCTACAATATTTCCTTTAAAGAAAGTAGGGATTTATATTAGGAAGATTCATACCATCTCTGGCATTGCCTGTGCTTCATCTCTAAGTTTACGGATCCCTCGGGTTGAAAAATTAAGTGTTGAGGAGTTTGCTTAAGTGTAATTCCTGCACCCAACATTTTGGCGCCGTTGCCGAGGAGGCGATTTGATTTGGTAAGAATTTTCTGATTATACAATAGAGGTAATTTTTCCTTTATTTTTTGCAGTATTGTTTGGAAAAGATTATTTGAAGGAATTTTACTGGTGTTAATTGATTTCTGACAACATTTTTTATTAGAAGTTGTTTGTTATTTTTCTTTCTTTTTTTGAAATGAATGCCTAGAAAAGGTAAGGGTTTGAATCCCACTAAGGGTTGAAAGAATTATGATAACAGTTCTCATATTGGGTCTCCTTCTGTAAGAAGGAAGCCCAATCCAATTCAAACCCATCACGCAAGAACAATCCACCTGGATTTTGGTGACAACAGCTCAGGTGTGGTTCAGCCTGTTGAGAGCGGTTCAAGTAAAAGGGAAACAATGGCAGACCATGAAGATCATGTGGAAGGGATTGGTGAAAACCAGGTAAGTGGAGAACAATCCAATTTTGTGTTTCCAATTGTGGACCTTGATACTATGGCGCAAATGAAGAATATTCCACCATCAGCTCTCCCTCATTTCCATGGTAAAGTTCATGAAGATCCTGACTCTTTTCTATTCAAGTTTGATATTCTGTGTAGAAGTTATGATTATTCAACTGACACTTAGAAGTTAAGATTATTTCCTATTACTCTCAAGGACTCAGCTCTACGCTAGTTTATGGGGTTAGGAGGAAACACTATAACCTCTTGGGATCAGATGAAGAGAGTGTTTTTGTCTAAATATCAAGAATATTGCAAAACTCGGGACATGCAAGATGAGATTTTTACAATCATACAGGATGATGCTGAAACTCTTGAATATTACCTAGAAAGATTTCTGTATATTTTACAAAGGTTGAAACTTAAGCTTGATCCCAGTACTATTAGAACCTCGTTCTTAAGAGGACTTACTGATAATGCTAGAAATAATTTAAATCTATTAGGTTAAGGTGATATTTCTGAGCAAACTTTTGAACAAATTTGTGAATTATGTAGGAAATTTTCAAGAAATCAATATAGATCCGGTAGAGGAACTCAAAATAGAAATAGAAAAATTGAAACTACTGATTCTATGATTATTGGACTAGAAAATAAAATGGAAAACATGAAAATTGATATAATGAATACTGTTACCAAATAGTTGGACTCTTTAAAATTTCAACAAAAACTCATGAAGGAACAAGAGTCATTATGTATTTTTTGTCCTAAATGTAGAGACAAGCATCCTCCTAAAGAGTGTCCTCTTAATTTGAAAGAAACTAATAAGTGTGCTATTTTTGCAGAAGACCGTGTCACAGAAAAATGTCCCTCTATACCAAGACTTAAAGCTGTATTTACAGGGGGACAACCTAACGCTGAATACTTGTATGCTATGGGAGCAAGAAGGAATTGGCCTCAGGTAGGTGCAGATATGGCTCCTGAATTTTCTCCACACTATTTTGGTTATAATGCACATGCATATTCTTATCCTAACACTAATCAGCAGTGGCACTATGGGAATCAATATCAGCATGGGCAGCCTTCTTAACCATGGCAACAAGGTTGGATAGGGCCAAATCATTCTCCATATTCCTACTAGCCACCTATGCAGTCATATCCATCTACGCATACACCTTATTCAATGCCTCAACTTCTGAGTCAGTCTACTCCACCGTTGTCTTTACCTCCACCTTTTCGACCTCCTCAGTTGCCTGCTCAAGCTATGACCAATCTTAACAATAATAAAGCAGTGCAAATGATCTATGTAACAAACCCACCTTTACCATTCGAGTACCAGTCTATTCCAGTTGGGGTTCATGATATTCAATTAAGATCGGGAAGGACTATAACATCAGAAAATTAGAAGCAACCTATAGTGATTGATGAAGAGAAAGGAGAAGAGGAAACTCTTAACCATTCTCCAAAAGCTGTCACTAAGCAGCCCTTACCCTCTGAATCCTTGCCATCTTCTTCCAACCAACCTCCCTTCCCAGAGAGGCTAGTAATGGAAAGAAGTGAGCTTATTTCTGAGACTAGCTTGGCATCAGAGCTTCAGAATATTTTCATTAAGATACCTTTGCTTCAAGCCATCAAAGAGATCCCCATTTGTACCAAGATTATTAAGGAACTCTGTCTCAAGAAACTCGGGAGGAAGAGATTGGAACCCCAAACCATTCAATTTGTTGGTAGGGTAGCAGAGTTGATGACGGGATGTGTGTCTATGGAAAAATATACTGATCCCGGAAACCCTGTTGTCTCAGTTCAGATTGGTAATGTCCTTGTATCTAATGTTCTTATAGACTTGGGGGCAGCTATTAATATCATGACTAAGCAAACCATGGATCAACTTCGGTTATCTCATCTTCGCCCTACTCCCACTGTGCTTGAATTAACAGAATGATCTAAAATTAAGCCAGAAGGAGTATTGGATGATGTGATCATCTCATTAGATTCTTGGGAATATCCTGCTGATTTCATTGTGCTTCAGCCAAAGAACCCTGTAGGAGGACATCCCTTGATCTTGGGTCGACCATGGCTTGTTATGGCCAATGCATATATTGGATGTCATTCTGGTGATATCGCATGGAGATTCTAGGAAGAAAGTTACCTTATACCTCCCTGCCAGATCCATTCAGGACCTTCAAGATACTTTATGGTTGGATCAAAGTAGTGATGAGGAGACTCAGCCCATTTCCCTTATCCATCATTATAATGGGTTTTCACAAGAAGATGAGATTCAAGATTTCCTGAATAATCTAGACATTATGTCTAATTTTGAGCCATTGAGCCAGATTTTCAGCCTAGATTTTCAAGATAATCATGATTCTCATTCTTCTGTACTGTTGTATTTGACCACTCCCTTGAGTACTCTTGAGCCTGATACTACTCTTGTTGAGATTAACCCTGGTAAATCCTTGCATATTAGTTTAGATTTGGACTCATCTCAGCAGGAGTAGCTTGTGAATTTGTTGCAAAACCATCTTAGTGCCTTTTCTTGGGGCTATGAAGATATGAAGGGTATTCCTCCTGAAACTTGTACACATCATATCTATATTCAGGAAGGAACCTGACCTGTCCAACAACCCCAAAGGCGAATGAATCTAGCTCTAAGAGATATTGTGAAGGAAGAAGTACATAAACTCTTGGATGCCGGTTTTATCTATCCTATTTTCGATAGTCAGTGGGTCTCTCCATTAGTGCTAGTACCTAAGAAAGATGGAAGATGGCGTATTTGTATTGATTATTGAGAATTAAACAAAGCCACTCTCAAATATTATTTCCCTCTCCCTTTCATTGACCAGGTGCTTGATACCCTTGTAGGAAAGAAATACTTTTCCTTTTTGGATGGCTTCAGTGGCTATAACCAGATACAGATTGCACCCGAAGATCAGGATAAAACTACTTTTACATGTCCATGGGGTACATTTGCTTATAGAGTGCTTCCCTTTGGTTTATGTAATGCCCTGGCTACCTTTCAAAGGGCAGTCCTGGCCATTTTTGCTGATCTAGAATTTGTAGAAATTTATATGGATGACTTTTCTGTGTTTGGTGATTCTTTTCAGGAAGCTCTCAAAAATCTGGAGAAAGTACTTCTTCATTGTCAGGAAGCCCATCTCGCCTTGAGTGACAAGAAATGTATATTAATGTGCAAAGCGGGAGTGGTACTTGGCCATTTGATTTCTGGTAAAGGTATCTAGGTTGATCCAGCAAAGATTGAAATCATTTTGCATCTTCCTGCACCCAAAACTGAAAGGGAAGTAAGAGGTTTTTAAGGACATGCTGGTTACTATAGGAGATTCATTGAAAAAATTTCTAAAATAGCTGCCCCTCTTTTCCGACTTCTAGCTAAGGATAGTGAATTTTCTTGGACCACAACTTGCCAATAGTCTTTTGAAACATTGAAGGAAAAGTTAGTACATGCACCAATTTTGAGAGGTCCTAATTGGTCCTTGCCTTTTCACATTTTCTCTGATGCTTTAGATTTGGATATTGGCGCAGCTTTAGGACAAGAGGAAAATAAGAAATCCTATGCTATGAAGAATTTGTCTTCTTCTAAATTAAATTATACAGTTACAGAGAAAGATTTTTTAGTTGTAATTTTTGCAATTAATAAGTTCAGGCACTATATTACATGATATGAAGTATTTGTACATACTGATCATTCCGTGATTAAATATTTGATGAAAAAACCATTGACTAGCAGTAAAGTGACTAGGTGGTTACTATTGTTGCAGGAATTTAATATTACTATTGTCGATAGACCAGGAAAATCTAATGTTGTAGCAAATTTTCTTTCTAGATTAGATAATCCTGGTGAAGCAACTCCTGTTAATGATGATTTTCCGGATGAACATCTTTTTGTTACGTCAACAGATTCTCCATGGTTCACTGACATTTCTAATTACTTGGTTACTGGGAAAACACCACCCCACTTGTTCGCTCATGAAAAGCAGAATATTATTCAAAAAAGTGCTGCATACTCCTGGATTCAAGGAGATCTCTTTTACGCTGGTCTAGACTTGATTATCTGTAGATGTGCAAGAGAGGAGGAAGTGTTTGACATATTGAAATCCACTCATGATGAACCTTGTGGAGGCCACTTCGCTGATAAGCGAACTGCATATAAAGTATTGCGTGCTGGTTACTTTTGGCCTTCCTTGTTTAAGGATGCCAAACAACATGTCAGGTGATATGATAGCGATCAACGAATGGGCCAGCCTAATCAAACCAATGAAATGCCTTTATGCCCCCAAGTTATGATTGAGTCATTTGGAAAATGGGCTATTGATTTTATAGGGCCAATAAATCCAACGTCATTAAGTAAAAAGCATATTTTGGTATGTACAGATTTTGTTACAAAATGGGTAGAAGCTAAAGTTGTTTCCTTTGCTACAGAAAAAGTTTTTTTTTTTATTTTCTTTTTATTGAAATCTTTACTAGATTTGGTGTGCCTAGAGAAATTGTTTCTGACAATGGTCTGCAATTTATTTCTAATCTGGTACAGGGTGTGATGGAGCAATACAAGATCTGACATAGGAAATCCATGCCGTATCACGCACAAGAAAATGGCTAGGTGGAATCCACAAACAAAGTGATCGAGTCCATTCTTACAAAGACAGTAAATATGCATTGGAAAGATTGGGATGAAATATTACCAGAAGCTTTGTGGGCATACAGAACCACTTGGAGAAATAGCACGGGACATACACCATATGAGCTGGTATATGGCAAACAGGTTCTGTTACTAATTGAATTGCAGATCAAAATTTCAGAACTGCAGTTCAATTAGGACTATATCTCTCTAAGGCACAACAACAACATCTTCTCCAATTAAATGAGTTAGATGAATTTCGTAGGGATGTTGTTCAGCAGAACATACTAATTCAACAACAACGCAAAAGGTGGCATGACAAGTCTATTCAGAAAAAGCAATTCCAACCAGGTGATTGGGTGCTCCTTTATGATTCTAGATTTAAAATTTTTAAAGGGAAATTCCATACACATTGGATGGGACCTTATGAAGTGATCTGAGTATTCAAGAATGGAGCAGTAGAAGTTAAAACTATTGATGGACAAAATTCAGTATTCTTGGTAAATGGACACAGATTAAAGAAGTATTTTTAGCCACTTGCCAAGAAAGATTTTACATAGCAAGTCCAACAACAATTCAGGACGGTAGTGGTGAATGGTAATACCAACCTTTTGAAAACATGAATTCTTCTTCTTCTTAAAAAAAAAATAATACAAAAAAAAATTTAAAAAAAGTAAAGAAAAAAACATTTTCCTGTAATTATGAAAATTAGTTCGCTGACATGATTGCAAAAGGATCAACCTAAAAACCAGCTTGCTAGTAGGAAGATAAAAAATTTCTAATAAAAAGAAAATGTTGCTTGATCTTTAGATATGCTAGCGACCACCAAGTAAAAGCAGGTTCAACAGAACCAACCTTTATACAATTGGGGTAATTAGCATGGATATTTTTATTCAAGTAACGCTTAATTTTCACTGCAGTTATTTTTTTCTTGCACCAGTGTAGGCAGACCTTCCAGAAAATTTTCTTCCTTTCTTCATATTCCACTTTCGTAATATTCCCTCAGTTTTCTTCTTCAATCCCAGAATGATTAACCTTCCCATATTCTTCTAAATTTACCCTGTTCGTTTCGTAAAAACCCCACTTTACCCTTGAATTTTTTTCCCTATCCCACTTCTATTTATCCCCTCTTGTGGTACTATTCCTGGAATCCCTGTAACAAAATTCCTTCCCATTCTGAAATTTCCCTTTTCCCACTTCTTTGTTCCCTCATGAATTCATTGCAGGATCTCGCGCACAAAGAGCAAAAGGATATGCTCTGAAGCATCAAGAAAGGGTGAAGCAAATTTCCAATATAAATTGAGGAAGCCATGTTGGAAGTCCAGCCTATATTTTATTTAAATTCCCTGTTCTTTTTTTATAGATATTATGCTTGCACTAGTGCAAGCATGTCATCCTATATAATAATGCAAGTAGAATGGTACCAGCAGAATAGCATAGTTTAAGTGGTGCAAGTAGACCGATGCAAGCATGCACCCTGTCAGAAACATAGTACAATTTGTTATTTTCATAGTATACATCATAGGAAAGTGGTCATCATGAAAGTTTATAAGAAGTCCTTTCACTTAGTCGATGAGTACTTGTGCTATCATATTAACTAGGAGAAAATTATTTAAAGTACAAGGTGTTTTTAAGTTAAGAATCATGATCATTTTGTAATGAATGCTAAGTTTTTTTTTTGAATTATGAAGGAGTGCGGAAGTGTTTAACCATTGCTTGGATATAATTGCCCCTTTCCACCATAATCCTAGATGTCCTTCACTCGTAATGATTACCTCACCTAGCTGTTAAAACGCCGCCGCAAGTACCAATCCAGCATGATCTCAAAGATGTCGTGCATCCACGGCTATTTCAGTGGAATGAATGGGTGATAAGATGGAAGGGATGGTGGACGGTTGGATCCCTATCTACAAGAATCAATTTTCCCGATGTTGCATGTAAATTCTTGACTGTTCATAACCATTAAGCAGTGATGCCACCTGTTCGAAGCGAACCTTCGTCTCTCAGTAGGGTAGAACAGACTGCTAAGTATCGCAATAGTCTTGCACTATTGTGAGACTCGAGATTTCTTCAGTTCTTGCAAAAGTTTGACGGGTACAACATTGAAGTGGCCTTACAGTTTGACAGAAGTTTCAAAAATGACTAAGTAAAAATTGGGCCTCTAAAATTTGAGGTTACGAAAGATTTTATAGTAGCAGCGACAGGCTTGGAAAATATTGGTGAGAAGTGGTTTAAAAATCAGAAACTAGAAAGGAAGTGATGGTAGTGTTTCATCGTCGACAAGAAGATGAAGGTAGATTGGAAGGAAGGAGTTCTGCGCAGTGCCTTGCTGGGATAGTGGCAGGACCTCCTTTTCATCCTACAGAAATTCGTAACCTATGAGGGAAGGTACTCCTGCACTTTTGTGTACCATTTTAGGATGTTGCAGCATTTCGAAGCTGCTCGACACATTCGGTGGAGGATGAATTTCCCCTATTTTTTGCTTAAGAGCTTGGAAAAAATGGCCAAAGGTGTGTGGGATGGACGGGTAGACCAGGTCGACAAGAAGTTATATCACCACGGCCTGATAAAGATTTTGGTCCAGAAACAATTAGAAGTTAAAGGCATGACCTGGGAGGCACTGTTAAAATAGCTACATAAAAAGATAGTTGTTGGAAAGGAGACAAAGGACCCCGCTAGCACAAGCAAGGGTCCAAGTAAGAATGTAAAGGGGAGTCCTTCTTGCACCAGTGCAAAAAGGAAACAACCTAAAAAATCAAAAGAATAAAGGGTCCCATCTCCAAATAATAAGACAGCTAGTGCACCTGTTGATAAGACTCCTTCTACACGACCAGTACAGGCACAAACCCCCGAAGAAGACAACCTGTCAGTCCTTGCGGATGCAACAAAATTTGCAGAGGTCAAAGATGACACTTTGTTGGAAAATTCATTAAAAGGCCCCGGAAAAAGAATAAAGAATCTAGTGCAGGCAAAGAACCACAATCCCCACAGGACGTTGAATCCCCTTCTGCATCAGTATAAGAAGAAGAACTAGAAGAAGAAGAGCCAGTGAAGAAGAAGAACCAGAAGAAGAAGAACCAGTGCAAGAAGAAGAACCAGAAGAAGAAGAACCAGAAGAAGAAGAATTTCCTAATGTAACCATGAGGGATATTGAGGTCCCTGAGGAAGACACAGCCCCTATCAAGACAAAAGAAGAAGAAGATTTGGTAACTCCTGCTGCTTAGATAGTTGAACTAGAGCTTCAAGTGTAGAACTTAGAACAACTCATAGCTAAAGCGCAGGAGGATAAAGAACAGAGTAAAGAAGAATTAACTGCAGAGATCCAGAAAAAGAAAGGAGAAGTTAGAGTTTGGAAGTACCAAGCTGCGCAATGTTTCAAGTGACTTAAAAAGGTGACAAAGAAACTAAAGAACATCAGAAAGAAGAAGTCTGAAACATTGCAGGCTGATGTTAGTATGCCAGAGTAGGATTGAGCTGGAATGCTCAAAGTTTTGAAGGTTTTTTGCAAAGGTAAAGAGTTGTGTGAGGACACACAACAGCTTAGGGATGGGAGGATGTTAACCCCCTAATTTGCCCTCTTTTTTCCATTTTCCCCTTCTTAAATCATAACCATTTACCATTGTTTTACCTCTTTTATACACCCTCATCTTGCACCAGTCCAAGCATGGTGACATATTTCGTATAAACTTTATTTTTCATACTTTTAATTTTAACTTAGCATTAATTAATATTTATTACATGATTTCTTAATTTTAATCACTCTTTGTAACTTATCGATATCTTGAATGTTTATTTGGTAGTTAGAGTACTTACCGTGACCACTGATCCTAGTGCAGGATCGAATCTTGCACCATTGCCAGCACAACAAATCCTTGCAGCAAATCCAAACCTCCTTGATCACCGCCTTGTTTTGAGCAGCTTCAACCATGACAACAAGATCGATCCAAAGGCAATCGAGATCGAATCGCCTCATTTTGAGTAGCTTCAACCATGACAGAAAGATCGATCCAAAGGCAGCCGAGATCAAATTTGTGAAGGACGAAAGTTGGAGATTGGCTACAACCAGTTTTGCTAACTGTCTAATTTTAAAGGCCGAAAAGCTAAATTCTGTGTTTGGTTATGTAATCAGTTGAATGATCTATTTTTTCCTTTGGTCAAAGATCTATATAATGTAGAATGTAAATAGGACTAAGGGAAAGTTTTTGATAGAACAAAGACACAACTAGAGAGGCGGTAACAGGTTGTTGTATTTTGTTATTGCCCGAATCTGGGCTGGACGATGTATTAACGTATGTACTTGCCTCAGTGAATTAATAAAAGGGAGCTCTGCCTCATGTTTCACAAATTGTGTTTCTGTATTTGAGCTGATGAATTGATTAAGGTACTGAGTAGCATTTTTATTTAAAGGGGAAACATGCTAGTTGGATAGGGCCTAGCCAACCCAGCACGTTTACCCCATTTCCTATTTTCCTATAATTTGTGTTTGCATTGTCAAGTGTGATTTAATTTTAAGCACATGCATTCCTGTCTGAGTGAAAGCAGATCTGTTGTGAGAAGTAGATAAGTTCCCTTTCCTGCACTTGATTTCAGATTGGTTTTCCTTCGCCTGGTCCAAGCAGGAGAAATAACCCTGCACTAGTGCACGTTGGTGTGATATCTCTTTTTCTACAATTTTGTTTGATTGGTTTTTCCTGCTTGGTCCAAGCAGGAGAAATGAACTTGCACCAATGCACGTTGGTGTGATGCAGCAAGCCTTCTTAGTCTACTTCCCGCAATCTTCTTTCTTTCATTAAATGCTTATGATAGGATAAATGTATATTGATTGTTTCTTTATTCCTGCACTCTGTTAAGATCAGAAACATTCACTTTTTGTGTGTGCAATTTCATTTAACAGTACAATAGCAATTGCAATAATTAAGCACTCATTTTAAGAATTAAATGCTAAATGCAGGAAGCTCTGATTCGATGCAAGAAATAGTTTCTTGCCACAGGATCTAAGTGCTTTGAACCTGGAAAAGTTCAAGCCCTTGCAGGAAGTAAAAAGCCTTTAGTAAAGACACCATTTATACCTTCTGCATAAATCTCTGTTCCTACACTAGTGCAAGCAGATTGTGATAGTACAGGATAGATTAGTGTAAGAAGGAAATCTCTAAAGGAGCAGGTTTAAGGGCCCATCTGATGAGACTGCTAAGTGTCTCTGCTAAAGAAAAACACACACTTAGTAGTTAAACAATAATTAGCTAGAGTGATTTTCCTTTATCTTTAATTCCCTCTTGCAAATGCATTCTTCCTTGCTCCAGTCTTAGATTATTTTGATGGTTCAAGTTGCCTTTTTCTCTTTTTAATTTGATTCTACAATATTTCCTTTAAGGAAAGTAGGGATTTATATTAGGAAGATTCATACCATCTCTGGCATTGCCTGTGCTTCATATCTAAGTTTACGTATCATAGTCAAAAGAACACACAAAGCACATCGAGTAGTGAGTGAAAGGGACACATACACATGCACCATCAATAAAAGACCACGACCATCAAAGACCTCATGAACTTTGCCATGTAAAGGTGAAGACATGTTACACTGAGAGCACACCCATCACTCAGCAGCACAACAACTCGACATAGACACCACAGTTAGCCAATATATGTCAGCATTGTGATGTTGAGTTGTGTCATGAGTCGTCTCGGCCACATCATCACTATGGGTCATACTTGTTGTAATCAATGTAATGTAAAGTGGAAGTCCAAGAGACCCACATATGAAGTTGAAGAGTCATGTAAAGTTGAAAAGTCATAGGAGTCAAACAATCATGAGGCAAGTCAAAGAGTCAGAAGGGTCAGTTTCACCCTTGGCTATATATACCTCCTCATTGTACATTGAAGAAGAATCACACAACCATATAACCACATGCAAAACAAATTAACACACAAGAAGTAAACTGGTGGAAAAGGCAGAGAGCCATCATGTGGCCTCATGCTCATGTAATTATCTTTTTTTCAATTAATTTAATAATAAATTTAAATACATGATCAAGTGGTCTTAAGATAGTGCATTTATCTTAGACTCACTTGGTTGAGACATTTTCTCAACTTACACACTAATTTAGGAGAGTTAGTTGGAGAGAATCTCGCATCCAAACTAGAACCCTTAGTTTGAGGAATTCTCATGATTTTATTTATTTAATTTAATGATTGGATTTATTATTGATTTTTAAGAGAGTGAGGCTAACATTCCCCCCATCAATGATAAATCCAAAACTAACAAGGAACCATCTTCCAAGTTCTCAAGTTGATCCTCAAAAAACATTTTCTTGAAAAACCGCCAAAGTTGGATGCTGAAAAAAACTCAAATCTGAAGAGAACATGAATCAGCTGCATGTCTAATTCATCTCTAAATTTTGCTTGACAACTCCATCATGTGCCAAGTTGCAAAAGGATCCAACTGTCCTTTTCTTGAAAACAGTATCCGGTGTCCACTGACACAATTTGATGAACACCCACTGGCGTATTTGCTGACGATGATTGCCCACTGGCTGATGAAGATGCCCATTGGCTGCTTCACTGATGTTGTCGAGACTTTTATTCTGACAACCATGTAGAAATTTTGAATAATATGACACTTATTCATAGAGATTATCCCGATTTTACACTATTGCAGAATACATGCATAATGCATAGCCTCCTCTACGTTGATCATCAATTTAGCAACATTAAAAACAATGAAACACCAATCGCATGCGCACATTAACACAGTATGTAACCCAGGGAAAGCATACAACTGAAAACCCCACACTATCTGTATATTACAATGATTGAGAACATGTAACAATATATAGTACAATACTCCTCACAAGTACTCAGTACTATCTCCACCTATTACACACAAAACTAGCTCAGATCTGATCAAGTCACAGGTTCAAATCTCCTCCGCTGTTTTTCTTGCCTCCACTGTACAATCCCAAGTGAAAATCACTCACTCTGAAAATAACATGAGCATAGGCTATAATACCTTGTATTGGCCCACACTACGCAGTACTCATTGGCATAACTCAATCCCTTTGATTGTGCAAGATCTCATGCACAACTATAGTCACAATTGATAGCAATCTCAACCTCTAACACCTGTCTCCACTAAACTGTACATGCACTGACATGAAACTGAGTTAACTGATGTATTATTTAGTTGCTTTAAGAGTTAATAACTAATTCACACAACTCATCACTAGTCTATTTGCAGTTATACTAATTACAACTAGTTCAACCAAGTCAAACTGAACACAACTCCATCAACTCCACATCCAACTCCACCAAACTCAACTGCTTGAGTTCTAACTGAAGTCCTGCATGCAATAGCTCAACTAACACATAAGAAACCACGTGATTCCTTCTGTCAGCTGCATGTGCCACATTCGTAGCTCGAACTGAAGTGCTCCAAGAGAATAAGATAAAGTTTATAGTCCAAATATTACTAAGGGCTAATAATATTTGACTGTTTCTATTTTTAGCCTGGCAGTCTAAAAATAGACTTTGATCACTCCACTGTGAACTAAAAGTAGAATTCCATCTATTTTTCCCAACATGACCAATCATCCATAAACAACATCCTGCAACTCATAGACCATGATCCATATGTCTAAAAATAGACATAGTCTAAAAATAGACTTTGCGCCAAAAATAGCCTGCGGGGCCACTTAGTGAAGGCGACTCCTTTCCACTAAGCTCCATCATCTTGTTTCATTTTCAACACTCCCTCTCAACAAGATATGGATTATCTGCAACCCCTATCTTGCAACTCTGGAATGTTCTGCATGCAACAATTTTCCCGGTCCACTTGCTCCAACAACACTTGGAACAAAAAAACACTCCCAACTGACCACTCTGTTGGGCTAGGAACATACTCTGATGCTGAAGCTCTAACTGCTGCTGACAAGTGCTCCCTCTCTGACATCTATGCTATTGCAACATATCCATGCATCTCGCACCATTGCACACTTCTCTGTGCCACCTAGCATTGTGCAAAACACTTGTGCCTCTCGCATTGCTGCAGCCTGCTAGCCATGCGCTGTCCTGGGATTCACTACACTATTGCTCTCTCTACTGCTCCATCCGCATCTGTCTCTACCCAATCAATCAGTTCCTACTACTCCACATCGGGGCTCCCGTAGCAAGGTCTCATCCAAGAGGTTGGGTACCTCAAGGATCTTGCCCCTCCTCCTTGGGACGATCAATCCACATCACCCCACCTCCTACCTGGAGGTATGGCTACATGCGATCCCTCAGCCCACCTGGCTCGAAGTTTCCCCCTACTGGAGGTCTCTGCATGAGTAGATGTCTCTACTCGATCTCCTCTCAGCTTCCCTTGTTGTGGCTATTCCACAACCTCTTGAAGTTGCTGCTCTAATCGTGGCTCCTCCACAATCATCTCAGACTTGTTATGGCATTGCATATTAAGAGGTAATATACGCTCCCTCTCAACCACCAAGTATCCATCAATTTCCTTGCTGCTCAAGGCTTTGCATGCATCTACATGCAACTGATAAAGGTTCCTGACTCGAACCCCTATCTTCCGGGTTTCTCCAGTTGTCTGACTGCGCAGGAAAGCCTTTCCCTCGCTGAAGACAACATCATATCCCTTGTCTTCTAACATCACCACGGAGATAAGATTCTTCTTCAATCCTGGAACATGCATCATTTCCTTCAATCTGAAGGGTTTACCAGACTCCCTCTCAAAGGAAATGGTACCGATACCGGTCGCACTGTATCTACCATCATCGCTCATCTCAATGTGCACTCCAAGATCTTTCTCATATAGATCAGAAAACAAATCTTAATCTCCTATCATGTGAGAAGACGCACCACTATCCAAGAACCATACCGATCCCATCACACTTGATACCAAGCATGTGATCAGCGAAAAATCCAGCTCAAACTGCGAGGCTAAGGCCTCTCCCGCTGCAGATCCAACAACTTGCTTATTTTTCTTCTTCTGCGGAAAATCTGTGGCATCTCCATTCTCAGCTTTGATGTTTCTGAGTTTATCCTTGAGCGCCATTCCACCAGCTCAAAAATCAATTGCTTCTGATCTAAAATTCGTGAGAACAAAGTATTTCTTGTACAGAGATCGACTGTATGGGCATTCACCAGATATCTCACCTTCTAAAAGAAGGATGAATCCAGAAGCTACCTAGCCCGATTACAGACTCTTCTTGAAGAAATAAAATGTAAACACTTTCTGAATAATAGATCTGATGATCAATCCCACTTTGATATCCTGTAGAACTTTTTCTACAAATCAACCAGCTCTGATACCATGTATAAATTTTGAATAATATGACACTTATTCACAGAGATTATCCCGATTATACACTATTGCAGAATACATGCATAATACATAACCTCCTCTACGTTGATCATCAATTTAGCAGCATTAAAAACAATGAAACGTCAATCGCATGTGCACATTAACACAGTGTGTAACCTGGGGAAAGCATACAGCTGAAAACCCCACACTATCTGTATATTATAATGATTGAGAGCATGTAACAATACATAGTACAATACTCCTCACAAGTACTCAGTACTATCTCCACCTGTTACACATAAAACTAGCTCAGATCTGATCAAGTCACAGGTTCAAATCTCCTCCGCTGCTTTGCCTGCCTCCACTGCACAATCCCAAGTGAAAATCACTCACTCTGAAAATCACGTGAGCACAGGCTATAATACCTTGTATTGGCCCAAACTACGCAATACTCATTGGCATAACTCAATCCCTTTGATTGCAAGATCTCATGCACAACTATAGTCACAACTGATAGCAATCTCAACCTCTAACACCCGTCTCCACTGAACTGTACATGCACTCACATGCAACTGAGTTAACTGATGTATTCTTTAGTCGCTTTATGAGTTAATAACTAATTCACACAACTCATTACTAGTCTATTTACAGTTAGACTAATTACAACTAGTTCAATCAAGTCAAACTGAACACAACTCCATCAACTCCACATCCAACTCCACCAAACTCAACTGCTTAAGTTCTAACTGAAGTCCTGCATGCAATAGCTCAACTAACACATAAGAAACCACATGATTCCTTCTGTCAGCTACATGTGCCACATCTGTAGCTCGAACTAAAGTGCTCCAAGAGAATAAGATAAAGTTTATAGTCCAAATATTACTAAGGGCTAATAATATTTGACTGTTTCTATTTTTAGCCTGGTAGTCTAAAAATAGACTCTGATCACTCCGTTGTGAACCAAAAATAGAAGTCCATCTATTTTTCCCAACATGACCAATCATCCATAAACAGCATCCTACAACTCATAGACCATGATCCATATGTCTAAAAATAGACATAGTCTAAAAATATACTTTGTGCCAAAAATAGCCTGCGGGCCCACTTAGTGAAGGCGACTCCTTTCCACTAAGATCCATCATCTTGTTGCATTTTCAACAAACCACTTGTCAATTTCATTGACATTTCCCCCCTTTGTCAGCTGAAAGGAGAGATAATCATCTGCTTTTGATATCTAAACTGCCCCCCTTCAGGTGTAGGAGAGTTTCACTGTTGTACTCCCTTGTTCAATTACATGAGAGTACCATCGTCATTTGACTGTTGGCTGCAATATGTGTGAGTGAATCTGATTGTAAAACTTGTACAATCTTTTGGCTGTGGATGACCATTCCCAGGGATCAATCCATGAATAATTTATCTTCAATCTGGCTGACTGTCGTTGGTTGCAACATTTCTCTGATGTATGATTCTTCTTGCCACAATGGTGACAAGGATGGAGATCAAAACATTAATCTTCTAGATGATGGTTCTTTGACAATGAGAACATGTTGGTTTGTCTGCAACTTGAGTTTGCATGCATTTATTTTTGTTTGCACTTTTAGTTTGTGTGCATTGATGTCTATCTGCAACTTGCGGAGAACTTACTGAGGTGATATGTTCAAGTAATCCGGCACTGACGAACTGAATGGGACTTGAATAATCAGGGATATGTAAGTTGTCGTCATCTTCGACATATCTTAAGTTGTGTCGATTTCAATTACATTGAATTTCTTCCCATGGCTCGATGATAGGTTTGGAAGAAAGTTGCATTGGAGCAACTTCAACACTTGAAGCTGGTTGGATGAATGAGTTCCAATGATCAACTTTATCTGGAAAAGACTTGGAAGCAACACGCTTCTCTTGCAACTCAATTCTCTGCATTTGCGATTCTAGTTGAAGGAACTCAATCAATTCATGTGCATGTTGAATATGCACTTGAATGTCAACAAGAGTTGTTTTGCCAATTTACACCATGTCTTCAACTAATGATAACATTAAATTATTAATAATTTGGGACAACTAAATGTGTGTCGCCATGTTGCCTTGCTTACTTTGAAGTTAGGCTCGCTTGTCGTAGAAGTCGTGCTTGAAAAAATTTCTCACTTGAGTCGATCACTGAAATGACATGCTTGATTGTACTGGTTGTTGATTGCTGATGCTTTTAAACACTTGCTTGAACTGCGGATTTTACGCTCGCTTGATGACAATCACTTTGCTTGAAAGGAACTTTATGAATGCTGTAATGAAATTTACACAAGCTCACTTGTTGTGCGCTGAACCATCGCACTTGATTTCATTACTTGACACGCTCACTTGATCTTAGTGTGCTTGTTGTAGACACATGCTTGTTTTGATGCTTACTTGAAGATTAGAAGTCACGCTCATTTGATGATGATTGCTTGCTTGATTATTTTATGAACATGCTCGCTTGCTTGATTGTTTTTACTTGAAATACTTGTTTGTTTGATTGATTTTAATGACATGCTCACTTGTTTATGATTGTTGTACTTACTTTAAACACATGTTGTCTTGAACTCTTGGGTCATTACTGCACTTAGTGATGCACTGAATGTGCTAAAAAATGATGGGTGTTGAACACTATCAAAAATGTACCCAAATGACAAATGATAAATTCAATTTTCAAGTAACAACTAACTTGACTTAATGATGCACTTTAACAAATAAAATGAGGGTGTCATTTACAACCAAAAATGCACTCGGACAATTCAGTTAAAACATTGCAAGTGATACAAAAAGTGTTCATAATATTGATGTAATTTGGACTTGAAATGCTTGAGTGTGTAGCATCCTTAACTTTATGGCGAGAATTAGCTATTGTGAAATGATATCAAGTCGATGATGTGACACTTTGTGCTTATGAACTTAATTGATTACAAGAGTGTTGATTTCAGGAGCTTGATCGAGCATGCTTATACTTAAGTGTTTCTTATGCCCATTTAGTTTGTGTAAACAGATGACAAAGAAAGAATTTAATGAACGTGACACAAACCATGCAAACACATTCACGACACAGTGTGTACCTATGACCCCCTTATTCAATTTCGGGTGGATCTAGGACACGATCACCACAAAAAGATATGTTTTATTAACCTTCAAGATACATCATCATGACAATGTCTTCAGTGAGGCGTCTCAAGCACAGACTAAGAACTCCTTGGCGTCAAATTGTCTTCAAAAACTGACTCAACCCTATAGAAATAAAAATATTCACTTATCTCTCCAAATACAAAAATAAATTTACCTTATCCCTCTAGTACAAAAGCTTCATTATCACACATATATGATTTCGAAAAAATCCCCACTTCCAATTACACCACTCTTTTGTCTCCCACTTTCTTATGAAAGACCTACCTAAATCTTGAAAACAATCACACTAAGCGAGTGTCATACATTTATTTTAAATAAATATTAATGAAGGATATTCAAGCATAAGAGAACTCTTCAATTCTAAGATACTTTCTTGTTCCTTCAAAACCCTCGCCAAGGTCCTCCAAAACCCTTGTCAAGATCATAAGAATTTTGTAGCAAAGAGCTTATCATTGTAAAGTTCATCCTACATGCAAAGTCCTACATATGATGGAAAATATTTTGTTATATGGTAAGTCGATCCATGAGGCTGCCATGACCCAAATGCATCATTCACAAACACATCTGCTAAACCAGCAAGCTGGATGACGAAGCATTCCAACTTTTCTCCTTTATCTTCTTCTCCAGCAAACCAGCGCGTGTTGGGAAGATAAATGCCTCCAATATTTCTCTTCCTGAAGTATCGATGTCCAGAATTCCATCCTTCTCATCGTAATTGAATTTGGGTACCACAAATTTGATGCGGAGCTTGCGTTGCAGGTAAGCTACTACTGCATCCACTGATTCATCTTTACGTATAGTGATTGTCTTGGTCTTTTTGTCATATGGGCATCCAACGTGAGTCATCAAAATGGGCCTTCCTCCTCACTCAGTTATGTTATAGAGGGTTGGTAACGTGACATCGATTCTGTACTGGTCGAGTATTTCACCTTTTTTAACCACATTGTGATCCACTCGTAACAAAACAATCTTGTCCTTCAGATCAACATCCAGAAGTAATGGCACAATCTACTAGTACCATGCCAAAAGTTTGGCATGAATCCCATTATAGCATTGACAAATATTGTCTTAGCTGAGTTTAATGATTGGAAAACATCCTTTGAATTTCCCTTGCTCAGATTGTCGCTGAGAGCCAGCAGAGAATCCAACGTTCCCATGTGAAGGTGCCATGTTTACTGTGCCATACACACTTCCACAAACAAAGATGCAAAAAACTTTCTCAAACTGCACTGGATCTAAATATCCAACAACTCATAATCCAATTTCTCTATCCATGTAGCTCGATTGTCATTCACAAATCCATTGAACCTCTCGTAGATGCAGGAAGCCACTCCAGAATGCTCATGCCTCAACACTCCCCTTCATTGATGCTTCAAAGATCCTTTCGCCTAGAAAACAATATTTATTCTCACAAATAATCGATCAGCAAACAAGGTTCATAAATCTTTTCTGCTTGGAATTTTTCAGGAAAAAATGGTTGCATTTGGGAAAAAAATGAAGGATTGGAAATATCCAGAATGGAAAAAATATTACATAAACTATAAGTTAATGAAGAAGAAGGTGAGGCAGTATGCTCAACAAATTCAAGAAGGAAAAATGGATCATCGTCAGGTTCTAAAAGAGATGTCAACTATGTTAGATAAGCAGATTGAAAGAACTGTGCTCTTTCTGCTAGAACAACAAGGATATCTAGCTGGCAGATTAGAAGCCTTAGGAGAAGAGCGGGAAATGCTAATGGAGCATAATGACTTGTCTTCTGTGCATGAATGTCAAGTAGCATACACTGACATTGGACAAGATCTATTGAAACTGTTGTATTTTGTTGAGATAAATGCAACTAGATTGCGGAAGATACTGAAAAAGTTTGACAAGTGTGTTGGATACCAGTTCACGAACTACTATGTTACAACTCATTCAAATCATCCTTATTCTCAGCTTCAACAGGTCTTCAAATACATGGGGCTGGGTGATGTTGTTGGTGCATTATCTCGCAATCTTGTTTTGTACACCCATTTGATCCATGTCGTCGTTCGAAGCTCAATGTAGGCCTCTGCACGTTGCTCCTCTGGCTTACTACATCAAGAGCTATTAAAATTTCTCGAAGTATACTGCACACATTTGTGACTCTGCGGATCCAGAGGCACGCCTATCTGCCCTCACGCAGCTCCAAAATAATCGACGATATCCCTAAAAAGGTCGACTTAGCATTTGGCATCACACACTGGTCAAGTGGCTCAGATCTTTCCAGAGTTCTATGGCTCAATGCACAATACAGTCAAACTGCTTCACCGAAAGAGAATACATAGTATTTGAATGCACAATCGATTCCTCAACAGGCTACAACTCTGATACCACATGAAGAAGAATCACACAGCCATATAACCACATGCTCAACAAATTAACACAAAAGAAGTAAATTGGCAGAAAAGGAAGAGAGCCATCATGTGGCCTCTCATGCTCATGTAATTCTCTTTTTTTTCAAATAATTTAATAACATATTTAAATACATGAGAAAGTGGTCTTAAGATAGTGAGTCTATCTTAGACTCACTTGGTTGAGACATTTTCTTAACTTACACACTAATTTAGGAGAGCTAGTTGGAGAGAATATCTCATCCAAACTAGAATCCTTAGTTTGAGGAATTCTCATGATCTTATTTATTTAATTTAATAATTGGATTTATTATTGATTTTTAAGAGAGTGAGGCTAACATACATGAAAAATAATTTTCAACTTGGATCCTCCCACATAGCCTTGAGAGTTTGTAGTCTATTCTTTGAGGAGCGAGGAGTGGCTCCAATGTCCCACTACTGAGACTAGTGATGTATGGTGTATAGATGTGTCTTGGAACTTTTTCTTAATTCAGAAGCCTATCTCAGGCCATCACATTTTCACACATGTTTTGTATCCATTTGTAAGACTATTCTTTAAATGTTTGTAATGCATGTTTTCTTAACCTGTACTAAGATGGTTGAACTACTTTGGTTATTTTAGTACTTACATTGTTGAAAATGTGTTGTATTATTTATCACTGTTGTCCCGTCTGTGTGGACTACTCCGCTGGACATTAGATAAACAGTCTTTTTATTTTCTTGGTTTTAATGACCATCACCCCTGTGTGGACTATTCCGCTAGATGGTGTATGTGTTTTCCCTTGAACTTTGGTTTTCACAACTGCCACATCCGTTGTGGACTATTTCGCTAGATGCTGGACAGACCCTTGTTGTTGTTCATGCGTGTTTATTCCTAGGTTGGGACTATTGCCTCTCATCAAGAGGCCCATTTCACTTTCTCCTTTTGACAGTAAGAGAACCCAGGCATAGAGTTACATTATGCACTCACCAGGCACACTCACCTCATTTTCTTGAAGTTACAAGCATAACACTCTCATGTGCTAAACTACAAGAGCTAAGGAAAATCTATAAGATAATGGCAATCGGGCCATTGTACCGGATGAGACTCCTACACCAAACGGTGTGAGGTCTAGGTGGGACTTCATAGCGGGGAGATCCCCTGAATTTTGGTAGGTCCAACATCGTCAATAGGTACAAATATCACTTATATCTTTGTAACAATTCCCAACTCAAACAAAATATTCTTTTGGAATTTCACACCTCTCCCTTAGGAGGGTACTCAGGATTTTTAAAAACTCACCATAGGATCAAGAAGGATTTTTTTTGGGATAGCCTTAAAACAGATATTTAGAAGTTTTTGAAAGAATTTTTGGCTTGCCAACAAAATAAAGTTTAGACAATTAAGACCCTCGGTCTATTGCAACCTTTATCCATTCCAAGCCATCGTTGGGAGGTGGTCTCAATAGATTTTATCACATGTTTACCCAAGTCTGAAGGAAAGAGTGTCATAATGGTGGTAGTTGATAGAATTACCAAGTATGCACACTTTTGGGCATTATATCATCCTTTTAAATCTAGTATAGTTTCTACTACATTTATGGAAACAATTCAAATTCTTCATGGAAATCCAAAGATTATAGTAAGTGACACAGATCCCATTTTCACTAGAAATTTTTTGACGGAATTATTTTCTTGTCTTGGTACTCAATTAGCTCATATATCATCTTATCATCCTCAATCTGATGGGAAAACTGAGATAGTGAACAAATGTTTAGAAGGATATCTTTGTTGCTTTGTTTCTGATAAACAAACACAATGGGTCAAGTGGTTACCTCTAGCTGACTAGTGGTATAACACTTCATTTCATACTGCAGCAAAAATGACCCCATTTATGGCACTTTATGGATATCATCCACCATCCATCACATCAACTTTAAAAAAAAATCTAAGGTTCAAGCAGTGGAAGATCACATCGAGCATCAACAACAAGTTCTCCAAGTCTTAGATGATAACCTCACTTTGGCGCAAAATCGAATGAAACAACAAGAAAATAAACATTGTAGTGAAATAAGTTTTGATGTAGGTGACTGGGTATTTTTATGGCTACAACTATACAAACAAATTCTCTCAAGCAGGCTAAGAAGGATGATAAATTATCACCCAAGTACTATGGTCCTTACAAGGTATTACAAAATATTGGTACTATGACATGCAAATTGGAGCTTCCCGCATCTTCCTGAGTACACCAGGTTTCCATGTTTCATGCTTAAAGAAGGTTATCAGTGACAAGATTCCAATTCAAACATTGTTTCCAGAATTTAATGAAGAAGGAAAAATCATATTTGAGCATGAAGCAATCACATAAACAAGAAAACAACAACTACATAATCGATCAATTTCAGAGTATCTCATTAAGTGGAAGAACTTACTCACTGAAGATTCCACATGGGAGGATGAAAATTTTATACAAAAGCATCCAAAACTACTCAAGCATTGAGGACAACACCTTTTTGAAGGAGAGGGGCATGTTAGGTCCTATAATACTAGTGTATCCCCCTGATTGTTATTGTTTTGCCCTTACATTATTATTGTTATGTAGGCTTTGATTATATTGTGACCCCTTAGACTCTTATGTATACAAAGGAGGTCTTGTCATTTGTATCATCCAATAATTGTTCATTTATGTAATGTAAAGGATTTTTCCCTCTCGAAGAGAATAATTTTAAGTCGTTGATCTATCTTTTTGCAAGATGTTTGCATAATGGATATATGGTAAACCCTAGTTGTGAATACTCTTGATTGGACCTAGGAATCCCTTGAACGGTAATGGTGGGATGCATGGTAAATCCCAGAGGGTAGTAACCTCGTCGGCCTAAGAATCACTTGGCTGGTAATGGTAGTATACACAGTAAATCCGAGAGGCAGAGAAAGATAAATTCCTCACAGTTTAGGTGGATAGATCTAGATGAATCCATGCATGTTTAGGGCCTAGTGATTTGGTGGGATTGTGGCAAAGCCTGGTTGTATTGACGAGGGTTTCGGGCCTTGGAATCCCTTGATGAGATATATGGTAAAGCCTGGTTGTATTGATGAGGGTTTTCGATGTAGGAATCCCTTGGTGGGATATACACTAAATCTTGAGGAAGCCCTAGTTGGTTTTGTTGTGAGTCCCATATTCATGTTTGAAATATGGCACAGGGGTGATTGGCTGAAAGAAATATTTGGTTCAACCCAATCTATGGTTAGGTGGTTTGTGGAAGTCCCTGACTTGGTTGGCTTATGCATACATTAATAAGAAATCATTTTCCTTTGTTATTTCACGTGTAAATGTACTTTTTAATATGCGGTATTTATGGTTGTTCTACTCTTGTTATTTTGTTGGTTATACGTTGGTTATAAGCATGGTTCATGACAGAATTTGGTTATGGCTCTCATCATGATTTGATTAGTAAAAGAAATGTAAACGAATATATGACCTAATAAATGATAATGAAACTATTGTGATAAGGCATCAATTCTTCTTGACGATTCTCAGATAAGTATGAAACCCCTATTCTAAAATCTGTGGTTATGACTTGTAGATTACATGTTTGTGATATTTTTGAAAAAATCCCTATCATGGCTAATAGGGGTCAGGTCAATTCCTCATACCAATGTTTGCATTAATAGCTTTAATTCATTGTTATTTATCATTTCTGGGAGTTTCATGAAGTTCTTGATAGAGGCCTGAGACCTATCCCTAAAAAAGTGTCATAAAATCTGGGGTCGTTGGCTCAAAATTCCCTAATAAAGGCCACAATTGCATTCATACCTTGCTTTGGGAGTGACTGGGGGTCTCAGTCGCATGCCTGGCTTGTCATGGGAGCAACTGAGGGTCTAGCTCAACAAAATGGCAAGTTGTCTTAGGGGTTGGGCACCTGGAAGGGTTGGTTGTCCCCTAAAGGTTCTGTAGCTCCAGAGAAAGGTCAAATTGGTCTTTTTTTGTCGGTTCCACTTCCTCAACTGTAATGGGGAGTTGAATCACGTCATAGTAACTCTTTGTCACATGTTTACCCCAATGGACCAATTATATTGAGTAAATATGGGAGGAGGGTGTTACATAAAATCTGTTTTGGAAACCATACTATTTTATTGGATGACTCTTTCCTGGATTCCCAAAGGGAATTTCGAGAAACTTCGTAATGTTTGCCCAAGGTTTTGTGGGTTGGATCCCTAGATCACTTTGTTATGCCATGTGTTAAATGGGAGATTATTTCAGCTTTGAAGGCATGGGGTGGGTGGGGATTAAAGAACCTACCCCATTTGCAAAATCTCTTGTGGCTAAATTTGGTTGGATGCTTTTAAT
Organism: Pinus tabuliformis; assembly: GCA_031772625.1. Lineage (NCBI taxonomy): Eukaryota > Viridiplantae > Streptophyta > Pinopsida > Pinales > Pinaceae > Pinus > Pinus tabuliformis. The sequence goes on along the minus strand of CM062820.1, from coordinate 554,175,348 downwards.
AATGCAGAGTTTGTGGACAACGATGGTTCAACAAAAGTATGCCAGTTTAGGGACTATTGAAGAATGTGTTAGGAATCTTAATAAAAGAAAGGTTGATATATTTGTCATTTGTCATTTGTTTTTGTCACCTTCCTTATTATTGCAGATGATCTTTCCTAGAAAATTGGTAATGGTCAGAGGGTCAAGATTGGGATTGATCCCTAGTTTAGCAATGGCATGTCATACAAACTGCCTCAAGTTCTAAAAGATATTTTAAATAACAATGGATTTTTGACTCTTAATCAGGTGGTTTATCCTGCAAGAATTGTTATGTGGGCTTGGGGGTTGTTCTCTTTATTTTACTGACAATTATTTCTATACCTTGGAAATGGGGCTAGGTAGTGGCTCCAATAATTATGTTGAGCTTATGGCACTCAAATTGCTCCTATTTTTTGTAAAAGAAAAAGAGTTTCATTCCCTCCAAGTTTTTGGGGATTTGATGATTATAATAAATTGGGTGAAAGGGGTCCAATGGTGTCACAATTTTTTTTTCTTCCTTTGTTAGAGGATATTTTAAGAATCGAACACTGTTATGATTTTTTCTTTTGTTGTCACGTATACAGGGACAATAATCATCAGGTGGATCAATTGTCTAAAGCTGGTATTATACATACTTATGGGAACTGACCAATCAAATAATACAAATATGAAGGATATTTTGAGTACTACCACCAACCATTCAATGAGGATGGTCTGATTTTGCTACATCAACAGTTTAGGGACAACCAATAAGGGATATATATGGCACAAGATGTGTTTTAAGAAATTTTGTTATTAGACACTTTAGATAAATGTATTTATTTCATTTTATGAATGATGTAATGGTAAAATATGTATTTAATGAAGGTTTTTTTATCAAACACCTTTTTATGCACAGACAACTTTGACTTGAATGCATTCTAGGAATGCATAGACAAAATGTAATTTTGTGCAACAACAATGAAATAAAATTACATTATTTTTTCTTTCGTCGAGGATAAAAGAAAAGAATTAATCAAGTATATGATTCAACATATAGAGGTTAACACAAGGAGAACTGTGAAACATTAGAGAAGGTGTATTGGATCATTCTTGTCAGCTAATTTTGAAGCCTAATATAAATTATCAAAGATTGAAACCCATCTTACCAATGGTTGGTTGAAATTTTATATGCATGAACATAACTACTACACCATCATGGTTGAGTGGTATGAAGGAGAGAGAACTTTCAAATCCTTAAGTAGAAAAAACTTCATAATCATACACCTTAGGTTAGAATACACATCAGTTGAATGCTTTTGAGTTCTGATTATGCATGAAACCATTGAAGGATGAAACATCTTTAATTGGGTTGGTATCCTTTATAACACACTAAAAGAAGTTATTGGAAAAGGTTAATTGGATACTTTCTCAAGATACAAAAAAATTATATACGTCCTCTTACATGTTAGATGTGATTTTATCTTCTATCACATTCACAAGATTAGCTTGGTCTTGTCCTCTTGAGAAACCTCCTATTTATGCTTATTGTAGATATTTATAGAAGAACATGTACCAAATTGAATATACACTTATTTGATATGGATTCCTAACACCATTATATGAACTTTATGTTTTTCAAACTTGCCAAAGAATGTCTCCAAATCTATATACATGCTAAAAAACATTGGTGATTGGTATGTGGATGAACACTCTACCTATATCAAGAGTTATGGTACCGTAAAAAGAAACTCATATATTTCTAGCTTATCTACCAAATATGTTGATCAACCAATATATTGGGTATCAAACAACGCTACATTGATTTAATGTATACATAATAAAAAACCAAGAGAAAAATTGCCTAGCCTAACCTAGATTATATATAAACATGCACAAGATAACAAATTCCACTTGGCCCAAGCCGGAGGGAGAGAATGTCAAGGCATACCATTTCAATTTAGAAAGATGTCAAATGTATGATCCTAGAGGGATTTCTATTAAACATAGATTAGAGACACGGATCTCTTTCCCTTACTAGCATCAAAAGAATGATACTAAGAAAACCCTAAGATATCATTGATTAATGCAAAATCCTTGAATACTTTGCAAATGATTGCTAAGGAGAAATAAATAAAGAAGATGCATGATGTGTAGATACTCATGCGTTAAGGTATTTTTGGCATCATGACTCATAGCTAAACATGGGAGTTTGCTTATCAACAAGCTTAGTTTCAGTTTAACAAGGTTAAATACTAGTAGTCCTCTTTAATGGAAGTTCCCATAAGAATTAGTTTTTTTCACATGTGGAAGAGATGGATTTTGATTTGAAATACTGGTAATAGATATCTTACAATTCCTCAAAAGATTAACTCATGAAGTAATAGATGATACTCTATTTTGACAAGTTATAGAAAACATGGTAAATACTTTGCCATTTACCATATGTTTAGTCAAAAAAACAATTTATTTTCATTTTAACAAGTAAATACTTTGCCATTTACCATATGTTCAGTCAAAAAAATTATTTTCATTTTAACAAATTAAGGAAAAAAGTTATTGACTCCCTCTCTAAATTTAATAAAAAACCATTCAAAAAACTTTATTGCCTAAGGTCGAAAAGTTTGAAATAAATATGAGGAAAACATTTTAACAAATATTTAAAACCTAAAAAATTATATCAGCTTTAAGAAATAAAAATATTGATTCCCTCTATAAATTTAATAAAAAAGCCATTCAAAAATTTATCCTACCAAAGGAATGACCTTAATCAAAACCTTAGGTAATCAAAACCTTATTACCTAAAACCGAAAAGTTTGAAATAAAGATGAGGAAAGCAAAGCATCCTATAAGGGTCCTTTCAAACAACGAAAGTTCCCTCAACACTCCTACGGCCCACGTATAACGATAGATTTGCTCCTCTTAATGTCCCCTTTTAATGGTTTATTTGTTTGTTTTTGTTCATAACTTAAAAAAAAATGATTTTTAAATGTTTTTATTTATTTATTTTTTTAAAATAATTTGTTTTCCTTTTTATTGTATTTTGTTTTTAATTTAAATATTATTTTGAATCAATTTATTTAATTACGTTTTTAGCTTTGGTTTTAGGGTTATTAGGTTTTTTTTCCAGTGCCTTCTCATCTTTTTACACATTTTCTTAAAGAGTAACAATTTTGTAGGATATGGTTTTGAAAAATGCTGTAATTTTAATTTGAAAAAAAATAAAAAAATAATATAAAATTTGTATTCCTTCTCATCTTTTTACACATTTTCTCAAAGAGAGTAACAATTTTTTAGGATATGGTTTTGAAAAATGTAATTTTAATTTGAAAAAAAATAAAAATTAACAATGCCATAAATTGATTTTGAAGTTTTAAAACAAATGATGTTAATAAACTAACAATTTTAAATAAATTATAATGTTTAACTCTAAAAAAACAGACATGGTAACAATAATAACGTCTATGTTTAAAACAATACTATTGAAGAAATTGATTCCAAAATTTAAATTGAAAAGAATATTACCTAACAAATTTTAAAATTGATATTTAAAATGATAATTTGGAAACAAATATTTTACATTAAAAAGTTAATTAATAATTAAAAAAATAACTTCAAAAAATTAATTAAAAATAAATAAATTTTAATTTATACATTAAGCGGATTTAAAATCATGATGAAAACATAATAATTTTAATTCTCACTAAACATTCCTATAAACTATAATTAAATTGATATTTATATTATAAAAATTATTTAATATATATTTTTATTTCATTAAAAATATATATTAAAATGGTTATCTATCCTTTTAATATTACATTTTTATATTTGTATTAAAAACATATTTTATATTATATATATATGGGTTAAACATCTTTTTAATATTACATTTTTATATTTTAATAAATGATTCACTAACTAAATAATGCAAGCGATGTCACATATATATAAATAATGCAACCCATGCTTAATTTTTTTAATATTACAACATATTTAATTCAGCATTCTTTAATTTGTAGTTTTGGTGTTGGTTTGTCATAATTAATTTATTTGTATTTATAATATTGGAATAAAAGTAAAATTTTAGCTAATAATTTAGATTAATATAATTATATAAATTAATGATTGATAAATATGGATAAACATCTATATATAATAGATATCAAAACACTTATCTCATAATAAATCTCATATTATCAAAAATAAAAATAAAAAATCTTAAAACACTCATATATATATATATATATATATATATTCTTAATTATAGAGATTCTAATTTGTAATTAAGCTTTGCTACAATATTATGGGCCAATATCATGACTTATCAATACCATAGGCTTAAAAAACCATAGCTCATTTCCTAATCAATACACACACACACAATTTTAATCTAATTCTATAACCATTTTTTAATTAATTTTAGATAGGAAAAAAAAACCTACCTTTGACATAAACATCAACCCCCTATCTTGACTACTACTAAAAATATTTCTTGGATATTTCATAAAAGTTAAATTTCTATCATCCATCTATTAATTATTGATAACTAGTGAAACCATATAAATAAAACAATTAAATGGTTGTAGAAACTGATATGAATCAAAACACTTACCACTTAATACATCTCATATTGTTAAAACATATACACATTTTAAAAAAACATGTAACAAGATTTTTAACCAAGGAGATTCTTAATTTGTAAATATGCTTTATTACAATACCATGGGCCTATACCATGACTTTACCACATGCCCAAAAAACCATAACTCATGATCATGATGACGACTAATGTCCATTAAGATCAATATGGTCTAATAGACTTTAAGAAGGTAAGATATAAATGAAAATTCTTCATCATTTTATATCTATGCTAAAAAAAGTGAGAGAAGTGTCCCTAGATCACCATAATTTTGCTGAATTAGGCTAAGAAGGTTGATTTTCTCACAAATAATTTGAAAATTAGATCAAATATGATTATAATATGGAAAATCTAAGAGAAAGTATTGTTCAACTTCAACTCTCTTAGGACTGCACATGTGGCAAACTCTTTCGTCCAAGGGCATTTTGGGAAGACCAACGGGTTTCACTATGAAGCTCATGAAATTAGTTTTATCTTGGCAATGCTCATTTTCTTGTTAACACTAATTAAGGCATACAATTAATTTTGGTTTTTAAGATTGTGGTTAATCACCTCCTTATAGTATTTTAGTTTCTTTTTTCCCTATAGCTATTTATTTCCCTACAATATCTCCTTAAATTTGGAAGTAACAATAATTTTAATATTTTGCAAAATGATGTCATCCTTTATTCCCCAATGGTCTAGCCAAGACTGAGCATCCTTTTTCCACCCTCGCTTGACTCAAAAGTGGGGGTTTTGGATAGAGTTAGAAGCAAATTTCGGAAATATATTGGCATCCATATTGTTGTATAACTTCTTCTTATACATATGATACCTAGTTATAGTCATGCTTTCAATGGGGAAAATCTTGCTTCAATTAGGAGGACAAGGTAGGGAATTTTTCCTTTAATATTGAGGGTATAGGTTATAAAATGTTTATGGATCTCGTCAATCTTCCTCCATGACTCTGTGGATATCTCCAACACCAAACCTCACATATATATAAAATAGTAGGAGCAATGAGAGTTTCAAAGGAGAACTTTTTTATCCAAAATCCAAATAACTATGGACTTACACTTGTTTTCAAGTCCATTGTAAGCTTTCCAACCTCCATTTATCCTTTTCTCAATTCCATAATTCCAATTGAGCTTATGATGGATACTAATTCTTAGATATTTGAATGAAGGAGCTTCCTCCAAGGAGTTATCGTCATAAATCAAATTATCGTGGATGATGTTTTTTTATTTAATTATCATGATTTTATTTTTGTTGGTATTAATAATCATAACCATCTTAGAGGATTCTAATTTGCTTACCTAGATCGTAATGTCTTCTTTCCAAAAGAACAATCATTAACATAAATGAGAAGACTTATGACCATACTAGTGAGTGTGGGGCTAGCACGACCTGGATCTTCTAAAACTATTTCAGCTTATCAATGTATATAGAAAAATGGGTAGGGTATAAGAGACACTCTTGCTTGAATCCGATGTTGTATCTAATTTATTTTGACCAAAATTTAGTGGTCCTAAGCTTATAATAATATTCTCATACAACCTTTTCACAACAACCCTCAAACTCGAGAGGAACCATTATCTCTTATAGCATCGTCCATAGATATGTTTTAGGAATAGTGTTAATATCTTCTTTTTTTAAATCAGCGAAACAACAAAGGAGATCACCATATTAATATGGCATTCCTATGCAATTATCTTAAGAGTAACAAAATGGTCCACTATTGAATGATATCTCCTAAATCCAGTTTGACCTTTAGCTCTTTTACCATGGCTTTCAAGCAAAGACGAATCTTATTTTCCAAAATAAGCCCATACAACTTGGCTAAAATGTGGCTAATTATAATGGTTCTGTAATTAGAGGGAATGGTTTTATCCCCATTCTTAAAAATATGCACAATAAGACTCTACATCGAAGGCTTAGGGAAGCCTCGCTTCACTTCCAAATTAAAGAGCGTGTGTATGTGTTCATATGACCTTTATTTTTTAATTAACTAATTTAATTAAAGGGGTGGAAATGGCATAACTACTTTTGAGATAAATCTCAATATTTAATATGTGACTACTAATAAAAAATAATTTATAATATTATTTAGATATTTTTTTTGTTGGTATAACCCACAGGGGATTTGTACCTTGATTTCGTGGTTTACATAATACTTTATAACATGATGATAAAAATTGAGCTACCCCCTTTAGGCTAATATTATCTGAAATTTAAATTGCCACAATCCTCTTAATAATTATTAATAACTAAATTAAAATTCTTGAACTCCATTCCAAAATAAACACGTTGGTGTGATTAAATTAAATTTCTAAAAACCTTATTCCAAAATGAACATACCTATCCACATAATTATAAAATATATATATATATATATATATATATATATATATATATATATATATATATATATATATATATATATATTATATTTTTTAAATTAATAAAAGTTTTAATCAATACATTAAAATTATAAAATTTTAATTAATAATCAAAATTATAAAATTTAAGAAATAATTTTTTTTATTAATTTAATATTTATATATTATTAGCCCATAGGGTGTAGCTCAATTGACAATTGCCTTGTTATAAAATAATATGTAAAGTATGAGATTCAAAGTTTAAATCCCATGGGTTAGACTAATACAAAATAATATTTTATATATTCTTAACTTTAACAAAAAAATCTAATCAATATGAAGCTATAAAATTGCAATCAAAATTGTGTTTTCATCAAAACTCGTTAATAAAATTTACTAAACCAGTCATACTCATACTGGAGCAAGGTGACACATTTACATCTTCCACACCATTCCATAACAATGAACATGAAGAAGCAAATCCAAGTTACTGTCACAGTAAGACAATACTTGAGAGATGTGTAATAAAACAAATCAATTTCAGGGATTAAATTAAATGAATTTTCTGAGATGGAGTTGGAACATGAACATCCACTTCTCGTTATTAGAAAGAGGGCAATCATCAACTCAAAGTCATGATGTCATCAATGGTCCTCTCTGCAAACAAGAGCTTCCTTCCATATTCTTCCAAGCCTGCAGAAGTAACCTTAATGGGGCGCACGGTGCTTATCCTATCTACATTTACACAGTTTATCCACAACACAACTGCCTCTTAACACTTCAACTATTTTTCCATCAATACTAAGAAATCCACCATTTTAGCCATTAGAACACAAGCCATCTGCATCTAATTCGTGCTTCACTTTAAGAAATTTCTTCAAATTCACAACTGTCTTACTGATTCCCTGAAATAGGTAGCCCCTTGACTTTCCCCAATGGAGTTTCCCCATACTTCTCCACCAACATTTGCTGAATATCTTCATAAACATCAATATTTCATTTTAGTGTCTCTGCATTTTGAGGTCTCAAATACTCAAATTCAAATGTAATTATATCCTCGGAATGCCCCAAATATGCTTTCGATTTTTTTGACAATTCCCATATTGATCCCTGTTGTGAACTTCTTGAGCTTTAAGTAAATAAATTTCATCTTAAATTTCGAGGGGGGTGGTTTAATGGTAAAAATATAGGTTATAGATTCGGCCTGAGATTGGGCTCGAGGTTTGCTAGTGGGGCCTTAGCCACTAGAGCCACACCTCAAGCGCATGTGTTTTCGTAGCATGGTGATATGGAGAGGCAAGTTCCCAGTCAGAGGAGAGAGAAGGACAAGGGACTGAAGGGCAAGGGAGTACCAATGGGAAGCATTTAGGGTGAAGAGCTTCAGGGGAAGGGGTATCAAGTGTAGCAAGATCCAAGAGAACCACTGGAAAGTTTTGGGAGTAACATTAAGCAATAGAGAGCCCTCCTTGACATGGGGAGATGCCAAGTAACCTCTCCATAAGATACAACAAGTTGTCATTCATATAAAAGACTAAGAGTGACAAGAGTCTCAAAGAGGATCGTTTTTTAATCCCAAAAATCTAAAGATCTACTGACTTACAATTGTTTTCAAGTCCAAAACAAGATTTCTGCCCTCCATTTGTCATTTTGTTAATGTTATAATTCCAATTCAGCTTATGATGAATGCTGATTTTCATATATTTGTATGGAGGAACTTTCCCCAAGGAGTTGTCATCATAAATCAAAATATCATAGATAATTTTTTTCGATTTAATTACCATGACTTTAACTTTGTTTGCATTAACAATCAAACCCATCTTGGAGCATAAACATTGAAGGATTCTAAGTTGCTTGCTTGATTGTAATGGCTCATTTCCAAAAGAACAATATCATTAGCATAAAGGAGAAGAGTTGTGACCATACAAGTGAGCAGCATGGGGCCAACACAACTTGCATCTTCTAAACCCTCTTCTAGCATATCAATGCATTTGCCAAAAATGGTAGAGGATAAGGGGCAACCTTGTTTGACTTTGATATTGTATTTAAATTCTCCTGACCAACTCTCAGTGGTGCTAAGCCTAGAAATAACTTTCTTGTAGAATCTTGTCACAACAACCCTCAACTCGAGAGGAACCATTATCTCTTTTAGCATCTTCCATAGCTTTGTTCTAGGAATAATGCCAAAATCTTTTTCAAAGTCAACAAAACAACAAAAGAGATCAATTTCTTGTGGCATTCCTCTGGAGTTATCCTAAGAGTAACAAGATGACCCATGACTATATGGTATCTCTTAAACCTAGCTCGACCTTTAACTCTTTTACCATGGCTTTCAAGCGAAAGGCTAATCTTTTTTTTCCAAAATAAACTTGTACATCTTGGTTAAAATGTGGTTAATCATATGGTCATGTAACTAAAGGGAATGCTTTTATCCCCACACTTAAAGATAGGCACCTACCAAATTAAAGGGCTTGTGTATTTGCAAGATGATACATGTTTGTATGATAATTTTTTTTTCTAATTAATCAATTTAACTAAAAAGACATAAAGGAGATCACCGCGTTTGAGATAAATATCTACCTTTAATGTGTAACTATTTCTAAAAATATTCTAAGATATCTTGTAAAGATTAAATCCTTACCATCCACTTTTTCCCCTGGAAAAAAGTCATAATTTCTATTAATATATAAGAAATTACATTTTGTAGATGCTAGAGCATATGCATGTGGAGGCAAGTTGCCTATCGAGTTCAAAAGAACAATAAACGATCTAGATATGTATTCTCCATGCAGGGAGCCTTGATATCAAATCATCTGATTCCTGTGCCTATTCTCTGTATAGAGAAACTGTATCAAAATTTGTTTCTGTCTCTTCTCAGAGAGAGAAATTAAAATATCAAAATTGGTACCATATGTCTTATACAGTTGTTCAAGTGCAGAAAATATAAATAGCATAATATATACAAGTATTTATGCAAAAAAATGGGCCTATAGCCCATGTTCTCGGAGTTCCACAAAAGGTCTGTGATAATGCTGGTAGAAAGTCCCATCGATCTCTTCTTGAATCAACCAGTCATCGCTCTGTCTAAGCGCTGCCTCTTTGGATAGGAAATCTGCCCCCGAGTTGCGCTCCCTGTAAATGTGATGACAGGTGAATGAGTCAAAAGTAGAAATCAATCTGTGTGCCTCATCCAAATATGCCTCAATGAATATGCATTGCAATGTGATGCTCTATTTAACCAATTGCAAACAATTTTGGAATCCCCAAAGAGTTGTAGATGTCTGCAATGCTTTTCTAATGCAAAGTGAATGAGGTGTTTTGCAGTGCATAATTCAGCATAATTGTTTGTTCCCCTCCCTAATCTCATTTGAATTTTAATGCAATGAGATTCATTCAGGTATAGTATGGCTCCTCCACCACAACTCGCCTCCTGAACCGATCCATCCTTACCATCCACTTAATAATTATTGATAATTAAATTAAATTTTTGAAAATTCATTCTAAAATAACACACTATTATAATAAAACTTATTTTTTAAATTTTTTATTCCAAAATAAAAATAACTATCCAAATAATTCTGAGATTAAAAAAAATATATATTAACTTAAATTTTTGAAATTAATAAAAAAATTAATCAAATAAAAATACAAATTTACATAAAAATAAAATTACAAATTTACATAAAAATAAAATTACAAATTTACATAAAATTTATTAAATAATTAAAAAAAAAAAATATTTATTGATTGATTCAATATTTTATATAATTTAAAAAAAATTCCAATGAATATGAAGCTATAAATTACACTACTGCCTGGCTTGACCAGGCTGACAGAGAGGTGTAATCAAACAAATCTGGCTTGACCATACTTGACAGAGAGGTGTAATCAAACAAATCAACTTCAGGGATTAAATGAAATGAATACTCTGAGCTGGAGTTGGAACATGAACCTCCAACATGTCATTATTAGGAAGAGTCCAATCATCAACTCAAGGTCGTGAATCGTGATGCCATCAGTGGTCCTGTCTGCAAACACGAGCTTCCTTCCATATTCTTCCAGGCCTGCAGAAGTATCCTTTATGGGGCGCACAGTGCTTATCCTCTCTGCATTTACACAGTTTCTCCACTGCACAACCGTCTCTGAAAATTTCAACTCCTTTTCCATCAATACCAAGCAATCCGTCAGTCCAGTCGTTAGAAAACAAGCCATCTGCATCCAGTTCCTGCTTCACTTTCAGGAATTTCTTCAAATTCACAGCCCTCTTGCTGATTCCCTGAAACAGGTACCCCCCTGACTTTCCCCAGTGGAGTGTGCCCCCATACTTCTCCACCAACATTTGCTGAATCTCCTCAAAAACATCCGAATTCCATTTTGGCGTTTCAGCGTCCCGAGGTCTCAAATACTCGAATTCAAAAGTAATTACATCCTCGGAATGCCCCAAATATGCTTTTGATTTTTTGACAGTGCGCATACTGATTCCCTCCACAACCTCGAGCTCGCACAAGGCCTCTGGATTCAAATCGCGGATTCTCTTGATATCAATAATTGCCTCTCTGATCCTGCGCAGGGGAACGTAGATCTCCAAGTCATAGCCTTTCACCCCTCCCACTCGACGATCCCACGAACAAATTGATTGATTTGTATCCAGAATGGTGTTGGGCTTGCATACATTGGGATCAGGCTCTTGTTTGTGAGAGTAATCCTGGCATCCTCCGGTTGTTTGCATAAGGTTATTAAATCCTATTACTGGATACCCCGTGAACCCTTTCACAATGTCGTTCAAGAATCCCGCGCCTGACGGGGCTCTGGCGTCCATGGTACTTTTAGTCAGATTGCATAGCTGCTCGGAGTCGTGGGTTGCGTCAATTGTTACCACTGCAACATATACAGACTGTTAAATGCCTAATCATATAGAATATAAGGGAAACCTCAGAATTCCATTGAAAAAGATAAGAGGCTTATTTTGACTCAGTAATTTGTTTACTAACGTTTATAAAAAAAAACACACATATATTCTACTTTAAATGTCAGTGGGGGAAATTATCTTTACTTTATTTTTATTTTTATTTTTCTAGAATTTAAACTAATATTTTTGTTTTTTTTACAGGATGGGAAAATTTATCACAATTTAGTTGTCAAACCAGTAGTGGGACAGCTATCTTGGCTGCTATCAGCGAATGTAGGCAGATTCATCTTTTTTTTAAAGAAAATCACTCCACTTGGAATAACCTGTTGGTGGTCCATAAGGGGACAAGCTTTCACTCCTGCCACATGCCTCTAGATCTTGGGCCATTAACTTGTTTCCTTAAGTTAGAAAAAACAGTTTTAGAATATACCTCAAACTCAAATTAAGATCATTTTAAACATACATATCCTTAATTTAAAAATATTAATTATATTTCAAAAATCACAATTAGTATCCATAAATAAGCAAGTGTCCCTCTTTAGATTCACCTCTTAACAAAATCAAAGCTTAGTGGTTTATTCACTTTATAGATATAGTCAATTAACAATTCGCTCATAAATATATGAACTTAAGAAAATATTTGCACAAGGATTAGATATCTTAAGATGTAAATATCTTTTTAAGTGTAGAACTTCAGAAAATGTTTGCACCTCTAGAGATTTTAATCCTCTCAATGCTTGGTAGATCTAGAATTAGATGAAGATATGCTGATTTTTAACAACACAGTGATAAAATGTTTTAACTATAAGAAAATTCTTATTTTGACTTGTTTTATATAATATGTATATGTAGTTGATATTGAAATATTTATTTTTGATTTACACATTAAAATTTTAATACTTGTCCCCTCACATTTGGAAATTAAAAACATATGTCCACAATTTTTTCTCTGTGTCTCCCTCTATATATGGATGGATGAATGAATACATTGAATTATTTTATAGCCCCAAGGGCTAGTTCATGTGGTTTGGAGCCAAATGTGAAGTTTTTTTATATTTTTGCTAGTTGTTGTTAATCATTGGTTCGACTTTCTTCATAGTTCAGTAGTTGCTATCAAGTTGACTCACAACTATTGTTCAAAAAAAATTATTCCCCTTGGAATTACCCCTATTAGATGCTTTTGGGTCTTGAGTAGTTACTATCAGGTTGACTCACATCTATCGTTCAAAAAAAAAATATTCCGCTTGAAATTACCCCTATTAGATGCTTTTGGGTCTTGAGTTGTTAATCTGTTTCGTACATCTGAGGAAGATAGTCACTCAGTGAGCCAAGCATACACACTATATTTTGTTATTAATATTTTTTCCTTTATACATATATGTAATTATTTTTATTTTAATATTTTTTTCAATGTTATATATCAAATTTAGATTAAAGATTAAAAAAATTACAATTTTTAATTTGTTATTATTATTTTTAATTTATTAATGTAAATATTATTTTATTATTTTTAAATGAAATTTTATATAACTAATCTCTCCCATATTTCATTATAAAATTCTTCTTAACATAATAAAATGACATATATTAATTTCTAGAAAAATATATATTTAAATGATGTAATGGATTTTTAATTTATGCCATGTTTAGGTTACTCCATCCATAATTAGGGACAAGGACGAAGAGGTTCGTGAGAGCTTCATGAGTAAATGAGAGTAGAAAAACTTTTTTATAGGAGAAAAGAACTAGTATACGTTGAGATAAGGGTCAAAGTTAAATACAATTGTTCAGAAATAATAATAAAAATTTGACCAAATCTATTAAAAATTGAATAATTAAGGTATAAAATTATTAAACAATTAATTTAGAATTGGAACATTGAGAATGACTGAAAAATAAGAATTCGGAACATTGAGAATGATTTAAAAATAATAATTAACTGAAAACAATAATTAATAATATTCAAAAGAATAATAAATAATGGTAGTCACACATATGAGATTAGCTCAAACTTAGAATTAATAATTCAATAATTCAAAATAAGTTTTAGTGATAAAATTTGACATAATTAAAATAATATAAATCAAAATAAAAAATTAATTAAATGTTTGAATTAGAAATTATTTGTTAAAAAGAAAAGAATTAACTTTTTTTAATAAACTAAAAATTGAAATAGTGATAAAATAAGATTGGGATGAGAATTAAATGTAAATAAATAAATAAAATAAGAAATTATCAAATTGATAAATGAGAAAAAAAATGAAAATAATATATATATATATATATATTATTATTTTCAATATATATATATCTATATATATATATATATATATATATATATATATAGTGATGAAATAATTATTTGATTGATAATTGAATAACTTAATAGGAAGATAAAGTTTAAATTATCAGTTGGAAAAATGGTAGATGACTGGCTTGTAAGATTGGCTAAGCCAATATCCATCCTCTCTATTAAAATTAATAGAGTTCTTCTCTATTTCTAAAACTTCTAAAAAAACAGAAATTAAAATTTTAAATAATCAAAATGAAATTTTTGAATATACTAATTCTTGCATATAATTTAATTAATATAAATATTATTAATAATATTTAATTTAACAATCAAATTAATAAAACAATATATATGTTTGAGAATGAAAAGTTAGTTCAACTGTTTTTATATTTATTTATTTTTTCATTTTAAATTTAGAAACATATTATTGATCCAATCACATTTTTTTTATATTTTAAAATACTTTTTTGACCTTTTCTTTTTCACTCAGTAAAATTACAATTTAAAAATATCACCATCATATAAACTTAAAAATTTAAATTCAAAATGAGAAAAATAACAACGTTTTAATTTTATTATTATCTAAACAAAAACTCCATAAATTATTTAAAAAATACTAAAAATAAATTAAACAAAATTACGTAAGACCTTTGAAGAAATATTAAACTATATAAAAAAACCATAAATAAATTAAACTAAGTGAAAGTTAAAAGTCTGACCCTTACGAATTCATCTAAATGGAGAGTATAAACTCAAAAGAGCAAATTGGAAACGGAGATTATGAAATTATATTCACGTTATCTTCATCTACCATATTCCATTCATGCAATCTTTAGTCAAAATGTTACCTACAACAGGAAAATTTATTTATTTATATTTTAAATTTTGTTTTATTATAAAAATTATAAAACTAAAAATTATTTTTTAATTAGTCTTTCCAATAATTGGAACCTTCCCTAAAATAAAAAGTCTCAACCCACCCCGATCTATAATCAAATAATTTATTAAGTTTTCCAATATTTTAAGTTTACATTCAAATAAAATTATAATATCATTTTATATTATAAGATAAATAATATATATATATATATATAGATATAAAATGGGTAAAGTGTTGGTCTGTATTAGGTAGTTTAATTGATAATGATTGTCCAAATGAAAGTCTCACTGAATAAAAAATAAATAAATAAATTTCAAATCTTATATGATTCCCAATCAAAATGAAAAATTGCATGACAAAGAAAAGTTAACCCATCTCAATATTTCTAATTCTAAAATAAATTGCATGACAAAGAAAAGTTAACCCATCTCAATACTCACAAGTTGTTCCAAGCAGCTGGGCATCTGCTACCGTTGTGGGCTGGCCAACCTGTGACATTTTGTTCACACCATCTCCACCAACGCTCGCAGGCACGCGATCCACCTCCATGAAAAGCACCTTGTGATGTGCAGGGTACCACCATGCGTCTCCAAACTCATGCTTTCTCACAAAATCTCGTATCATATTTTCAAATCCATAGTCATCCACCAAACTCATAGACACAGAACGCTTGAACATGGGCTCCAACCTAAATGTTACTTGCGAGATTGCTCCCACCAACCCAAGTGACAATACAGCGCCTCTGAATTTATCCTTATCTTCTTCTTCTGTAATGGTTATAACCTTTGCATAACCTTGTGTAGCAGGAGCAGGGACTACAATCTTCAAACCCACAACATACTCATGAACTGCACTTCCTCTTCCTATAATTCCACTCCCATGAGCTCCAGTGCTGATGACACCACCTGCAGTGACTCCATCCCAGTATATCATGGCTGGCAAAGCTAAACCTTCTTCTGCAGCTGCATCGATCACATTTCTCATCATCACGCCTGCGTCCACAGAAACTGTCATGGCCATCTTATCAAACTGGATTGTGGAATCATAGTCCCTGGTGCTTATGATCACCCCTTCTTCACCATCCACACACGCCAGCCTTGGCAAGCTGTGGGAAAAACTGCTCACAACTTTTATCTTTTTTCCCCTCTTAACTGCATGTGCAACAGCATGAATGAGCTCTGTTTCTTTCTTGGGAAACATTGCACTGCCAGCCTTGCAAACGCTCAAGTCGTCCCAGATTCCCTGATAATTGGAAATCTGACATCCCGAAGTGGAATTGGAATCACATTCCACCGATGGAGGTGGCACACACGCCAAATTAATATCGACAAAGAAAGTTAACAGCCCTGTGCTCAGAATTATGAACCCTAGTCCAAATATTTCCATGATGCTCAACCTCAGAAGAGCATATAACACGGGTGCACCATATATATATATATGTCCCTGATATATATACACAAACAGATTGATTGATATACTCATAGTTTACGTGTTAGAATATCTTAAAATTGTTATATCTTATCGATCGTGGTTCGAAATTTAAGGCAAGTTGGTATTACTTTTAAACAAAATTTCATGAAATCCAAGTACCACGTTATCCAAATAATATTAAATCTTAAAATTGTTATATCTTATCGATCGTGGTTCGAAATTTAAGGCAAGTTGTACTACTTTTAAACAAAATTTCATGAAATTCAAGTACCACGTTATCCATATATTATTAAATTTTCAAATTGTTATATCTTATCGATCGTGGTTCGAAATTTAAGGCAAGTTGGTACTACTTTTAAAATTTAAAAACTCTTATAAGAAAAAGGCAATTACAGCATGCAAATTAATTAATTTACCTTGCATGGATTATAGTAATCGAATTATAGCTTTAGCTTAGTTTATCCGCAAATTAAATTAATTTACCGTCAATTTTACACTGATATTTTGTAAAACATTTTGCTTAAATTTATCAGGAAGATATAATAGTTCTTTTGACCAATAGAATTCTTTTTCATCTTATTGGCCTCTTCCCGAGGCACAACTTATATTCTTCAGTGATTTTCAAAGTTGAAAAAGGCTCACATCAATCCTATTTGATAGTAATGCTAGCATTACTTCGTTAGTATGAAATGTTTGCTTTGCATTATTTAGAGTCAGCAGAAAATATTTTCTCTTTGGGCTGGAAGCGTCAGAATTGCTTCAATGTTTTCTGGTGGCCGCTAGAGAAGAGTGGAGTCTGGAGGAACAATGGAATAGTTTAGCAACAACAGTATTTTCAGACAATAGTTTAACAACGATAGTTTTTTCCCTTTTTATTGTTGTGCGGGCTAGTAAATTAGCTTGATAGGAAAAATTATATAAAAAAACAAGACTCACCTATACACCAGGTTCGCTTGCCAAGAGATACATATCGACACCTCGTATTCGCTGGAACAGTTGGAATTGCTTGGGTAAGAAGAGAAAGGCGCTTGGTATTAGCTGGAACAATCGGAGTTTCTTAAGGTAAATTATCTTGACAGGAAAAGTTATATAAATTTGTCTATTTCTATGCTAACTCTACATGCATCACCTATCAATTCTGATTTTGGTTATGTTTGTTCCTGTATTTGGTCAATGTTTTATAACATTTCATATTCAAGAACTTTATATAAATTTGTCTATTTCTATTCTAACTCTACATGCATCACCTATCAATTCTGAGTGTAAAATTGACGGTAAATTAATTTAATTTGCGGATAAACTAAGGTAAAACTATAATTTAAGGCAAGTTGGTACTATTTTTAAAATTTAAAAATTCTTATAAGAAAAAGTCAATTACAGCATGAAAATTTAAAATATATGATGATGATGGTGGTGGTTAACGTGCGCTAACATCTAACATTGGTCTATCAGACCTAAAGAAACAAATTATTTATTTTGACTTAAGATTTTATTCCTATACTCAAAAAGTTTGGAGAGAAGCCTCCCGAGCTCACTATATATATATATATATATATATATAATTTAAATAAAAACAAATTGAACCACAAAAAAATCTAAAAACATTGTTTTAAAGTTAATTTTTTTTTTTAAAGAAAAACCTCATTAAAAAAAAAAACTTAAAAATATTTACCAAAAAAATTAAATTAAAATTAGAAAAAGAATTAATTAAAAATAAAAATAAAAACATATTTAAATTAAATAATTTAGATAAACAAAATTAAAAATAAAAGATAAAATAAAATAAAAATTTACGAATATATATATATATATATATTATAAAAATAAAGAAATAACATAAAATAAAATAACAAAAAAAAAATTAAAATTTAAAAACAAAATGGAAGAAAAAACATTAAAAAAATCAAAAGAATTAAAAAAAAATTAAATTATAAAAAAAAAATTCAAAATATATTAAAAAAAATTCAAAACAAATTTAAAAAAATAAAATAAAAAAAATCAAAACAAATTAAAATTTTAAATTAAATTAATATAGAAAAAATAAAGAAAAAAAATAAAATTAAAAAAGAAACAATTAAGAAAAAAAAAGCATATAAAAAAATAAAATTAAACAAAACACAATTATAAAAACACAAAGACCACTCCCCTCTCCCCTCGCTTGACCCCTCGTCCCTCCCTCACCTCCCTCGCCTCCCCCGACCCTTCCGCCCCACCTCCCTCACCCCCCTCCCCTCCCCAACCTCAGGCCTCGCCCCCTCTCCCCTCACCCTTGCCTGTCCGGCCCCCAACCAATGGCCAAGAGGCCGTAGGCTGGGGGAATGGGCAGGGAGGGGAGGGCGTTGAGCAGGTGTCGAGGGAGGGGAGAGGGGGGTCAGGGACGGGAGAAGGGAGAGGGGACGGGGGAGGAGTCGGGGTAGAGGGCCAAGGGGTCAGGGAGAGAGGAGGGAGGAGATGAGGCGAGGGGGGTGAGGGAGCGCCAAGGGGGAAGGAGAGAGTGGAGGGGACGGGTGAGGGAGCGGTCTTTGCATTTTTTTATTTGTTTTTTATTTTATTTTGTTTTTGTTAATTGTTTTTTTATTTTTTTTTTTAATTGATTTTTTTTTGTTAATTGTTTTTTAATTATTTCTTTTTTAATTTTATGTTTTTAATTGTTTTTTATTTTTATTTATTTTTTAATTTTAATTTAATTTAATTTTTTAATTTGTTTTGATTTATCTTTATTTTTATTTTTTAATTTGTTTTGAATTTGTTTTTGAAATATGTTTTGAATTTTTTATTTTTTACTTTTTATAATTTAATTGTTTTGAATTTTTCTAATGTTTTATTTTTTATATATATATATATATATATATATATATATATATATATATATATATATATATATATATATATATATATTTTCTTCGTTATTTCTTTATTTTTATAATTTTATTTTAAAAAAATAATTCTTAAATTTATCTTTCATTTAAATTACTTAATTTAAATATATTTTAATTTTTAATTTTGATTAATTCTTTTTCTAATTTTTTTAGGTAATTATTATTATTATTTTTTTTCCTAATGAGGTTTTTCTTATTTATTTATTATTTATTATTTATTATATATATATATATATATATATATATATATATTTTTTTTTTATTTTTTATTTTTTATTTTTTTTTCTCTTAAAAAAATGTTTTTTTTTGGTTCAATTTGTTTTTCTTTAAATTATATGTTTTTTTTGGAAAAAATTTGACTTTTTATTTATTTTTTGATATCTTTTTATTTATTTATTTATTTAAATTTTTTTTCTTTAATTTTTTATTCAAATTTTTTGTTTTTACGAGTTAATTTTGGTTTTTTTCTACATTTTTATAGGTTTTTTGTTTTTTTGTTTTTTCCCCTTTTTTTTATATATATATTTTTTGTATTTGGTTTTTTTTTTGTGTTTTTTTTATTTTCATTTTTATGTTTTATTACTAACATGTTTTATATTTTTTTTTGTCATGCTTTTTTATTTTTATGTTTTTTTTTTTTTTTACTAACATGTTTTTTTTTTTGTCATGTTTTATGTTTTATGTTTTTTTTACATTTTTATAGTTTTTTTTTGTTTTTCTTTAAGTTTTTAATTTTTTTAATGTTGTATTTTATTATTGTATTTTTTTATATTTTTTTTACATGGTATGGTTATTTTTTTTTACATTTTATAGTTTTTTTTGTCATTACTATATATTTACTATATATTTTTTTATATTTGATTTTTTTGTCATGTTTTTAATATGTTTTATTACTTGTTATTATTTTTTTTCGATATTTGAATTTTTGTTTTCTTTTGTATTTTTGTGTTTTTTTTTTTCAATATTTGAATTTTTTTTTTCTTATGTATCGTTCATATATATATATATATATATGGGGTTAATTTCATGGTTGGTCTTTAAGTTTTCATTACAATGGGTTGAGCTCACCTACACTGCGTGTCAATTTGATAGTTGATTTTTAATTATTTTTTTTTGCAATGTCTCAAGTTGTCTTAGGTTAAGATTTTAAAATCGCTATACATTTAACATTTAAAAAAAAACTATTGGTATAATAACTCTTTCATTCAGGTGTTCATTTTTAAAGTTTTTTTAGTCATAAATTTTTTCCATAATATCATGCTTGAAATATTTTGAAAACTTGAGATTTTTTTGTAGTCATAATCTTTGGTTTTAATTGCATGGTTGAAAAATTGTCAAGATTTTAATGTTTTTCTAAGTCATGATATTTTATCTTTAATGCTATGGTCAAAAACAATTACAATTTCAAGGTGTTTTAGAGTCAAGATATTTTATCTTTAACAACATGGATGGAAATAGTTGGAATTATCAGACATGATATTTTATCTTTAACATCATGTCCGAAAATTGTTGGAATTTTACAGTTTTTCAAAGTCCAGATATTTTCTCTTTAACTCCATTGCTAAAAAATGTCAAAACTTGATTTTTTTTTTGTTATTTTAGAATAAACAATTTTGTTTTAAGGGTGTTTTTTTCATCCATTTAAAAAAAAGAAAGGTTTTTACTTCCATTTAAAAAACACGTTGAAAATTTACCCTAAAAAAGCATCGTTCTGGAATAAACATTTTTCACTTTTAGGTTGTTTTTTCATTTTTTTTTTTGGGTTTTTGGGCTCGAGTAGCCGTTTTGAAATAGTTTCCATTTCATCCGTAACTATGTTTTTTTTTTTTTTGATTCCTCAATATTTCTAGAACTTTCTGACGAGAGGGTGACAAAACACTGGAGGGAGACTCTTTTGTATTGAGTGGAGTTTAATTATATGTTTTCTTATGAAATTAATTCATGGATGTGGATGAGAGTTTGTATTCTCCTCTTCCACTTCTTCTTGAGCTCTAAGGATTTCAAATATCTTTTTTAACATGGACATGTATCATCTGTATTATATAAGAAAGCTATTAAGAAGAAAATATATTTGGAATATAAGACCTTGAGTCACAAAAAATCTAAATATAGAAGCTTCTCTTATGTAAAATAAAGAATCAAAGGCTTTAGTTTTGCTACAACTTTACACTTATAAATTTGTATGTATAAGCCTTGCCAAGCCTTGATTTTGTAAAATATCTATGAGAAGTTATGCTACAAGTGAAGCTCCACTTCCACCACTTGATGGTTTATTGTCTTGTTCTTGGGCTAGCCCTTCCTGATTTTGACTTGATTTTAGTTGATCAAGGGTTCCTCCATTGGAATATGACAGCCAACTAACAAAGGACAGGGATTGACAATCTAATGAAGTAGAGGGGTCAAATTCCTCTTCAACTTATTGTTCATTTTTTTTAGAATGAAAAATTTAGACCCACGAGCTAATAGAGTGTTGAAGCTAAGCCTATATAAAAGGATGAATGTTGAGTTTTTGGATGATGACTACTATCCTCCTCTCTTTTCTTTGAGTCCTCACCTTCGAACTTGTGAGAAACATTGCCTGCAAGAGAATTACAAAAAGGGACAGGAGTGATGATAAGCTCCATAGGTGAGAGTAGGGGGGAATTCAAATGGAATAAGATGATAGGGATCAAATCACAAATCTTAGGGAAAGGAAAGAATGAACCAAGTATGAGAGGACGAATCTAGAAGGATAAAGTGGGGAAATATTAAGTAAAAGGCAAGGAATAATGCAGACAAGAGAATAAAGGTTAGAAAAATGCCAAGGATTAATTTGGGGTAAAATGATGAGATAGAAAGGGAGGATGAGATGAAACCTCTTTGCTACTCAAAACAAAAATACAGAAATGAAAAATAGAGTATTAGAGGGGATCTTAAATAAAGAAGAGACAGGGAACTTAAAAAGAGTGAGCACCAAAACAAAAGAAAAAACCCTCGCTAGTTGAGAAGCCACATCAAAGCACCCCTTGCAAATTCATATTCACCAATGATGTCATGTTGAAACCAAAGACAAGGGTATGGTTTATATAGTAATATAGATAGACGGGGGGATGAACAAAAATTATCTCACCTTGTGAAATAATGGAGAGAATTATAGCTTTTGAAGGGGAGCGTTCTCCTAGGAAGAGAGAAGTATAAGCCAATTCCATTCAGGAATGCATGGGGAAGTATAAAATGACATATTCTAATCCAAAAAGATAATGAATCAATGATTCAACAATAGAACCCCCTCCCCCCCCTTAAGAAATTTTTTATTCAAAAAAATTCCTTTAAGAGGAATTGAGGAATCCACAAGAAGAGAAGAATTGCAACTTCTATCAAATATTATTTATTCCCCCATTCATTCTCATTTGGAAGATGTTTGTGGAAAGGGGAATGGCCTACAATATGCTTGAAAAGGTGTTTAATCCGATCCTGAGAGATATCAACATACTATAAATTTTTCCATCCTTTCCAAGAATTGTCATTAAACCATTCTAAATATCAACTAATTTAGTAGATTTTGATAAATGGACATTGTTCATGAGAGGGGTTAGTTCTTTGATTTATTCCATTGGGGGAAGACAAAGAACTCCATCAACCCATAATTTAATTGCATGTCAATTTCTAGTGACCCAAGAAAATTTGGGTTGAACAAGATTTGTAGTCCTTTTTAGGAGCTTCCATATTGTACATCCTTTCTGTTCAAAGTGAGGCTTGTTCAATCTGAAATATTTCCTAAAAATGTTTTTTTTCCACCAATTCAAGGGGCTTGTGACCAATCTCCACAAACATTTCGCACCCATGGCCATATTTATAAATGTAGGATCCCTAGTATAAATTGCTTTCCTATCTTGAGGAGCTTGAATTATATACCATTTGAAATGGAGGTTTTTCTCAATTGTTCCCCCTTCCCAACAAAATTTTCTTAGTTTCCTTAAAAATCATTCCATGTCATATTTAGGAGCAAGAACAACTAAACATTGATATAGGAGAGGATGAAACAATAGACTTTATGAGTGTATTTTTCTAGCGAGATTCAATTATCTTGCTCCCCATTGCTATATTCTTTTTCCCATTTTTCCAAGCTATGATTCCATATTTGGTAGGAAGGATTATGAAATGAAATAGGCATTCCCAAGTACCTGAATTATGACCATTTCTCTACACTTGGGAATCTTATAATTATTGAAATCTAAATAAGAGGCTCTAAAGATATAATATAACCATAGATATGGATTTTAATATCGTTGATCTTACCCCTAGAAGCATTGTGGAAGTAATCAAGGGTTCTTTTAAATCTGTAAGCTATAATAGTGGAAGCTACTTCCAAGAGGATAGTATCATCCACAAATTGAGAGGAGTTAGTCTCTCTAAATCCTCAAATAATGTCAATATCATGAATTTTTCCCTTAATTCTTTCCTTTTATAGTCTTCTTCTCAGGGATTCAACCATAATAATATACAAAGGAGGGGAGAGTGGGAAACCTTATCTCAAATATTTGCAAGCTTTAGAGATGGAAAAAGGGAACCCATTAAGAAGAGGAGCTATCCATGGCAATAAAATGCATGCCTTGATCTAATTGATAAACTTGCTACTAAATATGAACTTCTCCATAACCATAAAGAGGAAGGCATGCTTAACTTGCTCAAAATCATTGACCATGTCCATCTTGATTAGCATTCCCTTCTCTTTATTGGTTTTTCTTGAGTGTATAGCTTCCTAAATGAGAATGACGTTGTCAACTATTTACCTTTTTTCCGATGAATCCTCCTTCCTTCATTATTTGATATTATCTTGCTAACAACTTTCTTAAGTCTTGATGAAATGAATTTTGTTGGGATTTTATAGTCTTACATAGTTACTCTAGGCCAAAATTTGACAAAAGAAGAGGGGTTTTGTTACTTGGGGATGAGGACCAGAAAATAAGAGTGTGTGCCTCCCCCAATGTTTTTATTATGGAGAGAGTAGTTGAGCATCTTTTTGAGTTTTGCCGTCACGATGTCCTAGGAAATTCTGTAAAAGTGATTGGAGAACCCATCTGGATCAGCAGCCTTATCTTTTTCAATACACCATATGGCTTGCATAATTTCATCTTCCTTGATTTATTTAATTAGTTCTTCATTCTCTTCTTTAGAGATTGAGGCAAGAATATTTTTAAGCATTTTGTTTCCTTGATATGGGTTTTCTTCCTCTTCTTCATTATAGAGTCTTTCAAATTGTGTTCTTGTTGCTACTTTGATTTCTTCAAGGTTGTCTAGCTTCCTCCCATCCTCAATGACGATGCTTTTAATATTATTTCGTTGTCTTCTAGATTCGAATTGTTTGTGGAAGGAGGTGTCACAATCCCCTTATTTTAGCCATAGACTCCTACATTTTCATTCCCATTATTCCTTCTCCTTTCTATATGTCAAATGTATTTTAAAAATGATTTCCATTTCTTTTTTGAGAAATTCCTATGTTACATCACTTTCTTCTAGTTCTTTTATAAATATGCCAAGGAATTTTGTGAATTCACTCTTCTTGATGAGAAGGAACATAAAATTCTTGGCCCAATTTTTGAAAGAATTTTTCATCGCTATAAGTTTTGATTTCCAAAAAAAGGAGTGAGACCTCGACATTTGAATATTCCAAGCTTATTTAACAAGATTATAAATGTCATGATAATGTAACAAATTTGGGATAAACTTGAAAGGTATGGGCCCATAGTCGAAATGGACATCTAGAAATAAGATATTAGGCTTGTTATCAGATATTTCTTATGGACGAATATTAGAGGAGATTTTAAAATACAATAAAACGAAATTACTATGAACAATAAATCTATCTAAATTTGTTGCTATGTCCCCAAGCCTGACCCTTTTATTGCTCCAAATGTATTTACTATTTGAAAATTCAGTGTCAACAAGGCCCCATTCACTCATGGTGTCCTCCATCTTCTCTCTCATAGGATCATCCTTTCTTTTTGGAGAATGGAATGATTTATTGAAAGCCCCCCAATAGTTCAATTCTCAATATTATAAGAATATTTTATCTTTCGCAAAGAATCCAAGAGACCAATATTTTTTAGATAAAAAATAGGGGAGTAAACATTAAAATTATGAAACATTTTCCTTGTTTCTAAATGAAGAAACTTATTGATGATCTAATTGTTTGAAGAGAAGAAAAACATACTTCCTAAAAGATAAGAGTCCCATAAGGTGAGTAAACCCCTTGAGGCACCTCTTGATCCCACTATTAGTGCCTTACTACTTTTCCATAGTTTTTGTGCCACTATTAGTGCTTCTTCTACACTTGTTTTTGTTTCTTGAGTTAAAACTACAATAGGAATTTCAAATTTTGTTAAATTATTTATTATATCTTATTTCATTCTAGTTCCAATGCCTCTGCAATTCTAAGATATTATTTTCATAAAAACTGAGATGGGAGAGGATCTACTCCTATGGTGCTTGCCAAAAAAGTTGATTTGTGTCTCTTTCCTTTTCTAGGGCCCCACACTTACCTAATGGAATTTTGAGTCCCCAATTCTTTCTTCAAATTATCTACTTCCTCGTGTTTATCTCTCGTGGCCCTTCTTCCAACTTTCTTTTGAGATATCTCTTCTTGAATTTATCCTTTTTAAATAGTTTGATAATATTTCTATTTGGTGGTTATTTACATGATGGGGAAAGATCCCAAATTTTTATGAGAGTTTCCTCTTGTAGTTTCATTGGGGGCGGGGGGGGGGGGGGTGAGGGGGGGGGAGGGGGGGGTGGCGGCACTCGGGCGAGGGGAAATTATGGTTTGAGGGAATATATTTAAAAAGAGATAAAAGTTACACAATCAATGTTTCATGGGCGACAAAGTGAGTAGGATGGATATAATATAATTAAGGGACAAATCATTCATAGCTTCGTATTGATTAATAGTAGATAAGGGAGCTTCAATGGTGGATCTTGAAGAAGGAGGTTGACTAGTTTTTGAAGGAATCTTTAGAGGATGGCTTAAAATAGTGGGGGGAAGAGAGGTGGAGGCTTGGGAGAGCCATTTTGGATTACCTTTGTTATTTACTTATTGTTATCCTTGTTTTTGAGCAGGGGTTATTTGAGTCTCTTTAGTTTTCTTTGGGCACTTTTTGAAAAAATGTCCACATTCATGAATATATGCACTTAAAAGGGAGTTGTTCATAATCCGCCTACTAAATATAAGTCTAATTATATAAAAAAAATGATTTCATTAGTTAAGGGATCCTTTCTATAGATCTACTTCAACACATATTATTGCATAAGTAAATGGGGGGTTTTGGCTTAGCCTTGTCAATATATTTTCCTCTGGAGTCATGAATACATTTTAGGGTGTCATCCTTCCAATTGTGACGTGGGAGGTGGGGGAGGTGAACCTAAATAGGAACAAGTGTAGGAATATCAACTTCTGGGTCAAACTTAGGAGTCCATCTGTTTAGATACAAACCTCTAGATCCATAGAAGTAAGGTCTTCCTAGGAATTTTAGATCTCAATCCTCCTTAAGTTCGAGTATGAAAACAAAGAAAGCACACTCACATGAATAATGATTTACTTGCCCTTTTATAAGTGATTTCCAGCTTCTAGAGATCCATGAATTTATTTGATGGGGAAAAGACCATATTTCAATGAACTCGCCTATCAAACCCTTCTTGTTGGACACCTAATCCTAAAGGGTTAGTGTGGAATTCGAATGGACAAAAGCAGTCCAAGAGACCTTGGGATCTGAATCCCAAGAGTCACCTATTGTACTATAAATGTGTATCTTATGTTAATAAAAAACATGCACTCACTGATTTATCTTTCCTATTGTTTTCCTATCCATGTGTGTTTAACATGGTATCAGAGCCATGATGTGTGGCCTGTGTAATTTTGTGCAACTGGTCTGAGCACTGGCCTTTGTCATTTTGACTTGATCACTGTCCTCAATGCCTCTGTCCTCTGAAGGATTAATTTGGTGAATGATTACTTGGTCCAGAGCGGAAGGCAGAAGAATGCCTCTGTTGAATCGACATACCACCGCAGCCGCCACCACTGAAAGCTGTCCGAATCGCTGCTATATCCTACGAGCTGCCACGACTGTTAGCGAATCAGAGCCGCTGCCACCACCAAAAGCTGTCGCATTAGTTGTTGTATCCTATGAAAATATTATTTTTTTACTTGGATCTGCGGCCGCCGTTGAAGCATGATGATTCATGTTCGAAGATCTCTGAAGGAGTGAGTTTAATAGTGTATCACTGGCATCCATAAGGAATCGGGCCATCATTTCTTATGACCAGTCTTCTGGCGTGGAAGATAAGTTTTTTTTGAAAGTAAAAAGTAATTAAAGTATTTGCAGAGCATAACGTATTTTAAGATTTGGGATCATTAAAACTAGATATATTGGCAGAGAAGTAATCGGTGAAAAGAAACTATAGTGTACTTATCAGTAAAATTTTTGAATAAAAAAGGTAACAAACGAAACGAAATCCTATATTTTGTGTAACTGCCGAGTGTGACAGCCCAGAATAAGACAGCGAAGAATAAAACAACGAGCGCATTTGATGGAGAGAAGGGAACGTTTGCTGCCTCTGCCATATGCGTTTTAAAACCTGCCGCCTTAGACCAACTTGGAAATCTGTGCAGATCCGTTGAAGGTATATACGTTACCTCGGTCCCTCGGCCTTCCTCCTCCTGTGTAACAGCTTTACTGCCATAATAACGTCTGGTCCGCTTCTTCCGCCGTATTTCGGTTTTGAATCCCACGCATGGTATGTTTATGAAATCAACGCCTGTGACTGAGAGCATAGAACAAAAAAAAAATTTCTCAAATAAGAGCAGAGAGGGAAATATCCGGGGGCATAAGATTTCTGGCCGTTCAATTGCTGAACCAAACCGGCCAAGACAATCTCGATTCCTCTTCTTGTTGGATAGGTGAGAAATTACATCCAGGAAAAAGAGACAGCCAGAGACGAAAAAGTTTTTCAAGAAGAGCAAAGAGGAAATGGTCCCCAGGCAGAGTTGCTGATGGGTCGTTCGATCGCTGCAATAAAGAGGCCAAGAAAATCTCCATCCCTCTTCTGGTTGGATGGATGAGATGATGGTGCTTTGTTTGTTTAATTCTTTCAAGTCTGGAAGGTTGTTTGCGGTTTCTTTCGAGAGATTTCAAGGGAGCATGTCTCTATACGATAGTCAAAGTAATTCAAAATGCCGCCAGTCAAAGGAACTCAAAACATTTTGAATGTCCATGTCCGCAATCTCCATGGGTAATTTCTACAGCGTTGGTATTTTGTGTATTTCTGTAAGGTGGAGACAGAGTTGAATTTTGGCGCCTTCGTAAGCTTGTATTGACATATAAGACGGGTCGATTGAGACCATAAATGGTGACATTTGTAGCATCATAACCGCGGTTACTTCTTTCGTTGAGTGAGAGGATTTATTTATAAGAAAGTTGAAGTGCGGATTGATTGAAACCAGCCTTTGCAACAACATCAAGAATGTGTCTTCCAGGAGCGTTTTCAAATCAATGGCGAGATTCGACCAAGAAATTTTGATATAATTTTGGCCAGATGCTGTATAATGGACCTGGATATTGTTTTGTTGGTGATGTTAGGGGCGAAAACATTGCAGCAGATGGAGGATGTTGTCTTTCGTTCTTAAGGTTTCAGAAACAGTCTTGTGAATTTTGGTGGAAATCGACTCTCGAACTTTAAAAGCAATCATTCAGTACAAAACTTAATGGACTTTTTATTCCTTTTGTGTTCCTAAGCTTCCAGAAGGGATATAGAGGCAAGTTCTGTAAAGTTTAAAGGAAATCGGCTATGAAAATTTAGAGGGCAGAATTTTAGGGAATTCGCTGCAGCCTACAGAGTTTCTGAAAGTCTGGTATCAGAGCCCCTCTACAGGGTCTGACATCCAGAGATAATTATTCCTCTGAGCAGGGAAGCATTATCGTTGTCATTTTTCTGAATTTGAGTTTTTTGGATGAAATTCTATCGCAGAATTCAATTTGGCTATCTACATGCATGTCTGTTTAATTTGATACTGTGCACAAGCTTTCGCTTATAGACAAATGGATGTGCCTCGTTGCAGTTGTATTGTTGAATGGTGAATGCAGTATAACTGGAGTTAACGCTGATAGATGATTTGTAAGTCAAATTTTTTATGACTTTGGCACATGCTCAAGCATATTTTGGAGCAGTTTCTTGTAGAGATTTTGGAGCAGTTTCTTGTAGAGATTTTGCATGATTTCCATAGCAGCTAGATGCTCTGAAGTTTGAAGTTGAGGACAGCGCTCATCTTCACATTTATATATTTTTTTTGCATTGGTGATGTTATGCTCCAGTTCATTCTTGAAACGAACTGTGGACTGTTGATTTACCATGTGCCCAATTGTACCAATGTTTATTGTAGCTTGACGAGAAATGTTTATTGTAGTTTAACTTGGTAACATCCAGCTTACTCAGGTCCTGCTCCATCAACCATTTTCGCGACATTGTTGCCACTTGATAAGCCCTTACAATATCTTGTAGTAAGAGTACAATATTATTTTTTTGTTGCTGTTGCCTCAGTTGTGTTTTTTAAGTGACATTGAAGAAAAATGGCACTTGAAGATGCATTAAAGTTATTGAATATCCTAATTCATTCCACTATTGATGAGATGGTCAAAGTTAACAAAGAAACTCTCTTTGACATCCAAACCTCTCTGCAAACTGCACGTGAGAATATTGAGTTTTTGCAGCTTGAAACAAAGCTACAGCAGGAAGAATTACACTAGTGGAGTCATCATTCTGAACCTGTTTCTGTTCAGAACAATGAAGCAGACTCCCATAAACAGCAAGTCAATAATGTTTCAGTTCATTCAGATAAAGCAGCAAAGTTACATGCAGATGCAGAGGTTCAGTCTGCACTTCCCAGGCCCATCATCAGACCTTGGGAACAGCTTGTCCACAACAAGCACAAAACTGGTCTTGGATATGACAAGGACTTGTCCTTTCATATTCCAGACTATGCCAAGCCCATTCAGTTTCAAAGTGCTGGATTCATTCATGACAGTTCACCTGCTCTTCATGACAGTTCAACTTCAGTTGTTCCAGATTCTACTCCTCTTCCACCGCAGCAACAACAACAACAGATTGTAAAATGCCAACACTGTGACCGAGTTGGCCATTTGAAAGATCACTGTTTTGATCTTCATCCATGTAAGCACTGTCATAAAACCAGTCATTCTTCACACAGATGCTTCAAAAACAAACGTCCTGCAAGAAAAAAGATTCATCTTGGATGGATCGCTTCTTGGCAATGGGCATCAACAGCCAAGAAGATATTCCAAACACATGTTAGAACTTGTTCTAGAGTATTGAACAGTCTTGCAGTTGAGTTTTCTCCATCTTCTCACCTTGTACCTGACAGGGGGGAAAATGATGGTCATCTACAAGCTTCAAAGCCACATCAAGCGAGCCTGAGCCACAACCTGCCACACCAGTTTCAGAGTTGCAGCCATAGACAAAGATGCCCGTGAACACAGATTGAGAACACTTCCTCTAGCAGAAGACTCCAGCTTCTTGCCAGCTTTGGAAGAGTTCAAGAATTGCATTAAGCATTCCAGAGTTGTTGGTTATCCTTAAACCATCACAGGTTGAGACTTCCCTTTTCAGGTTGAAGTTTTACCTTTTATGCGGGGTGAGACCTCCCTTTCATGGTTGAAGGTTTCCCTCTTTAAAACAATAGGATCACTTCCTCTAGCAGAAAACTTCAGTTTCTTGCCAGTATTGGAAGAGTTCCGGGAACTGCACTAAGCGTTCCAGTGTTGGTGGTCATCCTTAAACCACCGCCCTTTTTTACCAACATTTCATAGAGCACATTCAGCCTAGTGCTGCCATGCAATTTTTTGCACATTTTGTATTACAGCTCTCTTCTTGGACTCATACATAACCCTTCGGATTAAGGGGGGGAATGTTGGACACCTAATCCTAAAGGGTTAGTGTGGAATTCGAATGGACAAAAGCAGTCCAAGAGACCTTGGGATCTGAATCCCAAGAGTCACCTATTGTACTATAAATGTGTATCTTATGTTAATAAAAAACATGCACTCACTGATTTATCTTTCCTATTGTTTTCCTATCCATGTGTGTTTAACACTTCTCAACAAATTTTAGAGCCTTACATCTAGTAGAAACCTTAGGTAATTGAACTTCAAGAGTTTGGCCAAGTTTCTTCATGAACCAGTCTTTAGTAGGGCACTGAGCAAGACAACTCACAATCCCAGGAGCCATTTAAATGTTGTAGAAAGGAATGCAAAATTAGGAGGAGGAACATGTCCTACCCTTACCATGGAGATGCAATAAATGTGATCAGGATCGATGCAAAATTAGGGTTTTGTAGAGTGGAAGAGATTGAGATGAGTTTTTATCCAAGTATTTCAAATCTTAGCATTGGTTTCCTCTTGAATATTTGTAATATATATATTTTGGGATCTAAGTGTACCCTTTCTTCCTCTACTTCCTCTTGATAAATATCTTCAAATTGTTGGAGGTCCTAGAGGGGACTAATGAGGTCTTTTTTTAGGCTATGATCCCTTGGGCTATTACTTCTTACACTTTTGAGAAACTTATTTAAATACTTAGTGTTCATTAGTGCACCAAAAAGTTAGAGCTTGTTTCGAAATAGATTTTGTTCCTTGATATTTTGGGCATCTTTCGGCAAAGTGATTATAATCCTAGTAGGAGTTACACTTTAAGGGAAACTGCTCATAATCAAGGGCTTTTAGATGACTCTATCCCTCCATATTAATTTGAATTTTGTTATAGAAGGCCCTTTAATTTGATTTTTCTTACAGAAGACCTTTTCAAAGATCATTTCCACACCAATTTTGGAATAGGTATGAATATTCCCTTTGGACTGAGTTTGGGAAATAAAAAAACCCAACTTGTTTCCATTAGATTTAAGAGGATATTCATCCCAAAAATTGATGGGAAGGTATGATAGCTTGACTTGAACAAGGGAAACCTTGATCTCCATGTTTGGATCAAAATACAAGGTCTAACATAGGGAAGTTTTTAAGAATATGTATTGATCTATAAATCTTGGTGAATTTTACCAATTCTTAAAATGTCAACTATAAAATTCTTGGTAGTATTCTTGTAAAAATATTAGAATTTCCAGGGATTTAATATTATTTCTAGAAACTTTTAGTGATTTGTAAAGTGAAACACTTTTATGTTATAAAATGTGGGTGAATAAAATGGAAATTCGTGAATATTGTTTTGGAAAAAAACCATGAAAAATTAACCCATGGGTGAAATTTATCCCCTAAAAATATTGCTACTCCAATAGGTAACATTCTCCTAGGGTCCATGAAGCGAGGGCCATATCTAAAAATCTAGTAATCTCCTCTTTGTTGTTAAATGAAAAAAAAAATAATAACCTCTACCTAAATAATAACCATAATATGTCCTAGAATCCCCAATGCTTTGATATCCATACCTTAACTGCTTGAGGGCCAGGCCAAAATCCTGTGCAATTTCAGTTAAGGCTTCCTCATGTAACACAATGGATTTCGTTTTTTCCTGTTAGGCCCCTATACTACTAGTGTAACCCCTTATTGTTATTAGTATGTAACCCACTTATTATATTGATGTACCCATGTAGTGCCCATATTTTTACTATTGTGCCCCATAGAAGCCCACTATTGTTATTACTATGCCCTTACATTATTATTGTTATGTCGGCTCTGATTATGTTATGACCCCTTAGACTCCTATATATAGAAAGGAGGTCTTTTCATTTGTATTATCCAAGAATTGCTCATTTGTGTAATGTAAAGGAGGTTGCCCCCTCGAAGAGGCTGAATTCTAAGGCGTTGATCTCTCTTTTCTATCTTTTTGTGAGCTGGTTTCATAACATTTGGTATCAGAGATTTGGATTCTAGGGTTTTGCTGCTCCAAATAGGTCATCGTGGAATTTTCGCTATAAATTTTTCTGCGATGTTTCAGAAGAAAAAAAAACCCATTTGAAAAGAAATCGTGCTGAACCTCGGATCCGAATTTCAAAGCTTTTTGTGCTATATTTGCGGAGATATGATCTGAGGAATTTGGTCCTTTTGCAGACTCCTGAATTACATTCCAAACAGGTGACCTAAGGAAAATCATCATAACTTTATCTTTGAGCATCGGATTGTAATTTTGTAAGAAGGTACAGAAAGAGGACAGACTGTAGTTTCTTGTATATATTTTTCAGTGCCAAAGGTTGAAATAGTGACACGTGGCACTTCATACAAGTTTTCTCTTCTGGAAAGGTCTATAATCAAGTCATCTTGGGAGATTGTGCATAACTCTTTCTTGGAGAATCCAATTTGGATCAGACTGGTGGCACTAGAAAGAGGACGTAGAGGGCTACTACAAATCGCAATTTCAGAACTTAAAGATCCAAAAGTACAGAGTTACAGTCATTTCAAGATCGAGCTCCTAAAATCAAGAAAAAGCAAGATGAGGACGTTTGATGGCAAGGATCTAGTAAATTGCATACTTAAGATGGAGCAATATTTTGATCTACATGGTGTACCACTGTTACAAAAGGTATGTATTGCATCTTCATATTTAGAATCAGATCAATTTTTATGGTATGAAGGGCTTTGTTCTCATAAACAACTTGTTACGTGGTCAATTTTCACGGAGGAAATGATAGCACATTATGAGGATACAAAGAGCAACACCTTCTTTAGAGAAACACCACAACAATTGGAAAGAGTAAAAGGGCTTTGTGACATAGTGGAAAGCAAAATTATGTAAACCAGGAAGCATACCCCTCACAACTATAAAGATGGAAGTGTTGTTTCTCCTAGCCTTCCACAACCTACAAGGGTTACACCACAACAATTGGAAGAAAAAAGAGAAAAAGGGCTTTGTTACTATTGTGATAGAAAATGTACTAAAAGTCATAAGTGTGCTGAGAAGAAATTATTTTACATAGAATATGAAGAGGAGGAAGAAAAGGATCAAGAAACATCCAAAGAAGAGGATATACGCCAGGACCCCACCCCAGAGAAAGAAGAAATGAATCAGACCATATCTTGTAAAGCATTGGAAATAATTACCACTCCTCAAACTCTCAAGATAGAAGGACATATCAAGAAGAAAAAGGTGCAAGAAGTGAAAGATGACATCGAGAAAGAAGAAATGAATCCAACCATATCTTGTAATTCATTGGTCGAAATTACCATTCCTCAAACTATCAAGATAGAAGGACATATCAAGAAGAAAAATGTTCAAGAAGTGAAAGATCACACCGAGCATCAAGAAATGAATCCGACCATATCTTTTAAAGGATTGTAAGAAATTACCACTCCTCAAACTCTAGAGATATAAGGACTCATCAAGAAGAAAAAGGTTCAAGCAGTGAAAGATCACATCAAGCATCAACAGCAAGTTCTCCAACTTTTAAAGGATAATGCCACTTCGGTGCAAAATCAAACGAAACAATAGGTAGATCAACATCGTAGTGAAAAATGTTTTGATGTAGGTGATTGGGTATTTTTACTGCTACATCTCAAGCAAGCTATTTATGAGAAGGAAATGTTGGCAATACTACATGCACTTAAAAAATGACGACCTTACCGAATGGGAAGACTCTTCAAGGTAAAAATGGATGATGATAGTCTTAAATACTTTTTAGAACAACTATCATCTTTAGAAGAACAGAAAAAATGTGTCACAAATATGTTGGGTTATGACTTTGACATCATCTATAGAAAATGGAAGCAAAATTTTGTTGTAGATGCACTCTCAAGAAAGGATGAGGACATGGAAGCATTGTTTTGTGCTATTTCTATTATCCAACTAGCTTGGATAAATGAAGCAAGGGATGAATGGAAGAAGGACGAAGAATTATGGCCACTTATTCAAAAGTTGCAAAAGATCCCAATTCAAACAATATTGCCAAAAATTGAAGAGGAAGGAAAAATCATATTGGAACCTGGAGCAGTCACAGAAACAAGAACCCGACAGCTATGAAATCGATCAATTTCAGAGTATCTCATCAAGTGGAAGAACTTACCCATTGAAGATTCCACATGGGATGACAAGAATTTTATACATAAGCATCAAGAACTGCTCAAGCGTTTGAGGACAACACTTTGTGAAGGAGAGGGGCATGTTAGGCCCCTATACTACTAGTGTAACCCCTTATTGTTATTAGTACAACCCACTTATTATATTGATGTACCCATGTAATGCCCATATTGTTACTATTGTGCCCCATAGAAGCCCACTATTGTTATTATTGTGTCCTTACATTATTATTGTTATGTCGGCTCTGATTATGTTATGACCCCTTAGACTCCTATATATAGAAAGGAGGTCTTTTCATTTGTATTATCCAAGAATTGTTCATTTGTGTAATGTAAAGGAGGTTGCCCCCTCGAAGAGGCTGAATTCTAAGGTGTTGATCTCTCTTTTCTATCTTTTTGTGAGTTGGTTTCATAACATTTCCTCTGGAGATATAATGTTTAGAGTGGGAATGGATTCATCCCTTTTAACAAATCTGATATTCATAAGGAATCCATCACCAGTATATTTGGAGGATCTAAGCAGAGACAGATAAACATCCTCCTCAAGATTAATTGTATCAATGATGGTCTGGTGGAGAATCATAACCCTTGTTTGTTACGATGAGTGAAATGAGAATGTGTCTTCTAAAGAGGCCCAACACAATGAGGTAGATGGATCAAGCGTGAATTGGAAAGTCTTGGCTACTACTATAGACCTAACATCACAACTCCTTCTATAGTGATAAACTTGTATGGAGCTTATAACAATGACAATGACCAAGGTAAATGATAGCCACTAAAAGAGACAAAGCTCCACCACATCAAGAATTTTTACATTGTTACAATGCTTATTGCATAGGATATTATATGTATATTTCTTAACATGTAGATATGTGAATTATTTTGATTATTAATATTTTCCCTAAATTATCTTTGAAGACTAATAGACCTTAAGCAAGGTTTGATTCAAACAATTAGCCTTATTCACATGTAGTTCTATTTCTTATCTATATATTCATACTATGAGCATTAAGTTATAAGATGCTCATCATATGTTCCTTCATTTGTTTGGAACATTGGCCAAACATGATAAAGCAAGCATGTCAATACTCAAAATGTGACTACAACATTAAATAATAATAAACTAAAATAAACAACAATGGCAGAGAATATATGGTTAAAATGGATACCTACACACCTACAATTGGAAGGCACTTGCAAGTCCTAAAAGATGAAAAAATACACCTCCATGCAAATAAAAGTCAAATGAATAATATTTTAGATTGTAACTTGATGAGGTATTATAAATTGCATGGGGGGTTCCTTTTAATACAACTTTTTGTATATGTGGATTTCACCTCTATTACCAAAGACTCCATTCCACATGGTTTCCTGAGACCTATGAAACATAAATACAAGTGATTAACTTCTACCTTTAATGACCTATGAATGAAAACAAACATAAATTGGAAAAGAAGGAAAATAAAATCACCGTTCTCTAGAGGTAATTCTAGTTTAATCCTTGGTTGGTATGGTAACCTTAGATCTTGTTCCAATCTCCCAAACCTACACCTGCAAACAAATATCACAATGTACAACAATCCAATCAAATACAACATTAGTTTTAGTAGCATAATATAATTAAGAACATGCAATCATCAACAAGTAAGCAAATAATGACACCAAGAGAAAAGCATAGTCTTTTTCATTAAATAGAAGACACCTTCAACCCTTGCAGCACCTCCAAGATCCTTGACCCATAGATCCTCCTCTAACCAAGCACTCACAAGTAGGCTTGCTACTAATACTAGTTTATAGGAAGGGTTAGCTCTTGTCAGTTTGACAACATTTCCTCACTATTCACTTGTTCCATATTTTTTCATGGAAGAGATTTTCTTTTATAGTTCAGTTAACAAGGTGATTGTATGAATATATACACCTTTTTGACTTGGGTTTTTCTATTCATTTCATCCTTATCCCGAACTTAATCATTATTTGATCCTATCAAAGCCTTATCTACTCACTCTTGTAACCCTATCCTCTTCTATCTCTTTATCTAATGGTTTGTGGCATTCAACACCTTCTTCCAGGGCACTCAGAGCATTGCAATGCCTTTTTCTAGTTTCTAGGGAGCATTGGAGGATACAAAATTAACATTTAAAACTTAACTTTCTTTAAGGTTTCCATGAATCTAATACTGCATTCCAAGCTTCTTTTACTGATACTTCTCTAATGGATTCAAGGGAGTATCATTTTTACCTATAATATATTCCCCCTAATGTATGAAGTTAGAAAAAAAAGTGATGGCCGAAATACATTACATCAATATAATGAGTGTGGTATAAAAAGGGAGTTGATGGTTACAAAACCTATTTGTATCTGTAAAATCCAATGACCAAATATACATGATATACATACCTAAGGTAGGAATACCAATACTTAGTATCACAGAAATAGACCGTGGTCACCAACTCAATAAACTATAGATCCATGTCATTAAATACTAATGATATCCATGAAATGGTTACAATGTGGATCTCTATTACAATTTCTATGAGGAGGATAGCATAAACCAATGAGAGTGCCCAAATGTGGTCCTCAAAGTACATGATACATTCTCCATTGAAATTTGGGTGAAGCAACATGCATGAGTGAGGTAGCCCCAATAGCCAAGGTCTTTGACTTATCTTGATGGTATGATCCTATGACACGCGAATGGATAAGATGATGTCAAGTATGCAGGGGAACGCCTGATTATCAAGCATTGAGGTATCCTATTAATAGGCATGAGGGAGATTATTGATGATGCAAATGGTCTCCAAAGTACCTAACACAATCTAACGAGAAACGATGTATGAACCGATGTTGAAAATTCATAGAATTAGTTAATATGGGCCAATGAGGTAAACTAGATATAAACTACGAGGAAACATGCCACTATCCCCAATCATTCAACATGAAACTAAAACCAAGATGACGTTGATGAAAACAACTAATGAACAAATAATATAGGGATGGTTAGTATAAGAGTTCAGATGAGATTGCATATGGTTGACTCTAGATAAGACTTCCCTTGCACACATAATAGCATGACACAAATGTGAGCTTATTAGCTTGGATAAAGAACACCATTCAAACACGATGATGAAATAGGAGGTATCACCACAACCCATGTGATTAGAAGGATAAAAAATTGAGTAAAGTACTAACTCAGGGAAGGCGTTATTTGATTCATGTTGATTGTTTGCCTAAGAAGCCAAGCTAAGACCGATTGTAAGAGAATGAATCAAACAAGTTCCAATTTCAAGGGTGACTAATGGTTTTCTTTTCATAATGCACACAGATAATACTTCCCCCTTCCCCCCCACCCCTCTTTGTATGGTTGATCCCCTTCTTAGTTTTACAATGAAAGAGAAAACAAGTGTAAGCCCTATATAACTTCTATGTTAACCCTAAAACCCCTTATTAAGCCTTATATATTAATTTATTACATTCTTATTATTATATTGTCATGTCAGCTATAACCTTTCATTGTACATGTCATTATTAGATTCTTATTTTTATATGGTTATGTTAGCTAGAACCTTTCATTGTACCATTTCATTATAATTTTACCCTTTGCCTCACACACACACACACACATTAAAGAGACCCAGTCTTAGGATAATCAAATATTGTTTCATATATTGCACTCATTATAGAAGTAGGTTTACCCCTCGAAGTGAACTGTAATTATTGGTTTCCTTTCATTTTGAAGGCACATAATTCATAGCATGTGGTATCAGAGCACAGAAACCTAGGGTTTTCCTAATTCAAATAGGTAATATTGGAATTTTCACTATAACCTTTTTTCTAGGAAGTTTTGAATGGTGAAATTTTTGACATAAGGATAAGAGATCCTAGGGAACCTTTGGTTAAAATTTCATGTTTATTTTCACTATAAGATATAGTGTATGGAAATTAATGCTTGCAACTGGTCCTGGAAATAGTTTCAAATGAGCCAAATTGAATTTTTTGCTATAATTTTTGCTAAGAGATGTCTTAGATTGTGAAATTTGGAGAAAATATATAAGACATCTCAAGATATTTGTGATATTTTTTATTTATTTATTTTTTCACTATATATTTGGAGATATACCCTATGGAAGTTAGGGCTTGTGAATGGTCTTGAAATAAGTTTCAAATGAGTGATCTTGGAATTTTTTCTATAGATATTAATTTGGAAAAACTCCGAATTTGGAATTTTGACAATATTGAAAAAACATTTCAAAGTACAAATGGTAAAAATTTGATATCTAGTTCACTATAATTTTGGAGATATACCCTATGGACATTAGGGTTTGTGAATGATCTTGAAATCAATTTCAAAGGAGTGATCATAGAATTTTAGCTACAATTTGTTTTTGTGAGGCACTTCATATCGGTGAAATTTTTAGATATATGAGCAGACATAATGGAGTACCATAGGTAAATTTTGAAAATGATATTTAAAGAAGTGGATATGTGGAAATCCTTATAAGTTCTCTTTTGGGAAGAGGCCAAAAATCAACAAGTTTTTGGAAAGTTACTAAAACAT
The DNA here is from genome assembly GCA_031772625.1 of Pinus tabuliformis. NCBI lineage: Eukaryota > Viridiplantae > Streptophyta > Pinopsida > Pinales > Pinaceae > Pinus > Pinus tabuliformis. Next base: position 554,135,344 of record CM062820.1, on the reverse strand, counting down.
TCACTTGGCACATTAAATTTTGGTTAGACCTGTAGAACTATTTAAAAGACACATCAAAGTATTACATGAAAAATTTTCGATCGAGAAGGGTTGAAATCATAGACATATATCAAGACAAATGTTATCCATCCAAATAGTGTCCAAATTAATGTTTTAAAGGTATGTAACTTATAAGTCACATAACTTTTGATTAGATGATACATTTATTTTTGTGGGATTAAAAATTGTGATAAAGAGGAGTACTATTATTATTTTCTCACACAGATCCAAAGAAATATAAAAAATATATTACACCAATTAAACCTCCAGAAAGCCCATTAATGACTCATGAAGAAATAAAATACTTTTGAGTATTGATTATCTACGTTGGAAATTCAATGAATGAAAATAAGCAATACTTTGAGGGTAGAGTTGTCATAGATGAAAGGACCCGTTGGAAATATGGAATAAAATATCTAGGAAAACAAAGAAGAAATACAAATAACTATCAAGGGAGAAATACAAAAATATGTGAAGGAATAAATAGAAGAATCCATGAATTCCATGGAAAAGCTTATCTTGGAGAGCCTTCCTAAAAGGGATATTGAGATCCAAGGAAATTATGAAATTAAGGAGAAAAATTGTGTTGAAACACATTAACCTATGGGGAATATTTTATCATAACTAGAAGCATAAATATTGAATAACATAACCATAATCCTGAATTTTCAATCCAACATCCACATCACCAGGGCTTCAAGTTAGCACAAAGGAACTACTACATTTCAAATACCGATATGGGGAAGTTTGATGGAAATGATCCCACAATATGAATGTTCTAGATGGAGCAACACTTTGATCTGCACCATGTGGAAACCTTACAAAAGGTAAATATTGCAACTATGTTTTTAGAACAAGATCAACATTTATGGTATTAATAGGGTTGGGAAAGGAAAAAGGATTCTATTATACTGTAGTCCATTTTTATTAAGAAATTGATAACATCTTATGGGGATATTAAGAGCAATATATTATTTACTCAATTGGTAAATATTCAATACAAAAGGTCTAATCACAAAACACATTCAACAATTTAAAAAGTCAAGTATTAGGGTAAATAATATTTCAGAGGATAATTTGTTAGACCACTTTATGGTAACTTTAAAGGAAATCATCCAACATGAAATGTGTCTCTTTGAACCCAAATCCCTAGAGCATGATTTTAGTCTAGCAAGAGAAATTAAAACGAAAAATGTGGCTAATAGAAAATTGGTTAATAATAACTATAGAGAACATCCTTCTCCCTCTCCTAAATTATCAAGGTTGACAACTTAGTCAATGGATGAAAGAAAAGAAAAAAGACTATGTTTCAATTGTCACAACAAGTATAGTAAGGGAAATAATTGTGGTGAGAATAAATTATTCTACATAAAATGTGAAGATGAAGAAGATAAAGAATTGGAAACAACATAAGCTCTAGAGCTAGAAGAGACTACTCCAACAATACTTTGTCATGCATTGGATGGAATTGATATTGATCCAGATTTATGAAGGAATGAAATGAAATACATATATGAATAGAAACACAAAGATACAGTGAAAACATAACTTCAATTCATTAATAACAAAGTACTAAAAATTGTTACAAGCATAATGGAAATAAACTAGCGTAGACGATGGTAGCTTATCTCTGAGAAAAGACGTGGCGGCTACATGCCTATGAACCATGTTACAATGAGGCTCAAGGGCCTTTTTATTATTGAACAACAAAAGGAAACTCTAAACAACCAAAACCCTAACCCTAGGAGAAGGAACACCAAAAGTTTGTGGGCCCCATTAGGGTTAGTTGGATAGTCAACTTCCTGGGGTTGTAACTTGATCATATGATCTTCATTTGGCATGTATGATACCTTGTTAGAAATATCTCCTTGAGTACTAAAATATTTGAAGTAGGCATTGCCTACTATAGACCCAAAAAAGCATCGTTTAGGGGGTCAAAACAACTCCGGAATTTTAGGACCTTAAAAATGCTAAAAATAATAATTTGTGCTATAATCAAGGAAACTGATGAAACCAAATGGAGGTCTAGGTGGAATAAGCAAGTGGCCACCAAAATGCACCTAGATCAGTCCTCCCCCCTTAGGAAGAAATGGTCCCCATTGTATGCAGAGCCTCCATTAAGTGAGGAAATTTCTATTGAAGTTGGTCCAGGTGAGCCACTTTCCCTAGTGAAGGAGTTGGTCTGCTTTAACAACTTGATATAGCTAGATCCTCTGTTGGATAATGTTATTGATCTGTGTGCCCATTATCCTATCAGTAGTGGCCTATTCGATACAACTTGAGTTGAGCTCTGTTGGTGTCAGTTGCTTAGCAATGTTCGATGTGTCTAGTAATGGAGGAAAGTATGGCTGCCACCAGTCAACATTGAATACTTGGTGCAAGCCAAGGGATGGTGGAATGTTGAGCTCAAAATAAATGTATCCTATAGCCTTAGTGATGTTGTAAGGCCAAAATCAGAGTGGGCAAAGCTTATAGTGGACCCCAACGAGGTGGTCCTTCTGCAAATGTAACCAAAATTTTTTGCCCACCTGGAACTTGTGTGGCACCCGATGTTGATCATGATGTTACTTTTACTTAGAATTGGCTCTTTCCAATATGTCACAGACCTACTGGTGGATGTGCTAAATGCATTCAATGAAGCCATAGCTCTGTCAGCTTCAGACTAGACATGAGCCGAATATTCCTGAGTAGTTTCCAGTGGTATGGCAACATCAACGGGACATAGTGGCTGGAATCCCAACCCCACTTGAAAGGGGATGTGGCCATTTGAGATGTGGAGAGCTCTGTTGAAGTTGTGCTGGACATAGGGGAGGATTTCATTCGATATGCATGGATGATTTGAGTTGTATATGTGTAGGATGCGCATGCCCATCTTGTTGATGACATTTGTTTGGTCATCAGTTTAGGGGTGGAAATTAATGGACTTAATGAGCTTGGTATCCAACAAAAAATAGAGGCTTGACCAGAATGTACTTAGGAACCTATTGTCCTGATCTTAGATAATGAATCATGGGATGCTAAAGTGTACCCATACTCATTCAAAGAAGAGTTTGGAAGTTTCTTTTGTTGTGATACTCTTCTTGTAGGCAACCATAATGGCCATCTTAGAGAATCTGTCGGCAACCACAAAAACACAGTCTTTGCCATGCTTGGTAGAAGGAAGGCTCTATATATAATCCATGGAGATGGATTCCTAGGGCTGACTAGGAGTGGGAAGAGGAGTATACAAACCCTACTTCTTGATTGTAGGTTTGGAAATGGTGTAGGAAATGTAGGATTTGATGTACTTCCCAACATCCTGTTGATGGTTTGCCCAATAAAAATACTTATGCAATACTACCACTATTTTTTCTACCCCAAAATGTCCAGTGGCCCGACTATAGTTCGCCTCCAAAATCATCTTGGCACACTCGCTTGAAGGAAGGCCTAGGTGTCTTAGGTGGCATAACAGTGTTTCCTGGAGGTGAAAGTCTGGAACTTTCTTATCTTCTAGGAGAATATGGTATGTGGTGCCAAACATTGGATCACTCTTGTAAATATGCAGCTATCTCGAAGTCTCGTGTCCACAAGAGTCAAGAATTGTGGTCAATGCCAAAACTGGTGGTTTTTTGAGGTAGTCTACAACATTATTAGTGCTTCCCTTCTTGTAGTTTATACTCAAAATTTTTGCATATATGTGGACCATTTCAGATGGCGATCATTCTACAACTCTCCTTGTGTCTGTATGAACTGCAAGAGTCGGTGGTCTGTGTGGATGACCGTTTCCTTCCCTGGAATGTAATGCTTCCATTTTCGGTAGAATTTCACAATGGAATACATCTCTTTGTCATAGGTGGGATACTTTCATATGGTATCTGAAAATGTCTCATTGTGATATGCCACCAGATTCCCTCGCTGGGTAAGAACCGCACCAATAGCATAGTTAGAGTCATTTGTCTCAATTTCAAATGGTTGTTGCATGTCTGGTAATGTGAGCACTAGTGAAGAGAAGAGGTGATGCTTCAACTCAACAAACAACTTTTGTTGGGATTCATATGAAAAGAAAATTTCTTTTTCTCTACCCTAGGTGACTTGAATCAAAGGCCAAGTGATATAAGAGAATCCCAACACAAACTTGTGATATAAATTGGCAAGATCTAGAAAGTTGTAGAGCTCTGTTAGAGTGGTTGGGGTTGTCCAATCCTGAATAAATTGTATCTTGGATGGGTCCACATGCACACCCCACTCATCAATGATGTACCCCAGATATTGAACTTGGTTCATAGAAAAAGTGCATTTCTCCAAATTGGCACACAATTTGTGTTGTCGCAGGGTTTGGAGGACCTATCGAATATGGTGTAGGTGCTCTTCCCAACTGTGGCTGAAGATCAGGATGTTTTCCAAATATATTACCATAAACGACCTAGTGAAGGGCCACAAGATGTCTTCCATCAACCTCATGAAGGTTGCAGGGGCATTCATCAACCCAAAAGGCATGACCAACCATTTGAAAAGGTCCTCCTTGGATTTGAAGGTAGTCTTCCACACATCGAATGGTTTGATTGGCACCTGGTGATAACCGGACTTCAAGTCAATCTTGCTGAAATATTTGGCCCCCTTGATTTGGTCCAGAGGGTCATCAATCTGTGGGATTTGATACCTATTCTAAACAATGATCTATTCAGCGCCCGATAGTCGATATAAAGCCTCTAGGTTTTGTCCTTCTTTTGTACCAACATGATCAAGCTCCCACAGGGTGATGAACTTGGCCTGATGTTCCCTTTCTTTAACAACTCCTGAATATGCCTCTTGATTTCATCATTCTCCATAATAGGGTGTTGGTAGATTGATCCATTGGGTAGCAGTGCATCGGGGGTAAATTGATGGAGTGCTTGACCTGACAGTGTAGGGGCACCCCTGTGGGTGAGGTGAATATGTCCTCGTACTCCTCCACGACCTTGTCCATTTTTTTCTACCATGTGGAGGAGACCTACCTGGAGGATGTGGATGTGAACACAATATTCCTCTCGCTATGAGAGTGAATCACGGGGAAGAAAAATTTCCCAATCTGGGAAATGATCTTACAACATTTTTTAGCAGAGTTCAAAGAAAAGGTAGTAAGCGACGTTACCTATGGTATCTTGTACAATTTCTGACCCAAATTAATAATAACATAACAAGGTTTGGATTCATATACAACATGATGCTTCCATAAGTATGGATGACCTAATTAAACATCATAAACTTAGAGAGGGTAAACATCGCACAGTACCTCAACTACAAAGGGCTTGATACTATAAGGTAGGTGACATTGCTGGCTGACATAGAGATCTCTCCCTTTTTGGAGCCACGCGATGGTGTATGGATGTGGGTGCAACATTATTGACAACTAAAAATCTTAACAATCTTGACTGATATCAAGTTCTTCTGGTTCCCACTATCAATGATGAATTGCATCGGTGAACCTTTTACCCACATCTACAAGTAGAAGAGGCACTCCACCTCGTCTGGATCCTCAAGTTCTGCCCTTCTGAGCTTGTTGGTGGCTACCATCACAGTGAGTTATGCGTCAATGATCTGCTTCCCCTTATCAGTTCTCTTTTTTGGTTCCAGCTCAAAATCAGAGCATGCATTTGTCTCTAAGTCTTTTAGCTCGGCCACCAACACCTACTTTGCGTGACATTAATTTGTGTTGTGAGTGGGAGTTTTAGGGAACTCACACCACTTTCTAGTGTCCTTCTTCGCCTTCCCATTATTATTGGTTTCCAACTTCGAGGAGTTGTGATGGGGGTTCTCGGCTTGAATTTTCCCTTTTCTCTGTGGCTTGGGCATGCATTTGCTCTGCTTAGGGTTCATAGATCCAAAGTCTCAGTTCTTCTACTTGAATTTCTACTCAATATTGGTAGCATATCGGTATGTTTCACCAAGTGAGGAGATGTCCAAGAACTCCATTTCCTCCTAAATGTATTTGTGAAAACAACCATGGTACTTGAGCACCAGATGTTTCTCAGAATCTTTGATATCCAACTTTGTGTCCAGGGTATGGAAAATATTCACAGCTCATGCACATCTTGATCCTTTTTCTACCACAGCATTGTCCATTGTATGTAATTGTCTTCATAGCTCTCGACAATGTAATATTTTTCCTTGATGGCACTTCAGAAAGAATTCCAAGTGGGTGCAACTGAAAAGAGTGAGGGTTTCCTCTTGTCCCTCTACTCACAGTTTGTTTACCGCAAGTCTTTGATGTGGGGGGCAGATTTTAGGGGTGCAAAAGTAATATTTTCCCTATTGGAAAAATCATGAACCAAAAATATCCTTCCAAAAAATTTAACCATTTATGTATGACATTTGCATCTATCTTGCCTTAAAATAAAGTAATGTCAAATTTGAATTGTATGTTAAAGGGAGTGGCGCTTCCAGAGTGGTTGTTGGATGAAGATGTGTTGCATGTGGGCATCTGCTAAAGGATCTGGAAAAAATGATCCATAATCACATTCCATTTTTGCTCGAGGGATTCTTCGAGAAATATTTTGAAAGGATCTCATGCTCCCTCGTATTTCTTTTCTTCCACCATTAGAGGTCATCAGGGTTAGTGAGACTAGTCTTGCAAAGGTTCAACCAATTCGAGCCCTAACTCCTTATACCCTGACCTCGTTGGGGACATGAACAGAAAATTAAAGAAAGAGAATACTGCTATGATACCATTGATTGATATTCATGAAGGAATGAAATGAAATACATATATGAACAAAAACACAAACAACGAAAACATAACTTCAATTCCCTAATAACAAAGTACTGAAATTTGTTACAAGCGGAATGGAAATAAACTAGCTCAGGAAATGGCAGCTTATATCTGAGAAGAGATGTGGTGGCTACATGCATCTAAACTATGTTACAATGAGGCTCAAGGGCCTTTTTATTATTGAACAACAAATGGAAACCATAAAAAACCAAAACCCTAACCCTAGGAGATGGAATTCCAAGAGTTTGTGGGCCCCGTTGGAGTTAGTTGAACAACCAACTTCTTGGGGTCATAACTTTGTCATATGATCTCCATTTGGCACGTACGATACCTTTCTAGAAATATGTCTTAGAGTACTAAAATATTTTTGAAAAGTATTCCCTATGGCAATGGGATTATTGCAGACCTAAAAAAACGTCATTTAGGGGGTTAAAACAACTTTGGAAGTTCAGGACACAAAAGAATGATAAAAATAATAAATTGTGTTATAATCAAGGAAATTGATGAAACCAACTGGAGGTCCATGTGGAATAGGCAGGGGGGAACAATATCCACCTAGATCAAGTACTCCACAAACCCTCAAGATAGAAGGATACATCATAAAGAAAAATGTAACGATGTTGAATGATTCATGTAGTACCCTAACTTCATCAATTATAAATTGGAAAAACTTCTTAGCTTCTTTGTATTTACAGCACTAAAATTTCATGTAATGATTGCAAATGGAGGTACCATAAATTGTTCAAGGAAGTGCCATAGTATTAAGTTGAATATGGGGAAGAATTTATTGGATAGTCCCATGATAGCAATCCAAATTGATGGTGCTAATGTTGTATTAGGGTTCTAATAGTTATAATCATTGGGAATAGTAGACCTTATTTTTTCATGATATTTTCCTAATAAGGAAAGGAAATTGATCTTAGAGGTATCCAAGGGAAACCCTTTAAAGTGTTAAGCTCCAAAAGCATGACAAAATTGCTAAAAAGGAGATACCATGGTGTAATTGCATAATTGTGTTCATTAGATGTTCAAATATTCATATCCTCTACTCCAATGGATCTCCAAAAAGTTATCAAAAATCATTCCAAGGTATTTGGAGAGATTCCTAAGGGTTTTCCACCTACTAAATATCATGACCATCAGATATTCATTTGCAACCTAGAAGTGTACCACTTTAAATTAGCCTTACAGGTACCCATATGCACAAAAGAGTGAGATTGAGTGTACGGTTCAAGAAATGTTTAAGGCTGACATCATTCAACCTAGCCTAAGTGATTTCTCTTCACCATTGATTATGGTTATGAAAAAGGATGGTTCATGTTGTAAGCGTCCATATTATAGACAACTCAATAAAATAATAATCCAAATTAAGTTTCCTATTCCCATCATTGATGAATTATTAGATGAATTGAATGGAGTCATCAAATTAGCATGAGGTGGGAATACATTCCCAAAAAGACCTTTAGAATACATGAAGGTCATTATGAGTTTTTTGTTATGTAATTTGGACTTACTAATGCACCAACAACATTTCAAAGCTCGATGAATTTTATTTTCAAATCCTTCCTTAGAAAATTAGTGTTAGTATTTTTTGATGACATACTAATCTATAGAAAATATTGGGAAGGGAACATACAAATGTTGATTGTCTCTTAACACTATGGAAGAGAAACAACTATATGAAAATCAATACAGGTGTTTAATGGGTGCCGAAATTGACATATTCTTAGCACCCATATAATACCTTTTTGTCCACCATTTTCTAGCTTTGCATCCTTTTTTGTCCACCATTTTCTAGCTTTGCATCCTTTCTTATTACCTTTTCTATCCATATTGATACATTTTTGGTCAAGGTATGAATATCCTTCTGTGTGCCAATTTAATCTCAAAGTTTAATTCTTATTGGACTAATCCTTATATGAAATATTCCTCTCAGTGGTGTTTCTTGCCTTCTCAGCCACAAATGACTTCTCCTCCTCCCCCCCAAAAAATTTTGAAATAAGGGTAGATAAATCCTACATATGGAGGCCCTCAATATGGTCCTATGTAGCCACTTACGTAAATTACTCCTTCTCCTCAAATGCAAGCATCCACATCCACTCCCCCGTGACCAAAGTTGATATCATAACCCATGTATAACCCTAAAATGGTAGGTCAGTTCAACCTACACATGTTTCTAGGATTGCAACTTGCCCTACTTACTCTATATCTTCCCTGTAATTCCATGACATACACCTTAGATTCAAGAAGAAACTGACTAAAGAGCATCCTCCTATGTATATAGAAGATTTTAATGAGGACGATAAAAATGAAGAAACTAAGTAAGAGCCATGTCCTAAACCTTTAAGAACTGAGCACATAATCTCTTAACTTCAACAAACACCTTTCCTTGAAATATTAACTTGAGAAAAACTTGTAACTCAAACAAAATTTGATTTCTTGGGTGAGCTCAAGAATGTGCTTATTAATATTCCACTCTTCCAATCTATTAAAGATGTGCCAATATACTCAAAAGAAGTGACGAAAATATTTTTGATGTGGCCTGATCAAAGAAGGAAAGATCCCAAAATATTCCATGTCATGGAAAAAATATAATATTTTATAATATAGGGAGTCCCTGTGCCAGGATATTATGATCCTAATAGCCCAGTTGTTAACATATAGATCAATAATACTATTATTCCAAACATGTTAACTGACTTGGGTGTCACTGTTAACGTTATGATGTGAGAAACCATGGAGGCCTTCAGATTTTATGGCCTCAAACAAACCTCGACTATGCTTCAAGTGGCTAATAGGTTAACAATTAAAACAAAAAGAATTCTGGAGGATGTAGTGATATCTATAGACTTTTGGGAGTATCTCGTCGAATTTACGGTTCTTTATCCTAAAAACTCTATGGGGGGATACCCTCTAATCCTTGGGTAGGCATGGCTGGTGACTTTAGATGTATATTTTGACTACATATATGGGAGTATGACAATATCCCATGGAACCTCCAATAAAATACTGACCTCATATCCCCTTGCCAAGTGTAGTACAGATATTGAAACACCTTTTTGGGTTGATGGGGAGGATAGTGATGAGGAAGAGGTATCTATTCAAGTCCTAACTGTTGACCAATATCTCACCATTATGGAGAAAACTGAGGATGGTGAAATACACGGTTTCATTTCCTCCTCCTCCTCATCCTCTAACACACATGTTCTTGACCACATAATATAACCTAATGTTCAAGCCTATTTAGCCTCGGCAAGTGTTTCACCTCTCAAACATGAATGTTCAGGTTAAGAAGACCAAGGGTAAACTTCAGAGATAATTGAGATCAACCCTCGAAAAACCTTGAAGATTAATTAAGGACAGATAGAAGATAAAAATGAGAGATTTGTTAAATTGTTGTAAACGTAGTACCATGACTATTGTACTCTATAATTCCAACGTTAGCAATACCAAACCTTTTTAAAATTTATGTAAGCAACTCCATCAAATCCCTTAATACATCTATGGATATAATTCTTTATTTGATTCATTATTCTGTGAGTAAGGAAGGAAACAATTAGTCATGCACATCAGAGATCCATGTTATTTCATGGAAAGCCTTTTACAGATATTAAATAGCAAACTAGACTCAAACACAAATACCATTTGATAGTTATACCATTAAAACCATTGAATTTCACACACTATAATAGTTTAACTGGATTCTCAAACAATCATCTTAAATCATGTAAGTTGCTAAGAATATATCAACAGTTATAGGGGTTTTCAAGTCTCTCATACCATAAGAATGATCATAAAAATATTTCATTACAAACACATGAATGCATATTTCTAATTAACAGTGTCAATACACATGTATCATATAATAACATCAATTATCATCCACATGGCACAAATATGCACAAAGTTTCAAGTAAGCAACTTATATGATTAGTTATATGATTAGCAGCTGAGAGAGGGACTTCATCTCTCCTTCCAACTGTAGGCCAACTATAATATTATTATTTCTTGCAGTTAACCACCATTGAGCAAGATTCAGAGCATGAGGAGTGAAGTGCTCAGGGGAATTGATACCAATCAAGTAAAAAAGTAGACAACGCCTCCACCTAACAACCAGGAGTCCAAAGAGCACAGTGTCTCCACCCAAAAACACTTTAGGGAATCTAGAGCATATAGTGCTCCACCCAAAAATCATTTTAAAGAATCTAGAGCACATAGTGCTCCACCCAATAGTCACTACAGGAATCTAGATCCCATAGTGACTCCACCTGATTTATACTACAAGACTCTAGAGACCATGGTGCCTCCACCTGTAATCTATTAAGAATTTAGAGCACACCATTCCTCCACCTGTAACTTACATGGGAATCTAGAGTCCACATTCAAGGCCTCCACCTATGAAAACACCAAGAGAAGTCCCAGAGTACACAGTTTATGTACCTGCTAAGTAGGAGTCTAGATTCCACTGCTACTGTACCTTCTCAACACCATAAATTCACTTTTATTTGATGTCTCATAACTAGCTTACAAGCCTGAGTCTACATTAAGCCTTTTCCCATGCTTCACACACACTTGGTCTTACACAATATCCTCTTGCTACTACACTATTACCTTGCTCTGGTCTCCTCTGTCTTCATCAATGTCCCGCTGATACCACTATGTAGTTCCTTCTTTTTTCTCCTTTATCCAAATTCCCATTGATTTCCTCTTTCATGTTGACCAATGCCAACACATCCCATGAGACCAGGATTGGTTTTTCCTTTGCTCAAGTGTCCATACTCCATTTTTAATGCTTGTACATTCTTCTCTTTTCATTCAGCAGGGAGGTGGGTGGAAAATTAAATGCAAGCTTCTAAGCTTAGTTATTTCTCCAAGCAACTCCCAAGTATCCTCTCTTCCACAAACCTTGAATCTGTCTCCTCTCCCTTTAGTCCAACCATTTTTGCACTAAGAGGTGCATTCTACAACCCAATATGATGTGTAATCTTGTCCATCCATCATCAAAGTTGAAATTTTGCTCATGTTGGCCAATTTTTTTTTTTTTTTGTTAAATCTAAAAATAAAAATAATTATTTTAAATGTTTTATATATTTATTCAAGTTCAACTTATTTGATAAAACAACTATTAAATGCATAAGATAATTGTATTGTAATACAATTATCTTATGCGTTTAATAGTTATTTTATAATATATGTTGAATTTGAATTGATCATAAATTTACCTTTGACAAAAAATTTTACCACATTAAAATTCCAAATTAGCTAAAATTTTAAATATCTTTACTCTTTATCAAAGTCAATACCATTTCGTAGAATAAAGTAAAAAGGTTATTTCAACACAAAGAATCGAAAATCTTTCTCCAGAATCTTTTAATATTTATTTTAATTAAATATTTGTAAAATGAATCTTTAATCATAAAACCATATCCTATGGATATATTAAAATCTCTAAAAACATAAACATTTCCACGTCAAAGTTGTAATATTTGAAAATTTTGTTAGCATGCCATGTAAAAAATATCATTAAATCTTATATTAATATTAATATATTATAATATCAATATTATAAATTTAATAACTTAAGATTAATACAATATTGAATTTAATATAATATTAAATTTCTTATATTATAATATATATTAATATATCATGATATATATTAACTCTAGATATATATGGGAGGGAAGAACAAAGACATAGTGATAGAGGTGGAGAGATAGAGGGAGTGAGGGGAAGGGAGAGAAAGGGAGAGAGAGGAAGGATGAGAGAGGAATTGAGAGATAGGAGGAGAGAGAGGGATAGAGAAATGAAGTTGGAAGGAAAAAGAGAGAGGGAAGAAGAATCACATAGAGAGAGAAAAATGGAGAGAGAGAGAGGGAGTGACAAGGGAAAGATGGAGAGAGAGTGTATATGTTTGGGATGAGATATAGAGATAAAGAAGGAGAGATAGAGAGAAGATGGGGGGAGAAGGAGAGATAGTTATAGAGTTGGAGGGCGGCGAGAGAGAGGGAGACAAAGACAAAGAGATAAGGGGGAGAGATAGAGGAAGGAAAGAGAGAAAGGTAGAGAGAGGAAGGAAGGGAGATTGGATGTGAGAGAGATAAGGAGAGAGGAAGGGAGAGAAAGAGGTAGGTAAGAAAAAAGACACAGAGAGAGAAAGTTGGAGTGAGAGAGAGGGAGTGATAAGGGCGATGGAGATAGAGGGAGAGAGGAGAAAAAGAGGGAAGAGAGATAGAAGTGAGAAGAGAGGTAGAGAGGGGGAAGAAAGAGAGAGAGAGGGAGAGGAAGAGGGAGGAAGAGATATATAAATATGGAGAAAGACTGTGTATGTTTTGGGGGTGATATAGAGAGACAAAAGAGAGACATAGATATATATATATATATATATATATATATATATATATATATATATATATATATATATATATATATATATATGGAAGGTGAAGAGAGGGAAGAAGAGAGAAATAGAGAGAGGGAGAGATAGATAGAATAGAGGGAGAAAACATGTGTGTTTGGGGAGGAGGGTGAGATAGAGAGATAAAGAAGGAGAGATAGAGATAGATATAGATATATATGGAGGGGGAGAGAGGGAAGAATAATTATTGCACTAGATGCATTGATTTCAGTGTATATGGTGATTTATAACCCTATTTGATTGCTTGCATTGAAGGAGATAAATTGAAGGACATGGGAGAGGAGGAATGAAGAGAGGAGAAGGATAGGAGTGAGAGAGGGAGAGAAGGGTACGAGATAGAGAGGGAGACTCAAAGATGGAGGGGGGAGAGAGGGGGTGAGAGAAGGATAGAGGGAGGGAGATAGTGACAGAGTTGGAAGGCATAGAGAGAGAGAGAGAGAGAGAGAGAGAGATGTTAGGCCCCTATACTACTAGTGTAACCCCTTATTGTTATTAGTACAACCCACTTATTATATTGATGTACCCATGTAGTGCCCATATTGTTACTATTGTGCCCCATAGAAGCCCACTATTGTTATTATTGTGCCCTTACATTATTATTGTTATGTCGGCTCTAATTATGTTATGACCCCTTAGACTCCTATATATAGAAAGGAGGTATTTTCATTTGTATCATCCAAGAATTGTTCATTTATGTAATGTAAAGGAGGTTTCCCCCTCGAAGAGGCTGAATTCTAAGGCGTTGATCTATCTTTTCTATCTTTTCTTGAGCTGGTTCCATAACATTTGGTATCAAAGCTTTGGATTTTAGGGTTTCGCTGCTCCAAACATGTCATCGTGGAATTTTCGCGATAACTTTTTTTCGGTGACGTTTCAGAAGTCGCAAAAAAAACCCATTTGAGAAGAAATCGCGTTGAACATTGGGTCCGAATTTCAGAGCTATTCGCGCGATATTTGCGGAGATATGATCTGAGTAAGTTGGTCTTTTTTCAGACTCCTGAATTACATTTAAAACAGATCCAAAGGTCGAAACAGTGACTCGTGGCACGTCGTACAAGTTTGCTCTACTGAACTAGTCTATAATCAAGTCAATGTGGGAGATTTCACATAACTCTTCCTTGGAGAATCAAAATTGGGTCAGACTGGTGACATTGGAAAGAGGACACAGAGGGCTACTACAAGCTGCAATTTCAAAACTTAAAGATCTGAAAGTACAGAGTTACAGTCGTTTCAATATCGAGCTCCTAAAATCAAGAAAAAGCGAGATGAGGAAGTTTGATGGCAAGGATTCGGTAAATTGGATACTATAGATGGAGAAATATTTCGATCTACATGAGGTGCAACTGTTACAAAAGGTATGTATTGCATCTTCATATTTAGAACCGGATCAATTTTTATGGTATGAAGGGCTTTGTTCTCGTAAAAAACTTGTTACGTGGTCAATTTTCACGGAGGAAATGATAGCACATTATGTGGATACAAAGAGCAACACCTTCTTTAGAGCAACGCCACAACAATTGGAAAGAGTAAAAGGGCTTTGTGACATAGGGAAAAGCAAAATTATGGAAACCAGGAAGCATACCCCTCACAACTATAAAGATGGAAGTGTTGTTTCTCCTAGCCTTCCACAACCTACAAGGTTTACACCACAACAATTGGAAGAAAAAAGAGAAAATGGCTTTGTTACAATTGTGATAGCAAATGCATTAAAGGTCATAAGTGTGCTAAGAAGAAATTATTTTACATAGAATATGAAGACGAGGAAGAAAAGGATCAAGAAACATCAAAAGAAGAAGATATGCGCCAGGACCCCACCCCAGAGAAAGAAGAAATGAATCATACGATATCTTGTAAAGCATTGGCAAGAATTACCACTCCTCAAAATCTCAAGATAGAAGGACATATCAAGAAGAAAAAGGTGCAAGAAGTGAAAGATCACATCGAGAAAGAAGAAATGAATCCAACCATATCTTGTAATTCATTGGTCGAAATTACCACTCCTCAAACTATCAATATAGGACATATCAAGAAGAAAAATGTTCAAGAAGTGAAAGATCACATCGAACATCAAGAAATGAATCTGACCATATCTTGTAAAGGATTGGAAGAAATTACCACTCCTCAAACTCTAGAGATAGAAGGACATATCAAGAAGAAAAAGGTTCAAGCAGTGAAAGATCAAATCGAGCATCAACAACAAGTTCTCCAACTTTTAAAGGATAGCGCCACTTCGGTGCAAAATCAAATGAAACAACAAGTAGATCAACATTGTAGTGAAAAATGTTTTGCTGTAGGTGATTGGGTATTTTCACTGCTACATCTCAAGCAAGCTATTTATGAGAAGGAAATGTTGGCAATACTACATGCACTTAAAAAATGGCGACCTTACCGAATGGGAAGACTCTTCAAAGATGAGGATGTGGAAGCATTGTTTTGTGCTATTTCTATTATCCAACCAGATTGGATAAACGAAGCAAGGGATGAATGGAAGAAGGATGAATAAGTCTGGCCACTTATTCAAAAGTTGCAAAAGATCCCAATTCAAACAATATTGCCATAAATTGAAGAGGAAGGAAAAATCATATTGGAACCTGGAGCAGTCACAGAAACAAGAACTCGACAGCTACAAAATCGATCAATTTCAGAGTATCTCATCAAGTGGAAGAAATTACCCACTGAAGATTCCACATGGGAGGACAAGAATTTTATACAGAAGGATCAAGAACTACTCAAGCGTTGAGGAAAACGCTTTTTGAAGGAGAGGGGCATGTTAGGCCCCTATACTACTAGTGTAACCCCTTATTGTTATTAGTACAACCCACTTATTATATTGATGTACCCATGTAGTGCCCATATTGTTACTATTGTGCCCCATAGAAGCCCACTATTGTTATTATTGTGCCCTTACATTATTATTGTTATGTCGGCTCTGATTATGTTATGACCCCTTAGATTCCTATATATAGAAAGGAGGTATTTTCATTTGTATCATCCAAGAATTGTTCATTTATGTAATGTAAAGGAGGTTGCCCCCTCGAAGAGGCTGAATTCTAAGGCGTTGATCTATCTTTTCTTGAGCTGGTTCCATAACAGAGAGAGAGAGAGAGAGAGAGAGGGAGGAGGAGAGAGGGAGAGAGAGAGAGGAGGATAAAGAGATGGATTTGGAAGGGGAGAGAGGGAGGGAAGAAAAAGGACATATAGAGAGAAAAGTGGAGCAAGAGAGAGAGGGGGGGGACTGAAAAGGAAGAGATTGAGAGAGAGTGTGTATGTTTGGGGTGAGATAAAGAGACAAATAAGGATAGATGGAGGGATATATCGATATAGATGGAGGGGGGGGGGTGGGGGAAGCGAAGAAGATTTCTTTCACTAAATGCATTGAATTCATGGTAGATGGTGATTTATAATCCTATTTGATTGCTTGCACTATATGCATTAATTTCAGTGTAGATGTTGGTTTCTAATGATATTTGATTGCTTGCACTAGATACATTGATTTTAGTGTAGATGTTGATTTCTAATCCTATTTGATTTCTTGCACTAGATGCATTGATTTTAGTGTAGATGTTTTCTAATTTTATTTGATTTCTTGCACTAAATACATTGATTTTAGTGTAGATGTTGATTTCTAATTCTATTTGATTTCTTGCACTATATGCATTGATTTCAATGTAGATGGTGATTTCTAATTCTATTTGATTACTTGCACTAGATGCATTGATTTTGGTGTAGATTGTGATTTCTAATCCTATTTGATTGCTTGCACTAGATGCATTGATTTTAGTGTAGATGTTGATTTCTAATCGTATTTGATTGCTTGCACTAGATGCATTGATTTCAATGTAGATGCTAATTTCTAATTTTATTTGATTGCTTGCACTAGATGCATTGATTTTAGTGTAGATGTTGATTTCTAATCTTATTTGATTGCTTGCATTAGATTCATTGATTTCAATGTAGATGTTTTCTAATCTTATTTAATTGTGTGCATTAGATGCATTGATTTTAGTGTAGATGATGATTTCTGATTTGATGTAACTCAATGTATGATGGTACATTAAATTAAAGTGATTGGATTAACAATGTGCATTGGTTTCAATGTAAGCACAAAAAAATGATTGACAATTTGCATTGATTTTTCTGTTTTAGTAATTCAACCTACTAATATTGGAGAGCAAGATAGACAAGGTATGATGTTTACTACAATAATTTGAGTTAAATAATTGAATGGTTTACAATCTTAACTATCCTTTTCATATAATCTATATGAAAAGATGGAAAAACTAAAAAATAATGTAAATATTTTGTAAATCTGACCACTCATTAAAAAAAATTATAATTACATTATTTCTTGACTTTTGCATAACAAACTATAGATAAAAAAAATCATCATTTTTTTTTGAAGGAAATAAATTATTTCAAACATTAGCAATGAAACAAATTATTTCAAGAGTAATGTTGGTGTAGTAAATTTATTAAAACTACTCTTCAAAATATATTTAGTAATACCTGGAGGGACACTATTAAGAATTATTAATTGTCAAAAGTTGTGATACCTAAAATTAAATGAAATATATGTGTAGTATCAATCCTCTTGCAAACTATTGAAAAGATTGTCTCCCTTCTTCATCACCAACTAATTACTAACATACAATTACATACACATATAGAAATATAACACAACAAACATTCACAAACATCACCATCCAAATCCAAACACATAAACACACAAACCACTCAAAGAATCCAAGTGCAAATATACAAACCATTCAAGGCAATCAACATAAACAAAAGTAAAGAAGGGAATGATATAGTCATGTCAAACAAATAAAACATAATGTAAATTTCAAATTATGAAGTTTATCTCAAACATATACATAATAATGATAATCTAAAAATGTGTCATTGTTGCCCTCAACTGGAACCAGCCTAGATCCATCTAACTTTGGATCTATCATGTGCCGAGAGGGATAAAATCACTCGAGGTGCAAACCTTTCCTCAAATTCCACACTCAAGAAAGAAGGTTTACATATTGATAGATTTGATCCCTCTCATTGCATGATAGATCCGGAGTTAGATGGATCTAGGCAGGTTATATTTTTTTTCACAATTATGTATAATTGTACATGAAAATATTTACATGAGGTGGAATTAGGGGAATTTTGAGGTCTAAAATGGGCCTCCTAAGGAAATTATAAAATAATAGTGGAAATAATAAAGAAGATTAGATTACATCATCAACTTTTAGAGGGAAAAAAGAAAAAATATTTTTTCAACTCGTATTTTCAACTTATCTCCCTATGGGCTAACTCAAATTTCGAGCGGAAACACTTGGTGGATGCAAAATTTGATTCCTCATCTAAGGAGTACCCAAGTTACATACATTCGGTGGACCTTGCTACACAAAAAATGAGAAATACACAAAAAATGTGATTGCAATCACGTTTTTTCATGTATTTCTTATTTTTCGTGTAGCAGGGTCCATTAAAAGTATGCAACATGGGTGCTCCTTGGATGAGGAATTAAATATTTCAACCAACGAGTAATCCTACTCGAAATTTGAGTAAAACTCAGGGAGATAAGTTGAAAATGTGAGTTGAAAAAGTAGTTTTATTATTTTATTATTTTTTAACTTTTTTACTTTTTTACTCCAAAAATGGTGAATCATCCCCCATGGTTGACATCATCATCTTGAATCCTGTTGGTTCTTATAAAGTTTATTTTGGTTGTACATTTTTCTTAGGAGGCCCATTTTAGACCTCAAAATTTCCCTAATGAAACCAAAAAGGGTTATCACAGACCTCGCCCCCTTAGAGGGACATTGTCCTCTATGCTCTACATTTGATCACAAAATTTTCAATGAGCTTATATACACAACTTTGTTCATATTTACAATTACATTTACATTTGTATACTCAACATAAAAAAATGGTTGATCATCCATTTCTCAAGTGGCTTCATCTGGTCCAAAGTGCCTCCACTACACCTTAACATGCTCGATTACTCTATTTTGGAGCACGAACTACCTCTAATCTAGAATGGAATATGGTTCTAGTTGGAATTCTCCCCTCGATTCTTCTTGTATCACAAAAAAATAAACAACATGATTAGCATCATGCATATACTCTTACAACAAGGAAATATGGAAAACATAGTGTGCTTTCATTGTGGGTAGTAAATCCAATTTGTATGCAATGGCCCCATTCTCTCTAAAATATGAAATGGTCCATAAAATATGGGTGTTGTCTTTGCACAAGAAAAAATATTCAATGAAATTTTTCTTGGTCTGGTGAAGAGGTAAACATGTTCACCCACTTGCAACTCCTTGTGCATTCTCTGCGAATATACATAACTCTTTTTTCTATCTTGAGTTGTCTTTAAATTCTTCATGATTATAGCTATCTATTGTTCCATTTCCTTCAACATAACATGCCCAAGAAGTACCATGTTTACTAGATCATTCCAATTGATAGGTGTGTTGCATTTCCTACCATACATAACCTCAAATTGACTCATTTTCAATGATTCTTGGCAATCATCATTGTAGGAAAACTCTACCAAAGGAATGAACTCTTCCCATGTCTTAGGCTAATGCATAACAATATTCTAAGCATGCCCTCTAGCACTATATTAACTCTTTCATTTTGACCATCTGTTTGAGGATGGTTCATTGCGTTGAAAGAAAAATCCATCCCAAAACCAATAAATAGTGCTTTCTAAACTTGGAGGTAAATTTTGCATCTCAATATGAGATGAACTTCTTAGGTATACCTTGCAATATAAATATCTCTTTCATAAATATTTGGGCAATATTGATTACCTGTAGATGGATTCAATGACTACAAAATGAGCCACATTTTATTAACTTTTCTACCACCACCATGGTGGCATCATGCTTCCTATATGCTCTTGGAAACCTAGTGATGAATTCCATTCAGATGACTTCCCACTTCCACTCTTGAATGAGGATTCTTTGTTGCAATCCTGTCAAGTGCCTACATTCCACTTTCACATGCTAGCATTCCAAGAACCTATAAATATATTCAACCACCTCCTTTTTCATGCATGAACAATAATGTTTTTTTCATGGCATTGTGACCAAAATATGGCCTTTTATGAGTTTTTTTCCAACTTAGACGATATTCCTCAAGTCTCCCTTACAAGGTATATACCCCCTACCTTTGAATTTTAGCAAACTATAATTTTTAAGTGAGTATTTCTTCGTCCTATTGCAAGCACTCTTTTAATTGTTGGTAATATTCATCCTTTTTGTATTTCCTCCTTAATATTATATTGGATAAAAAATTCACAAGAACTTATAGTTGCTACGTGAGATACTTGTAGCTTTCTGTTGAGTGCATCGACTAATCATTTTTCGTTCCTTTGATGTACTTGATTTCAAATTCAATATCACTAATCAAGCCTAGCCACATTTCCTATTTGGAATTAATCTTGGGTTGATCAAATAAGTCTTGCGGCCCTCCATGATCTGACATCGGGATAAACTTTCTTCCAAGCAGATAATGCCTACATTTTTAAGGCATGCATTATAGCTGCTAATTCCAAGTCATGAGTGACATAATTTTTTTCATGTTCATTCAACTTCTTCTTTTCATAACAAATTAATAGTCCTTCTTGCATGAGGACTTCACTGAGCCCTTCCTTGTAGGAATATGTGCACACCACACAATTGATTTTTGGGTCTGATATCCTCAATATCAGTGCATGTGTGAGAAGACATTTCAATGTTCAAAGTTGGCTTTCTAGTGTCGACTGGAATTTGACTCCTTTTCTTTGCAGTGATGTGATTATATGCTCAATCGTTCAGAAATTGCAGATAAATCTATGGTAATAACCGACCAATCCCATGAAGGATCCGACTTCTATCATGTTCTGAAGAATAGGCCACTCCATAATCGATTTAATATTGATTGGATCTACTACTACTCCTTTAGAAATAATATGTCCCAAATATTGAACCTGTGACTAGAAGAATTCACACTTTTTGAGTTGGGCATAGAGCTTGTGCTCTCTCAGCAATGTTGCTAAACGTTCTTCATGTTCCTCCTTGGTTATAGAATAAAATAGTATATCATCCACAAGAAGAAGCATGAACTTATCCAAGTATGGATTGAGGACATTATAAATTAGGAGCATAAACATTGTTAGAGTGTTTGTGAGCCCAAATGATAAAAACACAAACATAGTGCCTATACTTGGTTCTAAATATTGTTTTTTGAATTTCTTCATCTTTAAAGTGCACCTGATGGTACCCATACCTAAAATTGATTTTCGAGAAGACTATAGCCCCTCTTAGTTGATCAAAAAAATAATAAATCATTGGGAAAGGATATGTGTTCTTTATTTTAGCCTTTTTTAATTACTTCTAGTCGATGCACAATCTTAGTGTCTTATCCTTGTTCTTTATAGACAACACGGGGGTTCCCTAGGATGATACACTAGGCTTGATGTAACCTTGGTCCAAAATTTATTTTAACTGTAACTTGAGCTCTACCAGCTCTAGCGTACTCATATGGTATGGAGCTCTCAACACAATTGATGTCCTTGGTAATAATTCTATGGAGAAATTGATTTCCCTATGTGGCGGCAATCTTGTGTTCTCTTCAGGGAACACATATTTGAATAATTTTAAAATTAGGTGCTCTTCCAAGTTGCTGTCACTAATTTATGAGTTGTTGGTAACTTGGACAATGAAAAATTCACATCCCTTTTGGTTGCAACACTTCAGTTTTGGCATTATTATCTACCTAACCATAACAAGATTCATTTTCCCTCACAACTTCACCTTTTCCCTGCTTTCATTGATGCACTCGATTGAATGAATCAATCAACCTTGGTTCTATGAGCCACTAGATAATCCACGCTAATTAACACATCTTACAAGCCTAATGGTATTAAATTTAAGTTTGTGTGTTTGGGCATGCCATTTATCTCTATTGGGCATGACCTCACCACATGTTCAATTTATTTTTTAGTCCCCGTGGCTAACTGAACCATCTATGATCTATCATGGTTTGTGCTCTACAACAAACACTTTTCTTCAACTTTTGGACTTACATAACTAAAATAGGAGCCATAATCAATACAAAATTAAATGAGCTAGCTTTTTATGATACCTTCCATTTCGATCATTGAGGCTTGGTGATCAACCTTCCTATTGTCCAATGCAACATAAATCTATGGCACACTCTGAGCCAAATCCTTTATGGCATTTGCTTCTTCTACATTGTAAAACTTTGGACCATTATGCTTTCACTAAGGATAGTCCCTTTATTGGTGATTTTCTCCAAAAGTCTAGCACTGCATAATCCCTCCTTTGAACCTATTAGCTTCTTCCCTTGTAGATATTGTGAATTAGTAATTATCAAAAGTAGTAGTATTTTGTTGCAACTCACCCTTGGTAGTAGTAGCAAGATTCACATTTCCTCTTCTTGTCCAGTGTCCTACATAATTCTACGCCTTCTCTCTAAAATTAGGTTTTCCCTTCATTTCCGAATCCATTCAAGTCTCAGTCCTATGCTTGGACTATTCATATAATTACTTCATTTTTTGAATGGCATCCTCCAATGTTTTAGGCTCATCAAATTATATTCTATCCCTGAATTCTTATGGTAGGCCATTAAGGTACCTCTATATCCTTACTTTCTTGTATTTGATGTAGAGAACATACCTCAATAGCTCAAGAAATCTAGTTGTATACTCATCAAATCTCAGCTTCCCTAGTTTGTTCTCATATATTTCCTTGGCCTTACTATCATAGTACCTTTTAGATAAGAACTTTTCCTGGAAATTCCTCTCAAATATCCTCTACGAAAATTATTTATCTTAGATTTATTTTACATTCCTCATATCCTCACTAGATATCAACCTTTCTCTTCAGGCTAAAAATGGCTACTCTTTCCTTCATATTCTCAGAGTAATCACATACGTTGAATTACTTCTTCAGGCTTCTTCACCTCTCCATTAAATGTAGGAGGATTTGACTTCTTAAATTCTTACAGCATGAAGTCGTTTCCTTTCCTCTTTGTTGGGTTGTGTTATTCTTTCCATGACTAGCCTACGTAGTGAATCGTGGGGTTAGAGGGGGGGCAGAGCTCCCCCCTTTGTTGCACTGATTGCACAATGGGGGGGTCACAGGGGGGTTTGAGGGGGACAGGTAGCCCCCCTCTATGGGGTCTGGGGAAGCACCCCGAGAAATTTTTTTTTGGACCCTATATTAGGTTGGGTGGACCTACCTATGGTTTTGTGCATGATTTTCGCACATGGTTTTGGACGCGATGGTTTTCAGTCCATGGTTTTGGACGCGATGGTCTTCGGTCCATGGTATTGGATGCTTTGGCATGTATAAATATGTATTATAACATTGAAATGAGCATAATGAAAAATCAAGCTGGTAGTCCCGGTTTGGGATCCAGGGAAAAATCTCTGTGTATATGTGTTATGCTCTCGCATTGTTTATTTTCTGTGTTTTAGAATTCGTATGTAGGTAATTTGTGTATGGGGTTAAGACCTACATTTGGTATCGAAGCTTTTTTGGCTTCAAGGGGACGCCTTTGTTGCAGAGGGGTTTCACTCGGGCCTGTGGTAGACCCTGTTCAATGGGAGATCTGCGAGATCAATTCTAGTGGTGAAAGAAGATGGTGAGCAATGGAAAGATAGAGATCGAGAAATTTAATGGTAAGAGTTTTGGGTTATGGAAGCTCAAGATGGAGGATCTATTGGTGGATAAAGATTAGTGGATCACGGTAGATCCAAGTACTAAACCAACAGGAGTATCTGAGGAAGAATGGAAGAAGTTGGATTGGAAGGCAAAGAGCACAATAGAATTGTGTGTCTCAGATTCAGTGTTCCTGAATGTATCAGAAGAAGCTACGGCAAAGGCTTTATGGGACAAGTTAGGGACTTTGTACCAATCTAAGTCTCTGGTGAATAAACTGTTCCTATAGAAAAAGCTGTATAACTTGAGGATGAAAGATGGAGACTCGGTGACAGAGCATCTGAATGCATTTAATACTATGGTAAGTTAGTTATCGTCTATTGATATCAAAATTTCAGATGAAGATAAGTGCATTATTTTGTTGTATTCTCTACTAGATTCGTGGGATAGTATGGTTATTGCAATAGGTAGCAATGCAACTACCTTGCAGTTTGATGAAATAGTCTCATCCTTGCTGATGGAGGAGATGAGACGGAAAAATATGGAGAGCCAGAATGGTGATGCCTTGTCTGTATGAGGACGGACCCAGAATAGAAACAAAAATAAGTCATCAAGTGGGAGATCTAAATCTCCAGGAAAACTTGTAAAGGTGGTGTGCTGGAAATGCGGAAAGGAAGGGCACTACAAAAGGAACTGTAAATCTAAAGCTCCTGACAAAGGAAAGGGATCTGATGATGCTCCTTCTACTAAGGTGAAAACCACCTCAGATGAAGGTGGGGATGTGTAATTGGCTTCTTCAAGTACACATGTAGATCATGAGGCATGGTTGATTGACTCAAGTGCATCCTTTCACTTCACTCCCCATAGAGAGTGGTTATGCGAGTATGAGAAATATGATGGTGGTGATGTCTTCTTAGGGGATGATAGGAAGGCTAGAATCGTTGGTCGCGGAAAATTAAATTTGAAGTTGCAAGGTGGAAGCGTTAAAACACTTCCAGGTGTTCTACATATTCTTGCAATGGCCATAAATCTGATTTTTGTAAGCAAGCTAGATGATGCAGGTGTAAAAACAGTGTTTGAGAAGGATATCTGCAAGATGGTTTGGGGAGCACTGGTATTAATGCAGAGAGTTTGGATTGGAACTCTGTACAAGCTGCAAGGTAGCACTATTGTTGATGGGTGCAATAGTTCTGTGGTTCCTGAAAGTGGCACAAAAAATCTAGTGGTCTCTGGAGAGAAGACCATGTTGTGGCATCAAAGGCTTGGACATATTGGAGAGAAGGGCCTTTGAATACTTCATGGTAAAGGTATGGTAGAAGGTATGAGTAATATATCTCTGGATTTTGATTTTTGTGAAAATTGTGTATATGGGAAGCAGAATCGGGTGAGTTTCCCGTCTGGTGGTAAGAGGGTGAAACAGATATTAGAACTTGTGCACAATGATGTGTTTGGACCTGTAAAGGTTCCATCATTGGGTAATTCTATGTACTATGTATCATTTATAGATGACTTCTCAAGGAATACATGGATATATTTCCTTAAGAAGAAATCTGAAGTCTTTGACAGGTTTAAAGAATTTAAGGCTCTGGTGGAAAACCAGACAGAGAAGAAGATAAAGGTGTTGAGGATAGATAATGGTGGAGAGTTTTGCAGTAAGGAATTTGAATAATTTTGTAAGAAATGTGGTATAGCACGACAAAAGACTACTCCATACACACCTGAGAAAAATGGAGTTGCAGAAAGAATGAACAAGGCATTGATGGAAAGGGAAAGATGTTAGAAAATTATATATTATGGAGCAATGGAACACATAAAATATTGCAGAAATATAAACACAGATATACGTGGTTCACCCAGATTGGGCTATGTCCACGGAGAAACAACCAGTCCTTCCTTTTATATTATCCAGAAAACTGAAGAGATACAACCTACAGCAGATTCGCTGTAACACTCTCTTTGCTCTCAATCTCCTCTCTCTTCCCCACTGAGAATACAGATATGCATAGATGCAATACAATTCCCTCATATATAGTGAGGGGTTGCCTTTTAGGGCAAAAAAACCTAAATTAAACATAACTTCTACCGTCAGATCATCTGCCTAATGAACAGCCTAGATTGACTAGAAATTACTAGACTATTACAAGGCAATTTTACATCTATTTTTTTTTGGTCGGGGGAGCTACCCCCGGACCCCCCAGTCGGGGGGGATTAGCCCTCCCGGTCCTCTGCGGGGGGGACAAGTGCCCCCGCACCCCCTCGCGTGGAGGGGTGTACAGTCTTCCTAGGGTATACATCTGGTTGAAACCTTTGAATACAGAAGATAATCAGGCTCCACACCCAACAATATCTCACTTGGAGACTGATTATAGCAACTCCACTGCAGCTTCATTTGCTAGATAATAACTCCACTTTGGACCTGGCTGTTTCTCATCTTCTTCATCATACTTGAAGACCAATTGAAACTGAGTAGATTCTCAGTTTCTCCCTGGTTACAACTTTTGTTAACATATCTGCAGGATTCTGGCTAGTGTGTATCTTTTCCAGCTTCAACTGTCCATCTTCCAATGCTGACCATATGAAATGGTACTTGAGCTGTATATGTTTAGTCTTGGAATGAAATACAGAGTTCTTTGCAAGATGTATGGCACTCTGGCTATCACTGTATAACCTGCCCAACTCCTGCTTCTTGCCCAATTCATCCAGAAACCTTTGTAACCAAATCATTTCTTTACTAGCCTCTGCAGCAACAACATACTTTGCTTCTGTTGTTGAAAGTGCAACAACAATTTGGATTTTTGAAACCCAACTGACAGTTGTTCCATCTATAGTAAACACATACCCTGTTGTGCTCCTCCTGTTATCTCTATCACATGCCATATCTGCATCAACATATCCACATAGAGCAATGTTTGAACCACCAAAGCATAATGCTTGATTTGTGGTACCTCTCAAATACTTGAGAATCCACTTCACTGCCATCCAATTTTCTTTTCCTGGATTGTTCATGTACCTGCTTAGAACTCCCACTACATGTGTAATATCAGGCCTTGTGCAGACCATTGCATACATTAAGCTTCCAACTGCTGATGCATATGGAACTTTAGACATATGAGCCATTTGTTCCTGAGTCTTGGGACACGCCTCCTTACTTAATTTGAAATGGCTAGCCAAAGGTATACTAACTAGTTTTCCATTCTGCATATTAAACCTTTTCAACACCTTTTCTATGTACTCACTTTGAGACAATGTTAATTTACGATTTTTCCTGTCTCTAGTTATTCTCATACCAAGGATTTGTTTTGCATCACCCAAATCCTTTATTGCAAATGAGTTTGCCAATTTCCTTTTGAGCACATTTATTTCTTGCATGTTAGAACCTGCAACAAGCATGTCATCTACATACAATAACAATTTAATATAGCTGCCATCATTTTTCCTTTTGAGATAAACACAATGATCAGAGTGACATCTAGTATAACCTTGTTCAGACATAAACCTGTCAAATTTTAGATACCACTGCCTTGGAACCTGTTTTAAGCCATACAAGCTCTTCTTCAACCTGCACACTAGTTTCTCCTTCCCTTTCACCTCATATCCCTGTGGCTGTTGTATATATATCTCTTCCTCCAAATCCCCATGGAGAAAGGTTGTCTTTACATCTAACTGCTCAAGATGCAAATCTTCAGCTGCTACTAGACTTAAAATAGTTCTGATTGAAGTCATTTTAACAAAAGGAGAAAATATTTCATCAAAATCAATACATTTATTCTGTGCAAACCCCTTCACCACAAGTCTAGCTTTGTACCTCTGTTTTCCTCCATCTTCTTCCTTCAGCCTGTAAACCCATTTATTTTGCAATGTTTTTTTACCTGCAGGCAACCTGACTAAGTCCCAAGTCTGGTTATATGCTAAGGAGTCCATCTCTTCTTTCATGGCTTGCTCCCACTTCTTCCTAGTTTCTACCTGCACTACTTCTTCATAACATTCTGGTTCACCAGAATCAATCAACAATACATAATATAATGAAGGAGAGTATCGTTCAGGGGGTCTACTTATCCTGGTAGATCTTCTAACACCACCTTCAGGTGTTTCAAGTGCTTGTTGCTGTTGTGGTTGTTGTTTTGGCTGTTGATCATTATGATTTTTAGGCACCATCACTTTTCCCATGATATCGTCAAGCACTGTGTATTCTCTATTTTCTTTTTTGTTTCTTTTCCTGCAACTGATTCTTATACAATACCTTTTTATTGAATATTACATCTCTGCTCCTAATGATTTTTTGATTTTCATAATCATATAAGCGATAACCAAAATCATTAACACCATATCCAATAAAGGTACATTTCTTTTATTTTGCCTCAAACTTTGTTTTATTTTCTTTGTTAATGTGGACAAAGGCTTCACAACCAAAAGTCTTTAAAAATGAGTAGTTTAAATTTTTACCTGTCCATGCCTCCTCTGGAATACCACCATCCAAGGAACTTGAAGGCCCTATGTTTATTAGATAAACAACAGTATCTACAGCATCTGCCCAAAATTGTAAAGACAATCCTGCATGCAATCTCATGCACCTTGCATGCTCCATGATTGTCCTATTCATCCTTTCTGACACCATTTTCTTGTGGTGTTCCTGGAACTGTCTTCTCTCTGTGAATTCCATTCTCTGAACAGTACCTATCAAACTATTTGTTGCAATATTCATCTCCATTATCTGATCTGAGACACTTCAACCTTTTCCCTGTCTCATTTTCAACCAAAGCTTTCCATCTCTTGAAAGTATCAAATACATCAGATTTATTTCGAATACAATAAATCACAGGTTTTTCTGGTTGCATCATCAGTAAAAGTAACATAATAACGAGAGCCACCAAGAGATGATACCTGAGCAGGTCCCCATACATCTGTATGCATAAGCTCTAATTTTTCGCTCTTCCTTTCTGTCCCAACTCTAAGGAATCTGACTCTCTTCTGTTTTCCATAAACACAATTCTCACATAATTTTAAATCAACATGCTTCAAACCCGGTAAAAAATTTCTTGAGTGAAGAATCTGCATCCCCTTCTCACTCATGTGCCCGAGCCTATGATGCCACAATGTCGTATCTTCTTCTGTAGAGGTTAAAGCATTAACAGAATTAGAAATACCATTGCATAAATACAATGTACCAAACCTTTCTCCTTTTGCTATTACCAGGGATCGTTTCGTGACCTTCCAGGTTTTATCTGTGAAAGTAGTTACGCAACCTTCACCTCCCAACTACCCTATTGAAATTAGATTTTTCTTCAGATCTGGAACATGCCTTACCTTCTTCAATAGCCACTGATTTCGATTTTGTTGTTTTATGAAAACTATACCCATTCCAATGATTTTAAAGGGTTTATCATCACCCAATCGAACTTGTCCAAAATCTCCTTGAACATAATCATGAAAATGTTTCTTATCAGGGGTGGCATGGAATGAGGCCCCTGAATCTATCACCCAGGCATCAATAATATTTTCTAGTGAAATAATCAAAGCATCTTGCAACACATCACCTGTTACATTAGCTTCATGATTAGTTTCTTGCTGCACATCTCCTTCCTTTCCCTTCCGAGACTTGCACTCTTTCTTCAGGTGTCCTAACTTCCCACATTTCCAGCACACTATCCCTGATCTGGACTTTGATCTGCCTCTTCTTGACTTACTGCGATATCTTGGGCTCTTTCCTCTTTCCATTTTTCTTCCCCTAGTCTTTGCAGTCAAAGCATTGCCTGATGTCTCACCGGAGCTTTTCCATCGCATTTCCTCGCTAAGGATTGCACCAACAACATCATCAAACTTTAAAGTAATAGATCCAGAGACAGAGTTACTAACGGCCATAACTAAACCATTCCATCTTTCTGGCAATGAGGATAGAAATAACAGAGCCCTAACTTCGTCATAAAAATTTACCCCTACAGAACTTAACTGACTTGTAACTGTATTAAAATCATTGAAATGATCTGCAACAGATCCACCTTCTGACATCTTCATATTAAATAAACACTTCATAAGAAATACCTTATTTTAGGCCGAGGGTTTTTCATACAGTTTGGCCAATGCCGAAATTAAACCCTGTGTTGTCGTTTCCTTCGAAATATTAAATGCTACCGACGCTGCTAGGCACAGCCGTATTGTTCCAAGTGCCTTTCTATCCAGAATATCCCATTCTGTGTCTGTCATACTCGTCGGCTTCTTTGTCTTTCTACTCAATGGTAGGTACAGATCTCTCTGATACAAATAATCTTCCATATGCATCTTCCATAGCTGGTAGTTTTGGCCATTGAATTTTTCAACCCTAAACATAACATCTTCTGCCATTGCTCCCAGTCGAACTAGGAACCCTTCTCTCCTACGAGTTTATCAGCCAAATAGACCTTCGGCTCTGATACCAGTTGTTAGAAAATTATATATTATGGAGCAATGGAACACATAAAATATTGCGTAAATATAAACATAGAAAACACATAAAACAAGAGAGACACAGATATACGTGGTTCACCCAGTTTGGGCTACGTCCACGGAGAAACATCCAGTCCTTCCTTTTATATTATCCAAAAAATTGAAGAAATAAAACCTACAGCAGATTTGTTGTAACATCCTCTTTGCTCTCAATCTCCTCTCTCTTCCTCACTCAAAATACAGATATGCATAGACGCAATACAATGCCCTCATATATAGTGATGGGTTGCCTTCTAGGGAAAAAAACCCTAAATTAAACATAACTTCTACTGTCAAATCATCCGTCTAATGAACAACCCAGATTGACTAGAAATTAGTAGACTTTTACAAGGCAATTTTACATCTATTTTTTAGCTTCGGGGGCGCTGCTGCCGAACCCCTATTGGGGGACCGCTGGTCCCTGGACCCCCAAGCTAGAGGGGGATTAGCCCCCCAGACCCCCGCGGGGGGGACAAGTCCCCCTCGCACCCCCCTGTGTGGAGGGGTGTACAGTTTTCTTGGGGTATACATTCGGCTGAAACCTTTGAATAAAGAAGATAATCAGGCTCCGCACCCAAAAATCTCCCACTTGGATACTGATTATAGCAACTCCACCGCTACTTCATTTGCTAGAAAATAATTCCACTTTGGACCTGGTTGTTTCTCCTCTTCTTCATCATACTTGAAGACCAATTGAAACTGAGCAAATTCTCAGTTTCTCCCTGGTTACAACTTTTGTTAACATATCTGCAGGATTCTGGCTAGTGTGTATCTCTTCCAGCTTCAACTATCCATCTTCCAATCCTGACCGTATGAAATGGTACTTGAGTTGTATATGTTTAGTCTTGGAATGAAATGCAAAGTTCTTTGCAAGATGTATGGGACTCTGGCTGTCACTGTATAACCTGCCCAACTCCTGCTTCTTGCCCAATTCATCCAGAAACCTTTGTAACCAAATCATTTCTTTACTAGCCTCTGTAGTAGCAACATACTCTGCTTTTGTTGTTGAAATTGCAACAACACTTTGGATTTTTGAAACCCAACTGACAGCTGTTCCACCTATAGTAAACACATACCCTATTGTGCTCCTCCTGTTATCTCCATCACCTGCCATATCTGCATCAACATATCCGCGTAGAGTAATGTTTGAACCACCAAAGCATAATGCTTGATTTGTGGTACCTCTCAAATACCCGAGAATCCACTTCACTGCCATCCAATGTTCTTTTCCTAGATTGTTCATGTACCTGCTTACAACTCCCACTGCATGTGCAATATCAGGCCTTGTGCAGACCATTGCATACATTAAGCTTCCAACTGCTAATGCATATGGAACTTTAGACATAAGAGCCATTTCTTCCTGAGTCTTGGGACACACCTCCTTACTTAATTTGAAATGGCTAGCCAAAGGTATACTAACTGGTTTTGCATTCTACATATTAAACCTTTTCAACACCTTTTCTATGTACTCACTTTGAGACAATGTTAATTTGCGGTTCTTCTTGTCTCTAGTTATTCTCATACCAAGGATTTGTTTTGCAGCACCCAAATTCTTCATTGCAAATGGGTTTGTTAGTTTCCTTTTGAGCACATTTATTTCCTTCATGTTAGAACCTGCAACAAGCATGTCATCTACATACAATAACAATATAATATAGCTGCCATCATTTTGCCTTTTTAGATAAACACAATGATCAGAGTGACATCTAGTATAACCTTTTTTAGACATAAACCTATCAAATTTCAGATGTCACTGCCTTGGAGCCTGTTTTAAGCCATACAAGCTCTTCTTCAACCTGCACACTAGTTTCTCCTTCCCTTTTACCTCATATCCTTTTGGCTGCTGCATATATATCTCTTCCTCCAAATCCCCATGGAGACAGGGTGTCTTTACATCTAACGGCTCAAGATGCAAATCTTCAGCTGCTACTAGACTAAAAATAGTTCTGATTGAAGTCATTTTAACAACAAGGAGAAAATATTTCATCAAAATCAATACCTTTCTTCTGTGCAAGCCCCTTCACCACAAGTCTAGATTTGTACCTCTGTTTTCCTCCATCTTCTTCCTTAAGCCTGTAAACCCATTTATTCTGCAATGTTGTTTTACCTGCAGGCAACCTGACTAAGTCCCAAGTCTGGTTATGTGCTAAGGAGTCCATCTCTTCTTTCATGGTTTGCTCCCACTTCTTCCTGGTTTCTAACTGCACTGCTTCTTCATAACATTCTGGCTCACCAGAATCAGTCAACAAAACATAATATAATGAAGGAGAGTATCATTCAGGGGGTCTACTTATCCTGGTAGATCTTCTAACACCACTTTCAGGTGTTTGAAGTGCTTGTTGCTGTTGTGGTTGTTGTTCTGGTTGTTGATCATTATGATTTTCAGGCACCATCACTTTTCCTGTGATATCGTCAAGCACTGTGTATTCTCTGTTTTCTTTTTCTTGTTTCTTTTCCTGCAACTAATTCTTATACAAGACCTTTTCATTGAATATTACATCTATGCTCCTAGTGATTTTGTGATTTTCATAATCATATAAGTGATAACCAAAATCATTAACACC
This sequence comes from Pinus tabuliformis, assembly GCA_031772625.1. Taxonomy (NCBI): domain Eukaryota; kingdom Viridiplantae; phylum Streptophyta; class Pinopsida; order Pinales; family Pinaceae; genus Pinus; species Pinus tabuliformis. The sequence goes on along the minus strand of CM062820.1, from coordinate 554,102,461 downwards.
ATATCCAATAAAGGTACATTTCTTTGATTTTGCCTCAAGCTTTGTTCTATTTTCTTTGTTAATTTGGACAAAGGCTTCACAACCAAAAGTCTTTAAAAATGAGTAGTTTACCTTTTTACTTGTCCATGCCTCCTTTTGAATACCACCATCCAAGGAACTTGAAGGCCCTCTGTTTATTAGATAAACAACAGTATCTACAACATCTGCCCAAAATTGTAAAGGCAATCCTGCATGCAATCTCATGCACCTTGCACGCTCCATGATTGTCCTGTTCATCCTTTCTGACACACCATTTTCTTGTGGTGTTTCTAGAACTGTCTTCTCTCTGCGAATTCCATTCTCTGAACAGTACCTATCAAATCTTTGCTACAATATTCACCTCCATTATCTGATTTGAGACACTTCAAGCTTTTCCCTGTCTCATTTTCAGCCAAAGCTTTCCATTTCTTGAAAGTATCAAATACATCAGATTTATTTCACATACAATAAATCCAGGTTTTTCTGGTTGCATCATCAATAAAAGTAACATAATAACGAGAGCCACCAAGAGATGATACCTGAGCAGGTCCCCATACATCTGTATGCACAAGCTCTAATTTTTCGCTCTTCCTTTCTTTCCCAACTCTAAGGAATCTGACTCTCTTCTATTTTCCATAAACACAATTCTCACAGAATTTTAAATCAACATGCTTCAAACCTGGTAACAAATTTCTTGAGTGAAGAATCTGCATCCCCTTCTCACTCATGTGCCCGAGCCTATGATGCGACAATTTCGTATCTTCTCCTGTAGAGGTTAAAGCATTAATAGAATTAGAAATACCATTGCATAAATACAATGTACCAACCTTTTCTCCTTTTGCTATTACCAGGGATCCTTTAGTGACCTTCCAAGTTTTATCTGTGAAAGTAGTTACGCAACCTTCACCTCCCAACTTCCCTGTTGAAATCAGATTTTTCTTCAGATCTGGGACATGCCTTACCTTCTTCAATAGCCATTGATTTCCATTTTGTTGTTTTATGAAAATTGTACCCATTCCAACAATTTTACAGGGTTTATCATGACCCAATCGAGCTTGTCCAAAATCTCCTTGAACATAATCATGAAAATGTTTGTTATCAGGTGTGGCATGGAATGAGGCGCCTGAATCTATCACCCAGGCATCAATAATATTTTCTAATGAAAGAATCAAAGCATCTTGCAACACATCACCTGTTACATTCGCTTCATGATTAGTTTCTTGCTGCGCATCTCCTTCTTTTCCCTTTCGAGACTTGCAGTCTTTCTTCAGGTGTCCTTTATTCCCGCATTTCCAGCACACTATCCTTGATCTGGACTTGGATCTTCCTTTTCTTGACTTACTACGATATCCTGGGCTCTTTCCTTTTTCCATTTTTCTTCCCCTAGTCTCTGTAGTCAAAGCATTACCTGATGTCTCACTGGAGCTTTTCCGTCGCATTTCCTTGCTAAGGATTGTACCAACAACATCATCCAACTTTAAAGTAATAGATCCAAAGACAGAGTTACTAACAGCCATAACTAAACCGTTCCAAAATTTTGGCAATGAGCACAGAAATAACAGAGCCCTAACTTCATCATCAAAATTTACCCCTACAGAACTTAACTGACTTGTAACTGTATTAAAATCATTTAAATTATCTACAACAGATCCACCTTCTAACATCTTCATATTAAATAAAAGCTTCATAAGAAATACCTTATTTGAGGCTGAGGGTTTTTCATACAGTTTGGCCAATGCTGACATTAAACCCTGTGTTGTCATTTCCTTTGAAATATTAAATGCTACCGATGTCGCTAGGCACAACCGTATTGTTCCCAGTGCCTTTCTGTCCAAAATATCCCTTCTGAGTCTGTCATACTTGTTAGCTTCTTTGTCTTTTCACTCAATGGTAGCTACAGATCTCTCTGATATAGATAATCTTCCATCTGCATCTTCCATAGCTGGTAGTTTTGGTCGTTGAATTTTTCGACCCTAAACCTACCATCTTCTGCCATTTCTCCCACTCGAACTAGGAACCCTTCTCTCCTGTGAGTTTATCAGCGAAATAGACATTCGGCTCTGATACCAGTTGTTAGAAAATTATATATTACGGAGCAATGGAACACATAAAATATTGTAGAAATATAAACACAGAAAATGCATAAAACAAGAGAGACACAGATATACGTCGCTCACCCAGTTTGGGCTCTGTCCATGGAGAAACAACCAGTCCTTCCTTTTATATTATCTAGAAAACTGAAGAGATACAACTTACAGTAGATCAGTTGTAACACCCTCTTTGCTCTCAATCTCCTCTCTCTTCCTCACTCAAAATACAAATATGCATAGACACAATACAATTCCCTCATATATAGTGAGGGGTCGCCTTCTAGGGAAAAAAACCCTAAATTAAACATAACTTCTACCGTAAGATCATCCACCTAATGAATGACCCAGATTGACTAGAAATTACTAGACTTTTACAAGGAAATTTTACATCTATTTTTTAGCTTTGGGGGTGCTGCACCCGAACCCCCGTTGGGGGACCGCTGGCCCCCAGACCCCCCAGCTGGGGGGGGATTAGCCCCCACAGACCCCCGCGGGGGGGACAAGAACCCCCTGCACCCCCCCCGACGTGGAGGGGCGTAGAGTCTTCCTTGGGTATACATCCAGCTGAAACCTTTGAATACAGAAGATAATCTGGCTCCACACCCAACAATCTCCATCTTGGAGACTGATTATAGCAACTCCACTACTGCTTCATTTGCTAGACAATAACTGCACCTTGGACCTGGCTGTTTCTCATCTTCTTCATCATACTGGAAGACCAATCGAAACTGAGCAGATTCTCAGTTTCTCCCTGGTTACAACTTTTGTTAACATATCTGTAGGATTCTGGCTAGTGTGTATCTTTTCCAGCTTCAACTGTCCATCTTCCAATGTTGACCGTATGAAATGGTACTTAAGCTATATATGTTTAGTCTTGGAATGAAATGCATAGTTCTTTGCAAGATGTATGGCACTCTGGCTATCACTGTATAACTTGCCCAACTCCTGCTTCTTGCCCAATTCATCCAGAAACCTTTGTAACCAAATCATTTCTTTACTATTCTCTGTAGCAGCAACATACTCTGCTTCTGTTGTTGAAAGTGCAACAACACTTTGGATTTTTGAAACCCAACTGACAGCTGTTCCACCTACAGTAAACACATACCCTGTTGTGCTCCTCCTGTTATCTCTATCACCTGCCATATCTGCATCAACATATCCACGTAGAGCAATGTTTGAACCACCAAAGCATAATGCTTGATTTGTGGTACCTCTCAAATACCTGAGAATACACTTCACTGCCATCCAATGTTCTTTTCCTGGATTGTTCATGTACCTACTTACATCTCCCACTGCATGTGCAATATCAGGCCTTGTGCTGACCATTGCATACATTAAGCTTCCAACTGCTGATGCATATGGAACTTTAGACATATGAGCCATTTCTTCCCAAGTCTTGGGACATGCCTCCTTACTTAATTTGAAATGGCTAGCCAAAGGCATACTAACTGGTTTTTCATTATGCATATTAAACCTTTTCAACACCTTTTCTATGTACTCACTTTGAGACAATGTTAATTTACGGTTCTTCCTGTCTCTAGTTATTCTCATACCAAGGATTTGTTTTGTAGCACCCAAATCCTTCATTGCAAATGAGTTTGCCAATTTCCTTTTGAGCACATTTATTTCTTGCATGTTAGAACCTGCAACAAGCATGTCATCTACATACAATAACAATATAATATAGTTGCCATCATTTTGCCTTTAGAGATAAACACAATGATCAGAGTGACATCTGGTATAACGATGTTTAGACATAAACCTGTCAAATTTTAGATACCACTGCCTTGGAGCCTGTTTTAAGCCATACAAGCTCTTCTTCAACCTGCAAACTAGTTTCTCCTTCACTTTTACCTCATATCCTTGTGGCTGCTGCATATATATCTCTTCCTCCAAATCCCCATGGAGACAGGGTGTCTTTACATCTAACTGCTCAAGATGCAAATATTCAGCTGCTACTAGACTTAAAATAGTTCTGATTGAAGTCATTTTAACAACAGGAGAAAATATTTCATCAAAATCAATACCTTTCTTCTGTGCAAACCCTTTCACCACAAGTCTAGCTTTGTACCTCTGTTTTCCTCCATCTTCTTCCTTTAGCTTGTAAACCCATTTATTCTACAATGTCGTTTTACCTGCAGGCAACCTCACTAAGTCCCAAGTCTGGTTATGTGCTAAGGAGTCCATCTCTTCTTTCATGGCTTACTCCCACTTCTTCCTGGTTTCTACCTGCACTACTTCTTCATAACATTCTGGCTCACCAAAATTAGTCAACAAAACATAATATAATGAAGGAGAGTATCGTTGAGGGGGTCTACTTATCTTGGTAGATCTTCTAACACCACTTTCAGGTGTTTGAAGTGCTTGTTACTGTTGTGGTTGTTGTTCTGGCTGTTGATCATTATGATTTTTAGGCACCATCACTTTTCCTGTGATATCATCAAGCACTGTGTATTCTCTGTTTTCTTTTTCTTGTTTCTTTTCCTGCAACTGATTCTTATACAAGACCTTTTCATTGAATATTACATCTCTGCTCCTAATGATTTTGTGATTTTCATAATCATATAAGCGATAACCAAAATCATTAACACCATATCCAATAAAGGTACATTTATTTGATTTTGCCTCAAGCTTTGTTCTATTTTCTTTGTTAATGTGGACAAAGGCTTCGCAACCAAAAGTCTTTAAAAATGAGTAGTTTACCTTTTTACCTTTCCATGCCTCCTTTGGAATACCACCATCCAAGGAACTTGAAGGCCAGTATCTACAACATCCGCCCAAAATTGTAAAGGCAATCCTGCATGCAATCTCATGCACCTTGCATGCTCCATCATTGTCCTGTTCATCCTTTCTGACACACCATTTTCTTGTGGTATTCCTAGAACTGTCTTCTCTCTGCGAATTCCATTCTCTAAACAATACCTATCAAACTCTTTGCTGCAATATTCACCTCCATTATCTGATCTGAGACACTTCAACCTTTTCACTGTTTCATTTTCAGCCAAAGCTTTCCATTTCTTGAAAGTATCAAATACATCAGATTTATTTCGAATATAATAAATCCATGTTTTTCTGGTTGCATCATCAATAAAAGTAACATAATAACGAGAGATAGTAAGAGATGATACCTGAGCAGGTCCCCATACATCTATATGCACAAGCTCTAATTTTTCGCTCTTCCTTTCTTTCACAACTCTAAGGAATCTGATTCTCTTCTGTTTTCCATAAACACAATTCTCACAGAATTTTAAATCAACATGCTTCAAACCTGGTAAAAAATTTCTTGAGTGAAGAATATGCATCCCCTTCTCACTCATGTGCCCGAGCCTATGATGCCACAATGCCGTATCTTCTCCTGTAGAGGTTAAAGCATTAACAGAATTAGAAATACCATTGCATAAATACAATGTACCAACCTTTTCTCCTTTCGCTATTACTAGGGATCCTTTAGTGACCTTCCAGGTTTTATCTGTGAAATTTGTTACGCAATATTCACCTCCCAACTACCCTATTGAAATTATATTTTTCTTCAGATCTGGAACATGCCTTACCTTCTTCAATAGCCACTGATTTCCATTTTTTTGTTTTATGAAAACTGTACCCATTCCAACGATTTTACAAGGTTTATCATCACCCAATTGAACTTGTCCAAAATATCCTTGATCATAATCATGAAAATGTTTCTTATCAGGTGTGGCATGGAATGAGGCCCCTGAATCTATCACCCAGGCATCAATAACATTCTCTAATGAAAGAATCAAAGCATCTTGCAACAAATCACCTGTTACATTTGCTTCATGATTAGTTTCTTACTGCGCATCTTCTTTTCCCTTCCGAGACTTGCAGTCTTTCTTCAGGTGTCCTTTCTTCCCATATTTCTAGCACACTATCCCTGATCTGGACTTGGATCTACCTTTTCTTGGCTTACTGCGATATCCTAGGCTCTTTCCTCTTTCCATTTTTCTCCCCCTAGTCTCTGTAGTCAAAGCATTACTTGATGTCTCACCGGAGCTTTTCCATTGCATTTCCTCGCTAAGGATTGCACCAACAACATCATCAAACTTTAAAGTAATAGATCTAGAGACAGAGTTACTAACGGCCATAACTAAACCATTCCAACTTTCTAGCAATGAGCACAGAAATAACAGAGCCCTAACTTCATCATCAAAATTTACCCCTACAGAACTTAACTGACTTGTAACTGTATTAAAATCATTTAAATGATCTGCAATAGATCCACCTTCTGATATCTTCATATTAAATAAACGCTTCATAAGAAATACCTTATTTGAGGCCGAGGGCTTTTCATACAGTTTGGCCAATGGTGACATTAAACCCTCTGTTGTCGTTTCCTTTGAAATATTAAACGCTACCGACGCCGCTAGGCACAACCGTATTGTTCGAAGTGCCTTTCTGTCCAGAATATCCCATTCTGTGTCTGTCATACTCGTTGGCTTCTTTGTCTTTCCGCTCAATCGTAGGTACATATCTATCTGATACAGATAATCTTCCATCTGCATCTTCCATAGTTGGTAGTTTTGGCCATTGAATTTTTCGACCCTAAACCTACCATCTTCCGCCATTTCTCCCACTCGAACCAGGAACCCTTCTCTCCTGCGATTTTATCAGCGAAATAGACCTTCGGCTGTGATACCAGTTGTTAGAAAATTATATATTACAGAGCAATGGAACACATAAAATATTGCAGAAATATAAACAAAAAAATGCATAAAACAAGAGAGACACAAATATACGTTGTTCACCCAGTTTGGGCTACGTCCACGGAGAAACAACCAGTCCTTCCTTTTATATTATCCAGAAAACTGAAGAGATACAACCTACAACAGATCCGCTGTAACACCCTATTTTCTCTCAATCTCCTGTCTCTTCCTCACTCATAATACAAATATGCATAGACGCAATACAATGCCTTCATATATAGTGAGGTGTTTCTTTATAGGGCAAAAAACCCTAAATTAAACATAACTTCTACTGTCAGATCATCCGTCTAATGAACGGCCCAGATTGACTAGAAATTACTAGACTTTTACAAGGCAATTTTACATCTATTTTTTAGCTTTGGGGGCACTACCCCCGCCGGGGCACTGCTGGCCCCCGGACTCCCCAGCCAGGGGGGGGATTAGCCCCCTGAGACCCCCGCGGGGGGGGGACAAGTCCTGCCCGCGTGGAGGGGTGTATAGTCTTCCTGGGGTAGACATCCGGCTGAAACCTTTGAATACAGAAGATAATCAGGCTCCACACCCAACAATCTCCCACTTGGAGACTGATTATAGCAACTCCACCGCTGCTTCATTTGCTAGATAATAACTCCACTTTGGACCTGGATGTTTCTCATCTTCTTCATCATACTTGAAGACCAATTGAAACTAAGAAGATTCTCAGTTTCTCCCTGGTTACAACTTTTGTTAACATATCTATAGGATTCTGGCTAGTGTGTATCTTTTCCAGCTTCAACTATCCATCTTCTAATGCTGACTGTATGAAATGGTACTTGAGTTGTATATGTTTAGTCTTGGAATGAAATGAAGAGTTCTTTGCAAGATGTATGGCACTCTGGCTGTCACTGTATAACCTGCCCAACTCCTGCTTCTTGCCCAATTCATCTAGAAACCTTTGTAACCAAATCATTTCTTTACTAGCCTCTGTAGTAGCAACATACTCTGCTTCTGTTGTTGAAAGTGCAACAACACTTTGGATTTTTGAAACCCAACTGATATTTGTTCCACCTACAGTAAACACATACCCTATTGTGCTCCTCCTGTTATCTCTATCACCTGCCATATTTACATCAACATATCCACATAGAGCAATGTTTGAACCACCAAAGCATAATTCTTGATTTGTGGTACCTCTCAAATACCTGAGAATCCACTTCACTGCCATCCAATGTTCTTTTCCTGGATTGTTCATGTACTTGCTTACAACTCCCACTACATGTGCAATATCAGGCCTTGTGCAGACCATTGCATAAATTAAGCTTCCAACTGCTGATGCATATGGAACTTTAGACATATGAGCCATTTCTTCCTGAGCCTTGGGACACGCCTCCTTACTTAATTTGAAATGGCTAGCCAAAGGTATACTAACTGGTTTTCATTCTGCATATTAAACCTTTTCAACACCTTTTCTATGTACTCACTTTGAGACAATGTTAATTTGTGATTCTTCTTGTCTCTAGTTATTCTCATACCGAGGATTTGTTTTGCAGCACCCAAATCCTTCATTGCAAATGAGTTTGCCAATTTTCTTTTGAGCACATTTATTTCCTGCATGTTAGAACCTGCAACAAGCATGTCATCTACATACAATAACAATATAATATAGTTGCCATCATTTTACCTTTTGAGATAAACACAATGATCAGAGTGACATCTAGTATAACCTTGTTCAAACATAAACCTGTCAAATTTTAGATATCACCGCCTTGGAGCCTGTTTTAAGCCATACAAGCTCTTCTTCAACCTGCACACTAGTTTCTCCTTCCCTTTTACCTCATATCCTTGTGGCTGCTTGTTAAGTTATGGTATGTTCTATTCTTATAACAATTTACTTCTTTCTTTTCTTATTATATTCCACGGATTAGCAATCACATGTACATAAAGTAAAGTGCAGATAGAACATTAAATGATAGATAGAAAACAAGCCAAGACAAGAGACACAAGATGTCGCGGCTAGCCAGGGACAAACCCCACAATGTGTGGGGAAACCCTTTGATCAAATCTTCTTTTATCTTCAATAATTCAGCAGAGAGAAATAGTACAATAAATCTGATTCATATCAGCAGTAGCAAACCCTAGATCAACAACATCAGCATTAGCAGCTTCATCATCAAACTAGGGCAGACGATATCTCACAAACCGACCATTGGATCGACTTGATTCCACCACCAAACGTTGTGGCTTCCAGAGGAGGTTCAGATGAACCTGCAACGCAGTTCAGATGAGGAGATCTTCTAGTGCACGCAAGTCAATCTTTACTTATGTAGTTGCATCTTTAGTTTCAGCAGCTTCTGGCTTCAAACTAGGGTAGTCGATATCTTGCAAACCGTCTGTCGGATTGACTTGGTTCCACCACCAAAAGTTGCAGCTTTCAGAGGAGGTTTAGATGAACCTACAACACAATTTAGATGAGGAGATCTTCTAGTCCACGCAAGTCAATCTTTACTTCTGTTGTTGTAGCTTCAGGTTCAACAGCTTCTGGCTTCACGTGTGAGAGAGAGACCCTTTTCTGTGCAGTAGAGAAGAGACTCTTTTTTGCGCAGTAGAGAGAGAGAGATGTGATGAGATGAGTGAGTCCAATGAGGAAAATTCCTCCTATATTTATACATAACATTGGTGTTTGAATAGATGTGACTGTTGGGCTTCTGAGCCTACATGAGTTGTAGGTCAGCTTGATAATAATTCCATAATCAAATTAAATTCATATCTCCATGAATACTTATCAGAATCAGATGATCTTTATATCAATCCCACACCTCTCGACGAGAGGAATCTAATAAAAATATTATTAGCCATGAATAAGATGACCCACATGAAGTTTTTCCCTGGTTGCCAATTTTAACACTCCCTCTCAACTAGGGAGAACTTCATCTGTAATCTGTCTATCGGTCGTTACTATTCATCCATCAAATGCATTGCCCTTGTACAGCCTGATCCTTGCCCTGCTCTGCTCTATTCTGCCTATTCTTCTTTGTCTTATTCTGCCTTGTACTGATCTGTATTATTCTGCTCTGTTATGCTCTGCTCTTGCATTGTTCTATTCTGCTCTGCTTTTGTCTGAATTATGAAGAAGAAGAATTGATCAAGGATGTATCACACTGACTCAAAAGCCAGTCTCAGAGTATGTACCACTGGTCCCAGACCAGTCTCAACCAACCCAAAGTCAGCGTCATAGTAAGTACAACTCCACTGGTCCCAGACCAGTATCATCCTCCACTAACTCAAAGTAAGTCTCAAAGCGCGTACCACTGGTCCCAGACTAGTCTCAACTGACCCGAAGTCAGCTTCATAGTAAGTACCACTCCTACCACTGGTCCCAGACCAGTATCGCAGTCTCAGAGAGTGTACCACTGGTCCCAAACTAGTCTCAACCGACCCGAAGTCAGCGTCATAATATGTACCACTCTCACTGGTCCCAGACCAGTACTGCACTGACATGAAGTCAGTCTTAGAGTATGTACCACTGGTCCCAGACCAGTCTCAACCGACCTGAATTTAGTGTCATAGTAAGGTACAACTCCTACCACTGGTCCTAGACCAGTATTGCAGTCTCAGAGAGTGTACCACTGGTCCCAGACCAGTCTCAACCGACCCGAAGTTAGCGTCATAGTATCTACCACTCTCACTGGTCCCAGACCAGTACTGCACTGACATGAAGTCAGTCTCAGAGTATGTACCACTGGTCCCAGACCAGTCTCAACTGACCCGAAGTTAGTGTCATAGTAAGGTACAATTCCTACCACTAGTCCCAGACCAGTATCATTGATCCCCGATCAATGGAGGTCATCATAGCGTAGGGAGTACGGTAGATACAACGATGCATCCATCAATACTACTATGGTCCCTAACCTCATTTCCCTAATCATTGATCAGATGAGAGGTACTTCCCACGAGTCCCAGACTGCATGGGTAGGATTCCTCGACGGGAGAACTAATAAATCTTGTCCTCACAGGAGAACACATCAATCTTGCTACAATCGCCATGGAGAACATATCAATCCAGGCCGCCATGGAGAACACATCAATCCAGGCCTCATAGGAGAACACATCAATCCTGCTATAGTCGCCATGGAGAACACATCAATCCAGGCCTCACAGGAGAACACATCAATCCTGCTACAGTCACCATGGAGAACACATCAATCCTACTAAAATCGCCATGGAGAACACATCAATCCTGCTACAGTCGCCACGGAGAACACATCAATCCAGGCCTCACAGGAGAACATATCAATCCTGCTACAGTCGCCATGGAGAACACATCAATCCTACTACAGTCACCATGGAGAACACATCAATGCAGGCCTCACAGGAGAACACATCAATCCTACTACAGTAGCCATGGAGAACACATCAATCTAGGCCTCACAGGAGAACACATCAATCCTGCTACAGTCGCCATGGAGAACACATCAATCTTGCTACAGTTGCCATGGAGAACACATCAATCCAGGCCTCACAGGAGAACACATCAATCCTGCTACAGTCGCCATGGAGAACACATAAATCCAGGCCTCACAGGAGAACTAATCATCCTGCTACACAAGAGAGCGAATCATCCTATTCCACAAGAGAGCGAATCATCTTGTCCCACAAGAGAGCAAATAATCTTGTTCCAGTGCGCACCACCAGGGTAGGGTGAGTCACCCTGTGGTCGTATGTTGCTCCAGTAAGAACCGCAAGTCCTCAAAGCTCCCAGAGCTCAATGTATGCAACATGTAGGACCCTTGTACAAGAGTTTCTTGATGACTCCAAGTCGTTTGGGAAAATCACAGATTATATCTTTCCTCGGGGCTTTAACAAGGTGTATCGACCTGTACATCATCTTAATGCTATAGAGCCTCCTTGCTCATTGACTTACCATATCCCAGATGATGTCTATCTGCTGAAGCAATTGAAAAATACGAGATTCCTCAATAATCGAATCCCACCTCTGGTTGTTACAGAGAATCATAGTGGTATCCAATGTAAATCCAAATAGCTCACTGAAGAGCTTTCGCAACCAGACTACCTCACAAGAGGTCATTCTAGCAGCAATATATTCTGCTTCGGTAGTGCTCAAAGCCACTGACTTCTGCTTCCTGCTCATCCAGGATATCGAAGCAGATCCCAAGGTGAAACAACACCCAGAAGTGCTCTTACGGTCCACCATATTGCCTGCCCAATCAGCATCAGTATATCCAAGTAGTCTCACATCTCCGGCAGTGTATCTTAACCCATTGTGCCACGAAGATATCTCAAAAGATTCTTGGCATCAATCGAGTGAGGCCCAACCAAATATGAGCTCACAATGCTAACTGCAAAACATATGTTCGGACGGAGGTTCACCAAGAACATCAATGCGAATGAGTTTATGAAACTCAGAGGCATTTCCCAAATCTGGTCCGACATCACTACCATATAACTTCTAAAAGTTAAGATCCTCAAGCTAGTCACAGGCTTGCAGTCCATCATACCGAATCTTTCCAATATCTTTACCACATATTTTCCTTGAGATAGGAAAATTTCCCCTGGCTTCTGCCACACTTCAAGTCCTTGGTCCTTCATTTCAAATTTAGAAGCCAACTCCCTCTTACATTTGTGAATGAGAGGGTTTTCACCTGTTAGAAAGAGGTCATCGACATACAACACCAATATGAGAGGCTTGTCATCTTCAACCTTAAAGTAAAGGTTAGGATTGGCTTCACTCCTAGTGAATCCCAGCTTTATCAAGTAGCTATCGATCCTCTCATACCATGCTCGGGGTGCTTGCTTCAGCCCATAGAGAGCCTTCTTCAACATGCATACATGAGATTTTCAATCATAAATCTCAAATCCTTTGGGTTGCTCCACGTATACCTCTTCTTTGATCGAACCGTGCAAGAACGCGGTCTTGACATCCATCTGATGTAGGTTACATCCTTGTGAAGCCGCAAGGGCTATGATCAAATGGATGGTCGTATATCTGGCAACAGGTGCAAATATCATATCATAGTCTATACCTTCCTTCTGGGAGAAACCACGAGCAACAAAATGAGCCTTATACTTTTCCATACTTTCATCTGCTACATGCTTTATCTTGTAAAGCCATTTAGAAGTGACAATTGTCTTGTCCTGGGGTCTGGAAACTACTTCCCAGACATCATTCTCCATAATAGATTCATATTATTTGGTCATAGCATCCTTCCATACTTGATGCTTGAGAGCATCTGAGAATGATGGAGGCTCATTTTGTATGATCGTGCTCATGATGGTCATGTATCCCTGATACCTGTTAGGTTTATTACTTTCACGGAAGGTTCCTCGGGGTGCAGCGTGTCCTTCAGCATCATCAAGTATCCCCCTAAGCCATGAAGGCCTCTTCCTAGAAGAGGGAGGCTCAAGTGGATAAATAAGATCCATGGGTTCCTCCACATCAGGCATTGTTACACCATCTACCCATAGAGACAGTTTCCACAATCGTACGATTCTTCCTTTTCGCCACGCCATTTTGGTTAGGAGTATGTGGTGTAGTAGTCTCCCTCTTAATTCCAACCTCAGATATGCCTGAGTGAACCAATTGTAATATATCAAAGGTCTTGCTTTGGCTTGAGGGGAATGGTCCCCTTTTGAGCTTTCCTTCGGCACATCATGGACATACACCTTCTTTCTCTACTCGGAATTTGGGCATGCCTATCACCATTTGTCTTACATCGGGTAGAGCTTTATAATGAAGGTGGGAAAACCTCCGATACCAAAGTTCAGACTGAAGAGATGTGTCATAAGATATGACACCTAGCGGACTTGCATCAACCTGATATAATGAATCAACACGAAACCCAAGAGTAGAGGCATCTTTAACATTATTTTTCCATATACGTACCTTGCCATCGCTGAAGGTTACCTTGTAGGCTTTGTCTTCCATTGCCAAAATCGACACTAGGTTCTTTTTGAGGTCAGGTGCATTTAATACATCCTGGAATTTCTAGCCTTCTTGAATGGTTGTCCTCTTCCTTGATTCCCAACTCTCCTCTTACCTTTGCTATTGAATTTGTCATTCCTTTGATTGCCATCAGAGGGATTTTGATCATCGTCCCGGTGTGAGTCTTTTATATTAGGGCACTCCCTTGCATAGTGACCTGCTTTATCACAGATGTAACATTGTCCTTTTCTTCCATTCTTAGGTCCAGCCTTTCATTTTGATTTAGTCCCAAAATTATTTATTTTCTTAGCATGAGAAGAAAAGGCAGCAGGAGGACCTTTAGGCATGGGCATTTCTTGCTCTTCTACCCTTGTTTCTTCTTGAATGCATCTAGCCATTAATTCCTCGAAACCAGGAATTACATTATTTTTCAGAAGAGTAGTCCTGAACACATACCCTTCGGATGGTAATCCTCCAAGAGTCATGAGTGCCATTTCCATGTCAGTAATAGCCTCCCCAATAGATAGGAGATCGTTCCTGATTTCGGTGATCCTTAAGAAGTATGCTTGCATACTCTCATCTTTACCCTTCTTAATTTCCTTCAGCTTATTTCTAAGAAACAAAACTTGATTTGCATCATTTACTTTAAATAAACTCACCAGTCTATCGTAGACTTCCATGGAGGTGTCCAATTTAGAGATGTAGGCCACCAAGTGCTTATCGATAGAGTCCCAGATGATCTTCTTTGTTTTGATTTCTCCGTTTTTCCATTTGTTCCAGGCAGCAGTGGATGCATTTGATGGAGGCTCAACAATATTGTCTCTTACATGGTCCAGCACTCCTTGATCTTCTAGGGTTAGATCGATAGACATCTTCCATCCGTGATAGTCAGCTTCCTCACGGAGCTTGTCTTCGGCAGGAAAGAGTGTTGAGGACCCCATAGTTCTTTTAGGATAGCCTTGCCAATCTTCTCTTTGGTGATTGCTCTTGCTCTTGCTCGGGCTTTGTCTTCACCTCAGCTATGATACCATGTTAAGTTATGGTATGTTCTATGCTTATAACAGTTTACTTATTTTCTTTCTTATTATATTCCATAGATTAGCAATCAAATGTACATAAAGTAAAGTGTATATAGAACATTAAACGATCAACAGAAAACAAGCCAAGACAAGAGACACAAGATGTCGCGGCTAGCCAGGGACAAACCCCACAATGTGTGGGGAAACCCTTTGATCAAATCTTCTTTTATCTTCAATAATTCAGCAGAGAGAAATAGTACAATAAATCTGATTCATATCAGCAACAACAAACCCTAGATCTGCAGCATCAGCATTAGCGGCTTCATCATCAAACTAGGGCAGACGATATCTCACAAACCGACCGTTGGATCAACTTGATTCCACCACCAAAAGTTGCGGCTTCCAGAGGAGGTTCAGATGAACCTAAAATGTAGTTCAGATAAGGAGATCTTCTAGTCCACGCAAGTCATTCTTTACTTTTGCAGTTGCAGCTTCAGTTTCGTCATCTTCCGGCTTCAAACTAGGGCAGTTGATATCTTGCAAACCGTCTGTCGGATTGACTTGATTCCACCACCAAACGTTGCGGCTTTTAGAGGAGGTTTAGATGAACCTAAAACACAATTCAAATGAGGAGATCTTCTTGTCCACGCAAGTCAATCTTTACTTCTGCAATTGCAGCTTCAGGTTCAACAGCTTCCGGCTTCACATGTGTGAGAGAGAGACCCTTTTCTGTGTAGTAGAGAAGAGGCTCTTTTCTGCGCAGTAGAGAGAGAGAGAGAGATGTGATGAGATGAGTGAGTCCAAATGAGGAAAAGTCCTCCTATATTTATACACAACGTTGGTGTTTGAATAGATGTGACTGTTGGGCTTCTGAGCCTACATGAGTTGTAGGTCGACTTGATAATAATTCCATAATCAAAATAAATTCATATCTCCATCAATACTTATCAGAATTGGATGATCTTTATATCAATCCTACACCTCTCGACGAGAGGAATCTAATAAAATATTATCAGCCATGAATAAGATGACCCACATGAAGTTTTTCACTAGTTTCCAATTTTAACACTGCTGCATATATATCTCTTCCTCCAAATCCCCACGAAGACAGGTTGTCTTTACATCTAACTGCTCAAGATGCAAATCTTCAGCTGCTACTAGACTTAAAATAGTTCTGATTGAAGTCATTTTAACAACAGGAGAAAATATTTCATCAAATTCAATACCTTTCTTCTGTGCAAACCCCTTCACCACAAGTCTAGCTTTGTACCTTTGTTTTCCTCTATCTTCTTCCTTTAGCCTGTAAACCCATTTATTCTGCAATGTTGTTTTACCTACAGGCAACCTGACTAAGTCCCAAGTCTGGTTATGTGCTAAGGATTCCATCTCTTCTTTCATGCCTTGCTCCCACTTCTTCCTGGTTTCTACCTGCACTGCTTCTTCATAACATTCTGGCTCACCAGAATCAGCCAACAATACATAATATAATGAAGGAGAGTATCATTCAAGGGGTCTACTTATCTTGGTAGATCTTCTAACACCACTTTCAGGTGTTTTAAGTGCTTATTTCTATTGTGGTTGTTGTTCTGGCTGTTGATCATTATGATTTTCAGGTACCATCACTTTTCCTGTGATATCGTCAAGCATTGTGTATTCTCTATTTTCTTTTTCTTGTTTCTTTTCCTGCAACTGATTCTTATACAAGACCTTTTCATTGAATATTACATCTCTGCTCCTAATGATTTTGTGATTTTCATAATCATATAAGCGATAACCAAAATCATTAACACTATATCCAATAAAGGTACATTTATTTGATTTTGCCTCAAGCTTTGTTCTATTTTCTTTGTTAATGTGGACAAAGGCTTCACAACCAAAAGTCTTTAAAAATGAGTAGTTTACCTTTTTACCTATCCATGCCTCCTCTGGAATACTACCATCCAAGGAACTTGAAGGCCCTCTATTTATTAGATAAATAGCAGTATCTACAACATCTGCCCAGAATTGTAAAGGCAATCCTGCATTCAATCTCATGCACCTTGCACGCTCCATGATTGTTCTGTTCATCCTTTCTGACACACCATTTTCTTGTGGTGTTCCTGGAACTGTCTTCTCTCTGAAATTCCATTATTTGAACAGTACCTATCAAACTCTTTACTGCAATATTCACCTCCATTATCTGATCTAATACACTTCAACCTTTTCCCTGTCTCATTTTCAACCAAAGCTTTCCATTTCTTGAAAGTATCAAATACATCAGATTTATTTTGAATACAATAAATCCAAGTTTTTTTGGTTGCATCATCAATAAAAGTAACATAATAACGAGATTCACCAAGAGATGATACCAGAGGAGGTCCCCATACATCTGTATGCACAAGCTCTAATTTTTCACTCTTCCTTTATTTCCCAACTCTAAGGAATCTGACTCTCTTCTGTTTTCCATAAACACAATTCTCACAGAATTTTAAATCAACATGCTTCAAACCTGGTAACAAATTTCTTGAGTGAAGAATCTACATCCCCTTCTCACTCATGTGCCTGAGCCTATGATGCCACAATGCTGTATCTTCTCCTGTAGAGGTTAAAGCATTAACAGAATTAGAAATACCATTGCATAAATACAATGTACCAACCTTTTCTCCTTTCGCTATTACCAAGGATCCTTTAGTGACCTTCAAGGTTTTATCTGTGAAATTAGTTACGCAACATTCACCTCCCAACTGCCCTGTTGAAATCAGATTTTTCTTCAGATATGGAACATGCCTTACCTTCTTCAATAGCCACTGATTTCCATTTTGTTGTTTTATGAAAACTGTACCCATCCCAACAATTTTACAGGGTTTATCATCACCCAATTGAACTTGTCCAAAATCCCCTTGAACATAATCATGAAAATGTTTCTTATCAGGTGTGGCAAGGAATGAGGACCCTAAATCTATCACCCAGGCATCAATAATATTTTCTAATGAAAGAATCAAATCATCTTGTAACACATCACCTGTTACATTCGCCTCATTATTAGTTTCTTGCTACGCATCTCCTTCTTTTCCCTTTCGAGACTTGCAGTCTTTCTTCAGGTGTCCTTTCTTCCCGCATTTCGAGCACACTATCCCCGATTTGGACTTGGATCTGCCTTTTCTTGACTTACTGTGATATCCTGGGCTCTTTCCTCCTTCAATTTTTCTACCCCTAGTCTCTGCAGTCAAAGCATTACCTGATGTCTCACTAGAGATTTTCCATCGCATTTCCTTGCTAAGTATTGCACCATTCCAACTTTCTGGCAATGAGCACAGAAATAACAGAGCCCTAACTTCATCATCAAAATTTACCCCTATAGAACTTAACTGACTTGTAACTATATTAAAATCATTTAAATGATTTGAAACAGATCCACCTTTTGACATCTTCATATTAAATAAATGCTTCATAAGAAATACCTTATTTGAGGCCGAGGGTTTTTCATACAGTTTAGCCAATGCCAACATTAAACCCTGTGTTGTTGTTTCCTTTGAAATATTAAATGCTACCCCCCTGCGTGGATGGGTGTACAATCTTCCTGGGGTATACATCAGGCTGAAACCTTTGAATACAGAAGATAATCAGGCTCCACACCCAACAAAAGAAGGATGCTCAGTGGTGCCGAGTTCAGACAAGAATTATGGGCAGAGGCGGTGGAGACAACATGTTACCTGGTCATAATATCACCTTCATCAGTGTTGGAGGATAAGACTCCATAAGAGGTATGGACTTGTAAGAAACCCTGTCTTTCACATCTGAGGGTATTTGGATGTGATGCATATGTACATGTTCCAAAGGAGAAAAGAACCAAGTTGGATAGTAAATCTGAAAAGTGCATCTTTATTGGGTATAAGGATGGTTTAAAGGGTTATAAGATTTGGAACCCAGTAACAAGGAAGGTTGTGTATAGTTGAGATGTGGTGTTCAGAGAGGTGAAAGATGTTATTAAACATGAAGTACAACCAAAGGAACCTGAGAAGATAGAGTTTGAGCTTAAGGAGGAAGAATCAAACTCTACAACAGAAGAGAAATCAGAAGATGAAGAGCTACAAACTCCGGGTGTGAGAAGATCAGTTCGAGAAAGAAGGCAGACATAAAGGTATAGTCCATCTGATTTCTATTCAAATTTTGCCTTATTTATTACTCATGATGATCCTAGAACTGTGAAGGAAGCAGTAGATTTAGAGGATGGAAAAATATGGAAAGAGGCCATGGTTGATGAAATGGCATCTTTGCACAAAAATGAGGCCTGAGATCTGGTGGAGTTTCCGGCTGGAAGGAAAGCCATTGGCAGCAAATGGGTGTTCAAGAAGACGACAAATGTAGAAGGAAAATTGGAGAAATACAAAGCTCGGTTGGTAGAAAAAGGTTATTCCCAGGTGCCAGGAATTGATTTTGGTGATATTTTTTCTGTTGTGGCCAAGGTAGCTTCTATTATATTACTTGTATCTATTGCTGCTGCTTTTGATTTTGAGGTAGAACAGATGGATGTGAAGACAACATTTCTTCATGGGGATTTGGAAGAAGAGATCTACGTGAAGCAACCTGAAGGCTTTATGGTGAAGGGTAAGAAAGAACTAGTATGCAAGTTAAAGAAGTCTCTGTATGGGTTAAAATAGTCACCAAGGATGTGGTATCAGAAATTTGATACATTTATACGGGGACTTGGCTTCACAAGAAGCAAAGTAGATCACTGTGTGTATTTTAAATTAATTGGTGACTGTGTTATTTATCTGGTCTTGTATGTGGATGATATGTTGCTAGTTGGAAATGACAAAGAAATTATCCAGGATTTGAAGACCCAATTGTCCTCCAAATTCGACATGAAAGATCTTGGTGTTGCAAATTATACTTTTGGCATGGAAATTAAAAGAGATAGGGAAAAGAGGAAGCTTTGTTTAAACCAGAGAAAGTATTTCGAGACAATATTACAGAGGTTTAATATGCAGGATAGTAAACCGGTGAAGGTTCCTATTCCTGTAAGTGTAAAGTTGTCTGTTGAATAGTGTCCCAAGACACAAGAAGAGGAAGAGGATATGTCCCATGTTCCATATGCAAGTGAAGTTGGTAGCCTGATGTATGCGATGGTCAGTACTAGACCAGACATTGCACATGTAATGGGAGTATTGAGCAGGTTTATGTCAAAACTAGGGAAGGAGCATTGGACAATAGTGAAGCGGGTTTTCAGATTTTTGTGTGGCACTAGTGATTATGGTTTGTGCTACCAAGGAAGACCAAGATTGGATAGAGTTTTGGATATCCGTGGCTTTTTTGATGCGGACTGGGATGGAGATTTGGATCAGAGAACATCTACAAGTGGGTATGTGTTTAACCTATTTGGAGGTGCAGTCAGTTAGATGAGTAAGAAACAATCTGTAGTGGCACTATCAACTACAGAGGCAGAATACATGGCAGCCACTCATGCAAGCAAGGAAGCAGTTTGGTTGCAGAGATTGTGTTCAAGTGTGGGGTTAGTATAGGGAGCTATAAGGATAGACTGTGACAACCAAAGTGCAATTTTCTTGGCAAATAACCCTGCTTACCATTCAAAGACAAAGCACATTGATGTTCAGTATCACTTTGTGAGGGATATGATAGAAGACAAAAAGGTGTTGCTGGTAAAGGTGGACACTTTGAAGAATATTGCAGATGCATTGACAAAATCTGTGAGCTCTGAGAAGTTCTCTTGGTGTAGAGAAACAATGGGCGTTGCAGGGGTGGATAAATGACTAAGCTCTCTTGTGGCCCCCTATGGAAAGAAAACAACAAGTGGGAGAATGTTGGGTTGTGTTTGAGTGGGGTGGGTAGCCCCCCTCTATGGGGTCTGGAGCAACGCCTCGGGAAATTTTTTTTCAGACCCTATATTAGGTTCGGCGGACCTACCTATGGTTTTGTGCATGATTTTCATACATGGTTTTGGATGCGATGGTTTTTGGTCCATGGTATTGGATGCTTCGGCATGTATAAATATGTATTGTAACATTGAAAGGAACATAATGAAAAATCAAGCTGGTAGTCCTAGTTTTGGGATCCAACGGAAAATCTCTGTGTATATGTGTTTTATGTGTTATGCTCTCGCATTGTTTATTTTCTATGTTTTAGAATTCGTATGCAGGTAATTTCTGTATGGGGTTAAAACCTACACTCTTCTATTGATAGTATCATTTAATTGCAACACTAGAAAACTGCTCATGGTTTCTTGTTCTCCTCTCTGCAGTACTTAGTAGAGTTTCACCTGTCACTATATCCTCACTTTCCTGCTTATATATTTTCTTGGATTTTTTGACTTTAGCACCATCAATTCTCAATTCTTGCTTCCAAAGTCCTGATGACCCATGCCCAAACTTGTAGTTGGCACCTAGTTCATGTTGTTTTTGTCTTTGCAAACTTGATAGGATTTTTACTATGAATTCATTCACTTCTTCCTACTTCTCTTAAGCTCTGATTCTTTTTTCATTATTATCCTTGCAAATTCTTAGCTTATCTCTTCAACTTCTAAGAGTGCTCATCTAGTCAAGGGAGCCTTCCTCTCTTTTTTTTTTTTCAACTAACTCTTCCTCCTAACCATTATGAGATTTTCCAGGGCTATATTGCACCATTCTACATGTCATCCTCTTTCTCTTTTTTGTTTATTGGCGCACATGACTATTCGCCAATAAAAAACATCAAATAAACATGTTCATCATCATCTTGGAAATATGGCATAAGCATATGGCTATGAGGCTATCTGAAATAGAAAATTTCAAGTTAGTAATAATTGTTAGAAGATAATTTAGACATTAGAATCCACATTTGCATAAATCATGTAGTTCACAGTCAAAATGCTACAAGTATCACATAGTAACAATCACTGTCACTTACTACACTTCGTAACATAGTTTAAAATTATCCTTCTATGCCCTTTATATATAATTTTGAGCCCATCAAGGTCCAATGTTGAACCTTGATTGGATACCACTCTGTAACACTCCCTCCCACCCCCTTGGAGGGACTATTCCAAGCGAAATGGGAGGTGTTACTTTTAATTAACCCAACCTCCATAGTCTAATTATGGAAATGGGATTATAAATTCCTCCTTTCCCAAAGTTGGTGAAGTTAAATTTAGATATCACCATCACATTAGCTCATCGAGAGCTTTCCAGTGATATAAGTTTTATCTCGATTCAATGCCTAGATCAAAAGTTATGGCCATTTAAAGTTTATCCATTTAATCCCTACCATGTATGCAAGACCCTGACATGTGGAACCCAAAAGGTAACCCCACCTCTCCCAAGTGGTTCCATGTCACCTAGTCTACAGGCCCTACAAGTTTGTCCCTAAGCATGTTATGTCAATACTTTACGTTATATTTGGATTATGGGAAGTTTGGTGCTCAAATAAAATTTTTACTTGGTAAAAGTCCCAGACTCTTGGACCTCCAAACTAGCTCTTCTCCAAAAGTGCATCTAAATATGGTCCATATTTGGTAATTCTATACCTATGGCCCTACACACACCACCAGATACCAGGGATGTCTAAATTCGTTTTCCAATTGCTAAAGTTTGGTTTCACACCACCATTCTATTGGAGGGCCCCAACCCCAAATTTTTGTGGAAAAACCAATTTGTGAAGGATCTGGACTCAAACACTATAAGGAGCTACCCAAGAAGGGCCCCACTCCAGATATGACTTATATGAGTTATTCAACGTCAAAATCATGACTGCATCTATCCCATCTAGATCTGTTTCCACTATAACATACTGCTTGAAATTTCTCTTAGACATCTGGAATACTAGATGTATCCAAATAACCCCAATCTGAACCAGATACAAAGGCAATTTCAGCCTTATAAACTCGGAAGTATTTTCTAAGTTTTCTTCATGTATTTCAGGTATTTAACCAAGGTTCTCCTAATAGCCTGGATTTATCCGAACAGAAACAACCACATGATTACATCCTTATGCTACACAATGAATTCAAGTGCTGATTATTAATAAAATTCATTCACAAAGATGTAATTTTTCCTTCCACTCAGATATTAAAACAAGGCAATCCATGATTATTGTACTCTATAATTCCAATTGTAGCAGTACCAAAACTTTCTAAGATAAATATGAGTAACATCAAATCCCCTAATACATTTTATGAATATAATTATTTCTTTCATTCATTACTCTGTGAATAAGGAAGGGAACAATCAATCATGCACAACAGAGATCCATGTTAGTGGAAAGCAATGTAAAACTCCGAAACAACAAAAATATTTAATTCTAAAAAATGGAGATCCTTTGATAGTTATTGCGCTCAAACCATGGAACTTCATACACCATAACAATTTAATCAAATTCCTAAACAATCATATAAAATCATGGAAGTTGCTAAGAATATATCAACAATTAGAGGGGTTTTCAAGTCCCTTGTACCATAAGAATGATCATATAAATATCTCATTACAAACATAAGAATGCATATTTTTCATTAATAATGTTGATACAATTCTATTACATAATAACATCAATTATCATCGACATGTCACAAATATGCACAGAGTTACAAGTAAGAAACTTATCTGATTAGTTAAATTATTAGTGATTGAGAGAGGGAATTTAACTCTCCTCCCAACCATAGGCCATCTGCAATATTTCTATTTTTTGTAGTTAACCACCCCTGAGCGAGATTCAACGTCTGAGGAGTGAAATGCTCAAGGGAAATTCACACCAATCAAGGCACAATACATGGGAATCTAAAAAACACAGTGCCTCCACCTAATAATTAGCAGTATAGAGAGCATAATTTCATCACCTAAACATACTTCAGGGAATCCAGAGCACACAACACTCCACCTAGTAATCACTTCATTGAATCCAGAGCACACAGTTCTCCACCCAAAGTCACTATAAGAATCTGGAGCCCAAGATGTCTTCACCCGATTTACACTACAAGACTACAAAGCCCATGGTGCCTCCACCTATAATCCAATGGGAATCAATAGTACACCATGCCTCCACCTATAATCTGATGGGAGTCAATAGTACACCATGCCTCCACCTAATAGCTTCCACAAGAATCCAAAGTCCACCTTTAGGGTCTCCACTTGTGAAAACAACAAGAGAACCCCTAGAATACCTAGTGCCCCACCTGCAAAACAGGAGTCCAAAGTCCATTGCTACTCTACTATCCCAACACCAGAACTTCACATTTATTTGATGTAGTATAGCTAGCTTACAATCTCGAGCCCACACTAAGCCTTTTCCCAAGCTTCACACAAACTTGGTCTTATGTAGTATCCTTCTTGTTGCTACACTATTACAATTCTCTGGTCTCCTCATGCCTTTATCAATGTCTCGTTGATGCCACTCTCAGTTCCTTTTTTTTTCCTCCATCCAAATTCCACCTGATTTCCTCTTGTGTTTTGACCAGTGCCAACACATCCCATGAGAGTAAGACTAGCTCATCCTTTGCTCAGGTGTCCATACTCCATTTTTAATGCTTGTACTTTTTTATCTTTTTCATTCAACGGGGAAGTGGGTGGAAAATTAAATGCAAGCTTCTGAGATTAGCTATTTCCCCAAGTAATTCTCAAGTAGCTTCTCCTCCAAAAACTTTGAATTTGTGTCCTCTCTCTTTAGTCCAATCACTTTTATATTTTTTTTACAATATTTACAATTGTACATGAAAATATGTACATGATGGGGCAACCAAAAAGAGTTGTCACAAATTAGCTTAAATTCTAAATTAATATTTACTACTGAGACTATGGTAATGGACATGATAAAGTTGAGTTTAGCTTCCTCCACCTGTATTAGTGATCCAAATTTATGAAGAGTAGGTAATAAAATGCATAGATACAATGAAACTTGAGTTCAATTAATAAATGGAAAATGTTGAAACTATATACATATATACTGAAATAAAACTAGCTCGAAAGATGGTAAGGTCTACACATGAAGATGGGTTACACTTTTTGAAAATCAAGGGGGCATTTTGGGTGAAAAACAACATCTCAATCGAGCAATCTTTCAGCCCTTGATCAAGCTATTTGAGGGCCTAAATATACCTTAATTGAGCACTAAAACAAACCCTCAATCAAGATCCTGTGTAACCCAAGGTTATCTAGGAGCTCGATCAAGAAATATTCTCGATTGAGCCATGCTTTTGAAATTTTATTCCAATACATCCTGGGCGTGGAATTAAAAAAGTGGCTCAATCGAGCCTTAAAGCTAGATCGAGCCTTTGCTCAACTACGTTAAGGGTTCGATTGAGGGTTTCTTAAATCCTCGATCAAGTTATTTTAATTTTATAACTCAAGCGCTTGATCGAGCTCCCGAGGTCCGAAAAATCACAGTTTTAGCACCCCTTCTATAGATTTATCTGCAACACCATTTTGTACCCTCGCTTACTTAAGGAATAATTTATCCTTAAGTGGTAGGGTTGACCATGTTAGATTTGTGAAGGAATCCTCTATCAAATGGCATATGATTTTGACGTTTTTGAATTCATATGATATTTTTCATCTAATTTGTTTTAAACATAATGCTTGAAATTTTTTTGGACAACTTCAAAGGGGCTGAATAAAAAATTAATAACATAAAATATACACAATGAAAAAATTCAAAATATATAAGTATTTTCGTTTACGAGTCCTATTCAAAAGACTACTTTTAAATGCAATTGAATTATTACTTCGTCAACTTTGAAATATATATATATATATATATATATATATATATATATATTTTGCATAAAAAAATCAAACTTTAATATATGAAAAACTTACTATGCTTCGTGTAGATCATGCTCATATATATATCTATATATATATATATATATATATATATATATATATATATATTTTTTTTTTTATTTTTAAATTACACATTTTAGACTAATTTGTGCTACATGAACACAAACATACCTCTTAATATGTGCGAAAATTTGCAAGGACAAGCATTTCATTTAATGGAAAATTGACAGATTCTATGACACTATTTTTTTTTGCAAAAAGTATCATTAGGACAATAACATAATTCTGCACAAATTGTATTTTTACTCTGAATCAAATTTCACAATCTTATATGAATTTTTAGGGCTTCAATTCGATAAAAGAGTAAAACTTCGAAATTTCATCACCACATTTGGCCCAAAAGTGTAACCCATCTTCATGCTTTCACACGGTAGCTTATCTTTGAGAAGATATGTGATGGCTACGCCCTTTTGGACTGTGTTACAATGAGGCTTTGAGACATTTTTATTATGAAGAAGCATTGAGAAACCCTAAACGTCTGAAAACCTAACCCTAGGAGATGAAGTGCCAAAGGCTTATGGGGAAGTTGGAACGTCAAATTCCCATGTTCATAATTTTGGCATATGATCTCCGTTTCACACACATGTTAGGCCATTGGAAACGTCTATCCGAGCATAAAATTTCCAACTGGCCAAAAATTCTATCATCACTGTCATTTTGTTTCCCCAAAAAATGTTGTTTAGGGCCTCAAAATGGCTCCGGAAGTTCAAGACGTAAAAATTGTCAAAATAGGGAAATTGTGTTGTGAGCCAATGGAATAGGTGGATAGACACCGATATCCACATGGATCACTTATATTAGCCATTTATCAAGAAAATGTGCATAAATATTTAGATGTAGAAAATAAGATGAGGTAGTATGAAAACAAAATCACCTTCCTAAAGATTCAAGTTAATCACTATAAATTTTATTGTTTATGATCTCATAATACAAGATGAATTAAGCAATGTTTAGAGAGAATTTATGACCAAGTCTAGAATGTACAAGCTCATGGCCAAGATATTTTTGGCATCATAACTCATATCCAAACATGGGGTTTGCATATCAAAAGTTGAGTTTAAATTTAATAATATTAAATACTGATAATACTATTTAGAGGAAGTTCTCATAAAAAATATTATTTTCACACATGAATAACCTAAGGAGATGGATTTTGATTTGAAATACTAGAATAAACAACTTACAATACTCCCAAGGGAGTCTCCCATTAAGTAGCAAATGATGCTTTGTGGTGGCAGGCCGTAGAGAACATGGAAAATACTAGCCATTTACCATCATTTGGGCCAAAGTATAATTTCCTACCATAGGGGAAATTATATTAGAACCTAGGTATATAGGATCAAGCAACAAATACAGTAGCTCTCTTTCTAGATTTAATGAAGTAGTCAATCAATTTTTTATTTATTTTTTAATTCCTAGCAGGGAAATAGCACTAGATTTCCTATGATGGAGAAGTTTGAAAAAATGATGAGGTAGAGCATATAACCTTATAAGGATCCTTTCAAACAACATCATTTTCCCTTCATGGCCCACCTATAGTGATAGGTTTGTGGCCCCCAACATCCATGTCCTATTCGTTTGTTTTTCTAGTTTTTAAAATTGTGTTTTAAATGTTATTTTTTTTTTTTATGTTTTTCTATTTATTTAATTAATTAATTATTATTATTATTGTTTTTATGGCTTGACCCACGGGGGATTTGAAATTTGAATATTATGGTTTACATAATATTTCATAACACAACAACTAACAATTGAGCTACCCTCACGGGCTTTCCCATTTTTTTTTCTTTAAAAGAAAATTTACTTTATTTTAATTTTTAATTGGATTTATTTTATTTTACTTCTTTTGCCTTGTTTCTTAGATATATTTTAATAATTTTTATTTTCTAGAACTTAAAATGTCAGGTTAAATCTATCTATTTGTCTACCTAAGAGTGTGAGTGTGTATGTGTATGCGCACACAAACGTGCATGTGTTGGGCCTTAGGAATTGCATCTTTTGAACAGTTTGTTACCATACTACTTCACTCATTTTCCACTTATCCTCACATCACCACACTATTGTTTTGAAATAAAAATCCATCAGAGCTACATAAATAAGCAATAAGATAAAGGTCCAATATTCTCTCAATTCTATATGTTTTGCTTTGTAAATTTGGCTTAATTTGCATGAGTTACAAAATTTGACACATTTCATAACCTCACTAATATTTTGCAGTTGAATCCAAGGTTTGAATATATCCCATAGAATACAAATCAACCAAAGCACATGGAGAAATGCCAAATGGGGCCTACATGGATTTCCACCTATTGAACACAATTAGAAGAATTCTAATTGACCGTAACACCAAAGTCAAACCTTCAGTCAAATTGTGATATGAAACATTTAAAATATACTTGGCATCAAAACAGAGTATCAAGCAAAGCCCAAATCCATAATCAAGCAAATGTGATCACAAAAGAATGAAATATGATGATGTGTTTCTCACATTATTCACTTCCTTCATAGTGAATCATGTGAATTAGAGTTTTAATTGAACTCAAAAGATTGAGATGTTGATTCATAGATCTGGCTTTTAGCAATTAGTTTCTCAGGGTAGTTATTTTAAAACACTATAAATACTTCACTTAGAAATGAACTATATGCTCAATATGCTTGATGTTGTTATCATTTTTAAATACAAGGAGGTTTTTTTTACTGTACATGCACTATGTAGTTAGTACAATTCCATTTTATGGTTGCACCTTCATGAAAATAATTGGTGTTTAATGTATTAATTCTCTAAGTTTTCCATCTCTCTTGTGCCTTAGGAAGACCTTTGTTGAGTACAAGTGTAGATTAGTTTCCTTTTGATTAGATTAGATTACTTTTTGCATGACTTATTTTAGGTATTTCATTTAATGCTATGTTTTGAACATTACATTTCTACTCATTTTCACATTGTCTTTACTCATTTATTTCTTGTTCTTCTGCAGATACAATCTCTTGAATAAACCTTTGAAAAACAAAAACAAAAAACATTCATTAATCAGTTTTTTCTGTTAGTCATTTACTTCTGCATTTGTTTTAGCCTCAAATTTATAGATATTGTGCAGACATGAATGAACTCTGAAATTTGCACACACACCAATGAATCTGAGTTTACTTTGATAGATGTCATTTCAATTCGATCTTTATTAGAATAGCATATGATATTACTTCTTTAGAAACATAGTTTAAATTCCTTCCTAGAATATAGTTTTTAATTAAGTTCTTATAAAATAGATTCTACTTGCTTTCATTGAGTAAATCTGCCTTTATGAATCTAAAAAAAAATCATAAAAAAAAATTAAGAATAGATTTTAACGTTTTCATAAAATAGGTTTAGAATAAGAACTTTAAATTCTTTCATAGAAATAGAAAGTGGAAGTATTTCATAGAGTATAAGCTAGATTTCGTTCATATCATAGAGTTGGTTTCATAGAATAAAACTACATAAATTACAATTGCGCTTTCATTTCACATACATTAAAGTTTCATTACTTTTTAGTTTAGAAGCTATTTCTTTTTTTAGTTTAAATGTTATTGTGTTTCTAGAATAATTCGAGTCTTTCTTTCGTTTTTTATTTTCATAAGAAAGTGTGTGTACTCATTTTGGATATCATTTCATGAGGAGGATTGTATTCTAAATTGTAGTCTTGCAATTCCTTTCAATAGATTATATTTCCTCTTAAAATTGAAATTTAATTTCCTAGCATATATTGTGCAAGTGTACTTCACAAGTGTACAAACTTGGATTGATAATTTAATGCTACGTAATTGAACTCACAATTAAATTACCCAATATTTTTGGTGTCATTGGCAAGGAAGTATGCATAGGCATTAGCTTTTGATTTTGAATGTCTCTTTAACTACACAACTCTGATTAGGAGGGTCGGTAAGATGAGAGATAAGAACCTATGCATCACGATTGTGGAATTTTTCCTAACCAGAGTTGGAGCATTGCATCGCATTTGTAGTTGCATTTATTTTTAGATGCATAATTAAAATTCATTTTAGGATGGATGTATAGGGAAATTCACTAAGAGTAGGCTTGCTAGAGGATGTACTTCAATTCCATCATCACCAACCACCCCCACTAGACCAAGTGGTGTAGTAAGAGCCACATCACCATCCATATTATGAATTCCATTTTTTATAGATAGAAGAAGACTTCCTACGTACAAATATCATAAATTCTACCTAGAGAAGAACCAACTTCATCTGGAGATGATCCAAATAGAAATTCACCCATGGTAATGTAACTAATAAAGACTATAAATAACAAGCCTCCTTTGGTAAGAGGGCAGATTGTCCAACACAATGTAGTTGCAACCGTCATTTCTGATCTAATAAAAAATAGTTCCTAATTTATTTTCTGGTTTGGCTTACTTTTGTACTTCACCTGGTACAATGATTACTCATATCTTGTCCCCCCAAGATTTGGACCAGTGGTATCAGAGCATGTTAGTACGAATTCATGGAAACTGAGATTCATATAGCAAGTGCATAAGGGATTTTGAAGGTTGTATGTTTGAATTTTCAAGGTTTATTGAGATGGGTTGTTGTCCTCCTATGAAGCTCTTACTGATTCTAGCACCCTTAAAAGCAGGTTTATTAATTGTGTGGAGAGATCATGGGCCAATCTATGAAATCAGAGCATCATTACATTGCAATCAGTGTTGTTGATTTAAGTGATTAGGGATTTTTTGCAGAATGGATATGGTGTTCATGTTTTGGGCTCTCATGGCATTCCTATCAGTTGAATAAAAGGATTCAAAAAGTGACTTACTCACTGTTTGTCCCATGAAGTTTGATCAACCCAAATTTACTCCCTCTACACTGCACATTTAAATAATAATGTTGTGTGTTCTACGTGTAATATTAACAATGACGATACATTTTAGTGTTCTGGTACATGCACTCCAGCCAGCAGATACTCGCATGTCGTCGGGTGTCAAACTTCTTGATGAATTAGGCGGGGACACGGTGAGGAAAATTGATGCCACTATGACGAAAGATTCTATGATACCAAGTGGTATCCAATATGAGGTTAAAATGAAAAATATGTGCAAATATTGTGATGCGCAGTTTGTGCATATCAAGGTCAATTACCGTGAACATCCAACCCCCCAAAACTTTGTTCCTACCCATGTTATTCTTGAAGGCATGAAGGTATTTCTTAAGTCTACTAAAATGTCCCTCTTTCACATCAGTAAAGAAAAGCTCTATGACTGGAACCAATCTATCCCGAAGACATTTTCCAATTCAAATATTGAGTTAGTTGCAGGCATCACCAATGAGTATGTGGCGGGGCTCATGGAAGTGCAAGCAGTCTTTTCTTAGGTTACACAGAAACTGCAGTCTTACCTTAACGGTACCAAAGTCATGGGCTCTCTATGGGTAAAAAGGACAACATGGGCGATGATGCGAACCTGGTGCCCACAATGTAGGGTATGCATATGGCCTTGGTGAACCTCGGTTTGGACTTTGTAATAAAAATATTGTGGGCCTATTCACTATGGATTCTTGCCAATAGCTACCCACTCTCCGTCGATGTCTTCAGTCCTGCCATCATGCATCCCCTGAGGGAGAACCTAGACTTCTTGGCCGTCACCGAAGTTTCATTCTGGATCAACACATACCCCTTTTTTCCCTCGGGACTACACTTTGTTCTGACCCAACCTAGAAATGATGACCCCGACATTCATCTGCACTATGATAACATGATGTACGCCATGGTGGACGTGGTTTAATCAATTCTCAGTGCCATGGGGTATGGGAATATGGAGGCGAGAATTTTGGATGCCATGTAGCTTTCCAAAGGGGACCCCGATGCGATAGGGGCTTAGATTCAAAACGTTGTAACATATGACATAAAATTGTTCCAATGCCTTTTGAAGAACTAGGGAACTCCGATGAAGACCAAATCTATTCTCCAGGCTTACATATTCGCCTTGATAAATGAAGACCTGAAGAACAACCCTACATCTAAGAGAAATTATGGGCTTATTAAACCCAACGAAACCACAATCTATGATATCCATGATGACATTTCCTCCACAAATGGCAGCCCTGTGATATATCATGGAGGGATGGATGATTGCAATTTCAAGGTTACGAGAATTCCTCTTCCATGGGAACTTCCACAGTCTATCCTAAGTATCTCAAGACACTACCTTATAGCTCCTCTTAATCGACAAGGAGTCAAGGATATTGAGTCTCGTGTGATCTTGTCCCTAAAGCAATTTTGGTCACTAGGTTGGACATATCTTCCTGGGCAACTGCGATGGTCACTACTGCAGCTAGTGCTACAAGAAATACTAATACACCGATCAAGAAAAATAAAACCAATTTTGGATATAATAGACCTCAATGCTATACAAATAGCTCTAGAAACAAAATAAGTTCATTCCAACACTGTTTGGATATGCAACTGAGGATATATTCATCCATCCACATCATTCTGACATTGTCTTCAAATTATATGCATGGGACAAGTATGTTATAAAGTTTGGGGGTGATTGGTGAACACCACCATCTCTAGCTAAGAAGAAAGTGTCAATTCCTATTTCATGGCCATCCTCTACCTCTACTTCATCATTGATATTACCTTCTTATAGATGGAATGAAAATTATGTCAATTCTTATTTCCAATATAACAATGGTTTTGCAGGCGCAAATCATTTGAAAGGGGTTATTGTTGGAAAGGTTATAGTGAGAATCTACAAAGATAAGCCACCAAATCTCTATTAAATAGATTGACAAGTGATCTTGAGGTTCATTACAAGGTATCTCTATCCTTGAACCCTTGTTCATCATGGTTATGGGTCAACCACACAAAACCCTTTGCCAACGAAGTCCATTTTCTTGGCCACGCACTATCCACCTCACAATTGGCCAACCATCGTTACAGGGTATCTTTATCCTCAGCTCTTCATCTATCATGGCGATGGGTCAACCATGTAAAACCCTTTCCATCAAAATCCATTTTCTTGGCCACATATTGTTAATATCACAGTTGGCTCACAAGCATTATAGGGTATTTCTATCATCGGATCTTCGTGCATCATGGTTATGGGTCATCTAAAAAACCTGAGTTATGGATCAACCATGTAAAACCCTTGTATTCAACAACACTTGGTCATCCATCACTCATCTTTGACAAAGGCTTCTTTGGAGGGAACGTTACACAATGGGAACCATTTCTTTCTAACAGGGGAGGAACGATCCGAATGGAAATTCACCCTTGCTATTATCCACCCATGTTATTTTCCCACCCATGGTATTTACCCATGGTGATGTAACTAGAAAGGGCTATAAATAATAAGCCCCCTTTTGTAAGAGGGTAGATTGTCCAGCGCAATGTAGTTGCAACCCTCATTTTTTTAACTAATAAAATTTAGTTCCTATTTTATTTTCTGGTTTGGCTTACTTTTGTTCTTCTCCTGGTTTGGAAGTTACTCAAATATCACCCCTCCCCAAGATACAGATCAACAAAAGCAGTGGTAGAAGAACCTACAACTTCATTTGAGGGATTCATCTTCCTTTTTTCAATAGGTGAAAAATTTATTGCAAAAGAATTAGAAGTATCTAGTGAAGAATAAGAAGAGAAAGAGAAGAAATATTCCCTTAATAACCATTGGTAGAATATCCATAGGAAGCAAATCTAGTTGAGGAACCTTACATAAGCTCCGAGGACACAGTAATGGAAGAAGGAGAAGGAGAAATACTTAATGATGGACACTTATTAATAGGAGGAAGAGGAGAAGAAAGACCACCATTTGGAGGTGGTAGAGGAGGAAGAATATCTGCTCCTCAAGGTGGTAGAGGTTGAAGAGGAAACGATGGATATGGAAATGAAGAAGAAGGTCCTTTTTTTATTTCCTATTCAAGATATAGACACTATTGTCACTATAAAAAACATCTCTTCATTCGTTTTTCCCAACTTCAAAGGTATGAGGATAGAGGATTTTTCATTATAATCCTTTCAATGTTGCAATACATATATATACATGTTGAAGCATTCATAAACCCCCAATCCATTAACCCTGGATTAGAACATAAACGTAGTTCCCTTGATCGGATCTACAAAATACCATGGGCAGAAAAACATCGTGCCCAAAACCATGTGCAAAACCTAGATAACTTTACACCTATAGGAATAGGAACTTTCACCAGTTTACTATCCTGCATATTAAACTTCTACAGTATTGTCTCGGCGTACTTCCTTTGGTTTAACTAAAGCTTCCTCTTCGCGCGATCTCGTTTAATTTCCATGCCCAAAATATAGTTTGCAGGACCAAGATCCTTCATGTTGAATTTGGAGGAAAATTGGGTCTTCAAATCCTAGATAATTTCTTTGTCATTTCCAATCAGCAACATATCATCCACATACAAGACTAGATAAATAACATGGTCACCAATTAATTTAAGATACACATAATGATTTTCTTTTCTTCTGGTGAATCCAAGTCCCCGTATATATGTATCAGATTTCTGATACCACATCCTTGGTGATTATTTTAACCCATGCAGAAACATTTTTAACCTGCATACAAGTTATTTCTTTCCCTTCACCACAAAGCCTTCAGGTTGCTTCATGTAGATCTCTTCTTCCAGATCCCCATGAAGAAATGTTGTCTTCACATCCATCTATTCTACCTCAAAATAAAAAGTAGCATCAATAGATAAAAGTAATCTAATAGAAGCTACCTTGGCAACAAGAAAAAAAATATCACCAAAATCAATTCCCAACACCTGGGAATAACCTTTTTCTACCAACCAAGCTTTTTATTTCTCTACCTTTCCTTCTCCATTCATCTTCTTCTTAAACACCCATTTTCTTCCAATGGGCTTCCTTCCAGTCGACAACTCCACCAGATCCCAAGCCTCATTTTTGTTCAAAGATGTCATTTCATCAACCATGGCCTCTTTCCATAGTTTGCCATCATTTGAATCTACTACCTCCCTAACAGTTCTGGGATCATCATTAGTAATAGATAAAGGAAAATTTGAATAGAAAGCAGATGGACTATACCTTTCTGGCTACCTTCTTTCTCTAACTAATATTTTCACAGCTGGATTTTGTGGCTCTTCATCTTCTAATTCTTGTTCTATTGTAGAGTTTGGTTCTTCCTCATTTAACTCAAACTCTATCTTCTTAGGTTCCTTTGGTATTAATTCATGTTTAATAACATCTTTCACCTCTCTAAACAACACATCTTGGCTTTCATACACAACATTCCTTGTTTTTGGGTTCCAAAGCTTATAACCTTTTAAACCATCCTTATACCCAATAAATATGCACCTTTCAAATTTACTATCCAACTTGGTTCTTTTCTCCTTTGGAACATGTACATATGCATCACATCCAAATACCCTCAGATGTGAAGGAGAGGGTTTCTTACCAGTCCATACCACATGCAGAGTCTTATCCTCCAACGTTGATGAAGGTGATCTATTAACTAGGTAACATGAAGTCTCCACTGCCTCTTCCCAAAATTCTTGTCCCAACCTGACACCACTGAGCCTACTTCTTGCCTTTTCCATCAACTTCCTATTAATGCTTTCTATAAATCTATTTTTTTGAGGTGTGTATGGAGTAGTCTTATGCCATGCTATACCACACTTATTACAAAACTCTTCAAATTCCTTCTTGCAGAACTCTCCGCCATTATCTATCCTCAACACCTTTATTTTCTTCTCTGTCTAGTTTTCCACTAGCGCCTTAAATTCTTTAAACCTATCAAATACTTCAGATTTTTTCCTGAGGAAATATATCCATGTATTACTTGAGAAGTCATCTATAAATGATACATAGTACACAGACTTACCCAGTGATAGAACTAACACAGGTCCAAACACATCATTGTGCACAAGCTCTAATATCTCTTTCGCCCTCTTAGCACCAGAGGGGAAACTCACTCAATTATGCTTCCCATATACACAATGTTCACAAAAATCAAAATCCAGAGATAAATTAGACATACCTTCTACCATACCATTACCATGAAGTATTCAAAGGCCCTTCTCTCCAATATGTCCAAGCCTTTGATTCCATAGCATGGTCTTTTCTCCAGAGACCACTAGATTTTCTTCTCCACTTTCAGGAACCACAGAATTGTTGCACCCATCAATAACAATACTACCTAGAAGCTTGTATAGAGTTTAATTTTAACTCCTAAATTAATACCAGTTCTCCCCAAACCATCTTGGAGGTATATTTCTTGAACATTATTTTTGCGCTTGCATCATCCATATTTCTTAAAGAAATCATATTTCCGGCCAATGCAGAAATATGTAGAACATATGGAAGTGTTTTAATCCTTCCACTTTGAAACTTCAGCTTCACTTTTCCGCATCTAACGATTCTAGTCTTCCTGTCATCCCCTAAGAATACATCATCACCATCATATTTCTGATACTCTTAGAACCACTCCCTATGGGGAGTGAAGTGAAAGGATGCACCTGATTCAATCAACCATGCCTCATGATCTACATGTGTACTTGAAGAAGAAGCCAAGTACACATCCCCACCTTCATCTGAGGTGGTTTTCCCCTCTACAAAAGGAGCATCATATAATCCCTTTCCTTTCACAGGAGCTTTAGATCTACAGTCCTTTTTGTTGTGCCCTTCCTTTTCGCATTTCTGACATACCTTTACAGGTTTTATTGGATATTTAGATCTCCCACTCGAGGACGTATTTTTGTTTATGTTATGGGACCTTCCTCGTACAGACAAGGCATCTCCATTCTAGCTCTCCATATTTTTTCATCTCATATCCTCCAACAATAAGGATGAGACTATTTCATCAAACTTTAAGGTAGGTGTATTGATACCTATAGAAACAACTAGACTATCCCATGAATCTAGTAGAGAACACAACAAATTGATGCACTTATCTTCATCTGAAATTTTTATATCAATAGATAACAACTAGCTTACTACGATATTAAAGGTGTTCAAATGCTTTGTCATAGAGTCCCCATCCTCCATCCTCAAGTTATACAATTTTTTTCGCAGGAACAATTTTCTCACCAGAGACTTAGATTGGTACAAAGTCCCTAACTTGGCCCATAAATCCTTTGTTATAGCTTCCCCTGATACATTCAACAATACTAAATCTGAGATACACAACTGTATTTTGCTCTTTGCCTTATGTTCTAGCTTTTCCTGATCTTCTACTGACATTGTCATTGGTTTAGTACCTAGATCTACTCTGATCCACTGATATTTATCTACCAGCAGATCCTCCATCTTGAGCTTCCACAACTCAAAACTATGACCATTAAATTTCTCTATCTCTATCTTTCCGCTGCTTGCCATCTTCTTTCACCATAAGAATCAATCTCATAGATCTCCCACTAAACAGGGTCTACCATAGGCCCGAGAAAAACCCCTTAGCAGCAAAGGCATCCCTGTGAAGACGAAACAACTCTGATACCAAATGTAGGTTTTAACCCTATACAGAGAATAACTGTAGACGAATTCTAAAAACATAAAATAAACAATGAAGAGAATATAAAACAAAAAACACATGGATTTCCCCTGGATCCCAAAACCGAGACTACCATATTGATTTTTCATTATATTCCTTTCAATGTTACAATACATATATATACATGTTGAAGCATTCGTAAACTCCAATCCATTAACTGTGGATTTGAACATAATCGTAGTTCCCTTGAACAGATCTACAAAATACCATGGTAAGAAAACCAACATGCCCAAAAGAATGTGCAAAACCCATGCGAAAAACCATAGCTAGGTCTTCCCACCTAATATAGGGTCAAAAAAGAATTTCGCGGGGCGTTGCCCCGGACCCTATATAGGGGGGCCACCACCACCCTCAAACACCCCGACAGTGGGGGCTCTCGCTCCCCTTATGACCCCCCCGTGCATTTGCCGAGTCGTGGAAAGAATATAACACACACCCAACTGAAGAGATGGCATGACAAGTTTATCAAGGTCAAAAAGTTCAAACCAGGTGATTAGGCACTTCTCTTTGACTCCAAATTTAAATATTTTCAAGGGAAATTCCAAACACATTGGTTAGGCCCTTATGAGATAGAAATTGTTTTTTGACAATGGGGTAGTAATGATCAAGACCATTGATGAGGAAGGAATCACTTTTCTTGTTAATGGGCATAGATTAAAACTCTATCATAAGCCCTTGATAAGAGAAGAATATGTTCAAAATTTTCAGAAAAAATTCAAGTTGAAATTGGTTGAAAAAGGGGAATCTTCTCCTCTACCACCTAATGTATTTTAAATTTTTTTTCATGAAATAAATAAATAAATAATTCTATAGTTATGAAAACCAACATTGTTGGCATAAACTATTCAAGAAATCCTAGTTGAAAACCAAGACTCTTGGAAACTTGGATTTCCCCTTTCCTTTTTGCAAATAAATTTTTAGTTCAAACTAATCAGTTTGAAGAATTTGTTTCTCTTTTAATAAGATCTCATCAGCATCATGATCATCATCATTAACATCATTAGTATTAACAAAAACAAGTGTCTTTGAAGAATTTGAAGAAAATATCTAAGATTGGTAACATTTCGTAGTGAGTGAAACATTTTGTAGTTGTTTCAGTAGAGAAGTATTTCCTTTAGACCTACAAGAAAATCAATTTCAAAGGCACAAGGGTGAGGTAACTTGAAAGGTAACATCATGTATAATTAGTCAATTTGTTGAAGCTTAAATTATATAATTCAGATTAATACATGCACTGGTTTAACATTATTTTTCAATAAAAAGCTCACTTATAAGAAGCCTTAAATCCTAATGATGGCATAAATAAATCCATTTTCCATGATCTCGCTCCTAAAATATTCCTAATCCCATTCTAAAAATACAAAATGAAAAAACTATCTCATAAACCAAGAGTTTTTATTAAGTGATTATTGTGTAATTATTATATGAATCAGAGAGTCCTATTTCACTACCACCACATAGCCTTATCATAACCCTTTCTCCATTATTATCCATCACCCTCATTTTTCATTTCACCAAACCATTCCATCTATCTCTCACCATTTCCTATAACAATTGTTGAAGTCTGATTTTGAGGTAAATCTTCCCTTACAGAATTGGGTGTCATAATCCATCATGAACATGAAGGAATGAAGTCCCTTTCTACTTATCCAAAGGTTAGAAAGCAATTCTCAGAAAGTTTGGATGATTGAATTACTTTTAAGTGGTTTTACGGTTATGATATTGAGGTCACAAGGGCATTCACAAGGGTTTCCAAAGGAGTTGAAGCTGAAATTGGGAACATTACACTAAAGGTGACATAATCATTCTTAGCAGAAGCTATAGGGCTCTCAAGAATCAACGAAATTTGGTTCAAATGCCAAAAGCATAAAGATGAAGCATGGAATTCCTTCTTGAAAAATCCAAATATGGACGTCTCACCATTTAGAAAAGCTATTCTAATATCTACATGAAAAAGGAAATGGAAAAAAAATTATTTGTTTTGCAAAATTTTCTTACATGTGAAGGAAAATATGGAGTTATCTTGTTTTATCATGCTCAATTGTTAATGCATTTTATAGAGGGTAAAGAGCTAAATTTACCATACTATATGCTTAGTTTGAGGAAAATGGCCTTCAATATTCAAATAAACTCAAGGAATGTCAATAGGGCTATTTATCATCATGGACTGGTCAAAATCGTTGTTGAAGCAGAATTGAAAACCCAAAATGACAATTAAAACACTTTTTAGTGAGAAATCATTTTTTCGAAGTCTCATATGAAGAAATGCTTCCAAAAACGAGAAAGAGGAGAAGTAGCGTTCTTCCAAACCCTAAACCTCAAGAGGAAAATGAAAGAAATGAAGAGATACTAGTACAAGAGACTGAGAACAATGATGTAGCAGAGACAAGGGATATAAGTATTGAAAAAAATGAGCAAATCTCCACATTATAAAGTCCACTGAAAAAGGAAACATAAACAATTGAACTAGAGAATGGTCAAAATATGCCAAATACTCCAATGAAATAAAAAATAGGAAGACAAAAAAGAAGAAAAGTGACAAATAACAAAAGGAAAATGTATTAAAGTTAGCCAAAACAATCAAAGAGGAAGTCGAACATCATTGTTTCACCCAAGCTAGAAAAGCGAAATACTAAGAGGTAAAATGTTCAATAATAAAAAGAGCCAAAGCATGGAAGGAAGTGTCGAAGAATAATAAGAAGCATGTTGAAACAAGTAATTTTTCTTCATTAGAGGTTATAGATCTCTAGGAGTCAAAATCACCAATGCCACTAGTTCCAAAAGAAAAGAGTCTGGAGGTAGATATCATTTAGCAGCAAGACTATGATTATTTTGAATCACTTGAGAAAGAATCACATTAGGATAAGGTAAATCCTTCCTTTAAACAAAATTTCAATAATAATGTTCAAATATTAAATAACCATGTACAAGATGATAATATTCCTTTCCATATGGAGCAAGAAGCTATTAAAAGATTAAAGGAGGAGATAGTTTAACTTGAAATACTAAAAAATCATGTGAAAGGAGAGAATCAATTTCTCAAAGAACATAATGGAAGAATGAGATCAAGCACATATATTATTGGTATTGAAGGAATTTGAAACTCAAGAAGGCTAATAGGTTGCTCCAACAAAAATTTAAAGGATTAAAAGTCAGCATATTAATGAAGAAACCGAGATGGTCAGTAGCTATGCAGAAGAAGGGATTTCGGAGTAATTTGGACATTTTAATCCAAACGTTCAAGATAGTTCTTTAAAGATCAATGCTACTACAATTTTCAAATTTTTCTACCAACAGGTGCATGCGGGCATGCAAAACCCTAAGTGTGGCGAAATGTTGGGCCATAGGAATTGCATCTTTTTGATAGTTTTTTACCATACTCTTTCACTCATTTTCCACTTACCTCACATCAATACATTACTATTTTGAAATAAAAATGAATTAGATCAACATAAATTAGAAATAAGGTAAAGGTCTAATATTCTCTCAATTCTATATGTTTTTCTATGTATATTTGGCTTAATTTGCATAAGTTATAGAATTTGACATGTTTTGTGGCCTCACTAATATTCTATAGTTGAATCCAAGGTTTGAATAGATCCCATGTAAGAAAGATCAACCAAAGTGCATAGAGAAATATCAAATTCTGCTTACATGGATTTCCACCTATTGAGCGCAAGAAGAAGAATTCTAATTGAACCCAACACTAAAGTCAAACTGTGATATGGCACACTTAAAATATACTTGGCATCAAAATATAGAATCAAACAAGCCCAATTCCATAATCAAGCAAGGATGATTATTAAAGAATGGAAGATGATGATGTGTTTCTCACGTGATTCACTTCCTTGATAATGAATCATGTGAATGAGAGTTTAAATGGAAATGAAAGGTTGAGATGCCAATTCATAGATCTAACTTTTATTAATTAGTTTCCTAGGGTATTTATTTAAAAAAATTATATGTTTCACTGAGAAGCGAACCATATGCTCAGTATGCTCGATGTTGTTATTATTTTTAAATACAAGTGGAGTTATTTTGAATGTACACACACTACTCAATTAATACGGTTCCATTTTATGGTTGTGCCCTCATGAAAAGAATTGGTGTTTGATCTATTAATTCTATGAGTTTTCCATCTCTCATGCACCTCAGGAGGGCCCTTTGTTGACTACAAGTGTATGTTGGTTTCCTTTAAATTAGATTAGATTACTTTTTGCAAGATTTATTTCAAGTATTTCATTTAATTCCTTATTTTTGCAGATTACATTTCTCCTCATTTTTGCATTGTATTTACTCATTTATTTCTTGTTCTTCTGTGGATACAAGCACTTGAATAAACCTCTGAAAAACAACAAAAACATCCATTAATCAGTTTTTGTGATTAGTCTTTTACTTATGCATTTTCCTTAGTCTCATATTTATAGATATTGTGCAAACATGAATGAACTTTGAACTTTGTACACACACAACAATCAATCTAAATTTACTTTGATAGTTGTCATTTCAATTCAATCTTTCTTAGAATAGCATTTGCTCATTTATATAGGATAAGTTGTTTTTATCTTCCTTAGAATAGATTTCAATTGCTTCTTTAGAAACAAAGTTTAAATGCCTTCCTAGAATAGAGTTTTCAATTAAATTCTTATAAAATAGATGGTGCTTGCTTTCATAGAGTAAATATGCCTTTATATTCATTAGAATAGAATCTAAAATGTTTTCATAAAATAAACTTAAGAATAGATTTTATTGTTTTCATAACAATAGGTTTAGAATAATATCTTTAAATTCTTTCATAGAAATAGAAAGTGGAAGTCTTTCATGGAGTATAAGTTTGATTGTTTTCATAGCATACATTTGGTTTCATAGAATAGAACTACATGGATTAGAATTGTGCTTTCATTTCACATAAATTAAAATTTCATTGCTTAAAAGTTTAGAATATATTGCTTTATTTAGATTAAATCTTATTGTATTTCTATAATAATTTGCATCTTGCTTTCATTTCTTATTTTCATAAGAAAGTGTCTGTGCTTATTTCGGATATCATTTCATGAGTAGGAATTTATTTTTAATTTCAGTCTTGTAATTCCTTTCAATAGAATAGATTTCTTCTTAAAATTGAAAGTTAATTTCCTAGCGTATATTGTAAAAGTGTGCTTCACAAGTGTATGAACCTCGATTGATAATTTAATGCTAAGTAATTTAATTCATAACTAAATTACCCAACAACATGCATGCTTCATTTTAGGGTTGTTTCCTTGTTTGATTTATTATTTTTTAACAACATTGGGTTTTTAGGCCATTCTTTCAAAAATGTTGCAACTCGTAACCCCAAACATAAAAAAATGGATGCAACTCATATCATCACATTTCAATTCAAACATTGATTTTGAGATTTTAGTTCATAACAATATTAGTAGTTAAGGCCATGATTTCAAACAAGTTGTAATGTTAAAATTGAAAGAAGGAGGTGCTATTACTAACACCACCTTTTGAATTGGGCATCAATTTTAATATTTTTGTACAAAATGGTACCTGTTGTTAAAGTTGTGATTTAAAAAAAAAATGTAATTTTGACCCTAAGAAATGAAAAAATGAGGTAATTTTCAGAGCATCACTTTTTAATATAGGGGTAAATTTTATTTTTTTTAGTTTTGCAATTTACAGGGATTTAAAACCACAATGGAAAAAAGTATTAATTTTAACACTCCACACACAACACAAAAAAAGGTAATTATAGGAATGATACTTTCAGTTTTAGAGATTGGTTTTGATGTTTTTAACCCAAAAAATAGATAGTTTGGATTAAGGTATCTCATTTTGAGGTCACAATTCTTGCTAACTCAATAACTATGTTACAACATATTTCTTACTATATATTCCATATTGTTGAAACTATGTTCCATAATTGTAACCTTAATGCTCCTTGGACATGGCAACTTTGGGATTTAGATATCTAACACACTCTCTATCCACAATATGGTAATCAAGTCAAAGTTTAAGATACTTGAATATTAGTTGAAGCTTAAATTATTTAAAATCATGAAATTTAAATGTGTGTGTGTGTGCATGCATGTGTGTGAATTGAATCGACTCCAATTACCAAAGTAGTCCCTTCAGTCAACAACTTAGTGTAGGCAGGTCCCACTTTTGGAATTGGTTTTGAAATCCTAATTGAGCCTTGCTTATTCTTTAGACTATTTAGAATTGTCGAGAATTTTTTCATGGCTATATGCTTTGTGCACAACCTCACTAGTTAATCTAGACAATGTGCAACAAATGGGAGCGTCATGACTATCAAATCAGAAACTATTCCTCCTTTTTTAGTGAAATACATAATCCAATACATTGGAGGTTTCCCTATTAGGGCTTAGGGATCATGCAATCCGAGGAGGTTAAGCTAAGTGTCCCCTAATAATTCTATAATATAAATCCATTAGATGAAGGTATAGTAAATTAGGGTTTGAGGTGGATGGAGTAAGTACCAATATTCGGTTCCAGGTAGCTATGGGTCAATCTAGAGGCTAAGGGATCTATGGGTGAATATAGAGTCCGAGGTTGGCCTAAAGTGTCTCAAATATCATGAAATAAAGAAAATATTGAAGGCTTCTAAAAACTAGGATTTCGACCAACAAATTATAGCAATATAATAGTTTATAACAACAACAAATTTATCCATAAATATATTATTAAAATATATAAAATACAACAAATTTTTATGGTTAAAAAGGAATATAAAAACAAATAAAACCTTGATTTCAACACTAGAAAATGGTTGAAAAATGTATGAAAATTTTCAATTTTACTTCTCTAGTGCACTTTTAAACAATGTCTAACACTAGGGCATACATCAACAAATCCTTAAATACTAAAAATATAATATGTTGTTTTATTTTAAGGCTAATTTACATTTAAACATAAAAAGAAAAAAGAAATATATTTTAAAAGAATGCCACAATATAGATGGAGTAGTTCCTTCTTATTCTAGGGCATGTATAGTCTAGGATACAAACAATACTAGGGTTTATTTTGGGTGATTCTAAATTTAAGAAAATTAGGGAAAATAAACTAACTTTTCCCTATGGTTTGAAATTCAATTTATCAAATTTTTATATGTTTAAGTGAAATAATAACCTATCTATGTTCCTCAAATACTTGGAGGAAGGGTTTATCTCAACACGGGACAATGAATTAAATGTCAAATAACTTAACTTAGCATGGGGACATTAATCCCATGGAACATAATACCAAGATAAAAATAAATAAATAAACTAAATTACTTCACTACGCAACATCTAAGAGCCATCTTAAGAATCCATGAAAAATAGATCACATCACATCACAAAATCCACCTAAGAAATTTACTCAACTAGGTCTCCATGGTGCACAAGAGACATAGATCATTAATCAAGAATTTTATGATCCAAGTCTGATAATGAATCCAAGAGGTAAATTGACTAACCTTGAATTTATATAAAGTAAATTAAGTTTATTTATCCTCAAATTAGGCTAAAATCAATAAAACAGTACTACATGCATGATA
This sequence comes from Pinus tabuliformis, assembly GCA_031772625.1. Lineage (NCBI taxonomy): Eukaryota > Viridiplantae > Streptophyta > Pinopsida > Pinales > Pinaceae > Pinus > Pinus tabuliformis. Next base: position 554,057,845 of record CM062820.1, on the reverse strand, counting down.
CAAGGATGATAAATCATCAAGGAAACCCCAAAATATAGCAAAAATAATGAAATAACATGAAAATAAGCTTCAATTAACCTAAATGTGTGAATATAAAAGCCTACAAGGGTGATTTCATCTCCCAACATGCACTTCTCTCCATGAAAAGGTGCAATAGATGACCCAAGGGGTTTGCACATCCCAAAAGTAATGTCTTCTCATCACAATGGTGACTCATCACCAAATAAAACCCTCTCAAGATGAATTCCATCTTTTATAAATCCCACACCATAATCAAATGCATCAAAAGGGTGATATCATCATGTTAATTCATGATGTCATTAGGATAGGGTAGAATCTGTGAAATCCCTCCTAAGGAATACCAAGTCATCATCATCCTCGACCATCACCAAGGTAAGAACAATGTCCATGAAGAAGCTACAATGTTATCCTAGGGGCATACTATTATTTATTGAGCACATCTAATCTCTAAGAAACATCCTAATCACTAATGTCAAAGATACTTAGAATGAGGGAAGGTGTCATTAATTGTGCCAAGTCACCCTCAAGGTCAACCCCATGTCAAAGTTCTCTACATAATCATCAAAGTGGTTGGACATCATTTATAAAGATCTGGAGAAGCATCATGTCATCCCTCAAGGGATCCTCACTACACCTAGAAGAGCCATCTAACACATACTCAAGGAATCAAGTGAGATCATCATCATGGTTACAAAAACCATGAGATCATCAAGGTGGACCATATTCAATGTCAAAACTATCAAAGTACTTCACACAAGTATCATCTTCAAATGTCTTACTATATTATGATTGTATACAGGTTACCATACTTAGGTATAGTTGGGTTATGAAATGACCCTATTAGGTGCTTCTGGCCCTAAGGTGAGGAATAATTCCTAGGGAAACCCTTTCAAATGATAACTGCAAGTGATAGGTGTTATGGCTTTGGGTTTACTTCATAAAAGGTGTCATGTTCTTATACTAAGTTATGTGGAACTATTGTCCATGAGTGGTTAGCTTCCTGAGTTACCTTCCCTCACCTTTGTTTTTCCAATCCCCTTATTTTTTTTTTCTTCTTTTGATATGACTTGTTTAGCAAGCTTAATTTATTTATGAAGTGATAATCATGATATAATCACCTTTTAATGATGGGAAATTTATCGCTTTATTGAGGTAGGGATGTTCTTTGAGAGTTCATTTTACTTTGATAGACATGATATGCATGGATACTCTCAAGGAATAGTGGCTATATAATAGGGGGTAATGATCATGCTATAATTTTCATTTGATTATTTTACATCCCTTGCCATCCTTTTGCAGTTTAACATTTGGATCATTCCTTTTCTTTTCTTATAGTTGCATCAACCTCAAGTATGTCCAACCCATTCTTCTCATAGGATGAGGTATATAGGGAACTAATATGAGTGAATACCAACAACCAATCAAAATATGGGATAATTAAATGAGAAAAATGATGACAAGTGTTAAATATGATGGGATAATTAGCCTCCTATTCATGCCCCTCCTAGATAGTCAAAGAAAGATGCTAAGGAAGGTCACACTAGACTAGGGAAAAATGATAACCAATAAGCAAAAATAAGGGAACAAGTACACAACCAATAGAAATTTGTAATCCAATTTCAGCAATTGATCCATACTAGGATGCCTTAAACATTAAATGAAAGCACTTGAATGCAAAAATGGTTAAGTGTCTCACAATAGATGACCTACCTTCATTAGATGATTAATCTATACCAATGAATTTATTAACTAGAGGATGAGGGAGAGGAATTTTAGGATGAGTATCTATCTATCATGGTAGGGGTTGCTAGCTAGTAAGCAACATCATATGAAAAAAAAAATCTCCTCAGTTCACCCATGCCATAAAATGTTGTCACCTAAGATGTACACCTAGATGTGGGAAAAGTTTCTAACCCCACAAGGTATAGTCTTTTTGGAAAAACGCTTACAGTAGGGGTTGTCACCTATTCCCTATTCACTTCGTTTAAGCTCTCTCCTAGAAAGCAAAGTGGGGTAGTCCCTAAAAATTGTTAGTAAAGGAAAACTTGTTGAAAACAACAAGCTCTAGGAGACTAAGGGAAAGGCAACCACCTCTCTAGATAACTTGATTTAAAATTAATTAGCAAGTAATATTATTATTAAGAAATGAGGATATTAAGGATAAATTTAATTAAATCATTATGAAACTTAAAGAGATAGATAATATGATAGACCAATGCCTTATAACAATGCTCAGATATGAATTATAACACTTGATAATGATACTTCAAGTTACCAAATAGGAAATATTGAAAGAAAGAATGTTAGTACAAGAGATAACACAATATTGAAATACGAACAACCTATGCAAACATATGTCCCAATTTTTGTATTGGCTTTGACTTGAAAATTTAACTTTCCTTCACCTAATAGTGGTGAATAAGCATCCCAATTTTAAAATAGGTTTTGATTCACAAATAATTCCCCATTTAATTTTGGGCCCTTTGCTCACCTGACCTTATTTTGAAAATTTGAATTAAATGTTTAATGTATATAGTTCACTAGGCACTAATATGCATTCAAGACATATTCCATCTCAGATTGATTTGGTAGCGGCATGACTCAAATTACCAACCTTTTGAAGCTACAAATAAATGCATATTTTCTTTTGTATTTTCCTCTAAAAGTTTGAAGTTAAATATAAGGCTTGTTTGTTTGAATAATGTGTATGGTGAAATAGTGATTAGAATCCCCTAATAATACTAAAAATCCAAATTAAATTTAAAAACATTACAACCCCTCAAAAGTCATATTTGTTTTGGCTTCAATAACTAGGTATTTGAGTTAAAATAATATACTTTTAGATTAAGAATTTTTTTTTTTAATTGAGAGAGGTGGTTGTTAAGTTGTTTAGGGAGTGGTGGCATTCATGCACATTCAAACTTTCCTTAATATGAATTTATTGTGTGAGCCTTGATTTATTTTCTTTTTCCCTACAAATTGATTATGGAGAAATACAAGTTAAAACTATAAATCTTTGCTAAATTGAAATCTCCTCTAAGTGGCATGCACCTTAGGTTAAAATTAGTATCAAAATCCTTAAATTTGGTTTCTAAAATTATCTGCATATGTTTTTTAATATTATTATATTTGAGAAAAACCTTATATACATGATGTTTATGTTAGGATAACCTGCAAGGATTTTCATAAGGCTACTATAGGTTACGATAGGAAAAAGGAAGGTGAATAAGAGATTTTAACTATAAGCCAACCAATATAAACTGAGTTTGTAAAGGAAATAACACTAGCAAGAGAACATACGCTCACCATCGTAGAGTCATTAGTTAAATGGGAAAAGACATATGTTAAAGGTAAGTAGTTATTCATGGAATTTGAGGATGCTAAATATGCTAAACTTCCCATTTATGCAGACACCTCATACAATATCAATTTTTATCAATCCCACAAGTACAATGATTTGTTGCTTGTAATTGAAATTGTGAAGGGATTAGGGACTTGGATGAAAGGGAAAAAGAAGAGCTCTCAATAGCACAAAATTTAAAGAATCCTTTATAAACCATGTGGAAACCATATCTCCAGTGGTCCTTTGTGAAGAAGTAATCAAGTACTTGCTTCAATGAACAAAGGTCAATGCAAGGAGAATTATGAAAAAATAGGTAGGAGTGTTCGGTCATTTGCATCCACTGATTTTGAATCCTAATAGAAATGATCAAAGGTTGAGATTCATTTTATGAATGACTAGTTGCAAGTTTTTATGCATGAATGTAAATACTATAATATCCCCACTAAGTGGTATGAGGAAGAGAGAACTTTCAAATCCTTAAGCTACAAACATTTCCCAATCATACACCTCCTATCAAGATCCATGGGTAGCTAAGTCAATCAGTAGTAACTTATGTGAAAAGGATTCACCTCATGTGAAGATAGGTTGGATTCCCATTATACATGAAATCTAAAGGAAGAAAAAATTTAAATTGGCTTGTTATCCTTTTGTAACTCACTAGAAAAGCAATCAACAAAATATAGTTATATACTTTCTCAAGAGACACAAAAATTTACATATCCTTACCCATTAGATGTGATTTGTGCTCCTAATACATTCATGAGACTAGGTTGGTCTTAGTCCCCAAACCAGCCTTGTATTCATGTTTATCACAAACAATTTAATAGAAGAATAAGTACAATTTTAGTATTCTCTTCATTTGTGGTATCTTCTTGGCACCATTATATGAACTCGTTTTTTGCTAACCTTGACCAATAATATCTGCATAAGATATAAAGGTGATATAAAGCATCCCCGGATCTAGGTGGTGATACGTGGCATATCGGTCTTCATGAGTGAATTAATTACCCAGTACTGCCAGCTGCAGAGCAGCGTGGACTCCCGGGCTATTACCTCACGCGAGCTGCTCCTGCGCATTAAAACAGTCCTGGGTGAAGGATGGGAAATCAATGTCTGCATTGATCAGTGCATCAGGTCTCTCGTTATAATCATGTAGATCCAAGGTTTATTCTCCATGCTTGGTGTTCTGCAGTATGGTGACAGAACCTGGCCTGCGGAAGCTGCGGTTGATGGTGTCGTTTTGGTGCATTGCGGCAAGCTTGAGCCTTTAATTCCTCAGGGTAATCTCCTTCCTGCTTTGGTCTCGCATTCTCTGTTTGTGTTTAATAATTCCGTTGTTGGGTTTAAGTTCTGTCATCCAACGGTCTTGGTTGATATCTCCAGTGGGAAAACCTCTGGCTTCTCCCAATTCGGTCCTGTTGTTTTCTTAGCCCACTCCCCCTCTGAGTTTGTCTTTCTTTATCTCACCATGGTGCGTTCTGGAAAGCGCCATCACTCTGGGGAGTGTAGGGAAACCAGCCGGCACCCTCCAGTCGCTCTGGTTGTGGAAACTGCGCCCTCCCCTGTTCATGAAACTGGCCCCTCTATTGGTTCTGCCTCGAAGCCTAAACCCAATAGTGCGTTTCAAACCACCCACTTTAAGTTCTAGAGTAATTTGCATAGACCCCTGATTATTACCCACATCACCCTCATTATCTCAGAAGAGGAAAACATGGTCTCCCCATTAGCCTGTATAGTCCCTGACCCGTCTCCTGGCAATGAGAATTCCTCAGATGATGACAGCATGGGAAATTGGGAAAAAGGAAAAGAGGAACAGGAAGCAATGCTCATAATTCCTCCTCCTACTGTTGATCCAGCGCCTGTTGATGAGAACAGGAATCCCGAAGCAGAAGAACATGTTATTGTTATCCAGGACAATAATACTAGTGGCAGTGATAGTCAGAAGAGAGAAGATGTTGTTCAGCCTGAGAAGATGGAGAATGACCCAACCATGGAGAAGTTACGCCTCTGAGGATCATTCTTTTTTGCTTTTTTTCAGGTCTCAGGATTCTGGTCAGGTTTTTATGAAATTTTCCTACAATTTTTGTTTAGCTCTCAGGCGGTTTCTGATGAATGTTCTCATCCTGAGATGGAAAATTTTGGATATGTTTTTCAAGGCTTGGGCCATCTTCAGGGAAACGAATGGCTATCTACATGTTTAGTGTCTGTTCTCTGTCTATTGTCTATTCTTATGATCGATCTGTAATGGAGCTGTTTAAATGTCTGTTCTCATGCTCAGTCTGTAATGGAGCAGTGTGTTGATGACAAAGGTTGTTCAGCCTCGTCCTTATGTAAAAATATTTTGATTTACAGTTAATAGAATTAGTATTTGCACAGAAAAAAAAAAAGGTGATATAAAGCATTAGACATTAGTACTTGGATGAACATTCTACTGATATCATGATTTATGGTGTCACAGAAGCACCTCATGCACTTCTAGGTTATGTACCAAATATGTTGATTATCTAAGATATTTTATATCAAACAAATCTATATGGATTAATCCCTAACTAATCAAACACCAAGACAATCTCTATTTCACCTACAAAATATATAGGCATGTACAAGCTAACTGATTCCAATTAGGCCAAGAAGGAGGGAGAAAACCTTTAGGAATTTCAATTTATAAATAGATCAAATGCACAATCCCATAGGGTTTGTCTCTAAACATAAAGAGATGAGGATATATTTCCCTTAATAGCATCAAGAGAATGAAGCTGAGATACCCCACAAGAGAATAATGATTTGTGCAAATTTCTTGAATTGTTTATGATTGATTGTGGATTGATTGCTAAGGAGAAAGAAAGAAAGAAGAAGTAATATGATGTGAGGGATGCTATGAAGAGACAATCCCTTCAAAAGGAAATACAAGAGTAAGAAAAGAAAATATTGGAGGCATTAGAGAAGGTTGAGGTACAAGTTGAGGTGAAAATAAAACAACACACAAAAGGAAAAGCTTCCAAGAAAGAAGATTTGGTAAAGAAAAAGAAAGCATATGCGAAACCTAAAGATGCTACAAAATCTAAGGAATTAGCAAGGGAAGAAGTTGAGGAAAAAGTGAAATAAATCACACAAGAATAAAATGAGTTAATGCACCAAAACAATGAAGATCTAATACGAGGTAACCAAACTCAACACAAATGGATGAAGCTTTTTCCTTCTAATATTTTTGGTTTAAGCATGGTTACAAGAGGGCCATGATCCTATTCAAACTCACGTAGATGAAGTTTTTGATGTGGAATTATTTTAATTTAATAGACAAAGGAAGCAAGTAATGAAACAAAAGCATAAAAGAAGAAAAATCAACCTAGATTTTGAAGTAGTACTCACCATTGAAAGTGTAGAGATGAACCAAAGAAAGTTGAAAGTTGAGTTTGACTTCCTCCACATTTAATAGATTATCCATTTCCCTAGATGTAGAAAAAAATATAAGGGAGTACGAAAACAAAGTCACCTTGCTAGAGAATCAAGTAAAATATATAAATTCAACAAGTATCAACTTGTAAATTTTATTGATTATGATTTTAGTGTACAACATGAATTGAACATCATTCAAGGAAAGTTTTATGACAAAGCCCTACGTGTATAAGTTCATGGTCAAGACATTGTTTGTGTCATGCTTCCTATCCAAACATGGGGCTTACTTATCAACCAGGTCAATTTTTATTTAACAAGGTTAAATATTAGCATTCCTCTTTAGAGGAAGTTCCCAACAAGAATTATTGTTTTCACACCTAAAGCACTTAAAAAGATGCATTTTGTTTTGAAATACTACAAAAGGAGTCACGCTTAAAGTAATGATTTTTTCTTTGTAATGGAAAGTTATAGATAACATCACAAATACTTGATATTTACCATCATTTGGGTTGAAGGGAAAATTCTTTCCACTAAGACAAGTATCTAAGGGCCTAAAATATTATTATGGTGTAAGGGGTTTCCTTTGAGAACAACTTCCCTCCATGCCACATATGTGGTTGTGCACCATTGGTTTTGGTGTTAGACGACTGAAATAGCCTCAACCATGGGATTGAAGAGCAATATTACAATTACAATTCAATGTTACAGTTACAATTTGAAATGGATAATCAAATCTAAAGCATTAAAATGATGAAATAACAAAACATAGTGCAACAAACTAGAACCCCTCCTTTGTGTTTAACCTGTGTTGTGAAATTACAATGCCGCTCATTCCTCCTGGCAAGCCTCTGCCTTTCCAGCCTTGTTATCCTTCAAATTATTCAGAATAATGCAAGCTTCTTGGCAGCAAAAATAAATAAGAAACTTCTTCTCCACTGCGCGTAGAGAAAGCGACGATCAATAGTTTGTTGTCATTGCTCAAGCCCAAAGAGCTCTTTACCGTTTCTCGTTTCTCCCTCCCCCACTCTGACACCCTCACCCACGAAGTCCCGCACCCTAGATGCAGAATCACAACCACACTCGTCTCGTCACCCCCTGCTCTAGCCATACCTTCTGAGAGCCCCATCGAGAGCCCCGCCACCTCTGAATCCAAGATTACTTCCTCTGCCCTTGCAACTGCCGGTATCTGTGGTGGGTTTATTGGCCTTGTTGGCCGCATGCGCGGGAGTTTTCATGGTATAGGCGACCACAAAGAACGAATAAGAGAACAGTTGTGCACCTCATTGTGATTGAATTTTAATGAAATTGGTTCTCTTGTTCTTGTTGTTAGGTTGTCGTTTGGATTATTTAGTGGTTTCGCAGCATTTAAAGTCGAGATATAGTAATCGTTGGGGAGATGGCCAATTAGAATCTACGATGATATTATGTTAAATCTTCAAATTAGCTAATGGTCATAATCATCGAAATCATGATGTGCTTTTTTTGTAGTATTAGTAGGCACTACACAGTTCCGTTCAATTTAGCCCCGTGGTTATGTATTTTAGCTTATGAATGGTAGATTTCGGACCTGTCCTTAAAAATGGCTTATCATCGTCACGCTGTTCTCATCCCCAAGGAAAATATTTTGGAATAGCATGAGATCTACTGTAAAGAATTTAATAATTGAGTCACAGATGATATCTACTATAAATAATTGTCACATATTTTGTCCATCGTAGGCTACGAATCCTCCGCCGCAAGATGCACTCAGTAGTCGAAATCACAAATGGAAAATCTATATTGCCTCATTTATTTTTCAATGATTTTCCATGTTGTGATGTGAAAAAAGATTTACAAAAAGGGTTGGAGCTAACCAGCCATATATTGGGCATTTAATGTCTTCACAGCCGCCGCAACTTAGCCCGCAACTTAGCCCGATAACAAGCTTAGCCCGATAGCCCGATAACACTGGAGCGGTCAAATATTATTTAATGCCGAATTTGCCGGCTCCCGTGTTATCGCGTTAAGTCGCCTGCTGCTGCTGTGAGGGCATTAAATACCCAATATATGGCTGATTAGCTCTTTCCTACAAAAAAGACCAGGATTTAGCTTTTGAGGTATATATCTTAATAGAGGCCCTTCAATCGAGGTTCTAATGGTTAAATCTGTGTGTTTGATATTCTAGGTATTAGTGTAAATTTAAAAAGTTATATGATCACATGAAGTGAAATAAAAGTTAAAAAAAAAAAAAAAAAATTAAATGATTTATTTATTTATTTAAATATTATGTACTTGAAAATCAATAAAAAATGGAAAGATGATACATATAGGTCCTCCGATGAGTAGAAGAGAAATGCGGTGTATGATTAGCTAGTAATTATATAACTGCCCACAAGCCACTAATATTAATCCTAGCTTGATATTAATTATTTAATAAAATAATGGTTTTCCATACATAATTTGATATTAATTTATATAAAACATAATTAATAGAATAATAATTTGATATTAATGGATATAAAACATAATTAATTGAATAATAATTTGATATTAATTTATATAAAACACAAATAATAGAATAATAAAAATAGTAGTTGTCAAATTATATGAATAATTAAAATAAATTGAGGATAAAGTTTTTGAAGAGGATTTGATAATTTTAAAATAATTTGGTTATTAGATTAATATTTTTCTTTTTTTATTATCACTCAAATTCGTAATTAGAGTGATTTTATATTTACATACATAATAAATGTTTAAGATTAGATTCATGCGAACTTCGTTATAAAATAAATATTTTTGTAACCTCGTCAAATATATAGCCAATTGTTGTCATAAGAGATCAGCTGAGAATTAAATTGCTATGTCACTTAAAAGAATTATTTAATAAATTCTCAACAAAACATCCACTTCTCTTCTATCAAATACTTTAAAGTTATTATCTATTTCATATTCTTTAAACAAGTTCATCCAATAGTAGATTTTGAATAATTATATTGATTTTTTTAATATTATTAATATATTTGATTAATTGTATAAAAAAATGGAACTAATTTTAATAATTTTATATAAATTTGTTAATTATAAATTTAAAAAATTTTGAAAAAAAAAATCAATGTTAATGATTTCATATGTATTCTGTGATAAGGTTTTATCTTCCAATATTACTTAATATTGTGATCATTTCAAAATCTAATATGAAAATAATTTAATTTAGTTCAAATGGTAATTTTAATGTAATACTTACCAATCATTCAATTATTTTTATAAATTTTCTTCATATGTAATGACGATGAATCCAATTTAATATGACATTCTTCTAAAAAAGATAAAAAAGATTTAATAAAATAATAAATTTACTCTTTTGCACTGAAAATGAATTTTGAATGAAATATAAATTTCACAATCACAATAAGAAATTCAAGTTAAAATTTTATTTAATAATAATAATAATAATAATAATTTATATTAAATATAAAATAGAATTTTTCCTCATATTCCATTTTTTTTTTTATATTATTAGATATGATATATATTAAAAAATATTTCACATGAATTTGATAACTTTATAACATAAAAAGATAAAGAATAGACATATAACATATTTTTAATGATAAAATTTTAAGTACATTTTTAATTTTTTGTTTTTTTTTTTTTTTAATTGTAAGATATATGACTAAATGTAAATAAATTATAAATATGAAACACTACGTAAACAATACAACATGATCACATACAAAGTTGGATTGTTTTTTCTTCATAAATAGATGATATATACAAGGATTTTGGAAACCTGTACCTTTGAGGTGGAAACTCAAAACACTAAAATAATTTTTATCTAATAAGTGATGATGTATGAAATTTGTAAGGTTGTGATGCAAATTTAGATTTAGAAAGATAGTCATCATATTGTTCATGAATTAATATTGTTTTATTTAGCTTATCTAATGTCATCTACTACCTGCATTTTTTCAAAATAATGTAAGTGATTTCTCTTTATCTTCTAGCTTTGAATAACATTTTATTTACTAATTTTTATCTTCAATGATATTTTACATGTCATGATTCTTCTCGAATAACATCTGGTGCAATTGCTAGTTTAAACTCAATCAAAAAAAATATATTATCTCCCTCTCTAAATTTAATAAAACAACCATTCAAAAATTTGTTGATGTTTCTACTAAGGAAATTGCATTAATCAAATACTTGTTAGCTACTATGACATCTTTTTTATTTCATTTTTAAATGTTTTATTTTGATTATTAATTTTTTAATTGAAATTTTTAAATTGGTTTTTTATTTTTATTTTTATTTTTATTTTTATTTTTATTTTTAAATACATTTTTTTTTAATTTACTTATTTTTTAATTTATTTTATTTCTTATGATAACGATATCTATTTTTTAGATTATAATTTTAAAAACTTTGTAATCTTAATTTCAAAATATACACACACAATACAAATAAAAGATATTAAATGGAACATCAAATATAGATTTTCACTCATTTTTATATTCTAATCAACAATAATATGACCTATCAAAGCTAAAAGCACCATTTTTTAATCTCAAAATTAATTTTACAATAATCTGTTTTTTAATTATAATTTTAAAAACTTTGTAATCTTAATTTTAAAATATACACACAAAATAAAAATAAAAGATATTAAATGTAACATCACATTTAGATTTTGGATTGATTTTTATATTCTAATCAACAATAATATGACATATCAAAGCTAAAAGCACCATTTTTTAATATCAAAATTAATTTTACAATAATATGACATGTCAAAGATAAAGTAACATTTTTTTAATTTAAAATTAATTTTAAGATTTTTTAGATTTTATAATATCCCTACTTTATAGTAGAATTTACTGGGTATATAAATAAACCACCACAACCATATTAAAAGTATTAAGGTGGTTGATATAAGCCTAAGTCTTCATTTGTATCTACTATTGATAAATATACCATTTGTATATTAAAAACCCAAGAGAATAATAAGTCCAAGGAGTTAATACTAAAGCCCCAAGAGAATATAAACCCAAAGGAATAATATTAACCCAAGGGATTATTACTAAAAACCTTAGGGTTTATAGTATTAATCGATTGGGATTATGAACCAAAGGCAATAATATTAACCCAAGGGATTAATACTAAAAACCCAAGGAATTATTAACCCAAAGGAATAATATTAAACCCTAGGGATTAATATCACAAACCCAAGGTATACAAACCCTAAGAAAAATATTATAAGTCCTCAATAAACATGGTTGACCATGGTTGACTTTCATTTTGAGAAAATGGGATTAATATTAAAACATGGTAGACAACGGTTTACCATGGTTTACCATAGTTGACCATGGTTGATATTATAAACCGAAAAGAATAATAAACCGTAGGGATCAATACTAAAAACCCAAAGGACTATAAACCTAAGGGAATAAAATTAAACCCTAGGAATATGAACCCATGATTAATAAACCCTAGGGATTAATATTAAAACATGTTAGACAATGGTTGACCATAGTTGACCACGACTGATATTATAAACCGAAGGGAATAATAAAACCTAGGGATCAATACTAAAAACCTAAAGGACTATAAACCTAAGGGAATAAAATTAAACCCTAGGAATATAAACACTTATATCAATAAACCCAAGGGATTGATATTATAAACCCAAAGGATAAAAATTATATACCTAAGGTATATAAACCCTAAGATGAATATTACAAGCACTAAAATAAACATGGTTGAGCATGGTTAATTTCCATATTGAGACAATCCTTGTCACAATGTGACATTGGACCATGGTTGACCATGGTTGGCTACGGTTGGCTATAGTTGGCTATGGTTGGATATGGTTGGCTATAGTTGGCTATGGTTGACCATGGTTGACCATGATTAATATTATAAAGCAAAGGCAACAATAAACCCAAGGGATTGATATTATAAACCCAAGGAATTAATACTAAAAATCCAAGGGGTTATGAACCCAATGCAATAATATTAAACCCAAGGGACAAATATTATAAACCAAAGGTATATAAGCCCTAAGATAAATATTAAATATTGATGTTCAAGCATGTTAATATAAAAACATGTTGATGTGTCTCATTATATGGCAAAAGAAAAAAAGTATTCAAATCAAAAAAGATTAAAAAATGAATATAAAAATATCAATTAAATGAGTTGAGTTTCATACTTGTTAATTATAAAAAATAAATGCTAAATTTGTAACAAAGCTAACTGAAAATAAATGGATTCAGAAAACCCTTAATATTGTGAACCCTATAGGTTTAGAACATTAATATTTATATTGTAAACCCTATATTTGGTATATGAACCTATTAATATTGTAAAACCTTAACTTAATATTAAACCTTAACATAATATTAACATGCTTGAACATGGTTGATTTCCATATCAAGACAATCTTTGTCACAATGTGACGTCTAATGATGGTTGACCATGATTGTCCGTGATTTTCATATGGAGACAATTTTTGTCATAATGCGACATTTGACCGCTATGATTGACCATGATTAACCATGATCGATATTATAAACCCAAGATAATAATAAACCCAAGGGATCGATATTATAAACCCAAGGGACCGATATTATAAACCCAAGGATTGATATTATAAACCCAAGGGATTAATCCCAAAACCCAAAGGGATTATGAACTAAAGGGAATAATATTAAACCCAAGGGACAAATATTAGAAACCCAAGGCATATAAACCCTGAGATATATATTATAAACACATGGTTGACCATGGTTGATTTTCATAATGAGACAATTCTTATCACAATGAGATGTTAAACCATGGTTGACCATGGTTGATTTACATATCGAGATAATATTTGTCACAAAGCGACGTTAGACCATGCTTGACCATGGTTGATTTTCACATCGAGACAATTTTTGTCACAATCATGGTCAACAATCATGGTTAGTCAACGATTGTCGATTGCATTGTGAAAAATATTGTCTCAATATGAAAATCAACCATGCTTGTTTTAGGGTTTATAATATTTATCTAAAATTTATATGTCTTAGGTTTACAATATTAATCCTTTGGGTCTTTGGGTTTTTAATATTAATCCCTTGCATTTATTAGTGCCTTGGGGTTTATAATATCAATCCTTTGGGTTTATTAATGTAAGGGTTCATGTTCCTAGGGTATAAAATTATTCATAGGGTTTATAATTAATCCTAGGGTTTAATATAAATATTTTGGGTTTATAATCCATTAGGTTTATAATATAAATTCCTTCGGCTTATAATATTAATGATAGGTTTTATATTCCTAGGTTTAATATTAAGTTAAGGGTTTACAATATTAATCTAACAAGTTTATTAATTTTAGGGTTTAATATTCATCATACGGTTTAATATTATTCCCTTGGGTTGGAATTGTGACAAATATTATCTCAATATGAAAATCAACCATGGTGAATCATGGTCCAACTTCACATTGTGACGAACATTGTCTCAATATTAAAATCAATCATGTGCAACCATGGTCCAACATCACATTCTGACAAAGATTGTGTCAATATGAAAATCAAAACCATGGTATGGTCAACCATGTTTATTTTAGGATTTATAATATCTATATTATGGTTTATATACCTTGGGTTTATGATATTAAGCCCTTAGGTTTAATATTATTCTCTTGGGTTTATAATTCCTTGTTTTTAGTATTAATCTCTTTTGTTTATTAGTGCCTTGGGTTTATAATATCAATCCCTTCGGTTTATTAATCTAAGGGTTCATATGCCTAAGGTTTAATATAAACCATGGTCCAACATCTCATTTTGAGAAAGATTGTCGCAATATGAAAATCAACCATGTTTATTTTAGGGTTTATAATATCTATCTTATGGTTTATATACCTCGGGTTTATAATATTAAGTCCTTAGGTTTAATATTATTCTCTTGGGTTTACAATCCCTTGAGTTTTTAGTATTAATCCCTTTTGTTTATTAGTGCCTTGGGTTTATCATATCAATCCCTTGGTCCTTAGGTTTAGTTTTTAGTATTAATCTCTTTTGTTTATTAGCACCTTGGGTTTATCATATCAATCCCTTCGTTTATTAATCTAAGGGTTCATATTCCTAGGGTTTAATATCAACCATGGTCCAACGTCTCATTGTGAGAAAGATTTTCTCAATAAGAAAATCAACCATGGTAAACCATGGTCAATCGTGTTTATTTTAGGGTTTATAATATTTATCTTAGGGATATTAATCAAGTTTAATATTAATCCACTAGGTTTATAATCTCTTGGGTTTTTAGTATTAATCAGTTTATAATATTTATCTTAGGGTTTATAATATTAATCCCTTGGGTTTAATATTAATCCACTAGGTTTATAATCCCTTGGGTTTTTAGTATTAATCCCTTGGGTTTATTATTAATCTAGGGGTTATATTCCTAAGGTGAAATATTATTCATACGGTTTATAATATTTATCTTAGGGTTTATATACCTATTTATAATATTGAGGGTTGATATTCCTAAGGTGAAATATTATTCATAGGGTTTATAATATTTATCTTAGGTTTTATGTACCTATTTATAATATTTGCCCTTGTGTTTAATATTATCCCCTTGGGTTCATAATCCCTTTGGGGTTTTAGTATTAATCCCTTGGGTTTATTGTGACAAATATTGTCTCCATATGAAAATCAACCATGGTCAACCATCATCAACCATGGTCCAACATCACATCATGATAAGGATGTTTCAATATGTAAATCAACCATGGTGAACCATGTTTATTTTAGTGTTTATAATATCTATCCTAGGGTTTATATGCCTTGACTTTAATATTTGTCCCTTGAGTTTAATATTATTCCCTTGGATTTAATATGGATTTAGGGTTAATATTCTTATTTGTATTTATATTTGTTTAAATTTAGTTAGATTTATGTTTAAGTTATGGATGAATTTTATTCATAAAATTTAAATTTTGTTAGAATTATGTTAAATTGTGGGGAAATTTGTTCATGAAATTTAGCTTCTTTTTTTTTAATGATAATTTTATTTAAAATTTTTTAAAAATAATTTTATTGTTTTACATAAATTAAGATAACGTTTTAATTGTTTTATGTTTTTTAAATTTTATTATAATAAATAATATAATTTATTATGGAATCACTATATATCTTGACCTGATTACTATTTTTTATGAATTAAAATGTACTTTTCAATAATTGATTTAAAATTTGAAAAATTCCTCGATCCTTTATCTATATAATTTTAACCACATTTAAATAATTTTTAATTAAATATTAAAATCATCACATGGTATCGAATACAACATTATAAATGTGTGTGAGAAAAAGATACATCAAATTTGACCATTGTGTGAGAAAACTCTAGCATTGAATTATATCATCAATTTTTTACAAAATCCACTGTAATTTTAAATTAAAATTATTTTAAATATTTAAAAAAATTAACATATAATTTAATAATAATAAAATTTAATAATAATAAAAATGAAATGACACAGTGGTAAAAAACCCCACTTTAATTTTAAATTAAAATTGTTTTTAAATATTTAAAAAAATTAACATATAATTTAATAATAAAAAAAATGACTGGTAAATAATATATGATCCGAAGATATATGTTTTTTTTATAAAATATTATGTAAATATAATTATTTAAAAAAATTATTACACTTTTATAAAGTTAAAAAAGAAATTATAATATTTTTTACTATTTTGAATATTATTTAACAAATATAATATTAAGTTACATCATCTTATCTAAAACAACTTTTTTTTTTTTATAAAATGTAAGAAAAAAAAAATATAATTTAAAAAAACAAGTGTTACACAAGGTCTAAAAACACTAAATATTAGATAACTAAATTTTTCCCCGTGATACTTTATAACCAGTGAGTTCACTGTGAATTGTATTTTTCTAAAATGTGAATTTTGATTAACAATTCTAAAATAGATTTGATTTGAAAAGAGCGAAAAAAATCAATTTGCATTATTTATGAAATCTAGTTGACCGATGACATGGTTTCAACCATGTTCACTTATTCAGAAACAAATGTAATCTTTGAGATATTTTAGGAACTCATATTTAGTAAATTGGAATAATCAGTTGTGAAAATTTATAAGGGAAAGAGAATATTTTACATATCTAAGGAAACAAAATATAAATCTCAATTAAATTAATTTAGAGGAAAAGACTATCTTTTATGCTGAAATACATATCTAAATTAATTCAGAGGGAAAAAAGTACTTAAAATACATATATAATTAATTCATTTGAAAAAATTATCTTTTGTACTAAGATATACACCTAAATTAATTTAGAGGAAAAAATTATCTCTGTATTGAGATATATAAATTATATATACCTGTACTGTGATATATATACCTGAGGTTCATTAACTTATAGATTTTGAAATATTAAAAAAATATTAATAATAAATATAAACCAAATCAATAACAAATTTTACTTATATTTATTAAATTTTCTAAATATTTTAAAATTTAAAATCAACATATACATAATCAAAATACACAAATCGATGAAGCTCCAACTAGAAAACATTAGGTTAAAAAGCAGAATTAAATATGATTGACATCTTAGATAACCACCAAAAGTTCTGGCATCCATGATATGAAAAAAGGGCTCCTCGCTCTGCTAAGAAGGCTGTCGTAGCAAACCTTACTCCCAAGAAGGAGAAAGCTGGTGGTGCTAAGTCGAAGCAGATAACGCTAAAGACCGATTTAGGGTAGGTTGTTACTGTTGGAGCCAAAGAGCCGAAGCAATCACCGGCCAAACCTAATGGAGTAGAGGCGACACCTGACGCTGACATAAAGGAGGGATCTGAGATGGGTCGCGCTATTCGTGCACAGCGGAAGGGAGCAGGTTCCTTTTTCAAATTACCCACCCATCGCAGGAAGATATTTGCACATTCCAAATGCCTCGATTATAGCGAGAGCATTGGCTTCATGGGAAAATGGCATGGACGTCATACGCGAACCAGGCCGCGGCACCCCACTCTGCAAGGTGATCTACAGGCACCCATTCCGTTACAAGGAACAGAAGGAGCTCTTCGTAGCGGGTGAAGGTATCAACCCAGGACAGTTTGTTTACTGTGGAAAGAAGACCATGTTGACTATGGGTAACGCGCTGCCCTTGAGGCTTATTCTGAAGGGAGCCATTGTCTGCGATCGAGGTTCTTTTGATAGGGCTTCTGGCAACTACACCATCGATGTCAGCCACACTGACATCAAAGCTATGCGGACAGCAGAAAGGAGTCCGTGGAAGAACCAGAACCTGAATCACTGGTAAGCCGTCTTCCTTTTCAAGTTTTTATAAAAACCCCTAATGGGAAGACACATCTGGCCTGGGTTCAGATCACCAAATCAGTATTGCTTTTGAAGAACAGCATTTACCAGCTACAATAAACCAGCTACAAACTCAACAAAACAAGCTGGCACGGCACCAGCCCCATACATCGTGGAGCAACTGAGTTACACCCCAGAAATAAATATGGATATACCAGAAACAGACGATTATTGTACCTCATTCGAAAAACAAGCATTAATTTGCAGATTCAACTGTTTCTGGCCCAAGCCTATGGTACTTTTCCTTTGGGTTTTCAGAACTTGGACCCCTACATGTGACATTTGTCTTTGTTCCAAAGGTTTCTTCATTGTAAAATTTCAGACAGAAGAGGAAAGGGATATCATTATGAGGAAAGGGCGATGGTTCATGGGATCCACGGGTCTCTACATTACTCCATTGTTCTAAGAATTTCATCCAAATACACTTCTTGAGCCCTCAAGTACTGTCTATTACAGGAAACACCATTGGGCGATTCATCAAAATGGACATAGAAAGATCAGAGGAAGGAATCTACACATTTGCATGCATATGTGTGGAAGTAGATCTCAGTAAAAGACTGCCAAACCAGATACAACTCAAGTATAAATAGAGATGCTGAACACAGATACTAGATTATGAAAACACTGCTTTTAGCTGCAGAATTTGTTGCCAAACATGACATCTTCAAAACACATGCCCATAAGCGAAAAAAGATATGCGTAGGAAGAAGAAAATAGGAAAACAGCCCAAGGGATGGCAATTCCCTCCACTAGACCCTGAAGATGTCCAAGTTAAGGAGGAACATACTGAAAAGGAACACCCCATTCCCCAAGAGAACAATCAGATTCACAAGGAGCCAGTTTAAATTGTATCATCAGATCTCATAGACTCTTTGCCGCCGAAAATACCAGATACAATGGATACCAGTGGAGCCAAAACACATCATTCTTCAGACCACTCGGATTCAGACAAGGATAATCCTCGCCATGAGGAGGACACCTCACTCATACTATTTTCATCCTTGCGGACCCAAGGGGAGTGGCTAAAGTTTGAGAAGAAAAAAGGGAGAAAAATATGTTTTTCTCCCCAAATGTACATTATTTTTCCGGTTATTTTCTTTCTGGTTTTTCTAGGAACAATGGTTTTTGACCTGCTAATGGATATGAACTTCAGCATCCACAAAATGTAATTTTGTTATTATTAATAAAATTACGATTTTTCCTAAAAGAAAAAGAAAACCACCAAAAATTCTACATTATAGAAACAACCCTAAGAAGAATATGCACTTCGCTTTTGAGGAACCACTAGGAGTACTTACCTATCTCTTCAGCATCAAAAGTATTAAAAGGTATGTTGTAAGGTTATAAGGGTCATATATTGTAATAATCCAAGAGTTCGTGTTTTATGTAATGAAGTCAAAATATCAAGAAGTCGCAGAATCTTGTGTTCTGTGAAAGGATAGACGACCATGGTAGCTCTGGAGGGAATTCTATCAGGCTAAGTTCCATATGCATTCAAAATCGTGCATGAGTCAAAATTGTTGCAGGTAACTGGTGGTTGAGGTGGAACACAGGTGCAGAGAAGATGAAAGCCAATCTAGGGACATGAACATGGAAAAAAATTAAACCAGGGGGAAGAAGGTGAGGCCAAAACATGGTGTGCTAATAATCAGATACAAGGCATCGGATAATGGAAGCGTCGAAACAGAAATACCAGTGTCAACGACAACTATTTTAGTTTTTTTCACTTCAAAAACACAACTATTCAATTCCAATAGCCACTGAGGCACGATCGCGTCGATTCAATTTCATATAGGGTGGCTCTTCCACTTGAATTTCCAATCGACTTTTAAATTATTATTTTTTATCGTAGATCGTAACGTAAAATATGTAGCCATTGATTGATGGTAACGTACAACGTGTAGCTTCCATTTAATGTCGTTTGATTTACTCTGCTGCCCACGTATTCCGTGGCAACAAGGATCACCGAATTTTAGTTTTCCACTGCAAAAATAACATCTAATATTTTTTGCATTTTGCTTTGTGCTCCCTGGTAGCAGAAATGTAGATATGCTTCTTTGACGAAGCATATTTGGGGCATATTCACCCAGATTTAATTTGGATCGTTCAAATTTTTTTATCAAAAAAAAAATCGTCGGCTCTTCCACCCTAGATTGAAATAAGGGAGCTTTCGGCTAAATTTTATTGTTTTCAGTTGTGCACCTTCGGTTACTCCATTGTTAGGTTGTGGTTAGAATCAAGAAACACTTATGAATTCTTGGCAAAGAACACAGTAACCTTTTTTTTACCAAGAATCACTTGGTAAGATAACATAACTTTTGGGTAACCTTCTTTTCATTCTTTATTCACGATCAAAATCCATGAAAAAGCAAAATGGTACCTTCTTTTCATTCTTTATTGACAATAAAAATCCATAAAAAAGGAAAAAAAAAAAAAAAGAAAAATCAGTTTTTTTTCGGTGGGAAAGGTGAACTATTTGTTAAAGGCACAACAATTTCATATGGATTATTATGTTTGTCATTTAGTTAATGTGGGGGAAATCCAAAGAGCCAAACCTGAAGGGATTAGCTGGTTAATTGTTCTTTTTTAATGGAGAAATGCATTCAACATGCATATGCTTATTTTTAATTTTGTTTCCATGGTGGAGTGAAGGTTATATCAGTTGTTTGATGATCAATTAAAAGGCCAGTTTTTGGGAAGAGAGATGTCATGACGCTAACAATTTTTGGCTACTTTTTGCATCTAGAATGCAAACTTCTTTTGGAACCTGTTAAGCACTTAATGTTCTATTGATGGTGTTGGACCAGCCAACATGTCAAGGGATCTCCTTGGTAAGAAGTCCCAACTAGACCTCAAACCGTTTGGAGTAGGAGTCTCAGTACATCTAGATGAAGTTGTCAAGGGGTGAGTCATACCAATTGGCAATCTGCTATGTTAACCAATGCCTCCATCACTTCTTGTGACATGCAAGGTGGGTCCTGCTCAAAGATCATCCTGTACACCGGGGTGACGAAGTGGTCTAATAGTTGTATTATAACTCCACGGAAGTTGCACTCAGAGAACAACCTACAATAGGTGTGCACAGACGTTTCTGAAGGCATCCATGCCCAACCCAAGCCTAGGAACTGCTGACGGGCACTGATTGCATCAAGTATGTAAGCGAACATGAAAATATTTCCTTGTTGACCCTTGGGCAGATGTCAGGCTTTTGTTACTTGTCCCTTCAGCTCGAGAGCCAATATGTTAGACCAATTGAAAAGTCTTCCTTCGTTCACCAATTGATCCAACACAATCACCCAATTCTACGGGAAGGTCTTTATACTCTCATCTCTGTATAAGAGGAATACGAAGATGACCAAGAGCTGATATGCCTTCCGTAGTATCCTTGTCTTATACACTTGGTTGGGTGTTGTCCTGAACTTATATGGCTCTTTCACCTAGCTCTTTAAGATGTCTCTTAAGTTTGCACTACTGTTGGGCCTGGTGAAGGGTGCATCCATTTTTACCACTGACTACGACAAGTGATACATCTCCTGGAATTCCTTTTCCCTATGGTAGAAAGTTTTGTTCCACTGACACTGCTCAACACCATTGTCTCTGGATTAGTATGCGAGACAACCTAGTGGATCATGTCTATGCATGGAAACGCGGGATACCTGCATGCAATCTTATAAAAGCCATACTTGTGTATGTTGACATAGACTTTGCGGTCCTCCAGATTCTCCTCAAATGTGCTAGAAAAGTTGTCATTCATGTCCTACCATTTCATCTTGATCTCCTTCTCTATGAACAACTTAATGTCTTCATATATGGGTAAGCTCATAGACACGTGCTTGACCACATCTCTTGTTGCACTCTCAACGGTGTTCGTTGACCCTGCTCTCTTGGAAGCCATTGTACCTATAATGCTAAGACGCTGATGAACACCTATGATACCTAGAAATAAAGCAACACTCATGGCAAGAAAACTGTCAGTCGAAAACCAAAAGAAACTTGAGGACTGACATGCAACACACCTGGGTGATTGATTGGAAAATTTGTGCAATTTTCACCAGGAAGCTGGGAGACTCACTACTAGAACTACACAGAACACAATCTGGACTATCAGTGAGCTGAATGACTACTGAAACTGCACAGAGCATAGTCCAGCTAGGCTTGCTGAGGATTGAAACTGCGCAATGGGTAGTTTTAGTGAGCATGAGTACAACCAGGGAAAATTGCATTGCGCAATTTTGGGGGTCAACTAAGGTATTTCCTCTCAGAATTGGGCAGAACATCCTAGGATGCCAGTTTGAGGGAAGATCTGCACAATTTTCTAGGAGAAAGGCAAGGCCTTCCATCCCGTAAATGCGAAGTGCAAGCCGGGTAAGGCAAGGTCTCGACCAAGGTAGCTCAGACCTTCCAACGGGCGACTGAAAACAGTAAATATTGAATGCATGTTTGAAGCTAGGTGCAGACATGATTGAATGAACATGCGTGCAATAAGTGAGTGCAAGATTCAGTAAATGGGAAAACAAGTAAGTGTGTGAAGCGACTCACCACAATGATGACCATTAGTGCACAAACAGTGTCATGCATGCAATAGCAAGGAGATGCAATGGAAAACTTGAAACAATGCGTCCACAAGCTAACATGCATTAAAATGACAACAAGCGTTCAAAAAACCAAGCAAACAACATTCACACAAACCAAAATACAAAAAGTGACAGAAAAACAACAAAAACA
This sequence comes from Pinus tabuliformis, assembly GCA_031772625.1. NCBI lineage: Eukaryota > Viridiplantae > Streptophyta > Pinopsida > Pinales > Pinaceae > Pinus > Pinus tabuliformis. The sequence goes on along the minus strand of CM062820.1, from coordinate 554,034,983 downwards.
CATGAAAAACAGACTTACCCAGAAAAACTTGAGCTGAGTGTGCTGAAGGTTCCTAGATGCGATGTGAATACCTAAGCTCCAAGATTGAAGTGAATAATAAGCTATGAAGTGTCTACTAAATTATTTTGACAATATCGAGTCTTATGACATGCATGCCACAAATCTAGGAAAAAACAACACTTGGTGGGAGGTTTCTAAAATAGGTTTATCATGTAACCTCCAATTGCTAAAAGTAGATCCCTAAAATCTAGTGATTCTTTTTTATTTTTTCTTTTTGCTTTTTTGGGAAAAAGCAGCCCATGCATGAAAAGCAAGATTTCTCAGTCCTGGAGGGAACCGGTAAAGATGGGAGCACATGCAATGGACTGCAAACCTCTGGATGACTTCTACATAGTTTTTCGGTTGAATGGCTCTAGCTGCCCCTCAAGATCTACACAATTTTTGGACTGAATCCAAGGCTGCCTACGAGAACTGTGGAAATTTTGAGAGCAAGCCCAGTGATGGGCTACTCTACGTAATTTTCAAAGGCAAGGTAGTCTGCTTGCTTTGCACTTTTTTGGAGAGCAGCAGGCTACCTTGATGCTCTGTGCAATCCTAGAGAGAAAGGTTGGCTTCCCTTCAGTTCTACGCAATTCTATAAGTGATAATAAGAACCACTTGATTACCAAGTCACGGGATGTCAGCTTGTGGGTGAAAGGAAAACAAGCTAGAAAACATAAGCTGATAAGCCACAAAAATTCAACTAAAGCATAAGTACCTATTAGTGCAAGACATGCTGCTAAGGATGTTTGGTAGGGAGGCTCCAAAATGAAGCTTAGGAAAATTTTTGGAGGATGTTTGTAGCCACTACAACATTGGCAACACACTAGCATAACTCCGGCTCTCTAAATAGACCTTGTTTCTTGAAAAGAAAGTCTAACTCCTCTAGAAGTATTGTTCCATTCTTAGATCATCGTGGTTTCCACACTAGGTTGAGTGAAAGATGTAGCACCTTCCATGCTCTTGATCTGTCAACACACATTCCAAGTAAATTCAACTTAGTTGTTTCGATTGGGGATGAGGGGTATATTGAAGCACAAGTAATATGATTGCCAGAGTTTAAGTTTCATCTTTGGTGTTTCTCGGCTGCCAGCAGGCTAAGACAGAACCCCGAAAAAATCATGTAGGAACAAAACTATCGCTCCCCTACCAGCGAGCCTGGTCAGTACCCCAGTGGAGTTACTTACATCAACTCTCTGTGCAGGAAGCCTTTCTCTTCTTTCACCTTACTCATTTTTTTTAATTTTTTTTTCACATTTTCATTTTTTCAAGAATTGTGCATAGGAACTTATTTATTTCAAAGGTGGAAGATGGATCCCGACTTATTGAGAGGAGAAGAGGTTTTTTCTTCAGAGAAGTATTTTGTATATACCTCTTACATACTTGTTAAGGTTTTCCCTCTCACCTTACTCTACTTGACTGAGCTGACAAGGATTAACCCAAAAACAATCGACTAGAGTAGGTGGTACTAGTTAGAGCGCAAGTGTTGTGTTTTCACAAAGACTCACTTCGAACAGAACGTATTTTCCATTTGTGTATCATTGACGCAAGATAACAAGTTTTGCACAAAGAGAGAGGACAACAGATAACCAAGTGTTGGTAATTGTACAAGTCCTCTTGTACATTACCCTGCTTGTCTTAAGAGTCGCACATGGTTTCATGTGAAACTAACCTATGGGCATAAACAAACAAACAAAACAATAAAGCAAAGAGCATAAGCAAATGTGAAAGAAAAACAAGTAAGAAAAGCAGACAAGCAAGCAAGAAAACAAATAAACAAACAAACAAAACAGGCATGCAAGCAAACAAGACATAAAGCAAATGCTACTCCTACTCCTAAGCTAACGGTGCATGGGTCTTCTCACGCGAAGTGATATTTCCAATGTAGCCACCAGAGCATTGGTTGACCCATGTTCATGAAGGCATGATTCGAGAAGAGCACATTCAAATGAACCATCGAACATGAAAGATATAACAATGAAGACAAACACACTCCGAGTTTAAATGCGTCCACATAATAGAAAAGAGTGAAAGCACAAGACAAGCACTCTGTGGACTCACCGTGGTGTTGTGATACACTGTGTGTAGATGATAAGCATATGCACTCTCTTGATTGTTTCAGGAAAGAAAACATGAGAAAAAGAGACAACTTACATCTTGCAAGTGTGCTTGCTATGTAAGATTCCTCCAATGCATGAGTGATAAGATCATGTGATTCAAGTGGAGGAAGCGAAATTTGTGTGTTGGATTGATTTTCAATTCATATAGATGAGTGATGAGGAGCCTTGGGTGTTTCAACAATTTCCTGATTGGAATTGAAACTATCCTCAGGACAGCGAGGGCTTGACATAACCATCATCTTGGGCTGAAGTGCTTCGACAACCTGTGGGGTTTCGACTTCATCGACAAATAGATCATCATAAATAGGTGGCTTTGAAAGATCAACAACGATTGAATCAACATTGTGATAAAATATAGTAGTAAAGAGATCACAACATCTACGATAAAAAATATCAATGAGTTCATCGACATCCTCATGATCTAATGAATCAAATAGAGGGGTAGACGAGAAGCAAGAATTTTTACCCTTTGCGTTTCTAGAAAAAGTAGATGAAAAATCAAGTGGATTTTCAATGAAGAATTTGTCCTCTCTGTTGTCAAATGATGGACTGACATTGGGTGTGTTTTGTGAAAGATCGGAAGTAGTTGCATCTGTGGATGGATTTACACAAGAAAAATAAGAGATAACAGAATCACCAAAGATGTCAAGAAAAAGCGGAGGAGCCGCGGACAGAAGGGGGTCATCCTTCACTGCAGGTTGATGCTTAGATCCCTATTCATACTTGTCATAAATGACAACACAAGTTGGTTGTGAAACATCAACTCCATCGATAGCTTGATCCTCGTTCACAACAGATGTAGAGTCCGGAACAAAAGAACACAAGACAATGCAATCCGAAGGATTATTAGGACGTAGAGACAGAGGTTGAGGTAACAAGTTCATATGAAAACCCATGGGCTTCCGAACCAAATATGTGCAGAAATTAAGAGTAGCAAGGGTGGAAGCATGTACCAATTAAATAAACATGTGTGCACGCTTTCCCACATCACTCTATGGGGGTGGAGTTGTTTAATGAGGGGAATGCGGACAATCACCTGTGACAGCAACTATATCCGCATGAGATTGCAAAGCTCCATCACCGATGTATGTTGAGCAGAATTTTAACTTTTTCTTCACTTTGGGACAGATTGATTTGTGACAACAATATTCAAATCTATCCATAAGATATTGGAATTTCATCTCGCTTTTCAGAGCTTCAAACATGAGTAGATAGAATTGCTTCCAAAATCCATAAGCGACTCATTCAGAGCCTTCCATTGTTTTAACATTTTTTGGTCAAGAGATTCAGGATCAAAATGATGGAAAACATATTCGATTAGATCATTGAATTTCTTAAATGAGTGCACGCAATTACGAGGCAGGTTGCGGCACCATAGTTCCAGGAATTCACGAAGTGTGTACGCAAGCAGCATACTAACCTCTACCTCATCAAAATATTCCTCATTCCCCAAGAATGCAAGGAAGTCATGTAAGTGCTTAGGCCAAACCACTTCACCATCACCATCATACGTGAGTTCCAACAAGTGATCAAAGAACTTTTCCGTGACTACAAAGGGATGCACATTGGACAAACATTGCAGAGGGTTAACTACAACAATATCCATGACAGATGTGCAAAGATTCAAAATAGGATGTGAGGACTCATCTTGTCATCCGAACCTCCTTCTAGCACCAAAAATCTTGACAGTGTTGGACTCGCCAACATGTCAGGGGATTTCCCCAGTAAGAAGTCCCAATTAGACTTCAGATTGTTTGGAGTAGGAGTCCCAGCAGTGGGTAGTATGGTATCGCCTTGAATGTGGTCGCGCAAAGGTACATAAGATATCCTTGTTGGAATCAAGGTTGTGACCTTGCAACAAGTCAAGGAAGGTGCATGAAAGGCTCTAACACACAGAAGGGGGGAAGAGTGTGCCCCATAGAAGCCTATGATAGCATGCAGCCTGTAAGGGAACACACGAGCTGAAAGACATCACGAGATGGAAAGCAGGATAGCCGACAATCCAAAGTTATGGATTGTACCAACAACACTCTTAGATAAGATTCATACAAACACAAATGGAATAGTCCATACATACATGCGTAAATTACAACTACATGCATCATTAGGGTAACCAAGATAGTCGAACTACAATAACAATATATGCATGAAAAGTGTTGGCTATGTTATATTAAAAGATTGAAAGATCCAATCATACATACAACCATGATAACCACTAGCCCCGATAGAAGAACATTACAGTCACTTCCGCTTTCTCCTCCAAAGAGATGTACTAGCTTTGCACTGTGGAGAAGTGAAGGCTTGTTACAATACACTCCAAGCTTTCTCTAAGTTATACCTATCGGAGGTTTGGCTCCCAAAGGCCTCTACAATGAGTCATGACATTCTATAAATAGAAAAGGGTGGGGTGACCCTTGAAATTCCCCCTTTGTGACCCTTCAACTATCCTCATGACTCTTCAACTTACACATGATTGTTACATTCTACTATTGACACTTGGTCTTTCACTTTTACAACATGTTTACAATAAAATTTGCACATGTACCCATGTGAGATTAAAATGGGCTTGAGTAATCCATGCAATACATCACTAAGACTCAGACAGTTGTGGGAATATTAACTCTTTGACATCCTCTCAATGATTGACGGTGGCAAACTGATGCCAAGATTGATAGTCTATTATGGTGTCTGTATACTTTGTGGTGGCATCCTTATAAAAGAGAACTCTTGCCTTTGTTGCATCTAGGTACACCGATTTGGCACCTCTTTCCAACTCTTCAGATAGCATGTGCTTCATGGTCTTGAGTGCAGTCGGACCAATGCCATACCCGTGCATAGTGTTTGTGTTCATCTGCAAGTATGCACTGATGGCTATGCACATCAACTAATCAAAGTACATGAGCTCTAGTTGGACTTGGTTCTTTGTCTTCACCTCAGTGAGTGTGCCAATGGTTGGGATCACATGCATGCACACAATGAAATCCATGCTCTTGAACACTTGTGCATGTGATGCCTGTAAGCTGGTGATGAGCTGTGGGAGTTCCTCATAGTTCTGGATCTGACTCCGGATGCGTGCCTTCAACTCCACTGCCTTTGGCTTCATCATCTTTGGCAAGTGCAATGGGGATCCCTTGTATCTCATTGTCCATATCTACATGTGATCAACAATAGTGTGTATGTTTGACAAGATGTGTGCTCTCCTAGCACAATGCTACTGCCAATCATTAAGATGGACAATTGACTTATGAACGGTGTCAAACCTGAAGTATAAGTTCTGCATGATTGTATTGATAGACAATACTTCATCAAGTATAACTTTCCTCAACTCTTCTTTGGCAGATGTTGTAACTTGATCTTCCCCCTTCTTGGCTGCTTGTAGCTCTTTAGTCATGCGCTCGTTCTAAGCTATCAAGAATCTAACACTCGAGCTAGTGGCTTCAGCATATTCCTTGGTGGCATCAGCCAATGTAGCTGGATGTCCGCACACATCAGACACGATCACTCATTCTTCAAAATATGCAAGAGATACATGAACATGCAGAGTGGGTACTCTACATCATTGCACAACTTTGTGTTGTGAATTGTTTAAAGATATGTTGTGCACATCTGCTTCTGTATTTTCCTCAAGGATTTCAGTGTCTCCTTGATCATTTGGGACCAACTCTCGGATTTGGCAAAGCTGGTGGATTTGGCAAAGCTGGTCCTTCACTAAGAAATGTGTCTCATATGGACTGAAACTTCTGGTGTTGAAGGTGAACCTCTTGAATTTCTCTGTCTCAGCCTCAGCATGCTTGAGATTCAGGATCTCGTACAACCCGATGCACAAAGGAATTGCAGGCCCAGGTGCCTTCTTCTTCCTATGCAGCCTTGCTGACAACCCCGTTGAGATGTGGTATGAAACCTCTTGCATGACCAACTTATTCATTGAAAACTTTGACAAAACATGCAGAGCCTTCTCCACACTCTACATCTGAATGAAAGTGCCAAGGGGCGAGGCATACCAATTTGCTATGTTAACCAATGTCTCCATCTTTTCTTGTGACATGCAAGGTGGATCCTGCTCAAAGATCATCCTATACACTAGGGGGACGAAGTGGTCTGATAATTGTATTATAACTCCACAGAAGCTACACTCAGAGAACAACCAACAATAGGTGTGCATGGAGAATTTTGAAGGTGTCCATGCCCAAGCTAAGCCTGGGAACTGCTAATGGGCACAGATTGCATCAAGTATGTAATCGGGCATGAAAATATTTTTTTGTTGACCCTTGGGGGCATATTTTAGGCTTCTATGACTTGTCCCTTTAGCTGGAGAGGCAACATGTTGGACCAATTGAAAGGTCTTCCTTCGTTCGCCAACTGATCCAACACAATCACCCAACTCTACAGGAAGGTCTTTATATTCTCCTAGCTATATAATTGACATGTTAAGATGACCAAGAGTTGATATGCATTTCAAAATATCCTTGTCTTTTACACTTGGTTGGGTGTTTTCCTGAACTTAGATGGCTCTTTCACCCAGCTCTTCAAGATGTCTCGTGAGTTTGCATTGTTGTTGGGCCTGGTGAAGGGTGCATCGATTGTGACCACTTACTGTGGTAAGTGATGCATCTCTTGGAGTCCCTTTTACCTGAAGGTAGCAAGTCCTGTTCCACTGACACTTCTCAACACCATTGTCTTTGGATCAATACGCGAGACAATCCTCTGGATCATGTTTGCACATGGAAACGCAAGATACCTGCATGCAATCTGGTACAAGCCAGGGTTGTGTATGTTGACATAGACTCTGTGGTCCTCCAGATTATCCTCAAATGTTCCTGAAAAGATGTCATTGATGTCCTACCATTTCATCTTGATCTCCTTGTCTATGAAAAACTTAGTGTCTTCATAGATGGGCAAGCTCATAGACACTTTCTCGACCACATCTCCAGTTGCACTCTCAAAGGTGTCCGTTGACCCTGCTCTCTTGGAAGCCATTGTACCTATAATGCTAAGACACTAATGAACACCTATGATACCTGGAGATAGAGCAACACTCATGGAAAAAAAATGTCAGTTGAAACCAAAATGAACTTGAGGAATGACATGCAACACACCTGGGTGATTGACTGGAAGATTTGCGCAATTTTCACTAGGAGGCTGGGAGACTCACTATCAGAACTACACAGAACATAGTCTAGACTATCAGTGAGTTGAATGAATGTTTAAACTATGCAGAACACAGTCCAGTTAAGCCCTCTGAGGACTAAAATGGTTCAATGCACAGTTTTAGTCGGCATGACTGCAACCCGGGAAAATTGCATTGCACAATTTTAGGGGTCAACTGAGGTACTGCCTCTCAGAATTGTGCAGAGTAAGCCTAGGAGGCTAGTGTGAGAAAGCTCTACTCAATTTCTAGGAGCAAGGCATGGTCTTCCATCCCAAAAATGCACAGTGCAAGCTGGGCAAGGAAAGGTCTGGGCCAAGGCAGCTCAGACCTTCCAACGGGAGGCTGAAAATAGTAAAGAATTGATGCATGTGCAAAGCCAGGTGCAAACATGAGTGAATGAACATGTGTGAAATCAGTGAGTGCAGGATTCAGTAAATAGGATGTTGGGTGTGGAGCCTAATTATCTTCTGTATTCAAAGGTATTTCCAGATTGGACCACAGTTTGAAATGGGGTGGCAACGCCACCCGTAAAATATTTGCTGCAGGGTGGGTCCAGGGGGGTTGGCTGCGACCTTTGGGGAGCCCCCCCATGGTGGGGGGTTTTGGGAGCAGTGCCTCAGAAGCTAAGAATAGATGTAAAATTGCCTTGTAAAAGTATATTAATTTCTAGTCAATCTGGGCCATTCATTAGGTGGAGATCTGATGGTAGAAATTATGTTTAATTTAGGGTTTTTTGCCCTAGAAGGCAACCCCTCACTATATATGAGGGAATTGTATTGCGTCTATGTAGGTCTGTATTCTAAGTGAGAAAGAGAGAGGAGATTGAGAGTGAATAGGGTGTTATAGCGGACCTATTGTGGGTTGTATCTCTTCAGTTTACTGGATAATATAAAAGGAAGGACTTGTTGTTTCTCCATGGACATAGCCCAAACTGGGTGAACCATGTATATCTGTGTCTCTCTTGTTTTATGCATTTTCTGTGTTTATATTTCTGCAATATTTTATGTGTTCCATTTCTTCGTAATATGTAATTTTCTAACATAGGAAAACAAGTAAGTGTGTGAAGCGAGTCACCACAACAACGACCGTTAGTGCAGAAACAATGTCATGCATGCGAAAACAAGGAGATGCAATGGAAAAATTGAAACGTTGCTTCTACAAACTAACATGCATTAAAATGAAAACAAGCATTCAACAAAACCAATAAAACAACACTCACACAAACTGAAATACAAAAGGCGACAAAAAAGCAGCAAAAAGACATGAAAAACGGACTTACCTGGAAAGAGTTGAGCTGATTGTGCCGAAGTTTCCTAGATGCGATGGCAATGACAAAGCTCCAAGACCGAAGTGAAGAATGAGCTATTAAGCTTCGAATAAATATTTTTGACAAGATCGAGGCTTATGACACACATGCCACAAATCTAGGAAAAAATGACACTTTGCGGGAGGTTTCTAAAATGGATTTTGCATGTAACCTCCAGTTGTTAAAAATAGATCCCTAAAATCTAGGGATGCTTTTTGCTTTTTGTTTTTTTATTTTTCGAGAAAAAGTAGCCCATGCATGAAAAGAAATATTACTCAATCCTGGAGGGAACTGGTTAACTTGGGAGAACATGCAACAGACTGCAAGCCTCTGGATAACTTTTGTGCAGTTTATGGGTTGAGTGGCTTTGGCTACCCCTCAAGCTTTGTGCAATTTTTGGACTGAAGCCAAGGCTGCCATCCAAAATTGCAAAAATTCTAAGAGAAGGTAGTCTGCTTGCTCTGCACATTTCTAGACAGCAACAAGCTGACTTGATGCTCTGTGAAATTTTGGAGAGAAGGCCTAGTTTCCCTCCAGTTTTGCGTAATTCTGCAAGTGAGCACAAGAACCACTTGATGACCAAGTCACGGGATGTCATCTTGTGGATGAAAGCAAAACAAGCTAGCAAACACAAGTTGATAAGCCACAAAAACTCAACTGAAGCATAAGTACCTGTTAGTGTAGGACATGCTGTGAAGGATGGTTGGTAGGGAGGCTCCAAAACGAAGCTAAGGAAAAATTTTGGAGGATAGTTGTAACCAGTACAACGTTTTGATAATACCGTGGAATTATTTATTTGCATAAATCAAGACCATCTATGGCGTGAATAAGGGGAAGAATAGAGTTTCAAACGTGAAGGATGAATGTGGGAGGTGAAAACAAAAGGGGCATTTCACACATAAAAGCTAAGTAACCTTCTTATTTTTATTTTAATAAAAAGTACATGTGAATCTTGTGTGTGAGAGAGAAATAATCTTATCGTTCTCTTCGAATCTTGTGTGTTAATTTTTGGATAGAATTCTTGAAAGAGTTTTTGGAAAAGATAGGTGTTTATGTGTTAGTACTTGAAATGAATATATATTTATTTTTCATGTAGAAATAACTATTTTGGTTGTGTTGATGGTGTTGGACCAGCCAACATGTTAGGGGATTTGCTCGGTAAGAAGTCCCAACTAGACCTTAGATTGTTTGCTGTAGGAGTCCCAACAGTGGGTCATATGGTATTTCCTTGAACGTGGTTTTCCGTAGAGGTGGGTAGGATGTGCTTGTTGGTAGCAAGGGTGCGACCAACGCAACAAACCAAGGAAGATGTATGAAGGATTCTAACACATGGAATGGGGAATGAGTGCGCTCCTTAGAAACCTATGGAAACATGCAACTTGAAAGGGAACACACGAGCAAAGATACATCACAGGTTGGAAGGCAGGTTAGCCATTGATCCAAAGTGATGGTTAAACCAACAATACATCTCAATAAGATTCATACATACATATATAGAAAGAGCCCATGCATACATGGATAGGCAAACAACTACATATATCATTAGAGTAACCAATACAATTGGAATACAATAATAACATATGCATGAAACGTGTTGGATCTATTATATTAAGAAATTGAAAGTTCCAATCATACATAGAACCATGTCCAACTACTAGTCCCGACAACAGAATGTTATAGTCACTGTCACCTGCTCCTTTAAAGAGATATACTAGCTTTGCACCGTGGAGAAGCCAAGGCTCGTTACAATACATTCCAAGCTTTCTCTAAGATGCACCTATAGGAAGCTTGGCTCCCAAAAATATTGTACAATGAGTTATGAGGTTATATAAATAGCAAAGGGTGGGGTGACCATTGACATTCCCCTTTGTGACTCTTCACCTACCCTCATGACTCTCCAACTACTACATGATTGTTACATTCTATTATCAACACTTGTTCTTTCACTTTTACAAGATGTTACATTACAATCTGCACATGTACCCACGTAAGCAAAAATAGGCTTGAGTAAGCCATGCAAGACATCACTAAGACTCGGATAGTTGTGGGAAGACCAACTCTTTGACATCCTCGCGATGGTCGATGGTCGCGAACCGATGCCAAGCTAGGTAGTCTGTGATGGTGTCTGTGTACTCTATGGTGATATCCTTTTGGAATCGAATTCTTGCCTCCATTGCATCCAGGTACACTGATTTAGATCCTCTGTCCAACTCATCTGATAACATGTGCATCATAGTCTTGAGTGCATCTAGACCAACAACATATTGATGCATAGTGTCTACGCTGATCTCCAAGTTTGTGGACTCAATGGCTATGTGCGTCAACTCGTTGAAGTACATGTCCAACTCCAGTTGGACTTGGTTCTTTTTCTTCACCTCGGTGAGTGTGCCAATGGATGGGATTGCATGCGTGCGCACAATGAAATTCATGCTCCTAAACACCGTGCATGTGATCGACATCATTGCTCACCCTGTCTACTCTATGCTAGCTACTAGGATGGGTCTATAACATGTATGGGCACAATTTCATCAATCTATGCATGTTGTGCCTTCTATTGTACCTATTCTTGCTATGCTTCCTTCTCTCTTCTGCGTAGCTCCTGTTTTTCCCTAAGTTTCCACTTCAACTCCTGCAACTCCTTCTCTATTTCATCCATCCTATGTTTCTTTCTTTTCCTTTGCGTAATCCTCTTGTCGCATCGTCGTCTCTTAGCCTCAATCTCCAAAGATGATTTCATCACAAGTGGATCTACTTTGAGCTTACATCTTTGCTCCGCCTTTACATTGTCAACAACCTTCCTCTTGCTTTGATTATGCGCGGGTCTGCTACACTCTGCTGCTCCTGATGGTGTTAATTTTTGCGATGCCACTTCATTGCATCTTGGTATCTGTGATGCAGGAAAGTGTTCCACCCCTATAGCCCTAGAGTGGGTCTAGTCACAAACAAGGATAGATCAATAATAGCTTTCCTTGAAGAGTCATTGTTGGAGGCCTACCTCAACCGGTTGTCGATGGAGTTCTGTTGCGTTGCTCCAGCTTCCGCTTCCTTCTCCTAATGAGTGATGAACCTAAAACAATGCAAAGGAAATACAACAAAGCATGTGACTGGAACATCAATGATCTATTTACTCACAAAGTCAAGAAGTCATGAGCTATCAAGTACATTACATACAAGACATAGGAAAACATCATTGATTGCATTAATTATGGAATAAGAGTAAGCTTACAACCAAAGTCTTGACGTCACAAGCCTTCTCAGAGGGATCCAGCCAGCATGTTCCTCAAGAATTCACTCTTTGAAGATGGATCTCCCAACATACAAGTCTCTCTCACTCACAAGTTTTACACAAGATTAAGGGCACTTCACAACCTTCCTAAAGCTATCAACAATCCCACACTTGTCACACTCACCCCAGCTATCTAGCAAACTCACAAATACTAACAGCACTATCAGCAACCATTCCAAAGACTAAGAACTCCAAACTAGCATCACATAGTAATAGTGAGAGTTTAAATAGGAGAAGGAGTCTCCATGAAAGGTGGGGAGATGAGCTTATCTCCAAGGAAGGTAGCACAAATGATGGAACAACCACGCCAGAGAAAGGAGGGCGACATAAACTAGGCCAACAACCAGGTCTGGAGTCACCTGGAAGGCCGACTATTGGAACAAATTCACCCGATCTGGATCATCACGGGCACATAACTAGCCTGCCGCACTGACATCGCCATTGAATATCATAGCTAGTGAGGTCATCGCGAAAGATTATAAGCGATAGTTGCGCTGGCACATAAAATCGGACCATCGCGGGAATCAGGTGTACTTCCACGATGGAAGTGCTTCTGGACTATTTTGGAGCGCCCTTCAGCACGTTTATTTGGCCAACAGACGCGATGAGGCAGAAACCTTTGGAAAAGTGGGTCATTTGGCAACATCAGAGAGCATTTGTCTAATATGAGCATGTATGACTTGGACACATGACACAGTAGGAAGACTAGAGTGAAGATAGTGACAAATTACTGTGTAACAATATCCTTGTCATTGGATAGGTTGGTGTATTCATAGATAGGCAAGATCATAGAGACTCACTCAACTGCATCTCCAGTTGTGCTCTAAATGGTGTCCTTTAAGCCTGCTCTCTGGGAGCCCATTGTACCTATACTTCTAAGAGGTAGACAAACACCTGTGATACCTAGAGACATAAAAACACTCATGGCAAGAAATCTATCAGTTGAAAACCAAAACAAAATGGAGGATTGACATGCAACATACCTTTGTGACTGACTGTGAAGATTGCACAATTTGCACTTGGAGGTTGGGAGACTGACTGCAAAAACTGCGCAAGGTTCAATCTGGGCTATCAAGAGGCTAACTAACTACTGGAACTATGCAATACACTGTCCATTCTAGCTTGCTGAGGACTGAAACTATACAATGCGCAATTTCAGTCAACACTCACATGCAAACGAACAAACTACATTACGTAGTTTCTGGGGCCAGCAAGGCACTGCCTCCGTGAATTGCACAATGTAAGCCTAGAGGCTAGTGTTGGGCCAGATTTGAACAATTATGGAGGGAAGGTAGAGCCTTCAGTTCCAGAAATGCATATTTTCTAGTCGAGCAAGGCAAGGCTTGGGCCAAGATAGCCCAGACCCATCGACAGGCAAATGGAAACATGAGAAGTCTGAAACCATGGTGAAGTTGAGTGAAAACAAGAGTGAATTCTCATGCATGCAAACAGTGAGTGCGGGATTCATAAAACAGAAAAGAAAGTATGCGTGTGAAGTGAGTTGCCATGATGGTGATCGTTAGTGTAGAAACAATGTCATGCATGCGATAAGAGTGAGATGCAAAGAAAAATTGTAACAATGCTTCTACAAGCTAACATGCATCAAAATGATAGCAAGCATTCATTGAAATCAAGAAGACACCACTTACACAAAGCGAAATACAAAAATTAATAGAAATGCAGCATAAGACGTGAGAAGCAGACTTACCCTAAAAAATTTGAGCGGAATGTGACAAAAACTCCTAGATGTGATGTGGGATGTTAGAGCTGCAACATCGATGTGAGGAATGAGCTTTGTAGCATCCAACAAATGAGTTTTTATAAGATCAATATTATGACGCACGTGCCACAACTCTAGGAAAAAGTGACACTTGGCGGGAGGTTTCTAAAATTATCTTTGCATGTAACCTCCAACTACTAAAAATAGAATACTAAAATCTAGGGATGCTTTGCTTTTTACTCTTTCAGGAAAACCAGGCCATCCGTGCAAATCAATCTTGCTTAGTCTTGGAGGGAACCAGTCAACTTGACAACACATGCAATAACCTGGAAGCATGGGGATGAAATTTCTGCAATTTCTAGGCTGAGAAAGATTGGTTGTACCTCATGCATTGCACAATTTCTAGACTGAAGCCCTGGCTATTAGTCAGAATTGTGAATTTTCTGAGCTGAAGCCCAGTGTCAGCCTGAATTTTGCATTTTCTAGAGGGAAGGCTTCCTGGCTAGATTGTGCATTTATGGAGACCACCAAGATTACACAATTTCTTGAGGGAAGGCTGGTTCCCCTCCAGAATTGCGCAATTTTCAATGTGAGAATCTCAGCTAGAAAATTGACTAAGTTTAGAATGAAAGCTTGTGGTGGGAGACAAACAAGTTAACATGCACAAGCCGGTAGACCACTAAAACTCAGCTAAAGCCTATGTACTTGGACAGTGCAAGACATGCTGCTAAGAATGGTTGGTAGGGAGGCTCCAAAACAAAGCTAAGGAAAAAATTTGGAGGGTGGTTGTAGCTGCTACAACACTTGGCTTCACATTAGTATAACTCCAGCTCTCTGAATGGACCTTATTTCATGAAAAGAAAGTCTAACTCCTCTAGAAGTATTGTTCAATTCTCGGATCATTTTGATTCCCGGACTAGCTTGATTGAAAGATGTAGAACTTGTCATGCTCTTGGTTGGTCAGCACACATTCCAAGCCAAGTCAACACAGTTGTTTCGATTGGGGATGAGGGGTATATTGGTACACAAGCAGTATGACAGTTAGAGTTTAAGTTTCATCTCTGGTGTTGCTCCACTACCAGCAGGCCTGGACAGTGCCCCGACAGAGTCACAGAGGAGCACAAGAATCGCTCCGCTACTAGAGAGCCCGATCAGTACCCCAGAAGAGTTGCTTGCATCACCTCTTTGCGTAGGAAGCCTTTCTCTTCTTTCACCTTATTCATTTTTCATTTTTTCAAAATTTTCATTTTTTCATTTTCTTCAAAAATTGTCCATAGCACTTACTCCTTTCAGAGTCGGAAGAGGGATCCCGACTTATTGAGAGAAGAAGAGGTTTTTCCTTCAGAAAAGTATTTTGTATATACCTCTGACATACTTGTTAAGGTTTTCCCCCCTCACCTTACTCTACTTGACTGAGCTGACAAGGGTTAACCCAAAAATAACTGACTAGAGAAGGTGATACACAAGCGTTGTGTTTTATCAAGGTTCACTTCAAACATAACATATTTCCCATTGGTTGATCATGGACTAAATAAAACAAGTTCTTCATATAGAGATAGGACAACAAATAACCAAGTATTGATAACTCCACAAATGCTCTTGTACTTTACCCATCTTGTTTCAAGAGTCACACACAGTTCATGTGAAACTAACCTATGAATGTAAACAACCAAGAAATAACAAAAGAGCAAAGAGCAGAAGAAAATGTGAAAGCAAAGGGAGTAAGAAAACAAGCAAGCGAGAAAACAAACAAATAAGGAAGAAAACATGCATGCAAGCAAACCAACAAGAAGCAAATACTACTCCTACTCCTAAGCTAACAGTTCATGGGTTTGCTCACGTGAAGTGATACTTCCAATGCAGCCATCGGCGCATTGGTTGACCCATGTTAGTGAATGTGTGGTTTGCCAATATCACAGTCACACGAACCAAAAAATATGAAAGATATAATGATGAAGGCAAACATACTTCGGGTTTAAATGTGTCCACAGCAAAGAAATGAGTGAAAGCGCATGACATGCACTCTGTGGACTTGTCATAGTGTTGTGCTACACTGCGTGCAGATGTTAAGCATACGCATTCTCTTGATTGTGACATGCAAGAAGACGTGAGAAAGGTAGACCACTTACATCACACAAGTGTGCTTGCTGTGTAAGATTCCTCCAATGCAAGTGTGATGGAATCATGTGATTCGAGTGGAGGAATTGAAATCTGGGTTTTTGGTTGATCTTCAATGCGAAGCATAGAGTGATGAGGAGCCTTGCGTGTTTCAACAATTTCTTGATTGGAAGTGAAACCGACCTCAAGATAGCGAGGACCTAACATAACCATCAGCTTAGGCTGAAGTGCCTCGATAGCCTACGGGGTTTCAACTTCGTTCAGAGTTATATCATCAGAGACCAATGGCCTAGAAGTAGAGATCACGACAGCCATGATAATAAAATTTTGGATGTCCGTCGGCATCCTCATGATTTGATGAATCGTGTAGAGGGGTAGATGAGAGGCAAGGATGTTCACCCTCTGTGTTTTCAAAAATGATAGATGACAGATTCCACAAATTTTTAGAGGAATATGTGTCCTCTCCACAATGTAATGACAGATTGACATTCGATGTGTCCTGTGAATGATCAGAAGTAGAAACATCTGGAAATGAGTTTTCACCACAGAAAATTTTAAGGATGGATAATTATCTTGAAGTTTAAAAACATTAGCAAATCTCATTAGTCCCTAATATGCAAACTATAAAATGTTTTTTTACGTATTTGTAAAATTATTCAAATTTATAATAATTTTATATATACTCTCTATATAATGTTGGCCATTTTCAAGTAAAATAATTTTATATTGTAAAATTTGGGTGAATCATTTATAAAAAAATGGAAATTGGTGAATCTTTTTTTTGAAAAATCATGGAAAATTAGCCCAAATGCGAGTATTAGCCCCTAAAATTTTCCATAGTTTTCATAGGTGAAATCAATATTGGCAGAATCATAAGGGGTGTTAGGATAGGGTGGGTGGGGCACAGGTGGAAAGGAGTTATCCTTCACCGTGGGTTTGTCTTTGGATTCCCACACACACTCATCATGAATGATAGCACAGGTTGGCTGCACAACACCAACTCCGTCAACAACTTGATCATTGTTCATAACACGTGTGGAGTCCAGAACAGAAGAACACAAGGTAGTAAAATCTAAAGGATCAATGGAACGCGAGGATGAAGGTTGAGGGAATGAATCCACGTGACAACCAACAGGCTTGCAAACCAAATTTGTGCAGATATCAAGAACAAGTGGGGTGGGAGGATGTGACAATTCAACAGATGTGTGTGCATGTTCTCGCACATCACTCTGCGGTGGTGGAGTTGTTCAATGAGGTGAAGACGGAAAATCACTTGTGACAACAATTGTGTCTGCCTGTGATTGCACAACTCCATCTCCAAAGTATGCTAAGCAAGATTCGAGTGATTTCAAGAATTGCGGATTTTTGGATTTGTAAGAAGATACTCAAATATTCCATCGAGAAATTACTAATCAATTTCATCTTCAGGAAACCGATATGCAAGATTACAAAAGTGTGTGTGAAACTATTCAATAGATCCATTGAGTTCTT
The DNA here is from genome assembly GCA_031772625.1 of Pinus tabuliformis. Lineage (NCBI taxonomy): Eukaryota > Viridiplantae > Streptophyta > Pinopsida > Pinales > Pinaceae > Pinus > Pinus tabuliformis. The sequence goes on along the minus strand of CM062820.1, from coordinate 554,017,754 downwards.
TTCGTAATTTCCAAATTTCTTTATTGAGTGCTTTATGGTCAAAATGATTGAAAGAACGGTTTATCTCTGTGACCAGATGAGAAAGAGAATGAATAGATTTTTGGGTAGTGTGGCACACTAAGGGTGCCCTCAAAGCGTGTAGGTGAACAACGCGTAGGTCATGTAATCTTCAAAGATTTCATGTCTTTCATAGGAGCCTACAGTGCACACCATGTTTCTGACCAAGGCTACTTGGCCTCAACCATCATATGTTTTATGTGACAATTTTTTCCATATCTCTTCTAAGATTTCAAAGTCGTTTCCATAAGACATACACTCTTGATGGAAAACTCTGTAGTTAGTCATGATAAGTATGTAGAGATTCAAAACAGATGTGAGGATTCAGCTTGTCATCTGGCCCTCCTTCTAACACCAAAATGTTGACGGTGTTAGACCCACCAACATGTCAGGGGATCTACCCGTTAAGAAGTCCTAACTAGACCTCAGACTGTTTGGTGTAGGAGTCCCAACAATGCGACGTACGGTATTGCCTTGACCACGATTGCATGCAGAGGTAAGTAGGATGTCCTTTTTGGTAGCAAGGGTGTGACTAGTGCGGCAAGCCAAGGAAGATGTATGAAGGGTTTCAACACACGGAATGGGGAATGAGTGTGCCCCTTAGAAACTTGTGGAAACACGCAGCTTGAAAGGGAACACATGAGAAAAGCTACATCAAAGGCTGGAAGGCAGATTATCCAATGATCCAAAGTGATGCTTAAACCAAAAGCACATCTCAATAAGATTCATACATACATATATAGAAAGAGTCCATACATACATGTGTAGGAAAACAACTACATATATCATTAGAGTAACCAAGACAGATGAAATACAATAACAACATATGCATGAAATGTATTGGCTCTAATATATTAAGAAAGTGAAAGTTCCAATCATACATAGAACCATGTCCAACTACTAGTCCCAACAATGGAACGTTGCAGTCACTGTCGCCTACTCCTCCAAAGTGATATACTAGCTCTGCACTGTGGAGAAGCCAAGGCTCGTTACAATACACTCCAATCTTTCTCTAAGATACACTATAGAAAGCTTGACTCCCAAAAGGATTGTACAATGAGTTATGAGGTTCTATAAATAGCAAAGGGTGGGGTGACCCTTGACATTCCACTTTGTGACTTTTCACCTACCCTCATGACTCTCCAACTACAACATGATTGTTTCATTCTACTATCGACACTTGTTCTTTCACTTTTACAAGATGTTACATTACAATCTGCACATGCACCCATGTGAGAAAAAATAGGCTTGAGTAAGCCATGCAAGATATCACTAAGACTCGGACTACTGTGGGAAGACGAACTCTTCGAAATCCTCGCGATGATCGACGGTGGCGAATTGATTCCAAGATGGGTAGTCCGTGATGGTTTCCATGTACTCTGTGGTGACATCCTTCTGGAAGCAAACTCTTGCCTTGGTTGCATCCAAGTACACTGATTTGGCTCCTCTTTCCAACTCGTCTGATAACATGTGCATCATAGTCTTGAGTGCAGCTGGACCAAGAACATACTGATGCATAGCTTTTGCGTTGATCTCTAAGTTTGTGTCAATGGATATGCACATCAACTCGTCGAAGTAGATGTCCAACTCCAGTTGGACTTGGTTCTTTGTCTTCGCCTTGGTGAATGTTCCAATGGATGGGATTGCATGCGTGTGCACAATGACATTCATGCTCCTGAACACCGTGCATGTGATCGACATCAATGCTCACCTTGTATGCTCTATGCCAGCTGCTGAGATGGGTCTATAACCTATATGGGCACAATTTTATCAATCTTTGCATGTTGCACCTTCTACTGTACTTGTTCATACTATGATTCCTTCTCTCTTCTGCACAACTCATGTTCTTCCCTGAGTAGTCACTTCAACTCCTGTAACTCCTATGTTTCCTCCATCCTCTGTTTCTTTCTTTTCCTTTGTGTAATCCTCTTGTTGTGCTGTTTTCTCTTAACCTTAATCTTCAAAGCTTCTTTCATCACAAGTTGATCTGCTTTGAGCTTGCAACTTTTCTCCTCCTCTGTGCTGTCAAAAAACTTCCTCTTGCCTTGGTTACTCGTAGGTTTTATACCTGATGCTACTGTTGATGGTGTTTCTCTCTGCGATGTCTCTTGATTTCATCTTGGTATCCTTTTCTATGAAAAACTTAGTATCTTCATAGATAGGCAAGCTCATAGACACTCGCTCAACTGCATCTCATGTTCTCAACAGTGTCCTTTAACCCTACTCTCTAGGAGGCAATTATATCTGTACTGCTGAGAGGCAGAAAAAGACCTGTGATACCTAGAGACATAGCAACACTCATGGCAAGCAATCTGTCAGTTGAAAACCAAAACAAAATGGAAGATTGACATGCAACATACCTGTGTGACTGACTGTGAAGATTACACAATTTTCATCGGGAGGCTAGAAGACTGACTACCAAAACTACACAAGGGATAGTTTGGGCTGTCAAAAGGTTGACTGACTGCTAGAATTGTGCAATGCACAGTTCGTCCTGGCCTACTGAGGACTGAAACTATGCAATGCGCAATTTCAATCAGCAGTGTCATGCAAATCAACAAATTGCATTGCGAAGTGTTTGGGGCCAGCAAGGCACTACCTCCCAGAATTGCGCAATGCAATCCTATAGGCCAGTGCTAAGCCATATTTGTACAATTCTAGAGGGAAGGAAAAGCCTTCACTTCCAGAAATGCACATTTGCTAGCCGAGAAAGGCAAGGTCTGGGCCAAGGTAGCCCAGACCCACCGACAAGCGACTGGAAACATGAGAAGTCTGAATGAATGGCGAAGTTGAGTGCAAACAAGAGTGAATGATCATGCATGCAAACTGTGATTGTAGGATTCAAAAAATTGGAAAGCAAGCATGCATGTGAAGTGATTCATCGCGGTGACGACCGTTAGTGCAGAAATAGTGTCATGCTTGCGAAAATAGTGAGAAGAAAAGAAAAACCGAAACAATGCTTCTACAAGCTAACATGCATCAAAACGACATCAACCGTTCATTCAAATCAAGCGGAAAATAGTTATACAAAGAGAAATATAAAAAATGAAAAAAACACAGTACAAGACATGAGAAGCAAACTTACCCTAAAAAAACTGAGTTTAATGTGTCAAAGACTCCTAGATGCAACGTGGGATGTCAAAGCTACAAGATCGATGTGAGGAATGAACTCTGCAACGTCTAGAAAATGATTTTTGATAAGATCGATGTTATGACATGCATGCCGCAAATCTAGGAGAAAACAACACTTGGCGGGAGGTTTCTAAAATGATCTTTGCATGTAACCTCCAGTTGCTAAAAATAGATCCCTAAAATATAGGGATGCTTTGTTTTTTTCTTTTTCAGGAAAAGAAAGCCATGCGTGAAAATCAACCTTGCTTAGTCCTAGAGGGAATCGGTCAACTTGACAACACATGCAATAGCCTGCAAGTTTGGGGATGAAATTTGTGCAATTTATGGGCTGAGCAAGACTGGCTGTCCCTCATGCATTGCGCAACTTCTGGACTGAAACCCTGGTTGTCAGTCAGAATTGCGCATTTTCTGAGCTAAAGCCCAATGTTGGGTTGAATTGTGCATTTTCCAAAGGGAAGGTTGCCTGGTTGGATTTTACATTTCTGGAGCCCAGCAGGATTGCATAATTTCTGGAGGAAAGGCTGGTTCCCCTCCAGAATTGTTGAATTTTCAAGGTGAGCATCTCAGCCAGAAAATTGACTAAGTCTGGAATGACAGTCTATTCCCTCCAGAATTGTGCAATTTTCAAGGTGAGCATCTTAGCCAGAAAATTGACTAAGTCTGGAATGGCAGTCTATGGTAGGAGACAAATAAGTTGACATGCACAGGCTAGCAGGCCACTAAAACTCAGCTGAAGCCTATGTACTTGGATAGTGCAAGACATGCTGCGAAGGATGGTTGGTATGGAGGCTCCAAAACGAAGCTAAGGAAAATTTTTTGAGGGTGGTTGTAGCCACTACAACAGGTTGAAAAGAACACAAATTCAACCAACAGTTATTGCATTTCTGGAAAAAAAGAAGGCATACAAATATAGCAGTTAAGTTAGATTTTTATTTAAACTGAATATGTCTTTTTTGTCCAAAAAATACCACTATTGTGTTGGAGTTCTTGAAGAGATATATGTATTTGGTTTCTTGGAAAAGAAACATTTGTGTGAAAGCTTGAAAAGTTAACTAATATACTTTTGATTTTTTTGAAAATAAATAAATTATTTGTGTGGACAAAATATAACTATTATGATTATTTTTGGAAAAGAATAACATGTGTTTGCATGTTTTAATTAAGTTAAAGTTAAGAATATTCTTGCATACAAGCATGGTAAAAGTAAAACTGATTATACTGGTCTTCAGTAAAAGAATGGACATAATTATCATTTGCATAAAAGGTGAGCCATGTTATTTTAGAAACACTGCATGGTAAGAGATAAATTAGTTATGCTAATTCTTTGGAAAGAAAAATATATGAATTTTTGTGCATTAAACAATAAGAACCAAGATTATTTTTTTGAAAACTTACTTATGACTCAACTTGTTTATGAATCATGTGCACATAGAAAATAACCCATGTTGGTTTTTAGAAAAGATTTTGTAATTGTATGTATAGAAAATGAAATAATTTATTGCAAAGATTTGTCATATGTGAGTTAATTTACTTAACTCTTGAAAAAAAGTTAAGTAGTTAATTTCTTGAATTTATTTCATGGGTTGAAAGATAAGTTAATCAATTTTCTTGAAATAGTTTCATGAAATTTTGTGCATATAAAGGTAAGAACTCACTTTACATTTCTTGGAAAAGGTGCATACTAAAATCATTTGTATAGCTTAAGCACATTAAAGGATAAGTTGTTATGTGTGTGTTAAAATCTAAGTAGCTTTGTCATTTCCTTGGAATAAATTACACGAGATTCTTGCTAAGTAGCCAAGGTATCCTCTTGAGAAAAGATGCATGAGACATGTAAAGTTCTTGAGAAGATAGTATGAAAAGTGGCTAGGTTTTCTTTGAATAGAAAATGTGATTTTATTATTATTTTATAATAAAATCTTGAAAAGGAATATATGTTTAAATGCATTGTGATTTTTCAAAGTTTCTTGTGAAATAAATATGCATTGCATGCGTGATATAAATAGCTAATGAGTTAGATTCTCTTGTAAGAATATAAAATTATTTTTAGTTTCTTGAAGGGAACATGTGCTTCTAAACCTGTAGATAATCATCACTAACTTTCTTGAAGAAAATGTAATGTTTTATATACACCGAACCAATAGTCATTAAGATAGTTTCTTTTTAGAAAAGAAGTTCATAGTTGCATGTATGAAACGAATGACTTTTATGATAGATCTCTTGAAACAAAAATAACTTGTTTTCTTAAAAGTTGCATATGAATCTTGTTCATACAAGGATAAGAATGCAACTTGTTTCTTGAAAAGATTATGTTCAGTAAAGTAAAGGTCATTGTGTTATGAAAAACACATGTTGCATGCACAAAAGGGTAGCCATTGTGACATAGAAAATATGTTTTTTCTTGTAAATAGAGAAAGTTATTATGTTAACTTTATTGAAAATAATAATCTCTTGAAAAGATTGTCTGGCTAGATGAATTGTGTAAGTTTCTTGATTTCGGTGCATAAACGGTTAAGTTAACATTATTATGCATAAGCATGATTATCGATGGTAATTTCTTGAAATGGAAGCATGAGAAACTTACATATAGGAAGATATAGAAATGAGGTTATATAACTTCGTTTTGAGAAATAAGTATGTAGTTGTTTACATGAAAATAATACTTAATGATGATAGAATTCTAGAGAAGTGAATATGTGTTGCATACATTAAAGAAGGGCTATTATGATAAGCTCTTGCATGCACAAAGAATAGTCATTGTGTTATAGAAATATGTTCTCTGTATTGATAGGAGAATTATTGATCTATATTTCTTTAAAAAAATGATATGTGATTATTTTTATGTTATCATAAATATTATCTTATTTTCTTGTGGAATAACATGTATATGCATGCAAGAATTGTGTTAGCTTTCGTTAGAAAGAATATACATTCGCATGCCGGAAGTGACAACATGTTGTGTTAGATTTCTTTACATATTAGCATACATCAAAAGTAATAACTAAAGGGCTAGTTCTTTTGATACAGCTTAATGTAATTCACATGTAAGAATATTATAACTGATGTGTTACTTCCTTTAAAGGAATGTTTGGAAATTTGTAGTGATTTGTCTTGTAAGAATGTGTGCTTATGCGAGGGGAAATATTAGCTAATATGGTATTGTTTATAAACATTCATTGATGGTTATACACTTATAACTAATGCATATGCAGTGTTGTTAAAGGAAGCATGTTGCAATAGTTTATTGACATTTCATGTATTTCATGAAGAGATGTTCAAGAATCATTATTAAAGATTGATTATTAGTTAATAAATACTATATTTAACCATAATATCAATGTTTGTTGATGACAACACTGGCAAAAAAAGATGGTGACTTGTGAAAATGATATATTATGTTTAATATTGTGGCAGGTACCATGTAGATGAGTGCAATTTGCTGAATGGTCCATTGATGGAACAACTAAGCCACACAGAGTGGAGATTTATGGGTAAACGGTTTCATGATGATTGTAATAGATTTTAGCAAGTTATGTTGTATTTTAATGATATTTCTTTGTAATATTTTATGACAATGGTTAAGGGATGGGCTCCCTCTTAAGCCATTGAGTGAGGGGTGAACACCCTCATGAGCGTTTAATAATAAAATTAAATGTTTTCTGGTTTTCACCCTACGAGGTTTCTAGGGTATATCAGTGTCTAACGATGTGGTTTCCTGTTGTGCTACTTTTATGATGTGGATTCCTTAAATGAGGTGATGTTTATAATATCAAGTATGTGTTTAACTCATCTAATTAATGAAATCGTTAAAATGATGCAAGGTTACATCAGAAAGTTTATGCCAATATGCTATTACAGTTGTTGTTAATGGTTATGTAACTTACTATTCCCTTACTAAAGTACTCTATGTAATGATGAAGATTCTATTTAATGGATAATGAGGAATCTGGAATAATAAATTGGATAGTTACCCGTGGATAAATTATGTAAAAAAATTCTAAATCCATGCATTTTCGTGCGGGGTTACTGGGGTTTAAAATTATAATAAAAAAAATATTAATTTTACCCATAGTGATTTAAAAAAGACCATTTTCGAATTAAAACACCTTAAAACTTTACACCTATATTTTAGAGATAATGACTCTTCAATGACTATGATTATGCCGTAAGGCATTCCATTTGAAATCAAAATCCCTCTAGGCTTAGCTGTCTTCACTATGCACCATTAGATCAAGTGTTAGATGATTAAAATGTTCCTTGTCGTTGATCCCATGAAGTGAACTTTAAATTGAATCCTTGATTTACTCCGCTCAACCAACTCGCTCAACCCTAGATTTACTCTCTCAACCAACTTACCCATTAATTTTTAGTTGGACCGTTTTATCCCACCCGCTAAACTAACTGTCATTAATTTTCCAGTTGGACCGTTTTATCCCACAGTTATTGCCTTTTTTCCCAGATTTACCTCTTGCTAAGAAACCTTGATTCTGGCTCTATTCTTCCCTTTCACCCCTTAACACACAACCTATCTCTTTCCTTTCAGTTGGGGTCTTGATCAGAGAATATTATTGAGCACCACATTTTCAACGTAATGTCTAACACTTATCATTCCATTTGAGTATTCAAATGGAATTCGATCTCACTATTACGATTGCAAGGTAGGCTCATAGAAGAAAGTAGTGGGAATTTATTCTTAGCTTCAAGAATTTTGGAAAACATTCTATCACCCTCTAGCATTATTGTGCAAATTTTTTCCTTCTTTAATGCTTTGTAGGTGACAATTCTTAAGAGCTTTAGGTAGAGGTCAAAACTAATGAGACAATTTCCTCTATTGATTGCGGTTATGCATTGACCTAGCTTCAAACTCCATGTATGATATCCTTTGAAGAATAATTATTCAATTCAAATGTATGATATCATCATCACTAGCCTTTGAAGGATAATTATTCAAGACCTTGCCTTGTGCTCCTTATATTGCTTCACTCCCAATGTTTTTGTCTACGCAACATCTTAACTTTGTTGATCGCATTTATTGAGATTGAAATGTTGAGAATATAATTTTCTTCCTTTTACATAGTGATTTGATCATGGACTCTTCTGAAACTTTTCGCGAAGTAGTGCTAATGATATTTGTTTCTACGCATATAATTTATAGTTAGACAAACACTTTCAAACCATATGAAATAAATTATTTCTTTCTGATTAATAATATAACATCAAGGTTTTCACTTCATGCTATAGATTTCTTTTGGCCATGAAATGATCAAAATAAAAAAGAAAAGAAAAAAAATGGTGGACCACACAGACAGAGAAACATATTGCAAAGCAACCATATAAAGAAATAAGAGGAAAAATATCATTTCCATTGCAGAATATATATATAAGAAAACACAAACAACATAAATTCACTACCATATAAGAGAGGCAGGATATAAAACTGACGAAAATGGCATGTGAGAAGAAAAAACATTGAAAGCTTGATATGAACAATAAAACCAGCTCTGGAATGACAAAACTAGCGACTGAAATCCAAGTTTTATATAAAAAATAGAATGATCGTTGGAAGGAGGATGGAGCAACTGCTTTTACCCTAATAGAAATTGAAGCTGTTTCTTTTTCGTTATCTGAAATTGAGGCAGAAAAGCAGTCTTCTAGAATAATATCGTCGTGCACAGAAATTGAATGTTGCATTGTCTTTACATGGTTTCCTCACATTGAACAGGATGGACAGCCATCAGGTTTATTTTGAGAGTGGAACCATTACTCGTTACATTACCATCGGGTGTAGTTTGAGCATGGGAATCATTACTCGTTACCCATTACTGCAACATTATATGCATCATTTTGCTTTAATATAATTTGTTGTGTCTTGAATACGGTGATAAAGTGTCTTCTAGATTGATACAATCATCCCTTCCTATTGGTAACTCTGCTCGAGGAGCATAGTAATTTATTTAGCTAATCATTATTTAAATCCTTACTTCGTGATTGGTATGCACTTCATCCATAATGACCATATTAGGAGTATAGCAATTTATTTAGCTAACCATTATTTAAATCCTTACTTCATAATTGGTATTCACTTCATCCATAATGAACATATTATGATCCGTGGGTAGTAGGGGTATGATATGGAATTTTGGCGTTGTCTAATTATTAGATTTTTGGAAGTTTTGGGTCAAAATTTGATGGAAAAAATTTGGTTAGATTTTGATTTGTGCTGGTTAAAATAGTTTTTTTCTATTATATATGGACTCAATACTTTCAAAAATCTTTGATGTACTTGAATTATGAAGAGTTCAGACCCGAAATTTGTGATTTTAGACAAAATAGAGTGAAAAAAAGACCCTCAAAAAAAAACTCTCAACAAATAGCACAAACTTGAAATTTTCTGTGATACAATTTTCATGAGCAAATAAATTTTCATCCATTATTCTAAATTAGAATGGTTACTTGGTGTTCACATTTAAAACTCATAAGAAATAGGATGATACTTCATTATTGATTTGTGCCACTACCATAATATGATCCTTTATTTCACACCAAGGAATTACCCTTCATATTATCATTAATTTGTAACAATCATCTAAGAAGATTGAGATTTATACTAGATACATTATTCTCCTCTGTGTAAAATTGATACAAAACCATAATTAAATTTTAATCAAAATAAGATGGTTAATTAAGAAACTCTATTAAAGATATAAGATTGAGTGTAATAGAGAGTACATTGCCTTGGACCTTTTATGTATATATATTTCACATCAAGGAATTACCCTTCTTATTATCATTAATTTGTAACAATCATCTAAGAAGATTGAGATTTATACTAGATAGGTTATTCTCCTTTGTGTAAAATTGATACAAAACCATAATTAAATTTTAATCAAAATAGGATGGTTAATTAAGAAACTCTATTAAAGAGATAATATCGAGTGTAATAGATACTACATTGCCTTGGACCTTATATATATATATATATATATATATATATATATATATATATTTACCCTTCTTATTATCATTAATTTGTAACAATCATCTAAGAAGATTGAGATTTATACTAGATAGGTTATTCTCCTTTGTGTAAAATTGATACAAAACCATAATTAAATTTTAATCAAAATAGGATGGTTAATTAAGAAACTCTATTAAAGAGATAATATCGAGTGTAATAGATACTACATTGCCTTGGACCTTATATATATATATATATATATATATATATATATATATATATATAGATATATATATATATATATATATATATATAGATCTATATATATATATATATATATCTATATATATATATATATATATATATATATCTATGTTTTACATAAATTATTCATGTTATGTTTTAGATTGAGAGTGCTACAAATATCATCCCAAAATTTGTGTTCTCATTAAATGGATACCTAATCATTAAGCAAGGACGTTCACAATCCAACTTCATCCGTTAAAGTGGCCATGTCATTACTCCTAGTATCAAGAATGGACATCACAAGACTAGGGCATGACATCATCATGGTGAACAGTGTATCCTCCCCTTAATAGGGGTTCCATGTCATCACCATCATCAAACATCCTCAAAAATAGGGCAACATCCATCAACCAGGTGCAGTGGTAGCCTATGGACATCTTGTCATCTCGAGGGTGTGTCTACTTTCAAGGTAACATTCTAGCTCTTAATAATAATGTCCAAGAGGTAAGTGAGGGTGTCATCCACTATGTCAAGTCATCCCAAGGTCAACCTTCCTCAATAGATTCCCAACATTCCTTGTCAAAGTGCCCTCTGAAATAATCAAGTGGGATGGACTTCCTCTATGGAGTGTTGGAGAAGCATCATAGAATCCCTCAATGGATGGAAGTTGTACCATGGAGTAAATATCTAACACATACTCACATAATTATATGAGATAAGCATCATGGGTGCAAGAAGCATAAGAGTACTAGAGTCAACCATATTCAATGTTAAAAGCATCAAAGTACTTCAAAAATGCATCATATTCAAATATCTTCCTAGCTTATGATTTGTATAAAAGTTATGATGCTTTAGTATGGGAGGGTTATTACATGACATTATTAGGTTCTTCCAACCTTAAGGGAAGGAACAATTCCTAGGATCACCCTTTCAGAAGATAGGTGTATGTGATGATGTTATGGATTCGGGTGTACTTCATGAATTAAATTCATAGTCTTATGATAGGTTATGTCAAACCATTATACATGAGTGCCTTTGTAAAAGGAGTGGTTAACAATTCTTGAGTTTCCTTCCTCACATTTTTTCTTCTAAATCCCCATATTCTCCTTTTGTCTTTTCTTTAGATAACTTGTTTAACAAGATTCATTCATTATCACACAATAATGAGATAACTCCCTTTTGTAATGGGAAGTTTATTACTTCATCAGGGATGATATATTCATCGGGGGTTTACTTTGATAGGAATGATATACATGGATACTCTTAAGGAATAATGGCAATATAAGAAGGGGTAGTGATTCATACTATAATTTGGCTTTTACTTGTTTTAATTCCCTTGCCACTCTTTTGCACTTTAACATTTGGCATATATTTTATCCTCTCCTACAATTGCATCAACCTCAAGTATCTACAACCCCTTATTCTCACACTAACAATGTCAATATTGAAACAACATGAGTGACTAAAAATAACCAATCAAAAGGTAGGACAATGGAGCAAGGGAATGATGACAAACATTAAGTTTATCATGGAATGCTACCATCATGAGATCCTCCAATTTTTTCCCATCCTATATAGTGAAAGAAAGTCCTCAAGGAAGCTCACATCGAGACTAGCAGTAAGTGATAATCACCAAGGTGAAAGAACGGAAAAAATGTATAACCAATAGTAGTCTAACATCCAATTTAGCATGTGATCCATATTAGAATTATCTTAAACATTGAATGAAAGAACTTAATATAGAAATAGTTAATATACCTCATAATATATGACCCACCTTCATCAAAGGAGCAAACCAATGGAATGGAATCACTGATTAGAAATTGGGTGAGAAGCATCTAAGATTGGTTTTATGTGGATCATGATAGTACTACTAGTTAGAAAACCATGTCATAGGATAAAAAAAACTATTTGAACCCAGACATGTCCCTCCTATGGTTTATGTATTAATAAACATATAATCCTTCTATATCCTAGGTACATGTGCTTATAAGCCTTATAACTACTTTTGTCCCCATAATAATAACCTTTATGTTATATTTGTTATTAAACCTAATAACCTATATGATCCCTTTTCTGTTGATACCTTATACATGTTATAACCACTAGAATCCTTGTTTTAATAGCCCTTATAATCCTCATGGCCTGTACAATAATAATTTATTTGGTCCACTTGCTAATACCCAATATGACCCTCATGGTCCTTATGTTAAACATTCCAATTGTCCTCTTCCTAATATCCCCTATGACCCTTATGATTATTGTGCTAATAATCCCTAAAAACCATATTGTTAATGTTCTAATAATTCATATAACACTTGTGCTCCCCATGCCAGTAACCAACCTTATAATACTTGTAACCATAATGGTAGCCATGCAAATAAACTATGTACATAGATAATCCTTATGGTATGTAAGTGAATAGCCTCTACAACCCTTATGGCCTTCATGATAATAAGCTTATAACCCTTATAACATCAATGATAATAATTCTTAAAACCCCTAAAGTCACGGTGCTAAAACCATCTTGAAATATTCATGATACTTTTAAAATTCTATAATGGGTTCCAAGCTTTATTAAAACCAAATGGGTGCTAACTAGACTTCCATCATATGTGTGGGGAAATATCGACAATTACCTTATTGTGGCCATATGTTTCACATACAAGATTCATTTAATGCACCTAATGGAGCACAAAAATTATTGTTTCGACCCGAAAATTATGTAAGACTTTTCATGACTCAAAATTTTCCAAAATAAGGACCATTTCTAGACTGTCCCAATACAACCCATTATATTAGTTGTCACAAATTATATTATTCCCCTACCATAACATCAATAAAGTGATATATATTCTATAGGGTCGTAGCATGGAACTGGGTTACACTTTTTGGAGAAATGAGGGCATGTTTGGTGAAAAAGATGCTCGATCAAGTAATTTTAAGTGCTCGATCGAGTTGTTGAGGTGCTTAAAAGTAGCTCGATCGAGTTATATTTTTAGATTGAGCATTATTTCTTATTAAAAACCCCAATCACAACCTGTGAAATTCATTTCACTTAGACCGCAAGAGGAAAAGGAGTTCGATAGAAGATTTGTAAGCTTGACTGAGATAGAGGAACTCAATCTAGCTACCTATCAACCCTGGCAACGACCCAGAGGTTCAAGCCAACGAAAAAAAAGGATAGGTATACAATTTAGGTGAAAAAATATTAGTAAATGAGAGCTATCCTTGGACCCAAATATAAAAAGAGAGTTATACATGAATATAGTACTAGGACCAGAATCTAATCCCTATACAACTACAACTCAAACTTATAAAGTGAAATAAAGATGGATAAACCAACCTCAGAGTCCATTCTTTTCTTCAAGATTCAAGTGATACATACACTTTTCTCATTAGCATCTAATTTAATTTATTCTCTAGGTGCCAATTCGGTGGCCTGCAAGTAGAGATGAAGTATGAAAGGTAAACATACCTCATACACGTATTGCCGAGGAGAAATCGGATCAGAACTAGATGGTGGTGAATCGAGATAAGATCATTTTTCTTAGCGCAGGAACTCATTTTCACTATGGAACTGACAAGTACGTTTTTTCCCTTGCAAAAGTATGACATTTTTGTGATTTAGGATCATTTTTCCTTCTGGCTAGGGTAAATATGTCTACTTTGCTTTTATGTATATGATGCAATTCTTGTACGGGATGGAGCTTCAAACTACATGAAGGGGTTAGTGCTACTATTGTGTTACTTTGACATTGCATCATGCTTCTTTCTGTTGCAAACACCTCTTACAAAGGGTAGGGATTTGCTTTGAGGGATTATCAATATCCTAACCAAAATATTTATAACATGTGTTTTTTCATTTCTAATAATATTTAATGTATTGTGTGCAGGACGTCGTCATCACCATAATGTTATAAACACCACAATCCTGGATGAAAGAGTTGTGACAGAAACAATTCGAATCAAAATATCCCCTTAACACTTCGAAACTCACTACTCATTTGCAGTGAAATTTGTATCAAGGATCAGATGTCGTGGAGTAAACTTGTAGCTTTAGCCATTTCTTGCTACTAATGTCAAGGAATAACATTTGATGTACATTAAGAAACTTACTCTAGGGCAACATATCTCGTAGTTCCTAAAATCTGAGTGCATATTTCACCATTCCACTTTTCATAAGCAAGTTTGCTAGCCCAAAATCAGACACTTTGACGCTGTAATTTTTGTCAAATAGGATGTTTTTAGACTTAAAATTCACCATCTTTTTTACTTCTTGAGTTTATTTGTTAATTACTTTTTTAAAGACCATTAAATGAGATGAATGCCTGATGAGAAACGATGAGGAGTGCTGTGAAGGCTAACCCATTGGACGACTTCCTATATTATTGAGAGAGGGCAGGATCCAATTGGTAGATGCTCTTCAATGACCATTGTGCTTGCTGGAATTGCATGGTGTTTATGCTCCATGAATGCTCCAAATTATCTTTATAGCATAATACAATTGCGGGTTTAAATGTCGAGTCCTTATCAATGGACGAACAAATTATTTGTGAAGTCTTTAACATGGTGGAGTGGGATGGTGACTGAATTGTTGGTCATGCTAGCAATCTTGGGCCAGAAAAAGTGGCAACCTTGGACACTGTAAATCTATTATAGGTATTCTAATATTAGGCAGAAATCTCTTGCTATTGGTCAGTGGTGCCCCTATTGCAATCAAAGAGATGTATTTCATGAGTCCAAGTAAAATTGCATAGATTCTAATTTCTGTGTGAGCTTGCCGAAGGCCAATATAAAACATATGTGAGTGTTTGAAGCAAATTTAGATTTGGAAAGATATCCATCATATTGTTAGCTATCATACTTTTCATGAATTTATGTTATTTTATTTAGCTTATCTAATGTCATCTACTAGTATTTTTTCAAAATCTATCAAATATTTTCTATTGGAACTTGAAACACCATCTTTGAAGATTAAGAGGCAATCTATGTTTGAAAGGTAAGTGATTTCTCTCTATGTTGTAGTTCTAAATGACATTTTGTTTACTAATTTTTATTTTCGATGATGTTTTATATGGTAGGATTCTTCTTGAAATTATGCTAGGGGTTTCCTTTGCAACATTTGGTGCAATTGCTAGTTATAAATGTGATGCAACTTCAATATTGATCTAAATATTAGAACATAATTAATTAACCATTCCAAAATTATCCGAGTACTTGCTTGCTCTAACTGAATCACTATTAGGACATGGCTTACTAATATGCTTTAGCTTAAATAAATAATATGCAATTATGCATTAGTTTAAATAAATAATTTGAAATTAGATAAAATTGTAAGTATTAGAAAATATGGAATTAAAAAAAAATAATAATAATTTAAAAATTTTATTGTTGATGTAATTTTCTTAATTGTGTAAATAGTTTATAATTTGGTTTGGAAAACAAGAAGGTATGATTTTGAGAAAATCCGGTAGATTTTTTGAAAATCAGGGTTATAGTTGTCAGCATTTTGATTTTTGATGCACTTCCAATTCCTGATGATGCTAAATTCATTTCTGCTATAACAAAAAACTACTTAAAACACTGCAACACAAATATTTCTTAAAAAAAAATTAGTGATTTGAGGCAAAATTGTAACCTAAGTAGACGATTTTCATATACCTATTCGAAGATAGCAGGAAAGGACGTCAAAAGTTTATCAAAGAGTACAGTATTAATGAGCAGAGGTCTTTTATTACTTCATGGATTAAATCAACTGAATATTATGTGCTTAATATTCAGGATTTTAATGTTACAAAGAGTCGATCATTGTTTATTAATGGACTTCAAACTCAAGGCCGTGATGCTTTCGCTATTTACTAATTACTCATCAAGTCAAGGCCGTGATGTCTGTCAGTGGTCCATAGAAGACCATATTCTTCTAGGCCTGCAGAATCAGAATGGATTGCACAATGCTTATCCTCTTTACGCAGTTTCTCCAATGCACAACCCTCTCTCAAAACTTCCACTCCTTTCCCATCAATACCAAGCAATCCATCAATCCAATATTTAGAAAACAAGCCATCTGCGCCATTCAATTCCTGCTTCACTCTCAGAAATTTCTTCAAATTCACAGCCCTCTTGCTGATTCCCTCTAACAGGTACCCCTTTGACTTTCCCGAGTGGAGTGTGCCCCCATACATCTCCACCAACATTTGCTGAATCTCTTCAAAAACATCTTTAAATTTGACATTTCGGTGCAACGGCCAAAATAATAGTTTTGCGGTCTATCAGGCGGCCATAATTTTATTTGGAAATTTTTTTTATTTTTTTTTATTTTTTTTCCCGGTTAAAATCTAGTAACTTTTCAAGATTTTGAATTTGAATATAAGAGTGCTTGAATCTTTTTTTTTAAGTGGAAATGGATTCAACATCACTACAAATCTATGAAAATTCAAAATCTTGAAATTAACAACAGTAACTTGATTTCTCAAAATTTCTACCAATTTTTCTCAAAATTTTATTAAAATTTCAACTATTTCTAGACAAAAATATAACGTAATTAAAAGAAAGAAAGAAAGAAATTATTTTAACATCCATGAGGCTAAAGATAGTCTATGGCACATATTGCTTCTTCATCTGCTTGATATATTTGGCCCATTTTATGTGAAGCTTCAAAATAAATTCTCCCAGCGTCTGGACAAACCCCTCGCTAAATAGATTATCCCAAGCGCTAGCTGTCATCGTATCTACATAACTTTCCATGTTGTTTTTGAAAGCCTCACACTCTAAAATGAAATGTTTTTATGTTTCCTCTTTTCCAGAAGAACAAAAAATGCATACTCTTTCCTCCCACACTTCCTTTGGCTTTTTCCAGCACCCTGTTTCACAATGGAGTTGATGAGAAGTAATAAGAATTTTGGCTCTCCAAGAGATATTGGCCTCTATGTATGCTTTTGGTTTATGACTATGAGTGGGATTAAACACTTCAATATAGTAATTTTTCTTGCTTCCTAGCTCCTTATTCCAAGTACGTTTGTGGAACATTTTCCATAACAAAAGCTTTTATCTCTCATTGTTTATGGGACACGCGTTCAAGCAAATACCCCATTTACTAAACCATTTGTTATTTTGTTGCATCCAAGTTATTTTGTTCTTGTACAATCTATCATTAAAAACAACCTTAGGCCATCTACCCTCTTCCATTTGCTCAATTGTTTTTGACAACCTTAGGTTCGCTACCTTCGACCATAACTTTCCTTCCCAAATATTCCATTGGAGGGGATCCTTTGGGATTTCCTTGTGGTTTGCCATAATTCAATAAGTCTCTTTGATGGTGAACACAACCTATGTTTGATATCCCCATCTCATCTTGTCTGTCGCTCACACTACTTGAATCTTTCTGTCTTTTTGTTGTGTATCCATAATTTGTTATTCATGTGAAAAATGTTTCTCATCCCATTTATCTTGCGTTTCCATTCTCACCACTAATCTTGCAAGGATATTTCTTTCTAAAAATTAGGGACCACTACTGCCCTTGTCCTCATGGTGTACTCTTTAAGACATCTTAACTTGTCTCCTCTCTCCAGCATGGGGAGTTGTTTCCAAGAATTTTCCCAAAACTTGGTTGTTCTGCCATCTCTAATCTCCTAGAATAGGTGATATTGTATAAAAGGATTTTGTTCCAATGTTATATTGCATATTAATGACCCTATTGGGAAATCTTACTATCGCACTTTATTAGCTTGAGTGATCACCAGGTTGCATTTCCTATTGCATATTAGTTTCCACAACTCTTGACCTCCATGTAGCCATCTCCACTAAAATTTGGAACCCATGGTTTTATTAATATTTCTAGGGTCCCTCAAAACAAGACCACCCCTCCATTTTGGCAGACACACCTTCTCCCAAGACTCTAGAGTCTAGTTTTTGGTGTGTTGATCTCCATGCCACAAGAATTTATGAAAACTAGAAACGATGTTCTTATATACTCCCGTGGGTGTAAGTAAATTGACAACTGATAAATCAGAATGGCATGTAGAACAACCTCAAGTATACTAATTTGAATGGGAAGATTCAATGCTTTGAAGGTCTAGCTGTCCAACTGCCCAGAGATTGTTTCCTTGATCTCCAACCAACATGAAACTCGCAGTTAATTAGCGACAAGAGGGATGCCAAGGTATTTTGTTGGTAGGGAACCCATTTAAAATTCAATATTTCTCACCATATTCCTTTGCACCAAATTATTGGTATTGAATAAATACATGCTAGATTTCTCTCCATTTATCATCATGCTAGAGGCCACTTGAAAATTTGAGAGGATCAGATCTAATGCCCATGTCTCTTGAATAGTTGGCTCAGTAAATAACTTAATATTGCCCACGAATTATTAATGAGTGATGGGAAATTGTAACACGACTACAAATTCCACTAAAATCTGATGACTTAGTGTTGGACATTCAATAGAATTCCATCGTGACTCCGTCAAGCCTCATTTTCCAGGCTTTTTAGTGGAACTCGGTCGAATAATTGGCAGGACAAATGGCCATAAAATATCTGATTATAGCCTCTATTTAGATAAATGATGACAAGAATATGAATAATGTATCAAGTATCTGACGTGACGTCCATTGGATAACCCATGACATCCTGCCAAACAATCCACAAATTAGACGATCAAAATCCAACGACGAGGCATCAAATAGTCGATGGGAAATATTTTAGCCTCTAGTCAGATAAATGAAAAATAACAGATGAATAGTCTGTCAGGTATCTGACCCCATGCTCACTGGGAGTTCCACAAATTTGACAATAAGATTCCAACGACATCCGTCAGATAGTCGATGGACCTCTAGCGGTGAACCAAAGGCCAAGTTGCACATCCCACTAGGTTTTTTGACGTGCCATTATCGAAACACCAATGGATAATATTAAGGATTTGATTTATATATGATGACCAATTATGATCTTTGGAGATCACAAAATCGATGACTATTGTTGTGCTTTCGAAGGCCAAGTTGCACATCCCACTAGGTTTTTTAACGTGCCATTATCGAAACACCAATGGATAATATTAAGGATGTGATTTATATATGATGACCAATTATGATCTTTGGAGATCACAAAATCGATGACTATTATTGTGCTTTCGACTGTTGCGCTATACATCCGATGACCACTTCCGACCTTTCTATGTCGAGAAGTTGACGATTTGTCCAACAACCTAGATTTTTATTCAATAGAATAAATGGGAAATCCAACATTTCCTTTGTGTATCCAACAAGTTTTGCATCAGAAATCTGATGGTTAATGGACTACTAAAAATATGATATTCAGAGAAACAGGATTCCTAGTTTCGATATGCAGTATCACACCGATCAAGGGGTGGTTTTTCGAGCATTCTCTTATTCCTAATACCCATCATCATGACACCATGTCGACCCAACCCTAACACCTCCCATCAAATTGTTCAACCATCGCTCATATCTTTGCATCCAATATCACCAAGCGATTGCAAATCCCTCAATCCTACCACTGATAAGGTGCATTACCCACAAACTCGCACACATTTCAATGTTATTTTAACTCCCAACATGATCTAACGACCCACACTCATTCCATGCAATGGTCAATGTGTCACGTTGGATGAGAAGATGAAGCTTTTATAATGCTTTTTCCATCGATCAATATGATCCAATGGTTGTGAGTGATGCATATCAATGACTTCCATGATATATCAGAACGTCAGGTGTGGGGGAGTTAAAGACCTCGACTTGACCTGATATGTTGTTAATACGACCTATAGCAAATGAAAGGGGTAAATTCAGAACTTAACTCATATTCTAGTTGATCCTAATACATTGTCGAACCCTTTGGACTGCGATAAAAAGCCAAGTGACTGGCCTACACCAACTTCCACCATTAGAGAATTTTAGTATTCCTATAAGTTGTCTTAATTCCAATTCAGGATAAAGGGATGAGCCATGACCTTTTAGGTGAAATCCTTGTCAACCCCCTAGTATATTATCCTTGTCTCTAAGTCATGTTGGTTGATTAGCATGGGAAAACTACTATTTTAAGCAACTCGAATTTCATTCTAGACACAGAATTTGGCATTTCATCTGAAGCACAACAAAAAGTGAAAAATAGAGAAGTATAAGCCTCTCTTCCAACGCAAGAAGAAGGAGAAGAATCTGAGTTGTTTAGGCATTTTTTTGGTTACCTGTTCCTCGCACGTGTGGCATATATTAAAGGTTTTGTAGTAGGATTTCCTCAGTCAGGGAAGAATCCAATAAGAATATCTTTATCTCAGCATATATCATAGACAAGGTCATAATATTGAGTCTCCTAGTCAAGTGAAGAAGGAAGATACCTCCAAAAAACTCACATATGAGAATTGCAAGTGTATAAGCTAAGTTGAGGTTGTATATTTGTGGATGAAACCGAAATTGTAGTAGTGCAAATAGTTTGACTTGTGTTGACCATAGGAGAAGGAAACAAGAACAAGAAGGATTTCATCAAAGAAGGTTTGTGACTTGGTCTTGGAGTGGCAAAAGGGTCTAGGGTCTTGGTCTTGATATTCATCAATTGGAATCTCTATAAGAAAAAGAATTTGTTCATGTTTTCCTCTCAAGAAGGAGAGGTTTGGCCTAGTTGATAGCCTATATTCTGATTCAAGCTTCTATCAGCCATTTGATTATTTGAAAACATTTTCGAAAGAAATCACATTGGTATAATTTGTTGATGCATTTAGAACCAACCATTGTGGTTCATCTTTAGCACAAGATGAAAATCGGATCATAGGGGCGAGCTAAATAGGGAGCGAGTACCTATGGAAAATAACGGCTAAAAAACAACTATTTTTGACTCGAGAGGAAAAGGGAAAAATTATTTTTATTTTATTATTAATTAATAATAAATAATAAATCAAATATAGTATATAATTATATATATAATTAAAATAACTATCATGTCTGCCAATATATAAAAATAATAAGTCAAATAAACTCCGAAATAAAAACAATAATTAAGTAAAAAAGGAATTTTAACTAATATTAAAAATATAAATATATTAATTAGTTATAAACTAGAAAAAGAATATATATATATATATATATATATATATATATATATATATATATATATATAATAAAAAGAATAAAAAATAAAATAATAATAAACAAACCTAAGGGGAGAAAAATTGAAAATGGTAAAAAATGTTTTAAATACATTTATGAAAAATAAATAAAAAATACATAAATAAATTTATTTTGTAAAATAATTTAAATGTAATATGTTTATTTAAATGTATTTTAATATTAGTTAATTATTATTTATGATTTCATAGACTGTAGCTATTTCAAATAAAACATAAAAAATAAAAAATAAAAAATAAAAATAAAAATAAAAATTAGGGGGGAAAATTCGAAAAGAGGAAAAATAGACATGAGGGGGGGGGGGCGGCACAGTAGTGGACCGGGGAAGGGGGGGGGGGGCGGCACAGTAGTGGACCGGGGAACTAAGAGAAAAGGGCTCGAATCTAGCAGTTGTCGATTTTCCAACCATCGTCCCTATTAAGATTACTAGGCATCTTTTCGATTTCAATGGCCATTGAAATCGAGAAGAAGCCTAGTAATCTTAATAGGGACGACAGTTGAAAAATCCGCAGCCACTGGATTCAGCCCATTGAAATCGAAAAGAGGCCTAGTAATCTTAATAGGGACGACAGTTGAAAAATCCGCAGCCGCTGGATTCAGCCCTTTCCTCTTAGTTCCTCTCTCCCATTCTCCCCCCTCCCTTTCATGTCTATTTTTCCTCTTTCTGAATTTTCTCCCCTGGAGTTATTTTATTTTTTTATTTTTTATTTGAAATAGCTACAATCTATATCTATATATATATATATATATATATATATATATATATATATATATGAATTATTTATTATTAATTAATAATAAAATAAAAATAAATTGCCTCTTTTCTTATCCGGTCAAAAATAGCTATTTTTTAGCCATTATTTCCAATAGCTCCTTGCTCCCTATTTAACTTCTATGAAATGATTTTCATATTGTCCTGAAGATGAACCACAATGGTTGGTTCGAAACGCATTGGACAAATTATACCAATGTGATTTCTTTCGAAAATGTTTTCAAATAGCCTATATTCTATGTCTCTTGTCTCTTTAGGGTTTATGCTTTGGTAGTTGTTTGATGAAGAATACCACTATAATAACATAAGTAAAATAAGATCATAATCTAAGAAGTAAAAAACATTCACAGGTAGTTATCAAATTGAAGAGAAATAACCTAATCTCAATGCCTAAGATTTATCAACATAGTCATTCTTTGGCATAACCCATGTGCTAACTTTAGAAAATGTGACTCTTGTGTCCTTGTATTTAGAACCTAATCAATATTTTTTGATATTGATGGAATTGTCAATGGGAAAAGGATTATATTGTTCTACTCTAAAACCATAAAAATGGATGATGAATAATATATTGATTGAATCAAGATCAATATATGAAAACTTATATTGAAGATACCAAAGAGCATTCTCTTTTGTATATGTGCACTTCCATATATACATTCACATGTGAAAGATACTTAAGAATCCATATATGAGAAAAAAAGTGTATACACTTTTTTATATATGCACAATTTTGTCTATTCTATATATCGTCAGGCCAATCTCCCATATAACCAACTCAAACTCTGGGGACCAAGCATATGCTTTTAACCCCCAATTGCAATATATATTTTGTATATGCATGCATATATGAAATTTCCTTGGGCATTGCTAGGGGTTGAAATAAAATCACCTTAAGTGCTACTACAATGTGGGATGGTGCAAGCAACGGTGTAAGAGAAGTTGACCTCATCAATCCCAAGATAAAAACAAAGCAGAGAAGTGTGAATCCCACAATATTGTCAAAAAATAGCTATATAGAAGTGATGCATATACAAAAGTGGTGCATTTTGTACAAGATGGGATGCCTTCTACACTCTTTCATATATGCACAATTTTGTATATTATGTATATGTACACAGATATAGAAGCCACACATGTATGGAAGCAGGATTTCATATATGCACAAATGAAAGCTATATCTACTTTTGTATATGAAATTATAGTTTTGTATGTGTCAGTTTGGTATATGCATTAATTGTTGTATATGCAACACTTCTATATACATGTATTTAGAATATACTCTTGTGTATACACACATTTATGTATATGTACAGATATATGAAAGTATAAAAACATATATGGAAGCAATGCATATATATAGCTTCCGTGAACCACATATATGAAAGCTTGCTTCTATATATGGAAGTGGTTCATATATGGAAGTCGAGACATATATCGAAGTGGCACATATCTAAAAGATAAAAAAAATGGAAGTGAATATAGCTTCCATGTGCGCATATATAAAAGATTTCTTCCATCAATACCAAAAACATTGATAAGATTCTAAATACAAGAATACAAGAGTTGGAGTGTGTAAAGTTAGAACTCAAGGTATATTACAGAATGGCTACACATAGAGTATAAATTTTAGAGCATATTTACCATAAATTTTTTCTAAAATAAATCTTGGTAATCAAGTAGTTCCTTGTTGTTTCATTGAACGCTCATTGATGTGGATCTTTCACTGATCAATGATCTTGGGACTTAATCTTCATGTTCTCCACATTTGTTAAAATATAACAATACAATAAATATAACTTCCTTTTACAATATAGCAAATGTAAAATATGGGATGACTTCTAAAAATAGGTATTCATGGTATATATGGGAAACAAAGGATACATAAAACCAACCAAAAAGGATAAGACTAATCTAACAATATAAATGTAATAACTAAATGCCAAAATATTAATAGGATTTCAAGTTATTATCGTCACATTTTCAATTATGAGCAAACCTCAATAACATTGATGAAGGGGAATGCTCATTAACATTGATGGGGGGAAATCCCATGTTATTGTGGTTATTCTTTCAATTATGAGAAACTCTCATATACATTGATAGAGGGAATCTCACAACATTAGTACACCATTCGGAATTATTATCAACAGCATATGTGTCAACCCATATCAAACTTCATTTTTGCATTATTTCAACATTGATTATGCATGGTGAAAACATTGGATTAGTCTTACCTTTATTAGCCTTCTAAATAAACGCATACTGGTGACATATATAGAGACCTTACCTTTATGAGACAAGGCTACACATATTGCTTATATTCAAAACAAGCCATATGGCTAACCTTAAACTTATGTTACCTTATAGTCACAACAATAAAGATGGGGAGAATAAAAGGAGATGGAAAAGTTACAATGTTTTGGAAGTTACTTTCATTTGTCTTATTTTACTTTGCTATATTTATTTTATGTTAAAAATAAAATGTCATTCTCCTTTAAAAAGGTTTTTAGAATAATTTTACTATAATATAAATTTTCTTCAATTTAAAGATCAAATTCTTAGAATAACTATTTTGTTAAAATCATTATTAAAATTTTCTTATTGAATTTGATAAATATTATTATTAATTCTTTCAATATCAACATCATGTATAACAACTATATATCATTAAAATCTAATATACAACATTACTAAAATTTACAAGTATTTATTTTCTTAAAAATAATTTGAATTTACACTCATTTACAATTAAAAAAAAATAATAATAATCTTCAAAGCATAACAAATGTGTAATTTTCATAATACATCACATTAATTTAATTTTAGTTTGATAAAAATACCATATTTATGAGAAATTTTTAGGCGAAAATCACATGAAATTTCATTTGTCGACGCGTTTTGAACCAACAAGTGCGGTTCATCATCAGGACAAGTTGAAGAAACAAATCTAGCTTTGCCTATTAAATAGTTTGAGCAAAACCTCCAATGGCTATATTTCATGACCAAGCAATGGCGCAAGAGTCCCTGCATCTTTTAAGAAATGCCAAATCTGACTTCAATTTTGAAACCTGCAAGCATGTCCGTTCAAAATGATGAACCTTGGTTGCAATGGCTTTTCCATGCAAGGATTCAATTGCCGAATTGAGGCTTTTGTGATCCATATCAATTTTATGAGAAATTTTTTGACGAAAATCACATGAAATTTCATTTGTCGACGCGTTTCGAACCAACAAGTGTGGTTCATCGTCAAGACAAGTTAAAGAAATAGATCTAGCTTTGCCTATTAAATAGTTTGAGCAGGACCTAGTTGGAGGTCCTACTCAAACTATTTAGTAGGCAAAGCTAGATCTATTTCTTCAACTTGTCCTGACGATGAACCACACTTGTTGGTTCGAAACGCGTCGACAAATGAAATTTCATGTGATTTTCGTCGAAAAATTTCTCATAAAATTGATATAGATCACAGAAGCCTCAATTCAGCAAAATTACCATTATTTAATTTTCTTTTCCATGAATTATGCAAAGACATAATATATAGAAATAAATACATATAAATAATTTTTATGCACGTACATAATATATAAAAGAAATAATGTGTATAAGAAATGTGCTTCAATCTCAATGTAATTAATTAAGGAAGCATAATTCATATAAACTAAAAAGCATGAATTTTTAACAAAATCATTTTCAATATAAATGTTGTAATTCTAAATCAAAATAATAATTTAAATAGTTAGTATTTAAAAACAATTATTAAATTCAACATGTTTATAATTTATACTTAAAAAAATATTTTAATAAGATTTATTTTTAAAATAAATGTTATAAATTAGGCATTATGTAAATAATTCAAATTCTTTCTAAATAAAACCAAAACAAAATGTTATAAATAAAATAGTAATTAAAAAATAATTAGTATTACCGAATAATATAAGAAAATGATTTAAATTCAAACTCACCACAAAAAATTAAATAAATTAAACAAAGTATTGAATTTGAATGATTAATTAATATCTTTAAAATAAAATCAAAAATAGTTACTTAACATTTAAGTAAAAAGATAAAAAAATATATTATAATGTGGGAATGACTTTTATATAATGAGGATGCCCAACAAATATCTGTTCCTATAAAAAAGTATATGATTTAATGTCACTCAAACAATAACCAGTATTAACCATTGTGACTTCAAATGAAATGAATAAATATGATCCCACATGGATTGGCCGCTTCACAACCTTACTTGATGGACATGATTTTGTATGGAAGTAGCTTAATGGAGAAAGACAGTTGTTAGCAGCAAGGAGCTCCAAAAATTGCTATTTTTTCCAAGTAGAGACAACGCCACTGGTACTCAGTGGTGAAGTAGTGGCTTGGCCTTATTACAAAAATATCCTTCTTTTGGTCCACTTGCCATATGATAAAAATATCCTTCCTAATCCTTACCTAACACGCTTTAGGCTATTTCTTCAAGGTTGTGGCTCTATGTTAATTTTAGGTATGTTCTATGCTTAGAGCAATTTATTTCAATTTTCATAGTTAGCTCCATATCTATTCCAGATTAGCAATCACATCAGCATTAAAGTAAACTATAGATAGAACATAAACATAAATTGCAGAAGACAAGCCAAGACAAGAGGACACAAGATGTGGCGCTAGCCAGGGACAAACCCCAACATGGGGAAACCCTTGATCAATTCTTCTTATATGTTCTTCAATAGTTTAGTAGAGAAGAGAGAGAGAGATAGTACACTTACAACAAAATTCAACACATTGACTTATCTAGATAAGAGCATAGATCATCTCTAAAAAGATGATACATGAGATCAGTGAAGACATGTTGCTTCAACTAATTCTCCAAGGTGACTCCTTCACCTATCGTTGTGCTGCATTTCATCATCATGTTGCACCTCACCACGCTGCACCACACTACACCCATCATCACTATGCTACATTTCATCACACTTCATTAATCATGACTGTACCCATCACTGTACTGAATTATGTGCCATTCTTGTACCATGTTACCATCTTGACCTATGTGTTGGTTGCACCTTGCTTTCTTGTTGTCCCTAGCATGCTTTTTGTTGCATGCTAGTTGTCCCTTGCATGCTAGCTATAACATTGCATGCTTGGTGTATTTGATGCTAAGTACCATACAGCTGTCCCAACATTAGTTAGTTGTCCCTTGCATGTTGCTCTCCTTTGGAGATAGATGTTCCAGCTGTTTCAGTAGTTCCCAGCAGTTCTGGTAGTTCCAACTATTCCCGGCAGTTTCGGTTGTTCCCGGCAATTCCGACAGTCCTAGAAGTTCCGGTAGTTCCAGCTTTTCCGGCAGTTTTGAATTTTCTGGTAGTTCCGACAGTTTCGGCTTTTCCAACCTTTCCAGCAATTCTGGATTTTCTAGCATTTCTAGCTTTTCCAGCATTTCCGGATTTTCCAGCTTTTCCGACATTTCCAGCTTTTCCGGCAATTCCGTCTTTTCCCACAATTTTGGCTTTTCTAGATTTTCTGGCATTTCTAGCTTTTCCGGTAGTTTCGGCTTTTTTAGGTTTTCTGGCAGTTCCGGGTTTTCCAGGTTTTTCGGTAGTTCCATCTTTTTCGTCAGTTCCAGCTTTTCCAGCTTTTTCAGAAGTTCCAGCTTTTCTATCATTTCCGGCTTTTCCACCAGTTCCAGATTTTCTGACTTTTCTACTAGTTTTGGATTTTCCAACTTTCTGGCAGTTCGAGATTTTCCAGCAGTTTCAGCTTTTTTGGCTTTTCGGTAGTTCTGGCTTTTTTGTTAGTTTCATATTTTTTGGCAGTTTTGGATTTTTCGTCTTTTCCGACAGTTCCGGTAGTTCTAGCTTTTCTCGCTTGTCCAATAGTTCTGTCTTTTCTGGCAGTTCCGGCTTTCTGCCCTCTAGATCAGGGCAACGTTATTCCTTAGGATCTCTCCTCCTACTAAAACCCAAAGACAAGTAGAGAGAGGAAGAGATCCCAAGTGTGTTGAAATGACTTGAAGGCCACCTCTATTTATACTAAAACGTTGAGCACATATGGGGTTTATTTGGTCGTTGGCCGACCTTGACGAATTGTCTTATAATGCAAATAAATTCATAACTCCATGAATACTTATCGGAATTGGATGATCTTTAGATAAATCCTACACCTCTCGATGAGAGGGATCTAAGAAAAATAACAGTTTCCATAAATAATATTACCCACATGGAGTTTGGCCCTAGTTTCCAATTTTAACACTCCAAACTCCATCCGTTGATCCATATGTCCAACTCTACTCTCTCTACCATCAGTGCCTTGCACTGCTCTGATCTATTGAGCTCTGCTCTGTTTTGATCTACTGAGCTCTGTTATGTTGAACCACGAAGAAGAAGAATTGATCGAGAATGTCTCATACCATTCTCTACTGACCCGAAGTCAATTTCATCTGAAGAGAGTGTGTCATATCACTCTCTTTGACTTGAACTCAATTTTATTGATCCTAGATCAATATCACAAGAGAGTGTCTCAAGCAACTCATATTGATCCCAGATCAATGGAGGTCATCCTAACATAGGGAGTACGGTAGATAGAACAATGCGTCCATCGATAGTACTACTATGGTCCCTATCCTCATTTCCCTACTCATTGATCAGATGAGAGGTACTTCCCATGAGTCTCAGATTACATGGGTAGGATGCCTCGATAGGAGAACTAATCATCCTATCCACAGGAGAATGAATCATCCTATCAGAGAAAGTCACGAAGAACTAATCATCCTAGTCCACAAGAGAACTAATCATCTTATTCCACAGTCGCCACTGAGAATAAATCATCCTGGCCCACAAGAGAATTAATCATCCTGTTCCATAATCGCCATGGAGAACAAATCATCCTGGCCCATAAGAGAAATAATCATCCTGTTCCACAGTTTCCACAGGAGAACTAATCATCCCAACCCACAGGAGAACTAATCATGTTGTTTAATATTTCCACTAGTGTATCTCAATCCATGAGAGATTGTGCCCAAAAGATATCTCAGAAGATTCTTGGCACCAATCCAGTGAGGCTCAACCAAATATGAGCTCACCATGCTAACTGTAAAACATATGTCTGGACAGAAGTTCACAAAGAACATCAACGCAAATGAGTTTATGAAACTTAGAGGCATTTCCTAAATCTGGTCCGACATCACTACCACATAACTTCTGAAAGTTAAGATCCTCGAGGTAGTCACAAGCTTGCATTTTATCATTCCACATCAGGAATCCAACTCCCTCTTACTTCTGCAAATGAGAGGGTCTGCACCTGTTAGAAATAGGTCATCCTCATAAGGTGCCGGTATGAGAATTCTATCATCCACAACCTTTGGGTAATGGTTTGGATCGGTTTCACTCCTAGTGAATCTCAGCTTCATCAAATAGCTATCAATCCTCTCATACTATGCCCAGGATGTTTTGCTTCAAGCCATAGAGGGCTTTCTTCCACCTGTATACATGAGATTCCCGATCATGAATCTCAAACTCCTCGGGTTGTTCCAAACCTATGGACATGCTGCATGAGGGGAATGGTCCCCTTATAATATTTTCCTTCACTACATCTCAAACATGTACCTTCCTGCTCTACTTGAATTTAGACATCCTTATCACCGTTTGACTCACATCAGGTATGGCCCCATAGGTAGACCTCCAGTGTTATAGATGCAATAAGTCAATTGACATGATCCCCAATGCACCATCCTTCAACTTGATACAAATTGCCAACCCTGAACCCATGAGAAAAAGCATCTTTGAAAATTATATCTTTTAACACGTACCTTTCCATCGATGAATGCTGCCCTGAAACCTTTGACTTCGATTTCTAAGATGGACATCCGGTTCTTCTTGCAATTAGGTACTTAAAAGAGATTCTATAAATGAATCGATTTACCCTTATTCAATTGAGAGTTAACATTACCTACACCCTTTTCGAGATGGGTGGCATCAGCTCCAAGTATAATCCCACAATTGTTTCCATCTCTACCAAATTAGAGAGTGCACCCATCTATCCGATGAAGTGCCTTGAAACACTACAATCTATAATACAGATTCCTAAAGAATTTGAAGGAGAGGGCCAATACAGGATAATTCTTCTTTATCTTATCAGAAACAAAATTTAATTCTTCATACTTGGGGTTCCTTGCTTTCTATGAAGAGTTGGCCATTTCCTTGATGACTTGCATTTCCTTTCATTCATTTGATCATTGAAGATGTCCCTAGAATGATTATTATCATCATCAAGTGATGAGTCCCTTCCTTTTGGACACTCCTTCGCATAATGGTCGAACTAGTTATCTGCCTTTCCTTCCACCTTGAGATATGGGCTTCCAATGAATTGATCTTTAGGTAGGCCATATTCTACTACGTGGTTTTGATAATATTCTCTGCTTCGACTTCACCCTTGGTGAATTTGAAGAGGGATGAGGAATCCATTGATCCTTTTTTCCTTTCCCAACTGTCTTAGGTGATTGCTCTTTCACTCTTTCTTGGGCATTGCCTTCACCTGAGCTCTGATACCATGTTAATTTTAGGTATGTTCTATGCTTAGAGAAATTTATTTCAATTTTCATAGTTAGCTCCATATCTGTTCCAGATTAGCAATCACATCAGCATTAAAGTAAACTGCAGATAGAACATAAACATAAATCGTAGAAGACAAGCCAAGACAAGACGACACAAGATGTGGCGCTAGCTCTGGACAAACCCCAATGTGGAGAAACCCTTGATCAACTCTTCTTAGCTCAACCTTTGGAGATCATCATGGGAATCAAGGATAGAATCAAAGATACTATTACCTGCAATTTTAATGACAAAATGTGAGATGGTAAGGAGATGGAGGGTAAAAAGAAGCTAAGATACTATAAGGAGGTGATCAACCCCACCCTTGATGAACAAAATTATCTCTCTATGTTGACCAACACTAAGAAGAAAATAAACATGGTAGCTAAGAGACTATAAGGAGGTGATCAACCTCACTCTTGATAAACAAAATTATCTCTCTATGTTGACTAGCACTAAGAAGAAAATAAGCATGGCTAGGATAAGAACTAATTCTCATGAGCTTCCAAGTGAGACCAGAAGGTGGTCTACTCCTAAGACTCCCTGGAATGATAGAATCTGTCATATTTGTGATACTAAGAAGGTGGAAGATGAAAAGCACTTCCTTTTAGACTACCCCACTCTTGCCCGCATCTACTCTAAATTCTCTATTATGAGTCACACCTCCAATCTTCATGACTTATTAAGCCAACCCAACTGTAGCATTCTTGGAGCGCTCCATTCCCTTCTCCTTGATCATAGAAACAAGATTCTGAAGAATGACAATTAAACTCTTTTTTTCTTTTCTTTTCTTGATGTTTGATAGACCACATTAGTCTCAGTATACCTTAATTATCATTATAAATAAATCTAATTATCACTAACACTCTATTTGTTATTATTTTTAATTTTAATTTAAAAATTAATTAAAAAATAAATAAATAAATATATTAATTAAATATTTTTTTAAAATTCATAATTTAAAAATTAATTTTCCAAATTTTTTATTTTAAAAGAAACATAAGTCAATCAAATTATTAATTCACCTTATAATTCAATAAATTATTACTTAATGCAAAATGAATAAAGTTATAGTTTAATTAAATTATTAATTTACCTCCATCATTTATTTAAGTAGTAGTTATTAATATAGGTAAAATATATAGAAAATCAATAAAGGTAAACATGTATATATTAATGATTTTGTTAAAAAAAAATTAATTAATATTAATATGTAAAATTTATTTGTCCATGAGATTTTAGATAGACAATGTTTAGTGAAGACACTCCTTGATGTGAAGTTACTGATTCAATTCCCTGTCTGGTTGAAGTGATGTATTGAACATGATGAAGATGTAGCCTTACCCAACTTTAAAAAAAAAATGAAATTTATTTATTAATTTAAAATTTCAAATATAGTAATTTTAACTGACATAATTTATTTTAATATAAATATTTTTGTTTTTTTATTTTTAATTAATTTATTTTTTATTAGTTCCAAGAAAGCTCAATTGGTAATCTAAGATATGTGAAATTGTTGAAACTCAAAAGACTTAGGTTCAAATCCCCGCATCTTCAATTAAGAAAAAAAAACAATTTGTCATCAATATAATCTTATTTTTAATAATTCTATACAATATATTTTAATGTTTATCTTTTTCTACAGATCAAAATTATAACTACCATCAAAATCTGAATTTTGGATGAGAAATATAAGGAGAGTCTTATTTTCTTTATTACGACTAAATTAATTATTATAAAAATATTAAAAAAATAAAAATAAAAAACTATTGATAAAATTACAATTTGTTTATTACGTAAATTAAATTTTAATATATAAACAAATTCATTTACTTAAAATAAAATTAAGATTTCTGATATGATGTTAATGTGATTGTGATGCGTATGTGATGAGGATTAAATCACATAGAAATCTTAAAGTCCACGGGCTCAGAATTTTAATCTAAGTTCTTCATCATCATAAAATTAAAATATTTAAATTATATATTTTAATAAATAATGTTTTTACTAAATATTATTTAAAATTAATTTAAAAATATATATTAAAAATTTTAAACAAATAAAATATCTAAAATATAAATTAAATAAATTTATTTATTTAAAATATAAATTAAATAAATCTTTTGCCTAAATAGTTGACCCCAAAAAGAAGTGTAATTGAACTTTTTAGAAACAATTTTGTGGATGCACAATATCTTAGCCTAGTAAATCATGGAAGTTGTCATTATGGAAGTTGTCACTATCTAAAATGTTAAGGACTTGTATAAAAATGGGACATCCATGCACCATATCTTCACCTAACAAATAATGGACATTGGCTTTATCAAAATTGTTAATTAAGACCCTCGCGTTTTCCGGCCATTTTGACGAGTTAATATGAAAATGACATTTTGACACTTTTATATAAAAATAACAATTCAAATTTATTAACCTTTTTCATTAATTATAATGATAATTAATGTAATTAACTAAATATTGAATTTTATAAATATTAAATACCATGTAATAATAATAATAATAATAATATTTAATTTGTTGATTTTAATACTCTGTTTGAAATATCATATTATTTTTATTTAATAAATATTTAAAAAAAATATAATATAATAATAATAAAATTACTAAATTTAACTTTTGAAGTCTTTGGAAAAACACCCATACGAGGATTTCCTAAAATGAATAGTAATAATAGAGAAAATTTAGTCAAATCTAAATACTCACATATTGTTCCACCCTGCTCGGCCTTTGCGACTGTTGTGGGTTGGTCAAGTTGTGACATTTTGTTCACACTCTCCAACAACACCTGGACACACATGATCCACCTTTATGAAAAGCACCTTATGATTTGTAGGGTACCACTATGCATCTCCAAACTCTTGCTTTCTCACAAAATTTTCTATCACGTTCTCAAACCCATCTTCATCTACCAAACTAATCGACACAAAACGCTTGAACACGAGCTACAACCTAGACATCATTTGTGATATTTCTCCCAACAACCTAAGAGACAACGAAACACATCTAAATTTTTCCTTCTCTTCTTCTTCGGTAATGGTTACAACCTTTGCATAACCTTTTGTAGCAGAAGTAGGGACGACGATCCTCAATCCTACAACATACTCATGAATTGCACTTCCTCTTCCCATAACTCCACTCCCGTGAGCCCAAGTAATCATTACGCCACCTGCACTCACTCCATTCCAGTATGCCATGGCCAGAAAAGTTGTTGGAAATGGTAAATACTTCTGCATGAAGATCTAGCAAGTTCCAGATCGAGTGATGCATGAAGGCATAAGCTAAGTGTAGTTCAAGTTTATATTATGAGTTAATTTAGTCAAGTGTGAGTTAGTTCGAGTTCAGGTTTATTTTGGAGAAAGTCAAATATAGTGTGTGTTTGCATGTTGAAGTTATTTTGAGTGAGTCACTAGCCTAAAAGCATAAATACGCCTTGTTAGGTTCATTGTAATCAAGTAAAGTCAAGTTTCTGTGATGAATACAAGATAAATAGCTCATATTGTTTGTGTGTGTCAATTTGTGTTTCCCCTCCTCTGCCGTCCCATTCCTTCCCATCAAATTTTTATCAAAGCCAAAGATGAAAAACCAAAAATTTTGTAGTCACAACTTGAAGAGTCCCCAAATGAAGAGTTAAAAGTTTCATCGCCACTGTTTAGCAATAGGTCATAGCTTCTTGAATTTTTTTGAATAGAGAGAGGGCTACAGCCCTAGATGCCGTGAGATGAAGCTTGATTTTCTTTATAGAAAAATTTAAAAAAGGGTTTTACTTTATTGGAGAAGGAGATTTTTATAAAAGTGATTTTATTATTTTCTTATCAAAAGAGAATTTAAAAAAAAAAAAAAGGGTGGGTTTTATTTGAGTGAAAGTTTAGGGCCTTGAAAATGTGCATACATCTACAAGTTTTTTGTTTTGTGTTAAGCATGTGAGTGTTTTGGGTGAAGATTGTGCCTTATGGAGGGGCATATTAAAAATAATGTTTTTTTTTTCGGGGTCGATATGGAAGATAGTCTCATGCAATTAGGAAAGCAGCTATAAAATAGAGGAAAGATGATAGTCATGGGTCGCAAAGTGCGATTGAACCAGATTAGAAAAATAATTGATAAGAAAATACAAAGATCATTTTCATATTTAGAGAATTCCAAGCCGCAGCTGAGGAACTGAGAAGTGTAATAGAAAACAAAAGAAAGATCAAGGGTGATTGGTGTAGCCTACATCTGCTACCACTTCCTATGTTTAATGGTAAATATTTTGATTTTTGGGTTATCAAAATTCTAACTTTTTTTCAAGCTAAATAGTTAATTGAGTATTGATTTAATAACCCATATGATGAAGTATGCGACATTTTAACATTGGAATTTATAAAACAAATATTGGTTGAAAAGTTTTTGTGCAAGGTAGAAAAAAAATACAACTTTCAAGGAAGCATGGAAGATCCTGGAAGAAGAATTTGGTGCAAGGGGGAGTGACATGCAAGAACAAGAAGTGTCAAAATCTGTTGAGTCAACCACAAATCTAAGAGTAGATGAGAAAGACTCTCATAAGACAATAGAGCTTGGAGAATCCCACTCAAAAGTGGATGATGGTCATAAAGACTATAAAAGTGAAACCCATTATGCAGACATGCATATGGATGAAGAAGATGCAACAAAGATTGCAGAAAGAGAAATTGAAGCCTTTGTTTATGAAGCAGAGAAAGAGCATATAAATTCTTAAGAAATCCACTGTAATGTGGATGGTGCTGATGTTGGTGAATCCCACTGTGACAAAACACATGTGGATGATGATTGCAAACTAAGATGTGAATTAGTGAATCCAGCCACAACTGGTGGATATGATGAAGTTGAATTTGTTAGTGAACATGTTGGCTTGTGGGGGCCTGACCCAGGTTCAGCGTTAGTTAGCCAAACAAATCCCTACACCACTGGCTCTTTCGGCATCAGCCTGTGGAGTGCGGACTGAAGTCTCACCTGAAGCAGTATGGGGGGATGTTGGAACCAAGTTTCCGCACCCTTGAGATGGATGTGATGTCATTTTATTCCAGCTATATATGCCTTCACACAGGTTGCCTAACCCTCTGTTCCACCTTATAGTACCTTCGTGAAAGGGTACAATCGTCTGCCACGCAACCCTAATTATGAGCTTAAGTCCTTTCGTGATGCTAGGGTAGCGAACTTGATATCCTCCTAACCAACCTAAGTATTTAATTATCAGATCTTAGTTAGCTTCGCATAAAAAGATGTTCCTACTTGCAGTCACAATTATATACATTCACGCATCATATAAGCATTATAAGTGAAATTTATACCCAATATGACAGATGGATAAATAGGAAATAAAGACGCATAAATTATAGAATACTTCTCTTTATTGATAATTCTAGATGATTACAGACTCGACTCGCCCTGCACACTCAGCTGTAGGGGTCCGCACAATCAACTGCAAAATTTTAGGCCTCTGTGCACTCAGCTGCAGAGCCTCTACCTATGCTACGACCCAAAACTTAGACTTGTACTTCAGAGCTATCTCTCATACATCTTCAATTATTAATTTCTTCATGTATTTTAACTACTTAGAGCTTCGCTCTATTTATACAATCCTATGGTCCGCGGACCATGGGTAGATATTTTACAACTGACATTACATTATCAGGGTAAGGGCGGACAACCCTATGACTCTTTAAAATCTACGTGCTCCGCAACCACAAAATGTGGAGTCTATACATTTGGATTACAAAAATTGGACCAAAGTATGGGCTTTAAGCCCCAAAACTGCCCTTGGGGGATCCCGCGCCCAATAGAGCACATGCATACTCAGATATCTCACCGTAGGGTGGATGAACATTATGTTGATGATATGCGTGGTTTCCTTTTTGAAATATGGATTGATTGTGGTAATATGGTAAATGTCATGTTTGATGAAGAATTGGAGGTTGAACATGCCACTGTAGCAACAAGATATGAAGCAGTCAGGACTTCTCATGACGCAGTGTGTGGGTTAGTAGAAACTAAGTTTAGCATACATAAAGCTATCAATAGAGAAGCAAGTGGTTTGGTGGATCCAACAATTGGAATTTTTAACGTTAAATTTGATGAAGAACCATTAACTAGTGATGAGTGATTTCACATGATGCAACAAAAATATGTAATCAATATGTTGTTATTTAATGAGATAAGCCCTCTTGTGTCTAGAATCCAAGTGGAAGACAACAAGTTAGAAACATCTAGTGATTTCAAAGAAGATAAAAATGAAGTGATTCAACAGTTTTTGATGAGAATATCCATTGACTGCATAACAGTGGAAGATAGCCTCGTTGTAGTTGAAGAGGCATAGAAGGAAGAGAGAGAGAGAAAAAATATCTTGCTATAAAGCATAATTAAAATGTTTTTATCATTGGTTTTGAGATTGCAGGTAAACATGACAAAAAACCAGATACAGTTATAGCTGGAAGAGAAGATGAAGAAAAAGATGAAACAAAAGACATGGAAGTTTCTAAAGACGAAGAAGAAAACAATTAAACCATTTTTTAGCAATGGAGTCAAGAGGAAATCAAATTTTTCTGTCAAGAAATATGGCAGAAAGAAGATCAAGAATATGGCAGGAAAGAAGTAGAGCAAAGAAGACATATTGAAGATGAAGAGTTGTGGAAATAGTCTACGAGTGAAATAATTATTGAAGATGAAGAGTTGTGGCAATAGCCTATGAGTGAGATAATTATTGAAGATGATGTTGTAGAAGATAGGATCAAATTTCTTTTTTAGAACAAATACAGTATAAGTCAAAGAATCATTGCAGCAAAAACATGTGAAGAAATATGCAACCTACAAAAAAAAAGTATAGGTAGGAATGAAGCAGTTTCAAGGCTACAGAATTTGGAAGAAACAAAAAGAAAATCCAAAATTGTAAAAAAAAATTAGTCATTCTAAGAATTAGACTAGTAGGCATGTTTAAGTGGTGATTGATCCAATTTCTATTGTAAGCCTAGCATGCATAGTTGAGTCATGTTGAGGAATGTTATGTTGAGTCATACAATCGTAACTAAGGGGGAGTGCTGGAAATAGTAATTACTCCCACTTGAAGATCTAGGAATATCCAAGTTGAGTGATGCATGAAGGGATAAACTGAGATAAGTTCAGTCTAGATTTAGAGTGTGAGTTAATTGAGACATGTGTGAGTTAGTTCAAGTTCAGTCTTATTTTGGGAAAAGTCAAATATAGTGCGAGTTTGCATTTGAAGTTATTTTGGGTGAGTCTATAGCCAAAAAGCATAAATACCCCATGTCGGGTTCATTGTAATGAGGTCAAGCCAAGTTTGTGTGATGAATACAAGAGAAACATCTCATATTATTTGTGCGTATCTCAATTTTTCTTTCCTCTCCTCTGCCTACCCATCAAAAGCTAAACCTTCCTCTGCAGCTTCATCGATCACATTTCTCATCATCACGCCCACACCAAAAGAAAAATTCATGGTGATCTTATTGATCCAAATTGTGAAATCATAGTCTCTAGTGCTTATGGCCACCCCTTCTTCATCATCCACACACACTAGCTTTAGCAAGTTGTGAGATAAATTGTTCACAACTTTTATCTTTTTTCCCTTCTTGGCTGCTGCATCTTCAACAACATGGATGACCTTAGTTTCTTTCATGGGAAACACTGCATTACCATCCTTACAAATGCTAAATTCCCTGATAATTAAAAATTTTACATCCTGAATTGGAATCAGAATCACATTCCACTGATGGAGGTGGCACATAGTGTTGGTAGGCTAAATTTCTTCACTTTTAACCCTTTTCCACTTCAAAACCATACCTTAGACCTCTGTTTTAACCTTGCAACCTCCTTATTCCTGTAGTAGTCCAAGAATTGTGCCTTTTCCTGCACTGGCTTTATATTTCATATTTAAGAGTTACGAATGTGCTTAATTAATTTTTTTCATAGATTTTGTACCTTTAATACTCCTTACAACTAATATTTCATTTTCTAAAGTATTTGATAAGCAATGTATTGATCATTCCATTAGCATGGTCGAGTGCAGATAGGATTCTTGCACTGTTGACGAATCCTAAGTTGTCGTGACAACTCACTACCTAACGCAGACACCTTGTTCTAGAACAATCAACTCGAGTTGGACTCGGAGCGGAGATAAGTCAGTGATATGATGGAGATTGGGTAGCTGGATGAATGCTTAAGATTAGCGTTTTTTTATAGCCAAAAGGCTTAGTATGAACTATTGTTGTTATTTTATTATAGATGAAAGGCTCATATTGGAACGCTGTATATAATTTGGTCATAGTCGCAGGCTTGAACGTATGTATAAAATATAGGATTTAGATAGAAAATGGTAGCAAGCGATAACTATAACAAGGATATTGTAATTTTGTACTTCTGTAATTTTTTTGGTATTGCCCTCGTTCTGGGCCGGATTCAAACTCATGATGTACATTTGTTGATTATTAATAGAAAGGTACTGCGCCATGTTATTTCAATCTTGTGTTGTAATTCTGTGTTGATATGTC
The DNA here is from genome assembly GCA_031772625.1 of Pinus tabuliformis. NCBI lineage: Eukaryota > Viridiplantae > Streptophyta > Pinopsida > Pinales > Pinaceae > Pinus > Pinus tabuliformis. The sequence continues at coordinate 553,978,341 of CM062820.1, read as the reverse complement.
ATTAAGAGCTGAATCTTCACGTTTCTTAAATAGGGAAACGAGTTGGTTGGCTAGGGCCCATCCAACCCAGCTCATTCTACCTCGTATTATTCTTTTTCGTTAGAGGTGTGTTGATTTTGTTTAATGAAAAGTGTGAATTAAATAGATGTTTTTATTCTTCTGCAAAGTCTAAATTTGGTTTCATCAATATGTGATGGATCCGTGGTGTGGATGCTCAACTGAGTTTTTTTTTATCCTTTATGATTTATTTTCTTCAAAGCTTAACATTGTTTCTACCTGGATCGTGCAAGCACACATTCTTGCATTAGTGCATTTACAGTTTCATAGATTGATTCCTTTGGTTCATCACAGTTATAGTCTTTTATTCTTATATGATATATGAGCCTTAATGCATTTCTGTAGTGTGATTATCATTCTGAAGTGTTCTTGATATCTTGAACTAAATATTCTTTGGTAATTCGAGAATAAACATCGTTGTGACACATTAATTTGTACCTATACTTCATACTATTTAGGGAAATATCGACTTCATGTGCAATTATTTTCAAAGAGATTATTTATGAGTTAAGAAGGTTACGAATGTAGATAGGATTTGTGTGAATAACTATTACAGGATTGAAGCCTACTGTCACAATTAGATGATTCCTTTAGATTGCATGAAGGAGTTCCTTGATTGAAGAAAAGTGTGCTTTGACTTTGGAAACTAGTTTTTATTTTAAAGATTGAAATTGGTTGAAGCGTCTTTTTGTTTGAGGAAGGTATTTTGAAGTTTTTTTCACCTTTGCAAATTCTTTATCTGATTTAACACATTCTTTATTTTCTTATAAGAGGAATTGGAAAACTTGGTACAGGAGTCTCTATTCCTGTACAAGAATCGATATCTTGATACAAGAACAAAGTGCTCTACGCCTGAGGCTTAGAGCCCCTACATGAGAACATAAATCTTCAGTACAGGTGTAAAATATACTTCCATCACCTAAACTTTGTTCTAGTACTAGTGCAAGTACATTGAAGGAGTACAGGAATAGCAACTTAGTGTAGGGAGAAAGACCTATAAGGAAGTTAGATATCTTCAAGGGTCCAATCATTAACCTAACACATAACTATACTGAAGATAAACATACATTTACATTTCCAGTTTTCAAGATTGTTTACAAGAACTTTGAGAGTTCCTTTCATTTATTTTCCTGCAGAAGTAGTTTCTTTCACATTCCAACACTAGAATTTCTTTGGTGCAAATTGTTGGGTGATATTTTCTTTCAGATTCTGCAAGATTACAATTAAGGAAGTAGGAATAGAGGTAGGAAAAGTTTATATCATCTCTGGTATTTCCTGTGATTCATCTCTAAGTTTACGAAACCCCCAGGTTGAAAATTAAGTGTTGAAGGAGTCTGCCTAATCTCAATTCCTACACCCAACATTTTGTGCTGTTGTCGGGAAGGTGATTTGAAATTGGTAAGAACTTTCCATTTTCTACAATATGGATAAGTCTACTATTATTTTTTCCTGCATTATGCATTCTATTGTTTTGAGGATTTTACGGGTTCTGATTGAAAAACTCATCACCTAATAATAATGGCCTTACTCCATATCCGACCTTTCATGACCATTACATGGAATTATTATTTAAACCACCACGTCTTCCAATCATCATCACCTCCATGTACTCGAACCAATTCATATTCACATCCGTGTAATTTTAATGATGAAGCATGAGCATTCGAGAAATCGTTTATATAGTGACTGATGTATAGCTCAACCAACAATTTGAGTTCTTTATGTTGTAATATCATTTCAAAACTTGAGACAAAGATTTGGTGAATTAAAACAGACACGACGCTCGTAAGGATTGAGCCACGTTCCATAAAAGAGATGGAGCAAACAACTGAGTACAAAAATAGTCTTGTAATATTGCAGGAATCTAGGTTCCTCCCGTTTCTGTAAAAATTTGATGGATTCGACTCAGCCATGGCAATAACATTTGCCCGTACTTTTGATGGGAGTCGAGCCAAGGTTGGTTCATTAGAATTTGCAGTCACACAGGAGCCCATATCTCAGGCTGCAGGTTTACCAGTAGTGGGGGAACAATGGTTTAATAAGGAGAAGTTAGAAAAGACGTTGTGGCATCGGTTCGTGGTCAACCCGAAGCAGAAGGTGGAATAGAAGAATGGTCGCCAGTGGAACGCTATGATAGGAAAATGGAAGGATCTCCTTTATGTGTTACAAAAGTTTCTTACCTGCGAGGGCTGCTACTCACTAACTTTCCTCTATCACATATGATTGCTTTTGCATTTTAAGTCTGGTAAGCTTATTAATTTCTCTTATTATTTGGCCAGGAGCTTAGAAAAGATGGCGAAAGCGGTTCATAAAGGCAAGTCAAGCCAGTTCGCATACAAATTGTATCACCACGGGTTGATCACAATTTTAATTAAGAAGGACTTGGAAGCTAAAAATGTGACTTAGGAGGAATTATTAAATGAGTTTCAGGGGCGAAGTGTAGGGAAGTCGGCCTAGAAGAAGAGTGCAAGCAAGAAAGAGAAATTGGAAATGCTGACCTTGCGCCCTACCAAGACTAGGAGGCCATCTAGGAGAAGGACTGCCTCTTCGAGGGCGGGTCATGTTCAGTCGAGCTTTCAGTCGACCTCACCGATATTGTTGGATGACTTGCCACCTACTTCACCAAGTAATGACAATCTTTCGGTCCTTTCTAAGGTGACGACACATACAGTGGTTGATGGTGGCTATGTGGAGAAGGAAGATGATACACCCTTGTCAGTCCTCTTTGGTAGGATGAAGAAAATAAAATGATGTCGAGTGCAAGAAAAGACCTAGTGGAGGGTCAGGTGGATGATAGGGCACAGGACACTGAAGTCCTTAATTATTCTGAAGTTTCGGGTACTAAAACCCTCAATTATTTTGAGGAGAAGGGTAATTAAACCCCTGGTGAGATGGATAAGTAGGGTACTCAAACCCTCAATGGTTTTGAAGAACAAGGTATTGAAACCCCTAGTGAGATGGATGAGCAGTGTATTGAAGCCCTTAATGATTTTGAGGAGCGTGGTACTGAAACCCCTGGTAAATTGGTTGAGCAGGGTACTGAAACCCCTGATAAATTAAATGTGTAGGGCATCGAGACCCTTAGTGGCATTGAGACTCTAGGTGTTGAAACCCTTAATGATGTTGAACTGCAAGAACTGAAAGATGGCTAGGATAACCTCAACCCTAGTGATGTTGGCACATGTCTGGAATCAACTGTCTAGAATTCTACGCCAGAGGAATTAGGAGTTGAGAACTCCACCCTCTGTCTGCACAGTCGGATAGAAGAGCTCAAGAAACATGTTTACGACTTGGAGGTATTAAACAAAGCCATGAAAGAGAAGAATACTGTGAAAAAGTGAGCAAATGCAAAGTTGGCAGGAGTGGTAAAGGAGCAAAAAAGGCAAGTTAATATATGGAAATTTCGGGCCTCAAAGTGTTGTGAACGTATTGAAAATGTGACCAAGAAATTCAAAAATGCTCGAAGTAGGAAGGAAAAGATAGTGAAAGTAAGGATCAACATACAAGTTCAGAATTGAAGGGAGGCTCTTTTGTTTTGTTTTTTTTGCAGCAGGTAAAGGTTGTGTGAGGACCTCACACCTTTTTTTTAGCCTTGCAACCTCCTTATTCCTGCACTAGCCCAAGAATCATGCATTTTCCTGCACTAGCTTTATAATTCATAATTAAGGGTTACGAATATGCTTAATTAATTATTTTCATAGATTTTGTACCTTTATTATTCTTTGCAACTAATATTTCCTTTCCTAAAGTGTTTGATAAGAAATGTATTGATCATTCTGCTAGCATGGTCAAGTGCAGGTAGGATTCCTACACCACTAGCAAATCCTAAACTATAGTGACAACTCACTACCTAACGTGGATACCTTGTTCCAGAATGGTCAACTCGAGTTGGGCTCGAAGCGGAGATAAGTCATGGATATGATGGAGATTGAGTTGTTGGCCGAATGCTTAAGTTTAGCATTTTGTTATAGTCGAAAGGCTCATATTGGAACGCTGGATGTAATTTTATTACGGCCGCAGAACTGAACAGATGTATAAAATATAGGATTCATATAGAAAATGGTAGTGAGCGATAGATATAGCAAGGATATTGTAATTTTGTTCTTCTTTAATTTTGCTGGTATTGCCCTCGTTCTGGGCTAGATTCGAACTCATGATGTACATTTGTTGATTATTAATAGAAAGGGATTGTGCCATGTTATTTCAATCTTGTGTTGTAATTATGTGTTGATGCGTCATTAAGAGTTGAATCTTCACGTTTCCTAAACAGGGAAATGAGTTGGTTGGCTAGGGCCCAACCAACCCAGCTCGTTCTCCCTCGTATTCTTCTTTTTAGTTAAAGGCGTGTTGATTTTGTTTAATGCAAAGTGTGAACAAAATATACGTTTTTATTCTTCTGCAAAGTCTAGATTTGATTTCATCACTATGTGACATATCCGTGGTGTGCATGGTCAAATGAGTTTGGTTTTATTCTTGATGATTTATTTTCTTCAATGCTTAACATCATTTCTGCCTAGATCATGCAAGCACGCATTCCTACACTAGTGCATTTACAATTTCACAGATTGATTCCTTTGGTTCATCACAGTAATAGTCTTTTATTTTTATATGATGTATGAGCCTTAATGCATTTCTGCATTGGGTGATTATCATTCCGAAGTGTTCTTGATATCTTGAACTAAATATGCTTTGGTAATTTGATAATGAATGTCGTTGTGACACATTAATCTGTACCTGTACTTCATACTATTTAGGGAAAGATCAGACTTCATGTTTAATTATTTTCAAAGAGAATATTTCTGAGTTAAGAAGGTTACAAATGCAGATCAGATTTGTGTGAATAACTATTACAGGATTGAAGTTTGTTGTCACAACTAGATGATTCCTTTAGATTGCATGAAGGAGTTCCTTGATTGAAGAAAAGTGTGCTTTGACTTTGGAAGCTAATTTTTATTTTAAATATTGAGATTGGTTAAAGCATCATTTTGCTTGAGGAAGTTATTTTGAAGTTTCGTTCACCTTTATAAATTCTTTCTCTGAGTTAACATAGTCTTTATTTTATTATAAGAGGAATTGGAAAACTTGGTGCAGGAAACTCTGGTACGGTACAGTTATCGATATCCTAATATAGGAAGAGAGTGCTCTAGTCTTGAGGCTTAGAGCCCCTGCATGAGAACATAAATATTCAGTACAAGTGTAAAATATACTTCCAACACCTAAAATTTGTTCTGGTACTAGTGCAAGTACATTTCAAGAGTACAGGAATAACATCTTAATGCAAGGAGGAAGATCTATAAGGAAGTCAGATATCTTCAAGGGTCCAATCATTAACATGAAAAACAACTATATTGAAGATAAACATATATTTACATTTCCATTAGTCAATACTGTTTACAAGAATTTTAAGAGTTCCTTTCATTTATTCTCCTGTAGAAGTACTTTCTTTCACATTCCAGCGTGAGAATTTCTTTGGTGCAAATTGTTGGGTGATCTTTTCTTTTTTATTTTGCAAGATTGCAATTAAGGAAGTAGGAAAAGAGTTAGGAAAAGTTCATATCATTTCTGGAATTTCATGTGCTTCGTATCTAAGTTAACGAAACCCCCGGGTTGACAATTAATTGTTGAAGGAGTCTACCTAGTCACAATTCTTGCACCCAACACATAAGCCAAATTAATATCTATAGAGAACATTAAAAAACCTTTGCTCGGAATAATGAATTCTAGTCGAAATATTCCCATGATACTGAACCTCATAACAACATATAACACAATCTTCTTATATTGTCACGTACATACACACTACATATCTTTGTAAGTATCTCCCTAAAGAGTACTCTATCGAGGCCACAAACTCGCCAGGAAAATAGTGGAAATTTTGGCATGATTACTACCAAAATTTGGTAGAAATTTTTGGAAATCTTGGTTACAACTGTCAAACTTCAGGATTTTGGGTGCACAGGGGGTTTTTGATGGCGTTGAATTCATTTCCACCATTAGAAAAAAAATTCAAACACTCCTATGATGAGATTTTTTTGAAAAAAAAAATCATTGGATTCCAGCAAAAGATAATTTTTTAGGCAAATTTGTGGCCTCAATAGACAACAACTTTTCCTTATATATAGAATGACATATTGATTGATTTTTCATCGACTTACATGTAAGAATATATTTTCCTGCATCAGTAAACTAGATGTAAAACTAGCAATTTCCCCTAAAGGTGCAATGATACACCGAAGGAATTTTTTTGAAAAGATCATATTGAAAAACGAAGTTACTAAATACAAAAAATCTTATTTCTAATAGAATAAAAATTTATTGTCAAAACTTGTGAATGTATTTTGAAAGTATTAATGTTTTCAAAAAATTAACTTCGTTTCAATTATATCTATTTTAATATTATTTAATTATTGATTATATTTAAAAAATCTATATCATTACAACATCTATGAGAAAATATGTGATTTTCTTTTGTGAAAAATCTATATTGGATTATGGAAGATCTAGTCACTTATTTATTGGTTGAAAAACAACATTATTCAACAATATCTTTACATCTTTATTTTTGAAACCTTGAATTATAATTACATTTTTGTTTTTAAATAACTCATGTGACTTGTGGTCTTGAATTAATTTATATAATATTTTTTCTCTTCTACAAATAAATTTCATTTTATTCGTCTCACAAAATATAATATTGTTGATCTAAAAAAATATGGTTATGAAGACCACTATCCCCTCAACAAAATTGAATTTGTGATGTATAATCTCACCATCATGAAATTATATATAGCAGTTTTAATGTTAGAACCATATTGTTTAATTTTGAATATATATTGAATTAAAGGTATGATGGGACAACATATTATTGTTCTATTGCCTTCATTTAATGAAATAAAAAGTTAAACTTAGAAAATAAAAGTATTTCAACCAAGGTCTATGTGACCACCATTTAGAGCTACTAGTTGCCACAACACGTTGAGTCCTTCTCTGAGAGTGCCATGATGGTAAAACTATGAAGCCTTCCTAGAGCTAATTCTATGTGGCTTATGAATACAACTAAGAGAGAGAGGCTGATGCAATGATTTTGCAGCTACCTTCAACTGCCACAATTGTTCCCTATTGCCATGATGGTCACACCATGTAGGATTTTGTTCTATTTATTATTCTCTTTTGAATAATAAACAACCAGTTGGAGCCAGAGCTAGTGGTGCTAGGTAGGGTTGTTGAATTCTGTCGAAAATGGTGAAAAAATGAGACTTGTACATAGTAATGAAATTATTGAGACAACATTTATGTTGGTGCACTAGAGGGTTTTTTCATTGTTCTAGTGTATAGTGAGAGATGGTATTGTCCTTGATGTGGAAGACGTTTTCTATCACTACACCTTTGATAGCATCTCTAATTTCGAGCTCAATTGCAACCCAGGTTCTCTAACCCTCGACCTCCCGCGTAGTCATTTTGTTGAGGTGTTTGATGAGTCCATCCAGGATTCCATGAGCCGTATCTATTATGATATTCAGAGATAGTTTTATTTCCTCTTTAGGAAGGGTGTGAAGCAAGCTCACCCATTCATATTCGGGCACTAAGCATGCTGCCTTATCCTTACACCAGGTATGTCATCCATTACCCTGTCCTTGAGCTTGGATCTAATCAATATTTATAGTTCTTTACTTTAAAGTAATAACAAACCAGTTATCCTTTCTCCCTTTTCTTCCATTTCTCACCAATCTATAGTTGAGAGGTGATTTTCATGCATTTTATTTTGTCTGTGGTATATAAATTTTATTGAGTCGTCTTATAATAAGTTGAATTTATATTGTCCCCAAAAATATTTAATAATTTAAAAAACCAATTTCCCTTTCTTTTTAAATGTGTTATTTAAAGTCAACCATTTCTTTTTTTAAATTGTAAATTGACATATCTCTTCAAAACTCCCTAATGAAAAGGTAATCGGAAAAAGCGTTAATTTAAATATGACTCTCCATTTTTTAAACTAAAGAAGAGTGACATTTTGATTTAAAATTAAGAGTGACAAAGTTTCGATTGTTTAGATTAAAAATAGAATGAGTCCTTTTAATCGACTTAAGGGAAGCGAATTTAAGTAGAATAAGCAAGGCATTTACATAATATCTTGAAAGAAAAATAAATGATATCATAATGCAAAACAATTCATGTAATAATCATATTAAAGCTTTTAATCCAAAACAATTCATATAATAATCATATTTATGTTTTTAATCAATAAATTTTAAAAATATCTCTTTTTTAATAAACAAAATCCACTACACGCACTAGGAAAGAGGTGGTATACATAACGAAAAAAACTACATGAACTAGGAAGGGCATGACATATAGAAGTATTACGGCTATCAATTCGTCAAGCTGAAAGAAGACATGGGCGTTGGAAAATTCGTACGGAGGCAACCAAGGCAGAGGTGAGGCGAATTCCATGCTATCTTCAAGTTCCTTGTGTGCATTTTTATTTGAAGAGAGGAGGACACTGGATTGGCTGGGATGAATGCCAACTCCATAGAGAGAACATATTTGATTTTTTTTTTCAGCATGAAAAAAGTTATATTTTTATTAAAAAGATGGACCATGTACATCATAGCAACATTCCTTTGCTTGAATCATCATAAAACCTAGAAAATCCTGATTGCTTGTTTAGTCAACCCCAATAAAGAGACCATATACAGTCATGTACATACAATGTAAGAAGCCAGATAAAGAGGCATATGGAAATATAGCAGGTATATAAGAGATTATACAAAACAGTTAAATCCATCAAGATAGCTTTGTGATGAAACCTTATCAACCCATATTCATAGTGAAAATAAAAAGTAACTGTATCCCCCTCTGATTCCACTTTTTACCTGTAACATACGAAAAAAGAAAAATTGTTATACAAAAAAGATTATAGACTATTTGCAAAGGCTATCCAGGAAACTTGAACTCCATTGCACCTATACTATTATCTTCTAACTATATCCATCTACACTTCTCCCACAATTCCTTGCACTCCTTTCTTTGATAGCTCATCTGCAAGATGATTATGTTCTCTACTAGTGTGATTGATAGGAGGGATCCCTAGCTGTGACCAAAGAAATTAAATTATCCTTAACCAACCAAAAGGAGTTGATTGTTTGATATGCGCCTTACCCTTTACATGATCCAGGATAATATCTGAATCCCCATATATATGGATCTCGGGGATATTGAGAAATTTTGTGAGCCATAAGATGCCCCATAGAGACATTACCTCAACCTTGTTATTTGTTCCCATACCAACACTCAAGTGGACTCTGTATTGTAAATCCTTTGATATTTGTATCCAAAATATGTAGCCGCAAACATTATTTTGTGTCGCGTAATCAAAAAAAGCAATCGGGTACACCATGAGAGGGTAGTTGCTCATTTTTTGTTTTTCTTTTGGAACATTTTCTTGTACAGGAAGCAATGTATATAATGGTATAATCTTCTCATATACCAGTCCAAAATCCTTGGCCATGTTCTCAAATATGGATTTATTTCTCCATTTCCATATAGTCCAAAAGAAAAAAAGCTGAATGATCCTCCAAGTAGGTTTATGTTTATTCCACCACCCCATACAATCTGCAATGTTAAGAAAATGATTATATGGAAAACTATAATGCATTGCTAATTTTTTCCATACCTAGATCACATGATGACACTTGAGGAACAGATGATCATTGTTTTCCCCCTCCTGTTTGCAAATCACACATATGCTTGGCCCATGCCATTTTCACTTTTGCAAGTTCTCCCAAGTGAGGTTCTTGTTGTGGTATACTAACCATGAGAACAAGATTATTTTGATAGGGATATGATTTTTCCAGAGGGAATATTTGGTATAAATAGAGAACATATTTGGTATAAATATTCTTTCAAGAGTCTGTGTGTACAACTATCCAGGTCACCGGAGGTATGGGCGAGCATTAACTACCATGTTGGGCACCATTCAGTGTTGTGTGCCACTAAGTATGAATTGTCACATTGTAACAAACTTCTAGATGTTTATATACCAAGCCCCACGTAGCACTGAATCAACTGTCATATTTGCAACAAACTTTAAATATAAATGTGCATATCCAACCACTCTCAGTATTAATTGTTAGCCGTGGATAAGTTAATTAAATCAACCGTGAGAAGTTGAGAACTCTCATAAATATATTCTGGGTACCAATCAAAATTTGTAATAAAGACGATGTGAACTACAACGTGCTATTGAATTTAAGGCCTTCAACTAGCTCTGGACTTTCCTTTATGAAGATTGAAAAGCTGGAAACAGTTGGTCGAATTTTATCACAATTCTAACTGTTTTGAAGTGAATAATTTTTAATGTGAAATGATTCATAATGGTAACCAATATATATAATTTTATAGGAATTTTTAATGTGAAATGATTCAGAATGGTAACTAATATATATAATGTTATAGGGATATTAATGAGGAGGCAGTATATGTTACTTGTTGGATTTTGTACTTGCTTAAATTTATTTGCATTATAATGCTGCTTGGTACAATAGAGTTCCATAATTTTTCTTGAGACTTCCTTGCATTGTTCAACAATGAGAACCACTATTTTTTATGATATGTTGAGCTTATTTGATTCCTTGACTATGAGGGTATGGAATCGAAATCAAGAATTTCGAGAGAATTGTCATGATGTCCACCCGAGATGTGGCACTGTGTTCTACTTCTGAAGTGATCTTGTTGCAATGTAGGTTGTGAATGTATATCTTTGTAACCTTGTTGCAATGCTCCTTGATGAAGTAGAACCTTGCTTTAGTTGACTTGATCCTTTATTCTTGACAAAACCCTTAACCTTACTTTGATCCCTTATTTATGATTCATCCTTGTATGTCTCTTTTTTCTGCCCTTTCTTTGACTTATTCACCTTAGCTACGATACCATGTTGAAGAATCTAGGGCATAGGGTTAATGAGATTATTATTTTCATGATAACTATTAATGCTTAGCTTGTTAACATTAGTGTGTCTTCTTTTATTCATTAAATAGCTACCATCAAAAAAAGACGAACAAAATAAGTTGGCATTCTGCAAGGGCCAAAACCTCTCCCTCTTGGAGAGGAAAACACGCATAAAATTCTTCTTATAGAGATTCCAATTGGCGAACACCAAGACCATTACCCTTGACTAACTGAGCCACTCTAAGACCAAGCCACAGATCCTCTTCTTCATACTATTGAGATCATTGTCATCTCTGCACCACTCAAACATCCATTACTACTACAACATCACTGAGATATTCATGAGAGCAAGATTGTTGCACCGTATCTCTATCTTTACATAGTTCTCTGTTGCTTACCGAGATCATCATTATGTAGATGAGGTTTCTATGATGATACATGTATATAGATATATACATGTGATGTTTGCATCAAATTCCTCATGTTAATCCTTCATGCTTATGATGACACCTTGATGTACATTGAGATCCTTCCATTATATTGAGACTGTGATCATCCTTGTTACCATGACTATGACAGCATAGAGAGCTTCATCAAGTATGTGCCTGTGTTTAGAGATTATGTGCATACACTACTATGATATTTATGCCAAGAGTGTATACTCTTGTAATGTACATCTGAGAACTATATACCCTTTCCCCAACAGAGATTCTATAATAAACACTTCCTTCGAGATTCTTGTAACCTTTAACTTGGTCAAGATTTCCGAGATGAATGTGAGGGTATTCATTGCAGTTATCATTGTGACTGCATCTTACTGCCTTCCCCAAATCCATAGAGTAATGCGAGATTTTGCACCTTCGAAGTTGCAGAGATGTCCGAAAATATCTAACTCTTGTAATGCGGATCTCTGTCCTGTACCCATACGAAGATCACCCTGTCACAAACCTGCGAAAATCTCGAACAAGTCTGAGTTTTTTTCTTGTATTTTGTAGATACCCTAGTTGGGTATTTATAGTGGTTCTTCCTCCATAATTAGCTGACATGATAGTGTGAAGAGGTGTGTCTGTTGATGCAATATGACATGGCTTATATTTAACTTGCAGGTCCACATGACAATGTTTGTACATCATTTATCTTGCAAACTTATTTGTTGAAGAATGGTGCTTGTCTTGGGGGGCTTCTAGACACTAAGTTTACCTATCTACATTACATAAATGATCATAAAGAACTCTTTAACATAATCTTGACTCTTTGACTTTCCTAGACCTATGGAATGAGCAAGAAAATCACTCAAATAATTTTATAAAAACAATATTTCTTTTTCTTGAAAAGTACAAAGATCAAAATTACATTGACATATACCGAACCTAGTTACACTTTTCTTCAAAAAAGAAGGCCCACAGTATGTTGATGCTCAGCCTTAACTTACTGGCACTTTATACATTTTAGCTAATATTCTGCAATATCCCTGTGCATCCCTAGCTGAAAATATTTATTTTTATAGCAAAAAACATTTTATGATATCAAGGATGAGCATGATATGGGCTTCTATGGTATTCATCTAGTATCAACTGCCTAACAGAAATCTAATTGGGAATATATATTTTGTTTCTAAAAATGAGTAGTTGGTCACTATTTATCTTATAATCTGAAATTTTTCCTTAATTGTTGTCTTGACAAGCTTGCTTCCATAGGAATTCATACTCAGGATCTCGCTGAGCAGCTTCCTTAATTTTCTCCAAGAATTTAAAATCAATTTGATTAAATCATACTTCGTAAATACAATGTATTATTTTGCTGAGTGCATCTACTACTTGATTCTCCTTGCCTTTTAGATGTTTAATCTCAAACTCATATTCACTAAGGAAAGCATTCCATCTGGCTTGGTGCACATTTATATTTGGTTGTTTGAAATAGTTGGTTAAGATACTATGATCTGTTAACAAAAGGAATTTTTTATCCAATAGGTAATATCTCCATAATTTTAATGCATGGTGTTATCACTGAAAATGCTGTTGTCAAAAAATTTTTAGCCTAGCTTAAGGATCGGGTGTTTTCGCAGCGCCTGAATTTTTTTAGCAGTTTCGCAGCGCCATATGTTTTAGTGATTTTACTGACCTTGCAATGGCTGCGCTACGAAATCGAGAAGTGACAGAGACCTCTCTATGAATCAGGCAAAATCTATCAGGTGGAATGTGTTTGCTGGGGCTGCGAAGTTTAATCCACAGGGGTTTTCCAAATGGATCTATCAATGCTATTATGTTCTTTGTGTTGAAAAACAAGCCACTAGAATTGGTTAATGGGAAATGGCGTTGCACTTTGAATAGGATTTCCTACCAAGCTCCTGCAACTCTACTAAAGCTTGCTGATCATTTTAATTTAACCGGAGATTTCAAAATTGATTTCCCAGACAGACAAATGAACAAGACATCAAAGCTTGACATGTTAATAATTAATGGCACTTATAAAGGATTCATGGAAATCATGCTACAGAATAATGATATATCTGTGCAAAGTTATTACATGGATGGTTATGCCTTTTTCGTTCTCAGGATGGACTATGGCTATCTGGGTCAGCAAACATATGTAAGGGTTGTGAATTCAGAGATAAAACAACGAAGCTGTGTTGCCTTTGCCTAGCAATGCCCTTTACTGTGGCGCCCTCTTACGTATACAGAAACCACAATCTCATACAAATGATTAAAAAGTCGGTGTCTTCTATCAATGTTGGCATGGTTATATTGCTTGGCTTCTCAAGCTGTGTGGAGAACATATCACCAAATAAATTCAACCAAGCTGTGACAATGCTACACCTTTGGACGCTGTCATCATGACATATGTCTCAAATGTGGAGGCTTTCAATCATTCAGTGACTGCTGTACAGTGGTATCCCGAGGGAAAAATATAGTTGATGGGAAATACCAACAATTCCTCACTCTGCAAACGCAATTCAAGTAACTCAAAGCATTATATATCTATCTGCAATGACTCAGCAAGTTTGGCATGAAACTAAGAGAAGGATTACGCACCCTTAAATACAGCGCAAACATTGTTTACATTATAAACCAGAAACCAGAGTTATGAAGGGGTTTATATTGAGGTTCTGCTCTTGGATGAAAACGTTTACATCAAATATTATCAATGATGAATATTGGGTGCTAATATTTATTTCTAAATGCAGTGGACCAGCGTTGGCTATTTTTTTTCTTTGCCTCAATCCTTTGGTGAAATGTCGGTCTCTGAAGTGGGCATGGAGAATGCGCATTAACTGTATGACAATATCAGCATAAGACTTTTCTTTTATGCAATGCATTGATTCAATGACAAATGTCAAATGGTTTTTATAAGAACTTGATTGCCACAAGGCCGCCCTGATTAGTGACACGGGATGAAGATGTGGCACAAGGGTTTTGAGGAATGACGGCCTGAGCATAAACCGCAAACACAAGATGATGAACAAGTTGGCGCGCAGCTGATAGGGAAAACTTCTGAAAAGCGTGTCAGAGAATCAGAGTTGCGTGGAAATACTTCAGAGAGGAGATATAAAACTGGAAATTTGAAATGTGGATCAGAAACCGGCTACACCAAGTCTCTCAAGGCGATGAATTGTGATATATGCTGCATCGAATTTAGTTTTTTGCCGTGAACGCTTTTGTATTCTTTGTGGGAAAGCTACTGATCAGAGTGTGGCATACTACTGTAATATCAGATGCGAGGGAAAGCTGAATGAAGAATTTGTTTGTGGGCATGTTGTTCACCTAGAATGTGCTCTAGTTTGTCATATGGCAGGCGTAGAGCCAAGCATTGGTTTAGATGTGGAGTATCATTGTATGCGCTGTGACAAAAAGGCGAACTAGATGATGTTTGTTTCCAGCATACTTCATGCATCTGAATCCCTGGAAATACGAGCTGATGTGGAGAAGAATTTATATCTTGCTTTACGTATTATACAGGGTACAAGGCAGATTGCAGAAGAAGCCTGCATAATAATATGGAATCATCTCTAAAAGAAGCTTCGTATTGGAACGGATCTGGCAATTCTGATGGCATAAATTTGGTCACTCAAAGAAGATCTCACATCAGTGATATACAGAGTGTTATTTTGAATCTCAGAATCCTTGTTTTTGGCCAATTTAAAGACCTGGTTACTTGCGCAAATGATTTAGTGTTAATTATGGTCATTTTTAATTACTCACACTCCAGCTGCATATCAAGTTCTAGAGTATTTGAAACGTGTTTGGTTCCGGCATTCGGTTACAGCGTTAACACTATTCGAGCCTACCCTCAGTTTGATTGTAGTTCTGTCAAGGGATTTGCGTAAGGAGTTCATGCTTTTACCAAAGAGAGTGAGGGAACCTGGGATAGTGTTTTGGGAGGTGCTGTTGAAAAGGCACCAATTTATCAGTTCCAAACACAGATGTGTTTCAATCAAAGCCATTAGAGTCTGTTTTGTTTTAGAGGTCCATCATATTGCTTATGGAGTTAGACATGCTGCTATTGTTACAGAGTTTATATTTGAGAAATTTCCTATTGAGGATGGCATAGTGGAGGGGCTTGCAGATTCTACATCGAAGTTTAGGTCATTTGAGCACCAGCACTTAAAGGAACACTGTGATATATGTCAAAATGAGCAGAATGGATGTCTGGAAAACACACAGGATGCAATGTTAGGTCTCGACTAATGAATTTTCTGTTGGTCCACTAGATTCGGGCACATGGAATAATGGCCAGCGCATCATGGACGTGGAAACCTGGTAATTAAAGGATAAAAATCCACTTCTTTGGATTTGAATCTTTGAGGCAAACCAAAGACCGGTAATCATGAACAGTTTCCTATATTTCAGGGTGTGGGAGAACATGTATATTAAAGACCAACAAGCAATTACAAACACCTGTCACAGCCAAACTTAAAGAAGCCATGTGTTAGAGGATGAACCTGTTCTCTCATTTTCCTCGCAGGAGCACCAGCTTGATTGTAATAAATGCTTTTTCAGCATGATGAAGAATTAGAGTTGTAATTGTTTTAGGATTCCAGTGTTAATTATTTTAGGATTATAGCGCTGTCAATTAGTAATAAATGACTTTTATTAGTTAGTTTAAAGGGGAATAGGTGGCGTTAGAAAAGGGCTCCGAGCTCTCCTCATGCTGGAGGTGGCAGCTCTGAGTAGTTAGAGAAATAGGAGTTTGCTTGCCTATATAGGGATGAGATCAGAATGTAAAAAGAGGTTGGACTGTATATACAAAAACAGAGTTTTATAGAGCTTATGAAAGGACTGTTACAGTAATAGCAAACAGAGTTTTTTCTTCCCAAGATTCTCAATGCATCTCTTTGTTCAAATGTGATGGTGGTTTTAGTTTCTTAATGTTCTTTTTACAGCCTTGTTATGGTACAATCCCTCAGAATTCATATTATATGCTCTGACTTCCTGTGTGCTTGACAGGCTGTGGGTTTTGGTGAAGCATGTTTGAACATCATTCAGAATTCATGTTTTAATGCTCTGACTTCCTGTATGTTCAGCAGGCTTTGATTTAGGTAAATTATGTTTGAACCTTTGATGATGCAAAGAGCCTTGGCTTCTATGAGATGACTGTGATTTGGTTTATTAACTGTGAGAGACTCCATAGCCCAATGAAGACTAATTTGATGTATGTCCAGCCAGCTATATTTTTATAAAGGTGTGAAGAGTTAGCCCTCTAGTGTTTGAAGGATTTTGTCAAGAGTCATGAGAGAGCCCTCTCTGATTAGGAAGGCTAATTCCTAATCTAAAGTATGGTCTGAAACAGTTACATGAGACCTTGCTTGGTTGCAGTCCCTAGTACTGGTTTTGTGATAACACATGGATTACCACAGTTAATTCTAGATCGTAGGCAAAGTACCTCTGCTCACGATCCTTCAATTTTTGTGATTCGTATGCTATTACTTTATCATCTTGAGTTAACACATCACGAACTCCTTCGTTACTGGCATCTATACATACCACAAATTCTTTGTTTGGATAAACAATTTTTAACATAGGGGTTGTAGTTAATAAATGTTTTAATTAATCAAATCCTTGTTGACAAGTGTTAGTCCATTTAAAGATTTTTCCCTTTTTTATAGAGAGGTGATAGGATATGCAATCCGGGAGAATCCTTTTATAAACCGACGATAATACCCAGCTAGCCCAATAAATGATCGTATATCTGTTACATTTTTGGGCACCGACTACTCCATGATGGTCTTGATTTTTTCAAGATCCACGACTATTCCCTCTATTGAAATAATGTGCCTTAAATATTGAATCTAATATTTATAAAAATCGCATTTACTAAATTTGATATATAGCTAATGATCACGTAATTTCTTCAATACACTATGAAGGTGCTCCTTGTGCTCTTCTATAGTTTTTGAATAGACTAGAATATCATCTATGAAAATTAGCACAAAATTATCTGGGAAAGGAGGAAAATGCCATGCATCAGACTCATGAATGCAGCTGGTGCATTAGTTAAACCAAAATGTAATACTACAAACTCGTAATGAACATAACAAGTTCTAAAGGTTGTTTTACAAATGTCTTCATCCTTCATTCGAATTTGATGATACCCAGACCATAAATTAATTTTGGAAAATATAGATGAACCCTTCACTTGATCAAAAAGATCAATGATTCGGGGTAAGGGATACTTGTTCTTAATAATTAGTTTATTAAGTTGTCTATACTCAATGCACAATCACAATGTACCATCTTTCTTCCTTACAAATAACACTAGTGCTCCCCATAGTGACATACTAGGTCGATTATAACCCTTATCAAGAAATTCCTGCAACTACATCTTAAATTCAGTTCATTCCAACACACTCATACGGTAAGGAGCTATAGAAACTAGAGTTGCTCTCGAGATTAATTCAATGGTGAAATTGATATCACGCTTTGGGGGTAATCCTGGTATATTATCCGGAAATACATCCACATAATCTTGAACTATGGGTATATGTTCCATGGTGAGTGTCTTCTCCAGTGAAACAAAATACCTAACATGTACTGCATAAATTATACAATATTTCCTTATACATTTTCCCAATTGAGAGGCAGTAATGGATCACAACTTCATGGGTTTCCTAATTTCTTGGATTTCTTTTCGAGATCCATTTGTAGCCAAATAACTGATGGATTTTTCCTTACAATTTACTATAGACTAGTGTCCTTCCAACTAGTACATCCTAAGCAAAACATCATATGATCTTAAAGGTAAAACATTCATGTTTGCAATTAGATTCTAGTTTCCTATATGAATGGATAAATTGGGTACTTTAGCATTTACTGTCCTTTTGGTTCCTGTGGCTAACTGTACTAGCCAGGGGTTTTGAAATTTGGAAATTTGCAAGCAACAATTTTTCACTATTCTGGGACTAATATAGCTTAAAATTGCGCCTAGATCTACCAAAATAGATACAGCTTGATTAGTTATTTTACCTTCCAGCTCCATCATTGTAGGTTGATATTCGTCTTGATGATCCTCCAATGTTGCGTTAATTCTAGGCATGCTCCTTGCCACTTCTCCTATAGTAGATGCTTCTTGTACATTATTAACTGGTTCAGTCCTAGTGCGATTGGGACAATTCTTGTAATAGTGGGGTTCCCTGCAGCCCCAAAACTACAAGGGAGGCTTCTGTCCTTGACTAAGTTCTGGTTTACTGGATGCCTCTGCCATTTGAGCTTTTTCTTGCCACTCGGATTTTTGTTGATTCTTTCCCCACATTCTATTTTCTTGACTTTTTTGACCAATTCAAAAATTAGAAGATTTGGAACACTTAGAGTTTTGATAATTCTTCTAACTCTTCTTTTGGGGCAAAATTTTATGGTTGTCCCCTTTTTGTTTCACCTGTTGATAGCACATTCGAGCTTTTCGACTTACCTCATCCACCATTTTGGGATTGTCAAATTGTATCCTTTCTTTCATAAATACTGGCAAGCTACTAAGGAAACATTGCACTTTAGATTTCTCCTCTTGAATATACAACACATAACCTAATAATGTTGTGAATTTCTCCACGTACTCATCATAGTTAATTTCCCCAATCTTAAATCATGGAATTCTTTAGCCTTTTCATTATAAAATTGTTCAGTTAAATATTTATTCTTAAAGTTCTTTTGAAATGCATCCCAAGTTACATCTTGCTCGTCGATTCCTTGCACTGTTTTGACCTCTTCCCACCATAGGGTGGTTTTTCCTTGGAGTTGATAAACAACTAGTCTTGATTTGAGGTTACTGTCATGCTCATAAACCTGAAAATATTTATTCATATTAATAATCCAAGCTTTTGTAGCTTCCTTAGCCTCTCCGTCAAAGATTAGGAGTTTTATTTTCCTAAATTCCCCTTGTAGTTATAATTTCTTCTTTTTCTGTTTCTTTTGATCAGAAACATTACCTGACTGCTCTTCATGATTGTTCCTACTACCATCATTCCCCTGAGTTTGACTGCCTTCTAGAAATTCTTCCTCCCTGTGTTGTTGTTCTCCATCAGTTGTAGTTTTTGGGTCTGGGCTAGGTCTAACAGTTCGATGATTTTGTCTGTTAGATAAATTTTCTCTTGTTCCCGCATTAACCTTTCATTATCAGCTCACAATCGAACCATCTCAGCTTGCATGTGTTGTACAGTTTCCAATAATGCATTGGTCTGATTTTGTTGTTCTTCCCCCAATTGCACCCACATTCCAAAGGTTGTCTCAAGATTGGGCATGGGGCCAAACTCTACTATTGTTATTTTTCTGAAAGGGACCTCCCGCTCCTCTCCTCATCCTAATATGTTTAATTTTCTTCTCTCCCCTGTGCATACCAACATGATCCACTATCACTATTGTTGTCCCTTCCAGGACACAATGTTGATAATCATGGCTCTGATACCACTTGTAACACTCACATACACTCACATCATACAATAATTTATTTTTTTAAATTAATGAAGAAACAATAATTACTTTATATTGTTCAAACATTTTCCACCTAATGAAATTACCATATACATTAATTTTTTTATGGGTTTAATATATTAATGTCGATCACTTAGAAACAATCATGGCCTTATTTAATTTCCCCCACCTAGGTGTACAACCCTGCGTACACGGTGTAAAGTTTGTCCAGCAACATGGCACTTGGTTATGGAAGTCATTAAGGTCGGGTACATGTTGTTTAATGCATTTAGCATGGCCAATGTTAATTCAATTTGACACCACGACAGTTGGCTTATGGGGAAACTCTCATTGGAATTTGTTGAATGGGATGACCGGAAGGTGGTCTTACACCCAATGTTCGATCATCCCCAGGCCATCGATGCTCCATATCATTCTAGATCCCAATAGGGTAACCACCTTTGGTTCCATTCCCACTCGATACGCCTCATTTGCTCGGTTGACAAAGCAAGGCTGAGCTCTGCAACCTGAGCAATAGTGTTTAGTTTTAATGTTGGGGTTCTGTTATAGTTCGAGTTCTAAAGGTATGTTGGTGTTTTCTACTAATGCCTTTAGAATTTTGATTGTTTTAATAAGTATATATACATCCTATGCTGCTCAATCTCTGAGAGGATGTCATTTCGTTGCACAGGTAAAATCCCTCTAGGGTTTTGAGGCGAGACTCTCAGTTTCATTAACCCTACATGTTCCTCTTCTAGTTCATCATTTATTTCAGAATACAAACACCCAAATGCTTTCATGCCCACAAACATGTATTGTGCATAAATCTTGTTAATTAAGTTTATCGTGTTTCCTTACATCATTTTAGTACAACTAATTATGACTATGTTTCATGCCTTCGAGGGTTCTTCTCCCATCAATCCATTCAAAGTTACCTAGTAACTCAGGGAATTGTTCCACAACTTCTCCAGTTTCTTCGTTGTGCTTACCATCGAATTTATTTATTTGAGATATGAACAATAGTCGCTCTTTACTGTCAACTCCTTTCTGGTTTAATTATGAACATAAGAAGCAGGGTTTGTTGCTTCCTTCGTTGTAATAGAAGTATCTATGATAATTTTTATTCTAAAGTATCTTATTTTATATATATGTGAGAGCAATCAATTATATTACAAGATAGATCTTTGATGGGCCTAGGTATTGCAACAATAATGCTGCAACTCCCAGGGCTACCAGATTTACTTATCAACCCGGGATTCGTACAAACTTGGAGGTGATAGTGCTATATGCACAAGTAAAAGTGAAGGTATTGCCTATTGTCACTACTCATTTGGCAAGAAACCATAGGGATTCCAAGCTAGACTTCTATAGGGTAAGAATAAGCTTAACTCTATGATGGAAGTAGAGAAAATCTATCCTAAGGGAGAGTTACTTCTATTGCAGTATTGAAGAAAAGAACATGTAATGATAAACTACACCATAACCTAACTAACCATCTAAACAGTTATGCTAACAGAATTTCTAAATCAACACTAACATAATGCTGCTACCTAAGTTGCAGAGGTAGAGAGCATCAAAACTATACTGAGGTGTAAGAAAAAAAACTTAATCTAAATCGGTTTTCAAGCAGAAGAGCAATCGGAGGTCAAAATCAATGAAAAGAGGACGTAAGGACATAGTAGCGCATAGGGACCATTGGATCGATCAACGAACAGAAGATGGATGGTGGAGATCTTATCGTGAGGCTTTATATGAATAAATGGATGAACGGGGTTAATGAACAGGATGAACGGCGGAGATCGTATCATGAAGAATTAAGTGAATGGACGGACAAACATGGTAACGAAGCAGATAAACGATGGAGATCGTATCACGTGGATTAAGTCAATAGATGGAAGGATAGGGTAATGAGGCGATGAACGGCTGAGATCTTATCGCACGGATTAAGTCAAGAGATGGACAAAGAATATTATCTAGAGGATGGAGGCCAGAGATCGTATTGTGGGCAAAGAAATATGTGGAAATGATGGAGCGAGTTTTCTAAGGTGATAAGTAGTTTCTCGTGCACCCTCAAGGTTGTAAGAGGAATTCAGGAATTTCACGCGATTAGCCTTACTGCACAACACGTAGCACGAGAAAACCACTTTTCTCGCATGCTCTCGGGTGGATAATGGTCGTGCAATAATCCGCGTGAGATTGTGTGATAGCCGTTGGATCAGACGAGGATGATCAACAATGGAGATCGGACAAGCTAGTTGGCGATTAGGTGAAGCGATAGTCGTCGGATCAGGTGAGGTAGATTGATGGTGGGGGTTTAAAGCGCATAAGGTGTGGAGGTGACGCGATAACGGTCAAATCAGGCAAGGAAAATCGATAGTGGGGACTTAAAGGGCATAAGGTTAGTGGAAGACTTCACTTGAGGTAGAAGTTAGATAAAATAATGAATTAGAAGGTGATTGTGAATGTTTGTTGTGGATCAGACAATGAGGAAGCGATGCATGAAGAACATGTTGAAGGAGGTTTCAAAAGAAAATGACAGAAAAACACAATGAGGGTGAACAACTAATTGAATCAAACAAAAAACTCCATAGCTCATGTGAGAACCAGAAACCTATGTTTTTAGGGTTGTTGAAGGGTCTCTTCCTCAAGTCATGGTCCCAGAGGGAGGAGATGAGGCCGAGACACCTGCGCACAACCTTATGGTGATCTTTTTCTCCTAACTAACCTGTGAACTGAAAGAAGGCACAAATGAAAGTAAACTGAAGCACAACACAAATGAATAGAACTAGAAGCTATTTAAACAAATGGACAAGTAAACTAGAAAGCTACTTAAGCAAAATAAATAGAACCAGGAAACTACTTAAACAAATGAACAGAACCAGAAATCTATGTTAGCATACATGTATAGTAAAGAGGAGCTTTGGCTACTCAGTTTGGGCCCTAATCCAAGAGCTTTATCCCTCTGAGTTAAATCAGAGCTGGCTTAAAACAGAACTCATTCTCATTATGAAAACCATGGGTAACAGAACAATTGTCACAAGTCTCTTGCAGCTCATAAATAAAGTAAAGTTTTACAATAGAAGTTTGAATCCTAATGAGGTCCTAAGCATATCTATTTATACCTCTAAAGTCTCTAAAAACTTCCTTCCCATTAACAAGGCTTGGCCTCCAACTCAAGAATTTTTTTTTTCTATCCTTTTCACTTTCTCGGTTGTCTTCTAGTCTTTAAACTGATGGTTATTTACACTCTGAGCTGATGGAGGAATATTCTAATGGAGGGTCAGTAAATGAGGAGGATTTACCTCCTATAATTACTCTCTCTTGTCCCATTCGAGTTTATACCAAGGTATTTTCCATAGTTCCTTGCTTTTATCCTTTATGCCTGCACTTTTCCTTGCTTTTATCCTTTATTCCTGCATTACATGCACATTAGACCGTAAATCCAAATATCCAACTCTAACTCATCTCATAAACAAAATATAATTAAAAGTATGCAATAAGTTGTGAGAATAGTTGGTTTGACTAAGCTAGGAGGCAAACTAAAGGCCCATATAATTACCCAATGACGAGGCTCATCATTGCCCCCCTACTGAAAGTGTTGCTCATCCTTTGAGCAACTTAGTCAATGTCCATGTCCTTCATGGCTCTGGTAGCCTCTCTGACATCCCATGCTTCTGTTGTGGTCTCTTCTTCTTGTTTATAGAAGCATGCTTTACTTTCTACTTCTTCCCACTGCCTCTTTTCCTCTTCTTCTTTTCTCCCTTCTAGCATCCCTAGGAGTAGTGGTGGACTGAGTTTTATGCCTATCTAATTGACCTTCAACCTTTGCATTGATTGTTTATACATAGGTGTCCTGTTGAGTGCCTCTCTCAACCTTTGAGGGAAGCGAAATTCTTTGATCTTCAAGCTATGTGGCAGTGTGTTCCATCTCCTTTAGTAGGCATGTATATTATCATCTCTTAACAGCCTAATCATATCCTCAAAATGTGAAATTGCTTGCTCTGGGGTAGCAAGATATCTAAGTGTTAGATGAGGATCATTTGCAATTAGATTATGGGTGTTTATTAGGGCCATGGGATTTGATTGTTCAGCGCTAATGAAAATAGGTTCATTTTTCTCTTTGGCCAATATTCTTTTCATATTTGTAACTCTTGACTTCTCATGGTTCATCAATGATGCCAAAGCCATTAATTGTAGATCTCCCAGCTTTGCATTAAGATCCCAAATATTCATGTCTGCGAGGGCCATGTTGTGCAAGTAAAACTCAGCCATTTTGGCCCTATCCTCTAGTGCACTTTGATCACAAAGATCAATAAACTACACGCAGTCCTGAAATGGCATGGTGCCCCTTTGTGCTAGTGTTTTAATCTAAAGTTGCAGCCATTGTTCTCTGAGGTAAGGAGAATAGGATTTATCTGGAATCCTACACTAGATGGCCTTTTGTTGTTCTTTATCCTCTGTCTCAATTCCTTCTTCCTCTTCTGTTTCAGCATCATCCTCCTTCTCTTCTGCCTCATAATGTTCGCCCATATTAGTTTCTTCTTCATCCATCTCATCCCCATCTGGCTTTGTATCTTCTTCTTCTTGTTTTTCCTCCCCCTCACTAACAGAAGGACTAACATCATAGGTGAGGGTTTTGATGTCATCTTCTACTGGTAAGTGTCTGAAAACTGACCATTTTATAGGGATGCTAAGGGTTTATAGGGCATCCTTAATGAGGTTCTTGATCAACCAATGGTGAGCCAACTGTTGGGAATTCCCTTCCTTTACTTTGTTGCTCGAGTCTATGAATGATTGCATCAAGAAATAGGGTATGTTGAATCTTTGGTGAACTGGTGTTTCTACCCCAAGTCTTAATTCTTCAAGCATTCTCAAATGGTTGCCATAACAATATTGTATCTATCGACTCTTGCATTCACTTTTGACTTATTAAATAATTTCCTTTTTTCCACCTTTTCACTTATAAACCAACTACCTCTTAACCTTTAAAACTTTTGATCAAATGATGCATACGAGTGAGTGAGTGGGATACTTAACTATTGTCTTGATGCCATGCTGCATTTGTCAAAGATCAGAGGTGCTCAGTTGTCTATTTGTTGCATGGTCATTCTTCTTCCTCCTCTGCTATCTGCTGATGGTTACCTGGCTTTTGGAGGTGTATATGACTGGAGGTCTGATGTTGTTGCTATTGCTATGGAGCTACTCGATCTGATGTTGCTGCTGCTGCTATGGAGCTCCTTGATCATCCTTGGCAATGTTTGGTGTCTCCCTTAGAATTTCTTGATCATGTTGCTAGCTAGTGTTGTGAGGATGTTGTAATGAATGGACAGAGGGATTAGGGTAATGGATGAGATGATTCTATAGAAAACAAAATCTTCACCTAAATTGAAGCAATGAAGTGAAAAACAATGGAATTGATGGAGGGATGCATGGTAAGGAGTGGAGGAGATGAATATATGTGAGGTAGGGTTCCCTTGGATCTTCTCTTTGCTCCTTGATTGTCTTTCTCACCCACCTGCAAATAACAATTATGTCTTTTTTCTTTTATTATATATATATATATATATATATATATATATATAAAGACACCTAGGCTGCCTCAAAGAGCTTTTCACCCTAGATATTTGCCCTGGGCTCCTCAAGGAAGGTTTTTGCCCAACAATCTTCTTATCCTTTTCATTTTTCTCATCCTTAGGCCACCTCATGAGGTTTTCAACCCAAATATGGGACTCAGGCACCTCATGGAGGTTTTCACATCAATCCTTATTCTTTTTTTCCTCTTTCAGTGACTTGATGAGGGAGGAGCTGGAACTTGGTCCACCATCATCACTGTCTTATTGATATTGTCAACGAACTCTTGTTTTGATGAAGGCCTCTTGTACATTTTCAATCGGTGTCCATTAAATATCAATGGAATGGCTTCTTCATCTATAGTTCTGATTTGCACTAAACCATTGTCATGGCATCCTTCCACCACATAAGGTCTGAGCCTTATTGTCCTTATCTTGCCCTTGAAGTCTTTATACCTGGAATCATATAACAATTCCCAGTATCCCTCTTGAAATTCTTTCTCGACATTTTTTTCATGCCAGATCTTCCTCTGAAGTTGAACTATCTCTGTATGTAGGAGGGTCTGCATTCTGAATTCATCCAAGCCATTCAAATGGAACAACCTTTATTGTTGTGCATGACTGAGATCCAAATCTAGTTGGGCTACCATCCTCAATGTGTTATATTCAAACTTAATAGACATCAAAGCCTTTTTCCCATAGACCAGCTCATAGGGTGTAAATCTAGTGGTGGTCTTCCATGTTGTATTATAGGCTCAGGTGGCCTAAACTAGTCTCTTTGCCCAATCCTTCCTACTGTTGCTCACTACCTTGGTTAAGATGTTCCCGAATGCCCTATTGGTCACCTCCACTTGGCCATTTGCTTGTGGATGATACAGAGTGGAGGTCCTATGCTTGATTTTGTGATGTCTGAGTAGTTCTTCAATCATGCTGGAGGTAAGCTGGCTTCCTTGGTCTGTGACTAGCTCTCTAGCTAGGGTACCCAAATTTGTAGAATATATTCTCCCTTAGGAATTCAGCCACCTTCTCTTTTGTTGTTGCCTTAACTGTCTTGGTTTCATCCCACTTAGTCAAATAATCAGTGCACACAATGATGTGTTGTTTTTGCTTTGAATGAGGGTTGATAGGCCCAATGAAGTCCATGCCCCACTTGTCAAATGGCTCGAAAGTCACTTGAGGTTGTAGGGGCATTTCATCTCTTGGAGTAGGATTTCCTATCCTCTGGCACTGATCACACTGACTAATATACTTTTTCACATCCTGATGAAGAGTAGGCCAATAATAGCCTGCTTGTAACACTTTAAATATTGTCTTCTTTACTGCAAAGTGACCACCACAAGGCCCATCATGATAGGTCAAAAGGATGTCAAAGACTTCCTCTTCCCTTACACACCTTCTTAAGATTTGATTTAAGCCAAGTTTGAACAGATTGCCCCCAATCCAGGTGAAGGGAGCACTCTTTTTTACTATCTTGCTCTTTTCATTGGAGGGAAATTTTGGTGGGAACTATGCCGATACTAGATAGTTTTCTATATCAGCAAACCATGGGGAGAGAATTAAAATAGAAAACAAATGCTCATCTGGTAACTGGTCATCCACCATTCCTTCTTCACCTACGGGTAGATTCATTTTGGATAGAAAGTCAGCAACAACATTTTCCCTACCAGGCTTATCAACAATAGTTATATCAAACTGTTGTAATAAAAGAAACCATCTTATAATTCTAGCATTTACATCTATATTGTTCATTAAATATTCAATGATTGTAGCATGATCAGTATGCACAGATGTTTGATAGCCTATAATGTAATGCCTAAATTTGTTTAATGAATGCACAACAGCCAGGAGTTCCTTTTCAGTCACTGTATAGTTTAGCTCAACCTTTGTCAGGTTCTTACTGATAAAATAGATGGCATAGGGCAATTTCTTCTCTTCATGACCTAAGGCTGCTCCTATGGCTTTAAGTGAGGCATCAACATGAATATGAAAAGGGAGGGCCCAGTTTGGCCTCTAAGGATTGGTGTAGTGGTTAACTTACCCTTTAGAATGTCTAAGGCTTCTTGACAACTCTTTGACCATATAAACTCAGAATCTTTGGGCAACAACCCAAACAAAGGAGAGGCCAACTTGCTGAAGTCATTTATGAACCTTCGGTAGTATCGAGCTAACCCTAAGAAACTCCTAACATCTCTCTGCTTTTGTGGAGGTGGGACCCTTTGGATGATTGCTATTTTGTTTGGGTCCACCTACAGTCCTCGCTGAGATATTGAATGACCTAGCACAGTCCCTTCAGTCATTAACAATTCATATTTTTCTGGACTGAGAGACAAACTCATTTCAATGCATTTGTGTAATACTTTGCCTAGGCTAGTCAGGGCTTCTTGAGAATCACAACCATAAGGTGTAAAGTCATCCATATATATTTCCACTGCATCATGTACTAATTCAGAAAAAAATACTTAAGAGTGTTCTCTGGAAAGTGGCAGGAGCATTTCATAGGCCAAAAGGAAGGACCCTATAGGAAAAAGTACCCCAAGGACAGGTGAATGTGGTCTTATCCTGGTCTTCTAGGCAGATTTGGATTTGGTTTTACCCACTGAATCCATCTAGGAAAGAAAATAACATCTTCCCTGCCAGGCCATCTAGCACTTGGTCAATGAAGGGTAGGGGAAAATGATCCTTCTTTTTGGCTTTGTTCAACTCCCTATAATCAACACAAATCCTCCACTTACCATTTTTCTTAGGAACTAACACTAAAGGAGAGACCCACTCACTATCTGAGATGGGGTAAATGAATCCTGCATCTAGCAGTTTTTGCAGTTCTTCTTTGACTATGTCTTTAAGAGCTGTATTCATCCTCCTTTGTGGTTGCCTAACTGGCTTGCAACCTTCTTTAATGTATATGTGGTGAATACACACTAAGGGATGTACTCCCTTCATTTCCTCATAACTCCAAGTGAAGGCTTCTAGGTTTTCTCTCAACATATTGCATATCGTTTCCTCTTCTAAAGCAAAAGAGATGGATTAATGTTCAAAGTTTTCTCGGGGCCAAATTCTATGGTTTTGACATGAAGTGGGTTGGAATTGGCCAAGCATAATTCAATTGGATGATATCTCTAGGTTTCCCTTACTTCTTCTTCTAATGGTAGTGAACTAGGAGTTGGACTTTGGAGCAGGTGTTCAATTAAGTCATCCTGATCTTGTTGTCCTCCTCTTATGATTGCTTCCAAAGCATAAATTTGGGTAGTATAAACTTCATCTTCTTCCTTATCCTCTAACCATAAAGGTAAATCATGCTTTGGGGTAGGTTGGGCAGGAGGGTATAGGACTAATTTTTTGGACATATGCCCATTCTTGATGGTCATATTCCCAACTTTGCATCTAATGTAAGCATCAGTTGTGGCCAACCATGGTCTCCCAAGGATGAGAGGGTAAACAATAAGCTTAGCCTTAGGCTGGAGAACTAGGAAATCTACAGGGTACTCCTAGGATTCAATGGAGACCATCACATCCTCCACAATTCCCTCAGGGATGACAGTGGAATGATCTACAAGTTGGAGAATTGTTGTGGTTTTCCTTAATGACCCTTGGAGGTTGAGCTTGAGCATGGTGTCCTAAATCATTACATTAATGGCAACCCCTAGATCAATCAGAGTGTGTGGGACAATGGTGACATTGATGTGCACATCTACTATAGGGCTTCCAAGGTCCAAATATTTTAAATATATCACCTACCCCAACATTACGTTAGACAACGACCCAATGACATTAATGGTAGGGGCATCCCTTTTTCTTCTTCTTGGATGCTTGAAGCACTTCTCCTTAATCAACTCATTGTAAATGGGATGATTTCCTGGAGAAGGGGAATCTTTACACATATATTTTTCAATTCTCCCAGAAGTTCAGTTTCTTTTGGGGTAGGATGGAGTGGTTGGACTAATCTCTCAGGAAAGGGTGGATTTAATTTAAGGTTTCTTTCCTCTCTCTCTTCCTCAACCTCCCTATGTGGAGAGGGAGGTTGGTTATCAGGGAGAATTCTCCCACATCTTAGGTTGATCTCCTATATTTCTACAACATAAGCTGGGTATGATGTCTCTCCACTGTATGCTTGTGGAGCCTGCCTATTGTTTGAGTTCGGATTTGGTTGGGCATGCATCTGGGGTTGCTTAGGTGGAGTAGAGTTCAAGAGTTGTGGTTGGGTAGGTGGTGGAGGCAATAGGGCTGGAACATTGTTGAATTGGGGCCTCCACCCTTGGGGTGGGGTATTTCACTAATGTTGTGGCTGAACATAAGGTTGAAATGACTAGCTGGCTAGCTAGGATTGATATTGAGATGCATAGGACCAAGGAGGGGGTGTATACCAAGAAGTATGAGCAAGGGGTTGTTGGGTCCCTATAATACTAGTGATTACCCCATTACTATTGTAGTTATACCCCTTATTTATATTGTTATGCCCCTATTACCCACATATTGTTATTTCTGTGCCCCATAGAATCCCTCCATTATTATTTTTGTGGCTTTATATTATTATTGTTAGGTCGGCTGGATTATATTGTGACTCCTTAGACTCCTATATATAGAAAGGAGGTTTTTTCATTTGTATCATCCAAGAATTGTTCATTTATGTAATGTAAAGGAGGTTGCCCCCTCGAAGAGGCTGAATTCTAAGGCGTGGATCTCTCTTTTCTATCTTTTTGTGAGCTGGTTTCATAACAGGGGTCCCCAAGAACGTATAATTGTGGTTTGGTTGGGGTTGTAATATGCATGGGATGACCCTTGCATACCTTGCTGGTATGGTCTAGGCTCGAGAGGTCTCCTTTGGTTGATGTAGTAAAGCTGCTTAGTGAGTGGTTTTCTTCACAGAATGAGCAAATCTTAATATAGTTCAATGGACATTCATTCTTAGGATGCCTCCTAGTGCATTTAGGACAAAAGATGGCCAAGGATCTCTCTACTTCCTCTTTCTTCCTTTTGATGTTCATGGTGTCTAATTGCAAGGCAAGAGTTTGCAGCATATCACTCTTGAAATCTTCTAGCATATTTCCAATTTCATCCTTGATGGATAAGTTGGAGGATGATGTACTAGCCATAGGTTGACTACCCCTACCCTTTTTCTTGGCTGCCCTAGAATGGTTGCTAAAGACAATCTTAATATCTTCATAGGGTAATTGGTAGACATCTCCTCCTGCTATCATATGTAAGGTACCCAGAATATCCTCCCTTACTCCTCTAAGCAGGACCAACTTTAGCAACTCAAGGTCAAGTGTGCACCTAGCCCTTTTGTAACTGAGCTAGAATATTTCTTCATAGTCTTCTAAGGATTCATCCTGGCCTATGGTCATCCTGAAAATATCTTCTTTAGTATCCTTTGACCTACAGTAGTCCCTATATTTGTTGTTAAAATTCTGTTGCATCTGAGCCCAAGTTGTGATTTTATCTTCAGGTAAATCCATGAACCAGCGCAATGCTGCATCCTTGAGGGTAGATGGAAACAATTTTAACTTTTTCTCATCATCTGTATAGTCATAGGTTCGGCATATAGCAACAAACTCAAACAGGAAAGTGTCAGGGTCCTCTTTGGTTAGGCCATGTAAATTAGGTAGAGCAGAGGGGTTTATATTCTTCATCTTAGTGTCCCCATTGGTTTCCCTAATGGGGAAGGCACTCTCAATTCTATCTCTATCTCCCCTGTCATTTTGGTTTCCAACCATTGCTTTGGTAGGAATGGGTTCTTCCTCTTCTTCTTCCCTTGTAGGTTCTTCAAATATGTAAGGTTTCTCACCTAAAGGTTCTTCCACTTCATAGTCACTGAAGAAGAATGAAGGTTGATTACTGGATGCAGTGGGGGTATTTGTCAAGAATTTCCCTAAATTGTCCCTATTCCTACAAGGCATGAAAGGAAATGTTTTTGGGTTGGTTTTTGTAAGATTTTCTTTAAAGCTAGAAAGTTCTTGTAGAATGGATAGGAAAGTAGCTAATGACAAATGAAAGAAAGGAAGCTACTAGATTACTTTTGTAGAAATAAACTAATGGAAGAAAATTAAAGACCAGAAGTAGAAGAAAAGAAAGTTGGAGACTAGAAAATAGAAGAAAACGGCAATTACTTCTACTTAGACACCTCCCCAGCAACGAAACCAAAAAGTGATGAGCTTAGGTATTGCAATAGTAATGCTACAACTCCTAGGGCTACTAGCTTTACTTATCAACCTCGGGTTCGTACAAACTTGGAGGTGATAGTGCTATATGTACAACTAAAAGTGAAGGTACTGCCTGTTGTCACTGCTCATCTGGAAAGAGACCCCAGGGGTTCCAAGCCAGACTTCTATAGGGTCAGAAGAAGCTTAACTCTTTGATGGAAGAAGAGAAAATCTATCCTAAGGGAGAGCTATTTCTACTGCAGTATTAAAGAAAACATCATGTAATGATAAACTACACCATAACCTAACTAACCATCTAAATAGCTATGCTAACAGAATTTTTAAATAAACACTAACCTAATGCTGCTACCTAAGTTGCAGAGGTAAAGAGCATAAAAAATATATTAAGGTGTAAGCAAAGAAACTTAAGCTAAATCGGTTTTCAAGCGGAAGAGCAATTAGAGGTCGAAATCAATGAAAGGAGGACGTAAGGATGCAGTAGTGAATAGGGACCATTGGATCGATCAACGAACATAAGACGGACAATGAAGATCTTATTACGAGGCTTTAAGAAATAAACAGATGAACGGGGTTAATGGACAGGATGAATGACGGAGATCGTATCACGAAGAATTAAGTGAATGGATGGACAAACACAGTAACGAATCATATAAACGGCAGAGATCGTATCGCGCGGATTAAGTCAAGAGATGGATGGACAAGATTAACTGCAAGATGGATGACGAAGATCGTATCGCGGGCAAAAGAAATGTGCGGAAATGATGGAGTGGGTTTTCTAAGGCAGTAAGTAGTTTCTCGCGCACCCTCAAGGTTGTAAACAGAATTCTGAAATTTCACGCAATTAGCCTTACTGCGTGACACATAGCATGAGAAAACCACTTTTCGCGCGTGGTCTCAGGTGGATAACAGTTGTGCAATAATCCACGCGATATTGCACGATAGCAGTTGGATCAAGCGGGGCTGATCAATGCTGGAGATTGGCCAAGCTAGTTGGCAATCGGGTGAAGCGACAACCATCAGATCAGGTGAGGTAGATCGACAGTGAGGGTTTAAAGCACCTAAGGTGTGCACGTGACGCGATAACTATCAGATCAAGTGAGGCAGATTGACGGTGGGGACTTAAAGTGCATAAGTTAAGTGGAAGACTTCACGCGAGGCAACAGTTAGAGAAAATAATGAATCAGACGGTGATTGTGAAGGTTTGTTGTGGATCGGATGGCGAGGAAGCGATGCGTGAAGAACGTGTTGAAGGAGGTTTCAAAGGAAAACAACAAAAAAACACAGTGAGGGCGAACAAGTAACTGCATCAAACAAAAAACTCCATAGCTCATGCGAGAACTAGAAACATGTGTTTTTTGGGTTGTTGAAGGGTCTCTTCCTTAATTCATGGTCCCAAAGGGAGGAGATGAGGCTGAGACACCTACGCACAACCTTATGGTGATATTTTTCTCCTAACTAACCTGTGAACTAAAATAAGGCACAAATGAAAGTAAACTGAAGCACAACACAGATGAAAAAAATCAGAAAGCTATTTAAACAAATGAACAAGTAAACCAAAAAGTTACTTAAGAAAATAAATAAAACCAGGAAGCTACTTAAACAAATAAACAGAACCAGATATCTATGCTAGCATACATGTATAGTAAAGAGGAGCTTTGGATACTCAAGTCGAGCCCTAACCCAAGGGCTTCAGCCCTCTGAGTTAACTCAGAGTGGGCTTAAAACAAAACTCATTCACATTATTAAAACCATGGATTACAGAACACTTGTTACAAGTCTCTTACAGCTAAGAAATAAAGTAGAGTTTTACAATAGAAGTCTGAATCATACTGAGGTCCTATGCCTCTCTATTTATACATCTAAAGTCTCTAACGACTTCCTTCCCATTAGGGAAGATTGACCTCAAACTCAAGAAAAACTAGTTTCTGTCCTTTTCACTTGCTCGATTGTCTTCTAGTCTTAAAAGTGATGGTTGTTTGCACTCTGAGCTGATGGATGAATATTCGAATGGAGGGGTTGTAAATGAGGAGGATTTACCTCCTATAATTACTCTCCCTTGTCCCATTCGAGTTTAGACCAAGGTCTTTGCCATAGTTCCTTGCTTTTATCCTTTATCCCTGCACTTTTCCTTTCTTTTATCCTTTATTCCTGCATTATGTGTACATTATACCATAAAGCCAAATATCCAACTCTAACTCATCTCATAAGCAAAATATAATTAAAAGTATGTAATAAGTTGTGAGAATAGTTGGTTTGACTAAGCTAGGAGGTGAACTAAGGCCAATTAAGGCCTATATAATTACCCAATGATGAGGCTCATCAATCTTGCTCCGTTTCCAAGGTGAAACACAGACTAGTATGGGAATTTACAGTTTTGAGAACTGGATGTTTAAAGATATTACTTCTCACATTGTCTGGGTAATTTTGTTTCAGAAATATACTCTGGGTAATTTTGTTTCAGGAAGAGATATTTAATTCCGAGGTTCTTTGATTTTCTTGTATATAAATTCAAATCCTGAATGTTGTAATTACTGTGTTAAAATGGCTTAAATATTTACCAAAATTTAGACAGTTCTCGAATCACATACTCCTAAGGGCTTTCTATGGAGAGATTTTGGGCTTGAATCAGATACATTTATTCTTTGTTTTAAGTTCCACCAAGGATTGTTATTTTCTTAAATAATAAATAATATGCAGTCTTCCTCCTTCTTATAGATAACATGTTTGGTGTTGTGAAGTCTAATCTAGACCCACAGCTTTTCGACATAGATGGTTGTTCTTTACATAACATGTTTAGTTATTTTTAGATTGATATTACGAAATTCCCATTTTCCTCTAAGATTTCATTTGCATACTAACTACCTACCTTTTTCTTGGAACACAGTGGAGAAAGAACTATTTTTTTCTTTTTTTAAAAGAACGACATTGTATTCCATTCTTTCTATCTATATTAACTGCATTTGCCTAATGTAATATGTAGAGATAAACTTCTTCTATTTTTTTTCTTTTTTTAAAAGAATGACATTGTATTCCATTATTTCTGTCTATATTAACTGCATTTTCCTAATGTAATATGTAGGGATAAGCTTCTTCTTTTCAGCAATTATATTTACATGTTTATACATTTATCTCTTTGAAAAAATCATTTAACCAAAAAAAAGTTCTATTCTTTGCTAGTAAATAAGCTCATAAAATTTACATAAAAGCAAACTGTGAAACTATAATATTTACTTATCTTCTAAAGTTCTGTATATTTAGTTCTTCGGAAAGATTCGCCTCCCAACTGCAAAACATTCTATTACGATCTTTCCTCCCAACTGCAAAACATGTTATTACGTCTTGTTTCCCCCTAAGCCTTTCCTTGGCCACAATCCTTATTTCCTCTAAAGGTATCTTTTACCTGAGTCTCCAGATTCCCAATCCAACCCATTACTGTACCTTTCAGAATCAATTTTGAATAGGTTTCCAATAACTTTCTGTTCATCTTTAGAACCCAAACTAGGTGATCCTGCCCACGTCTCGAACCATACTGGGTCTACTTTTCTTCCTATCTTTCTCCAATCCAACCCCTTACTCTCTGGGGTTTTCCTTTCTTTTTTTTCTTTCCACTCAGAGTGGGGTTTTTCCTACCCTCTCTAGGAAAAGGAGAAGGAATATCAAGACATAACTGATTTTTAACTATCAAGCCCAAAATATAAATTAATTTCCTTATTATTATTATCATTCTTGGGTCACTCCCCATGACCTCTTCATTGCACTTTCTATTATAAAGTCTTTTAAACATAATTCAGGTTACTAACTACATACATAAAATTGAAATGATTGGGGTGTTACATATTAAGCATATATTAAAATTATATAAATATTAATATTAAAAATATAATATAAAATAGTAATATTGATATTAAAAATTTGAAATAAAATAATGATATTTTTAAAAGAAACTGTTTTAAAATGTGACTTTTAGAGTATCTAGCACGTTGAATCCGATGAAAATATTTGTGGCCAAATCTTGATATTTGTTTAAACAAAAACCCTAAGGAACTTTGATTATGAAGAGTTCACCTATCAAACATTTCAATGAATCCTTGTTGAATTCTAGATAAATTAAATTGTAAAATAAATTGAAAGACTTTCTAAAAAGTCCCACATAAAAACAAATTGTTTTTAAAATAAAAACAATTTACCAACAACAAAAATATAATAAAAAAAAAATATATTAGGAAACCTTAGAAACTCCATTTATTTAATCATACTATCAAACCCAAACAACTTGCCATATAGATATTGTCATGTTATTAATATCATTTTTTTAAGAAAAAATAAGACAATTAGATTTTGCAAATAAGTGAAAGGATTACAACCACATGAGTAAAAAGGAAAGAAAGATGAGCTTAAAGCTCCCAAATGAACATTTCTCCAAAAACTGAAAATTCACAAAACATCTTTTAAAAACTAGGCAAAACCTAGATAGCCCTAATAAATTGCCAAAAAAACCCTAGAGAAATCAAACTCTAGGACAAAGTCCAAGGAAAAACTAAAATGCCAAGCGTCACCACCAAAAACCATGAAACGGAAACTAAGAAATCCTAAAACCCTCGCAGAAGAAACTGGGGCATAGGCCCTATGCAACACATTCAAAGAAAATTCGAGAGACATGCTAGGGTCGTAACTCATAGAGGAAATAAACAAAGGAAATCGACCAAGCGATGACATGAACCATAAAATAAAACGTCCTCACCCGAAAAAACCCATACATAACAAGATGACTTATAAACCACCACATCTCGCACTAGTAACGCTCCACTGAAGCGGAAAAATAAAGAGACCCAAAACTAAAAATAAGTTGACAAAAGAGTAGTTTCACCCGAGCCAGCTCAACTCCCATTGAATGCAACAACATAAAAAGAAGCACGAAACGATAAATCGCACACCCTAGTCCCATCAACTCCTTTTACAAAAATAATAAATGTAAAAAACTAAAATTCGAATATAGCAAACTAGAACTAGAACTTTAATGGTGTCGTCCAACCAAAACAAAGAGGAAAGAAGACAACGGTGGCAAAAGTTTCTAAAGCCTAACCCTCTTTGGCGCCATGTTATTAGCCTAACCCTCTTTGGCGCCATGTTATTAATATAAAAGTAATAATTTTAAAATCAATAACTTTTTCAATAACAAAAAAAATAATTGTTGAATTGAGACTTCTCTGATCCATAACAGTTATAAGAAGAGCTTCCGCATAAATCACATATAAAAAGACCTTTGTCGACCCGTTTTGAACCAACAAGTGTGGTTCATCGTTTCGAAAAAAAATAATTATATAATGAAACCTCATTCAACCCACCATCCAATTAATTACATCATAAATAAGAGCCACACCCACCATCCAAATATTGAAATACTATTCATATTGAAATTTAAAACAACTTAATAATATTTCATCTAAACCGCCCATCCAATTAATTACATCATAAATAAGAGGCACACCCACCATCCAAATATTGAAATACTATTCATATTGAAATTTAAAACAACTTAATAATATTTCATCTAAACCGCCATCCGATTAATTATACCATAAAAACCCAAAAAGCCCACAATCCAAATATTGGGATACTATTGCCATTGAAATTTTGAAACAATATAATGGGAAGGATGTTGAAAGCTTATCCAAGAGTACAGCATTAATGAGCAGAGGTGTAATAATACAAATCAACTTCATGGATTAAATCAAATGAATATCCATGATTTATCAATGGACCATCAACTCAAGGCCGTGATGCTTTCACTATTAGAAAGAACCAATCATAAGTTTTATTAATGGATCATCAATTCAAAGTTCGTGATGCAGTAACTGGTCCTGTCTGCAGACACGAGCTCGCTTCCATATTCTTCCAGGCCTGCAGAAGTAGCCTTTATGGGGCGCACAGTGCTTATCCTCTCTGCATTTACACAGTTTCCCCACTGCACAACCGTCTCTCAAAATTTCAACTCCTTTTCCATCAATACCAAGCAATCCATCAGTTCAGTCGTTAGAAAACAAGCCATCTGCATCCACTTCCTGCTTCACTTTCAGGAATTTCCTCAAATTCAAAGCCCTCTTGCGGATTCCCTGAAACAGGTACCCCCTGACTTTCCCCAGTGGAGTGTCGCCCCATACTTCTCCACCAACATTTGCTGAATCTCCTCAAAAACATCCGAATTCCATTTTGGCGTTACAGCGTCCCGAGGTCTCAAATACTCGAATTCAAAAGTAATTACATCCTCGGAACACCCTAAATATGCTTTTGATTTTTTGACAGTGCGCATACTGTTTGCCTCCACAACCTCGATCTCGCACAAGGCCTCTGGATTCAAATCGCGGATTCTCTTGACATCAATAACTGCCTCTCTGATCCTGCGCAGGGGAACGTAGATCTCCACGTCATAGCCTGTCACCCCGACCACCCGACGATCCCACGAACAAATTGAATGATTTGTATCCAGAATGGTGTTGGGCGTGCATACATTGGGATCGGCCTCTTGTTTGTGAGAGTAACCCTGGCATCCTCCGTTTGTTTGCGTAAGGTTATTAAATCCTATTACTGGATACCCCGTGAAGCCTTTCACAATGTCGTTCAAGAATCCCGCGCCTGAGGGGGCTCTGGCGTGCATGGTACTTTTAGTCAGATTGCATAGCTGCTCCGAGTCCTGGGTTGCGTCCATTGTTATGTCTGTAACATATACATATACAGACTGTTAAATTCCACACCATAGATGAAATAATAAAAAGTAAGAAAGGGAAGCTCACTGCCATCCTTATCTCATCCATATCTGCTTGCAGATTTCATACAATACATTTACAGACTGTTAATTCCACACAAAGGTAGCATATTATTGGTGTTTTACTCGGAATCTTTAATTTTTACATTTCTGTGCAACTTTCCGAAAATGGTCGGTTAATTCAGCGGTTTAAAGTTCGGTGTTGTCTACGGAGTTCATAATTTGGTGGGAAAAAATAATATATTTTTAGTTGATTTCAGGAAGAATCTAGCTATTTTTTCGCAATTTTAAATTGGACCATAGGAGTTAATAGTTTTTTTAAATGATGAATATAGATTGATAGTTTTTTTAAATGATGAAATAGATTCAGCAAAAACCCTGAGCCACTCAAAATTTTCAAATTTAATAGTTCACTCAAAATCCTCAAACTTAATAGTTGTAATTTTCTAAATTTTTTACTAATTTTTTGCCAAAATTTCAATCCAGCAAAATGTAACTCCCTTAGTCTCACAGTTATGTTTTTTTGGTCCTGAAAGTAAGTTATGGAAATTCAGGTCATAGTTTGAAAAAATTTGGTTGGAATTTTTGTAAATCCAAATATTAAAATTCATAATTTTAGGTGTCTTATAAGTTTTTAATGGTGTTGAATCCATTTTCACCATAAAAACATGATTCAAACACTGATTTTACAAAATTTTTAATTTTTTTACCCAAATTCCAACCACTTTTAACCGCCCCAACAATTCTTCACCTCGAAAAACCACTCTGTTAAACTGTCTTCAACACTAAGGATATCATAGTTAATCATATAAGGATATCGTAATTATCGTAATTAATGATGCATTTACCACACACTGGCAGATTACCTTTCAATTAATAAATTAACTCCGACAGATAATTGTTCGCACGACAAAAGCACATGTTCCATTACAATGATGATGAACAGAAGTTTCCCAAAGTCTCATAAATGATCTTTTAATTCATGTACCACTTTTAATGTATACAAGGAATATGTGAACAGGAAAGCTGCAGGGAATAACTAAGCGAAAAACAGAAAATCTGCCAGGAATACCTAAGCAAAAAACAGGAAAGCTGCCGGGAATACCTAAGCGAAAAACAGAAAAGCTGCCAGGAATACCTAAACGAAAAAGGGTAATATTACATTTTATTTTCTTTGTAGCACAAATATATGTTCTAGATGTGAGACAGATTGATCAGGTTAACTGCATCAGGCTATGTTCCAGTTTTATCACTCACACTGCTATGTTTATCCATGGCTATTCATTCTTATTTCTATTTTTGGATGAGTTTAAGTCAATTGCAGATTCTCTGAATATTTAGGGATCAATTTTTTAACAGTTCTCATGTCCATCCAATCTCAAAATATTCTGGGAATCTGTAATCGACTTAAAGATGGCCTTATTTTTGGAGATGTTTTTGGAATAATACAATTTAGGTTAGTTAAATTGTGAAATTTAGCCATCCATAAACACTATTAATGCATTGAAGAAAGCTGTAGACTAAGAGTTATAGCATTGGGCAAAGAACCTGGAACAGGGTCAGTGTAAAGTATTTGATCTGAGCCTAACCAAGATACTGGGCTAAGTTATTATAAGAATATTACTAAGATAAGAACTATTTTTTATGAGCTTTAAAATGAAACTTCTGGTGTCTACCTCTAAAATATTATGGGAATAAAGAATTTTTTATGATCTTTAAAGTGAAACTTCTGGTTTGTCTATCTCTAAAATATTATGGGAAGAAAGAATTTATCAATTGTGTGACACTAAGAAAATTGAAGATAAAAAGCACTTTCTCTTGGATTGTTCCTTCCTCACTTACCCATCCATTCTCATTTCCAAAATATATACTTGATTTTCCAACTTATTCAGCTAAAATAATTATAATAATCTAAAAAACTACTTTTTTTTTTTAATATAAAAACAATATTTTAAAAAATCCCAAATAATTTCTTTTCTAAAATTCTATAAAACTTGAAGTATAAAACTTAACTTCAATACCTGTTAATCATCATAATAAACTAATTCATTAAAACCGTAAAACTTAAAATTCAAAAATACCTGTGCACAGGGCTGAAAAGAGAATTAGGTATACGAAAAGTCTGCACCGAGATTATGGAAAATTGTTGAAACTTAAAATGTATCTGACCAGCAGGATGCAAAATCAATGTTCTGTTATGACGATGATATCTGTTATTAATTTTTATGTACATAATTGTATTATTGTGTGAAATTTTGATGTAGGTAATTATATTTGGGTTATTTTTTAAGTGAAGTTTATATTTGGTGAGTTTTGGTTCAGGTGATATCAAGTAATTTTGATGGTTTAGATGTTTTTAAGTGATTTTAGGTTAACTTTTTAGTGAAGTTTATATTTGATAAATTTTGGTTCAAATCAAGTAAGATATCAAGTAATTTTGATGATTTAGATGTTTTTAAGTGATTTAGAAAAATCAAATATCTTTTATAAACAAACTTTTTTAGATTTGACTTTTCTAAACTTTCTGTAAATTTAAATTAAAATAAATCTGCATTAATATTTTATTTTAATTAAATATTTATTAATATTTTAATTATTGAGTTAATTTTAAATTTTATTTTATTTATTATTTAATTTGTTATTACATTTTAAATAATAAAAATTATTATTAATATAGTGTTCTTTCTCATAATCAATATGTTGTAAAATTTTCCCTTCTCTATGCAACAAAATTTTAAATTAGAAATATATTTAAATAGAAAATTGTCATTTTTCATTTTAGTATACCCTAACTAAACTTTTAAAATTATTATAAATGAGATAAATTTAAAAATATATATATATATATTTTAATAAATATAAATTTTCACAAATTTTAAATAAAATTAATTTAAAAAATATAAAAAATTAAAAAAAATAAGGTATGAAGTAAGTCAAGGAAAATGTTTTTATCTAAAATATCAATTTATCTTAGCATCAT
The DNA here is from genome assembly GCA_031772625.1 of Pinus tabuliformis. Classification (NCBI taxonomy): domain Eukaryota; kingdom Viridiplantae; phylum Streptophyta; class Pinopsida; order Pinales; family Pinaceae; genus Pinus; species Pinus tabuliformis. The sequence goes on along the minus strand of CM062820.1, from coordinate 553,936,969 downwards.
ATCTTCATCTAAGAAGTCATGGAAATTGTCCCTATCTAACATGATAATTAAGATTATAGAGTTTATATCTTTCTTTTTTACGTCATGGAAGATGTCTTTATCCAAAATTTCAATTTATCCTACATCATATATTCACATAACAAGTCATAGAAACTGTCCCTTTCTAACCTACTCATTAAGATTATAGAGTTTCTAACTTCATTTTTAGCTTAGCCCATGGGAATTCTAACTTGCCAATCAAACAGAACCATAAACTAGGAAAATAATAAATTCCATTTAAAAAAAACAAAGAATTTCTTCATAAATTTATACTGTTACCAAAGAAGTTATACTGTGACAACCCAGAAATAACAAATACTTTTAGTCAACCCAGAAGTAACAAATACTTTTAGTCGTTTGTTAGACTGTGAGCTCCTCGCTCCTCACCAACCTCAATGCAAATAAAGAGATTAAATTTTTGAAACACATGGATTTCCAAAAATGAATTGCAATGACAAAAAAACTCAACCAAATCTAAATACTCACAAAAATCTCCAAGCTGCTCGGCCTCTGCGACTGTTGTGGGTTGCCCAAGGACTGACATTTTGTTCACACCGTCTCCACCAACGCTCGGAGACACGCGATCCACCGCCGTGAAAAGCACCTTGCGATGTGCAGGGTACCACCATGCGTCTCCAAACACGTGCTTTCTCACAAAATCTTCTATCGCGTTCTCAAACCCATCGTCATCCACCAAACTAATCGACACAGCACGCTTGAACATGGGCTGCAACTTGAACGTCACTTGCGAAATTGCTCCCAGCAACCCAAGAGACAATACAGCACCTCTGAATTTTTCCTGCTCTTCTTCTTCTGTGATGGTTATAACCTTTGCATAACCTTGTGCAGCAGAAGCAGGGACAACAATCCTCAATCCCACAACATACTCATGAACTGCACTTCCTCTCCCCATAACTCCACTCCCATGAGCTCCAGTGCTGATGGCCCCACCTGCACTTACTCCAGTATGTCATGGCTGGCAAAGCTAAACCTCCATCTGCAGCTGCATCGATCACATTTCTCATCATCACGCCTGCGTCCACAAAAACCGTCATGGCCATCTTATCAACCTGGATTGTGGAATCATAGTCCCTGGTGCTTGTGATCACCCCTTCTTCACCATCCACACACACCAGCTTTGACAAGCTGTGAGCAAAACTGCTCACAACTTTTATCTTTTTTCCCCTCTTAACTGCATCTGCAACAGCATGAATGAGCTCTGTTTCTTTCTTGGGAAACACTGCACTGCCAGCCTTGCAAACGCTCAAGTCGTCCCAGATTCCCTGATAATTGAAAATCTGACATCCTGAATTGGAGTCGGAATCGCATTCCACGGATGGAGGAGGCACGCAGGCCAAATTAATATCTACTGAGAACATTAAAAATCCCATGCTCAGAATAATGTATTCGTGTCGAAATATTCCCATGATACTGAACCTCACAACAGCATGTAACACTATCTGTTTATACCGCAGTCTGTCGCGTATACACACTACATATCTGTGTGAGTGTCTCTCTCATATATAGACTGACAGATTGATTGATTTTTCGTGACTTGCATTCAGTGCTGTGTGGGGCTGGGTATGAACCGTCGAATGCTGCGTAGCAGAGTAAACTATTGTTATCCAGAAAATTAATTAAATAAACCGTGAGAACTTTGGTTTCAAAATCATAGAAAACTTTATATTTATTTATGATTTGTGAGTGAAATGGATCTGTCACATTGGACGACCGCCGTATTGGACCACCCGGTATGTGTAGGAATAGGTTTTCCAAATCCTAAATAATGTAAAAAACATTGGGACACTTAAGTGTTTCAGAATCATAGAAAACTTTATATTTATTTCTGAAAACTTTATATTTATTTCTGATTTGTGAGTGAAATGGATTTATCACATTGGACCACCGGGTATCTGTAGGCATAGGTTTTTCAAATCCTAAATAATGTAAAAAACATTATGTTTATTTCTAGGTTGTCAACGAAATTGGGTTTTATAAAAAAAAATATCCATAGTATTACTGGGACACCTAAGTGTTTCAAAATCATAGAAAACTTTATATTTATTTCTGATTTGTGAGTGAAATGGATCTATTTCACATTGGACCACCTTGTAGGCTTGGACCGCCCCGCATAGGTTTTTCAAATCCTAAATAATGTAAAAAATGTTATGTTTATTTCTAGGTTGTTTACCAAATTGGATTTTACAAGTTTTGTAATAGAAATAGAGTTGTGATTTCCATTTAAATAATATGGATACCAATTTGTTGTAATAGGTGTAATATTAAATATTTTTAATAAGGATCAGAGGAAGGAATGGATTTCTTTTTAATTCCAATGAAATATAAAGATGTAATGTATGTATGCGGTTTTTGCAAAAATATATGGGTTTTATTTTGATTTTCAATTAGTGAAAGATCATGATATTTCTTCAATAGTGATTATGGAGGATTCCCTCATCACCATTTAATACCTTCGTAAGGGTTCTCTCCCAAAGAACAACCCTCTATCTCTTATTCTCTGCAAAATCAATAGCATCCTTAATCTTTCTCCCAAAAGACTTTTTTCCACATCTTATGAAGCCAAAACAATGAAGTAGACTGTCAAGCTAACCAAGCTTCTCATCGTGAAGCAGGTCAGTGTGAAGCCAATGGTTCATTGGGGTGAAAATTTATCCCATGAAAACTTCTAATGTTGTTATAAGCCCCTCCCTTCTTATCTAGATATTTGGGATAAATAATTATGCGTATTATGCTATGAAGAAGTGTATATACCCCCTTCAATGTCCTCAATGCCTCCCTCCTTCATAAATGAATTTGTGTCTCACATATGACATTGAGATCTCATCACAATGTTTGAGGTGGTGGCTTGTGGAGATGAAGGCCATGCACCTATTTACTCAATGCATGTGGCATTGACTAAATCCATGCTACCCTACATTTCCTCCTCTGCCTTTGTACCGATCTTGATGGATAATGGATGGGGAGAATTTATGAATCCCATGACTGCTTTGCTCCCTGAAGCATGGGAATTCACAGAACTTCAAGTTGTATTCATGGGAGAAGAAATCATGTTAATGAGGCAAGGGTTGGTTCAAGAATGTGCTACTCATCATCAATGTGACCTATATACAAGCTGATGGGTTTATCACTCCTATATTTCCTCTAAGGCTCATAGCTCTTCCAAGCAAGGGAGCCTCCTACTCGGTGGTGGGAAGGTCGTTCGACTCATCTTTGTCCATACGCACAGGTATATAATACTCTTTTCATTTTCTGGCTTCGTTTCCTCCAATTCCGCAAGTCATTGGAATAATTTCCCTTTAGGCATGTTAGGGGCTACTTGCATTTCATTAGACCTTAAATTGTAAGTTTTGATTGAAGGTGTTGCAGTTGCCACTTTCAATATTGAGGCCTCTCAGCCACCCAACATGTTTAATGAAGCCTTTCCAGTGGTCAAAGATAGTCATATGTAGGGGAATTCTCCGACGGTATTGTCCCTCGCTCCTCTGAACTTGAAAGCCCTCCAAAGGTATTTCTTCATTGGTCCCTTCATCTATGCTATCAGTTTTCTAAGTTGGACTTCCCCCTCTCTCACTCTTTGTGGGTCTCTTTTCTGGTGTCTTGTTACCCCGAGCCTTATAGTGTAGGGTTCCTCCCCTGCGCAATTATCTCCTCCCCTTCTAGACGTGTTTGGCTCTCTTTTCATGGCACTTTGCAACTCTAGGCTTTGACTCCTTATGGAGAGCAAAGACATTCCCTCCTCTTCCTTTGGCCACTCCAGCCACTGTAATATTTTCCCACACCCCTTTGTTGATAGTCACGATGAGAATAATGAGCTTTGGTAGCAGGTTTGCCAACAATGCACTAATATCCTCTTCTTGACTAAAGAATAATAAAATCTCTAGACCAAGTTGAACCACCTTAAAGATGAACTTGATGGGATTCATCATCAACTTGCAGACTTGCAGTGTTAGAGAAATTCACAGGAGAATTGAAGCATAGCAAACAACGCTCTTGGTGAACTTTTAGACAAGATGTCAATCAACCCTCCCCTATAAGCTATGTTTGCACTGTAAATGTATTTTGTTGTGTGGCTAGTTTTGTAATCCTCATGATCTCTTTTGAAGATCTCATCTCTTTGAACTAAATGTAAGAATTTCTGTGTATGTATATTTTATTGAAATGGAGTGCAAATTTAATATCATAATTACTCTTTTTCTTTTTAATATATTAAATATTTTTAATTAAAAAACTATAATATATTTTTAAATTTTTATACTTCCAATGATAAATATTTTAATTTTAAAATTATTAATTATTTCATAAATAAATAAAAAAGATATCATAAAACTTGGTCATTTTAATATCTAAATTTTAATATCATAGAAATAAATGTCAACATCATATTAATATTAAAAATATATATAAATATTAACATTCAAATCTGAAATAAAATAATTACCTTTTTTAATATATTAAATATCTTTAATAAAAAATTTATTATATATATTTTTAAATTATTTTACTTACAATGATAAATATTTTAATTATAAAATTATTAATTATTTAATAAAAAAATATCAAGATTGTGAAATATTTTTCAGCGAAAATCACATGGAGTATCATTTGTCGACGCCTTTCGAACCAACTAGTGTGGTTCATCGTCAGGACAAGTTGTTTTGAAATGCGTCGAAAAATGGTGAACCACACTAGTTGGTTCGAAACGCGTCGACAAATGATACTCCATGTGATTTTTGCTGAAAATTCTTTCACAATCTTGATATAGATCACAAAAGCTTGAACTCTATAAAAAAAAATATCATAAAACCTAATCATTTTAATATCTAAATTTTAACATCATACAAGTGAATGTCAACATCAAATTAATACTAAAAAATATATAAATATTAACATTCAAATCTGAAATAAAATAATTACCTTTTTTAATATATTAAATATTTTTAATAAAAAATTTATTATATATATTTTTAAGTTATTTTACTTACACTGAAAATATTTTAATTTTAAAATTAATAATTATTTAATAAAAAAATATCATAAAACCTAGTCATTTTGATATCTAAATTTTAACATCATACACATAAATGTCAACATCAAATTAATATTAAAAAGTATATAAATATTAACAATGGAATCTGAAATAAAATAATAATATTAATATTAAAAATTAAAAATTAAAATATTAATATTTTTATGTAAAAATATTTACTAATAACCAAAAAAAATATATTAGAAACTCTATTATCCCCACCATCCAATTATTATACCATAAAACCCCACCTACCCCACTAATACCTACTCCACTAATAATATTTATTTTTGAAGTCACTAACCTTTTACAAACTGAAATAATAAGTACATATTGAAGTCAATGACCTTTTACAAACTTAAAAAATAAGTACATACTAAAACCTCAGCCACCCCATCATCCAATTAATTACATAATAAAACTCCGCCACCCCATCATCTAAATATGGAAAGACTGTTGATATTGAAAATTTAAAACAACTTTCTAAATATTGAAAGACTGTTGATATTGAAAATTTATAACAACTTACTAATATTTCAGCAACCCCACCATACAATTAATTACACCATAAAAACCCAACAACCCTATCATCAAAATCTTAAGATACTATTGATGTTGAAAATGTGAAACCATATAATAATATTTTTAAAGTTGAAAGCCATGTCTCCTAGGGAGACACCCCAACTACCTCATTATTAGTGACATTGGAAGTTTAACGCATCAACGTGATATTTTTTAAGTTGGAAAGCTTTTCATGCTTACTCCTCTTAATTATAAACAAATGAAGATGCTAAAAATAATTCTCTAAATTATTATATAATAAAGATAATAAACTAAATTTAATTTTTTATTAATTTCATCATTAAGAACATTCTTAACATGAAATACTTATTTTTATTATTTTGTAATACATAAATATATGATCAAATATTTATTTGATTTTGTAATATATAACTATGTAATAAAATGCTATATGTAAATTATTTTGAGTATTTATGTTTTTAAAGTAGATTTTCTTCATCACAACTCGAATACATTTGGCATAAGGGTGGTTCTCAAGTGGATTAAAAGTGGGAGTTAATTATAAAGAATAAAAAATGTTTTAAAATTTATTAAATTTTATATAATTTTGATAACACTATTAATATTGGTTTAACTGTAAATTTTACATTGTGCTAAGAGGGCTGTCAATTATGGAAGATAAAAATTGTGCCAAAACATGTTAAGCATCAGGCAGTTCCTTCGTGACAATGAAGTTTTCAACATGTGAATTTTATATTGGATTAAGGATGAGAGTTAATTGCGAGGGATAAAAATTGTCTTAAACATGTCAAGTTTCAAGTAATTCTAGTGATAACAATTTGCAGTTAGACAAATGATTTCTCCATCCAACATTAAAATTTAGATTGAATTAAAAATATAATTAATTGTGAAAAATAAAAATTACCTCCAAACATGTCAAATCTCACACAATCCCAATTATAATAAGTTGTTGAACAATTTTTTTTTTTTATTAAGTTGTTGAACAAATGTTTTTTTTATTCAACATATTGACTAAGTCTAAGTCTCATTTTTCTTGCTACTAATTTTTTTTTAAATACACTTTTTTAATAAAAAAACAAAAAAATAAAAATTAATTACAATGAAATTATTTTAAATTTTAAAGTAGTTAATCTTATTAATATTAAAAGTGCAAAGAAAATTTAATAATATTTTTAATATTAGAAACCCTCATCACAACCAAATTTCATGAAATCCAGGTAACAGGTTATCCAAATATCAAGGAAATTTGTTTAGCTCATTCTTTAATATATTTTAAATCTTAAAATTGGTTGGAAATTTAAGGCAAGTTGGTACTATTTTTAAAATTTAAAAACTCTTATAAGTAAAATTCAAGTATAGCATGCAACCCAACAACCTTGTTATGATAAAAATATATACATAGCAATCTTTTATTTCCCGCTATCAATTCTAATTTCTATAAGAAAAAGAATCTAGATAAAAATAGTCCTTACAATGGTTTAGAGAATGATATTTCTAGCCTAAGGAACGAAGACAATATCCTTTTAATGGGTGACTTTAATGCTCAAACTTCAAGAAACCAAGCTATCCTTCTAAGCAATCATTCCAACCCTAATCCTCTTTGGTTAGATGAAGATCTTCCTCTAGCTAGCCGGTACAAAAGGAGCTCTGAAGACCACAAGGATAATTTGTTTGGATCAGAGCTATTCAAGCTCTGTAGTGCTTAGGATCTCATAATTTGCAATAGTCTAAAGAAGTGGCCCAATTCTAGCTAGATGACATGCATCCATGGGCTTGGTAGCAACGTGCTAGACTATGTTATCTCCAATCTCCCTTTATACAACGAAATAATAAATTTTGACATCTTAAACAACCACTAGCCTCATTCTGATCATAGGCATTTACTTATAACTCTCAATTTTGTCATGCATAGAGATCCCATACAATATAATACTTATAACCAAAAGAACTTAATCTTTGATAGAAATAAAAAAGATCTCTTTCTAAATGAATTATAAACTAATTTGATTCCTTTATCTAGCATAGACAACATAGAAGAATTCTATCATAATTTTACTACAACCCTCTCATATTCTATTAACAAGTTCTCAATTGAAGTTTCAAGTAATAAACGAAATAGCAAAACCAACCCATGGTATGACAAAGATTGTAAAAGTGCAAGGAGAGAAATTAAGGAAGTTGTTGATGAATCTCTTAAAATTGGCAAGATAAAAATATACAAAGCCCTAACTAAAAGGAAAAAAAGGTAGTATATTTGTAAAAGACAAGGGAATATCTTACACCTATTTAAGGTAGCTCCTAATAAATTCTAGAGGCAGATTCTAACTAGGAAAACTAAAGATAATAATAAAATTTCTTTACACGACTGGAATTCCTATCTCAAAAAGCTTTATGAATCTCCAAATGTCATGTATAACTTTGAAACCTTGCTTACTACAAAAGAATTTTCTCATTAGAATACATTGATTTTGGGATTAATCGTTTGACTACTGGGAAATCTAAGGACATTGGAGGTTACCAGGTGGAAATCCTAGAAATTGGAGGTCCTGTCCTCATCCCCCACATCCACAAGATTTTCAATCAAGTGGTCAAGCAAGGGTTCCCTAAACCATGGACTCAAAGCCTATTATCCCTATTTTTAAAAAAGGGGATACAAATAACCCCTCTAATTATCGGACAATTATGATCAGCCCTCTCCTAGCCAAGGTATATGATATTATTTTGGAAAATAAGTTGAGCATATGGCTTGAAAGTGAAGGTAAGCGGGCTAAAGGCCAAGCGGGTTTTAGAAGGCAACACTCAACAACGGACCACCTGATTACGCTTAGGATCATTGTGGAGGAATGCCACAATGATAAATCCAATCTCTTATGTCTCTTTGTGGACTTTAGAAAGGATTTCAGTACGGTTCCTAGAAACAACCTATGGAATAGATTAGAAGAGCTAAAGGTTCCTTTTGAGTTGAGAGTTGCTGCTATAATGTTATACGAGAATGTAATTTCCAAGTTAAAGAGTAATGAGGGGTGGTCGAAAGATATTAAGTGTAATATCGGAGTTAAACAAGGTTGCCCCCTCTCCCCTACCCTATTTGGCATTTACATCGACAAGCTAGAAGGTTGTTTAGAGGAAGCAATATGTTCTAGCATGATCTTAGCTGGATAGTCATCATCCTTCTTCTCTACGCTGACAATATCGTTCTTCTCACAAGATGCCCATCTGATCTTGATAAGCAACTTAGACTTCTTAAGGATTTTTGCTCTACCATGGGTATGATTGTTAATACTGACAAAAAAAAAGTTATGATTATCAAATCCAAGAAGGACACTTACGCTAATTTTATGTATTACAATAGTAACTTGGAGGAAGTGTCTTCATCCAAGTACCTAGGAATTGATATTCATCACAAGCTCAGCTGGAACTATAGCATTGAGAAAAGGATTAATTGGGGGTGGAAATCTTATTTTGGTCTTGAAAATAATTGTAAAATGACAAACCTCGTAATGTGCGATAGAAAGAAGTTCCTCTTTGAAACTTTAGTCACTCCGATTATCTTATATGGATGTGAGGTTTGGGGTTGTAGCATCTCTAAAGAATCCTGGAGAAAGATTGACCAAATCCAAAAGCGTTTTATTATCTATAACTTCAAAATTAAAAGCAACACACCCTATCCTATTCTCCTTATAGAAGTGGGTCTTTCCCCTATCGAGAGCCTAACTATGACTAGGCTTCTGTTGTACAAGAAAAAACTCAATAACATAGGAGAGCATAGACTTCCTAAACTAACTTTAAAATCCAACCAAAACCACCTAAGGCTCAAGCGAGGCTGGTATAAAGACACCAAGGCCTGGTTAAACCATTGGGAGATTGATGAGAATGTTGCATTGCAAAACATTAATAACATTAAAAATATTGTTACTTCTAAGGTCAAAGAAAATATGTGGTGTGAGAAAGATTTAGCAGCTAAAAGAAAATTAAGATATTATAAGGAGGTCATCAACCCCACCCTAGAAGATCAAAAGTATCTCTTTGTTTCAACTAGCTCAAAGTAGAAAATTAATATAGCCAAGATTAGAATGAACTCTCATGAGCTCCATAGTGAAACAAGTCATTGGGCAGTTCCTAAAACACCATGGATGGAAATGTTCTGCCATCTCTGTGAGAATACGAACATCTAGGATGAAAATCACTTCCTCTTAGAGTGCCCCGCGTACAACCACATTAGGTCTCGGTTTCAAAATCTTTGTTGCAATACTAACCTTCCTAGCCTTTTACGATGTCAAAATTATAGTGAGCTTGGAAGGCTTCTCTCCAAGCTTTTTGAGCATAAGAATAAAATCTTAAATCAAAATAAATAATTCATTTCTTTAGGCCTGAAAAACCAAAGTTTGGTCTCAGTGGACGTTAACCACCACCATCATCATCATCATAAAAAATTTAAGAATTTCTTTTTAAAATTAAAATCATAAAAATAAATAATTAAATAAAAAAAAAAAAAAAAAAAAAAAAAAAAAAAACATTAGAAAACAAAATCAAAACAATTCAAAAAAAATTAAATTATATATATAAAAAAATTCAAAACACATCAAAAAAAATTCAAAAAAATTAAAAAAAAAATTAAATAAATCAAAAAAATTAAATTAAATTAATATTAAAAAAAAGAAACAATTAAAAAAAAGAATAACAAAAATAAAATAAAAATTAAAAATTAAAAAAAAATAAAAGAAAAGAAAAGCAAATTAAAAAAAAACACAATTATAAAAACACAAAAACTGCTCCTCTCTCCCCTTGCCTGACCCCTCCCCTCTCCCCTACCCCCTGGGCCCTCCCTCACTCTCGTAGCCTCCCCCATCATCCCCTCTCCCCCCTCACCCCCCTCCGCTCCCCACCCTCGGGCGTCGCCCCCTTTCCCCTCACCCCCACCCACTTGGGCCCCAGCCAATGGCCAAGAGGCCATAGGCTGATTCTTGGAATTGGCCTGTGGCTTCTTGGCCACTGGTTGGGGGCTTAGGCGTGCAAGAGAGGGCGTTGAGCAGGTGTCAGGGGAGGGGAGAGAGGGGTGAGGGATAGGGAGGAGGGAGAGGGGAGGGGAGGGGTTGGGTGACGGGAGGGAGGGGCAGGGCCGAGGGTGGGAAGGGGAAGGGGCAGCAGTCGTGGGGGAGGGTCAAGGGGTTGGGGGAGAGGGGAGGGGTGGGGAGGTGAGGGGAATGAGGCAGGGCCGAGGGGGGAGAGGAGAGGAGAGGGGTCGGGCGAGGGGAGCAGTCTTTGTGTTTTTATAATTTTGTTTTTTTTACTCATTTTTTTTTACTTTTATTTCTTTTAATTGTTTTTATTTTTATTTTATTTTTGTTAACTGTTTTTTCATTTTTTTTAATTGATTTTTATTTTATTTTATTTTTGTTAATTGTTTTTTCATTTGTTTTCATTCTTTCTTTTTTAATTTTATTTTTAAATTGTTTTTAATTTTAATTTTATTTAATCTTAATTTAATTTTTTAATTTTTTTTTATTTGTCTTTTGTTTTTTGGTTTTTTAATTTGTTTTTGAAATATTTTTTGAATTTCTTTTATTTTTTTTATAACTTTTATAATTTAATTTATTTTTATGGTTTTTTTTGTTCTTTTTTTTTTGCTTATTTTTATTTTAATGTTTTTCTGTTATTTCTTGATATTTATAATTTTAACTTTAAAAAAAAATTCTTAAATTTATCTTTTAATTTTAATTTTGTATTTTTAAAATAACTAAATCTAAATATTTTTGAATTTTTTTATTTTGATTAAATTCTTTTTCTAATTTTTTTTTTAGGTAATTATTTTAAGTTTGTTTTTTTTTTCTAATGAGGTTTTTCTTTTTTATTTGTTTTTTCTATCTTAAGAAAATGTTTTTTTCTTGTAGTTCAATTTTTTTTTTTTCTTTAAATTATATGTTTTTTTAGTTTCTTTTATTCATTTATTTTTTGATATATTTATTTATTTATTTATTCTTTTTTTTGGTTAATTTTTTATTCATTTCTTTTTACGAGTTAATTTTGGTTTTTTGTACATTTTCATAGGTTTTTTGTTTTTTGTTTTTTGTTTTCCTTTTTTTTTTATATATTTTTTTGTATCTGGCTTTTTTTGTCAAGCTTTTTTATTTTTATTTTTATGTTTTATTTTTTTTTTCTCTGTAAAGACTGATTCTATTAAAAGAAAATAAAAATACATTTACAAGGACGTCGAAACCTCAGAGGAAAGCAGAAACTATCCTTCAGCACATCCAGACTATCCCAAGGTTGGGAAAAGTAGTTACATAATGCCCAAAAACCATATGTTGAGAACTGAACATGTTGGTCAACCATAGAAAGGTCAAATGGAAGGCAGTAGCCAAGCTGTCTATACTAACCAGAGACCCAGATTCAAAAACAACTCCAGAACCAAAGACCCATAGCAAAAGACATTATCTGAACCAAAGAAACATAGCGAAGTGACCTGGAGAGCAAAAAGAAAAGTTGGGGAAGCAAGCAGGGCCCAGGAGGCATTAAACGACCGTGTCATGGTCCTGAACTTCCTCCACCACCGGGCATGCATTTCCCACCCAAAAATCGCCCTCCTTATCCTCAACATCCATACCGCTGCCACCTGGAAGAGTCACCGAATGACGGATGCCATAGGAACTATCCACAGGGTCAACAGAGCCCGAGACTCCCTGGAGGTTGCCATCTGGTGGCTTGGTGTCATCAGGAACACTTCCCTCTACATGCACCTCACCGTGATTGATCACATTGCCATCGTCTTCCCCATGCTGCTCGCTTCCATGGCCACCCAGAGACTGCTTCGCCGAGGTGTTCACAGAGACGCTAGGTTGAGCCTCTTCCTCCACGAAGATGATAGTGATGCTGGCCGAGAGAATAGGCTTGTTGAGGCTACTTTGAAATTTGAAATGGGTGGTCTGGAAGGTGTTATGCGGGAAAGGCTTACCAACAGAACTATTCTGAGGTGGAATTGCCCTAGCTGAGGGAGGGGACGCAGGATCCATATGGACGTCAAGCGAAGGAGTGGTTTGAGACCGCCCACAACCCCCTCGACTGCCACCATGGCATCCATGAGAGCGGTTGCGCACCATTATCAGAATGCAAAGATAGCTTGAAGGGAAATTGAAGCAGGCTGAAGCAAAGCAGGTGCCAAAGTAAGGGGTACAAGATGGCTTAAAGAAAAGCTACTTAAAAATCAGAAAACGAAGCTGAGCCTTTGAACGGGGATGCTTGGCTTTCGCAGCAAAAGCCCCTCCCAACCAAGCCTTTAAGGTTGTAGCTAGAGTGCTGCAAGAATTCTGGGTCTGACACAGGCTAAGGTAGGAGGGACAGGGGGAAATGATGGATGAGAGAGTCGAATAACCCATAAATAAAACCTCAGGCATAGTTTCTCGACCAAAGTGAGCAATAAACTCAAAGTGCCAAGTGATTAGTAGGTATCCTGTGTGAGCCTGCGTTATCCAAGAGAAGGCATGGAGGAGTGTGCGATCCTGGCACCTGCAAGACCAGACGCCGGCGCGGGAGAGCCACTCCATTAATGATGCATTAATACACCAGCATCCGGGTTATTTTTATGTTTTATTACTAACATGTTTTATGTTTTTTTTTTTCTCATGTTCTTTTATTTTTATTTTTATGTTTATTTTTTTAAAATTTTTATGTTTTATGTTTATTTATTTATTTATTTATTTTTTTAATATATATTTTTGTGTTTTATTACTAACATGTTTTTATTATTTTTATTTTCGCCATGTTTTATGTTGTTGTTGTTTTTTTTTTTTTTTTTTTTTAATTACATTTTAATAGGTTTTTTGTTTTTCTTTAAGTTTTTCATTTTTTTTTAATGTTGTATTTTATTATTGTAATTTTTGTTTTTTCACTTTTTTTTTCTTAAATGGTATGGTTAATTTTTTTTTACATTTTACAGTTTTTTTTTTGTCATTACTATATATTTGAATTTTTTTTTATCATGTTTTTATTATGTTTTATTACTTGTTATAATTTTCATTTTTTTTTTTTTTTTTCGATATTTGAATTTTTGTTTTCTTATGTATCGTTCATATATATATATATATATATATATATATATATATATATATATATATATATAAGGTCCATGTCGATGCTTGTCTAGCAACTTGATCCCATTATGTGAAATTTGATAATTGATTTTAAATTTTTCGTTATAATGAATAGAGTCTGCCCCACAATGTGTTAATTTCATGGTTGGTCTTTAAGTTTTCATTACAATGGGTTGAACTCACCTACACTGCGTGTCAATTTGATAGTTGATTTTTATTTTTGTCTTGCAATGTCTCAAGTTGTCTCAGGCTAAGATTTTAAAATTGCTATACATTTAACATTTAAAAAAAAAAAAAACTCTTGGTATAATAACTCTGTCATTCAGGTGTTCATTTTTAAAGTTTTTTTAGTCATAAATTTTTTCCATAATGTCATGTTTAAAATATTTTGAAAACTTGAGATTTTTTTGTAATCATAATCTTTGGTCTTAATTGCATGGTTGAAAAATTGTCAAGATTTTAATGTTTTTCTAAGTCATGATATTTTATCTTTAATGTTATGGTCAAAAACACTTACAATTTCAAGGTGTTTTAGAGTCAAGATATTTTATCTTTAACATCATGTCCAAGAATTGTTGGAATTTTACAGTTTTTCAAAGTTCGAATATTTTCTCTTTAACTCCATTGCTAAAAAATGTCAAAATTATAACCCAATTTTTTTTTTTGTTATTCCAGAATAAACAATTTTTTAAGGGTTTTTTTTTATCCATTTAAAAAAAAAAAGTTTTTACTTCCATTTAAAAAACATGTTGAAAATTTACCCTTAAAAAAAAACATTGTTTTGGAATAAACAATTTTCATTTTTGGGTTGTTTTTTCATGTTTTTTTTTGGGCTTTCGGGCTCAAGTACCCATTTTGAGGTAATAGTTCCTGTTTCATTCATAACTATGTTTTTCTTCTTTTGATTCCTCAATATTTCTATAACTTTCTCACGAAAGGGTGACAAAACACTGGAGGGAGACTCTTTTGTATTGAGTGGAGTTTAATTATATGTTTTCTTATGAAACTAATTCATGGATGTGAATGAGAGTTTGTATTCTCCTCTTCCACTTCTTCTTGAGCTCTAAGGATTTCAAATATATTTTTTAACATGGACATGTATCATCTGTATTATATAAGAAAGCTATTAAGAAGAAAATATATTTGGAATATAAGACCTTGAGTCACAAAAATTCTAAATATAAAAGCTTCTCTTATGTAAAATAAAGAATCAAAGGCTTCAGTTTTGCTACAACTTTACACTTATAAATTTGTATGTATAAGCCTTGCCAAGCCTTAATTTTCTAAAACATTTATGAGAAGTTATGCTACAAGTGAAGCTCCACTTCCACCACTTGATGGTTTATTGTCTTGTTCTTGGGCTAGTGATCCGAATTGGATCCATAGAAGATTGTCAAAGAACCATGACTGTATTAGGTCAAACAAATTTCTAAAGAATTCCAGAACAGTGCTCAAAGACACCCTGAACCAGTGGCAATGGCAGCCAACGTGGAACAATGAGGACCTCGGTCAAAGCGTACTGACCGAGGCCCATGGAGACTGCGTGGGAGGCCAAAGTATCCCCTAGGAGCCTCAGAATGGGAAAAAGAGGTGATTTTTGATGCACGATTAGCGAATCGCACATCGATGGGTGAACAGGGTCAAAATGGAAAAGCCCGAGCACTCGGTCATGTGGGGGAATGAGAGGACCGCGAGCAAAAAAGCAAAAAATGCTAAGGTACAAAGGCAGGACCCGCACTTTGGAAAACAGGCAATTTTGATCAGGGCACCTTTAAAGGGTAAGAGGTTCTGGACGAGAGCGGAGTGATTCCATACAACGATCAAAGCATGGTAGGTGAAGGTGAGAGAAAATTGTCGTTGATCGCGTGCTATCGGTGAAGCAAGTCAACCGCGCGAAACATGTGCATGGTGTCGGATCTAGAGGGCCTAGATCGGACGGTTGAGATTACGCTTGATGGAAAGAAGTGGAATCGACAGGGAATTAAGCCGCTTTTTAAAGGGATTTGGAATCTGTTTGACCACCACAGTGGAGGAAGAACATATCCATGATGTAACTGAAGAAATGAATCGACGAAGCAGGCTGGCGCCATTTAGAGGAGGACAAGTGGCCACTCCCTGAGTGTTCATGATGATGCCGAATAGGGAACTCCAAGCGCTGCTACAGAAGAGGAATCAATAGAGGTGAAAGAGGAACCGAACATGCATAGGGATCGAATGGCTAAAGCCATGAACAGATATGGTCAAAGCAGTCAAGTGAAGTTAGACACAGAAAGAAAAAATTCGAGAGACGAAGTGGAACAATGAACCCTGAGAGGAGGACTGAACACAGAGAACAATAAAGCAAAGTAGAAGAGACAAAGGGCCGAGCTGACCAAAGGTGGCATCGAGCACCAGAGAGCTTGAAGATTCAAGCCTTCCCATAGAGGAATCTGTCCAGACTGAGCATCATAGTTGGCTCTTTCCACTATAGACCAGAAAGTCACAGAACTGGTAGGAAGAAGAAGAGTCTTTTCACTCCAGTGGCTTGGGGAATCTAAGGAACCACCCTGCCAAGCAAAACCTGCTTCAAGAGAACTCAAATTTGTCCCTGTCTTGTAATTTCTCTTCTTAAAGACACAATAAAATAAGGCCACCACTGAAAGCTGGACCGGAGACGTAGCCCTGGAGAATAGGGTGAACTCCTTATTAAAATTACTTGTGTCTTTATGATTGCTTACTATATTTCTATGTTGTCTTTCCATTTTATTGTGTGTATTGGTAATCTGATCGATCTATTGCTTCAATAACACAGAACACACACACCAACACATGAGCCTGTAATACCTTAGTTCAATAAATCATTAATTAATGTCACTCATAGGGTGAATATCAAATCAAGTGGTATCAGAGCTGTAGGCTGTAAGGTTAGACAAGCTTGTGTTGGTTTAAGCTGTGAATTCTCACAAGATCAAAGCTCAAATTAGGAGAAGGAGAGTTGGTGTAAACTAATCCTGAAATTGGGAGAGTCTATTCTTGAAAGACAATGTCAGAAGAAGGTTCTGTAGGGACAGACCCTCAATTCATAGAGAGTTTCCTAGCTATAAAGTCCATGGTTGAAGAAATGTATAGAAACTTTAGAAAGCAAAAGGTGGAAGATGCATCAGGCTCTAAGCAAGAGAAAGAAGAAGATGAGTCTCACTTCCATCACAACTCCAAGGGAAAGGGGAAAGAGAAAAGCTTTCTCACACCTCCTAATAGCCCTGTGCATAATAAGAAAGCATCTTTGATTAAGTTAGATGTTAAACTTGATTTGCCTATATATGATGGAGAGTTAAATGCTGAAAAGTTGGACAATTGGATTAGACAAATTGATGTGTATTGCAGGGTACAGAACATAAACTCAGACAAAAGTAAGATTCAGTTGGCAAGCCTACACCTAGGAGGCACTGCCTTGGTTTGGTGGGAAGGCAGAACCCAAGCTGATATAAAAAGACATGGTAAGACCATCTCTGTCTGGAGTGACTTTGTTTTTGCAATCAAAAAGAAGTTCTACCATTGGCCTACATGCAACAAGCCATGATGAGTTTGCAAACTCTTCGGCAATTGAAAGGGCAATGATCCAGGTGGATATTGGTGGCCACCTGCCAAGTCCACCTGGACCCCCACCATTGTCTTTCTCAGCATTTTCAGTTTCCTTAATTGTAGCACAACTTACTTTTTTTAGCAGTTTTTCGGGTCCTGAACTTCCAGAGCCGTTTTGAGGCCCTAAACGACGTTTTTTGGGAAAGTGGTAGTGCTCGGATAGATCTTTCTAACGAGCTATTGTACGCGTCAAACGGAGATCGTATGCCAAAGTTACGACCCCGGGAAGTTGATGTACCAATTTACCCAAACGGGGCCCACAGTTTGGCGTTTCATCTCCTAGGGTTAGGTTTTGGAATGTTAAGGGTTGTCCATTGTTTCTCAACAATAAATAGGCCTTCGAGCCTCATTGTAACACAGTTCAGAGGCATGTAGCCATCACATCTCTTCTCAGAGATAAGCTACCATCGCCCTAGCTAGTTTATTGCCATTTCTGTTTGTAAGCATATTTCAGTATTTTCCATTAATGAAATGAAGTATTATTTCCGCTGCATCTTTGTGTATATGGTTATCTCTGTAATTTTTTGCGTTCCTGTTTAAATCCGGATCAGTGGTATCAGAGCGGTCTGCTTTTTCTCTGTTTTTCTTTGCATGTCCCCAACAAGGTCGGGATATGAGGAGTTAGGGCTTGAACTGGTTGAACCTTTGCAAGACCAGCCTCGCAAATCCCGACGGCCTCCCATGGCGGACGAGAAGAAAGACGAGGGGGCAGGAGATCCCATCAAAATCTTGCTCGAAGAAGCGCTCGAGCGACAATAGAACGCGATGATGGACAGCTTTGCGCAGATCCTTCAGCGGCTACCCAGAAGCGGCGCATCGGCTTCCAGTAGCTCCTCTGGAAACACCACACCCTTTAAGGTACAAGTTAATTTTGAAATCCCCATATTCGAGGGTCAGATAGACGCCGATGCCGTAGATAAATGGTTAAATCTGCTAGAGGGTTATTTTTCTGTTCATGAATTTTCGAGTCGGGAAAAGATTGTTTTTGCTCTTCTCAAAGCAGCCCCCCACGTCAAGGACTGGTGGGAAACCTACTGCGAGCAGAAGGATGAAAGTACTGGCTCACTATTTTCAGCCGCACCCACCTGGGATTCGTTCCGGGATGCCATCAAGGAGCAGTACTACCCTGTCGGAAGCTATGAGGATGAATACATAAAGTGGACCACGCTGCGGCAGGGAAGGGACCAAGACGTGCTGGAGTTCACCAATCTTTTCCATACCCTTCGCACAAAGTTGGGTATCAAGGATTCGGAGCAACATTTGATACTCAAATACCGTGGTTGCCTGCACAAGTACATCCAGGAAGAAATACAGTTCTTAAACATCCCCTCGCTCGGCGCAGCATACCGGTATGCCGTCAAGGTCGAGCAGAAGTTTAAACAAAAGAAGCGAGACTTTGGATATGCGAATCCAAAGCAGGGGAAAGGTGCCCCTAAACCACAGAACAAAGGACAAAGCCAAGGCGGGACAGCCCAAGACAACCAGCCGAAGCTGCAAGCAAAGAGCAACGCCGCGAAGCTGAGAAAGGACACTGGAAAATGGTGCGAGTTCCATAAGAGCTCCACTCACAACACAAGTGAGTGTCGGGCCAAGCAGTCACTGGTGGTTGAGCTAAAGGTTTCAGAATCAGATGCATGTTCCGACTCTGAGTCAGAACCCGATAAGGGGTATGAAAAAGGGAAGCAGATCATTGATGCGGATCCCAGCGCCACTGTTGCTACCGCAAAGATCCAGAAAAATGAACCCGAAGATCCAGAGGAGGAGGAGCGTCTCTTCCACTCCCAGATGTGGGTAAAGGGCTCCCCGATACAGTTCATTGTTGATAGCGGGAGTCAAAAGAACCTCATTTCGGAAGAGGTCGTGAAGCGGTTGGGCTTACCGACCACAGCACATCCACAACCATACACCATTGGGTGGCTTCACCAAGGGCGAGATCTTCGCGTGAGCCAGCAGTGTCGCCTTCCATACAACATCAAGCCCTTCACGGATGAGGTATTGTGTGACATTGCTCCCCTTGAAGTTTGTGATGTATTACTAGGACAACCATACTTGTGGAAGCGACATGCTGTGTATGAATCAAGGCCCCGTGCTGTTATTATTACATTGGGAAATAAGTTGTTCAGGATACCATAGGTAGCACCACCTGCCGCCATCTCTTTGATTACTGCAAAACAATGCAGTAAGATCATTTCCAAAACCAGGAAATTTGTTTTCCTGATGATACGCCCTCAAGGGAAGAAGAAGACAGTGGCCGCGGCCTCCAAACGGGGTTCCTCCGCACGGCAGCTACAGATGGACAAGATTGTGGAGGAGTACGAAGACATCTTCACCTCCCCGGCAGGGGTTCCTCTGCACTGTCAAGTCAAGCACTCCATCGATCTGACCCCAGGTGCGCCGCTACCCAGTGGACCAATTTATCGGCGCTCCGTTCTGGAGAACAATGAAATCAAGAGACAGATTCAGGAGCTCCTGCAGAAAGGTCACATTCGTCCGAGTTCTTCGCCCTGTGGGAGCCCGATAGTGTTGGTACAGAAGAAGGATGGGACGTGGAGACTCTATATTGACTATCGGGCGCTGAACAAGATCACTGTCCGTAATAGGTACCCGATCCCGCGGATTGATGACCTCCTAGACCAACTAAAGGGGGCGAAATATTTCAGCAAGATCGATCTGAAGTCAGGATATCACCAGGTACCAATTGAACCCTCAGATGTGTGGAAGACTGCCTTCAAATCCAAGGAGGGCCTCTTCGAATGGTTGGTCATGCCTTTCGGATTGACGAATGCTCCTGCAAACTTTATGAGGCTAATGGATGACATCTTGCGGCCATTCACCAACTCCTTTGTAGTAGTATACTTGGATGACATTCTGATCTTCAGCCAGAGTTGGGAAGAGCACCTCCACCACATCCGACAGGTTCTCCAAACACTGCGGCAACACAAGCTATGTGCCAATTTGGAGAAATGCACTTTTGGCATGACCGAGGTTCAGTATCTGGGATACATCATTGATGAACAGGGGGTGCATGTCGATCCAGCCAAGGTCCAAGTCATTCAGGATTGGCCCTCTCCAACCACTCTAACAGAGCTCCGCAGCTTTCTAGGTCTTGCCAACTTCTACCGCAGGTTTGTGTTGGGATTTTCTCATATTTCTTGGCCCTTGAGTCAAGTCACCAAGGGCGGGGAGAAAGAAAAATTCTTTTGGTCTGAATCTCAATAGAAGTCATTCAGGGAGTTGAAGGATCGCCTCTGCACGGCACCAGTGCTCGCGTTACCAGATTTACAACAACCATTTGAGGTCGAGACAGATGCCTCTGACTATGCTATTGGGGCAGTCCTTACTCAACATGGACATCCAGTGGCATATCACAGTGAAACACTTTCAGACATAGTCCGGAAGTACCCCACTTATGATAAAGAGATGTATTCCATTGTACAGGCCTGCCGACAATGGAAGCATTACATTTTGGGGAAGGAAACGGTCATCCACACAGACCACCGACCTCTGCAGTTCATACAGACCCAAGGGAAATTGCAGAATGATCGCCATCAGAAGTGGTCTACATACCTGCAACAGTTTCACTTGAATATCAAGTATAAAAAGGGCAGCACCAATAATTTTGCAGATTGCCTCAGTCGACCACCGATCATGGCGCTAACCACCATGCTCAACTCTTGCGGGCACGAGACTTCTGATTGGCCACTTCTCTACAAAAGCGACCCAGAATTCGGCCACACATACCAGACACTCTTGGAGGGTCGGCAGGTTGCAGATTTTCACCTCCAGGATGCCCTATTATGCCACCTCGGTCACCTCTGTGTTCCTTCAAGCGAGCGTGCCAAGATGATTTGGGAAGCACACTACAGTCGGGCTGCTGGGCATTTCGGGGTCGAGAAAACAGTGGCAGTACTGCAAAACTATTTCTATTGGCCGAATCTTCGATAGGATGTTGGGAAGTACATCCGATCGTGTACTGCCTATGCCATTGCCAAACCGACCATTAAGAAGCAAGGCCTCTATACCCCGTTGCCTACCCCTAGTCGACCTTGGGAATCCATCTCCATGGATTACATGTCAGGCCTTCCTTCCACTAAGCATGGAAATGACTGTGTTTTTGTGGTCGTCGACAGGTTCTCAAAGATGGCCATTATGATGGCCTGCAAGAAGAATATCACAGCAGAAGCCACTGCTAAACTCTTCTTTGAACGAGTGTGGGTGCACTTTGGGATCCCACAGTCTATCATCTCAGATCGGGACAGTCGGTTTCTAAGCACCTTTTGGTCCAGTCTCTGGTCAATGCTGGACACCAAACTCACGAAGTCCACAGCCTTCCATCCTCAAACTGATGGCCAGACGGAGGTTGTCAATAGGATGATTGTGCACATTCTGCGCATGTATAACTCAAAGCATCCACGCACATGGGACGAGAGCCTCCCCTACGTTCAGCACAGCTACAACCGAGCTCTTCACAGCTCCACTGGCCATAGCCCTTTTCAGGTGGGTTTTGGATTCCAGCCACTATGCCCCATTGATGTGGCCATGCCACTTGCAGCTACTCACATGAATTCAGCTCATGTCCAGTCCGAAACAGATAAGGCAACCAGCTTCATTGAGCGAATCCAACATATTCGCCAGCAGGTCCATGACATTCTTGAGAAATCAAATGCCAAGTACAAGCAGCGACATGATCAACATCGGGTGCCACACAAGTTTCAGGTGGGCGACAAAGTCTGGTTGCATTTGCAAAAGGAACGCCTTACTGGAGCCTATCGGAAATTGAGACCACTCCGATATGGTCCTTACACCATTACTAAGGCTATGGGAGACAATGCATTTGAGCTCAGCATTCCCCCATTCCTTGGCCTGCACCCAGTATTTAATGTGGACCGCCTTCGGCCATACTTTCCACCATTGCTAGACACATCCGACATTGCAGAACAGCTCAAACCCACAGAATTAAATCCAGATTGCATGGAACAAGCTGCAACTGATCGGATCATGGACACACAGATCAAGAACACTCGCCAACAGAATATCCAACTGTATCGAGTTGTCAAAGCGGGCCAACTCCTTCAGCAGGGCAAGTGGCTCACCAGGGAACAAGTTCAGCAGAAGTTTCCTCATCTCATGGAGGAGCTCAACGCAATGGGGACCATTGCTTCCTAAGGGGGGAGGAATGATCCAGGTGGATATTGGTGGCCACCTGCCAAGTCCACCTGGACCCCCACCATTGTCTTTCTCAGCATTTTCAGTTTCCTTAATTGTAGCACAACTTACTATTTTTAGCAGTTTTTCGGGTCCTGAACTTCCGGAGCCGTTTTGAGGCCCTAAACGACGTTTTTTGGGAAATCTGGGGGCAACATGGGTCCATGGACCGATGTTGCCCTTCCCAAAGTGGTAGTGCTCGGATAGATCTTTCTAACGAGCTATTGTACGCGTCAAACGGAGATCGTATGCCAAAGTTACGACCCCGGGAAGTTGATGTACCAATTTACCCAAACGGGGCCCACAGTTTGGCGTTTCATCTCCTAGGGTTAGGTTTTGGAATGTTAAGGGTTGTCCATTGTTTCTCAACAATAAATAGGCCTTCGAGCTTCATTGTAACACAGTTCAGAGGCATGTAGCCATCACATCTCTTCTCAGAGATAAGCTACCATCGCCCTAGCTAGTTTATTGCCATTTCTGTTTGTAAGCATATTTCAGTATTTTCCATTAATGAAATGAAGTATTATTTCCGCTGCATCTTTGTGTATATGGTTATCTCTGTAATTTGTTGCATTCCTGTTTAAATCCGGATCAGGCAAAGTGTGCAAGGGTATACTCAAGAGTTCAGAAAGAGAGTATTGATATTGGGTATCTCATTGGACTCACCAAAGACTCTTTCGAAGTACATTAGTGGTTAACACAACTACATGAGGCATACCATCCTCATGTTTAATCCCACTAGTATAAATGAGGTATCTATACAAGCTACTCATCTAGAAGCTAGAGGAAAGAATGGAAATCCAGAATTTGGGGGTCCATCCCAACCCATTGTAAGCAAGAGCAAGGAGAAAAGAAAGCAGAAGGGGAAACAGAGGAAGGCTAGCACTGCATAGAAAGCTAAAGCTTCATGCACTCACTGTAAAAAGGAGGGGCATGATGATGAGCATTGCTAGATTTTGCATCTAGAGCTAAGACCTAAGAAGTCCAAGGGCATGAAGAAGAAGACAGTTGCAGCTATTCAGAAATATTTGGGGTTAGACTCGGGAGATGAAACAACTATAGCAGCCACAGGTATAAAAGGTTGTCTGCTTTAGAGAATGCTGAAATCAAGAAGCAGGTGCATGAGTTGCTCTAGAAAGGCTTCATCAGGCCTAGCACATCACCATGTGGGTCACCAATTACTTTGGTGAGAAAGAAAGATGGCTCTTGGAGAATGTGCATTGATTACCGAGCACTAAATAAGATAACAATAAAAAATCGTTATCCCCTTCCTCACACATATGATCTTCTAGATCAATTAAAAGAAGCTGTTTATTTCGCCAAGCTAGATTTGCACAGTGGATACCATCAAGTTAGAGTCGCAGAGCGATATGAATGGAAGATTGCTTTCAAAAAAAAGTAGGAATTATATGAATGGCTAGTTATGCCTTTTGGCTTGACCAATGCTCCTGCTACTTTCATGAGATTAATGAATGATGTACTGAGACCTTTTCTTGATGATTTTGTTATTGTGTATCTGGATCACATTATGATTTTTATTAAAACATGGGAAGAACACTTAAAGCATTTTAAGCAGACATTAGATGTTTTGAAAAGAGAAAAACTTTATGTTAAACTCTCAAAATGTGAATTTGGAAAAACATCTCTAAACTAGGGTCATATAGTAGGCGGAGGTGAATTGAAAACAGATCCCTCTAAAGTGGTAGCCATTTTGAGCTGGCCTAAACCCAAGTTTTCTACAAAAGTGAGAAGCTTCTTAGGAGCAACACAATATTGGAGGAAGTTTATTTCTAACTTCTCCTCGATTGCAGCTCCCTTACATGCTTTAACCAGATTAAATAAGGTGTTTCAGTGGGGAGGCAAACATCGGAAAGCCTTCGACACCTTGAAAGAGAAAATTAGTACAACACCTGTACTAGCACTGCCTGATTTACAAAGACCATTTGAGATCCAAACTAATGCCAGTGACTATGCCATGGGAGCAGAGTTGACACAACACGGTAAACCCATATGTTATCATTCTGAGACTTTTAATCCTGCAGTAATTAACTATCCTACATATGATAAAGAATTGCATCCATTATTTCAGACTGTGAAAAAGTGGAAACATTATTTAATGGGAAAAGAGACATTAATACATATTGATCATCAGCCACTTCAATATCTACACTCCCAAACTAAGTTTCAGCAATCAAGGCATTACAGGTGGATGGGTTTTCTACAACAGTTTCATTTAGTCATCAGATATAAAAAGGGCATACATAACAAGGTTACAAACATGTTATCTAGACCCATTATAAATGCATCTACCATACTTAAGCATAATTCAGTGCTACATGAAAGCTACATAGAACAATATGCCTAGGATATGGACTTTAAAGATGTATATGCAACTTTGAGTCAAGGAAAAAAGGTAGAAGAACTGGACTATCATGTAAAGGACCGACTCTTATACCATTGTGGGAGACTATGCATTCCACAAATTAAGAGGGTAAAGATAATTAGGGAAGCACACACTTCTCTGATATCAGGTCACTTTGGGGTAAGTAAAACAGTTGCACAGCTGCAAAGATTCTGCTATTGGCCGAAAATGAATGAGACAGTTTCTAGGTATGTAAGAGGGTGTGCCATGTGTGCTAAAAGCAAGCCCAACAATAGAAAACTAGGCTTGTACACTCCATTACCAGTTCCTTCTCACCCTTGGGAAAGTGTTTCCATGGATTTTGTTGGAGGACTGCCTAAATCTAGGAAAGGTCATGATTATCTATATGTTGTTGTGGATAGGTTTAGAAAAATGTGTATTTTGATACCTTGTAGTAAATAGATCACAACTGAATAGACTGCAAAATTGTTCTTTGAACATGTATGGGTTCATTTTGGATTACCCACTTCCATTGTATCTGATCAAGACACCCAATTTGTCAGGAAGTTTTGGTCTAGTGTGTGGGAATTGATGGACACAAAGTTGAAGAAAAGAACAACTTTTCATCCACGAACAGATGGCCAGACAGAAGTAGTAAACATGACAGTGATCCAGTTACTGAGAGGATATTGCAGCAAACATCGTAAGCTTTGGGATGAACACTTGTGTTATCTGCAGCATGCCTACAACATAGCCAAACACTCTTCTACACAGAGATCTCCTTTTGAGACCTGTTTTGGTTTCAGACCAAGGTCTCCTTTGGATTTTGTCTTTGGTAAAGACATCATGGTTGAAGGACACAGTGATGCGGACAAGGCAACTAGGTTCATTGAACAGATCCAGGAGATCCACCAAGTAGTATAGGAATAGCTGGAAAAGAGCCAGGCCAAGTACAAGGCTAGGCATGATAAGCATCGGATGGAGCATAGTTTTCAAGTTGAAGACCAAGTTTGGCTGTATATCAGCAAGGATAGGATTCAAGGTGAAGGTAAAAAGCTAAAGCCTATCAGGTATGGACCTTTCAGGATACTTGAGAAGATTGGTGAAAATTCTTTTCACCTTGATTTACCAGCTTACATGCACATCTACTCAGTCGTAAATGCAGATTGCTTGAGATTGTTTGAACCTTCAATGATTGAGTACCATGAAGAGCAAAGTCAATTGCCTTCTATTGATGACCTACTACCTGAACATCTTAATGCGTTGCAGGAAGACACAGTGCTGGACAGGAAGGTAAGAACGATGCACAGGGGAGATGCTGAGTACCACAAGATTGGGCTCAAAGGTTCGAAGCCAAACAGTGCAAAGTGGATTGAGATTGGACGAGTAAGAAAATAGTATCCTCACTTAGTCAATGCTTAAAAACCAACTTTTGGTGGTCCAAAAGTTTTTTTAGTGGGAAGGTTGTGATCTGAATTGGATCCATAGAAGACTGTCAAAGAACCATGAGTGTATTAGGTCGAATAAATCTCTAAAGATTTCTAGAACAACGATCAAAGACACCCCAAAATAGTGGCAATGGCAGCCAACATTGAACAACTAGGACCTCGGTCAAAGCACGCTGACCGAGGCCCATGGAGACCACGTGGGAGGCCAAAGTAGCCCCTGGGAGCCCCAGAATGGGAAATAGAGGTGATTTTTGATGCGCGATTAGCGTTAATCGCGCATCACTGGGCGAACAGGGCCAAAATGGAAAAGCTCGAGCACTCGGTCTCATGGGCGAACTGGAGGACCCCGGGTGAAAAAGCGAAAAGCGCTAAACATACAAAGGCGGGACCCGCGCTCTAGAAAATCAACAGTTTTGATCGGGGCGCCCTTAAACGGTAAGAGGTTTTGGATGAAAGTAGAGCGATTCCATACAATGATCGACATGTGGTAGGCGGAGGTGAGATAAAACCACCGTTGATTGCGCACTATCGATCGAACATGTCAACCACGTGAGACGTGTGCATGGAGTCGGATCTGGAGGGCCCAGATCAGATGGCTAAGATTGCACCCGGTGGAAAGAAGCTGAATCGACAGGGAATTAAGCCGCGTTTTAAAGAGATTTGGAATTTGTTTGACTGCCACAGTGGAGGAAGAATGCATCCATGGTGTAACTAATGAAATGAACCGACGAAGCAGGTTGGTGCCATTTAGAGGAGGACAAGTGGCCACTCCCTGAGTGTTCATGATGATGCCAAATAGGGAACTCCAAGTACAGCTACAGAAGGGGAATCGACAGAGGTGGAAGAGGAACTGAACAGGCATAGGGATCAAATGGCTAAAGCCATGAACAAAGACAGTCAAATTAGTCAAGTGAAGTTAGACACAGAAAGACAAAATCGAGAGACGAAGTGGAACAGTGAACCCTGAGAGGAGGACTGAACACAAAGAATAGTAAAGAAAAGAAGAAGAGACAGAGGGTTGATTTGACTAAAGGTGGCATCGAGCACTAGAGAGCTTGAAGATTCAAGCCTTCCAATAGAGGAATATGTCCGGACTGAGCATCACAGTTGGCTCTTTCCACTGTAGACTAGAAGGTCACAGAGCTGGTAGGAAGAAGAAGAGTCTTTGCACTCCAGTGGCTTGGGGAATCCAAGGAACCACCCTGCCAAGCAAAACCTGCTTATAAGGCCACCACTGAAAGTTGGACTGGAGATGTAGCCCTGGAGAATAGGGTGAAATCCTTATTAAAATTTCTTGTGTCATTATGATTGCTTACTATATTTCTCTGTTGTCTTTCCATTTTGTTGTCTATGTATCGGCAAGCTTATCGATCTGTTGTTTTAATAACACAGAACACACACACTAGCACATGAGTCTGTAATACCTTAGTTCAATAAATCCTTAACTGATGTCACTCATAGGGTGAATATTAGATCAGCTAGCCCTTCCTGATTTTGACTTGATTTTAGTTAATCGAGGGTTCCTCCATTGGAATATGATAACCAACTAACAAAGTATAGGATTGACAACCTAATGAAGTAAAAGGGTCAAATTCCTCTTCAAATTATTGTTTATTCTTTTCCAGAATGAAAATTTTAGACCCACGAGCTAATAGAGTGTTGAAGCTAAGCCTATATAAAAGGATGAATGTTGAGTTTCTGGATGATGACTACTATCCTCCTCTCTTTTCTTTGAGTCCTCACCTTCAAACTTGTGAGAAACATTTCCTGCAAGAGAGTTACAAAAAGGGACTGGAGCGATGATGAGCTCCATAATTGAGAGTAGGGGGGAATTCAAATAGAATAAGATGACAGGGATCAAATCACAAATCTTAGGGAAAGGAAAGAATGGACCAAGTATGAGAGGACGAATATAGAAGGATAAAGTGGGGAAATATTAAGTAAAAGGTAAGGAATAATGTGAATAAAGGTTAGAAAAATGCCAAGGATTAATCTGGGGTAAGATGATGAGATAGAAAAGGAGGATGAGTGGAAACCTCTTTGCAGTTCAAACAAAAAATACAACATGAAAAATAGAGTATTAGAGGGGATCTTAAATAAAGAAGAGATAGGGAACTTAAAAAGAGTGAGCACCAAAACAAAATAAAAAACCCTCGCTAGTCGAGAAGCCACATCAAAAAAACCCCCTGCAAATTTATATTCACCAATGTTGTCATGTCGAAACCAAAGAGAAGGGTATGGTTTATCCAGTTATATAGTTAGATATGGGGGTGAACAAAAATTATCTCACCTTGTGAAATAATGGAGAGAATTATAGCTTTTGAAGGGGAGCATTCTCCTAGGAAGAGAAAAGTATAGGCCAATTCCATTCACGAATGCATGGGGAAGTATGAAATGACATATGTTAAGCCAAAAAGATAATGAATCAATGATTCAACAATAGAACCCCCTCCCCCACCTTAAGAAATTTTTTATTCAAAAAAACTCCTTTAAGAGGAAATGAGGAGTCCATAAGAAGAGAAGAATTGCCACTTCTATCAAATATTATTTATTCCCCCATTCATTCTCATTTCGAAGATGTTTGTCAAAAGGGGAATGGATTACAATATGCTTGAAAAAGTGTTTAATCTGATCCTAAGAGATATCAACATACTATAAATTTTTCCATCCTTTCCAGGAATTGTCATTAAACCATTCTAAATATCAACTAATTTAGTAGATTTTGATAAATGGACATTGTTCATGAGAGGGGTTAGTTCTTTGATTTCTTCCATTGGGGGAAGACAAATAACTCCATCAACCCATAATTTAATTGCATGTCAATTTCCAATGGCCCAAGAAAGTTTGGGTTGAATAAGATTTGTAGTCCTTTTTAGGAGCTTCCATATTGTAGATCCTTTCTGTTCAAAGTGAGGCTTGTTCAATTTGAAATATTTCCTAAAAAAAAAAATTTCCACCAATTCAAGGGGCTTGTGACCAATCTCCAAAAAAATCACACCCATGGCCATATTTATAAATGTAGGATCCCTAGTATAAATTCCTCTCCTATCTTGAGGAGCTTGAATTATAAACCATTTGAAATGGACTTTTTTCTCAATTGTTCCCCCTTCCCAACAAAATTTTCTTAGTTTCTTGACAAATCAATCCATGTCATATTTAGGAGCAAGAACAAATAAAAATTGATATAGGAGAGTATTTTTTCTAGTGAGATTCAATTATCTGGTTCCCCATTGCTATATTCTTTTTCCCATTTTTCCAAGCTACGATTCCATATTTGGGAGGAAGGATTATGACATGAAATAGGCATTCCCAAGTACATGAATTATGACCATTTCTCTACACTTGGGAATCCTATAATTATTTAAATCTAAATAAGAGGCTCTAAAGATATAATATAATTATAGATATGGATTTTAATATTGTTGATCTTACCCCTAGAAGCATTGTGGAAGTAATCAAGGGTTCTTTTAAATCTATGAGTTATAATAGTGGAAGCTACTTCCAAGAGGATAGTATCAACCACAAATTGAGAGGAGTTAGTCTCTCTAAACCCTCAAATAATGCCAATATCATGATTGTTTCCCTTAATTCTTTCCTTTTATAGTCTTTTTCTCAAGGATTCAACCATAATAATATACAAAAGAGGGGAAAGTGGGAAACCTTATCTAAAATATCTGCAAACTTTAGAGAGGGAAAAAGGGAACCCATTAAGAATAGGAGCTATCCATGGAAGTAAAATGCATGCCTTGATCTAATTGATAAAATTACCACTAAATATGAACTTCTACGTAACCAAAAAGAGGAAGGAATGTTTAACTTACTCAAAGTCATTGACCATGTCCATCTTGATTAGCATTCCCTTCTCTTTATTGGTTTTTCTTGAGTGTATAGCTTCCTAAACAAGAATGACGTTGTCAACTATTTACCTTTTTTTCGATGAAACCTCCTTCCTTCATTTTTTGATATTATCTTGCTAACAACTTTCTTAAGTCTTGAGAAAATGAATTTTGTTGGGATTTTATAGTCTTACATAGTTATTCTAGGCCAAAATTTCACAAAAGAAGAGGGTTTTTGTTACTTGGGGACAAGGACCAGAAAAGAAGAGTGTGTGCCTCCCCCAATGTTTTTCTTATGGAGAGAGTAGTTGAGCATCTTTTTGAGTTCTACGTTCACGATGTCCTAGAAAACTCTGTAAAAGTGATCAGAGAACCCATCTAGACCAGGAGCCTTATCTTTTACAATACTCCATATGGCTTGCATAATTTCATCTTCGTTGATTGATTTAATTAGTTCTTCATTCTCTTCTTTAGAGATTGAGGCAAGAATATTTTTAAGGATTTTGTTTTGTTGATATGGGTTTGCTTCCTCCTCTTCATTATAGGGTCTTTCAAAGTGTGTACTTGTTGCTACTTTGATTTCTTCAAGGTTGTCTATCTTCCTCCCATCCTCAATGACGATGCTTTTAATATTATTTCATTGTATTCTAGATTCGAATTGCTTGTGGAAGGAGGTGTCACAATCCCCTTATTTTAGCCATAGACTCCTACATTTTAATTCCCATTCTTCCTTCTCGTTTCTATATGTCGAATGTATTTTAAAAATGATTTCCATTTCTTTTTTGAGAAATTCCTATGTTACATGACTTTCTTCTATTTTTCTTATAAATATGCCAAGGAATCTTGTGAATCCACTCTTCTTGATGAGAAGGAACATTATTGGCCCAATTTTTGAAGGACTTTTTCACCGCTATAAGTTTTGATTTCCAAAAAAATGAGTGAGACCTCGAGATTTGAATATTCCAAGCTTATTTAGCAATATTATAAATGCCATGATAATGTAACATATTTTGGATAAACTTGAAAGGTATGGGCCCACAGTCGAAATGGACATCTAGAAATAAGAGATTAGGCTTGTGATCATATATTTCTTATGGACAAATATTAGAGGAGATTTTAAAATCTTATAAAATGAAATTACTATGAACAATAAATCTGTCTAAATTTGTTGCTATGTCCCTAGGCCTAACCATTTTATTGCTCCAAATGTAATTACTATTTGAAAATTCAGTGTCAACAAGGTCCTATTCACTGATGGTGTCCTCCATCTTCTCTCTCATAGGATCATCCTTTCTTTTGGGGAATGAAATGATTTTATTGAAAGCCCCCCCAATAATTCAATTCTAAATATTATAAGAATATTTTATCTTTTCCAATGAATCCAAGAGATCAATATTTTTTAGATAAAAAATAGGGGAGTAAATATTAAAAATATGAAACATTTTCCTCATTTCTAAATGAAGAAATTTATTGATGATCTAATTGTTTGAAGAGAATAAAAATATACTTCCTAAAAGATAAGAGTCCCATAAGGTGAGTAAACCCCTTGAGGCACCTCTTGATCTCACTGTTAGTGCCTTACTACCTTTCCATAGTTTTTGTGCCACTATTAGTGCTTCTTCTACACTTGTTTTTGTTTCTTGAGTTAAAACTACAATAGGAATTTCAAATTTTGTTAAATTATTTATTATATCTTATTTCATTCTAGTTCCCATGCCTCTACAGTTGTAAGATATTATTTTCATAAAAACTGAGATGGGAGAAGATCTACTCCTATGGAGCCTGCCAAAAAAGTTGATTTGTGTCTCTTTCCTTTTCTAGGGCCCCACACATACCTAAGGGATTTTTGAGTCCCTAATTCTTTCTTCAAATTATGTACTTCCTCGTGTTTATCTCTCGTGGTCCTTCTTCCAACTTTATTTTGAGATCTCTCTTCTTCAATTTATCCTTTTTCAATAGCTTGATAATTTTTATATTTTTTGGTTATTTACCTAATTGGGAAAGATCCCAAATTTTTATGAGAGTTTCCTCTTGTAGTTTCATTGGGGTAGGGGGGTGGGGGAGGGAGGGCACGAATTATGATTTTAGGGTTTGAGGGAATACGTTTAAAAAGATATAAAAGTCACAATCAATGTTTCATGGGCCACAAAGTTAGTAGGATGGATATAATACAATTAAGGGACAAATCATTCATAGCTTCATATTGATTAATCGTAGATAAGGGAGCTTTGATGGTGGATCTTGAAGAAGGAGGTTGACTAGTTTTTGAAGGAATCTTTAGAGGATGGCTTAAAATTGTTGGGGGGAGAGAGGTGGAGGCTTGGGAGAGTCATTTTGGATTACCTTTGTTCTTTAGCTATTATTATCTTTGTTTTTGAGCAGGGGTTATTTGAGTCTCTTTAGTTTTCTTTGGGCACTTTTTTAAAAAATGTCCAGATTCATGAATATATGCACTTAAAAGGGATTTGTTCATAATCCACCTACTAAATATAAGTCTAATTACAAAAAAAAATGATTTCATTAGCTAATGGATCCTTTCTATAGATCTACTTCAACACATATTATTGCATAAGTAAAAGGGGGGTTTTGGGTTAGCCTTGTCAATATATTTTCCTGTGGAGTCATAGATACATTTTAGGGTGTCATCCTTCCAATTGTGACGTGGGAGGTGGGGGAGGTGAACCTAAATAGGAACAAGTGTAGTAATATCAACTTTTGGGTCAAACTTAGGAGTCCATTTGTTTAGATACATACCTATAGATCCATAGAAGTAAGGTCTTCTTAGGAATATTATATCTCAATCCTCCTTAAGTTCGAGTATGAAAACAAAGAAAGCACACTCACATGAATAATGATTTACTTGCCTTTTTATAAGTGATTTACAACTTCAAGAGATCCATGAATTTATTTGATGGGGAAAATACCATATTTCAATGAACTCACCTATCAAGCCCTTCTCAACAAATTTTAGATCCTTACATCTGGTTGAGACCTTAGGGAATTGAACTTCAAGAGTTTGGTCAAGTTTCTTCATGATCCACTGTTTAGTAGGGCACTGAGCAAGACAACTCACAATCCCAGGAGCCATTTAAATGTTGTAGAAAGGAATGCAAAATTAGGAGGAGGCACATGTCCTACCCTTACCATGGAGATGCAATAAATGTGATCAAGATCGATGCAAAATTAGGGTTTTGTAAAGTGGAAGAGATTGAGATGAGTTTTTATCCAAGTATTTCAAATCTTAGCATTGGTTTCCTCTTGAATATTTGTAATAGATATATTTTTGGATCTATGTGTATTGTTTCTTCCTCTACTTCTTCTTGATAAATATCTTCAACTTGTTGGAGGTCCTAGAGGGGATTGATGAGGTCCTTTTGTAGGCTATGATCCCTTGCGCTATTACTTCTTACACCTTTGGAAACTTGTTCAAATACTTAGTGTTCATTAGTGCACCAAGAAGTTGGAGTTTGCTTTGAAATATATTTTTTTCCTTGATCTCTTGGGAATCTTTCGGCAAAGTGATTATAATCCTGGTAGGAGTTACACTTTAAGGGAAACTGCTCATAATGAAGGGCTTTTAGATGACTCTATCCCTCCATATTAATTTGAATTTTGTTATAGAAGGCCATTTAATTCGATTTTTCTTACAGAAGACCCTTTTCAAATATCATTTCCACACCAATTTTGGAATAGGTATGAATATTCCCTTTGGAGTGAGTTTGGGAAATAAAAAACCCAACTTGTTTCCATTAGATTTAAGAGAATATTCATCCCGAAAAATGTTGGGAAGGTATGATAGCTTGACTTGAACAAGGGAAGCCTTGATCTCCATGTTTGGATCAAAATACAAGGTCTAACATAGGGAAGTTTTTAAGAATATGTATTGATCTAGAAACCTTGGTGAATTTTACCAGTTCTTAAAATTTTAACTATAAAACTCTTGGTAATATTTTTGTAAAAATATTAAATTTTTCAAGGATTTTATATTATTTCTAGAAACTTTTAGTGATTTGTAAAGTAAAATACATTTATGTTATAAAATGTGGGTGAATAAAATTGAAATTTGTGAATATTTTTTTGGAAAAAAACCATGAAAAATTAACCCATGGGTGAAATTTATCCACTAAAAATATTGTTAGTCCAATAGGTGACATTCCCCTAGGGTCCATGAAGCAAGGGCCATATCCAAAATTCTAGTAGTCTCCTCTTTGTTGTTAAATGAAAAAAAAAAAAATAACCTCTACCTAAATAATAACCATAATATGCCTAGAATCCCCAGTGCTTTGATATCCCTACCTTAACTGCTTGAGGGTTAGGCCAAAATCCTATGAAATTACAGTTCAGGCTTCCTCATGTAGCACAATGGATTTCATTTTTTCCTCTTGAGATATAATGTTTAGAGTGGGAATGGATTCATCCCTTTTAACAAATTTGATATTCATAAGGAATCCATAACCAGTATATTTGGAGGATCTAATCATAGACAGATAGACATCCTCCTCAAGATTAAATGCATCAATGATAGTTTGGTGGAGAATCACAACCCTTGTTTGTTACAATGAGTGAAATGAGAATGTGTCTTCTAAAGAGGCCCAACACAAGGAGGTAGATGGATCGAGCATGAATTTGGAAATTCTTGGCTACTATTATAGAGCTAACATCACAACTCCTTCTATAGTGATAAAATTGTATGGAACTTATAACAGTGACAATGACCAAGGTAAACGATAGCCACTAAAAGAGACAAAGCTCCACCACATCAATAATTTTTATATTGTTATAATGCTTATTGCTTAGGATATTATATGTATATTTCTTAACATGTAGATATGTGAATTATTTTGATTATTAATATTTTACCTAAATTATCTTTGAAGACTAATGAGATAGAACTTAAGAAAGGTTTGATTCAAACAATTAGCCTTATTTGCATGTAATCCTATTTCTTATCTGGATATTCATACTATGAGAATTATGTTATAAGATTCTCATCATATGTTCCTTCATTTGTTTGTAACATTGGCCAAACATGATAAATCAAGCATGACAATACTCAAAATGTGACTACAAAATTAAATAGTAATAAACCAAAATAAACAACAATGGAAGAGAATATATGGCTAAACTGGATACCTACACACCTACAATTGGAATGCACTTGCAAGTCCTAAAATATGAAAAAATACACCTCCATGTAAATAAAAGTCAAATTAATAATATTTTAGATTGTAACTTGATGAAGTATTATAAATTGCATGGGGGGTTCCTTTTAATACAACTTTTTGTATATGTGGATTTCACCTCTATTACCAAAGACTCCATTCCACATGGTTTCCAAAGACATATGAAACATAAATACAGGTGATTAACTTCTACCTTTAATGACCTATGAATGAAAACAAACATAAATTGGCAAAGAAGGAAAATAAAATCACCGTTCTCTGGAGGGTAATTCTATTTTAATTCTTGGTAGGTATGGTACCCTTAGATCTTGTTCCAATCTCCCAAAACTACACCTGTAAACAAATATCGCAATGTACAACTATCCAATCCAATACAACTTTAGTTTTAGTAGCATAATATCATTAAGAACATGTAATCATCAACAAAGAAGAAAATAATGACATCAAGAAAAAAGCATAGTATTTTTCATTAAATAGAAGACACCTTCAACCCTTGCAGCACCTCCAAGATCCTTGACCCATAGATCCTCCTCTAACCAAGCACTCACAAGTAGGCCTGCTACTAATACTAGTTTATATGAAGGGTGATCTGTTGTTAGTTTGACAACATTTCCTCACTATTCACTTGTTCCATCTTTTTTCATGGAAAAAATTTTCTTTTATAGTTGAGTTAACAAGGTGATTGTATGAATATAAACACCTTTTTGACTTGGTTTTTTCTATTCATTTCATCCTTATCCTAGACTTAATCATTATTTAAGCCTATCAAAGCCTTATCTACTCACTCTTGTAACCCTATCCTCTTCTATCTCTTTATCTAATGGTTTGTAGCATTCAACACCTTCTTCTAGAGAACTTAGAGCATTGCAATGTCTTTTTCTAGTTTCTAGGAAGCATTGGAGGATACAAAATTAACATTTAAAACTTAACTTTCTTTAAAGTGCCCATGGATCTAACACTGCATTCCAAGCTTGTTTTACTGATACTTCTCTAATGGATTCAAGGGAGTATCATTTTTACCTATAATATATTCCCCCTAATGTATGAGGTCAGAATAAAAATTGATGGTTGAAATACATTACATCAATATAGTGAGTGTGGTATAAAATGGGAGTCGAGGGTTACAAAACCTATTTGTATTTGTAAAATCCAATGACCAAATATACATGATATACATACCTAAGGTATGCATACCAATACTTAGTATCAAAGAAATAGACCATGGTCACCAACTCAATAAACTATAGATACATGTCATTAAATACTAATGATATCCATGAAATGGTTACAATGTGGATCTCTATTACAATTTCTATCAGGAGGATAGTAGAAACCAATGAGAGTGCCCAAATGTGGTCCTCAAAGTACATGATACATTCTCCATTGAAATTTTGGTGAAGCAACATGCATGAGTGAGGTAGCCCCAATAGCCAAGGTCTTTGACTTATCTTGATGGTATGATCCTACGACACACGAACGGATGAGATGATATCGAGTATGCAGGGGAACGCTTGATTATCAAGCATTGAGGTATCCTATTAATAGGAATGAGGGATATTATTGATGATGCAAATGGTCTCCAAAGTACTTAATACAATCTAACGAGAAACAATGTATGAACCGATGTTGAAAAGTCATAGAATCAATTAATATGGGCCAATGGGGTAAATTGACTGTCAACTATGAGGAAACATACCACTATCCCCCATCATTCAACATGAAATTGAAACCAAGATGAGGTTGATGAAAACAAATAATGCACAAATAATATAGGGATGGTTAGTATAAGAGGTCAAATGAGATTGCATATGGTTGACTCTAGATATGACTTCCCTTGCACATATAATAGCATGACACAAATGTGAACTTATTATCTTGGATAAAGAACACCATTCAAACATGACGATGAAATAGGAGGTATCACCACAACCCATGTGACTACAAGGATAAAATATTGAGTGAATTACTAACTCAGGGAAGGAGTTACTTGATTCATGTTGATTCTTTGTCTAAGAAGCCAGGCTAAGACCAATTGTAATAGAATGAATCAAACAAGTTCCAATTTCAAGGATGACTAATGGTTTCCTTTTCATAATGCATGCAAATAATACTTCCCCCTTCCCCCCACCCCTCTTTGTATGGTTGATCCCCTTCATAGTTTTACAAGCATGAAAGAGAAAACAAGTGTAAGCCCTATATAACTTCTATGTTAACCCTAAAACCCCTTATTAAGCCTTATATATTAATTTATTACATTATTATTATTATATTATCATGTCAGCTAGAACATTTCATTGATGTCATTATTAGATTCTTATTTTACTATGGTTATGTCAGCTAGAACCTTTCATTGTACCATTTCATTATAATTTTACCCTTTGCCTCACACACACACACATTAAAGAGACCTAGTCTTAGGATAATCAAATATTGTTTCATACATTGCACTCATTATAAAATTAGGTTGACCCATTGAAGTGAATTGTAATTATTGGTTTCCTTTCATTTTGAAGGCACATAATCCATAACATGTGGTATCAAAGCATAGAAACCTATGGTTTTACTAATTCAAATAGGTAATATTGGAATTTTCACTATAACCTTTTTTGTAGGAAGTTTTGAATGGTGAAATTTTTGACATAAGGATAAGATATCCTAGGGAACCTTTGGTTAAAATTTCATGTTTATTTTCACTATAAGATATAGTGTGTGGAAATTAAAGCTTGCAACTTGTCCTGGAAATAGTTTCAAATGATCCATCTTGAATTTTTTGCTATAATTTTTTCTAAGAGATGTCTTAGATTTCGAAATTTGGAGAAAATCTATAAGACATCTCAAGATATTTGTGGTAATATATATATATATATATGTTTTGCTATATATTTGGAGATATACCCCATGGAAGTTAGGGCTTGTGAATGGTCTTGGAATAATTTTCAAATGAGTGATCTTGGAATTTTTCTATAGATATTAATTTGGAAAAACTCCGAATTTGGAATTTTGACAATATTGAAAAAACATTTTAAAGTAAAAATGGTAAAAATTTGATATTCTGATCCACTATAATTTTGGAGATATACCCTATGGACATTAGGGTTTGTGAATGGTCTTGAAATCAATTTCAAAGGAGTGATCATATAATTTTAGCTACAATTTTGTTTTGTGAGGCACTTCATATTGGTGAAATTTTTAGATATATGAGCAGACATAATGGACTACCATAGGTAAATTTTCAAAATGATATTTAAATAAGTGGACATGTGGAGATCCTTACAAGTTCTCTTTTGGTAAGAGGCCAAAAATCAACAAGTTTTTGGAAAGTTACCAAAACATTCACTTGGCACATTAAATTTTGTTTAGACGTGTAGAACAATATAAAAGACACATCAAAGTATTACATGAAAAATTTTCGAATCGAGAAGGGTTGAAATCATAGAGATATATCAAGACAAATGTTATCCATCCAAATAGTGTCCAAATTAATGTTTTAAAGGTATGTAACTTATAAGTGACATAACTTTTGATTAGATGATACATTTATTTTTGGGGGATTAAAAATTGTGATAAAGAGGAGTACTATTATTATTTTCTCATATAGATCCAAATAGATATAAAAGATATATTACACCAATTAAACCTCTGGAAATCCCATTAATGGTTCATGAAGAAATAAAATACTTTTGAGTATTGATTATCCACATTGGAAAGTTAATGAATGAAAATAAGTGATACTTTGAGGGTAGAGTTGTCATAGATGAAAGGACCCATTGGAAATATGGAATAAAATATCTAGAAAAACAAATAAGAAATACAAATAACTATCGAGGGAGAACTACAAAAATATGTGAAGGAATAAATAGAAAAATCCATGAATTCCATGGAAAAGCTTCTCTTGGAGAGGCTTCCTAAAAGGGATATTGAGATCCAAGGAAATTATGAAATTAAGGAGAACAATTTATTGGAAATAATACTGAGAGGGGGGGGGGGTGAATCAATGTTATCAAATCAATTATTTTTCATTTCACAAGCAGATTTGTATACACTACTTTAGTTATGGGAAAATGCATATATACACTACTGTGACTAAAGAAACAAGCATATATCTGATTCATTAATTGTTGATCTTTAATCAGTGCATCAGGACTTCATTAATCATAAGAACAATAAATAAGAGAAGTAAAACAAACAGATCATCAAAAACTTGGACACAAAGATATAAGGTGGAAACCCAATGTGGGTGAAAACTACCTGCTACAATTCGTCTCTATCTTCTTTTAATTAGAAAATTCTTTTCACAGTGATTATGTACTGGTGCAGTCTTATACCAGTATGTAGGCTGCTACCTGCAGAAGGTTATGACCTTCTCTCGTTCTCCAGCTTCCTCTAGAAGGGAGCTACAACCCCCTTAGCTCTTGTACTAGCTGAGGTACTAGTACATAGGTGCTGACCTACAGAAGGCTACAACCTTCTCTTTTCTTTCAGGGACCACGTTTCATAATTTTTCAAACTAGATCCATGAATAACATCAATCAAACATCAAGTATATCTGCATCAACCAATCTCCTTTTCACCAAACAAAACTGAATCAAATAGTCACCTCTTTGAATGTTGTACCCAGAAAACAGTAATAGTAACCAAACACCAATTCTAAACCCAGAACATAGTAGCAATAAACAAAAGTAGCTAAAACATATTTCAAGATACGTGCACTACTTCAATGTGTACAACCTGCGTGCATACACTTTTGAATTAAGGCCAACCAGCATATACGCTATTTTGCATTACAGAACCAATGTGTATACGCACCTTTTCTTCACTGAACCTGCATATAGATCTATAAAAGATAATTTATCCTTTTCATTTATTCAGACATTAGTTATACCCAGATTATCAAATTTATAGATCAAGTCATGCACCAAAATAACAAATCAAAATCACACAAAGATACTACTATTCAAGCCTTAAGATCTTGATCCATCAATAATACTTATCCTTATTCTTGCGCTCTGGTTCCTCCTTGATTCAGATCCAGCTATGCACCATAACCCAATGACCAGTATTCTGGATCTAGTTCTTCATGAGGTATTCATTTCTTGAGTCAATGCCTTTGTCTAATGATCTCCTTCCCCTTTTATAGTCTTAGGCCTTACACAATACCATGGTCCAAAACCATAAAGAATCAATACCTTGGACCAAATACCTGGGTTCAACACTTCTGAAGAGATACCATGGTCCAAAACCATAGGTCCAAATACCAAGGACTAAATACCATGGACCAAAAATGAGTTTTCCCACACGTACGTGCTTTTTCGTCCATGAAAGTGTGTGGATATGCATACGCGACTTTTGGTCAACAATCCCGCGTGTATATGCGACTTTGTCAAAGGGGACCTACGTATAACTCTTTTTCTTTCATTCTGAGAGCCTGAACAGTGATCTGCCATCTGAGTGAGTTGCCATTAAGGACAACAACTGTGTCATAGTGCTAAACCTATGTCATAATGCCAACAATCTCCCCCTTTGGCCTTGATGGCAACCCCAAGTCACTCAAAGTCATTCTCCCCCTTTGACATCAAGGGAAAAGGGTTATGCTCCCCCTGAGTTCATGCTGAAATCTCTACTCTACTGTGCTATCCATGCTCCCCCTGACTGTAGGCAAGGTCTGCAAGAAGATGTTCTACAAGAAGATACATAACTTTATACATTATAAATGACCTTCCTATCACCAAAGACTCATACATACATCCATCTCCCAACCAATTGGGGATTGACTCATCCACCCAACCAAGTGGGGATACACCAAAAGTTTACATAAGATAAAACAGGAACATTAGATTATCCATCCCAGGCATAGTGGGGACATCAAAGTAAGCCATTACATGACCTTGATAAGAAAAGAAATACATGACATAGAGATGAAATATCTACAACTACACTATGATAGTGATCAACAACTATCATCAGCAGCATCTGTCAATCATCATTCAAACCAACAACCATGTTCTCCTTCTACACATGTTCCCACTGAAACCAAAATACTGTGAACTTGAACCAAGATCTTCTAGGATAATTCCAACAATGC
The DNA here is from genome assembly GCA_031772625.1 of Pinus tabuliformis. Classification (NCBI taxonomy): domain Eukaryota; kingdom Viridiplantae; phylum Streptophyta; class Pinopsida; order Pinales; family Pinaceae; genus Pinus; species Pinus tabuliformis. The sequence continues at coordinate 553,895,516 of CM062820.1, read as the reverse complement.
ATTATTAGAAGAATATGTATGCTCCCCCTGAACTTGTGCTAGATGGTCTCTGTCAGACCCATATCAGACTCCCTTCATCCTGAGCTTGGCCCACTATTTGTCTTCAAACCAACATATACACGACTATATCTACATAAACCGGCCTATGAACGTGGATTCTCCTCATTAAACTTGTGTACAACCACTTTTCTCTGAAACAGACAAGTTTCAACAGCAAGATGATGCATCAACTACTCCCAGCTTCTGTCTGAGGTATTCAAATGTCTCCCTAGGTAGTGGTCTGGTGAGTATATCAGCAACCTGTTCCTTGGAGGGAACATACTCCAATTTGACCTTTTTTTCAAGCACTTGTTCTCAGAGAAAATGATATTTGATAGGTATGTGCTTGGTCTTTGAATGCATGACTGGATTTTTTGAAATACTGATTGCACTTGTATCATCACATAAAATGGAGATAGGTGGAGTACAAGTGATTTGAAAATCTTGCAAAATTTGCATCATCCCAAGGAGTTGTGTGCAACAAGATGCAACGACCACATATTCCGCTTCAGCTGTAGATAAAGCAATTGAACTTTGTTTCTTGCTGAACCAAGATACTAATCTGGAACCCATAAAGAATGCACCACCACTAGTGCTTTTTCTGTCATCCACGCTTCCTACCCTATCTGCATCTGTATATGCATGAAGTGTGAGATCTGTATCTCTAGGATACCATAGGCCATAGTTTTGTGTCCCTTGAAGATATTTGAAAATTCTTTTAACTGCCTAAAGGTGTGCTTCTTTTGGATTTACCTAGAATCTTCCAACCATTCCCACTTCATGCATGATGTCTGGTCGGGTACCAGTTAGGTAGAGCAGACTACCAATCATGGATCTATAGGTTGGTTGATGAACTGCTACTAAATCATCATTTGCACTAAGGCTGCATCCTGTTACCATAGGGGTACATACTGGTTTTGAATCTTCCATGCCATATTTCTTCAAAATCTCCTTGAGGTACTTGGTTTGTGATAAAAAGATACCGTATTTATTTTGTTGGACTTGTAAACCAAGAAAATATGTCAGCTCACCAAGCAAGGACATTTAAAATTCTTTCTACATCACCAAAGAAAAGTTTTGACTCATGGCTTCTTCATTGCTACCAAAGATGATATCATCAACATACATGACAAGTATTGGCAGTTTATCATTATCAATTTTTACATATATATTGCTATCTGCTGATCCTTTTGAAAAACCTTGTTGATGGAGGTATTTTTCCAGACAATAATACCAAGCCCTTGGAGCCTGTTTAATACCATACAATACCTTCTTAAGTCTGCATACAAGTTTTGGATCATTTCTAAGGATGAATCCATCTGGTTTCTCAATATACACTTCGTCTTCCAAGTCTCCATTTAAAAAGGCAGATTTCACATCCATTTGAAAAACTTTGAACTTATGAAAGCTAGAAAGAGAAAGGAACATTCTTATGGCTTCAAGTCTAGCAACCGGTGCAAAAGTTTCTTCAAAGTCTATACCATCTTGTTGAGCATACCCTTTACAAAGAAGCCTGGCCTTGTTTCTAATAACATCTCCATTTTCATTCAACTTGTTTTTCAATATCCATTTTGTCCCTATGACATTCTTATCGTTTGGTCTAGGAACCAACTCCCAAGTGTTATTCTTTTCAATCTGCTCAAGTTCTTCATTCATGGCCTTGACCCAGCATTCATCTTTGCATGATTCTCTTACATTTTGTGGTCCAGTGGAGGAGAGTAATGCTAGATAGCTTGAGGCTTCTGAAATAGTTCTTCTTGTTTTTACACTGATTCTTTCTACCCCAAAATTTCAATTTCTGGATGATTCCTTTGAACATAACTGGATGGAGTCTTTTCTTCTATCCTTATCTATTCTTTTGGAGCCTCATGGGTTTCTTCTTCATCATAAGTATGATTTGATGTTGAAGGATAGTCCTCATCATCTTCGAAATCTTTGGATTTTACCTGCCTAGGAATGTTTCCTTCTTCATCAATCACTACATCAATACTTTCAACAATTTTTCCAAGTCTTTTATTGTAACACTTATATCCATTGTTGTGGGGGGAATAACCAAGGAGAATGCCTTCATCTGCTCTAGGTTCAAACTTGCCAAGGTTTTCATCAGTCCTTTTGATGTAACATTTGCTTCCAAAAATTTTGAAGTATTTAACCGTGGGAGTCTTACCATACCAAAGTTCATGAGGAGTTTGAGTGTTGTTCACTCGGACATTTGTCTTGTTGAGAATAGTAACCAAAACAAATGCAGCTTCACCCCAGAAGGTTGCATGAGTTCCAAATTCATCAAGCATAGCACGAGCCATTTTTTGAACCATTCTGTTCATCCTTTCCACTACTCCATTTTGCTGAGGAGTCCTTGCAGTAGAGAATTCCCTTCTTATTCCATGTTCTTCACAAAAATCGAAAAATTCATTCGAGGTAAATTCCCCTCCTCGATCAGACCTAAGGCATCTAATTTTGCGATCTAATTCGTTTTCAACCAAGGGTTTGAATGCTTTGAACTCTTCAAAAGCTTCGTCTTTATGCTTCAGAAGTCCTATCCAAAAAATCCTAGAAAATTCGTCAATGAACAATATGAAGTATTCTTCTCCTCGATGTGACCTTTTCCTAGTTGGACCACATACATCAGTATGGACAAGTTCAAGTGGCCTACTAGCTGATCCTTCCTTCTCAGGGAAATTAGTTCTGGTTTGCTTACCAAACTGACATGATTTGCATATTGTATTTTCCGGAATTCTAATGTCAGGGAGATCACGGACCGCCTGATATTTTCATGCTTTCCTTATCTGAGAGAAGCTTAGATACCCCAATCTTCTATGCCATAGCTAGTGTTCACCATTCTTGCTTAGATAGCATTGTTGTTGTCCTCCCTTGAGTATGTATAAATTATTTGGAGTTCTTATGCCTTTGATCACTGTATCTCCTGTATCAAGCTCACAAAAAATACATCCATTTGATCGAAATATTACCTCATTTCCTTGATCACACATTTGACTGACACTCAATAGATTATGCTTTAAGCCATCAACATACATAACGTTTCTAGCTTTGACCTTTTCTTTCAAAAGAATAGAGCCTTTACCTTTTATAAATGCAGGGGTGTCATTTCCAAATGAGACCTTCTTTTCCTTTTCTAAGGCACTATATGACTGAAGTTTTTCTTTATCACCTATCATATGTTTCAAGCATCCATTGTCGATGTACCACTGATTTTCTTGTCCTTCTGCATATAAGGCTATACCACATCTTTCTGGTTGTGGTTCTTTCTTTCTCAATATTTTGGGACTCAATGAAGCTTGCTCCTTCTGAGTTGTTTGCCGAAACCTACTCCTGCATTCAGAATCTTCATGACCGAAGTTGCTACAAATAGAGCATTTTATTTCACTTTCAAGAGCAGAAAAGTTATTGTAGGTTCTTTTCATGATTCCAGTCACACTCCCTTGATTTCGTGCTTCTCTGGTCATGATGGTCTTGTAGGCAACACATTGAGTTGCTTTATGTCCAAAGTTATGACAAGAGAAGCATTGGCCATTGAAGAAATTCTTGCGACTATCAAACCTTTTGTCCAGGTGATTGTAATTTCCATAGCCATTCATTCTTAAGGAAAATTGAGAATGATTTACCTATGGTTGCTTGTAGCTTCTGTTCATCCTTGAAGTAGATTTCCCTCAATTTATTTGGTGATCTCTGTTCATCTTTGAAGTAAATTGTCCCTGATTTTCCTGGTGATCTGCATTGTGCCTTTGCTTTCGATTGTCAGCCTGCTCACTTCTCCTTGCTACTTCAAGATAACTTTTGGAGGTAGATGGCTTCTTTGCTTGAGATTCTTCTTCAGTATAACCAAAACCTATCTTGATTAGAGGAGAATGCTGCAATTTGATAATCTCATCTAAAGTTTCAGATCCTTTAGCAAATCTAAGATTAAGAGCTTTTGTTTTCTCAATATTTTTTCTAAGTCCCATAATTTCACATTCTAACTTTTCGTTATGTTTTTCTCTTTCAGCAAGATGGAATGTCAAAGTATCTATAATCATATTCTTTTCTTCTAAACAAATTTTAAGTTTATAAATTTTTTCATAAAGACCTTCTTCATCTATAGCATCCAAGAAATCATCATCTTCAAAAGCCATCAAAATTCTATAATCATTACCTTGTTCATCTTCATCACTATTTGAAAATCCATCACTGCCTTCATGTGTATAATAGCTCTTCTTACTTACATTATGTTTTATGTTCCATCTAACTAGTTCCTTACCTTTGTCAAGCTTATCTTTATGAGGAAATTTGGTTGCATAGTGACTGACTCTTCCACAAGCAAAGCATTTAAAAGGTATCTTACCTCTGAATCTTCCAAAACCCCGTTGAAGGTTCTTGACAAAGTTTGATTCTTCCTCTCCTTCTGACATATGTCCTGAATCATTGTATTCTCCTTTTCCTAAGGCTTTGAATGCAGATTCTCTCATGTCTGATGGTCCCCCTTTTCTCATTTCGAAAGCAGTTAGGATTCCGTGCAGCTGTGACATGGTAATGCTTTGAAGATTCTGTTTTCTTCTATGGCTGGAAATTTTGATTCAAACTTACAAGACAAAGATCTTAGAACGTTTTCAACCAAAGTAGATTATTTTATCTCTTCACCCAATTTTTTCATACAAATAACAATCTCATCTATACATAAGAAATAATTAGCCACACTTTCATCATTGTACATTCTGAGATTTTCATATTGGATTCTGAGAGTTTGTAGTTTTGCACGTTTTACCTGATCATCTCCTTCATAGATCAGAATGATCTTGTCCCATATTTCTTTTGTGGTTTTAAGCTACATAACCTTGACAAATTCTGATTGAGATAAACTCCCTAATAGAGTATTGACAACCTTTGCATTTGTTTCATACTGCTTCCTCCCAGCCATATTTGTAGGAGTTGCTGATGGAAATGTGTATCCTGTTTCCATGATATCCCAAACTTCTGTACCAAGAGATTGAAGATAGGATGTGATTCTTACCTTCCAATAGACGAAGTTGCTTCCATCAAAGATTAGTGGCCTGATAGATGCCTCCTTTTTGTAGTTGCTCATGATGATAGATCTTCCTTCAAGCGATAAAGCTTCTTCTAAAAGACCTGCTCTGATACCAATTGTTGGAAACAATACTGAGAGGGGGGGGGGTGAATCAGTGTTATCAAATCAATTATTTTTCACTTCACAATCAGATTTGTATATGCTACTTCAGCTATGGGAAAATGCATATATACGCTACTGTGACTAAAGAAACAAGCATATATCTAATTCATTAATTGTTGATCTTTAATTAGTGCATCAAGACTTCATTAATCATAAGAATAGTAAATAGGAGCAGTAAAACAGAACAGATCATCACACACGTGGACACGAAGATATAAGGTGGAAACCCAATGTGGGTGAAAACCACCTGCTACAATTTGTCTCTATCTTCTTTTAATTAGAAACTTCTTTTTACAATGATTATGTACTATTGCAGTCTCATACCAGTACACAGGCTGCTACTTGCAGAAGGCTATGACCTTCTCTCGTTCTCCAGCTTCTCCTAGAAGGGAGCTGCAACCCCCTTAGCTCTTGTACTAGCTGAGGTACTAGTACGTAGATGCTGACCTACAGAAGGCTACAACCTTCTCTTTTCTTTCAGTGACCATGTTTCATAAATTTTCAGACTGGATCCATGAATAACATCAATCAAACATCAAGTATATCTGCATCAACCAATCTCCTTTTCACCAAACAAAACTGAATCAAATAGTCACCTCTCTGAATGTTGTACCCAGAAACAATAACAGTAACCAGACACCAATTCTAAACCCAGAACACTGCAGTAATAAACAGAAGTAGCTAAAACATATTTCAAGAGACGTGCGCTACTTCGATGTGTACAACTTGTGTGCATACGCTTCTGAATTAAGGCCAACTAGCGTATATGTTATTTTGCATTACAGAACTAGCGTGTATACACGCCTTTTCTTCGTTGAACCTACGTACAGATCTATAAAAGATAATTTATCCGTTTCAATTATTCAGACATCAATTATACCCAAATTATCACATTTATAGATCAATTTATGCACTAAAATAACAGATCAAAATCACACAAAGATACTACTATTCAAGCCTTAACATCTTGATCCATCAATAGTACTTATCCTTCTTCTTGCACTCTAGTTCCTCCTTGATTCAGATCCAGCTATGCTCCATAACCCAATGACCAATATTCCAGATCTAGTTCTTCATGAGGTATTAATTTCTTGAGTCAATGCCTTTGTCTAATGATCTTCTTCCCCTTTTATAGTCATAGGTCTTACACAATACCATAGTCCAAAACCATAAAGAATCAATACCTTGGACCAAATACCTAGGTTCAACACTTCAGACGAGATACCATGGTCCAAAACCATAGGTCGAAATACCATGGACTAGAAATAATTTTTCCCACACGTACGCGCTTTTTTGTCCATGAAAGTGTGTGCATACGCATATGCGACTTTTGGTCGGCAATCCCACCTGTATACGCAACTTCATCAAAGGGAACCTGCGTATACCTCTTTTTCGTTCATTCTGAGAGCCTAAACAGTGTTCTGCCATTTGAGTGAGTTGCCATCAAGGACAACACCTATGTCATAGTCCCAAACTTGTGTCATAATGACAACACAATTGTGTTGAAACTCATTAACCTATGGGGAATATTTTATCATAACTAGAAGCACAAATATTGAATAACATAACCATAATCTTCAATTTTCAATCCAACATCCACATCACCAGGGCTTCAAGTTAGCACAAAGGAACTACTACATTTCAAATACTAATATGAGGAAGTTTGATGGGAATGATCCCACAATATGAATATTCTAGATTGAGCAACACTTTGATCTACACCATGTGGAAACCTTACAAAAGGTAAATATTCCAACTATGTTTTTAGAACAAGATCAACATTTATGGTATTAATAGATTTTGGAAAGGAAAAAGGATTCTATTATACTATAGTCCATTTTTATTAAGAAATTGATAACACCTTATGGGGATATTAAGAGAAATATGTTATTTACTCAATTGGTAAATATTCAATACAAAAGGTCTAATTACAAAACACATTTAACAATTCAAAAAGTAGAGTATTAAGGTAAAGAATATTTCAGAGGATAATTTGTTAGACCACTTTATGGGAACTTTAAAGGAAAGAATCCATCATGAAATGTGTCTCTTTGAACCCAAATCCCTAGAGCATGATTTTAGTCTAGCAAGAGAATTTTAAGATAAAAATGTGGCTAATAAAAATTGGTTAATAATAACTATAGAGAACATCCTTCTCCCTCTCCTAAATTATCAAGGTTGACAACTTAGTCAATGGATGAAAGAAAAGAAAAAAGACTTTTTTTCAATTGTCACAACAAGTATAGTAAGGGAAATAATTGTGGTGAGAATAAATTATTCTACATAAAATGTGAAAATGAAGAAGGTAAAGAAGTGGAAACAACATAAGCTCTAGAGCTAGAAGAGACTACTCCAACAATACCTTGTCATGCATTGGATGGAATTGATACTGATCCATATTTATGAAGGAATGAAATGAAATACATAAATGAACAGAAACACAAAGATACAATGAAAACATAACTTCAATTCATTAATAACAAAGTACTAGAAATTGTTACAAGCATAATGGAAATAAACTAGCTCAAGTGATGGTAGCTTAGCTCTGAGAAAATACATGGCGGCTACATGCCTCTGAACCGTGTTACAATGAGGCTCAAAGGCCTTTTTATTATTGAACAACAAAATGAAACTCTAAGCAACCAAAACCATAACCCTAGGAGAAGGAACACTAAAAGTTTGTGGGCCCCATTAGGGTTAGTTGAAGAGTCAACTTCCTGGGGTTCTAACTTGGTCATATGATCTTCATTTGGCATGCATGTTACCTTGTTAGAAATATCTCTTTGAGTACTAAAATATTTGAAGTAGGCATTGCCTGCTATAGACCTAAAAGAGCACTGTTTAAGGGGTCAAAACAACTCCAAAAGTTTAGGACCTTAAAAACTGCTAAAAATAGTAATTTGTGCTATAATCAAGGAAACTAATGAAACCAACTAGAGGTGTAGGTGGAATAAGTGAGTGGCCACCAAAATCCACCTGGATCAGTCCTCCCCCCTTAGGAAGAAATGGTCCCCATTGTATGCAGAGCCTCCATTAAGTGAGGAAATTTCTATTGAAGTTGGTCCAGGTGAGCCACTTGCCCTAGTGAAGGAGTTGGTCTGCTTTAACAACTCGATATCACTGGATCCTCTACTGGATAATGTTATTAATTTGTGTGCCCATTATCTTATTAGTAGTGGCCTATTTTATAGAGCTTGGGTTGTGCTCTGTTGGTGTCAGATGCTCAACAATGTTCGATGTGTCTAGCAATGGAGGAAAGTATGGTTGCCGCCAATCAACATTGAATACTAGGTGCAAGCAAAGGGATGGTGGAATGTTGATCTTGAAATAAATGTATCTTATAGCCTTAATGATGTTGTAAGGCCAATATCAAAGTGGTAGAAGCTTACCCATGAGGCGCTCCTTCTGCAAATGTAACCAAATTTTTTTACCCACCTAGAACTTGTGTGGCACCCGATATTGATCATGATGTTATTTTTACTTAGCATTAGCTCTTTCCAATATGTCACAGACCTACTGGCAGATGTGCTGAATGCATTCAATGAAGCCGGTACCTCTGTCAGCTTCAGACTAGAAATGAGCCAAATATTCCTGAGTAGCTGCCAGTGGTATGGCAACATCAATGGGACATAGTGGTTGGAGTCCCAACCCCACTTGAAAGGGGATGTGCCCATTTGAGATGTGGAGACCTCTGTTGACATTGTGCTGGACATAGGGGAGGATTTCATCCCATATGCATGAATGATTCTAGTTGTAGATGTGCAAGATGTGCATGCCCATCTTGTTAATGACATTTGTTTGGTCATTAGTTTGGGGGTGGAAATTAATGGAATTAATGATCTTGGTATCCAACAACAAATAGAAGCTTAACCAGAATGTACTTAGGAACCTATTGTCTTGATCTTAGATAATGAATCATGGGATGCCAAAGTGTACCCATACTCATTCAAATAAGAGTTTGGAAGTGTCTTTTGTTGTGATACTCTTCTTGCAGGCCACCATAATGGCCATCTTAGAGAATCTATTGACAACCACGAAAACACAGTCTTTTCCATGCTTGGTAGAAGGAAGGCTCTATATATAATCCATGAGATGGATTCCCAAGGCTGACTAGGAGTGGTAAGAGGACTATACAAACCTACTTCTTGATTGTAGGTTTGGAAATGGTACAAGAAGTGAAGGATTTTATGCAATTCCCAACATCCTGTTGATGGTTCACCCAATAAAAATACTTACGCAATACTGCCACTATTTTTTCTACCCCAAGATGTCCAGCGACCCGACTATAGTTCACCTCCAAAATCATCTTGGCACACTCTCTTAAAGGAACACCTAGGTGTCTTAGGTGGCATAACATTTTGTCCTTGAGGTGAAAGTTTGAAACTTTCTTATCTTCCAGGAGCATATGGTATGTGGTGTTGAATTTTGGGTCACTCTTGTAAATATGCAGCTATCCCGAAGTCTCATGTCCACAAGAGTCAAGCATAGTGGTCAGCGCCATAACCGGTGGTTTGTTGAGGTAGTCTGCAACATTATTAGTGCTTCCCTTCTTGTAGTTTATACTCAAATGGAATTGTTGCATATATGTGGACCATTTCAGATGGTGATCGTTCTGCAACTCTCCTTGTGTTTGTATGAACTGCAGGAGTCGGTGGTCTGTGTGGATGATCATTTCCTTCCCGAGAATGTAATACTTCCATTGTCAGTAGACTTGTACAATGGAATACATCTCTTTGTCATAGGTGGGTTACTTTCATATGGTATTTGAAAATGTCTCATTGTGATATGCCACTAGATGCCCTTGCTAGGTGAGAACTGCACCAATAGCATAGTTAGAGTCATCTGTCTCAATTTCAAATGGTTGTTGCATGTCTGGTAATGTGAGCACTAGTGAAGAGAAGAGGTGATGCTTCAACTCAAAAAACAACTTTTGTTGGGATTCATATCAAAAGAAATTTTATTTCCCTCTACCATTTGTGACTTGAATCAAAGGCCAAGTGATATGAGAGAATCCCAAAACAAACCTACGATAGAAATTGGAAAGATCTAGAAAGTTGTAGAGCTCTATTAGAGTGGTTGGGGTTGTCCAATCCTAAATAAATTGTATCTTGGATGGGTCCACATGCACACCCCACTCATCAATGATGTACCCTAGATATTGAACTTGGTTCATAGAAAAAGTGCATTTCTCCAATTTGGCACACAATTTGTGTTGTTGCGGGGTTTGGAGGACCTGTCGAATATGGTGTAGGTGCTCTTCCCAACTATGGCTAAAGATCATGATGTTTTCCAAATATATTACCATAAACGACCTAGTGAAGGGCCACAAGATGTCTTTCATCAACCTCATGAAGGTTGTAGGGGCATTCATCAACCCAAAAGGCATGACCAACCATTCAAAAAGGCCCTTCTTGGATTTTAATGCAGTCTTCCACACATCGGAGGGTTCGATTGGTACCTGGTGATAACCGGACTTCAAGTCAATCTTGATGAAATATTTGGCCCCCTTGATTTGGTCCAGAAGGTCATCAATCCGTGGGATTGGATACCTATTCTAAACAATGATCTTATTCAGCGCCCGATAGTCAATACAAAGCCTCTAGGTTTTGTCCTTCTTTTGTACCAGCATGATCAAGCTCCCACAGGGTGATGAACGTGGCTTGATGTGCCCTTTCTTTAACAGCTCTTCAATATTCCTCTTGATTTCATCATTCTTCGTAACAGAGCATTGGTAGATTGATCCATTGGGTAGTAATGCGCTGGGGGTAAATTGATGGAGTGCTTGACTTGACAGTGTAAGGGCACCCCTGTGGGTGAGGTGAAGATGTCCTCGTACTCTTCCATGACCTTGTCCTTTTTTTTATGTCATGTGGAGGAGCCCTACCTAGAGGCTGTGGATGTGAAAATAATATTGCTCTTGCTATGAGAGCGAATCACGGGGAAGAAAAATTTCCCAGTCTGGGAAATGATCTTACAACATTTTTTAGCAGAGATCAAAGAAAAAGTAGTAAACGATGTTGCCTCTGATATCTTGTACAATTTTTGACCCAAAGTAATAATAACATAACAAGGCTTGGATTCATATACAACATGATGCTTCCATAAGTATGGATGACCTAATTAAACATCATAGAATTAAAGAGGGGAAACATTGCACAATACCTCAACTGCAAAGGGCTTGATACTATAAGGTAGGCGACATTGATGGCTGACACAGAGATCTCTCCCTTATTGGAGCCACCCGATAGTGTACGGATGTGGGTGCAACATTATTGACAGTTAAAATCTCTTAACAACCTTGACTGATATCAAGTTCTTATGGTTCCCACTATCAATGATGAATTGCATTAGTGAACCTTTTACCCACATCTACGAGTAGAAGAGGCACTCTGCCTCGTCTGGATCCTCAGGTTCCACCCTTCCGAGCTTGTTGGTGGCTACCATCACAGTGAGTTATGCGTCAATGATCTACTTCCCCTTGTTGGTTCTCTTTTTGGGTTACAACTCAAAATCAGAGCATGCATCTATCTCTAAGTATTTTAGCTCGGCCACCAATGCTTACTTTGTGTGACATTAATTTGTGTTGTGAGTGGGAGCTTTATGGAACTCACACCACTTTCTAGTGTCCTTCTTCACCTTCCCATTATCCTTGGTTTCCAACTTCAAGGAGTTGTCATGGGGGTTATCAGCTTGAATTTTCCCTTTTCTCTATGGCTTGGGCATGCCTTTGCTCTACTTAGGGTTCATAAATCCAAAGTCTTGGTTCTTCTACTTGAATATCTGCTCAATATTGGTAGCATATTGGTATGTTTCACCAAGAAATGAGATGTCTAGTAACTCAATTTCCTCCTAAATGTATTTGTGAAAATAACCATGATACTTGAGCACTAGATGTTTCTCAGAAATTTTGATACCCAACATTGTGTTCAAGGTATGGAAAATATTCGTCAGCTCATGCACATCTTGATCCTTTTGTTGTCTGTTCATTTTCCTCTTCTCGGGCTCTCTGGCTCTTAGCCTCTGTCCGCTTGAACCCCCTTCTGAGCGTTAACAATCATTGCTAAATGCCTTCAGGGTTGGTGGCCACCTGTTCTGCAACAGAAAGGACCTTTGGGCCTTTGGAGTCCCCAAGAATAGCGTTCTCTGTTTACACAAAGAAATACGGTAAAACACAGGAAAACTTGTCACTTTGTTATTTATCGGACTTCAAATATCTTGAATTCTGCCTTATTTTCCATCGGGTCCGCCTTTTAAATCACCATCACAAGTCACATAGGCATGTTCTGTGGTTTTCTTTTGTATTTATAAAATACATTAAAACATAAAAAATACCGTAAAATGGCTTGAGACGGACGTGAAATATTATAAATTGGCACTTACAAACCCTTTCGGGCTCAATTGCATCGCATTGGCGCATATATATTTGGCCCACTCTGTCACATGACTCCGACGTGATATTGCAATGCGATTGTTCACAATTGCGTATCACATGGATTCAGGGTCTTTCCCATATGGAATCACCGATTGTGATCCACCGATATCGGCGATCGCTATATCGCTCGGTGCGGGGGTCCTGCCTTTGCCTCGTGTCATGGCCATCGTCGATGTTGAACAGCCGATTTCGGCCATCGGCATATCGCATTGGCCCGAGGGTCCTTACCTCATGTTATGTGCGCAGGCCTGCCTCTGACCCGATATGTCAGGGATCGGAAATCGGGGGTGCCCTTGCTCTCCGCTTAAGTCTGCCTTTGGCCCTCCTCCAATGTGATTTCCCTTTATAAGGGTTTTTTGCCCATTTTTAAAGGATTTTTGCCTCTTTCCCCAAAGAACAAGGCATGTTCTTTCTGCGATAACTTTTGCATCCTAAGTCCATTTTTTCCCATTCAAGTTGCAGCAGATTCAAAATGAGACGATCTCTACAATGGGGCTAGTTCCAGGAACTTCCTTGGACTTTCATTTTTCCTCTATGAGGAACACCTAGACTTAGGAGTCTATCCAAAATCCATTTTGGATCAGTGAATAACCCTCGTGATCTTGTAGAGGAGAGGTTTTCCCGTACTGGAACAACAATTCATGGATATAAATCGTAATTTAAATCTCATCATGAGGGCTCTGACCAATAATCTTGGGATATTTAGAGAATACAGGGATTCTAATGTAGAGGAAAAATTAAAGCAGATATTAGGAGGTCGGGGAGAAATGGGGAACGAGTTGAAGAAAGGACTTGAAAAAGATCAACCTAGTTCAAATGTCATGAATCCTTCATAGTCCCTATTCAAAATTGAAGCAAAGGTCGATATTAAGTTTTACAAAGGTGAGATAGACACTCTAAAGCCAAATTATTGGTTGCAACAACTGGAAGTGTATTTCAGTGTTCATCATATAGGGGAGGAACATGAGATTTCATTTGAATTAGAGGGGTATGCCCTAACTTGGTGGGAAATCCATAGATAAACCTTCAGGTTGGAGGGAGAGCCTCTAGGGACTAAGCGTGAGGACTTTGAAACCATCATAAAGTCACAATTTTACCATAATGGGTATGTAGAGGACTAATGGATTTGATGGCACTACTTTGGGAAAACGTAAGGGTAAAGTTCGTAGGAGCACAACACAAAGTTAAAAAAGATGGCCATAATGCTAGGTATCTGTTGGAAATAATACTGAGAGGGGGGGGGGTGAATCAGTATTATCAGATCAATAAAACTTTTTCAATGCTCAGAAACATATACGCTACTTCAGTTAAGTGAACCAGCGTGTACACGCTACTGTGTCTAAGGAAAACAGCGTACAACTAGAAAACTTATAATTCAGTTAGTTTATCTTCAGTTAAGTGCATTAGGTCATCATTCACCATATTAAGAGTAAACAGATGCAGTATAACAGAACATATCATCACACAAAAGCCACACACATGAACACCATGATATAAGGTGGAAACCCAATGTGGGTGAAAACCACCTGCTGCAAGTCGTCTCTATCTTTCTTTAATAAGAATTTCAGTTTACAATCTTTTGTACTGGTGCAGCCTTATACCAGTACGCAGGCTACAACCTGCAGAAGGCTTCAACCTTCTCTCGTTCTCCAAACTTCCTTGGAAGGGAGCTCCAACCCCCTTTGCTCTTGTACTAGCTAAGATACTAGTACGTAGGTGCTGGCCTACAATCTTCTTTCCTTCAGGTACCACTTTTCATCAATTTTCAGACTGGATACTCCTGAAGCACAACATTACAATCTGAAGGCCATGATTCATTCACAAATCATATAAAACAACCAATACTAGCATCATCAATCTTTGAATCACTGAACCACTGAAACCCTGTCAAACCCAGTCACCAGAACACAGAGCAGACTACAGAACTCTGCAATAACAGTCAGATCCAGCTGCAACCCAAAAATCAAGCTCCAAAAGATATACGCTACTACTATGAAGGCAACCCGCGTATACACGCGGTTTTACCGAAGACAACCTGCGTACAGATCTAAAAATAATTTTTCATAACTTGCAGCTGTACCAGATTTCAGTTATACCCAGAACATAACATTGCGTCAGTATGCAGATCTAGAAATTCACATAATCAACCATATAAATATAGTTCATTTCAAACCATTTGATCCCAATCTCTCCTTAGATCTTGTTCTCCATCAACCGATGAGATCTCTCCTTAGCTCAGATCAAGCAATACACCATCAACCAATAACCTGCATACTGGATCTAATACTTCATCAGATATTCAAGACATTTCAGATACCTTTGCCTAATGATCTTCTTCTCCTTATATAGCCTTAGGCCTTGCTCAATACCACGAGCCAAAACCATAGAAATCCAAAACCATCAACTCAAAACTAAGGATCGACACGTCCGTCGAGACACCATGGTCCGAAACCATAGGCACAACTTCCAAGGAATAACCGCCACGGACCAAAAAAGAGTTTTCCACATACACGCGCTTTTATTGAAGCCAACCCGCGTGTACACGCGACTTGGGCTTGATGAACCTACGTATATGAATTTTCTCTTCTTCTTATAGTCTGATCATCAATTCCTTGCTGCTGACCTTCTGCACTATGATTTGTCATCAGTGAGATTTGCCATCAAGGACAACACTTGTCTCATAATGCCAACAATCTCCCCCTTTGGACTTGATGGCAACCCCAAGATCCTTAGAATCATTCTCCCCCTTTGTCATCAAGGGCAAAGGGCTGTGCTCCCCCTGAGTACATGCTGATTTCTCTGCTCTGCTGTGCTGAAAATGCTCCCCCTGACTGTAGGCAAGATCTGCAAAAGATGTTCTTCAAACGAACCAAGACTTATACATCATAAAGGACCTTCCAATCACCAAAAGACTCAATGCATGCATCCATACTCCCAACCAAGAGGAGATACATCAGAATAATAACCAATAACATTACATCATTCATCCATCCCAGGCATAGTGGGGAAATCATAGGCCGTTACATGACCTTGACAATATAAAAGAAATATGACATAGAGACAACAAATCTAGACCAAGACTTCTGAAAGACACCAGCAGTATCTGATAAACATCTTTTATATCAGCAGCCAAGATTTCCTTCTGAGCTCCTTCTCCTGAAATTAACAACAGTTGTGAACTAGGACCGAAAGCATCTAAATGCCAACAATGCTTTATGAGACTTTAAGCTGCTCCCCCTGAATCTGTGCCTGCTGTACCCCCTGAAACTGTGCCTGAAGAATTTTGACTTACCCATCTCAGACCTTCTCCAACCAGAGTCTGCCCTTATTGATCAGAACTCCATATATGCGACTTCTCCTGCATAAAACAGCGTATATACGCGGATATCCCTTACGAAACTTGCGTATACCAACTTTTCTGTAGAACAGACAAGCTTTAACAGCAGGATGAAGCATCCATTACTCCCAGCTTTTGTCTGAGATATTCAAAAGTTTCCCTAGGCAGTGGTTTTGTGAGAATATCAGCAACTTGTTCCTTAGAAGGAACATAATCCAACTTGACCTTCTGCTCAAGCACTTGTTCTCGAAGAAAATGGTACTTGATTGGTATGTGCTTGGTCTTTGAGTGCATGACTGGATTCTTTGAAATGCTGATTGCACTTGTATTATCACATAAGATAGAGACTGGTGGCGTGCAAGTGATTTGAAAATCCTGCAAGGTCTGCATCATCCAAAGAAGTTGTGTGCAACAAGATGCCGCAGCCACATATTCTGCTTCAGTTGTAGATAAAGCAATCGAACTCTGTTTCTTGCTGAACCAAGATACTAATCTGGAACCCATGAAGAAAGCACCACCACTTGTGCTTTTCCTATCATCCACACTTCCGGCCCAATCTGCATCTGTGTAAGCATGAAGAGTGAGATCTGTATCTCTAGGATACCATAAGCCATAGTTTTGGGTCCCTTGAAGATACTTGAAGATTCTTTTGACTACCTGAAGATGAGTTTCCTTTGGGTTGGCTTTGAATCTTCCAACAATTCCTACTGCATGCATAATATCTGGTCGTGTACCTGTTAAATAAAGCAAACTCCCAATCATGGATCTATAAGTTGGTTGGTGAACGGCTGCTGATTCATCATTTGCACTGAGGCTGCATCCTGTAACCATGGGGGTACAAACTGGCTTTGAATCTTCCATGCCATACTTCTTCAAGATCTGCTTGAGGTACTTGGTTTGAGACAAGAAAATGCCTCCTTCACTTTGTTGGATTTGCAATCCAAGAAAGTATGTCAATTCTCCAAGTAATGACATTTCAAATTCTTTCTGCATAACCAAGGCAAAGTTCTGACTCATAGCCTCTTCATTGCTGCCAAAGATAATATCATCTACATACACAACAAGTATTAGCAATTTGTTATTTTCAACTTTCATATAGAGATTGCTATCTGCTGATCCTTTTGAAAAACCTTGTTGGTGAAGATATTTGTCCAACCGATAATACCAAGCCCTTGGAGCTTGTTTGAGACCATAAAGAGCCTTTTTCAATCTGCATACAAGGTTTGGATCATTCCCAAGAATGAAACCATCTGGCTGCTCAACATATACTTCTTCTTCTAAGTCTCCATTCAGAAAGGCTGATTTCACGTCCATTTGAAATACCTTGAAGTTTTGAAAGCTTGAGAGAGCAAGGAACATTCGGATGGCCTCAAGTCTTGCTACAGGAGCAAAGGTCTCCTCAAAATCTATCCCTTCTTGCTGCGCATACCCTTTACAAACAAGTTTGGCCTTGTTTATAATTACTTCTCCATTTTCATTCAATTTATTCTTGAAGACCCATTTTGTCCCTATGACATTCTTATCTTTTGGTCTAGGAACCAGTTCCCAAGTGTTGTTCTTTTCGATCTGCTCAAGTTCTTCATCCATTGCTTTGACCCAACATTCATCTTTGCATGCCTCTTTCACATTTTGTGGTTCAGTGGAAGAGAGTAATGCCAAATAGCTTGAGGCTTCTGCAATTCTTCTTCTTGTTTGTATTCCTGCTTCTTTCTGCCCCACAATCTGAGATTCTGGATGATTCTTTTGAACATATCTGGATGGAGTCTTCTCTTCTATTCTTGCCTGCTCCTCTGGTTCTTCTTGAGGTTCTTCTTCTTCATCATTCTGCCTTTGAGTGTAGCCTTCATCTTCTTCAATGTCTTCATGATGAACTTGCCTAGGAATATATCCCTTCTCATCAACCACTACATCAATGCTGTCAACAATTCTGCCAAGTCTTTTATTGTAGCACTTGTATGCTTTGCTATATGGAGAATAACCAAGAAGAATGCCTTCATCTGCTCTTGGTTCAAGTTTTCCAAGTTGCTCATCAGTATTCTTAATATAACATTTGCTCCCAAATATTTTGAAGTGCTTCACCGAAGGAGTCTCACCACTCCAGAGCTCATGAGGTGTTTGAGTGCTGTTTACTCAAACATTTGTTTTGTTAAGAATAATAACCGCAGCATGTGCAGCTTCACCCCAGAAAGTTGCGGGAGTACCTGATTCATCAAGCATAGCACGAGCCATTTGTTGGATTGTTCTGTTCATTCTTTCCACCACCCCATTTTGCTGAGGTGTTCTAGCTGTAGAGAATTCTCTTCTTATCCCATGTTCTTCACAGAAATCGAAAAATTCATTTGAAGTAAACTCCCCACCTCTGTCAGATCTGAGGCACTTAATTTTGTGTCCTGATTCATTTTCAACCAAGGCTTTGAAGGATTTGAATTTTTCGAATGCTTCATCTTTGTGCTTCATAAGTCCTAACCAGACAAACCTGGAGAAATCGTCAATGAATAATATCAAGTATTCTTCTCCTCGAGGTGTTCTTTTTCTGAATGGACCACATGTATCTGTATGTACTAGCTCAAGAGGCATGCTAGCTGATCCTTCCTTCTCTGGAAAGTTAGTTCTGGTTTGCTTTCCAAACTGACAAGATTTGCATATAGTGTTGTCTGGAATTTTGATATCTGGAAGACCACGAACTGCCTGATATTTGCATGCTTTCCTTATTTGTGAAAAGCTTAGATGCCCCAACCTTCGATGCCATAGCCAGTGTTCATCATCCTTGCTCAGATAGCATTGTTGTGGTCCTTCTTCAAATATGTATAGATTATTTGGAGTCCTTCTTCCTTTGATCACTGTTTTACCTGTATCAAGATCACGAACACAACATCCATTTGATCTAAATATTACCTCTGTTCCTTGATCGCACATCTGACTGACACTCAAAAGATTATGCTTCAATCCATCAACATACAAAACATTTCTAGCTTTGACCTTCTCTTTCAATGGAGCCACACCTTTTCCTTTTATGGCTGCAGAGACATCGTTTCCAAAAGAAACTTTCTTCCCTTTTTCTAATGCGGTATATGACTCAAGCTTTTCTTTGTCCCCTGTCATATGCTTCGAACATCCGCTGTCAATGTACCATAGACTTTCTTGACCTTCTGCATAAAAGGCTATCCCACATCTTTCTGGTTGTGGTTCCTTTATTCTCCATGTTCTGACATTTGAGTTTTGCTCCTTCTGAATTGTCTTCCGGAACCTGCTCCTGCATTCAGAGTCTTCATGACCAAAGTTATTACAAATAGAGCATTCAACTTCATTTTCAAGAACCGAAAAGTTGTTATAAGTCCTTTTCATGGTTTCAGTCATTCTCCCTTGCTTTTGAGCTTCTCTAGTCATGATTGTCTTGTATGCAACACATTGAGCTGCTTTGTGACCGAAGTTATGGCAAGAAAAGCATTGGCCATTAAAGAAAATTCTGCGATAACCAGATCTATCATCCAACCGATTGTAGCTTCTATTTATTCTTGGAGCAAATTGGGAAGATTTTACCTGTGGCTGATTGTAGCTTCTGTTTGTCCTTAAGGCAGTTTGTCCCCAAATTTCTTGACGGTCTTTATTTGTTCTTGAGGTAAACTGTCCCTGATTCACCTGATTACTTTTAATTGGACTTTGCTCGCTTTTCCTTGCTGCATCAAGATAACTTTTAGAGGTAGAGGCTTGAGATGTTTCTCCATGATATCCAAGACCTGTCTTGATCAGAGGAGATCGCTGCACATTGATAATCTCATCCAAGGTTTCAGATCCTTTAACAAATTTAAGATTAATAGCTTTTGTTTTCTCAATCTCTTTTCTAAGACCAACAATTTCACTTTCTAGTTTTTCAAGATGTTTTTCTTTTTCATCAATTTGAAATTGTAGAGTATCAATGATCATATTCTTTTCTTCTATACATCTCTTGAGTCTAGTAATTTCATCATAAAGATTATCCACATCTATAGCATCCATATAATCATCATCTTCAAATGCCATTAACAACTTATATTCATTACCTCGTTCATCTTCATCACTATTCGATAGACCATCACTATCTTCATGAGTGTAGTAGCTTTTCTTATTTGCACTCTGTTTCTTGTTCCATCTAGCAGGTTCCTTTCCTTTATCCTTATAAGGACATTTTGCAGCATAATGACCTACTCTTCCACAAGCAAAGCATTTAAAAGGTAACTTACCTCTGAACCTTCCAGAACCCCTTTGAAGATTTCTGACAAAATTTGATTCTTCTTCCTCTTCTTTTGGGACGTGGCTTGCTTCATAATAATCTTCTTTGCCTGATGCCTTGAAGGCAGCTTCTCTTCTGTCTGATGGACCTCCCTTTCTCATTTCATAAGTAGTTAGAATTCCATGTAGCTGAGACATAGTAAGAATTCGTAGATTTTCCTTTTCTTCTATTGCAGATACTTTAGATTCAAACTTGGGGGACAATGATCTTAGAACCTTTTCAACCACTATAGCCTCTTTTATTTCTTCACCCAAATTTTTCATACAATTAACAATCTCATCTACCCGAAGAAAATAGTTAGCCACACTTTCATCATTATACATCTTGAGAGTCTCATATTGAATCCTGAGAGTTTGAAGTTTAGCACGCTTTACCTGTTCATCTCCTTCATAGCTTGTGACAATTTTGTCCCATATCTCTTTTGTGGATTTGTAGTGCATTACCTTCATGAATTTTGTTTGGGATATACATCCTAATAGGGTACTGACTGCTTTCGCATTTCTTTCATACTTCTTTTTCTCAGCTACATCTGTAGGAGTAGCTGAAGGAAAAGTGTAGCCTGTTTCTACGATGTCCCAAACTTCTGTACCAAGAGATTGAAGATAGGCAGTAACTCTTACCTTCCAATAATTGAAGTTTGTCCCATCAAAAACCGGTGGCCTGATTGATGCTTCTCTCTCGTAGTTGCTCATGATGAACGATCTACCTTCAAGTGATCAAGCTTTTCTGAAGTACCTGCTCTGATACCAATTGTTGGAAATAATACTGAGAGGGGGGGGGTGAATCAGTATTATCAGATCAATAAAAATTTTTCAATGCTCAGAAACATATACGCTACTTCAGTTGAGTGAACCAGCCTGTACACGCTACTGTGTCTAAGGAAAACATCATATAACCAGAAAACTTATAATTCAGTTAGTTTATCTTCAGTTAAGTGCATCAGGTCATCATTCACCATATTAAGAGTAAACAGATGCAGTATAACAAAACAGATCATCACACAAAAGCCACACACATGAACACCATGATATAAGGTGGAAACCCAATGTGGGTGAAAACCACCTGCTGCAAGTCGTCTCTATCTTTCTTTAATAAGAATTTCAGTTTACAATCTTTTGTACTGGTGCAGCCTTATACCAGTACGCAGGCTACAACCTGCAGAAGGCTTCAACCTTCTCTCGTTCTCCAAACTTCCTTGGAAGGGAGCTCCAACCCCCTTTGCTCTTGTACTAGCTAAGATACTAGTACGTAGGTGCTGGCCTACAATCTTCTTTCCTTCAGGTACCACTTTTCATCAATTTTCAGACTGGATACTCCTGAAGCACAACATTACAATCTGAAGACCATGATTCATTCACAAATCATATAAAACAACCAATACTAGCATCATCAATCTTTGAATCACTGAACCACTGAAACCCTGTCAAACCCAGTCACCAGAACACAGAGCAGACTACAGAACTCTGCAATAACAGTCAGATCCAGCTGCAACCCAAAAATCAAGCTCCAAAAGATATACGCTACTACTATGAAGGCAACCCGCGTATACACGCGGTTTTACCGAAGACAACCTGCGTACAGATCTAAAAATAATTTTTCATAACTTGCAGCTGTACCAGATTTCAGTTATACCCAGAACATAACATTGCGTCAGTATGCAGATCTAGAAATTTGCATAATCAACCATATAAAGATAGTTCATTTCAAACCATTTGATCCCGATCTCTCCTTAGTTCATGTTCTCCATCAACCGATGAGATCTCTCCTTAGCTCAGATCAAGCAATACACCATCAACCAATAACCTGCATACTGGATCTAATACTTCATCAGATATTCAAGACATTTCAGATACCTTTGCCTAATGATCTTCTTCTCCTTATATAGCCTTAGGCCTTGCTCAATACCACGAGCCAAAACCATAGAAATCCAAAACCATCAACTCAAAACTAGGGATCGACACGTCCGTCGAGACACCATGGTCCGAAACCATAGGCACAACTTCCAAGGAATAACCGCCACGGACCAAAAAAGAGTTTTCCACATACACGCGCTTTTACTGAAGCCAACCTGTGTGTACACGCGACTTGGGCTTGATGAACCTGCGTATATGAATTTTCTCTTCTTCTTATAGTCTGATCATCAATTCCTTGCTACTGACCTTCTGCACTATGATTTGTCATCAGTGAGATTTGCCATCAAGGACAACACTTGTCTCATAATGCCAACAGTATCTCCCCAAAGAACCTAGATGTACTCAATTATTTGGCGGGTCGACATAACCATCTATGGAAGCAAGTGATTCTATTCAAGCCCAGATTGGTGGACGAGGCTTGTGTACAAGCACAATAATTGGAGAACATAGGATTGAAGAAAGAGAAATCAAGTGGATTAAAGAAGGAGTAAGAAGGCACTTATAAGGAGGGGAATAAGAATCAATAAGGGGGGAAAATAAAAAGATGAAACCATGAAACGTTAGTGCAAATATCCCAACAACCACTACAACCATTGCAACATTGATGACCATACAAAGGAGAAGTGATGGAAATTGCATCCAGAGCTTAACTCAAAAAACAAAAAGAAAGACAACAAGAAGAAGAATTTCATGGCCACTGATTCAAGAAACCAATTTGAAAGCAACTAAAACATGGATGAGAAGTGTTGAATTTCCATGAACTTGGTTCTAGTTTAGAGTATTAAAATAATTGACGCTACCAAACCAAAAATCCCAACCACAAACTACTTTGCATAGTAGAAATATAAAGCAGTAAATCACGTATGCATAAATGTACACATTTTTCAACAAAAGTGTACTATCACCAATCTTCATTATATAAACCAAATCTGAATAATACAACAGACTATGGTATACAAGATACAATGACAAAATTTGTTGCAACTTCTATGTCATATCTTGTCCTTCCAGTCCTTTGCTTCCGTACTGCTCACTAGTAGTGCCTTAGTCCATCAAGGCCACTACACATCAAGACTCCAGAAGGGATTCCACCTAACAATGTTGCATGTCACTTCTACTACATGTACATGGGCTCATAAATATGCTCTCTAGGTTGGCCAATTCTTGAGCTCCAATCTGCCTTGTAGTAGCTTCTTTCATCCATCAAAGAGTTACTCATAAGGTTGCAAACTTCACCCAATCTTCAGGTCCTCTTCGTCACTTCAACATAGCTTTTCTAGGGCTACTTTGGGTGGCCAACGCACTGCCCTCCACTAGATAAATGGCACCCAATATACACTGTGGAATTTCCTCCTAATTTGGGTTTCATCTCGCTCAAGACAATCCCAATACACGACTCCCACAGGCTGCAATGCTGATCCAAATCTACTCACAAAATTGTGACCCAACACATACCAAACGCCGCTATTACGACTTGCTGCAACACTACAATTCTAGGACTGGTTAGGGCATTAACCAAAATCCCTTAACCACCCAATGAACTAACCCATAATTTTTTCCTTTTGGTGTGATTGTCCTCCAAGTAATTGCTACGCTTTATGCTACTCTCCTAGGGTAGTTTATAGCCCAAGGCATGGGATTGTCTCCCTAAGAGGACTGTGGCACCCTTCAACACCCAAACTAGGGCTACGAAACCTCTTAGGAGGACTGTCCACCCTCCAAAGTATCCCCAAACAACCTCGCCACTCCTGCTTGGGCTACGGCCTCCACAAATAGGGTTGCGACTCTATAAAACAATCTTTTGATGGCCATGTTTCACCCTTAAAAAAATCCTCACCCCACACAACAAACTCAACCTCTTTTACAGATTTCAGACCCCTGTTAAGTTCATGAAGAATCCTCCTCCTCCATGCTATCTAGGCCTTCTTGCTGCTTCCCTAATTCAAAGTTATGCAAGTTTCTTTCTTAGGTATGTATTGCACAAGATGGATGAGGAATATTCCTCCACTTCACCTCATATTTATACACAACATGAGGGCTCCACGAATTCATGAAGGGACATGTCTCTTAGACAATTTTACTTCAAACCTACATGACTTGAATACCAAATAATTAATTGTCAACTTCAAAAATTCATTTCTCCACTTCTACAACTAAAATTTCGATGAGTCCCAAACCATTGGTTCTCATTTCCGCCCTCTATCATCTCATGCCATCACATGTAGAAATGTGCTCCTAAAAATGCCCAAAACATGATTTGGTGCAAAATCCCATACTTGGGTTCCAAGCCCACAAGTGACCCTTATGGCGCTTTTCCCTCCAAACCCTAAACCCTAGGGCATGGAGTACCTCCAAAGTTATCCAAATAAAAACTCCCTCTTAGTGAGGGAGCTACGTCCAAGGCTAGGAAGTAACTCATCATCATAATTTATACTCACAACACCTTCCCAACTCTTGGTGCTCACAATCGTAGCAATCTAGTATAGTGAACTACACCCTTCTCGGTAGTGTCGTTGTCACTATTGGAAGCACCCTGCTTCTTCTTCTTATCTTGTAACGTCTTCCACTCTCTCCATGATTCCTTCTTGGTAGTTGTAGGAGAACATTTTCTCCCCACTGACCATGCACTCTTCTTGGACTACAAAATCTCCCTCTGAATCTCCAATCTCCCTCTCGAACTAGACTCCCTCTGAGTCTCTGGAACCTGCACCTTCTCAGGAAGGTGTACCTATTCCTCTGAAGCCTACACCTGAACCTATACTTGCTCCTGCTTCTCTGGAACTTGCACCTACTCCACCTGCTTCTTTCCATGATCCATAGGCTTACCCGTTAACCTATAGAGACCATGCGCTTTAACTTCGAGTACAATCCCATGGGACTTAGAGCCTCTAGGCCTGAGTTTTTCCTTCTGATCCTAGAACAAGGCCTCAAACCCTTTCCTCTCAGTCATCGAGACAAAAATCATGCTATATCCTAGTCCTAGTACAAACAGTACACCTTGGACCTACATCACATGTCCTGTTTCCATCCTGAATGGCACAACTCAAGATCCTCGGATCTCCAACTGACTCTTGACACCCAACACCATGTGAAACTTCAAGTCCCATTTAGCTAGAGTCTCAAAAACCTCCTATGACCCTGTCATATGCTTCATCACTCCACTGTCCATGTACCATCCATCCTCATCGATAGTACCCTACGAGAAATGAGAGATCATGGAAAAGTCCTCCTCTTCCAATCTCCAGGTGAGATCAACTATCTCATCAGAAGTGGCAACACCGATGACCTTCTTTCATTTCTTCTTCTAGTCATCTTCCTTCTTCTTCATCAAACATCTCGATCAATAATGGCCCATCTCGCCACAGTTGAAACACTTGATTTTACTCAAGTCCTTATTTTTCTTACTCTTCATTCATGTTGCAAGTTCCACACCATCATCAAAAGACTTCTTCTTTGGATGAAGATCCTTGTCTCGCAAATCTTCCTGAATTAAGTCATCCCACAACTTATCCTAGTCTGGTAGCTTCTCTTTGGTAATAATTCCTTTAATGAGGGATTCCATTCCTCAGTGAACCCTTTCAAGGCAATCCTTACCATATCTCCATCTAAGATAGTCACATCGATGGCAGCAATCTCATCTTTGACCTGAGACAATCTTGTCAGATACGAGGTCACATTTTCACCCTTTATGATCTTGGTGGACTTCAACTTATCCTCCAATATCGCTACCCGGTTCTCATTCTTATTCTGGAACAAATTTTTAAGATCTATCCACATCTCATTTGCATTTTTCTTCCCATACAAATGAGATATTAGGGCATCCTTCACACGATCTAGGATGATCAATCTTTCCCTCACATCCAAATATTCAAATATTTCTAGCTCCTTAGAGCCAGTTTTCTTCTTGATCTCTTTTTCAGTGAACTCCCAGATCTTGTTGACCTGCAATACCAACTTGATCCTTTCCTTCCAAGGACTATAGTTTGACAACCCCTCCAACCTATCCTCATACAGAAGACCTACATGCAACTTTGATATTGTAGTGATCCCTTCACTTACAATGTAACCAACACCCTCTCACATTGTACTTCGTTGTGCACAACTCTGATTTACTTACTTCCAAAGTAGCTCAGACACCTTCTTATACCATGTTGAATTTCCATGACCTTGGGTCTAGGTTAGAGTCTTAAAATAACTGATACTACCAAACAAGAATCTCAACCATAAACTACTTTGCACAATGAAAATATAAAGAAGTAAATCACATATGCACAAATATACAAACTTTTTAGCAAAAATGTACAATCACCAATCTTCGTTATATTAAACCAAATATAAATAATACAACAATCTGTGGTATACAAGATACAATGAAAAACTTCGTTGAAACTTCTATTTTGTATCTTGTCTAGCTGGTCCTTCGCTTCAATCCATCAAGGCCACTACACATCAAGACTCCAGGAGGGATTCCACCTAACAATGCAACATGGCACTTATGCTGCATGTACATGGCTCATAAATATTGTCTCTAGGTTATCCAATTCTCACTCTCCAATTTTCCTTCTAGTAGCCTCTTTCGTCCATCAAAGAGATACTCATAGGGTTGCAAGCTTCACCCAATATTCAGCTCCTCTTCATCACTTCAAGATAGCTTGCCTAGGGCTACTTTGGGTAGCCAACACACTTCCCTCCACTAGATCAATGGCACCCAATACTACACTATGGAATATTTTTCCTAATTGGGGTTTCTTCTCGCTCAAGACAATCCCAATACAGGGCTCCCAAAGGTTGCAACAATGATGCAAATCTAGTCACCAAACTGTGACCTAACACATAATAAATCATGTTGTTTCAACTTGATGCAACGCTGCAATTCTAGGACTGGTTAGAGAACTAACCACAATACCTTACCACAATTTTCCTCCAAGTATATGTTTCCCTTTATGCTGCTCACATAGGGTAGTTTACAACCCAATGCATGGGATTGTCTCCCTGGGAGGGTTGCGAAATCCTCTTGGGAGGACTATCCACCTTCCAAAGTAGCCCCAAACAACCTTGATGATCCTCCCTGGGATGCGGCCTCCACAAACAGGGTTGTGACCCTCCAAAACAACCTTTTGATGCCCCCATTTCACCCTTAAAACAATCTTCACCCCACATAGAAAACTCAACATATTTTATAGATTTCAGACCCGTGTTCAGTTCATGAACAATCCTCCTCCTCCATGCTATCTAGGCCTTCTTTTTACATCCCCAATTTAGAGCTATGCGAGTTTCTTTCTTAGGTATGTATTGCATAATATGGATGAGGAATAATCCTCCACTTCACCTCATATTTATACACAACATGAGGGCTGCATGATTTCATGAAGGGACATGTCTCTTGGATAGTTTTACTTCAAGCCTACATGACTTGAATACCAAATAATTATTTGTGAACTTCAAAAATTCATTTCTCCACTTCTACAACTCAGAATTCGACGATTCTCGAAGCATTGGATTCTCCTTTCCACCCTTTGTCATCTCATTCCATCACATGTAGAAATGTGCTCCCAGAAATGCCCAAAACACGACTTGGTGCAAAATCCCATACTTGGGTTCCAAGCTCACAAGTGACCCTTGTGGTGATTTTCCCTCCAAATTGTGAACCCTAGGGCTTGGAGTACCTTCCAAGCTATAAAAATCAACAATCACATGTACATCAGTTTATAAGGAGGTGAATTTGAGTATACTTCAATAAGAAAAGATAAAGAAATGACCAAACTCTTCCATATAAAGATACAAGTCAACAAGACAGATATTGATGTTATGTTTGTCTCAAGTAGGTGAATTTCATTGCAATAGAGATGGTTAAGAAATTGAGGTTGGAATTCCATGATTATCCAAGCCCATATCCATTGGGATTGGTAAGTAAGGATGCCGAGTTGAAGGAAACAAAGAAATGAAAAATTAGATTTTCTATTAGTACTAATTTTTTTGATGAAGTAGAACTAGATGTGGTTCCCCTTAATCTATGTGGAGTCGTGTTTGGGATTCCCTACATGAACATGCAACATGGAATATTTATGTGGATAGTTAACTAGTATTGACTATTCAAGGATGTAAAATCATTCACCATCAACACACACAAAGGAAAGTCAAAAATTTCGTTGGTAAGTGCCAACCAAGCCAAGAAATTGATTAGTTCCAACAAGAAGTATGTTTTATTGTTCTTAAGAGAAAATAAATTGGTAGAAGAGTCAATAAGAGGCAAGGCATCCTTGGAGGGATGTGCTAAGAATCAAAATAGTAACTAGAAGAGTCGCTACAAGCCTACATGGATGCATTCTGGGAGCTTAAAGGGTTACCACCTAAGAGGGAAGTGGAGAATGAGATCTAGCTATTTATAGATTCTCCATTGCTAAACATTAGACTTTACAAGTAGTATGTTATAGAAGCAAGGTGAAGAAACAATGGAAAAAACTACTGGAACATGTTGTCATTCAACTGAGTATTTAACCATGTGGGTCACCCATCATGATTGTGCCAAATAAGGATTGGACTTGGCGGATGTGTATACATTATAGGCCATTGAATAATATGACACTCAAGAACAAGTACCCCTTGGCTAGGATAATTGATCTACTAGATCAATTAAAGTAAGAAAAATACTTGACCAAGCTAGACATAAAGTCTAGATATCGCCAGGTTCAGGTCAGAGAAGAAGATACTTGGAAGACCACCTTCAAAGTAGGCAAGGTTTGCATGAGTGGTTAGTCATTCCATTTGGCCTATGCAATGCACAAACTATGTTTATGAGATTAATGAATGATGTATTGAGCCATTTTATAGATTCATTTATTATTGTCTATTTGCATGATATACTAGTATACAATGCTACCTGCGAGGAGAACACCTCACATTTGACGCAGGTGCTAGAGACATTAAAGAAGCACCAACTACTAACAAATATCAAGAAGTGTGAGTTTGTACAACAATATTTGGTGTATTTGGGGTATGTGATAGGTGGAGGATAGTTAAAGATAGATCCTGCCAAGATGGAGGCCATCATGGAATTATCGATGCCTACTAATGTTTATGAGATTAGGAGTTTCCTTGGGGAAACACAACACCTGAGGAAATTCATATCCTCGTTTCTTAGTAGTAGCAACACCACTCCATGCCATAACAACAAATGGCAAGAGTTTCTAGTAGGGAAAGGGTTAGCAAAGGGCCTTTGAGGAGCTAAATAAGAAGACCAATCAAACATTAGACATGGAATTACTAAAATTGTAATAACCCTTTGAAGTGGAGACATATGTGAGTGGGTATGCTATGGGAGCGATATTAAAGTAGGGAGGAAGGTCTGCATGCTACCGTTATGAAGTATTTCATGGGGCAGTTCATATCTACCCTACCTATGACAAGGAGCTCTATGGCTTGGTGCAAGCCATGAAGAAGTAGAAGTACTATCTGATGGGAAAGGAGACAATAATTCACATAGATCACCAATCACTATAGTACTTGCAGACCTACAGTAATCTAAATCTGACCGGACATTATGAGTGGATGGGGTTTCTATAATAGTTAATTTAGTGATTAAGTACACAAAGGGAAACATAAACAAGTTTAACAACAAGCTTTCAATGCCACCCACATCAAATATCATAGCTTTGGGAACTTTGATGCAAATGGAGCCATTCATCCATGATGCATACATATAGGCATACTCAAAGGGTGAGGACTTCAAGGAGGTGTTTTAGCAGTTGTAGAGTCATAGTTGATCTATTTTTGTATGATAATTTTTTCTGTGGTAATAACAATTACATATTTATAAACATGTGCTTGCTTCTTGGTTTTTGTGTTGAGGTTTCCTTAGTTGTTGGTGCTTACAAACAGGTAAATTTTCTTAAGTTAAACAAGGCATTCATGAGAAAAATAGCTTCAAAAACTAATAATGAATAGAAAAAATGTACAGTACAACAAACCATCAAATAGACACATTAACACGATGTTTTGATGAAGGAATTCACCCCTCCTGGGCTACATCTCCTTGGCCAGCCTCCATGGCTTGGGCCTATGTATTGGCTCAATGTGACAAAAATGATGTTTGCAAAGCTCTTTGGCTCCTGATACCTACATCAATGTGTTAAGAATGTCCAAATTAACCAAGAACACCTCTTTCTAAGCTCAATTTGGTCGAAAATTGCTTAAGATATGATGCATTCAATGTTTCCATAGGAAACCCCACTAAATCTGGAGGAGACTCTAGTTAGCACTGCCAAAACTAGCAGTTCCGCTGAACTTGGTGCACCTCCAAAACCTTTTCTAACTTAATCCGTCATTAACGTAGGTTTAATTAGTGCTAAACAAAATTAGGGGCATTCTTAGCGTTGGCCCTAACCCTTGGATTTGATGCTTGGTCGCATGGGGAGGGGGTTGGCCTACAAGGTTGGCTCCCTTTACCCCCATTGTCGACAATTTCGGGCACTTTAATTATCACATTGCCACCTCCCGTTTCAAGGTCTACAATTGTGGGTAGTGGTAGTTTGGAGGGGGAGGTCACGGGTTTGACCTCGCCTCCACCTGTCCCATATAAGATTTTGCCACCCATTTAAATTGGAGTTTTCCCGTCAGTTTTAGATTGCCGCCATGTCATTTGAAATAATTCGAATTTAAATTATATATATATATATATATATATATATATATATATATATATATAGATCTATATATATATATATATATATATATATATATATATATATATATATATATATATATATATATATATATATATATATATATATATATATATATATATATATATATATATATATATATATATATATATATATAGAGAGATAGAGAGAGAGAGAGAGAGAGAGAGAGAGAGAGAGAGAGAGAGAGAGAAGGAGAGAGATAGAGAGAGAGAGAGAGTTAAAAAAAACTATATAACATAAATAATAGTTATATATAATATATAATAATATTTAAATAAAAATAGTTTCAAATTCCACCTTAGGATAATTAGGAAATTTCACCTTCACACAATCAAACTGGTGAATTCGAAAGTGACACTTGTCACAACCTCATTGGGTGAAAAATGAAGAACATTCCCCTTGCTGACTGGACTGCCATGTCATCATTCTGTCCTATTATGCAAATTTTTTAGCTATTTAGGAAAACAAACAACAAGCCTTTTCTCCTTCATTCGGACTCCATTTTCAGTGAAACGAATTGCTTTACGATCGTATTAACGAGAAAGACATGGTCATTCAGATTTCAAGCCAATATGAGAACTTTAATTTTTGAGATAAATACTCAACAACTGATCATTCCTCCCCACTAGAAGCCTTTTGGACCCTAAGAGATACTATCAATTGTTCAGCAGGTGAGGGTACAAATTCCTCACCTTCTCAGTCTGCAACCATTTGGTTTGAGAAGGATTTTGTTCCTTGATTCCCACTCTATGGTATTCGACATCCCCTCTCTTTGAAGTTTTGGTTATTTTGTCAAGTATGAGACCTTGCTGAAGCTCATCTAGATATTATGGTGAGAAATCATCTATTGATGGAAACTGAACATGCTCTCCTTTATCATCAATCGATGGAGGCTCAAAAAATCTCAAATTCTCAACATTAGCAACAGAGTATATTTGCATAAAAGGAGGAAAATCAAGCTTGAATGCATTATTACCAATCTTTTCTAGAATTTGAAAAGGACCATAAAGAATTGGTTTCAGCTTTTTACCTTCCCCTTAAAGTATCTCTTTACTAATATATAACCAAACTTCATCGCCAACTTGAAATTTGTGATCAACCCGGTGTTTGTCATGCCTTGCCTTGTAGCTGCTTTGACTTTTCTCAAGCTGTTCTTGCATTGTATGATGTATCAATTGGATTTTCTCTACGAAATTCATTGCCTTATCGATGTCACTCTGACCTTCTATGGCAACATCTTTCTCAAAGATGAAGTCCAATGGCGATCTTGGCAAGTATTCATAACATGCCTCAAATGGAAATCTGTTTGTGGAAGAATGCTTTGCTCTGTTGTATGCATGGCGTATGTAATGAAACTATTCATCCCACAACTTGGGATGTTTGCTGCAATATCCTATAAGAAGATGAATAATTGTTCTATTGACCACCTCGGTTTGTCCATCTGTTTGTAGATGAAGGTTTGTACTCTTCTTCAACTTTGTGTCCATCATGTTCCATAAATTTGACCAAAAATTCCCAACAAATCGAGAATCCTGATCAATTACAATAGAAGTAGGAAGACCAAAATGAACCCAAATGTTTTGAAAGAAAAGATGAGTTGTTTGTTCAATTATAATTTTCTTTTTACATGGTGTTAGTATACACATGTTGCTGAACCTGTCTACAACTACATACAAGTAATCATGACCTTTCCTTGACAATGGAAAACCTCCTACAAAATCCATTGATATACTCTCCCATGGACACCAAGGTACTGGAAGTGGAGTGTATAAACCAAGTTTCCTATTTCTAGGCTTACTTGTAGCACATAAAGTACATCCTCTTATAAAACGAGAAACATTATCCAACAGGTGTGGCCAATAACAATACCTTTGAAGATTCACTACTATCTTGCCTACACCAAAGTGTCCAACAATCAATGAAGTGTGTGCCTCTCTTATGATACTATTTCTTTCTCCCTATGGAATACACAACTTGCCCAAGTGATATAACAAATTGTTATGTACATGATAATCCAACTCTTCAATTTGGTTTCCTTGACTCAAGCTTGCATATACTTCTTGAAAGTCACTATCATTTGCATATTGTTCTATGTAACTTTCATGCAAAATAGAATTATGCTTGAGTATAACAGATGAATTTACAATAGGCCTTGAAAGCATATCAGCTACCTTATTGTAGATTCCCTTTTTATACCTGATAACCAAATGAAATTGTTGTAGAAAACCCATCCATCTGAAATGTCATGACTGCTGCAACTTTGACTATGACTGTAAATACTGCAATGGTTGATGGTTGGTATGGATGATGGTCTCCTTCCCCATCAAATAGTGCTTCCATTTCTTAACACTTTGTACCAATGCATAAAGTTCTTTGTCATATGTGGGATAATTAGTTACAACTCCATTAAAAATTTCAGAATGAAATGAAATGGGCTTACCATGCTACAATAGAACTGCTCCCATGGCATAATCATTTGCATCCGTTTGAATCTTGAATGGTCATCTAAGATCCAGAAGTGCTAATACCGATAATGAACTTATATTTTTCTTCAAAGCATCAAATTCTTTTTGTTGTAGATCTCCCTAGTGGAAGAATTTCTTGACACTTGTGAATGCATGTAATGGAGCTGCAATGGAAGAAAAATTAGCAATAAACTTTCTCCAATATTGTGCCACCCCTAAAAAGCCTCTTGCCTCTGTAACTGTATTAGGCTTGGGAAAATTTGGAATGACCTCAACCTTAAAGGGGTCTATCTTCATTTCACCTCCTCCAAAAATATTTCCCAAATACACCAAAGAAGTCTTGCCAAATTCACACTTCGACATCTTTAAAAACAACTGTTCTTTTCTCAAGACATCAGGTACTTTGTTTAAATGCATGATATGTTCATCTCTTGACTTGTTGAATATGAGGATATCATCTAAGTAGACAATGACAAAATCATCTAGAAATGGTCTCGATACATGATTCATTACTCTCATGAAAGTAGTTGGAGCATTTGTAAGACCGAAAGGCATAACAAGCCACTCAAACAATCCTTGTTTAGTTTTAAATGCAATTTTCCAAATGTCTTC
The DNA here is from genome assembly GCA_031772625.1 of Pinus tabuliformis. Classification (NCBI taxonomy): domain Eukaryota; kingdom Viridiplantae; phylum Streptophyta; class Pinopsida; order Pinales; family Pinaceae; genus Pinus; species Pinus tabuliformis. The sequence goes on along the minus strand of CM062820.1, from coordinate 553,861,564 downwards.
TTCAAATCTCCTAACTTGATGATAACCACTTCATAAATCTAACTTAGTGAAATACTTTGCATACCTCAACTAATTAAGAAAATCTTCAATTCTTGGGAGTGGATAATGATTCTTTACCATGATTTTATTCAGTGCATGGAAATCCACACACATGCGCCAAGTTCCATCCTTCTTTGGCACCAAGACAATGGGTGAACCACATGGCAAAGTAGATGGGCATATGATACCTTTACTCAACAGTTCTTGGATTTGATTTTTGATTTCCAAACTCTCCATAATAGACATGCGATACATGCTAATGTTCGAAAGTGGAACATCCTATTGAAACTGGATCTGATGCTAAATTACCCTCTTGGGAGGTAACCCCTTTGGTTCCCTAAACATCTCACCATGCTTGCCTATCACATCAAACAAATCAAATTTCAATTTAGCATCAAAACCTTCGAAAGATTCATAATCAATATCATTCTTTTTCTTGATCATGAGAACCACAAAATTTTTACTTGCATTTACTAGTCTCTTCATTTTCCCTGCATTAACCAAAGGAATGTGCAACTTTTTTCTATGGCTCTCACTATGTACTCCACCCCATTCCTGAGCAATATGTATTTGTTGTCATGTCAATAAAATGCTACTTTTCTATCATACAAATAAGGACTACCCAAAATGATTCCTGAGATGTCAAGTGGAACTACATCTAACTCAGCTTCATCAATGAACTTTTCAGTAATGGCGAACTTGAATAAACACTTCCTTGTAACCTGTAAGTTTGCATTGTTTACTATCCAACCCAATGGATATGGCTTATGATGAGGTACAGTTTCAAGGTTTAGTTTTTTAACCAAGTCTTCTGAAATCAAGTTTGATTGTGACCCACTATCAAAAAATGCATCAATCTTTGTATGATTTGAAATCATTCTAACATGAAACAACTTTATTCTTGACTCTTCATTTTGAGTTTTGTTTTGACTAAGTGTTGAACTAGTGCTGGAATATTGGTCTCATCACCGGAATCTGAACCAAGGTCATGTTGTGTGGTAGTTGTCGTCTTTTGTTTTCCCTTATTGTTTTGTTTATTAGGCCTTAATTCGGGATAGTGGGCTTCATCATGCCCCTCTTTGGAACAATGTTTACATGTGATTTTCTCCCCTTCTTTCTTCACAATTGCATTCTTCTTTCCCTTCCATTTTCCACCCTTTTCTTTCTCCTTACACTTGAATAGCTTCCTCTTACTACCCTCTTCCTGGATGTTCTTTCCTCTAGATTCAAGGTGTGTGGCTTGCACACATACCTCATCTAAATTTTTTTGATTAAACATAAGGATAGTACGCTTCATATAGGAATGTAAACCCCCAATATATTTTAGCAATGTATCTTGAGAATTCAAATTCACTCCTAATAACAAAGCCCTTTTCCTAAACTCCTATGTATAATATTGGATTGTTTGGCCTTTAAGCTACCTAAAATTATGCCAACTCATAATGGTTTTTTGCATATAGGCTAAAGGATAAAATTTCCTTTTAATTGAAGAAACAAATTCAACCCAAGTAATGGATATCTTACCATGGATTCTCATTTCCTCTTGAGTACTTTTTTCCCACCAAACTAGTGCAACTCCTTCTAGCCTCAATGAAGTCAACTGGATCTTTATGTCATCCTCTTAAAGGTTTTGAATTGTGCAATATACCTCCAACTTTCGAATCCAATTGTCCAACTTTTCTGCATTCACCTCTCCATTGTACATGGGAAGTTCGAATTTTATGTCCAATTTCAGTAATGGAGTTTTTCCTTTTGGGGTTTTGGAATGAGTATGGGCAGTTTCAGTGGTGGTAGTGGAAGATGATGCTGTGTGAGATGATGGAGATGATGAGGAAGATGATGAGGATGGTGGAGATGGAGGTGGATTTCCACCATTCCCTTTGGAATCCTTCTTCTCATATTTTTTGTCCTCTGAGCTTCCTTCTCCATGTGGAGGTTTAGAACTCTCTCCAACCATTCTAATGTTCCTCTCTTCATAGAGGAATTTAACCATCTCAGTAAAAGTATATAAAGATTTCTTGAATTCTTCCTCTTTTGAAGAGGGACCTTCAACCTTTCTTTCTTCAAACATAATGGCTATGGATCCAGGCTCAGAAATTTGTATTGATTGTACCTCTTCAATCTCAATTGAAGGAAAAACTTGAGGAGTTTCAAGTGCAGCTGGAATTGGAACTTTGGATGTTGGAGATTGTGGCCTTGTGGCTCTCCATCTTTTGGGCATTACCTCAAGGGTTGTAACCAATAGCTTCCCTTCTCCTTTCTACAACTTTAACCTTGTAAGCATCACAATTTTGCAACCATTAAAACCCTAATTACACAAACTCAAGAAATCAAGAAATTCAACCTCTTCTCTGATACCAACTTGATCTATTTTTGTATGATAAGTTTTTCTGTGCTAGTAACAATTACAAATTTATAAACATGTGCTTGCTTCTTTATTTTTGTGTTGAGGTTTCCTTAGTTGTTGGTGCTTACAGACATGTAAATTCCCTTAAGTTAAACAAGGCATTCATGAGAAAAATAGCTTCAAAAACTAATAATGAACAACAAACATGTACAGTACAACAAACCATCAAAGAGACACAATAACACATTGTTTTGATGAAGTAGTTCACCCTTCGTGGGCTACATCTCCTTGGTCCAACTTCCATGGCTTAGGCCTCTATATTAGCTCAATGTGGAAAAAATGTTGTTTACAAAACTCTATGGCTCCTGATACTTGCACCAATGTGTTCAGAATGTCCAAACTAGCCAAGAACACCTCTTTCTGAGCTCAATTTGGTCGAAAATTGCTCAAGATATGCTGCATTCAATGTTTCCATAGGAAACCCCACTAAATCTGGAGGAGACTCCAATTAGCACTGCCAAAACTAGCAGTTCCGCCGAACTTGGTGCACCTCCAAAACCTCTACCAACTTAATCCATCATTAATGTGGGTTTAATTAGTGCTAACTGGAATTAGGGGCGAGGTTAGTGCTAGCCCTAGCCCTTGGTTTCGGGGCTTGGTCACATGGGGAGGGGGATGGTCCATAGGGCTAGCTCCCTCAGCCCTGCCGTAAGTAATTCTGGGTAATTTAATTATCACACTGCCACCTCTCATTTCAAGGTCTACAGTTGTGGCCCAATAGTGGCTAATGTTAGTTGGGTGGGGGAGGTCACGGTTCGACCCCGCCTCCACCCGTCCTGTATATGATTTTGCCGCACGTTTAAATTGGAGTTTTCCCGTCGGTTACGGATTGCTGCCAAGACATTTGAAATAATTGAAATTGAAATTATATATATATATATATATATATATATATATATATAAAAAAAACTATATAATATAAATAATAACTATATATAATATATAATAATATTTAAATAAAAACAATTTCAAATTCCACCTTAGGATAATTAGGCAATTTCACCTTCACACAACCAAACTAGTGAATCTCGAAGTGACACTTGTCACAACCTCATTGGGAAAAAACTGAAGAAGATTCCCCTTGCTGACTGGACTCCATGTCATCATTCTGTCATATTCTGTAATTTTTTTAGTTTTTTAGGAAAACGAACAACAGGCCTTTTCTCCTTCATTCGAACTCCATTTTTAGTGAAACAAATTATCTTGACGATACAAACGTGGTTGTTCACGTGCCAATATGAGATCTTTGATTTTTTAGCTAAATACTGAGAACCTAATCAATAGTCATGTGCACAATGGCGATAACACTGATAACTACCATCTCTAGAATAGGTTGCTCTATGAGTTGGATAAGATATGTTTTCTTAAACGTGAGTGACTGTAGCTGATTAGAGAGGCTCACACCTCTAAGGTTGCAGAGAAATTTAGTGTAGGGAAGATAGTGTTGGGTTGTGTTATATTCTTTCCACGACTAGCCCACATAGTTAACCGGGGGTTAGAGGGGGGCTGGATTCCCCCTTCGTTGTGTTGATTACGTAGTGGGGGGGTCACAGGGGGTTTGAGGGGTGCAGGTAACCCCCCTCTATGGGGTTCGGGGTAGCGCCCCAGAAAATTTTGTTTTTTGGACCTTATATTAAGTTGGGTGGACCTAACTATGGTTTTGTGCATGATTTTCGCACATGGTTTTGGACATGATGGTTTTTTGTCCATGGTATTGGGTTCTTCAGTATGTATAAATATGTATTGTAACATTCAAAAGAACATAATGAAAAATCAAGCTAGTAGTCCCAATTTTGGGATCTAGGGGAAAATATCTATGTATATGTATTTTATGTTTTATGCTCTCACATTGTTTATTTTTTGTGTTTTAGAATTTGTACGCATGTAATTTTTGTACAAGGTTAAAACCTACATTTGGTATCAGAGCTATTTTGGCATCGAAGGGATGCCTTTGTTGTTGAGGCGTTTCACTCGAGATTGTGGTAGACCTTGTTCAGTGGGAGATCTGTGAGATTGATTATGGTGGTGAAAGAAGATGGAAAGCAGTGAAAAGATAGAGATCGAGAAATTTAATGGTCAGAGTTTTGAGTTGTGGAAACTCAAGGTGGAGGATTTGTTGGTGAATAAAGATCAGTGGATTACAGTAGATCTGGGCACTAAACCAACGGGAGTGTCCGAAGAAGAATGGAACAATTTGGATCAGAAGGCGAAGAGCACAATACGATTGTGTGTCTCAGATTCAGTATTGTTGAATGTATCAGGGGAAGCTACGACAAAGGCTTTGTTGGACAAGTTAGGGACTTTGTACCAATCTAAGTCTCTGGTGAATAAACTGTTCCTGCAAAAAAAGCTATATAACCTAAGGATGAAAGATGGAGATTCAGTGACAGAGCATCTGAACACATTTAATAATGTGGTAAGTCAGTTATTATCCATTGATATTAAAATTTCAGATGAAGATAAGTGCATCCATTTGTTCTGTTCTCTACCAAATTCGTGGGATAGTTTGGATATTGCAATTGGTAGCAATACAACTGCCTTGCAGTTTGATGAAATAGTCTCATCCTTACTGATGGAGGAGATGAGACGGAAAAATATAGAGAGCCAGAATGGTGATGCCTTGTCTGTACAAGGACGGTCCTAGAACAGAAACAAAAATAAGTCATCGAGTGGGAGATCTAAATTTAGAGGGAGATCTAAATCTCCAAGAAAAACTATGAAGGTGGTGTGTTGGAAATGTGGAAAGGAAGGGCACTACAAAAGGGACTACAAATCTAAAGCTCTTGGAAAGCGATCTGATGATGCTCCTTCTATAGAGGCAAAAACCACCTTAGATGAAGGTGGGGATGTGTACTTGGATTCTTCAAGTACACATGTAGATCATGATGGATGGTTGATTGACTCAGGTGCATCCTTTCACTTCACTCCCCATAGAGAGTGGTTCTGCGAATATGAGAAATACGATGGTGGTGATGTCTTCTTAGGGGATGATAGGAAGGCTAGAATTGTTGGTCGTGGAAAAGTAAAGTTGAAGTTGCAAGGTGGAAGGGTTAGAACACTTCCGGGTGCTCTGCATATTCCTGCATTGGCCAGAAATCTTATCTCTATAGGCAAGCTAGATGATGCAGGTGTAAAAAACAGTGTTCGAGAAGGATACCTGCAAGATGGTTCGGGGAGCATTGGTGTTGATGCAGGGAGTTCGGATTGGAACTCTATAAAAGTTGGAAGATAGCACTGTTGTTGACGGGTGCAACAACTCTGTGGTACCTGAAAGTGGAGCAAAAAATCTAATGGTCTCTGGAGAGAAGACCATGCTGTGGCATCGAAGGCTTGGACATATTGGAGAGAAGGGTCTTCGGATACTTCATGGTAAAGATATGGTAGAAAGTATGAGTAATAGCTTTCTGGATTTTTATTTTTGTGAAAATTGTGTATATGGGAAGCAGAATCAGGTGAGTTTCTCCTCTGGTGGTAGGAGGACAAAACATATATTAGAACTTGTGCACAGTGACAGTGATGTGTTTGGACCTATGAAGGTTCCATCATTGGGTAAGTCTGTGTACTATGTATCATTTATATATGACTTCTTAAGGAATACATGGATATATTTCCTTAAGAAGAAATCTAAAATCTTTGATAGGTTTAAAGAATTTAAGGCTCTGGTGGAAAACCAGACAGAGAAGAAGATAAAGGTGTTGGGGACAAATAACGATGGAAAGTTTTATAGTAAGGAATTTGAAGAATTTTGTAAGAAGTGTGCTATAGAACGGCAGAAGACTACTCCATACACACCTGAGCAAAATGGAGTTGTAGAAAGAATGAACAAGATGTTGATGGAAAGGGCAAGAAGCATGCTCAATGGTGCTGGGTTAGGACGAGAATTCTGGGTAGAGGCGGTGGAAACAACATGTTACTTGGTTATCAAATCACCTTCATCAGTGTTGGAGGATAAGACTCCACAAGAGGTATGGACTGGTAAGAAACTCTCTCTTTCACATCTAAGTGTATTTGGATGTGATGCATATGTACATGTTCCAAAGGAGAACGAACCTAGTTGGATAGTAAATTTGAAAAGTGCATCTTTATTGGGTATAAGGATGGTTTAAAGGGTTATAATCTTTGGAACCCAGTGACAAGGAAGGTTGTGTACAACCGAGATGCGGTGTTCAAAGAGGTGAAAGATGTTATTAAACATGAATTCCAACCAAAGTAACCTAAGAAGATAGAGTTTGAGCTTAAGGAGGAAGAATCAGACTCTACAATGGAGGAGGAATCAGAAGATGAAGAGCCACAAACTCTGAGTGTGAGAAGATCAGATTGAGAAAGAAGGCAACTAGAAAGGTATAGTCCATTTTCTTTCTGTTCAAATTTTTCTTTATCTATTACTAATGATGATCCTAGAATTGTGAAGGAAGCAGTAGATTCAGAGGATAGAAAACTCTAGAAAGAGGCCATGGTTGATGAAATGGCATCTCTGCACACAAAATTAGGCTTGGGATTTGGTGGAGTTGTCGGCTGGAAGGAAACCCATTGGCAGCAAATGGGTGTTCAAGAAGATACAAATGCATAAGGAAATGTGGAGAAATACAAAGCTCGGTTGGTAGCAAAAGGTTATTCCCAGGAGATGGGAATTGATTTTGGTGATATTTTTTCTCCTGTTTCCAAGGTAACTTCTATTAGATTACTTTTATCTGTTGCTGCTGCTTTTGATTTGGAGGTAGAATAGATGTATGTGAAGACATCATTCTTCACGAGGAACTAGAAGAGAAAATCTACATGAAGCAACCTGAAAGATTTGCGGTGAAGGGTAAGAAAGAACCGGTATGCAAGTTAAAGAAGTCTCTGTATGGGTTAAAATAGTCACCAAGGATGTGGTATCAAAAATTTGATACATTTATATGGGGACTTGGCTTCACCAGAAGAAAAGCAGATCACTGTGTGTATTTTAAATTAATTGGTGACTGTGTTATTTACCTGGTCTTGTATGTGGATGATATGTTGCTGGTTGGAAACCACAAAGAAATTATCCAGGATTTGAAGACACAATTGTCCCACAAATTCGACATGAAAGATATTGGTGTTGCAAACTATATTTTGGGCATGGAAATTGAAAATGACCAAGCAAAGAGAAAGCTCTGGTTAAACTAGAGGAAGTATGTCAAGACAATACTACAGAGGTTTAATATGCAGGATAGTAAATCAGTGAAGGCTCCTATTCTTGTAGGTGTGAGGTTATCTGCTGAACAGTGTACAAAGACACAAGAAGAGGAAGAGGTCATGTCCCGTGTTCCATATGCAAGTGTAGTCGGTAGCCTGATGTATGCAATGGCCTGTACTAGACCAGACATTGCACATGCAGTGGGAGTATTGAGCAGGCTTATGTCAAAACTAGGGAAGGAGCACTGGACAACAGTGAAGCTGGTTTTCATGTATTTGCGTGGCACTAGTGATTATGGTTTCTGCTACCAAGGAAGACTAGGATTAGATAGAGTGTTGGATATTCGTGGCTTTATTGATGCAGACTGGGCTGGAGATCTGGATCAGAGAAGATCTACAAGTGGGTATGTGTTTAACATATTTGGAGGTGTATTCAGTTGGATGAGTAAGGAACACTTTGTAGTGGCACTATCAACTATAGAGGCAGAATACATGGCAGCCACTTATGCAAGCAAGGAAGCCGTTTCGTTGCAGAGATTGTGTTCAAGTATGGGGTTAGTACAGGGAGCTATAAGGATAGACTATGACAACCAAAGTGCAATTTTCTTGGCAAAGAACCTTGCATATCATTGAAAGACAAAGTACATTGATGTTTAGTATCACTTTGTGAGGGATATGATAGAAGAAAAAAAGGTTTTGCTGGTAAAGGTGGACACTTTGAAGAATACTGCAGATGCATTGACAAAATTTGTGAGCTCTGAGAAGTTCACTTGGTGTAGAGAAACAATGGGTATTGCAGGGCTGGATAAATGACTAAGCTCTCTTATGGCCCCTTGTGGAAAGAAAACAAAAAGTGGGAGAATGTTGGGTTGTGTTATATTCTTTCCACGACTAGCCTGCGTAGTTAACTGGGGGGTTAGAGGGGGGGTGGAGCCCCCCCTTCATTGCGCTGATTACATAGTGGGGGGGTTCAAGGGGGTTTGAGGGGTGCAGGTAACCCCCCTCTATGGGGTCCAGGGCAACGCCCCAGAAAATTTTGTTTTTTGGACCCTATATTAGGTTGGGTGGACCTAAATATGGTTTTGTGCATGATTTTCACACATGGTTTTGGATACAATGGTTTTCGGCCCATGGTTTTGGATGCGATGGTTTTCAGTCCATGGTATTGGATGCTTCGAGATGTATAAATATGTATTGTAATATTGAAAGGAACATAATGAAAAATCAAGCTGGTAGTCTCAGTTTTGGGATCCAGGGGAAAATCTCTATGTATACGTGTTTTATGTGTTATGCTCTCACATTGTTTATTTTCTGTGTTTTAGAATTCATATCCAGGTAATTTTTGTACAGGGTTAAAACCTATAGATATAGGCCAACTTATAGAGGTATGTGTATTGGCCCAAGGTGCAAGAGCAGGTAGGTAGGTTTATAAGAGGATGCATGTTTTTTTGTACCAGTAATCCTAGCAATATGAAATAAGGTTGATATCATCCCTTAGCTATACCCACTCATTCTTGATAAAAACACATGGGGGCTTCACTGGGGGAGTGATACCATACCATGTGCGTTCATATTGGGGGATATATATTGAAGAAAAAATGAATTAATATATCTAGCATATAATAGGGGGAAAATGGTTTTTATATGTTGTGTATAAAAAATGGAGCTCAAAGTTAATGAAAAAATATAAAGAGGTATAAAAAATGTTAATGAAAAATGGATACCTACAATATCTAGTGGAAGTAAGTGTGTTTTGAATTGGGAAGGTCTAATGGGTTCACATCGGTATGGGGTTAGATAAATTATTTTTGGAAGTATTTTCTAATATGTAGTCAAATTAAGGGTATTTCTTAGTATGCCACGAATACACTTGCTATGACAGAGGTTCGTTGAGTGAAGCCCTCACAGGAAAGCATTTCCATGGGATTTGTGGGAGGTTACCAACAACCAGGAAGGGTCATGACTACTTGTTCATCATATTTGACTTGTTCAACAAGATGTGTGTTCTGATGCCTTGTAAAAAGACCATCAGAGAGAAAGGAGCAACAAACTTGTTCTTTGGATAGGTTTGGGTGCACTATGGGATACATAGGAGCATCATTTCATACATGGAAAAAATATTTCTCAGTGATGAGTACAAGAGACACTGCAAAAGTCACAGGAGAAATATAAGGCCATGCATGATCAACATAGAATAGAGTAATCATTCAAGGTAGGAGGCAGATTACGATTACAGTTGAACAAGGAGAGGCTATAGGGTCCTAGAAAGAAAATCAAGGCTCTGTAGTATGGTGCCTTCTAGATACTAGAAAGGTGAGTGATAACTCCTATCAACTTAATTTACCACCATACATGCGCATTTACTCAATTATAAATGTAGAGAATCTGAAACTCTGTGATTCTTCCATGCTAGATTAGGAAGAGGAATAGATCCTACCTTCTATGAAGGATTTGGCACCAGATGCTCAGGGAGAGTTGACATAATATATAATTTTTCAGAAGAGGTCTAGAACTACAAGACAGGGGCAACATGAACTTTGGCAGATTGGGTTGAAAGGAAGAATTCTAGGAAAAGCTAAATGGTACACCTAAGAGAGGGTGGAGTAAAATTTCCTCACCTCATTCAGTATAATATTTTGGGGATCCAAAGCCCCCCAAAATGTGGATGTGCAATCCAGATTAGATCATTATATTGTTTTTCATCCATCTCGATGCTTTCACAGTGGAAAAATTGGAGGAATCAACTCACAATACCATTTTTACCAAAGGGACCCAGTTTGGAAAATGGAGTTTGAAAACCTTCCAACAAATTTTTGAGGCATTAAATGATGTCTTTTGGGGGTAAAAATATGTCTTTTTGCACAACAACTTTTTTTCCTATTCTACACATAAATACCTTTCCAATGAAGTAAGAATCACGTCAATCAGAGTTTGTATGCGAAAGTTATGCCACTCAAAAGTTGACCTTACTATTTTCACCACCATAATCCGAGAGGATGCCACTTCAACCTCATTATTTATCAAAAAGGAGCTAGCCACATGATTATGATGAAGAAGAATCTATAAGAGTCTATATTATAAATCTTATTAAGAGTTGAGGGAGTCAAACTTAACCACTTGTAGGCTATCAGGCTGTATTATAACTGAGCCACTAGGAGGAAAAATTGTCCTATTCTTTCGAGTGCATTTGTTCCATAACTGAGAAAAAATTAGCTAAGAGGGATAGGAGATAGAACACACAAAAATGATTTATGCATTGTAGTAGCCCATGGAGCATATGCCATACTTTTTTGTACTCACATTCATTTTCTATTCAGAGAAAGAGAGCAGAGAAACCTCACCTTCTAGCTGTGTTTTTATCCCAAAAGGGTTTCCCAAGTCATACCTTGTGTCAAACATGTTTGTGATATTTTTATTTTGTTGTTCTCTATTTTTTTCATAATTTTAATTCGCATACATACACTATTAATGATAATCTACAAATCCGTAAATAAAAGAAATTAAAATTGTAATACTATAGAATTTTAGATTTTAAATATAATTTTATCAGATATGTTATGATGAATTCTCTAGTGGAATATCCACGATAATTTATGGATCATCATTCCAAGGAAACACTAGTAGGTGTCTCTACCTAGTTGGACAAAAACAAATTCTTAGGCCAAATTATCAGAGCCTCATGACTATAGAAAGAATACCAACAAGAGATGATAGAATTCAATAAATTTACTAGCATTCCTGGTGTATTCTCATTCTAGAAGTCCTTGAAAGGGTCCTAATGTTGTCCTTCTCATGCAATGACGCTCAGAGCCACAACATGTACCCTCGTGATCGTGATAAAGTTGCAGAGTAGTTAGCTGACAATAAAGAGGGGAAGTTGGAAGTCCAGACTAGGAGGTCCTAGACCTTCCTTCATAGGAGTGCCACAAATCCAAATGTTGGGAAGGAAAAATCCCACTAGCAACTTAGTGATCAAACAAAGGCTCCAAAAAGTAACTGCAACAATGCCAGGAATATGTGGAGATTGTGGGGATTGCCATATTAATTCATCAGTTCATCATAACTAATAACACATGTAATTGCATGGGAGAAGTTGGCCACACCATCGCCCTCTTTAATTCCCAGTGAGACAGCGGGACGGTAGGCCTTTTCACCTCCCTCCATAAGCACATTTTCCAACACCCCTATTGAGGTATTATAATATTAATTATTAATTAACCACGGAGAAATATTTATATTATATGTAATATTATTAAACATAATATATATCATAATATTAAACATAATATTATAGTGTTTAAAAATAAAATATTATATAATATTTGACATAATATTATATAATATTATTTTTAATGTTATATAACATTGAATATTATTAACAATATAGGAAGTGAAAGTAAGGATTTTACACAAGGTAAAAGAAGTTGGATTTAGAATACCATAAAAGTCTCAAAATTATATTAAAAACAAGATACCAAAAATTATTCAAATTTTTACAAAATTAAAGGGGTAAAGGCATAGGTATGGTCATAACTCAAGTTTAGATTACTTTGAGATTAATATTTTGTTTTTTTACTATATCTATTGATTCAATGTGGATGTTTATTTCTAATGCTATTTTATTGATTACACTAAATGTATTATTTTTAGTATAGATGTTGATTTCTAATCATATTTGATTGTTTACACTAGATGCATTGATTTTCAATGTAGATGTTAATTTCTAATTTGTGTAAATAGATGGATGATATGCATTTCTTTCAAAATAATTAGATTTATAGTGTGCATTGATTTTAATATATACAAAGTAGTTATTGATGACATGCATTGATTTTTGTTTACAGTAATATCTAAAAAAATGGACCACAAATATGATACCAAAGATAATATCAGAGAGCCTATTGAAAAATAAGGGAACAAAAAATGACAAATAAAAGTGTCAAGAGAAAAAAATACAATAAAATGCACAACAAATAGGAAATCAACAAAAAAAGGCAGAGAGAATGACAACTGAAAAAGTATAAAAAACAAAGGAAATGAAGCATTGAACAACAAAGAGCATAGCGACAAAGAAAACAATACTCAATCAACTCAGACATAAAACAAGATGCAAAGGAAAATCTTATGAGAAAATGATATTTAAAGCATATCTATGTCTAAGCTATATTAATTTTAGTGTAGATGTTAACTTCTAATTCTATTTCATTAATTGTAATAGATGCATTGATTTCAATGTAGATGTTGATTTCTAATCCTACTTGATTGTTTAAAGTAGATGCATTGATTTCAATGTAGATGTTAGTTTATGATTTGATGTAAATAGATGGATGATATGCATTGGTTTCAAAGTAATTATATTAATAGTGTGCATTGAATTTGATGTATGCGTAAAGTAATTATTGATGACGTGCATTGATTCCTGCATTACAGTGGTTCAAGAGAAAATCAATAACAAAGAGCATATCAAATATATTATTGACAAAGAAGGGCACAACAAATGACATTGAAGAGTGTCAAGAGCAAAGAATACAAGAAAATGCATGATGAATGGGAAATCAACAAAAAACACAAAGGAAATAACAAATGAAGAGCATGAAGAATAGAGGAAATGGAAAGTTGAAAAACAGAGAGCACATCAACAAATAAAACAATATTCAACCAATTTAAACATATTACAAGGTGCAAAAGAAAATATTGTGAAGAAAATATGTTTAAAGTTATTGACACTTTATGTTCTCAACGTTGGACCTTCGATAAGGAAATTTATCCTTCTCTTCAACATCTCAAGCTCATTGATCCCATATTTGTATTAAATACCTATATTAAGATGATCATATTAATCTTAAACATATTTAAAATGATCAAATTAATCATATGTTTGGTAAAGAGAGAATTTAGAAATAATGTGTGATGGACAAGGGAAGGTTGAAGGAATAATAAAAGTAAAGAAAAAAGAGTGTAATGAAGATCATATCAAAGATAATATTGACAAAGAAAGGCATAATACATAACAATTGAAGAGTGTAAAGAACAAAATATAATTATAAATGAATAACAAAGATCAAGTTGACAGAGAAAGACACAAGAGATGATAACTAATGAGTGTCAACAACAAAGGGAGAAACAAAGAGTAGATTAACAAAAACAACCACAAAAAATGGCAACTGAAAAATAAATATACCAAACGAAAGAAAAAATTGAACAAAAAATAACATATCAAAAACAACATGAAAGAGCATATCGACAAAACAAGGCACAACAAATGGCAACTAAATAGTGTCAAGAGTAAAGAATACAAGAAAATGTACAATGAAGAGGAAATTGAAAAAAAAAAATGTAGAGGTGATGACAATTGAAGAGCACGAAGAACAAAAGAAATGAATAGCTGAACAAAAAAGAGCATATTGATAGAAAAAAAAAAATATTCAATCAACTCAGATATAATACAAGATGCAAATGGAAATCCTACAAAAAGAAGATGTTTAAAATATATATGTGCCAAAGCTCAACCTATAATTCCCACTTATATGAATATTGCACACCAAAAATTTCATGATATTAGATTCATATATTAGCTCAAGTTCAAATGTGCCATGTGTGTGAGAAGTCATATGTTGGAATTCAAGTATTTAATACAAATACAAGTCCAATCTCCATGAGATGTATAAGTGAAGAAACTCATCACAATTGTTTTGCTGATAACCATATGAATATAGGAAAAAAACCTTGGGTTCTTGGAATGCTCACATAAGTTGAAGAGATGTTGACTTAAAAAGAGGTGCACATCCTTAACATATTTAAAATGATCAGATTAATTATATGTTCAACAAATTTTTGTGTAGCCACACATGATCGAAACCAACCTAGATCCATCAAATGCCTACTGATATCAAATCTCTTGAGGTGCAAGACTTGAGAGATGTAAACATTTTCTCAAGTTTTTCACTAAAAAAGAGGTTTGTGTCTCAAGAGATTGATCCCTCATTGTGCTTGATAGATTCGAAGTTAAGATGGATCTAGGCTAGTATATCTATCTATTTATATACATCATCAATACTATATATGTCACATTAAAAAAATTAAATTAAAAGAGTTATAAAACATATTAAAGAAAAATACCACATATATATGTAGCTATATGTGTTATTAAAGTTTATATATATATATATATATATATATATATCCATCTTAACAAAAAATTACAAATCATCGAGAGGAATCAAATCTTTCCATCTTAATTTTAGGTCTACCAAATGTCGAGAGGAATCAAATTGCCACAGGGAAAACTGTTCCTCAAGTTTTACTCTAAAAGAAGTTTACATTTTGAGAAATTTGATCCCTATCAACAATAAATAAATCTAGACTTAAAATAGAACTAGGTTGGCATAACAAACTTTAAAATAATCCAACGTAGAATTTTTTTTATTCCAAACTCTAGTCTTTCATTGCTGGGAAAATTGCATCTTGATTTCTTTTTATTCATTGAAACGAAAAATTGCATCTTGATTTCTTTTTATTTGTTGAAATGCTTAAGAAAACTAAAATGCTTTATAGAGCATCTGATATATTTTGTTGCGCCAAGAGGCACTTGACAACTTTGTATGGGGAGATGTGTAGGTGTTAGATGTTAGATGTGTAGGTGTTAGATGTTAAATGTGTAGAGGTTAAATATCCCAATATTTTTTTAAATATCGATTCATAAGTATATATGTTATGCTATGTAATGTAAACATTTTGACTTATCAAATTACATTAAAAAATAAAATATAAAAATTAATAACTATTAATTAAAATAAAAGTTAGATAAAATAGTAAATTTAGGGATGAAGGTTTTTGGGATCTACGTTTTCACAATCGATGCGCATGAGTTTTTTCCATGATATTCTTCTATAATGGTGTTGAAGCCCTGAAAATTGAGTCTGCAACAAGGGGGATAACCACCCGGTCCAGACCTTGAAAGCAACTCCTTTTCTGTTTGAAATAGTGGCTCTAACCGGGGGTAATGGGACCAGTTTCCCAATTTGTCTATGATGGTACACTAAGGGGATGATGTTTTTTTCTTTTGAAAGGTTTATGGGGAGAATGATTTATTCTAAATCTAATCTAACATGTGCAATTTTATTCTAATGAAGGAAAACATCTAATTGAAACGATCATGGGATTAACTCTTTACTTATGCAATCTAAAATAGTTTCCAATAGCAATCGATAATAAAGATCATTCAATTACTATGAGAAAAGAATCCATTTAGAAATGAATTCTTTCGTATAAGAAATTAGTCGAAAAAATTATGATAAACGTATCGCATAATAAGTCATTCATATACTTAGCATAAAAAGAATAGTTACCATCGTACAAAAGTGCAGAAATGATAACTGGACATTCAGACTTTCATATATAAACAATTGAAAATAACATATCAATTGGCGCATAAGAAAAAATTATTAAGAGATAAAAGTACCATTGATAATAGGTCTTGCTCATGAGCTTTGGCGATTTAGATTTATCTTCAAATAATTCAATATCCACTAAGAGTACAGAAGTGCATTTCAGTAGCAGACATTAAACACAGATATAAATAAATCTCGTTCCATTCATTTATCAAAACCTCCTTAGAGGAAAAAGGTGCATGTTTTGAAGAATTGTTTTTGACAAATTTTTGGACCCTTCTCTAAATGCATCAGAGGGGTTTAAATACTACTAACTAAAGACTAAAAATAGTTATTACAAAAATGTAGGAGGAGGCTTAAATGACCGTCCTCATTCAAAGCAAAAATAAGCTGAATTTGAACTAAAATTGTATCTATGATCAATTATGTATTTGTTCCCTTAAGTTGCAAGTGTCTAGCATTGGCTTCATGAGTGTCGGTTGACCGACCTTGGATTTCAATTGACCTGTGAAAACAGAATCAGCAAGTGCTGGAGCCATCTTCTCGGTGGAGGTTGTGAGGCACTTCAGAGTCATACACTGACTGTGTGGTTTTACCAAATGCCGCCAGTAAGTGTCCCAATTTAACTTTGTTATCCGCTTAATTTCTTCTGCTTTTTCTTTTGTTGTATGTTTCCACCTTGTTTGCAATTGTTGTGCTTTTGGAAGGGATCCTGGAGTGGTTTCTGATATTAGATTGCCTCTATGCAGACTTTCATTGATACAGTCAATGATATTACTTGTCGTTGTCGCTGCTTCCTCCACTACCTATTCTGCTTCTTTGAGCTGTGCATCCCATTTATCAAATAACATTTCTTTGTGGGATTCATCTATCTTTGGAAATCCTACTTTCTTTTTGGTTTAAATGACCATCCTCATTCAAAGCAAAAATAAACTGAATTTAAACTAAAATTGTATCTATGATCAATTAGGTATCTGTTCCCTTAAGTTGCAAGTGTCTAGCATTGGCTTCAGGAGTGTCGGTTGACCGACCTTGGATTTCAATTGACCTGCGAAAACAGAATCAGCAAGTACTGGAGATATCTTCTCGGTGGAGGTTGTGAGGCACTTCAGAGTCATACACTGACTGTGTGGTTTTACCAAATGCTGCCAGTAAGTGTCCCAATTTAACTTTGTTATCCGCTTAATTTCTTCTGCTTTTTCTTCTGTTGTATGTTTCCACCTTGTTTGCAATTGTTGTGCTTTTGGAAGGGATCCTGGAGTGGTTTCTGATATTAGATTGCCTCTATGCAGACTTTCATTGATACAGTCAATGATATTACTTGTCGTTGTCGCTGCTTCCTCCACTACCTGTTCTGCTTCTTTGAGCTGTGCATCCCATTTATCAAATAGCATTTCTTTGTGGGATTCATCTATCTTTGGAAATCCTACTTTCTTTCCTTCCTCTGATTCCTGCTAATTCAAAAAGTCGGACACTTTCTTATAAATCAAGTCATAATCAAGTCGTAAGTCTACGACTTGATTTGCAATATTGTCACTTTTCTTGTAGTTGCAATTCCATTGTGATATTCTTTGGCAAAGCATTTCCTGCTGTTGCAAGAGTTGGTTTTTCAGGGCAAGAGCTTCTGTGACAAATTCTTCAATTTTAGGGTCATCCTTGTGCAACTCTATTGTGGCCTGTAATTATTGTTCTTTTCTGGCCAGACTATTTTGATAACCCAGCTGCACTTGCTGGAAGTCCTGTTGTAACTTTGCCAATTTATCCTCTGCTTCCTGGCTGACGCTGACCTACTGTAGATGTTGTTGCAACAATAGGATTTTATCCTCTCTATCTTTAAGTAACATTTGAACTTCAGATGCTTTATCAATTGTAGTAGAAGCATAAGCTCCTGCGATTTGAGAGAGTTTGGTCAGGTTCTCTGATGGATAAGTAGTTGGGTCTTGCCAAAGGATGTCCAAAGGCTCCACTTCAGGTGAGAGCACACTATCTATTTTCCACTTCTTTCTCTATCTCCTGACAACAACTTTGTGCTACAGACTGTAAAACACATCCAGAGGAGGGATCTTCTCTATTTTCAGTATAATTTTAGATGAAGGATCTACAGGAATGTGCTCCATTTCTAGAGTATTAACAACCCCTTCAATTATCATTTCAGTGGTTGTCTACACTAGATTCCTTGATGTCTCTATGTTCTGCTCCTCTGTGCTAATCAGCTCATTAAATTTTTCCCATTCCTTCTCCAGATCTATTATCAACGGCTTTGTTGCATTTGTGAGGGGAGTAGGAGTTCCAACCTGTTTCGAAGACAAAACTTGCTGCTCAAGATTCTCCTTGGACTGCGCTATATCTCTGACTGATCCTTCGCTTTTGCTATGTTTTCTCCCTAACTCTTTAGACCTTTCAGCTGATTCTCTTTCAGACTTCGATTTGGATTTTCCTTGTCCCGAGCTTCCAATTATGCTAATGTTGGGAGTGGGCTCCCTTATTGGTTCTATACGCAATTTGTCCAATGGGACATTTGCTAATCTTCGTTCTCTATAGTGATTAAACTCTTGGAGTTCTGTTGGACTAAACTGAATTTGGGCCAGATGTAAGATTTCTCTGAGTGAGCTTTTCTGTTGAAAAACATCGTCAAAGAGATCATCCTCTTTAGTGAACACTTTTATTTTGACTGGCATTGTAAAATTCTTTATAACATCAAAGAGATCATACTGCCTCCCTGGGAGGTAGCCATAGACACAGCATGTTATCTACTTCCCTGAAAGCATGACCTAAATCGAACAATGTGAAAGCCCCACAGACCATAGGGAATTGAGGCCAGATGGCCTTCTTCTTATCCTTGAGTTCTCTGCTCATGCCCCCAACACCACAGGTCTAGTAGGCTATCTCGCAGGCCAAACGTTTGTCAGGAACATACAAAGGAAGCACATGAGGTGAGGCAATGCTCCCAAATACCCTAATGTAGGTGAATAATTCTTCCCCAGCCACCTTCCCACATGGAGAATGTCAATTTCAGCTTCTGGGGAAAATCTTGGGACGTCTGTGTTATATAACATCTTATGAATAGGTAGCATTATTACATGACAGATTTTATAGAAATGCGGGATGAAATTGGATTCCCATAGTTCTTTATGGTAGACCTGAATAGGTAGCGGGTTCTGTATTGTCCATTCCCATCCCATAATGGGAAAATCATATACAAAACAAATAGCATCCATGACGTAGGCAACTATAAAAAAGGGAGGGTAAAACCTTTGAGCAAAACTTATTTTAGTTTGATAATTTAGAATGGCTGAAGCTAAATTATCAGACAATATTTGGACCCAATCCATTATGGTGGCATTGGTGGCCCCATCCAATAAAGGTAACCACTCAGACAGAAATTTATTGATATTAGGCTTTCTGAATAGCCTACAGAACATTGCAGCAGCAAAACAATAAGGAGAAGAGAGGGGTCCGATGGCGTACATACCATTTTAATCCTTCTTTAATGGTTCCTCCTTCACTGACCATTTTTTATTGCATTCTGCCAAATCCTCGTTCTCTTTGGTGAATTTTTCCACGAACTGTTTGTTATAGCTAGCCTGAGGCTTTGGCAAGTGATACATGCACCTTAAATTTTGTGGGGTAAATGACCCCATGACCTCCTGGTTTCGTGTCTTAAATTGCCTATCGAATATATCAGCATGGTCTATCACCCATTTTACCATATCTGTGTAAGGAATTATCTTCGACCTCGCTGCGACACGGTACAAAAACAAGCATGAAAGCTCTGTTAGTGATGCTTCGGACGACCCATGACCATCTGCCGTAACTGTAACCTCCATGACTCTCGGGCTTTCTTCTTCCAGCAGTTGATACATGCCTTCCCAAGTAGATATCCCTGCTTCTCTGGTACAAGTGGTGTCCGTGAATAATGGAGTCATCTTTGATTTTTCAGATACCAGAGCTTTTCCTTTCTTTCCCATTACGTTCTGCGTACTACTCCTGCAAATTCACAAGTAGAGAACGAAGACACAATAAGGAAGATAATGAATAATGATCGATAATAAGGTGACGGGAAAGCCTTTAATTTTAAAATCATATCAAAGATATCACCTTGCATGAGATAGTCCTTTTGACCAGATCTAAATCATTTCTCATAAATAACCATCAATGGACCATTAAGTTGACATTAATGCTCATAACTCAACATCGAATGATGGGAAATACTTTATCGAACTGTGAGCCCTTAGATTTGTGATGAAGTGATTTTCTTTGCAATATCGCAGATCGCAATATCACAAAACCTATCTTTGTTATAAGTGGTCTGTTTCATCGTGGAATTGCGAGATGCGTTTGCGAGAGACTTTATCACATTTCGCAATTTCTTGGCATTTGCATTAAGTAGTGGTGATATATGGAATTTGCGATATGCGATGAGTTTGTAGGGCATACGATCTCACTTTATCGCTTTTTCGCATTTTCGAGAGTCTCTTTGAAACGTATGCTTGCCATTACCTTTTGCGATGTGATGTTTATCATTAAGAGAACGAGCTTATTAAGACTTATCCTAATACTCAAGACATTGCGTTTGCGAATGTTTTCCTAGCTTTTATGACTATATTGCATTCTTATAGAGAATCTTAGTACTTATAATTTTATGCACATAAAGCAAGGAAAGATAGGAATCTTAATTTTTGAAAGTCTTGCTTTAATAGCATGTTTTATTAAGAACAAAAGGAAATGTTAAATGCTTAAGTTTTTATTTTTTAGAAGGGTACCTAATTTTAAATGTTTTGGCGAACACTTAAAAAAGGGGGGGTTGTTGATGGCTACAACAAACGGTCAAATTACATAAAAAATAAATAAATAAATTAAATTAAATTAAATTAAATTCTAAACAAATAAAATAAAATAAAAGAATAATTAATTATTAATGACTAAAATAAAATTGAAATAAAATAATTTTTCTATGGATGGAGGTTTTTGAGCTCCTGATTTTATATCCCATGGTTTTGTCCATGGTATTCTTCTCTTATGGTCAAATTACATTTTAAAAAATGAAATTTAAATAAAATGTTTTTTTTGCTAATGCAAGAGTCAGACCTTCTAAATCATTAATCAAAAAATAAAGTACATAGAATACATCAAAATTCCCATGCTCTAAGAATGAAAAAAAACTTCAAAACATCTGTACCCTACCCCTATCTTCGAACTTTACATTTCTCAAAAGAAGAAAATCTGAGTTTGGAATAGGATCCAAAAATAACATATGTTTATTTACATGTAAAGGCTGTAAACCCAACCGAATTCTTAAATTTAGGTTCTGTTGCCAGCACGAAGAACCTCTTGACCCTCGGGGAACTCCTTTTCCACTAGACCTAGCCTTACTATTTTAATCTCAATCGTTGGACTTGTCCGAATGATCTGACGGCTGTAGACCAATCCCGTGATTAAAATCTGCTCACAATTAACCACAAGGGTCTGCAAACCTGCCTGAGCAATCTGAACTGTTGAAACTCCTTGTGAGATCCAATGGTGGAGATAGATATTGTACTCGCCAACTTTTGTGGAAGTTAGCGTGCGATAAGGGTGGTTTTCCTTCTGACCCCACAGCCACGTGGAGCTCCCTGAGTGGGATCGCTCCCAAAAATAAAATACCGCTTCCCACTTATGAGGGGTATAAAACTACCCCGATTGCGGTAAGAATGGCTGGAAAGGAGAATCTTTGGTTTTGCAGTCATCAATATTCATCTGCTCCCACTTGTTCGCATCGTCATCCCTCCTAGACTCGATGTGTGAAGATTTCTATGCCTTCCTTCCTACAGCCCCTGAAGCTCTTTTGTCCTCGTCAGTACAACTGGAAATTTTAGTGCATCCATTAATCCAGGAATCCCCGGTTAAATTTTCCATATCATTATCAAAAGACCCCATTGTGAGCATGCCTTTGAACAAACCCTTGTTAGTTAACTGTACCTATCTCCATGGCTCTCTTAAGCAACACTGTATTGTCTTCATTTGCTTGGTTTTGACAATCCGTTTTTAGTCTATTTTAGGGAACTCTTGCCAATTCATCACTGCCCTATTGTTTGTGCAGATCACTCCTTGATTAGCTGGCAAATTTGCTAGTTTGTTGGCCTTTCTTCACACATGTGCAAATATGACTATTCTCAAGCTCTGTAGATGACTATGAATCCATTGGAAGACTTGAATTAGCCTCCAGTTTGAAGAGGCTTTTTCTGGTTTTGTTCCCCAACTTATTCTTTTGACAGAGTTGATTACCATCTCGGAGTCAGCTTCAATGTTTGTATTTTGACGATTTTCCTGAACCAGGAACTCAAGACATTGTTCCATGGCCATTAACTCTGCCATGTCGTTAGCGGCATTTCCTAAGTAGCCATGAAAGATAAAAAGAATATCTCCCCTGTCATCCCTTAACACCCCTCTATGGCCTGCCTTGCTAGATTACCTTTGGAAGCCCCATCGATGTTGAATTTAAGAAAACCCTTAGGGGGAGGATGCTAGAAGTCTAGCTTAGGATCCATAATAGAAACTTTCCTAACTAAGCCCTGAGGAACAAGTCCCTGCAAATCTGGCTGGCAGAGAATCCTCCAGTCTACGGCTGAAGGGAGATTTAAGGGAAGATTTCGAAAGGTAGTACTAACCATTTCCTTAATCTATTTTAGGATCAGATCATAAATATTTTCGGAAGAATTCTTAGCATTATTGAAGATGCTATTGTTCTTTTCTTTCCAAACATTCCATATTATGAAACTTGGTGTAAGAGCCCATGCAGAACCAAGAACTTCATTATTTGAAAAGTTCTTTCTCCATTTGGTGAGATATTGAAAAGACATCCCATATCTCTGTCAGATTGTTGGAAGATAGCTACAAAAGAATCACATAATCTGGAGGTGAAAATGCAATTGTTGAGAAGGTGTTCCATGGTCTCCTCTTGGGCCTCATAGAGTTGGCATCTAGAAGGCCCTAGGAATCCCCTTTTCCTAATATTATCCCAGGTTAGGATTTTCCTTTGCAGAACTAGCCACAGAAAAAGTTTATTTTTCATCCAACCCTAATGCTTCCAAAGGTTTTTCCAAATCCTATTAGGAGCATGGGGATCAAGTTCAAGGAGTATGAGTTTAGCCTCTTTGAGATTGAAGTTCACTTCATTGTTGCTACCCTATCTTAGTTGGTCATGCCCCCTTGAAACTAGAATTTTCCTTTGTTCCAACATTTTCATTAGTCTTTTGGCCTTGGTTTTTAGATGACTGTCATTTCGGAGGTCAAGTTTTCTCCATTTTCTCCATTTCCCTGAACTATTAGTTTGATCCCAAAAATCCTTTACCTGGGTGAGCTCCTTGGTATATGTCTCTACTTTTAGGTCCTCCTATAATTGAATAGGTTCTTGTTGCCATCTATCCTCCCAGAATAAGGCTAAGTCTCCCTCTCTAATTTCCCAGAAGCTATGGTCTTGATTTAAGCTTTTGTTATCCCAGGCTTTGTTCCAAATGTGAGATCCTCTTATATTCCCATCCATCCTTGTGCGTTCATTATCTAGCCAAGCATTTGCATATTTTTCTTTCCAAGTGATAGCCCATTGTGCTTCTGGTTCCTTTATCCATCGCCACCATAGTTTTGCCCTTAGAACCTTACACAGAATCTCAGGATCATCCAATCCAAGACCCCTGTGGCTTTTGGGTTTGCATTTTTTTCCCAGGCAACTAAGGCCCATTTCTTCTTTTCTTTCCCCTTGCCCCAAAGAAAGTCTCTTTGTATGTTTCTCATTTGATGCATAATTCCTTTAGGGGTAGGGATGGCTGAAAGCATAAAGATTGGGATTGATTGAAGCACAACCTTTGTGAAAACCAACTTGCCAGCCAAGTTTAATGATCTCATTGTCCATTTCTTGGTCTTGTCTTGCAACTTACTAATCATCGTCTCCCAAATACTCTTGTGTAACGGTTTTGCAGTTAAAGGAACCCCCGGGTATTTTGACCGGATTCTCTTTGGAAGCCCAAAATTCTCGATATGTTCCTCTGAATAGCAATATGAGTATTGAAGAAAAAAATATTAGATTTGGAAAGATTGACTTCCAAACCAGAGGCCATGGCAAAGTCCTTGAGGATTTTTTTGTAAGCAGGAGCTTCTTTGACTGTGGGTATTCCCTGCAACATGGTATCATTCACAAATTGTTGATGAATTAAGGCCTGTCCATTGTCAGAGAGTTGTATACCTCTGATGTTACCAACTGCTTTTGCATACTTGATAGCCCTATCAAGTCCTTCCATCATGAGAATGAAGAGAAAGGGAGAGAGAGGGTCACCCTGCCTAAGGCCCCTGAAAGGGGTAAAAGTCTCTGAAGGAGAGCCATTAACAAGAATTGAAAAACTAAAAGAAGTAATCAAAGCCAGGATCCATCTTACCCAATTTTGATCAAACCCAAAAGCAATAAGAACCTTCCTGATATAGTTCCGATTCAGTTTATCATAAGCTTTGGCTATATCTAGTTGCATGATCATTCCAGCTTTTCTCTTACTAGTAAGAGAGTGCACCACTTCATGAGCTTGGACGATGTTATTAAGAATTTTCCTTCCTTCCACATATCCAAATTGTTCCCCCGAAACTATTGAAGGTAAGAGGGGTTTGACCCTGTTTGCAACCACCTTTGATATATCTTGTAAACTACATTACATAGAGCTATAGGTTTTAATCTATCAGGCATTTGAGACAGCTCTTGTTTAGGGATCAGGGCTATGAAGGAGGAATTCAGAGCTTTCAAAATGGTTCTATGCTTCCTGGAATCTTCCACTACCTGCAGAATGTCCTGTTTGACAATATTCCAGCAAGCTTTGAAGAAGTCGACATTGAAACCATCCAGGCCTGGCGCCTTACCATTCTGCATTTCTTTGAGAACCCCACTTACCTCCTCTTCGGTCACAGGCCTGTAAAGGTTAACATTATCCTCTTTGGAAACTATCCTGGGTATGTTCTTAATGAAGTCCCAGATGTAGTGTTCTCTGTTATAACTGGTTTCCTGAGCTATGCTTCTAAAGTGCTGGACTAGAATTGCCTCTATTTCTTCATGAGAATTGAGATTATTTCCTCTTTTATCCTTAATCAAAGAAATTATATTAAGTGTTCTATTTGCCATGGTGGATTTGTGAAAAAATCTAGTATTGTGTTCAACTTCTTTTAGCCATTGGACTCTAGATTTTTGTCTCCAAAATAATTCCTCTTGACTGCATATATTCTCCCATTGTTGTTGATATCTAGTGGCTTGATCATGTCATGCTTTGTCATGGCCTTCTTTAATAAGGGCCTGGTTAAGTTCCTGTAGTCTTCCTTCAATCATTTTTTTCTCTTCAAAGATGTTGCCAAATTTCGTCTTGTTCCAGTCATTAAGTCGGAGCTTGATGTGTTTTAATATTTTCTGTAGGAGAAACATTTTGGTGCCATAAATGTTTATATCCTCTGCCCACCACCTGGTTACGTTGCTGATAAAATCTAGGTGGGAAAGCCAGACATTCTCAAATATAAAAGGTCTATTCCTGGGGTTACCAATGCCCTGCACCTCTAGTTGTATCGACCAGTGATCTGAACCACCAAAGGGTAGCACTCCTGCTACCATCTCATTTTCATTGAGAATAAGATCCTCTGACATTATGAATTTGTCTAATTTGGAAGCTACTTGAGACTCTCCTCCTCTTTTATTGTTTCAAGTGAAGATTCCGTTATGCATTTCAATATCCACTAGCTTCATTTTATCAATAAAGGTTTGAAAAGCCACAGAGTCTTTGCCTAGAACTCTAGTTCCCCTTCTTTTTTCCATGAGTGATTTAATCATGTTGAAATCACCCCCTAAGATCCAGGTTATTCCTACATGTCTATTTCTGAGAGTCTCTAGAGAGTTTAGAAGCCTAATTTTGTCATCCATTCTCCGTGGTCCATAGACATTTGTAACCAGGTAGGTTTCCTTATCTCCTACTGGTTGAATTAATACAGATAAATAATCCCTAGATGCCTCCGCATCTATTAAGTCAATATTTTGTGGATTCCACAGAGTGAGAATACCTCCTATTGTATTCTCTGCTTTGACTTCCAGAAACTCAAATCTATTGAGCCATTTACTATGGATATCTCTTATCTTTTGAATGGAACACTTGGTCTCCTGTATGAAAATCACATCTGGAGATGCTTGTTTCATTCTATTACTCAGTAACCTTTGTTTCCTTTTACTACCTAGACCTCTGATATTCCAAGAAGTGAACTTCATAATTAAAGATTAGTAAAGGAATAACTGGATAGGTCTTTCATCTTACCTGAATCTATCATTAGCTTTCTGCATTCCATCAACAACGCATTTTGATTTTTTCTACCCCTCTTCTTTCCTGGGATTCTGGGTGCTAGTCCTGCCATATTTTTCATCATTTTCACTCCTTTGTTGCCTTGTTTATCTTTTTGTTTTAGTCTGTCCAACCCTTTAGTTTGTGTCCTCCATAAAAACAGCTACTGAACCCTATTAAACTCCTCTGTAGGTAATGAGTCTAGCCCTTCTTTGGTTCCTTGATTCAAGAAACCTTTTAAATCGAGGTTCTCTTTCTCAAGAATTTCCTCTAGTTCATGGTCCTCCATATCCATCTCACTTTGGGTCATTTCAAGATCCATCGCCTGTTCATCATTACTTATCATAAATTCTTTCAGTTTGTAGTTTTCTTGTGTTTGCTCACTTTCTTCTTCTTTCTCCTCCTCCACTGGGCTTCCTTCTTTTGCTTTATTAGTATCTGTAGGACCTTCGTCTGCATTGAGGGCTTGGACCATGTTCTGGTTAACCTACTGCCCTATAGCTTTACGTGTTCTTAGTCCTCTTTTTCCCCTTTTTCCTTGGTGTTCCACCTTGGAGAAGCTTTCTGGATCCTTCATTATATCAGCTTTGTTTTTGTTCTCTATGTTACTGAGAGGGCAGTCTCTGACCAGATGTCCATGTTCATGACATTTGCGACATCTAAAAGGAATATGTTGATAATCTACTGTTTGTATCCATTCCTCATCAAACACTTCCAGAATAACCTCATCTGGCAATGCTCCAAAGAGATCCATCTCCACACATATTCTAGCGAATGAATTATACTTTCCCCTTCTAGTAGCCTCAGAAAATTTGACATAATGCCTTAACTTATTTCCTATGGCTGATAGAGATTCCATTTGCTAGTAATCGAGAGGTAGAGAGTAGAGTCTTACCCAGACTGGGACTAAAGTAAAAGTTTCACGTTCCGGAACAAAGTTCATAATCCAAGGTCGCATATAGAGGCCTACTGCAGCATAAAAATAAGGCCCTCCTTCAAACACTCTGTCTTTTTCTTCAATGTTTGCAAAAAAAACAGTGAAAAATCCCTTGGACCCAACATATAGGTCAATGCTGCCTTTTGGTTTCAAGTGGTATTTAATCCACGTTTGTAATGCTTTTTCAGTGGGCCACAACCCCATGAATTTACAAATGATTGCATATGTTTGCATGTGATCCCTGTGCGCCTACAGCGCTGGATCATTTAAAATGACTTTGGGGGTTACCGCCTTTTTGGGTTTGCATGGTCCCATGTGTGCTTTGTCTTTAGTGCTTTGTTCCTTGATTTGTTCCACATTTTCCAATGCGTCATTATGCTCCCTTGACTTAGTTCCCTCCTGATCTTTCTCATTGCTTCTTTCTTTTCCTTCTGAAGGCTCTCAGTCATTTTCCATTGGTTTCTTCCCCCTGCTAACCACAACCTGCTTGTAGGAGGGAGTGGAACTCCCTCCTATGCGTCCTTTCATGGAGGACTACCTCTGTGATCGATCGAAACCCTGGTTATTTTCCTGCTTCTTTCCCGCCGCCATCGGAATTTCACACCTACCTAGTAGCTCCCCACACTTAATCTTTAAATAAAATGTTAAAAATAGAAATAATTAATTAATAGTTAGAGCAACATTGAGATAAAATAGTAAATTTACGGAGGGAGGTTTTTGGCCTTCATGTTTTCATAACCCATGGTTTTGTCTATGATATTCTTCTCTAATGTAACTAATTTAAAAAATTTCTTCGCTAATGTAAGAAATTCATTGAAACAAAAACTTTTAGGGAGATGAAAGTAAATCCTAATTTCCACCACAAATATACCTTGAGCAATTTTCATATCCGATTTGGCAAAAAAAAATCTTAATAAAAGCAGACTTAATTTTCATGTCCTGTAAATAAAACGTGTACGTTATTCATTTTATTTTATATGCTTAAAATTTTACTCTAAGTGTGAAGATAAATGTGAGCATGAAAAAAATAAAATCTGGTACATGTAGTCCTATAGTTTATATATTTTTTGTCTAGAATAAAATGTATTGGAGTTGCTCAATTTAGACTATGTCAACCATTGATTTTAACTTCACATGAAAATTCAATGGAATATGTATAACTACTTAGTTCAGATACAATTCTTACTGAGTTTTATTTAGGTGATCAAATGATAATATTAAAAATAAAATTAAACTAGGGATAGCTAATATTTTTACCTCTTGCAAAGACAGAAGTATATATTCTTATTGGGTTTCGCAGTGTAACAAAGGAGCTTATTAGGTTACATAGTTTAACAACTTTAACAACCTTACCAGCCTCAAGTAGATTGATTTAACTATAGATCTTATATGTTAAACCAAATTAGATCCATGTTAACTCCGAATCTATCAAATGTCAAATGCCAGAGATCAAATCTTTTGATCTTTTGAGTTGTGAACCTTTTTTCAAGTTTTACACTCAATTTTTTTTTTACATAACCACAGTTTTAATCCCCGCAACTTGATAAATATAGAATTAAAAAGAGGTTACTAACAAACTTTGATCTTTTGAGTTGTGAACCTTTTTCAAGTTTTACACTCAATTTTTTTTTTTTACATAACCACAGTTTTAATCCCTACAACTTGATAAATATATAGAGTTAAAAGGAGGTTACTAACAAACTCCCACAACATTATATAAGAAAGCATGAATGAGACAATGCAAATGGGGGATAGTCCCTCCCAGGGAAAATATGTGCATTGTTTCGATACCTGAATGCCACTGGGGTTGTGATTTTTCTCACTTCCATTTATCTATATCGCATTACTATAGTCTCGGAATCTTACATGGGAGGTTGGAAGTGAGCAAAAGGTTTGAATCCTGACGTTGCTCACTTCCATTAACTTATACCGCTCACTTCCATTAACCTATACCGCAATGCTGCAGTGTAGGACTCTGATATGGAGAGTTGGAATCTTGTTCGTCTTTCAACGAAGATAGCTTTAAGAAAATTACCAACAAAGAACAGCTATATACACATTACTTCTGCATTGCACTTTCATCATGTAACTCAACCAAACATTATTCCTGGTGAACCCAATAGCCATTATCATCTCTCCTATACTTCTCTGTTTCAGGCCTGCAACGACGTTAAACAACTCTGCCAAATCCATGCCCATCTGCTTAGATTGGGATTGGGCCAAGATATCTACTTACTGCCTAAACTTGTCTCTAAGTACACTATCTATGGCAATATGGACGATGCAAACCTACTGTTTGATAAATCGATGAAACCTAATATTTTCCTATGGACCGCTATAATTAGCAGATGTATTAGGAATGGACTCTGCGAGCAAGCTCTTGCACTCTATCACCAAATGCAGGAGCAAGACATCGAGCCTGACAGTTTCATTTTCAGCTTTGTAGTCAAGGCATGTGCCGACTTATCAGTTCTTAAGGAGGGTATAGGGGTTTGAGTTCGATATTGTTGTGAGTATTGCCCTTGTAGCCATGTATGCCAAGCTTGCACGTGAAGTGTCTGACAAAATGTCTGAATGAAACCTGGTTTCCTAGAGTGTGATGATCACTGGTTATTCTCAGAAGGGTTATGCTGGTGAAGCTTTGAAGATTTTTAATGGAATGAGAATGCAAGGGTTTGAGCCTAACGTGGTTATCATGGTGAGTGTTCTCCCTGCTTTCTCATCTTTATCAGATCTTCAACAAGGAAAATGTATTCATGGTTATGAGTTGTTTTAGTTGGGCGTGGATTCAAATTGATGGGAGGAACAATAATAATAAGTATTGCCACTCGAGACAATTAAAGGAAAGGGAAATTTCTCAGATTCCTCTCTCAGTTAACGAATATAAGCAAGGTGAACAACCATTTCTGGGCAACTGGAGGAAGCGGATTATTTGCCTAGCATAAGGGTTGATCAGCTTTAATAGGAGGAGATTCTCAAGGAAACTGTGCTCTGAGCAAGTAGCCACTTCTTTGGGTTTTCAACACAAGACTGGAACATCACCTCTATTTTGAAGAACATTGTTGTATTTTTAGGTGGAGAAATATAGGCTAATTGGAGTAAGTGAAGCATGGTTTGAATACCAAACAAATTTTTCATGTTACCTGCCACTTCAGACAATTAAAGAAAAGGGAAATTTCTCAGATTTCTATCTCAATCAGAAAATATAAGCAAGGCCATCTACCATTGCTAGGCAACTGGTTGAAGTAGATTTTTGCCTAGCACAAAGGTTGTTCCACATAATGTGAGGAGCTTGTCAAGGACTCTGTGCTCTGAGCATGCAGCCATTCCTTTGGGTTTTCGGCACAAGACTGGAACATCTATCTCTGTCTTGAGGAATGTTGTTTTTTTAGGTTGAAAAAAGGAGGCTAATTGGAATAAGTGAAACATAGTTTGAATACCGGTCAAATTATTCATATTACTTGTCTTAGGTTAATTGAAAGGTAGATATTTTGGTTACTCAAGAGCTCATGCATTTTGGTCTAGGTTAGATGAATCACTTCATTATATGATTGGAGTGCTCAAGTTATTTTGGCGCATTCATATTGATGTCTAAACATTCTTCTAGAACATCCAGTAGGGTGGGTTTGGAAATAAGGAAAAAAAATTCCTTCTTTATAATCTGGCAGAGTGCTTATAGTTTGCTACTGTTCCAAGATGATTGTAGCTAATCACTTGAATTAAGAGTCTTAAGAGATTTATGTATATTTTTTAATTAAATATGTAACCTATGATATGATTTTAATCAGCCTATTTTTACTTCATAATTCACATAAATCAGATGTCAAAATTTATAGGTTCTTTAAAAATTTACACAAATAAAACCAAAGTAACAAATGCTAACATTTCCGTCTTTCTAGAGATTTCTTGAAGCCGCATAGAGAAGCTTTGAATGGGTTGCAATCACCACATCTGATCTAGAAGCTGCCATAGATATTCCACTGAACGTTTGTCATGATAGATCTAGACTATTACTGCAATACAGTAAGTCTATAGGTACACTCAACTGGAGGGGGTAGTTTTCTTATACTTTGTGCAAATTAAACACACTATTCATGAAATAAAAGCATTCAATACATCACAATACTATTAAACACTGGCTTTTACCCTAGAGAAACCTGTATTTGGAAAAGCTCCAGCGAAATGAAGGACTATTCCTTTCCTCTTAATAAAATGGAGAGATTACAATGAAAATTATTGAGGATGCACAAACTTACAGTAGAGCTGTGAGACACTATGGTTTTCAATGATATGTAATGTCTTAGGGTAATTTTTCATCCTAGGGGTTTTTTTATTCAAGCTAGGGTTGCCAACAAAAGAACAACATAAATTCATTCATTTATACAACAACAGATATTCCTTCATATAATATGAAATTCATTCAACATCAATACGAGATCTGCATGAATAATTAAATCAAAAACAATATGGTATTCCCAAAATCCACAATAGATAGGACTGGCTCTCCAATAAACCAGGAATGTACACAGCCAATACCTCACCAATACAATAACTACCTGTAAATGTAAATAAACCAGATTCACTTTGAACTAATTTAACTGAGTTCTACCACATATATTATTTCCTACTCTTCAGCTCAGAACCTGGACTGTCCTATCTTTGCTTGTCTGAGAGAGTGATCACAGTAGGGTCGACCACCTTTCTGGTGTACCCACAAATTAGATATGTGGATGTCCTAGAAACAACTCACAATTAGGCTTGTTCACTTTTGTTGGAGCTCGGAAATGCCTTTGTAATAGTTCGTAGCCCTAGGAGGAGATGAATACCAAATCCTACTCCTATAACATTCCTATCCTCAACTCTTTGCCCTCGCTGCCTCAGAATGGTGTCCTCCTGTGATAGGCTATAGCGCTAGGGGGGTATAAATCCTAGACGTCTGCTACTAGACGATGCGATCTTCCAATCTTGTCTCCACTTTTGCAGAAAAACTCCAACCCATGCCACAACCAATACACCCTTTGCGGGAAATGCCACCGAATTTGCTTAACCAGATAGAGGCCAAATTCCATGACTTTCCAGACAAGTTATAACAAAATATGAATGGAAAAAGATAACTAACTAGGGTGGAATCTTTCACCACCAAAATTAGTAGAGGAAAAGGGGCCTTAAAACCCTCAAAGCCACAATTCAAGAAAAGAAATATATTTGATTCAAATAAAGGATGCGAAAATGATTCGAACTCTCCTCTATTTATAGATACCCCCATGGGGTTTCTCAAATGTGAGGGGTTGCAATGTAACACCCAATTTTGGGCTTTTTTGCACCAGCCGACCCAAAATTTGCCCAATGTTGCCCCAAACATTGAAGAATTGGGTTTTCCACTTTTATCAAGACTATAGTGTACGGGGTTGGATAGGCTACTCTATCTTCCTTTGGCCATTTAATTGGAAGAAGACATTATAGTCCCCCCCTTCCTAAAATTGCTTGCCCTCAAGCAATTGCAAATTCAGATGTTGTAAAATTCACTCTCCTTCCCATGTTGCATCTTCTTCTAGAAGGTTTTTCCATCTAATCTGAAATCAATCTGCCCCTCACTCTCGTTTCTCTTATTGCCATGATTGCTTTCAGAATTCGCTCCAGTTATCCTTCTATATCCAAAAGGGGCAACTCGATATAAGTAGTGACTTGTTGCCCGGTGACCTTCTTGAGACATGCTACATGGAAGACATTGTGAATTCCACTTTCACTTGGTAGCTCTAACTCATAAGCTACCTTGCCAACTCGTCAAAGAACTTTGTAAGGTCCATAAAATCTCAAATTCAACTTTTTTGCACCACTTTTCTTGAGTGTCGATTCTCTATATGGTTGTAATATCAAGAAAATGAGGATTCCTGCCTCAAAGCTGCGTTTTGTTTGATCACATAGTGCTTTGAATGACATCATCATAATAGACAAATGATAAGTGGTGTTGTAACAATGCTCTCCAAGGTACAACTACTTGATTCATGCCTTTTGTTGACTAGTCACGTAGTCTTGTAAGTACCCCTCGATCCATTTATTCACAATCTATGTCTGGCCAATTGTTTGAGGGTGGTAGCTAGTGTTAGGGGCCAATTCTATTCCCACTATCTTGAAGAGTTCTTGCCAAAATGCACTAATGAATTTTCCATCCTGATCATTGACTATTTTTGGGTAGTCAATGGAGTCAAAATATTTCCTTGAAACACAGTTCTGCTCCCTGTTTGTCTGAATAATCAGCTGGAAATGCAAATAAGTGCCCAAATTTTGTCAACTTATCAACCACGGTGTAGATGCAATCCTTGCCTTGTGCTTTGGGTAGTCTAGTGATGAAGTCCATTGAGGCGCTTTCCCATTTTTGTTCCAGAATTGGTAAGGGTTGGAGTAAATTTGTGGGATGTCTATGCATTTGACCTTATTTTATTAACATGTCATGCATACTTTGACGGATTTTAGTACGCCATCTTTGAAATCTTTCCATGAGAATCTTTCCTTGATCTATTTATATGTTTTGAAGAACCCTTGATGTCCTGCTAATGGTATGCATGTGTAGCCTTCAAGATCTACTCCTTGAGTGTGGATTTGGGGACCAAACATATACTATCTTTATAGAAAATAATGTCATTGATCATCTTGTGATTGTCAGCTTGGACGTGTCGGACCATCAATGCACAAACAAACTTGTTTGTGGAGTACTCCACCAAAAGGTGAGCCTTCTAATATTCTGTGATCTCCATGAGAGAACATGTTGTTAGTTTTTTGGAAAGTGCATTGGCCACAACATTCCTTTTACCCTTTACATATTTAATGTCAAAATTATAAGCTTGGAACTTACTTACCCACTTATGCTGTCTTTCATTCAGGTTGTTTTGCTCCAAGAAATGATGTAAGCTATTGTGGTCTGCCTTGACTACAGACCTACTTCCTACCAAGTATTGCCCGAGTTTCGCTAAAGCGTGCATAATAGGTGGTGTTGACCACTACATGTCAACGACCCATAGCAATACACCCTCTTTTTTTGCAAAAGGGATAACGCCTGATCGATGTGTTCGTGCCATACAACTATCATCATTAGTTTCACTTTCAAGATGTTATGTAAACCCTTTCTGCATGTGTATAATCTAAATAATCTCAGCAGATCTGTGTCATGTATGTAATTCCCTAGGTAAACCTAGTTTTCTGGTGACGATCTACATTCCGGGTGGTTTTTGTCTCACCAATCTATTCTCGGATGGTCGGTAGAGTTTTCCTTTAGCCTTACCCCAAAGCTGGAATCTATTTTGTCACTGGGATCTTAGGCGAGTCCTAGTGTTATAGATCGAGTCTATGTAAAATTGATGAGAATAATCCTAACTATTTGGTTATGTTATTTTGTTACAAATTGTTTCGTCTATTGGATTATATTTGTGTTGTAGAAATGGGTAGCCTGTGAGGGTCTTTTACAAATGAGTTTTCCCCCTTGAAATGTAAAAAATATGAAAATCATGATGTAAAGTTTTTTAAGGGTTGGAAAAATAATTTATCCCCTCAGATTAATTAATTAATTTTTCTGGCTCAAAAAATAATTAAAATCCTAAGCCATAAATTTAATTAATTCTAGGTCCTAGGTAAATTTAAATTCTCTAAATGCAAAATTTTTTGGTCCTTAAAAATTAAATTTTAAGAGGTCCAAAGACTAAGGTAAATTAATTATTTTGATAAATTTTAAGCCTTTGATCCTTGAGGTTAAGTCAAAGTCAAAATTTTAGGGAGATTAATTCAAAAATTTAATTTTTGAATTAATTAAAATGCATTTAATTAAAAAATTCGAATTTCCCCAAATATTTAAATATTTCGACGGATGAGATTAAAATGAATTTTAATCTTCATGAATGGTTGAGATTGCTTTGATGAGGAACACACAAACTAGCCATTGGAGGATTTATCTTTAAATAAAAATTCATTCATCAGTCAATTCATCCGACCTTTGAGTTGTGTGCTAAGTGAAAAGTCTCTGAATAATAAAGAAAGACTTTGGAATTAATTTTTGTTGGTGTTACTCTTCATGGAAATACTATTATATGTGTCATTTTCACGTGTAATTTTTTTTTAGCCATTGATGATAGCTTCTAAAGAGTGATTTGAGTATATGTATCTTGCTTAGTCACTGGGGTTTAAGTGATATTTTTAATTTTGAATGTAATAACAAGTATTTTTATTTATCTGAATTTTATTATCATTTTCTCACTCTATTTTGATGGTTGGATTGAGTTTTGCAGGAAAATATTGATTTTTATATCATCGGGCGTTCGAAGAAGTTTTTAGTTGGACCAGCCAACTTCCAATCCATGTTTTATGAAGAGCTCAACTTAATTTGATCCCAGGTTTATCATAAGATTTTTATTGGTGATGCATGAAGGGTTTTGAGATAAGCACCTCCTTTAAAATTTAAAAATTTAATTTTTTATGTTAGAAATTGATAAATCTAACTATTAAGAGCCTTAGATTATCAGATCTGAAACCGGAGTTGGACTCACACTCCCTAGATCTGATAGATCTACCATTCTTGTGCATAGATATGTAAATATTTTGGGTTTTCTGACTTGGGTTTCTGGGGTTTTATTTATTTTTTGTATATCTGGGTTCTGGGTGTTTTTTTTTAGGTACAGGTTGTAGATCTAAAGGCGAAGTTTGATTTGAAGCCAAATCTAGGCCCTGTAGGGTAAGATCTGGCATTAAAATCAATTTTGCAAGGATTCTATCCAGATTTTTGCCGTCCAAGGGTTTTTAAAATTTTAAATCTGGAAATAATTTAAATTTTTAAGGGTTTCACTGGTAAATCTTAAGTAGAAATATAACATCTTAATCTAGAAATTTCTCTTCGGTTCTTTGGCTACCCGTTTGCTACTTGGGTTTTCAATTTCTCTGCTGCAGAAAAATTCTGATTTTTTTTTAAGACCCACAACCTTTTTCTGATGTCTGCACTCTCCTCGAATCTATCAGCTCCCTCATGTTGTCCCTACCCTTACTGCCCTCTTGCCGCCATCAAACCCTCGACTGCTCTATTCCTTCGCTCATCGCTGCATTCCAACCCTGCTAAACCTCGCCCTCAGTTCTGCCCTCAGATCTGCACGTCCAACCTCCAAACCCTATGATTTTGTCCCTATCCGCTGCTCCTTTCTTACTGTCCGTCTGCACATCTCTTTCTCCCGTCGACCTACAGTCCTTTACCTGCGTTTATCACCCTATCCATCCCTCTCGGCCCTCCATCCCACGTTATTGTCTCATCGCTGCAACTCCTCAGTCGAGTGGCTTTGTTGTCCCTCTGTCGACCCTTCATCCTTCAGATTTCTCTCGTTGAGTTTCCTTCTGCTGTTGTCACTCCTCTTTCCGTTCACCTGAACACAACAAACACAAAACCCTTCGATTTTTTTATGTATTAGCTTTTAGGTTTTAGTTAGTTGTTTAGCATATTCGACCTTTCATTTGTATTATTATGAGTTAGATTTAGGTTTGATTTTATTTTGTTTGATTAATTTTTTTTTAGTTTAAAATTTTGATTTCTTTTGTTTTGGGTTGTTTTTTCAATTTTCAAATTTTTATTTCCAGTTGATTTGATTTGTGTTTTCTTTCATTTATCATTTTTCGAAATTAACTTTGATTTCTTTTTTATTATTTTCATTTAAAAAACATAAAAATATTCTAAAAAATTAAAAAATCTAAAAATTTTAAAAACCTAAAACATTAAAAAAGTTAAAAAAAAAAAATTAAAAATCAAAAACCTAAAAAAAAATTAATTTTAAAAAAATCTAAAACATTTAAAAAAATCTATTTTTTTTAAATTATGGTGACTAAGGAATTAAATTAAAAGAGGATTTGCGCTTTCACATTAAAAATTTTAATGTGGCTTATGGCCCATTAAGATTTCAATTTATTGATCTTTTTGATTTACTTTGTCATATTAAAAATTTAATTTCTTCATTTACCACATCAAATTAATTATCCTAAGGAACAATTGAATTGATTACATAAACTTCCTTGGTGTCTTTTCGTGGTAAGTAGTATTTCTCTATTGTCAAGTGCGATTAATGTTTCAAAAAACTATATTGGTGATAGGAGGACATTAACTAAATTCTAGATCTAGATCATTAATGAAAATCATTTTAAATCTAGAATCTCTTGATGATAGAGTTATGAGCGTTTACATTTGATCGTTCATGATTGTCATTATTCATCACATTTATAAATTGCTCTGGGTGACTTGTTATTATTTAGTCTTTGGTTAAATCACATTAAAGGCACTGGTCTGTAGCCATTGTTATCTCATGATTTTGTCATATTTAACCGAGACTTTCTTTAAATTCATCAAGT
This sequence comes from Pinus tabuliformis, assembly GCA_031772625.1. Taxonomy (NCBI): domain Eukaryota; kingdom Viridiplantae; phylum Streptophyta; class Pinopsida; order Pinales; family Pinaceae; genus Pinus; species Pinus tabuliformis. The sequence goes on along the minus strand of CM062820.1, from coordinate 553,823,938 downwards.
TGTTCATCCTTAAATTCTCCTAGACCCTGTGTTCCACTCGCTATTCTCATCCATTAACCTTAAGGACTACCCCCCTTGACTTGTCTAGGAGAGAGTTTAAACATAGTGAGTAAGGATTAGAGTGACAACCCTTACTCTGAGCATTGTTGCGGTGCCTAGACATTTTGTGCGGCAACAAGTAGCATCTCTTTGCTGTAAATTGAGTAAAGTCTCTTCAAATCTTTTACTCTCTGAATTTTGAATGCAATTGAATGTCCCTTTTGCATTAATACAACTCCTATTCCTTCTCTTGACACATCACATTCTAATACAAAGGGTTGATTGAAGTTGAGGAGTGTCAATACTCGACATGAGCTCATTATTTCCTTGAGCTTATTAAATGTTTTTTTTTATTCTTCCATCCACTTGAATGCCCATTTTTTTGTCAAGTTTGTTATAGGTGTGCCTGATTGCAAGAATCCTTTGACGACTCGTCGATAATAGCTACAAATTTCGAAGAATTCTTGTAACTCTAATAGGTTCTTGGGTGTAGGCCAATCGAATATTGCCTGAATCTTCTCTTGATGTAACTGCATCCCTTATTCACTGATTATATGTCCCGTGTACAAAATTTCTCTCATCTCGAATTTGCACTTCAATACCTTGGCATAAAGTGATTGTTCCTTGATTATGCCCAAAATTTCATCCAAATGTCCCAAGTGTCCTTCCCATGTATCGTTGTATATGAGGAGGTCATCAAAAATTAAGGTAATAATTTCCTTAATTGCTTGTCGAAGATGCTATTCGTATAAGACTAGAATGTGGTGGGAGCATTGGTTAGCCCAAACGACATGACCAAAAATTCAAAATGTCCATAGTGACATCAAAAAATTGTTTTTGGCACATCTTGCTCTCGAACCTGAATTTGATGAATATCCTAATTATAAAATCTTTGAAAAGTATACAACTCCACGAAATTCATCTAACAGTTTATCGATCCTGGCAATGGAGTACCCATTCTTGATGGTCTTTTTGTTGAGTGCTCAGTAGTCAATACACATCCTCCACGTGCAATCCTTCTTTTTTACCAAAACTATCGACAAAAAAAATGGGCTTGAGCTGGGTTTGATGTGGTCCATAGCTAGCAATTCTTGGATCACCTTCTCTATCTCGTTCTTGAATTTCTTTGCGTGTCGTTATGGTGTGGTGATTATAGGCTTGGCCCCTTCTTTCAATTCAATGGTATGCTCAAACCCTCTTTTACGAGGAAGTCCAAGGGGAATCTTGTCAAAAGCCTAACCATGCTTAATCGTCTCTTCTTGAAGGTTTTCCTTGTACTGTGGGTTGCTACTATCCAATGTTTTTTGGCTCGTAATCACACATAATGTGACATATGCTACATCTCCATGCTTGAATATGGCCTCCATTCTTTTGGCAGAAATGATTTGAGGACCACCATTAGTATTTCCTCTCAATGGTACTTGTTGCCATTCGATGATTTGAATTCCATCTCCATTGCTTGGTAGTCCATAGTGACTTTTCCCAAAGAGTACAACCATTGAACCCCAAACATTGCATTAGTATTTGCAAGATATATTACATAGAAATCATTAGTAAAAATCTAATTACCGAGTGTTATGCTCAAACCTAGGATTACTCACACAAGCCAGGCTGTACCCATCTGCTACCATCACGTCAAGGCCTTCAAATTCTTCTGTGGGAAGACCCATTCTTACTACTAGCGCGACCCATCAACCAAGTTTATGATGCATTGCCCATTAATAACTCTCATGATCTTGAAAGTGTAATACTTGGGAGTCCCTAATAGAGAAGCTATTAATTTTTCTTAGGGCTATATTGTTCTTTACTATTGATAATTACATTTTAAACTTTTTATCATTTTCATATCACATTCATCCCATAATATCTTAACATCATTAACAACTATGTAGAAATAACAATAACATCAGCATTGCAACGAAATATAAAGGAACAACAGAAAAAAAATATGCACAAAAGGGACACTCAGACTTTGGTTAGAGACCAAAGAGAAACCCCAAAAGGGGGAAAACCCATCCAAAATTTTCTTCTATTAGATATTCATTAATTGTTTAACTGAGATACAAAATACATCTATAACGAGGCACAATCATGTCAAGCCTCTTAGGGCCAACTTAAGTTAGTTCACAAGTTTGATTGTGAACTGACATCCAATAATCAGAGAAATTTATTGCAATATCATAATCATATATGTCATAGAGACATTATCACATCTGTCACCCAGTTCAAGAATCATCATTGTCAATTATCATTATTTATGTCCAACCATATAAATGATCTGTATCTTTGCTGTCATTTATCAGAAGGGAAAGATCATAGTCATATATATCATATGAGCAAGGGCCCTAAATCAATGGTTGCTGATAGAAAATCTCTATCATAAGTATCATAGAAAATGCTATACAAACAAGGTCACTAAACCAATCATGTGAACATTGTCATATTTAAGCAGATATGCCTTCTTTTTGAATCAATGCACCTCCAAATTTCGTTTACCTAACTGTCTCTTGGGTGGTGGCATGATGAGACAAATCGACGACGAGCAGAACTATTCGTCTTGGTCTTCAGTGACGGGCGGAGGGAATGGTGGGCATTTTAGTTATGGGCGGAGAGTTTGAAAACAAAATCTACTAGGCTTTTCTTTGCGATTCTTTTTCTTTGTGATTCTTGTTCTTCTGCTGGGGGTCTCTTTGGTGAAATTGTGCGTGCAGGAGGAGGGATGAGGGCAGGGCTCGACTCGATTTGGCAAGAGTTGTCAAGAGTTATCTCAAGGTTTTTCTTTTTCTTTTCTGCATCTTCAGACTCGGGCTTGGAAAATGGCGTCACAAGACAGCTCAAAAATGCAAGAGGAAGGAAGTGGGAGACAAGTGTTGGAAGGGCCCATTCACTACTAGAACAACTGCCTTCGTTCTCACAACCACCTGGTTTAGAAGAAGTTCAGTGGAACTTCCTCGACAATTTGATAAACTGACCGGATTCAACGCTTTCTGGTATTCACATCCCAAATTTGTCATGATCTACCTACTTCTCATTTTCATTCCATTCAACTTTTCTTCGTGCAAGATTGGAGGGAGAAAACCATAAGGACATTTCAACTTGTTTTTTGTTAATTCTAAACTACATGTCTAACTTCGAAGTAAAATGCCTCGAAATTTATTCCCTAAAAGATTGAAAGTAAGAAATGAATATCTAATTTCGTTCTAAAATGCTTGAGAATTTAGCTTAAATGAAAAGAAACATAGACAATTTTCTTCAGAATTTGATGATGTTTATCCTCTTAGAAAATTCAGGGGTTAATTTATGACGTGATTTGAACATGCAGATTTGGATGTATATTGCTGTTCAGGTGCTTTTATATTGCGGCGAGCACACACTGAGAGCATTCAGAGCAGGGAATTATACTATCAATATTTGTAAGGTCATGTAATTTCTACTTCAGATATGCAATTTTCTTGTATTATCTGTATCTTGAAATCCTTTGCAAGCGCAATCAACATATCTACTTTATTTATTTTCCAAGTGGTAGTTTATCACATAAACGTCCTGGCTTTGCATATGTCAAAACCTACAGGCTTCGAGTACAAGAGTGGAATGTATTTATTTCTCCAGTGCCCCAAGATCTCGCCTTTCAAATGGTAATTTTAGAACATACATTAGAATTTATCAATTGATAAGATCTTTTAGTGTTTCTTCCACGATTATTACATTTTTTATTTTTCTGAACTTTCTACATGCAAGAATCCATTCTCAATCACCTCTGCTCTTGATGATGAACACATTACTGTGCATATCAGAACGGTTGGAGACTGGACACAGGAGATGAAAATAGTTTTCTCGCAGGTGATTACTAATTTATTTCTTTTAGCTTTAAGATGAAGTATCTTTGTCAGCCGTCAGTTATAATCACAGATTGTTGCAGACAATGGAGGCCCCTACAGCTGGAAAAAGCGGACTTCTGAGAGCGGAGCGTGAAGTTTCTTTGTCGGCTGTAAGTTTTAATCACAGATCTTTGAAAGACAATGGAGGGAAAAAGTGGACTTCTGAGAGCGGAGCGTGAAGTTTCTTTGTCGGCTGTAAGTTCTAATCACAGGTCTTTGAAAGACAATGGAGGCCCCTACAGCTAGAAAAAGCAGACTTGTGAGAGTGGAGCGTGGACTCTATGGAGACGACGAAAGAAAATCCAAGTATGTTGAACATTAATGAAAGAAATAAAAAACTAAAAAGTCCAAGATTCTAAATATTTAACAAAAAGACGAACCATGTGCAGGCTTCCCAAGCTTTGAATCGACGGGTCTTATGGGGTTTCGACACAAAATTACAAGAAATATGATGTGTTGTTGTTGATAGGGCTCAAAATTGGCGCTACTCCCTTCATAAGCATTCTCAAAGACATGTTAAATCACATGAAAATTGCAGATTTTGCTTCCAAAAGGAAAAGGAAGGACCGGGGTCTGACGAACACTTATTTCTACTGGGTCACAAGGGAGCAAGGCTCCTTCGATTGGTTCAAGGGGGTCATGAACGAAATATCAGAGATGGACGACACGGTTATATTCATCTAGTCGTGTAGCTTGCAAATATCAAATTTTGCCGAATTGAAAAATATAAACAAATGTTGGATGTTTGTGAATCCAGGCTGCTATTGAAATGCACAACTATCTGATGAGCGTTTATGAATAAGGCGATGTCAGGTTGGCTTCAATTACAATGGTGCAAGCTCTGAATCATGCCAAGACTGGAGTCGATATTCTCTTAGCAACCAGGGTACATATATATATTTTTTCCATTATCGCTTTAGTATTACATTACCTAGGGGTTGTAGGAAGCCATTGTTTGAAACATCCGCTGGTCTGCAGGTCAAGACTCACTTTGCCAGTCCAAATTGGAAATAGGTTTTCTCAAAAGTTGCTGCTGCTAATAAAGACAAAGACGCCAGAGTTAGTAAGTCAAGCTTCCAAAATTTCTGACAAACATAGGGAATTATGGCTCCTTTGAGAATCACCTACTTATATTAACGTTGGTTGAATGCAAGGGTTTTTTGTTGCGGACCTCTAATTTTGGCCAAGGAGCTGAGAACCATCGCCAAAGATTACAACCACAAAATGAACACTAAATTCGAGTTCCATAAAGAAAATTTCTAACACATGCAAGTTGTTTACATTATTTCAACTTACACGGCTATTATATTCTAATTTTTAGTAAAAGAAAGGTAAGATTTGATTTCATAGGCAACCATTTGATAGCTGGACGTGAAAGAAAGCACACAACACACGCCTTCCTGTCTTTTTCATCAAGATAGCAAGACAAACTGTGATATAAGTTTGACTGAGTAGACTCCAGAATTAGAGACCTGTCCTTATTTCCACCGTTAGCCATTGTCTGTAACAAGAAATAATAGATATGCATTGTAGATAGATGGAAATGGTATTGCAAAATATAATGCTCATACAATTTGCACTGTATAAGTAGAGGAAGATTCCATCTGATCTAAAATGTTTCCGGGTCCTCGTATTCGCAGTCAAAAGGTCTCGAAAATTATATAAGACTAAAATTTAAATTATATTTTATTTTTATTATTATTATCAGAGATAATTTAAATAGGAAATAATAAATATTAAAATTGACAATCATTTTATTATTTTATTATTATTATTACTTTATTGGTATTAATATGTTTTTAAAAGGAAGTTTCTGTCATTTATGATTTATAAAAAGTTTTTTTTTTTTTAGAAATTATATAGACATTTTTTAGGTTAACTCGTTTTGAACCACTAACTGTGGTTCATAATCATTTATGTGATTTATCAAGAAAAACTTTTTTATGATATTTTCTTAATTAAATATTATTTCAATTTTTTATTTTTAAATTTGATTGATTTTAGCTTATAATTTACTTTATCTCTATTAATATTTATATTCAACTTTTAATCTTTCAACTCCATGCACATCTTGGACAGTCTTAACTTTTAGTTTTTCAATATTTCCATCACCTCATCAATTTTCAACTTAATTTTGATACTTCATATTTATGTACATGTTTGTTTGGCTTCCTCCTATGTTATATTTTTCATGCCAATTTGTGTATACAATATCTTTTTAGCATTAATCTACACACTTTCATTTTCTCATTATCCTTTTATGCACTCGATCTATAAAGCACCTAATTTTTATACGCATAATTTATTGACCTTATCCAAATATTTGTTGCATTTTTTCCTCTAAGCAAAATTGCATGTTATAACTATTTGCTTCTGTGCATATAGATGTTATGGTACCCACACTATTCCTTCCTATCTTATCTTTGCACTTTGGTTCTCACCTTGTATAATCTCCTTATATAACATGATTTCTATGCTTATAACGAAACTTGTCATGGATTCTCCTATGCCAACTTCATCTTATATGGAAAACTTGGTTTGTCCTTACACTAATTCTACATCCTCATTCCTACTCTTTCCTCTTCGTTATTTCTACATCATCATTCCTACTCTTTCCTCTTCATTATTTCTTATACAACATCTCAAGTGACTTTGTGTTGATGTCAATGGTTTTAGCCTTCCTTTTTATCAAACATTACTTACAATGAACAATCCATCTTTGAAATTTCCTTTCTTCACAATATTTTCTATATCTTCTAGTTTCTTTCTTGGCATTCACTTCATTCAATCGATCTAAACCCTCTCTTATATTTCAGTTGCGTTATTTTCACTTCCTTCTATAAATGCAAGTTCACATCATAAAAAATAAGTGAAATATCAAACTCTTGGTTACTCCACCTCATGTGCATTTTCAGCAAACTTCCTTCAAATCCTACATGATCTTATCTTCTCCAGGTTTAACTTAATGCATGTACCTTATATGGGATGATGCTCTTTCCTCAATTGTAGAATCACTTGATTGACAACGCCAAAGGACTTAATTTGGTGCACATGTGTTTTGTCCTTGTACCTCATGCTATTTCCCTGTTTGTAACTCTTCTTGGACCCGTACAAATATCTACCATACCAATTCTATACAAGATTTATCATCATTTCTCCTCTTCAAATCTATAAGAAAATCTACTAAGTTTGCAACTCTGGGGTTTGGCTTCATTTCACACCTATCTAATTGAATGGAGTAGATAATGTCAATTTTTTCATTGACCTATTATTTACCAATTTCCTTATGCTCGTATTGACAACTCTAATTCAAGTTATCTTTAACTAAACATATTATCATATTTCCCAAACTTTAATTCACCATCTCCATTTGTCCATTTATTTAAGGACGATATCTTGAAATCTACTACAAACTTATTCCTATGTTTTGTCACAATCCTTGCCAAAAATGTATCAACATAACATATACATGTGCAAAATGGCCATCTTTGACAATCCATGATTCACACAAGGCTTGAAGAATAATTCCATGCAATAGCTTGCATCACAATTATCTTTATAAGGTAAAACATGCATTATATTGAAAACTTATCAACCACAATAAACATTGCATCAAATCTCAAATCTACAATGTGTTCTTGGTAAGCCACAAAAAATCTTCAAAATGTCCTCCCAAGAAATATTTGTGTTGAAAACAATGTGTATAATTTAGTGTATTGACTTCATCCCTTTACTAATAGGAAATTTGTACACTACTCAACTATTCTAGTCACCAATTTCTTTATACTAGGTCAACACTATTATTTTTTTGATAATACTCGTACCTAGCTTACATGAAATTTCCTCCAAATTTTTCATTATACAATTTTCTATTCAATTTCATTATCAACAATATTTATTGAATATGTAATTATTTTACCATAAAAAAATCTCTCTTATGCAAAATACTTCAAATATATTATCATGTCGGGCAATATTCTCTACACAATTATACAAGTGCACATAAAATCCAATTCCTCGTTATACATTTCATTATGTGAAATCCCACTGTCTCATTCTTCATGATCTTAAATAATAGTTCTCTACTTTTGTCATATCTCCATGGAAACATTGATAGGAATAACATCACACAAGACTTTTTCATGGTATTCTCTTATGTGAAATGTCATCATGTTCTAGGCATTGACCGGAATAACATCATACAGACTTTTTCTCTCAAGTGAAATGCCATCGCGAACTATTTTGTTTCTCTTATGTGAAATTACATCATGCACTATTTTGTTATCATGAGTTCATAAACCTTTAGAAGGAAAATACTCTATATGGTTAAGTGATTATAGTATTGAAAATTCAACTTACATGCCATGTTAATGGTTACGATGTGCTTTTCATTTTCACTATAAAATATAGTTACAACATTCACCTAGTTTTTTGTTATTTATTTTAAAGTTGTTTTTATGAAACCAAGGTAAAAACATTTACATTTAGAAGAAGAAGAGGAGCTTCTTATGAAATCAAGATTTAAAAACCTTCCAAAAACATTCACATTTAGAAGAGGCAGTTTCTATAAATAGACTTCGTAATTTATTTTGATCAAATAGAAAGAGGTTTTCTTTTTGTTGTACTTATAAAATGAAATGTTGATGGAACATGAAGCATTGTTTGTTTTTATATATGTAATAGAAATAAGGAGACAAAGAAGAAATGTGGTACAAGAGTATATATATATATGATTTCATTATACAAAATATTCAATACAAACAGCTTAATAAATTTAATTACATTTTTTTATTAAACAATAATAACAGAAAATATTCTTTTGAATATAAACACAATATTTAGAAAGATCAATCCCTATGTCTGATATATCAAGTATCTTAAGTCCTAATTTAACAAGCCTTGATAGGGATGAAATTTCTTCCATGCAAACCTTATACTTAAAAACATAAATTTAACCTTACACTTAAAAACATAAATTTAATATAGCAAATATTATTTTTTTTATTATGAAAATCAATTTACATTTTTTTCTATTTAAAAATTCTATTGACATGTCTTTACACCTTTTTGAGGAAATTTCTAATTTATCATCAGAGCAAAGTCCCTATATTCCTGTATTAGAACATTGTCACATTACAAAGATTGTCTTTTACTTCAGATTGGAGATCGGTCTTCGAGGATCAGAGAGTATAATACTTGTGTCGATCACAGTGATAGGCTCCTACAGAGAACACTATCGTTAATCATACAAACACATTCATTTTCAATGACATTGTAATCCAAACAAGGTCACTGTTATTTATGGTGATTGCCATCAAGGTCAACATGATCACTGTCATTACATAAGATCACTGTCATCGTGTAAACTAATGTTATGTCATACATTATTATGATGATTATACAAGACTTAAAATTGCAAGCTCAGAGGATCTATACCATTAATGAATGTGTCCATACCACAGAGGAATACCTTGATTTCATGGTTTACATAATACTTTATAACATGATGATAACAAATTGCGCTGCCCCCATCTGAAATTTAAATAGCTACAATCCTCTTAATAATTATTAATAACTGAATTAAAATTCTTGAACTCCATTCCAAAATAAACGCTTTGGCATGATTAACTTAAATTTCTAAAAGCCACATAATTATAAAAAAAAATAAAGAAAAAAATATTTATTGAATATTTTTTAAATTAATAAAAAATTTAATCAATACATTAAAATAATAAAATTTAAGAAATAAAAAAAATTAATTAATTTAATATTTATATATTTTTAGCCAATAAGGTGTAGCTCAATTGAAAATTGCCTTGTTATAAAGTAATATGTAAAGTATGAGATTCAAAGTTTAAATCCCACGAGTTAGACTAACACAAAATAATATTTTATATATTCTTAAAATTAATAAAAAAATCTAATATAAAATTACAATCAAAATTGTGTTTTCATCTCCACTCATTAATGAAATTTAATGAGCCAGTCATACTCATACCCGAGCAAGGTGACAAATTTACATCTCCGACACCATTCCATAACAATGAACATGAAGAAGCAAATCCAAGTTACTGTCGCAGTAAGACAATACTTGAGAGGTGTAATAAAACAAATCAACTTCAGGGATTAAATTAAATGAATATTCTGAGATGGAGTTGGAACATGAACATCCACATCTCATTATTAGAAAGAGGGCAATCATCAACTCAAAGTCATGATGTCGTCAGTGGTCCTATCTGCAAACACGAGCTTCCTTCCATATTCTTCCAAGCCTACATAAGTAGCCTTAATGGGGCACACGGTGTTTATCCTATCTACATTTACACAGTTTATCCACTGCACAACTGCCTCTCAACACTTCAACAACTACTTTTCCATCAATACCAAGCAATCCACCATTTTAGTCATTAGAAAACAAGCCATCTACATCTAATTCGTGCTTCACTTTAAGAAATTTCTCCAAATTCACAACCATCTTACTGATTCCCATGACTTTTCCCAATGGAGTTTCCCCATACTTCTCCACCAACATTTGCTGAATATCTTCATAAACATCAATATTCCATTTTAGTGTCTCTGCATTCTGAGGTCTGAAATACTCAAATTCAAATGTAATTATATCCTTGGAATGCCCCAAATATGCTTTCGATTTTTTGACAATTCACATATTGATCCCTGTCGTGAACTTCTTGAGGTTTAAGCAAATAAATTTCATCTTGAATTTCGAGGGGAGTGGTTTAATGGTAAAAATATAGGTTATAGATTCAGCCTAAGAATGGGCTCGAGGTTTGCCGGTGGGGCCTTAGCCACTAGAGCCACACCTCAAGCGCATGTGTTTTCATAGCATAGTAATATGGAGAGGCAAGTTCCCAGTTAGAGGAGATCTAGGACACAAGAGAAGGGCAAGGGAGTACCAATCGGAAGCATTTAGGGTGAAGAGCTTCAGGGGAAGGGGTATCAAGTGTAGCAAGATCCAAGAGAACCACTGCAAAGTTTTGGGAGTAATATTAAGCAATAAAGAGCCTTCCTTGACATGGGGAGATACCAAGTAACTTCCTCAACTTCCTCATAAGATACAACAAGTTGTCATCCATACAAAAGACTAAGAGTGACAAGAGTTTCAAAGTGGATCGTTTTTTAATCCCAAAAGTCTAAAGATCTACCGACTTACAATTGTTTTCAAGCCCACAACAAGATTTCTGACCTCTATTTGTCATTTTGTTAATGTTATAATTCCAATTGAGCTTATGATGAATGTTGACTTTCATATATTTGTATGGAGGAACTTTCCCCAAGGAGTTGTCGTCATAAATCAAAATATCATAGCTAATTTTTTTCAATTTAATTACCATGAATTTAACTTTGTTTGCATTAACAATCAAGCCCATCTTGGAGCATAAACATTGGAGGATTCTAAGTTGCTTCCTTGACTGTAATGGCTCCTTTCCAAAAGAACAATATCATCAGCATAAAGGAGAAGAGTTGTGACCATACAAGTGAGCAGCATGGGGCCAACACAACTTGCATCTTCTAAACCCTCTTCTAGCATATCAATGCATATGCCAAAAATGGTAGAGGATAAGGGGCAACCTTGTTTGACTTTGATATTGTATTTAAATTCTCCTGACCAACTATCACTGGTGCTAAGCCTAGAAATAACTTTCTTGTACAATCTTGTCACAACAACCCTCAACTCGAGAGGAACCATTATATCTTTTAGCATCTTCCATAGCTTTGTTCTAGGAATAATGCCAAAATCATTTTTAAAGTCAACAAAACAACAAAAGAGATCAATTTTCTTGCGGATTCCTCTGCAATTATCCTAAGAGTAACAATATGACCCATGATTAAATGGTATCTCCTAAACCTAGCTCGACCTTTAACTCTTTTACCATGACTTTCAAGCGAAAGGCTAATCTTTTTTTTCCAAAATAAACATGTACATCTTGGTTAAAATGTGGTTAATCATATGGTCATGTAACTAAAGAGAATGCTTTTATCCACACACTTAAAGATAGGCACCTACCAAATTAAAGAGCTTGTGTATTTGCAAGATGATACATGTTTGTATGACAATTTATTTTTCTAATTAATCAATTTAACTAAAAAGACATAAAGGATATAACTACTTTTGAGATAAATATCTACCTTTAAAGTGTAACATATGGTAAAGATTAAATCCTTATCATCCACTTAATAATTATTGATAATTAAATTAAAATTTTGAAAATCCATTCTAAAATAATACGCTACTATAATAAAATTTATTTTTAAATTTTTTATTCCAAAATAAATATATATATATATATATATATATATATATATATATATATATATATTTTAAAATTTTAAAATTAATAAAAAAATTAATCAAATAAAACTACAAATTTACATAAAGATAAAATTACAAATTTACTTAAAATTTATTAAATAATTTAAGAAATAAAAAAATATAAAATTAAACAAATCTGGCTTGACCATACTTGAGAGAGAGAGGTGTAATCAAACAAATCAACTTCAGGGATTAAATGAAATGAATACTCTGAGCTGGAGTTGGAACATGAACCTCCAACAGGAAGAGTCCAATCATCAACTCAAGGTCGTGAATCGTGATGCCGTCAGCGGTCCTGTCTGCAAACACGAGCTTCCTTCCATATTCTTCCAGGCCTGCAGAAGTATCCTTTATGGGGCGCACAGTGCTTATCCTCTCTGCATTTACACAGTTTCTCCACTGCACAACCGTCTCTGAAAATTTCAACTCCTTTTCCATCAATACCAAGCAATCCGTCAGTCCAGTCGTTAGAAAACAAGCCATCTGCATCCAGTTCCTGCTTCACTTTCAGGAATTTCTTCAAATTCACAGCCCTCTTGCTGATTCCCTGAAACAGGTACCCCCCTGACTTTCCCCAGTGGAGTGTGCCCCCATACTTCTCCACCAACATTTGCTGAATCTCCTCAAAAACATCCGAATTCCATTTTGGCGTCTCAGCGTCCCGAGGTCTCATATACTCGAATTCAAAAGTAATCACATCCTCGGAATGCCCCAAATATGCTTTTGATTTTTTGACAGTGCGCATACTGATTGCCTCCACAACCTCGAGCTCGCACAAGGCCTCTGGATTCAAATCGCGGATTCTCTTGATATCAATAATTGCTTCTCTGATCCTGCGCAGGGGAACGTAGATCTCCAAGTCATAGCCTTTCACCCCTCCCACTCGACGATCCCACGAACAAATTGATTGATTTGTATCCAGAATGGTGTTGGGCGTGCACACATTGGGATCGGGCTCTTGTTTGTGAGAGTAATCCTGGCATCCTCCGGTTGTTTGCATAAGGTTATTAAATCCTATTACTGGATACCCCGTGAAGCCTTTCACAATGTCGTTCAAGAATCCCGCGCCTGAGGGGGCTCTGGCGTCCATGGTACTTTTACTCAGATTGCATAGCTGCTCCGAGTCGTGAGTTGCGTCAATTGTTACCACTGCAACATATACAAACTGTTAAATGTCTAATCATATGGAATATAAGGGAAACCTCAGAATTCCACTGGACAAGATAAGAGGCTTGTTTTGACTCAGTAATTTGTTTAAAAAAAAAACCATATATTCTATTTTTAATGTCAGTGGAGGAAAACATCCTTACTTTACTTCATTTTTATTTTTTTTAGAATTTAAATTAATATTTTTGTTTTTTTATACGGTGGGAAAACTTATTACAATTTAGTTTTCAAATTAGTAGTGCTGACAGCTATCTTGGCTGCTATCAGCCAATGGAGATTGATTCATCACTTTTATTGAAGGAAAACCACACCACTTGGAATAATCTGTTGGTGGTCTATAAGGGGGAAGCTTTTACTCTTGCCACATGCCTTTGGGTCTTGGGCCATTAACCTATAGTCCAAGGAAAAACAGTTTTAGAGTATACTCCAAGCTCAAATTAAGATCATTTTAAACATACATATCCTTAATTTAAAAATATTGATTATATTTAAAAAATCACAATTAATATCCATAAATGAGTCCCTCTTTAGATTCACCTCTTAACAAGATCAAAGCTTAGTGACTTATTCACTTTTTATATATAGTCAATTAACAATTGAAGGGATTAGATATCTTAAGATGTAAATATCTTTTTAAGTGTAGAACTTCAGAAAATGTTTGCACCTCGAGAGATTTTAATCCTTTGAGTGCTTGGTAGATCTAGAATTATATGAAGATATGTTGATTTTGAGAAACACAGTAATAAAATGTTTTAAATATAAGAAAATTCTTATTTTCACTTGTTTTATATAATATGTATAAATAGATGATATTGAAATATTTATTTTTGATTTGGAGCCAAATGTGAAGTTTTTTTTATGTTTTTGCTAGTTGTTGTTAATCATTGGTTGGACTCTTTTGATAGTTCAGTAGGTGCTATCAGGTTGACTCATAGCTATTATTCAAAAAAAAATATTCCACTTGGAATTACCCTTACTAAATGTTTTTAGGTATTGAGTCGTTAATCCGTCTCAAACTTATTTTGATCAAGATTTATTTAATATTTGAAATATATATATATATATATATATATATATATATATATATATATATATATATATATATATATATATATATATATATAATGTTTTAATTAGAAAATAACAATCATATTACTTGGTAATATATTTATTTATTTTTTAATATTTTTAGAGGTTTTTAGAGGAGAATGATGTAATGGATTTTTAATCTATCCAAGAGGTTCATGAGTAAATGAGTGTAGAAAAACTTTTTTATAAGAGAAAAGAACTAGTATCCGTTGAGATAAGGGACAAAGTTAAATACAATTATTCAGAAATAATAATTAAAATTTGACCAAGTCTATTAAAATTTGAATAATTAATGCATAAAATTATTAAACAATTAATTTAGAATTGGAACATTGGGAATGATTGAAAATAAGAATTAATTCAAAACAATAATTAATAATATTCAAAAGAATAATAAATAATGGTACCCAAACATATGAGATTAACTCAAACTTAGAATTAATAATTCAATAATTCAAAATAAGTTTTAGTAATAATATTTGACATAATTAAAATAGTATAAAATAAAATAAAAATTAATTAGATGTTTGAACTAGAAATTATTTGTTACAAAGAAAAGAATTAACTTTTTTAATAAACTAAAAATTGAAATAGTGATAAAATAAGACTCGGATGAGAATTAAATGTAAATAAATTAATTAATTAAGAAATTGTCAAATTGATCAAATGAGGAAAAAAAGTGAAAATAATATATATATAGTGATGAAATGAGGAAAAAAAAGTGAAAATTATATATATATATATATATATATATATATATATATATATATATATAGATGAAACAATTATTTGATTGATAATTGAATAAATTAATAGGAAGATGAAGTTTAAATTATCAGTTGGAAAAATGGTCATCGCTTCCAAGATTGGTTAAGCCTATATCCATCCTCTCTATTAAAATTAATACAGTTTTTCTCTATTTCTAAAACTTCTAAAAAATAGAAATTAAAATTTTAAATAATCAAAAATAAAATTTTTAAATATACTAAATCTTGAATATAATTTAAGTAATATAAATATTATTAATAATATTTAATTTAACAATCAAATTAATAAAACAATATATATGCTTGAGACTTAGAAGTTACTTCAACTCTTTTTATATTTATTTTTCTTTTCATTTTAAATTTAGAAACATATTATTGATCCAATCACATTTTTTTATATATTTTAAAATATATTTTTTAACCTTTTCTTTTTCACTCAGGTAACTTAAATTACAATTTAGAAATATCACCATCATAGAAACTTTAAAAATTTAAATTTAAAATGAGAAAAATAACAATGTTTTAATTTTATTATTATCTAAACAAAAACTCCATAAATTATTTAAAAAATACTAAAAATAAATTAAACAAAATTCCGTAACACATTTGAAAAAATATTAAACTATATAAAAAAACCATAAATAAATTAAACTAAGTGAAAGTTAGAAGTCCGACTCTTATGAATTCATCTAAATGGAGAGTATAAACTCAAAAGAGCAAATTGGAAACGGAGATTATGAAATTATATTCACGTTATCTTCATCTACCATATTCCATTCATGCAATCTTTAGTCAAAATGTTAGTCATGACAGGCTTACGTACAACAGGAAAATTTATTTATTTATATTTTAAATTTTGTTTTATTATAAAAATAAAAACTAAAAATTACTTTTTAATTAGGCTTTCCAGTAATTGGAACTTCCCTAAAATAAAAGTCTCAACTAGCCCCCGATCTATAATCAAATAATTTATTAATTTTTTCAATATTTTAAGTTTACATTGAAATAAAATTATAATATCATTTTATATTATAAAATAAATAATAATATATATATATATATATATATATATATAAAAATGGGTAAAGTGTTTGTCTGTATGAGGTAGTTTAATTGATAATGATTGTCTTAATATTATTTTATATTATAAAATAAATAATAAGAAATATATATATATATATAAAATGGAGTAAAGTGTTTTGATAATGATTTTCCAAATTTTACGGAATTAAAAAAATTTAATTTCAAATAATTCCTAATCAAAATAAAAAATTAAACATGATAAAAATATAATCGTTTAAAAATAAGTAAATGGTTAACCAATCACTACACCTCTACAACTGAACTTTCTAAAATAAATTGCATGACAAAGAAAATTTAACCCATCTCAATACTGACAAGTTGTTCCAAGCAGCTGGGCATCTGCTACCGTTGTGGGCTGGCCAAGCTGTGACATTTTGTTCACACCATCTCCACCAACGCTCACAGGCACACGATCCACCTCCATGAAAAGCACCTTGTGATGTGCAGGGTACCACCATGCGTCTCCAAACTCATGCTTTCTCACAAAATCTCGTATCATATTTTCAAATCCATAGTCATCCACCAAACTCATAGACACAGAACGCTTGAACATGGGCTCCAACCTAAACGTTACTTGCGAGATTGCTCCCACCAACCCCAGAGACAATACAGCGCCTCTGAATTTATCCTTATCTTCTTCTTCTGTAATGGTTATAATCTTTGCATAACCTTGTGTAGCAGGAGCGGGGACTACAATCTTCAAACCCACAACATACTCATGAACTGCACTTCCTCTTCCTATAATTCCACTCCCATGAGCTCCAGTGCTGATGACACCACCTGCAGTGACTCCATCCCAGTATATCATGGCTGGCAAAGCTAAACCTTCTTCTGCAGCTGCATCGATCACATTTCTCATCATCACGCCTGCGTCCACAGAAATTGTCATGGCGGTCTTATCAACTTGGATTGTTGAATCATAGTCTCGGGTGCTTATGATCACCCCTTCTTCATCATCCACACACACCAGCTTTGACAAGCTGTGAGAGAAACGGGTCACAACTTTTATCTTTTTTCCCCTCTTAACTGCATATGCAACGGCATGGACGAGCTCAGTTTCTTTCTTGGGAAACAGTGCAGTGCCAGCCCTGCACATGCTCACGCCCTCCCAGATTCCCTGGGAATTGAAAATCTGACATCCCGAAGTGGAATTGGAATCACATTCCACCGATGGAGGTGGCACACACGCCAAATTAATATCCACAAAGAAAGTTAACAGCCCTGTGCTCAGAATTATGAACCCTGGTCCAAATATTTCCATGATCCTCAACCTCAGAAGAGCATATAACACGATCTGCACCATATATATATATATATATATATCCCTGATATATATACACAAACAGATTGATTGATATACTCATAGTTTACGTGTTAGAATATCCTTTCAAAATTTACGTTACGAATACGGCTTTCTTTAACTTCTACTGTCCCGCTGACGATGGTGATGGGGACTGATCCCTCTGGGTTAGAGAAGTAGAGTATACACTTCTTTAAATTTTAATTATTAAATCATAGAGTACACATAATTTTTGCTGCTAATAAATTATTATACATCAATTTGATGTTTGATGTTTTGGTTTGGCAGGATTTTAGAATTATATTATTATATTTTGTTTTTATTATTTGTATTTAAACTTTAATTATTAAATTAAATTATGGAATATACATAATTTTTGTTACTAATGAAAGTAGATGTATTTTCATATATCATGATTTTGCATGATCTTAAAATTATATTATTATATTTTATTGTTATTATTTGTAGAATTGATTATGAATTGGATTAAAAGTTAGAGTTAATTATAAAGAATAAAAATTGCTTTAAAATTTATTAAATTTTACACAATTTTGATAACGCTAGTAATACTAGTTTAAATGTAAATTTTATATTGTGCTAAGAGGGCTAGTCAATTATGGAAGATAAAAATTGTGCCAAGGCATGTCAAGTATGAGGCAATTCCTTGGTGACAATGAAGTTTGCAACATGTGAATTTTATATTAGATTAAGGATGAGCGTTAATTACGAGGGATAAAAACGGTCTTAAAAATGTCAAGCCTCAAATAATTCTAGTGATAACAATTTGCAGTTAGACAAATGATTTCTCCATCCAACATTAAAATTTAGATTGAATTAAAAATATAATTAATTGTGAAAAATAAAAATTACCTCCAAACATGTCAAATCTCACAATCCCAATTATAGTAAGTTGTTTAACATATGTTTTTTTTTATTAAGTTGTTGAACAAATGTTTTTTCTATTCAACATATTGATTAAGTCTAATTCTCACAATTCCAATTATAATAAGTTGTTGACCCAATGTTTTTTTTATTAAGTTGTTGAACAAATGTTTTTTTTATTCAACATATTGACTAAGTCTAAATATCATATATATAAATATATGACTTTTATTACTACTAATTTTTTTTTTAAATACACTTTTTTATTAAAAAACAAAAAAATATTTTTTAATTACAATGAAATTATTTTAAATTTTAAAGTAGTTAATCTTATTAATATTAAAAATGCAAAGACAATTTAATAATATTTTTAATATTAGAAACCCTCATCACAACAAAATGTCATGAAATCCAAATACCATGTTATCCAAATATCTAAGAAAATTGGTTTAACTCACTCTTTAATATATTTTAAATCTTTAAATTGGTTGGAAATTTAAGGCAAGTTGGTACTATTTTTAAAATTTAAAAATTCTTATAAGAAAAAGTCAAGTACAGTGCAACCCAACAACCCCATTATCCAAATATCAAAATAATTTCGAAATATTTTATTTAATTTTTTAATTTCAATGAAAAATCTTTTGATTAGATCTTATTGATCTTGAAAATTTAAGACAAGTTAATAAAATTATCCAAATATTAAAATCTTATTGATGATGATGGTTAATCTTTGCTGAGACCAAACATTGGTCTATCTGACCTAAAGAAAGAAATTATTTATTTTGATTTAAGATTTTATTCCTATGTTCAAAAAGGTTGGAGAGAAGCCTCCCGAGCTCATTATAATTTTGACATTGTAAAAGGCTAGGAAAGTCAGTGTTGTAACAAAGATTGTGAAACTGAGATCTAATGTGGGGCACTCTAAGAGGAAGTGGTTTTCATCCTCGATATTCTTATTCTCACATATAACCATATTTTAGGATGTTGAGATCTTAAACTTGATAATTTTTTTAAAATTGGAAACCTCAACCACCACACCATCCAAATCTTGAGACATTATTCACACTCGAAATTTGAATATCAAGCAAAACCTCTAAAGTTAGAAACCCTTTTCCATTCTCAGGACATTTTTCTATGAAGTATTAGCAAAGAAAGGGATTAAAAATAAGTTAAGAAAATAATAAATTTAACGTAAGAATTTTCAAACATTACATAAAATATTTCATTCTTCCCTAGCTTCCTCTTTCACTCCCTGGTTAATAGAAAAGAAGAGAAGGACGCAAATATTTATTCAAAACTTTTGCAAAGGAAGGGAATTTAAAACTATTCATTTAGTCTTTTTTTTAAAACATAGTTACCGATTAAACACGAGAAATTAAACTGGTATTTGTTTTATTAAGTAGCAAAAAGTCACTAAAAGTGGTGATGTCAGAATACACTTTTTTTTATAGCATTTGGCACTTTAAATTTCCCTATGTATCAAGTATGAATTTTTTTCGATGTTAGTAATTTTCATGCTGATTTTGAAAAGTGTTGGTGCGTCATAACACATTTTTTTTAAATGTTGGTGATTTTTATGTTAGTAATAAACATAAAAATAAAAATAAAAACACATGACAAAGAAAATAAAATACAAAAAAATATGTATATAAACTATATATATATATATATATATATATATATATATATATATATATATATATATATATATATATATATATATATACCATTAAAATTAAAAAGGAATTAATTAAAAATAAAAATAAAAAATATTTAAATTAAATAATTTAGATAAACAAAATTAAAAATAAAAGATAAAATAAATGGTTTTACATAGATGGCTTTACACTATGGTCTACCTGGAACATTCCAAGCGATCCTCCCATAGAGGCATTGGGGGTATAACTTGTTACATTAAGAAGAACATCTCTCCTCATGCTAGGATTTATAAAAGCGACCCTTACAACCAATATAATTGGATAGAGATTATTGACATTTATGATAAAAAAGATATACATAGCAATCTTTTATTTCCCCCCATTAATTCTAATTTATATAAGAAAAAGAATCTAGATAAAAATAGTCCTTACAATGGTTTAGAGAATGATATTTCTAGCCTAAGGAATGAAGACAATATCCTTTTAATATGTGACTTTAATGCTCAAACTTCAAGCAACCAAGCTATCCTTCTAAGCAATCATTCCAACCCTAATCCTCTTTGGTTAGATGAAGATCTTCCTTTGGCTAGCCGGTACAAAAGGAGCTCTGAAGACCGCGGGGATAATTTGTTTGGATCAGAGCTAGTCAAGCTCTGTAGTGCTCAGGTCCTCATAATTTGCAACAGTCTAAAGAAGTGGCCCAATTCTAGCTAGATGACCTGCATCCATGGGCTTGGTAGCAACATGGTAGATTATATTATCTCCAATCTCCCTTTATACAATGAAATAATAAATTTTGACATCTTAAATGACCATGAGCCTCACTCTGATCATAGGCCTTGACTTATAACTCTCAATTTTGTCATGCATAAAGATCCCATAGCAGATTATACTTATAACCAAAAGAACTTAATCTTTGATAGAAATAAAAAAGATATCTTTCTAGATGAATTAAAAACTAATTTGATTCCTTTATCTAGCATAGACAACATAGAAGAATTCTATCATAATTTTACTACAACCCCCTCATATTGTATTAACAAGTTCTCAATTGAAGTTTCAAGTAATAAAAGAAATAGCAAAACCAACCCATGGTATGACAAAGATTGTAAAAGAGCAAGGAGAGAAATTAAGAAAGTTGTTGATGAATCTCTTAAAATTGGCAAGATAAAAATATACAAAGCCCTAACTAAAAGGAAAAAAAGTCAGTATATTCGTAAAAGACAAGAGAATATCTTACACCTCTTTAAGGTAGCTCCTAATAAGTTTTGGAGGCAGATTCTAACTAGGAAAACTAAAGATAATAATAAAAGTGCTTTACACGACTGGAATTCCTATCTTAAAAAGCTTTATGAATCTCCAAATGTCATGGATAACTTTGAAACCTTTCTCACTACAAAATAAGTTTCTCATTAGAAGACATTGATTTTGGGATTGATCATTTGGCTAATGGGAAAGCTAAGGACATTGAAGGTTACCAGGCGGAAATCCTAAAAATTGGAGGTCCTGTCCTCATCCTCCACATCCACAAGCTTTTCAATCAAGTGGTCAAGCAAGGGTTCCCTAAACCATGGACTCAAAGCCTCATTATCCCTATTTTTAAAAATGGGGATACAAATAACCCCTCTAATTATCAGACAATTATGATCAGTCCTCTCCTAGCCAAGTTATATGATATTATTTTGGAAAAGAAGTTGAGCATATGGCTTGAAAGTGAAGGTAAGTGGGCTAAAGGCCAAGTGGGATTTAGAAGGCAGCACTCAACAATGGACCAACTCGTTATGCTTAGGATCATTGTGGAGGAATGCTGCAATGATAAATCCAATCTCTTCTGTTGCTTTGTGGACTTTAGAAAGGGTTTCGATACGGTTCCTA
The DNA here is from genome assembly GCA_031772625.1 of Pinus tabuliformis. NCBI lineage: Eukaryota > Viridiplantae > Streptophyta > Pinopsida > Pinales > Pinaceae > Pinus > Pinus tabuliformis. The sequence continues at coordinate 553,801,868 of CM062820.1, read as the reverse complement.
GAAACAACCTATGGAATAGATTAGAAGAGCTAAAGGTTACTTTTGAGTTGAGAGTTGCCGCTATAAGGTTATACGAGAATGTAATTGCCAAGTTAAAGAGTAATGACGGGTGGTCGAAAGATATTAACTGTAACATCGGAGTTAAACAAGGTTACCCCCTCTCCACTACCCTATTTGGCATTTACATCAACAAGCTAGAAGGTTGTTTAGAGGAAGCAGGATGTTCTAGCATGATCTTAGCTGGGATAGTTATCATCCTTATTCTCTACACTGACGATATCGTTCTTCTCACAAGGTGCCCATTTGATCTTGATAAGCAACTTAGACTTCTTAAGGATTTCTTCTCTACCATGGGTATGATTGTTAATACTGACAAAACAAAAGTTATGATTATCAAATCCAAGAAGGACACTTACGCTAATTTTATGTATGACAATAGTAACTTGGAGGAAGTGTCTTCGTCCAAGTACCTAGTAATTGATATTCATCACAAGCTCAATTGGAACTATAGCATTGAGAAAAGGATTAATGGGGGGTGGAAATCTTATTTTGGTCTTGAAAATAATTGTAAAATGACAAACCTCGTAATGTGCGATAGAAAGAAGTTCCTCTTTGAAACTTTAGTCACTCCGATTATCTTATATGGATGTGAGGTTTGGGGTTGTAGCATCTCTAAAGAATCCTGGAGAAATATTGAGCAAATCCAAAGGCATTTTATAATGTATAACCTCAAAATTAAAAGCAACAAACCCTATCCTATTCTCCTTATAGAAGTGGGTCTTTCCCCTATCGAGAGCCTAACTATGACTAGGCTTCTGTTGTACAAGCACAAACTCAATAACATAGGAGAGCATAGACTTCCTAAACTAGCTTTAAATTCCAACCAAAACCACCTAAGGCTCAAGCAAGGTTGGTATAAAGACACCAGGGCCTGGTAAAACCATTGGGAGATCGACGAGAATGTTGCATTGCAAAACATTAATAACATTAAAAATATTGTTACTTCTAAGTTCAAAGAAAACGTGGTGTGAGAAAGATTTAGCAACTAAAAGAAAATTAAGATATTATAAGGAGGTCATCAACCCCACCCTAGAAGATCAAAAGTATCTCTCTGTTTTAACTAGCTCAAAGAAGAAAATTAATATAGCCAAGATTAGAATGAACCCTCATGAGCTCCATAGTGAAACGAGTTGTTGGGCAATTCCTAAAACACCATGGATGGAAATTTTCTGCCATCTCTATGAGAATACGAACATCGAGGATGAAAATCACTTCCTCTTAGAGTGCCCCATGTACAACCACATTAGGTCTCGGTTTCAAAATCTTTTTTGCAATACTGACCTTCCTAGCCTTTTACGATGTCAAAATTATAGTGAGCTCGGAAGGCTTCTCTCCAAGCTTTTTGAGCATAGGAATAAAATCTTAAATCAAACTAAATAATTCGTTTCTTTAGGTCCGATAGACCAAAGTTTGGTCTCAGTGGACATTAACCACCACCATCATCATCATCATAAAAAATTTAAGAATTGGTTTTTTTTTTTTTTTTTTTTTTTTTTTTTTTTTTTTTAATTAAAATTATAAAAACAAAGAAATAACATAAATAAATAAATAAAATTAACCAAAAAAAAATTTAAAAACAAAATTAAAAAAAAAATTAAGAAAAAAAATCAAAACAATTAAAAAAAAATAAATTAAAAAAAAAAATCAAAACACAAAAGAAAACATTCAAAACAAATGAAAAAATATAAAAATAAATTAAAAAATCAAATTAAATTAATATTAAAAAAAAGAAACAATTAAAAAAAATTAACAAAAAAAAAAACATTTAAAAAAAATGAAATTAAAAAAAAAACAAATAGAGAAAAACACAAAGACCCCTCATCTCTCCCCTTGCCTGACCCCTCCCCTCTCCCCCACCCCCTTGTCCCTCCCTCACCCCCATAGCCTCTGCCATCATCCCCTCTCCCCCAGTGCTTCCCCCCTCAATCCCCTCCACTCCCCACCCTCAGGCATCGCCCCCTCTCCCCTCACCCCCGCCCACTTGGGCCCCCAACCAACGACCAAGAGGCCACAGGGTAATTCCCAGAATCAGCCTGTGGCTTCTTGGCCATTGGCTGGGGGCTCAGGCGAGGAGGGGAGGGCGTTGAGTGGATGTTAGGGGAGGGGAGAGGGGGGTAAGGGACGGGGAGGAGGGAGAGGGGAGGGGTGGGGTTGGGAGACGTGAGGGAGGAGCAGCGCTGAGGGTGGGAAGGGGAAGGAGCAGCGGTCATAGGGGAGGGTCGAGGGGTTGGGGGAGAGGGGAGGGATGGAGAAGCAAGGTGAATGAGGGAGGGCCGAGGGGGGAGAGGAGAAGGGAGGGGTCGGGCAAGGGCAGCAGTCTTTGCGTTTTTATAATTCTATTTTCTTTTAGTTTTTTTTTTTTTTTTTTTAATTTTTAATTTATTTTTGTTAATTGTTTTTTCATTTTTCTTTTCATTCTTTCTTTTTTAATTTTATTTTTTTAGTTGTTTTTTATTTTTACTTTTTTTAATTTTATTTATTTTTAATTTAATCTAATTTAATTTCTTGATTTGTTTTGATTTGTTTTTTGTTTTTAATTTGTTTTTGAAATATGTTTTGAATTTCTTTTATTTTTTTATAACTTTTTTGTTTTTTGCTTAAGCAAGAGTCATACCTTCATTTCCATTAAATCAATAAAAAATTACATTATTTACACAGTTCCACCAAATTGAGTAGTGATAGGCAGAAAGAAAAAACCTATGACAATAAGGCCCTCTAACCACAAAACGTGCCCACGAATCCTTTGAAAGTTGACAAAAATAAGCGACGAGGGTCATCGAGGACAAGAACCGACCCCTCTAAGACCCGCACTAACGAGCTTTTGACCAGCCTTTATATCTCAGCTGTCCATAAGCCTAACTAAACCCAACATTAGCCAAAAGAAGCAAGGAGTTTAACCCCCCTGTCCCACATGGACAATCTTGTTCATTGATCGGGCTTGCCCAGATCGGACAACTATGCTGAAAATCACTAGCCCAAAATGAATGAGGTTTAATGTGCGATGAGGGTGGTTTTCCGACCCAACCCTCATCCACGTGTCCATTGATGTATGGTATCGCTGCCAAGTGAACAAAACCGCCTTCGTGTTGAAAGCGGTGTGATCGCGCCCATACCACTCCAGAAGTGGTTTAGCCTCCCAACCCTGTAAAGAATGGAAAATTGCCACCAGAACAAAACCAACGGTTAATAATCTCAACCATTTACCAATCTGCGAACAACACATCGCCCGCCTTCGGAGATTTTCAGTGTTTGTGAAAACCATAGTTGCAGAGACCGTCCCATGCGATTCAACCACCGTAGACCTGTCTGACCAAAAAGAGAATCCTGCAACAGTCTTCTTATTGCGTATTGTCTTCCTTGGTTTTGTTCTCATACACTTTTTTATCCTCTTCCGCCTGGTTATGGCAAAGTTCTTTTAGTTCGCTCTGTGGCATAGCAAGCCAGCCCATCGAAAGTCTGCTATCCCTGCAGGTAACACCTTGATTGGCCAGAATGTCCGCCAATTTGTTGGCTTTTCTGCGCACATGAATGAATGTGAGTGTGCGTAGTCCTTGAAGATGAACCTGTATTTTCTGGAGCACCCTTATTAACCTCTAGTGTTTTGTGACTTTTTCCGGCCTCGTTCCATGGCTGATTTTCTTGGCCGCGTTGATAACTAACTCTGAATCAGCTTCTATTATCACATTTTGGCAGTTGTCCTGTTTCAGAAAATCTAAGCATTGCTCCAAAGCCATTAATTCCACCATGTTGTTGGTGGCTTTTCCTAAATGACAATGGAAGAGGGAGATGATGCTTCCATTTTCATCCCGTAGAACTCCTCCAAAGCCAGCCATTCTAGGGTTATCTTTTGAAGCACCATCAATGTTATACTTCAGAAAACCTTTCGGAGGGGGTTTCCAGAATTCTTTGACCATTTCCCTCATGCTTGTTTTCCTATCCATACCTTGTGGAGTGAACCCTTCCAAGTCTAACTACCTGAGAATTCTCAAATCTATTTCTGAGGGAGAATTCTTGGGGAGATCCCTAACAGTTGTGCCTACTATCTCTTTTAACTGTTTCAAGATCTGTTCCAATAGTCGGAGAGAGGAATTCTTCTCTTCTTTGAAAATTCTTTTGTTTCTTTCTTTCCACACATTCCATATTATGAAGCTTGGCAAGAGAGCCCAGGCCGAGTTAAGAACTTCATTATCTGAAACCTTATTCCTCCAATTGTTTAGGGTGTTAGTGATACAATTTTTGTCTCTGTCGGACTGATTAAAGATGGTGGCAAAAAAATCCCATAACCTAGAGGTGAAACTACAGCTGTTGAGAAGATGTTCCACTGTTTCCTCTTGAGCTTCACAGAGCTGGCATTTGGAGGGCCCTAGCATCCCCCTCTTTCTAATGTTGTCCCAGGTTAAGATTTTTCTATGGTTAACCAACCACATAAAGAGTTTGATCTTCATCCAACTCTTGCTTCTCCAAAGTTTCTGCCAAATTCTGTCTGGATCTTGGGACTCTGGCCCTAAGAGAATATCTTTAGCTTCCTTAATGTTAAAGTTGCCCTCTTTGTTGTTACCCCATCTTAGTTGGTCTTGCCCTTCAGTGACAAGAATCATTCTCTGATCCAACATCCTCTTTAGGGTCTCAGCTCTACTGTTGATTATTCTGTCCCCTCTACTAACTATTTTTTCCACACTCTCCATTTTCTTGTATTGTGATTATGATCCCAGAAGTCCTTTACCTTTACTAGTCCTTGGTTATCTATCTCATGCTTGAGGCTCAAAAAATCTTCTCTCAAGAGTGTTGGCTCTTGTTGCCACTTATCCTCCCAGAATAGTGCCTGATCTCCATTTCTAATTTCCCAGAAACTGTTTTTTTGAACCACCTCTCTGTTCTCCCAGGCCTTGTTCCAAATGGGAGAGCCCTTTATATTTCCAGACAATCTTATTAGCTTAGAATATTGCCAGGAGCTGGCATATTTTTCCTTCCAGATGTTTGCCCATTGAGCCTTAGGATCTTTAACCCACCACCACCAAAGCTTGGCTCCAAGAGCCTTACTAAGAATCTCTGGATCATCTAGTCCTAGTCCTCCTTGGTTCTTATGTTTACAGATCTTTTCCCATGAAACTAAAGCCCATTTTTTCCTAGTTTCCTCCTTGCCCCAAAGAAAATCTCTTTGTATATTTCTAAATTGCTGTAAGACTCCTTTTGGAACTAGGAGAGTAGAAAGCATAAAGATTGGGATAGCTTGGAGCATAGCTTTTGTAAGGACTAGTTTGCTAGCCAGATTTAAAGATCTGATCATCCATTTTTTGACCTTATCTTGCATCTTGTTGATTAATTGTTCCTAAATGCTCTTATGCAAAGGTTTCACTATTAGGGAAACTCCAAAATACTTGAAGGGGAGGGATTCTCTTTGAAAGCCAAGAATTCTGGAGACATTTCTCTGAATGGCAATGTGGGTGTTGAAGAAGAAAATTTTTGATTTGGAAAGATTGACCTCCATACCTGTTGCCATAGCAAAGTCATTCAAAATTTGTTTGTAGGCAAGCGCTTCCTTGACTGTGGGAATTCCCTGTAACATGGTATCATCAACAAACTGTTGATGGGTCAGAACTTGACCATTCTCTGACAGTTGGAGTCCTTTAATTTTTCCCATTACTTTAGCATGCTTAATGGACCTTCCTAGCCCTTCCATCATGAGGATGAAAAGAAAAGGAGAGAGCGGGTCACCCTATCTGAGACCTCTAGAAGGAAGAAAAATTTCAGAGGGAGATCCATTAACTAAAATTGAGAAGCTGGAGGAAGTCACAAGGGCCATGACCCATCTGATCCAATTATGATCAAAACCATATGCAGTGAGCACTTTCCTGATATATGTCCAGTTTACTTTATCATAAGCTTTGGCTATGTCCAATTGCATTATCATACCTGCTTTCCTCCTGCTTGTTAACGAGTGAACCACTTCGTGAGCTTGAATGATGTTATCTAGAATTTGTCTGCCTTCAACATACCCCGATTGTTCACCCGAAACAAGCAAAGGCAGCAAAGGTTTGAGTCTGTTGGCCACCACCTTGGAAATTATTTTGTAAACAACATTGCATAAGGCAATGGGCCTATACTTCTCTGGCGTTTGAGCATTTTCCTATTTTGGAATAAGGGCAATGAAAGAGGTGTTGAGAGCTTTCAAAATCGATCTGTTCAGCCTGGAATCTTCTACTATCCTTACAATATCCTTTTTGACTATGTCCCAACAAGCTTTGAAGAAATCCGCATTAAATCCATCCAGACCTGGAGCTTTGCTGTTTTGCATTTCTTTGAGTACCTCACTGAAATCCTTTTCAGTTATAGGTCTATTTAGATTACAGTTGTCCTCTTTAGATACTAGCTTAGGTATATTTTATAACTTTTATAATTTAATTGATTTTTAATTATTTTGAATTTTTTAATGTTTTGTTTGTTTGTTTTTTTTTTTTTTTTTTTTTTTAGTTATTTATTTATTTAATTTTAATTTTAAAAAATAATTCTTAAATTTATCTTTTAATTTTAATTTTGTATTTTTAAAATAACTAAATCTAAATATTTTTGAATTTTTTTTTTGATTAATTCTTTTTCTAATTTGTTTTTTAGGTAATTATTTTAAGTTTTTTTCTCTAATGAGGTTTTTCCTTTTTATTTGTTTTTTCTATCTTAAAAAAATGCTTTTATTTTTATTTTTTGTGGTTCAATTTATTTTTCTTTAAATTATATATTTGTTTGTTTTTTTTATTCATTTATTTTTTGATATTTATTTTTATTTAATTTTTGTTTTTTTTTATTCATTTTTTTTACGAGTTAATTTTGGTTTTTTTCTACATTTTCATAGGTTTTTTGTTTTCCTTTTTTAATATATTTTTTTGTATTCGGTTTTTTGGTCAAGTTTTTTATTTTTATTTTTATTTGTATGTTTTATTACTAACATGTTTTATGTTTTTCTTGTCATGTTCTTTTATTTTTATTTGTATGTTTTTTCTTATTTTTTATTATATATATATATATATATATATATATATATCTGTGTGTGTGTACACACACACACACACATATATATATATATTTGTTTTTTACTAACATGTTTTTATTATTTTTATTTTTGCCATGTTTTTTTTTAAATTACATTTTAATAGGTTTTTTATTTTTCTTTAAGTTTTTAATTTTTTTTTTTTAATGTTGTATTTTATTATTGTAATTTTTGTTTTTTTACTCTTTTTATTTTTTCTAATTTTACATGATATGGTTAAATTTTTTTTATGTTTTATATTTTTTTGTCATTACTATATATTTTTTATATTTGATTTTTTTGTCATGTTTTTATTATGTTTTATTACTTGTTATTATTTTTTTTTCTTATTTTTTTTTCGATATTTGAATTGTTTTCTTTTGTATTTTTGTGTCTTTTTCATTGTTTGAATTTTTGTTTTCTTAGGTATCGTTCATATATATATATATATATATATATATATATATATATATATATATATATATATATATATATATATAGAGTCCGTGTTGATGCTTGTCTAGCAACTCGATCCCATTATGTGAAATTTGATAATTGATTTTAAATTTTTTGTTATAATGAATCGAGTCTTCCCCACAATGTGTTAATTTCATGGTTGGTCTTTAAGTTTTCATTACAATGGGTTGAACTCACCTACACTACATGTCAATTTGATAGTTGATTTTTATTTTTGTTTGGCAATGTCTCAAGTTGTCTTAGGCTAAGATTTTAAAATCGCTATACATTTAACAAAAAAAAAAACTCTTGGTATAATAACTCTTTCATTCAGGTGTTCATTTTTAAATTTTTTTAGTCATAAAATTTTTCCATAGTGTCATGCTTGAAATATTTTGAAAACTTGAGATTTTTTTTGTAGTCATAATCTTTGGTCTTAATTGCATGGTTGAAAAATTGTCAAGATTTTAATGTTTTTCTAAGTCATGATATTTTATCTTTAATGATATGGTAAAAAACAATTACAATTTCAAGGTGTTTTAGAGTCAAGATATTTTATCTTTAACAACATGGATGGGAATAGTTGGAATTATCAGACATGATATTTTATCTTTAACATCATGTCCGAGAATTGTTGGAATTTTACAGTTTTTCACAGTCCGAATATTTTCTCTTTAACTCCACTGCTAAAAAATGTCAAAATTGTAACCCAATTTTTTTTTGTTATTCCAGAATAAACAAATTTTTTAAGGGTGTTTTTTTCATCCATTTAAAAAAAAAAGGTTTTTACTTCCATTTAAAAAATATGTTGAAAATTTACCCTAAAAAAACACATCATTCTGGAATAAACAACTTTCATTTTTGTGTTGTTTTTTCATGTTTTTTTTGGGGCTTTTGGGCTCAAGTACCCGTTTTGAGGTAATAGTTCCTGTTTCATCCGTAACTATGTCTTTTCCTTTTGATTCCTCAATATTTCTAGAACTTTCTCACGAGAGGGTGACAAAACGTTGGAGGGAGACTCTTTTGTATTGAGTGGTGTTTAATTATATGTTTTCTTAGGAAACTAATTCATGGATGTGAATAAGAGTTTGTATTCTCCTCTTCCACTTCTTCTTGAGCTCTAAGGATTTCATATATATTTTTTAACATGGACATGTATCATCTCTATTACATAAGAAAGTTATTAAGAAGAAAATATATTTGGAATATAAGACCTTGAGTCACAAAAATTCTAAATATAGAAGCTTCTCTTATGTAAAATAAAGAATCAAAGGCTTTAGTTTTGCTACAACCTTACACTTGTAAATTTGTATGTATAAGCCTTGCCAAGCCTTGATTTTGTAAAACATCTATGAGTAGTTATGCTACAAGAGAAGCTCCACTTCCACCACTTGATGGTTTATTGTCTTGTTCTTGGGCTAACCCTTCCTGATTTTGACTTGATTTTAGTTAATCGAGGGTTCCTCCATCCTAATATGATAACCAACTAACAAAGGATATGGATTGACAACCTAATGAAGTAAAAGGGTCAAATTCCTCTTCAACTTATTGTTTATTTTTTTCTAGAATGAAAATTTTAGACCCATGTGCTAATAGAGTGTTGAAGCTAAGCCTATATAAAAGGATGAATGTTGAGTTTCTGGATGATGACTACTATCCTCCTCTCTTTTCTTTGAGTCCTCACCTTCGAACTTGTGAGAAACATTGCCTACAAGAGAATTACAAAAAGGGACCAAAGCGATGATGAGCTCCATAGGTGAGAGTAGGGGGAAATTCAAATGGAATAAGATGACAGGGATCAAATCAAAAATCTTAGGGAAAGGAAAGAATGAACCATGTATGAGAGGACAAATCTAGAAGGATAAAGTGGGGAAATATTAAGTAAAAGGCAAGGAATAATGTAGAAAAGAGAATAAAGGTTAGAAAAATGCCAATGATTAATCTGGGGTAAGATGATGAGATAGAAAGGGAGGATGAGTGGAAACCTATTTTCAATTCAAACAAAAAATACAACATGAAAAATAGAGTATTAGATGGGATCTTAAATAAAGAAGAGATAGGGAACTTAAAAAGAGTGAGCACCAAAACAAAAGAAAAGACCCTCACCAGTCGAGAAGCCACATCAAAAAACCCCCCTCCAAATTCATATTCACCAATGATGTCATGTTGAAACCAAAGAGAAGGGTATGGTTTATCCAGTAATATAGATAGACAGGGGGTGAACAAAAATTATCTCACCTTGTGAAATAATGGAGAGAATTATAGCTTTTGAAGGGGAGCGTTCTCCTAGGAAGAGAGAAGTATAGGCCAATTCCATTCACGAATGCATGGGGAAGTATGAAATGACATATGTTAAGCCAAAAAGATAATGAATCAGTGATTCAACAATAGAACCCCCTGCCCCCCCACCCACCCCCCCAAAAAAAGAAATTTTTTATTCAAAAAAACTCCTTTAAGAGGAATCAAGGAGTCCACAAGAAGAGAAGAATTGCCACTTCTATCAAATATTATTTATTCCCCCATTCATTGTCATTTCGAAGATGTTTGTGAAAAGAGGAATGGCCTACAATATGCTTGAAAAAGTGTTTAATCCAATCCTGAGAGATATCGACATACTATAAATTTTTCCATCCGTTCTAGGAATTGCCATTAAACCATTCTAAATATCAACTAATTTAGTAGATTTTTATAAATGGACATTGTTCATGAGAGGGGTTAGTTCATTGATTTCTTCCATTGTGGGAAGACAAATAAATCCATCAACCCATAATTTAATTGCATGTCAATTTCCAATGACCGAAGAAAGTTTGGGTTGAACAAGATTTGTAGTCTTTTTTAGGAGCATCCATATTGTAGATCCTTTCTATTCAAAGTGAGGCTTGTTCAATCTGAAATATTTCCTAAAAATATTTTTTTTCCACCAATTCAAGGGGCTTGTGACCAATCTCCAAAAAAATCACAGCCATGGCCATATTTATAAATGTAGGATCCCTAGTATAAATTCCTGTCCTATATTGAGGAGCTTGAATTATAGACCATTTGAAATGGACTTTTTTCTCAATTGTTCCCCCTTCCCAACAAAATTTTCTTAGTTTCCTTACAAATCAATCCATGTAATATTTAGGAGCAAGAACAACTAAAAATTGATATAGGAGAGGATGAAACAATAGAATTTATGAGAGTATTTTTTCTAGTGAGGTTCAATTATCTTGCTCCCCATTGCTATATTCTTTTTCCCATTTTTCCAAGCTATGATTCCATATTTGGGAGGAAGGATTATGAAATGAAATAGGCATTCCAAAGTACCTGAATTATGACCACTTCTCTACACTTGGGAATCCTATAATTATTGAAATCTAAATAAGAGGCTCTAAAGATATAATATAACCATAGATATGGATTTTAATATTGTTGATCTTACCCCTAGAAGAATTGTGGAAGTAATCAAGGGTTCTTTTAAATCTATGAGTTATAATAGTGGAAGCTACTTCCAAGAGGATAGTATCATCGAAAAATTGAGAGGAGTTAGTCTCTCTAAACCCTCAAATAATGCCAATAGCATGACTATTTCCCTTAATTATTTCCTTTTATAGTCTTCTTCTCAAGGATTCAACCATAATAATACACAAAAGAGGGGAGAGTGGGAAACCTTATCTAAAATATTTGCAATCTTTAGAGAGGGAAAAAGGGAACCCATTAAGAATAGGAGCTATCCATGGAAGTAAAATGCATGCCTTGATCTAACTGATAAACTTTCTACCAAATATGAACTTCTTCGTAACCATAAAGAGGAAGGAATGTTTAACTTGCTCAAAAGCATTGACCATGTCCATCTTAATTAGCATTCCCTTCTCTTTATTGGTTTTTATTGAGTGTATAGCTTCCTAAACGAGAATGACCTTGTCAACTATTTACCTTTTTTTCGATGAATCCTCCTTCCTTCATTTTTTGATATTATCTTGCTAACAACTTTCTTAAGTCTTGAGGAAATTAATTTTGTTGGGATTTTATCGTCTTACATAGTTATTCTCGGCCAAAATTTGGCAAAAGAAGAGGGTTTTTGTTACTTGGGGACGAGGACCAGAAAAGAAGAGTGTCTGCCTCCCCCAATGTTTTTCTTATGGAGAGAGTAGTTGAGCATATTTTTGAGTTCTACCTTCACGATGTCCTAGAAAACTCTGTAAAAGTGATTGGAGAACCCATCTAGACCGGGAGCGTTATCTTTTCAATACTCCATATGGCTTGCATAATTTCATCTTCCTTGATTTATTTAATTAGTTCTTCATTCGCTTCTTTAGAGATTGAGGCAAGAATATTTTTAAGCATTTTGTTTCATTGATATGGGTTTGCTTCCTCCTCTTCATTATAGTGTCTTTCAAACTGTTTACTTGTTGCTACTTTGATTTCTTCAAGGTTGTCTATCTTCCTCCCATCCTCAATGACGATGCTTTTAATATTATTTCGTTGTCTTCTAGCTTCGAATTGTTTGTGGAAGGAGGTGTCACAATCCCCTTATTTTAGCCATAGACTTCTGCATTTTAATTCCCATTCTTCCTTCTCCTTTCTATATGTCAAATGTATTTTAAAAATGATTTCCATTTCCTTTTTGAGAAATTCCTATGTTCCATGACTTTCTTCTATTTTTTTTTATAAATATGCCAAGGAATTTTGTGAATCCACTCTTCTTGATGAGAAAGAATATAAAATTCTTGGCCCAATTTTTGAAGGACTTTTTCACCACTATAAGTTTTGATTTCCAAAAAAATGAGTGAGACATCAAGATTTGAATATTCCAAGCTTATTTAACAATATTGTAAATGCCATGATAATGTAACAGATTTGGGATAAACTTGAAAGGTATAGGCCCACAGTCGAAAAGGACATCTAGAAATAAGATATTAGGCTTGTGATCATATATTTCTTATGGATGAATATTGGAGGAGATTTAAAAATATTATAAAATGAAATTACTATGAACAATAAATTTTCTAAATTTGTTGCTATGTCCCTAGGCCTAACCCTTTTATTGCTCCAAATGTATTTACTATTTGAAAATTCAGTGTCAACAAGGTCCCATTCAATGATGGTGTCCTCCATCTTCTCTCACATAGGATCATCCTTTCTTTTGGGGAATGAAATGATTTTATTGAAAGCCCCCCCAATAATTCAATTCTCAATATTATAAGAATATTTTATCTTTTCCAATGAATCCAAGAGATCAATATTTTTAGATAAAAAATAGGGGAGTAAATATTAAAAATATGAAACATTTTCCTCGTTTCTAAATGAAGAAATTTATTGATGATCAAATTGTTTGAAGAGAAGAAAAACATACTTCCTGAAAGATAAGAGTCCTATAAGGTGAGTAAACCCCTTGAGGCACCTCTTGATCTCATTGTTAGTGCCTTACTACGTTTCCATAGTTTTTGTGCCACTATTAGTGCTTCTTCTACACTTGTTTTTGTTTCTTGAGTTAAAACTACTATAGGAATTTCAAATTTTGTTAAATTATTTATTATATCTTATTTCATTCTAGTTCCCATGCCTCTACAGTTCTAAGATATTATTTTCATAAAAACTGAGATGGGAGAAGATCTACTCCTATGGTGCCTGCCAAAAAAGTTGATTTGTGTCTCTTTCCTTTTCTAGGGCCCCACACTTACCTAAGGGATTTTTGAGTCCCCAATTATTTGTTCAAATTGTCTACTTCCTCGTGTTTATCTCTCGTGGTCCTTCTTCCAACTTTATTTTGAGATCTCTCTTCTTGAATTTATCCTTTTTCAATAGCTTGATAATATTTATCTTTTGTGGTTATTTACCTAATGGGGAAAGATCCCAAATTTTTATGAGAGTTTCCTCTTGTAGTTTCATTGGGGTAGGGGGGTGGGGAAGGGGGGGGGGGGGGGGTGAATTATGATTTTAGGGTTTGAGGGAATATGTTTAAAAAGAGATAAAAGTTACACAATAAATGTTTCATGGGCCACAAAGTGAGTAGGATGGATATAATACAATTAACAGACAAATCATTCATAGCTTTGTATTGATTAATCGTAGATAAGGGAGCTTCAATGGTGGATCTTGAAGAAGGAGGTTGACTAGTTTTTGAAGGAATCTTTAGAGGATGGTTTAAAATAGTGGGGGAAAGAGAGGTGGAGGCTTGGGAGAGTCATTTTGGATTACCTTCATTCTTTAGTTATTTTTATCCTTGTTTTTGAGCAAGGGTTATTTGAGTCTCTTTAGTTTTCTTTGGGCACTTTTTGAAAAAAAGTCCATATTCATGAATATATGCACTTAAAAGGGAGTTGTTCATAATCCACCTACTAAATATAAGTCTAATTATTAAAAAATGATTTCATTAGTTAAGTGATCCTTTCTATAGATCTACTTCAACACATATTATTGCATAAGTAAATAGGGGGTTTTGGCTTAGCCTTGTCAATATATTTTCCTCTGGAGTCATAGATACATTTTAGGGTGTTATCCTTCCAATTGTGACGTGGGAGGTGGGGGAGGTTAACCTAAATAGGAACAACTGTAGGAATATCAACTTCTGGGTCAAACTTAGGAGTCCATTTGTTTAGTTACATACCTCTAGATCCATAGAAGTAAGGTCTTCTTAGGAATATTAGATCTCAATCCTCCTTAAGTTTGAGTATGAAAACAAAGAAAGCAAACTCACATGAATAATGATTTACTTTCCCTTTTATAAGTGATTTCCAACTTCAAGAGATCCATGAATTTATTTGATGGGGAAAAGACCATATTTCAATGAACTTGCCTATCAAACCCTTCTCAACAAATTTTAGAGCCTTACATCTAGTAGAGACCTTAGGGAATTGAACTTCAAGAGTTTGGTCAAGTTTCTTCATGAACCAGTCTTTAGTAGGGCATTGAGCAAGACAACTCACAATCCCAGGAGCCATTTAAATGTTGTAGAAAGGAATGAAAAATTAGGAGGAGGCACATGTCCTACCCTTACCATGGAGATGCAATAAATGTGATCAATATCGATGCAAAATTAGGGTTTTGTAGAGTGGAAGAAATTGAGATGAGTTTTTATCCAAGTATTTCAAATCTTAGCATTGGTTTCCTCTTGAATATTTGTAATAGATAGATTTTGGGATCTATGTGTACCATTTCTTCCTCTACTTCCCATTGATAAATATCTTCAACTTGTTGGAGGTCCTAGAGGGGATTGATGAGGTCCTTTTGTAGGCTATGATCCCTTGGGCTATTACTTCTTACACCTTTGGAAACTTGTTTAAATACTTAGTGTTCATTAGTGCACCAAGAAGTTGGAGTTTGCTTTGAAATATATTTTGTTCCTTGATCTCTTGGGCATCTTTTGGCAAAGTGATTATAATCCTGGTAGGAGTTACACTTTAAGGGAAACTGCTCATAATCAAGGGCTTTTAGATGACTCTATCCCTCCATATTAATTTGAATTTTGTTATAGAAGGCCCTTTAATTTGATTTTTCTTACAGAAGACCCTTTTCAAATATCATTTCCACACCAATTTTGGAATAGGTATGAATATTCCCTTTGGAGTGAGTTTGGGAAATAAAAAAACCCAACTTGTTTCCATTAGATTTAAGAGAATATTGATCCCGAAAAATGATGGGAAGGTATGATAGCTTGACTTGAACAAGGGAAACCTTGTTCTCCATGTTTGGATCAAAAACCAAGGTCTAACATAGACAATTTTTTAAGAATATGTATTGATCTAGAAACCTTGGCATTTTTTTACCAATTCTTAAAATGTCAACTATAAAATTCTTGGTAATATTTTTGTAAAAATATTAAATTTTTCAAGGATTTTATATTATTTCTAGAAAATTTTAGTGATTTGTAAAGTAAAAACTTTTATGATATAAAATGTGGGTGAATAAAATGGAAATTTGTGAATATTGTTTTGGAAAAAAACAATGAAAAATTAACCCATGCGTGAAATTTATCCCCTAAAAATATTGTTAGTCCAATAGGTAACATTCCCCTAGGGTCCATGAAGCAAGGGCCATATCTAAAAATCTAGTAATCTCCTCTTTGTTGTTAAATAAAAAAAATAATAATAACCTCTACCTAAATAATAACCATAATATGTCCTAGAATCCCCAATGCTTTGATATCCCTACCTTAATTGCTTGAGGGCTAGGCCAAAATCCTGTGAAATTTCAGTTAAGGCTTCCTCATGTAGCACAATGGATTTCGTTTTTTCCTCTATAGATATAATGTTTAGAGTGGGAATGGATTCATCCCTTTTAACAAATATGATATTCATAAGGAATCCTTCACCAGTATATTTGGAGGATCTAAGCAGACACGGATAGACATCCTCCTCAAGATTAATTGCATCAATGATAGTCTGGTGGAGAATCACAACCCTTGTTTGTTACAATGAGTGAAATGAGAATGTGTCTTATAAAGAGGCCCAGCACAAGGAGGTAGATGGATCGAGCATGAATTGGAAATTCTTGGCTACTACTATAGATCTAACATCACAACTCATTCTATAGTGATAAAATTGTATGGAACTTATAATAATGACAATGACCAAGGTAAACAATAGCCATTAAAAGAGGCAAAGCTCCACCACATCAAGAATTTTTATATTGTTACAATGCTTATTTCTTAGGATATTATATGTATATTCCTTAACATGTAGATATGTGAATTATTTTGATTATTAATATTTTCCCTAAATTATCTTTTAAGACTAATGAGATAGACCTTAAGAAAGGTTTGATTCAAACAATTAGCCTTATTCGCATGTAATCCTATTTCTTATTTGGATATTCATACTATGAGCATTAAGTTATAAGATGCTCATCATATGTTTCTTCATTTTTGTGTAACATTGGCCAAACATGATAAATCAAGCATGACAATACTCAAAATGTGACTACAACATTAAATAGTAATAAACTAAAATAAACAAAAATGGAAGAGAATATATGGTTAAAATGGATACTTACACACCTACAATTGGAAGGCACTTGCAAGTCCTAAAAGATGAAAAAATACACCTCCATGTAAATAAAAGTCAAATAAATAATATTTTACATTGTAACGTGATGAAATATTATAAATTGCATTAGGGGTTCCTTTTAATACAACTTTTTGTATATGTGGATTTCACCTCTATTACCAAAGACTCCATTCCACATAGTTTCCCAAGACATATGAAACATAAATACAGGTGATTAACTTCTACCTTTAATGACCTATGAATGAAAACAAACATAAATTATCAAAGAAGGAAAATAAAATCACCGTTCTCTCGAGGGTAATTCTATTCTAATCCTTGGTTGGTATGGTACCCTTAGATCTTGTTCCAATCTCCCAAACCTACACTTGCAAACAAATATCACAATGTACAACTATCCAATCCAATACAAAATTAGTTTTAGTAGCATAATATCATTAAGAACATGCAATCATCAACAAAGAAGAAAATAATGACATCGAGAAAAAAGCATAGTACTCTTCATTAAATAGAAGACACCTTCAACCCTTGCAGCACCTCCAAGATCCTTGACCCATAGATCCTCCTCTAACAAAGAACTCACAAGCAGGCTTGCTGCTAATACTAGTTTATATGAAGGGTGATCTATTGTCAGTTTGACAACATTTCCTCACTATTCACTTGTTCCATATTTTAACATGGAAGAGATTTTCTTTTATATCTGAGTTAACAAGGTTATTGTATGAATATAGACACCTTTTTGACTTGGTTTTTTTATTCATTTCATCATTATCCTAAACTTAAGCATTATTTGAGCCTATCAAAGCCTTAACTACTCACTTTTGTAACCCTATCCTCTTATATCTCTTTGTCTAATGGTTTGTGGCATTCAACACCTTCTTCCAGAGCACTTAGAGCATTGCAATGCCTTTTTCTAGTTTCTAGGGAGTATTGGAGGATACAAAATTAGCATTTAAAACTTAACTTTCTTTAAGGTTTCCATGAATTTAACACTGCATTCCAAGCTTGTTTTACTGATACTTCTTTAATGGATTGAAGGGAGTATCATTTTTACCTATAATATATTCCCCCTAATGTATGAGATCAGAATAAAAAGTGATGGCTGAAATACGTTACATCAATATAGTGAGTGTGGTATAAAATGTGAGTCAAGGGTTACAAAACCTATTTGTATCTGTAAAAGCCAATGACCAAATATATATGATATACATACCTAAGGTAGGCATACCAATACTTAGTATCAAAGAAATAGACCATGGTCACCAACTCAATAAACTATATATACATGTCATTAAATACTAATGATATCCATGAAATGGTTACAATATGGATCTCTATTACAATTTCTATCAGGAGGATAGCAGAAACCAATGAGAGTGCCCAAATGTGGTCCTCAAAGCACATGATACATTCTCCATTGAAATTTTGGTGAAGCAACATGCATGAGTGAGGTAGCCCCAATAGCCAAGGTCTTTGACTTATCTTGATGGTATGATCCTACGACACACGAATGGATGAGATGATGTCGAGTATGCAGGGGAATGCCTGATTATCAAGCATTGAGGTATCCTATTAATAGGCATCAGGGATATTATTTATGATGCAAATGGTCTCCAAAGTACTTAATACAATCTAATGAGAAAAAATGTATGAACCAATGTTGAAAATTCGTAGAATCAATTAATATGGGCCAATGAGGTAAATTGACTATCAACTATGAGGAAACATGCCACTATCCCCCATCATTCAACATGAAATTGAAAACAAGATGAGGTTGATGAAAAAAAATAATTCACAAATAATATAGGGATGGTTAGTATAAGGGGTCAAATGAGACTGTATGTGGTTGACTCTAGATAAGACTTCCCTTGCACATATAATAGCATGACACAAATGTGAACTTATTATCTTGGATAAATAACACCATTCAAACACGATGATGAAATAGGAGGTATCACCACAACCCATGTGATTACAAGGATAAAAAACTGAATAAAGTACTAACTCAGGGAAGAAGTTATTTGATTCATGTTGATTCTTTGTCTAAGAAGCCAGGCTAAGACCAATTGTAAGAGAATGAATCAAATAAGTTCCAATTTCAAGGGTGACTAATGGTTTCCTTTTCATAATGCAAGGAAATAATACTTCCCCCTTCCCCCCACCCCTATTCGTATGGTTGATCCCCTTCATATTTTAACAAGCATGAAAGAGAAAACAAGTGTAAGCCCTATATAACTTATATGTTAACCCAAAAACCCCTTATTAAGCCTTATATATTAATTTATTACATTCTATTTATTATATTGTCATGTCAGCTAGAACTTTTCATTGTACATGTCATTATTAGATTCTTATTTTTATATGGTTATATCAGTTAGAACCTTTCATTGTACCATTTCATTATAATTTTACCCTTTGCCTCACACACACACATTAAAGAGACCCAGTCTTAGGATAATCAAATATTGTTTCATACATTGCACTCATTATAAAAGTAGGTTTTCCCCTCGAGGTGAACTGTAATTATTGGTTTCCTTTCATTTTGAAGGCACATAATCCATAACATGTGGTATCAGAGCATAGAAACCTAGGGTTTTACTAATTCAAATAGGTAATATTGGAATTTTCACTATAACCTTTTTTCTAGGAAGTTTTGAATGGTGAAATTTTGACATAAGGATAAGATATCCTAGGGAACCTTTGGTTAAAATTTCATGTTTATTTTCACTATAAGATATAGTGTGTGGAAATTAAAGCTTGCAACACGGCCTAGAAATAGTTTCAAATGATCCATCTTGAATTTTTTGCTATAATTTTTTCTAAGAGATGTCTTAGATTTTGAAATTTGGAGAAAATCTATAAGACATCTCAAGATATTTGTGGTAAAAAAAAATATTTTGTTTCACTATATATTTGGAGATATAACCTATGGAAGTTAGGGCTTGTGAATGGTCTTGGAATAAGCTTCAAATGAGTGATCTTGGAATTTCTCTATAGATATTAATTTGGAAAAACTCCGAATCTGGAATTTTGACAATATTGAAAAAACATTTCAAAGTAAAAATGGTAAAAATTTGATATTCTGGTTCACTATAATTTTGGAGATATACCCTATGGACATTAGGGTTTGTGAGTGGTCTTGAAATCAATTTCAAAGGAGTGATTAGAGAATTTTAGCTACAATTTTGTTTTGTGAGGCACTTCATATCGGTGAAATTTTTAGATATATGAGTAGACATAATGGAGTACCATAGGTAAATTTTCAAAATGATATTTAAATAAGTGGACATGTGGAAATCCTTACAAGTTCTCTTTTGGTAAGAGGCCAAAAATCAACAAGTTTTTGGAAAGTTACCAAAACATTCACTTGGCACATTAAATTTTGGTTAGACCCGTAGAACTATATAAAAGACACATCAAAGTATTACATGAAAAAATTTTGATCGAGAAGGGTTGAAATCATAGAGATATATCAAGACAAATGTTATCCATCCAAATAGTGTCCAAATTAATGTTTTAAAGGTATGTAACTTATAAGTGACATAACTTTTGATTAGATGATACATTTGTTTTTGGGGGTTAAAAATTGTGATAAAGAGGAGTACTATTATTATTTTCTCACATAGATCCAAAGAAATATAAAAAATATATTACACCAATTAAACCTCTGGAAAGCCCATTAATGATTCATGAAGAAACAAAATACTTTTGAGTATTGATTATCCACATTGGAAAGTCAATGAATGAAAATAAGTGATACTTTGAGAGTGGAGTTGTCATAGATGAAAGGACCCATTGGAAATATGGAATAAAATATATAGGAAAACAAAGAAGAAATAAAAATAACTATCAAGGGAGAACTACTAGAATATGTGAAGTAATAAATAGAAAAATCCATGAATTCCATGGAAAAGCTTCTCTTGGAGAGGCTTCCTAAAAGGGATATTGAGATCCAAGGAAATTATGAAATTAAGGAGAGCAATTGTGTTGAAACTCATTAACCTATGGGGAATATTTTATCATAACTAGAAGCACAAATATTGAATAACATAACCATAATCCTGAATTTTCAATCCAACATCCACATCACCAGGGCTTCAAGTTACCACAAAGGAACTACTACATTTCAAATACTAATATGAGGAAGTTTGATGTAAATGATCCCACAATATGAATATTCTAGATTGAGCAACACTTTGATCTACACCGTGTGGAAACCTTACAAACAGTAAAATTCCAACTATGTTTTTAGAACAAGATAAACATTTATGGTATTAATAAATTTGGGAAAGGAAAAAGGATTCTATTATACTGTAGTCCATTTTTATTAAGAAAATGATAACACCTTATGGGTATATTAAGAGAAATATATTATTTACTCAATTGGTAAATATTCTTTACGAAAGGTCTAATTACAAAACACATTCAACAATTCAAAAAGTAAAGTATTAGGGTAAAGAATATTTCAGAGGACAATTTGTTAGACCACTTTATGGGAACTTTAAAGGAAAGCATCCAACATGAAATGTGTCTCTTTGAACCCAAATCCCTAGAGCATGATTTTAGTCTTGCAAGAGAATTTTAAAATAAAAATGTGGCTAATAGAAAATTGGTTAATAATAACTATAGAGAACATCCTTCTCCCTCTCCTAAATTATCAAGGTTGACAACTTAGTCAATGGATGAAATAAAAGAAAAAAGACTATGTTTCAATTGTCACAACAGGTATAGTAAGGGAAATAATTGTGGTGAGAATAAATTATTCTACATAAAATGTGAAGATGAAGAAGGTAAAGAAGTGGAGACAACATAAGCTCTAGAGCTAGAAGAGACTACTCCAACAATACCTTGTCATGCATTGGATGGAATTGATACTGATCCAGATTTATGAAGGAATGAAATGAAATACATAAATGAATAGAAACACAAATATACAATGAAAACATAACTTCAATTCATTAATATCAAAGTACTAAAAATTGTTACAAGCATAATGGAAATAAATTAGCTCAAGTGATGGTAGCTTAGCTATGAGAAAAGATGTGGCAGCTACATGCATCTGAACCGTGTTACAATTAGGTTCAAGGAAATTTTTATTATTTAGCAACAAAAGGAAACTCTAAGCAACCAAAACCCTAACCCTAGGAGAAGGAACACTAAAAGTTTGTGGGCCCCATTAGGGTTAGTTGGACAGTCAACTTCTTGGGGTTGTAACTTGGTCATATGATCTTCGTTTGGCATGTATGATACCTTGTTAGAAATATCTCTTTGAGTACTAAAATATTTGAAGTAGGCATTGCCTATCATAGACCTAAAAAGGCATTGTTTAGGGGATCAAAACAACTCCAGAAGTTTAGGACCTTAAAAACTACTAAAAATACTAATTTGTGCTATAATCAAGGAAACTAATGAAACCAACTAGAGGTCTAGGTGGAATAAGCGAGTGGCCACCAAAATCCACCTGGATCAGTCCTCCCCACTTAGGAAGAAATTGTCCCCATTGTATGCAGAGCCTCCATTAAGTGAGGAAATTTCTATTGAAGTTGGTCCAAGTGAGCCACTTGCCCTAGTGAAGGAGTTGGTCTGCTTTAACAACTTGATACCACTAGATCCTCTACTGGATAATGTTATTAATCTGTGTGCCCATTATCCTATTATTAGTGGCCTATTTGATAGAGCTTGGGTTGTGCTCTATTGGTGTCAACTGCTCAGCAATGTTTGATGTGTCTAGTAATGGAGGAAAGTATGGTTGTCACCAGTCAACATTGAATACTGGGTGCAGGCAAAGGGATGGTGGAATGTTGAGCTCGAAATAAATGTATCCTATAGCCTTAGTGATGTTGTAAGGCCAATATCAAAGTGGGCGAAGCTTACAGTGGGCCCCAACGAGGCGCTCCTTCTGCAAATGTAACCAAACTTTTTCACCAACCTAGAACTTGTGTGGCACCCGATGTTGATCATGATGTTATTTTTACTTAGCATTAACTCTTTCCAATATGTCACAGACCTACTGGTGAATGTGCTCAATGCATTCAATGAAGCAGGTAGCTCTGTCAGCTTTAGACTAGACATGAGCCAAAGGGGATGTGTCCATTTGAGATGTGGAGACCTCTGTTGAAGTTGTGTTGGACATAGGGGAGGATTTCATCCCATATGCATGGATGATTCGAGTTGTAGATGTGCAGGATGTGCATGCCCATCTTGTTGATGAAATTTGTTTGGTCATCAGTTTGGGGGTGGAAATTAATGGACTTAATGATCTTGGTATCCAACAACAAATAGAAGCTTGACCAGAATGTACTTAGGAACCTATGGTCCCTATCTTAGATAATGGATCATGGGATGCCAAAGTGTACCCATACTCATTCAAATAAGAGTTTGGAAGTGTCTTTTGTTGTGATACTCTTCTTGCGGGCCACCATAATGGCCATCTTAGAGAATCTATTGACAACCACAAAAACACAGTCTTTTCCATGCTTGGTAGAAGGAAGGCTCTATATAAAATCCATGGAGATGGATTCCCAAGGCTGACTAGGAGTGGGAAGAGGAGTATACAAACCATACTTCTTGATTGTAGGTTTGGAAATGGTATAGGAAGTGTAGGCTTTTATGTAATTCCCAACATCCTGTTGATGGTTCACCCAATAAAAATACTTACACAATACTGCCACTATTTTTTCTACCCCAAGATGTCCAGCGACCCGACTGTAGTTCGCCTCCAAAATCATCTTGGCACACTCTCTTGAAGGAACACCTAGGTGTCTTAGGTGGCATAACATTGTGTCCTGGAGGTGAAAGTCTGAAACTTTCTTATCTTCCAGGAGCATATGGCATGTGGTGCCGAATTTTGGGTCACTCTTGTAAATATGCAACTATCTCGAAGTCTCGTGTCCACAAGAGTCAAGCATAGTGGTTAGCACCATAACCGATGGTCTGTTGAGGTAGTCTGCAAAATTATTAGTGCTTCCCTTCTTGTATTTTATACTCAAATGGAATTTTTGCATATATGTGGACCATTTCAGATGGCGATCGTTCTGCAACTCTCCTTGTGGTTGTATGAATTGCAGGAGTCAGTGGTCTGTGTGGATGACCGTTTCCTTCCCTAGAATGTAATGCTTCCATTGTCAGTAGACTTGCACAATGGAATAAATCTCTTTGTCATAAGTGGGTTACTTTCATATGGTATCTGAAAATGTCTCATTGTGATATGCCACTACATTCCCTTGCTGGGTAAGAACTGCACCAATAGCATAGTCACAATCATCTGTCTCAATTTCAAATGGTTGTTGCATGTCTGGTAATGTGAGCACTAGTGAAGAGAAGAGGTGATGGTTCAACTCAACAAACAACTTTTGTTGGGATTCACAATGAAAATAAATTTTCTTTCGCTCTACCCTTTGTGACTTGAATCAAAGGTCAAGTGATATGAGAGAATCCCAACACAAACCTACGATAGAAATTGGCAAGATCTAGAAAGTTGTAGAACTCTATTAGAGTGGTTGGGGTTGACCAATCCTGAATAAATTGTATCTTGGATGGGTCCACATGCACACCCCACTCATCAATGATGTACCCCAGATATTGAGCTTGGTTCATAGCAAAAGTGCATTTCTCCAATTTGGCACACAATTTGTGTTGTTGCGGGGTTTGGAGGACCTATCGAATATGGTGTAGGTGCTCTTCCCAACTATGGCTAAAGATCAGGATGTTTTCCAAATATATTACCATAAACAACCTAGTGAAGGGACACAAGATGTCTTCCATCAACCTCATGAAGGTTGCAGGGGCATTCGTCAACGCAAAAGGCATGACCAACCATTCAAAAAGGCCCTCCTTGGATTTGAAGGTAGTCTTCCACACATCGGAGTGTTCGATTGGTACCTGGTGATAATCGGAATTAAAGTCAATCTTAATGAAATATTTGGCCCCCTTGATTTGGTCCAAAAGTTCATCAATCTATGTTATTGGATACCTATTCTAAACAATGATCTTATTCAGGGCCCGATAGTCAATACAAAGCCTCTAGGTTTTGTCCTTCTTCTATAACAGCATGATCAAGCTCCCACAGGGTGATGAACTTGGCTTGATGTTCCCTTCCTTTAACAACTCTTTAATATTCCTCTTGATTTCATCATTCTCCATAACATAGCATTGGTAGATTGATCCATTGGGTAGTAATGCACCGGGGGTAAATTGATGGAGTGCTTGACCTGATAGTGTAGGGGCACCCCTGTGGGTGAGGTGAAGATGTCCTCATACTCTTCCATGACCTTGTCCATTTTTTTCTGCCGTGTGGAGGAGCTCTAACTGGAGGCTATGGATGTGAACACAATATTCCTTTTGCTATGAGAGTGAATCACGAGGAAGAAAAATTTCCCAGTTTGGGAAATGATCTTACAACATTTTTTAGTAGAGATCAAAGAAAAAGTAGTAAGCGACGTTACCTCTGGTATCTTGTACAATTTTTGACCCAAAGTAATAATAACATAACAAGGTTTGGATTCATATACAACATGGTGCTTCCATAAGTATGGATGACCTAATTAAACATCATAGACTTAAAGAGGGGAAACATTGCACAATACCTCAACTGCAAAGGGCTTGATACTATAAGGTAGGTGACATTGATGTTTGACACAGAGATCTCTCCCTTGGTGGAGCCAGCCGATGGTGTACGGATGTGGGTGCAACATTATTGACAACTAAAATCTCTTAACAACCTTGACTAATATCAAGTTCTTCTGGTTCCCACTGTCAATGCTGAATTGCATCATTGAACCTTTTACCCACATATAAGTAGAAGAGGCACTCTGCCTTGTCTGGATCCTCAAGTTCCGGCCTTCCGAGCTTGTTGGTGGCTACCATCACAGTGAGTTATGCGTCAGTGATCTACTTCCCCTTGGCGGTTCTCTTTTTGGGTTACAACTCAAAATCAAAGCATGCATCTATCTCTAAGTATT
The DNA here is from genome assembly GCA_031772625.1 of Pinus tabuliformis. Classification (NCBI taxonomy): domain Eukaryota; kingdom Viridiplantae; phylum Streptophyta; class Pinopsida; order Pinales; family Pinaceae; genus Pinus; species Pinus tabuliformis. Next base: position 553,776,387 of record CM062820.1, on the reverse strand, counting down.
TTAGCTCGGCCACCAACGCCTACTCTGCATGACATTAATTTGTGTTGTGAGTGGGAGTTTTATGGAACTCACACCACTTTCTAGTGTCCTTCTTCACCTTCCCATTATCCTTGGTTTCCAACTTCAAGGAGTTGTCATCGGGGTTATCAGCTTGAATTTCCCCTTTTCTCTATGGCTTGGGCATGCCTTTCTCTGCTTAGGGTTCATAGATCTAAAGTCTCGGTTCTTCTACTTGAATTTCTGCTCAATATTTGTAGCATATCGGTATGTTTCACCAAGCGAGGAGATGTCCAGGAACTCCATTTCCTCCTAAATTTGTTTGTGAAAACAACCACGATACTTGAGCACTAGATGTTTCTCAAAAATTTTGATATCCAAATTTGTGTTCAGGGTATGGAAAATATTCGTCATCTCATGCACATCTTGATCCTTTTGTTGTTCATTCATTTTCATCTTCTCGGGCTCTTTGACTCTCAGCCTCTATGCACTCGAATCCCCTTCTGAGCATTAACAATCATTGCTAAACGCCTTCAGGGTTGGTGGCCACCTGTTCTGCAACAGAAAGGACCTTCGGGCCTTTAGAATCCCCAAGAATAGTGTTCTCTGTTTACACAGAGAAATATGCTAAAACACAGGAAAGCTCATCACTTTGCCGTTTATCGGACTTCAACTATCTTGAATTCCACCTTATTTTCCATCGAATCCGCCTTTTAAATCACCATCGCAAGTCACATAGGAATGTTCTGTGGTTTTCTTTTGTATTTATAAAATACATTAAAACATTAAAAATCTCATAAAATGGCTTCAGACGAACATGAAATATTATACATTGGCATTTACAAACCCTTTTGGGTCCAGTTGCATTACATCCGTGCATATATATGTGGCCCACTCCGTCGCATGACTCTGATGTGACATTGTGATGCGATTGATTGCAATCACGTATCGCGTGGAGTCGGGGTATTTCCCATATGGCATCACCTATTGCGATCCACCGAAATCGGCGATTGCGATATCGCTCGGCGCGGGGGTCTCGCCTTTGCCTCGTGTCATGGCCATCGCCGATGCCAATCGACCGATTTTGTCGATCGGTCCGGGGGTCCTTACCTCATGTTATGTGTGCAGGCCTACCTCCGACCCAATATGTTGGGGATCAAAAATTGGGGGTGCCCTCGCTCTCTGCTTAAGTCTGCCTTTGGCCCTCCTCCGATGTGATTTCCCTTCATAAGTTTTTTTTTCCCATTTTTAAAGGATTTTTGCCTCTTTCCCCAAAGAACAAGGCATCTTATTTCTGCGATAACATTTGCATCCTAAGTCCATTTTTTCCCATTCAAGTTGCAGTAGATTCAAAATGAGACGATCTCTGCAATGGGGTTAGTTCTAGGAACTTCCTTGGACTTTCATTTTTCCTCTGTGAGGAACACCTAGACTTAGGAGTCTATCCAAACTCCATTTTGGATCAGTGAATAACCCTCGTGATCTTGTAGAGGAGAGGTTTTCCCGTACTGGAACAATAATTGATGGATATAAATCATAATTTAAATCTCATCATGAGGGCTCTGAGCAATAATCTTGGGATATTTAGAGAATACAGGGGTTCTAATGTAGAGGAAAAATTAAAGCAGATATTAGGAGGTCATGAAGAAATAGGGAACCAGTTGAAGAAAGGACTTGAAAAATATCAACCTAGTTCAAATTCCATGAATCATTCATAGTCCCTATTCAAAATGGAAGCAAAGGTTGAAATTAAGTTTTACCAAGGCGAGATAGAAACTCTAAAGCTAAATTATTGGTTGCATCAACTAGAAGCATATTTCAGTGTTCATCATATAGAGGAGGAACATAAGATTTCATTTGAATTAGAGGGGTATGCCCTAACTTGGTGGGAAATCCACACATAAACCTTAAGGTTGGAGGGAGAGCCTCTAGTGACTAAGTGTGAGGACTTTGAAACCATCATAAAGTCACAATTTTACCATATTGGGTATTTAGAGGACTAATGGATTTGAAGGCACTACATTGGGAAAACGTAAGGGCAAAGTTCGTAGGAGCACACCACAAAGTTCAAAAAGATGGCCATAATGCTAGGTATCTCCCCAAATAACCTATATGTACTCCTTAAGTATTTGGGGGGTCAACATAACCATCTATCGAAGCAAGTGAGTCTACTCAAGCCCAGATCGGTGGACAAGGCTTGTGTACAAGCACAATACTTGGAGTACATAGGATTGAAGAAAGAGAAATCAAGTGGATTAAAGAAGGAGAAAGAAGACAATTATAAGGAGGGGAATAAGAATCAAGAAGGGGGAAAAATAAAAAGACAAAAACCATGAAATGTTAGTGCAAAGATCCCAACAACTACTACAACCATTGCAACATTGATGACCATACAAAGGAGAAGTGATGGAAGTTGCATCCAAAGCTTAACTCAAAAAACAAAAAGAAAGATAATAAGAAAAAGAATTTCATGGCCACTGATTCAAGTAACCAAGTTGAAGGCAACTAAAACATGGATGAGAAGTGTTGAATTTCCATGACCTTGGTTCTACGTTAGAGTCTTAAAAACATTGATGCTACCAAACCAAGAATCCCAACCATAAAATACTTTGCACAGCAGAAATATAAAGCAGTAAATCACATATGCGTAAATATACACACTTTTTAACAAAAGTGTACAATCACCAATCTTCATTATATAAACCAAATCTGAATAATACAACAGACAATGGTATACAGGATACAATGACAAACTTTGTTGCAACTTCTATGTCATATCTTGTCCTTCCAGTCCTTTGCTTCTGTACTGCTCACTAGTAGTGCCTTAGTCCATCAAGGCCACTACAGATCGAGACTCTAGAAGGGCTTCCACCTAACAATACTACATGTCACTTCTACTACATGTACACAGGCTCATAAATATGATCTCTAGGTTGGCCAATTCCTGAGCTCCAATTTGCCTTCTAGTAGCTTCTTTCGTCCATCAAAGAGTTACTCATAAGGTTGCAAACTTCACCCCATCTTTAGCTCCTCTTCATCACTTCAACATAGCTTTTCTAGGGCTAATTTGGTTAGCCAACACACTACACTCCACCAAATCAATGGCACCCAATAATATACTGTGGAATTTGCTCCTAATTTGGGTTTCTTCTCGCTCAAGACAATCCCAATACACGACTCCCACAGGCTGCAATGCTGATCCAAATCTAGTCACAAAATTGTGACCCAACACATACCAAACACTGCTATTATGACTTGCTGCAACACTACAATTCTAGGACTGGTTAGGGCATTAACCAAAATCCCTTAACCACCCAATGAACTAACCCATAATTTGCTCCTTTTGCTGTGATTGTCATTCAAGTAATTGCTACCCTTTATGCTACTCTCTTAGGGTAGTTTACAACCCAAGACATGGGACTATCTCCCTAAGAGGACTGTGGCACCCTTCAACACCCAATCTAGGGCTAGGAAACCTCTTGGGAGCACTTTCCACCCTCCAAAGTATCCCCAAACATCCTCACTGCTCCTCCTTAGGCTACGACCTCCACAAATAGGGTTGCGACTCTATAAAACAACCTTTTACTGGCCATGTTTCACCCTTAAGAAAATACGCACCCAACACAACAAACTCAACCTCTTTTACAAATTTCAAACCCTTGTTAAGTTCATGAACAATCCTCCTCCTCCACACTGTCTAGGTCTTCTTGTTGCTTCCCCAATTCAAAGCTATGTGAGTTTCTTTCTTAGGTAGGTATTGCACAAGATGGATGAGGAATATTCCTCCACTTCACCTCATATTTATACACAACATGAGGGCTCCATGAATTCATGAAGGGACATGTCTCTTAGACAATTTTACTTCAAGCCTACATGACTTGAATACCAAATAATTATTTGTCAACTTGAAAAATTCAGTTCTCCACTTCTACAACTCAAATTTCAATGAGTCCCGAACCATTGGATTCTCCTTTCTGACCTATATCATTTCATGCCATCACATGTAGAAATTTGCTCCCAGAAATGCCCAAAACACGATTTGGTGCAAAATCCCATACTTGGGTTCCAAGCCCACAAGTGACCCTTATGGCACTTTTCCCTCCAAACCCTGAACCCTAGGGCATGGAGTACCTCCCAAGTTATCTAGAGAAACACTCCCTCTTAGCGAGGGAGCTATGTCCAAGGCTAAGAAGTAACTCATCATCATAATTGCTACTCACAACACTTTCCCAACTCTTGGTGCTCACAATCGCAGCAATCCAATACGGTGAACTATGCCCTTCTCGGAAGTGTCATTGTCACTATTGGAAGCACCCTGCTTCTTCTTCTTATCTTGTAACGTCTTCCACTCTCCATGATTCCTTCTTGGAAGTTGTAGGAGAACACTTTCTCCCCACTAACCACGCACTCTTCTTAGACTACATGGTCTCCCTCTGAATATGCAATCTCCCTCTCGAACTAGAATCCCTCTGAGTCTCTAGAGCCTGGACCTTCTCAAGAAGGTGTACCTATTCCTCTGAAGCCTAAACCTAAACCTACACTTGATCTTGCTTCTCTGGAACTTGCACCTACTCCACCTGCTTCTTTCCATGATCCACAGGCTTGCCTGTCAACCTATAGAGACCATGCTCTTTAACTTTGAGTACAATCCCATGGGACTTAGAGCCTCTAGGCCTCAGTTTTGCCTTCACATCCTAGAAAAAGGCCTCAAACCCTTTCCTCTCAATCATTGAGACAAAAATCACACTATATCTTAGTCCTAGTACAAACAATACATCCTGGACCTACATCACACGTTATGTTTCCATCCTGAATGGCACAACTCAAGATCCTCAGATCTCCAACTAACTCTTGTCACCCAACACCATGTGAAACTTCAAGTCCCATTCAGATATAGTCTCAAAAACCTCTTGCGACCCTATCATATGCTTCATCACACCACTGTCCATGTACCATCCATCCTCATTGATAGTGCCCTGTGAGAAATGAGAGATCATGGAAAAGTCCTCCTCTTCCAATCTCTAGGTGAGATCAGCTATCTCATTAGAAGTGACCACACCAATGACCTTCTTTCATTTCTTCTTCTCATCATCTTCCTTCTTCTTCGTTGAACATCTCGACGAATAATGGCCCATCTAGCCACAATTGAAACACTTAATTTTACTCAAGTCCTTATTTTTCTTACTCTTCATCCATGTTGCAAGTGCCACACCATCATCAAAATACTTCTTCTTTGGATGAAGATCCTCGTCTTGCAACTCTTCCTGAATTAAGTCATCCCACAACTTATCCCAGCCTAGTAGATTTTATGTGGTAATAATTACTTTGATGAAGGGATTCCATTCCTCAGTGAACTCTTTCAAGGCAATCCTTATCATATCTCCATCTGAGATAGTCACATCGATGGAAGAAATCTCATCTTTGACCTGAGACAATCTTGTCAAATACGAGGTCACATTTTCACCCTTTATCATCTTGGTGGACTTCAACTTATCCTCCAATATCGCTACCCGATTCTCATTCTTATTTTGGAACAAATTCTTAAGATCTATCCACATCTCATGTGCATTGTTCTTCCCATACAAATGAGGTATTAGGGCATCCTTCACATGATCTAGGATGATCAATCTCGCCCTCGCATCCAAATATTCAAATATTTCTAGCTCCTTATGGCTGATTTGCTTCTTGATCTCTTTTTCGGTGAACTCCCAGATCTTGTTGACCTGCAAAGCCAACTTGATCCTTTCCTTCCAAGGACTATAGTTTGACAACCCCTCCAACCTGTCCTCATACCGAAGACCTACATGAAACTTTGATATTGTAGTGAGCCCTTCACTTACAATGTAACCAACACCCTCTCACGTTGTACTTCACTGTGCACAACTCTGATTTACTTACTTCGAAAGTAGCTCAGACACCTTCTTATACCATGTTGAATTTCCATGACCTTGGGTCTAGGTTAGAGTATTAAAATAATTGATACTACCAAACAAGAATCTCAACCATAAACTACTTTACACAACGGAAATATAAAGAAGTAAATCACATATGCACAAATATATACACTTTTTAGCAAAAATGTACAATCACCAATCTTCGTTATATTAAACCAAATATAAATAATTCAACAGTCTGTGGTATACAAGGTACAATGAAAAACTTCGTTGCAACTTCTATGTTGTATCTTGTCCTCCTAGTCCTTCGCTTCAGTCCATCAAGGCCACTACACATCAAGACTCCAGGAGGGATTCCACCTAACAATGCAACATGACACTTATGCTGCATGTACATGGGCTCATAAATATTCTCTCTAGGTTAGCCAATTCTTGATCTCCAATATTCCTTCTAGTAGCCTCTTTCATCCATCAAAGAGATACTCATAGGGTTGCAAGCTTCACCCAATATTCAACTCCTCTTCGTCACTTCAAGGTAGCTTGCCTAGGGCTACTTTGGGTAGCCAACACACTTTCCTCCACTAGATCAATGGCACCCAATACTACACTATGGAATATTTTTCCTAATTGGGGTTTCTTCTCGCTCAAGACAATCCCAATACAGGGCTCCCATAGGTTGCAACAATGATCCAAATCTAGTCGCCAAACTATGACCTAACACATACCAAATGATGTTGTTTCAACTTGTTGCAACACTGCAATTCTAGGACTGGTTAGGGAACTAACCACAGTCCCTTACCGCGGTTTTCCTCCAAGTACTTGTTTCCCTTTATGCTACTCTCCTAGGGTAGTTTACAACCCAATACATGGGACTATCTCCCTAAGAGGGTTGCAACACCCTTCAAAACCCAAACTAGGGTTGCGACATCCTCTTGGGAGGACTATCCACCTTCCAAAGTAGCCCCAAAAAACCTTAATGATCCTCCTTGGGGTACGGCCTCCACAAACAGGGTTGCGACCCTCCAAAACAACCTTTTGATGCCCCTATTTCACCTTTAAAACAATCCACACCCCACATATAAAACTCAATCTCTTTTATAGATTTCAGACCCTTGTTCAGTTCATGAACAATCCTCCTCCTCCATGCTATCTAGGCCTTCTTTTTACGTCCCCAATTCAAAGCTATGCGAGTTTCTTTCTTAGGTATGTATTGCACAATATGGATGAGGAATAATCCTCCACTTCACCTCATATTTATACACAACATGAGGGCTCCATGATTTCATGAAGGGACATGTGTCTTGGATAGTTTTACTTCAAGACTACATGACTTGAGTACCAAATAATTATTTTTCAGCTTCAAAAGTTCATTTCTCCACTTCTATAACTTAGAATTCGATGATTCTCGAAGTGTTGGATTGTCCTTTCCACCCTTTGTCATCTCATTCCATCACATGTATTAATGTGCTCCCAGAAATGCTCAAAACACGACTTGGTGCAAAATCATATACTTGGGTTCCAAGCCTGCAAGTGACCCTTGTGGTGATTTTCCCTCCAAATTGTGAATCCTAGGGGGCTTGGAGTACCTTCCAAGCTATACAAATCAACAATCACATGTACATCAGTGTAGAAGGAGGTGAATATGAGTATACTTCAATAACAAAAAGATAAAGAAATGACCAAACTCTTCCATATAGAGATACAAGTCAACAAGACAAATATTGATGTTATGTTTGTCTCAGGTAGGTGAATTTCATTGCAGTAGAGCTGGTGAAGAAATTGAGGATGGAATTCCATGATTATCCAAGCCCATATCCATTGGGATTGGTAAGTAAGGATGTAGAGTTGAAGGAAACAAAGAAATGCAAAATTAGATTTTCTATTAGTACTAATTTTTTTGATGAAGTAGAACTAGATGTGGTTCCCCTTAATCTATGTGGAGTCGTGTTTGGGATTCCCTACATGTACACGCGACATGGAATATTTATGTGGAGAGTAAAATAGTATTGACTATTCAAAGATGTAAAATCATTCACCATCAACACACACAATGGAAAGTCAAAAGTTTCGTTGGTAAGTGCCAACCAAGCCAAGAAATTGATTAGTTCCAACAAGAAGTATGTTTTATTGTTCTTAAGAGAAAATCAATTTGTAGAAGAGTCAATAAGAGGCAAGGCATCCTTGGAGGGATGTGCTAAGAAGCAAAAATAGTAACTAAAAGAGTTGCTACAAGCCTACATGGATGCATTCCGAGAGCTTAAAGGGTTACCGCCTAAGACGGAAGTGGAGAATGAGATCTAGCTATTTATAGATTCTCCGTTGCTAAAAATTAGACTTTACAAGTAGTCTATTATAGAAGCAAGGTGAAGAAACAATGACAAAAACTACTGGAACATGGTGTCATTCAACCGAGTATATAACCATGTGGGTCACCCATCATGATTGTTCCAAATAAGGATTGGACTTGGTGGATGTGTATACATTATAGGGCGTTGAATAATATCACACTCAAGAACAGGTACCCCTTGGCTAGGATAATTGATCTACTAGATCAATTAAAGTAAGAAAAATACTTGACCAAGCTAGACATAAAGTCTAGATATCACCAGGTTCGGGTTAGAGAAGAAGATACTTGGACGACCACCTTCAAAGTAGGCAAGGTTTTCATGAGTGGTTAGTCATTCCATTTGGCCTATGCAATGCACAAACTATGTTTGTGAGATTAATGAATGATATATTGAGCCATTTTATAGATTCATTTGTTATTGTCTATTTGGATGATATACTAGTATACAATGCTACCTGCGAGGAGCACATCTCACATTCGACGCAGGTGCTGGAGACATTAAAGAAGCACCAACTAGTAACAAATCTCAAGAAGTGTGAGTTTGTACAACAAGATTTGGTGTATTTGGGGTATGTGATAGGTGGAGAAAAGTTAAAGATAGATCTTGCCAAGATGGAGGCCATCATGAAATTATCGATGCCTACTAATGTTTATGAGATTAGGAGTCTCCTTGGGGAAACACAACACCTGAGGAAATTCATATCCTCATTTCTTAGCAGTAGCAACACCACTCCATGCCATAACAACAAATGGAAAGAGTTTCTAGCGGGGAAAGGGTTAGCAGAGGGCCTTTGAGGAGCTAAATAAGAATACCAATCAAATATTAGACATGGCATTACTAAAATTGCAATAACCCTTTGAAGTGGAGACATATGTCAGTGGGTATGCTATGGAAGTGATCTTAAAGTAGGGAGGAAGGTCTACATGCTATCGTTATGAAGTATTTCATGGGGCAGTTCATATCTACCCTACATATGACAAGGAGCTCTATGCCTTGGTGCAAGCCATGAAGAAGTAGAAGTACTATCTGATGGGAAAGGAGACAATAATTCACATAGATCACCAATCACTATAGTAATTGCAGATCCACAGTAATCTAAATCTGATCAGACATTATGAGTGGATGGGGTTTCTATAATAGTTCATTTAGTGATTAAGTACACAAAGCGAAACATAAACAAGTTGAACAACAAGCTTTCAAATCCACCCACATCAAATATCATAGCTTTGGGAACTTTGATGCACATGGAGCCATTCATCCATGATGCATACATATAGGCATACTCAAAGGATGAGGACTTCAGGGGGGTGTTTTTGCAGTTGCAAAGTCATAGTTGATCTGCTTTTGTATGATAAGTTTTGTTGTGGTAATAACAATTACAGATTTATAAACATGTGCTTGATTCTTGCTTTTTGTGTTGAGGTTTCCTTAGTTGTTGGTGCTTACAAACAGGTAAATTTCCTTAAGTTAAACAAGGCATTCATCAGAAAAATAGCTTCAAAAACTAATAATGAATAGAAAAAATGTACAGTACAACAAACCATCAAATAGACACATTAACACAATGTTTTGATGAAGGAGTTCACCCCTCTTGGGCTACAACTCCTTTGTCTAGCTTCCATGGCTTGGGCCTCTGTATTAGCTCAATGTGTCAAAACTTATGTTTACAAAGCTCTTTTTCTCCTGATACTTGCACCAATGTGTTCAGAATGTCCAAATTAACCAAGAACACCTCTTTCTGAGCTCAATTTGGTCGAAAATTTCTCAAGATATGCTACATTTAATGTTTCCATAGGAAACCCCGCTAAATCTGGAGGAGACTCTAGTTAGCACTGCCAAAACTAGCAGTTCCACTGAACTTGGTGCACCTCCAAAACCTCTGCTAACTTAATATGTCATTAACGCAAGTTTAATTAGTGCTAAACAGAATTAGGGGCATTCTTAGCACTAGCCCTAACCCTTGGTTTTGATGCTTGGTCGCATGGGGAGGGGGCTGGCCTACAGGGCTCGCTCCCTCTGCCCCCACCTTCGACAATTCTAGGCACTTTAATTATCACGTTGTCACCTCCCATTTCAAGGTCTACGATTGTGGCCCAATGGTGGGAAGTGGTAGTTGGGAGGGGGAGGTCACAGGTTTGACCTCGCCTCCACCCGTCCCGTATAAGATTTTGCCACCCGTTCAAATTGGAGTTTTCTCGCGAGTTTTAGATTGCCGCCAAGTCATTTGAAATAATTCGAATTTAAATATATATATATATATATATATATATATATAGAGAGAGAGAGAGAGAGTTAAAAAAAACTATATAATATAAATAATAATTAAATATAATATATAATAATATTTAAATAAAAACAATTTCAAATTCCACCTTAGGATAATTAGGCAATTTCACCTTCACACAACCAAACTGGTGAACTCAGAAGTGACACTTGTCACAACCTCATTGGGTGAAAAATGAAGAAGATTCCCCTTGCTGACTGGACTGCCATGTCATTATTCTGTCCTATTATGCAATTTTTTTAAGCTATTTAGGAAGAAAAACAACAAGCCTTTTCTCCTTCATCAAGACTCCATTTTCAGTGAAACGAATTGCTTTGCGATCATCTTGACGAGAAAGACGTGGTCATTTAGATTTTGAGCCAATATGAGAACTTTAATTTTTGAGATAAATACTCAACAACTGATCATTCCTCCCCACTAGAAGCCTTTTGGACCCCAAAAGATACTATCAACTGTTCAAAAAGTGAGGGTACAACTTCCTCACCTTCTCAGTCTGCAACCATTTGGTTGGGGAAGTATTTTGTCCCTTGATTACCACTCTAAGGTATTCGACATCCCCTCTCTTTGAAGTTTTGGTTCTTTTTTCAAGTATGAGATATTGCTAAAGCTCATCTAGATATTATGGTGAGAAATCATCTATTGATGGCAGCTAAACATGCTCTCCTTTATCATCAATCAAAGGAGGCTCAAACAATCTCAAATTCTCAACATTAGCAACAGTGTATATTTGCATATAAGGAGGAAAATCAAGCTTGAATGCATTATTACCAATCTTTTCCAGAATTTGAAAAGGACCATAACAGATTGGTTTTAGCGTTTTACCTTCCCCTTGAAGTCTCTCTTTACTAATATATAACCAAACTTCATTGCCAACTTGAAATTTGTGATCAATCCGGTGTTTGTCATGCCTTTCCTTGTAACTGCTTTGACTTTTCTGAAGCTGTTCTTACATTGTATGATGTATCAACTGGATTTTCTCTATGAAATTCCTTGCCTTATCGATGTCATTGTGACCTTCTATGGCAACATCTTTCTCAAAGATGAAGTCCAATGGTAATCTTGGCAAGTATACATAACATGCCTCAAAGGGTGATGTGTTTGTGGAAGAATGTTTTGCTCTGTTGTATGCATGTTGTATGTAATGCAACTATTCATCCCACAACTTGGGATGTTTGCTACAATATCCTATAAGAAGATGAATAATTGTTCTATTGACCACCTCGGTTTGTCCATCTATTTGTAGATGAAAGTTTGTACTCTTCTTCAACTTTGTGTCCATCATGTTCCATAAATTTGACCAAAAATTCCCAACAAATCAAGAATCCTGATCAATTACAATAGAAGTAGGAAGACCAAAATGAACCCAAATGTTTTGAAAGAAAATATGAGTTGTTTGTTCAGTTGTAATTTTCTTTTTACATGGTGTTAGTATACAAATGTTTCTGAACCTGTCTACAACTACATACAAGTAATCATGACCTTTCCTTGACAATGGAAGACCTCCTACAAAATCCATTGAGATACTCTCCCATGGACATCAAGGTACTGGAAGTGGAGTGTATAAACCAAGTTTCCTATTTCTAGGCTTACTTGTAGCACATAAAGTACATCCTCTTATAAAAAGAGAAACATTATCCAATAGGCGTGGCCAATAGCAATACCTTTGAAGATTCACTATTGTCTTGCCTACACCAAAGTGTCCAACAATCAATGAAGTGTGCGCCTCTCTTATGATACTATTTCTTTCTCCCTGTGGAATACACAACTTGCCGAAGTGATACAACAAACTGTTATGTACATGATAATCCAACTCTTCAATTTGGTTTCCTTGACTCAAGTTTTCATATACTTCTTGAAAGTCACTATCATTTGCATATTGTTTTATGTAACTTTCATGCAAAATAGAATTATGCTTGAGTATAACAGATGAATTTACAATAGGCCTTGAAAGCATATCAGATACCTTATTGTAGATTCCCTTTTTATATGTGATAACCAAATGAAATTTTTGTAGAAAACCCATCCATTTGAAATGTCGTGTCTATTGCAACTTTGACTATGACTGCAAATACTGCAATGGTTGATGGTCGGTATGGATGATGGTCTCCTTCCCCATCAAATAGTGCTTCCATTTCTTAACACTTTGTACCAATGCATAAAGTTCTTTGTCATATGTGGGATAATTAGTTACAGCTCCATTAAAAATTTCAGAATGAAATGAACTTATTTAATACTGATGCTGAACTTATATTTTTCTTCAAAGCATCAAATTCTTTTTGTTGTACATCTCCCCAATGGAATACTTTCTTGACACTTGTTAATGCACGTAATGGAGCTGCAATGGAAGAAAAATTAGCAATAAACTTTCTCCAATATTGTGCTACCCCTAAAAATCTTCTTGCCTCTGTAACTGTATTGGGCTTGGGCCAATTCAGAATGAACTCAACCTTAGAGGGGTCTATCTTCATTTCACCTCCTCCAAAAATATGTCCCAAATACACCAAAGAAGTCTTGCCAAATTCACACTTCGACATCTTTAAAAACAATTGTTCTTTTCTCAAGACATCAAGTACTTTGTTTAAATGCATGATATGTTCATCTCTTGACTTGCTGAATATGAGGATATCATCTAAGTAGACAATGACAAAATCATCTAGAAATGGTCTCGCTACATCATTCATTACTCTCATGAAAGTAGCTAGAGCATTTGTAAGACCGAAAGGCATAACAAGCCACTCAAACAATCCTTGTTTAGTTTTAAATGCAACTTTCCAAATGTCTTCTTCAACTCTCCTAACTTGATGATAACCACTTCATAAATCTAACTTAGTGAAATAATTTGCATACCTCAACTGATTAAGCAAATCATCAATTCTTGGGAGTGGATAACGATTCTTTACTGTGATTTTATTTAGTGCATGTAAATCCACACACATGCGCCAAGTTCCATCCTTCTTTAGCACCAAGACAATGGGTGAACCACATGGCGAAGTAGATGGGCATATGATACCTTTACTCAACAATTCTTGGATTTGATTTTTGATTTCCAAACTCTCAATAATAGACATGCGATACATGCCAATGTTCGAAAGTGGAACATCCTGTTGCAACTGGTTCTCATGCTAAATTCTCCTGTTGTGAGGTAACCCCTTTGGTTCCTGAAAGATCTCACCATGCTTGCTTACCACATCAAACAAGTCAAATTTCAATTTATCATCACAACCTTCGAAAGATTCATAATACATATCATTCCTTTTCTTGATCATGAGAACCACAAAATTTTTACTTGCATTTACTAGTCTCTTCATTTGCCCTGCATTAACCAAAGAAATGTTCAACTTTTTGCTATGGTTTAGTTTTTTAACCAAGTCTTCTGAAATCAAGTTCGATTGTGACCTACTATCAAAAAATGCATCAACATTTGTATGATTTGAAATCACTCTAACATGAAACAACTCTATTCTTGACTCTTCATTTTGAGTTTTGTTTTGACTAAGTGATGAACTAGTACTTGCAATAATTTCTTTTCCTTTGTTAACCATGGCAGAAATATTGGTCTCATCATCGGAATCTAAACCAAGGTCATGTTATGTGGTAGTTGTCTTCTTTTGTTTTCCCTTATTGTTTTGTTTATTAGGCCTTAATTCGGGATAATGGGCTTCATCATGCCCCTCTTTGGAACAATGTTTGCATGTGATTTTCTCCCCTTCTTTCTTCACACTTGCATTCTTCTTCCCCTTCCATTTTCCACCCTTTTCTTTCTCCTTACCCTTGAATGGCTTCCTCTTACTACCCTCTCCCTGAATGTTCTTTCCTCTAGATTCAAGGTGTGTGGCTTGCACACATACCTCATCTAAATTTTTTAGATTAAACATAAGGATAGTATGTTTCAAATAGGAATGTAAACCCCCAATATATTTCAGCAGCGTATCTTGAGAATTCAAATTCACTCCTAATAACAAAGCCCTTTTTGTAAACTCCTATGTATAATCTCGGACTGTTTGGCCTTTAAGCTAACTAAAATTATGCCAACTCATAATGGATTTTTGCATATAGGCTAAAGGATAAAACTTTCTTTTAATTGCAGAAACAAATTCAACACAAGTAATGGATATCTTACCATGGATTCTCATTTCCTCTTGAGTACTTGTTTCCCACCAAACTAGTGAAACTCCTTCTAGCCTCAGTGAAGCCAACTAGATCTTTATGTCATCCTCTTAAAGGTTCTAAATTATGAAATATACCTCCAACTTTTGAATCCAATAGTCCAACTTTTCTGCATTCACCTCTCCATTGTACATGGGAAGTTCAAATTTTATGTCCAATTTCAGTAATGGAGTTTTTCCTTTTGGGTTTTTGGAATGAGTATGGGCAGTTTTAGTGGTGGTAGTGGAAGATGATGTTGTGTGAGATGATGGAGATGATGAGGAAGATGATAAGGATGGTGGAGATGGAGGTGGTTTTCCACCATTCCCTTTGTAATCCTTTTCATATTTTTTTGTCCTCTGAGCATCCTTCTCCATGTGGAGGTTTAGAACTCTCTCCAGCCATTCTAGTGTTCCTCTCTTCATATAGGAATTTAACCATCTCAGTAAAAGTATAGAAATATTTCTTGAATTCTTCCTCTTCTGAAGAGGGACCTTCAAGCTTTCTTTCTTCAGACATAATGGCTATGGATCTAGGCTCAAAAATTTGTACTAATTGTACCTCTTCAATCTCAATTGTAGGAGAAACTTGAGGAGTTTCAAGTGCAGCTGGAATTGGAACCTTGGATGTTGGAGATTGTGGCCTTGTGGCTCTCCTTCTTTTGGGCATTACCTCAGGAGTTGCAACCAATAGATTCCCTTCTCCTTTCTGCAACTTTAACCTTGTAAGCATCACAATTTTGCAACCATTAAAACCCTAATTACAAAAATTCAAGAAATCAAGAAATTCAACCTTTTCTCCGATACCAACTTGATCTATTTTTGTATGATAAGTTTTTTTGTGCTAATAATAATTATAGATTTATAAACATGTCCTTGCTTCTTTCTTTTTGTGCTAAGGTTTCCTTAGTTGTTGGTGCTTACAAACATGTAAATTTCCTTAAGTTAAACAAGGAATCCATGAGAAAAATAGCTTCAAAAACTAATAATGAACAACAAACATATACAGTACAACAAACCATCAAAGAGACATAATAACATATTGTTTTGATGAAGTAGTTTAGCCCTCATGGGCTACATCTCCTTGGTCCAACTTCCATGGCTTGGGCCTCTATATTATCTCAATGTGGAAAAAATGTTGTTTACAAAACTCTATGGCTCCTAATACCTGCACCAATGTGTTCAGAATGTCCAAATTAGTCAAGAAAACCTCTTTTTGATCTCAATTTGGTCGAAAATTGCTCAAGATATGCTGCATTCAATGTTTCCATAGGAAACCCCGCTAAATCTGGAGGAGACTCCAATTAGCACTACCAAAACTAGTAGTTCCGCTGAGTTTGGTGCACCTCCAAAAACTCTATCAACTTAATCCATCATTAATGTTGGTTTAATTAGTGCTAGATGGAATTAGGGTCAACGTTAGCGCTAGCCCTAGCCCTTGGTTTCGGGGCTTGGTCACATGGGGAGGGGGATGGTCCACAAGGCTATCTCCCTCAGCCCCGCCATTGGTAATTCCGGGTAATTTAATTATCACGTTGCCACCTCCCGTTTCAAGGTCTACAGTTGTGGCCCAACGGTGGGCAATGGTAGTTGGGTGGGGGAGGTCATAGTTCGACCCTGCCTCCACCCGTCCTGTATAAGATTTTTCCACACGTTTAAATTGGAGTTTTCTCGTCGGTTATAACTTATGGATTGCTACCAAGGCATTTGAAATAATTGAAATTGAAATTATATATATATATATATATATATATATATATATATATATATATATATATATATATATTATTTATTTAAAAAAAACTATATAATATAAATAATAATTATATATAATATATAATAATATTTAAATAAAAACAATTTCAAATTCCACCTTAGGATAATTAGGCAATTTCACCTTCACACAACCAAACTGGCGAATCTGGAAGTGACACTTGTCACAATCTCATTGGGAAAAAACTGAAGAAGATTCCCCTTGCTGACTGGAGTGCCATGTCATCATTCTGTCATATTTTGCAATTTTTTTAGTTGTTTAGTAAAACAAACAACAAGCCTTTTCTCCTTCATTCAGACTCCATTTTTAGTGAAACGAATCATCTTGACGATACAGACGTGGTCGTTCAAGTGCCAATACGAGATCTTTGATTTTTGAGCTAAATACTGAGCACCTGATCAATAGTAATGTGCGCAATGCCGATAACACTGATGACTACCATCTCTAGAATGTGTTGCTCTGCGAGTTGGATAAGATATGTTTTCTTAAAGGCGAGTGATTGTAGCTGATTAGAGAGGCTCACACCTCTAAGGTTGCAAAGAAATTTAGTGTAGGGAATATAGTGTTGGGTTGTGTTATATTGTTTCCACGACTAGCCCACGTAGTTAACCAGGGGTCAGAGTGGGGGTAGAGCCCCCCCTTCATTGTGTTGATTACGTAGTGGGGGGGTCACAGGGGGTTTGAGGGGTGTAGGTAACCCCCCTCTATGGGGTTCGAGGTAGCGCCCTAGAAAAGTTTGTTTTTTGGACTCTATATTAGGTTGGGCGGACCTAGCTATGGTTTTGTAATGCTTTTCACATATGGTTTTGGACACGATGGTTTTCGGTCCATGGTATTGGGTTCTTCGGCATGTATAAATATGTATTATAACATTGAAAGGAACATAACAAAAAATCAAGCTGGTAGTCCCGATTTTGGGATCCAAGGGAAAATCTCTATGTATATGTATTTTATGTGTTATGCTCTTGCATTGTTTATTTTTTGTGTTTTAGAATTCGTATGCAGGTAATTTTTGTAGAAGGTTAAAACCTACATTTGGTATTGGAGCTGTTTTGGCTTCAAAGGGATGCCTTTGTTGCTAAGGGGTTTCGCTCGAGCTTGTGGTAGACCCTATTCAGTGGGAGATCTGCGAGATTGATTCTGGTTGTGAAAGAAGTTGGAAAGAAGTGAAAATATAGAGATCAAGAAATTTAATGGTCAGAGTTTTGAGTTGTGGAAACTCAAGATGGAGGATTTGTTGGTGGATAAAGATTAGTGGATTGTGGTAGATCTAGGTACTAAACCAACAGGAGTGTCCGAAGAAGAATGGAAGAAGTTGGATCAGAAGACAAAGAGAACAATACGATTGTGTGTCTCAGATCCAGTATTGCTGAATGTATCAAGGGAAGCTACGATGAAGGCTTTGTGGGACAATTTAGGGACTTTGTACCAATCTAAGTCTCTGGTGTGTTGGGTGTAGAGCCTGATTATCTTTTTTATTCAAAGGTTTCAACCAAATGTATACCCCAGGAATATTGTACACCCCTCCACGCGGGGGGGTTCGGGGGGGACTTGTCCCCCCCACGGGGGTCCAGGGGGCCTAATCCCCCCAGGCTGGGGGGTCCGAGGGCCAGCGGTCCCCCGGTGGGGGTTCAAGTGCAGTGCCCCCAAAGCTAAAAGTAGATGTAAAATTGCCTTGTAAAAGTCTAGTAATTTCTAGTCAATCTGAGCCGTTCATTAGGCGGATGATCTGACAGTAGAAGTTAAGTTTAATTTATGGTTTTTTTCCCTAGAAGGAAACCCCTCACTATATATGAGGGAATATTACATTTGTATTCTAAGTGAGTAAAATAGAGGAGATTGAGAGCGAAGAGGGTGTTATAGTGGATTTGTTGTAGGTTGTATCTCTTTAGTTTGCTGGATAATATAATAAAGAAGGACTAGTTGTTTCTCTGTGGACGTAGCCCAAACTGGGTGAATCATGTATATCTGTGTCTCTCTTATTTTATGCATTTTCTATGTTTATATTTCTGCAATATTTTATGTGTTCCATTGCTTTGTAATATATAATTTTCTAACATGGTGAATAAACTGTTCCTGCAGAAAAAGCTGTATAACATAAGGATGAAAGATGGAGACTCAGTGACAGAGCATCTGAACACATTTAATACTGTGGTAAGTCAGTTATTATCCATTGATATTAAAATTTTAGATGAAGATAAGTGCATCCGTTTGTTGTGTTCTCTACCAGATTCATGGGATAATTTGGTTATTGCAATAGGTAGCAATACAACTGCCTTGCAGTTTGATGAAATAGTCTCATCCTTACTGATGGCGGAGATAAGACGGAAAAATACAGAGAGCCAGAATGGTGATGCCTTGTCTGTACAAGGACAGTCCCAGAATAGAAGCAAAAATAATTCATCGAGTGGGAGATCTAAATCTAGAGGGAGATCTAAATCTCCAAGAAAACCTATAAAGGTGGTGTGCTGGAAATGTGGAAAGGAAGGGCACTACAAAAGGGGCTGTAAATCTAAAACTCTTTGAAAGGGATCTGATGACACTCCTTATGAAAAGGCGAAAACCACCTCAGATGAAGGTGGGGATGTGTACTTGGATTCTTCAAGTACACATGTAGATCATGAGGCATGACTGATTGACTCAGGTGCATCCTTTCACTTCACTCCCCATAGAGAGTGGTTCTGCGAGTATGAGAAATACAATGGTGGTGATGTCTTCTTAGGGGTTGATAGGAAGGCTAGAATCGTTGGTTGTGGAAAAGTAAAGTTGAAGTTGCAAGGTGGAAGGGTTAAATCCGATGTTTTGCATATTCTTGCATTGGCCAGAAATCTGATCTTTATAGGCAAGCTAGATGATGCAGGTGTAAAAAATAGTGTTCGAGAAGGATACCTGCAAGATGGTTCACGGTGCACTGGTGTTGATGCGAGGAGTTCAGATTGGAACTCTGTACAAGCTGCAAGGTAGTACTGTTGTTGATGGGTGCAACAGCTCTGTGGTTCCTGAAAGTGGAGCAGAAAATCTAGTGGTCTCTAGAGAGAAGACCATGCTGTGGCATCAAAGGCTTGGACATATTTGAGAGAAGGGTCTTCAGATACTTCATGGTAAAGATATGGTAGAAGGTATGAGTAATAGCTATCTCGATTTTGATTTCTGTGAAAATTGTGTATATGGGAAGCAGAATCGGGTGAGTTTCTCCTCTGGTGGTAAGAGGGCGAAACATATATTAGAACTTGTGCATAGTGATGTGTTTGGACCTGTGAAGGTGTTGGGTTGTGTTATATTCTTTCCACTACTAGCCCACGTAGTTAACCAGGGGGTTAGAGGGGGGGTGGAGCACCCCCTTCGTTGCGCCGATTGTGTAGCGAGGGGGGGTCACAGGGGGTTTGAGGTGTACCCGTAACCCCACTTTATGGGGTCTGGGGCAGCATCGTAGAAAAGTTTTGTTTTGGACCCTATGTTAGGTTGGGCGGACCCACCTATGGTTTTGTGCATGATTTTCGCACATGTTTTTGGATGAGATGGTTTTTCGGTCCATGGTATTGGACTCGAAGGTTTTCGGTCCATGGTATTGAATGCTTCGACATGTATAAATATGTATTATAGGATTGAAAGGAATATAATGAAAAAATCAAGCTGGTAGTCCCGGTTTTGGGATCCAGGGGAAAATCTTTGTGTATATTTTTTATGCTCTCACTTTGTTTATTTTATGTGTTTTAGAATTCGTATGCAGGTAATTTCTGTACAGGGTTAAAACCTACATTCGATATCAGAGCAGATTTGGCTTCAAGGGGACGCATTTGTTGCTGAGGGGTTTCGCTCGGGCCTGTGGTAGACCCTGTTCAGTGGGAGATCTGCGAGATCGATTCTGGTGGTGAAAGAAGATGTTGAGCAATGGAAAGATAGAGATCAAGAAATTTAATGGTCAGAGTTTTGAGTTGTGGAAATTCAATATGGAGGATTTATTGGTGGATAAAGATCAGTGGATCACAGTAGATCTGGGTACTAAACCAACGGGAGTGTCTGTTGAAGAATGGAAGAAGTTGGATCGGAAGGCAAAGAGCACAATACGATTGTGTGTCTCAAATTCAGTATTGTTGAATGTATAAGGGGAAGCTACGGTGAAGGCTTTGTGGGACAAGTTAGGGACTTTGTACCAATCTAATTCTCTGGTGAATAAAATGTTTCTATGGAAAAAGCTATATAACCTGAGGATGAAAGATGGAGACTCAGTGACAGAGCATCTGAACAGATTTAATACTATGGTAAGTGAGTTAGCATCTATTGATATTAAAATTTCAGATGAAGATAAGTGCATCAATTTGTTGTGTTCTCTACCAGATTCGTGGGATAGTCTGGTTATTGCAATAGGTAGCAATGAAACTACCTTGTAGTTTGATGAAATAGTCTGAGCCTTGCTGATGGAGGAGATGAGACGGAAAAATATGGAGAGCCATAATGGTGATGGCTTGTCTATATGAGGACGGTCCCAGAACAAAAACAAAAATAAGTCATCGAGTGGGAGATCTAAATCTAGAAGGAGATCTAAATCTCCAGGAAAACCTGTAAAGGTGGTATGCTAGAAATGCGGAAAGGAAGGCCACTTTAAAAGGGATTGTAAATCTAAAGTTCCTGACAAAGGAAAGGGATCTAATGAGGCTCCTTCTACAGAGGCGAAAACCACCTCAGATGAAGGTGGGGATGTGTACTTGGCTTCTTCAAGTACACATGTAGATCATGATGCATGGTTGATTGACTCAGGTGCATCCTTTCACTTCACTCTCCATAGAGAGTGGTTCTGCGAGTACGAGAAATATGATGGTGGTGATGTCTTCTTGGGGAATGACAGGAAGGCTAGAATCATTGGTTGCAGAAAAGTAAAGTTGAAGTTGCAAGGTGGAAGGATTAGAATGCTTCCAGGTGTTCTACATATTCCTATATTAGCCAGAAATCTGATTTCTGTAAGCAAGTTGGATGATGCAGGTGTAAAAAAAGTGTTCGAGAAGAATACCTACAAAATGGCTCAGGGAGAAATGGTATTGATGCGGGGAGTTCGGATTGGAACTCTGTACAAGCTGCAAGGTATCACTGTTATTGATGGGTGCAATAGTTCTATGGTTCCTGAAAGTGGAGCAGGAAATATAGTGGTCTCTCGAGAGAAGACCATGCTTTGGCGTCAAAGGCTTGGACATATTAGAGAGAAGGGCCTTTGAATACTTCGTGGTAAAGGTATGGTAGAAGGTAGGAGTAATAGCTCTCTGGATTTTGATTTCTATGAAAATTGTGTGTATGGGAAGCAGAATCGGGTGAGTTTCCCCTATGGTGGTAAGAGGGTGAAACATATATTAGAGCTTGTGCACAGTGATGTGTTTGGACCTGTGAACGTTCCATCACTGGGTAAGTCTATGTACTATGTATCATTTATAGATGACTTCTCAAGGAATACATGGATACATTTCCTTAAGAAGAAATCTGAAGTCTTTGACAAGTTTAAAGAATTTAAGGCTTTGGTGGAAAACTAGACAAAGAAGAAGATAAAGGTGCTGAGGACAGATAATGGTGGAGTTTTGCAGCAAGGAATTTGAAGAATTTTGTAAGAAGTATGGTATATCACGGTAGAAGACTACTTCATATAAAACTCAGAAAAATGGAGTTGTAGAGAGAATGAACAAGATGTTGATGGAAAGGGCAAGAAGCATGCTTAGTGGTGCTGGGTTAGGATAGGAATTCTAGGCAAAGGCGGTGGATATTGCATGTTACCTGGTCATCAGGTCACCTTCATCAGTGTTGGGGGATAAGACTCCACAGGAGGTATGGACTGGTAAGAAACCCTCTCTTTCACATCTAAGGGTATTTGGATGTGATGCATATGTACATGTTCCAAAGGAGAAAAGAACCAAGTTGGATAGTAAATATGAAAAATGCATCTTTATTGGGTATAAGGATGGTTTAAAGGGTTATAAGATTTGGAACCCAGTAATAAGGAAGGTTGTGTACAACCGAGATGTGGTGTTTAGAGAGGTGAAAGATGTTATTAAACATGAATTCCAAGCAAAGGAACCTGAGAAGATAGAGTTTGAGCTAAAGGAGGAAGAATCAAACTCTACAGTAGAGGAGGAATCAGAAGATGAAGAGCCACAAACTCCGGCTGTGAGAAGATTAGTTTGAGAAAGAAGGCAACCAGAAAGGTATAGTCCATCTACTTTCTGTTCAAATTTTTCTTTGTCTATTACTGATGATGATCCCAGAACGGTGAAGGAAGTAGTGTATTTAGAGGATGGAAAACTCTGGAAAGAGGCCATGGTTGATGAAATGGCATCTTTGCACAAAAATGAGGCTTGGGATCTAGTGGAGTTGCTGGGTGGAAGGAAACCCATTGGTAGCAAATGGGTGTTCAAGAAGAAGACAAATGCAGAAGGAAATGTGGAGAAATACAAAGCTCGATTGGTAGAGAAAGGTTATTCCCATATGCCAAGAATTGATTTTGGTGATATTTTTTCTCCTGTTGCCAAGGTAGCTTCTATTAGATTACTTTTATCTATTTCCGCTACTTTTGATTTTGAGGTAGAACAGATGGATGTGAAGACAAAATTTCTTCATGGGGATCTAGAAGAAGAGATCTACATGAAGCAGCCTGAAGGCTTTGCGGTGAAGGGTAAGAAAGAACTAGTATGCAAGTTAAAGAAGTCTCTATATGGGTTAAGACAATCATCAAGGATGTGGTATCATAAATTTGATACATTTATACGAGGACTTGGCTTCACCAGAAGCAAAGCAGATCACTGTGTATATTTTAAATTAATTGGTGACTGTCTTATTTATCTAGTCTTGTATGTGGATGATATGTTGCTAGTTGGAAATGACAAAGAAATTATTCAGATTTGAAGACCCAATTGTCCTCCAAATTCGACATGAAAGATCTTAGTGTTGCAAACTATATTTTGGGCATGGACATTAAAAGAGATCGTACAAAGAGGAAGCTCTGGTTAAACCAGAGGAAGTATGTCAAGACAATACTGCAGAGGTTTAATGTGCAGGATAGTAAACTGGTGAACGTTCCTATTCTTGTAGGTGTGAGGTTATTTGTTGAACAGTGTCCCAAGACACAAGAAGAGGAAGAGGACATGTCCCATGTTCCATATGCAAGTGCAGTCGGTAGCCTGATGTATGCAATGGTCTGTACTAGACCAGACATTGCACATGAAATGGCAGTATTGAGCAGGTTTATGTCAAAACCAAGGAAGGAGCACTAGACAGCAGTGAAGCGGGTTTTCAGGTATTTGCATGGCACTAGTGATTATGGTTTGTGCTACCAAGGAAGACCAGGATTAGACAGAGTGTTGGATATTCATGGCTTTGTTGATGCAGACTGGGCTGGAGATCTGGATCAGAGAAGATCTACAAGTGGGTATGTGTTTAACCTATTTGGAGGTGCAATCAGTTAGATGAGTAAGAAACAATCTGTAGTGGCACTATCAACTACAGAGGCAGAATACATGGCAGCCACTCATGCAAGAAAGGAAGCAGTTTGGTTGCAGAGATTGTGTTCAAGTATGGGGTTAGTACAAGAAGCTATAAGGATAGACTATGATAGCTAGAGTGCAATTTTCTTGGCAAAGAACCCTGCACATCATTCAAAGACAAAGCACATTGATGTTCAGTATCACTTTTTGATGGATATGATAGAAGACAAAAAGATGTTGCTGGTAAAGGTGGATATTTTGAAGAATACTGCAGATGCATTGACAAATCTGTGAGCTCTGAGAAGTTCTCTTGGTGTAGAGAAAAAATGGGCATTTCAGGGCTAGAAAAATGACTAAGCTCTCTTGTGGCCCCCTGTGGAAAGAAAACAAGAAGTGGGAGAATGTTGGGTTGTGTTATATTCTTTCCACGACTAGCCCATGTAGTTAATCGGGGGGTTAGAGGGGAGGTGGAGAAACCCCTTCGTTGCCGATTGTGTAGTGAGGGGGGGTCACAGGGGGTTTGAGGTGTACCCTATGTTAGGTTGGGTGGACCCATCCATGGTTTGTGCATGATTTTCGCACATGTTTTTGGACACGATGGTTTTTCGGTCCATGGTATTGGATGCTTCAGCATGTATAAATATGTATTATAACATTGAAAGGAATATAATGAAAAAATCAAGATGGTAGTCCTGGTTTTGGGATCCAGGGGGACATCTCTGTGTATATGTGTTTTATGTGTTATGCTCTCACTTTTTTTATTTTCTATGTTTTAGAATTCGTATGCAGGTAATTTCTGTACAGGGTTAAAACCTATAGAAGGTTCCATCATTGGGTAAGTCTGTGTAATATGTATCATTTATAGACTTCTCAAAGAATACATGGATATATTTCCTTAAGAAGAAATCTGAAGTCTTTGAAAGGTTTAAAGAATTTAAGGCTCTGGTGGAAAACCAAACAGAGAAGAAGATAAAGGTGTTGGGGACAGATAACAGTGGAGAGTTTTTTAGTAAGGAATTTGAAGAATTCTGTAAGAAGTGTGGTACAGCACGGCAGAAGACTACTCCATACACACCTGAGCAAAATGGAGTTGTAGAAAGAATGAACAAGAAGTTGATGGAAAGGGAAAGAAGCATGCTTAGTGGTGCCAAGTTAGGACAGGAATTCTGGGTAGAGGCGGTGGAAACAACATGTTACTTGGTCAACAAATCATCTTCATCAGTGTTGGAGGAAAAGACTCCAGACGAGGTATGGATCGGTAAGAAACCCTCTCTTTCACATCTAAGGGTATTTGGATGTGATGCATATGTGCATGTTCCAAAGGAGAAACGAACCAAGTTGGATAGTAAATTTGAAAAGTGCATCTTTATTGGGTATAAGGATGGTTTAAAGGGTTATAAGCTTTGGAACCCAGTAATAAGGAAGGTTGTGTACAATCGAGATATGGTGTTTAGAGAGGTGAAAGATGTTATTAAACATGAATTCCAACCAAAGGAACCTGAGAAGATAAAGTTTGAGCTTAAGGCGGAAGAATCAGACTCTACAATAGAGGAGGAATAAGAAGATGAAGAGCCACAAACTTCGGGTGTGAGAAGATCAGTTCGAGAAAAGGTAGCCAGAAATGTATACTCCATTTACTTTCTATTCAAATTTTTCTTTATCTATTACTGACGATGATCCTATATTTGTGAAGGAACCAGTAGATTCAGAGGATATAAAACTCTGGAAAGAGGCCATGGTTGACGAAATGGCATCTTTGCACAAAAATGAGGCTTGGGATCTGGTGGAGTTGGAGGTTGGAAGGAAACCCATTGGCAGCAAATGGGTGTTTAAGAAGATACAAATGCAGAAGGAAAGGTGGATAAATACAAAGCTTGGTTGGTAGCAAAAGGTTATTCCCAGGTGTCAAGAATTGATTTTGGTGTTATTTTTTCTCCTGTTGCTAAGGTAACTTCTATTAGATTACTTTTATCCATTGCTATTGCTTTTGATTTTGAGGTAGAACAGATGTGTTATAGAAATTTTTGGGCACTGCAACCCCAAGCATAAATGTCCATAAACCAAGGGCTCCTAAGTCCCTAAAGGTGTTGTTCCAACCCCTAGAAGAACAAGGTCAACTAATGACAACATCTCCCAGAATTTCTCCATGAAAAACTACTCAGAACTGGTCAAAACTAGACCATTTCACCTACTCCATAGGCAAAGTGCATTGCATCCCACCTAAATACACACAGTAGGTGCGTTGCATGTCAAAAGTCCCTTCTATGGGGTGCGATGGGTGAGAAGGGACAAATGGCAGGGTCAATCCGCAACGTGGATAAGCATGGAATCTTCCAGAAACTTCTCCTGTGACACTTGCCTCTCTGAATTCGACCAGGGATGAGTAAGAGATAATCAATCTCCAAGTGGAATCAAGAACTATCAGAGGGGAGACACTAATCAAATCTCAAAAGTTGACTCACCTCCCTTGCAGACATCTATATATGGATCCCTCATCCCAGAGATCCAGAGGCTGGAATTTTGTATCTTGTAAGGAAGTGCTATTGGTTTCTTGGTGCAACATCATAGTGTTGGGTGATCTAAGATTTTCATGAGGTGAAGAAGGGCTTCTTGCTGAGAGGATGATGTTGGGTCAGAGCAATTGGTTGTAATTCTCTTGGCTCTTTCTTGATTATCAATAAAGCTATTCAAGTTTTCCTCCATACACTTGTGTGATTGATGTTTTATGCATTTGTATGGTTAATATACATCTGATCCTATATTACTTATGATAATAGATCTATGTTCTCATATAGTGTTATGCTGCTTTGATTCTACAGGTACTCTGTGAAGCTGGGTACACAAGAAAGCAAGTACCAAAGGACTATCAAAAGAGAGAGGAATCGAGCAAGGAACCAAGCGAAAGACAGAGGTTGGTCTCCTTTATTCTTCTCTCATCTATCTATCATAAAGGAAAATGAAAGTAGTTTTAGTTTGTTTGTTTCTAAGGTAGCTACCAACCTTAGTGGGATTAGTAGCTCTGCATAGACACTATTCTCGGTAACAAAATGGTGACTCAACTGGGGAGCGAGTAGATTATTTGTTCATCTACATTTGTTTACTTTATAAACTTACAGACGGAGCCTGAAGTCAAGCCAGCTAGCCTTCGAACTGCATTTGCTATGCAAGTGCAAAGTAGATCAACGTTGCTTCAGTCAATCTCCGGGTTTTGTTTATGAGTTAAACAATTGATTTACAAGCTCTCTAATTTCCCTTGTGGTGGCTCTAGTAACCTCCTTAGATCTACCCCTGTGATTGATTTGTTGATTACCACTTGCTTGGCCTAAATCCCTGAACTGAACTGCAAACTGTGACCCAGAATCCAATCAAAGTCTCGTCCCTGGTCCAACGCACTGTCTGTTCTGTGAACTTCAAATGCAGCGCACTTCCCGAGTGTAGTAGGTGCGTTGCATTTCAGTTTCACTGTGTTACAGGTGCGCTGATCAGACAAGGCCTTGTTCCTAAATTTTGGTTTCTGTGTTCACTCTTTTCAGCTCTATTCAGGAGTTTTGCTGCCTGTAG
This sequence comes from Pinus tabuliformis, assembly GCA_031772625.1. Taxonomy (NCBI): domain Eukaryota; kingdom Viridiplantae; phylum Streptophyta; class Pinopsida; order Pinales; family Pinaceae; genus Pinus; species Pinus tabuliformis. The sequence continues at coordinate 553,748,924 of CM062820.1, read as the reverse complement.
TCAGTACACCTCTGTTTGAAACCCCTTTCCTTGCTATTATTCCACCTCCATTATGCAAAGAACTATAAATGTTTTTTATGTGTTTTTGAGTCATTTTCAATTCTCCTTCACAAACAAGTAGCGTAATTGTACTGTCGTTTCTTGATTTGAAAGTGTCGTGTCGTTTTCAGTCATAGAAGAGAATCTAATTGTTCTTGATAGTCGATTACACTGTTACTCTTGTACTTGATCTGAATTAGTAGTTTTTCTAGTGTCGAAAGCAATTTTTCAATTCCAAATCACAAAGTGTTGTCATTGTCCTCATTTTGTTTTGAAAAGAAACTTGTTAGTAATTGTCGCTTTGAAAAATAATTCAGAATTGTGCTTAGCTTTCTTCTTATCATTCACACATTAAGAAGGCTGAAAACAAATACATGCATGTGCATTTGCATTTAGACTGTTTGTTGGTTTGATTTAGGAAAGTGCATATAGTGTGTGCTCTTTGCTCTTTGTTGAAAGAACGTCATCTCTCTTTCCTTAGTAGCTAGGTTTTTCATTTGCAAAAAGAAGATTAAACGACTGTTTATCATCTTAGACTGTATTTTAGGAATTGTACATCTACATCACGCGGTGAACCTGAAAGGCAAATTTCGTAAGCAAAATCAACTATAAAATAAATTTAATGAATCTAAAAACGCTTTGGAACCTAACACACAACATCTAGAAGTCTAGGATAGAGATGTATTCCGGCGTCGTAAAGCCTGGTAACTGTTGTTTTCATTGTTGGTTGGTGATTCCTCCACTTTGAGATGATAAGTGCCAGTATGGACTTGTGCTCCCACGTACCGTCGAGTATATTTTGGGAGACCATAATAGGCTTTATCCTTTACCCATATGAAGCTGTGTCTGCTGCCCTATCGATCGCAATGCACTGAACACAGCATTCGGGAAGATTGACTGCCGTACCGTAAAATGTATTCTCCAGTTTTGCGATTGGTTTGGTAATCCCTCTGTCTAGATTTCCAGAGTAGTCCCTTTCATTCCTTTTTAGACTCCTTAACGGAAAAGGTCCATCTGAGCACTTGTCACTTCAGGTTCATTAAAAATCGAAGGCGACTAGAGTCATCTTTTTTTTTTCTCGACTCTTAAAAATTGAAAAAACAAGTTGTGTCAAAGTGTCTAAAATTTATTTTAAACGGAATAATTATCACCTTTCCTACATTGGTCTTAGGTTGAGGAAAATGGAGTCCACCAACCAAGGAGTTCCCCTTGGAGGAAATCCTAGTCCCTTCTCCTCTTGGGGAGATGTTGGTGCACCCCATATGGCCACATTATCGCTTCCAGGATTGACAATTGGCTTGTCTGTATGGCTCTTCTCAACCTCCATCATTCAGAACACCACAATTCCTAAACAATCGAGTCAACAACTAAATGATACCAGAGTTACCCCCCAACCCTCTACTTCATCCAATTCTTCCTCTCCTCCTTCCTCTTCGCCTGATGAGGCTGGTAAAGCCAAAAATCAAGTACCTGAGAAGAAGAAGAAAGAGAAGAAGAAGAAGGAGCCAAAGGTGAAAAGGGGCAACCAAGCATCGCCTAGCGAAAATCCACACACTGCACCGACCAAGCCTAAATCGCCATGTGTCATTTGTAAAGGAGACCACTATCATTGAGATTGTCCTTGCATCCCTCGGATCTTAAGGGACTGGTCTCCTCATTTGCACAACCTAGTGTCGTCAACCTCTGATGATCATGTTGAAAATACACCATCAACTAGTGAAAGTGAAGCCCCTGGACATAAAGGAAAGTGTAAATTTCCTTGTAAACTGTGTGAAGGCGATCATGCCATCCACCATTGTCCCTCCTTAGATGAGGCTAAAAGAGTTTTGGACAACCGTCCGGTTTCACCGTTACGGATCCCTCCTGGATATAAGAAACTCTTACCGAGTCCGTCACTAGTTGAAAATCCGGCTGACACGTCCTTGTGGTTGGCCGAAGTGTCTATCATTGAAGATAAACCATCTGAATCCATACCAGATGAAAGTAAAAAGGTCGAGGTGGCAGTTGACCCGGTCATGCCTTCAGAGGATCAATCTTCAGATGATACAGTCACCAAAGAGAAGAAGAATGACACCGTTCAAATTCTCTTCGTAAACACAGACTCTGATGAACATGGGGGAAGTCTACCTGTTCCTTTACCGCAGGAAGGAAGTTCGTCAGAGTCATACCCGACCGTCTATTCGGTCCCACCTCCAAGCAACGTGGTTGTTTCCTTTGACTGGAATCTACTAGGCAAACCCCATTTACTGGCTAGTGTACCATTTCGAATCATCGCTCAAGTATATAGAATGGTTATCGTCAATACCATCATAGATGAGGGGGCTTCTGTGAGTATCCTTTCCTCAACTACTTGGAAAGCACTTGGTTCGCCATCACTTTTGCTTGAAATGAGAAATCTAACAAGCTTTGACAAAGGAACTAGTCGACCGTTAGGGATCCTTCCCGATGTGCCCATAACATTGAGAGGGAAAACCATTCACATGAATGTAATGGTAGTCCAAGGACCCCTGGATTATAATCTACTCTTTGGACGAGACTATATTTATTGCATGGGAGCCATTGTCTCCTCACTCTTTAGAGTAATGTGTTTTCTGCACGAAGGAAGAGTGGTCAAGCTCGTAGACCAGCTTTCATTCCCCGGTTCATGCATAGAAAATAGTCATATACCATCCCTGAATGGTCTTTTCACGCAAGGAATGTCTCATCAATCCCCAATCCGTCCTCCTGATGAGTGCGAGTGATTCAGAGGGCATGACTGAAACCCAGGGGGCATGCACCCTGGCCTGTTTCGACAGGAAAACTTCAGGTATAGGGTAGGTTTCCGCGAAGGATATCTGACTAGTCTAACACTCCCGTCCATTTAGGAAAAGGGGATTAGACTAGAATAAGATTCCCTCGTCAAAGTTATGTGAGTGGAGGCGTTTGTGCCACTCACCTTTGTCTATTTTGGTAGACATCACCGAAGAAGTGTTTTGTTTGTGGCACAAATAAAACAATCTTTGGTAACCTGAAAAAGGTAGGCCTTTCTCGATAAAACAAATTTTTTGTTTGCAAATTGAGGGGTAACCTGAAAAGGTAGGCCTTTCCCGATAAAACAAATGTTTTGTCTACAAATTGAGGGGTAACCTTGAAACTCTATTTCACTATACCTGGGGGCATGCAAACCTTTTGGCATGCAAGCGAAGAGCGACCATTTATTTTTTTAAATTTATAGGCCTCTAACCCTTTAAACTCGTAGGATTGGTTGTTTCCTAACTTGCATAAAGAAAGGATGTGGGGCAAATCTTTGAAATAATGCCATTTTTATATATGAGACATCCTTATTATGTGACTGGATTAATCGAGCAGTTTTATCACGGAATTCAAGCTCGTTAAAAAATAAACATAAGCAATGAGCAAGTGTTTCCCCTAGCGTTTAAGCTCATTAAAAAATGAACCAATTTCCAGTAAATAACCATCATGAATGTATTACTTCAGCCTTTGAAGCCTTGGTCGTGTTCTCATCATCACCTCCACTCTGTATTGGCCGATCATTCACCTCCACTTGATTGTTTACCCCTTTTGAGGAACAACTACGGAGAGTGATCTTGTTAGCCATCCTTGTGACACTGTCGTGATTGGAAACTCCAAACCTTACCTGGAATCAATTGCTACCCGAATCTATCACTCGTTCCTCAAAAAACGAGTCTCCTTTAATCTCTTTTCAACTGACTCGTAAAATATGAAAATATTGCCGAGCTATTGGCCTCTCCAGCTCGTTTAAGCGACCAGAAGTGCTATCCCTCCTTTAGATTTTAATTTTTTGGACCTAAGGGATTATTACAGAAAAAGATCGAGCGCTTGTCTTGTTCGGCTCGTTAAAATTACCGAAAATTCATCCCCTTCGTATTATTTTATACTTGTTCGGACTTAAGGGATTAGATGATGAAAAAGGATTTTGGAGTTTCCTTTACATTCCTTTTCAGACTCTCTAAAATTGAAAAGGACCAAGTTATCTTTGTCGTTAAACTCGTTAAAACCTAATAGCGACAAACTTGTCCATAAGAGACAAGAACGAGTTTCACTATCGCTAGGCTCGTTAAAACATAGTGATGGGTTTGCCCGAAGGGAAAATTATAGAACAAGCATATGTTATCCTCCTCAAGCTTGACAAAAATAAAGAGGTACTGGTCAGAAATGACTGGGGAAAAATTGGGAAGAAAACTTGAAGAAACTTTGTTGGTAGAAAGTTGCTCTTGAACATGACGCTTTCACTCCGCATTCGAGTCGGGTTGGGTTGTTCCATTCACTGGTCACATCACCATGGTTCCATCACACCATCCACATTTGGGGATAATGCTACGAATCCATCATGTTAGTGTCACCGATATGTTCAAGAGAAGTCACTCAGAGAATTCACCTGTGTCAGACCCACTATAATACATTTTCGCTCCATTCTTTCATGACCGCCACCTTGAACCGTATATCACCAGATTTTTTTCACCTCCATTAAAATCATTTACTCTGTTCCGTGTCATTGATGTGGGATTCACTGATGCCCTCCTATGATAGATCCCTTCTTGTCGACATCAACTCATTATCCAAGAATTTGATCCAGGAACAACCCTTTCAGTACTTTGAAGCTTGCATTCCTCAATGGCAAGTTTCTCACTTCTGGCGACAAGTTTACATCAATGGCCTTCGACCGAAAGATTTTACGTGGTGTTCGATGCCAAGTCCCTTATTCACACCACGTGAAATGTACTGCAGTACCTTGAGGATCATTATCATTATCGGTGATTCTCTCGTGCCTGTTAACAACTTACATCATTGGTTGGTAATCAGGCGATGTCTTTCCATGTTTGACTCTAGAACATCTCTCACATGGATCGACTTGTACTTTGAGTGAAGATCGAACGAGATTGAAGACCCCGGATCTAGTTTCATCCATCCGGGCTATGATATATATTCAGGAAAATAAAGACATCAAATGTACATCATTGCTTCACAAATAATCATCTAATCTAAGGGATGATGGCTCTACCAGAATCATCAGTCTACACTCAGACGATTGTCTGTCCTATGTACATGAAAATGAATTTATAAAGCTGAGCATGGGAATGCCCGCCTCAGCTAGATCATGAAAATAAAATGAAGATAATGTATTGTATTGTATCTTATTACAGGTCTCCTTCCAGCTCAAAAAAACTTCGGATCCTCATGATAAAGCATTTCACCCGACATCAGAAGATTAACGACCTCATGCTTTAGGGGGCAACTGTTATAGACATTTTTGGGCACTGCAACCCCAAGCATAAATGTCCATAAATCAAGGGCTACTAAGTCCCTAAAGGTGTTGTTCCAACCCCTAGAAGAACAAGGTCAACTAATTACAACATCTCCCAGAAGTTCTCCATGAAAAACTACTCAGAACTGGTCAAAACTGGACCATTTCACCTGCTCCATAGGCAAAGTGCGTTGCATCCCACCTAAATACACACAGTAGGTGCGTTGCATGTCAAAACTCCCTTCTATGGGGTGCAATGGGCGAGAAGGGACAAATGGCAGGGTCAATCCGCAAGGTGGAGAAGCATGGAATCTTCCAGAAACTTCTCTTGTGACACTTTCCTCTCTGAATTTGACCAGGGATGAGTAAGAGATCATCAATCTCCAAGTGGAATCAAGAACTATCAGAGGGGAGACACTAATCAAATCTCAAAAGCAGACTCACCTCCCTTGTAGACATCTATATATGGATCCCTCATCCCAGAGATCCAGAGGCTGGAATTTTGTATCTTGTAAGGAAATGTTGTTGGTTTCTTGGTGCAACATCATAGTGTTGGGTGATCTAAGCTTTTCATGAGGTGAAGAAGGGCTTCTTGCTGAGAGGATGATGCTGGGTCAGAACAATTGGTTGTAATTATCTTGGCTCTTTCTTGATTATCAATAAATCTATTCAAGTTTTCCTCCATAGACTTGTGTGATTGATGTTTTATGCATTTGTATGGTTAATCTACATCTGATTCTATATTGCTTATGATAATAGATCTATGTTCTTGTATAGTGTTATGCTGCTTTGATTCTACAGGTACTCTGTGAAGCTGGGTACACAAGAAATCAAGTAGCAAAGGACTATCGGAAGAGAGAGGAATCGAGCAAGGAACCAAGTGCAAGACAGAGGTTGGTCTCCTTTATTCTTCTCTCATCTATCTCTCATAAAGGAAAACGAAAGTAGTTTTAGTTTGTTTGTTTCTAAGGTAGCTACCAGCCTTAGTGGGATTAGCAGCTCTGCATAGACACTATTCTCGGTAACAAGATGGATGTGAAGACATCATTTCTTCACGGGGAACTAGAAGAGGAAATCTACATGAAGCAACCTAAAGGCTTTGCGGTGAAGGGTAAGAAAGAACTGGTATGCAAGTTAAAGAAGTATATGTATGGGTTAAAACAGTCACCAAGGATGTGGTATCAGAAATTTGATACATTTATATGGGGACTTGGCTTCACCAGAAGCAAAGCAAATCACTATGTGTATTTTAAATTAATTGGTGACTGTGTTATTTATCTGGTCTTATATGTGGATCATATGTTGCTGGTTGGAAATGACAAAGAAATTATCCAGGATTTGAAGACCCCATTGTCCTACAAATTCAACATGAAAGATCTTGGTGTTGCAAACTATATTTTGTGCATGGAAATTGAAAATTACCGAGCAAAGAGGAAGCTCTGGTTAAACCAGAGGAAGTATGTCGAGACAATACTACAGAGGTTTAATATGCAGGATAGTAAACCGGTGAAGGCTCCTATTCCTGTAGGTGTGAGGTTATCTGCTTAACAGTTTACCAAGACATAAGAAGAGGAAGAGGGCATGTCCCATGTTCCATATGAAAGTGCAGTTGGTAGCCTGATGTATGCAATGGCTTGTACTAGACCAGACATTGCACATGCAGTGGGAGTATTGAGCAGGTTTATGTCAAAACCAGGGAAGGAGCACTATACAACAATGAAGCAGGTTTTCATTTATTTTCGTGGCACTAGTGATTATGGTTTGTGCTACCAAGGAAGACCAGGATTGGACAGAGTGTTGGATATTCGTAGCTTTTTTGATGCAGATTGGCCTGGAGATCTGGATCATAGAAGATCTAAAAATGGGTATGTGTTTAACCTATTTGGAGGTGTAGTCAGTTGGATGAGTAAGGAACAATCTGTAGTGGCACTATCAACTACAGAGGTAGAATACATGGCAACCACTTATGCAAGCAAGGAAGCAGTTTGGTTACAAAGATTGTTTTCAAGTATGGGGTTAGTACAGGGAGCTATAAGGATAGACTGTCACAACCAAGGTGCAATTTTCTTGGCAAAGAACCTTGCATATCATTCAAAGACAAAGCACATTTATGTTAAGTATCACTTTGTGAGGGATATGATAGAAGACAAAAAGGTGTTGCTGGTAAAGGTGGACACTTTGAAGAATACTTCAGATGCATTGACAAAACTTGTGAGCTCTGAGAAGTTCTCTTGGTGTAGAGAAATAATGGGCATTGCAGGGCTGGATAAATGACTAAGCTCTCTTATGGCCCCCCGTGGAAAGAAAACAACAAGTGGGAGAATGTTGGGTTTTGTTATATTCTTTCCACGACTAGCCCATGTATTTAACTGGGGGGTTGGGGGGGTGAAGTCCCCCCTTCATTGCACTGATTGCATAGTGCGGGGGTCAGAGGGGGTTTGAGGGGTGTAGGTAACCCCCCTCTATGGGGTCAGAGGTAGCACCCCATATTTTTTTTTTTTTGGGACCCTATATTAGGTTGGGTGGACCTAACTATGGTTTTGTGCATGATTTTCACACATGGTTTTGGATGCAATGGTTTTCGGTCCATGGTTTTGATGCGATGGTTTTCTGTCCATGGTATTAGATGCTTCAGCATGCATAAATATGTATTGTAAAATTGAAAGGAACGTAATGAAAAATCAAGTTTGTAGTCCCTGTTTTGGGATGCAAGGGAAAATCTCTATGTATACATGTTTTATGTGTTCTGCTCTCACATTGTTTATTTTTTGTGTTTTAGAATTCGTATGCAGGTAATTTCTGTACAGGGTTAAAACTACAGATATAGGCCAACTTATAGAGGTATGTGTATTGGCCCAAGATGCAAGCGCAGGTAGGTAGGTTTATAAGAGGATGCATGTTTTGTTGTTCCAGTAAGCCTAGCAATATGAAATAAGGTTTATATCATCCCTTACCAATACCCACTCATTCTTGAGAAAAACACATATGGGCTTCACTAGGGGAGTGATACCATACCATGTGCGTTCATATTGGGGGATATATATTGAAGAAAAAATGAATTAATATATTTAGCATATAATAGGGGGGAAATGGTTTTTATATGTTGTGTATTAAAAATGGAGCTCAAAGTTAATGAAAAAATATAAAGGGGTATAAAAAATGTTAATGAAAAAATGGATACCTACAATATCTAGTGCAAGTAAGTGTTTTTTGAATTGGGAAGGTCCAATGGGTTCACATTGGTAGGGGGTTAAATAAATGATTTTTGGAAGTCTTTTCTAATATGTAGTCAAATTAAGGGTATTTCTTAGTATGCCACGAATACACTTGCTATGTCATAGGTTCATTGAGTGACGCCCTCACAGGAAAGAATTTCCATGGGATTTATGGGAGGTCACCAACAACCAGGAAGGGACATGACTACTTGTTCATCATAGTTGACATGTTCAACAATATGTGTGTTCTGATGCCTTGTAAAAATACCATCAAAGGGAAAGAAGCAACAAACTTGTTCTTTGGATAGGTTTGGGCGCACTTTGGGATACATAGGAGCATCATTTCATACAGGGAAAAACATTTCTCAGTGATGAGTACAAGGGACACTGCAAAAGTCACAGGAGAAATATAAGGTCATGCATGATCAACATAGAATAGAGAATTCATTCAAGGTAGGAGGAAGATTATGACTATAGTTGAACAAGTAGAGGCTATAGGGTCTTAGAAAGAAAATCAAGGCTCTGTAGTATGGTGCCTTCTAGATACTATAAAGGTGAGTGATAACTCCTATCAACTTAATTTACCACCATACATGTGCATTTACTCAATTGTAAATGTAGAGAATTTGAAACTCTATGAGTCTTCCATGCTAGATTAGGAAGAGGAACATATCCTACCTTCTATGAAGGATTTGGCACCAGATTCTCAGGAAGAGTTGACATAATATACAATTTTTCAGAAGAGGTCTAGAACTACAAGACAAGGGCAACATGAACTTTGGTAGATTGGGTTGAAAGGAAGAATTCTAGGAAAATCTAAATGGTACACCTAAGAGAGGGTGGAGTAAAATTTTCTCACCTCATTCAGTATAATATTTTGGGGACCCAAAGCCTCCCAAAATGGGGATGTGCAATCTAGATTAGATCATTATATTTTTTTCATCTATCTCGATGCCTTCACATTGGAAAAATTGGAGGAATCAACTCACAATACCATTTTTACCAAAGGGACCCAGTTTCTCAAAATGGAATTTCAAAACCTTCCAAGAGATTTTTGTGGCATTAAATGATGTTTTTTGGGGGGTAAAAATTTGTCTCTTTTGTACAACAACTTTTTTTCCCTATTCTACACATAAATACCTTTCCAATGAAGTAAGAATCACGTCAATCAGAGTTTGTATGCGAAACTTATGCCACTCAAAAGTTGACCTTGCTGTTTTCACCATCATAATCCGAGAGGATGCCACTTCAACCTCATTATTTATGAAAAAGGAGTTAACTGCATGATTATGATGAAGAAGAATCTAGAAGAGTCTATATTATAACTCTGATTAAGAGTTGAGGGAGTCAAACTTAACCACTTGTAGGCTATCAGGCTGTATTATAACTAAGCCACTACGAGGAAAAATTGTCCTATTCTTTCAAGTGCATTTGTTCCATAACTGAGAAAAAATTAGCTAAGAGGGATAGGAGATAGAACACACAAAGATTATTTTTGCATTGTAGTAGCCCACGGAGCATATGCCATACTTCTTTGTACTCACATTCATTTTCTATTCAGAGAAAGAGAGCAGAGCAACCTCACCTTCTAGTTGTGTTTTTATCCCAAAAGGGTTTCCCAAGTCATATCTTGTGTCAAACATGTTTGCGATATTTTTATTTTGTTGTTATATGTTTTTTGCATAATTTTAATTCACATACATACACTGTTAATGATAATCTACAAATTCGTAAATAAAAATAAAATAAAATTGTAATAGTATAGAATCTTAGATTTTAAATATAATTTTATCAGATATGTTGTGATGAATTGTCTAGTGGAATATCCATGATAATTTATGGATCATCGTTCCAAGGAAACACTAGTAGGTGCCTCTACCTAGTTGGAAAAAAACAAATTCCTGGGCCAAAATATTAGAGCCTCATGACTATAGAAACAATACCAACAAGAGATGATAGAATTCAATGAATTTACTAGCATGCCTGGTGTATTCTCATTCTGGAAGTCCTTGAAAGAGTCCTAATGTTGTCCTTCTCATGCAATGATGCTCAGACCCACAACATGTACCCTCTTGATCGTGAGAAAGACGCAGAGTAGTTCGCTGAAAATAAAGAGGGGAAGTTGGAAGTCCAGACTAGGAGGGCCTAGACCTTCCTTCATAGGAGTGCCACAAATCTAAATGTTGGGAAGGAAAAATCCCACTAGCAACCTAGTGATCAAACAAAGGCTCCAAAAAGTAACTGCAATAATGCCAGGAATATGCAGAGGTTGTGGGGATTGCCATATCAATTTGTCGGTTCATCATAACTAATAACACATGTAATTGCATGGGATAAGATGACCACACCATCCCCCTCTTTAATTCTTGGGGAGGCAGTGGCGCGATGGGCCTTTTCGCCTCCCTCCATAAGCACATTTTCCAACAACCCTTTATAATATTAATTATTAATTAACCATGAAAAAATATTTATATTATATATAATATTATTAAACATAATATTATAATATCATAATATTAAACATAATATTATAGTGTTTAAAAATAAAATATTATATAATATTTAACATAATATTATATAATATTATGTTTAATGTTATATAACATTGAACATTATTAACAATATAGGAAGTGAAAGTAAGGATTTTACACAAGGTAAAAGAAGTTGGATTCAAAATACCATAAAAGTCTCAAAATTATATTAAAAACAAGATACCAAAAATTATTCAAATTTTTACCAAATTAAAGGGGTAAAGGCATAGGTGAGGTCCTAACTCAAGTTTAGATTACTTTGAGATTAATATTTTGTTTTTTATTGAAATATATGCATTGATTCAATGTGGATGTTTATTTCTAATGCTATTTTATTGATTACACTAAATGCATTATTTTTAGTATAGATGTTGATTTCTAATCATATTTGATTGTTTACACTAGATGCATTGATTTCAACATAGATGTTAATTTCTAATTTGTGTAAATAGATGGATGATGTGCATTTTTTTCAAAATAATTAGATTTATAGTGTGCATTGATTTTAATATACACAAAGTAATTATTTATGACATGCATTGATTTTTATTTACAATAATATATAAAAAAATGAACCACAAAGATGATATCAATTATAATATCAGAGAGCCTATTGAAAAAGAAGGGAACAAAAAATGACAACTAAAAAGTGTCAAGAGAAAAGAATACAATAAAATGCACAACAAATAGGAAATCAACAAAAAAAGGCAGAGAAAATGATATTTAAAGCATATTTATGTCTAAGCTATATTAATTTTAGTGTAGATGTTAATTTCTAATTCTATTTCATTAATTGTAATAGATGCATTGATTTCAATGTAGATGTTGATTTCTAATTCTATTTGATTGTTTAAAGTAGATGCATTGATTTCAATGTAGATGTTAGTTTATGATTTGATGTAAATAGATGGATGATATGTGTTTGTTTCAAAGTAATTAGATTAATAGTGTGCATTGAATTCGATGTATGAATAAAGTAATTATGGATGACATGCATTGATTCCTGCGTTACAATGGTTTAAGAGAAAATCAATAACAAAGAGCATATCAAATATATTATTGACAAAGAAGGGCACAACAAATGACATTGAAGAGTTTCAAGAGCAAAGAATACAAGAAAATGCATGATGAAGGGGAAATCAACAAAAAACACAAAGGAAATGACAAATGAAGAGCATGAATAATAGAGGAAATGGAAATTTGAAAAACAAAGAGCACATCAACAAATAAAACAATATTCAACCAATTTAAACATATTACAAGGTGCAAAAGAAAATATTGTGAAGAAAATATGTTTAAAGTTATTGACACTCTATGTTCTCAATGTTGGACCTTCGATAAGGAAATTCATCCTTCTCTTCAACATCTCAAGGACATTGAGCCCATATTTGTATTAAATACCTATATTAAAATGATCATATTAATCTTAAACATATTTAAAATGATCAGATTAATCATATGTTCGATAAAGAGAGAATTTAGAAATAATGAGTGATGGACAAGGGAAGGTTGAAGGAAGAATAAAAGTAAAGAAAAAAGAGTGTATTGAAGATCATATAAAAGATAATATTGACAAAGAAAGGCATAATACATAACAATTGAAGAGTGTAAAGAACAAAATATAATTATAAATGAATAACAAAGATCAAGTTGACAGAGAAAGACACAAGAGATGATAACTAATGAGTGTCAACAACAAAGGGAGAAACAAAGAGTATATTAACAAAAACAACCACAAAAAATGACAACTAAAAAATAACTATACCAAACGAAAGAAAAAATCGAACAACAAATAACATATCAAAAACAACATGAAAGAGCATATTGACAAAACAAGGCACAACAAATGGCAACTAAAGAGTGTCAAGATTAAAGAATACAAGAAAATGTACAATGAAGAGGAAACTGAAAAAAAAATGTAGAGGTGATGACAATTGAAGAGTACGAAGAACAAAAGAAATGCATAGCTGAACGACACAGAGCATATTGACAAAAATAAATAAATATATTCAATCAACTCAGATATAATAGAAGATGCAAATGGAAATCCTACAAAAAGAAGATGTTTAAAAGATATCCATGCCCAAGCTGAACTTGTAATTCCCACTTATATGAATATTGCACACCAAAAATTTCATGATATTGGATTCATATATTAGCTCAAGTTCAAATGTGCCATGTGTGTGAGAAGCCATGTGTTGGAATTCAAGTATTTAATACAAATACAAGTCCAATCCGTATGAGATGTATAAGTGAAGAAACTCATCACAATTTTTTTGTTGATAACCATATGAATATAGGAAAACAACCTTGGGTTCTTGGAATGCTCAAATAAGTTGAAGAGATGTTGACTTAAAAAGAGGTGCACATCCTTAACATATTTAAAATGATCATATTAATTATATGTTCAACAAATTTTGTGTATCCACACATGATCGAAACCAACCTAGATCCATCTTAACTCGAGATCCATCAAGTGCCTAGTGAGATCAAATCTCTTGAGGTGCAAGACTTGAGAGGTGTAAACATTTTCTCAAGTTTTTCACTAAAAAAGAGGTTTGTGTCTCGAGAGATTGATCCCTCTTTGTGCTTGATAGATTCAAAGTTAAGATGGATCTAGGCTAGTATATCTATCTATTTATATACATCATCAATACTATATATGTCACATTAAAAAATTATGAAACATATTAAAGAAAAATACCGCATATATATGTAGCTATATGTATTATTAAAGTTTATATATATATATATATATATATATATATATATATATATATATATATATATATATATATATATATACAGAGAGAGAGAGAGAGAGAGAGAGAGAGAGCATAAATCCATCTTAACAAAAAATTACAAATCATCGAGAGGAATCAAATCTTTCCATCTTAATTTTAGGTCTACCAAATGTCGAGAGGAATCAAATTGCCACAAGGCAAATTGTTCCTCAAATGTCGAGAGGAATCAAATTGCCACAAGGCAAATTGTTCCTCAAGTTTTACTCTAAAAAAGTTTACATTTTTCAAAATTTGATCCCTATCAACATTAAATAAATCTAGACTTAAAATAGAACTATGTTGATGTAACAAACTTTAAAATAATCCAACTTAGATTTTTTTTAATTCCAAACTCTAGTCTTTCATCACTGGGAAAATTGCATCTTGATTTCTTTTTATTCATTGAAATGAAAAATTGCATCTTGATTTCTTTTTATTCATTGAAATGCTTAAGAAAACTAAAATACTTATAGAGCATCTGATATATTTTGTTGCACCAAGAGGCACTCGACAACTTAGTATGGGGAGATGTGTAGGCGTTAGATGTTAGATGTGTAGGCGTTAGATGTTAAATGTGTAGAGGTTAAATATGCCAATATTTTTTGAAATATCGATTCATAAGTATATATGTTATGCTATGTAATGTAAACATTTCAAGTTATCAAATTACATTAAAAAATAAAATATAAAATATAAAAATTAATAACTATTAATTAAAATAAAAGTTAGATAAAATAGTAAATTTAGGGATGAAGGTTTTTGGGCTCTAGGTTTTCACAATCGATGCGCATGAGTTTTGTCCATGATATTCTTCTATAACGGTGTTGAAGCCCCGAAAATCAGGTTTACAACAAGGGGGATAACCACTCGGTCCAAACCTTGAAAGCAACTCCTTTTCCATTTGGATTAGTGGCTCCAACTGGGGGTAATGGGACCAGTTTCCCAATTTGTTTATGATGGTACACTAAGGGGATGATGTTTTTCTCTTTTGAAAGGTTTATGGGGAGAATGCTTTAGTCTAAATCTAATCTAAAATGTGCAATTTTATTCTAATGAAGGAAAACATCTAATTTAAACTATCCTGGGATTGACTCTTTACTTATGCGATCTAAAATAGTTTCCAACAGTAATCGATAATAAAGATCATTCAATTACTACGAGAAAAGAATCCATTTAGAAATGAATTGTTTTGTATAAGAAATTAGCCGAAACAATTATGATAAACGCATCGCGTAATAAGTCATTCATATACTTAGCATAAAAAGAATAGTTACCATCGTACAAAAGTGCAAAAATGATAACTGGACATTCAAGCTTTCATATATAAACAACTAAAAATAACATATCACTTGGTGCATAAGCAAAAATTATTAAGAGATAAAAGTACCATTGATAATAGGTCCTGCTCATGAGCTTCAGTGATTTAGATTTATCTTCAAATAATTCAATATCCACTAAGAGTACAGAAGTGCATTTCAATAGCAGACATTAAACACACATATAAATAAATCTCGTTCCATTCATTTATCAAAACCTCCTCAGAGAGGGAAAAAGTGCATGTTCTGAAGAATTGTTTTTGACAAATTTCTGGACCCTTCTCTAAATGCATGAGAAGGGTTTAAGTACTACTAACTAAAGACTAAAAATAGTTATTACAAAAATGTAGGAGGAGGTTTAAATGACCGTCCTCATTCAAAGAAAAAATAAACTGAATTTAAATTAAAACTGTATTTATGATCAATTATGTATCTGTTCCCTTAAGTTGCAAATGTCTAGCATTGGCTTCAGGAGTGTTGGTTAACTGACCTTGGATTTCAATTGACCTGCGAAAACAGAATCAGCAAGTGCTAGAGCTATCTTCTCAGTGGAGGTTGTGAGGCACTTCAGAGTCATACACTGACTGTGTGGTTTTACCAAATGTTGCTAGTAAGTGTCCCAATTTAACTTTGTTATCGGCTTAATTGGCTCTGATTTTTCTTCTATTGTCTGTTTCCACCTTGTTTGCAATCACTGTGCTTTTGGAAGGGATCCTGGAGTGGTTTCTAATATTAGATTGGATCTATGCAGACTTTCATTGATACAGTGAATGATATTACTTGTTGTTGTCACTGCTTCCTCCACTACCTGTTCTGCTTCTTTGAACTGTGCATCCCATTTATCAAATAACATTTCTTTGTGGGATTCATCTATCTTGGGCAATCCTACTTTCTTTCCTTCCTCTGTTTCCTGCCACTTCAAAAAGTCAGACACTTTCTTATAAATCAAGTCATAATCAAGTCGTAAGTCTACAACTTAATTTGTAATATTATCACTTTTCTCGCAGTGGGAATTCCATTGCGATATTCTTTGGCAAAGCATTTCCTACTGTTGCAAGAGTTGGTTGCTTAGGGCAAGAGATTTTGTGAAAAATTCTTCAATTTTAGGGTCGTCCTTGTGCAGCTCTATTGTGGCCTATAACTGTTGTTTTTTTCCGGCCAGACTGTTTTGATAACCCAACTGCATTTGCTGGAAGTCCTGTTGTAACTTTGCCAATTTCTCCTCTGCTTCTTGGCTGACGCTGGCCTACTGTAGCTGTTGCAGCAAAAGTAGGATTTTATCCTCTCTATCTTTAAGTAACATTTGAACTTCAGATGCTTTATCAATTGTAGCAGAAGCATAAGCTCCCGCAATTTGAGAGAGTCTGGTCAGGTTCTTTGACGGATTAGTAGTTGGGTCTTGCCAAAGGACGTCCAAAGGCTCCGCTTCATGTGAGAGCAAAATATCTATTTTCCACTTCTTTCTCTGTATCCTGACAACAACTTTGTGTTGCGGACTGTAAAACACATCTAGAGGAGGGATCTCCTCTATTTTCAATATAATTTCAGATGAAGGAGCTACAGGAATGTGCTCCATTTCTGGAGTATTAACAACCCCTTCAATTATCATTTCAGTGGTTGTCTGTACTGGATTCCTTGATGTATTTATGTTCTGCTCCTCTGTGCTAATCAACTCATTAAATTTTTCCCATTCCTTCTCCATATCTATTATCAACAACTTTGTTGGATTTGTGAGGGGAGTGGGACTCTCAACCTGTTTTGGAGACAAAACTTGCTGCTCGGGATTCTCCTTGGACTAAGCTGTATCTCTGATTGATCCTTTGATTTTGTTGTGTTCGCTCCCTAACTGTTTAGACCTTTCAG
Source organism: Pinus tabuliformis (assembly GCA_031772625.1). Taxonomy (NCBI): domain Eukaryota; kingdom Viridiplantae; phylum Streptophyta; class Pinopsida; order Pinales; family Pinaceae; genus Pinus; species Pinus tabuliformis. The sequence continues at coordinate 553,731,911 of CM062820.1, read as the reverse complement.
CCAATTCTCTTTCAGAATTTGATTTGGATTTTCCTTGTCCCGAGCTTCCACTTATGCTAATGCTGGGAGTGGGCTCCCTTATTGTTTCTATACACAATTTGTCCAATGGGACATTTGCCAATCTATGTTCTCTGTAGTGATTAAACTCTTGGAGTTCTGCTAGTCTAAACTAAATTTGGGCTAGATGTAAGATTTCTCTGAGTGAGCTTTTTTGCTGAAAAAACATCGTCGAAGAGATAATCCTCTTTAGTGAACACTTTAATTTTGACTGTCGTTGTAAAATTCTTTATAACATCAAAGAGATCATACTATCTCCCTGGGAACTTAGGTAGCCATAGACACAACATGTTATCTACTTCCCTGAAAGCGTGACCTAAATCGAACAATGCGAAAGCCCCACAGACCATAGGGAATTGAGGCCAGATGGCCTTCTTCTTATCCTTGAGTTCTCTGCTCATCCCCCAAACATCACAGGTCTGGTAGGCTATCTTTCGAGCCAAAAGTTTGTCAAGAACATACAAAGGAAGCACATGAGGTGAGGCAATGCTCCCAAATACCCTAATGTAGGTGAATAATTCTTCCCCAAACAACCTTCCCACAGGGAGAATGTCAATTTTGGCTTCTGGGGAGAATCTTGGGGCGTCTATGTTATATAACATCTTATGAATAAGTAACATTATTCCATGACAGATTTTATAGAAATGTGAGATGAAATTGGATTCCCACAGTTCTTTATGGTAGACCTGAATAGGTAGCGGGTTCTGTACTACCCATTTCCATCCCATAATGGGAAAATCAGATACAAAACAAATAGCATCCATGACATAGGCAACTAGAAAAAAGGGAGGGTAAAACCTCTGCGCAAAACTTCTTTTAGTTCAATAATTCAGAATGGCAGAAGCTAAATTATCAGACAATATTTGGGCCCAATCCATTACGGTGGCATTGGCGGCCGCATCCAATAAAGGTAACCACTGAAACAAAAATTTATTGATATCAGGCTTTCCGAATAGCCTACAGAACATTGCAGCAGCAAAACAATAGGGAGAAGAGAGGGGTCCGATGGCATACATACCATTTTTATCCTTCTTTAATGGCTCCTCCTTCACTGACCAGTTTTTAGTGCATTCTACCAAATCCTCATTCTCTTTGGCGAATTTTTCCACGAACTATTTGTTATAGCTAGCCTAAGGCTCTGGCAAGTGATACATGCGCCTTAAATTTTGTGGGGTAAATGACCCCATGACCTCCTGGTTTCGCGTCTTGAATTTCCTGTCGGATATATCAGCATGGTCTATCACCCATTTTACCATATCTGTGTAAGGAAGTATCTTCGGCCTTGCTGCGACACAGTGCAGAAACGAGCATGCAAGCTCTGTTAGTGATGCTTCGGATGACCCACGACCATCTGCCATAACTGTAACCTCCATGACTCTCGGGTTTTCTTCTTCTAGTAGTTGATACATGCCTTCCCAAGTAGATATCCCTGCTTCTCTAGTACAAGTGGTGTCCATGAATAGTGGAGTCATCTTTGATTTTTCAGATACCAGAGCTTTTCCTTTCTTTCCCATTACGTTTTGCGTACTGCTATTGCAAATTCACAAGTAGAGAACGAAGACACAATAAGGAAGATAATGAATAATGATCAATAATAAGGTGATGGGAAATCTTTTAATTTTAAAATCATATCAAAGATATCACCTTGCACGAGATAGTCCTTTTGACCATATCTAAATCATTTCTCATAAATAACCATCAATGGACCTTTAAGTTGACATTAAGGCTCATAACTTAGCATCGAATGATGGGAAATACTTTATCAAACTGTGAGCCCTTATATCTGCAATGAAATGATTTTGTGATTTTCTTCGCAATATCGCAAAACCTATCTTCGTTATAAGTGGTATGTTTCATCGTGGAATTGCGAGATGTGGTTTGCGAGAGACTTTATCGCATTTCGCAATTTCTCGGCGTTTGCATTAAGTAGTAGTGATATATGGAATTTGCGATATGTGATGAGTTTGTGGGGCATGCAATCTCGCTTTATCGCTTTTTCGCATTTTCGAGAGTCTCTTTGAAACGTATGCCCACCGTTACCTTTTGCGATGCGATGTTTATCATTAAGAGAATGAGCTTATTAAGACTTATCCTAATACTCAAGACTTTGCGTTTGCGAATGTTTTCCTAGCTTTTATGACTATATTGCGTTCTTTATAGAGAAGCTTAATACTTATAATTTTATGCACATAAAGCAAGGAAAGATAGGAATCTTAATTTTTGAAAGTCTTGTTTTAATAGCATGTTTTATTAAGAACAAAAGGAAATGTTAAATGCTTAAGTTTTTATTTTTTAGAAGGGTCCCCATTTTTAAATGTTGTGGCGAACACTTTAAAAAGGGGGGGGGGGGGGGGGGGGGGGGGGGGTTGTTGATGGCTACAACAAACGGTCAAAATACATAAAAAAATTAAATTAAAATAAAATTCTAAACAAATAAAATAAAATAAAATAATAATTAATTATTAATGACTAAAATAAAATTGAAATAAATTATTTTTTCTATGGATGGAGGTTTTTGGGCCCCTGATTTTATAACCCATGGTTTTGTCCATGGTATTCTTCTCTTATGGTCAAATTACATTTTAAAAAATGAAATTTAAATAATATGTTAAAAATAAAAATAATTAATTAATAATTAGAACAACATTGAGATAAAATAGTAAATTTATGGAGGGAGGTTTTTGGCCTTCATGTTTTCATAACCCATGGTTTTGTCTATGATATTTTTCTCTAATGTAACTAATTTAAAAAATTTCTTCGCTAATGTGAGAAATTCATTGAAACAAAAATTTTTAGAGAGATCAAAGTAAATCCTAATTTCCACCACAAATATACCTTGAGCAATTTTCATATCCGATTTGGCAAAAAAAACTCTTAATAAAAGCAGACTTAATTTTCATGTCCTCTAAATAAAACTTGTATGTTATTCATTTTATTTTATATGCTTAAAATTTTACTCTAAGTGTGAAGATAAATGTGAGCATGAAAAAAAAAAAATCTGGTACATGTAGTCCTATAGTTTATATTTTTTTTTTTTTGTCTAGAGTAAAATGTATTGGAGTTGCTCCTTTAGATTATGTCAACCATTGATTTTTAATTCACATGAAAATTCAATGGAATATGTATAACTACTTAGTTTAGATACAATTGTTACTGAGTTTTATTTAGGTGATCGAATGATAATATTAAAAATAAAATTAAACTAGGGATAGCTAATATTTTTATCTCTTGCAAAGACAAAAGTATATATTCTTATTGGGTTTCGCAGTGTAACAAAGGAGCTTATTGGGTTACACAGTTTAACAACTTTAACAACCTTACCAGCCTCAAGTAGATTGTTTTAACTATAGATCCTATATGTTAAACCAGATTAGATCCATGTTAACTCCAGATCTATCAAATGTCAAATACCGAGAGATCAAATCTTTTGATATTTTGAGTTGTGAACCTTTTTTCAAGTTTTACACTCAATTTTTTTTTTACATAACCACAGATTTAATCCCTACAACTTGATAAATACAGAGTTAAAAGGAGGTTACTAAAAAAACTCCCACAACATTATATAAGAAAGCATGAATGAGACAATGCAAATGGGGGATAGTCCCTCCCAGGGAAAATATGTGCATTGTTTCGATACGTGAATGCCACTGGGGTTGTGATTTTGGTCACTTCCATTTATCTATACCGCAGTACTGCAGTCCCGGAATCTTACCTGGGAGATTGGAATCCTGACTTTGCTCACTTCCATTAACCTATACCGCCCACTTCCATTAACCTATACCGCATTGCTGCAGTGCAGGACTCTGATATGGAGGGTTGGAATCTTGTTCGTCTTGAAGACAGTTCTAACAAAGTCACTAACAAACAACAGTTATATACACATTACTTCTGCATTTCACTTTCATCATGTAACTCAACCAAACATTATTCCTGGTGAACCCAATAGCCATTTTCCTCTGTCCTATACTTCTCCGTTTCAAGCCTGCAACAACGTTAAACAACTCCGCCAAATCCATGCCCATCTGCTTACATTGGGACTAGACCAAGATATCTACTTACTACCTAAACTCGTCTCTAAGTATACCATCTATGGCAATATGGACGATGCAAGCCTACTGTTTGATAAATCCATGAAACCTAATATTCTCCTATGGACCGCTATAATTAGCGGATGTATTAGGAATGGACTCTGCGAGCAAGAACTTGCACTCTATCGCCAAATGCAGGAGCAAGGCATCGAGCCTGATAGTTTCATTTTCAACTTTGTAGCCAAGGCATGTGTCGACATACCAGTTCTCAAGGAGGGTATAGATGTTCATGATGATATAGTTAGACTGGGGTTGGAGTCCGATATTGTTGTAAGTACTGCCCTTGTAGCCATGTATGCCAAGTGTGGAGTTTTAGGGCTTGCACGTGAAGTGTTTGACAAAATGTCTGAACGAAACCTGGTTTCTTGGAGTGTGATGATCGTTGGTTATTCTCAGAAGGGTTATGCTGGTGAAGCTTTGAAGCTTTTTAATGGAATGAGAATGCAAGGGTTCGAGCCTGCTTGGTTATCATGGTGAGTGTTCTCCCTACTTTCTCATCTTTATCAGATATTCAACAAGGAAAATGTATTCATGGTTATGTTATAAGAAGTGGGTTTGAGTCCAATTTTTGTGTGAGTACTACCCTCATAGATTTGTATTCTAAATGCGGGAGTGTAGGTTTTTCACGCTAGCTGTTTGACAAAATGTGTCAAATGCGGGAGTGTAGGTTTTTCACGCTAGCTGTTTGACAAAATGTGTAAAGGGAACGTGGGATTCTGGAATGCCATGATCATTGGTTATATGCAGAATGGATACGCTAATGAAGCCCTGAGACTCTTCAACGAAATGCAAGTGGAATGTGTGGAGCCTGATTTGGTTACGATGGTGAGCATTGTTCTAGTCTGTGCCAATTTATCATCTATGCAGCTAGGTATGTGGATTCACGGTTACATAATTGTAAATGGATTTGAGTTGGATGTTATGTTGGGTGCTGTTCTCATAGATATGTATGCAAAATGTGGAAGTGTAGACAGTGCATGGCAATTGTTTGCTAGAATGTCTCAGAGAAATGTGGTATCATGGAATGCTATGATTGCTGGATATGCCCAGAATGGGCATGCCAATGAAGCCTTGACACTCTTCAATGAAATGCAACTACAAAACTTAAAGCCTGATTTGATCACCATTGTGAATTCTCTACCTGCGTGTGCCTTTTTATCAGCTCTGCAACAAGGTAAGCGAATGCATGGCTACATAAATAGAAGTAATTTTGATTTAGACATTGTTGTATGCAATTCTTTAATTGACATGTATGCCAAGTGTGGGACCTTAGAGTTTTCATGCCAGTTATTTGACAACATGTATGAGAGAACTGTGGTTTCCTGGAACACGATGATTGGTGGGTATGGAATGCATGGACATAGGGACGCTCTTGCACTTTTTGTGAAAATGGACCAGGAAGACATGAAGCTTGATCGTGTAACCTTTATTTCTCTTTTGTCTGTGTGCAGTCATGCAGGTTTGGTGAATGATGGCTGGCAGTGATTTCCTCATATGGTTGAAGATTGTTCCATCACACTGAGTATGGAACACTATGCATGTATGGTTGACCTTCTTGGGCACTCTGGGCTGCTCCAGGAAGCTTATGACTTTATTCAGAAGATGCCTTTTAAGCCTAATGTTGTTGTGTGGGGCATCTTGCTTGGTTCCTGTAAGATTCATGGCAATACTTTGCTTGGAGAATATGCAATGAATTGTATTTTGGAATTGGTACTAGAAAATTCTTCACATTATGTACTGCTGTCAAACATTTACGCTGTGGCTAGTAGGTGGGATGCTGTTGCAAAATTCAGAAATATTATGAAAGTCAAGGGATTGAAGAAGACTCCAGGATGTAGTTGGATTGAGGTAAATAATAAGGTTCATTCCTTCTTTGCAACAGAAGGTGAAAGTGAAAGTATTTTGTAGTTCACTAATTGCAGAAGAATACATTGATTATGAATTGTTTTAGCTGGGTGTGGATTCAAATTGACAGGAGGAACAATAACAATAAGTATTGCCACTCGAGAAAATTAAAGGAAAGGAAAATTTCTCAAAATCCTCTCTCAATCAGCAAATATAAGCAAGGTGAGCAACCATTGCTGGGCAACTGGAGGAAGCAGATTATTTTCCTAGCACAAGGGTTGATTGGCTTTAATAGGAGGAGATTTTCAAGGAAACTGTGCTCTGAACAAGTAGCCACTTCTTTGGGTTTTTGACACAAGACTGGAACATCATCTCTATTTTGAAGAACACTGTTGTATTTTTAGGTGGAGAAATATAGGCTAATTGGAGTAAGTGAAGCATGGTTTGAATACCAATCAGATTTTCCATGTTACCTGTCACTTCAGACAATTAAAGAAAAGGGAAATTTCTCAGATTCCTATCTCAATCAGAAAATATAAGCAAGGCCAGCGACCATTGCTGGGCAACTGGCTGAAGCAAAATTTTTTCCTGGCACAAATGTTGTTCCACATAATGTGAGGAGCTTGTCAAGGACTCCGTGCTCTAAGCATGTAGCTATTCCTTTGGGTTTTCGGCACAAGACTGGAACATTTATCTCTGTCTTGAGGAACATTGTATTTTTAGGTGGAAAAAAGGAGGCTAATGAGAATAAGTGAAACATAGTTTGAATATCGATCAAATTATTCATATTACCTGTCTTCGGTTAATCGAAAGGTAGATATTTTGGTTACTCAAGAGCTCATGCATTTTGGTCTAGGCTAGATGAATCACTTCATTATATGATTGGAGTGCTCAAGTTATTTTGCCACATTCATATTGATGTCTCAACATTCTTCTAGAACATCCAGTAGGGTGGTTTGGAAATAACGAAAAAAATTCTTTGTTTATAATCTAGCAGAGTGCTTAAAGCTTGCTACTATTCCAAGCTGATTGCAGATGATCACTTGAATTAAGAGTCTTAAGAGATTTATGTATATTTGTTAAGCTAAATATGTAACCTATGATATGCTTTTAATTAGCCTATTTTTAGTTCGTAGTTCACATAAATTAGATGTCAAAATTTATAGGTTCTTTAAAAATTTACACAGATAAAACCAAAGTAACAAATGCTAACATTTCCCTCTTTCTAGAGATTTCTTGAAGCCGTATAGAGAAGCTTTGAATGGGTTACAATTACCTCATCTGATCTAGAAGCTTCCATAGATGTTTCACTGAATATTTTGTCATGATAGATCTAGAATATTACTTCAATACAGTAAGTCTATAGGTACACTCAATTGGAGGGTGCAGTTTTCTTATATTTTGTGCAAATTAAACACACTATTAATGAAATAAAAGCATTCAACACATCACAATACCATTAAGCACTAGCTTTTACCCCAGAGAAACCTGTATTTGGAAAAACTCTAGCAAAATGAAGGACTATGCCTTTCCTCTTAATAAAATGGAGAAATTACAATGCAAATTATTGAGGATGCACAAACTTACAGTAGAGTTGTGAGACACTATGGTTTTCAATGATATGTAATGTCTTAGGGTAATTTTTCATCCTAGGGTTTTTTTATTCAAGCTAGGGTTGCAAACAAAATAACAACACAAATTCATTCATTTATACAACAACACATATTCCTTCATTAATATGAAAGTCATTCAACATCAATAGGAGATGTGCATGAATAATTCAATCATGTAATATACCTAGGGGAATAATATGGGGTACAAAGGGAGGTACCCAAGGGAATAATGTAATAATGGGATGGGCCATAGTAATAAATAAGGTGGTTAACCCGTATCATGTAAGGGACCACAAGTAGTTAGTAATAATGTAATGGGCCCATGGTATTAGATAGATGGTATTGAGGGAAGCATGGTAATGACCCATGGTATTGTATGTATGAGGCTTATATAGAAGCTAGAGACTCCACATTGAGAGATGTCAAGGAATAATGTATGAATAAGCATATGGCTTGTGGAGTGTTCTCCTTCCTTAATGAGTGAATGTATGGTGTTGCCCTGCTTTAAGGATTTGATCAATAAAGTGAATCATTTCTATCTATATTCAGATCTTGTTATTCTTGGGTTATTTGCATTGTATTATATTTTCAGATCAGATCTATAAAAAGTGGTATCAGAGCTTCATGAATTTCTTCTGCACATTAATACTGATAGTACTGACAGATTCCATCCAAGGATATCCTAAAACAACATCTATGTTATCCATATCTGAAGTATAAAAATCACCATGCAACAAATACTTATCCATAGAAAACTTCAAATCATTATAAACTTGAACATCCTCATCATCAACCTATGTGTTTTCAATGTGTTTTGCTGGAACTTGCAATTTTTTTGCCAAATTAACATTGATAAAATTATGCTTGCAGCTAGGATTTATAGACACAATCATCTTCTCCTTCTGAATTAATCCATGAACCTCCAATAAGGAGACACCCATAGAAAATAACCCCTTATGTGTCTCATTCTCCTTTTTTCTAGCCCGAGACCATTTGTCTAAAATGACTCTTTCAAATTCTGCATCTGAATGTTTGGGCAACTGCTTGTTGTTAAGTGAGAACCACCATTTGGCAGCCTCATCTCTGAAACCAAGCCACACTAAATCCTTCCAATCTTTTGCAAATAATGACTTTTTCTGTTTTTTGTACTCTTCAATAGTAGGACCATTATCTTTTCCTGTAAAACATAGAACCGCCATGAAGAGGGTTTTGAAAAAAGGTCACTTACTTGGCGAAAATTTGAAATTGCCACAATTCCATCAATATTGCTCAAAACCCCTATTATGACCTATTTTCGGAAAAGGAACAATGATTCTGCATCATCTCATGTGGTAGAAATCCTGATCTAGGCACTAGAATTGCCAATCCATGCTGCAACTGTCTTGCCGTCACAAAAAATTGCTGAAAAATAGCTGATTTTAAATCAGCGATATCTCCCTCATCGAGATTCTGATTTGACTGATGTTTTTTTTGAAATTGGGTATTTTTTCACAAATAATCTAGATCTGTAATTAGATACTTAATATTTTGCCCCAAATCATATAGATCTGATCTTCAAATTCACTGCCCCGAAAAATGTCTACAACACCACTAATTTTTAGATCAGCAATATCTCCTTCATCCAAACTCTGATTCGGTCGATTTTTTTTTTGAAATTGGATATTTTTCACAAAGAATCCAAATCCGCAATTAGATTCTGCAGATTTTGCACTAGGATGTCTAGATCTACGCCGCAAACCCACCGACCCGAAAAAAAGTATGCAACCCAACTGATTTTTAAATCATCAATATCTCCTTCATCCGGACTCCGATCTGGCCAATTTTTTTTTTGAACTTGGGTATTTTTTCACAAAGAATCCAGATATGCAATTATATTTTGCATATTTTTCCCCAAAACGTACAGATCTGATCTGCAAACTCACCACCCTAGAAAGTTCCTCCAAAAAAAATAAAAAAATTCTCCACTTTTTCCCAAGAAAGTGCTCTAATACCACTTGTTATGCTCTTAATCTGCAAGATGATACTAGAATACCAAATATACGAAGAAATATACCCAGAACATAGAATAATGAGAAATAACAACAAGTATTTTATTATTCAGAAAGCAATGTTCACTTGTCTCTTCGAGGGGGCAACCTCCAATAGAGCAAAGCTCAATATAGAATAAGGCATGATGCTCCTCGAGGGAGTCTTTATCCTTTATATAGGATTCAAACATGCAATACAATGGGGAAATACCATGGTTCTTATTAATACCATCTATCTAATACCAAGGCCCATTTGCAACTAACTATAGTCCCTTTATTAAATGCGGGTTAACCACTTACAATTATTAATATGGGCTTTATTGACTCTTTACTTAACTATAACTATGACTTGATCCTATTACATAAATAAGGGGGTTAGGATGGGACCCTAACATGCCCTTCCCCATACAAATAGCCTTGTCCTCAAGGCTGAAGCTACGGAAACTGCTGAACAATAATGGTTGGTTCCCAGGTTGCATCTTCCAGAGAGGTGTCTTGCCACTTGACGAGGACTTCCTTGATCATGCGGCCACACAGGTGTCGTTCTCGTGTGTCTAGAACCTATTCAGGTTGGAGCCAGATTGACCCTTCTTCATCCAGTTCAGGTAGATTGGTTTGAATTCTGCAATTGTTCCCAATCACTTTCTTGAGGCATGAGACATGGAAAACTAGATGGATTTTCGCAGTGGGTGGCAAAGCTAGCTTGTAGGCAACTTCTCCAATGCGCTGAAGTACTTGATACAGTCCGTAGAATTTTGGAGATAGTTTCTGACAACCCTTGTCTTTGAGTGATGTTTGCTTATATGGTTGCAGCCTCAAAAATACCTGATCCCCTTCTTGAAATTGGCATCTGAGCAATGTTGATCTACCTGTTGCTTCATGCGGTTTTGAGCTTGATGAAGATTCTCTCTAAGATGGGTCACCATGGTTGTGTGGTTCTGTAGGAGTTGATCCATTTCTTGTACCTTCAAGCATCCCTTGATATAAGAAGTAGGGGAAGGAGGGAGTTGACCATAAATTGCTTCATATGGAATCATTTTGGTGGTGGCATGATAGTTGTTGTTATACCACCATTCAGCTAGAGGTAACCACTATACCCAGAGATGTTGCTTTTCTGAAGTGAAACACCTAAGGTAGGTTTCCAGACATTTGTTGACTGCTTCAGTTTGACCTACAGTTTGTGGATGATAGGAAGTACTGAGTTGTAGTTGGGTACCTTGTAGCCAGAAGAGTTCCTGCCAAAAGTTACTGGTGAATACCGGGTCATGATCAGACACAATGGAAGTGGGCATGCCATGCAATTTTAAGATCTGATCCATGAAAGATTGAGCAACCAAAGTCAGTGTAAAAGGGTGGGGTAAGGCGCAAAAATGAGCATGCTTAGAAAGTTTGTCCACAACCACCACGATCACTGACTTGTTTCCTAACTTTGGAAGATCCGTAATGAAATCCATAGAAACCTCTGTCCAGATTGATGCCGGGATGGGCTATGGTTGTAATTTGCCTAGGGATTTGACTATTTCTCCTTTGTGGCGCTGACAAATGTCACATTCAGCTACAAAAGTAAGAATGCCCTTTTTCATGCCTGTCCAAAAAAATGATTTTCGAGTGTGAGCATATGTCTTCTGAAAGTCTGAATGTCCTACAATGGGAGATGAGTGCAACTCTGCCAAAATGTGGTTTTTGAGGGTGGATGTTGGTGATATTAGGACTTTGTCCTTGTAGCGAAGAATCTCATCCTGCCACGAGTAGCCCGCTGTGGAATTTGGATCCGCCTGCAATTGAGTAATGAGTTGGGAGAGCCAGGGATGTGAAAAGCATTCCTTGTGAGCCTCTTCAATCCATTCTGGAATAGGAAGGGAAATTACGAGCAGGGTACTTTCCTCCTCAAATTGGCGGATAATGCATCTGCTACAATATTTTCACACCCTTTCTTGTAAATTATCTCATAATCATTTCCCAGCATTTTGGCGAGCCATTTATTTTGTTGTGGTGAGGATAGGCATTGCTCCAAAAAATATTTAAGGCTTTAATGGTCTGTGCGGATTTGAAAATGTCGCCCCAATAAGTATGGTCTCTAGGTATCTACTGAATGTAAGATAGCCATCATCTCCTTCTCATAGGTAGATTGTCCCAGATTCTTCCCACTTAGTTGTTGGCTCTTGAAGGCCAAGGGTCGACCTTCCTACATTAAGACCGCCCCAATACCCGTACCCGAAGCATCACATTCAATCATAAAAGATTTGGTGAAGTCGGGTAGTGCTAAGACTGGAGTGGAACACATGGTATGTTTGAGAGCTGTAAAGGCCTGTTGTGCTTCCTCATTCCAGAGGAATGAATTTTTCTTGAGGAGTTGAGTGAGGGGCCTAGCAATGCGACCATAATTGTAGACAAATTTGTGATAGTAGCTTGTGAGACCCAAAAATCCTCTCACGCTCTTCAAGGTCTTAGGTTGAGGTCAATCTTGCATTCCCTGGATCTTTTTGGGGTCCACCCTGACACCTTCACGCCCCACAATGTGGCCCAAATACTCAACTTCTTCCATGCCAAAAGAACACTTGGACATCTTGACAAATAATTTATGCTTGCGGAGCAATTGCAAGAGCAGATCTACATGTTGAAGATGTGCGGCCCAGGTGCGACTGTAGATGAGGATGTCATCAAAGAAAAAAGGACAAATTTTCTGAGATATGGTTTGAGCAGGTGGTTAGATAGGACTAGCTCTCCAATAAACTAGGAATGTACACAGCCAATACCTCACCAATACAATAACTGTTTGTAAATGTAAATAAACCAGATTCACTTTTGAACTAATTTAACTGAGTTCTACTACATATATTATTTCCTACTCTTCAGCACAGAACCTGGACTATCCTATCTTACTTTGTTTTTCTGAGAGAGTGATCAAAGTAGGCTCGGCTACCTTTTTGGTGTACCCGCAGGTTAGATATGTGGATTTTGTCTTGGAAACAACTCACAATTAGGCTTGTTCACTTCTGTTAGAGCTCAGAAATGCCTCTATAATAGTTCGTAGCCCTAGGAGGAGATGAATACCAAATCCTACTCCTGTAACAGTCCTATCCTCAACTCTTTGCCCTCACTGCCTCAGAATGGTGTCCTCCTGTGATAGTCTGCAGCGCTAGGGGGTCTAAATCCTAGATGTCTGCTACTAGACAATGTGATCTTCCAATCTTGTCTCCACTTCTGCAGAAAAACTCCAACCCGTGCCACAACGAATACACCCTTGGCTGGAAATGCCACCAAATTTCCTTAACCAGATAGAGGCCAAATTCCATGACTTACCAGACAAGTTATAACAAAAGATGAATGGAAAAAGATAACTAACTAGGGTGGAATATTTCACCACCGAAATTAGTAGAGGAAAAGGGGTCTTAAAACCCTCAAAGCCACAATTCAAGAAAAAAAAAAATATTTGATCCAAATAGAGGATGCAAGAATGATTCTAGCTCTCCTCTATTTATATATTCTCCCATGGGGTTTCTCAAATGTGAGGGGTTGCAATGTAACACCCAATTTTGGGCTTTTTTCCACCAACCAACCCAAAATTTTCCCAATGTTGCCCCAAACATTGAAGAATTGGGTTTTCCACTTTTATCAAGACTATAGCCTATGGGGTTGGATAGGCTACTCTATCCTTCTTTGGCCATTTAATTGGAAGAAGACATTATAGTCCCCCCTTCCTGAAATTGCTTACCCTTAAGCAATTGCAAATTCAGATGCTGTAAAATTCACTCTCCTTCCCATGTTGCATCTTCTTCTAGAAGGTTTTTCCATCTAATCTGAAATTAATCTGCCCCTTAGTCTCTTTTCTCTTATTGCCATGATTGCTTTCAGAATTCACTCCAGTTATCCTTCTATATCCAAAAGGGGAAACTCGATATAAGTAGTGACTTGCTACCTGATGACCTTCTTGAGACATGTTACATGGAAGACATTGTGAATTCCACTTTCACTTGGAAGCTCTAACTCATAAGCCACCTTGCCAACCCATCGGAGAACTTTGTAAGGTCCATAAAATCTCAACTTCAACTTTTCTGGACCACTTTTCTTGAGTGTCGATTCTCTATATCGCTGTAATATCAAGAAAATGAGGATTCCTATCTCAAAGCTGCGTTTTGTTTGATCACATAGTGCTTTGAATGGCATCATCATAATAGACAAATGATAAGTGGTGTTGTAACAATGCTCTCCAAGGTACAACTACTTCATCCATGCCTTTTGTTGACTAGTCACGTAGTTATGTAAGTACCCCTCAATCCATTGATTCACAATCTATGTCTAGCGAATTGTTTGAGGGTGGTAGCTAGTCTTAGGGGCCAATTCTATTCCCACTATCTTGAAGAGTTCTTACCAAAATGCACTAATGAATATTCCATCCTGATCATTGACTATTTTTGGGTAGTCAATGGAGTCAAAATATTTCCTTGAAACACAGTTCTGCTCCCTGTTTGTCTAAATAATCAGTTGGAAATGCAAATAAGTGCCTAAATTTTGTCAACTTATCAACCACGGTGTAGATGCAATCCTTGCCTTGTGCTTTGGATAGTTTGGCGATGAAGTCCATTGAGATGCTTTCCCATTTTTGTTCCAGAATTGATAAGGGTTGGAGTAAATTTGTGGGATGTCTATGCATTTGACCTTATTTTATTGACATGTCATGCATATTTTGACGGATTTTAGTACGCCATCTTTGAGATCTTTCCATGAAAATCTTTCCTTGATCTATTTATATGTTTTGAAGAACCCTTGATGTCCTGCTAATGGTATGCATGTGTAGCCTTCAAGATCTACTCCTTGAGTGTGGATTTGGGGACCAAACATATAATATATTTATAGAAAATAATGTCATTGATCATCTTGTGCTTGTCATCTTGGACGTGTCGGACCATCAATGCACAAACAAACTTGTTTTTGGAGTACTCCACCAAAAGGTGAGCCTTCTAATCCTCTGTGATCTCCATGAGAGAACATGTTGTTAGTTTCTTGGAAAGTGCATTGGCCACAACATTCCTTTTACCCTTTATATATTTAATGTCAAAATTATAAGCTTAGACGTTACTTACCCACTTATGCTGTCTTTCATTCAGGTTGTTTTGCTCCAAGAAATGATGTAAGCTGTTGTGGTTTGCCTTGACTATAGACCTACTTCCTACCGAGTATTGCCTGAGTTTCGCTAAAGCATGCATAATAGGTGGTGTTGACCACTACATGTCAATGACCCATAGCAATACACCCTGTTTTTTCGCAAAAGGGATAATGCCTGAACAATGTGTTCGTGCCGTACAACTATTATCATTAGTTTCACTTCCAAGATGTTATGTAAACCCTTTCTACATGTGTATAATGTAAATAATCTTAACAGATCCGTGTTGTGTATGTAATTGCCTAGGTAAACTTAGTTTTCTGGTGACGATCTACATTCCGGGTGGTTTTTTGTCTCACCGATCTATTCTCGGATGGTCGACAGAGTTTTCTTTAGCCTTACCTCAAAGCCGAAATGTATTTTGTCACTGAGATCTTAGGCGAGTCCTAGTGTTATAGATTGATTCTATGTAAAATTGATTCGAGAATAATCCTAACTATTTGGTTATGTTATTTTATTACAAATTGTTTGGTCTGTTGAATTATATTTGTGTCGTAGAAATGGGTAGCCTGTGAGGGTCTTTTACAAATGAATTTTCCCCCTTGAAATGTAAAAAATATGAAAATCATGATGTAAAATGTTTTGAGGGTTGGAAAAATAATTAATCTCCTCAAATTAATTAATTAATTTTTCTGGCTTAAAAAATAATTAAAATCCTAAGCCATAAATTTAATTAATTCTAGGTCCTAGGTAAATTTAAATTCTCTAAAGGCAAAAATTTTCAGTTCTTAAAAATTAAATTTTAAGAGGTCCAAGGATTAAGGTAAATTAATTATTTTGATAAATTTTAAACCTTTGATCCTTTAGGCTAATTCAAAGTCAAAATTTTGGGAAAATTAATTCAAAATTTTAATTTTTGAATTAATTAAAATGCATTTAATTGAAAATTTTGAATTTCCCCAAATATTTAAATATTTCAACGGATGAGATTAAAATGAATTTTAATCTTTATCAATGGTCGAGATTGCTTTGATGAGGAACACACGAACTAGCCATTGGAGGATTTATCCTTAAATAAGAAGTCATTCGTCAGTCAATTCATTTGACCTTTGAGTTTTGTGCTAAGTGAAAAGCTCGTGTAATATTTTTCTGAATAATAAGAAAAGACTTTGGGGTTAATTTTCGCTGGTGTTACTCTTCATGGAAACACTGTAAGATGTGTCATTTTCATGTGTAAATTTTTTTTAGCCATTGATGATAGCTTCTAAAGAGTGATTTGAGTAAAGATATCTTGCTCAGTCGCTGGGGTTTACGTGATAATTTAAATTTTGAATGTAATAGCAAGTATTTTTATTTATTTGAATTTTATTATCATTTTGTCACTCTATTTTGATGGCTGGGTTGAGTTTTGCAAGAAAATCTTGATTTTTAGATCATCGAGCGTTCGAGGAAGTTTTCAATTGGACCAGCCAACTTCTGATCCATTTTTTATGAAGAGCTCAACTTAATTTGATCCCAAGTTTATCATAAGATTTTTATTGGTGATGCATGAAGGGTTTTGAGATAAGCACCTTCTTTAAAATTTAAAAATTTAATTTTTTATGTTCGAAATTGATGAATCTAACTGTTAAGAGCTTTAGATTATCAGATCTGAGACTAGAGTTGGACTCACACTCCCCAGATCTAATAGATCTGCCATTCCTGTGCATAGATGTGTAAAGCTTTTGGGTTTTCTGACTTGTTGTTTCCGAGGTTTTATTTATTTTTTATATATCTAGGTTCTTGGTGTTTTTGTTTTTAGGTACAGGTTGTAGATATAAAGGTGAAGTTTGATTTGAAGCCAGATCTAGGCCCTGGAGGGTAAGATCTGGCATTAAAATCATTTTTGCAGGGATTCTATCCAGATTTTTGCCGTCAAATGGTTTTTAAATTTTTAATTCTGGAAATAATTTAAATTTTTAAGGGTTTCACTGGTAAATCTTAAGTAGAGGTATAACATCTTAATCTGGAAATTTCTCTTTGGTTCTTTGGCTACCTGTCTACTACTTGGGTTTTCAATTTCTCTGCTGCAGAAAAATTATGATTTTTTTTTAAGACCCACAACCTTTTTTTGTTGTCTGCATTCTCCTCTAATCTGTCAGCTCCCTCGTGCTGTCCCTACCCTTGCTACCCTCTTGTCACCATCAAACCCTCGACTGCTCTATTCCTTCGATCATCGTTGCATTCCAACCCTGTTAAACCTCACCCTTAGTTTTGCACTTAGATCTGCACGTCCAAGCTCCAAACCCTGTGATTCCATCCCTATCCACTGCTCCTTTCTTACTGTCCATTTGTCCATCTCTTTCTCTCGTCGACCTACAGTCCTTTACCTGCGTTTATCACCCTATCCATCCCTCTCGGCCCTCCATCCCACGCTATAGTCTCATCACCGCAACTCCTCCATCGAGTGGCTCTGCTGTCCCTTTGT
Organism: Pinus tabuliformis; assembly: GCA_031772625.1. Classification (NCBI taxonomy): domain Eukaryota; kingdom Viridiplantae; phylum Streptophyta; class Pinopsida; order Pinales; family Pinaceae; genus Pinus; species Pinus tabuliformis. The sequence continues at coordinate 553,714,710 of CM062820.1, read as the reverse complement.
TGACCCTTCATCCTTCAGATTTATCTCGTCGAGTTGTCTTCTGCCGCCGTCACTACTCTTTCCATTCACCTGCACACAATAAACAAAAAACACTTCGATTTTTTTATATATTAGCTTTTAGGTTTTAGTTAGTTGTTTAGCATATTCGACTTTTCATTTTAATTTTCATTTGTATTATTATGAGTTAGATTTAGGTTTGATTTTATTTTGTTTGTTTAAATTTTTTTAGTTTAAAATTTCGATTTCTTCTGTCTTGGGTCATTTTTTCAATTTTCAAATTTTTATTTCTGTTTGATTTGATTTGTGTTTTTTTTTCACTTATCATTTTTCGAATTTAACTTTGATTTCTTTTTTATTATTTTCATTTAAAAAACATAAAAAGATTCTAAAAAATTTAAAAATCCAAAAATTTTAAAACCTAAAACATTAAAAAGTTTAAAAAATTAAAAATTTTAAAAATCAAAAGCCTAAAAAACTTCTAATTTTAAAAAAAATCTAAAACATTTAAAAAAATCTAATTTTTTTTAAATTATGGTGACTAAGGAATTAAATTAATAGAGGATTTTTCCTTTCACATTAGAAATTTTAATGTAGCCTATGGCCCATTAAAATTTCAATTTATTGATCTTTTTAATTTACTTTGTCATATTAAAAATTTAATTTCTTCATTTACCACATCAAATTAATTTCCTAAGGAACAATTGAATTGATTACATAAATTTCCTTGGTGTCTTTTCATGGTAAGTAGTATTTCTCTATTGTCAAGTGCGATTGATGTTTCAAAAAACTATATTGGTGATAGGAGGAAGTTAATTAAATTCTTGATCTGAGTCATTAATGAAAATCATTTTAAATCTAGAATCTCTTGATGATAGAGTTATGGGCGTTTACATTTGATCGTTCATGATTGTCATTATTCGTCACATTTATAAACTGCTCTGGGTGACTTGTTATTATTTAGTCTTTGGTTAAATCACATTAAAGGCACTGGTCTGCAGCCATTTTTATCTCATGATTATGTCATATTTAACCAAGACTTTATTTAAATTCATCAAGTTGTTCATCCTTAAAATCTCCTAGACCCTGTGTTCCACTGGCTATTCTCATCCATTAACCTTAAGGACTACCCCCCTTGACTCGTCTAGGAGAGAGTCTAAACAGAGTGAGTAAGGATTAGAGTGACAACCCTTGCTCTAAGTGTTGTCGCGGTGCCTAGACATTTTGTGCGACAACATGTAGCATCTCTTTGTTGTATATTGAGTAAAGTCTCTTCAAATCTTTTACTCTCAGAATTTTGAATGCAATTGAATGTCCCTTTTGCATTAATACAACTATTCCTTCTCTTGACACATCACATTCTGATACAAAGGGTTGATTGAAGTCGGGGAGTGCCAGTACTGGACATGAGCTCATTATTTCCTTGAGCTTATTAAATGCTTTGTTTGATTCTTCCATCCACTTGAATGCCCATTTTTTGTTCAAGTTTATCAGAGGTGTGCCTGATTGCAAGAATCCTTTGACGAATCATCAATAATAGCTAATAATTTTGAAGAATGCTTGTAACTCTAATAGGTTCTTGGGTGTTGGCCAATCAAATATTGCCTGAATCTTCTCTTGATGTACCTGCATCCCTTATGCACTGATTATATGTCCCAAGTACAAAATTTCTCTCATCTCGAATTTGCACTTCAATGCCTTGGCATAAAGTGATTGTTCCTTGATTATTTCATCCAAATGTCCCAAGTGTCCTTCCTATGTATCGTTGTATATGAGGAGGTAATTGAAAATTACCGGTAAGAATTTCCTTAATTACTTGTTGAAGATGCTATTCATAAAAGACTAGAATGTGGTGGGAGCATTGGTTAGCCCAAACGACATGACCAAACATTCAAAATGTCCATAGTGACATCAAAAAATTGTTTTTGGCACATCTTGCTCTCGAACTTGAATTTGATGAATATCCTAATTATAAAATCTTTGTAAAGTATACAACTCCACGTAATTCATCTAATAGTTCATCGATCCTGGGAATGGAGTACCCGTTCTTGATGGTCTTTTTGTTGAGTGCTCAGTAGTCAATACACATCCTCCATGTGCAATCCTTCTTTTTTACCAAAACTATCGATGAAAAAAATGGGCTTGAGCTGGGTTTGATGTGGTCCATAGCTAGAAATTCTTGGATCACCTTCTCTATCTCGTTCTTGAATTTCTTTGGGTGTCGTTATGGTGTGGTGATTACAGGCTTGGCCCCTTCTTTCAACTCAATGGTATGCTCAAACCCTCTTTTACGAGGTAGTCCCAAGGGAATCTTGTCAAAAACCTAGCCATGCTTAATCATCTCTTCTTGAAGGTTTTCCTTGTACTGTGGGTTGCTACTATCTAGTGTTTTTTGGTTCATAATCACACATAATGTGACATATGCTACATCTCCATGCTTGAATATGGCCTCCATTCTTTTGGCGGAAATGATTTGAGGAGCACCATTAGTATTGCCTCTCAATGGTACTTTGTTGCCATTCGATGATTTGAATTCCATCTCCATTGCTTGGTAGTCCATAGTGAATTTTCCCAAAGAGTACAACCATTGAACCCCCAACATTGCATTAGTATTTGCAAGATACATTACATAGAAATCATTAGTAAAAGTCTAATTACCGAGTGTTATGCTCAAACCTAGGATTACTCACGCAAGCCAGGTTGTACCCATCTGCTACCATCATGTCGAGGCCTTCAAATTCTTCTGTGGGAGACCCATTCTTACTACTAGCACAACCCATCAACCAAGGTTATGATGCATTGCCCCTTGATAACTCTCATGATCTTGAAAGTGTAATGCTTGGGGGTCTCTAATAGAGACGTTGTTAATTCTTCTTAGGGCTATATTGTTCTTTGCTATTGATAGTTACATTTTAAACTTTTCATCATTTTCATATCACATTCATCCCATAATATCTTAACATCATTAACAACTATGTAGAAATAACAATAACCTCAATATTGCAATGAAATATAAAGGAACAACAAAAGAAAAATATGCACAAAAGGGACACTGAGACATTGGTTATAGACCAAAGGAAAACCCCACAAGGGGGAAAACCCATCCAAATTCTTCTTCTATTAGATATTTATCAATTGTTTAGCTGAGATACAAAGTACATCTATAATGAGGCACATTAATCACGTCAGGCCTCTTAGGGCCAACTTAAGTTAGTTCACAAGTTCGATTGTAAATTGACATCCAATAATCAGAGAAAGTTATTGCAATATCATAGTCATATATGTCATAGAGACATTATCACATAGTCATATATGTCATAGAGACATTATCACATCTGTCACCCAGCTCAAGAATCATCATTGTCAATTATCATTAGTTATTTCCAGCCATATAAATGATCTGTATCTTTGCTGTAATTTATCACAAGGGCAAGATCATAGCCATATATATCATAAGAGCAAGGTCCCTAATTCAATGGTCGCTGATAGAAAATCTCTATCATAAGTATCATAGAAAATGCTATACGAACAAGGTCACTAAACCAATCATGTGAACATTGTCATATTTAACCAGATATGCCTTCTTTTTGAATTAATGCACCTCCAAATTTCGTTTACCTAACTGTCTCTTGGGTGGTGGCGTGATGAGACAAATCGACGACGAGCAGAACTATTCCACCTCATTGACATGTGTTTAACTGTATTCGTCATGGTCTTCAGTTACGGGCGGACAGAATGGTGGGCATTTTAGTTATGGGCAGAGAGTTTGAAAACAAAATCTATTAGGCTTTTCTTTGCGATTCTTCTTCTTCTGCTCGGGGTCTCTTTGGTGAAATTGTTTGCGTAGGAGGAGGGTTGAGGGCAAGGCTCAGCTCAGTTTGGCAAGAGTTATCAAGAGTTATCTCAGGGTTTTTCTTTTTCCTTTCTGTGTCTTCAGACTCGAGCTTGGAAAATGGCGTCATAGGACAACTCAAAAATGCAAGAGGAAGGGAGTGGGAGACAAGTGTTGGAAGGGCCCATTCACTACTAGAACAACTGCCTTTGTTCTCGCAACCACCTGGTTTAGAAGAGGTTCAGTGAAACTTCCTCGACAATTTGATAAACTGACTGGATTCAACGCTTTCTGGTATTCACATCATGCATTTGTCGTGATTTACCTGCTTCTCATTGTCATTCCATTCACCTTTTCTTCGTGCGAGATTGGAGGGAGAAAACTATAAGGACATTTCAACTTATTTTCTGTTAATTCTAGACTACATGTCTAACTTCGAAGTAAAATGCCTCGAAATTTATTCCCTAAAAGATTGAAAGTAAGAAATGAATATCTAATTTCGTTCTAAAATGCTTGAGAATTTAGCTTAAATGAAAAGAAACATAGACAATTTACTTCAGAATTTGATGATGTTTATCCTCCCAGAAAATTCAGGGCTTAATTTATGACGTGATTTGAACGTGCAGATTTGGATGTATATTGTTGTTCAAGTACTTTTATATTGTGGCGAGCGCACACTGAGGGCATTTAGAGCAGGGAATTATACTGTCAATATTGTCAAGGTCATATACTTTTTACTTCAGATATGCAATTTTCTTGTATTATCTGTATCTTGAAATCCTTTGCAAGCGCAATCAACATATCTGCTTTATTTATTTTGCAGGTGGTAGTTTATCACAGAAACGTCCTAGATTTGCATATGTCAAAACCTACAGGCTTCGAGTACAAGAGTGGAATGTATTTATTTCTCCAGTGCCCTAAGATCGCGCCTTTCGAATGGTAATTTTAGAACATACATTAGAATTTATCAGTTGATAAGATCTTTTAGTGTTTCTTCCACAATTCTTACATTTTTTTTCTGAACTTTCTACATGTAAGAATCCATTCTCGATCACCTCTGCTCCTGATGATGAACACATTAGCGTGCATATCAGAACAGTTGGATACTGGACACAGGTGATGTAAGTTTTCTCGCAGGTGATTACTAATTTATTTCCTTTAGCTTTAAGATGAAGTTTCTTTGTCGGCTGTAAGTTCTAATCACAGATCTTTGCAGACAATGGAGGCCCCTACAGCTGGAAAAAGCAGACTTCTGAGAGCGGAGCGTGAAGTTTCTTTGTCGGCTGTAAGTTCTAATCACAGATCTTTGAAAGACAATGGAGGCCCCTACAGCTGGAAAAAGCAGACTTCTGAGAGTGGAGTGTGGACTCAAGGAGACGACGAAAGCAAATCCAAGTATGTTGAACATTAATGAAAGAAATAAAAAACTAAAAAGTCCAAGATTCTAAATATTTAACAAAAAGATGAACCATGTACAGGTTTCAAAAGCTTTGAATCGACAGGCCATATGGGGTTCTGACACAAAATTACCATAAATATGATGTGCTGTTGTTGATAGGGCTCGAAATTGGCGCTACTCCCTTCATAAGCATTCTCAAAGACATGTTAAATCACATGAAAATCGCAGATTCTGCTTCCAAAAGGAAAAGGAAGGACCGGGGTCTGACGAACACTTATTTCTACTGGGTCACAAGGGAACAAGGCTCCTTCGACTGGTTCAAGGGGGTCATGAATGAAATAGCAAAGATGGTCGACAGGGTTATATTCATCTAGTCGTGTAGCTTGCAAATAACAAATTTTGTCGAATTGAAAAATATAAATGAATGTTGGATGTTTGTGAATCTAGGTTGCTATTGAAATGCACAACTATCTGACGAGCGTTTATGAATAAGGCAATGTCAGGTTGGCTTTAATTACAATGGTGCAAGCTTTGAATCACGCCAAGACTGGAGTCTCTGTAGTATTACGTTACTTGGGGGCTGTAGGAAGCCATTGTTTGAAACATCCGGTGGTCTGCAGGTCAAGGCTCACTTTGCCAGTCCAAATTGGAAATAGGTTTTCTCAAAAGTTGCTTCTGCTAATAAATACATAGACGCCAGAATTGGTAAGTCAAGCCTTCAAAATTTCTGACAAACGTAGGGAATTATGGCTCCTTTGAGAATCACATACTTATATTAAGGTTGGTTGAATGCAAGGGTTTTCTGTTGCGGGCCTCTAATTTTGGCCAAGGAGCTAAGAGCCATCGCCAAAGATTACAACCACAAAATGAACACTAAATTCAAGTTCCATAAAGAAAATTTTTAACACATGCAAGCTGTTTACATTATTTCAACTTACAGGGCTATTATATTCTAATTTTTAGTAAAATAAAGGTAATATTTGATTTCATAGGCAACCATTTGATAGCTGGACGTGAAAGAAAGAACACATCACACACCTTCCTGTCTTTTTCATCAAGATAGCAAGACAAACTGTGATATAAGTTTGACTGAGTAGACTCCAGAATTAGAGACCTGTCCTTATTTCCACCTTTAGCCATTGTCCGTAACAAGAAATAATAGATATGCATTGTAGATAGATGGAAATGGTATTGCAAAATATAATGCTCACTGTATAAGCAGGGGAAGATTCCATCTGACCTGAAATGTTTCCAGGTCCTCGCATTTGCAGTCAAAATGTCTCGAAAATTATATAAAACTATAATTTAAGTTATATTTTATTTTTATTATTATTATCAGAGATAATTTAAATAATATTTTATTTTTATCATTATTACCAGAGATAATTTAAATTGGAAATAATAAATATTAAAATTGATAATCATTTTAATATTTTATTATTATTATTATTACTTTATTTGTATTAATATGTTTTTAAAAGTAAGTTTCTGTCATTTATGATTTATAAAAAGTTTTTTTTTTAGAAATTATATAGACATTTTTTAGGTTAACTGGTTTCTAATCACTAATTGTGGTTCATAATCATTTATGTGATTTTTTCAGAAAAACTTTTTTATGATATTTTTTTAATTAAATATTATTTCAATTTTTAATTTTTAAATTTGATTGATTTTAGCTTGTAATTTACTTTATCTCTATTAATATTTATATTTAACTTTTAATCTTTCAACTCCATGCACATGTCAAGTAGTCTTTAACTTTTAGTTTTTCAATCTTTTCATCACCTCATCAATCTTCAACTTAATTTTGATTCTTCATATTTATGTTCATGTTTGTTTGGCTTCCTCCTATGTTATATTTTTCATGCCAATTTGTGTATGTAATATTTTTTTAGCATTAATCTACACACTTTCATTTTCTCATTATCTTTTTATGCACTCGATCTATAAATCACCTAATTTTTATACACATAATTTATTGACCTTATCCAAATATTTGTTGCATTTTTTCCTCTAAGCAAAATTGCATGCTATAACTATTTGCTTCTATGCATATAAATGTTATGGCACCCGCACTATTCCTTCCTATCTTATCTTTGCACTTTGGTTCTCACCTTGTATAATCTCCTTATATAACATGATTTCTATGCTTATAACGAAACTTGTCATGGATTCTCCTATGCCAATGTCGTCTTATATGGAAAACTTGGTTTGTCCTTACACTAATTCTACATCCTCATTCCTACTCTTTCCTCTTCATTATTTCTTAGAGAACATCTCAAGTACCTTTGTGTTGATGTCAATGGTTTTAGCCTTCCTTTTTATCAAACATTACTTACAATGAACAACCCATCTTTGAAATTTCCTTTCCTCACAATATTTTCTCTATCTTCTAGCTTCTTTCTTGGCATTCACTTCATTCAATCGATCTAAACACTCTCTTATATTTCATTTGCGTTATTTTCACTTCCTTCTATAAATGCAAGTTCACATCATAAAAATAAGTGAAATATCAAACTCTTGGTTACTCCACCTCATGTGCATTTTCACCAAACTTTCTTCAGATCCTACATGATCTTATCTTCTCCAAGTTTAACTTAATGCATGTACCTTGTATGGGATAATGCTCTTTCCTCAATTTTAGAATCACTTGATTGACAATGCCAAAGGACTTAATTTGGTGCACATGTGTTTTGTCCTTGTACCTCATGCTATTTCCCTATTTGTAACTCTTCTTGAACCTATACAAATATCTACCATACCAATTCTATACAAGATTTATCATTATTTCTCCTCTTCAAATTGATAAGAAAATCTACTAAGTTTGCTACTTCGGGCTTTGGCTTTATTTCACACCTATCTAATTGAATGGAGTAGATAATGTCAATTTTTTTATTGACCTATTATTTAACCAATTTCCTTATGCTCGTATTGACAAATCTAATTCAAGTTATCTTTAACTAAACATATTATCATATTTCTCAAACTTTAATTCACCACCTCCATTTGTCCATTTATCTAAGGATGATATCTTGAAATCTACTACAAACTTATTCCTATGTTTTGTCACAATCCTTGCCAAAAATGTATCAACATAACATATACTTGTGTAAAATGGCCATATTTGACAATCCATGATTCACACAAGGCTTGAAGAATAATTCCATGCAATAGCTTGCATCAAAATTCTCTTTATAAGGTAAACCATGCATTATATCGAAAACTTATCAACCACAATAAACATTGCATCAAATCTCAAATATACAATGTGTTCTTGGTAAGACACACAAAATCTTCAAAATGTCCTCCTAAGGAATAGTTATGTTGAAAACAATGTGTATAATTTAGTGTATTGACTTCATCCCTTTACTAATAGAAAGTTATACACTACTCAACTATTATAGTCACCAATTTCTTCATACTAGGTCAACACTATTATTTCTTTATAATACTTATACCTATCTTACATGAAATTTCCTCCAAGTTTTTCATTATACAATTTTCTATTCAATTTTATTATCAATAATATTTATTGAATACATAATTATTTTACCATAAAAAATATCCCTCTTATGCAAAATACTTCAAATATATTATCATGTCGGGCAATATTCTCTACACAATTATACAAATGCACATAAAATCCAATTCCTTCTTATACATTTCATTATGTGAAATCCCACTGTCTCATTCTTCATGATCTTAAATAATAGTTTTCTACTTTTGTCATATCTCCGTGGAAACATGGATAGGAATAACATCACACTAAGACTTTTTCATGGTATTCTCTTATATGAGATGTCATCATGTTCTAGGCATTGACTGGAATAACATCATACAACACTTTTTCTCTCATGTGAAATGCCATCGTGCACTATTTTGTTTTCTCTTTTGTGAAATGTCATAATTCACTATTTTGTTATCATGAGTTCATAAACCTTTAGAAGGAAAATACTCTATATGATTAAGTGATTATAGTATTGAAAATTCAACTTACATGCCATGTTAATGGTTACTATGTGCTTTTCATTTTCACTATAAAATATAGTTACAACATTCACCTAGTTTTTTGTTATTTATTTTAAAGTTGTTTTTATGAAACCAACGTAAAAACATTTACATTGAGAAGAAGAAGAGGTTCTTATGAAATCAAGATTTAAAAGCCTTCTAAAAAACATTCACATTTAGAAGAGACCATTTTTATAGGTAGACTTTGTAATTTATTTTGATCAAATCGAACGAGGTTTTATTTTTGTTGTACTTATAAAATGAAATTTTGATGGAACATGAAGCATTGTTGTTTTTATATATGTAATAGAAATAAGGAGGTAAAGAAGAAATGTGGTACAAGAGTATATATATATATATGATTTCATTATAGAAAATATTAAATACAAATAACTTAATAAATTTAATTATATTTTTTTATTAAACAATAATAACAGAAAATATTCTTTTGAATATACACACAATATTTAGAAAGATCAATCCCTATTTCTGATATATCAAGTATCTTAAGTCCTAATTTAACAAGCCTTGATAGGGATCAAATTTCTTCCGTGCAAACCTTATACATAAAAACATAAATTTCACCTTACACTTAAAAACATAAACTTAATATATCAAATATTATTTGTTTGATTATGAAAATCAATTTAGAATTTTTTCTATTTAAAAATTCTATCGACATGTCTTCACACCTTTTTGAGGCAATTGCTAATTTATCATCAGAGCAAAGTCTCTGTATTCATGTATTATAACATTATCACATTACAAAGATTGTCTTTTACTTCAAATTGGAGATCGGTCTTCTAGGATCAAAGAGATATAATACTCGTGTCAATCACAGTGATAGACTCCTACAGAGAACACTATCGTTAATCATACAAACACATTCATTTTCAAGGACATTGTAATCCAAATAAGGTCATTGTTATTTATGGTGATTGTCATCAAGGTCAACATGATCACTATCATTGCATAAGATCACTATCATCGTGTAAATTGATGTTATGTCATACATTATTATGACGATTATACAAGACTTAAAATTGCGAGCTCACTGCAGAGGATCTATACCATAAATGAATGTGTCCATACCACAGAGGAATACCTTGATTTCATGGCTTACATAATACTTTATAACATGATGATAACAAATTTTGTTGCCCCCTTTAGGCTAATATTATATGAAGTTTAAATTGCTACACTCATCTTAATAATTATTAATAACTAAATTAAAATTCTTGAACTTCATTCCAAAATAAAACACGTTGGCGTGATTAAATTAAATTTCTAAAAGCCTTATTTCAAAATCAACATACCTATCTACATAATTATAAAATTTAAAAAAATAAAGAAAAAATATTAATTTAATATTTTTTAAATTAATAAAAAATTTAATCAATACATTAAAATTATAAAATTTTAATGAATAATCAAAATTATAAAATTTAAGAAATAAAAGAAAAAATATTAATTTAATATTTATATATTTTTAGCCAATAAGGTGTAGCTCAATTGAAAATTGCCTTGTTATAAAGTAATATGTAAAGTATGAGATTCAAAATTTAAATCCCACGAGTTAGACTAACACAAAATAATATTTTATATATTCTTAAAATAATAAAAAAAATCTAATCAATACAAAACTATAAAATTGCAATCAAAATTGTGTTTTCATCTCCACTCATTAATGAAATTTAATGAGCCAATCATACTCATACCTGAGCAAGGTGACACATTTACATCTCCCACACCATTCCATAACAATGAACATGAAGAAGCAAATCCAAGTTATTGTCATAGTGAAACAATACTTGAGAGGTGTAATAAAACAAATCAACTTTAGGGATTAAATTAAATGAATATTCTGAGATGGAGTTGGAACATGAACATCCACATCTCGTTATTAGAAAGAGGGCAATCATCAACTCAAAGTCATGATGTTGTCAGTGGCCCTATCTGCAAACACGAGCTTCCTTCCATATTCTTCCAAGCCTACAGAAGTAGCCTTAATGGGGCACACAGTGCTTATCCTATCTACATTTACACAGTTTATCCACTGCACAATTGCCTCTCAACACTTCAACTACTTTTCCATCAATACCATGCAATTCACCATTTTAGTCATTAGCAAACAAGCCATATGCATCTAATCCGTGCTTCACTTTAAGAAATTTCTTCAAATTCACAACCGTCTTACTAATTCCCCTGACTTTTCCCAATGGAGTTTCCCCAATACTTCTCCACCAACATTTGCTCAATATCTTCATAAACATCAATATTCCATTTCAGTGTCTCTGAATTCTGAGGTCTCAAATACTCAAATTCAAATGTAATTATATCCTCGGAATGCCCCAAATATGCTTTCGATTTTTTGACAATTCGCATATTGATCCCTATCATGAACTTCTTGAGCTTTAAGCAAATAAATTTCATCTTGAATTTCGAGGGGAGTGCTTTAATGGTAAAAATATAGGTTATAGATTCGGCCTGAGAATGGGCTCGAGGTTTGCCAGTGGGGCCTTAGCCACCAGAGCCACACCTCAAGCGCATGTGTTTTCGTAGCATGGTAATATGGAGAGGGAAGTTCCCAGTTAGAGGAGATCTAGGACACAAGAGAAGGGTAGGTGACTGAAGGGAAAGGGAGTACCAATGGGAAGCATTTAGGGTGAAGAGCTTCAGGGGAAGGGCATCAAGTGTAGCAAGATCCAAGAGAACCACTGGAAAGTTTTGGGAGTAACATTAAGCAATAGAGATCCCTCCTTGACATGGGGAGATGCCAAGTAACCTCCCCATAAGATACAACAAGTTGCCATTCATATAAAAGACTAAGAGTGACAAGAGTCTCAAAGAGGATCGTTTTTTAATCCCAAAAATCTAAAGATCTACCGACTTACAATTGTTTTCAAGCCCACAACAAGATTTCTGACCTCCATTTGTCATTTTTTTAATGTTATAAGAGAGCCCTCCTTGACATGGGGAGATACCAAGTGACCTCCCCATAAGATACAACAAGTTGTCATTAATATAAAAGACTAAGAGTGACAAGAGTTATTCATATAAAAGACTAAGAGTGACAAGAGTTTCAAAGAGGATCATTTTTTAATCCCAAAAATCTAAAGATCTACCGACTTACAATTGTTTTCAAGCCCACAACAAGATTTCTGACCTCCATTTGTCATTTTTTTAATGTTATAATTCCAATTGAGCTTATGATGAATGTTAATTTTCATATATTTGTATGGAGGAACTTTCCCCAAGGAGTTGTCGTCATAAATCAAAATATCATAGATAATTTTTTTTTTCGATTTAATTACCATGACTTTACCTTTGTTTGCATTAACAATCAAACCCATCTTGGAGCATAAACATTGAAGGATTCTAAGTTGCTTGCTTGATTGTAATGGCTCCTTTCCAAAAGAACAATATCATCGGCATAAAGGAGAAGAGTTGTGACCATACAAGTGAGCAGCATGGGGCCAACACAACTTGCATCTTCTAAACCCTCTTCTAGCATATCAATGCATATGCCAAAAATGGTAGAGGATAAGGGGCAACCTTGTTTGACTTTGATATTGTATTTAAATTCTCCTGACCAACTCTCACTAGTGCTAAGCCTAGAAATAACTCTCTTGTACAATCTTGTCACAACAACCCTCAACTCGAGATGAACCATTATATCTTTTAGCATCTTCCATAGCTTTGTTCTATGAATAATGCCAAAATCTTTTTTGAAGTCAACAAAACAACAAAAGAGATCAATTTGCTTGTGGCATTCCTCTGCAATTATCCTAAGAGTAACAAGATGACCCATGATTAAATGGTATCTCCTAAACCTAGCTCGATCTTTAACTCTTTTACCATGACTTTCAAGTGACACGCTAATCTTTTTTTTTCCAAAATAAACCTGTACATCTTGGTTAAAATGTGGTTAATCATATGGTCATGTAACTAAAGGGAATGCTTTTATCCCCACACTTAAAGATAGGCACCTACCAAATTAAAGAGCTTGTGTATTTGCAAGATGATACATGTTTGTATGAAATTTTTTTTCTAATTAATCAATTTAACTAAAAAGACATAAAGGAGATAACTGCTTTTGAAATAAATATCTACCTTTAATATGTAACTATTACTAAAAATATTCTAAAATATCTTGTAAAGATTAAATCCTTACCATCCACTTAATAATTATTGATAATTACCCCGGATGCGGGTGCTAATACGCCAGATAGGAACGGGCCACATGCCGAGCATGTGCCGCCCCGTGTCAACTCCGGACAGCCATTAAACACTGCCGCCGAGGAATGAAATTGAAGTTTACGAGCTCTTCGCATTCAATGTCGCACAGGGGGAATAGCTGTTGTTGCAGTGAGCAGTTATGGAGGGTTACTTCCGAGGGAAGGTTGAAAGAATTAAGAAGGGCTCCGGATCACTGCAAGCCCATTCGAAATGTGAGGCTTGTGAGGTGCTGGCTCTGGAGGAACTCTGTCTGGTGGGTGTTCGTCACCTTCAAGCTTCAGCTCCTGCTGCTGCAGACCGCCATTGCGAGGTTGTGGAACTCTTCAAGTGGGAACTCCCGGTTGGGTGCTATCCACTTGCCACTGAATTCTGTCCCGGATCCGCCAGGAGAGGTCTCAATTGCGCAGGGGGGCGAGTCACGCTGGAGAATTCCTCCTCTGACGCTCCGCTCCTCACCTCAAGCATTCAGGCAAAAATGGCCCCAAGACAGAGATTGCTTAGTAGGCGAGGCTCTGCCCGCGGAGGCTCTTCGCGCAACCCTGTCACTGAATCTCATCACCACTGTTGTTGTCGATATTGCCATAGAAGATCAGGTGCCATGCCCTTACAAGTCAGCCAATTTATGGATTCGGGCAGTCCCAGTGCTGGACCGCCCCCGCTGCCAGCGTTTGGTACTGCCGTTTTCACTCTGGGCGGCTCTAGAAATAACGCTCGTATCAATGCACATATTTCTGTCCTATTCATTGAAGACTCTCAGGAAGGGGAGGGAGGCTCAGGCAGAGAGGAGGCGCCCTCAGAGGACCAACCGGAAACAATTGAAGAAGAACCAGCGAGAGTTCCGGAGCAGAAGCCCGCCCAACCCCTTGGGAATGAGGCGTCGTCCTCCAAACAGGCTGCCGTGGACGAGTGGGAAGGCCGCCCTGAAGGATTTGGGTGGTGCAGAATCCTTGAGGAGAAGCCTGAGGAATAGCTACCCTCGGCGAGCTCCGTCATCCTCTTCTTTTGCTCAGGTCCGGTATCAGCTCTCTGTTCTCATCTGCGTCGGGTATAGGCCAAGAACTTCTGTCGGGGTCTTTTTAGTTTTTACTTATGGTAATGGTGGTCATAGTCCTGCTAGTTTTTATCTATGTTAGTGGTTGTCATAGTTACTGTTCCGCGGTTACCCCTGCGAGGGTTTATCACTGTTTTGGCTTGGAAGCCCCTGCGTGGGTTGATGATGCAAGATGTCAGCATAGTTTTGAATTTTGTCATGGGCTGGAAGAAACTAAGTCTGGCTACGAAGCCCCTGCGAGGGCCTATTCTGGGTTGTGAGCTGCCACAGTTAGCCCTGGGCTACATGTCATCCTGAATGTAATGTTTTATTGTACATATTTTAATAGAATAGTAGAGCTTTAACGAGAAAAAAAATAAAATAATTATTGATAATTAAATTAAAATTTTGAAAATCCATTCTAAAATAACACACTACCATAATAAGATTTATTTTTTAAATTTTTTATTCCAAAATAAAAATAACTATCTAAATAATTCTGAGATTAAAAAATATATATATTAATTTAAATTTTTTAAATTAATAAAAAAATAATCAATTAAAACTACAAATTTACATAAAAATAAAATTACAAATTTACATAAAATTTATTAAATAATTTATGAAATAAAAAAATATAAAATTAAACAAATCTGGCTTGACCATACTTGACAGAGAGAGGTGTAATCAAACAAATCAACTTCTCATTATTAGGTCGTGATCCGTCAGTGGTCCTGTCTGTAAACACGAGCTTCCTTTCATATTCTTCCAGGCCTGCAGAAGTAGCCTTTATGGGGCGCACAGTGTTTATCCTCTCTGCATTTACACAGTTTCTCCACTGCACAACCGTCTCTGAAAATTTCAACTCCTTTTCCATCAATACCAAGCAATCCACCTGCATCCAGTTCCTGCTTCACTTTCAGGAATTTCTTCAAATTCACAGCCCTCTTGCTGATTCCCTGAAACAGGTACCCCCCTGACTTTCCCCAGTGGAGTGTCGCCCCAGACTTCTCCACCAACATTTGCTGAATCTCCTCAAAAGCATCCGAATTCCATTTTGGCGTCTCAGCGTCCCGAGGTCTCAAATACTCGAATTCAAAAGTAATTACATCCTCGGAATGCCCCAAATATGCTTTTGATTTTTTGACAGTGCGCATACTGATTGCCTCCACAACCTCGAGCTCGCACAAGGCCTCTGGATTCAAATCGCGGATTCTCTTGATATCAATAATTGCCTCTCTGATCCTGCGCAGGGGAACGTAGATCTCCAAGTCATAGCCTTTCACCCCTCCCACTCGACGATCCCACGAACAAATTGATTGATTTGCATCCAGAATGGTGTTGGAACCAAATCCTGGCATCCTCCGGTTGTTTGCATAAGGTTATTAAATCCTATTACTGGATACTCCGTGAACCCTTTCACAATGTCGTTCAAGAATCCCGCGCCTGAGGGGGATCTGGCGTCCATGGTACTTTTACTCAGATTGCATAGCTGCTCCGAATCGTGGGTTGCGTCAATTGTTACCACTGCAACATATACAGACTGTTAAATTCCATTGAACAAGATAATAGGCTTGTTTTGACTCAGTAATTTGTTTACTAAAGTTTATATTAAAAAAAAAACACACACACACAAATTCTACTTTAAATTGCAGTGGATGAAAACATTTTTACTTTATTTTTATTTTTCTAGAATTTAAATTAATATTTTTGTCGTTTACAAGATAACAAAACTTATCAGAATTTAGTTGTCATAAGAGTAGCGGGGACAGCTATCTTGGCTGCTATCAGGTAATGTAGGCTGATTTATCACTTTTATTCAAGGAAAACCACGCCACTTGGAATAACCCATTGGTGGTCCATAAGAGGACAAGCGTTCACTCTTTCACTCTTGCCACATGCCTCTACATCTTAGGCCATTAACTTGTTTCCTTAAGTAAGAGGAAAAGCAATTTTAGAATATACTCCAAACTCAAATTAAAATCATTTTAAACATACATATCCTTAATTTAAAAATATTAATTATATTTAAAAAATCATAATTAATATTCATGAATAGGCAAGTGTCTCTCTTCAGATTCACCTCTTAACAAAATCAAAGCTTAGTGCTTTATTCACTTTATATATATAGTCAATTAACAATTCACTCATAAATATATGAACTTAAGAAAATATTTGCACAAGGATTAGATATCTTAAGATGTAAATATCTTTTCAAGTGTAGAACTTTAGAAAATGTTTGCACCTCGAGAGATTTTAATTCTCTCAATGCTTGGTAGATCTAGAATTAGATGGAGATATGCTGATTTTTAGCAACACAATGATAAAATGTTTTAACTATAAGAAAATTCTTATGTTGGCTTGTTTTATATAATATGTATATATAGTTGATATTGAAATATTTATTTTTGATTTACACATTAAAATTTTAACACTTGTCCCTTCACATTTGGAAATTAAAAACATCTGTCCAAATTTTTTTTTCTCTGTCTCGCTCTATATGGATGGATGGATGAATACATTGAATTATTTTATAGCCACAAGGGCTAGTTCAAGTGGTTTGGAACCAAATGTGAAGTTTTTTTATATTTTTGCTAGTTGTTGCTAATCATTGGTTTGCCTCTCTTCATAGTTTAGTAGTTGTTATCAGGGTGACTCACATCTATTCTTCAAAAAGAAATATTCGGCTTGGAATTACCTGTATTAGATGATTTTGGGTCTTGAGTTAATCATTGGTTCGACTCTCTTCATAGTTCAGTGGTTGCTATCAGGTTGAATCACAACTATTGTTAAAAAAAATAATTCCACTTGGAATTACTCGTATTAGATGCTTTTGGGTCTTGAGTTGTTAATCTGTTTCCCTACATCTGAAGATGGTCTTTCAGCGAGCCAAGCATAAGCAATTTTAAGACATACTAGAGGTCCTTACACACTATATTTTTGTTATTAATATTTTTTCATTATTTTTATTTTAATATTTTTTAAAATGTTATATATCAAATTTAGATTAAAGACTAGAAAAATTACAATTTTTAATTTATTAATGTAAATATTATTTTATTATTTTTAAATGAAATTTTACATAACTAATCTCTCCCAAAATCCACTGTGAAATTCTTCTTAACACAATAGAATCATTCATATATATATATATATATATATATATATATATATATAGATAGATATTGATTTTCTAAGTAAAGCTGATCTATTTATAAAAACATAATATACAAAGAGGCTCTAGCCTCAGCGGCACTGAGTCAAATGTATGACCATTCTGTGCAAAAAACCTTGAAGTCATGACTGCCCCAGATGGGGAAACCAGTCTGAGTTCAAAAAATATTACAATTTAGTTTACCCTCGCAGGTGTTGTAGTTCCAAAATTCAATAGGTCTAGCCAAAAATAGTGAAATCCAATACTTAACTCAAAAATTCCCTTGTGAGTAGACCAATGGGAATGAAAAAGCAAAATTTTCTTCACCCTAGTTGGCGACAACACTAGAAAACGACCCGACAGGAAACAAGGTAAAAAGTGGCAAGTATTAGAACTTATCAGAGATGGAATCAAAGCTCGCCACATAACCTGGTCAGCAGCTCCAAGGTGTCTTCGGTAGGCTCTTCCTCCATGACCGGAAACCAACCATAATCGTTAGAGCTGGCCTTTGCTGCATGTTTGCCACCTGCACTGTCCTCAGTTTGAATGCCCTTATCCTTACGGGTGGCATCGCTTCCCAACATTTGTTGTTTGCTACTAGATGGGTTGCTATCATCTTTCGGTGGACAGTAGGTGCTCGGCTCCCCTAGATCGAAGCTGGAAGGATGGACTTGGTTGATATCCCGACTGAGCAAAAGTTCAGGAGAGGAAGCGGGGACTTCCCTGAAATTCACCGAGATGGTGGCTATTATGAGTGGTTTGTTCAAAGCACTTTGAAAATGGAAGTGCGCTTGCTCAGAGGGAGCAAAGGTCACTGCTTTCTGGGGGATTCCTCCGAAACAACGTGCTTCTCTAGTGCTTAATCTTCCACGGCCGCTTTGAGTGTTCGGATATTTGCAAATGGAGTGAGAATTGGACAGGCTAGGGGAAGGGGAAACAGAAGGGGAGGTAGAAACAGAGGGGGGCTGAGATGCAGAACGAGTGGCTCCTCCCTGACTGCCACTGTGTTTGCTCCTCATTCTATGATGCTACCGCATGGTTCTGAGATTGGGAAACTGCTGAGAGCTATTTAGAACAGGGTCCGGGGTCAATCCAAGAGCTGTTGAAGGAAAGAGGGAGTGGTCCAGGGAATTCACAGTCGAGCTAGCAGAAGGGGCTGAGACCTCAAAGCGTAGGTGGCAAAATGAGGATTGGGAGAAATGGTTACCATTGCCTAGGTCGACGCAGCAAAAGAGCCTGCAATGTCTTCCGGTGGCTATGTGGAGATTCGGCTCTGTAACAGCGGGATGGCAGGAGCAATTGAGAGGCTGAATGGGGGAATGAGGGGGATTTTGATCAATATCTTTGTAAATGTTGGGAATGTCTCGAATTTCCCAGCTAGTTAATGGCACCGTCCTGAGAGCCTGAACTTGCCGTGAGATCACACAAGTGAAAGTGCAGGTGGCCACACGAATAAACCACCTGCTTATTCGACTGCTCATGCGCATTAAATTGCTATCTGCGACCCGCATCCGAGGAATAAAATCATATAATTTCCAGAAAAATATATATTTATATTCAGAAAATAAAAAACTTTTTAATTTTCATAATATTTTCATTATAAAAAATATAAACAGCCTTTTATATATATTTTTTTAATATAATGTTTTAATTAGAAAATAACAATAATGTTACTTGGTAATATTTATATTTAATATATTTAATTTAGTGTATAATTTTTTATTTTTATTTTTTTAATATTTTTAGAGATTTTTAGAGGACAATGATGTAATGGATTTTTAATTTATCCCATGTTTAGGTTACTCCATCCATAATTAGGGACAAGGACAAAGCGGTTCGTGAGAGCTTCATGAGTAAAATAGAGTAGAAAAACTTTTTTTTTATAGGAGAAAAGAACTAGTATAGGTTGAGATAAGGGTCAAAGTTAAATATAATTATTCAGAAATAATAATTAAAATTTGACCAAATCTATTAAAAATTGAATAATTAAGGTATAAAATTATTAAACAATTAATTTAGAATTGGAACATTGAAAATGACTTAAAAATAAGAATTTGGAACATTGAGAATGACTTAAAAATAAGAATTAATTGAAAACAATAATTAATAATATTCAAAAGAATAATAAATAATGGTAGTCAAACATATGAGATTAGCTCAAACTTAGAATTAATAATTCAAAATAAGTTTTAGTGATAAAATTTGACATAATTAAAATAGTATAAATTAAAATAAAAATTAATTAAATGTTTGAATTAGAAATTATTTGTTACATAGAAAAGAATTAATGTTTTTAATAAACGAAAAATTGAAATAGTGATAAAATAAGATAGGGATGAGAATTAAATGTAAATAAATAAATAAAATAAGAAATTGTCAAATTGATCAAATGAGAAAAAAAAAGTGAAAATAATAGATATATATATATATATATATATATATATATATATATATATATATATATATATATATATGAAATAATTATTTGATTGATAATTGAATAAATTAATAAGAAGATGGAGTTTAAATTATCAGTGGGAAAGATGGTGGATGACAGGCTTCCAAGATTGGCTAAGTCTATATCCATCCTCTCTATTAAAATTATTAGGGTTCTTCTCGATTTCTAAAACTTCAAAAAAAACAGAGATTAAAATTTTTGAATAATCAAAATGAAATTTTTGAATATATTAAATCTGGATTATAATTTAATTAATATAGATATTATTATTAATATTTAATTTAACAATCAAATTAATAAAACAATATATATGTTTGAGAATTGAAAATTAGTTTAACTGTTTTTATATTTATTTTTCTTCTCATTTTAAATAAAAACATATTATTGATGCAATCACATTTTTTTATATATTTTAAAATACAATTTTTTATTTTTTATTTTTCACGCAAGTAACTTAAATTACAATTTAAAAATTCCACATCATAGAAACTTCAAAATCATAGAAACTTCAAAATTTAAATTTAAAATGAGAAAAATAACAACGTTTTAATTTTATTATTATCTAAACAAAAACTCCATAAATTATTAAAAAAATACTAAAAATAAATCAAACAAAATTCCGTAACACATTTGAAAAAATATTAAACTCAGTCCGACTCTTACGAATTATATTCACGTTATCTTCATCTACCATATTCCATTCATGCAATCTTTAGTCAAAATGTTAGTCATGACGGGTTTCCTACCAAAGGAAAATTTATTTATTTATATTTTAAATTTTGTTTTAGTATAAAAATTATAAAACTAAAACCAATAATGGGAACTTTCCCTAAAATAAAAAGTCTCAACTAACCCTCGATCTATAATCAAATAATTTATTGAGTTTTCCAATTTTAAATTTACATTCAAATAAAATTATAACATCATTTTTTATTATAAAATAAATAATAAAAATATATATATAAAATAAAATGGGTAAAGTGTTAAATTTACATTCAAATAAAATTATAATATCATTTTTTATTATAAAATAAATAATATATATACAGGGTAAAGTGTTTGTTTGTATTAGGTAGTTTAATTGAAAGTCTCAATGAATCAAAAAAATTTAATTTCAAATCTTATATGATTCCTAATCAAAATAAAAAATTAAACATGATAAAAATATAATTCCATTAAACTTATAGAAAATAAGTAAATGGTTAACAAATCACTAAACTTATAATTTTTGTTAATTATATTATTATATTTTGTTATTATTATTTGTATTTAAATTTTAATTATTAAATTATCGAATAGTAAAATTATATGTATCTTTATATATCAATTTGATGTTTTGATTTTACATGATGTTAAAATTATATTATTATATTTTATTGTTATTATCTGTAGGATTGATTATGAATTGGATTAAAAGTGGGAGTTAATTATAAAGAATAAAAATTGTTTTAAAATTTATTAAATCTCACACAATTTTGATAACACTAGTAATACTGGTTTAAATGTAAATTTTACATTGGGCTAAGAGGGCTAGTCAATTACGGAAGATAAAAATTGTGCCAAAGACATGTCAAGCATCACGTAGTTCCCTTGTGAGAATGAATTTTGCAACATGTGAATTTAATATTGGATTAAGGATGAGAGTTAATTGGGAGGGATAAAAACTGTATTAAAAATGTCAAGCCCCAAGTAATTCTAGTGATAACAATTTGCAGTTAGACAAATGATTTCTCCATCCAAGATTAAAATTTAGATTGAAGTAAAAATATAATTAATTGTGAAAAATAAAATTACCTCCAAACATGTCAAATCTCATGCAATCCCAATTATAATAAGTTGTTGAACAAATGTTTTTTTATTAGCTTGTTGAACAAATGTTTTTTCTATTCAACATATTAACTAAATCTAAGTCTCATATATATAAAGATATGATTTTTCTTGCTACTAATTTTTTTTTGAAATACACTTTTTTATTAAAAAACAAAAAAACATTTTTTAATTACAATGAAATTATTTTATATTCTAAAATAGTTAATCTTACTAATATTATTTTTAATATTAGAAACCCTCCTCAACAAAATTTCATGAAATGCAGGTAGCACGTTATCCAAATATCCAAGTACCACGTTATAAAAAAGAATAACTTTCACGTAAGAATTTTCAAACATTGCGTAAAATATTTCACTCTTCCTAGGTTCCTCTTTCCCTCCTTCGCAAATATTTATTCAAAACTTTTGCAAAGGAAGGGAATCTAAAACTATTCATTAATCTAATTTTTTTTTAACAAAGTTACCAATTAAATAAGAGAAATTGAATTGGTATTTGTTTTTTTGAGGTAGCAAAAAATCATTGGATTTTGAAAAGTGGTGATGTTAGAATACACATTTTTTTTAGCATATTTTTGGCACTTTAAATTTTCCTACGTATCAAGTATGTTTTTTTGGTGTTAGTAATTTTCATTCTGATTTTGAAAAGTGTTTTTTTTGGTGTTAGTAATTTTCATGCTGATTTTGAAAAGTGTTGATGCAGCATGATTACACTTTAAATTTTCTTATTAATTAAGTGTGGATAATTTTTTTTAAATGTTGGTGATTTTCATGTTAGTAATAAACATAAAAATTAAAATTTAAAAACATGACAAAAAACAAATACAAAAAAATATTAAAAAAAAACATAACACCTATAAAAATGTAAAAAAAAAAAAACATAAAACATAAAATCTAAAAACATGACAAAAATAAAAATAATAAAAACAAGTTTAAAAAAAAAAAAACATAACCAAAATAAGAAAGCATAAAAATAAAAATAAAAATAAAAAAATATGACAAAAAAATCAAATACAAAAAATATATATATAAAAAAACAAAAAAAAAAATGTAAAAAAAAAAAAAAAACCAAAATGAAAATATATATATATATATATATATAATTTTTAAAGAAAAAAAAAACTTAAAATATTTACCGAAAAAAATTAAAATAAAAAATTAAATTAAAATTAAAAAAAGAATTAATTAAAAATAAAAATAAAAAATATTTAAATTAAATAATTTAGATAAACAAAAATAAAAATAAAAGATAAAATAAATGGTTTTACATAGATGGTTTTACATAGATGGTTTTACACTATGGTCTACCTGGAACAAGCCATCCTCCCGTAGAGGCATTGGGGGTATAACTTGTTACATTAAGAAGAACATCTCTCCTCATGCTAGGAGTTATAAAAACGACCCTTATAACCAATATAATTGGATAGATATCACTGACATTTATGATAAAAAGATATACATAGCAATATTTTATTTCCACCCATCAATTCTAATTTCTATAAGAAAAAGAATCTAGATAAAAATAGTCCTTACAATGGCTTAGAGAATGATATTTCTAGCCTAAGGAATGAAGACAATATCCTTTTAATGGGTGACTTTAATGCTCAAACTTCAAGCAACCAATCTATCCTTCTAAGCAATCATTCCAACCCTAATCCTCTTTGGTTAGATGAAGATCTTCCTCTGGCTAGCCGGTACAAAAGGAGCTCTGAAGACCACGGGGATAATTTGTTTGGATCACAACTAGTCAAGCTCTGTAGTGCTCAGGATCTCATAATTTGTAACAGTGTAAAGAAGTGGCCCAATTCTAGCTAGATGACCTGCATCCATGGGCTTGGTAGCAACGTGGTAGACTATGTTATCTCCAATCTCCCTTTATACAATGAAATAATAAATTTTGACATGTTAAACAACCACGAGCTTCATTCTGATCATAGGCCTTTACTTATAACTCTCAATTTTGTCATGCATAGAGATCCCATAGAAGATAATACTTATAACCAAAAGAAATAAATCTTTGATAGAAATAATAATGATCTCTTTCTAAATGAATTAAAAACTAATTTGATTCCTTTATCTAGCATAAACAACATAGAAGAATTTTATCATAATTTTACTACAACCCTCTCATATTCTATCAACAAGTTCTCTATCGAAGTTTCAAGTAATAAAAGAAATAGCAAAACCAACCAATGGTATGACAAATATTGTAAAAGTGCGAGGAGAGAAATTAAGGAAGTTGTCGATGAATCTCTTAAAATTGGCAAGATAAAAATATACAAAGCCCTAACTAAAAGGAAAAAAGGCAGTATATTCGTAAAAGACAAGAGAATATCTTACACCTCTTGAAGGTAGCTTCTAATAAATTCTGGAGGCAGATTCTAACTAGGAAAACTAAAGATAATAATAAAATTGCTTTACACGACTGGAATTCCTATCTTAAAAAGCTTTATGAATCTCCAAATGTCATGGATAAGTTTGAAGCCTTGCTCACTACAAAATATGTTTTCTCATTAGAAGACATTGATTTTGGGATTAATCGTTTGGCTAATGGGAAAGCTAAGGACATTGAAGGTTACCAGGTGGAAATCCTAAAAATTGGAGGTCTTGTCCTCATCCCACACATCCACAAGCTTTTCAATCAAGTGGTCAAGCAAGGGTTCCCTAAACCATGGACTTAAAGCCTCATTATCCCTATTTTAAAAAATGGGGATACAAATAACCCCTCTAATTATCAGACAATTATGATCAACCCTCTCCTAGCCAAGTTATATGATATTATTTTGGAAAAGAAGTTGAGCATATGGCTTGAAAGTGAAGGTAAGCGGGCTAAATGCCAAGCGGGTTTTAGAAGGTAGCACTCAACAACGGACTACCTCGTTACGCTTAGGATCATTGTGGAGGAATGCCGCAATGATAAGTCCAATCTCTGCTGTGTCTTTGTAGACTTTAGAAAGGCTTTCGATACGGTTCCTAGAAACAACCTATGGAATAGATTAGAAGAGCTAAAGGTTCCTTTTGAGTTGAGAGCTGCCGCTATAAGGTTATACGAGAATGTAATTTCCAAGTTAAAGAGTAATGAGGGGTGGTCGAAAGATATTAAGTGTAATATCAGAGTTAAACAAGGTTGGCCCTTCTCCCCTACCCTATTTGGCATTTACATTGATAAGCTAGAAAGTTGTTTAGAGGAAGCAGGATGTTCTAGCACGATCTTAGCTGGGATAATCATCATCCTTCTTCTCTACGCTGACAATATCGATCTTCTCACTAGGTGCCCATCTGATCTTGATAAGAAACTTAGACTTCTTAAGGATTTCTACTCTACCATGGGTATGATTGTTAATACTGACAAAACAAAAGTTATGATTATCAAATCCAAGAAGGACACTTACGCTAATTTTATGTATGACAATAGTGACTTGGAAGAAGTGTCTTCCTCCAAGTACCTAGGAATTGATATTCATCACAAGCTCAACTGGAACTATAGCATTGAGAAAAGGACTAATGGGGGGTGGAAATCTTATTTTGGTCTTGAAAATAATTGTAAAATGACAAACCTCGTAATGTGCAATATAAAGAAGTTCCTCTTTGAAACTTTAGTCACTCCGATTATCTTATATGGATGTGAGGTTTGGGGTTGTAGCATCTCTAAAGAATCCTCGAGAAATATTAAGCAAATCCAAAAGCGTTTTATAATGTATAACCTAAAAATTAAAAGCAACACACCCTATCCTATTCTCCTTATAAAAGTATCTCTCTTCTATAAGGAGAATATGATAAGGTGTGTTGGCACTTTAAATTTTCCTATGTATCAAGAATGAATTTTTTTTTCGATGTTAGTAATTTTCATGTTGATTTTGAAAAGTGTTGATCCAGCATCAACACATTTTTTTTAAATGTTAATGATTTTGTTTAAAGGGCTTAGTTTTTACACTTTAAATTCTCTAATTAATTAAGTGTGGATAATTTTTTTTAATTGTTGGTGATTTTCATGTTAGTAATAAACATAAAAATTAAAATGAAAAAACATGACAAAAAAAATCAAATACAAAAAAATATTAAAAAAAAAACATAACAGTTATAAAAATGTAAAAAAAAAACATAAAACATAAAACATAAAAACATGACAAAAATAAAAATGCATAAAAATAAAAATAAAAAACATGACAAAAAATATCAAATACAATATCTATATATATATAAACAAAAAACAAGAAAATGTCAAAAAAAAAAAAAAAAAAAAAAAAAAAAAAAAAACTAACTGGTAAAGTAAAAAAATTGAATAAAAATTAAAAAAAAAAAATTAAAATATATATATATATATATATATATATATATATATAATCTTTAAAGAAAAAAAAAAACTTAAAATATTTACCGAAAAAAATTAAAATAAAAAATCAAATTAAACTTAAAAAAAGAATTAATTAAAAATAAAAAAAAATTGTTTAAATTAAATAATTTAGATAAACAAAATTAAAAATAAAAGATAAAATAAATGGTTTTGCATAGATGCCTTTACACTATGGTCTACCTGGAACAAGTGATCCTCCCGTAGAGCTATTGGGGTATAACTTGTTACATTAAGAAGAACATCTCTCCTCATGTTAGGATTTATAAAAGCGACCCTTATAACAAATATAGTTGGATAGAGATCACTGACATTTATGATAAAAATATATACATAGCAATCTTTTATTTCCCCCCATCAATTCTAATTTCTAGAAGAAAAAGAATCTAGATAAAAATAGTTCTTACAATGGTTTAGAGAATGATATTTCTAGCCTAAGGAATGAAGACAATATCCTTTTAATGGGTGACTTTAATGCTCAAACTTCAAGCAACCAATCTATCCTTCTAAGCAATCATTCCAACCCTAATCCTCTTTGGTTAGATGAAGATCTTCCTCTGGCTAGCCAGTACAAAAGGAGCTCTGAAGACCACGGGGATAATTTGTTTGGATCACAACTAGTCAAGCTCTGTAGTGCTCAGGATCTCATAATTTGTAACGGTGTAAAGAAGTGGCCCAATTCTAGCTAGATGACCTGCATCCATGGGCTTGGTAGCAACGTGGTAGACTATGTTATCTCCAATCTCCCTTTATACAATGAAATAATAAATTTTGACATGTTAAACAACCACGGGCCTCACTCTGATCATAGGCCTTTACTTATAACTCTCAATTTTGTGATGCATAGAGATCCCATAGAAGATAATACTTATAACCAAAAGAACTTAATCATTGATAGAAATAAAAAATATCTCTTTCTAAATGAATTAAAAACTAATTTTATTCCTTTATCTAACATAGACAACATAGAAGAATTCTATGATAATTTTACTACAACCCTCTCATATTCTATTAACAAGTTCTCAATTGAAGTTTCAAGTAATAAAAGAAATAGCAAAACCAACCCATGGTATGACAAAGACTGTAAAAGTGCGAGGAGAGAAATTAAGGAAGTTGTTAATAAATCTCTTAAAATTGGCAAGATAAAAATATACATAGCCCTAACTAAAAGGAAAAAAAGGTAGTATATTCGTAAAAGACAAGAGAATATCTTACACCTCTTTAAGGTAGCTCCTAATAAATTCTGGAGGTAGATTCTAACTAGGAAATCTAAAGATAATAATAAAATTGCTTTACACGACTGGAATTCCTATCTTAAAAAGCCTTATGAATCTCCAAATGTCATGGATAACTTTGAAGCCCTGCTCACTACCAAATAAGTTTTCTCATTAGAAGACATTGATTTTGAGATTAATCGTTTGCCTAATGGGAAAGCTAAGGACATTGAAGGTTACCAGGTGGAAATCCTAAAAATTGAAGGTCTTGTCCTCATCCCCCATATCCACAAGCTTTTCAATCAAGTGGTCAAGCAAGGGTTCCCTAAACCATGGACTCAAAGCCTCATTATCCCTATTTTAAAAAATGGGGATACAAATAACCCCTCTAATTATCGGACAATTATGATCAGCCCTCTCCTAGCCAAATTATATGATATTATTTTGGAAAAGAAGTTGAGCATATGGCTTGAAAGTGAAGGTAAGCGGGCTAAAGACCAAGCGGGTTTTAGAAGGCAACACTCAACAATGGACTACCTCATTATGTTTAGGATCATTGTGGAGGAATGCCGCAATGATAAATCCAATCTCTTCTGTTGCTTTGTAGACTTTAGAAAGGCTTTTGATACTATTCCTAGAAACAATATGTGGAATAGATTAGAAGAGCTAAAGGTTCCTTTTGAGTTTAGAGCTGCCGCTATAAGGTTATACAAAAATGTAATTGCCAAGTTAAAGAGTAATGAGGGGTGGTCGAAAGATATTAAGTGTAATATCAGAGTTATACAAGGTTTCCCCCTCTCCCCTACCCTATTTCGCATTTACATTGACAAGCTAGAAGGTTGTTTAGAGGAAGCAGGATGTGTTGGCACGAGCTTAGCTGGGATAGTCATCATCATTCTTCTCTACGCTGACGATATCGTTCTTCTCACTAGGTGCCTATCTGATCTTGATAAGCAACTTAGACTTCTTAAGGATTTCTGCTCTACCATGGGTATGATTGTTAATATTGACAAAACAAAAGTTATGATTATCAAATCCAAGAAGGACACTTATGCTAATTTTATGTATGACAATAGTAACTTGGAGGAAGTGTCTTCCTCCAAGTACCTAGGAATTGATATTCATCATAAGATCAACTGGAACTATAGCATTGAGAAAATGATTAATGGGGGGTGAAAATCTTATTTTGGTCTTGAAAATAATTGTAAAATGACAAACCTCGTAATGTGCGATAGAAAGAAGTTCCTCTTTGAAACTTTAGTGACTCCGATTATCTTATATGGATGTGAGGTTTTGGGTTTTAGCATCTCTAAAGAATCTTGGAGAAAGATTGAGCAAACCCAAAAGTGTTTTATAGTGTATAACCTCAAAATTAAAAGCAACAAACCCTATCCTATTCTCCTTATAGAAGTGGGTCTCTCTAGTTAAAATAGAGAGATACTCTCACGAGCTCCATAGTGAAACAAGTCGTTGGGCAGTTCGTAAAACACCATGGATGGAAATGTTCTGCCATCTTTGTGAGAATACGAACATCAAGGATGAAAATCACTTCCTCTTAGAGTGCCTCGCGTACAACCACATTAGGTCTCGGTTTCAAAATCTTTGTTGCAATACTGACCTTCCTAGCCTTTTACGATGTCAAAATTATAGTGAGCTCGAAAGGCTTCTCTCCAAGCTTTTTGAGCATAGGAATAAAATCTTAAATCAAACTAAATAATTCGTTTCTTTAGGTCCAATAGACCAAAGTTTGGTCTGAGTGGATGATAACCACCATCATCATCATCATCATAAAAAATTTAAGAATTGTTTTTTTAAATTAAAATTTAAAAACAAAATCTAAAAAACACTTTAAAAAACAAAATCGAAACAATTAAAAAAAATTAAAATATAAAAAAAAATTCAAAACACATTAACAAAAATTCAGAACAAATTAAAAAAAAAAAAAATCAAAATAAATTAAAAAATTAAATTAAATTAGTATTAAAAAAAAGAAACAATTAAAAAAAATAAAAAACAATTAACAAAAATAAAATAAAAATTAAAAATTAAAAAAAACATTTAAAAAAAATAAAATAAAATAAAAAAACAAATAAAAAAACACAATTATAAAAACACAAAGATCGCTCCTCTCTCCCCTTGCCTGACCTGTCCCCTGTCCCCTATCCCCTTGGCCTTCCCTCACCCCTGTAGCCTCCCTCATCATCCCCTCTCCCCCAACCCCTCCCCCATCACCTCCCTCACCCCCCTCCGCTCCCCACCCTCGAGCGTCGCCCCCTCTCCCCTCGGCCCTGCCCACTTGGGCCCCCAACCAACGGCCAAGAGGCCATAGGCTGATTCCTGGAATCGGTCTGTGGCTTCTTGGCTGCTGGCTGGGTGCCTGAGTGGGGAGGGGAGGGCGTTGAGCGGGTGTCAGGGGAGGGGAGAGGGTGGTGAGGGACGGGGAGGAGGGAGAGGGGAGGGGAGAGGTTGGGTGATGGGAGGGAGTGGCAGGGCCGAGGGTGCGAAGGGGAATGGACAGTGGTCATGGGGAGGGTGAGGAGTTGGGGGAGAGGGGAGGGATGGCGAGACGAGGGGGATTAGGGAGGGGAGAGGGGGAGAGGAGATGGGAGGGGTCGGGCAAGGGGAGCAGTCTTTGCATTTCTATAATTATGTTTTTTTTATTTGTTTTTTTTTTTTATTTTTTTTTTAATTTTTTTTTTTAATTTTAATTTTAATTTTTGTTAACTTTTTTTTCATTTTTTAAAATTGATTTTTTTTTAATTGTTTTTTCTTTTCTTTTTTCCATTCATTCTTTTTTAATTTTATTTTTTAGTTGTTTTTTATTTTTATTTATTTTTAATTCTAATTTAATTTAATTTTTTAATTTGTTTTGAATTTTTTTTTTTTTTTTTTTTTTATGAAATATGTTTTGAATTTCTTTTATTTTTGTATAACTTTTATAATTTAATTGTTTTTTAATTCTTTTGAATTTTTTAATGTTTTTTTCTGTTTATTTATTTTTTGTTTTTGTTTATTTTTTATTTATTTATTTATTTTTAATTAATTATATATTTTTTTAATTTATTTTTTTATATTTATATTTTTTTATTTTTTATTTTTATTTTTTTAATCTTTATTTTTTAAAATAATTCTTAAATTTATCTTTTATTTTTAAAATAACTAAATCTATATATATATATATATATATATATAATTTTATTTTGATTAATTCTTTTTCTAATTTTTTTTATATATATATAATTTTATTTTGATTAATTCTTTTTCTAATTTTTTTTTTGGTAATTATTTAAAGGTTTTTTTTTTTTTGTTTTTTCTATCTTAAAAAAATATTTTTAATTTTTTTTGTGGTTCAATTTATTTTTCTTTAAATTATATGTTTTTTTTTAACTTCTTTTATTCATTTATTTTTTGATATTTTTAATTTTTTTTTTGGTTAATTTTTTTTTATTATTTTTTTTACGAGTTAATTTTGGTTTTTTTCTACATTTTCATGGGTTTTTTGTTTTTTTTTTTTTGTTTTTTTATATATTTTTTGTATTTGGTCTTTTTTCTCGAGTTTTCTTTGTTTTTATTTTTATGTTTTATTACTAACATGTTTTATGTTTTTTTTGTCATGTTCTTTTATTTTTATTTTTATGTTTTTTTTTTTCATATTTTTTATGTTTTATGTTTTCTTACTTTTTTTTTTTTTCTCTGTAAAAACTAGCTAAGCATTATATTATATGTACAAGAAAAATTACAAACAGCATGACATGCCTTCCAGGGCCTGAAGAGTCACCCTGGGAATCCTGACTGTAGACCTTACAGCTCCCTCGCAGGGGCAGCTTCGCCAAAACCAAACAGAATTAACCATGAGAACAAAAGCTCCCACACAGGGGCAGCACCGAACCATATTCTCAAAACAGTGGCCGAATTTATCAGATTCCCTGAAGACCAGACACATGACTGCCCACGCAGGGGCGAACAGCTAAGATAGACTGACCCATATACCAGACAGATGTAAGCATGACTGAGTCACTGGTGTCAGCTATCAAATTAGACTTCCCAGAGTTAAGGCTTGGCCATAGACTCGACCATGGACTCAACAGAATTAAACAAGACAGAGATAGAAGAAGCAAATGCCAGTAGACATGACCAAATAACAAAATCAAGACATTACCCGCCGCTGCGTTAATCTTGGAGACGAGCTGAAGATGGAAGGAGGGCCGCGAGGTGTGCATCCGCCTCTTCACAGAGGCTCGTGTCTTCAACCACATATGCCCACCCATCACCTTCTGCGCGTCCTTCCCACATTTTCCGCCATTTTTCCTCATCCACACCTGGGGGGGGTGGCCCCACTGGAGGAAAGCGGTCTTGCAAGCTTGTTTCCCCCAAGCTTCCAGCTTCAGACGCTGGAGGCACCACAGCAGTGTCCTTTTCCGCAACCAATTGTTCTCCGGTGTCAATTTCCTTGCCCGGGCCTTCCAATTGCTTCTCCTGCGGGTCCTGGGGGTTTTCATCCTCACCGCCTTCCGGAATTTTGGTAAACAGGATTGAGATGTGGGCATTAACGCCTGCGCTGTCCTCAGTGCTTGGCAGGGTGAATACCACAGAGCCGAAGGAAGGAAGCTCCGGTTTCCCTTCACTGGAACTCCCGACCTCCACAAATTGTCTAATGGGTAGCGGGATTGCTCGAGCTCTCCTGTGACAATAGCAGCAGCAACAGTGGTGATGCTCATCTGCTGCAGGGGTTCGTGAGGAAGACCCTCTCGATGGACCCCTTCTGCATGGTTGTCGTTCGCGAAATTTAACCATGGTAAGTCTAATGCTTCCTCTGTATGCTCGAGGGTGAGCTTGAAATTGGTAGCAGAAGCAATTTCCTTCCAATTCGCTTTCAGTTGCCCATCTTTCACCTTGACTTCCTTCCCTTGATAGCCGACCATTCCATTTCCAGAATTGTCGCTGCAAATTCGCGAATTGCCCTCTCCTTCCAACCCAGCAACCAGAATGGCGGCAGAGACTAGTTTCCAGGCCGCAGGGTGATGAAAACGTCCTCGGCTGAAGCTCGCTGTGCTTCCGCGCCCCCCAGCTCTCCTCAGACCATAATACCCTGCTCGACCCATCGAGCCTGTAATATTCTTCTCCATTCCCTCGTTGCAGGCGCTCATTAACTTCGCCCTGCTCCTCCATCTACCTCTCCTCTCCGCCATTAAATGCATTAACAGTTTGGGGGGTTCAATTGCCATATGACGGCCTTCTTCGGGGAGCCATGGGATTTACACGAGGCAGCCCATGCGTAGCATGTGGCATGCCCGTCCTTCTTGATCCGACACCCGCATCCGGGGTATGTTTTCTTACTTTTATTTTATATATTTTTATGTTTTATTACTAACATGTTTTTATTATTTTTATTTTCACCATGTTTTATGTTTTATTTATTTTTTTACATTTTAATATGTTTTTTTGTTTTTCTTTAAGTTTTTAATTTATTTTTTTAAGTTGTATTTTGTTATTGTAATTTTTTTTTTTTTTTTTACATGGTATGGTTAATTTTTTTAACATTTTATAGTTTTTTTTGTCATTACTATATTTTTTACATTTGATTTTTTTTGTCATGTTTTTATTACGTCTTATTGCTTGTTATTATTTTTATTTTTTGTTGTTTATATTTTTATTTGAATTTTTGTTTTCTTTTGTATTTTTGTGTTTTTTCAATATTTGAAATTTTGTTTTCATATATATATATATATATATATATATATATATATATATATATATATATAGGGTCCGTGTTGATGCTTGTCTAGCAACTCGATCCCATTATGTGAAATTTGATAATTGATTTTAAATTTCTCGTTATAATGAATCGAGTCTTCCCCACAATGTGTTAATTTCATGGTTGGTCTTTAAGTTTTCATTACAATGGGTTGAGCTCACCTACACTGCGTGTCAATTTGATAGTTGATTTTTATTTTTGTTTTGCAATGTCTCCAGTTGTCTTAGGCTAAGATTTTAAAATCACTATACATTTTACATTTAAAAAAAAAACTCTTGGTATAATAACTTTTTGATTTAGGTGTTCATTTTTAAAGTTTTTTTAGTCATAAAATTTTTCCATAATGTCATGCCTGAAATATTTTGAAAACTTGAGATTTTTTTGTAGTCATAATATTTGGTTTTAATTGCATGGTCGAAAAATTGTCAAGATTTTAATATTTTTCTAAGTCATGATATTTTATATTTAATGCTATGGTAAAAAACAATTACAATTTCAAGGTGTTTTAGAGTCAAGACATTTTATCTTTAACAACATGGATGGAAATAGTTGGAATTATCAGACATGATATTTTATCTTTAACATCATGTCCGAGAATTGTTGGAATTTTACAATTTTTCAAAGTCCGGATATTTTCTCTTTAAATCCATTGCTAAAAAGTGTCAAAATTGTAACCCATTTTTTTTTTGTTATTCCATAATAAGCAATTTTTTTAAGGGTGTTTTTTTCATCCATTTTTCAAGAAAAAAAAAAGGTTTTTACTTCCATTTAAAAAACATGTTGAAAATTTACCATAAAAAACAAAACATCGTTCTGGAATAAATAATTTTCATTTTTGGGTTGTTTTTTCATGTTTTTTTGGGGCTTTTGGGATCAAGTGCCCGTTTTGAGGTAATAGTTCTCGTCTCATCTGTAACTATGTTTTTTTTCTTTTGATTCCTCAAAATTTCTAGAAATTTCTCATGAGAGGGTGAAAAAACATTGGAGGGAGACTATTTTGTATTGAGTGGAGTTTAATTATATGTTTTCTTATGAAAGTAATGCATGGATGTGAATGAGAGTTTGTATTCTCCTCTTCCACTTCTTCTTGAGCTTTAAGGATTTCAAATATGTTTTTTAACATGGACATGTATCATCTGTATTATATAAGAAAGCTATTAAGAAGAAAATATATTTGGAATATAAGACCTTGAGTCACAAAAATTCTAAATACAGAAGCTTCTCTTATGTAAAATAAAGAATCAAAGGCTTTAGTTTTGCTACAACTTTACACTTATAAATTTGTATGTATAAGCCTTGCCAAGCCTTGATTTTGTAAAACATCTATGAGAAGTTATGCTACAAGTGAAGCTCCACTTCCATCACTTGATGGTTTATTGTCTTGTTCTTGGGCTAGCCCTTCCCGATTTTGACTTGATTTTAGTTAATCGAGGGTTCCTCCATTGGAATATGATAAACAACTAACAAAGGACAGGGATTGAAAACCTAATTAAGTAAAAGGGTCAAATTCCTCTTCAACTTATTGTTTATTTTTTTCTAGAATGAAATTTTAGACCCGCGAGCTAATAGAGTGTTGAAGCTAAACCTATATAAAAGGATGAATGTTGAGTTTTTGGAGTATGACTACTATCCTCCTCTCTATTCTTTGAGTCCTCACCTTCGAACTTGTGAGAAACATTGCCTACAAGAGAATTACGAAAAGGGACTGGAGCGATGATGAGCTCCATAGGTGAGAGTAGGGGGAAATTCAAATGGAATAAGATGAGAGGGATCAAATCACAAATCTTAGGGAAAGGAAAGAATGAACCAAGTATGGGAGGACGAATCTAGAAGGATAAAGTGGGGAAATACTAAGTAAAAGGCAAGGAATAATGCAGAAAAGAGAATAAAGGTTAGAAAAATGCCAAGGATTAATCTGGGGTAAAATAATGAGATAGAAAGGGAGGATGAGTGGAAACCTCTTTGCAATTCAAACAAAAAATACAGCATGAAAAATAGAGCATTAGAGGGGATCTTAAATAAAGAAGAGATAGGGAACTTAAAAAGAGTGAGCACCAAAACAAAAGAAAAAACCCTCGCTAGTCGAGAAGCCACATCCAAAACCCCCCTGCAAATTCATATTCACCAATGATGTCATGTTGAAACCAACGAGAAGGTTATGGTTTATCCAATAATATAGATAGACAGGGGGGTGAACAAAAATTATCTCACCTTGTGAAATAATGGAGAGAATTATAGCTTTTGAAGGGGAGCGTTCTCCTAGGAAGAGAGAAGTATAGGCCAATTCCATTCACGAATGCATGGGGAAGTATGAAATGACATATGTTAAGCAAAAAATATAATGAATCAGTGATTCAACAATAGAACCCCCTCCCCTCCACCGTGCCGCCACCGACCCCCCCCCCTCTTAAGAATTTTTTTATTCAAAAAAACTCCTTTAAGAGGAATTGAGGAGTCCGCAAGAAGAGAAGAATTGCTACTTCTATCAAATATTATTGATTCCCCCATTCATTCTCATTTGGCATACGTTTGTGAAAAGGGGAATGGCCTACAATATGCTTGAAAAAGTGTTTAATCTGATCCTGAGAGATATCAACACACTATAAATTTTTCCATCCTTTCCAAGAATTGTCATTAAACCATTCTAAATATCAACTAATTTAGTAGATTTTGATAAATGGACATTGTTCATGAGAGGGGTTAGTTCTTTGATTTCTTCTATTGGGGGAAGACAAATAACTCCATCAACCCATAATTTAATTGCATGTCAATTCCAATGACCCAAGAAAGTTTGGGTTGAACAAGATTTGTAGTCCTTTTTAGGAGCTTCCATATTGTAGATCCTTTCTGTTCAAAGTGAGGCTTGTTCAATCTGAAATATTTCCTAAAAATATTTTTTTTCCACCAATTCAAGGGGCTTGTGACCAATCTCCAAAAACATCACACCCATGGCCATATTTATAAATGTAGGATCCCTAGTATAAATTCCTCTCCTATCTTGAGGAGCTTGAATTATAGACCATTTGAAATGGACTTTTTTCTCAATTGTTCCCCCTTCCCAACAAAATTTTCTTAGTTTCCTTACAAATCATTCCATGTCATATTTAGGAGCAAGAACAACTAAAAATTGATATAGGAGAGGATGAAACAATAGACTTTATGAGAGTATTTTTTCTAGTGGGATTCAATTATCTTGCTCCCCATTGCTATATTCTTTTTCCCATTTTTCCAAGCTATGATTCCATATTTGGGAGGAAGGATTATGAAATGAAATAGGCATTCCCAAGTACCTGAATTATGACCATTTCTCTACACTTGGGAATCCTATAATTATTGAAATCTAAATAAGAGGCTCTAAAGATATAATATAACCATAGATATGGATTTTAATATTGTTGATCTTACCCCTAGAAGCATTGTGGAAGTAATCAAGGTTTCTTTTAAATCTATGAGTTATAATAGTGGAAGCTACTTCCAAGGGGATAGTATCATCCACAAATTGAGAGGAGTTAGTCTCTCTAAACCCTCAAATAATGCCAATATCATGACTGTTTCCCTTAATTTTTTCATTTTATAGTCTTCTTCTCAAGGATTCATCCATAATAATATACAAAAGAGGGGAGAGTGGGAAACCTTATCTAAAATATCTGCAAACTTTAGAGAGGGAAAAAGGGAACCCATTAAGAAGAGGAGCTATCCATGGAAGTAAAATGCATGCCTTGATCTACTTGATAAACTTGCTACTAAATATGAACTTCTCCGTAACCATAAAGAGGTAGGAATGTTTAACTTGCTCAAAATCATTAACCATGTCCATCTTGATTAGCATTCCCTTCTCTTTATTGGTTTTGCTTTAGTGTATAGCTTCCTAAACGAGAATGACGTTGTCAACTATTTACCTTTTTTTCGATGAATCCTCATGCCTTCATTTTTTGATATTATCTTGCTAAAAACTTTCTTAAGTCTTGAGGAAATGAATTTTGTTGGGATTTTATAGTCTTACATAGTTATTCTAGGCCAAAATTTGACAAAAGAAGAGGGTTTTTGTTACTTGGGGATGAGGAACAAAAAAGAAGAGTGTGTGCCTCCCCCAATGTTTTTCTTATGGAGAGAGTAGTTGAGCATCTTTTTGAGTTCTACCTTCACGATATCCCAGAAAACTCTATAAAAGTGATTGGAGAACCCATCTAGACCGGGAGCCTTATCTTTTTCAATACTCCATATGGCTTGCATAATTTCATCTTCCTTGATTTATTTAATTAGTTCTTCATTCTCTTCTTTAGAGATTGAGGCAAGAATATTTTTAAGCATTTTGTTTCGTTGATATGGGTTTGCTTCCTCCTCTTCATTATAGAGTCTTTCAAAGTGTGTACTTGTTGCTACTTTGATTTCTTCAAGGTTGTCTATCTTCCTCCCATCCTCAATGATGATGCTTTTAATATTATTTCGTTGTCTTCTAGCTTCGAATTGTTTGTGGAAGGAGGTGTCACAATCCCCTTATTTTAGCCATAGAATCCTACATTTTAATTCCCATTATTCCTTCTCCTTTCTATATGTCTAATTTATTTTAAAAATGATTTC
Source organism: Pinus tabuliformis (assembly GCA_031772625.1). Lineage (NCBI taxonomy): Eukaryota > Viridiplantae > Streptophyta > Pinopsida > Pinales > Pinaceae > Pinus > Pinus tabuliformis. Next base: position 553,676,866 of record CM062820.1, on the reverse strand, counting down.
CATTTCTTTTTTGAGAAATTCCTATGTTACATGACCTTCTTCTAGTTTTTTTATAAATATGCCAGGAAATTTTGTGATCCACTCTTCTTGATGAGTAGGAACATAAAATTCTTGGCCCAATTTTTGAAGGACTTTTTCACTGCTATAAGTTTTGATTTCTAAAAAAATGAGTGAGACCTCAATATTTGAATACTCCAAGCTTATTTAACAATATTATAAATGCCATGACAATGTAACAGATTTGGGATAAACTTGAAAGTTATGGGCCCATAGTCGAAATGGACATCTAGAAATAAGAGATTAGTCTTGTGATAATATATTTCTTCTGGACGGATATTAGAGGAGATTTTAAAATCTTAAAAAATGAAATTACTATGAACAATAAATCTGTCTAAATTTGTTGCTATGTCCCTAGGCCTGACCCTTTTATTGCTCCAAATGTATTTACTATTTGAAAATTCAGTGTCAACAACGTCCCATTCACTGATGGTGTCCTCTATCTTCTCTCTCATAGGATCATCCTTTCTTTTGGGGAATGAAATGATTTTTTTGAAATCCCTCCCAATAATTCAATTCTCAATATTATAAGAATATTTTATCTTTTTCAATGAATCCAAGAGATCAATATTTTTTAGATAAAAAATAGGGGAGTAAATATTAAAAATATGAAACATTTTCCTCATTTCTAAATGAAGAAATTTATTGATGATCTAATTGTTTGAAGAGAAGAAAAACATACTTCCTAAAAGATAAGAGTACCATAAGGTGAGTAAACCCCTTGAGGCATCTCTTGATCTCACTGTTAGTGCCTTACTACTTTTCCATAGTTTTTGTGCCCCTATTAGTGCTTCTTCTACACTTGTTTTTGTTTCTTCAGTTAAACTACAATAGGAATTTCAATTTTTGTTAAATTATTTATTATATCTTATTTAATTCTAGTTCCCATGCCTCTACAGTTCTAAGATATTATATTCATAAAAACTGAGATGGGAGAAGATCTACTCCTATGGTGCCTGCCAAAAAAGTTGATTTGTGTCTCTTTCCTTTTCTAGGGCCCCACACTTACCTAAGGGATTTTTGAGTCCCCAATTATTTTTTCAAATTATCTACTTCCTTGTGTTTATCCCTCATGGTCCTTCTTCGAACTTTATTTTGAGATATCTCTTCTTGAATTTATCCTTTTTCAATAGCTTGATAATATTTATATTTTGTGGTTATTTACCTAATGGGGAAAGATCCCAAATTTTTATGAGATTTTCCTCTTGTAGTTTCATTGGGGCAGGGGGGCAGGGGAGGGGCGCGCATTATGATTTTAGGGTTTGAGGGAATACGTTTAAACAAAGATAAAAGTTACACAATCAATGTTTCATGGGCCACAAAGTGAGTAGGATGGATATAATACAATTAAGGGACAAATCATTCATCGCTTCGTATTGATTAATCGTAGAAAAGGGAGCTTCGATGGTGGATCTTGAAGAAGGAGGTTGACTAGCTTTTGAAGGAATATTTAGAGGATGGCTTAAAATAGTGGGGGGAAGAGAGGTGGAGGCTTGGGAGAGTCATTTTGGATTACCTTTGTTCTTTAGTTATTGTTATCCTTGTTTTTGAGCAGGGGTTATTTGAGTCTCTTTAGTTTTTTTTGGGCACTTTTTGAAAAAATGTCCATATTCATGAATATATGCACTTAAAAGGGAGTTTTTCATAATCTACCTACTAAATGTAAGTCTAATTATAAAAAAAAAAATGATTTCATTAGTTAAGGGATCCTTTCTATAGATCTACTTCAACACATATTATTGCATAAGTAAATGGGGGGTTTTGGCTTAGCCTTGTCAATATATTTTCCTCTGGAGTAATAGATACATTTTAGGGTGTCATCCTTCCAATTGTGACGTGGGAGGTGGGGGAGGTGAACCTAAATAGGAACAAGTGTAGGAATATCAACTTCTGGGTCAAAGTTAGGAGTCCATTTGTTTAGATACATACCTATAGATCCATAGAAGTAAGGTCTTCTTGAGAATATTAGATCTCAATCCTCCTTAAGTTTGAGTATGAAAACAAAGAAATCACACTCAAAGAGATTGTTGGCATTATGAGACAAGTGTTTTCCTTGATGGAAAATCGCACAAATGATAAATTATAGTGCAGCAAATTTATTTGATAAATTATAGTGCAACAAAGTTTCCTTCATGTAGAGAAAAGTTCACGCACTTTTATGCAGAGAAAAGTTTATTCCATGTAGAGAAAAGTTCACGCACTTTTATGCAGAGAAAAGTTTATTCCATGTAGAGAAAAGTTCATGCATTTTTATGCAGAGAAAAGTTTATTCCATGTAGAGAAAAGTTCACGTACTTTTATGCAGAGAAAATTTTATTTCATGTAGAGAAAAGTTCACGCACTTTTATGCAGAGAAGAGTTTATTTCATGTAGAGAAATGTTCACGCACTTTTATGTAGAAAAAAGTTTATTTCATGTAGAGAAAAGGTTACGCACTTTCATGCAGAGAAAAGTTCCCTTCATGCAAGAGAAAAGTTCACACACTTTCATGGTTGGTTCATGGTATTAGTCCGACAGTTTTTGATCCTATGGTTTTGGTCCGTGGTATTGCATCCAAAAGTGTTGATCTCATGCACTTTCATGGTTGGTTCGTGGTATTAGTCCGATAGTTTTTGATCCTATGGTTTTGGTCTGTGGTATTGCATCCAAAAGTGTTTATCTCACGCACTTTCATGGTTGGTTCATGGTATTAGTCCAACAATTTTTTTGATCCTATGGTTTTGGACTGTGGTATTGAGAAAGGACTAAGGCTATAAAAGAGGAAGGAGATCATTTGGCAAAGCATCATCTGAATTATTGAATATCTAGATCTGGAATACTGTGATTGGGTTATGGTGCAGATCTGGATCTGAGCTAAAGAGGGATCTCACTGGTTGATGGAGAACAAGATCTCAGGATAGATCGGGATCAAATGGTTTGAAATGAACTATCTCTATATAGTTGATTATGCTTATTCTAGATCTGTATACTAACGCTTGTAATGATCTGAACTGGGTATAACTTAAGTTTGAAATCGCTGCAAGTCATGATTGAATATTTATAGATCTGTACGCGGGTTGGCTTTGGTGAAAGCACGTATGTACATAGGTTTGGTTCATTGTAGTGGCATATACCATTTGAGCTATGATGTTTAAAGTTACAGGTGGTTCAGGTTGTTGATGTGTTCTGATGACTGTTTAATGGTGTCAATATTCTACATATTCAGTTTGATTGATTGTGTTGATGGATGAGATCTAGTAATGGATCTAATGGACTAGATCGGGTTGCTAACACTCATATTATCCTTGTATATGTATTGATTTGGTGATTGGGTGATTCAGAAGATTGATTGATTATGTGCTTCAATGATATTTATGGGTCCAGTATGAAGATTGGATGAAACGTGGCCTTTCAGATTATGTGTTGTGCTTCAGGTGTATCTAGTCTGAAAAATGTATGAAACGTGGTACCCGGAGGAGAGAAGATTGTAGGCCGGCACCTACGTACTAGTATCTTAGCTGGTACAAGAGCTACGGGGGTGGTAGCTCCCTTCCAGTAGCAGTTGAAAACTTTGGAGCATTGTAGCAGGTAGCAACCTGCGTACTAGTAAATGGATCGGCTAGTACAAAAACTATGGGGGTTGTAGCTCTCTGCAGGTAGAAGCTTGCGTACTTATATAAGACTGCACCAGTATAGAAATATTGTAAAAGGATTTTCTTATTAAGAAGAAGATTGAGATGACTTGCAGCAGGTGGTTTTCTCCCACATTGGGTTTCCACCTTATATCATGGTGTTCATGTGTGTGGCTTATGTGTGATGATTTGTTCTATTTTACTGCACCTGTTTACTGTTAATATGGTTGATAATGTTCTAATGCACTCATTAAGGATCAACTAACTGAATCATAAGAAGTTGTGGAAGTAGCATATATGAATCTGAATATGGAAATGAAAAAGTATTATTGATGTGATAATATTGATTCACCCCCCCCTCTCAGTATTATTTCCAACAATTGGTATCAGAGAAGGTCCTTTGGTAGAAGCCTGGTCGCTTGAAGGAGATCCGTGGAACAATGGGAAAGAAGCTTAAGAAGAAAGCTCATAAGAAGAAGAAGACATCTCAGAAGAACTATGACAGTGGGAGAATCGATTGGGGATTAGGTATAAGAAGCTCTTCAGATTCAGATTCAGATTCAGAATCATTTCAGAATGAAGATGAACTATCAGGTATGAATTTGCTATCCTCTGATGTTCCAGCTATCTATCCATTTGGAAAAGATGGAAGTGATAACGAAACAACTGAATGTGCTCTTATGGGTGAGGAAGAAGGATATCAAATAGAAGCAGAATTTAACAGGCTGACAAACAAAATTAGTGAACAAGAAAGACTTTTGAACATAAAGAGTGGTGCCCTCAAAGAAGCTGTTACTAGACAAAAGGCTCAACGAGAGTTATTCAAGGAGAAATATCAAAAGTTGCAGGTTGAAGCAACATCTCTAAGAAATGAAGTCAATGAAAAGAACACAACCATCAAGAAACTCAGAGATAGATCCAGTTAATATGAAAGTCTTGAAGCCACGATCCGCTCTCTAAAGGAAGATATTGAAGAATCAAATAAGCAGAATAAATATCTAGTCCAAGATATTGAAAAACAGGGAAACGAAGTTATCAGCTTAAAATCTCAGCTAGAATGTGCCTTCAGAATTCGTCAAATGCAACAGGATCTGAATGAAGAACAAGAAAAGGAGATTCTCGAGCTAAAGCATTAGTTGGAAGAAGAAAGGAAAGATGAAGAAGACATGAAGAAGCAATATATAGAAAAAGAAGAACAACTTCAGGTTGAGGTAAATATCTTGAAAAGTACATTAGAAGAAAAGGATAAGCTCTTACATTTTCAAGATAGTACTAAAGTCTTGGATGATATTCTTAATAGTCAAAGATCTCCTGCTATCAAAACTGGTCTTGGATTTCATGAATCTGTTGAAGGTGAATCTAGTTCACAAGGTGAGGTAAGGAACTCTAAAGAGAAATCTAAAATGATCAACAAGGAGATAAGAGAGATGAAAGGTCAATCTCATCATCAACCAAGGAAAGAAATTCTTCAAAGAAAATATTTTACTCCTCCTATAAATAATGTTGAATGTTATGTATGTCATAACCTTGGACATGTTGTAGCCAGATGTAGAAGAAGAAGGGTTCAAGATAATCAAACAAACAGATCATCTCAGTCAAGGTACTTTAATGGATATTGCTTTGCTTGCAATATGTTTGGTCACAAAGCTGCTGATTGCTACAAAAGGAATATGAAACATGTAAGATGTTATGCATGTAACAGGCTTGGACATATAGCAAAGGAATGCAGGAACAAAGCACGAACATCACACCAAAAGGAGAAAACATCATCACACTTGAAGATATGGAAGAAAAAGGAAGTTCAGTCAGAAAGTGGCGGCACAACACATTATACAGACATAACAGAGGGAGCCGGAAGTGTAAAACTTCAATCTCCTACGCAAGCTTGATAAAGAGAAGTTGCATATATACACAAATTTGTTACTGCACAGTCGCGTATATGATTGTTTGAAGAAAGGCAGTAGGGACAGATTTAAGAAAAGGATCAATTTTGCTCTAATTGATAATGGTTGCATTTTGCTAATGATGTGTGGATATGATGTTTAGAAGTATTTTGGTTCTAACTTGATATTGCTGATGTCTTGATACTTCTTATTAATATGCATGATCAGATCAGACAGATGGCACAGGTTTAGGGGGAGCATATGCTCTTAATGCATTGTTGGCATTATGGTTAATAGTCCTTGGTGATGATGCTTATATGGATAAATGATTCATCTTGCTATGATATGGTTATGAGTTGTTCAGATGATTCTTGGGGTTACATAGCTGATACTTAGATCAGATTAGTGGTTGATTCTCTAATGGTGCTTACATGGTGATCTTCATAAGGATAAGGAGAAGTACGTAGCTTGAATTCACATCTTCTTTACTTGATGATGAGTCACTCATATGCTGTTGTCGTCATATGCATAAAGATCATATATTACAGTTATGATGCAGGATTCCTATTGTTCTTGGCACATATATGGATGAGGATTGTTGGCTGGATACATGGATGATTATTCAATGTTGCATTGTTGGAGACATGATGATGATGAGTTCTTACCTATATGATGATAGATACTATGGAGCAGATCATACAGTGTCGTTGCTGATGTTTATCATGATCTTATTTAGGTGTTTGGTCTCTATATAAATGTCATGTATATCATTCGATGTAAAGGTCATATCAAGACTCATGATGTAATAGTGTGTCTCTATCTTTTGTAGTCATTTGATGAGATCTCTTCAGGTCATGTAACGGCCTATGTTGGTTTCCCCACTATGCCTGGGATGAATGATGTTATTCTCTTATGTTATCTGTAAACTTTTGGTATATCACCATTGTGATGGGAGATAGATGTATGTATGAGTCTTTAGTGATAGGAAGGTCATTTATGATGTATAGAGCCATGTACTTCTTGTAGAACATCTTTTTGCAGACCTTCCTTAACAGTCAGGGGGAGCATGAACAACACAATTCAGAAAGAGCAGAGCTTTCAGCATGTAGCATGAACAGATTGGTACACCTTGGCATATACAAAGGGGGAGCTCATTCAGAGATTTCAACAGGTACTCAGGGGGAGTATGAACAGCGGAATGCCTTTCTAGGAAAGATAATATCTTAGTTTGCCCTTTGCCCTTGATGTCAAAGGGGGAGAGTGATTTGGTATTGTTGCCATCAAGTCCAAAGGGGGAGATTGTTGGCATTATGATGCATGTGTTTTACTTGATGGCAAAAAACTCATAGAAGATCAACTCACTCATATATATCTAGATGAATCTACGGAAGAGATATCAGATGACAATTCTCAGTATGACAAGTCCAAAGGGGGAGATTGTTGGCATTATGAGACAAGTGTTGTCCTACACAAATGATAAATTATAGTGCAACAAATTTATTTGATAAATTATAGTGCAACAAAGTTTCCTTCATGTAGAGAAAAGTTCACGCACTTTTATGCAGAGAAAAGTTTATTCCATGTAGAGAAAAGTTCACGCACTTTTATGCAGAGAAAAGTTTATTCCATGTAGAGAAAAGTTCACGCACTTTTATGCAGAGAAAAGTTTATTCCATGTAGAGAAAAGTTCACACACTTTTATGCAGAGAAAATTTTATTTCATGTAGAGAAAAGTTCACGCACTTTTATGCAGAGAAGAGTTTATTTCATGTAGAGAAATGTTCATGCACTTTTATGCAGAGAAAAGTTTATTTCATGTAGAGAAAAGGTTACGCACTTTCATGCAGAGAAAAGTTCCCTTCATGCAAGAGAAAAGTTCACACACTTTCATGGTTGGTTCATGGTATTAGTCTGACAGTTTTTGATCCTATGGTTTTGGTCCGTGGTATTGTATCCAAAAGTGTTGATCTCATGCACTTTCATGGTTGGTTCATGGTATTAGTCCGACAGCTTTTGATCCTATGGTTTTGGTCCGTGGTATTGCATCCAAAAGTGTTGATCTCACGCACTTTCATGGTTGGTTCATGGTATTAGTCCAACAGTTTTTTTGATCCTATGGTTTTGGATCGTGGTATTGAGAAAGGACTAAGGCTATAAAAGAGGAAGGCGATCATTTGGCAAAGCATCATCTGAATTATTGAATATCTAGATCTGGAATACTGTGATTGGGTTATGGTGCAGATCTGGATCTGAGCTAAAGAGGGATCTCACTGGTTGATGGAGAACAAGATCTAAGGATAGATCGGGATCAAATGGTTTGAAATGAACTATCTCTATATAGTTGATTATGCTTATACTAGATCTGTATATTGACGCTTGTAATGATCTGAACTGGGTATAACTTAAGTTTGAAATCGCTGCAAGTCATGATTGAATATTTATAGATCTGTACGCGGGTTGGCTTTGGTGAAAGCACGTATGTACGCAGGTTTGGTTCATTGTAGTGGCATATACCATTTGAGCTATGATGTTTAAAGTTATAGGTGGTTCAGGTTGTTGATGTGTTCTGATGACTGTTTAATGGTGTCAGTATTCTACATATTCAGTTTTATTGATTGTGTTGATGGATGAGATCTAGTAATGGATCTAATGGACTAGATCGGGTTGCTAACACTCATATTATCCTTGTATATGTATTGATCTGGTGATTGGGTGATTCAAAGGATTGATTGATTATGTGCTTCAATGATATTTATGGGTCCAGTATGAAAATTGGATGAAACGTGGCCTTTCAGATTATGTGTTGTGCTTCAGGTGTATCCAGTCTGAAAATGTATGAAACGTGGTACCCGGAGGAGAGAAGATTGTAGGCCGACGCCTACGTACTAGTATCTTAGCTAGTACAAGAGCTACGGGGGTGGTAGCTCCCTTCCAGTAGCAGTTGAAAACTTTGGAGCATTGTAGCAGGTAGCAGCCTGCGTACTAGTAAATGGATCGGCTAGTACAAAAACTATGGGGGTTGTAGCTCTCTGTAGGTAGAAGCCTGCGTACTGGTATAAGACTGCACCAGTACAGAAATATTGTAAAATGATTTTATTATTAAGGAGAAGATTGAGATGACTTGCAGCAGGTGGTTTTCTCCCACATTGGGTTTCCACCTTATATCATGGTGTTCATGTGTGTGGCTTATGTGTGATGATTTGTTCTATTTTACTGCACCTGTTTACTGTTAATATGGTTGATAATGTTCTAATGCACTCATTAAGGATCAACTAACTGAATCATAAGAAGTTGTGGAAGTAGCATATATGAATCTGAATATGGAAATGAAAAAGTATTATTGATGTGATAATACTGATTCACCCCCCCTCTCAGTATTATTTCCAACACTAAATACATGAAAGGGTCTATAAATACTTACTAACTAACTAACTATGAAATAAAAATGCTATGAGGTGGTATAACCAAATCATGAAAATCTTCTTGAAATAGACTTGCTTGTAGTGGGCAGAATGATTCACTGTTTCGGTTGATTATCCTTTGGCTTGAGCTGGCGTATAGCAAGCATTGGTTGCAATTCTGGAGGGTGACTCATGCACGAATGCAGTTGGGCTGAACACTTAGCATCATGAATTTCAGGAATCATGTAACTGATTGCATCGGTTAAACATTTTATTGTTGTTTTTTGACTATGGGGTTTAACCAGGAAGAACCAAAAGGTGTCCCAAGTTAAACTTTGGATGCCTGCGATTAATCTCTCCTTCTTTGCTAATTCCTATTTGCACTTTTGTTCCAATGCTTTAGCTGATGGCAGTTTACCTGGAATACATTCTGAAATCAAATTAGACAGATAAAGTGTATCATTGATTAATTCAATCAAATTACCAGTTGTTGATCTACATCTTGAAGTTGCCCACTCTGCTTTCATCAATTGAGACTGCCATTCTAGGAAAAGAATTTCCTTGTGTGATTCCAGAATTTGAGGTAGATTTGCAGCTTGTCCCTCCTTGGTTTCTTGCCAAGCAAGAAAGTCTGTTAATGTCTCATCAACCTGTTCCAAATTCTGTCTTGCTTCAACTGATTTATCAACCATTGATGAAGAAATCTCACAGAGCGGTTCAGCAAGAGAAATATTATGACATAGTAAATTTAATTGATTAATCAATGCTTTATTGATCTGGAGCGCTTCGGATTTGAATTCTGCTATTTGAGGAAAGCCTTTGAACTTTTATATTTGTTGTGAGAGTTGAGCGATTTTCTCATCTTTCATTTTGCTCAATTGTTCGTTCATTGTCTTCAGCTTGGCCAATGCTAAAGATAATTCTTTTTTCTTGTGAACTGCACTTTGGTCTATCCTCTGCTTCTCCTTGAGCAATTTCTCATTTAGCTGGTTGTTTAACTGCTGTTGCGCTGATAATTTTTGCTCTAATTTCTCTATCTTTTGCTGCCTGTCGGATACCTGTGCCTCAAGTGAAAGGATTGTTTGATCTTTTTCTTTGAGTAGATTACTAACTTCTGATGCTTTATCCATAGTAGCTGCCAAGTATGCCCCAGCATATTGAGAGAGTTTCGTGAAGTCTTCGGAAGGGTTAACTTCCTCTCTCCATACCACATTATCCATTTCCATTTGCGCAGGTAAAAGAGAAGGTTGATTAAGCTTTCTCTTTTTCCTTTGTCTTTTTACTACAACCCTGTGCTTAGGGCTATAGAAGACATCTAAAGGTGGTATTTCTTCTACATGCAGGATGATTTCATCAGATGGATTCTCCAGAATTATCTCCATATCCTTTTGAGTGATTGGTGGGCCGCTGGTTCCTTCAGTTGGAACCGTTTTAGTTGTTGTCTTGTGACCAGTTGTCACTTCGGGTGTACTAAACTCCTGTAGATTCTCAGTATTGCTTATAATGGAATCAAACTGTTGCCATTCTTTAAGAAGCTTGGGATCAATCTGAGTATCTATATCTGTGAATTGACTATCTTTTCCCTATCCCTGTTCCTGTTCCTGTTCCTTTTCCTTTTCGGAGACCTTTTCAATATCAGAAGGCTTACCAGTGACTATTTGTTTAGTCTGAGCAGGTGAATGGACTGCAGGAGCTGTGACTAAGATATCTAGAGGCAGAGTTTGCAACCTCTGTTCTCTAAGCCTATTAAACACTTCCAGTCTTTCATCTTGATATTTGAGTTTAGCCAATGCTTTAACTTGGAATAGTGATTCAGATGAGGCAAATAGATCATCGAAGACATCATCTTCATGATGGAATTTGGCAAGCTTGGCTTGGTCAAGAACATTATAGGCCACCTTCCTGGGATCATACTATCTATTAGGAATTATGGCAAGCTTTAGTGTTTGCAATTTCTCTATTTCCTTCTCTGTGTGCTTATAATCATGGAGAGTGAAAATGTCACACTGTAATGGAAATGTAGGCCATATCTGTTTCTTGGAATTTTTAAGGGTTTTGGATGTCCCATCTACTGTTATTTGATAAACCAATTCCCGAGCTAACAGTTTATCGGGCATATACAAGGGAAGGACATGGGGTTTTGTATTGCTACCAAAAAGCCTTATATAAGCGAATTTCTCTTCCCCAAACCAACTACCCACTGCTTTCAAATTTGTTTCTACCTCTGGAGATATCCGGGGAGCAGGCTTATCAAAAATGGAATAATAAATAGGTAAAATAAAACCATTACAAATTTTATACAGGTGATTTTTGTAATTGACCTTCCATAACTGGTCATGATAGATATGTATTGGTTTGGGGTCTGTGGGGGTCCATCTCCACCTGAGCAATGGAAATTTAGAATTAAAACAAATAGTTTCCATAATGAATGCACTATAATAGAGTGGGGGAATGGTCCTAGTAGTATGATATACATTTGCCCCATATTCTAGAATTGTTGTGGCTAGTTTATCAGATAAAATATTAGCCCAATCCATCACATAGCCATTGATTGCAACCTCCATTAGAGGGACTATTTCTATAGTAAACTTAGCGAAATCATGTATCCCCCACATTCTACACATCATAGCTCCGGTGTAACAATAAGGAGAAGCCAATGAGTCTAGAGAGTACTTATTCGATGATTCATGCTTTTGCTTCTCAGGGAAGTGTCTCCACTGCTTAATCAGGGCTGATTCTGACTCGTTTTCCTTCGCAAAAGCTTCTAAGAATGCTTTGTTGTACCACTTCTCAGGCTCAGGTAAGTGATACATTTTCCTTAGATCATCAGGCTGAAACGAGCTGAATATCCTCCCGTTAGTTGTGCAAAAGGTTCTATTTGTAACTGGAATTTTCTCCACCACCCATCTCATGACATCAGTATATGGGAGGACTTTAGCTCGTGCTGCTATTCTATGAAGAAAGGAGCATGCCAACTCTTTGAGAGTTCCTTCAGACTTATTAGTTGAATCAGCCGTGGCTTCTTCGGATAACTCCTCAGGCTCTTCAACTTCAATCAAATTATAGATACTCTCCCAGCTTGTATTTCCCAGTCCAAGACACATTGTGTCTAATATCAATCCCTTTTTACTTGGTCCTGGATCTTTTGTTGGAGGAGCTGTTGTTGCAGACTTCTTGCATTTCTTTCCCATTTTCTTGAGATTTCTAGTCTCAATGAAATTCTGCACAAGTGATTAAAAACTGTGATACAGAGAAATGCTGCTATAGACCAATTTGATGATGAAAAAGAGCTACGTCGATTAAAGTTTGCCATGGATGAAATCTAACGAAAAGATCTATCCTTAACTGCTTCATTGAATAGTCGTTCAACCTATCAATCGTGGTAAAGACTGTTTTAAATGCCCATCATGTCGTTTATATGCTAAATGATTAATTCAAGCATGCCTTAGATTTCTTTGATGGATGATCAATGATAAATCGCTAATCGGTGATCAGGAATGTCAAGGTGCAAATGTTAATATTTTCTTTAAATATCTCTGATTGTCAAAAATGTGATATAATGCATGCAAACCATTTTAAATACATTTTTCTGATGTGCGCCTAATTAATACATCGCAATTGGGAATGGGCTCGGGCTTTCTTGTTCAGTCACTGTGATTTCGTCGATTGCCGATTGCGATATGATTTATTGCATCGGAGGTTTAGAACATTCCTTGTTTATGTGTTTGCTTGTTGACATCGCCGATTTGCCGATTGCGATATGCTTTATTGCATTGGAGGTTTCAATGGGCTTGATTATATTGCGCTTGGCTTTTGGCTTCTCCGATTCCCGATTGCGATTGTCTTTTCAGATCGAAGAAAATGGATAAGGGTCTTTGTGGCCTTTTGCATATGTTTCCTTTGTCTTTGCGATATGCGATCTTCCGATCGCTTTATCGCAATAACAAAGAGTCTTATAATATTTTTAAAAGTCATGCTTTATTCTCATTCAAAAGGATTTTATAATAATTCATTTACATTAAGCCTTTTCCTAAGGGTTTTCCCTTATGATGGGTTAATACCGATTTTATTTATTAACACTCAAATCTTACCTAAGTTGATTTAAAGGGACCCATTTCTTATTTAAAATCTTTATATAAATATTTTATAGGAAATGGGGGGTTGTTGTTTAGCACAACAATTGGCGATTTACTGGGAGAAACAGTTATCTCTAAGAAAGTAACATAATACTTTAAATTTCTTGATATGAAAACCTTAACTGATAGAGAAAATCTAATATAACTAGATAATCTTAAATCCTGACTGTAATGATAACTATTTTTGCTATCTCTTTCTCTACTTAAAAGTAAATACATTCTAACCTTTAGATTCATCCCAAGTGGTTGATAATGATAAAACAAATGACTTTTCCAACTTAGCTTTTATAATGACTCCTTTTTCATAGGTAGAGCCTCTGCTGCCAGAAAACGTCTATAGTCTCGGCGGGGTTACCTTTTAACCATTAGATCTTTCATTGTTCCATCCATTTCAATGCATAATTAAAAAGAATGAATTCAAAAGATATGTCACCACATTTTTGTATTCATTTTCTTTTTTCTTTATTTTGTAAGATAAAAAGCCATTGTCTTGGTTTGGTGTCTAGCTATTGACAATGCCATTCACTGGTTGTAATTTAACTAAACAAGCTGGCTCTTGATGAGACCCCTTGTCTTATAATAATAAGCCATTACCCTATTTTAGTATGCAGTATTGGTAATGTCAGTTGAATTATTCCCCCATGAACATGGTAAGCAGGCTTGTAATAAGACCCCTTATCTTTTATATCAAATATATTTTAGAATTACACTATGAATAATTATAAACTTTGATGAATGGGATGAACAATTTTCTCCTTAAGAGAATATGGATGACAGGGTAAGAGTTGAATATGCTAAGATTGAATCAATTTCCGTTTTGTATTGATAACCATTCTTGGGCTTCTAAAACTTTAAAATGATTTATATTATTTCTAAGCTTTTGAGAAGATTTCACAAAAATAAAATGGGGTTTTTCAGAATCTAATTATACCTAATTTCCTAGAATTTTCCTTTTCTTTCCTGGCTTCCATTTCTTAAAAGTAAATATTAAAACTAATTTCTTTTGAGTAACTTTTTCAATATAGCAAATACCAATGGAAGGCTTTTTACAACTTTATTTGCTAGGTTTTAAACAAACTAATTTATTCACACAAATCCTGCCGAAAATTGAATATTTACAAAGGGAGAAGGGATTACCTTCTCAATTGAAGAATTTTTTGAGAATAAGGTCGTTGACAGGAAGAGAATTTCTCTTTCCTGATAAATCTTTCAATATGAATGTAGAAGGGCCTATCTTCTCACTGATTTGGAATTGTCCTAGCCACATTTTCTGAAACTTAGTGTGTTTTCCTTTATCTTCATGGGCTTTGTCCCACTTCAAAACTAGATCACGAACTTGTAAATGTTTTGAGCTTGTTGAGGTTGCATCAAAAGATGAATTAATAATTTTATGATGTTTTGCATGTATGATTCGGGATTTCTCCCTTTCTTCCTCTAGTTTCAGGATCTGATCATCTCTCACTTGGATAGAAGATGAGGGAGTCTCTTCAATAAACTGCACTAGGGCTAGTGATGGAAGTACTAGATTTGTTGGCATGACAACTTCCTTTCCATACACTAGATTAAATAGAGAAGTGCCTATTGAGGCCTTCTGTGTTATTCGATTAGGCCATAGTGCAAATGTCAAAGACTTGTGCGAGTTTTTATGATTTTTCTCGATAGTTCTATTAATGATTTTGATGAGATTTTTATTGGTAGATTCTGCTAAACCATTACCCTGAGGGTAGTAGTTTGTAGAATATTTCAACTTAAATCTCCTTTTGATAGAAAAGTCAAATATAGAATTACCAGAGAAGTAATATGCATTATAAAAAACGAGAGCATTTGGGACACCAAACCTGGTAATGATGAACTGATCTATGAATTTGATAATTGCCTCAGAGTTTGTTGTCTTCAGAGGAATTTCTTCAACCCACTTAGTAAAGTAATCAATGGCTGTGAGGATATACTTATGTTGTTTAGACAAATGTGGCATGATTTCTCCAATGATATCCAATCCCCATTGTTCAAAAGGTTGTTCAATGTTGACTGGTTACAAAGGGAAAGCTGGCTTCCTTTGTCTTCCACTATTAGTTTGACAACTTTGGCATTTCCTTACATATTCATGAGTATCTCTGAACAAGGTGGGCCAATAATCCCCAGAACGAATGATTTTGTTGGCTATTGTATCAGCTCCAAAATGTCCTCCTACCAGTCCATCGTGTAGCTCCTGCAAGACCTTTTGCGCTTCAGGTTTTTCTAAGCATCTTAACAGAATTGAATCATAATTCCGTCTAAACAATACATCATCTACAATTATGAAGTTTTTTGCTTTCAGTCTTACAACATGTTTTTTTTATAGGAAAGATTAGAAGGAGCATATCCATTTTTCAAATAGAAAATCAGATTTGCATATTGGGATTCAGGATTAGAGGTAATTATCTGATTGATTTCTTCAATATCTTTTGTACCTTCAGATTCCTGAATGTTATAAGCTCCTACCAACAACCTGCAAAAACCTTGGCATTTGACAATCTTTGATGGTTTTATTTCCAAGTCATATTCTTGTAGTGATGTGACCCAATTTGCTTGTTTTTCTCATAATTCCCTTTGAATTAATAACTGTCTTACTGCTGAGAAAGGGACTATAACTTTTGTGTGAGATTTTAAGAGAAAGGGTCTGTAGTGTTTGATGGATTTATATACAACAAAAGCTTGTTTTTCAACTTCCGAGTAATTAAGTTGAGCACCTTGAAGTTTTGAACTATAAAATGAGATTGGTGCTTCCAAGTTTTGATCGTTAATTTGTGTGAGTACTGCTGCGTAGGATGAATCAGATGAAAGAGTATATAAGATGAAATGATTTGAAAAATTAGGAGTACTTAAAGTAGGGGCATTAATGATTAATTGTTTGATGGAATCAAATGCCTCTTTTTCTACAGGCCCCCATTTAAACATTGAATTTTTCTTAATCATGGTTTGTAATGGTAAAACAATCTGTGAAAAATCTGGTACAAATCTTTTTACAAAGTTAATTTGACCTAAAAATGATTGCATGGATTTTTTATTATGAGGAAATGGAATATCATAAATCTCTTTGATTCTATCCGGATCAATATAAATTCCATCTTTTGAAACAATGAAGCCCAAGAGTTTACCTTGGTCAAGAGCAAAAAATGATTTCTTAGGATTGAGTGAAATACCATACCTTTTGCAACGTTCAAAGATTTGTTTCAGATCATGAAAATGACTTGATCTTTTCTTAGAGAATACAGTAATATCATCTAAATAGACAACTACTGATTTATTGATTAGTCCTTTGAATGCTATGTCCATCGCTCTTTGGAACGTAGCTCCAGCATTGATTAACCTGAAAGGCATTTTTTGATAGGCATAAGTTCCCCACTTAGTCCTGAAAGTAGTCTTAAGTCTGTCATCAGGGTGTACCAAAATTTGGTTATACCCTGAAAAACCATCTAAGAAGGACATTAGTTCAGAACCAGCTACTGAGTGGAGAGTTTGCTCTATTGTTGGTAGAGGGAAGTTATCCTTTTGACTTGTTTTATTAAGATTTCTAAAATCAATACAGATTCTGATGTCACCATTTTTATTCCTAACTAGCACCATATTAGATACCCAATTTGAATGTCAAACAGGAAAAATTATCTTAGCTTTTAGGAGTTTATTTAATTCAGCTTTTATTTGACTCTCTAAGTTAGGATGAATCTTCCTTAATTTTTGTTGTACTGGTTTTTTTTAGAAAGCATTGGAATTGTATGTTGTATGATAGATGTATCATATGTTTTCAAATCATCATATTTCCAAGCGAAGACATTTTTATACTTATGCAATAATCTAATGAACACAATTCTTTCTTCTAAAGAAAGTGCTAATCCCAAATTAATGTTTTGTGGATTGTCCTTAGTACCAAGGTTTATTAATTCAAATATCAAAGTTGAACTTTGGAGCTTTGAGTTAGTAACCTGTTTAAATATGTCTTTGATGTCATAAGGATCTTCAAGCTTGACCACTGGTCTAGGTATTGAGTTTTATTCAAGATTTTTCTTCATTTGAAGGTCATGGTTACTTCCATCAATAATTTGATCATCATAGGATTTGTCAGAAGTTAAGAAATTTAAAATGTCTTCATCATTATTGAACACTCGCCAGTTAGTGACATTATCAGGAATTGATGACCTAAAAATTAATTCTACTGAGAATCTATCGGGACTGTAATCTTTAGATGGAAGGAGTTTAGAAGCAACATTAGATAGCAAATCTACTGCTGCATTCTGGGATTGAGGGAATGGAGAAATATTAAATGCCAGAAATTAAGATATTAGGTCTTGTACCAAGGACTGGTAGTGTTTAAGGTGATTAGAAAGGAAATGAATAGTATTTCTGACCTGTCTTATAATAATCTCTGAATCACCAAACACTTTCAAATATTGAACTTTAAGACCAATTGCTTTATAAAGTCCTTGAATCAAGGCTTCATATTCAGCCGTATTGTTTGTGCATTCAAATTCAAACCTACATGATAACATGGTCTTTTCTCCCTCGGGACTAACTACAATACATCCTACTCCTGCACCTTCACTAGATTTACACCCATCAAAATATAATGACCAAAACAAAGATTTATCTACAGTTTCCTCAGCAATTTTAACACACCTTGATGTATCTGTTTGAGAAAAAATTTCAATTTGAGATGTGAAATTATTAACTGAGAAGGGTGATGGTTGAGCAGTAAAATTTCCAAAGAATGATTCAGATGAGTAATTCCCAAAATGTTATTATTGAATGTTGTTGGTTGATTTTCTTGTTCGAACTCAGTAACAGTATGAGTCATATGTTTCTCTCGATCGATCTTTATTTGATTTGGCTTCCCTTTGTTGGAAATAATACTGAGAGGGGGGGTGAATCAGTATTATCTAGCAATTTAATAAATCTTCCTTATTTGATCTTTGAATTATTTTAGCATGTCAGTACCATAAAATAATGAGCATGAAAAACAGATAGT
Source organism: Pinus tabuliformis (assembly GCA_031772625.1). Lineage (NCBI taxonomy): Eukaryota > Viridiplantae > Streptophyta > Pinopsida > Pinales > Pinaceae > Pinus > Pinus tabuliformis. Next base: position 553,658,776 of record CM062820.1, on the reverse strand, counting down.
CACACCAAAGAACACAAGATGTAAGGTGGAAACCCAATGTGGGTGAAAACCACCTGCTGCAATATGTCTCTATCTTCTTTCAATTTAGAAACTTCTTTTACAATGATTTTGTACTGGTGCAGTCCTTTACCAGTACGCAGGCTGCAACCTGCAGAGAGCTACAACTCTCTCTCTCTCTCGTTTTCCAGACTACTCCTGGAAGGGAGCTACAACCCCCTACTTCTTTTCATAAAGCAACAGATGATCAACAAGTACATAACAGATATAGATCACTACAGATATCAGATCAGCAACAACAGAACTAACCCAGAACACCTTATCAATAGAGAAATTCAATCAACAGAACATCTTAAAACAGAGACGCAGATTTTCTTTCTGTGGCCTGCGACCAGACGCCGTTAACCTTCTGCTACTCTGCGTCCACACGCAGATATCCTTCTGCTCCGCTGCGTGCCCACGCACTGTTCCTTTGACTGCTCTGTGTTCTTTTGCTTCAGGGACGCACCCAAAGATACTATCGCACCGCGTCTTTCGCTACAGAGACGCACCTGAAAACACTATCGCGCCGCGTCCTTCTGCTTCAGAGACGCACATGAACCTTGATCGCCCTGCGTCCCCACGCAGGTCTCTCTCTACTGTGCTGCGTCTCGGCGCACTTTCCCTTTACAGTACCTGCGTCCCGGCGCACTTTCCCTTCACTGAACCTGCGACCCTTTAGATATAAATGATATGAGGGCTTCAGGACAAACCCAAATAGTCAGATCTACAGATCTGATCATGCGCCATAGAGATCACAGTCCATTAGAAGATTCGCCCTCTTAGATCTGGACTAGATCTCACCAAATAAGATATTCAACCCAAGACAATTGCCCAATCCAAATGAACTCCTTTGCTTTATATAGGCAAGCTCCTCCCCAAAACATGGAACAATACCACGAGTCGACACCATAGAAACATAAAACCGTCGGCTAGATACCACACAAGAAACCCCCACGTGCTTTTCTCTGCCTTGAAATGTGTGCACTGGGTAGACGCACCCCCTGAACGGCTGGCCGGCGTCCCTGGACGCGGGTTCTGCATGGTATACCTGCGGGGACGCACTTTCTGAACCGATTGCCTGCGTCCTTCTTAATTTTTCAACAAACTGAGAGCCTTACCACTGGAGTTGCCATCAAGTACAACATCTGTAACATACAGTCATACCAGATAACATAATGCCAACAATCTCCCCCTTTGGACTTGATGGCAACCTCAACCTGGCAACCTCAACCTTACAAGCTTCAGCTTCATTCTCCCCCTTTGACATCAAGGGCAAAGGGTATGCTCCCCCTTAGCTCATGCTCCTCCAGATCTGTAACAAATAACCAGAAATCCACCATGAAAGAGATAGAGACATATTGCAGCTATTTCCAAGATCTCCTTCTCCATAATGCCAACAATGCATTATGTGCTCCCCCTGAGCCTTGTACCACCAATAAGAAGATGTTCAACAATAAGATGATGCATCAACAACCCCCAGCTTTTGCCTGAGGTATTCAAATGTGTCCCTGGGCAATGGTTTGGTGAGAATATCAGCAACTTGTTCCTTGGAAGGAACATACTCCAACTTGACTTTCTGTTCAAGCACTTGTTCCCGGAGAAAATGGTACTTGATTGGTATGTGCTTGGTTTTTGAATGCATAACATGGTTCTTTGAGATGCTGATTGCACTTGTATTATCACATAAGATGGGGATTGGTGGAGTACAAGTGATTTGAAAATCCTGCAAAGTCTGCATCATCCAAAGGAGTTGGGTGCAACAAGATGCAGCAGCAACATATTCTGCTTCAGCTGTAGATAAGGCAATGGAACTCTGTTTCTTGCTGAACCAAGATACCAGTCTGGAACCCATAAAGAACGCACCACCACTTGTGCTTTTCCTGTCATCCACGCTTCCGGCCCAATCTGCATCTGTATAAGCATGAAGAGTAAGATCTGTATCTCTAGGATACCATAAGCCATAATTTTGAGTCCCTTGAAGATATTTGAAAATTCTCTTTACTGCCTGAAGATGAGTCTCCTTCGGATTTGCCTGAAATCTTCCAACTATTCCAACTGCATGCATGATGTCCGGTCGGGTACCTGTCAAATATAGTAAACTTCCAATCATAGATCTGTAGGTTGGTTGATGTACTGCTGCAGATTCATCATTTGCACTGAGACTACATCCTGTGACCATGGGTGTACATACTGGTTTTGCATCTTCCATGCCATATTTCTTCAAAATCTGCTTGAGATACTTGGTTTGAGATAAAAAGATTCCTCCTTCCTTTTGTTGGATTTGCAAACCAAGGAAATATGTCAGTTCTCCTAGCAAGGACATTTCAAATTCTTTCTGCATGACCGAGGCAAAGCTTTGACTCATAGCTTCTTCATTGCTGCCAAAAATAATGTCATCTACATACACAACAAGTATTAGCAATTTGTCATTTTCAACTTTTATATACAGATTGCTATCTGCTGAACCTTTTGAGAAACCTTGTTGATGAAGATATTTGTCCAACCGGTAGTACCAAGCCCTTGGAGCTTGTTTGAGACCATAGAGAGCCTTTTTCAATCGGCATACAAGATTTGGATCATTTCCAAGAATGAACCCATCTGGCTGTTCAATGTACACTTCTTCTTCCAAGTCTCCATTCAGAAAGGCTGATTTCACGTCCATTTGAAATACTTTGAAGTTTTGAAAACTTGAGAGAGCAAGGAACATTCGGATGGCCTCAAGTCTTGCAACAGGAGCAAAAGTTTCTTCAAAGTCTATTCCTTCTTGCTGCGCATACCCTTTACAAACAAGTCTGGATTTGTTTCTAATTACTTCTCCATTTTCATTCAATTTATTTTTGAAGACCCATTTTGTTCCGATAACATTCTTATCCTTTGGTCTAGGAACCAGCTCCCAAGTGTTGTTCTTTTCGATTTGCTCAAGTTCTTCATCCATTGCTTTCACCCAACATTCATCTTTGCATGCTTCTTTCACATTTTGTGGTTCAGTAGAGGAGAGTAATGCCAAATAGCTTGAGGCTTCTGCAACTGTTCTTCTTGTTTGTACACCTGCTTCTTTCTGCCCCACAATCTGAGATTCTGGATGATTCTTCTGAACATATCTGGATGGAGTTTTCTCTTCTATTCTTGTCTGCTCCTCTGGTTCTTCTTGAGGTTCTCCTTGGGGTTCTTCTTCTTCATTATTCTGTCTTTGAGGGTAGCCTTCATCTTCTTCTATATCTTCATGATGTACTTGCCTAGGAATATATCCCTTCTCATCAACCACTACATCAATGCTGTCAACAATTCTGCCAAGTCTTTTATTGTAGCATTTGTATGCTTTTCTATGTGGAGAATAGCCAAGAAGAATGCCTTCATCTGCTCTAGGTTCAAGTTTGCCAAGCTGCTCATCAGTATTCTTGATATAGCATTTGCTCCCAAAGATTTTGAAGTGCTTAACCGAAGGAGTCCTGCCACTCCAAAGCTCATGAGGAGTTTGAGTGCTGTTCACCCGGACATTTGTTTTGTTGAGAATAACAACCGCAGCATGTGCAGCTTCACCCCAGAAAGTTGCGGGAGTTCTTGATTCATCAAGCATAGCACGAGCCATTTGTTGGATTGTTCTGTTCATTCTTTCAACAACTCCATTTTGCTGAGGAGTTCTAGCTGTAGAGAATTCTCTCCTTATCCCATGTTCATCACAGAAATCGAAAAATTCATTTGAAGTAAATTCCCCACCTCTGTCGGATCTGAGGCACTTAATTTTGTGACCTGATTCATTTTCAACCAAGGCTTTGAAGGATTTGAATTTTTCGAATGCTTCATCTTTGTGCTTCATAAGTCCTAACCAGACAAACCTGGAGAAATCGTCAATAAATAATATCAAGTATTCCTCTCCTCTAGGTTTCTTTTCCTGAATGGACCACATGTATCTGTATGTACTAGCTCAAGAGGCATGCTAGCTGATCCTTCTTTCTCTGGAAAGTTAGTCCTGGTTTGTTTTCCAAACTGACATGATCTGCATATGGTGTTGTCAGGAATTTTGATATCTGGAAGATCGCGAACTGCCTGATATTTGCATGCTTTCCTTATTTGTGAGAAGCTTAGATGTCCCAACCTTCGATGCCATAACCAGTGCTCTTCATCCTTGCTTAGATAGCATTGTTGTTGTCCTTCTTCAAATATGTACAGATTATTTGGAGTTCTTTTGCCTTTGAGTACTGTTTTACCTGTATCAAGATCACGAACAAGACATCCATTCGATCTGAAAATAACCTCGGTTCTTTGATCACACATCTGACTGACAATTAGAAGATTATGCTTCAATCCATCAACATACAAAACATTTCCAGCTTTGACCTTTCCTTTTAACTGAGCAATGCCTTTTCCTTTTATAGTTGCAGGAGTATCGTTTCCAAAAGAGACTTTCTTTCCTTTTTCTAGAACAGAATAAGATTCAAGTTTTTCTTTATCACCTGTCATATGCTTCGAACATCCACTGTCAATGTACCATATATTTTCCTGTCCCTCTGCATAAAATGCTATTCCACATCTTTCTGTTTGAGGTTCCTTTATTCTCCATGTTTTGGTGCTTGAGGCTTGCTCCTTTTTCTGCTGAAACCTGCTCCTGCATTCAGATTCTTCATGACCAAAGTTATTGCAAATAGAACATTCGACTTCATTTTCAAGAACCGAAAAGTTGTTATAGGTCCTTTTTGTCATCCCTGTCATACTTCTTTGTTTTTGAGCTTCCCTAGTCATGATTGTTTTATATGCAACACATTGAGCTGCTTTGTGACCAAAATTATGGCAAGAAAAGCATTGTCCATTGAAGAAGCTTCTGCGGTTATTGAATCTACCTGCCAACTGATTGTAATTTCTATTTTCATCTATTCTTGAACCAAACTGAGAAGATTTTACCTTTGGCTGGTTGTAGCTTTTGTTCACCCTTAAGATGGATTGCCCCTGATAGTTTCTGTTTGTATTTTGTCCCTGCTTTACCTGATTATCTTCATTGTTCTTCTGCTCATTTCTTCTTGCCGCATCAAGATAACTTTTTGAGGTGGATGCTTGAGAGGTTTCTCCATTGCAACCCAAACCTGTCTTGTTTAGAGGAGACCGCTGCACATTGATAATCTCATCCAAAGTTTCAGATCCTTTGACAAACTTAAGATTAATAGCTTTTGTTTTCTCAATTTCTTTTCTGAGACCAACAATTTCACCTTCTAGTTTTTCAAGATGTTTTTCTTTTTCATCAATTTGAAATTGTAGAGTATCAATGATCACATTCTTTTCTTCTATACATCTCTTGAGTCTAGTAATTTCATCATAGAGGTTATTCACATCTACAGCATCCTCATAATCATCATCTTCAAATGCCATTAACAACTTATATTTATTACCTTGTTCATCTTCATCACTGTTTGATAAACCATCACTATCTTCATGGGTGTAGTAGCTTTTCTTATTTGCACTTTGTTTCTTGTTCCATCTAGCAGGTTCCTTTCCTTTATCCTTATAAGGACATTTTTCAGCATAATGACCTACTCTTCCACAAGCAAAGCATTTGAAAGGTAGCTTACCTCTGAACCTTCCAGAACCCCTTTGAAGATTTCTGACAAAATTTGATTCTTCTTCCTCTTCTTCTGGAACATGGCTTGCTTCATAGTAATCTTCTTTGCCTGATGCCTTAAAAGCAGCTTCCCTTCTGTCTGATGGACCTCCCTTTCTCATTTCATAAGCAGTTAGAATTCCATGTAGCTGAGACATAGTGAGAACACAGAGATTTTCCTTTTCTTCTATTGCAGATACTTTAGATTCAAACTTGGGGGATAATGATCTTAGAATCTTTTGAACTACTATAGCCTCTTTTATTTCTTCACCCAAATTTTTCATACAATTAACAATCTCATCTACCCGAAGAAAATAATTAGCCACACTTTCATCATTATACATCTTGAGAGTCTCATATTGAATCCTGAGAGTTTGAAGTTTAGCTTGTTTTACCTGTTCATCTCCTTCATAGCTCGTGAACATTTTGTCCCATATCTCTTTTGCTGATTTGAAGTGCATTACCTTCATGAATTCTGTTTGGGATATACTTCCTAATAGAGTACTGACTGCTTTTGCATTTGTTTCATACTTCTTTTTCTCAGCTGGATCTGTAGGAGTAGCTGAAGGAAAAGCATAGCCTGTTTCTACAATGTCCCAAACTTCTGTACCAAGAGATTGAAGATATGCGGTAACTCTTACCTTCCAATAATTGAAGTTTGTCCCATCAAAAATTGGTGGCCTGATTGATGCTTCTCTCTCGTAGTTGCTCATGATGAACGATCTACCTTCAAGCGATCAAGCTTATCTGAAGGACCTGCTCTGATACCAATTGTTGGAAATAATACTGAGAGGGGGGGTGAATCAGTATTATCTAGCAATTTAATAAATCTTCCTTATTTGATCTTTGAATTATTTTAGCATGTCAGTACCATAAAATAATGAGCATGAAAAACAGATAGTCACACCAAAGAACACAAGATGTAAGGTGGAAACCCAATGTGGGTGAAAACCACCTGCTGCAATATGTCTCTATCTTCTTTCAATTTAGAAACTTATTTTACAATGATTTTGTACTGGTGCAGTCCTTTACCAGTACGCAGGATGCAACCTGCAGAGAGCTACAACTCTCTCTCTCTCTCGTTTTCCAGACTACTCCTGGAAGGGAGCTACAACCCCCTACTTCTTTTCATAAAGCATCAGATGATCAACAAGTACATAACAGATATAGATCACTACAGATATCAGATCAGCAACAACAGAACTAACCCAGAACACCTTATCAATAGAGAAATTCAATCAACAGAACATCTTAAAACAGAGACGCAGATTTTCTTTCTGTGGCCTGCGACCAGACGCCGTTAACCTTCTGCTACTCTGCGTCCACACGCAGATATCCTTCTGCTCCGCTGCGTGCCCACGCACTGTTCCTTTGACTGCTCTGCGTTCTGTTGCTTCAGGGACGCACCCAAAGATACTATCGCACCGCGTCTTTCGCTACAGAGACGCACCTGAAAACACTATCGCGCCGCGTCCTTCTGCTTCAGAGACGCACCTGGACCTTGATCGCCCTGCGTCCCCATGCAGGTCTCTCTCTACTGTGCTGCGTCTCGGCGCACTTGCCCTTTACAGTACCTGCGTCCCGGCGCACTTTCCCTTCACTGAACCTGCGACCCTTTAGATATAAATGATATGAAGGCTTCAGGACAAACCCAAACAGTTAGATCTACAGATCTGATCATGCGCCATAGAGATCACAGTCCATTAGAAGATTCGCCCTCTTAGATCTGGACTAGATCTCACCAAATAAGATATTCAACCCAAGACAATTGCCCAATCCAAATGAACTCCTTTGCTTTATATAGGCAAGCTCCTCCCCAAAACATGGAACAATACCACGAGCCGACACCATAGAAACATAAAACCGTCGGCTAGATACCACACAAGAAACCCCCACGTGCTTTTCTCTGCCTTGAAATGTGTGCACTGGGTAGACGCACCCCCTGAACGGCTGGCCGGCGTCCCTGGACGCGGGTTCTGTATGGTATACCTGCGGGGACGCACTTTCTGAACCGATTGCCTGCGTCCTTCTTAATTTTTCAACAAACTGAGAGCCTTACCACTGGAGTTTCCATCAAGAACAACATATGTAACATACAGTCATACCAGATAACATAATGCCAACACCCTTTATAAGGTAACCACATATGAGACCAATCGGTGGAAATATAACCATGAAGTTTCTCAAACCAATCTCTACTCAAAATCAAACCATAGAATTCAGGTATATCAACAATTAGAATATCAATTCTCTGAACCACTCGTGGATCAGCTGATAACTTGATAGTAACTGAATTGATTTCTCCTAAAACCTAGACCTTAGTTCTATCCAACTGAATGATATGAATTGCAGACTTTTGGGGTTCTATGTTCAGTTTGGAACAAACCGAACCTAGCATTATATTTGAAGAAGCCCCTGAGTTAATCAAACAATTGTGTAGATTTCTATTATAGATTTCGTAGGTTAAGAGAAAAGGAGGAGTATGGGAATTTGATATATCTGCAATTAAAACAACATCAATAGGTTGTACTCTACCAGGAGGTGGTTCACCTGATTCATTGGCAGCTTTGGAAAATACAACATTAGGAAGAGGAGAAGATGGTACCGCATATAACTCCTTAAGCAGCAACTTTTGTTGGTGTTTGAGTTTACTGAGTTCAAACATTGTAATATTTTCTTTTGTTTTCTTCATGTCTTCAATAATTTTGTAGTCCATAGAGTCTGTAACCACTAATGTTTTAGCTGTTGTAGGTGGATTTGAAACTGATGGCTGATTTTGAGAAGGTGGAGTTGGAGATTTCTTCGTAGGAGTTTTCTCTTTTGAAGGAGTACTCGTGTTTCTTTTCTTTTGATTTATTTGAACAGGTTCAGAAGTACCTTTACTCCTGGTAGTAACTGGGAAAGCTTCCTGTTCATTTTCTGTATCGGAATTAGGTAAAATGAAATCCCACATTCCATGGCATTCAGCAGTTACTTCTTCTTCAGTTTCTTCAGATGATAAAACAATCTCCTCTTCTTCATCTTCTTCCGGATCCGAGTCTGCATTGGATATAGCATTTGGTGGCTTTGATTCAGGTTTCTTAAAGTTCCTAAATGGTCTTTTTGTTGAAGTTTCAGCTACCTGCTTTTTGATTTCTACCATTTCATTTGACATAGTTTTGAGAACTTTTTGAAGACCCTCCATATCATATGGATCTTTAGCCATTTTCTTCTTTGAATCATCTTTGAAAGAGACCTTTTTAGATTTTCTATCTTCAAGAGTAGCTTTCTTTTCTAAAGCGGTAATACGTTTTTCCACAGCAATTGCCTCTTTCATGTTTTCTGCTAGAGTAGGTTTTCCAGCTCTATCTACAAAGATAGCTATGTTTGAAGGTAAAGTTGTTATATACCATTCACTTCTAACTTGTTCGCTAGGTTTGGAGGCAGTTGGGATCTTATTCAAGAGTTTATTAAACCTAGAATTGAATTCTTTTATAGGTTCTTTGGACTCTGTCCTAAGATTTGAAAGATCGTTGATTAATGTTGCCACAGATCTGTCATCACCATATTTAGTCAAGAATTGTTCTTGAAAAATATTCCAACTGGTAATGGATCCTGATGGTAAAGAAAAGTACCAAGACCTAGCTGATCCTTGTAGGGTATAAGGGAAAAGCCTAACGACGACATCTTCCTCTGTAACTCCCTTTAGATTGACTGATAACATAAATTTGTCGATATGTTCGTCTGCTAGTATTCCTGCATCTGGATTGAATTTTGGCAACCATTTTTTAGGGTGTGTTGGCAATGGATGCAAAGGTGCAGGCATAGTGACTGCACCAGGACTGCTCCATGGATTTTGTGCCATTGTGGAGATGGTAGATGATAATGCCGATGAAGTTCCAGATGGTTGGGAAAGGGCAGATATTGAGATTTCAGAGAGTTGCGAAGCCGATGTTGAAGTTCCTATTCCCTGTTGAACAACAATTTTTAATGGAGGAGTGGATGGTTGACTTTGCAATGGAGAAGATGAAATGGAGGAGGATGATGAGATTGTTTCACTATCAGATCCTTCAGTTGTTTTCCTTGCCCTTTTCCTTTTGGGCAAAGGTAACTCAGTAGGTTCAATACCAAGCTTTTCACTCTAAAGTCTGGTGAGGGGGTGAGAGGGAATAAATTGCAAAGTCACACTGCCTTGAGATACCTAAGATTTCTGTGGTGATATTGAGAAGCCTTGAAGTTTATGGATGAGAGACTATACTTCAAGAGATTCACTACTTAATTTTTTTGAGATATGTTGAGGTTGAGCAGTGGTAGTTTTTTCTTCTTCTTCTAGTTTGAAGACTGGAGTTCCAACATGCAAAGGAGAAGTCGGAGGTGAGGTGGAGGGAGATTTACTCTCAGAATGGGTTGTAGGTTTGGATTTGCTTGCCATTAATAGTTCATACCCTCCTTCTAGTGCCAAAAATGTTGATGCCTCGAAAATCACTGCATAGACATTGGAGAAAACCACCTGGTCTGGACCTTAAAGGTAGCTCCTTTTCCGTTTGTTGTGGTGGCTCCAACTTGATATAATGGGACTAGTTTCCCAATGGTTTGGAAATAGGATGGATAAGTGATTGATCTTTTATTATCTAATGATAATGGTGGATGATTTATTCTATAATGAAAAATTATAAAAAACTAATCTATCCCAGGAAATTTCCACTTTAGTGTAACTTTTGATAATCTTTATCCACAAATAGGCATATAGATGACTCCACTTATAAATAAAGAAATTCATTCATATGATAATTACTTTGTTCAAGTAGTTGAACAAAGTAATAATTAAAACATTATTACACTTTTTTTGATATATCATTGACATAAATATGATTGAAAGAATAACATTCCTTAAACATTCAATAGTGATAAGTAAAAGGACTGTTGTTAAAACACATACATATATATAATGATAGCAATAATTGAATAAACGCTGATTCATATAAAAGAATGGAACACAGACATAGATAATAGTACCATATGTAATTTGAATCCCCTCTGATATCAATCGCATTCAAATCCCATCTTTCAATTTAGAAATACTCTCACAAAAAGCAATAGCGCATATCTTATCAAAGCATTCTTCATTAAAATTCATAATATAGGCCCAATCTTTATAAAAAATATATATCGGAAGCACAATAGTGTAACTCCCGATTCAAGTTTTTATAAAAAAATTGAGGACCCCTTCTAAATACATGAAAGGGTCTATAAATACTTACTAACTAACTAACTATGAAATAAAAATGCTATGAATTTGTATAAACAAATCATGAAAATCTTCTTGAAATAGACATGCTTGCAGTCAGCAGAATGATTCATTGTTTCGGCTGATTATCCTTTGGCTTGAGCTGGAATATAGCAAGCATTGGTTGCAATTCTGGAGGGTGACTCATGCACGAATGCAGTTGGGCTGAATACCTAGCATCATGACTTTCAGGAATCATGTAACCGATTGCATCGATTAAACATTTTATTGTTGTTTTTTGACTATGGGGTCTAACCAGGAAGAACCAAAAGGTGTCCCAAGTTAAACTTTGGATGCCTGCGATTAATCTCTCCTTCTTTGCTAATTCCCGTTTTCACTTCTATTCCAATGCTTTAGTTGATGGAAGTTTACCTGGAGTACATTTTGAAATAAAATTAGACAGATAAAGTGTATCATTGATTAATTCAATCAAATTACCAGTTGTTGATCTACATCTTGAAGTTGCCCGATTTTCTTTCAACAATTGAGACTACCATTCTAGGAAAAGAATTTTCTTATGTGATTCTAGAATTTGAGGCAGATTTGCAGCTTGTCCCTCCTTGGTTTCTTGCCAAGCAAGAAAGTCTGTTAATGTCTCATCGGCTTGCTCCAAATTCTATCTTGCTTCAACTGATTTATCAACCATTGATGAAGAAATCTCATAGAGCGGTTCAACAAGAGAAATATTATGACATCATAAATTTAATTGATTAATCAATGCTTTATTGATCTGGAGCACTTCGGATTTGAATTCTGTTGTTTGAGGAAAGCCTTTGAACTTTTCTATTTGTTGTGAGAGTTGAGTGATTTTCTCATCTTTCGTTTTGCTCAATTGTTTGTTCATTGTCTTCAGTTTGGCCAATGCTAAAGATAATTCTTTTTTCTTATGAACTGCACTTTTGTCTATCCTCTGCTTCTCCTTGAGCAATTGCTCATTTAGCTAGTTGTTTAACTGCTGTTGCGCTGCTAATTGCTGCTCTAATTGCTCTATCTTTTGCTGCCTGTCGGATACCTATGCCTCAAGTGAAAGGATTGTTTGAACTTTTTCTTTGAGTAGACTATTGACTTCTGATGCTTTATCCATAGTAGCTACCGAGTATGCCCCGGCATATTGAGAGAGCTTCGTGAGGTCTTCGGAAGGGTTAACTTCCTCTCTCCATACCACATTAGCCATTTCCATTTGCGCAGGTAAAAGAGAAGGTTGATCAAGCTTTCTCTTTTTCCTTTGTCCTTTTACTATAGCCCTGTGCTTAAAGTTATAGAAGACATCTAAAGGTGGTATTTCTTCTACATGCAGGATGATTTCATCAGATGGATTCTCCGGAATTATCTCCATATCCTTTTGAGTGATTGGCGGGTCGTTGGTTCCTTCAGTTGGAACCGTTTTAGTTGTTGTCTTGTGACCTGTTATCTCTTCGGGTGTTCTAAACTCCTATATATTCTCAGTATTTCTTATAATGGAATCAAACTGCTACCATTCTTTAAGAAGCTTGGGATCAATCTGAGTATCTACATCTATGAATTGACTATCTTTTCCCTGTCGTTGTTCCTGTTCTTGTTCCCTTTCCTTTTCAGAGACCTTTTCGGAGGCCTTTTCAATATCAGAAGGCTTACCAATGAATATTTGTTCAGTTTGAGCAGATGACTGGACTATAGGAGTTGTGACTAAGAGGTCTAGAGGCAGAGTTTGCAACCTCTGTTCTCTAAGCCTATTAAACACTTCCAGTCTTTCATCTTGATATTTGAGTTTAGCCAATGCTTTAACTTGGAATAGTGATTCGGATGAGGAAAATAGATCCTCGAAGACATCATCTTTATGATCGAATTTGGCAAGCTTGGCTTGGTCCAGAACATTATAGGCCACCTTACTGGGATCATACCGTCTATTAGGAATTGTGGCAAGCTTTAATGTTTGAAATTTCTTCGTTTCCTTCTCTGCGGGCTTATAATCATGGAGAGTGAAAATGGCGCACCGTAATCGAAATGTCGGCCATATCTATTTCTTGGAATTTTTAAGGGTTTTGGATGTCCCATCTACTGTTATCTGATAAGCCAATTCCCGAGCTAACAGTTTATCGGGCACATATAAGGGAAGGACATGGGGTTTTGTATTGCTACCAAAAAGCCTTATATAAGTGAATTTCTCTTCCCCAAACCAACTGCCCGCTGCTGTGAAATCGGTTTCTGCCTCTGGAGATATCTAGGGAGCAAGCTTATCAAAAATGGAATAATAAATAGGTAAAATAAAACCATTGCAGATTTTATACAGGTGATTTTTGTAATTGGCCTTCCGTAACTGGTCATGATAGATATGTATTCGTTTGGGGTCTGTGGGGGTCCATCTCCACCCGAGCAATGGAAATTTAGAATTAAAACAAATAGTTTCCATAATGAATGCGTTATAATAGAATGGCGGAATGGTCCTAGTAGTATGATATACATTTTCCCTGTATTCTAGAATTGTTGTGGCTAGTTTATCAGATAAAATATTAGCCCAATCCATCACATAGCCATTGATTGCATCCTTCATTAGAGGGACCATTTCTATAGTAAACTTAGTGAAGTCATGTATCCCCCACATTCTACACATCATAGCTCTGACATAACAATAAGGAGAAGCCAATGAGTCTACAGAGTACTTACCCGATGATTCATGCTTGTGCTTCTTAGGGAAGTGTCTCCATTGCTTAATCGGGGCTGATTCTGACTCGTTTTCCTTCACAAAAGCTTCTAAGAATGCTTTGTTGTACCGCTTCTCAGGCTCAGGTAAGTGATACATTTTCCTTAGATCATCAGGCTGAAACGAGCCGAATATCCTCCCGTCAGTTGTGCAAAAGGTTCTATTTGTAACTGGAATTTTCTCCACCACCCATCTCACGACATCAGTATATGGGAGGACTTTAGCTCGTGCTGCTATTCTATGAAGAAAGGAGCATGCCAACTCTTTGAGAGTTCCTTCAGACTTATTAGTTGAATCAGCCATGGCTTCTTTGGATAACTCCTCAGGCTCTTCAACTTCAAGAAAATTATAGATACTCTCCCAGCTTGTATTTCCCAATCCAAGACACGTTCTGTCTGATATCAATCCCTTTTTACTTAGTCCTGGATCTTTTGCTGGAGGAGCTGCTGTTGCAGACTTCTTGGATTTCTTTCCCATTTTCTTGAGATTTCTAGTCTCAGCGGAATTATGCACAACTGATTAAAAACCGTGATATAGAGAAATGTTGCTATAGACCGATTTGATAATGAAAAAGAGCTACATCGATTAAAGTTTGCCGCGGATGAAATCTAACGAAAAGATCTATCCTTAACTACTTTATTGAATAGTTGTTTAACCTGTCAATCGTGGTAAAGACTGTTTTAAATGCCCATCATGTCGTTTATATGTTGAATGATTAATTCAAGTGTGCCTTAGATTTCTTTCATGGATGATCAATGATAAATCACTAATCGGTGACCGGGAATGTCAAGGTGCAGGGCTTAATATTTGCTTTAAATATCTCTGATTGTCGAAAAGGTGATATAATGCATGCAAACCATTTTAAATACATTTTCAAGATGTGCGCCTAATTAATACATCGCAATCGGGAATGGGCTCGAGATTTCTTGTTTAGTCACTGTGATTTTGCCAATTGCTGATTGCAATATTCTTTATCGCATTGGAGGTTTAGAACATTCCTTGTTTATATGTTTGCTTGTTGACATCGCCAATTTTGCCGATTGCAATATGCTTTATCGCATTGGATGTTTCAAGGGGCTTGATTATATTGCGCTTGGCTTTTAGATTCTCCGATTCCTGATTGTGATTGTCTTTTCGGATTGGAGAAAATGGATAAGGGTCTTTGAGGCATTTTATGTATGTTTCCTTTCTCTTTGCGATATGCGATCTTCTGATCGCTTTATCACAATAACAAAGAGTTTTATAATATTTTTAAAAGCCATGCCTTATTCTCATTCAAAAGGCTTTTATAATAATTCATTTACATTAAGCCTTTTCCTAAGGGTTTTCCCTTATGATGGGTTAATACTGATTTTATTTGTTAACACTTAAATCTTACCTAAGTTGATTTAAAGGGGCCCATTTCTTATATAAAGATTTTATAGGAAATGGGGGGTTGTTGTTTAGCACAACAGTATGATAGCTTGACTTGAACAAGGGAAACCTTGATCTCCATGTTTGGATCAAAATACAAGGTCTAACATAGGGAAGTTTTTAAGAATATGTATTGATCTAGAAACCTTGGTGAATTTTACCAATTCTTAAAATGTCAACTATAAAATTCTTGGTAATATTTTTGTAAAAATATTGAATTTTTCAAGGATTTTATATTATTTCTAGAAAATTTTAGTGATTTGTAAAGTAAAATACTTTTATGTTATAAAATGTGGGTGAATAAAATGGAAATTTGTGAATATTTTTTTGGAAAAAAAACATGAAAAATTAACCCATGGGTGAAATTTATCCCCTAAAAATATTGTTAGTCCAACAGGTAACATTCCCCTAGGGTTCATGAAGCAAGGGCCATATCTAAAAATCTAGTAATCTCCTCTTTGTTGTTAAATGAAAAAAAAAATAATAACCTCTACCTAAATAATAACCATAATATGTCCTAGAATCCCCAATGCTTTGATATGCCTACCTTAACTGCTTGAGGGCTAGGCAAAAATCTTGTGAAATTTCAGTTAAGGATTCCTCATGTAGCACAATGGATTTCATTTTTTCCTCTAGAGATATAATGTTTAGAGTGGGAATGGATTCATCCCTTTTAACAAATATGATATTCATAAGGAATCTATAACCAGTATATTTGGAGGATCTAAGCAGAGACAGATAAACATCCTCCTCAAGATTAATTGCATCAATGATAGTCTGGTGGAGAATCACAACCCTTGTTTGTTACAATGAGTGAAATGAGAATGTGTCTTCTAAAGAGGCCCAACATAATGAGGTAGATGGATCAAGCACGAATTGGAAATTCTTGGATACTACTATAGAGCTAACATCACAACTCCTTCTATAGTGATAAAATTGTATGGAACTTATAACAATGACAATGACCAAGGTAAACGATAGCCACTAAAAGAGACAAAGCTCCACCACATCAAGAATTTTTATATTGTTACAATGTTTATTCCTTAGGATACTATATGTATATTTCTTAACATGTAGATATGTGAATTATTTTTATTATAAATATTTTCTCTAAATTATCTTTGAAGACTAATGAGATAGACCTTAAGAAAGGTTCGATTCAAACAATTAGCCTTATTCGCATGTAATCCTATTTCTTATCTGGATATTCATACTATGAGCATTAAGCTATAAGATGCTCATCATATGTTCCTTCATTTGTTTGGAACATTGGCCAAACATGATAAATCAAGCATGACAATACTCAAAATGTGACTACAACATTAAATAGTAATAAACTAAAATAAACAACAATGGAAGAGAATATATGGTTAAAATGGATACCTACACACCTACAATTGGAAGGCACTTGCAAGTCCTAAAAGATGAAAAATTACACCTCCATGTAAATAAAAGTCAAATGAATAATATTTTAGATTGTAACTTGATGAAGTATTATAAATTGCATGGGGGGTTCCTTCTAATACAACTTTTTGTATATGTGGATTTCACCTCTATTACCAAAGACTCCATTCCACATGGTTTCCCAAGACATATGAAACATAAATACAGGTGATTAACTTCTACCTTTAATGACCTATGAATGAAAACAAACATAAATTGGCAAAGAAGGAAAATAAAATCACCGTTCTCTGAAGGGTAATTCTATTTTAATCATTGGTTGTTATGGTACCTTAGATCTTGTTCCAATCTCCCAAACATACACCTGCAAACAAATATCGCAATGCACAACTATCCAATCCAATACAACATTAGTTTTAGTAGCATAATATCATTAAGAACATGCAATCATCAACAAAGAAGAGAATAATGACATCGAGAAAAAAGCATAGTATTTTTTATTAAATAGAAGACACCTTCAACCCTTGTAGCACCTCCAAGATCCTTGACCCATAGATCCTCCTCTAACCAAGAACTCACAAGCAGGCTTGCTGCTAATACTAGTTCTCACTATTCACTTATTCCATCTTTTCTCATGGAAGAGATTTTCTTTTATAGTTGAGTTAACAAGGTGATTGTATGAATATAGGCACCTTTTTGACTTGGTTTTTTCTATTCATTTCATCCTTATCCTGAACTTAATCATTATTTGAGTCTATCAAAGCCTTATCTACTCACTCTTATAACCCTATCCTCTTCTATCTCTTTATCTAATGGTTTGTAGCATTTAACACCTTCTTCCAGAGCACTTAGAGCATTGCAATGCCTTTTTCTAGTTTCTAGGGAGCATTGGAGGATACAAAATTAACATTTAAAACTTAACTTTCTTTAAGGTTTCCATGAATCTAACACTGCATTGCAAGCTTGTTTTACTGATACTTCTCTAATGGATTCAAGGAAGTATCATTTTTGCCTATAATATATTCCCCCTAATGTATGAGGTCAGAATAAAAAGTGATGGCCGAAATACATTACATCAATATAGTGAGTGTGGTATAAAAAGGGAGTCGATGGTTGAAAAACCTATTTGTATCTGTAAAAGCCAATGACCAAATATATAACATATACATACCTAAGGTAGGGATACCAATACTTAGTATCAAAGAAATAGACCATGGTCACCAACTCAATAAACTATAGATCCATGTCATTAAATACTAATGATATCCATGAAATGGTTACAATGTCGATCTGTATTACAATTTCTATCAGGAGGATAGCAGAAACCAATGAGAGTGCCCAAATGTGGTCCTAAAAGTACATGATACATTCTCCATATAAATTTTGGTGAAGCAACATGCATGAGTGAGGTAGCCCCAATAGCCAAGGTCTTTGACTTATCTTGATGGTATGATCCTATGACACATGAAAGGATGAGATAATGTCGAGTATGCAGGGGAACACCTGATTATCAAGCATTGAGGTATCCTATTAATAGGCATGAGGGAGATTATTGATGGTGCAAATGGTCTCCAAAGTACTTAATACAATCTAACGAGAAACAATGTAGGAATCGATGTTGAAAATTCATAGAATCAATTAATATGGGCCAATGAGGTAAATTGACTATCAACTATGAGGAAACATGCCACTATCCCCCATCATTCAACATGAAATTGAAACCAAGATGAGGTTGATGAAAACAACTAATGCACAAATAATATAGGGATGGTTAGTATAAGAGGTCAGATGAGACTGCATATGGTTGACTCTAGATAAGACTTCCCTTGCACATATAATAGCATGACACAAATGTGAACTTATTATCTTGGATAAAGAACACCATTCAAACACTATGATGAAGTAGGAGGTATGACCACAACCCATGTGATTACAAGGATAAAAAATTGAGTAAAGTACTAACTCATGGAAGGAGTTATTTGATTCATGTTGATTATTTGTCTAAGAAGCCAGGCTAAGACCAATTGTAAGAGAATGAATCAAACAAGTTCCAATTTCAATGGTGACTAATGGTTTGATTTTCATAATGCACACAGATAATACTCCCCCCTTGCCCCCACCCCTCTTTGTATGGTTGATCCCCTTCATAGTTTTACAAGCATGAAAGAGAAAACAAGTGTAAGCCCTATTTAACTTCTATGTTAACCCTAAAACCCCTTATTAAGCCTTATATATTAATTTATTACATTCTTATTATTATATTGTCATGTCAGCTAGGACCTTTCATTGTACATGTCATTATTAGATTCTTATTTTTATATGGTTATGTCAGCTAGAACCTTTCATTGTACCATTTCATTATACTTTTACCCTTTGCCTCACACACACACACATTAAAGAGACCCAGTCTTAGGATAATCAAATATTGTTTCATACATTGCACTCATTATAAAAGTAGGCTTACCCCTCGAACTGAAATGTAATTATTGGTTTCCTTTCATTTTGAAGGCACATAATTCATAACATGTGGTATCAGGGCATAGAAACCTAGGGTTTTACTAATTCAAATAGGTAATATTGGAATTTTCACTATAACCTTTTTTCTAGGAAGTTTTGAATGGAGAATTTTTTGACATAAGGATAAGAGATCCTAGGGAACCTTTGGTTAAAATTTCATGTTTATTTTCACTATAACATATAGTGTGTGGAAGTTAAAGCTTGCAACTCATCCTGGAAATAGTTTCAAATGATCCATCTTGAATTTTTTGCTATGACTTTTTCTAAGAGATGTCTTAGATTTTGAAGTTTGGAGAAAATCTATAAGACATCTCAAGATATTTGTGGTAAAAAAAAAATTATTTTGTTTCGCTATATATTTGGAGATATACCCTATGGAAGTTAGGTCTTGTGAATGGTCTTGGAATAAGTTTCAAATGAGTGATCTTGGAATTTTTTCTATAGATATTAATTTGGAAAAACTCCAAATTTGGAATTTTGACAATATTGAAAAAACATTTCAAAATACAAATGGTAAAAATTTGATATTCTGGTTCACTATAATTTTGGAGATATACCCTATGGACGTTAGGGTTTGTGAATGGTCTTGAAATCAATTTCAAAGGAGTGATCATAGAACTTTAGCTACAATTTTGTTTTGTGAGGCACTTCATATCGATGATTTTTTTAGAGATATGAGCAGACATAATGGAGTACCATAGGTAAATTTTCAAAATGATATTTAAATAAGTGGACATGTGTAAATCCTTACAAGTTCTCTTTTGGGAAGAGGCCAAAAATCAGCAAATTTTTGGAAAGTTACAAAAACATTCACTTGGCACATTAAATTCTGGTTAGACCTATAGAACTATATAAAAGACACATCAAAGTATTACATGAAATTTTTTTTATCGAGAAGGGTTGAAATCATAGAGATATGTCAAAACAAATGTTATCCATCCAAACAATGTCCAAATTAATGTTTTAAAGGTATGTAACTTATAAGTGACATAACTTTTGATTAGATGATACATTTATTTTTGGGGGATTAAAAATGGTGATAAAGAGGAGTACTATTATTATTTTCTCACATAGATCCAAAGAAATATAAAAATATATATTACACCAATTAAACCTCCGGAAAGCACATTAATGATTCATGAAGAAATAAAATACTTTTGAGTATTGATTATCTACATTGGAAAGTTAATGAATGAAAATAAGTGATACTTTGGGGGTAGAGTTGTCATAGATGAAAAGACCCGTTGGAAATATGGAATAAATTATCTAGGAAAACAAAGAAGAAATACAAATAACTATCAAGGGAGAACTACAAAAATATGTGAAGGAAGAAATAGAACAATCCATGAATTCCATGGAAAAGCTTCTCCTAGAGAGGCTTCCTAAAAGGGATATTGAGATCCAAGGAAATTATGAAATTAAGGAGAACAATTGTGTTGAAATTCATTAACCTATGGGGAATATTTGATCATAACTAGAATCACAAATATTGAATAACATAACCATAATCTTGAATTTTCAATCCAACATCCACAGCAGCAGGGTTTCAAGTTAGCACAAAGGAACTACTACATTTCAAAAACTAATATGAGGAAGTTTGATGGAAATGATCCCACAGTATGAATGTTCTAGATTGAGCAAAACTTTGATCTACACCATGTGGAAACCTTACAAAAGGTAAATATTCCAACTATGTTTTTAGAACAAGATCAATATTTATGGTATTAATAGATTTGGGAAAGGAGAAAGGATTCTATTATATTGTAGTCCATTTTTATTAAGAAATTGATAACACCTTATGGGGATATTAAGATAAATATATTATTTACTCAATTGGTAAATATTCAATACAAAAGGTCTAATTACAAAACACATTCAACAATTCAAAAAGTAGAGTATTAGGGTAAAGAATATTTTAGAGGATAATTTGTTAGACCACTTTATGGGAACTTTAAAGGAAAGCATCCAACATGAAATGTGTCTCTTTGAACCCAAATCCCTAGAGCATGATTTTAGTCTAGCAAGAGAATTTTAAAATAAAAATGTGGCTAATAGAAAATTGGTTAATAATAACTATAGAGAACATCCTTCTCCCTCTCCTAAATTATCAAGGTTGACAACTTAGTCAATGGATGAAAGAAAAGAAAAAAGACTATGTTTCAATTGTCACAACAAGTATAGTAAGGGAAATAATTGTGGTGAGAATAAATTATTCTACATAAAATGTGAAGATGAATAAGGTAAAGAAGTGGAAACTGTTAGAGCCTTTATTTACCTTAGGCTGAGGAAGGTAGGATCCAGGGCCAACATCAAACCATGCTTAACCTGGTAGCTAGCCCTACTAGGCCAGGAGAGGGCTCTCTCCAGGTCAATCTCAGCAAATTATGATCGATGAGGCTTGAGATGACTGATATGAATACTTATCTTAGGTTAGGTATGTGTGAAAAAGAGTTTGATTGAATAAAATGATGTTTTTTGCTGGCTCAAATGGGAAAGCAGATTTTGGGTGCGGGGAATGAGGCTCAGCTTTGCAGAGATCTCAATGGGGCAAGGTAGGCAACTGATTTTGGTACTTCAAATCAAATGAGGTGGAGGGATTAGATAGGTGAGGAGTTGAAGAGGGAAAGATAAGTCATGGATCCTCTCCAAACAGTTGAAAACATCAAGAAACTAAAGCAAACTTCAAGTAGAGCATTGCAATTTCAATGGATTCTACTTACACTCTTGTTTGTTTAGTTAAGAAGAAACAAGATAGAGAATGGCATACATAACACATAAGCAAATTTACAATTACAAAAGAAAGCATTGTACTAAGACAAATTGCTACATGGATCCCAAAGAGTGCTCCAAACCCTTGTCTCAATTCCTTAGCCAAATGCTGATATGAGTGTACAATGAAGCTCAAGGCTTTCTCAAAGTCCAACCATGATAATGACTGAAAAAAAACATAATATAGACATCCATAGCTCATCCTTGCCTCTAGGGGTCGACCTCACATGTTTAGGAGATGTTTCAACTAATTCTAAACTGAGAACTAGAAATCAGGCAATAGAAAAACATGCCTCTAGAAACAAGGGAACCGATTCATTCAGTTTCAAACAACTTTTAAACTGATGAATCTACCTCTATAAGTGAACATTTGACATATTTACGTCATGATCCATCAATTTACATTAAATTACATCACAAATTTTCCATTAAGAAAGTGAAAAAGTCAAACTGGCCAAAGTTGGGCGAAAAACGGAGTAATACTTGGTCAAACTCGCAAAATTTCCTCTATGCGCCGTGCTTGATTCTCTATGCGTAGTGCCTGTTTGGACCCACTTTTGCAGGCCTTCCTGGTTTCCAAATTAACTCCAAGTGTGCTTGTCGGAAAGGTATGCCTGTCTACTTTCCAACCCAAATGGAACTTTTTAATTTGGCCTCCATTTTCGCCTTTAAAAGTCAGTTCTCCCAACACTGCTTCTTGTGTGTCAAAATAGGGCCAGTGAGGTCATTTTTTGAGTGTTTTTGACCTTTTTTAGGGCTCAAAACCTATCCAAGTTTCTTGGCCATTCGTAGGAAACATAGTTTTTCATTCCATATCCAAAAATGTGAGTTTTTTTGCTTTTGAGGCTCCTAGCAAAAGTGAGCACCACGTGGCGCGGCACATAGGGCAGAAAATTCTGTTTTTTGTGCCAAAATTTTCAAAAATGCAAAAAGTGCCCCAAATTTTTTGAAATTTGGGCTGAGTCTTCTCCATCAAACATTGTGTTGGTCCAAGGAAGCCTCAGCCAAAATCTGAAGTTTATCATGCTCCTTTTGCCTCCTTGATGCCCTTTTCAATTTTTCCTTTAATTTCCTGGTTCTTGCCTTGCAACTCATATTCCTTGCCATATAATGATATGCCATATGTCTCATCAATGCCTTCTCCTTGTCGGCCTTGTCCAACAACCTCTGTAAGTGGATATTGTCTCTTTCAAGCCATGACTCCCGATTGGCATTGATCTCTTGCTCAAGTGAAGTAAACTCCACACTTCTCCTTTGGGCAGCTTGGCGATTTTCCCGAATGTTTTGCAACTCCATGATCGCTTGTTGATCTTCAAGCTGATTATTCCTTTGCTCCAAATATTTTATAATCCGCTTGGCCCTCTCCAAGTTGAGGGATAAGGCATTGATGTCCGCCTGCTGCTCTTGGATGATTTCTTTGAGATTTGTGCCTTGCGGGTCCACATCTGTATCATCACCCTCAATGAGAATGAAATCAGTCTCACGCTCACCTGATGGTCCTTCCTCCTGTAGTGGTCTCTTGTCTTTGTCCTGAACCTGTTGTGATGATGATGGAAGCGAGGCCCCTTCCACCCCGAGTGGAGATAACACTCGCTTTGCTACTACAAACAACCATCTAGTGCCCTTCTGATAGGTGATAAACACCAACATGCTAGCGGTCTGTGTTTCATGACCCTCATGCTGATAATAAGGTCCACCTATCTCATGAAAAGTCTCTGAAGGTCCCTGAGGAGCCCTAAACAACTCATGAGAGATGAAATCCTCCCAAGTAATGCCCTGCAAGTCAAGCTGATGAATGACCACAATTTTAATGAGAGCAAAATGGTAAATATTGTTGAACTGCTGCTGAGGAGTCTTGTGCTGCACTAGGGTGGTCATTCCTTTGAGAAATTTCAAGAGATAGGGTTTGGTTTCTTTTAAACACTCACCATACAAAAAACACCATAAAACAACCACCAAATTTGGATGCAAAGCAGTGACAGGGGGTCAACCTACTTGGACAAGTGATGATCCATAATTTTCGGGCGATCTGGAGCAAGTTTTTGAAGTTTTTGGGCTTTCCAGCTGTATGCGTCGTGCATCAAACCCAATGCATTGCACCCAGTGAGTGCGTTGCGCCCGTGCAATTTTGAACTGGAGGTCGAAGCCCAGTGCGCCGCGCTACCTGCCCAGTGAGTGCGTTGCGCTGGTGCAATTTTGAACTGGAGGTCGAAGCCCAGTGCGTCGCGCCTGCTATGTGCGCGGCGCCACCTGCCCAGTGTGTCGCGCCTTTGTCTTGGAGAGATTTTCACCAATTTTTCTCACTTGCTCACCATCATGACTTTGCCTTGCTTCCACTTTGTCTTGGAGTGCAAATGAACTTTTCAAATTTGAAGGAATGACTTATAAACAAGGAGCTTTTAAATTTTTGGCTCATAAAACCCATTTTTACAATGTCTTGAAAATGACTTTTTTTTTTTACTTTGTTTTAAGCTTTTTCACTTTATTAGAACTTGTGATAGACTAAATGAGATGTGCTTTGTTTATTTTGAAGGGGTTTGGAGCTACTGGGGCTAGGGAAAGAGACCAGGGTTACAGGTGGAATGATTTACATATGAAGAAAATAAAATTACATAAATTTATACCATAAAAGAAAAAATACTCTGTTTTTCCTCGAAAAAGAGTTTTGAGGAAAGACACATCTCTGAGCACTTGATGATGAAATTTATTGATGCTAGAACCTCCTCATGTGCTTGCTGGTTGTTATTGGACACTTTGAAACACCTTTTGATGAAACCCTAATGAAACCCTAGACCTAAATGACAATGAAACCCTAAAACAAAACCTTTGCAATATTTAAGACAAAAGATCACTATATATGCTTTGTAATGAACAAACATGAGCCAAAAGGTAGATAACATGAGGGAAACTATAGGAAATCCACTATCGTCAGATGATCCATGCGCCTAATGGAATGCAGCTGACTGAGCGGGACACCTAATATGAAATGCAACAAGAGGATTTGATCTCTGACAGAGGGATGAAGATACGGACACTAACATTGGCTCCAAGGGGGATGGTAGCTCCGTGGAGGTGCCAAGAACTATAGATCTCTGGGAAAGCAGGCAGTGCCTTTGTCCATTAGGCTATGGAGTCAACAACTTCAACAAATCAAAACTAAACTCTTGACTTAAAGACTCAATTTCAGGACTGAATGTGACTCAAATTGACTCATTTTCAAGACTGAAACTGACTGAAAGACCTGACTCTAACAAACCAAATCAAAATTGAAATCAAACCCCAGTTTTATAGCCTTCACCTCGGGCCCCAAACTGAAGAATGAAAACAGTTCACACCTGCAATGGAATTTAAACAAACCGGTATATACAATGATGAGTAGGACAACAGAAAACATTTCACAAATAATATCGTTTGATGAGCCGACCATTGACCGATCCGCCAGGATAGTCTTCACCATTCCGCTCTTGCAGAAGGAAAGCATTCTGGCCCCGATGTGCAGCAATCTTGTACGGTCCTTTCCAAATATTTTCAAATTTATCGTGCTTACCTTTCTCTTCATTCCTTGCATCCCATTTCAGCACTATGTCTCTGATTTCAAACCTATCTGCCTTTGCTTTTCGGTCATATATCCTCTTAATTCTCTCCTGTAGCTTGAAAGTGTTCTGAAATACCTCCTCTCTAGTTTGCTGCAAATGAATCATTTGATTGATCCTCCGCTGTAAACTATCATCTTCGCTGTCTGCTTCTTGCAAAAGTTTGACCACTGGGACTGCCAGAGAGGTTGGGAAGACTATGTCCACACCGTACACAAGCTCTAAAGGAGACATTCCTATAGATTTCTTTTGACTTACCCTGTCTGCCCAAAGTGCATTGACCAACTTTTTGTGCCAACTTTTCTTGTTAATTTCTAGCAGCTTTTTGATAATGTTGATAAGAGATATATTTGACGACTCCGCCAATCCATTACCTTGAGGGTAATAAGCAATCGAGTGCCCCAAAGTGATTTGATACTTATGACAAAATTCAATCATTCTTTTCGATTTAAATGCTACTGCATTGTCAGTGATCAGCTTATTTGGACAGCCAAAATGAGACAAAATGTTGTTTTCAAGAAATGAGATAATTACCGAATCAGTACCTTGCCTTGTAGGAATTGTCTCAATCCATTTGGTGAAATAATCCGTCACTGTGAGGATCCATTTGTGCTACGTTGAAGAAGAAGGATGGATCTCACTAATGAAATCCAAACCCCACTGCTAAAATGGAGCACTTACTTCAATGGTCTTGAGTGCTAAAGGCTGCAACTTCCTCTTACCTTGAAAAATCTGACATTCGTGACAGCTGGCCACTGTATTGTACACATCAACAAAAAGAGTTGGCCAATAATACACCACTCTCAAAATTTTATTGGCTGTTGTCTTCCAGAAAAGATGGCCTCTGCAATCTCCCTTGTGAAAATCTTCCATAACATGTTTCGCCTCTTCTTCTACTAAACAATTCAGCAAGACACCACCGGGATCTTTCCAATAGACTGCACCATTCATAATACAAAATTTTGCAGCCTTCAATTTTAGTGTCCTACTTTTGTTCTTAGCTAATCCATGGGGTGATGATAAATTGTGGAGTACATAAATGATGTCGGAATACCAAGGTGAAAGAAGAAAAATTTATGATACCTGAGAGGGCAAATTGTCTTCCTCTTCCTCGGACATAGCAGCAATTAGATTAATGTCCAAGGCATGCAAATTTGACTCAGCCATTAGTTTAGCTAGCCCCTATCCTTTAATGAGTTTTGTCGGCTTGATTTCCACATCATACTCCAGCAAGGCAGCAATCCATTTGCCTCTTCTCCCCTCCGGATCTATTTTCACTAAGACATCCTTAATAGCAGCATTAGGGACATAAGAGAGGATGTGAGAATGAAAAATATAAACCCGAAAATATTTCAATGCTTTTACCAACGCAAGGGCCTGTTTTTCAATTATATTTTACTTCAATGCTGCATCCCTTATGGTTCTACTGAAAAATGCAAATGGTTTCTCAATCTGGTCTCTTTTCTGCATCAAGACTGTTGCCACAGTATGATCCGAGGTAAATGAAAACAAAATAAAATCCTGAGTATAGTCCAGGGTGATCAAAACTGGAGCTAAAGAAAGAGCTAATTTCACCAAATTGAAAGACTTTACTGCTTCCTCAGTCCACCTTACTACACTGTCGTTTCTGAGCATGTTTGTGATTTCCCTTAAATGTTATGCTTTTGACGAAAAGGTTTCTGATTTGGCTTGATCGGGATGATATGCTGAATTATATTTGTGTCATATGCCTTCAAATCTAAATAATCCCAAGCAAATACATCAGCAAAAGAAGATAACAAACTGATATACTTTTCTTTTACCTGTGCAGGCAACGCCTTTGATAATTTTACCATCTTGGGATTTTCAGCTAATCCAATGTTCACATCCTCAACTCCTTTCTCAGTTGGTAGCAAGCTGGGTTTTCAAGCCACATCATCCTGATCAAACAACTCCTATAAAGGTATTAGACCTTTAGGAATGATGTTGTACTTCAGCTACAAAACTTCCATCTGATTGACTTCTGTATCTGCCTCACCATCATCATTCTCCACATCAATAGAAGTGTCTTTGAATTTACCTTCGTTTTGCAGAAATTCATCGATCTCATCATCATCTTGAAACACTTGCCAATACCTTTGATTGTTGGGGACAGCTGGGCAATGCTTTACGTGAATCTCAAACTTGTTGTTTGAATTCATCGGAATTTTCAAATTACTTGCTGTTGTTGCAAGTGAATCTACAATGACATTCTGAGCATGGGGAACATAGGTTATAGTATAATTAGAAAATACTTTCAAGATATCCAACACCGCATTACGGTAGGCTCGCATTTGAGGATGCTTAGCTTGGTATTCCCCTTTCACCTGCTTGACAACTAACTCAGAGTCGTCATACACTAAAATCTTTTTAGCATTCAATTTTCTAAGAACTTTCAAACTAGCAATTAAAGCTTCATATTTAGCCTCATTGTTTGAAAAGTCAAAAGCTATTTATAAGAGCAGACCCTTACATTGCTTGTGACTTTGTTTGGGGTGAAAACAGGGATGCGTATCCAAATGCCAATTCCAGGACCTTCCCTTCCAACCGTGCCATGAAAATCCATGCTCCATACGCCTGTTTCATCCTCTTCCAAATGCTGAATTTCTTTTTCTTTTCCTTGTTGTCCATCAATATGTTGTTGCTGTCGGAAGGCTGATTGCTCAGCAGTACTATCAGGTCTTTGCCTTTCTTGCTTTAAGACTTCTCTAAAATTTTCAGTGATCTCGGGAATGTCTTCTACTTCTACTATTTGGCTATTTACATCATTAAAGCTATCTGAATACAAAACAAATGATTCCAAATCAGTATGTACATAGTTGATTAGATGATTTACCGGTTTCTCCTTGCTAGTGATCATGTACTTCATTTTCTGTTACCAGTACAATTTCCTCATTTGACCGAACATGGCAATGGTAGCATAGGAGAAATCAAGATGCATTGTTCCTTTAATCTTTGCTCCCCAAGATCTGGAAATAAGCCCGCCACAACCACATCCATAAAAACATTTTTAGCCGGAATCTGATCCAAGCTGACCACCAAATCCTTGATAAGACCAATGCACCTTACTCTACCGGAATCAAAAGAGTAGATGTCATGATATTTTCTAGTGATATCCAATCCCAATTTCTCCATGATGGCCTTAGGCATGATATTATGACAGGCTCCGGAATCAAACATTGCATTATGTAACACAAAGTCATGCACCCTGAGACTGATATAAAAAGGAGCGACATCACTATCTTGAGACTGACCTTCCAAAGCTGGTCCAAAAATCAACTCAGGACTGTCATCTTCCACGTTCACCATGTCGGATGATGGATCTAAATTCAAAATTTTAGACACCTGACCTTTATAATTGTTGTTCTTCATCAACTCAGTCAAAGGAATGGATATTTTTAACTTAGCAATTTCATTTTCTAAGTTAAAAACTGAAACTTTTTCTACCTCTTTCGCTGAAACATCCTTCTTTTCTGTTTTCTCCTTTGACACATTTGGCTGATTGGATCTTTCACTTGCTGATGGCGTTTTGTTGGTGTTAGGATCAATTGTTTCTTTTCCCTTTTTCTGCACATTAGGAGGATCATTCTTTGACGCTGCTGCCTCCTTCCTTTTCTGAATTGGATTCATGGGCACATCTCTACTTCAGAGTGAATATTGTCGCTACTGAGCTGACAAAGCATTCATGTATCCTCTTTGGTATTCATCGGACTCTTCCTCAAGAACTGTCTCATTTGCCAAAATGAAATTTTCATCCCTTTGTTCAGCTGAATTCTCGGAGTACTCCTCATCTTCAGTGATGAAAATTGGCATATCATTGGGCTTCAAGAAATGATTTTCTTCTCCAATCACATTCTCCTCTTCATCTGATTCTGAACCATGTACAAAATTCTACTGTAGAGGTGTCTTCACCTGCGGCTATGCTGCTTGGTCTTGGGCTTGTTGCTCTCTTTATTTGATCCTATGTTGTGGCTTTTGCTGGCCACGGAAGTTAGGATTTTAGAGTTATGGTTCAGACTTGTCAAGTTTCATCCTATCAAGCATCTGCTCCACCTTTCGAAGCACTTGATCTGACGAGGAAGACTCTTCTTTTATTGTGACTTTCTTTTCAGCTCTTGCTCTAGCTCTCTTGGCAAGCAGATTTGCTTCAATAGTGACTGCAATCTTTTGCATGTCTTCGAAAGTAGCCAGATCTCTCTCTCTTAATTGATAAGCCATATCAGTGTCAAAACCATCCGGAAACTTAATCAAGGCTAGCCCCATGGGTGGCTTTATATGATCACGAATTGCATTGTAGACTGAATTGAATCTAATATAGTAATATTGAACAAACTCACCAACATTCCGCTTGATGTGCTCATATTCGAAAAGGATCTGAAGAGGATTTTTCTTCACTTCCTAGCGGTCTAAGAATTGTCTCTATAGATTGCCCAATGTAGTGATGCTTGCAGCTGGCAAAGCCCTAAACCATTTCCTTACTTCACCACCAAAGGTTTGTACAAATAGTCTCATGGTCACATTTTCTGCATCAATCTCATGAAGATCAAAGAAATCTTTCATCCTATCCACATGCTGTTGAGTTGTAATGCCTTGATGAGTGCAGTCAAACAATGGAATTTTACTTTGATAATCGGCGGGCATGTCATCCAAATTTTGAGGCAGTACAAGAGGTGCAAAACAAGCAGCCATTTCTCTTGGTGGATTTTCAATCGGTCTTGGGGATGTTGGGGGAGTAGGTGCAGCTGATGTATGGGGGGTATGAGGAGGTGTATGTGGAGGCGAAGAAATCTTGGATGTTTGAGGAGTAGAAGGAGTGGATGGAGGCGACACTACTGCAGATTTTTTATCAGAGGCAGTAGGCTGCACAGGAATGGTAGGAATGAAAGGAGGTTCGGTGGGAATTCTTGAGCTAGATGCAATTGCAGATGACCCAAGGGTTGCAGAAGCAGTCTCTAAGAAATCAGAAATATTAGAAGCCACAATTGAAGTCTGGAGTTGATTCAAGATATAATCGTCAACGTATTTATTGGCCCTTTCAGTTTCAAGATTTCTAATAAACTCAGGATTTAAGGCAGTTGAAGCAACAACACTTTCAGATTTGGTTTCAAACAAGGACAACTCGAACTGCTCATCAAACTCAATATCCTCAAGATACTCAAAGCCAATAGGACATGATTGAGCTTTGAACATGGGAATCACAGAACTTCATTGGCAAAGGATTCTCGGAATAAGATTGGGGGATCAGGATCCGAATTTTCTCTAGTATGTCTTCTGGAAACCAGTGTGCTATTATTTCCAAGAAATCAAATGGACATTAACAACTTGTTCAGCCTATCAAATCCTAAACTTATCATCCAAAACCTTATAATTATCAGATGTACTGGGGTGATCTGCAAGTTAGATATTTCATTTATAAGACTAGACCGGAGATTGACTGAAGTAGAGTTTACCTACTTGCGCTAATGCAAAGAAAAAACGTTTCAAAGGCTACCTGGCTAATCTTAAGGCTCTGTCTATAGTTTATAAAATGATGAACACTAACAAACAAACAAACTCTTCCCCAGTATGGTCGCCACTATGTTAGAGCCTAGATTTACCTCAGGCTGAGGAAGGTAGGATCCAGGGCCAACATCAAACCACGCTTAACCTGGTAGCTAGCCCTACCAGGTCAGGAGAGGGCTCTCTCCGGGTCAATCTCAGCAAATTATGATCGATGAGGATTGAGATGACTGATATGAATATTGATCTTAGGCTAGGTATGTGTGCAAAAGAGTTTGATTGAATAAAATGATGTTTTTTGCTGGCTCAAATGGGAAGGCATATTTTGGGTGCGGGGAATGAGGCTCAGCTTTGCAGAGATCTCAATGGGGCAAGGTAGGCAACTGATTTTGGTACTTCAAATCGAATGAGGTGGAGGGATTAGACAGGTGAGGAGTTGAAGAGGGCAAGAGAAGTCATGGATCCTCTCCAAACAGCTGAAAACATCAAGAAACTACAGCAAACTTCAAGTAGAGCACTGCAATTTCAGTGGATTCCACTTACACTCTTGTTTGTTTAGTTAAGAAGAAACAAGATAGAGAATGGCATACATAACACATAACCAAATTCACAATTACAAAAGAAAGCATTGTACCAAGACAAATTTCCACAAGGATCCCAAAGAGTGCTGCAAACCTTGGTCTCAATTCCTTAGCCAAACGCTAATATGAGTGTACAATGAAGCTCAAGGCATTCTCAAAGTCCAACCATGCTAATGACTAAAAAACAACATAATATAGACAACATAGCTCATCCTTGCCTCTAGGGGTCAAGCTCACATGTTTAGGAGCTGTTTCAACTAATTCTAAACTGAGAACTAGAAATGAGGCAACAAAACATCATGCCTCTAGAAACAAGGGAATTGATTCATTCAGTTTCAATCAAATTTTAAACTGATGAATCTACCTCTATAAGTGAAAATTTGACACATTTATATTATGATCCATCAATGTACATTAAATTACATCACAAATTTTCCATTAAGAAAGTGAAAAAGTCAAACTGGCCAAAGCTGGGCGAAAAACAGAGTAATACTTGGTCAAACTGGAAAAATTTCCTCTATGCATCGTGCTTGATTCTCTATGCATAGCGCCTATTTGGACAAACTTTTGGAGGCCTTCCTGGTGTCCAAATTAGATCCAAGTGTACTTGTTGGAAAGGCCCACCTATCTACTTTCCAACCCAAGTGGAATTTGTCAATTTGGCCTCCATTTGCCCCTCTAAAAGTCAGTTCTCCCAACACTGCTTCCTATGTGTCAAAATAGGGGTAGTGAGGTCATTTTTTAAGTGTTTTTGACCTTTTTGAGGGCTCAAAACCTGTCCAAATTACTTGGCCATTGGTAGGAAAACATAATTTTTCATTCCAAATCCAAAAATGCTGAGTTTTTGTGCTTTGGAGTCTCCTAGCAAAAGCGAGCGCCACATGGCGCAGCGCATAGGGCAGAAAATTCTGTTTTTTGTGCCAAAAATTTCAAAAATGCAAAAAGTGCCCCAAATTTTTTGAAATTTGGGCCGAGTATACTCCATCAAGCATTGTCTTGGGCCAAGGAAGCCTCAGCCAAAACCTGAAGTTTATCATGCTCCTTTTTCCTCCTTGATGCCCTTTTCAATTTTTCCTTTAAGCTCCTAATTCTTTCCTTGCAACTCATATTCCTTGCCATATAATGACATGCCATATGTCTCATCAATGCATTCTCCTTGTCAGCCTTGTCTAACAACCTCTCTAAGTGGATATTGGCTCTTTCAAGCCATGACTCCCGATCGGCATTGACCTCTTGCTCAAGTGAAGTGAACTCCACCCTTCTCCTTTGGGCAGCTTGGCAATTTTCCCGAATGTTTTGCAACTCCATGATCGCTTGTTGATCTTCAAGTTGCTTATTCCTTTGCTCTAAATATTTTATAATTCACTTGGCCCTCTCCAAGTTGAGGGACAAGGCATTTTTTTCCGCCTGCTGCTCTTGGATGATTTCTTTAAGATTTGTGCCTTGCGGGTCCATATTTGTATCATCACCCTCAATGAGAATGAAATTAGTCTCACACTCACCTGATGGTCCTTCCTCCTGTAGTGGCCTCTTGCCTTTGTCCTGAACCTGTTGTGCTGATGACGGAAGCGAGGCCCCTTCCACCCCGAGTGGAGATAACACTCGCTTTTCTGCTGCAAACAACCATCTAGTGCCCTTCTGATAGGTGATAAACATCGGCATGCTAACGGTCTATGTTTCATGACCCTCATGTTGATAAGAAGGTCCACCTGTCTCATGCAAAGTCTCTGAAGGTCCCTGAGGAGCTCTTAACGACTCACGAGAGATGAAATCCTCCCAAGTAATGCCCTGCAAGTCAAGCTGATGAATGACCAAAATTTTAATGAGAGAAAAATGGTAAATACTGTTGAACTGCTGTTGAGGAGTCTTGTGCTGCACTAGGGTGGTCATATTCTCTATGTTTTGACACATGAAGTAAGGAATGTTCATCATCCTTACCCTGGTAAAATGCATCAGCAGCCTGATATGATAAGCATATAAACATGAAAACCGGCCCTCACAGCTGAAATACCTCATTATCAATTTCATCAAAGGAGCATAAGAATCTTTGAGGTACCGAAAAGGAAACACTCTCTTGAGTTGTCTGAAATAGCCAGGCTTAATGTATGGTTCATAATGTTGCTGGTCAATTTGCTATCTCTTGTTCCATTGTTCTCCAATGTTAGGAATGTCGGTTGCTAGTGAAATAGATTCTGGTGTTAATGTGAAAGTGACGCTAGCTAGAGTGGATTGACCATCATGTAAATGAAATACAAAAAAACGAGCCAACTCATGATGAAATTGAATGTTAGCAACCTTCTCACAAAATTCATAGCAGGATTGGTGCTGAAAACAAGAGATGGCAAGAGGGCAGGCCTGTAACTCAACAAGGGTGGTTGGTTCTTCTCTAATATTTTTGCCACCTCTATGAGGCCTCCTGGGTGCATGTACCTCTATAGGTGAGTCACTATGGGTCTCCTCTTCATAATCATATGAAGGATCAGATGCCATGTCTGCTAGTGGATGGACTGTTTTGGAGCTGTCTTGATGAGAAATAGGTGAGTTGTGATGTGTTTTGACTTTTGCCACCAAGGGAAACAGTGATATGAGGGACTGTGGAGGGAGAAAATAGTGAGGGATTTAGGGACTATTGGGGTAGGGTTTAATTAGGGAAATAGGGAATTAGGGAATGATTTAGGAGTTTTTGATATAGGACTAGGGTTTGGGAATTAGAGAGTATTTGGGACTTTGGGAAAGGGGATTTGGGATATGGAATTAGTGAATATAAGGGTGTGTGAATTTAGGGAATAGGGAAATCAAGGGAAAAATGGAGTAAGGGAGTGATTGAGGGAATAGAAGGATGGAATTGGTAGCAAAACAGTCAATACTAACCCTAGGTAGCAATTTCCTTTGAGAAATTTCAAGAGATAGGGTTTGGTTTCTTTTAAACACTCACCATACAACAAACACCATAAAACAACCACAAAATTTGGATGAAAAGAAGTGACAAGGGGTCAACCTACTTGGACAAGTGATGATCCACAATTTTCGGGCGATTTGGAGCAAGTTTTTGAAGTTTTCGGGCTTTCTAGTTGTATGTGCGTGCATCAAACCCAATGCGCCGCACCCAGTGAGTGCGTTGCGCCCGTGCAATTTTGAACTGGAGGTCGAAGCCCAGTGCGCCGCGCCTGCTATGTGCACCGCGCCTCTGTCTTGGAGCGATTTTCTCCAATTTTTCTCACTTGCTCACCATCACAACTTTTCCTTGCTTGCACTTTGTCTTGGAGTGAAAATGAAATTTTCAAATTTGAAGGAATGACTTATGAACAGGGAGCTTTTAAATTTTTGGCTCATAAAACCCATTTTTACAATGTCTTGAAAATGACTTTGTTTTTTACTTTGTTTTGAGATTTTTCACTTTATTAGAACTTGTGATGGACTAAATGAGCTGTGATTTGTTTGTTTTGTAGGGGTTTGGAGCTACTGGGGCTAAGGAAAGATACCAGGGTTATAGGTGGAGTGATTTACATATGAAGAAAATAAAATTTCATAAATTTGTACCATAAAAGCAAAAATACTCTGTTTTTCCTCAAAACAGAGTTTTGAGGAAAGACACAACTCTGAGCACTTGATGATGAAATTTATTGATGCTGGAACCTCCTCATGTGCCTGCTGGTTGTTGTTGGACAATTTGAAACACATTTTGATGAAACCCTAATGAAAACCTAGACCTAAATGATAATGAAACCCTAAAACAAAACCTTTGCAATCTTTAAGACAAAAGATGACTGTATATGCTTTGTAATGAACAAACATGAGCCAGCAAGTAGATAACATGAGGGAAACTGTAGGAAAGCCACTACCGTCAGATGATCCATGTGCCTAATGGAATGCAGCTGACTGAGCGGGACACCTAATATGCAATGCAACAAGAGGATTTGATCTCTGACGGAGGGATGAAGATACCGACACTAATAGAACAACATGAGCTCTAGAGCTAGAAGAGACTACTCCAACAATACCTTGTCAAGTATTGGATGGAATTGATACTGATCCAGATTTATGAAGGAATGAAATGAAATACATAAATGAATAGAAGCACAAAGATACAATGAAAACATAACTTCAATTCATTAATAACAAAGTACTAAAAATTGTTACAAGCATAATGGAAATAAATGAGCTCAAGTGATGGTAGCTTATCTCTGAGAAAATAGGTGGTGGCTACATGCCTCTAGACCATGTTACAATGAGGCTCAAGGGCCTTTTTATTATTGAACAACAAAAGGAAACTCTAAGCAACCAAAACCCTAACCCTACGAGAAGGAACACCAAAAGTTTGTGGGCCCCATTAGGGTTAGTTGGACAATTAACTTCCTCGGGTTGTAACTTGGTCATATGATCTTTGTTTGGCATGTACGATACCTTGTTAGAAATATCTCTTTGAGTACTAAAATATTTGAAGTAGGCATTGCCTACTATAGACCTAAAAAAGCACCATTTAGGGGGTCAAAACAACTCCAGAAGTTTAGGACCTTAAAAACTGCTAAAAATAGTAATTTGTGATATAATCAAGGAAACTAATGAAACCAACTGAAGGTCTAGGTGGAAAAAGTGAGTGGCCACCAAAATCCACCTGGATCAGTCCTCCCCCCTTAGGAAGAAATTCTCCCCATTGTATGCAGAGCCTCCATTAAGTGAGGAAATTTCTGTTGAAGTTGGTCTAGGTGAGCCACTTTCCCTAGTGAAGGAGTTGGTCTCCTTTAACAACTTGATATCACTGGATCCTCTACTGGATAATGTTATTAATCTGTGTTCCCATTATCCTATTAGTAGTGGCCTATTCGATAGAGCTTGGGTTGTGCTCTGTTGGTGTCAGCTGCTCAACAATGTTCGATGTGTCTAGCTATGGAGGAAAGTATGGTTATCGCCAGTCAACATTGAATACTGGGTGCAGGCCAAGGGATGGTGGAATGTTAAGCTCAAAATAGTTGTATCCTATAGCCTTAGTGACGTTGTAAGGCAAATATCGAAGTGGGCGAAGCTTACAGTGGGCCCCAACGAGGCACTCCTTATGCAAATGTAATCAAACTTTTTCGCCCACCTAGAACTTGTGTGGCACCTGATGTTGATCATGATGTTATTTTTACTTAGCATTAGCTCTTTCCAATATGTCACAGACCTATTGGAGGATGTGCTGAATGCATTCAATGAAGCCGAAAGCTCTGTTAGCTTCAAACTAGACATGACCCAAATATTCCTGAATAGCTGCCAGTGATATGGCAACATCAATGGGACATAGTGGTTGGAATCCTAACCCCACTTGAAAGGGGGTGTGTCCATTTGAGATGTGGAGAGCTCAGTTGAAGTTGTGCTGGACATAGGGGAGGATTTCATCCCATATGCATGGATGATTCGAGTTGTAGATGTGCAGGATGTGCATGCCCATCTTGTTGATGACATTTGTTTGGTCATCAGTTTGGGGGTGGAAATTAATGGGCTTAATGATCTTGGTATCCAACAAAAAATAGAAGCTTGACCAAAATGTACTTAGGAACCTATTGTCCCGATCTTAGATAATGAATCATGGGATTCCAAAGTGTACCCATACTCATTCAAAGAAGAGTTTGGAAGTGTCTTTTATTGTGATACTCTTCTTGCAGGCCACCATAATGGCCATCTTAGAGAATCTGTCGACAACCACGAAAACACAGTCTTTTCCATGCTTGGTAGAAGGAAGGCTCTATATATAATCTATGGAGATGGATTCCTAGGGCTGACTAGGAGTGGGAAGAGGAGTATACAAACCATACTTCCTGATTGTATGTTTGGAAATGGTACAAGAAGTGCAGGATTTTATGTAATTCCCAACATCTTGTTGATGTTTCACCCAATAAAAATACTTACGCAATACTGCCACTATTTTTTCTACCCCAAGATGTGTAGTGACCTGACTGTAGTTCACCTCCAAAATCATCTTGGCATACTCTCTTGAAGGAACACCTAGGTGTCTTAGGTGGCATAACAATGTGTCCTAGAGGTGAAAGTTTGAAACTTTCTTATCTTCTAGGAGCATATTGTATGCGGTGCTGAATTTTGGGTCACTTTTGTAAATATGCAGCTATCCCGAAGTCTCGTGTCCACAAGAGTCAAGCATAGTGGTTAGTGCCATAACCGGTGGTCTGTTGAGGTAGTCTGTAACATTATTAGTGCTTCCCTTCTTGTAGTTTATACTCAAATGTAATTGTTGCATATATGTGGACCATTTCAAATGGTGATCATTCTGCAACTCTCCTTGTCTCTGTATGAACTGCAGGAGTTGGTGGTATGTGTGGATGATCGTTTCCTTCCCCAGAACGTAATGCTTCCATTGACAGTAGACTTGCACAATGGAATACATCTCTTTGTCATAGGTGGGTTAATTTCATATGGTATCTGAAAATGTCTCATTGTGATATGCCACTAGATGCCCTTGCTGGGTAAGAACTGCACCAATAGCATAGTCAGAGTCATCTGTCTCAATTTCAAATGGTTGTTGCATGTCTGGTAATGTGAGCACTAGTGATGCTTCAACTCAACAAAATTTTTCTTGTTTGGATTCATATGAAAATGAATTTTCTTTCGCTCTACCCTTTGTGACTTGAATCAAAGGCCAAGTGATATGAGAGAATCCCAACACAAACCTACGATAGAAATTGGCAAGATCTAGAAAGTTGTAGAGCTCTATTAGAGTGGTTGGGGTTGTCCAATCCTGAATAAATTGTATCTTGGATGGGTCCACATGCACACCCCACTCATCAATGATGTACCCCAGATATTGAACTTGGTTCATAGCAAAAGTGCATTTCTCCAATTTGGCACACAATTTGTGTTGTCGCAGGGTTTGGAGGACCTATCTAATATGGTGTAGGCGCTCTTCCCAACTATGGCTGAAGATCAGGATGTTTTCCAAATATATTACCATAAACAACCTAGTGGAGGGCCACAAGATGTCTTCCATCAACCTCATGAAGGTTGTAGGGGCATTTGTCAACCCAAAAGGCATGACCAACCATTCAAAAAGGCCCTCCTTGGATTTGAAGGTAGTCTTCCACACATCGGAGGGTTCGATTGGTAGCTGGTGATAACCAGACTTCAAGTCAATCTTGATGAAATATTTGGCCCCCTTGATTTGGTCGATAAGGTCATCAATTTTGTGGGATTGGATACCTATTCTAAACAGTGATCTTATTCAGCACCCGATAGTCAATACAAAGCCTCTAGGTTTTGTCCTTCTTTTGTACCAACATGATCAAGCTCCCACAGGGTGATGAACTTGGCTTGATGTGCCCTTTCTTTAACAGCTCTTTAATATTCCTCTTGATTTCATCATTCTCCATAACAGAGCGTTGGTAGATTGATCCATTGGGTAGTAATGCGCTGGGGGTAAATTGATGGAGTGCTTGATCTGATAGTGTAGGGGCACCCCTGTGGGTGAGGTGAAGATTTCCTCGTACTCTTCCACAACCTTATCCATTTTTTCTACCATGTGGAGGAGCCCTACCTGGAGGTTGTGGATGTGAACACAATATTCCCCTTGCTATGAGAGTGAATCACAGGGAAGAAAAATTTCCTAGTTTGGGAAATGATCTTACAACATTTTTTAGTAGAGATCAAAGAAAAAGTAGTAAGAAACGTTACCTCTGGTATCTTGTACAATTTTTTACCCAAAGTAATAATAACATAACAAGGTTTGGATTCATATACAACATGATGCTTCCATAAGTATGAATGACCTAATTAAACATCATAGACTTAAAGAGGGGAAACATTGCACAATACCTCAACTGCAAAGGGCTTGATACTATAAGGTAGGTGACATTGATGGCTGAGACAAAGATCTCTCCCTTGGTGGAGCCACCTGATGGTGTATGGATGTGGGTGCAACATTATTGACAGCTAAAATCTCTTAACAACCTTGACTGATATCAAGTTCTTCTGGTTCCCACTGTCAATGATGAATTGCATCGGTGAACCTTTTACCCACATCTACGAGTAGAAGAGGCACTTTGCCTCGTCTGGATCCTCAGGTTCTGCCCTTCTGAGCTTGTTGGTGGCTACCATCATAGTGAGTTATATGTCAATGACCTGCTTCCCCTTGTCAGTTCTCTTTTTGGGTTACAAGTCAAAATCAGAGCATGCATCTGTATCTAAGTATTTTATCTCGACCACCAATGCCTGCTTTGCGTGACATTAATTTGTGTTGTGAGTGGGAGTTTTATGGAACTCACACCACTTTCTGGTGTCCTTCTTTGCCTTCCCATTATCCTTGGTTTCCAACTTCAAGGAGTTTTCATGGGTGTTATCAACTTGAATTTTCCCTTTTCTCTATGGGTTTGGCATACCTTTGCTCTGCTTAGGGTTCATAGATCCAAAGTCTTGGTTCTTCTACTTGAATTTTTTCTCAATATTGGTAGCATATCGGTATGTTTCACCAGGCGAGGAGATGTCCAGGAACTCCATTTCCTCCTAAATGTATTTGTGAAAACAACCACGATACTTGAGCACTAGATGTTTCTTATAAATTTTGATACCCAGCTTTGTGTTCAGGGTATGGAAAATATTTGTCAGCTCATGCACATCTTGATCCTTTTTCTACTACAGCGTAGTCCATTGTATGTAATTGTCTTCATAGCTCCCGACAGTGTAATATTTTTCCTTGGTGGCACCTCAGAAAGAATTCCAAGTGGGTGCAGCTGAAAATAGTGAGGGTTCCCTCTCGTCCCTCTACTCAAAGTCTGTTTACCACAAGTCCTTGATATGGGGGGTGGATTTTAGGGGTGCAAAAGTAATATTTTCCCTATTGGAAAAATCATGAACCAAAAAATATCCTTCTAACAAATTTAACCATTTATCTATGAAATTTGCATCTATATTGCCTTCAAATAAAGTAATGTCGAATTTGAATTGTACGTTAAAGGGAGTGACGCTTCCAGAGTGCTTGTTGGATGAAGATGCATCACCTGTGGGCATCTGCTAAAGGATCTGGGAAAAATGATCCATAATCACATTCCATTTTCGCTCGAGGGATTCTTTGAGCAATATTTTGAAAGGATCTCATGCTCCCTTGTACTTATTTTCTTCCATCAATAGAGGTCATCATGGTTAGTGAGACTAGTCTTGCAAAGGTTCAACCAATTCCAGCCCTAACTCCTTATACCCTGACCTCGTTGGGGACATGCACGGAAAATTAAAGAGAATACTGCTATGATACCATTTATCTATATTCATGAAGGAATGAAATGAAATACATATATGAACAAAAACACAAACAACAAAAACATAACTTCAATTCCCTAATAACAAAGTAATGAAATTTGTTACAAGAAGAATGGAAATAAACTAGCTCAGGAAATGGTAGCTTATCTCTGAGAATAGATGTGGTGGCAAAATGCCTATAAACTATGTTACAATGAGGCTCAAGGGCCTTGTTATTATTGAACAACAAATGGAAACCATAAACAACCAAAACCCTAACCCTAAGAGATGGAATGCCAGGAGTTTGTGGGCCCTGTTCGGGTTAGTTGGATAGCCAATTTCCCAGGGTCGTAACTTGGTCATATGATCTCCATTTGGCGTGTACGATACCTTTCTAGAAATATCTCTTTGAGTACTACAAATTTTTTGACAAGTATTCCCTATGGAAATGGGCTTATTGCAGACCTAAAAAAACATCGTTTAGGGGGTTAAACACAACTCTGGAAGTTTCAGGACATGAAAAAATGCTAAAAATAATAAATTGTGCTATAATTAACGAAAATGATGAAACCAACTGGAGGTCCATGTGGAATAGGCGGGGGGAACAATATCCACCTAGATCAAGTACTCAAAAACCCTCAAGATGGAAGGATACATCATAAAGAAAAATGTAACGATGTTGAATGATTCATGTGGTACCCATAACTTCGTCAATTATAAATTGGAAAAACTTCTTAGCTTCTTTGTATTTCTAGTGTTGGGTAGCGCAAGCCCCACGGAACGAGTATGGGGTACGAAGCCTAGAATTTCGGGTAATATTAGGGTAAAAGACTCTGCGGAAAGCATGGATTGTGAACTATAGTAGGTTGAGTCAAAGGGTAGTCCACCCAAAAATAATGTAAATAAATAGTAATAGAGTTGGCCCGCGGAGGGATCATGGGCCAAGGGAAAGTATAAATAGAGCAGGGCTCTATGAGGGAAAGTAGTTCTTATGGAATATGGAATGTAATGGGTTCTGAAGGGAAATAACTTGAAAGCGTCTGTAAGTCCGAGTCGAGGGAGTAGGGTAGAAGGTAGAGGCTCTGCAACTGTGTGCACAAAGGCCTAGAAAGTCTGAGCTGTGTGTGCAGACAGCTGCAACTCAGTGCACAGGGTGGATCTGGATGTATTGTTGAAGATTGATAATAAAGATAAGTTTCTTCTGAATTCTGTATTGATTTCAACTGTACTCTTTTATGATAAATGAATTGTTATGGTTTTTGAATTTGCTACGGTTGAATTCATGTGAACTGAATTAATCTTGATGCGTGAAGTAACCAAAAATAATAAATGTTTGCTTAAAGACCGTTTTAACTAGATCAAACTAGTAACAAGTGATTCCATCTGTAATAAGCGTGATAAGGGTATTCCGATCTGCGTGGATCTGGCATAGCGTGAGGATGCATAACAATGTGCGAGCCCCAAACCACATCTAAGACATCCCCAGGGTGCAGAAACATGGTTCCAACACCCTCCCTGCTACCTCGGGTGAGACCTTAGTCCGGGCTTCACGGACTGTTGTCGAAAGGGCCGGTAGCTGCGGGATTTGTTTGGCTAAATAATTCTTCTGAACCTGGGTCAAGCCCATATAAGCCAACAAATGGTTCCGTTGCCGGGACTAGGATCTGCCTAAGGGGTGTTTAGTGTGAAAGGCGGGGATGCTAGAGGAAAGAGTGACAAAGGATCAGGACGGTAGTAATGGCGAGCACCATCCAGTTACAAATATTCAAGGGAGCGGGAAGTGAAGATCCGAAAAAGTTTTGATTTGTATTGAATTGAATATGGAACATGCAGCACATCACGCATGATAATATCAAGAAAGCCATCTTAGTCATCACACTGCATGAACGAGCGCTAACATGGTATATGAAGTATTCGGGTATCAACTCAACGGCGGGGATAGTGGACATCTACACGGAGTTAAAAAAGGAGTCTAGCCGGCCAAAATCAGAATCATAGTCAGTCGTAGGATTCAAAGAAATCACGATGATTCCTGGTGAGACCTCGTGGGATCTGGATCAGAGGTTAAAAAGCACTATTCATGAAGCCAACATGAACCTGACGGATGCACAACACTGTGCTTGGTTCATCACATCAATAATGCCATATCTAAAATTGACTTTGTCGTAGTAGAAGATCTCAACCCAAGCAGAAGCGCTGGAGGCAGTAATGCGGCTGCACGAAACCCCGATATAGGACCCAGGGTTGGGAGTTTAGAAAATCCAAGCGAGGTCCAAAATTTGTGTTTGGAAATACGGAAGTTAAAACAAGACTAGGCACCACACCTAAAAGTTCGGGAAGAAGTATGGTGGGGGGCGTGTAGAAGCCAAGGACACGATAAGGATCATTGTCTGGTTGCAGTGAATTTTGCAGCAATAGGGGGGCCACCAACATTGTGACCAGAGTTACAGACGGGACCGAGTGCGATTTCCCCACTTTGGTGCGCAATTTTCCAGGTAGGGGGAAAGCATGCGACAGACAATTTCTACCTATTGCCGAATGTACGACAACCTCCTCAACACTTATTTTGTAACTTTTGCAGAACAATGGGTCATGGGGAGAGAGATTGTTGCATGTTGATGGATCGAACCCCTACATATAGGATGCAAATAGAGATGCGCGGACAGGACCCGACTGTACCATTCGTGCTCGGGGGATTCCCGATACACAGACGAGGGCGTGGAGGATGGGGCGGCTGTGGACAGTTGATCTATTAAAATTGTGGTGGACAAGGACATTATGCATGGGATTTTATGAATCCTACTAGAACCTGT
This sequence comes from Pinus tabuliformis, assembly GCA_031772625.1. Classification (NCBI taxonomy): domain Eukaryota; kingdom Viridiplantae; phylum Streptophyta; class Pinopsida; order Pinales; family Pinaceae; genus Pinus; species Pinus tabuliformis. Next base: position 553,615,381 of record CM062820.1, on the reverse strand, counting down.
TGTCATTCATGCTACCAATTTGATCATGATGCAATTAATTGCCCTATGTTGCTCGCGCAATTAAGGGAGAAAGGAGTGCTCCCGACTAGTCCCGCCCAAAATGTCCAGATGATGAAGGCTGAACCCCACACTAAAAGCCCCAACATAAACATGATGCTCAGAAGCGGTGCAACTACCAGGGAAGATAAGGGGAAGAAGTTAGAAGAGGATACGTGGGTTCGTAAGGCTCCCGCAAAACAACCAGAATTTGATTTGGTGTAAGCAAAGGAAACCTTTTTGGAGGCTAAGAAAAATTTTGCAAAAGCATCGACTTCGGGTAGTAAGGCGAAACCAGACCTACAGCAGGATAATGCCTTGGCAACTGCCTTTTTAGAAACCTATATGAAGCTCCTGTGGGATGCCAACGTGGTGAAAGGGTTACAAGAATTAATAGCTAGATGCATGGGGGTATACAAACCATGCATAATCCGGAAATTGGGCAAACACGTCTTACACACCAGACAGGATATGCATCTGACTGCCCAGATTGGCAATTACGAGATGGACCAGGTCATCTTAGACCTAGGTTCTGACGCGAATGTCCTACAAAAACAAACCTGGGAACGCATGGGCAGGCCTACACTGCAATGGTCCCTGATCCAATTACTATTGGAAAACCAACAAAAGATCTTGCTGATGGGAAGATTGCAAGGAGTTGTCATAGATATCAACGGTGCCCACACGCACACTGATTTTGAAGCCATATAAATCATGGGCGAAAGTAACCCTTATCTGGCACTACTAGGAATAGACTGGGAAATAGACATGAAGGGAATCATCAACCTCAAAAAGTGGAAAATAATCTTCAAAAAGAATGCACTAGGAGTAGTCATTCCTCTGGATCCAGCTGAAGGTGCCCACTATACTGTACTAGTGCGCGATGACGATAGTGACCCCAACTATGGATGGATGACTCTCATGGGACACTGATAGCTCTTGCACATTAGATTCAGATGAAGAGGTTGAACGATGGCAAAATCGACTGCACGAAGTAACCACATTGAATTGTAATAGAATGGTGGCAATATGAGCTATTGCGTCGTTCGCAAAAGTCACCAGAGAACCAATGGTCTCGATGAAATCAAAACCCGGTGCTCCGAGGGTATTCGCATCCCAAAATGCTAGGACATCGAAAAAAGAGGTAGGCAAGGCTAAGCATAAACTAAAGCATGGAGGTCGCGGAGACACAGTAATACCTGTAGTTGGACAAACAAAGAAGAGCAACCCACAACAACATGAATCACCAGAAGCTACCCACAGGATCCGAAAAAACCCAAGGGATGGCATACATCATGGTGTTGCGCTAACACGACTTGCTTGGAGGCTACAGGTACTGCGACCTAAATGGCTCTGCATTAGGCAATGGAAGAAAAACCAGAAGAATTCGAGTAGCTACCGGCCCTGCACTAACAACACCCTTAAGGTACGATCTGGAGATCGAAGCCTGGTAGAAAGGACTAAATTCAGGAGGATATCACATCGCAATGCTTACAGAAACTCAGCCCTTTTTCACCTAAGACAACTTAGACCCTTGCGGAATATTTCTAGAACTAACCCAGAGGGGACCAGGCTATCAAGACAGCACACACATCCGTGGCGTAAAACCTTGGCTGACTAAGCACCCAGACGATGCCCGCAGCACAAGGAGGTAGGGATAGTACAGATCTGCACCAAAGGTGTGGACACCTAACTAGTCATTAAGGTCATAGTCTCAGCACCCCAAGCAGCTGAAAGAGGGTGTGGGACTATAAACAAGTCTACAAGGAGTTGATCTGGCATACCAAGTTCTACCTACATTACCCTGTCTCCTCGATCGCAACCGCGAGTGATGGGTTGCGCTACTATGCATCCCAGCCGAAAGATAACCATTAGCACTCCTTTCCATAATAGAGATGTTAGGGTACAACAGGAAGGAGCGGGCGGTGAATTATTAAGATGAAAGTTCCAAGGTGGATTCATTAATATCACTCAAGGGAACGTTGGTACGATACTGAAACATAAATGAACGATGTTGTTCAAAGTGACGGTCTTAATTTATGATTGCAGGAGTATACGAGCTCATTGGCCCTATATACCAGGATCAATCAATATACATCTGACCACAAATCAACCCATGCGTCCTATGGCCAGAACCCGAGCACGATTCGCTGAAGAAATGCAATTGAATCAGGAAGAGTTAGCAGGCGCGGGCTGGAGCAACAGGTTCCAAAATCCCCATGAACACCATGAAGGCAGAAGACAAAGAAGAAGATCCGTATAGTTCGAGCCTCACCGTGGCTCACCAAGAAAGCTGCAGCTGATAAGGGCAAATCCATTTCAACAGAAAACGAGGAAGAAGACGAGGCTCTCAAGGAGCTCCTTGACCAGATTGATGAGGACGATGTAGATGCATTCCAAATTCCGTCATTTCCCCCATATCTCTCTCCATGGACAGGGTCAACAAAGATACCAAAGGACTTAGATGGAGCGAAAGCCGAACTTCAGACCCCTCTTCTTCCGGATGATATAAAGATTGAAGGATCGCCATGGGGATGCATTCCGACCCTCAAATTTGAAGATTGGGATCTGGCTGACAGTGAAAAGTTCCCTGAATTGGCCGCAGACAAATTGTTACCATGGGTGTGGCTGCTGGGTATAGAGAGGGCCGGGATCCTTAACCTCCGATGGCTACCTCACTACCACCACGCAACTATTAGGACCTTTGCGATCCGGCAACTTCTCTGTCTTGTACATGAAGGATTCTTATAGTTGGAAGAGCCAATTCCAATCACAGCTGACTTAATCCACCGCATAACGCACCTACCACTACAAGGATATGACCCCGTTAACACCATAGGGACTAGTAGCAAGGTCAGCCTCGCCGAAACAATGAAGACGCGGTACAAGCTGGTGAAAGGAAAGTGCGGATATGTCATAGCTAGCATCAATAATCGGGCCATCCGAGTGGCTACACAACTCCTCGATGGAAAACTCATGAGGAAGTGTCGTGCAGACAAGGTACACGCCTCTGTCATTGCGCTAGCCGGGTAGTGCGCCCACGGGGTGTAGTTTAATTGGGCACAGTTCTTATGCATAGATTTCTTGACCAACTGCTGAGAAGCACAGAACAAAGGTAAGACATTTCATTATGCTTGGTTGCTTCTGTCAATATTTTTGGTAACAAGCACGCTGCCAGTTGATAGCTGGCTGCCTAGCATTACAGATGACCTACCTGAGGTTGTATGGTTTATGGCACTATGCTCAACAGGAGATGTCACAAGGGTTTCTGCAATTCGAGCATTTTGGAATTCCATGGCAGAAAAAATATGGATCTGGATTGCTTGCCGACCGTGCATGTCTCCCACAATCTACAATAATCTCCAAAGCATGGCTGAGTTTAAAGCTGACATGCATCATGTGTACATTCGGGTGCAAAAGAACCCGAACCAATCTTGGACCACACTTCTGTTCATTGCAATAGATGAAGCAATCTATGCGGTTTTGGAAAAATGGCCTCTCTAATGGCGCACTCCAGACAAGGCCATCCTAGACCAACTCACTGCTAAACAATAGGAGAAGGAACAACAACAGCGGTTCCAGCATCTAGTAGAAAAAGCACGACAGGAACAATAGCTCACTTCGCAACAAGCGGTTTCCTAGAACCCGCCAGCCGAAGAGACTTCGGTAGCACAGGAATTGGAACCAGTACAGGAGACTGACTTAGGCTCCCGGAGAACAGGTCAAACGGTCGCGGTGGGAGGACCCACCAAGTATCAGGAAAAAGTCCAAAGTAATAACAGGGGTGGAGAACAAATTCATAGCAAGCCCTACATTGCCTGCTCTACTTACAGAACAAACAACTGTGTTGGGGGAAATCCGAAAGTAGTTGGAAACATTACATGCACAATCACAGGGGAAGGTTCACCGTGGCAACAACACAAGTATGACTGAGCCACTGATGAGCGCGCCTGCACCGAACACTATAACATTGCCAGCTGCTGTTATTACAAGACCTGATGATGAGGGTAGTTGGGATTTAGATCTGTCTGCCCTACCCAGTAGCATACTTTTTCAATTACAGGAAGGGCTCACTAGTGAACTCCACACTAGGGAAGGTCACACCCTCCACACTTTACGGAAGCAAAAAGCTAAGATCGAACAGGTCAATCTTCAGCATGTTGTCTGGGTCGAGCGTTACAGGAACGTCGAACAAGCCGTCACAGAAACATGTTGCACAGTTCTGAGGGTAGCTATCCCTGAGGATCTTCCAACTCTGACCAAGGTTCAACACATGGCTGCAGAAGTCTGCACGGTCCAGGAAGAGGCCGCAAAAGCACAAGGAGAGCTTGCACTATAGATTGTAGAGCTTTAGCCCCAGGCACAACAACCCCGACCCAATGATGAACACCATCACGTGGAAATTCAAGAAGGCATGGAAACCATGCGAAGCGCATTCCAAGAATATTCAGGACTTTTGGATCAGTCTATTGGCCTGCTTACATCTCTACGGGAGGACCCCACCATTTAGTGCATTGAAGCTAAGGTATGCACGTTGCAGCAAGCCTATGATACAGCTCGCGGAGAGGCACAAATAGTCAGTATCACACAATGGCTAGCTACGATGAGGGAAGCTCAGGCTCTTAAGGCCCAAATGGATGTTGCAAGGCAAAAGGAGGCAGAACTTAAAGACTGCATTCATCCATGGATCGATGAAGCATTTACCATTTCTACAATGATGGAGGGCAAGATAACACAAATGTAGGCAACCTGTGATTCTGAGCAAGCGAATCCATTAGACACAGATATATCAACAACTCGAGTGGCACTAGTACAACAGACTGCTGCAGAATTTGTTGAAGAGACAGGCATAGCGCAGAACTTGTTAAAAAACCTTTGCACAAAGATGGACGCACTAGCTAAGTGACTCAGGACGAGTCACGATGATTGTGTTGGGGGACTGTTGGGTAGCGTAAGCCCCACAGAATGAGTATGGGGTGCAAAGCCCAGAATTTTGGGTAATATTAGGGTAAAAGACTCCGCGAAAAGCGTGAACTATAGTAGGTTGAGTCAAAGGGTAGCCTTCCCAAAAATAATGTAAAGAAATAGTAATAGAGTCAGCACGCAGAGGGATCGCAGGCCAAGGGAAAGTATAAATAGAGTGAGGCTCTATGAGGGAAAGTAGTTCTTTTGGAAGATGGAATGTAATGGGTTCTGAAGGGAAATAACTTGAAAGCGTCTGTAAGTTCAAGTCGAGGGAATAGGGTAGAAGGTAGAGGCTCTGCAACTGTGTGTGCAGAGGCCTGGAAAGCCCGCAGCTGTGTGCGCGAACCCCTACAGCTGAGTGCGCAAGGTGGATCTGGATGTATTGTTGAAGATTGATAATAAAGATAAGTTTCTTCTGAATTCTATGTTGATTGAGACTGTACTCTTTTATGATAAATGAACTTTTATGTTTTCTGCATTTGCTACAGTTGAATTCATGTGAACTGAATCAATCTTGATGTGAGAAGTAACCAAAAGTAATAAATGTTTGCTTAAAGAGCATTTTAACTAGATCAAACCAGTAATAAGTGATTCCATCTGTAATAAGCGTGATAAGGGTATTCCGATATGCACGGATATGGCGTAGCGTGAGGTTGCAAAATAGCGCGCGAGCCCCAAACCACATCCAAGACATCCCCAGGGTGCAGAAACCTGGTTCCAACACCATCCCTTGCTACCTCGAGTGAGACCTCAGTCCGTCCTTCGCAGGCTGTTGCCGAAAGGGCCAGTAGCTGCGGGATTTTTTTGGCTAAATAATTCTTTCGAACTTGGGTCAAGCCCATATAAGCCAACATCCAACACAAAAATTTCATGTAATGGTTTCAAATGGAGGTACCATAAATTTTTCAAGGAAGTGCCATAATATTAAGTTGAATATGGGGAAGAATTTATTGGATAGTCCCATGATAGAAATCCAAATCAGTGGTGCTAATGTTGTATTAGGGTTCTAATGGATATAATCATTGGGAATAGTAGACCTTATTTTTTCATGATATTTTCTTAATAAGGAAAGGAAATTAATCTTAGAGGTATCCAAGGGAAACCCTTTGAAGTGTTGAGCTCCAAAAGCATGACAAAATTTCTAAAAAGGAGATAGCATGGTGTAATTGCATAATTGTGTTCATTAGATGTTGAAATATTCATATCCTCTACTCCAATGGATCTCCAAAAAGTTATCAACAATCATTCCAAGGTATTTGGAGAGATGCCTAAGTGTCTTCCACCTACTAAATATCATGACCATCAAATATTCATTTGCAACCTAGAAGTGTACCACTTTAAATTAGCCTTACAGGTACCCATATGCACAAAAGAGTGAGATTGAGTGTATGGTTCAAGAAATGTTTAAGGCTGACATCATTCAACCTAACCTAAGTGCTTTCACTTCACCATTGATTATGGTTATAAAAAAGGATGGTTCATGTTGTACATGTCCATATTATAGACCACTCAATAAAATAATAATCCAAATTAAGTTTCCTAGTCCCATCATTGATGAATTATTAGATGAATTGAATGGAGAAATTTTCTTTGCTAAGTTTGATATATGTTATAGATATCATCAAATTAGCATGAGGCTGGAATACATTCCCAAAAAAACCTTTAGAATACATGAAGGTCATTATGAGTTTTTATGTAATTTGGACTTACTAATGCACCAACAACATTTCAAAGCTTGATGAATTTTATTTTCAAATCCTTCCTTAGAAAATTAGTGTTAGTATTTTTTGATGACATACTAATCTATATAAAGTATTGGGAAGGGCACATACAAATGTTGATAGGCTCTTAACACTATTGGAAGATAAACAACTATATGAAAATCAATACATGTGTTTAATGGGTGCCGAAATTGGCATATTCTTAGCACCCATATAATACCTTTTTTTCCACCATTTTCTAGCTTTGCATCCTTTCTTATTACCTTTTCTATCCATATTGATATATTTTTGGTCAAGGTATGAATATCCTTCTGTGTGCCAATTTAATCTCAAAGTTTTAATTCTTATTGGACTAACCCTTATATGAAATATTCCTCTTAGTCATGTTTCTTACCTTCTCAGCCACAAATGACTTCTCCTCCTCCCCCTCAACAAATTTGGAAATAAGGGTAGATAAATCCTACATATGGAGGCCCTCAATATGCTCCTATGTATCCACTTGTGTAAATTATTCCTTGTCCTCAAATTCAAGCATCCAAATCCTCTCCCTTGTGACCAAAATTGATAGTATAACCCATAGCTAACCCTAGAATGGTAGGTCGGTTCAACCTACACAAGTTGCTAGGTTTGCAACCTGCCCTACTTACTCTATCTCTTCCATGTATTGCCATGACATACACCTTAGATTCAAGAAGACACCGACTGAACAGCATCCTCCTATGTATATAGAAGATTTTAATGAGGAAGATAAAAATGAAGAAACTAAATAGGAGCCATGTCCTAAACCTTTAAGAACTGAGCACATAATCTCTTAACTTCAACAAACACCTTTCCTTGAAATATTAACTTGAGAAAAACCTGTAACTCAAACAAAATTTGATTTCTTTGGTGAGCTCAAGAATGTGCCTGTCAATATTCCACTTTTCCAATCTATTAAAGATGTGCCAATCTACTCAAAAGAAGTGACGAAAATATTTTTGATGAGGCCTGATCAAAGAAGGAAAGATCCCAAAATATTTCATGCCATGGAAAAACTATAATATTTTATAATATAGGGAGTCCCCTTGCCAAAATATTATGATCCTAATAGCCCAGTTGTTAACATATAAATCAATAATACTATTATTCCAAAAATGTTCATTGACTTGGGTGTCACCGTTAACATTATGATGTGAGAAACCATGGAGGCCTTAAGACTGTCTGGCCTCAAACAAACCTCCACTGTGCTTCAAGTGGCTAATAGGTTAACAATTAAAACAAAAGGAATTCTGGAGGATGTAGTGATATCTATAGACTTTTAGGAGTATCTCGTCAAATTTATGGTTCTATAACCTAAAAACTCTATGGGGGGATACCCTCTAATCCTTATGTAGGCATGGTTGGTGACTTTAGATGCATATATTGACTACATATATTGGAGTATGACAATCTCCCATGGAACCTCCACTAAAATGCTGACCTTATATCCCCCCGCCAAGTGTAGTGCGCATATTGAAACACATTTTTGGGTTGATAGGGAGGATAGTGGTGAGGAAGATTGATCTCTTCAAGTCCTAATTGTTGACCAATATCTCACCATTAAGGAGAAAACTGAGGATGGTGAAGTACACGGTTTCATTTCCTCCTCCTTCTCCTCATCCTCTAACACACATGGTCTTGACCACATAATATAACCTGATGTTCAAGCCTATCTAGCCTCAGCAAGTGTTTCACCACTCAAACATGAATGTTCAGGTTAAGAAGACCAAGGGTAAACTTTAGAGATAATTGAGATGAGCTCTCGAAAAACCTTGAAGATTAATTAAGGACATATATAAGAGAAAAATGAGAGATGGGTTAAATTGTTGCAAACGTAGTACCATGACTATTCTACTCTATAATTCCAACGTTAGAAATACCAAACCTTTCCAAAATTTGTCTAAGCAACTCCATCAAATCCCTTAATACATCTATGGATATAATTCTTTATTTGATTCATTATTTTGTGAGTAAGGAAGGAAAAAATTAGTCGTGCACATCAGAGATCCATGTTATTTCATGGCAAGCCTTTTATAGATATTAAATAAAAAACTATTTAATTCTCAAACACAAATACCATTTGATAGTTATACCATTAAAACCATTGAATTCCACACACTATAATAGTATAATTTGATTCTTAAACAATCATCTTAAATCATGTAAGTTGTTAAGAATATATCAACAGTTATAGGGGTTTTCAAGTCTCTCATACCATAAGAATGATCATAAAAATATCTCATTACAAACACATGAATGCATATTTCTAACTAACAGTGTTGATACACCTGTATCATATAATAACATCAATCATCATCTACATGGCACAAATATGCACAAAGTTACAAGTAAGCAACTTATATGATTAGTTATATGATTGGCAACTGGGAGAGGGACTTCAACTCTCCTCCCAACTATAGGCCAACTAAAATATTATTCTTTCTTGCAGTTAACCACCATTGAGAAGGATTCAGAGCATGAGGAGTGAAGTGCTCAAGGGAAATTCATACCAATCAAGTAAAAATGTAGACAATGCCTCCATCTAACAACCAGGAGTCCAAAGAGCACAGTGTCTCCACCCAAAAACACTTTAGGGAATTTAGAGCACATAGTGCTCCACCAAACAATCATTTTAGAGAATCTATAGCACACATTGATCCACCCAATAGTCACTACGTGAATCCAAATCCCATAGTGACTCCACTTGATTTATACTACAAGACTCTAGAGACCATGGTGCCTCCCCCTGTAATCTATTAAGAATTTATAGCACACCATTCCTCCACCTAATAGCTTCCATGGGATTCAAGAGACAACCTTCAAGGTCTCCACCTGTGAAAACACCAAGAGAAGTCCCAGAGTACACAGTTTATGTACCTGCTAAGTACGATTCAAGATTCCACTACTACTCTACCTTCTCAACACCATAACTTCGCTTTTATTTGATGTCTCATAACTAGCTTACAAGCCTAAGTCTACATTAAGCCTTTTCCCATGTTTCACACGCACTTGGTCTTACACAATATCCTCTTGCTACTGCACTATTACCTTGCTCTGGTCTCCTTCTGTATTCATCAATGTCCCATTGATACCACTATGTAGTTCCTTCTTTTTTCTCCTTTATCGAAATTCCCATTGATTTCCTCTTGCATGTAACCAATGCCAACACATCCCACGATAGCAGGATTGGTTTGTCCTTTGCTCAAGTGTCCATACTCCATTTTTAATGCTTGTACATTCTTCTCTTTTCATTCAATAGGGAGGTGGGTGGAAAATTAAATGCAAGCTTATAAGCTTAGTTATTTCTCCAAGAAACTCCCAAGTATCCTCTCCTCCACAAACCCTAAATCTGTGTCCTCTCTCTTTAGTCCAACCATTTTTTCACCGAGAGGCACATTCTACAACCCAATATGATGTGTAAGCTTGTCCATCCAACATCAAAGTTGGAATTTTGCTCATGTCAGCCAAAATAAAAAATAAAAATAAAAATCTAAAAATAAAAATAATTATTTTAAATGTTTTATATAGTTATTCAAGTTCAACTTATTTGATAAAATAACTATTAAATGCTTAAGATAATTGTATTGTAATACAATTATCTGATGTGTTTAATATTTATTTTATAATATATGTTGAATTTGAGTTGAGCATAAATTTACCTTCGACAAATTTTTTTACCACATTAAAATTCCAAATCAACTAAAATTTTAAACATATTTACTCTTTATCAAAGTCAATACCATTTCATAGAATAAAGTAAAAATGTTATTTCAACACAAAGAATCGAAAATCTTGCTCCAAAATCTTTTAATATTTCTTTTAATTAAATATTTGTAAAATGAATCTTTAATTGTAAAACCATATGCTATGGATATATTAAAATCTCTAAAAACATACATATTTCCACGTCAAAGTTGTAATATTTGAAAATTTTATTAGCATGCCATGTAAAAAATATCATTAAATCTTATATTAATATTAATATATTATAATATCAATATTATAAATTTAAGAACTTAAGATTAATACAATATTAAATTTAATATAAGATTAAATTTGTTATATTATAATATCTATTAATATATCATAATATATATTAACTCTACATATATATGGGAGGGAACAACAAAGACATAGTGATAGAGGTGGAGAGATAGAGGGAGTGAGGTGAAGGGAGAGAAAGGGAGAGAGAGGAAGGATGAGAGAGGAATTGAGAGATAGGAGGAGAGAGAGGGATATAGAAATGAAGTTGGAAGGAAAAAGAGGGAGGGAAGAAGAATCACATAAAGAGAGAAAAATGGAGAGAGAGAGAGAGAGAGAGTGAGAGAGAGGGAGTGACAAGGGAGAGATGGAGAGAGAGTGTATATGTTTGGGGTGAGATATAGAGATAAATAAGGAGAGATAGAGAGAAGAAGGGGGGAGAAGGAGAGATAGTGATAGAGTTGGAGGGAAGAGAGAGAGAGGGAGACAAAGACAAAGAGATAAGGGGGAGAGACAGAGGAAGGCAAGAGAGAAAGTGAGAGAGAGGAAGGAAGGGAGCTTGGATGTGAGAGAGGAAGGGAGATAAAGATGGAGGTAAGAAAAAAGACGCAGAGAGAGAAAGGTGGAGTGAGAGAGAGGGAGTGATAAGGGAGATGGAGATAGAGGGAGAGAGGAGAAGAAGAGGGAAGAGAGATAGAAGTGGGAATAGAGGGAGAGAGGGGGAAGAAGGAGAGAGATGGAGAGGAAGAGGGAGGGAGAGATAGATAAATATGGAGAAAGAGTGTGTATGTTTTGGGGGTGATATAGAGAGACAAAAGATATATATATATATATATATATATATATATATATATATATATATGGAAGGTGAAGAGAGGGAAGAAAAGAGAGATAGAGAGAGGGAGAGATAGATAGATTAGAGGGAGAAACCATGTGTGTTTGGGGAGGGGGGTGAGATAGAGAGATAAACAAGGAGAGATAGAGAGAGATATAGATATAGATGGAGGGGGAGAGAGGGAAGAAGAATTATTGCACTAGATGTATTGATTTCAGTGTAGATGGTCATTTATAACCCTATTTGATTGCTTGCACTAGATGCATTAATTTTAGTGTAGATGTTGGTTTCTAATTATATTTGATTTCTTGCACTAGATACATTGATTTTAGTGTCGATGTTGATTTCTAGTCCTATTTGATTTCTTGCACTAGATGCACTGATTTTAGTGTAGATGTTTTCAAAATTTATTTGATTTCTTGCACTAAATACATTGATTTCAGTGTAGATGTTGATTTATAATTCTATTTGATTTCTTGCAATATATGCATTGATTTCAATGTAGATGGTGATTTCTAATTCTATTTGATTATTTGCACTAGATGCATCGATTTTGGTGTATATTGTGGTTTCTAATCCTACTTGATTGCTTGCACTAGATCCATAGATTTAAGTGTATATGGTGATTTCTAATCCTATTTGATTGCTTGCACAAGATGCATTGATTTTAGTGTAGATGTTGATTTCTAATCCTACTTGATTGCTTGCACTAGATGCATTGATTTCAATGTAGATGCTGATTTATAATTTTATTTGACTGGTTGCACTAGATGCATTGATTTTAGTGTAGATGTTTATTTCTAATCTTATTTGATTACTTGCATTAGATTCATTGATTTCAATGTAGATGTTTTCTAATCTTATTTAATTGTGTGCATTAGATGCATTGATTTTAGTGTAGATGATGATTTCTGATTTGATGTAACTCAATGTATGATGGTACATTAACTTAAAGTGATTGGATTAATAATGTGCATTGATTTCAGTGTAAGCACAAAAAAGTGATTGACACTTTGCATTGATTTTTCTATTTTAGTAATTCAACCTACTAATATTGGAGAGAAATATAGACAAGGTATGATGTTTACTACAATAGTTTTAGTGAAATAATTGAATGGTTTACAATCTTAACTATCCTTTTCATATGATCTATATGAAAATATGGAAAAACTAAAAAATAATGTAAATATTTTGTAAATCTGACCACTCATTAAAAAAAATTGAAATTACATTATTTCTTGACTTTTGCAAAAGAAACTATAGATAATAAAAAAAAATCATCAAAATATTTTGAAGGAAATAAATTATTTCAAACATTAGAAATGAAACAAATGATTTCAAGAGTAATCTTGATGTAGTAAATTATTAAAACTACTCTTCAAAATATATTTAGTAATACCTGGAGGGACACTATTAAGAATTATTAATTGTCAAAAGTTGTGATACCTAAAATTAAATGAAATATATGTGCAGTATCAATCCTCTTGCAAACTATTGACAAGATTGTCTCCCTTATTCATCACCAACTAATTACTAACATACAATTACATACACATATAGAAATATAACACAACAATTGTAACATTCACAAACATCACTATTCAAATCCAAACACACAAACCACTCAAAGAATCCAAGCGCAAATATACAAACCATTCAAGGCAATCAACATAAACAAAAGTAAAGAAGGGAATGATATAGTCATGTCAAACAAATAAAACATAATATAAATTTCAAAGTATGAAGTTTATCTCAAACATATACATAATAATGATAATCTAAAAATGTGTCATTGTTGCCCTCAACTGGAACCAGCCTAGATCCATCTAACTTTGGACCTATCATGTGCCGAGAGGAATAAAATCCCTCGAGGTGCAAGCCTTTCCTCAAATTCCACACTCCAAAAAGAAGGTTTACATGTTGATAGATTTGATCCCTCTCAATGCATGATAGACCTGGAGTTAGATGGATCTAGGTAGGTTATATTTTTTTTCACAATTATGTATAATTGTACATGAAAATATTTACATGAGGTGGAATTGGGGAATTTTGAGGTCTAAAATGGGCCTCCTAAGGAAATTATAAAATAATAGTGGAAATAATAAAATAAGATTAGATTACATCATCAAATTTTAGAGGGAAAAAATAAAAAATAGTTTTTCAACTCGTATTTTCAACTTATCTCCCTATGGGTTAACTCAAATTTCGATTGGAAACCCTCCTTGGATGCAAAATTTTATTCCCCATCCAAGGAGTACCCAAGTTACATATTTTCGATGGACCCTACTACACAAAAAATGAGAAATACATGAAAAAAGTGATTGCAATCACGCTTTTTCATGTATTTCTTATTTTTCGTGTAGTAGGGTCCATTCAAAGTATGCAACATGGGTGCTCCTTGGATGAGGAATTAAATATTTCAACCAACGAGTCCTCCTGCTCGAAATTTGAGTAAAACTTATGGAGATAAGTTGAAAATATGAGTTGAAAAAGTATTTTTATTATTTTATTATTTTTTAACCTTTTTACTTTTTTACTCCAAAAATGGTGAATCATCCCCCATGATTAACATCATCATCTTGAATCCTATTGGTTCTTATAAAGTTTATTTTGGTTGTACATTTTTCTTAAGAGGCCCATTTTAGACCTCAAAATTTCCCTAATGAAACCAAAAAGGGTTATCACAGACCTCGGCCCCTTAGAGGGACACTGTCCTCTATGCTCTACATTTGATCACAAAATTTTCAATGAGCTTATATACACAACTTTGTTCATAGTTACAATTACATTTACATTTGTATACTCAACAAAAAAAATGGGTATGACACCCTCATCTGATCATCCATTTATCAAGTGGCTTCATCTGGTCCAAAGTTCCTCCACTACACCTTAACATGCTCGATTACTCTATTTTGGAGCATGAACTACCTCTAATCCAGAATGGAATATGGTTCTAGTTGGAATTATCCCCTGAATTCTTCTTATATCACAAAAAAATCAACAACATGATTAGCATCGTACATATACTCTTAAAGAAAGGAAATATGGAAAACATCGTGTGCTTTCACTATGGGTAGTAAATCCAATTTGTATGCATTGGCCCCATTCTCTCTAAAATATGAAATGGCCCATAAAATATGGGTGTTATCTTTGCACAAGAAAAAATATTCAATGGAATTTTTCTTGGTCTGTTGAAGAGGTAAACATGTTCACCCACTTGCAACTCCTTGTGCATTCTCTACTAATATACATAACTCTTCTTTCTATCTTGAGTTGTCTTTAGATTCTTCATGATTATAGCTATCTCTTATTCCATTTCCTTCAACTTAACATGCCCAAGAAGTACCATGTTTACTAGATAATTCCAATTGATAGGTGTGTTGCATTTCTTACCATATTTTTATAGCACCATTTACCACCCTTGGTATTTGTGATGCTTGGTTTATGGCCTAGGGCAACCCCTCCTTCCAGACTTGGTCCAAATATATTGAAAATAATGTTTTATTCCTGGTACGCTACATTTCCTTGAGATAAAAGCGTGTACACGTGGGTTAGTCAATACCCAACACGCGTATATGTGTTAAAACACTTTAAAAATTAAATTTCCTTAATTATGGGTGGAGTTCATGGTTTTAACCTATTGCCCGTGGCCCAACTATTTCCCAACTAAAAAAATAATTGGGAGAAGTATAAAAAGACTTCTATGGGAAGGCCTAAAGGGGGAGAAGAGGTAGAGTTATTATACTGAGATTATCCTTGACTGAGTTTGATGAATCCCTGTGCCTCATGCACTTCCCCAAGCTTTAGGAAACCCTTGTTTCCTTGATTATAGATATTCTCCCTCTTGCTTGAGATATCATGGTGTTGGTTATGGAATGATTTTAAAATGAGATCTTAAATCAATATTAAGGTATTACAGACTCATGTGCAGGAATGCCTATATTATTTAGTGCAACGGATCAAAAAGATTGCAAATAATATAGACAATGAAAAGTTATATGGCATAATAAACACACACATCAACACAGCAAAATAATCAAGGAGTTCACCAGAATTCCTGGCTACGTCTCGTGGTCTAGCTTTCAGTGTCGACCTCTATATTATGTCTTCAAGAGTATAATATTACAAGTGTGAGTTCAAACAAAGTCTCAACACAACAGTGAAAAAGCAACAGGGATTTACTCGAAATCCTCTAGTCTAAAAGAGTGCACAGACTCTCTCTCTTGCTCTATGTCTTCAGCTTTATCTTTCACTCTTCTCTGTTCCTGACCTTTGACTCCTCTGTTCTGTTATGGAATGGATTTTTAAGACTATCGATGTTGTCCGTTCAGCTCCATTCTCTGGCTTTTTGGTTCCCAGCCGTTATCCATTCAAATCCCTATTGAGCATTAAACAATCATTGAAAAATTCTCTAAGGTATGGTGGCCACCTCTTTTCAAACGGAAAGGACCACTAGCGTGGGTGAAATCCCCGAGAATCGCTTCTCTGTTTACACAGAGAAATACATAGGAAATACTCTAAAAACAGTGGAAAAACCGATCAAGCCGGACTTCAGAAGATATAAAGTCTGCCCTATAATCCTATCGGGTCCATATTATATCGTTGTCACAAGTCACAACGCCCATATGCCATGGTCTCCTTTGTATTTTGGTTTTATAATAGAAATACACCAAATACATAGAAAAACCCAACAAAAGGCTTTATATCAGACTCAAATTATATCAAGCCACATCTATAAACCCTTTTAGGTCTTCCCTGATTGTAATCGCATATCGCATGTCAAAGGCCCTTTGTATTACTTGATCGCCAATCGCCGATATCTGCTTATCGCATATCGCGGGGTCACAGGTCCATTGGTATCACCCCTTGTATCGTTGCGATGCGATATATCACGATCGCATATTGCAAGTCCTCAAGCCCCTGATAAGCCCTCCTTTGTATTATAGTGATGTGATATCGCGATCGACAATCGCATATCGCTAATCCTCAATCCATTGGTAAGTCTTCCTTTGTGTTATAATGATCCACTACAGCGAAAATCTCATATTGCATAGACTTTGGGCCTGCGGATAAGTTATACCTTTGTTAACATTTGCGATGTGATTATACGATCTCCACCGTTGGATCTGCGTGCCTGATCCGATGACTCTCATTAAATTGCTGGATCGTTGATCACTTTTCCCAATGGGCTGCCTCCGATACATTCTGCCAATGCAATATCGCTGATTTCATCTGGACCATTGATCAGTCTGATCTAATGGCTTTGGTGCATTCTAAGCTGAACTTGGTTTTTCCGCCATTCCTTAGTGTTTTTCCATGCAATAGTGTTTTCCGAAAGTTTCAAAGACTTAGACTTAGAGTTTTAAGGATCGATTTTGGATCACACCTTCCCACTAAAAAGCTTTTGGACCACCAAAAGTTGGTTTTTAGTCATCGATCAAGTGAGGATACATCTCCCTCACTTGTTTAACTTCTATCCATCATGCTTTGCTTAGATTTGAACCTTTGAGCCCTACTCTCAGGTACTCAACATCCCCTCGACGCATAGTTCTCACTTTCCTGTCCAGAACTGTGTCTTCCAGTAACTCATTAAGATATTCAGGAAACGTATCCTCAACAGAAGGAAACTAACTTTTCTCTTCAGGATCTTCAATCATTGATGGTTCATACAATGTCAAGTTTTCTACATTAACGACTAAATAGATCTACATATAAGCTGGTAAATCAAGGCGAAAAGCATTTTCACCAATTTTATCAAGTATCTTGAAAGGTCCATACCTTATTGGTTTTAGCTTCTTACCTTCACCTTGCATTCTATCTTTGTTGATGTACAGGCAGACTTGATCACCAACTTTAAAACTATGCTCAGCACGATGCTTGTCATGTCTTGCCTTGTACTTGGCTTGACGTCTTTCCAACTATTCCTGTATTACCTGGTGAATTTCCTGGATTTTTTCAATGAACTTGGTTGTTTTGTCCACATCATTATGTCCATCAACTGCTATGTCTTTACCAAAGACAAAATCCAAGGGAGACTTTGGTATAAAACCAAAACAAGTCTCAAAAGGAGATCTCTGAGTAGAAGGGTGTTGGGCATGGTTGTAAGCATGCTTCACATAACATAAATGATGATCCCAAAGCTTGGGATGCTTGCTGAAATAGCCTCTGAGCAACTGTATCAATGTCTTGTTGACCACTTCTGTCTAACCATCTGTTTGTGGATGAAATTTTGTGCTCTTCTTCAACCTGGTGTCCATCAACTCCCATAGATTTGACCAAAACTTCCCAATAAATCGAGAATCTCGATCAGATATAATAGAAGTGGGTAAACCAAAATGAACCCATACATTTTGAAAGAACAACTCTGTTGTTTGTTCGGCTGTAACCTGCTTATTACATGGTATCAAAATACACAGTTTACTAAACATATCCACAACAACATATAAATAATCATGACCTTTCCTAGACTTTGGCAATCCCACAACAAAATCCATGGAAACACTTTCCCAAGGACGAGAAGGAATTGTAAGTGGAGTGTACAAGCCTAATTTTCTATTACTGGGCTTGCTTGTAGCATACATAGTACACCCTTTGATATATCTAGAAACTGTCTCATGCATTCTTCGCCAATAACAAAACCTTTGCAATTGTGGAACTGTTTTACTTACACCAAAATGACCTTTCTCAGATTATGTTAACTCTTTCAGTCTGTGGAATGCATAACTTTCCCAAATGATATAATATTTGGTCCTTTACATAATAATCCAATTCTTCTACTTGCTTGCCATGACTTAAAGTTGCATATACATCTTTAAAATCTATATCTTGAGCATATTGTTCAATGTAACTTTCATGCATTACTGAGTTATGCTTAAGTATAATAGATGCATTTATGATTGGTCTTGATAACATGTCTGAAACCTTATTGTGTATGCCCTTCTTATATCTGATGACAAGATGAAATTGCTGTAGAAAACCCATCCACCTATAATGTCTTCATTTCTGTAATTCAGTTTGTGAGTGCAAATATTGAAGTGGCTGATGATCTGTATGTATGATTGTTTCTTTACCCATTAGGTAATGTTTCCACTTTTTCACACTTTGTACTAATGCATACAATTCTTTATCATATGTGTGATAATTAACTACTGTAGAAGTAAATGTCTCATAATGATATCATATGGGTTTTTCGTGTTGCATCAACACTACTCCCATGGCATAGTTACTGGCATTTGTCTCAATCTTAAGTGGATGTTGAAGATCTGGCAGTGCTAGTACTAGTGTTGTACTAATTTTCTCTTTTAAGGTGTCAAAGGCTTTCTGCTATTTGCCTCCCCACTTAAACACCTGTTTCAATCCTGTTAAAGCATGTAATGGAGCTACAATCAAAGAAAAGTTAGCAATAAACTTTCTCCAATATTGTGTTGCCCCTAGGAAACTCCTAACCTCTATAACAGATTTGGGTTTAGGCCAATTCACAATGACTTCAACCTTAGAGGGAACTATCTTCAATTCACCACCCCTTACAATATGACCCAAATAATTTAGAGATGTTCTACGAAATTCACATTTTGATAGTTTTACATAGAGATTTTCTCTTTTTAAAACATCTAAAGTCTGCTTTACATGGTTTACATGGTCTTCCCATGTCTTACTAAAAACAAGAATGTCATCTAAATAAACAATTACAAAGTCATCAATAAAATTTCTGAGTACATCATTCATAACTCTCATAAATGTAGCAAGAGCATTAGTTAAGCGAAAAGGTATAACCAACCATTCATAAAGTCCTTACTTTGTCTTGAAAGCAATCTTCCATGCATCATGTTCTGCAAATCTGTCCTGATGATAGCCACTTCACAAGTCTAACTTAGAAAAGTAAATTGCTTCTTTCAATTGATCTAATAAATCATCAATACGAGGAAGAGGCTAACGATTCTTGATCATTATTTTATTTAGTGTTGTATAATCAATGCACATTCTCCACGAACCATCTTTCTTTCTCACCAGCATGATTCGAGATCCACATGGTGATGTGCTTGGGCGTATAAACCCTTTATCGAGCAACTCCTGTACCTGCTTATTTATCTCTGCATTCTCTATAGTTGAAAACTTGTACATTCCAATGTTAGATAATGGAGCATCTTGCTGTAAATAAATATCATCTACTATTTATTGCTTGGGTGGCAGACCTTTTTTTCTTGGAATAGAACATCATACTCTGAAACAACTTTAACTAAATTAGCTTTCTGTTTAGAATCACAGCCTTCAAATTCATTGGATTTTTCAGGATCCTTTGCCTTTACAACCATTAGTAAAAATTGCTTACCTGAATTCACAATTCTTTTCATCTGTCTTGAGTTTATGAGAGAATAGTTATCTTTGAGTTTATGAGCTCTTACAACATATTTTATTCCATCTGTAGTGAGTTGATACTTATTCTCAACTCTATAGAAAATAGCTTTCCTATCATACAAGTATGGACTTCCCAAAACAATACCACATATATCTAATGGAACTATATCTAGCTCAACCTCATCTAGAAATGTTGATCCAATAGCAAACGTAAGTTTACATTGTCTCGTTACTTGTAGCTTTGTTTTATCACACACCCAACCTAATGGATATGGCTTCTCATGAGGTTTTGTTTAACTTCTTTACAATTGTTTCAGAAATCAAATTTACTTGTGATCCACTATCAAACGAAGTATCAATCTTATTGTGTTTGGAAATTACTTTCATTATTAACAGATTGTGTAGAATTACTAATGGGTTCTTTAGAATCTTTACCTTTAATACCTGTGGCTGTAACTGTTGTTTGATTACCTGAATCTGATCCCAAGTCCTGCTAAATAGCTACAACATTATTTTTATTCCTTCCACCGAACTTCTTAGGTCTTCGTTCTCGATGAAAAAGCGAGCAGTGTGCCTCATCGTATCCTTCTTTCTTGCAATGAGTGCATGAAGGTTTATCCTTCTTTACAGTGTTTTCTTTCCTCTCCTTCCATTTCAGTTTCTTCTTTTCCTTGCTCTTGCTTACAAAATATTTAGATGATCCCCCAACCTCTAGGTTTACATTCTTACCTCTAGCTTCTAGATGTGTGGCTTGAATTAATACATCATCTAAGCTAGTGGGATTAAACATGAGAAGAGTATGCTCTAAATAGCTATGAATACCACCTATATACTTCAATAAAGTCTCAGGTGAATCTAATGATATACCTAGAGTTAATGCTCTCTTTCTGAATTCCTGAGTATAACTTTGTACACTCTGACCCTTCAACTGATGAAGAGTTTGCCAACTCTTCATTTCCTGTTGCATGTAAGCTAAAGGATAGAATTGATTTTTGATAGCAGAAACAAATTCATTCTAGGTAGAAATGATTTTACCATGTCTTTGCAGATCAGCTTGTGTCTTGCCTTCCCACCATACTAGTGCAATTCCTCCAAGTCGAAGGCTAGCCAGTTGAATCTTCTTCCTTTCTGAATCAACGTTATGTACCCTGAAATATATATCAATTTGTCTTATCCAATTATCTAGTTTTTTTGGATTAAGTTCTCCATCATAAATTAGCAAATCAAGCTTCACATCTAATTTAATCAAAGAAGTTTTCTTCTTCTTCTTACAAGAGATAGAAGATGATGAGGATGATGAAGGTGATGATGGAGGAGATGGTGGAGGAGTCATTCCTCCTTTTCCTTTGCCTTCTGGAGAGGCAACTAGAAAAGGTTTCTCCGTTCCTTTGTTTGGTTTGGGTGTTGAAGTGCTTTCACCTCGACCCTTCTTAAACTCTAGATACATCTCTTCCACCATGGCTTGGAGTTCCTTAAAACCTTCCAGAAATTGAGATTCTGATCCCAATGGAGTTTCTTCTGCCATTCTCCTCTGAGAATAGACTCTTCCAATCTCTGGATTAGCCTCAACAAGTTCTCCTTCTCCACGTCTGAGCTTCAATCTAGTTAGCATTCAAATTCCAACACAAGCTTATCTAACATTAACAAAACCAAAAGAAAATGCTCTGATACCACTTGATCTGAAAATGAGATCTTAAATCATTGTTAAGGCATTATAGACTCATGTGCAAGAATTCCTATTTTATTTAGTGCAACGGATCGCAAAGATTGCGAATAATATACACAATGAATAGTTACATGACATAATAAACACACACATCAACACAACAAAATAATCAAGGAGTTCATCAGACTTCCTAGCTATATCCCCTGGTCCAGCTTTCAGTGTCGACTCTATATTATGTCTTCAAGAGTAGAATATTACAAGTGTGAGCTCAAACAGAGTCTCAACACAAAAGTGACAAAACAACAGAGATTTACTCGAAATCATCGAGTCTAAAACAATGCACAGACTCTCCCTCTTGCTTTTTATCTTCTACTTTCTCTTGCTCTCTTCTCTGTCGCTGACATCTGACTCCTCTATTCTGTTATGGAATGGCTTTTTAAGCCTATCGACATTGTCTGTTCAGCTCCATTCTCGGGCTTTCTGGCTCCCGACTGTTGTGCGTTCAAATCCCTGTTGAGCGTTAAACAATCATTGCAAAACGCTCTAATTTATGGTGGCCACCTGTTTTCAAACAGAAAGGACCACTGGTGCAGGTGAAATCCCCGGGAATCGCTTCTCTGTTTACACAAAGAAATACATATGAAATACCCTAAAAATAGTGGAAAATCCGATCAAGCTAGACTTCAAAAGATATAAAGCCCACCCTATAATCCTATCGAGTCTGTGTTATACTGTTGTTGCAAGTCATAATGCCCATATGCCATGGTCTCCTTTGTATTTTGGTTTTATAACGGAAATACACCAAATGCATAAAAAACCCGACAAAAGGCTTTATATCGGAACTCAAATTATATCAAGCCACATCTATAAACCCTTTCGGGTCTACCCTGATCGCAATCACATATCACATGTTGAGGGCCCTTTGTATTACCTGATCGCCAATCGCCGATCGCCGATATTGTCGTATTGCATATCACGGGGTCGCGAGTCCACTGGTATCACCCCTTGTATCGTTTCAATGCAATATATTGCGATCACATATCGCAAGTCCTCAAGCCCCTGGTAAGCCCTCCTTTGTATTATAGAGATGCGATATTGCGATGCGATATCGTGATCGACAATTGCATAACACTAATCCTCAAGCCCTTGCTAAGTCTTCCTTTGTGTTATAGCAATGTGATAAAGTGGAAATCGCATATCGCATAGACTTTGGGCCTGCGTGTAAGTTCTGCCTTTGGTAACATTTGTGATGTGATTATGTGATCTCCACGTTGGATCTGCGCGCTCGATCCGATGACTCTCGTTAAATCGCTGGATTATTGATCGCATTTCCCAATGGGTTGCCTCTGATATGTTACACCGATGCGATATTGCCGATTTGATCTGGACTATTGATCGGTCCGCTCCAACGGCTCTGGTGCATTCTCTGCTGAACTTGGTTTTTCCACCATTCCTTAGTGTTTTTCCATGCGATAGTGTTTTCTGATAGTTTCAAAGACTTAGAATTAGAGGTTTTAGGATCCTTTTTGGATCATGGAAGAAGATTGTTGAAGGCTGGGATAGGAAGAATCCGGAGGATGGTTCCGCTTGGAGCTGGAAGAAGAAGACTCAGGTGAATTCTCTCCATGTTATTTATATCTTACTGCAATAAAACAAATGTTGTCTTATTTATGAAATTAACTTTGTTTATGCATCAAATTATGTTGTAATTCATATATGAATGTTATTTTGATGTATGATCAATCATTTGTTTATATGATATAAAGTCAAATTTCATGAATATGCTTTACTTCTATACTGCTATGTAGGGGTGATTTTAGGGGCGAATGTTCGCCCTTTGGCGAAATTAAGGGGTTTTAAATTTTTAGTGGGCGAATATTTTGTATCATAGTACATTTTTACAAATCACCTCAAATAGCCCACCTTATTTTAAGGGAGAGGGTAAAAAAGGTAAATTTAGCCCTTGAAATTAGGAGTTACAACCTTCCATTCACCCATTTTCAAGAATAGGTTTTATTTAAGTGAATCCATTCGCCCATTTTCAAGAATAGGTTTTATTTAAGTGAATCCTACGGGCCAAAGACCCAAATACCATATTTATAAAAGAGGTATAGTAAATTAAAAAAAATATAAATAAATGAGAGGTATGGTAAATAAACAAATCATTTTTTATATTTACTCCATAAGTCACCTTATATACATGCAAGGGTGTAAACAAATGAAAATCTAAGTAAAGTGGAGGTATGGTAAATAAATAAAACGTCTTTTTATACTTACTCAAAAGGTATGGTAAATAAATAAAAATATAAATAAACTACACGCATGGTAAATAAATAAAACCTCTTTTTATATTTAGTCCATAACCCTCGTTCTATTTATGAAGGCTCAAGAAAGAGGTTTTATTTAAGTGAATCCTATGGGCCAAATACCATATTTGTAAAAGAGGTATGGTAAATTAATAAAAATATAAATAAGCGAGAGGTATGGTAAACAAATAAAACATTTTTTTATATTTACTTCATAAGTCACCTTGTATTTATGAATGGTACGGTAAATTAATAAAAATATAAATAAACGAGAGGTATGGTAAACAAATAAAACATTTTTATATATTTACTCCATAAGTCACCTTATATTTATACTATGGGACAAATACCATGGACTAGATTGTTGTTAATACCATGCAAAAAAACATTATTAACCCTAATATTAGTATTAATAAAAATAAAAATGGCACATGGTATTGACCCATGGTATTCACCAAAATGGCACATGGTATTGACCCATGGTATTCACTTGGAATGTAGCCTATTTAAATGGGGGAATTAAACCAGCATAGATCCATCTTTACTCTGGATATACTAACCCCCGAGAGGTATCAAATATCGTGATATGCAAACTAGCATAGAGTGAAAAAATATTTGATCCGATCAAGAGTAAAAATGGATGTTGTAATTTAATGTATGTTAAACATTTTAGCTTGGTTAAAATAAAAATAAAATAAAAATCAACTATTAATTTTATTAATTTTTATAAATTACTAATAGTAATTTTTAAGCTCCAGGTTTATGATAACCCATGGTATTGACCCATGGTATTCATGTGAGCATAGACTATTTAAAGGGGAAATTCTATCTTAGATCCATCTTAATTCTGGTCTACCAAGTGCTCAGAGTGATAAATATATTTCATCCCCCTAAGAGTGGTAGATGTGGAGTTAAGATGGATATAGGTTGGTTTTTATGATAATCAAGATATTGAATAGACTTAGGAAATTATATTGTAAAAACATCTTAAGGCGAATGGTTAAAGCATAGACATTGGATAAGTATGTTTGTATACTTCTGTTTTAAACTGAAACAAATCCAGGGCTAAAAGGAATGGATTGATTGCACTAGTCATCCTTCTATAAATTTCCAACATATGCTGGAGTAAACAGATTGTAATTTCGGTAATTTTTCTAATTGCAAATGGGAACATACTTGTGTATTGGCAGGGTGATTACGAGGTCCCTAGAAGTGGAGTAAACATATTGTAATTTGGGTCATTTTTCTAATTACAAACAGGAACATACTTGTGTATTGGGAGGGTGGTTACGAGGTCCCTAGAAGTGATGAATTTGAATTTTTCTTGGTTTTATATATAGTATTAGGTTTTTTCTCATGCTTTCTATGAATGGCACAGGTGAATTTTATCCTACACCCACTTGGTTATCGATATGTAATTTCGGTAATTTTGATTTCAAAATATATTTTAAAGAAATGCAATGATTGCATTTGTGTATTCAATAAACACAAGATTTTATAATTGAGTAAAATATTCGCCATGCCTGGTGAGAGATTCGCCAAAAAATTATATATACATATCATATTATTGATAAAATCTCCTTCCATTTTTCCTATATACCATGGAGATTCGCCCATTTATTATACATGTAAATTTAGGGGGGGTTCTTAAAATTTTCCCTGCTGCTATGTATGTTCGAATTGAATGATTTTCAGGTTTGAAGAACATTGGGAGTTGCAGAGGGTCTGAACCCTGCGGGACCTACTTGAACGAAGGAAATCCAGGTATGGTCGCTCTTACATAGTTTGATTATATAAGCATTTTTCCTGAGTTGTATGAGTTTTTCTTGTTGTAGTTTGTTTCTGCTCTATTGGGGTTCTAACCTAAAGCCCTAGGGTACTTAGTCCCGAAACAGAATTGGCAACTTCGATGGGGATAACAATCTTGTTATTCCTAGTTTGGGTTGTTCAGTGTTAATTAGGGCTCAGTCTTTGGTTTGCTTGCTATTATAGTTTTATTTGGTTTACTAGAGTCTCACACCTTAAGTCTGATTTTTTTGATCTAGCTTTGTTTTTTACTTTTCTTGCAAAGGTTTGTATATGCCTTTTACTCTGTTTTCAGTTCCTTTGAACATACCATCTACCGCCTCTACATCCATGATGAGTGGATCAGATTCTTTTCAGGGTTTCCCATTTGGAAGTGGTCATATACCACATTCCAATCCGAAAGTAGGGTCAATTCCTTTTCCTTTTACAAGTCAAGGTAGTAACCCTTTCCGGAGTTGGACAAACCCTGCAGTTAGTGGGATAGGAGCTGGGAATCAATTTTTTGGCCAACAAGGGAATGTGTCGTATTCTTCATTTAATTCGTTTCAGATTTTTCCACCCTTTGCTAATGCATGGAATCCTTATCAAGGGTTGTCATCTCCTTTCAATACCTCATTAGGGGGTAACTTCAATGGTTACGGACCATTTTAGGTAGGAGTTGGTCAAAATCTGAATTTTGTTGGACCATAAGGACTGTCTTTTGGTTCAGAAGTCCCTATGAGTTACTTTGGGAAACCTGGTGCCTTTCATAATCCAGGTCATTCTTTTCATACCTTTGGGAACCTTGCCCGCTTTGGATGGAATTCCCAAGGTCCCCCACGACTTCCTTTTCTGGCCACGCTTAATTTTCCAGACTTAACTAAATTGACAAATGATTCAATTAGGTACAATCCGGCTTGTCCTCCGGCCCCAACTAAACTTCCCTTGGATATCCCAAAGTTCGAAGGGAAGAGTGGTGAAGACCCGGGAGACCATGTGACCACATTTCACTTATGGTGCTCATCCAACTCCCTGATAGATGATTTGATCAGGTTGAGGTTATTTCAGTTCACCCTAACTGGAAATGTGGCCAAATGGTATATAGAGTTGCCAGGGGGCACCTATACTTCTTTCTATGATTTGGATAATATCTTCTTGAACCATTTTCAGTTGCTTGTTCGCTATGAAGAAAGAACTGAAGTTTTGGCTAACTTTCAGCAAGACACCGCAACTCACATTTCGGATCACATCCAGGAATGGAGAAGGAGAAAAATGCTTATCAAAGAAGAAATTCCACCAGAGTTCCTTCTCGAATGGTTTCTCAAATATTTACAATCTGAGATCTCAAAGGATGTTTCTCTTTCCGGTGTTTATTTGGAAGAGCAGGCTATTTTTTGAGCCCAACAATTAGAATTGATATACTCTTAGTCTGGGACTCTTCAAAAAAATTTACCTGATGCTCCTAGGTCTAAGGTAGATATAGCCAAACCAAAACCAGGCCCCCACGCTGATGGTATAGTTGGATCAATTGATGTTAACACAGTGAACCTTTTGAATCAATTGCAGCAATTGTCTCTACAAACTGCTTCTTCTAACTAGGCAACACCGTCTACACCTACACCTTCCTAACCTACCCCTATAAACACTATCTAGGCCTCTAACCCCAAAGGAAATCAACAATCCGATGGGAAGAGGAAGGGACGAGGTAAGAAGAAGAACCAGGAAGGGAAAGGAAATGCAAACAAACCCAGCAACGATGCCGGTGAGGGTAGAAAAGAGTCCATGAAAAAGGTAAAGTTTCCATGCAAGTTATGCAATGGAGATCATCTAACTCGCCTATGCCCTAAGATACAAGATGCTCAGCGCTTATTAGTGCAACAAGGGTCCTCTAGCTCCCAAGCTTTTCTTACTAACCCTTTTCCCCAAGGGCAGAAATTACTTTCTAGCGCGAAATTCGAATGCTGGTACCTCCGCAGGGGGCAACAAAGAAGGGGAAAATTCCTCTCAAGTTTTATGATGAACTCTCATGTTGACGTTGCTACACGAGTAGGTGATTATGGTGAAACGAAAACATCTAAGGCTAAATCTGTTCCCGAAATGACATACCCACTTCATATTGAGCGACCCTCCACTAAGTCTATACCTCGGATACCGAAAGGTTCTGCAAAGTGCTCAACTATTAACCCTAATGCTAGGGAATCCCAAAACTACTCAATTGTAGAAGATCTGGCTCAAAGTGCTTGTGCTATGTCTACATTGGAGGTACTCCAGTCATGTCCTACTCAGAGAAGTGCTTTACTTTCGGAAATTGGTGCGGTAGATCCAAAGAATTCTTTAGTGCTCACTTTTGATATGTTGAATGTCAAAAAGAGACTTCCTCACCATATGGCTTTTGAGATAAAGTCCACTTACTGAAAGTCCAATATTTTTCAGACAGTTATAGATGAGGGAGCTTCCACATGCGTAATGTCTATGTCATGTTGGAAGGCCATTGGATCACCTTCAGTTGTTCCTTCATCGACTCTCTTGACAACATTTGATGGACATTCTCATAGGCCACATGGGATTATCCCGACCTTTCCTATATGTGTTGGGGGAAAGGTTGTAAATATTGAGGTAGAAATTGTTGATGCCAACCTGGATTATAACCTCCTCTTAGGCAGGAATTGGATTTACAAGATGGATGCCATAGTTTCATCTTTATTCTGCATCCTTTGTTTTCCTCATGAGGGGAGGATTGTTAAAATTGATCAGTTGGATTGTTCTGCAGGTGACTCCCACACAACTTCATATTCTACCATTCGATTGGTGGACAATCCCCGTCCACCTATTGAGAATCTAGGAGTTGGGAAGTACTCTTCGTTAATGGGTATATTTGACCTTCCTGCTCCTACAGCTAGAATTAATGCAATTTCATCCTCTAGGGGACCTTCACGAAAAGATTTCTTTCGAACTCATTAGTTTTTGAACCCTTGGACCTTACCTTCATCTAACACCACATTAGATGGAGGGCAGGTTGGTGGAATGGCATTTTCCATGTCTGCAGCAGAACTTAGCTATCAATCTATCGTTAACTATACAGACAACCATCCCGCTCCTTTTTCACAAGAGGAGTTAGGTGGGGATGTGGCTCCGGCTTGGACCCTTGGTTCTACTTCAGCTCTAGATTGCTTGGATATGGTCTTACCATCTGAAGAATCAATTTTGGAGCCAATAATGGATTTGGATGGACCATGGGAAGATTTACATCATCGTTCATATTTTCTTCTTCTATTGCATGAAGTTGAATCTAGGTTCTCCAATCTGCTTACTAGTGATGCTTGTACAGTTTCAAATCCTTTGGCTCCAACACAATTTTCTGTCGAAGGTAACATGTTTGTTATCTCACGAAAGAACTATACCTATAAACATCTCTAGGAATCCTAACGTCATAGAAAACATCTTCATCGAAGCTAATTGTTCCCCTAAAGAAATCCAAATATACACCGACCTCTTTAAAGAATTTCGAGATGTGTTCACTTGGTCTTATGAGGAAATGTCTGGAATTGATCCATCTATAGTCCAGCATGAGATCAATACGTACGAAAATGCCAAACCTATTCATCAGAAACTTCGACTGGTTAATCCTCGGAAAGTGGTAGCTATTAACGCTGAAGTTGAAAATCTCCTTAAGGCAGGTTTTATATACCTCGTTCCTCTGACTAAGTGGGTTTCCAATCCAGTCCTGGTAGATAAGGAGCAAGGAACGATCCAAGTGTGTATCAACTTTAGGGATTTAAATAAAGCTTGTCCAAAAGACAATTACTCCACACCTTTTATTGATCAAATTGTTGATGAATGTGTGGGTAATGAAATTTTTTGTTTATGGATGGATTCTCTGGTTATAGCCAAATTACTATCCATCTAGAGGACCAATGATTCTTGGCAATCATCATTGTAGGAAAACTCTACCAAAGGACTGAACTCTTCCTATGTCTTAGGCTAATGCATAACAACATTCTAAGCATGCTCTCTAGCACTATATTAACTCTTGCATTTTGACCATTTATTTGAGGATGGTTCGTTGCGTTGAAAGCCAAATCCATCCCAAAACCTAAAAATAGTGTTTTCTAAAGTTGGAGGTAAAATTTTCATCTCAATATGAGATGATCTTCTTAGGTATACCTTGCAATATAAATATCTTTTTCATAAATATTTGGGAAATATTGATTACCTTGTAGATGGATTCAATGACTACAAAATGAGCCACATTTTCTTAACTTTTCTACCACCACCATGATGGCATCATTCTTCCTATATGTTCTTGGAAACCTAGTGATGAATTCCCATCAGTTTACTTCCCACTTCCACTCTTGAATGGGGATTTTTTATTGCAATCACGTCAGGTGCCTACATTCCACTTTCACATGGTAGCATTCCAAGAACCTAGAAATAGATTCAACCACCTCCTTTTTCGTGCCTAAAAAATAATGTTTTTTTCATGGCACAGTGACCAAAATATCGCCTTTTATGATTTTTTTCCAACTTAGATAATATTCCT
This sequence comes from Pinus tabuliformis, assembly GCA_031772625.1. NCBI lineage: Eukaryota > Viridiplantae > Streptophyta > Pinopsida > Pinales > Pinaceae > Pinus > Pinus tabuliformis. The sequence goes on along the minus strand of CM062820.1, from coordinate 553,585,173 downwards.
CAAGTCTCCCTTACAAGGTATATATCACCTGCCTTTGAATTTTAGCAAACCATAATTTTCAAGTGAGTAATTCTTGCTCAATATTCCTTCTTGCTCCTATTGCAAGCACTCTTTTATTTGTTGGTAATATTCATCCTTTTTGTATTTCCTCCTTAATATTATATTGGATGACAAATTCAAAAGAACTTATAGTTGCTACGTCAGATATTATAGTTTCTACGTGAGATACTTGTAGCTTTCTGTTGAGTGCATCGACTACTTGTTTTCAGTTCCTTTGATGCACTTGATTTCAAAATAAATCTCACTAATCAAGCTTGGCCACATTTCCTATTTGGAATTCATCTTGGGTTGATCAAATAAGTCTTGCAGCCCTCCATGATCTGACATCGGGATAAACTTTCTTCCAAGCAGATAATGCCTACATTTTTAAGGCATGCATTATAGCTGCTAATTCCAAGTCATGAGTGACATAATTTTATTCATGTTCATTCAACTTCTTCTTTTCATAACAAATTAATAGTCCTTCTTGCATGAGGACTCCACTGAGCCCTTCCTTGTAGGCATATATGCACACCACACAATCCATGTTTGGATATGATATCCTCAATATCAGTGCATGTGTGAGAAGATATTTCAATTGCTCAAAGTTGGCTTCACATTCTAGTGTCGAACGGAATTTGAATCCTTTTCTTTGCAGTGATGTGATTAGATTCCCGATTGTTTAGAAATTATGGATGAATCTATGGTAATAACCGACCAATCCCATGAAGGATCCGACTTCTATCATGTTCTGAAGAATAGGCCACTCCATAATTGATTTAATCTTGATCAGATCTACTACTACTCCTTCTTTGGAAATAATATGTCCCAAATATTGAACCTGTGACTAGAAGAATTCACACTTTTTGAGTTTCGCATAGAGCTTGTGCTCTCTGAGCAATGTTGCTAAATGTTCTTCATGCTCCTCCTTGGTTATAGAATAAACTAGTATATCATCCACAAGAAGTAGCATGAACTTATTCAAGTATGGACTGAGAACATTATAAATTGGGAGCATAAACATTGTTAGGGTGTTTGTGAGCCCAAATGATAAAAACACAAACACAGTGCCTTACCTGGTTCTAAATATCGTTTTGTGAATTTCTTCATGTTTAAAGTGCTCCTGATGGTACCCATACCAAAAATTGATTTTCGAGAAGACTATAGCTCCTCGTAGTTGATAAAAAAAAATCAATCATTGGGAAAGGATATTTTTTCTTTATTTTGGCCTTGTTTAATTACTTCTAGTCGATGCACAACCTTAGTGTCTTATCCTTGTTCTTTATAAACAACATCGGGGTTCCCTAGGATGATACACTAGGCTTGATGTAACCTCGGTCCAAAATTTATTTTAACTATAACTTGAGCTCTACCAGCTCCGGCGTGCTCATATGATATGGAGCTCTTAACACAATTGATGTCCTTGATAATAATTCTATGGAGAAATTGATTTCCCTATGTGGCATCAGTCTTGTGTTCTCTTCAGGGAACACATATTTGAATAATTTTAAAATCAGGTGATCTTCCAAGTTGCTATCACTAATTTATGAGTCGTTGGTAACTTGGACAATGAACATCCCTTTTGGTTGCAACACTTCAGTTTTTGCATTATTATCTACCTAGCCATAACAAGATTTATTTTCCCCCACAACTTCACCTTTTCCCTGCTTTCACTGATGCACTCGATTAACTGAAGAAATCAACCTTCGTTCTATGATCCACTAGATAATCCACACCAATTAACACATCTTACAAGCCTAATGGTATTAAATTTAATCCCGTGTGTTTGGTCATGCCATTTACCTCTATTGGGCATGACCTCACCACATGTTCAATTTGTTTTTTAGTCCCCGTGGCTAACTGAACCATCCATGATCTATCATGGTTTGTGCTCTACAACAAACACTTTTCTACAACTTTTGGACTTATATAACTAAAATTGGAGCCATAATCAATAAAAAAATTAAATGAGCTAGCCTTTTATGATACCTTCCATTTCAATCATTGAGGCTTGGTGATCAACCTTCCTATTGTCCAATGCAACATAAATCTATGGCACACTATGAGCCAAATCCTTCATGGTATTTGCTTCTTCTACATTGTAAAACTTTGGACCATTATGCTTTCACTGAGGATAGTCCCTTTATTGGTGATTTTCCCCAAAAGTCCAGCACTGCATAATCCCTCCTTTGAACCTATTAACTTCTTTCCTTGTAGATATTGTGAATTAGTAATTATCAAAAGTAGTAGTATTTTGTTGAAACTCACCCTTGGTAGCGATAGCAAGATTCACGTTTCCTCTTCTTGGCTAGTGTCCTACATAATTCTACGCCTTCTCTTTAAAATTAGGTTTTCCCTTCATTTTTGAATCCATTCGAGTCTCAGTCCTATGCTTGGACTATTCATATAATTACTTCATTTTTTGAATGGCATCCTCCAATGTTTTAGGCTCATCAAATTATATTCTATCCCTAAATTCTTATGGTAGGCCATTGAGGTACCCCTATATATTTACTTTCTTGTATTTGATGTAGAGAACATACCTCAATAGCTTGAGAAATCTAGTTGTATACTCATAACTATCAGCTTCCCTAGTTTGTTCTCATATATTTCCTTGGCCTTACTGTCATAGTACCTTTTAGATAAGAACTTTTCCTAGAAATACCTCTCAAATATCCTCTACAAAAATTATTTATCTTAGATATCTTTCACGCCTCAAATCCTCACTAGATACCAACCTTTCTCTTTAGGCTAAAAATGGCTACTCTTTCCTTCATATTCTCATAGTAATCATGTACCCTAAAGTACTTCTTCATTCATAGCATCCATTCCTCTGCTTCTTCAGGCTTCTTCACCTCTCCATTAAATGTAGGAGGATTTGACTTCTTAAATTCTTACAGCATGAAGTCTTTTCCTTTCCTCTTCTGTTGATAGTATCATTTAATTGCAACACTAGAAAACTGGTCATGGTTTCTTGTCCTCCTCTCTACAGTACTTAGTAGAATTCCTCCTGTCACTTTATCCTCACTTTCCTAATTATATATTTTCTTGGATTTGCTTACTTTAGCACCATCAGTTCTCAATTCTTGCTTCCAAAGTCTTGATGAGCCATGCCTAAACTTGTAGTTGGCACCTAATTCATGTTGTTTTTGTCTTTACAAACTTGATAGGATTTTTACTATGAATGCATTCACTTCTTCCTATTTCTCTTAAGCTTTGATTTTTTTTTCATTATTAGCCTCGCAAATTCTTAGCTTAGCTCTTCAACTTCTAAGAGTGCCCATCTGGTCAAGGGATCCTTCCTCCCTTTTCTTCTCAACTAACTCTTCCTCCTAACCATGATGAGATTTTTCGGGGCTATATTGCACCATTCTACATCTCATCCTCTTTCTCTTTTTCTTTTTATTGGTTTCCTCTTATGTGTTGTTGCACGCACATGACTATTAGCCAATAAAAAACATCAAATAAACATGCTCATCATCATCTTGGAAATATGCCATAAGAATATGGCTATGAGTGTATCTGAAATACAAAATTTCAAGTTAGTAATAATTGTTAGAAGATAATTAATACATTAGAATCCACATTTGCATAAATCATGTAGTTCAGAGTCAAAATGCTACAAGCATCACACAATAACAATCACTATCACTTACTACACTTTGTAACATAGTTTAAAATTGTCCTTCTAGGCCCTTTATATATAATTTTGAGCCCATCAAGGTCCAAGTTGAACCTTGATCCAATACCACCCTGTAACACTTTGTCCCATGCCATTGGAGGCACTATTCCAAGCGAAATGGGAGGTGTTACTTTCAATTAACCCAACCTCCATAGTCTCATTATGGAAATGGGGTTATAAATTCCCCCTTTCCCAAAGTTGGTGAAGTTAAATTTGGATATCACCATCACATTAGCTTGTCGAGATTCCAGTGATATAATTTTTATCTCGATTCAATGCCTAGATAAAAAGTTGTGGCCATTTAAATTTTATGCATTTAATCCCTACCATGTACGCAAGAACCTGACATGTGGAACTCAAAAGGTAACCCCACCTCTCCCAAGTGGTTCCATGTCACCTAGTTTGTAGGCCCTACAATTTTGTCCCTAAGCATGTTATTTCAATACTTTGCATTATATTTGGATTATAGGAATTTTGGTGCTCAAATAAAATTTTTACTTGGAAAAATTCCCAGACTCTTGGACCTCCAGACTAGCTCTTCTCCAAAAGTGCATCTAAATATGGTCCATATTTGGTAATTCTATACATATGGCCCTAACCACCAGATACTAGGGATGTCTAAATTATTTTTCCAATTACTAAAGTTTGGTTTCACACCACCTTTCTATTAGAGGGCCCCGACCCCAAATTTTTGTTGAAAAACCAATTTGTGATGGATCTGGACCCAAACACTATAACGAGCTACCCAAGAAGGGCCCCACTCCAGATATGACTTATATGAGTTATTCAACGTCAAAATCATAACTGCATCTGTTGCATCTAGATCTATTTCCACTACAACATGCTACTTGAAATTTCTCTTAGACATCCAAAATATTGGATGTATCCAAATAACCGCAATCTAAACCAGATACAAAGGCAATTTCAGCCTTATAAACTTGAAAGTATTTTCTAATTTTTCTTCAAGTGTTTCGGGTATTTAACCAAGGTTCTCCTAATAGCCCGGATTTATCCAAACATAAACAACCACATGATTACATCCTTATTCTTACACAATGAATTCAAGTGTTGATTATTAATAAAATTCATTCACAAAGATGTAATTTTTCCTTCCACTGAAACATTAAAGCAAGGCAATCCATGACTATTGTACTCTATAATTCCAATTGTAGCAGTACCAAACCTTTCTAACATAATTATGAAAAAATCCATCAAATCCCCGGATACATTTTATGAGTATAATGCTTTATTTCATTCATTACTCTATGAATAAGGAAGGAAACAATCAGTCATGCACAACAGAGATCCATGTTAGTTCATGGAAAGCCATGTACAACTCCTAAACAACAAAAATATTTAATTCTAAAAAATGGATATCCTTTGATAGTTATTAGGCTCAAACCATGGAACTTCACACACCATAACAATTTAATCGGATTCCTAAACAATCATATAAAATCATGGAAGTTGTTAAGAATATATCAACAATTAGAGGGGTTTTCAAGTCCCTTGACCATAAGAATGATCATATAAATATCTCATTACAAACATAAGAATGCATATTTTTCATTAACAATGATGATACAGTTCTATTATATAATAACATCAACTATCATTGACATGTCACAAATATGCACAAAGTTACAAGAAACTTATCTTATTAGTTTAATTATTAGTGATTGAGAGAGGGACTTTAACTCTCCTCCCAAGCATAAACCATCTGCACTATTGCTATTTTTTGTAGTTAACCACCCCTAAGCAAGATTCAATGTCTGAGGAGTCAAATGCTCAAGGGAAATTCACACCAGTCAAGGCATAATACATGGGAATCTAAAAAACATAGTGCCTCCACCTAATGATTAGGAGTATAAAGAGCATAATGTCATCACCCAAACATACTTCAGGGAATCCAGAGCACACAACACTCCACCTAGTAATCATTTCATTGAATCCAGAGCACACAGTGCTCCACCCAAAAGTCACTACAGGAATCTAGAGCCCAAGATGTCTCCACTCGATTTACACTACAAGACTACAAGGCCCATGGTCCCTCCACCTATAATCCTATGGGAATCAATAGTACACCATGCCTCCACCTAATAGCTTCCAAAAGAATCCAAAGTCCACCTTCAGGGTCTCCACCTATGAAAACAACAAGAGAACCCCCAGAATACCTAGTGCTCCACCTGCTAAGCAGGATTCCAAAATCCATTGCTACTCTACTATCTCAACGCCACAACTTCACATTTATTTGATGTATTATAGCTAGCTTACAATCCTAAGCCCACACTAAGCCTTTTCCCATGCTTCACACAAACTTGGTCTTATGGAGTATCCCTCTTGTTGCTACATTATTACCTTTCTCTGGTCTCCTCATGCCTTTATCAATGTCTCCTCGATACCACTCTCAGTTCCTTTTTTTTTTCCTCCATCCAAATTCCACCTAATTTCCTCTTGTGTTTTGACCAACGCCAACACATCCCACGAGAGTGGACTAGATCATCTTTTGCTCAGGTGTCCATAATCCATCTTTAATGCTTGTACATTTTGATCTTTTTCAGTCAATGGGGAAGTGGGTGGAAAATTAAAAGAAAGCTTCTGAGATTAGCTATTTCCCCAAGTAGCTTCTCCTCCAAAAACCTTGAATTTGTGTCCTCTCTCTTTAGTCCAATCATTTTTATATAGTTTTTTACAAGATTTACAATTGTACATGAAAATATTTACATGATGGGGAAACCAAAAAGATTTGTCACAAATTAGCTAAAATTCTAAATTAATATTTACTACTGAGACTATGGTAATGGACATGATAAAGTGAGTTTAGCTTCCTCCACCTGTATTAGTGATCCAAATTTTTGAAGAGCAGGTAATAAAATGCATAGACACAATGAAACTTGAGTTCAATTAATAAATGGAAAATGTTGAAACTGTATACATATATACTTAAATAAAACTAGCTCAAAATATGGTAAGGTCTACACATGAAGATGGGTTACACTTTTTGGAAATCAAGGGTGCATTTTGGGTGAAAAGCAACATCTCAATTGAGCAATATTTCAGCCATCAATCGAGCTATTTGAGGGCCTAAAGATAGCTTAATTGAGCACTAAAACAAACCCTCGATCAAGATCTTGCGTATCCCAAGGTTATCTAGGATCTTGATCGAGCAATATTCTCGATCGAGTCATGCTTTTGAAATTTTATTCCAATACATCCTAGGCGCGGAATTAAAAAGTGGCTCAATCGAGCCTTAAATCTAGATTGAGCCTCTATTTAACTACGTTAAGGGCTCAGTTGGGTAGGTGACGGGGCATGGCAAGAATGGCCGAATGAACGGAGGGGACGTACGAGCTGAGACAGCATTAAGGAATGATCTAGAGCCAGCTCTGTAATTTGGGATAATGGACAAAGGAAGGACGACAGGTGGCACCAGGAGTAAAGGAAGGCTACGGCAAGAGTAGCCGGACAGAGGTTGGAATAATGAAGCATAAAGTGGAAAGGTCAAGTCATGCCACTTCCCGAGATGGGGAAGTCGGAATGTGTGACGGAAAATTAAACGGCCAAGCGGAGGCCGGAATTTCATCCAGCCAAGTGGTGTCCCATTCGACACGATAAAGAGTTAATAAGCCCGAGGAAACATATGGCAGGCTCATTCAGCTTGGTAAGAACAATGAAAAAGAACAGAAAGACGCCTACTCACCTCTGCGACTAGCCCTCCTCCTCAGCCTCGGCAAGAAAAGGTGGTATGTTTCCTACAGTCCTCGTCCTTCAGACATGCATGCGTGTTTCTTTGTTCTCTTGGTCTGGCCGGATATGCTCTGGCCTTGCGTGCAGAATCCCTGTTGCTACGATGATAAGGGCCCCCCAGGCTCTTTTTGGTTTCCCCTTTCCCATCCCCGTGATGGGAATGTTTTGATTTATGCTAGTTTCACGTCCTGCTCTAAGAGTCAGGCTGTGTGGGGGGCTTCGCCAGGCTTCGTCACGCTTCTGGAGGGTCCTTGCACCCCTAGTCTTTTATACTCTCTAGCCTTCTTCCATGGCTGGCTCCTCTTCTGCTTCTCCCTTCTGCTGGCCAAGGCCACCAGGTTTCGCCGCTTCGCCGGTCGGGGGGTTCTCCGGGATCCTGTGAGTTGGTGGTGGGTCTTCAGCCGTCGTGCCCATAATGGAATTGCTCCAAGGACCTGAGCGTCCATTTATGCTGAGTTTGTTGTTACAATGGAACAGACCTCGATTGTGTTCCATCTCTCATGCACTGACCTTTGGTTTTCTGCTGTGACAGGTCGAAAAGCTTCCTTAATTCCCAAGCCCCAGGCCAGAGGAAAGATGGCTCCAAGAAAGACCAGTTCTGATAAGAAGAGGGATGCTGGCACCAGTAGTCAATCGAACAAAAAGGGTAGGAAGCCCGACCTTGACAAACTCCTTCACCTGATTGATGGTTACATGACCGGCATTTCTCCCGAGGTCCGCTCTCTTATCCATGAATGGGAGCGTGAGCTGAGGGAAATCAGCGCGAACCAAGAGATCCCCCGTGAGGACTGGGAAGTAATCACGGACCCTGGCACCACCAGAGGCAAGAACACGCTATTCAATAGAACGCTACAATCCTTTTGGATCATGAAGCATGTGGTCGACAGGGCTATGGAGTTTAACCAGGCTATTTGCGAAGAGGAGGATGAAGAGCGCAAACAAGCTGAAGAACTCCTGAAACACCAACTATCGGAAGAATCGACCTCCATAAACAACATTCTCCTAAAAGAGCTTGCGGCTGTCCAAGTCCAGGTTTCCAGAAACCACCTGCTGCTAAAGGACGTGGAGCAAATGATGCTAGAACTCAAATAGGCCATTGAGCAGAAGATCCTGAAGCCGAGCGCTAACGACTCTAAGCCTGCCCCGGTTAATTTGTTGGATGAAGATTAGTGGTGTGTGTGTCTTCTCTACTGTATTTTGTGATGAATCTGAACTGTATCTGGGCACCGTATTATGTTACTGTAGTTAGCCTCGATTTTAATAAGCAGAACAATGGTTACGATAGGAAGAAGGAACTAAACATTTTCAAATTTTGGTCGGGCTTTAAGGCCAAAAAGTGGCGGTCTGGTTTCCTTTGGGCAGACTTGCCACCCGAACTCTAGTATGATGTAATTTTGTTGTTTTCCGGAATGAAGAATGCCTAACCTTACAAAAAAAAAACTATGTTAAGGGCTCGATTGAGGGTTTCTTAAACCCTCGATTGAGTTATTTTAATTTTATAACTCAAGTGCTTGATCGAGCTCTTGAGGTCCGAAAAATCACAGTTTTAGCACCCCTTCTACAGATTTCTCTACAGCACCATTTTGTACCCTCGCTTACATAAGGAAAAATTTATCCTTAAGTGGTAGAGTTGACCACGTTAGATTCGCGAAGGAATCCTCTATCCAATTGCATATGAGTTTGAAAATTTTGAATTCATATGATATTTTTCATCTAATTTGTTTTAAACATAATGCTTGAAATTTTTTTGGACAATTTCAAAGGGGTTGAATAAAAAATTAGTAACATAAAATATACACAATGAAAAAACTTCAAAATATATGAGTATCTTTGTTTACGAGTCCTATTCAAAAGAGTACTTTTTTTTTAAATTTATTTAAATAGTTAAAAAAAACTTATCTAGACAGATGTGTCGGCAAAATGCAATTGAATTATTACTTTTTCAACTTCGAAATATATATATATATATATATATATATATATATATTTATTTATTTATTTATTTATTTATTTTTTTCCACTGGAAAAATCGTAATCTTTTCATTATATGGAAAAAATTACATGTTGTAGATGCGTTTAGCATATGCTGTATGTTCATTCCGCCATAAAGGCGTGTGGCTGTTTCTACTTGCTGTACTATCAAAAAGAGCAAAAATGCATCTCATATGGATGTTCTGTTATCATCATATATATAAGTTGCCACGCAGGGCAATCAGTAGTTCATTTTCAGCTATGTACAATATTGTTCAAAAAATAAATATCCGATCATAAACATATTCATGGGCTGGCTGCCCGGGGATACTGTGCATCTATATACGGCCGGTGGTAGTACTGGTATGCATTGTCACCGCGCTGCTCCTGTATCATCCACTCGCCTCTGGGAAGTGCCGTAGCCTCCTTGGATAGTTGATCGGCACTGCTGTTGTGTTCCCTGTAGATATGATAGCATGAGATATCAATAAACTGTGCCTTCAATAAATGTATTTCATCCAATATGCTGCGGAGTGTGTGAGTGTGACATGTAGTATTATTGTTGAACCAATCAATGATAATCTTTGAGTCTCCATATATGTTCAAATGCATGCAATTGTGGCTTAATGCAAAATGTAGAAGATGGCGGAGAGTGATGAGCTCAGCGAAATTATTTGAACCGGCACCCAAACCCAGTTTTGCTTTGTAGTAGTGCTGTTCTGCCTTGTGGAGTATAAAGCCCCCTCCACATCCTTGTTGTTGGGCAGCTCCGTCAAAGAAAGCCCACGGGCTGTTTTGGTTGATAAGAGGAGGGTCATGTGGTCTTCTGACCTTTGGCTGTGCGGGCTCCGGAATTTCATTAAATACCGCAATGATTTTTGCTGTGAGGTGTGGCCAGTGGATCACCTTATCCTCAAAAGTCAGGCGGTTCCGGGCTAGCCAGAGATACCAGCATATGATTATGGGCAAACTTTGTAATTTAGAGTTGTTGTGTTGTAGGTACCATTGTTCCCAAGTATGGTTTATGTCCTCGCCCTCCCATCTACCTGTAAATTGTATATCAGAGGATATGGTTTGCCAGATGAGTGTCATGGAGGGGCATTTGAGGAAGAGATGAATGCTAGATTCAGCAGCCTGTTTACATAAGATACACCAGGATGGTCCGTGGACAGCTCGTCTCATGAGGTGGTCTCCTGTGGGGACTACACCCTTTAGGATGCACCAGAAGAATAGCTTTTGTCTGGGGGGTGCAGTGAGCTTCCAAATAGAGTTCCACCAAAAGGAGATATGATCCGGGATCTTGTGTGATATGAGGGAGAGATACCCATCTTTTGGTGTGTAAGTACCATGCTTTGAGGGGTACCAGATGAGTTCGTCGGGGCCCTGCTTGATTCTGATGTGAGCTTCTGATAGAGCAGAGGTGTATGTCCTCCACTCTTGGTGCCAAAGTGGAGGAATGTTGATTTGATCAGCTGATTTCCAACCCTGTTCAAATATGGAGGTGTTCGCCTGATCAGCTATGTCTACGATGTGTGTGATCCCTTGAGAGTGCAGGAAACGGATGAGTGCTTCCGGTAGGATGTGTCTGCCCCCGCTATCATTCCAAGGGTCCAGCCCAACCCTGACCAATGTGCCATCATTAATTCTCCATGTCAAGTTATCCCTGATGAGGGGTAAAGCATGAAGAAGTGCTTTCCAGACGGAGGAGATCCCAACTTTTGGCCATGAGGGAAGGCGGAGCCAATCCATGAGCTGTAGGGGCCAAATGTATTTATGGTATACCATGTGAGTCCACAGATTTTCCCCAGAGATGAGGGTCCATCCCATTTTTGCAGCTAATGCCTGAGCAAATAATGGGAGATCCTTTAGCCCCCAGCCCCCCCATTTCTTTGGAATGGCGATCCTCTTCCATCCGATCCATGCGAATATGCGCTTGTCTTTTGCCCCATTCCATAGGTACCTATTACAGGTTTGCTGAAGTCGAGATAAAATGCTGCGAGGGATCCATGCTAAGGCCATCCAGAAGACCGGGGTGGCTTCCAATACAGCTTTGATCAGGACTAGCCTACCCACTCGAGATAGATATCAGTGGCACCAGATGTTAAGCTTCTTTTCCAGCTTGGCTACTAGCCAGACCCAATCAGCTATTTTTGGATTGATAGGTTTGATCCAGAATCCCAAGTATTTGAGGCCCTGATCCAGAGGATGCAAGCTGTAGGGAAATAGCTGTTGGGCCAGATGCGATTCATTTACATTGGTTCTGGCAAGAATGATAGATGACTTTGTATGATTTGCCTGCATCCCAGTGGCTGATGAGAAAAGAGTGAGGATCTTGGAGAAGGTACGAGAGTCCCGAACGCCACCATCTAAGAAGATCATGACATCATCCACAAATAGTAGATGAGTAAGGAACCAGTCATCTGATATTTTGAGGCCACATAGATCTCCATTTCTCTTGGCAGAGTCAATCAGGCGACTGAGGCTATCCATGATGATGAGAAAGAGAAGGGGAGACAGGGGACACCCCTGTCTGAGACCACGCTCAGAGTGAAAGAAAGGTGCAGCCGATCCATTTATCAATACACTGAATGAGGGGGTGGTGATACATGCCATGATCCATGTGATAAAATGATGAGGGAAACCCAGGTGAATGAGGAGCATTTTAATATAAAGCCAACTAACCCTATCGAAAGCTTTTGCCAGGTCAATTTTTAGGATGATGGCTTTATGGTGTTTAGTCCATATGGAGTGGAAGGCTTCCTGGGCCACCCCAATGGCTTCATGAATCTGACGGTGTTCCAAGAAAGCAAATTGCTGAGGGGCAATGTGGCGAGATAGGATGGGGCGCAAGCGATTTGCAATGATTTTTGAGATTATTTTATAGAGGACATTGCAGAGAGAGATGGGGCGATAATCATCAAATGAGGAAGGAGAGTCAGATTTCGGGATCAGGGCAATGAAGGTGGAGTTTATGGCGTTGTACATGGTGCCTGTGGTTCTGCATTCCTCTACAACCCGGAGGAGGTCCATTTTGATCATCTCATAGAAGGCAATGTAGAATTCGATGGTCCATCCGTCCGGCCCCGGGCTACGCTCCTTTTTAAACCATTTGATGGTGGATTCAAGTTCCTCAGGGGACACAGGATCAAGCAGGCTCTCTGCTTCCTCCTCATTTACAAATCTGGGAAAATGTCCAGCAATGTTAATGATATCTGCCAGATTGGAGCCCGGGGGATTTTTATATAGGTTCCTGAAATGGGCAGTTCCCAACTGTGAGAGCTTATTGAAGGTGTCAGCCACTCCACCTTCTGGCATGGGGAGATTCCAAATAGTGTTTCTGACTTTTCTGCCTTTTGCATAGTTATGAAAGAAGCGAGTGTTGTCATCCCCAGCCTTAAGCCATATAGCTCTGCTGCGCAGCCGAGTAGATTCCTCTCTCTCCTTTAGGATTTTTTGCTTCTGATTTTCCAGCTCCACAAGGTGAGCTTTATCTGCCTCCGAAATAAAACCTAGCCCTCTTTCATCAGTGAGGGAGGTGAGCTCCTCTTCAATGTGTAGGAGAGCCGAGACCTCCTGCCTATTTTTTTTCCTAGCCCATTCGATCGAGAGCTCCTTTAGCTGCAACAGATTCATGCAAAAGCCCTTGGCCAGGGAGTCAGCTCGATCAATCGGATGCATGGGCCAGAAGTCCGAAACAAGTTTGATGTAGGCAGGGTCTTGTAGCCATCCATGATTGAATTTAAATGGCACCTTTGGTTTTTTGTTTGGGCCATTTATTTCGAGGTAGATGGGATGGTGATCAGATATACCACCATTTCCCACCCATTGTCTGTAGTGATGTAGATCTTGAAGCAGTGTTCCTTTCATCAAGAATCTGTCAAGTCTACGGGCTAGGGAAGCATCTCCGATTCTTCTGTTCCTCCAGGTGGGAAGGGGCTTGACCATGGGAACGTCGCTCAAGTCATGTCGATCCAGAAGGTCAGTTATGTGTGCAGTCATGGGGTCGATTTGTGCAGAGGCTCCCCATGATTCCCCATATCCTATGGAAAAATTTAGGTCCCCTCCGATGATTAAGTGGTCGACAGATAGAATGGTTAAGCCCATAAGGTGGTTCCAGAATAATTCTCGCTGATGGCATGGTCCATAAATGTTGATAACCCTGAGGGCTATGCCCAGGTCGGCAGAGAAGAAATCGAGCCCCATGAAGCCAGGTCCCCCCCAAGAACCCTGAGCTTTGATGGTGACAGGGTTGTATCCTATGGCTAGCCCACCAGATCGACCCGATGCATCCAAGGCCGAAAACTGCCACCCAGGAAAGATAGAAGATAAAGTGGCCACAATGGAGTCCGCAGGACCAAGTGTTTCTTGCAGGAGAATAATATCGACAGGAGAGGATTCATACAAGCGCCTGAGTGCTAGTTTCTTTGAGGCACTAGCCAAGCCTCTGCAGTTGAATGAGAGGCACTTCATGGTGGAAAGTGGCCAGGGGTGTTCTTCGCTCTAAGTACCCCATCAATAGTAGATTGCCTCCCTGTGGCGACCTCTGCCCCCGCTCGCCGGATAGCCTTGGTAAGATCTGATTTTCTCCCTCGCGAGGGCAGGGAGGATGTGCCAGGAGTGATAATACCCAAACCAATGTGTGATGATTGGGAGCACTGCGGGTGATTTCGAGACCTCAGATAATATGGATGATGAGCACCTTTGGGAGATGAGGGAGGTGATGCAGGGGATGTGGGAGGAAGCGTTGCAGTGACCACAGGTGCAATGACAGAGGATGTGGGCATCGAACAGATAGCAGGAGACAATGGTGGAATTGATAACGGAGATGTAGATAAAGACAATGGAGGAATAGGAGAGTTACCCGGAAAGCCTGCAGATGCTGATGCTGAGGCCGCCCGGGATCTGGTGATCGGAGCTGAAGGACGCCCATGTGAGATGCCCAGATCCTGTGGAGCAGAGATGGGAATGTTGGCAGCCGGAGCCTGATGAACCGCCGGTGAGGTAGTTCTCGGAGTGTGAGTGGTGTCCACAGGAGCCTCAGTGCTTTTCTGATTGAGAGGGCAATCCTTGAAAACGTGTCCAACCCGGTGACAGCGACGACATCTGAAAGGGACACCTTCATAATCTAATATCTGGACGCGAGTGTATTTACCCCAATGCAGTGTGATTTTTTCCTCCAGACCTTCTCGAGTGTCCAGATGCACCAGTATCCGAGCGAGGGTTCGATTTCTAGATTCCACAAAGGTGCGATCATGATCAAGATAGGTGCCCAGTGCATTGCCGATGCGGATGAACGTCTCCTCATTCCAGTATTGAAGGGGTAAACCCGGCAGACGAACCCATAATGGCCCCGCTCCAATCTGTTCTCGCTCCGGATCGAACAGGGGGCTCCAGCGCTTGAGTAACACCGGCGCCATCTCAATGTGCCAGAAACTAGCCAGAACCATATCCGTATAGTTTTCTTTTGCGAAGTGCAGAGCAAACCATCCGCGGGAGAGGACCTGTACCTCAGGTAGCTCCATTAAAATCCCTCCCCAGATTTCTTTAACCCAGAGAGTTAATCTGGTCGCGGAATAGGCGCGACCCCGGACATGTCCCACCAATATAGTATTGGCCATGGTAGCAGCCTCTGTTATGGCCGTGGCCTCACTGAACCAAATAGCAATGTCTTTTGAAGTAGATTTGACACACTTGGTTCTCTTTTTTCCAGATCTCGGCGAAGGTGGTGAACCAATGGATCCGGGAGACTGTCTGGCGGGTTTGCCCTAGTAGAGCTAACTTTGATTGCAGGAGTTTCAAAACACCCCGAAGGAGGTTGAAGGAAAGCAGAGGGACCCGATGATGATGGAGGGGCGTGGCTAGTGGAGGGAGGAACCGGGATGGAAGATGACGGGGGATGCGATTCGAAGGGCGGCGATGGGGGAATCACTGAAGATAGGAAACGGAGGGTGCCCGGGGAGAGAGGGGGAATGTCAAGGCCCGCCGATTCAGATAGCACAGTACCTTCCGGCGTTCCTGAGGGGGGGGGACCGGGATAGATACCGCAGGAGAGGGGTGCGACCCAGGTAACAAGGAGCCCGAAGCAGCAACCTGAGATGCGAAAATGGGTCGATCGGGGAATACCTGAGACGGGTGCGGGTCTTCGGAGTAATCGAGCTCCTCTTCCGTGTCCATGACTTCATTAACCGACTCCATGGTGAAAACGACAGCGACAGTTGTGTCCTGAAAATTCGGGCCCGGTCGGAAGAGAGATAGGTGGCTGAGATGCTGCAGGTTGCGAAGTTAGGGTTTCTGGGAGCCCTAACCGAAACCCTCGCGGTTAGCCTTGCGCGCCGCAGATGCCATCCTTCCTCCATATATATATATATATATATATATATATATATATATATATATATATATATATATATATATATATATATATATATATATATAACTTTAATATGAAAAACTTACTACGCTTCGTGTAGATCATGCTCATATATATATCTTAAAAATTCACATTTTAGACTAATTTGTGCTACATCAACACACACATACCTCTTAAGATGTGCGAAAAATTGCAAGGACAAGCTTTTCATTTAATGGAAAATTGACAGATTATATGACACTATTTTTTTTTGCAAAAAATATCATTAGGACAATAACATAATTCTGCACAAATTGTATTTTTACTCTGAATCAAATTTCACAATCTTATATGAATTTTTAGGGCTTAAATTCGATAAAAGAGTAAAACTTTGAAATTCCATCACCACGTTTGGTCCAAAAGTGTAACCCATCTTCATGCATTCATGTGGTAGCTTATCTCTAAGAGGATATGTGATGGCTATGCCCTTCTGAACTATGTTACAATGAGGCTTTAAGACATTTTTATTATGAAGAAGCAATGAGAAACCCTAAACATCTGAAAACCTATCCCTAGGAGATGAAGTGCCAAAGGCTTATGGGTAAGTTGGAACGTCAACTTCTGAGGGTCATAATTTTGGCATATGATCTCCTTTTCACACTCACATTAGGCCATTGGAAAGGTCTATCCGAGGACTAAAATTTGCAATTGGCCACAAATTCTATCATCACTGTCATTTTGTTTCCCCAAAAAAATGTTGTTTACGGCCCCAAAATGACTCCGAAAGTTCAAGACCTAAAAACTGTCAAAATAGGAAAATTGTGTTGTGAGCCAATGGAGTAGGTGGATACACACTGATATCCACATGGATTAGTTAGATTAGCCATTTATCAAGAAAATGTGCATAAATATTTAGATGTAGAAAATAAGATGAGGTATTATGAAAACAAAATCACCTTCCTGAAGATTCAAGTTAATCACTATAAATTTTATTGTTTTTATCTCATAATACAAGATGAATTAAGAAATGTTTAGAGATAATTTATGACAAAGTCTAGAATGTACAAGCTCATGGCCAAGATATTTTTGGCATCATTACTCATATCCAAACATGGGGTTTGCATATCAAAAAGTTGAGTTTAAATTTAATAATATTAAATATTGGTAATACTCTTTAGAGGAAGTTCTCATAAAAAATATTATTTTCACACATGAAGAACCCAAGGAGATGGATTTTGATTTGAAATACTAGAAAAAAAACTTACAATACTCCCAAGGGAGTCTCTCATTAAGTAGCAAATGATGCTTTGTGGTGGCAGGTCATAGAAAACATGGAAAATACTAGCCATTTACCATCATTTGGGCCAAAGGATAATTTCCTACCATAGGGTAAATTATCTTAGAAACTAGGTATATAGGATCAAGCAAAAAATACATTAGCTCTCTTTCTAAATTTAATGAAGTAGTCAATCAAAACGTTTTTTTTTTAATTCCTAGCAGGGAAATAGCACTAAATTTCCTACGATGGAGAAGTTTGAAAAAATGATGAGGTAGAGCATAGAACCTTATAAGGATCCCTTCAAACAACATCATTTTCCCTTCATGACCCACCTATAGTGATAGGTTTGTGGCCCCCAACATCCATGTCCTATTTGTTTGTTTTTCTAGTTTTTAAAATTGTGTTTTAAACGTTATTTTATTTTTTAAATGTTTTTCTATTTATTTATTATTATTATTATTATTATTTAGTTAGGTTGGCCCACAAGGGATTAGAAATTTGAATATTATGGTTTACATAATATTTCATAACACAACAACTAACAATTGAGCTACCCTCGCAGGCTTTCCCATTTTTTTTCTTTAAAAGAAAATTTAATTTCTTTTAATTTTTAATTGGATTTATTTTATTTTACTTCTTTTTCCTTGTTTCTTAGATTTATTTTAATAATTTTTATTTTCTAGAACTTAAAATGCCAGGTTAAATCTATCTATTTGTCTACCTAAGAGTGTGAGTGTGTATGTGTACGCGCACACAAACGTGCACGTGTTGGGCCTTAGGAATTGCATCTTTTGAACAGTTTGTTACCCTACTATTTCACTCATTTTCCACTTATCCTCACATCACCACACTATTGTTTTGAAATAAAAAGCCATCAGAGCTACATAAATAGGAAATAAGGTAAAGGTCCAATAGTCACTCAATTTTATATGTTTTGCTTTGTAAATTTGGCTTAATTTGCACGAGTTACAAAATTTGACACATTTCACAACCTCAATAATTTTATGCAGTTGAATCCAAGGTTTGAATAGATCCCGTAGAAGACAAATCAACCAAAGCACATGGAGAAATGCCAAATGGGGCCTACATGGATTTCCACCTATTGAACACAATCATAAGAATTCTAATTGACTGTAACACCAAAGTCAAACCTTTAGTCAAATTATGATACGAAACATTTAAAATATACTTGGCATCAAAACAGAGTATCAAGAAAGCCCAAATCCATAATCAAGAAAATGTGATCATGAAAGAACGAAATATTATGATGTGTTTCTCACATTATTCACTTCCTTGATAGCGAATCATGTGAATTAGAGTTTTAATTGAATTCCAAGAGACTGAGATGTTGATTCATAGATCTTGCTTTTAGCAATTAGTTTCTCAGGGTAGTTATTTTAAAACACTATAAATACTTCACTTAGAAATGAACTATATGCTCGATATTCTTGATGTTGTTATCATTTTTAAATACATGGAGGATTTTTTTACTGTACATGCACTACTTTTATGGTTGCACCTTCATGAAAATAATTGGTGTTTAATCTGTTAATTCTCTAAGTTTTCAATCTCTCTTGTGCCTTAGGAAGACCTCTGTTGAGTACAGGCGTAGATTAGTTTCCTTTTGATTAGATGATATTAGTTTTTGCATGATTTCTTTCAGGTATTTCTTTTAATGCTATGTTTTGCACATTACATTTCTACTCATTTCACATTGTCTTTACTCATTTAGTTCTTGTTCTTTTGCAGATACAAGATCTTGAATAAACCTTTGAAAAACAAAAACAAAAAAACATTCATTAATCAGTTTTTTCTATTAATGTTTTACTTCTGCATTTGTCTTAGCCTCAAATTTATAGATATTGTGCAATGTTTTACTTCTGCATTTGTCTTAGCCTCAAATTTATAGATATTGTGCAAACATGAATGAACTCTGAACTTTGCACACACACCAGTCAATCTGAGTTTACTTTGATAGATGTCATTTCAATTCGATCTTTCTTAGAATAGCATATGATCATTTTCATTGGATAAGTTGTCTTTAATTTCCTTAGAATAGAGTTATATTACTTCTTTAGAAACATAGTTTAAATTCCTTCCTAGAATATAGTTTTTAATTAAGTTCTTATAAAATAGGTTCTACTTGCTTTCATCGAATAAACCTGCCTTTATGAATCTAAAAAAAATCATAAAATAAAATTAAGAATAGATTTTAACGTTTTCATAAAATAGGTTTAGAATAAGAACTTTAAATTCTTTCATAGAAATAGAAAGTGGAAGTATTTCATAGAGTATAAGCTAGATTTTGTTCATATCATAGAGTTGATTTCATAGAATAAAACTACATAAATTACAATTGCGCTTTCATTTCACATACATTAAAGCTTCATTACTTTTTAGTTTAGAATCTATTTCTTTTTTAGATTAAACTTATTGTGTTTTTAGAATAATTCGCGTCTTTCTTTCCTTTTTTATTCTCATAAGAAAGCGTATGTACTCATTTTGGATATCATTTCATGAGTAAGATTTTCTTCTAAATTGGAGTCTTGCAATTCCTTTCAATAGATTAGATTTCTTCTTAAAATTGAAATTTAATTTCCTAGCATATATTGTGCAAGCGTACTTCACAAGTGCACAAACTTGGATTGTTTAATGCTAAGTAATTGAACTCACAATTAAAGTACCCAGTATTTTTGGTGTCATTGGCAGGGAAGTATGCATAAGCATTATCTTTTTATTTTGAATGTCTCTTTAACTGCACAACTCTGATTGGGAGGGTCGGTAAGATGAGAGATAAGAACCTGTGCATCATGATTGTGGGATTTTTCTTAACCAGAGTTGTTGCATTGCATCTCATTTATAGTTGCATTCATTTTTAGATGCATAATTAAAATTCATATTAAAATTCATTTTAGGATGGATGTATAGGGAAATTCACTAGGAGTAGGATTGTTAGAGGATGTACTTCAATTCCATCATCACCAACCACCCCTACTAGACCAAGTGGTGCAGTAAGAGCCACGTCACCATCCATTTTATGAATTCCATTTTTTATAGGTAGAAGAAGACTTCCTGAGGTACAACTATCATAAATACCTAGAAAAGAACCAACTTCATTTGCATATGATATGAATAGAAATTTTCCCATGGTATTATCCACCCATGGTATTTTCTCACCCATGGTAATGTAACTAATAAAGTCTATAAATAACAAGCCTCCTTTGGTAAGAGGGCAGATTGTCCAGCACAATGTAGTTGCTATCATTTCTGATCTAATAAAAAATAGTTCGTAATTTATTTTTTGGTTTGGCTTACTTTTGTTCTTCTCCTGGTACAACGATTACTCATATCTTGTCCCCCCCAAGATCTGGACTAGTGGTATCAAAGAAGGTTAGTACGAATTCATGGAAACTGAGATTCATATAGCAGGTGCATAAGGGGTTTTGAAGGTTGTATGTTTGAATTTTCAAGATTTATTGAGATGGGTTGTTGTCCTCCTATGAAGCTCTTTCTGATTCTATCACCCTTTGAAGCAGGTTTATTAATTGTGTGGAGACATCGTGGGCCAATCAAATTTCTGTTAGGCACTCTCAAATCAGAGCATCATTACATTGCATTCAGTGTTGTTGATTTATGTGATTAGGGATTTTTTGCAAAATAATTATGGTGTTCATGTTTTGGGCTCTCATGGCATTCCTATCAGTTAAATCAAAGGATTCAAAAACTGACTTACTCACTATTTGCCCCACAAAGTTTGATCAACCCAAATTTACTCCCTCTACACCACACATTTCAATAATAATGTTCTGTGTTCTACGTGTAATATTAACAACGACGATACATTTTAGTTTTCTGGTACATGCACTCCACCTAGAAGATAATCAGGTGTCAAACTTCTTGATGAATTAGATGAGGGCACGGTGAGGCAGATTGATGCCACTGTGATGAAGGATTCTATGATACCAAGTGGTATCCAATATGAGGTTCAAATGAAAAATATGTGAAAATATTACGATGCACAGTTTGTGCATATCAAGGTCAAATACTGTGAACAGACAACCCCCTCCAACTTCGTTTCTGCCCATGTTATTCTTGCAAGCATGAAGGTATTTCTTGAGTCTCTTGAAATGTCCCTCTTTCGCATCAGTAAAGAAAATCTCTATGACTGGAACCAAGCTATCCCGAAGATGTTTTCCAATTCAAATATTGAGTTAGTTGCAGGCATCACCAACGAGTATGTGGCAAGGCTCATGGAAGTGCAAGTAGTGTTTTCTTGGGTTACACGGAAACGGTAGTCTTACCTTAGTGGTACCAAAGTCATGGGGATCTCTATGGGTAAAAAGGACTACATGGGCGATGATGTGAACCTGGTGCCCACAATGTAGGGTATCCATATGGCCTTGGTGAACCTCGGTTTGGACTCTATAATAAAAATCTTGTGGGCCTTTTCCCTCTGGATTCTCACCAATAGCTACCCACTCTCTATTGGTGTCTTCAGTCCTGCCATCATGCTTCCCTTGAGGGAGCACCTAGACTTCCTGGCCATCACCAAAGTTCCATTCTGGATCAACGCATACCCCTTTTTTCCCTCTGGACTAGACTTTGTTCTGACCCAATTGTTGGAGGTACTACACACCTAGGACCTTCATTATTGGAACATGCAGACACTTAGTTAGAGCATTCATTGACATGCAAAGCTTCAACATCGGAATCTTCACCAGATTGACGCCTTCGAATGTCCATGCATGCATGGGACTACATACAAGATCCTTTCTGCATGATTTACTCCCTAATTTAATCCTCCTTTCACTCCGCAACTAGCTAGTTCTCTCCAAAACTTGCTCTAGGTGTCGAGTCTTCTCATTGATCACTACATGCAAGATCGTTTCTGCATGATTTACTCCCTCATTTGCTCCTCCTTTCACTCCACAACTGGCTAGTTCTCTCCGGAACTTACTGTAGGTTTCAAGTCCTCTCACTGATCACCACTATGGCACATTACCTTGGGATCTTCACCCAGTGATGCTATATCATGAGCATTGTAACCTATTTTCTGAATCAATAATTCTTTTTGTTCTTGCGATTTCTTTTAGTGTTTTTTCTCTGCAAAGCTGTGTGTACAACCTTTACTAGCTAGATTCATCTGTGCAAGTTTTCTAGTACATTTACATGGTATCAGAGCCCACAGGTTGCTAGATAAAAGGTGCACCAGTCCTTTATTTTGCAGGTATTACAACTTGGAGATCGAAGATCGACAGAAAAATGGAGCTTCCCAAAGCATTAATCCTAACACCATACAACTATCATGAATGGAAGGACCAAATGGCTTGATACCTTTGCCAGAAAGGGTTGTACAGGATTACCATGGCTACAGAAGTGGAACCCACTTCAGCCATAGAGAAATCCAAGTACCTAAACCGCATGGATGAGGCCCACGGATCCATGTGCATGTCCATCTCCCCAGAGTTGTAGTTTCATCTATCTGCCTGCAGTACTCCCAATGAGATTTGAGAAAAGGTTGAAGAACTCTACGGGAAATAGGATGAGATGAAAGGACATCTACTCGAAGTGGAGCTGCTCTCATTGGATCCATGAAACTATTTCAAAATTCAAGACTTCTTCACAAAATATAATGATCTATTGCTGCAACTCAAGGGTTGTGGAATTGACAAATCCAAGGAGGAGAGTTGCCAAGTTCCCTCTATTATGTCAAAGCTCAGACCAGAATACTCCATCTTTGTGTCTACATTTCATTCAGAAAGGCCCACAACAGGTAAATCCTACACTATGCCTTCTCTCAAAGAGTTCATGGAGTCCATCACTTTTGAGCAAGATAAACTCATTAGCATGGGGAAAATCAAACCTCCAAAAGTGCATGCACTTGCTATGCATGATGGCAGCCACAATAAAAATCACAGAATTGATTCAAATCAGAAAAATCAGCAACAAAAAGACAAGGGAAAGTGCATTCCCATCCAAAGAAGGAAGGGTACACCAAGCCCTTCAATGACTCCTCCAACTCCAGGAATGAGAAAGGGAAGAAAGGAGACAAATGAACCTACTGTCACTGAGGATTCCATCCGTAATCCTCTTGCATGAAGAAAAAATTGACCAAATGGCATAAATCCTTCAGAAGCACAACCTTGGGGACCACATCCCTTAGGGCACTAAGAAGAAACCTAAGGATCTGCCACACGGGAAAGGTAACAATTTTCATGCTTTAGTTGCAATTAACTCTTCCCCTGATGCATGGATTATAGATTTTGGTGCATCACATCATATGTATACTACAAAGGAAGTATATTCCTCTTTGGATGCATGCAAAGGACCTCCCATCCTCATGGGAGATGACTCACCTATTGAGGTCACCAGAAAAGGTAGAGTGGAAGTTTTACACGGAAGCTTTGAAGATGTGCTTCATGTTCCAAAAATTTCAGTAAACCTACTTTCAGTTTATCAGATCACTCATTCTAACACCAGAAAGAGAGTGGAGTTCACTCAAGATGTAGTGAACATATATGACCTACAAAGAAACTCCAAAATTGAAACTGGTGAGGTAAACAATGGAGCTAGACTGTATACATTTTTTGAATTTATTGAATCTGAATCCTCCTTATTGCTTACACATGCTGATGATAGTAGTATGCTTTGGCACGAGAGGTTTGGTCACTTAAATTACAGGTATACGCAGCAGCTAAGCAAACATGCAGTAGCTAAGAAAGCATTAGATGGTGGAAGGCTTGCCAAATATCAGTTTCTCCAAAGGAGTTTGTGAAGGGTGTGTCCTTGGGAAACATCCTAGAGAAAAGTTTGACATCAGAAAGACTCATAGAGCATCCTCTCCTCTAGATCTGATCCATAGTGATCTCATGGGGCATTTTCCTCATCCTTCCATCAACAAAGTAAGGTATGTGCTTACATTTATTGATGATTTCTCACGATACACTTGGGTGTATCTTCTCAAGGGCAAATCTGAAGTTTTTGCACACTTTGAAGATTTCAAAGCACTAGTTGAGACATAGTAAAAAAAAAGATCAAAGCCCTTCGTACAGACAATTGGGGGGAATATGTTAACAAATCACTTCACAACCTTTTCCTTGAGTTTGACATACAGTTGCAACACACAGTTCCATACACTCCATAGCAGAATGGAGTTGCTGAAAGAAAGAATCGATCTCTCAAAGATATGGCTTCCTACATGCTGCATGCTAAGTCACTACCTCATAAGCTATGGGCTAAAGCACTTAATTGTGCTAAATACATCCAGAACAAATCTCCTCGTAGATATGTCAAGGATCAGACCCCCTTTGAGGCTTGGAGCGGCACTGAATCGGAGGTCACCCACTTCCTTGTTTTCAGCTCTCAGGCATGGGCCAGGATCCCCTCTGAAAAGAGGAAAGCTCTTGATCCACAGAGCATTGACTCCATATTTGGTCGATACCCTGATGGTGTGAAGGGATATCGACTCTTGATTTCCTCTACGAACAAGCTCATTATTGAGCGAAGTGTCCAATTTGAGGAAAGTCTCTCGTATGCACCTCGATTGCCACATGCAGACACCTTTTATCTACCTCATGCCCGAGATGATGACTCAGTACACTTAGATGTAGATACAAATCATGCAGACATAGAGACAGAGTCTTCAGATACAAATCCAGTGCATGCATATGATGATCCACATCCAAGTGCAGATCGGGCTTCCAGCAGTGAATCAACTTCCCCTATCATAAATCAGAGAACAAGGAGTTTAAGTGAGATATATGCACAAGACCACCCAGCTACTAGAAATGGTCATGTAGGTGATAATTCTGATCCTCGGAGGACTAGCTCAGAGTTTATTGAGCCTCCTCTTGCCCTCACTACCATTGAACCAATGCCATCCTGACATTGTCATTTGGTTTAGTCTTCTGATCTGCAGTCTTATGATGAGGCTACTGGGCATCCCTTTTGGGAGTTCACCATGGAGGAGGAGTACAAATCCCTTCTCAAGAACAAAACTTGGGATTTGGTCCCCCTTCCTTCAGGAAGGAAACTTGTCCGATGAAAATGGGTCTACAGGACCAAGAGTGCTGCAAATGGGAAAATCACCAAACAGAAATCCAGGCTAGTAGCCAAAGGCTTCTAGCAAGTGCATGGCATTGATTATGATGAGACCTTTGCTCCAGTAGCAAAGATGGATTCCATATGCCTTGCACTTGCCATTGCAGCTACCCAGGGGTGGGAAGTACATTAAATGGATGTGAAGAATTATTTTCTTCACGGAGACCCATCTGAGGAGATCTACATGGAGTAGCCACATGGTTTCATTTAGGATTCATCTTTGGTCTACAGACTAAAGAAGTCTCTCTACGACCTTAAGCAGGCCCCAAGAGATTGGTATGCGAAGATGGATTCTTTTCTCTTATCACAAAAATTTGAAATATGTAAGTCTGATTTGAATGTTTGCATGCTTAGGACACATGACTCTATTCTTATATTAGTCTTGTATGTGGATGATCTCCTGATCATCGGCTGCGCGGCTTCAGCCATTACTGTAGTCAAGAGAAACTTGCATGATAGGTTCTTGATGATGGACATGGGTCCATTACACTTCTTTCTTGGTCTTGAGACCAGCTAGGATGCCATAAGTATCAAACTCTCTCAAGCTAAGTATGCACGGGATCTCCTCGAGAGATTTCACATGACTGACTACAAGCCAGCACCGACTCCTTTTCTATCTATGGTCCACCTTCAGGATGGAGGTGACACTCCATTAGTTGATAGTACTCTCTACTGAGAGCTAGTGGGGAGCTTACTGTACCTCACCCACTCCAGACCAGATCTCTCATATGCACTAGGGGTAGTTTCCAGATACATGCAAAAGTCGCATGAGCTACACTGGAAAGCTTCCAAGCGCATTCTCTGATATGTGCAGGGCACCATCGCCTTTGGGATTCACTGTAGCAGGCACTACATTGAATCTCATTGGCTTCACAGATTCTGATTGGGCAGGCGATAGCATTGATCGGAAGTCCACCTCCAGATATTCACTTAGTCTAGGGTCTGGCCATATCTGTTGGTCGAGCAAGAAGCAAGCTGCTATTGCTCTCTCTTCAGCTGAGGCCGAGTACAGAGGAGTAGTAAACATCACCATTCAGGCTCTATGGCTATAGTGCTTCCTCACTGATTTGGGCATCCAGCTCCACCATCCCACTGTCATTTGGTGTGACAACTAGAGCACTCTCAAATTTTGCAAGGATCCAGTACAATGGTAGCGGATGAAGCACATAGAGATCCATATGCACTACATCAGAGACTTAGTACATGATCGGGTAATTGATTTGTAGTTCTGTCCTTGAGCAGAACAGACTATAGACATCTTCACCAAGACATTCACTAAGTAGAAGTTTCACTCTCTGTGCGATCATCTTGGAGTGAAGGACGCAATTGTTTAGAAACTGTCTTTTCTTCCTCTTTTCTTTTGATTACATTGTATTTTGAGGGGGGGTTTTCCCATGGGGTTTTCCCTCTTTACTCAATTTTAGTACAAGTTGCACTGTATTTTGGATGACCTTTGGCCTTAGTTGCCAAGGCCCATTTTCTATTTTTCCCCATAGTGGTGTTCAGGGGGGGGGGGGGGGGGGTGTGTTGGAGGTGCTACACACCTAGGACCTTCATTACTAGCACATGCGAACACTTAGCTAGAGCATTCACTAACATGCAAGGCTTCAACATTGGAATCTTCACCAGATTGGCACCTTTGACTGTCCATGCATGCATGGGACTACATGCAAGATCCTTTCTACATGATTTACTCCCTTATTTTCTCCTCCTTTCACTCCACAATTGGCTAGTTCTCTCGAGAAATTGTTGTAGGTGTCGAGTCTTCTCATTGATCACTACATGCAAGATCCTTTCTGCATGATTTACTCCCTGATTTTCTCCTCCTTTCACTCTGAAACTGGCTAGTTCTCTCTGGAACTTGTTGTAGGTATCATGTCCTCTCATTGATCACCACTATGGCGCATTACCTTGGGATCTTCACCTAGTGATGCTATATCATGAGCATTGTAACCTATTTTCTGAATCAATAATTCTTTTTGTTCTTTCGATTTCTTTTAGTGTTTTTTCTCTGCAAAGTCGTGTGTTCAACCTTTACTAGCTAGATTCATTTGTGTAGGTTTTCTAACACATTTACACCAACCCCAGAAATGACAACCCCAACATTCATTTGCACTATGATAACATGATGTACGCCATGGTGGACGTGGTTGAATCAGTGCTAAACGCCATGGGGTATGGGAATATGGAGGTGAGAATTTCGAACGCCACGTAGCCTTCCAAAGGGGACCCCGATGCGATAGGGGCCTACATTCAAAATGTTGTGACGTATGACATAAAATTGATCTAATTCCTTTTGAAGAACCAGGTCACTCCGATGAAGACCAATTCTATTCTCCAGGCTTACATATTCACCTTGCTAAATGAAGACCTGAAGAACGACCCTACATCTAAGAGAAATTATGCTCTTATTAAGCCCAACGAAACCAAAATCTATGATATCCATGATGACATTTTTTCACAGATGGCAGCCCTGCGATATATCATGGGAGGATGGACAATTGCAATTTCAAGGGTGTGAGAATTCCTCTTCCACTGGAACTTCCACAGTCGATCCTAAGTATCTCAAGGCACTACCTTATAGCTCCTCTTAATCCATAAGAAGTCAAGGATATTGAGTCTCCGGTGATCTTGTCCCTAAAGCAATTCTGGCCACTAGGTTGGACATATCTTCCTGGGCAACTGCGATGGTCACTACCGCTGCTAGTGCTACAAGAAATACCAATACACGGATCAAGAAAAATAAAACTAATTTTGGATATAATAGACCTCAATGCTAGACAAATCATTCCAGAAACAAAAAAAGTTCATTCCAACACTGCTTGGATATGCAACTGAGAATATATTCATCCATCCACATCATTCTAACATCATCTTCAAATTATATACAGGGGACAAGTATGTTATAAAGTTTGGGGGTGATTGGCGAACACCACCATCTCCAGCTAAGAAGAAAGTGCCAATTCCTATTTCATGGCCATCCTCTACCTCTACTTCATCATTGATATTACCTTGTTATAGATGGAATGAAAATTATGTCGATTCTTAGTTCCAATATAACAATGGTTTTTCAAGCACAAATCATTTGAAAGGGGTTATTGTGGGAAAGGTTATAGTGAGAATCTACAAATATAAGCCACAAAATCTCTATCAAATAGATTGACAAGTGATCTCGAGGTTCATTACAAGGTATCTCTATCCTTGCACCCTCGTTCACCATGGTTATGGGTCAATCACACAAAACCCTTTTCCAACGAAGTCCATTTTCTTGGCCACACACTATCCACCTCACAGTTGGCCGACCAACATTACAGGGTATCTCTATCCTCGACTCTTCATTCATCATGGTGATGGATCAACCATGTAAAACTCTTGCCATCGAAATCCATTTTCTTGGCCACATATTATCAATATCGTAGTTGGCTCATAAGCATTACAGGGTATCTCTATCCTTGGATCTTCATGCATCATGGTTATGGGTCATCTAAAAACCCTCAATTATGGATCAACCATGCAAAACCCTTGTCTTCAACAACACTTGGTCATCGATCACTCATCTTCGACAAAGGCTTCTCTGGAGGGAACTGGTGGGCTCCAGTATTGTAGCAATAATGCTACAACTCCTGGAGCTTCCTTCTCTAATTTTATCAACCCGGTAGTTCGTAACAAACTTGGAAGAGACGGTGCTGTATGCACAAGTACTAGCTCTTACCGCAGCTGTCACTTGGTCAGCTGGCACAAGTCTGCTAGGGGCTCAAGCCAACTTCTATGAGCTCTCAGAAGAAGCTTTTTAACTGATGGACGAAAGCTAACTCAAAGGAAGCTAATCTATTTGCAAAAAAGAACTGAAAGCCAACAAGAAACGCAAACCCTAGCAAACCCTAATTCTACCAGCTAGTCTTACTGATGCAGAGATGGGGATGCAAACTATTGAAAGTGATGCCATTACTTCTACGAACGTGAAATGCAAGTGTTTAGACTACTTTGATCTGAGGAGAACATATTTTTGTATTTTTGTTCAAGTTGTTGGAATTATTATGCATGTGCTTCTAACTGGATCTTTACTGTGCAGGGGTAGATCAAGGGGGGAAATGCTTAGAAGAGGTCAGGAAGGCTCAAAGAGGGTCTAAGGAGTCCCTAACATCCTTTCATAGAGTTTCACAAAGTTTGGATGCCAAGCAACCTTGTTTATGAGCTTCTACAGGAAGTCTGCAGGGGTTCTACAGGATGTTCAGAATTTCTACAGGAAGTTCAGTAATTCCTACAGGATGTTCTATAATCAGATTTTTGGGTGATGGGTGAGTGGAAGAGGCTGCATAGATGGATAGGGAGGTAGGAGAGGAGTTTGTGATGACTCCGTGACAGAGAGATGAGATAAAGAGGGGGTGTGCAAAGCTAGGTTGTCTTAAAGAGGGTAGAGGGAGTGGAAGGCCGAAGAAGGTAGAATAACGAGGGTGATAGAATAGTTGAGGGACAAGGGGTCTAATTGGGAGATGAGTAGTTGGCCTGGGCACGGCTTAGAAGGACAAGAGAGTGAGGGAGTAGCACTGCACAGTGTAAACGAAACAAATCATCCACGTCCTGCACATAACCGAAATATTATTAACCTATTCTAATTGTTTAATAAAACCAATGAACAACAACGTTATTTCCAAGGAAAATCATGCATGGTACTGAAGCAAAGAATCATTCCAAAAGATCTGAATGCATGGACACTTCTACAACCAAAAAAATACTGCATCAAAGATTGCATGAACATGTAAAACAATGTTTTTGGGTGGGTAGCACTGCCTGCAATTCCAATCCCTAGAAAGAGGTGAAAATGAGTGTGCAGTCAACCCTTTTTTGGAACTTTTATTAACTCCAATCTGTTCACTCCATTCCAAACAGCTGAAGCAACTCTATCTCATAAAACTAACCTACTTAACCACACCAAGAAATTCAACTCAGCAAACTGCGTTTCCAAATGCATGTAAAGGAAAAGAAATAATGCTGAAAGAAAGATAACAATACAAAGGAAGGAGGCCTTAGGCTCTCAGGTTGGGCCCAACCCCGAGAGCTATGGCTCCTTTAAGAACTCAGAACTGAACTCAAATCTGCCTGCTTTCCATTAAAATATAATAATCATAAGTCAAATAACATGCCAATAATGGCTACAAAAGAGAAAAACAGAGCTAGCAGCTCGTATTCCAGAATGTGCAACAAGGTTTCAAAAAGTCCTTTTCGAAGGTTAAAGCCTCATCATTTATACACTACGAGGCCCCAAGCTGGCCTCCTAAATCAGTGGGATTTGGCTGACCAAACTAGGAGTGAACTGCTGCTTCCTCAAAATCCGTTTGGCTGCCTTCTAACTCGGTGGTGGTGGCTGTTGGAGCTCGGAGTTGGGGGTGAAGATCACGAGGAGGGCCATTCAATGCTGTGGACAACCTTCCTACAAAATCTCAATCCCATCTTGGCTGTCTCCTAGCCCTCATCTGCGTGGTTTTGCTCCCTTAAATGTCAAAAAACCTGAAATAAGCACGTGTTAGCCACCTAGGAATAGTGACTACCCTCATTCGTATAAAGGACATAAATATACTAAAAAATGATGCATAAGTTATGAAAAATGAAGGGTTCAGCAAGGGTAGTTAGGCCAAATGAGCCCAAAATGTTACCAAATTTGGGGCTCATCATCACCCCCCAGCGAAAATGATTGCTCATCCTGGAGCAACTAATCCAGCTCCTCGTCCTTCATTGCCTTCACTGCCTCCCTCACATCCCAGGCTTCTGTAGTAGTGTCCTCCTTACTGACATGGAACCCAGCCTTTCTTCCCTCCTCTTCCCACTGTTCATGCTCATCTTTTTCTGTGTTGCCTTCCATCAATCCTAACAGCAGAGGTGGGCTTAGCTTGAGGCCAATCCAGCTGGCCTGGAGGTTCTGCAAGGATTTCTTATAGAGGGGCACCCGTACTAGAGCTTCCCTCATTCGAGTTGGAGTGTGATATTCCCTGATTTTCAGACTGTGGGCCAATGTGTTCCATCGGCGAGTGCAAGCTTGAACACAGTTGTCCCCTAATAGTCTCTCCATCCTCGAAATACGCTATGGCCTGGGCCTGCTGATCCATATATTTCAATAAAGCTGGAGGGTCGGTGGATAAGTGTTGGTGTGCCGATATTAATGCAGTTGGATCCCCTGGCTCTGCTCTAATTAGTAATGGCTCATTCAGCTCTCGGTTCATGACCTCTTTGACTTCTGCTGCTCTCTTGTCTTCATGGTTCAACCATGAGGTAAATGCCATCAACTGCATATCCCCTAAGACCGTGTTGGGATCCCATGTAGTCACGTTAGGAAGGGCCAAATTATGGAGATAGAACTCCGAGAGTTTGGCCTTATCCTCTGATGAACTGCTAGTACATAATGCTATGAACTGCTGCGGGTCTTGGAGTTGGGAGATACCCCTCTGCGCTAGTGCATTGATTTGAAATTGTAGCCACTGGTCTCGTAGGTACAGGCCATAGGATTTGGCCGGCTGTCTGCATTGTATAGCATCCATGGCCCAACTGGCCATGCAAGCCAGTTGTGCCTCTTTTTGCTGCAACTGTTGTTTGAGAGCTTGTATCTCAATTTGTGCTTGCAGTTCCTCTTCCTGTAGATGCGAGGTTGGCTCCCCAAGACCGAATTGCAGTCCTTCTGTGCCTTGATGTTCTACCGTAGTTTCCCCTGAGGATGTGCCTTTTTCCTTCTTCAGCTCCTGTAGCTGCAGTCTAAGTTTTTCGTTCTCTTCCTGTAGGAACACCCGCTGGCAGTTTGCCACGTGTTTATCCATAGCTAATTCCTTCCTTGCCTCCTTGAGTTGTTCTTCCAAGGGACCTATGTCTACCACACCTTTTGATTTAGCTATTTTCATCCACGTGTGGGTTCGTACCCTTTCTTCTTCCAACGCAAAGAAAAGTGGCAAGTGAATTTATGTGGTATAATTTTTCCAGCTTCTAAGAAGTTATAATATGAGCTCAGACTTGGCTGGGGACTAGGCTCCGGAATATTCTCTTTCTCTTCTCCTCTTGGCGGCTCTACTTCGTCTTCCCTCGGTGGTGATGAGGGTGCCTCTCCCTCCATTCTCTCTGTCTCCTTAAGCCGGGCTAAGGTTTCCTGTAGAGCAGCCTCAGCATCCTGTAGCCGGGTTTTTGAAGCCAACCAGTCCATCCTCTCCTTCCAAGTAGTCGTCTTCGGGCTCCCCCTCTCATAGGTGACTGATATCTTTGAGGGGGACCTCTCCCTTGGCGAGGTAGGAGTATCCTCTATAGTAATTGGGCTGCTGGACGAAGGTTGTGGCCTGCCTGTTTTTATTCTCACACTTCTCCTGGCTTTAAAATACAGAGGGATCTCCCTCTTTTGCTTTTCCTTCAGCTTAGGAGGTGTACTAAGGGCGGCTAGCATGACGGCTGCCTCCCTTTCCAGAATTTCGGCTCTATTTTCCTTTGGTCTTCCTTTCTCAGGGCTTCCTGTAGAAGGCCCTGTATCAGCTGATTTCTGGCTTCCTGTAGAAGCCGTTTTTGGTTTTCCTATAGAAACAGGTGGCACCGTTTTAGGTTGTTTGACTGTGGGGACTTTGCTTTTTGACTTGGTTGGGGCTGCTGTCGAGGTGCCTTTACTGACGTGGACCTGCTCAGTCTTGTCCACCCTACTTTGTAACCTTTTCTCCCTAGGTGTCAATGTGGATTTGTCATCCTTCTCTTCGACAACCTTTTTCTCTTGTTTCCCTTTTTGCTCTTTCTTCGGTGCTTTGGCCGTGGGTTCTTGGCCTTTCCCTTTCTTCTCTGTGTGTACTGACTCCTTCTCCTCGCTGCTGGAGGAACCAAGCTCTTCGGTCAACATTTTTATATCGCCATCCTTCGTCAGATTCCGAAAGGCTTCCCATGATAGAGGGACTTTGTATGTGTGGAGTGCATCCTCCACGAGGAGTTTAATGAGCCCATGGTGGGCTACCTGGTTTGGCGTGCCTTCTTTTAACTTGGTGGCACATTCTGTCATAGACTGCAGTAGAAAGTAGGGAATACTTAGTTTGTTTTCTGCAGGTAGGTCCATCTAATGCCTTAATTCTGTGAGTAGTCGGAAATGGTACCCATATACAATGTTGAACCGTCCTTCGCATGTGATGTATTTCATAATTTGGAGGCTGACCTCACTCCAAAGTGGCTGTAAGCTAGTTCTGCGAACCCCGTTCTTATCTTCTGAGAATTGCTCCTCTGGTGGGAATAACTCCTTTTTAGCCTTCTGGCCTAATTTCCTCTCCTCCTTGTCCCACGGTACTCCCATTGGGAGCTCAGTGACTCTGCTGATGAACTGTGGGGTGAGTCTGAGACTCAAACCCCTGAAATTGACAGTGGGCAGCGTTTTTGATTTTGGCTTCAGAGCTCGCAAGCACTCCTCTGCCACCTCATCATCATAACCTTGAAGTTTATCGCAGAACGACATCCATCGCGCACGACTGAACAGCTCTACCACCTCAGGGTTCTCCCTTAGTTTCTTTGAATCTGTCGGCTCCTTCCCAATGAATCCACCCGGCATGGTGAAAACCTGCTACGTTAGCTGGAGGTGGCGGGTGCGTATCAAAAGCTGGCCTTTCAGATTTCTTTGGGACAGAGCGTAGAACTACGCCTCTGCCACGCACACAATTCGCGAAGACTATCTACAGATGAGCCTTAACAGGGCTTAATTACAAATCACATCCTGTAGAAAACCCCATATACACTTCGACGACAATTCATGCAAAATGAAGACGACGCTTGCAATTTTATGATCAGACTGTAGTTTTACGTTTTTGAGAACGTCGACTCCGCCACCCTGGAAACCAATTGCATGGGAGGAACAGGTTCAGGCTTACCTTTTCCACTTCGCCACCTTTGACGTGAAGAGACCAATTTTCCTCGTGGCAGTGAGCTTCCTGTAGCGTAGCTTTCCTGTAGAAGCAGCACACGGGTTCTGGAGAGCATGGCAGTGGTTTTGCGCCTTCTGTGCCGCTACCAGATGTTCGAACAAGCCGAAGACTTGGAGTAACAAGCTTCAAAGAAATTCAGACGCTCACTCGACTTCAAAACGGCTGATGATAAATGCATGTGGTGGCGATCTAGCCGATAGATTTGAATCCCGGCCAAACTCGTGGCGTGGGGGTGAGCTATCCCTGCCGGACCATTGGACGACGTCACCTACTCATTCACTGCAAATCTCCCCGACTGCCGCATCATTCCCCGCAGATCTGCCACCACCATTTTCGTTAAATCACGCTTCTCCCTGACTGGACGCTTCTCACGTGTCCACTACCCGTTTTTCTTGCCACGACCACCACTTTACAAATCCGACTAGACCATCTGACTGGTCGTCGTGGCCAGTTGAGTGGCCATTCGACTACTCAACCCATTCATTTCATACTTGCAAACATTCTAGAGTAGTATTCATGTAATTTGACGAAAGAAAGGGCGAGGCACTTACCTGTGCGGCCGCGACATGATTTTCCAGGTTTCAGGACGATAGTGATTAAATTTGCTCGCTGCTGCTATTTGCACCGGCCCGGGGGTCCTTCCTTGCAGACTGCCACTGATGACGAAGCTTGTGACTCGGCTGCATGTGCCCGCTCTATTATTGCATGTTGTAGGCGATTTAATGGTGTACATCCTAGCTAGATGAACTGCTACGGGATTCCTGTAGGATGTCCTGTAGCAGTTTTTCTTCCTTGGGTGCATGCTGAGACAGCGGAGGCGGTGGCATCACAGCCACGATCGCAGGGCCCTCGAATGGCTTTGATAAGTATTGCATGGTATCTCTACATCTTTTTCATTTATTTGAGAAGCGCTCCCTCTGATAATTTAGTGTTCTGTTTTGACTGTGCAGGCTTCTTCATTGCATGGCAACTGGGGTGGTAGAAGGAGGCGACAGCAGTGTGATGGAGAAAATAGTAGCTTGCATGCCTCCATGCCGAACCTCGGTCGTTAGATCTCCCCACACAATTAGTTCTGGGCCGTCCAAAACTTCTACAGGAAGTTTGCTGTAGAAATACAGAACTTCCTGTAGAAAGTCTATAGCTTCCTGTAGAAGACTAAGCTGTGATCAAATCGTGCCCAGAACTTGGAGAAGATGAGTGTTTTCGGAGGGGGTGCTGGTGAGGTCACTTGGTAGCATAATAAGGACCCTTGTCTTTGAGTTGAGGGACCTCTTTTCCTTCATAGAATACCTGCAACCTGCATGCATTGCCACATTGTGAACTTGCTGTCCCTGTTTTTTTTGTTTTTCTCTTCTTCTTTTTTTTTGAAAGACAGCAAGGGCGCCTCCATGAGGTTTTCACCCTTACTATCTTCCTTGAGCGCCTCAGAGAGGTTTTCACTCAAGGGTCTTTTTCAAACCCTTTTTTTTTCTTTTTTTTCTTTTTTTTTTTGAAAGACAGCAAGGGCGCCTCTATGAGGTTTTCACCCCTACCATCTGCCTTGGGAGCCTCAGAGAGGTTTTCACCCAAGGATCTTTATTATTATTATTATTATTATTATTATTATTATTATTATTATTATTTAAGATCTTCAGGGTGTGCCCAAAACAGAGGCAGAACCCTGATCTATGACCAGCACTGATTTTTCCATAGTTTTGATGAATTCTTGTCTTGAGAGAGGTTTCCTGTAGATCTTCAATCGATGCCCATTGACAAGCATAGGGATGGCCTCCTCATCAATGGTCCGAATAAGAACAGATCCATTGTCATGACATTTTTCCACTGCATATGGTCCCAACCATCTGGTTCTCAGCTTCCCCTTGAAATCTTTATGCCTGGAATCATACAACAGCGCCCAATCTCCCGGATGAAATTGTTTGTCATTGAGGTGTTGGTCATGCCACACCCTCCTCTGAAGTTGAACCACTTCTGAGTGAAGAAGGGCCTGCATTCGGTGCTCGTCCAATCCATTCAGTTGCAATAACCTTTCTTGTTGGGCATGGCTGAGATCTAGGTCCAGCTGAGCTGCCATCCTCAAGGTGTTGTATTCGAATTCAATTGAAAGCAGAGCTCTCTTCCCATAGACCAGCTCATAAGGTGTGAAGCCGGTTGTGGTCTTCCAAGTGGTGTTGTAAGCCCATGTGGCCTCAACCAGGCGATCTGCCCAATCTTTTCTACTGCTGCTCACCACCTTAGTCAAGATCCCTTCCAATGCTCTATTGGTGACTTCCACCTGCCCATTTGCTTGAGGATGATAGGGGGTGGAAGTCCTATGCTTGATTTTGTGATGAGCTAGCAGGTCTTCAATTAAGTTGGAGGTGAACTGGCTTCCTTGATCGGTGACTAGCTCTCTTGGGTAGCCAAATTTGTAGAAGATGTTTTCTCTTAAGAACTCGGCCACCTTTTCTTCTGTCGCTGCTTTGATTGCCTTGGTTTCTACCCACTTTGTCAGGTAGCCTATGCACACAATGATGTAAGACCTCTGCCTCGAAGGAGGATTGATTGGACCCACAAAATCCATACCCCACTTCTCAAATGGCTCAAGAGTCACTTGAGGTTGGAGAGGCATTTCATCCCTTGGAGTCGGTTTCCCCATCCTTTGGCATCGATCACATTGGCTGATATATCTTCTGACATCTTGATGAAGCGTGGGCCAATAGTAGCCTGCCTGCAGGATTTTGAAGGCAATCCTCTTTGCTGCAAAATGTCCTCCACAAGGCCCGTCATGACAGGTGAGGAGGATATCAAAGACTTCCTCCTCCCTTACACAACGCCTTAAGATCTGATCAGGGCCAAGCTTGAACAGGTTGCCCCCGATCCAAGTGAATGAGGCACTCTTTCTGACGATTCTGCTCTTTTCTCTTGAGGATAAGTGCGGAGGGAACTGTGCTGAAACAAGGTAGTTTGCTATATCAGCAAACCATGGAGAGAGTACTGAAATAGCAAACAGATGTTCATCAGGCATCTGGTCATCCACTGTTTCATCCTCACCTGCAGGTAAATCCAATCTAGACAAGAAGTCAGCAACAACATTCTCTTTACCTAGTTTGTCAACGATAGTCAAATAAAACTGCTGCAACAAAAGTAACCATCTAATAATACGAGCATTCACATCTGGTTTATTCATTAAATATCTAATTGCAGCATGATCAGTATGTAAAAATGTTTGATAGCCAGTGATATAATGTCGGAACTTGTTCAGTGCATGGACCACGGCCAAGAATTCTTTCTAAGTTACAGTGTAATTCAGTTCTGCCTTGGATAAGTTTTTGTTGACAAAGTAGATGGCATATGGAAGTTTTTGTTCAACTTGTCCTAAGGCTGCCCCTATGGCTTTGTTCGAGGTGTCAGTGTGGATGTGGAAAGGTAGGGCCCATTTTGGACCTCTCAAGATTGGGGCAGACACCAACTTGTCCTTTAATTCATTCAGAGCCTTCTGACAATCGTCAGTCCATTTAAACTCAACATCTTTTGCCAAGAGGCTAAACAATGGTGAGGCTAGCTTGCTGAAGTCTTTAATGAATCTCCTATAATACCCTGCTAATCCTAAGAAATTCCGAACATCTCTTACCTTCTAAGGAGGTGGAACCTTCCTGATGAGAGCAATTTTGTTAGGATCCACCTGTAACCCTTGGCAAGAAATGGTATGGCCTAGCACGGTCCCTTGAGTCATCAAGAATTCACACTTTTCAGGACTAAGGGACAGGTTCATCTCAATGCATTTGGTTAGGACTTTTCCCAGATTGGACAATGCTTCCTGGAAGTTGGACCCATAAGGGGTGAATTCGTCCATATAGATTTCCACCGAATCATGGACCAGCTCAGAAAATATGCTCAGGACGACGCTCTGGAAGGTGGCAGGAGCATTGCATAGTCCAAAGGGAAGAACTCGGTAAGCAAAGGTACCCCAAGGACAAGTGAAGGTGGTCTTATCTTGGTCCTCCGGGCTTATTTGGATCTGGTTATACCCGCTAAACCCATCCAGGAAAGAGAAAAACTTCTTTCCTGCCAGTCCATCCAACACTTGATCTATGAAGGGTAGAGGAAAATGGTCTTTCTTGGTAGCTTTGTTCAGTTCTCGGTAGTCCACACAGATTCTCCACTTCCCATTTTTCTTGGGAACCAACACCAAAGGGGACACCCATTCGCTATCCGAGATGGGGTAAATGAATCCGGCATCCAATAGCTTTTGTAATTCCTCCTTGACGATGTCCTTAAGGGCTAGATTCATTCTCCACTGGGGTTTCCTAACCGATTTACAATCCTCTTTGATGTAGATGTGATGGGTACAGACTGAAGGATGAACTCCTTTCATCTCCTTATAGCTCCAAGCAAAAGCATCTAGATGACTGGCCAACAGACTACATAGCTCCTTTTCCTGGGAAGGAGATAGGGAGGAGCTGATCTTTAACGTTCTCTCAGGGCTGAACTCCACATTTTTGACTCTGGGAGTGACAGGGTCGGTCACACAAAGGTCCACTAAGGTGCTGGCTTGGGCATCCTCCACCAATTCCTCTGAGGACAATGCACTGGGAGGTGGAGTCTAGATCAAGGTATCAATCAAATCATCCTCGGTTGGGAGGCTTCCCCTAGTGGTGTCTAGGGTGCACAAAGGTGCTGAGTACACCTCATCCTCTTCTCCTTCCTCCAACCAAAGTGGTAAGTCATGCTCTAATGAGGGTTGGGCAGGAGGGTATAGGACTAGCTGCTTGGACATAGGACCATTTTTGATGGTCATGTTTCCTGCACGACAGCTTATGTAAGCATCTGCAATGGCTAACCAAGGCCTTCCCAAAATGAGAGGGTATCCAGTAAGCTTTGCCTTTGGTTGCAGAACCAAGAAATCTACAGGGTATTCCCACGAGTCAACAGAGACCAAGACATCCTCTACAATCCCTTCGGGAGTCACGGTGGAGTGATCTGCTAGTTGTAGGACTGTCGAGGTCTTTCTCAAGGAACCCTGAAGGTTGAGTTTGAGCATGGTATCTCTGGTCATCACATTAATGGCAGCCCCCAGATCAATCAAGGTGTGAGGTATGATGGTGCCATTGATGTGGACATCTACTACAGGACTCCCAGGATCCAAATACGTTGGGCAGATGACTTGTCCCAACATAAGATCAGACAGTTGTCCTATGACATTGATGGTTGAAGCATCTCTTTTTCGCCTGCCTGGATGTCTGAAACACTTTTCCTTAACCAGTTTGTTGTATATCGGTACATCTTTGATGGCTTGGAGAAGTGGTATTTTCACACACAACTGTTTGAGCTCTCCCAGAAGCTCATCCTCCTCTCGGTTGGGTTGTGTGGTGGCTGTTAGTCTCTCAGGAAAGGGTGGAATGGCCTTTGGTTCACTTTCCTGTTTATCTTCCTCGTCCTCTGGGGAAGGAGGTTGGCGATCCGGAAGAGCCTTTCCAGATTGCAGATTGATCTCCTAGATCTCCACAGCATAGGTAGGGCATGATGTTTCACCAGTATATACCTGCTGGGCTTGTCTGTTGTTGGGGTTTAGGTTCGGTTGAGCAGGCATTTGGGGCTGCCTTGGAGGAGCAAGAGGTAATGGTTGTGGTTGAGCTAGTGGTGGAGGCAAAATGGCGGGAGGAGTATTGTACTGGGGCCTCCACCCCGGTTGAGGTGCATTCCACTGAGGCTGTGGCTGGGCATGTGAGTGAAACGGAGGAGTAGTGGGCTGAGTATGGTACTGAGGTGGGTAAGACCATGGAGGAGGTATAGACCAGGAAGGATGAACAGGGGGTCCCCAGGAAGGCATAGGAGCAGATTGGTTGGGGCTGTAATAGGTTTGGGGTGTCCCTTGCATCCCCTGTTGGTAAGGTCTAGGTCCTTGTGGCCTCCTTTGATTAAGGAAATAGAGAGGTTCAGTGGGGGCTTTTGTCCCTTGATACATGGCTTTAAGCCCAGGTAAGGTTGGACATTGGTTTATGGGGTGGTCCTCCTCACAAACAAAACATACTTCAACCGAATGTAATGGGCATTCATTCTTAGGGTGTTTCCTTGTACACCTAGGGCAGAAGATAGCCAAGGCCCTCTTAGCTTCTTCTTTCTTCTGCTGGATTCGGAATGTATCAAGTTGCATGGCAATGGTCTGTCTCACCTCACTCTTGAGGTCCTCTAATTGATTTGCGAACTCATGTTTGGAGAAAGGAATACCAGCTGAGAGGAGTTTTCCTCTACCTCGTTTCCGGGCTGCCCTAGAATGGTTTCTAAACACAGTCTTTATGTCCTCATAAGGCAGTTGGTAAATATCTCCCCCAGCTAGCATGTGAAGGGTATCTAAAAGGTCTTCCGGGACTCCTCGGAGCAGGACCAACTTAAGAGATTCAGGGTCAAGTGTGCACCTGGCCCGTTTATAGCTAAGTTGGAACCTTTCCTCGTAATCCTCTAAGGACTCATCATTCCCCATGGTCATCCGAAAGATTTCTCCCTTAGTTTCCTTGGACCTACAGTAGTCCCGGTACTTGGTATTGAAAGCTTGCTGCATCTGAGCCCAAGTGTTGATACTGTTCCCAGGTAAGCCCATGAACCAGCGTAATGCTGCAT
The DNA here is from genome assembly GCA_031772625.1 of Pinus tabuliformis. Taxonomy (NCBI): domain Eukaryota; kingdom Viridiplantae; phylum Streptophyta; class Pinopsida; order Pinales; family Pinaceae; genus Pinus; species Pinus tabuliformis. The sequence continues at coordinate 553,544,491 of CM062820.1, read as the reverse complement.
CCTTAAGGGTTGAGGGGAAGAGTTTCAGTTTCTGCTCATCTTCAGTATAGTCATAGGTTCGACAAAGGACAACAAACTCAAATATGAAGGTATCAAGTTCTTCAGTAGTCATTCCATGGAAGTGAGGTAAAGCAGAGGGACTGAAGTTCTTCATTTTCATGTCTCCATTGGTCTCTCGGATGGGGAAGGCACCTTCAATTCTCTCATCTTCTCCCCTATTGTCAACCATAGCTTCAGATGGAGTGGTCTCTAACTCTTCTTCTGCTATAGGATCTCCGTATATCTCAGGAGGTTCACCTATAGGTTCTTCTGGATCACTGTCACCAAAGAAGAGAGAAGGGTGACTTAGTGATGTGGTGGGGGTGTTGGGTAAGAATTTGCATGTTTTATATCGATTCCTACGATGCATGAAATGGAAAGACTTTTGATTGCTTTTGTTTTTTTCTGGTACCTGCAAAAACTGAAACAGACTGAACTGCAACTAACTATCTTAATGAAATGAAAATGCGGAATTGAAATGAAAGCAGGAAAGAACTAATCTATTTTTCTCAAATGAAATTGCAGGAATTGAAATGCTAGTCTATGCTTGCAGAATTGAAATGCTAGTCTACGCTTGCAGAATTGAAATGCTAGTCTACGCTTGCAGAATTGAAATTTCGGAATTGAAATGTTAATCTATGAAAGCAAGAAATGTCTATGCTACTTTTGCAGAAAGGAAATTGCAGAATGGAAATGAAATAAACTACTTAGTAGAAGGCGAGAGTATGAAAGTAGAAGAAAAGCAACAATTACTAATACTCTGACGCTTCCTCGGCAACGACGCCAAAAAGATGGTGGGCTCCAGTATTGTAGCAATAATGCTACAACTCCTGGAGCTTCCTTCTCTAATTTTATCAACCCGGTAGTTCGTAACAAACTTGGAAGCGACGGTGCTGTATGCACAAGTACTAGCTCTTGCCGCAGCTGTCACTTGGTCAGCTGGCACAAGTCCGCTAGGGGCTCAAGCCAACTTCTATGAGCTCTCAGAAGAAGCTTTTTAACTGATGGACGAAAGCTAACTCAAAGGAAGCTAATCTATTTGCAAAAAGAACTGAAAGCCAACAAGAAACGCAAACCCTAGCAAACCCTAATTCTACCAGCTAGTCTTACCGATGCAGAGATGGGGATGCAAACTACTGAAAGCGATGCCATTACTTCTACGAAGGTGAAATGCAGGTGTTTAGACTACTTTGATCTGAAGAGAACATATTTTTGTATTTTTGTTCAAGTTGTTGGAATTATTATGCATGTGCTTCTAACTGGATCTTTACTGTGCAGGGGTAGATCAAGGGGGGAAATGCTTGGAAGAGGTCAGGAAGGCTCAGAGAGGGTCTAAGGAGTCCCTAACATCCTTTTAGAGAGTTTCACAAAGTTTCGATGCCAAGCAACCTTGTTTATGAGCTTCTACAGGAAGTCTGCAGGGGTTCTACAGGATGTTCAGAATTTCTACAGGAAGTTCAGTAATTCCTACAAGATGTTCTATAATCGGATTTTTGGGTGATGGGTGAGTGGAAGAGGCTGCATGGATGGATAGGGAGGTAGGAGAGGAGTTTTTGATGACTCATTGACAGAGAGATGAGATGAAGAGGGGGTGTGCAAAGCTAGGTTGTCTTAAAGAGGGTAGAGGGAATGGAAGGCCGAAGAAGGTAGAATAACGAGGGTGATAGAATAGTTGAGGGACAAGGGGTCTAATTGGGAGATGAGTAGTTGGCCTGTGCATGGCTTAGAAGGACAAGAGAGTGAGGGAGTAGCACTGCACAGTGTAAACGAAACAAATCATCCATGTCCTGCACATAACCGAAATATTATTAACCTATTCTAATTGTTTAATAAAACCAATGAACAGCTATTTCCAAGGAAAATCATGCATGGTACTAAAGCAAAGAATCATTCCAAAAGATCTGAATGCATGGACACTTCTACAACCAAAAAAATACTGCATCGAAGATTGCATGAACATGTAAAACAATTTTTTTGGGTGGGTAGCACTGCCTACAATTCCAGCCCCTAGAAAGAGGTGAAAATGAGTGTGCAGTCAACCCTTTTTTGGAACTTTTATTAACTCCAATCTGTTCACTCCATTCCAAACAGCTGAAGCAACTCTGTCTCATAAAACTAACCTACTTAACCACACCAAGAAATTCAACTCAGAAAACTGTGTTTCCAAATGCATGTAAAGGAAAAGAAATAATGTTGAAAGAAAGATAACAATACAAAGGAAGGAGGCCTTAGGCTCTCAGGTTGGGCCCAACCCCGAGAGCTATGGCTCCTTTAAGAACTCAGAACTGAACTCAAATCTGCCTGCTTTCCATTAAAAGATAATAATCATAAGTCAAATAACATGCCAATAATGGCTACAAAAGAGCAAAACAGAGCTAGCAGATTGTATTCCAGAATTTGCAACAAGGTTTCAAAAAGTCCTTTTCAAAGGCTAAAGCCTCATCATTTATACATTACGAGGCCCCAAGCTGGCCTCCTAAATCAGTGGGATTTCGCTGACCAAACTAGGAGTGAACTGCTGCTTCCTCAAAATCCGTTTGGCTGCCTTCTAACTTGGTGGTAGTGGTTGTTGGAGCTCGGAGTTGGAGGTGAAGATCACGAGGAGGGCCATTCAATGTTGTGGACAACCTTCCTACAAAATCTCAATCCCATCTTGGCTGTCTCATAGCCCTCATCTACGTGGTTTTGCTCCCTTAAATGTCAAAAAACCTGAAATAAGCACGTGTTAGCCACCTAGGAATAGTGATTGCCCTCATTCATACAAAGGACATAAATATACTAAAAAATGATGCATAAGTTATGAAAAATGAAGGGTTGAGCAAGGGTAGTTAGGCCAAATGAGCCCAAAATGTTACCAAATTTGGGGCTCATCAGGAACATCACACAATGGGGACCATTTCTTCCTAACAAGGGAGGAACAATCCGAATGGAAATTCACCCTTGCTATTATCCACCCATGTTATTTTCCCAACCATGGTATTTACCCATGGTAATGTAACTAAAAAAGGCTATAAATAATAAGCCTCCTTTTGTAAGAGGGCAGATTGTCCAGCGCAATGTAGTTGCAACCCTCATTTTTTGAACTAATAAAATTTAGTTCCTATTTTATTTTTTGGTTTGGCTTACTTTTGTTCTTCTCCTAGTGTGGAAGTTACTCAGATATTGCCCCCTCCCCAAGATCCAAATAAACAAAAGCAGTGGTAAAAGAACCTACAACTTCAGTCGAGGGATTCATCTTCCTTTATTCAATAGGTGAACAAGGTATTGGAAAAGAATTGGAAGTACCTAGTGAAGAAGAAGAAGAGAAAAAGAAGAAATATTCCCTTAATAACCATTGGTAGAATATCCAGAGGAAGAAAATCCAGTTGAGGAACCTTACATAAGCTCTGAGGACACAATAATGGAAGAAGGAGAAGGAGAAATACTTAATGATGAACACTTATTAATAGGAGGAGGAGGAGAAGAAAGACCACCATTTGGTGGCAGAGGAGGAGGAATATCTACTCCTCAAGGTGGTAGAGGATGAAGAGGAAACGTTGGATATGGAAATGAAGAAGAAGGTCCTTTTTTATTTCCTATTCAATATATAGACATTATTTTCACTATAAAAAACATCTCTTCATTCGTTTTCCCAACTTCCAAGGTATGAGGATAGAGGATTCAAAAAAATTTCTCTTTGATTTTAAAGTATTATGTAGACCTTATGATTATTTACTTGATGTTCAAAAGTTAAAATCATTTCTAGCCACATTGAAAGATGGGTTCTCAAATGGTTTATAGGTTAGGAACTAATTCTATAAGGTCATGCGATGGCATGAAAATATTATTCTTAGAAAAATATAAGGATTATTGTATACATCATGAACTTAGAGAAGAATTTTTTAAAATGACTAAAAAAGAAGATGAGAGCTTTGAGGATTTAGTAGAGATATTTACATATAATGTTAAAAGAGCCAAATTGCATAATTCAAAATTTGATACATTAAAAACTCTTTTACTTAAAACTATAAGGGATTAGTGGATTTATCTCCTTATCCATATGGGTAAAGGAGATGTGTCTCAACTATCATTTGAAGAAAATTGTGAATTAAGCAAACATATATCAAGATGAAAGATAAAATATGGTAGGAATTCTAGAGATCTAGTTATAACAAGAGGAAGTAAATCTAAACCAGGAATGGTAAATCGAGTAGAACTCAGTAATTTGCTTGATAACTTTAAAAATGATATTCTTGGTAATAATAGTGAACATATTGATATGCTAAGAATACAAAACAATAAAAAAGCTAAAAATGTTGCTTTGTCTATATTATGTCCTAGATGTAGAAAGAAACATGCATTACGAGAATGTCCTCTTAACAATATTGAAATTTGTGTTATTTGTGCAGAGATTCATGCTACAAAAGTTTGTCCTTTAATACCATGATTAAAGGATATTTACCAAGAATAAGTTGGAGTAATTCAAAAATCAAAACAAATTTTCTATGTTTCTCCTAGAAGGCCTTGGTAGCCTCATCAACCATGTATGGCACAAGATCCTAATGCACTATTTCAATCTTATGTAGAACCTCAAAATAATTTGAACACATTGCTACCTTGGCAAGCTTGGCCACCCCAACCTCAAAATTCATCTTCAACACAAGGATGGAAAGATTCATATGGTAGAAATCCACAATACCCTCAATATTTCCCACAATATCCTCAATATCAACCTCAATATTATTCTCCACCACAACCTCCACAACCTCCCCACTCTCGATGGATTTTACTATTGCAAGAATTTAATATTACCATTATACCATTCCATGATACAAAATGATAGTACTAATATTCCTGTAGTAGATAATTTTCCTGATGAATATCTTTTTCATTATGATCTTGTTTATGGAAAGGAAGTTCTACTTCTACTTCCTATTGAATTCCATGTAGAGACATACAAGACAACATCAAAATCAGAACTAGATCTCTCTGAGGCCCAAAATAAAATATTGACGCAACTAAATTACTTGGATGAGATATACAAGATTCCATTCAAAGGAAAAGCATAATCCAATGACAAATGATGATGTAAGTTTTAACCTTGTATAAAAATTACCTGCAAACAAATTCTAAAAGTAGAAATAAACAATGACGAGAATATAAAACAAATACATAGATATTTCCCCTAGATCCCAAAACCGGGACTACCAAATTGATTTTTCATTATAATCCTTTGAATGTTGCAATACATATATATAAATGTCGAAGCATTCAGAAACCCCCAATCCATTAACCATGGATTAGAACATAACAGTAGTTCCCTTGACCGGGTCTACAAAATACCATGGGTAGAAAAACATCGTGCCCAAAACCATGTGCAAAACCCAGATAACTTTACACCTATAGGAATAGGAACTTTCATCGGTTTACTATCCTGCGTATTAAACTTCTGTAGTATTGTCTCGACGTACTTTCTTTGGTTTAACCAAAGCTTCCTCTTTGCCCATTCTCGTTTAATTTCCATGCCCAAAATATAGTTTGCAGGACTAAGATCCTTCATGTTGAATTTGGAGAACAATTGGGTCTTCAAATCCTAGATAATTTCTTTTTCATTTCCAATCAGCAACATATCATCCACATGCAAGACTAGATAAATAACACGGTCACCAATTAATTGAAGATACACATAATGATCTGCTTTTCTTCTGGTGAATCCAAGTCCCCGTATATATGTATCAAATTTCTGATACCACATTTTTGGGATCATCATCAGTAATAGATAAAGGAAAATTTGAATAGAAAGTGGATGGACTATACCTTTCTGGCTACCTTCTTTCTCTAACTGATCTTCTCACAGCTAGATATTGTGGCTCTTCATCTTCTAATTCTTTTTCTGTTGTAGAGTCTGGTTATTCCTCCTTTAACTCAAACTCTATCTTCTCAGGTTCCTTTGGTATTACTTCATGTTTAATAACATCTTTCACCTCTCTAAACAACACATCTTGGCTTTTATACACAAAATTCCTTGTTTCTGGGTTCCAAAGCTTATAACCTTTTAAACAATCCTTATACCCAATAAATATGCACCTTTTAAATTTACTATCCAACTTGGTTCTTTTCTCCTTTGGAACATGTACATATGCATTACATCTAAATACCCTCAGATGTTAAAGAGAGGGTTTCTTACGAATCCATACCACATGTGGAGTCTTATCCTCCAACGTTGATGAAGGTGATCTATTAACCGGGTAACATGCAGTCTCCACCACCTCTTTCCAAAATTATTGTCCTAACCTAACACCACTGAGCCTGCTTCTTGCATTTTCCATCAACGTCCTGTTCATGCTTTCTATAACTCTGTTTTTTTGAGGTGCATATGGAGTAGTCTTATGCCATGCTATACCACACTTCTTACATAACTCTTCAAATTCCTTCTTGCATAACTCTCTACCATTATCTGTCCTCAACACCTTCATCTTCTTCTCTGTCTAGTTTTCCACTAGAGCCTTAAATTCTTTAAACCTATCAAATACTTTAGATTTCTTCATGGGGAGATATATCCATGTATTCCTTGAGAAGTCATCTATAAATGATACATAGTACATAGACTTACCTAGTGATGGAACTAACACAGGTCCAAACACATCATTGTGCACAAGCTCTAATATCCCTTTTTCCCTCTTAGCACCAGAGGGGAAACTCACACGATTATGCTTCCCATATACACAGTGTTCACAAAAATCGAAATCTAGAGATAAATTAGACATACCTTCTACCATACCATTACCATGAAGTATTCAAAGGCCCTTCTCTCCAATATGTCCAAGCCTTTGATTCCAGAGCATGGTATTTTCTCCAGAGACCACTAGATTTTTTGCTCCACTTTCAGAAACCACAGAATTGTTACACACATCAATAACAGTACTACCCAAAAGCTTGTATAGAGTTTGAATTTGAACTCCTGCATTAATACCAATTCTCCCCAAACCATCTTGCAGGTATATTTCTTGACCATTATTTTTACACCTCATCATCCATATTTATTAAAGAAATCATATTTTTGGCCAATGAAGGAATATGTAGAACATGTGGAAGTGTCCTAATCCTTCCATTGTGCAACCTCAGCTTCACTTTTCCGCATCTAACAATTCTAGTCTTCCTGTCATCCCCTAAGAATACATCAACACCATCGTATTTCTCATACTCTTAGAACCACTCCTTATGGGGAGTGAAGTGAAAGGATGCCCCTGATTCAATCAACCATGCCTTATGATCTACATGTGTACTCGAAGAAGAAGCCAAGTACACATCCCCACCTTCATCTCAGGTGGTTTTCACCTCTGCAAAAGGAGCATCATATAATCCCTTTCCTTTCTCAAGAGCTTCAGATCTACAGTCCCTTTTGCTATGCCCTTCCTTTCCACATTTTCGACATACCTATACAGGTTTTCTTGGATATTTAGATCTCCCACTCAAGGACTTATTTTTGTTTATGTTATGGGACCTTCCTCATACATACAAGGCATCTCCATTTTGGCTCTCCATATTTTTTTGTCTCATCTCTTCCGACAACAAGGATGAGAATATTTCTTCAAAATTCAAGGTAATTGTATTGCTACCTATAGAAACAACCAGACTATCCCACGAATCTAGTAGAGGACACAACAAACTGATGCACTTATCTTCATCTAAAATTTTTATAACAACAGATAACAACTAGCTTACCACAATATTAAAGTTGTTCAGATGCTCTATCATCGAGTCTCCATCCTCCATCCTCAAGTTATATTGTTTTTTCACAGGAAAAATTTTCTCATCAGAGACCTAGATTGGTACAAAGTCCCTAACTTGATTGACAAATCCTTTGTTACAGCTTCCCCTGATACATTCAATAATACTAAATCCGAGATACACAACTGTATTTTGCTCTTTGCCTTCTATTCTAGCTTTTCCTAGTCTTCTACTAACATTGTCATTGGTTTAGTACCTGGATCTACTGTGATCCACTGATCTTTGTCTACCAGTAGACCCTCCATCTTGAGCTTCCACAACTCAAAACTATGACCATTAAATTTCTTGATCTCTATCTTTCCACTGCTCTCCATCTTCTTTCACCGTAAGAATCAATCTCACAGATCTCCCACTGAATAGGGTCTACCATAAGCCTGAGAAAAACCCCTTAGCAACAAAGGTTTCCCCGTGAAGCCGAAACAAATCTGATACCAAATGTAGGTTTTAAACCTGTACAAAGATTAACTGTAGACGAATTCTAAAAACATAAAATAAACAATGAAGATAATATAAAATAAAAAACACGGGGATTTCCCGTGGATCTCAAAACCAGGACTACCATATTGATTTTTCATTATATTCCTTTCAATGCTACAATACATATATCTACATGTTGAAGCATTCATAAACCCCAATTCATTAATCGTGGATTAGAACATAACCGTAGTTCCCTTGAAAATATCTATAGAATACCATGGGAAGAAAACCAGCATGCCCAAAACAATGTGCAAAACCCAGGAAAAAAACCATAGCTAGGTCTTCCCACCTAATATAGGGTCAAAAAAGAATTTCCCGAGGCTCTGCCCCAGACCCTATACAGGGGGGCCACCACCACCCTCAAAAACCCCAACAGGGGGGCTCTCTCCCCTCTTGTGATCCCCCCGTGCGTGTGCCGAGTCGTGGAAATAATATAACACACACCCAACCAAAGAGATGGCATGACAAGTTTATCAAGGTCAAAATGTTCAAGCTAGGTGATTAGGTCCTTCTCTTTGACCCCAAATTTAAATATTTTCAAGGGAAATTCCAAACGCATTGGTTAGGCCCTCATGTGATACTGTTTTTTGACAATGGGGAAGTAATGATCAAGACCATTGATCAGGAAGGAATCACTTTTCTTGTTAATGGGCATAGATTAAAACTCTATCATAAGACCTTGATAAGGGAAGAATATGTTCAAAATTTGTAGAAAAAATTCGAGTTGAAATTGGTTGAAAAAGGGGAATATTCTCCTCTACCACCTAATGTATTTTAAAAAAAAAATCATGAATTAAATAAATAAATAATTCTATAGTTATGAAAACCAACATTGTTGGCATAAACTATTCAAGAAATCCTATTTGAAAACTAAGACTCCTGGAAACTTGGATTTCCCCTTTCCTTTTTGCAAATAAATTCTTAGTTCATGCTAATTAGTTTGAAGAATGTATTTCTCATTTAATAAGATCTCATCAGCATCATGATGATGATAATCAACATCATTAGTATCAAAAAAAACAATTTGAAGCAAATATCTAAGATTGGTAACATTCTGTAGCGAGTGAAACATTTTGTAGCCGATTCGTTCTGAGTAGAGAAGTATTTCCTTTAGACATACAAGAAAATCAATTTCAAAGGCACAAGGGTGAGGTAACTTGAAAGGTAACATCATGTATAATTAGTCAATTTACTGAAGCTTAAATTATAGAATTCATATTAATACATGGACTAGTTTAACATTATTTTTTCAATAAAAACCTCACTTATAAGAAGCCTTAAATCCAAATGATGGCATAAATAAATCCATTTTTCGTGATCTCGCTCCTAAAATACTCCTAATCCCATTCGAGAAATACAAAATGAAAAAACTATCTGACAAATCAAGAGTTTTTATTAAGTGATTGCTGTGTAATTATTATATGAATTAGAGAGTCCTATTTCACTACCACCACATAGCCTTATTATAACCCTTTCTCCATTATTATCCATCACCCTCATTTTCCATTTCACCAAACCATTCCATCTATCTCTCACCATTTCCTATAACAACTGTTGAAGTCTAATTTTGAGGCAAATATTCCTTTAAGAATTGGGTGTCATAATCCATCATGAACATGAAGGAATGAAGTCCCTTACTACTTATCCAAAGGTTTGAAAGAAATTCTCATAAAGTTGGATGATTGAATTACATTTAAGTGGTTTTAGGGTTATGATATTGAGGTCACAAGGGCATTCACAAGGGTGTTCAAAGGAGTTGAAGTTGAAATTGGGAACATTACCCTGAAGGTGACATAATCATTCTTAGCAGAGGCTATAGGGCTCTCAAGAATCGACGAAATCTAGTTCAAATGCTAGAATCATAAAGATGAAGCATGGAATTCCTTCTTGAAAAATCCAAATATGGACATCTCACCATTTAGAAAAACTATTCTAATATCTACATGAAAAAGGAAATGGAAAAAAAAATTATTCATTTTGCAAAATTTTCTTACATTCGAAGGAAAATATGGAGTTATCTTGTTTTATCATGCTCAATTGTTAATGCATTTTATAAAGGGTAAAGAGCTAAATTTACCATACTATATGCTTAGTTTGAGGAAAATGGCCTTCAATATTCAAATAAACTCAAGGAATGTCAATAGGGCTATTTATCATCATGGATTGGTCAAAATCATTGTTGAAGCGGAATTGAAAACCCAAAATGACAATTAAAACACTTTTTAGTGAGAAATCATTTTGTCGAAGTCTCATATGAAGAAATGCTTCCAAAAACGAGAAAGAGGAGAAGTAGCGTTCTTCCAAACCCTAACCCTCAAGAGGAAAATGAAAGAAATGAAGAGATACTAGTACAAGAGACTGAGAATAATGATGTAGCAAAGACAAGGGATATAAGTATTGAAATAAATGAGCAATGCTCCACATTATAAAGTCCACTCAAAAGGGAAACATATACAATTGAACTAGGGAAGGGTCGAAATATGGAAAATACTCCAATGAAATAAAAAAGAGGAAGACAAAGAAGAATAAAAGTGACAAATAACAAAAGGAAACTGTATCAAAGTTAGCCAAAACAATCAAAGAGGAAGTTGAACATCATTGTTTCACCCAAGCTAGAAAAGTGAAATACTAAGAGGAAAAATGTTTAAGATTCAAAAGAGCCAAAGCATGGAAGGAAGTGTTGAAGAATAATGAGAAGCATGTTGAAACAAGTAATTTTTCTTCATTAGAGGGTATAGATCTCTAGGAGTCAAAATCACCAATGCCACTAGTTCCAAAAGAAAAGAGTGTGGAGGTAGATATCATTTAGCAACAAGACTACGATTATTTTGAATCACTCGAGAAAGAAGCACATTAAGGTAAATCCTTCCTTTAAACAAAATTTCAATAATAATGTTCAAATATTAAATAACCATGTACAAGATGATAATATTCCTTTCCATATGGAGCAAGAAGTTATTAAAAGACTAAAGGAGGAGATAGTTTAACTCGAAATACTAAAAAATCATGTGAAAGGAGAGAATCAATTTCTCAAAGAACATAATGGAAGAATGATCAAACACATGTATTATTGGTATCGAAAGAATTTGAAACTTAAGAAGGCTAATAGGTTTCTCCAACAAAAGTTTAAAGGATTAAAAGTCAGCACATTAATGAAGAAAACGAGATGGTCAATAGCTATGTAGAAGAAGGGATTTCAGAGTAATTTGGACATTTTAATCCAAACCTTCGAGACATTTCTTTAAATATCAATGCTACTACAATTTTCAAAATTTTCTACCAACAGGTGCATGCGGGCATGCAAAACCCTGAGTGTTGTGAAATGTTGGGCCATAGGAATTGCATCTTTTTGATAGTTTGTTACCCTACTCTTTCACTCATTTGCCACTTACCTAACATCACTACATTACTATTTTGAAATAAAAATCCATTAGATCTACATAACTTAGCAATAAGGTAAAGGTCTAATATTCTCTCAATTCTATATGTTTTTCTATGTATATTTGGCTTAATTTGCACAAGTTATATAATTTGACACGTTGCATGGTCTCACTAATATTCTATAGTTGAATCCAACGTTTGAATAGATCCCATCCAAGAAAGATCAACCAAAGCACATAGATAAATATCAAATGTTGCTTAAATGGATTTCCACCTATTGAGCGCAAGAAGAAGAATTCTAATTGAACCCAACACCAAAGCCAAACTGTGATATGGCACATATAAAATATACTTGGCATCAAAACATAGAATCAAACAAGCCCAATTTCGTAATCAGGCAAGGACGATTGTTAAAGAATGGAAGATGATGATGTGTTTCTCACGTGATTCACTTCCTTGATAATGAATCATGTGAATGAGAGTTTAAATGGAAATCAAAGGCTAAGATGCCAATTCATAGATCTAACTTATATTAATTAGTTTTCTAGGGTATTTCTTTAAAAAATTATAATATGAGTCACTGAGAAGTGAACCATATGTTCAGTATGCTCGATGTTATTATTATTTTTAAATACAAATGGAGTTCTTTTGAATGTACACACACTGCTCAATTAATACATTTCCATTTTATGGTTGTGCCCTCATGAAAAGAATTGGTGTCTGATCTGTTAATTCTATGAGTTTTCCATCTCTCATGCACCTTAGGAGGGCCCTTTGTTGAGTACAAGTGTATATTGGTTTCCTTTCAATTAGATTAGATTACTTTATGCAAGATTTATTTCAAGTATTTCATTTAATGCTTTGTTTTTGCATATTACATTTCTCCTCATTTTTGCACTGTATTTACTCATTTATTTCTTGTTCTTCTATGGATACAAGAACTTGAATAAACCTCTGAAAAACAACAAAAACATCCATTAATCAGTGTTTGTGATTAATCTTTTACTTATGCATTTGCCTTAGTCTCATATTTATAGATATTGTGCAAAAATGAATGAACTCTGAACTTTGTAAACACAACAATCAATCAAAATTTACTTTGATAGTTGTCATTTCAATTCAATCTTTATTAGAATAGAATCTGCTCATTTATATAGGATAAGTTGTCTTTATTTTCCTTAGAATAGAGTTCAATTTCTTCTTTAGAAACAAAGTTTAAATGCTTCCCTAGAACAAAGTTTTCAATTAAGTTCTTATAAAATAGACTATGCTTGCTTTCATAGAGTAAATATGCCTTTGTATTCATTAGAATAGAATCTAAAACGTTTTCATAAAATAAACTTAAGAATAGATTTTATCGCTTTCGTAACAATAGGTTTAGAATAATATCTTTAAATTCTTTCATAGAAATAGAAATTGGAAGTCTTTCATGGAGTATAAGTTTGATTGTTTTCATAGCATAGATTTGGTTTCATAGAATAGAACTACTTGGATTTGAATTGTGGTTTCATTTCACATAGATTAAAATTTCATTGCTTTCTAGTTTAGAGTCTATTACTTTCTTTAGATTAAATCTTATTGCATTTCTATAATAATTTGCATCTTGCTTTCATTTCTTATTTTCATAAGAAAGTGTATATGATTATTTTAGATTTCATTTCATGAGTAGGATTTTATTTTTAATTTCAGTCTTGTAATTCTATTCAATAGAATAGATTTCTTCTTAAAATTGAAAGTTAATTTCCTAGTGTATATTGTACAAGTGTGCTTCACAAGTGTATGAACCTGGATTGATAATTTAATGCTAAGTAATTTAATTCATAACTAAATTACCCAACAATGTGCATCCTTCATTTTAGGGTTGTTTCCTTGTTTGATTTATTATTTTTTAACAACATTGGGTTTTTAGGCCATTCTTTCAAAAATGTTGCAACTCATAACCCCAAACATAAAAAAATGGATGCAATGTTGGAAATAATACTGAGAGCGGGGGGGGTGAATCAGTATTATCAGATCAGTAAAACCTTTACAAATTTCATACCTAGAAACATATACGCTACTTCAGTTAAGTGAACCCGCGTGTACACGCTACTGTGTCTAAAGCAACTAGCGTATATCCAGAAATCTTATGATTCAGTTAGCTTATCTTCAGTAAATGCATCAGAACATTATTAACCATATTAACAGTAAACAGGTGCAGTATAACAGAACAGATCATCACACAAAATCCACACACATGAACACCATGATATAAGGTGGAAACCCAATGTGGGTGAAAACCACCTGCTGCAATTCGTCTCTTTCTTCTTTAATAAGAAACTTCTTTTACAATGTACTGGTGCAGTCCTTTACCAGCACGCAGGCTACAACCTACAGAGGGCTACAACCCTCATAGCTCTTGTACTAGCCGATCCATTTACTAGTACGTAGGTGCCAACCCTACAAAAGGCTACAACCTTCACTTGTTTTCCAGCTGCTCCTGGAAGGGAGCTACAACCCCCTGGCTCTTGTACTGGCTGATATGTTTACCAGTACGTAGTTGCCGGCCTACGATCTTCCCGGGACCACGTTTCATACATTTTCATACTGGATCCATGAAACTATCACCATTGTAGTACAACCTGCATCATCAATCTCTGAATCACCCAATACTGAATCACTGAAACCCTGTCAACAACAACCAGACAACATAACAACAACCAAATCCAACTCCATCTTCAAATATCATACTTCACATTGTATACGCCACTTCGACGAACCCAACCTGCGTGTATACGCTCTTTTACCAAAACCAACCCGCGTATAGATCTGCAAATTCTAACTTATAACTCCGTAGCTATATCAAAACATACCCAGATCATAACAATAAACATGCGTCAATAGATCTGATCTATCCACAGTCATACCATATGAAGATAATCATTCCAAGCCTTGAGATCTCGTTCCATCATTCATCATCCTCCACATGAGTGAAACCTTGGTTCAGATCACCAAGCCATAACCAGCACTTGGATCTCACACTTCCTCAGATCTTCATCACTCACACACACTCACACCTTGCTTACTTAACTTTGCCTAATGATCTTCTCCTTATATAGCCTTAGGCCCTTCACAATACCACGGTCCAAAACCATAGTAACACAACACCATCAACTTCAAAACTAGGGATCGACACGCCCGTCGAGACACCATGGTCCAAAACCATAGGCACAACTTCCAAGCACTAACCGCTATGGACCAAATGTACGTTTTCACATGTACGCGCTTTTACTGAAGCCAACTTGCGTGTATACGCTGATTTTCCTTAATGAACCTGCGTATATCTCTTTCTTGTCCTACTGTACTAAGATCTATCCTCTGATTAAGTTGCCATCACTTGTACCTTCTTCTGAGTGAGTTGCCATCAAGGACAACACTTGTATCATAATGCCAACAATCTCCCCCTTTGGACTTGATGGCAACCACCACACCAAGTCACTCTCCCCCTTTGACATCAAGGGCAAAGGGCGGACCAAGATATTCTCCTCTTTGGTATACATTTTGCTATACATACTCCCCCTGAGTACCTGCAAAAATCTCCAAATGTGCTCCCCCTTTGTATATGCCAAAGTGTACCAATCTGTCCATGCTCCCCCTGAGTACATGCTGAAGTTTCTGATTTGGCTCCCCTTTGTATTAATCCATCCATGCTCCCCCTGAGTAGATGCAGGTTCTAAGACCAGCCATTCATTCAAGACCATGACTATCATTCATCATATATGATCTGTACCATAAGCAACAGCCTGCAATACCATTCCTTTGATCAAACAGCAAGATGTATCATTTAGCTTCATAGACTTTAACAACAACTTCTAACCATAATGCCAACAATGCATTATTTGAAGTATATGCTCCCCCTGAGCCTATGCCATCTGTAGTTAGATCTGATCATGCATACATCAATAATAAGCATCAAGATCTCATCATCATCAAGCTAGGATTAAACACTTCTAACATCTTACAAGTATCAAAACATTTCCAAACATCCTCAGCAGACTGTAATCATTAACCAAGAGAGCAGATATTGGACTGAATCATATCAGACCCTTTTTCTGAGTCTGTCCCCACTGCTTTTCTTCAGACTGACATATACGCGATTTTGCAGTGTGAAACTCGCGTATATACGCGGCTTCCCTTCATTAAACTTGCGTATGAGAGTTAGAACACTGAAGTTTTACACCTTCAGCTCCCCCTGAGTCTGTTATGTCTGTGCTGTGCTGAGTACCCTGTACTATGCCACATCTTTCTGACTGAACTTCCTTCTTCTTCCATATCTTCAAGCATGTTGATGATTTCTTCTTATCATGAGCTTTGTTCCTGCAATCTTTTGCTCTATGTCCAAACTTGTTACATGCATAGCATCTTACATGTTTCATATTCCTCCTATGGCAATCAGCAACTTTGTGGCCAAACATATTGCAAGAAAAGCAATATCCATTAAAGTACCTTGAATGTGATGATCTTTCTGCATGATGGTCTTGAAACCTTCTTCTTCTACATATGGATGCAACATGTCCAAGATTATGACATACATGGCATTCAACATTATTCATGGGAGGAGTAAAAGATTTTCTTTGAGGAGTCTCTTTCCTTGATTGTTTATGGAGTTGTCCTTTCATCTCCTTGTTGAGCCTTTCAGATTTTGCATTAGAGATTTTTGTCTTACTTTGTGAACCAGATTCATCTTCAATAGACTCATGAAAACCAAGACCAGTTTTGATAGCAGGGGACCTTTGACTACTAAGAATATCATCCAAGATCTTAGTACTATCTTGAAATCGTAATAGTTTATCTTTTTCTTCTAATTTACTTTTCAAGATTTTTACCTCAACTTGATGTTGTTCTTCTTTTTCCAGACATTGCTTCTTCAAGGTCTCTTCAGCTTTCCTTCCTTCATCCAGCTGATGCCTTAGTTTAAGGATCTCGTTTTCTTACTCTTTATTCAGCGCTAGCAGCATTTGTCGAATTCTGGAGGCACATTCCAACTGATCTTCTAATCTGATGATTTCTTCTTTGAGGGCATTCTCCCTTTTGCTAGGTAGATCTTGTTGATCTATGGTTTGATCTGATGCTTCATTTGTTTGTCCATCTTCATTCTGAGGTGATTCAGGATCTGAATTCTTGCTTCTACTCAACGGTAGGTTGTCATTGTTCCTTTGAGCTGTTTTCTTCTTCTGACGCGCTTTCTTCCCCATTGTTCTACGAATCTCCTTCAAGCGATCAAGCTTCTCTGAAGGACCTGCTCTGATACCAATTGTTGGAAATAATACTGAGAGGGGGGGGGGTGAATCAGTATTATCAGATCAGTAAAACCTTTACAAATTTCATACTCAGAAACATATGTGCTACTTCAGTTAAGTGAACCTGCGTGTACACGCTACTGTGTCTAAAGCAACTAGCGTATATCCAGAAATCTTATGATTCAGTTAGCTTATCTTCAGTAAATGCATCAAAACATTATTAACCATATTAACAGTAAATAGGTGCAGTATAACAGAACAGATCATCACACAAAAGCCACACACATGAACACCATGATATAAGGTGGAAACCCAATGTGGGTGAAAACCACCTGCTGCAATTCGTCTCTTTCTTCTTTAATAAGAAACTTCTTTTACAATGTACTGGTGCAGTCCTTTACCAGCACGCAGGCTACAACCTGCAAAGGGCTACAACCCTCATAGCTCTTGTACTAGTCGATCCATTTACTAGTACGTAGGTGCCAACCCTACAGAAGGCTACAACCTTCACTCGTTTTCCAGCTGCTCCTAGAAGGGAGCTACAACCCCCTGGCTCTTGTACTGGCTGATATGTTTACCAGTACGTAGGTGCCGGCCTACGATCTTCCCGGGACCACATTTCATACATTTTCATACTGGATCCATGAAACTATCACCATTGTAGTACAACCTGCATCATCAATCTCTGAATCACCCAATACTGAATCAATGAAACCCTGTCAACAACAACCAGACAACATAACAACAACCAGATCCAACTCCATCTTCAAATATCATACTTCACATTGTATACGCCACTTCGACGAACCCAACCTACGTGTATACGCTCTTTTACCAAAACCAACCCGCGTACAGATCTGCAAATTCTAACTTATAACTCCGCAGCTATATCAAAACATACCCAGATCATAACAATAAACATGCGTCAATAGATCTGATCTATCCACAGTCATACCATATGAAGATAATCATTCCAAGCCTTGAGATCTCGTTCCATCATTCATCATCCTCCACATGAGTGAAACCTTGGTTCAGATCACCAAGCCATAACCAGCACTTGGATCTCACACTTCCTCAGATCTTCATCACTCACACACACTCACACCTTGCTTACTTAACTTTGCCTAATGATCTTCTCCTTATATAGCCTTAGGCCCTTCACAATACCACGGTCCAAAACCATAGTAACACAACACCATCAACTTCAAAACTAGGGATCGACACACCCGTCGAGACACCATGGTCCAAAACCATAGGCACAACTTCCAAGGACTAACCGCTACGGACCAAATGTACGTTTTCACATGTACACGCTTTTACTGAAGCCAACCTGCGTGTATACGCTGATTTTCCTTAATGAACCTGCGTATATCTCTTTCTTGTCCTGCTGTACTAAGATCTGTCCTATGATTAAGTTGCCATCACTTGTACCTGCTTCTGAGTGAGTTGCCATCAAGGACAACACTTGTATCATAATGCCAACATGCAACTCATATCATCACATTTCAATTCAAACGTTGATTTTGATATTTTAGTTCATAACAATGTTAGTAGTTAAGGCCATGATTTCAAACAAGTTGTAATGTTAAAATTGAAAGAAGGAGGTGCTATTAATAACACCACTTTTTTAATTGGGCATCATTTTTGGTAATTTTGGGAGCATCACATTTTAATACAGCGGTAAATTTTAATTTTTTTAGTTTTGCAATTTACAGGGATTTAAAACCACAATGGAAAAAAGTATTAAGTTTAACACAACCCACACAACACAAAAAAAGGTAATTATAGGAATGATACTTTCCATTTTAGAGATTGATTTTGATGTTTTTTAACACAAAAAATAGATAGTTTGGATTAAGGTATCTCATTTTGAGGTCACAATTCTTGCTAACTCAATAACTATGTTACAACATATTTCTTACTATATATTCCATTTTGTTGAAACTATGTTCCATAATTGTAACCTTAATGCTCCTTGGACATGGCTAAATCACTTTGGGATTTAGATCTGTAACACACTCTCTATCACAATATGGTAATGAAGTCAAAGTTTAAGATACTTGAATATTAGTTGAAGCTCAAATTATTTAAAATCATGAAATTTAAATGTGTGTGTGTGTGTGTGTGTGTGTGCTGGCACGCGTGTGAATTGAATTGACTCAAATTACCAAAGTAGTCCCTTTAGTCAACAACTTAGTGTGGCCATGTCCCACTTTTGGAATTGGTTTTGAAATCCTAATTGAGCCTTGCTTATTCTTTAGACTATTTAGAATTGTTGAGAATTTTTGCATGGATATATTCTTTATACAAAACCTCACTATTTAATCTAGCAAATGTGGAACAAATGGGAGCGTCACAACTATCAAATTAGAAACTATTCCTCTTTTTTAGTGAAAGACATAATCCAATACAATGGAGGTTTCCCTATTAGGGCTTAGGGATCATGCAACCCAAGGAGGTTAAGCTAAGTGTCCCCTAATAATTCTATAATATAAATCCATTAGATAAAGGTATAGTAAACTAGGGTTTGAGGTAGATGAAGGAGTAAATTCCAATATTCAGTTCTAGGGAGCTATGTGTCAATCTAGAGGCTAAGGGATATATGGGTGAATATAGAGTCCAAGGTTGGCCTAAAGAGTCTCAAATATGTTTCCTGAACACATCAAATAAATAAAATATTGAAGGCTTCTAAAAACTAGGATTTCGACTAACAAATTGTAGTAATATAATAGTTTATAACAACAACAAATTTATCCATAAAGATATTATTAAAATATATAAAATACAACAAATTTTTATGGTTAACAAGGATTATAAAAACAAATAAAACCTTGATTTCAACACTAGAAAATGTTTGAAAAATGTATGAAATTTTTTAATTTTGCTTCTCTAGTGCACTTTTAAACAATGTCTAACACTAGGGCATACATCAACAAATCATTAAATACTAAAAATATAATATGTTGTTTTAATTTAAGGATAATTTACATTTAAACATAAAAAGAAAAAAGAAAAATATATTTTAAAAGAATGCCACAATATAGATGGAGTAGTTCCTTTTTAATCTAGGGCAACTATAGTCTAGGATACAAACAATACTATGATTTATTTTGGGTGATTCTAAATTTAAGAAAATTAGGGAAAATAAACTAACTTTACCCTATGGTTTGAAATTCAATTTATCAAATTTTTAGATGTTTAAGTGAAATAATAACCTATCTATGTTCCTCAAATACTTGGAGGTAGGGTTTATATCAACAAGGGACAATGAATTAAATGTCAAATAAATTAACTTAGTGCAGGGACATTAATCCCATGGAACATAATATGAAGAAAAAAAAAACTAAATTACTTCACCACGCAACATCCAAGATCCATCTTAAGAATCCATGAAAAAGAGATTGCATCACATCACAAAATCCACCCAAGAAATTCACTCAACTAGGTCTCCATGGTGCATAAGAGACAGTGATCATTAATCAAGAGTTTTATGATCCAAGTGTGATAATGAATCCAATAGGTAAATTGACTAACATTGCATTTATATAAGGTAAATTAAGTTTATTTATCCTCAAATTTGGTTAAAATAAATAAACAGTACTACATGCATGATACAAGGATGATAAGTCGTCAAGGAAACCCCCAAACATAGCAAAAATAATGAAATAACATGAAAATAAGCCGCAATTAACCCACATGAAAATAAGCCTTAAAATAAGCTACTAGGGGTGATGTCACTTCCCAACATGCACTTCTCTCCATGAAAAGGTGCAATGGATGACCTGAGGGGTTTGCACATCCCAAAAGTAATGTCTTCTCATCACAATGATGACTCATCACCAAATAAAACCCTCTCAAGATGAATGCCATCTTTTATAAATCCCACACCAAAATCAAATGCATTAAAAGGGTGATATCATCCTGTTAAGGGATGATGTCATTAGGGTAGGGTAGAATCTGTGAAATCCCTCCTAAGGGATACCAAGTCATCATCATCCTCGACCATCACCAAGATAAGAAAAATGTCCATGAAGAAGCTACAATGTTATCCTAGGGGCATACTATTATTTATTAGGCACATCTAATCTCTAAGAAGCATCCTAATCACTAATGTCAAAGGCACTTAGAATGAGGGAAGGTCTAATTAATTGTGCGAAGTCACCCTCAAGGTCAACCCCATGTCAAAGTTCTCTACATAATCATCAAAGTGGTTGGACATAATCTATAAATATCTGGAGAAGCATCATGTCATCCCTCAAGGGATCCTCACTACACCTAGAAGGGCCATCTAACACATACTCAAGGAATCAAGTGAGATCATCATCATGGTTACAAAAACCATGAGAACATCAAGGTGGACCATATTCGATGTCAAAACTATCAAAGTACTTCACACAAGTATCATCTTCAAATGTCTTACTATATTATGATTGTATACAGGTTACCATACTTAGGTATAGTTGGGTTATGAAATGACCCTATTAGGTGCTTTTGACCATAAGGTGAGGAATAATTCCTAGGCAAACCCTTTCAAATGATAGCTGCAAGTGATAGGTGTTATGGCTTTGGGTTTACTTCATAAAAGGTGTCATATTCTTATACTAAGCTATGTGGAACTATTGTCCATGAGTGGTTAGCTTCCTGAGTTACCTTCCCTCGCCTTTGTTTTTCCAATCCCCTTATTTTTTTTCTTCTTTTGATATGACTTGTTTAGAAAGCTTCATTTATTTATGAAGTGATAATCATGATATAATCTCCTTTTAATGATGGGAAATGTATCGCTTTATCGAGGTAGGGATGTTCTTTGAGAGTTCATTTTACTTTGATAGACATGATATGCATGGATACTCTCAAGGAAGAGTGGCTATATAATAGGGGGTAGAGATCATGTTATAATTGTCATTTGATTACTTTACATCCCTTTCCATCCTTTTGCAGTTTAACATTTGGATCATTCCTTTTCTTTTCTTATAGTTGCATCAACCTCAAGTATGTTCAACCCATTCTTCTCGTAGGACGAGGTATATAGGGAACCAATATGAGTGACTAACAACAACCAATTAAAATATGGGATAATGAAATGAGGGAAATGATGACAAGTGTTAAATATGATGGGATAATTAGCCTCCTATTCACACCCCTCCTAGATAGTCAAAGAAAGATGCTAAGGAAGGTCACACTAGACTAAGGGAAAATGATAACCATTAAGAAAAAATAAGGGAACAAGTATACAACCAATAGAAATTTGTAATCCAATTTCAACAATTGATCCATACTAGGACACCTTAAACATTAAATGAAAGCACTTGAATTCAAAAATGGTTAAGTGTCTCACAATAGACGACCTACCTTCATCAGATGATTAATCTATACCAATTAATTTCTTAACTAGAGGATGAGTGAGAGGAATTTTAGGATGACTGTATATCTATCATGGTAGGGGTCGCTAGCTAGTAAGCAACATCATATGAAAAAAAAATCTCCTAGGTTTACCCATGCCATAAAATGTTGTCACCTAAGATGTACACCTAGATGTGGGAAAAGTTTCCAACCCCACAAGGTATATTCTTTATGGAAAACCACTCACAGTAGGGGTTGTCACCTATTCCCTACTCACTTTGTTTAAGCTCTCTCCTAGAAAGCAAAGGGGGGGTAGTCCCTAAAAATTGTTAGTAAAGGAAAACTTGTTGAAAACTACAAGCTCTAGGAGACTAAGGGAAAGACAACCACCTCTCTAGATAACTTGATTTAAAATTAATTAGCAAGTAATATTATTGTTAAGAAATGTGGATATTGAGGATAAACTTAATTAAATCATTATGAAACTTAAAAATATAAATAAGATGATAGACCAATGCCTTATAAGAATGCTCAGATATGAATTATAACACTTGATAATGATACTTCAAGTTAGCAAATAGGAAATGTTGAAAGAAAGAATGTTAGTACAAGAGATAGCACAATTTTTAAATATTAACAACCTATGCAAACCTATGTCCCAATTTTTGTATTGGCTTTGACTTGAAAATTTAACTTTCCTTCACCTAATAGTGGTGAATAAGCATCCCAATTTTAAAATAGGTTTTGATTCACAAATAATTCTCCATTTAATTTTGGGCCCTTTGCTCACCTGACCTTATTTTGAAAATTTGAATTAAATGTTTAATGTATATAGTTCACTATGCACTAATATGCATTCAAGACATATTCCATCTCAGATTAATTTGGTAGTGGCATGACTCAAATTACCAACCTTTTGAAGCTACAAATAAATGCATATTTTCTTTTGTATTTTCCTCTAAAGGTTTGAAGTTAAATATAAGGCTTGTTTGTTTGAATAATGTGTATGATGAAATAGTGATTAGAATGCCCTCATAATACTAAAAAATCCCAATTAAATTTAAAAACATTACAACCCCTGAAAAGTCAGATTTTTTTGGCTTCAATAACTAGGTATTTGAGTTAAAATAATATCCTTTTAGATTAAGATTTTTTTTTTAATTGAGAGAGGTGGTTGTTAAGTTGTTTAGGGAGTGGTGACATTCATGCACATTAAAACTTTCATTAATATGAATTGTGTGAGCCTTGATTTATCTTATTTTTCCCTACAAATTGATTATGGAGAAATACAAGTTAAAACTATAAATCTTTGCTAAATTGAAATCTCCTCTAAGTGGCATGCACCTTAGGTTAAAATTAGTATCACAATCCTTAAAGTTAGTTTCTAAAATTATTTGCGTATGTTTTTTAATATTATTATCTTTTAACAAAACCTTATATACCTGATGTTTATGTTAGGATAACCTGCAAGGATTTTCATAAGGCTACTATAGGTTACGATAGGAAAAAGGAAGGTGAATAAGAGATTTTAACTATAAGCCAACCAATATAAAATGAGTTTGTAAAGTAAATAACACTAGCAAGAGAAAATACGCCCACCATCATAGAGTCATTAGTTATATGGGAAAAGATATATGTTAAATGTAAGTAGCTATTCATGGAATTTGAGGATGCTAAATATACTAAACTTCCCATTTATGCAGACACCTCATACACTATCAATTTTTATCAATCCCACAAGTACAATGATTTGTTGCTTGTAATTGAAATTGTTAAGGGATTAGGGACATGGATGGAAGGGAAAAAGAAGAGCTCTCTATAGCGCAACATTTAAAGAATCCTTTATAAACCATGTGGAAACCATATCTACAGTGGTCCTTTGTGAAGAAGTAATCAAGTACTTTCTTCAATGAACAAAGGTCAATGCAAGGAGAATTATGAAAAAATAGGTAGGAGTGTTCGGTCATTCCCATCCACTGATTTTGAATCCTAATAGAAATGATCAAAGGTTGAGATTAATTTTACGAATGACTAGTTGTAAGTTCTTATGCATGAATGTAAATACTATAACATCCCCACTAAGTGGTATGAGGAAGAGAGAACTTTCAAAGCCTAAAGCTACAAACCTTTCCCAACCATACACCTCCTATCAATATACATGGGTGGCTAAGTCGGATAGTAGTGACATTGGTGAAAAGGATTTACCTCATGTGAAGATAGGTTGGATTCCCATTATGCATGAAATCTAAAGGAAGCAAAAATTTAAGTTGGCTTGTTATCCTTTTGTAACTCACTAAAAAAGCAATCAAAAAAATATAGTTAGATACTTTCTTGCGAGACACAAAATTTTACATATCCTTACCTATTAGATGTGATTTGTGCTTCTAATACATTCATGAGACTAGGTTGGTCGTAGTCCCCAAACCAACCTTGTATTCATGTTTATAACAAACAATTTAATAGAATAATAAGTACAATATTAGTATTCTCTTCATTTGTGGTATCTTCTTGGCACCATTATATGAACTTGTTTTTTGCTAACCTTGACCAATAATATCTGTATAAGATATAAAGGTGATATAAAACATTAGACATTGGTACTTGGATGAAGATTCTACTGATATCATGATTTATGGTGTCACAAAAGCACCTCATGCAATTCTAAGAGATTTTATATCAAACAAATCTATATGGATTAATCCCTAACTAATCAAACACCAAGACAATCTCTATTTCACCTACAAAATATATAGGCATGTACAAGCTAACTGATTCCAATTAGGCCAAGGAGGGAGAAACCATTTAGGAATTTCAATTTATAAATAGATCAAATGCACAATCCCCTAGGGTTTGTCTCTAAACATAAATAAATGAGGATATATTTCCCTTAATAGCATCAAGAGAATGAAGCTGAGAAACCCCACAAGAGAATAATGATTTGTGCAAATTTCTTGAATTGCTTGTGATTGATTGTGGATTTATTACTAAGGAGAAAGAAAAAAATAATAAGTAATAAGTTGTGAGGGATGATATTAAGAGACAATCCCTTCAAAAGGAAATACAAGAGTAAGAAAAGAGAATATTGGAGGCATTAGAGAAGGTTGAGGTACAAGTTGAGGTCAAAATATAAAAACACACAAAAGGAAAAGCTTCCAAGAAAGAATATTTGGTAAAGGAAAAGGAAGCATATGTGAAACCTAAAGATGCTACAAAATATAAGGAATTAGCAAGGGAAGAAGTTGAGGAAAAAGTGAAATAAATCACACAAGAATAAAATGAGTTAATGCACCAAAACAATGAAGATCTAATACAAGGTAACCAAACTCAACACAAATGGACGAAGCTTTTTCCTTCTAGTATTTTTGGTTTAAGCATGGTTACAAGAGGTCCATGATCCTATTCAAAGTCATGTAGATGAAGTTTTTGATGTGGAATCATTTTAATTTAATTAAGCGAGTAATGAAACAAAAGCATAAAAGAAGAAAAATCAACCTAGATTTTGAAGTAATACTCACCATTGAAAGTTTAGAGATAAACCAAATAAAGTTGAAGGTTGAGTTTGAATTCCTCCACATTTACTAGATTATCCATTTCTCTAGATGTAGAAAAAAATATAAGGGAGTACGAAAGCAAAGTCACCTTGCTAGAAAATCAAGTAAAATATATAAATTCAACAAGTATCAACTTGCAAATTTTATTGATTATGATTTTAGTGTACAACATGAATTGAACATCATTCAAGGAAAGTTTTATGACAAATTCCTACGTGTATAAGTTCATGGTCAAGACATTGTTTGTGTCATGCTTCATATCCAAACATGGGTCTTACTTATCAACAAGCTCAATTTTTATTTAACAAGGTTAAATATTAGCAGTCCTCTTTAGAGGAAGTTCCCAACAAGAATTATTGTTTTCAGACCTAAAGCACTTAAAAAGATGCATTTTGTTTTGAAATACTAGGAAAGGAGTCACACTTAAAGTAACATTTTTTTCTCTGTAATGGAAAGTTATAGAGAACATCACAAATACTTGCTAATTACCATCATTTGGTTTGAAGGGAAACGTCTTTCCACTAGGACAAGTATCTAAGGGCCTAAAATATTATTACGTCGTAAGGTGTTTCCTCTGAGAAGAACTTCCCTCCATGCCACCTATGTGGTTGTGCACCATTGATTTTGGTGTTAGACGATTGAAATAGCCTCAACCATGGGATTGAAAACCAATATTACAATTACAATTCAGTATTATAGTTACAATTTGAAATGGATAATCAAATCTAAAGCATTAAAATGATCAAATAACAAAACATAGTGCAACAAACTGGAACCCCTCCTTTGTTTTTATCGTGTGTTGTGAAATTAATTAGCGGATCATTCCTCATAGAAAGCCTCTTCCTTTCTAGCATTGTTATCCTTCAAATTATTCAGAATAATGCAAGCTTCTTGGCAGCTAAAATAAATCAGAAACTTCTTTGCCACTGTGCATAGAGAAAGCGACGATCAATCTTTTGTTTATGTTTTGTTGTCATTGCTCAAGCCCAAAGAGCTCTTTACCGTTGCTCCCTCCCCCACTCCGACACCATCACCCACGAAGTCCTGCACCCCAGATGCCGAATCAAAACCACACTTGTCTCGTCACCCCCTGCTCCATTCATACCTTCTGAGAGCCCCACCGAGAGCCCCACCACCTCTAAATTCAAGATTACTTCCTCTGCCCTTGCAACTGCCGGTATCTGCCATGGGTTATTGGCCTTGTTGGTTGCATGTGTGGGAGTTTTCATGGTATATACTATAGGAAACTATAAAGAACGAATAAGAGAACGTTGTGCACATCATTATGATTGAATTTTAATGAAATTGGTTCTCTTGTTCTTGTTGTTAGGTTGTCGTTTGGATTATTTGGTGATATACGAATTACTGATTCATTTTTTTCAAGTATGTTAATTGAAATATATATAATGACACGACTCTCTGCCTGCATTGCATTGAGTGGTTTCGCAGCATTTAAAGTCGAGATATAGTGATCATTGGGGAGATGGCCAATTAGAATCTACGATGATATTATGCTATATCTTCAAATTAGCTAATGGTCATAATCATCGAAATCATCCCTAGGGAAAATATTTTGGAATAGCATGAGATCTACTATAAAGAATTTAATAATTGAGTCACGGATTTTGTCCATCGTAGGCGACGAATCCTCCACTGCAAGATGCACTCAGTAGTCGAAATCAAAAATGGAAAATCTATATTGGAGTTATCTAACAATTCAACTATATCGCCTATGGAGACAAATTTTGTCATAATGCAACATTTGACCGCTATGATTGTTCGAGATTAACCATGACTGATATTATAAACCCAAGAGAATAATAAACACAAGGGATTGATATTATAAACCCAAGAGAATAATAAACCCAAGGGATAGATATTATAAACCCAAGAGAATAATAAACCCAAGGAATCAATATTATAAACCCAAGGGATTAATCCTAAAACCCAAAGGGATTATGAACTAAAGGGAATAATGTTAACCACGAGACAAATATTAAAAACCCAAGGCATATAAACCCTGAGATAAATATTATAAACACATGGTTGACCATGGTTGATTTTCATAATGAGACAATTCTTATAACAATGAGATGTTAAACCATGGTTGACCATGGTTGATTTACATATTGAGACAATATTTGTCACAAAGCGACGTTAGACCATGCTTGACCATGGTTGATTTTCATATCGAGACAATTTTTGTCATAATCATGGTTAGTCAACGATTGTCGATCGCATTGTGAAAAAAGATTGTCTCAATATGAAAATCACCATGCTTGTTTTAGGGTTTATAATACTTATCTAAAGGTTTATATGTCTTAGGTTTACAATATTAATCCTTTGGGTCTTTGGGTTTTTAATATTAATCTCTTGCATTTATTAGTGCCTTGGAGTTTATAATATCAATCCTTTGGGTTTATTAATGTAAGGGTTCATATTCCTAGGGTATAAAATTATTCGTATGGTTTATAATTAATCCTAAGGTTTAATATAAATCTTTCGGGTTTATAATCCATTAGGTTTATAATATAAATTCCTTCGGATTATAATATTAATCATAGGTTTTATATTCCTAGGGTTTAAAATTAAGTTAAGGATTTACAATATTAATCTAACAAGTTTATTAATTTTAGGTTTTAATATTCATCCTACGGTTTAATATTATTCCCTTGGGTTGGAATTGTGACAAATATTATCTCAATATGAAAATCAACCATGGTAAGTCATGGTCCAACTTCATATTGTGACGAATTCTATCAGGCTAAGTTCCATATGCATTCGAAATCGTGCATGAGTCAGAATTGTTGCAGGTAACTGGTGGTTGAGGTGGAACACAGGTGCAGAGAAGATGAGAGCCAATCCAGGGACATGAATAGAGAAAAAAAATTAAACCAGGAGGAAAAGGTGAGGCCAAAACATGGTGTGCTAATCATCAGATACAAGGCATTGGATAATGGAAGCGTCGAAACAGAAATACCATTCTCTAACCGCCCAACTACCTGTCAACGACAACTATTTTATTTTATTTTTCACTTCAAAAACATAATTATTCAATTCCAATGGTCGCGGAGGCCCGATCGCGTCAATTCAATTGCACACACGGTGGCTCTTCCACTTGAATTTCCAATCGACTTTTCAAAATCATAGATCGTAACGTAAAACACGTATCCATCGTGTTGGTAACGTACAACGTGCAGCTTCCATTTAATGTCGTTTGATTTACTCTGTCGCCCACGTATTCCGCGGCAACAAGGATCACCGAATTTTAATGCAGTTGTCTATAACGCGACTTTTTGAAGGCCTTTCCGGCGGGTTTTTCCGGTCGAAATCCGGCAGGAATTTATTGGAATCGCAAGTTTGATAGCTAGTTCCTACACAATGAAAGCGTCCCAGGGGTTTTTCAGGGTGCTGAATCCAAATCTGCAGTTAAAAAACCATTTTAATTGCAATAAATCAAGATTTAACCTCAATTTCTTCCGCCGGATTCCGTCACCGGAATCTCCAAAAAGTCGCATTATAGACAACTCCAATTTTAATTATCCGCTGCAAAAATAACATCTAATATTTTTTGCATTTTTCTTTGTGCTCCCTGGCAGCAAAAATGTAGATATGCTTCTTAGACAAAGCATATTTGGGGCATATTAACCCATATTTAATTTGGATCGTTCAATTTTTTTTATTAAAAAAAAGTAATCGTCGGCTCTTCCATGCCAGATTGAAATAAGGGAGCTTTCGGCTAAATTTTATTATTTTTCAGCTATGCACATTCAGTTACTCCATTGTTAGGTTGTGGTTAGAATCAAGAAGCACTTATGAATTCTTGGCAAAGAACACAGTAACTTTTCTTGCACCAAGAATCAGTTGGTAAGATAACATAACTTTTGGGTAACTTTCTTTTCATTCTTTATTCACAAGGAAAAAAAAAATCAATATGTTCGGTGGGAAAGGTGAACTATTTGTTACCAGGGACAATAGTTTCATATGGATTATTATGTTTGTAGTTTAGTTAATGTGGGGGGAGATCCAAATAGCCAAAGTTGAAGGGATTAGGTGGTTAATCGTTTTTCTTTAAATGGAGAAATTCATTCAACATGCATATGCTTATTCCTACTTTTGTTTCCATGGTGGAGTCAAGGATTCAAACTCGACGCAAAGATCATATATCAGTTGTTTGATGATCAATTAGAAGGTCAGTTTTTGGGAAGAGAGATGTCATGACACTAACAATTTTTGGCTACTTTTTGCATTCGGAATGTAAAATTCTTTTGGAACCTGTTAAGCACTTAATGTTCTGTTGATGGTGTTGGACCCGCCAACATGTCAGGGGATCTCCTCGGTAAGAAGTCCCAACTAGACCTCATACCATTTGGAGTAGGAGTCCTAGCAATGGGTAGTATAGTATCGCCTTAACTACGATTGCATGCAAAGGTACGTAAGATGTCCTTATTGGAAGCAAGGGTGTGACCTTGCAGCAAGTCAAGGAAAGTGCATGAAAGGCTCTAACACAGGAAAGGGGGGAAGAGTGCACTCATTAGAAGCCTGTGACAACGCAGCCTGTAAGGGAACACACAAGCTGATAGAAATCATGAGATGGAAAGCAAGATAACCAACGATCCAAAGTGATGGATTATACCAACAACACGCTTCAATAAGATTCATACAAACACATACAAAATAGTCCATACATACATCCATAAATTATAGCTGCATATATCATTAGAGTAACCAGGATAGATGAACTACAATAACAATATATGCATGAAACATGTTGGCTCTATTATATTAAAAGAGTGAAAGATCCAATCATACATACAACCATGAAAACCACTAGCCCTAATAGTGGAACATTACAGTCACTGTTGTCGGCTCCTCCAAAGAGATGTACTAGCTCTACACTGTGGATAAGCCAAGGCTCGTTACAATGCACTCCAAGCTTTCTCTAAGTTATACCTATCAGAAGCTTAGCTCCCAAAAGCCTCTACAATGAGTTATGAGGTTTTATAAATAGAAAAGGGTGGGGTGACCCTTAACATTCCCCCTTTGTGAATCTTCAACTACCCTCATAACTCTTCAACTTACACATGACTGTTACATTCTACTATTGACACTTGGACTTTCACTTTTAAAACATGTTTACAATACAATCTGCACATGTACCCATGTGAGAAAAAATGGGCTTGAGTAAGCCATGCAAGACATCACTAACTCGAACAACTATGGGAAGACTAACTCTTCGACATCCTCTCAATGATGGATGGTGGTGAATTGATGCCAAGCTTGGTAGTTTGTTATGGTGTCCGCGTACTCTGTGGTGACATCCTTCTAAAAGAAAACTCTTGCCTCCGTTACGTTCGAGTACACTGATTTGGCATCTCTGTCCAACTCGTCGAATAGTATGTGCATCATGATCTTGAGTGTAGCCGGACCAGCGACATACTGGTGCAGTGCATGCATTCATCTGCAAGTTTGCACTAGTGGCTATGCACATCAAATGATCAAAGTACATGTCCAGCTCTAATCGAACTTGGTTCTTTGTCTTCACCACGGTGAGTGTGCCAATGGATGGGATCACATGCATATGCACAATGACATCCATGCTCCTGAACACTCGTGCATGTGAAGCCTGTAAGTTGGTGATGAGCTACAAGAATTCTTCATAGTTTCGGATCTGACTCCGAATGCGTGCCTTCAACTCCATTGTCTTTGGCTTCATCATCTTTGGCAAGTGCAATGGGGCACCCTTGTAACTCATTGTCCATATTTTCATGTGATCGACAATAGTGTGTATGTCTGACAAGATGAGTGCTCTCCTAGCACATCATTGTTGCCAACCGTTAAGATGGAAACCTCACTTATGCACGTTGACGAACCTGAAGTATAGCTTCCATATGATTGTCTCGAGAGACAATACTTCATTAAGTATTGCTTTCCTCAACTCCGTTATGGAGGATGCTGTAACTTTCTCTTCCTTCTACTTGGTCGCTTGTAGCTCCTTAGCCATGCGCTCGTTCTCAGCTATCAAGAATCTAACACTCAAGATGGTAGCTTTGGCATATACCTTGGTGGAATTGGCCAATGCAGCTGGATGTCTGCGCACATCGAACACCATCCCTCCTTCTTCAAACTACGCAGGAGATACATGAACATCTGGAGTGGGTACTCTAAGTGATTTCACAACTCTATGTTGTGACTCGTCGAAAGATATGTCGCGCACATCCGCTTCTAGATTTTCCTCAAGGATTTCAGTGTCTCCTTGATCGCTTAGGACTTACTCTGCTCCTGGATCTGGCAAAGCCAGTGGAGTGACCTCTTGGTTCTGAGGCAAGAGGTCAATGTCCTAATCTAACTCTAGATGAACCACATCCATGTCCATTTGTTCCAAAATATGCTCAATCACTTGAGCAAAGTACCGCTCCTGCCACTGCTCACCCTATTTTCTATTTGTCGGCTACTGAGTTGAACCAATTACCTGTATCGGTGCAATTTCATAAATATGTGCATGTTGTGCCTCCTATTGTTCATGTTCTTGTTGCGCTTCCTTCTCTCTTCTGTGCAACCCATGTTATTCCCTTTAATGTTGCTTCAACTCCTGCAACTCCTTTTTTGCCTCCTCCAACTTTTGCTTCTCCCTCTACCTTTCTACAATCCTTCTGTCGCGTTGTCACCTCTTTGCGTCAATCTCCAAAGCTACTCTTAACATAAGTGGATCTGCTTTGAACTTGCAGCTTTTCTCCGCCTCTGCATTGTCAGCAACCTTCCTATTGCCTTTGTCAAGCACATGTCTGCTACCCTCTCTTGTTGTTGATGATGTTGCTCTTTGAGATGTTGTTGCCTTCTGCACTGCTAACCACTCTACAGCCATCATGACCGGTTCATTGATCCTTGAGAAGTTATAGCAATATCTCCATTGGTCTTCCTCGGGCCAATGACACGCCCCGTGGATCAAAGGATGATACACCCTTGCATAGTGGTCCTTCACTGAGCATTGCAGGTCACATGGATTGAAACTTCAGGTGCCGAAGGTCAACCTCTTGAATTCCTCCGTCTTGGTCTCAATATGATTGAGATTTTGGTTCTAATACAACCTGATCCGCAAAGGAAGAGCAGTCCAAGGTACCTTCTTCTTCCTATGCATCCTTGCTGATAACCCTATTGAGATGTGTTATACAACCTCTTATATGACCAACTTATCCATGGAAACCTTCAGCAAAACATGCAGAGCCTTCTCGGTGTTGTACATCTGGATGAAGGTGCCAAAGGGTGAGGTATACCAATATGCTATGTTAACCAAGGCTTCCATCACTTCTTGTGACATGCAAGGTGGATCCTGCTCAAAGATCATCCTGTACACCGGGGTGATGAAGTGGCCTAATAGTTGTATTATAACTCCACGGAAGATGCACTCAGAGAACAACCTGCAATAGGTGTGCACAGATGTTTTTGAAGGTGTCCATGCCCAGCCTAAGCCTAGGAATTGCTAACGGGCATAAATTGCATCAAGTATGTAAGCTAACATGAAAACATTTGCTTGCTGACCCTTGGGCAGATTTCGAGCTTTTGTTACTTGTCCCTTCAGCTAGAGAGCCAACATGTCAGACCAATTGAAAGGTCTTCCTTCGTTCACCAATTGATCCAACACAATCACCCAATTAAAAGGGAAGGTCTTTGTACTCTCATGTTGTATAAGCAACATGGGAACATGACCAAGAGTTGATATGCCTTCCATAGTGTCCTTGTCTTATACACTTGGTTGAGCGTTGTCCTAAACTTATATGGTTCTTTCACCCGACTCTTCAAGATGTCTCTTGAGTTTGCATTGCTGCTGGGCCTGGTGAAGGGTGTATCCATTTTGACCACTGGCTACGGCAAGTGATACATCTCATGGAAGTCCTTTGCCCCACAGGTAGCAAGTTCTGTTTCACTGGCACTTCTCAACACCATTGTCTCTAGATCGGTATGCGAGACAATCCTCTGGATCATGTTCGCGCATGGAAACACGAGATACCTGCATGCAATCCGGTAGAATCCATACTTGTGTATGTTGAAATATACTTTGTAATCCTCCATATTCTCCTCAAATGTGTCGGAAAAGATGTCATTCATGTCCTTCCATTTCATCTTGATCTCCTTGTCTATGAAAAACTTAATGTCTTCATATATGGGCAAGTTCATAGACACTTTCTTGACCACATCTCTTGTTGCACTCTCAATGGTGTCCTTTGACCTTGCTCACTTGGAAGCCATTGTACATGTAATGTTAAGAGACTGATGAACACCTATGATACCTGGAGATAAAGCAACACTCATGGCAAGAAAACTGTCAGTTGAAAACCAAAAGCAACTTGAGGACTGACATGCAACACGCATGGGTGACTCACTGGAAGATTTACGCAATTTTCACTAGGAGGCTGGGAGACTCACTGCAAGAACTACATAGAACATAGTCTGGACTATCAGTGAGCTAACTAATTGCTAAAACTACATAGAGCATAGTCTAGCTTGGCCTGCTGAGGATTAAAACTGCACAATGGGCAGTTTCAGTCAGCATGAGTGTAACCAGGGAAAACTGCATTGTGCAATTTCGGGGGTCAACTGAGTTGCCTTTCAGAATTGCACAAAGAAATCCTAGGATGTTAGTGTGAGGCAAGCTCTACACAATTTCTGGGATCAAGGCAAGGCCTTCCATCCCATAAATGTGCAGTGAAAGCCAGGTAAGGCAAGGTCTCGGCCAAGGCAACTCAGACCTTCCGACGGGCGACTGAAAATAGTAAAGACTGAATGCATGTTTGAAGCTAGGTGCATACATGAGTGAATGAACATGTGTGCAATCAGTGAGTGCAGAGTTCAGTAAATGGGAAAACAAGTAAGTGTGTGAAGCAACTCACCACAATGATGACCATTAGTGGAGAAACAATGTCATGCATGTGATAGCAAGGAGATGCATTGGAAAACTTGAAACAATGCTTCTATAAGCTAAAATGCATTAAAATGACAACAAGCATTCAACAAAACCAAGCAAACAACATTCACACAAACCAAAATACAAAAAGCGACAAAAAAAATAGCAAAAAGACATGAAAAACAGACTTACCCAAAAAAAGCTGAGCTAAGTGTGCTGAAGGTTCCTAGATGTGATGGGAATGTCGAAGCTCCAAGATTGAAGTGAAGAATAAGCTTTGAAGCATCGAATAAATTGTTTTGACAAGATTGAGGCTTATGACATGCATGCCACAAATCTAGGAAAAGGCGACACTTGGTGGGAGGTTTCTAAAATTGGTTTTTCATGTAACCTCCAATTGCTAAAAGTAGATCCCTAAAATCTAGGGATTCTTTTTTCTTTTTTCTTTTTCCTTTCTGGGAAAAAGAAACCCATGTATGCAAAGCAAGATTGCTTAGTCCTCGAGGGAACTAGTCAACTTGGGAGCACATGCAACATACTACAAACCTCTAGATGACTTCTATGCAGTTTATGGGTTGAATGGCTCTAGCTACCCCTCAAGGTCTGCACAATTTTTGCACTGAAGCCAAGGCTGTCAACCAGAACTATGCAAATTTGGAGAGCAAGCCCAGTGATAGGTTTCTCTACGCAATTTTCAAAGGGAAGGCATTCTGCTTGCTCTGCGCATTTCTGGAGAGCAGCAAACTGCCTTGATGCTTTGCACAATCCTAGAGAGAAAGGTTGGTTTCCCTCCAGTTCTATGCAATTCTACAAGTGAGCATAAGAACCATTTGATTACCAAGTCACGTGATGTCATCTTGCGGGTGAAAGACAAACAAGTTAGCAAACACAACCTCATAATCCACAAAAACTCAACTGAAGCATAAGTACATGTCAGTGCAAGACATGCTACTAAGGATGGTTGGTACGGAGGCTCCAAAATGAAGCTAAGGAAAATCTTTGGAGGATGTTTGTAGTTGCTACAACATTGGCAACACACGATCATAACTCCAGCTCTCTAAATAGACCTTGTTTCTTGAAAAGAAAGTCTAACTCCTCCGAAAGTATTGTTCGATTCATAGATCATCGTGGTTTCCACACTAGCTTGAGTGAAAGATGTAGCACCTATCATGCTCTTAATCTGTCAACACACATTCCAAGCCAATTCAACTTAGTTTTTTCGATTGGGGATGAAGGGTATATTGGTGCACAAGTAATATGATTTTCAGAGTTTAAGTTTCATCTCTGGTGTTTCTCCGCTGCCATCAAGATAAGACAGTACCCTGACAGAGTCATGTAGGAACAAAATCGTCGCTCTCCTACCAACGAGCCTGGTTAGTACCCCAATGGAGTTACTTGCATCAGCTCTCTATGTAGGAAGCCTTTCTCTTCTTTCGCCTTACTCATTTTTTTCATTTTTTCACATTTTCATTTTTGAGGAACCATGCATAGGAACTTATTTATTTCATAGGTGAAAGATGGATCCCGACTTATTGAGAGCACAAGAGGTCGTTTCTTCAGAGAAGTATTTTATATATACCTCTGACATACTTGTTAAGGTTTTCCCCTTCACCTTACTCTACTTGACTGAGCTGACAAGGATTAACCCAAAAACAACCGACTAGAGTAGGTGGTACTAGTTAGAGTGCAAGTGTTGTGTTTTCACAAAGACTCACTTTGAACAGAACGTATTTTCCATTTGTGTATCACTGATGCAAGACAACAAGTTCTACATAAAGAGAGAGGACAAAAGATAACCAAGTGTTGGTAATTGTACGAGTCCTATTGTACATTGCCCTGCTTGTCTTAAGAGTCGCACACAGTTTCATGTGAAACTAACCTATGACTGTAAACAAACAAACAAAACAATAAAGCAAAGAGCATAAGCAAATGTGAAAGAAAAACAATTAAGAAAAGTAGACAAGCAAGAAAGAAAATAAACAAACAAAAACATGCATGCAAGAAAATAAGACATAAGGCAAACGCTACTCCTATTCCTAAGCTAACAGTGCATGGGTCTTCTCACGTGAAGTGATATTTCTAATGCAACCACCAGAGCATTGGTTAACCCATGTTGGTGAAGGCATGGTTCACGAAGAGCATATTCAAGAGAACCATCAAACATGAAAGATATAACAATAAAGACAAACACACTACGAGTTTAAACGTGTCCACATAAAAGAAAAGAGTGAAATCACAAGACAAGCACTATGTGGACTTACCATGGTGTTGTGATACACTGCATGTAGATGATAAGCATATGCACTCTCTTGACTGTGAAAGGCAAGAAAACATGAGAAAAAGAGACAACTTGCGTCTTGCAAGTGTGCTTGCTATGTAAGATTCCTCCAATGCATGAGTGATAGGATCATGTGATTCAGCTGGAGGAAGCGAAATTTGTGTGTTGGATTGATCTTCAATGCATATAGATGAGTTATGAGGAGCCTTGGGTGTTTCAACAATTTCCTGATCGGAATTGAAACTATCCTTAGGATAGCAAGGACTTGACATAACCATCAGCTCGCGCTGAAGTGCCTCGACAGCCTGTGGGGTTTCAACTTCATCGACAGATAGATCATCATAAATAGTGGCTTTGAAAGATCAACAATGATTGTATCAACATTGTGATCAAATATAGTATTAAATAGATCACGACATCTAGGATCATAAATGTCAATGAGTTCATCAACATCCTCATGATCTAATGAATCAAACAGAGGGGTAGATGAGAAGTAAGAATGTTCACCCTCTGCATTTCTGCAAAAAGTAGATGAAAAATTGAGTGGATTTCAATGAATAATTTTTCCTCTCCGCTGTTAAATGATGGACTCACACTGGGTGTGTTCTGCAAATGATCAGAAGTAGATGCATCTGTGGATGGATTTACACAAGGAAAATCAGAGATAGCAGAATCACCAAAGATGTCAGCAAGAAGTAGAGGAGGCGTAGATAGAAGGGGGTCATCCTTCACTGCAAGTTGATGCTTAGATCCCTATTCATACTCATCATAAATGACAGCACAAGTTGGTTGTGAAACATCAACAACATTGATAGCTTGATCCTCGTTCACAAAAAATGTAGAGTTCAGAACGAAAGAACACAAAACAATGCAATCCAAAGGATTAGCAGGACGCAGAGACGGAGGTTGAGGTAACAATTGCATATGACAACCGATGGGCTTCCCAACCAAATATGTGTAGAAATTAAGAGTAGCGAGGGTGGAAGCATGTACCAGCCGAATAAATGTGTGCGCATGCTCTCCCACATCACTCTATGGGGGTGGAGTTGTTTGATGAGGGGAATGCAGACAATCACTTGTGACAACAACTATATCCGCTTGATATTGCACAATTCCATCACCGAAGTATGTTGCGCGGGCTTTTAACTTTTTCTTCACTTTGGGACTGATTGATTTGTGACAACAATATTCAAATATTTCCCTAAGATATTGGAATTTCATCTGGCTTTTTGGAGCTTCATACATGAGTAGATGGAAGTGCTTCAAAAAATCCATAAGCGATTCATTTGGAGCCTTTCGTTATTTTAACATCTTTTGGTCAAGAGATTCAGGATCAAAATGATGGAAAACATATTCGATTGGATCACTGAATTGCTTAAATGAGTGCACGCAATTGGGAGGTAGGTTGCAGCACCATAGTTCCAGGAATTCACGAAGTATGTATGCAAGCAGCATACTAACCTCTACTTCATCAAAATCTTCCTCATTTGCTAAGAATGTAAGGAAGTCATGTAAGTGCTTAGGGCAAACCACTTCGCCATCACCATCATACGTGAGTTCCAACAAGTGATCAAAGAACTCTTTCATGACTACAAAGGGATGCGCATTGGACAAACATTGCAGAGGGTTAACAACAAAAATATCCATGATAGATGTGTGAATATTCAAAACAGGATGTGAGGACTCATCATGTCATCCGACCCTCCTTCTAGCACCAAAAATGTTGATGGTGTTGGACCCGCCAACATGTCAAGGGATCTCCCCGGTAAGAAGTCCCAACTAGACATCAGATTTTTTGGAGTACTAGTCCCAGTAGTGGGTAGTACAGTATTGCCTTGACTGTGTTCACATGTAGAGGTACATAAGATATCCATGTTGGAAGCAAGGTTGGGACCTTGCAAAAAGTCAAGGAAAGTGCATGAAAGGCTCTAACAAACAGAAGGGGAGAAGAGTGCACCCCATAGAAGCCTGTGATAGCACGCAGCCTGTAAGGGAACACACGAGTTGAAAGACATCATGAGATGGAAAGAAGGATAGCCAGAAATCCAATGTGATGGATTGTACCAACAACACGCTTCGATAAGATTCATACAAACACATACAGAATAGTCCATACATACATGCGTAAATTACAACTATGTACATCATTAGAGTAACCAAGATAGTCGAACAACAATAACAATATATGCATGAAAAGTGTTGGATCTGTTATATTAAAAGAGTGAAAGATCTAATCATACATACAACCATGACAACCACTTGCCTCGATAGCTGAACATTACAGTCACTTCCGCCTGCTCCTCCAAAGAGATGTACTAGCTCTTCACTGTGGAGAAGCCAAGTCTCCTTACAATACACTCCAAGCTTTCTCTAAGTTATACTTATAAGAATTTTGGCTCCCAAAAGCCTCTATAATGAGTTATGAGGTTCTATAAATAGAAAAGGGTGAGGTGACCCTTGACATTCCCCCTTTGTGGCTGTTCAACTACCCTCATGACTCTTCAACTTACACATGATTGTTACATTCTACTATTG
The DNA here is from genome assembly GCA_031772625.1 of Pinus tabuliformis. Taxonomy (NCBI): domain Eukaryota; kingdom Viridiplantae; phylum Streptophyta; class Pinopsida; order Pinales; family Pinaceae; genus Pinus; species Pinus tabuliformis. Next base: position 553,504,939 of record CM062820.1, on the reverse strand, counting down.
ACACTTGGTCTTTCACTTTTACAACATGTTTACAATTAAATTTTCACATGTACCCATGTGAGATTAAATGGGCTTGGGTAAGCCATGCAAGACATCACTAAGACTCGGAAAACTATGGGAATGCTAACTCTTTGACATCCTCTCAATGATCAATGGTGGCGCACTGATGCCAAGCTTGATAGTCTGTTATGGTGTTTGCGTACTCTGCGGTGACATCCTTCTAAAAGCGAACTCTTGCCTTCATTGCATCTGGGTACACTGATTTGGCACCTCTTTCCAACTCTTCAGATATAATGCACATCATGGTCGTGAGTACAAATAGAGCAACGCCATACTCGTGCACAGTGTTTGGGTTCATCTGCAAGTATGCACTGATGGCTATGCACATCAACTGATCAAAGTACATGAGCTCCAATTGGACTTGGCTCTTTGTCTTCACCTCAACAAGTGTCACAATGGATGGGATCACATGCATGCACACAATGAAATCCATGCTCCTGAACATCTCTACATGTGAAGCCTATAAGTTGGTGATGAGCTATGAGAGTTCCTTATAGTTCTGGATCTGACTCCGGATGCGTGCCTTCAACTCCAATGCCTTTGGCTTCATCACCTTTGGCAAGTGCACTAGGGATCCCTTGTACCTCATTTTCCATATCTGCATGTGATCAACAACAGTGTGTATGTCTAACAAGATGTGTGCTCTCCTAGCACAACGCTATTACCAACTGTTAAGATAGAAAATTGACTTATGCACGATGACGAACCTGAAGTATAACTTCTGCATGATTGTCTTGAGAGACAATATTTCATCAAGTATAGCTTTCCTCAACTCTACTCTTGTGGATGTTGTAACTTTCTCTTCCCCCTGATTGCCCACTAGTAGCTCCTTAGCCATGTTATCGTTCTCAGCTATCAAGAATATAACACTCGAGCTAGTGGCTTCGGCATATGCCTGAGTGGCATCAGCCAATGCAACAATATGTCTGCACACATCGGACACTATCACTCATTCTTAAAACTATGTAGGAGATACATGAACATCCGGAGTGGGTACTCTGCGTGACTGAACAACTTTGTGTTGTGACTCGTCGAAAGATGTTTTGTGCACATCCGCTTCCAGATTGTCCTCAAAGATTTCAGTGTCTCCTTGATCGTTTGGGACTTGCTCTTCTCCCAGATTTGGCAAAGCCAGTGGAGTGACCTCTTGGTTATGAGGCATGAGGTCAATTTTCTTATCTAACTCAGGTTGAACAACATTTGTGTCCATCTGTTCAATCTCTTCAGTAAAGTCTTGCTCCTGCAACTTCTCACCTTGTCTGCTATGTGCTAGTTGCTCAAATGAATCAATTACATGTATGGGTGCAGTTTCATCAATATGTGCATGTTGTGCCTCATATTGTTCATTTTCCTTCTTTGCTTCCTTCTCTCTTCTGCATAGCTCTTGTTCTTCGATTAATTGTTTCTTCAACTCCTGCAACTCCTTTTCTGCCTCCTCTAGCTTCTGCTTCTCCCTATGCCTTTGTGCAATCTTTTGTAGCATTATCGCCTCTGTGTTTTCAAAAACCTTCCTCTTGCCTTTGTCAAGCGCAAGTTTGCTGCCCTCTACTGTTGTTGATGATGTTGCTCCCTGAGATGTTGTTTCCTTATGTACTATTAACCACTCTACAACCATCCTGACCGGTTCATTGAGCCTTGAGAAGTTATAGTAGTATCTCCATGGGTCTTTGTTAGGCCAATGACACGCCCCGTGGATCCAACAATCATACACCCTCATACAGTGGTCCTTCACTAAGAAATGCAAGTCATATGGATTGAAACTTCTGGTGTTGAAGGTGAACCTCTTGAATTCCTTTGTCTCGGCCTCAGCATGCTTGAGATTCAGGATCTCATACAACCTTGCACAAAGGAATAGCGGGCCAAGGTGCCCTCTTCTTCCTATGCAGCCTTGCTGACAACCCCATTGAGACGTGGTATGCAACCTCTTGCATGACCAACTTATTCATTTCAAACTTTGAAAAAACATTCTAAACCTTCTTTGCGCTCTACATCTGGATGAAGGTGCCAAGGGGCGAGGCATACCAATCTGCTATATTAACCAATGTCTCCATCGCTACCTGTGACATGCAAGGTGGATCCTGCTCAAAGATCATCCTATACACTAGGGGGATGAAGTGGTCTGATAACTGTATTATAACTCTATAGAAGTTGCACTGGGAGAACAACCTGCGATAGGTGTGCACAGAGGTTTTTGAAGGTATACATGCCCAACCCAAGCCTGGGTACTGCTGACGGGCACAGATTGCATCAAGTATGTAAGCGGACATGAAAATATTTTCTTGCTAACCCTTGGGCGGATGTTAGGATTCAGTTACCTGTCCTTTCACCTAGAGAGCCAACATGTCGAACCAATTGAAAGGTCTTCCTTCGTTCTCCAACTGATCCAACACAATCACCCAACTCTTCGTGAAGGTCTTTATATTCTCCTGGCCATATAAGCAGCATGCGAAGATGACCAAGAGTGGATATTCCTTTCGGAATATCCTTGTATTGTACACTTGTTTGTGTGTTTTCCTAAACTTAGATGGCTCTTTCACCCAGATCTTCAAGATGTCTCGTGAGTTTGTATTGTTGTTGGGCCTGGTGAAGGGTGCATCCATTGTGACCACTAACTGCGGCAAGTGATACATCTCTTGGAAGTCCTTTGCCTTGAAGGTAGCAAGTTCTCTTCCACTGACACTTCTCAACACCATTGTCTCTAGATCAGTATGTGAGACAATCCTCTAGATCATTTCCATGCATGGAAACGAGGGATACCTGCATGCAATCCGGTACAAGCCAGGGTTGTGTATGTTGGCATAGACTCCGCGGTCCTCCAGATTCTCCTCAAATGTTCCTGAAAAGATGTCATTGATGTCCTACCATTTCATCTTGATCTCCTTGCCTATGAACATCTTAGTATCTTCATAGATGGGCAAGCTCATAGACACTAGCTCGACCACGTCTCTATTTGCACCCTCAGCAGTGTCCTTTGACCTTGCTCTCTTGGAAGCCATTGTACCTATACTGCTGAGAGACTGATGAACACCTGTGATACCTAGAGACAGAGCAACATTCATGGAAAAAAACTGTCAGTTGAAAACCAAAATAAACTTGAGGAATGACATGCAACACACCTGGGTGACTGACTGGAAGACTTGCGCAATTTTCACTGGGAGGATGGGAGACTCACTATCAGAATTGTGCAAAACACAGTCTGGACTGTCAGTGAGTTGAATGAATGTCTAAACTAAGTAGAACATAGTCTAGTTAGGCCTGCTGATGACTAAAACTAATGAATTCATAGTTTTAGTCAGCATGAGTGCAACCCAGGAAAATTGCATTGCGCAATTCTGGGGGTCAACTGAGGTACTACCTCTCAAAATTGTGCAGAGTAAGCCTGGGAGGCCAGTGTGAGGCAAGCTCTGCACAATTTCTGGGAGCAAGGCAAGTCCTTCCATCCCAGAAATGCGCAGTGCAAGCTGGGCAAGGAAAGGTCTAGGCCAAGGCAGCTCAAACCTTTCGACAGGTGACTGAAAATAGTAAACATGGAATGCATGTGCAAAGCTAGGTGCAAACATGACTAAATGAACATGTGTGAAATCAGTGAGTGCAGGATTCAGTAAATGGGAAAACAAGTAAGTGTGTGAAGCGAGTCACCGCAACGACAACCGCTAGTGTAGAAATAATGTCATGCATGTGACAACAAGGAGATGCAATGGAAAACTTGAAACTTTGCTTCTACAAGCTAACATGCATTAAAATGACAAGAAGCCTTCAAAAAAACCAATAAAACAACACTCACACAAACGAAATACAAAAGGCGACAAAAAAGCAGCAAAAAGACATGAAAAGCAGACTTACCTAGAAAAAGCTGAGCTGAGTGTGCCGAAGGTTCCTAGATGCGATGACAATGACAAAGCTCCAAGACCATAGTGAAAAATGAGCTCTTAAGATTCAAATAAATAGTTTTGACAAGATCAAGGCTTATGACGCGCATGCCACAAGTCTATGAAAAAATGACACTTTGCAGGAGGTTTCTAAAATGGATTTTGCATGTAATCTCCAGTTGTTAAAAATAGATCCCTAAAATCTAAGGATGCTTTTTTCTTTTCTTTTTTTTGCTTTTTTGGGAAAAAGTATCCCATGTATGCAAAGCAAGATTTCTCAGTCCTGGAGGGAATCGGTCAACTTGGGAGAACATGCAACAGACTGCAAGCCTCTGGATAACTTCTGTACAGTTTATGGGTTGAGTGGCTCTGGATACCCCTCAAGCTCTGCGAAATTTTTGGACTGAAGCCAAGGCTGATAGCCAAAACTGCACAAATTCTAAGAGAAGGAAGTCTTCTTGCTCTGCGCATTTCTGGAGAGTAGCAAGTTGACTTGATGCTCTGTGAAATTCTGGAGATCAAGGCTATTTTCCCTCCAGTTTTGTGTAATTCTACAAGTGAGCACAAGAACCACTTGAACCAAGTCATGGGATGTCATCTTGTGGTTGAAAGGCAAACATGCTAGAAAACAAAAGCTGATAAGCCACAGAAACTCAACTGAAGCATAAGTACCTATCAGTGCAAGACGTGTTGTTAAGGATGGTTGGTAGGAAGGCTCCAAAATGAAGCTAAGGCGAAATTTTGTAGGATAGTTGTAGTCGCTACAACATGTTGATAATAGTGTGAAATTATTTATTTGCATAAATCAAGGACATCTATGGCATGAATAAGGGGAAGAATAGAGTTGCGAACATGAAGGATGAAAGTGGGAGGAAAAAACAAAAGGGGAATTTCACACATAAAAGCTAAGTAATGTTCTCATTTTTCTTTTTAAAAAAGTACATCTGAATCTTGTGTGTAAGAGAGAAATAATCTTATCATTCTTTGTGAATCTTGTGTGTTAATTTTTGAATAGAATTCTTGAAAGAGTTTTTGGAAAAGATAGGTGTTTATGTGTTAGTACATGAAATGAATATATATTTATTTTGCACATAGAAATAACTATTTTGGTTGTGTTGACGGTGTTGGACCCACCAACATGTCAGGGGATCTCCTCGATAAGAAGTCCCAACTAGTCCTCAGATTGTTTGTTGTAGGAGTCCCAGCAGTGGGTCGTACAATATTGCCTTGGCCGCGGTTTTCCGCAAAGGTAGGTAGGATGTGCTTGTTGGTAGCAAATGTGTGAGCAATGCAACAAGCCAAGGAAGATGTATGAAAGATTCTAACGCATGGAATGGGGAATGAGTGCACTCCTTAGAAACCTGTGGAAACATGCAACTTGAAAGGGAACACACGAGCAAAGATACATCACAGGTTGGAAGGCAAGTTAGCCAATGATCCAAAGTGATGGTTAAACCAACAGTACATCTCAATAAGATTCGTACATACATATATAGAAAGAGTCCATGCATACATGCGTAGGCAAACAACTACATATATCATTAGAGTAACCAAGACAATTGAAATACAATAATAACATATGGATGAAACATGTTGGCTCTGTTATATTAAGAAAGTGAAAGTTCCAATCATACATACAACCATGTCCAACTTCTAGTCCTGACAACGGAACGTTACAATCACTGCCGCCTGCTCCTCCAAAGAGATATACTAGCTCTGCACCATCGAGAAGCCAAGGCTTGTTACAATACACTCCAAGCTTTCTCTAAGATGCACCTATAGGAAGCTTGGCTCCCAAAAAGATTGTACAATGAGTTATGAGGTTATATAAATAGCAAAGGGTGGGGTGACCCTTGGCATTCCCCTTTGTGACTCTTCACCTACCCTCATGACTCTCCAACTACTACATGATTGCTACATTCTATTATCAAAACTTGTTCATTCACTTTTACAAGATGTTACATTACAATCTATACATGTACCCACATGAGACAAAATAGGCTTGAGTAAGCCATGCAAGACATCACTAAGACTCAAACAATTTTAGGAAGACCAACTCTTTGACATCCTCGCAATGATCAATGGTCATGAACTGATGCCAAGCTAGGTAGTCTGTGATGGGGTCCATGTACTCTTTGCTGATATCCTTCTGGAAGCTAACTCTTTCCTTCGTTGCATCCAAGTACACTGATTTAGCTCCTCTGTCCAACTCGTCTGATAACATGCACATCATAGTCTTGAGTGCATCCACACCAGCAACATACTGATGCATAGTGTCTGCATTGAACTCCAAGTCTGTGCCAGTGGCTATGCGCATCAACTCGTCAAAGTACATGTTCAGCTCCAGTTTGACTTGGTTCTTTGTCTTCACCTCAGTGAGTGTGCCAATGGATGGGATCGTATGCGTGTGCACAATGAAATTCATGCTCCTAAACACCGTGCATGTGATCAACATCACTGCTCACCCTGTTAGCTCTATGCCAGCTACTGGGATGGTTCTATAACATGTATGGGCGCAGTTTCATCAATATATGCATGTTGCACCTTCTGCTGTACCTGTTCTTGCTATGCTTCCTTCTCTTCTTTGCGCAACTCCTGTTCTTACCTAAGTTTCCACTTCAACTCCTGAAACTCCTTTGTTTCCTCCATCCTCTGTTTCTTTATTTTCCTTTGCGCAATCCTCTTGTTTCCTCTTAGCCTCAATCTCCAAAGATGATTTCATCACAAGTGGATCTGCTTTGAGCTTGCAGCTTTGCTCTACCTCTGTGTTGTCAACAACCTTCCTCCTGCCTTGGTTATGCATAGGTCTGCTACCCTCTGCTCCTCTTGATTGTGCTGCTTTCTGTGATTCCACTTCATTTCATCTTGGTATCCTTGCCTATGAATAGGTTGGTGTCTTCATATATAGGAAAGCTCATAGACACTCGCTCAACTGCATCTCCAGTTTCACTCTAAATAGTGTCATTTAACCTTGCTCTCTAAGAGGCCATTGTACCTATACTTTTAAGAGGTAGACGAACACCTGTGATACCTAGAGACATAGAAACACTCATGTTAGGAAATTTGTCAATTGAAAACCAAAACAAAATGAAGGATTGACATGCAACATACCTTTGTGACTGATTGTGAAGATTGCACAAATTTTCACCTGGAGGCTGGGAAACTGACTTCCAAAACAGTGCAAGGCACAGTTTGTGCTATGAGGAGGATAAAGGATTTCTAGAACTATGCAATGCATAGTCCATCCTAGCCTGCTGAGGACTGAAACTATGCAATGTGCAATTTCAGTAAGTAATCACATGCAAATGAGCAAAGTACATTACGCAGTTTCTAGGGCCAGCAAGGCACCGCCTCCCTGAATTGTGCAATGTAAGCCTGGAGGCCCGTGGTGGGCCAGATTTTTGCAATTCTGGAGGGAAGATAGGGCCTTCAATTTCAGAAATGCGCCTTTTCTAGTCAAGCAAGGCAAGGCCTGGGCTAAGACAACCCAGACCCACCGACAGGCAACTAGAAACATGAGAAGTCTGAAGCTGACTGAAAACAAAAGTGAATGATCATGCACGAAATAGTGTGCGGGATTCAGAAAATGGAAAAGAAAATATGCATGTGAAGCGAGTCGTCACGACAGTGACCATTAGTGTAGAAACAATGTCATGCATGCGACAATATTGAGATGCAAATAAAAATTGAAACAATGCTTCTACAAGCTAATATGCATCAAAATGATAGCAAGCATTCATTGAAATCAAGAAGATAACACTTACACAAAGAAAAATACAAAAATTGATAAAAATGCAGCACAAGACATGAGAAGCAGACTTACCCTGAAAAGGATGAGCAGAATGTGACGAAGAATCCTAGATGCGATGTGGGATGTCAGAGCTGCAACATCAATGTGAGGAATGAGCTCTACAACATCTGAAAAATGAGTTTTTATAAGATCAAGATTATGACACACATGCCACAAGTCTAGGAAAAAGCGACACTTGGCGGGAGGTTTCTAAAACAATCTTTGCATGTAACCTCCAACTACTAAAAATAGATCGCTAAAATCTAGGTATGCCTTGCTTTTTACTCTTTCAATAAAAGCAAGCCATGCATGCAAATCAACCTGGCTTAGTCTTGGAGGAAATAGGTCAACTTGACAGCACATGCAATAACCTAGAAGCCTGTGGATGAAATTTGTGTAATTTTTGGGCTGAGCAAGACTGGTTGTCCCTCATGCATTGCGCAATTTCAGAACTGAAGCCCTAGTTGTTAGTCATAATTGTGCATTTTCTGAGCTGAAGCCTAGTGTCAAGCTGAATTGTGCATTTTCCAGAGGGAAGGTTGCCTGGCTGGATTGCGCAATTTCTTAAGGGAAGGCTGGTTCCCCTCCAAAATTGTGAAAATTTCAACATGAGCATCTCAGCCATAAAATTGACTAAGTCTGGAATGAAAGCTTGCAGTGGGAGACAAACAAGTTGACATGCACAAGCTGGGAGACCACTGAAACTCAGTTGAAGCCTATGTACTTGGACAGTGCAAGACATGCTGCTAAGGATGGTTGTTCGGGAGGCTCCAAAACGAAGCTAAGGAAAAAATTTGGAGCGTGGTTGTAGCTGCTACAACACTTGGCGACACACTGGTAGAACTATAGTTGTCCGAATGGAACTTGTTTCATGAAAATCAAGTCTAACTCCTCTAGAAGTATTGTTCAATTCTCATATCATTTTGATTCCCAGACTAGCTTGATTGAAAACTGTAGCACCTTCCATGCCCTTGGTTGCTCAGAACACATTCCAAGCCAAGTCAACATAGTTGTTTTGATTAGGGATGAGGGGTATATTGGTACACAAGCAATATGACTGTCAGAGTTTAAGATTCATCTCTAGTGTTGCTCCACTACTAGCAGGCCTGGACAGTACCCCGATAGAGTCAAGCATGGACAAAAGCATCAATTCACTGCCAGCGAGCCTATTCAATACCCTGGTGGAGTTACTTGCATTACCTCTCTACATAGGAAGCCTTTCTCTTCTTTCACCTTATTCATTTTTCCTTTTTACAAAATTTTCATATTTTCATATTTTCATTTTTTTCAAACACTGTGCATAGCACTTACTCATTTTAGAGTCAGAAGAGAGATCCCAACTTATTGAGAGAAGAAGAGGTTGTTCCTTCAAAGCAGTATTTTTTATATGCCTCTGACATACTTGTTAAGGTTTTCCCCTCACCTTACTCTACTTGACTAAGATGACAAGGGTTAACCTAAAAACAACCGACTAGAGAAGGTGATACTAGTTAGCACACAAGCATTGTGTTTTATCAAGGTTCGCATCAAGCATAACATATTTTCCATTGGTTTATCATGGACTAAAGAAAACAAGTTCTTCATACAGAGACAGGATGATAGATAACCAAGTATTGATAACTGCACAAATGCTCTTGTACCTTACCTAGCTTGTTTCAAGATTCACACACAGTTCATGTGAAACTAACCTACGAACGTAAAAAAGCAAGAAACAACAAAAGAGCGAGGAGCAGAAGCAAATGTGAAAGTGAAGGGAGTAAGAAAACAAGAAAGCAAGCAAACCAACAAATAAGGAATAAAACATGCATGCAAGCAAACCAACAAGAAGCAAATACTACTCCTACTCCTAAGCTAACAGTTCATGGGTCTGGGTCTACTCACGTGAAGTGATACTTCCAATGCAGCCATCAGCACATTGGTCGACCCATGTTAGTGAAGGTGTGGTTTTCCAATGGCACAGTCACACGAACCAGCAAACATGAAAGATATAATGAAGAAGACAAACACACTTCGGGTTTAAATGCATCCACAGAAAATAAATGAGTGAAAGCGCATATGCACTTTGTGGACTTATCATGGTGTTGTGCTACACTGCGTGTAGATGTTAAGCATATGCATTCTCTTGACTGTGACATGCAAGCAAACGTGAGAAAAGTAGACCACTTATGTCATGAAAGTGTGCTTGTTGTGTAAGATTCCACCAACGCAAGAGCAATGGGATCATGTGATTCAAGTGGAGGAAGAGAAACCTAGTTTTTTGGTTGATCTTCAATGCAAAGCAGAGAGTGATGAGGAGCCTTGTGTGTTTCAACAATTTCCTAATTGGAAGTCAAACCGACCTCAGGACAGCGAGGATCTGACATAACCATCAGCTTGGGCTGAAGTGCCTCGACAACCTATGGGATTTCAACTTCGTTAACAGTTAGATCATCAGAGACCAATGGCCTAGACATATTAACATCGAGTGAATCAACATCGTGATTGAATGAAGAAGTACAGAGATCACAACAACCATGACCAGGAAATTTTGGATGTTCGTCGGCATCCTCATTAATTGATGAATCATGCAGACGGGTAGATGAGAAGAAGGGATGTTCACCCTCTGTGTTTTAGGAAATGATAGATGATAGATTGCACGAATTTTTAGAGGAAGATGTGTCCTCTCCATAATTTAATGACAAACTGACGTTCGATGTGTCCTGTGAACAATCAAAAGTAGAAACATCCGGAAATGAGTTTTCACCATGGAAAATTTTAAGTATGGATAATTATATTGAAGTTTAAAAACATTGGCGAATCTCACTAGTCCTTAATATGCAAACAATATAATGTTTATTTACGTATTTGTAAAATTATTCAAATCTATAATAATTTTATATATACTCTCTATATAATGTTGGCCATTTTCAAGGTAAAATAATTTTATATTGTAAAATTTGGGTGAATCATTTTTATAAAAAATGGAAATTGGTGAATCCTTTTTTTCAAAAAATCATGGAAAATTAGCCCAAATGTGAGTATTAGCCCCTAAAATTTTCCATAGTTTTCATAGGGGAAATCAATAGTGGTAGAATCACAAGGGATGTTAGGATAGAGCAGGTGAGGTGAGGGTGGAAGGGAGTTATCCTTCATAGCGGGTTATTCTTTAGATTCTCACACACACTCATCATGAATGATAGCACAGGTTGGCTACATAACACCAACTCCGTCAACAACGTGATCCTTGTTCATAACACGTGTGGAGTCCAGAACGGAAGAACACAAGGTAGTAAAATCTAGAGGATCATTGGAGCGTGGGAACGGAGGTTGAGGGAATGAATCCACATGAAAACCAACAGGCTTGCAAACCAAATCTATGCAGATATCAAGAACATGTGGGGTTAGAGGATGTGAAAATTCAACAGTTGTGTGTGCATGTTCTTCCACATCACTCTACAGTGGTGGAGTTGTTCGATGAGGTGAAGACGGACAGTCACTTGTGACAACAACTGTGTTTTCCTGTGATTGCACAGCTCCATCGCCGAAGTATGCTAAACAGGATTCGAGTGATTTCAAGAATTGCAGATTTTCGAATATGTAAAGAAGATACTCAAATATTCCATCGAGAAATTCCCAATCAATTTCATCTTCGGGAAATCGATATGCAAGATTACAAAAGTGTGTGTGAAAGTGTTCAACGGATCCATCGAGTGCTTTTCATAATTTCAAAATTTCTTTATTGAGTGCTTTACGGTCAAAATGATTGAAAGCACGGTCTATCTCTGAGACTAGATGAGAAAGTGAATGAATAGGTTTTTCAGGCAACGTGGCAAACTAAGGGTGACTTTGAAGCGTCTAGGCGAACAATGTCTAGGTCATGTAATCTTCAAAGATGTCATGTCTTTCACAGGAGCCTACAATGCTCACCGCGTGTCTGACCAAGGCTACTTGGCCTCAACCATCGTATGTTTTATGTGACAATTTTTTCCATATCTCTTCCAAGATTTCAAAGTCGTTTCCATAAGACATACACTATGGACAACAAACTTTGTAGTTAGTCATGATAAGTATGTAGAGATTCAAAATAGATCTGAGGACTCAATTTGTCATCTGGCCCTCCTTCTAGTGCCAAAATGTTGACGGTGTTGGACCTGCCAACACGTTAGGGGATCTCCCCGGTAAGAAGTCCCAACTAGACCTCAAACCATTTGGTGTAGGAGTCCTAGTAATGGGACGTACTGTATTTCCTTAACCACGGCTGCGCACAGAGGTAAATAGGATGTCCTTGTTGGTAGCAAGGGTGTGACCAGTGTAGCAAGCCAAGGAGGATATATGAAGGGTTCTAACACACGGAATGGGGAATCAATGCACCCCTTAGAAACTTGTGGAAACACGGATCTTGAAAGGGAACACACGAGAAAATATACATCACATGCTGGAAGGAAAGTTATCCAACGATCCAAAGTGATGGTTAAACCAAAAGCACATCTCAATAAGATTCATACATACATATATAGAAAGAGTCCATATATACATGCATAGGAAACAACTACATATATCATTAGAGTAACCAAGACAGCTGAAATACAATAACAACATATGCATGAAACATGTTGGCTCTAATACATTAAGAAAGTGAAAGTTACAATCATACATACAACCATGTCCAACTACTAGTCCAAACAATGGAACGTTACATTCACTTTCGCCTGCTCCTCCATAGAGATATACTAGCTCTACATTGTGGAGAAGCCAAGGCCCATTACAATACACTCCAATCTTTCTCTAAGATACACCTATAGGAATAATGACTCTGAAAAAATATTGTATAATGAGTTATGAGGTTCTATCAATAGCAAAGGGTGAGGTGACCCTTGACATTCCCCTTTGTGACTCTTCACCTACCCTCATGACTCTCCAACTACGACATGATTGTTTCATTCTACTATCGAGACTTGTTCTTTCACTTTTACAAGATGTTACATTACAATCTGCGTATGTACCCATGTGTGACAAAATAGGCTTGAGTAATCCATGCAAGGCATCACTAATACTTGGACAACTGTGGGAAGACCAACTCTTCGACATCCTCGCGATGATCGAGGGTCATGAACTCATGCCAAGATATGTAGCCTGTGATGGTGTCCATGTACTCTATGGTAACATCCTTATGGAAGCAAACTCTTGCCTTTGTTGCATCAAGGTACACTGATTTGGCTCCTCTTTCCAACTCGTCTGATAACATACGCATCATAGTCTTGAGTGCAGCTGGACCAACAACATATTGATGCATAGTGTCTGCGTTGATATCTAAGTTTGTGTCGGTGTATATGCACATCGACTCGTCGAAGTACATGTCCAGCTCCAGTTGGACTTGGTTCTTTGTCTTCGCCTTGGTGAGTTGGCCAATGGATGAGATCGAATGTGTGTGCATAATGACATTCATGCTCCTGAACACCGTGCATGTGATCGACATCAATGCTCACCCTGTCTGCTCTATGCCAACTACTGGGATGGGTCTATAACCTGTATGGGCACAATTTTATCAATTTGTGCATGTTGTTCCTTTTGATGTACCTGTTCATGCTATGCTTCCTTCTCTCTTCTGCACAATTCCTGTTCTTCCCTGAGTAGTCGCTTCAACTCCTTCTTTGTTTCCTCCATCGTTTGTTTCTTTCTTTGGCTTTGCGCAATCATGTTGTTGCATTGTCTCCTCTTAATCTCAAACTCTAAAGCTTCTATCATCACAAGTTGACCTGCTTTGAGCTTTCAACTTTGCTCCTCCTCTGTGTTGTCAAAAAACTTCCTCCTCCCTTGGTTATTCAGACGTTTTATACCCTATGCTGCTACTGATGGTGTTTCTCTCTGTGCTATCACTTCATTTCATCTTGCTATCCTTGTCTATGAACAACTTGGTGTCTTCATAGATAGGCAAGCTCATAGACACTCGCTCAATTGCATCTCCAGTTCTCAATGGTGTCCTTTAACCCTACTCTCTAGGAGGCCATTGTGTCTATACTGCTGAGAGGCAGACGAACACCTCTGATACCTAGAGACATAGCAATACTCATGGCAAGCAATCTTTCAGTTGAAAACCAAAACAAAATGGAGGATTGAAATGCAACATACCTGTGTGACTGGCTGTGAAGATTGCACAATTTTCACCGGGAGGCTAGGAGACTGACTACCAAAACTATATAAGACACAATCTAGGCTGTCAAGGGCCTAACTAACTGTTGGAATTATGCAATGCATAGTCCATCCTAGCCTGCTAAGGATTGAAACTGTGCGATGTGTAATTTCAGTCAACAGTGACATGCAAATCAGCAAATTGCATTGTGAAGTTTTCTGGGGACAGCAAGGCACTACCTCCTAGATTTGTGCAATAAAGCCTGGAGGCCAGTGCTGGGCCATATTTGCACAATTTTAGAGGGAAGGAAGAGCCTTCACTTCTAGAAATGTGCATTTTCTGGCCGAGCAAGGCAAGGTCTGGGCCAAGGCAGCCCAGACCCACCGACGGGCGACTAGAAACATGAGAAGTATGAATGAATGGCGAAGTTGAGTGCAAACAAGAGTGAATGATTATGCATGAAAATTGTGATTGTAGGATTTAGAAAACAGGAAAGAAAGCATGCATGTGAAGCGAGTCATTGCAATGGCGACCGTCGATGTAGAAACAATGTCATGCTTGCAACAATAGTGAGATGGAAGTAAAAACTGAAACAATGCTTCTACAAGCTAACATGCATCAAAATGACAGCATGCATTCATTGAAATCAAGCAAAAAACACTTATGCAAAGAGAAATACAAAAAACGACAGAAACGCAACACAAGACATGAGAAGCAGACTTAACCTGCAAAAACTGAGTTGAATGTGTCGAAGACTCCTAGATGTGATGTGGGATGTCAAAGCTACAAGATCGATGTGAGGAATGAACTCTAGAGTGTCTGGAAAATGAGTTTTGATAAGATCAAGGTTATGACATGCATGCCACAAATCTAGGAAAAGGTAACACTTGGAGGGAGGTTTCTAAAACAATCTTTGCATGTAACCTCCAGCTGCTAAAAATAGATCCCTAAAATCTAGGGATGCTTTATTTTTTTATTTTTTAGGAAAAGCTAAACATGCCTGAAAATTAGCCTTTCTCAGCCGTGGAGGGAACCGGTCAACCTGACAGCACATGCAATAGCCTGCAAGATTGGGGATGAAATTTGTGCAATTTATTGGCTGAGCAAGAATGGTTGTCCCTCATGCATTACGCAACTTCTGGACTGCAACCCTGGCTGTCAGTCAAAATTACATATTTTCTGAGCTGAAGCCCAATGTCGGGCTAAATTGCACATTTTCCAGAGGGAAGGTTGCCTGGCTATATTGCGCATTTATGGAGACCATCAAGATTACGCAATTTCTTGAGGGAAGGCTGGTTCCCTTCCAGAATTTCTCAATTTTCAAGGTGAGCATCTCAGCCAGAAAATTGACTAAGTGTAAAATGATAGTCTATGGTGGGAGACAAACAAGTTGACATGCACAGGCTGGCAGGCCACTGAAACTCAGTTGAAGCCTATGTATTTGGACAGTGCAAGACATGCTGCTAAGGATGGTTGGTACGGAGGCTCCAAAACGAAGCTAAGGAAAAATTTTGGAGGGTGGTTGTAGCCACTACAACAGGTTGAAAAGAACACAGATTCAAACAATAGTTATTATATTTCTGGAAAAAAAGAAGGCATACAAAAGTAGCAGTTAAGTTAGATTTTTCTTTAAACTAAATATGTCTTTTTTGTGCAAAAAATACCACTATTGTGTTGGAGTTATTTGAAGAGATATATGTATTTGGTTTCTTGGAAAATAAACATTTGTGTGCATGCTTGAAAAGTTAACTAATATACTTTTTATTTTTTTGAAAAGAAATAAATTATTTGTGTGGACAAAATATAACTATTATGATTATTTTTGGAAAAGAATAACATGTGTTTGTATGTTTTAATTGAGTTAAAGTTAAGAATATTCTTGCATACAAGCATGGTAAAAGTAAAATTGATTATACTGGTCTTCAGTAAAAGAATGCACATAATTATCATTTGCATAAAAGATGAGCCATGTTGTTTTAGAAACACTGCATGGTAAAAGATAAATTCATTATGCTAATTCTTTGGAAATAAAAATATATGAATTTCTGTGCAGTAAACAATAAGAACCGTGATTATTTTTTTGAAAACTTGCTTATGACTCAACTTGTTTATGAATCACGTGCAAATAGAAAATAACCCATGTTGGTTTTCAGAAAAGATTGTGTAATTGTATGTATAGAAAAGGAAATAATTTATTGAAAAGATTTGTCATATGTCAGTTAATTTACTTAAATCTTGAAAAGAAGTTAAGTAGTTAATTTCTTGAATTTATTTCATGGGTTGAAAGATAAGTTAATCAATTTTCTTGAAATAGTTTCATGAAATTTTGTGCATATAAAGATAAGAACTCAGGTTACTTTTCTTGGAAAAGGTGCATACTAAAATCATTTGTATAGCTTAAGCACATTAAAATATAAGTTGTTATGCACGTGTTAAAAGCTAAGTAGCTTTGTCATTTCCTTGGAATAAATTACACGAGATTCTTGCTAAGTAGCCAAGGTATCCTCTTGAGAAAACATGAATGAGACATGTAAAGTTCTTAAGAAGATAGTATGAAAAGTGACTAGGTTTTCTTTGAATAGAAAATGTGATTTTATTATTATTTTATAATAAATTCTTGAAAAGGAATATATGCTTAAATGCATTGTGATTTTTCAAAGTTTCTTGTGAAATAAATATGCATTGCATGTGTGATATAAATAGCTAATGAGCTAGATTCTCTTGTAAGAATATAAAATTATTTTTAGTTTCTTGAAGGGAACGTGTGCTTCTAATCACATAGATAATCATCACTAATTTTCTTGAAGAAAATGTATGTTTTATATACACCAAACCAATAGTCATTAAGATAGTTTCTTTTTAGAAAAAAAGTTCGTAGTTGCATGTATGAAACGAATGACTTTTATGATAGATCTCTTGAAACAAAAATAACTTGTTTTCTTAAAAGTTGCATATGAATCTTATTCATACAAGAATAAGAATGCAGCTTGTTTTTTGAAAAGATTATGTGCATTAAAGTAAAGGTTATTGTGTTAGGAAAAACACATGTTGCATGCACAAAAGGGTAGCCATTATGACATAGAAAATATGTTTTTGCATGTAAATAGAGAATGTTATTATGTTAAATTTATTGAAAAGAATAATCTCTTGAAAATATTGCCTGGCTAGAGAAATTGTGTAAATTTCTTGATTTCAGTGCATAAATGGTTAAGTTGACCTTATTATGCATAAAGATGATTATCTATGGTAATTTATTGAAATGGAAGCATGAGAAACTTACATATAGGAAGATAGAGAAATGAGGTTATATAACTTCGTTTTGAGAAATAAGTATGTAATTGTTTACGTGAAAATAGTAGTTAATGATGGTAGAATTCTAGAGAAGTGAATATGTGTTGCATACATTTAAGAAGGGCTATTATGATAAGCTCTTGCATGCACAAAGAATAGTCATTGTGTTATAGAAATATGTTCTCTGTATGGATAGAAGAATTATTGAGCTATATTTCTTTAAAAAAATTATATGTGATTATTTTTATGTTATCATAAATATTATCTTAGTTTCTTGTGGAATAACATGTATATGCATGCAAGAATTGTGTTAGCTTTCGTGGAAAGAATATAAATTCACATGCTGGAAGTGACAACATGTTGTGTTAGATTTTTTTACATATTTGCATACATCAAAAGTAATAACTAAAGGGCTAGTTCTTTTGATAAAGCTTAATGTAATTCACATGTAAGAAGATTATAACTGATGTGTTAGTTCCTTTAAAGGAATGTTTGGAAAGTTGTAGTGATTTGTCTTGTAAGAATGTGTGCTTATGCAAGGGGAAATATTAGTTAATATGGTATTATTTATAAACGTTCATTGATGGTTATACACATATAACTAATGCATATGCAGTGTAGTTAAAGGAAACATGTTGCAATAGTTTATTAACATTTCATGTATTTCATGAATAGATGTTGAAGAATTGTTATTAAAGATTGATTATTAGTTAATAAATACTCTATTTAACCATGATATCAATGTTTGTTGACAACAACATTGGCAGAAAAAGATGGTGACTTGTGAAAATGATATATTATGTTTAACATTGTGGCAGGTAAAGAATCAATGGTCCATGCAGATGAGTGCAAGTTGCTGAATGGTCCATTGATGGAACAACTAAGCCACAAAGATATAAAGAGTGGATATTATGGGTAAACGATTTCATGATGATTGTAATAGATTTTAGCAAGTTATGTTGTATTTTAATGATATTTCTTTGTAATATATTATGACAATGGTTAAGGGATGGGCTCCCTCGTAAGCCATTGAGTGAGGGGTGAACATCCTCATGAGAGTTTAATAATAAAATTAAATTTTTGTTGGTTTTCACCCTACGGGGTTTCCAGGGTATATCAGTGTCTAACGATGTGATTTCCTGTTGTGCTACTTTTATGATGTGGATTCCTTACATGAGGTGACGTTTATAATATAAAGTATGTGTTTAACTAATCTAATTAAATGAATCGTTAAAATGATGCAAGGTTACATCAGAAAGTTTATGCCAATATGCTATTATAGTGGTTGTTAATGGTTATGTAACTTACTATTCCCTTACTAAAGTACTCTATGTAATGATGAATATTCTATTTAATGGCTAATGAGGAATCTGGAATAATAAACTAGAGTGTTACCCGTCAGTAAATTATGTAAAAAATTTCTAACTCCATGCATTTTTGTGCGAGGTTACTAGGGTTTAAAAATATAATAAAAAAATATTAATTTTACCCATAATGATTTTAAAAACACCATTTTCAAATTAAAACACCTTAAAAATTTACACCTATATTTTAGAGATAATGACTCTTCAATAACTATGATTACGCCATAAGGCATTCCATTTGAAATGAAAATCCCTCTAGGCTTAGCTGTCTTCACTAT
Organism: Pinus tabuliformis; assembly: GCA_031772625.1. NCBI lineage: Eukaryota > Viridiplantae > Streptophyta > Pinopsida > Pinales > Pinaceae > Pinus > Pinus tabuliformis. The sequence continues at coordinate 553,486,178 of CM062820.1, read as the reverse complement.
GCACCATTAGATCAAGTGGTAGATGATTAAAATGTTCCTTGCCGATGATCCCACGAAGTGAACTTTAAACTAAATCCTTGATTTACTATGCTCAACCAACTCGCTCAACCCTAGATTTACTCTCTCAACCAAATTACTCATTAATTTTTCAGTTGGACCTTTTTATCCCACCCGCTGAACTAACTTTCATTAATTTTTTCAGTTGGACCATTTTACCCCACAGTTTTTTCCTATTTCCCAGATTTACCTCCTGCTAAGAAACCCTGATTCTGCCTCTGTTCTTCCCTTTCACCCCGATACTTAACAAACAACCTGTCTCTTTCCTTTCAGTTGGGATCTTGATTAGAGAATATTATTGAGCGCCACATTTTCAATGTAATGTCTGACACTTATCATTCCATTTGAGTATTCAAATGGAATTCAATCTCACTATTATGATTGTAGGGTAGCCTCATAGAAGAAAGTAGTGGGAAGTTATTCTTAGTTTTTAGAATTTTGGAAAGCATTCTATCACCCTCTAGCATTATTGTGCACATTTTTTCCTTATTTAATGCTTTGTAGGTGGCGATTCTTGAGAGATTCAAGTAGAGGTCAAAACTAATGAGACGATGTCCTCTATTGATTGTGGTTATGCATTAACCTAGCTTCAAACTCCATGTATGATATCCCTTGAAGAATAATTATTCAATTCAAATGTATGATATCATCATCACTAGCCTTTGAAGGATAATTATTCATTTCAAATTGAAGTCTATATCTACTTCTGCACTGAAAGAGAAAATTTTGTAATCGGACCTTGCCTTGTGCTCTTGATATTGCTTCACTCGCACTGTTTTTTTCTGCGCAACATCTTAACTCTATTGATCGCATTTATTGAGATTGAAATGTTGAGAATATAATTCTGTTCCTTTTACACAGTGATTTGATCATGGACTCTTCTAAAACTTTTCACAAAGTAGTGCTAATGATATGTGTTTCTGCACATATAATTTATTGCTAGACAAACACTTTCAAACCATATGAAATAAAATATTTCTTTCTGATTAATAATATAACATGAGGGTTTCACTTCATGCTATAGATTTCTTTTGGCCATGAGATGATCGAAATAAAAAAGTAAAGAAAAAAACGGTGGACCGCACAGACAGAGAAACATATTGCAAAGAAACCATACAAAGAAATAAGAGAAAAAATATCATTTCTATTGTAAAATATAAATATAAGAAAACACAAACAACATGAATTCACTATAAAAGAGGCATAAAAGGAGGCAGCGTATAAAACTGACGAAAATGGCATGCCAAAAAAAAAAAAATCACTGAAAGCTTGATATGAACAATAAAACTAGCTCTAGAATGATAGAATTAGTGATTGAAATCTAAGTTTTATATAAAAAAATGGAGTGATCGTTGGAAGGAGGATGGAGTGGTTGCTTTTACCTTAATAGAAATTGAAGCGGCTGCTTTTTCATTATTTGAAATTGAGGCAAAGAGAAATCTTCTGGAATAATCTCATCGTGCACAAAAATTGAATGTTGCACTGTTGTCTTTATATGGTTTCCTCACATTGAACGGGATGGACAGCCGTCAGGTTTATTTCGAGTATGGAACCATTACTTGTAGTTTTAGCATGGGAATCATTACTCGTTACCCATTACTGCAACATTATATGCATCATTTGGCTTTAATATAATATGTTGTGTCTTAAAGTGTCCTCTGGATCGATAAAATTGTCCCTTCCTATTGGTAACTATGCTTGAGGAGCATAGTAATTTATTTAGGTAATCATTATTTAACTCCTTACTTCGTGATTGGTATGCACTTCATCCATAATGACCATATTAGGAGCATAGTAATTTATTTAGCTAACCATTATTTAAATCCTTACTTCTTAATTGGTATGCGCTTCATCCATAATGATGATATTATGATCCGTGGGTAGTAGGGGTATGATATGGAATTTTGGTGGTGTCTAATTATTAGATTTTTGGAAGTTTTGGGTCAAAATTTGATGGAAAAAATTTGGTTAGATTTTGATTTGTGTTGGTTAAAATAGTTTTTTCTATTATATATGGATTTAATATTTTTTAAAATCTTTAATGCACTTGAATTATGAAGAGTTTAGACCCGAAATTTGTGATTTTAGACAAAATAGAGTGAAGAAAAAACCCTCCAAAAAATACTCTCAACAAATAGCATAAACTTGAAATTTTCTATGATACAATTTTCATGAGCAAATAAATTTTCATCCATTATTCTTAATTAGAATTGTTACTTGGTGTTCACATTTAAAACTCATAAGAAACAGGATGATACTTCATTATTGATTTGTGCCACTACCATAATATGATCCTTTATTTCACATCAAGGAATTACCCTTCTTATTATCATTAACTTGTAACAATCCTCTAAGAAGATTGAGATTTATACTAGATACATTATTCTCCTCTGTGTAAAATTGATACAAAACCATCATTAAACTTTAATCAAAATAAGATGGTTAATTAAGAAACTATATTAAAGAGATAAGACTGAGTGTAATAGAGAGTACATTGCCTTGGACCTTATATATATATATATATATATATATATATATATATATATATATATATATGTCATCAAGGAATTACCATTCTTATTATCACTAATTTGTAACAATCATCTAAGAAGATTGAGATTTATACTAGATACATTATTCTCCTTTGTGTAAAATTAATAGAAAACCATAATTAAATTTTAATCAAAATAAGATGGTTAATTAAGAAACTTTGTTAAAGAGATAATATATATATATATATATATATATATTTGTTTTACATAAATTATTCATATTATGTTTTTAGATTGAGAGTGCTACAAATATCATCCCAAAATTCGTGTTCTCATTAAATGGATGCCTAATCATTAAGCAAGGACGTTCAAAACCCAACTTCATCCATTAAAGTGCCCATGTCGTTACTCCTAGTATCGAGAAGCGACATCACAAGACTAGGGCATGACATCATCATGGTGAATAATGTATCCTCCCTTTAAGAGGGGTCCCATGTCATCATCATCATCAAACATCCTCAAAAATAGGGCAACTTCCATCAACCAGGTGCAATGGTAGCCTATGGACATCTTGTCATCACGAGGGTGTTTCTACTCTCAAGGTAACATTCTAGGTCTTAATAATAATGTCCAAGAGGTAAGTGAGGGTGTCATCAACTGTGTCAAGTCATCCCAAGGTCAACCTTCCTCAAGAGATGCCCAACATTCCCTGTCAAAGTGCACTTTGAAATAATCAAGTTGGATGGACTTCCTCTATGGAGTGTTAGAGAAGCATCATAGAATCCCTCAATGGATGGAAGTTGTACCATGGAGTAAATATATAACACATACTCACATAATCATATGAGATAAGCATCATGGGTGTAAGAACCATAAGAGTACTAGAATCAACCATATTCAATGTTTTTTTTTGCTGAAGCAAGCGCCGATCCTTCTAATTCATTAATTTAAGAGAAAAATTACATATTGTACAAAAAACCCGATCCTTTACAAGAATTCGGGAAAAAGGAATCCCTGCCAATGACCAAGACCCCCCAAGCTACTAAAGTGATCACCAAAATTTTGAGAAGTAAACATGGAAAGTCTACAAGAACCCCCACCCACTAGGGAAGTTCCGGATACAACACACTTCCCAAAACCAACCTACGACCATAGACGCTCCCTACTGCGTGAAATCCACACAACACGAAAGAGGGAAAAAATGCACCAAACTGGACGAATGGATAGAGCCCACTTGGCCCCACAAAAACCTACATGTTCGATCCCAACTGTTGATCCTGGCTGCTAGATCCAACGACCAGAAATCATATTACACTACCTAACACGACTGAGAGATAGTGTGTGATCGAAGGTGGTTTCAAAGTCAACCAACCTGCCACGTGTTACAATCTCTATGGGATCGCTCCGAAACTGTAAAACCATAAACTGCTCATGAATCATGCGATCACCAGAAAACTGACCATGCCATGGTTTTCAAGCTCGAAAGTAGAAAGGGGGAAAATTTCAGCTACTGGAAAAACTAACCACGCATTCTAATTAATCCTGCTACAGAACCGGAATCCAATACTTTTCTTGTTGGGGAAAAGGCCTGGCAGCTTGTCTGCTAATGAACTGAGAACCTCGTTCAACTGATTCTGAGATAACATAAGACATACATTAGCTTGCCTTTCTACCAAGTACACACTGATAGGTTGAATAAGTTCTAGCCAAAAAAATCAATTCATGCTCGTCAACCTGGCCCGATATCTAAACACTTCTCTGTCTTCTATGGCTTGTTCTTCATAGAGAACCTTTAAACGGTTTTAAGGTATCGCTTGCCACTTTTTTGCCATTCCGCCATCAGCATTGTTCACCCCTTGGTTGGCCAGAAGGTCCACTAGTTTATTGGCAGAACGTCGAACATGGTTGAAACTAACCGTTCGAAGCTCCTGGAGGTGAATGTGGATTCTTTGGTAGACCTAGATTAGTTTCCAGTGAGTAGAGACTTTCTCCGGCTGAGTACCACAGTTGATTCTTTTCAAAGAGTTAATGGTAATCTCTGAGCCCTCTTCTACAATGACATTCGAGCCATGGTTCTGGATCAGAAACTCTAGACACTGTTCTAGAGCCATTAATTCTACCATATTATTTGTGGCTCTTCTCAAATGGCAGTGGAAGATAAAGATAATACTACCCTTGTCATCTCTTAAAACTCCTCCAAAACCAGCTGTTCTAGGGTTGCCTTTGGAAGCCCCATCAATGTTGTATTTTAGATAGCCTTTTAGTGGTGGTTGCCAGAAATCCTTCTTTGTATCCTTAGTTATATCCTTCTTGATCAGTCCTTGGGGAATAATCCCTTTCATTCCTAGTTGTCTAAGAATTCTCACCTCAGTCTTAGAGGGGAGATTTTTATGGAGATTGCGTACTATGATACTAACTGTCTCTCTGAGCTGTTTTAGGATCAGATCAAATATTATACGAGGAACAACCTTTTCATCCTTAAAAATTCTTTTATTTATTTCTTTCCAAACATTCCAGATAATGAAGCTTAGCGTGAAGGCCCAGGCCAAATTAAGGAACTCATTCTCCGAATAGTTTCCTCTCCACTTGTTTAGGGCATTTGTGATACTACTTTTGTCCCTATCTTTCTATTGGAAAATGGTAGAGAAAGAATCCCACAACCAGGTGGTGTAAGAGCAGTTGTTAAGAATGTGCTCCATGGTCTCCTCTTACTCTTCACAGAGCTGGCATCTAGAAGGCCCCATAACTCCCCTTTTCTGAATGTTGTCCCAAGTTAAAATTTTCTTATGATGAACCAACCACATGAAAAGATTGATCTTCATCCAACCTTGGTGCTTCCGGAGGTGCTACTAGGTCTTTTCTAGAACACTGGAATCAAGCTCAAGGAGAATGCCTTTAGCTTCCTTGAGATTAAAGGTTCCTTTATTGTTATTACCCCATCTCAATTGATCCTGCCCCTCTGTTACTAAAATCATTCTTTGCTTAAGCAAGCTCCCAAGAGCCTCTTTAATTTTATGGGGGCTATCATCTCTGCAGTCAATTTTTCTCTGGCTTCTCCACTTTCCGGCGTTCTGAGTAGGATCCCATAAATCCTTAACTTTGTTTAACCCTTGGGAATCTGTTCCCTGCTTGAGGCTTAAAAAATCCTCTGTTAACAGCATTGGTTCTTGTTGCCATTTGTCCTCCCAAAAGAGTGCAAGATCTCTTGCTCTGATTTCCCAAAAGCTATTTTTTTGAACTAGGCTTCTATTTTCCCAGGCTCTGTTCTAGATGTGAGATCCTTTTAAATTTCTAGACATCCTTATGAGATCATTAGTGTGCCAAGAGCTGGCATATTTTTCTTTCCAGATCCTTTCCCACTGGGCTATTGGCTCCTGAACCCATCGCCACCAAAGCTTGGCTCCTAGCACTTTACTAAGAATCTCCTAATCATCCAAGCCTAGACCCCCATGACTCTTGGGTTTACAGATTTTATCCCAAGAGACCAGGGCCCACTTCTTCTTTGTTTCTTCCTTACCCTAGAGGAAATCTCTTTGTATATTCCTGAATTTCTCTAAAACCCCTTTGGGAGCTGGGAGGGCTGATAACATAAAAACCAGGATAGATTGCAAGACCACCTTAGTCAGAACCAACCTGCCTGCCAAGTTCAAGACTCTAAAGGTCCAATTTTTGACTCTGTCCTGCATCTTTAAGCACCGGTTCCCAGATACTCTTGTGCATAGGTCTAGCTATGAGAGGGATTCCCAAATACTTTGTGGGGAGGGAATCCCTTTGGAATCCAAGAATTCTTGAAATGTTTCTCTGAATAGCAATGTTAGTGTTTAAGAAGAAGATTTTTGACTTAGAGAGATTGACTTCCATACCTGTAGCCATGGCAAATTCCTTCAGGATTTGATTGTAGGCTGAAGCTTCTTTGACTGTGGGGATACCTTCTAGCATGGTGTCATCTACAAATTGTTGGTGAGTTAGAGCTTGACCATTCTCAGATAATTGAAGACCTTTGATTTTTCCCTTTTCTTTGGCATGCTTAATGGATTTGCCAAGTCCTTCCATCATGAGAATAAAAAGAAAGGGAGAGAGCGAGTCTCCCTGCCTGAGGCCTCTAGAAGGAATGAAAATCTCTGAGAGAGAGCAATTCACCAAAATTGAAAAGCTCGATGAAGTCACCAGAGCCATGACCCAGTTGTGATCGAAACCAAAAGCAGTGAGAACCTTATTGATGTAAATCCAGTTCACCTTGTCATAAGCTTTGGCAATATCCAATTGCATGATCATCCCTACTTTCTATTTACTAGTAAGTGTGTGAACCACCTCATGGGCTTGAATAATGTTATTTAAAATTTGTCTACCCTCCACATAACCTGCCTGTTCCTCTGACACTAAGTAAGGAAGGATAGGTCTTAGCCTATTAGTAACAACCTTGGATAATATCTTGTATACTACATTACATAAAGCTATGGGTCTATACTTATCTGTAGTTTGAGTTGAATCTTCTTTGGGGATCAGGGAGATGAAGGAGGTGTTGAGGGCTTTCAAGATGGTTTTGCTACACTTGGAATCCTCCACCACATTTAGAATATCCTGTTTGAAAATATGCCAAAAAGTTTTAAAAAAATCCACATTGAAACCATTCGGGACTGGTGCTTTGCAATTCTGCATGCCTTTGAGAACCTTGCTAACTCCCTCTTCAGTTACAGGTCTATTGAGGTTAAAATTGTCCTCTCTAGACACCAACTTAGGGATATGCCTTATAATTTCCTTGATGGATTGTTCCCTGTCTAGATTGTTTTCCCGAGTGATGTTTCAAAAATGCTTAACAAGCACAACTTCAATATTCTTATGAGTTTTCTGAAGCTCCCCATTTTCGTTCTTTATCATAGAGATTTTGTTGTGTGCTCTATTAGCTATGGTGAATCTATGGAAAAATCTTGTATTCCACTCTCCTTCCTTGAGCCATTGAACTCTGGACTTTTTCCTCCAAAATATTTCCTCTTGTTTGCATAAATTTTCCCATTCTTGATGATGTTTGTTAGCTTGATCACCTTTGACTTTGTCAAAGCCGTCTTGGATCAATGCTTGGTTTAGTTCCTGAATTTTGATTTCCAATGATTTTTTGTTCACAGAAATGCTTCCAAAATCCTTCTTGTTCCATTCTTTGAGCCTGACCTTGACATCGTTTAGTCTTTTATGAAGGAGGTACATTTGTGTTCCTTGTAATTTCAAGTCTTCAAACCACCATTTTTCAATGTTACTGATGAAATCCGGGTGGGAGAGCCAAATATTCTTGAATCTGAAGGGTCTATTTCTGGGATAGACCATACCCTTGATTTCCAATTGAATCGGCCAGTGATCAGACCCTCCGAAGGGAAGGATTCTTGTTGTTATTTCTTTATCTATAATCATCAGTTCCTCTGAAATCATGAACCTATCTAATTTGGAGGCTACCTGAGCCTCACCTCCTCTTTTGTTGTTCCATGTAAAAAATCCATTGCTAAATTCCGAATCAACCAATTTCATATCATCTGTGAATGATTGGAACGCTAAAGAGTCTTTGGCTAGCACTCTGGTTCCTCCTTTTTCTTCCGAAAGAGACTTGATCATATTGAAATCACCACCAATTATCTAAGGAATCCCAACCTGTCTGTTCCTGAGATCTATTAGGGATTCTACCAATTTGAGTTTGTCATCTATTTTTTGAGGACCATAAACATTTGTGACTAGGAAGGTTTCTGAAACCCCCACTGGTTGCATGACCACTGATAAGTAATTTCTGGATGCTTCAACATTTATTATGCTGATTTTTTGGGGATTCCAAAGAGTTAGAATGCCCCCTGCTATGCTTTCAGCTTTAACCTCTAGAAACTCAAATCTATTGAGCCATTTGCTATGAATTTGTTTTATTTTCTGAATGGAATATTTGGTTTCCTGGATGAAGATCATATCCAGCATTTCTTGTTTCATTCTATAACTTAGCATTCTTTGTTTTCTTTTACTACCTAGACCTCTAATATTCTAGGATGTAAACTTCATAATTCAAGATTTGTAAAGGAGTAACTAGTTAGGTCTTTCATCTTACCTGAGTCTATCATTAACTTTCCACACTGCATCAAGAGGTCCTTCTGCTTTTTCCTACCCGTTTTCTTTCCTGCATTTCTAGTAGCTAATCCTGGAGTTGATTTAATTGTTTTCACACCTTTGTACTCCTGCTTGTCAATGGTTTTTCCTTTATCTAACCCCCTTTCCCAAGCTTTCCATAAAAACAACTGTTGGATTCTATTGAAATTTTCTTGGAGTAGTTAATCTATCCCTCCCGAGGTTCCCTGCATCAAGAACCCTTCTAGATCTAGGTGTTCCTTATCTAGAATTTCTTGAAGTTCATGGTCCTCTAGATATGTTTCACCCTAGGTCATTTCCTGATCCATCTCTAGTTTTGTTTCACTCATCATAATTTCTTTCTTATTACCAATCTCTTCTATTGGGTTGCAGTTTTCTTCCTTTTCTTTTTCATTAGGGCTGTCCTCCATAGATTGGTCTTCATTTTCCATTTCTTCATTCTTTTGCAGTGCTTGATACCTATTTTGACTGACCTTTTGACCCTCATTATGAAGATTCTTTGGTCCCTTTTTGCCTCCTTTTCCTCTACTTGCCACTTTCTGAAAGCTTTCTGTGTCCTTCATTGCAGTTTGTTTGCTCGAGTTGTTTGCTCTTCTAAGAGGGCAATCTCCGAACAAGTGTCCATGTTTGTGGCATTTACAACATCTGAACAGGATATGCTCATAGTCAATTGTTTGCACCCATTCCTCATCAAAAACTTCCGAGATGACTTCATTCGGAAGGGCTCCTAATAGATACATTTCTACACAGATTCTTGCATAGGAAGTGTATTTGCCTCTTCTTGTGGCTTTCGAAGCTTTGACAAAATGACCTAGTTTATTGCCAATGGTTGCAAGCGATTCAGTTTGCTAGTAGCCAAGAGGTAGAGAATAGAGCCTTACCCAGATAGGTACCGGAGTGAAAGTCTCTCGCTCTGGAACAAATTTCATTATCCAAGGCTGCATGTAGAGGCCAACTGCTGCATAAAAAGTAGGGTCCTCCTTCGAATATTTTCTCTTTGTCTTCGATGCTTGTGAACACCACGGTGAAGAATCCCTTTGGCCCAAGATGCAGATCAATGCTTCCTTTGGGTTTCTAGTGGTACTTGATCCATATGTGTAAATACTTTTCAGTGGGCCATAGTCCCATGAATTTGCAGATTATAGCGTAAGTCCCCATATGTTCCTTGTGTGCCTGCAATGCAGGATCGTTTAGCACTACTCTAGGAGTAGTCTCTGTTTTGGGTCTGCATGGTACCTTTTGTTTATTATCCCTTGTTCTCTGGCTTTTGTCTTCTTCCTCCTTGTCTTTAGTGATGATATTTTCCTTGGGCCTAACCCCATTTGTCTCCTTTTCATTATTTTTTTTTTCCTCTTCCACAGAACCTCTGACATTACCCAATGGGGACTTACCTCTGCTAGCTACGACCTCCTTGTAGGAGGGAGTGGAGCTCCCTCCTCTGTGGCCCTCCATTAGGAGCAAGCACTGAAATTCTCAGAAGCCCTAGCTGCGCGTTTTTCTCCCGCTCCCTCTTTTCTCACCCTTCTTGTAAACGTCCCAACCATATTCAATGTTAAAAGCATCAAAGTACTTCAAAAATCCATCACATTCAAATATCTTCCTAGCTTATGATTTGTATACAGGTTATGATGCTTTAGTATGGGAGGATTATTACATGACATTATTAGGCTCTTCCAACCTTAAGGGAAGGAACAGTTCCTAGGCTCACCCTTTCAGAAGATAGGTGTATGTGATGGTGTTATGGATTGGTGTGTACTTCATGAATGAAATTCATAGTCTTAGGATAGGTTATATCAAACCATTATACATGACTGCCTTTGTAAAAGGAGTGGTTAACAATTCCTGAGTTTCATTCCTCGCATTTTTTCTTCCAAATCCCCATATTTTCCTTTTGTCTTTTCTTTAGATAGCTTGTTTAACAAGATTCATTCATTATCATACAATAATGAGGTAACTCCCTTTTGTGATGGGAAGTTTATTACTTCATCAGGGATGATATATTCATAGGGGGTTTACTTTGATAGGAATGATATACATGGATACTCTTAAGGATTAATGGCAATATAAGAAGGGGTAGCGACTCATGCTATAATTTGGCTTTTAATTGTTTTAATTCCCTTGCCACTCTTTTGCACTTTAACATTTGGCATATATTTTTTCCTCTCCTAAAATTGCATCAACCTCAAGTATCTACAACCCCTTATTCTCACACTAACAAGGTCAATAGTGAAACAACATGAGTGACTAACAATAACCAATCAAAAGGTAGGACAATGGAGCAAAGGAATGATGAAGAATGTTAAGTTTATCATGGAATGCTACCATCATGAGATCCTCCTATTTGTTCCCATCCTATATAGTGAAAGAAAGTCCTCAAGGAAGGTCACACCGAGACTAGCAGTAAGTGATAACCACCAAGGTGAAAAAAGGGAACAAATGTATAACCAATAGTATTCTAACATCCAATTTAGCATGTGATCCATATTATAATTCTCTTAAACATTAAATGAAAGAACTTGATATAAAGCAAACCAATGGAATGGAATCATTGATTAGAAATTGGGTGAGAAGCATCTAAGATTGGTTTTCTGTGGATCATGATAGTACTACTAGTTAGAAAACTATGTCATAAGATAAAAACAACTATTTGAACCCATACATGTCCCTCCTATGGTTTATGTATTAATAAACATATAATCCTTCTATATCCTAGGTACATGTGCAAATAAGCCTTATAACCTCTTTTGTCCCCATAATAATATCCCTTATGGTCTATTTGTTATTAAACCTAATAACCTATATGATCCCTTTTCTATTGATACCTTATACATGTTATAACCACTAGAATCCTTGTTCTAATAGCCCTTATAATCCTCATGGCCTGTACAATAATAATTTATTTGGTCCACTTGCTAATACCCAATATGACCCTCATGATCCTTGTGTTAACCATTCCAATTGTCCTCTTCCTAATATCCCCTATAACCCTTATGATTATTGTGCTAATAATCCCTAAAAACCAATATGTTGATGTTCTAGTAATTCATATAACACTTGTGCTCCCCATGCCAGTAACCTTACTTATAATACTTGTAACCATTATGGTAGCCATGCAAATAAAATATGTACACATATAATCCTTATGGTACATGTAAGTGAATAGCCTCTACAACCCTTATGGCCTTCATGATAATAAGCTTATAACCTTTATAGCATCAATGATAATAATTCTTAAAACCCCTAAAGTCACTGTGCTACAACCATCTTGAAATATTCATGATACTTATAAAATTCTATAATGGATTCCAAGCTTTATTAAAACCAAATGGGTGCTAACTAGACTTCCATTGTATGTGTGGGGAAATATCAACAATTACCTTATTGTGGCCATACGTTTCACATACAATCTTCATTTAATGCACCTAATAACTCTTTGCAAAGATATCAAAGAAGAACAATATTAGCATTGTTGTATAGCAAAAATTAATATCATATGTAATAGAGCACAAAAATTATTGTTTTGACCCAAAAATTATGTAAGAATTTTCATGACTGAAATTTTCCAAAATAAGGACCATTTCTAGATTGTCCCAATACAACCCATTAGATTAGTTGTCACAAATTATATTATTCCCATACCATAACATCAATAAAGTGATATATATACTATAGGGTCATAGCATGGAGCTGGGTTGCACTTTTTGGAGAAATGACAACACATTTGGTGAAAAAGGATGCTCGATTGAGTTGTTGAGGTGCTTAAAAGTAGCTCGATCGATTTATATTTTTAGATCGAGTGTTATTTCTTATTAAAAACCCCAGTCACAACCCGCACAATTCATTTCACTTAGACCGCAAGAGGAAAAGGAGTTCGACAGAAGATTTCTAAGCTCAACTGAGATGGAGGAACTCAATCCAGCTACCTATCAACCCTGGCAACGACCCAGAGGCTCAAGCCAATGAACAAAAAGGACAAGTATAAAATTTAGGTGAAAAAAATTAGTAAAGCAGAGCCATCCTTGGACCCAAATATATAAAGAGAGTTATACATGAATATAATACTAGGACCAAAATCCAATCCCTATACAACTACAACTCGAACTTACAAAGTGAAATAAAGATAGATAAACCAACCTCAGAGTCCATTCTTTTCTTCAAGGTTCAAGTGATACATACACTTTTCTCATTAGCAACTAATTTAATTTACTCTCTAAGTGACAATTTGGTGGCCTACAAGTAGAGATGAAGTATGGAAGGTAAACATACCTCATACATGTATTGCTGAGGACAAATCAAATTAGAACTAGATGGTGGTGAATTGAGATAAGATCATTTTTCCTAGTGAAGGAACTCGTTTCCACTATGGAGCTAACAAGTACATTGTTTCCCTTACAAAAGTATGGCATTTTTTTTATTTAGGATCATTTTTCCTTCTAGCCAAGGTAAATATGTCTACTTTTCTTTTATTTATATGATGCAATTCTTGTACGGGATGGAGCTTCAAACTACATGGAGTTAGTGCTACTGTTGTGTTACTTTGACATTACATCATGCTTCTTTCTGTTGCAAACACCTCTCACAAAGGGTATGGATTTTCTTTGAGGGATTATCAATATCCTAATCAAATTATTTATAATATGTGTTTTTTCATTTCTAATAATATTTAATGTATTATGTGCAGGACATCATCATCACCATCATGTTATAAACACTACAATCCTGGATGAATGATTTGTGAGAGAAACAATTCGAATTAAAATATCCCCTTAACACTTCGAAACTCACTACTCATTTGCAGTGAAATTTGTATAAGGATTAGATATCGTGGAGTAAACTTGTAGCTTTAGCCATTTCCTGTTGTTGATGTCAAGGAATAACATTTGATGTACATTAAGAAACTTACTTTGGGGCAACATATCCCATAGTTCCTAAAATATGAGTGCATATTTCACCATTCCACTTTTCATAAGCAAGTTTGCTAGCCCAAAATCAGACACTTTGACATTGTAAGCTTTTGTCAATTAGGATGTTGTTGCGCTTAAAATTCACCGTCTTTTTTAATTCTTGAGTTTATTTGTCAATTACTTTTCTAAAGACCATTAAATGAGATGAATGCTTGATGAGATATGACAAGGAGTGATGTGAAGGCTAACCCATTGGACGACTTCCTATATTATTGAGAGATGACATGATCCAATTGGTAGATGCTCTTCACTGACTATTGTGCTTGCTGGAATTGCATGGTGTTTATGTTCCATGAATGCTCCAAATGATCTTTATAGCATAATACAATTGCGGGTTTAGATGTCTGAGTCCTTAACAATGGACGAACAAATTATGTGTGAAGTCTTTAACATGGTGGAATGAGATGGTGACTGAATTGTCAATCATGCTTGCAATCTTGGGCCAAAAAAAGTGGCAGCCTTGGACATTGTAAATCTATTATAGGTACTCTAATATTAGGCAGAAATATCTTGATATTGGTTAGTGGTGCTCCTATTGCAATCAAAGAGATGTATTTCCTGAGTTCAAATAAAATTGCATAGATTCTAATTTCTATGTGAGCTTGCAGAAAGCCAATATAAAACATATGTGAGTTTTTGATGCAAATTTAGATTTGGAAAGATAGCCATCATATTGTTAGCTATCATATTTTTCATGAATTAATGCTATTTTATTTAGCTTATCTAATGTCCTCTACTAGTATTTTTTCAAAATCTATCAAATATTTTCTATTGGAACTTGAAACACCATATTTGAAGATTAAGAGGCAATCTATGTTGGAAAGGTAAGTGATTTCTCTTTATGTTGTAGTTTATGACATTTTGTTTACTAATTTTTACTTTCGATGATGTTTTATATGGTAGGATTCTTCTTGAAATTATGCCTTAGGGGGTTTCCTTTGCAACATTTGGTGCAATTGCTAGTTATAAATATGATGTAGCTTCAATATTGATCTAAATGTTAAAACATAATTAATTAACCATTCCAAAATTATATGAGTACTTGTTTGCTCTAACTAAATCACTATTGGGACATGGCTTACTAATATGCTTTAGTTTAAATAAATAATTTTCAATTATGCTTTAGTTTAAATAAATAATTTGAAATTAGATAAAATTGTAAGTATTAAAAAATATGGGATTGAAAATAACAATAACAATTTAAATTTTTTATTGTTGAAGTAATTTTCTTAATTGTGTAAAAAGTTTATAATTTGGTTTGGAAAATAAGAAGGTATGATTTTGAGAAAATTTGGTAGAATGTTTTGAAAATAAAGCATGATTTTGGGAAAATCTAGTAGATTTTTTGAAAATCAGGGTTATAGTTGTCAGCATTATGATTTTTGGTGCACTTCGAATTCTTGATAATGCTGAATTCATTTCTACTATAACAAAAAACTACTTAAACACTGCAACACAAATATTTCTTAAAACAAATTAGTGATTTGGGGCAAAATTGTAACCTAAGTAGACAATTTTGTATGGTATTGGAATGAAATTTACTCAAATGGTCATTTTCATATACCTATTCGAAGATAGCAGGGAAGGACGTCAAAAGCTTATCAAAGAGTACAGTATTAATGAGCAGAGGTCTTTTATTACTTCATGGATTAAATCAACTGAATATTATGTGCTTAATATTCAGGATCATTGTTTATTAATGGACTTCAAACTCAAGGTCGTGATGCTTTCGCTATTTACTAATTACTCATCAAGTCAAGGCCGTGATGTCTGTCAGTGGTCCATATTCTTCTAGGCCTGCAGAATCAGCCTTTATGGATTGCACAATGCTTATCCTCTCTGCATTTACACAGTTCCTCCACTCCTTTCCCATCAATACCAAGCAATCCATCAATCCAATATTTAGAAAACAAGCCATTTGCGCCATTCAGTTCCTGCTTCACTCTCAGAAATTTCTTCAAATTCACAGCCCTCTTGTTGATTCCCTGTAGCAGGTACCCCCTGACTTTCCTGAGTGGAGTGTGCCCCCATGCATCTCCACCAACATTTGCTGAATCTCTTCAAAAACATCTTTAAATTTGACATT
Source organism: Pinus tabuliformis (assembly GCA_031772625.1). NCBI lineage: Eukaryota > Viridiplantae > Streptophyta > Pinopsida > Pinales > Pinaceae > Pinus > Pinus tabuliformis. The sequence continues at coordinate 553,470,465 of CM062820.1, read as the reverse complement.
TCGGTGCAACGTTGCCAAAACGATAGTTTTGCGGTCTATCAGGCGGCCACACCTTTATTTGAATTTTTTTTTTTTTCTATTTTTTTTCTTGGTTAAAATCTAGTAACTTTTCAAGATTTTTGAATTTGAATATAAGAGTTCTTGAATATTTCTTTTAAGGTGGAAATGGATTCAACATCATTACAAATATATGGAAATCCAAAATCTTGAAATTAACAACAGTAACTTGATTTCTCAAAATTTCTACCAATTTTTCTCAAAATTTTATTAAAATCTCCACTATTTTCTAGACAAAAATATAACGTAGTTCAAAGAAAGAAAGAAAGAAATTATTTTAACATCCATGAGGCTAAAGATAGCCTATGGGACAGATTTCTTCTTCATCTGCTTGATATATTTGGCCCATTTTATGTGAAGCTTCTAAATAAATGCTCCCAGCGTCTCGACAAATCCCTCGCTAAATAGATTATCCCAAGCACTAGCTATCAGCGTATCTGCAGAAATTTCCATGTTGTCTTTGAAAGCCTCACATTTTAAAATGAAATGTTTTTATGTTTCCTCTTTTCCAGAAGATCAAAAAATGCATACTCTTTCCTCCCACACTTCCTTTGGCCTTTTCCACCACCTTGTTTCACAATGGAGTTGATGTGAATTAGTCATTAACTAAGTAATAAGAATTTTGGCTCTCCAAGAGATATTAGCCTCTATGTATGCTTTTCGTTTATGACTATGAGTGGGATTAAACACTTCAATATAGTAATTTTTCTTGCTTCCTAGCTCCTTATTTCAAGTACGTTTGTGGAACTTTTTCATAACAAAAGCTTTTATCTCTCGTTGTTTATGGGACACGCGTTCAAGCAAATACCCCATTTACTAAACCATTTGTTATTTGGTTGCATCCAAGTTATTTTGTTCTTGCACAATCTATCATTAAAAACAACCTTAGGCCTTCTACCCTCTTCCATTTGCTCAATTTTTTTGGACAACCTTAGGCTCACTACCTTCAACCATAACTTTCCTTCCCAAATATTCCATTGGAGGGGATCCTTTGGGATTTCCTTGTGATTTATGTTTGATATCCCCAGCTCATCTTGTCTCCCCCTCGCACTACCTGAATCTTTCTGTCTTTTTCTTGTGTATCCGTAATTTGCTATTCATGTGAAAAATGTTCCTCATCCCAGTTATCTTGCGTTTCCATTCTCACCACTAATCTTGCAAGGATATTTCTTTCTATAAATTAGGGACCACTACTGCCCTTGTCCTCGTGGTGTACTCTTTAAGACATCTTAACTCCTCTCCTCTCTCCAGCCTTGGGAGTTGTTGCCAAGAATTTTCCCAAAACTTGGTTGTTCCACCATCTCTAATCTCCTAGAATAGGTGATATTGTATAAAAGGATTTTGTTCCAATGTTATATTGCATATTAATGACCCTGATGGGAAATCTTACTATCGCACTTTATTAGCTTGAGCGATCACCAGGTTGCATTTCCTATTGCATATTAGTTTCCACAACTCTTGACCTCCCTGGAGCCATCTCCACCATAATTTGGATCCCATGGTTTTATTAAGAGTTATAGGGTCCCTCAAACCAAGACCACCCCCCCATTTTGGCAGACACACCTTCTCCCAAGACTCTAGAGTCTAGTTTTTGGTGTGTTGATCCCCTTGCCACAAGAATTTATGAAAACTAGAAACGATGTTCTTATATACTCCCTTGGGTGTAAGTAAATTGACAACTGATAAATCAAAATGGTGTGTAGAACAACCTCAAGTATACTAATTTGAATGGGAAGATTCAATGCTTTGAAGGTCTAGCTATCCAACTACCCAGAGATTGTTTCCTTGATCTCCAACCAACATGAAACTCGCAGTTAATTAGCGAACCCATTTAAAATTCAATATTTCTCACCAGATTCCTTTGCACCAAATTATTGGTGTTGAATAAATACATGCTAGATTTCTCCCCATTTATCATCATGCTAGAGACCACTTGAAAATTTGAGAGGATCAGATCTAATGCCCATATCTCTTGAATAGTTGGCTCATTAAATAACTTAGTATTGCCCACGAATTATTAATGAGTGATGGGAAAATTGTAACACTACTACAAATTCCACTAAAATCTAATGACTTAGTGTTGGACATTCAATAGAATTCTATCGTGACTCCGTCGAGCCTCATTTTCCAGGCTTTTCAGTGGAATGCGGTCGAATAATTGGTAAGACAAATGGCCATCAAATATCTGATTATAGCCTCTATTCAGATAAATGATGACAAGAAGATGAATACTATATCAAGTATCTAACGTGATGTCCATCGGATAACCCACGACATCCTGCCACACAATCCATAAATTAGATGATCAAAATCCAACAACGAGGCATTAATAGTCGATGGGAAATATTTTAGCCTCTAGTCAAATAAATGAAAAACAACATATGAATAGTCTGTCAGGTATCTGACCCCATGCTCACTGGGAGTTCCACAAATTCGACAATCATATTCCAACAACGTCCATCAGATAGTCGATGGACCTTGGGCGGTGAACCAAAGGCCAAGTTGCACATCCCACTAGGTTTTTTAACATGCCATTATCGAAACACCAATGGATAATATTCAGGATGTGATTTATATATGATGACCAATTATGATCTTTGGAGGTCACAAAATCGACAACTATTGTTGTGCTTTCAACTGTTGCGCTATATATCCGACGACACTTCCGACCTTTCTATGTCGAGAAGTTGACGATTCGTCCAACAATCTAGATTTTTAGCCAATAGAATAAATGGGAAATCCAACATTTCCTTTGTGTATCCGACAGGTTTTGCATCAGAAATCTGATGGTTAATGGACTACTAAAAAAAATGATATTCAGAGAACCAGGATTCCTAGTTTTGATAGGCAGTATCACACCGATCAAGGGGTGGTTTTTTGGGCATTCTTTTATGCCCAATACCCATCATCATGACACCATGTCGACCCAACAATGGGGCTAACACCTCCCATCAAATTGTTCAACCATCGCTCATATCTCTTCATCCAATATCATCAAGCGACTGCAAATCCCTCAATCCTACGACTGATAAGATGCATTACCCACAAACTCACACACATTTCAATGCTATTTTAACTCCCAACATGATCTGACGACCCCCACTCATTCCATCCAATGGTCAATGTGTCACGTTGGATGAGAAGATGAAGCTTTTATAACGCTTTTTCCGTCAAGCAATAAGACCCAATGGTTGTGAGTGATGCATATCAATAAATTCCATGATATATCAGAACGTCAGGTGTGGGGGAGTTAAAGACCCCGAATTGACCCGATATGTTGTTACTATGACCTATAGCAAATGAAAGGGGTAAATTCAGAACTTAACTCATATTCTAGTTGATCCTAATACATTGTCGAACCCTCTGGACTACGATGAAAAGCCAAGTGACTGACCTACACCAACTTCCACCATTAGAGAATTTTAGTATTCCTATAAGTTGTCTTAATTCCAATTCAAGATAAAGTGATGAGTCATGACCCTTTAGGTGAAATCCTTGTCAACCCCCTAGTATATCAGCCTTGTCTCTAAGTCATGTTGGTTGATTAGCATGGGAAAACTACTATTATAAGCAGCTCGAATTTCATTCTAGACATAGAATTTGGCATTTCATATGGAGTACAACAAAAAGTGCAAAAAAGAGAAGTATAAGCCTCTCTTCCAACACAAGAAGAAGGAGAAGAATCTGAGTTGTTTAGGCATTTTCTTGGTTACCTGTTCCTCGCATGTGTGGCATATATTAAAGGTTTTGTAGTAGGATTTCCTCAAGTCAACAAAGAAGCCAATAAGAATATATTTATCTCATCATATATCATAGACGAGGTCATAATATTGAGTCTCCTAGTCAAGCGAAGAAGGAAGATACCTCCAAACAACTCACATATGAGAATTGCAAGGGTATAAGAAAAGCTGAAGTTGTATATTTGTGGATGAAACCGAAATTGTAGTAGTGCAGACAGTTTGACTTGTGTTGACCATAGGAGAAGGAAAGAACAACAAGAAGGATTTCATCAAAGAAGGTTTGCGACTTGGTCTTGGAGTGAAAAAAAGGTCTAGGGTCTTGGTCTTGATATTTGTCAATTGGAATCTCTATAAGAAGAAGAATTTGTTCATGTTTTCGTCTCAAGAAGGAGAGGTTTAGGCCTGGTTGATAGCCTATATTCTGATTCAAGCTTCTATGATCCATTTGATTATTTGAAAACATTTTCGGAAGAAATCACATTGGTATAATTTGTTGATGCGTTTTGAACCAACCATTGTGGTTCATCTTCAGGACAACATGAAAATGATAAGGGCAGGTTAAATAGGGATTGAGCAGCTGTGGGAAATAATGGCTAAAAAACGGCTATTTTTGACTCGATAGGAAAAGGGGAAAATTATTTTTATTTTATTATTAATTAGTAATAAAATAATAAATCAAATATAGTATATAATTATATATATAATTAAAATAACTATCATATCCCCCAATATATAAAAATAATAAGTCAAAACTCCAAAATAAAAAAATAAAATAAAAAAATTAAGTAAAAGAGGAATTTTAAATAATATTAAACATATAAATATATTAATTAGTTATAAACTAAAAAGAATATATATATGTGTGTGTGTGTGTAAATTTTAATAAAAAGAATAAAAAATAAAATAATAATAAACAAACCTCAAGGGGAAAAAAATTGAAAATGGTAAAAAATGTTTTAAATACATTTGTGAAAAAAAAAATACATAAAAAATTTATTTTATAAAATAATTTAAATGTAATATGTTCATTTGAATGTATTTTAATATTAGTTAATTATTATTTTATGATCTCATAGACTGTAGCTATTTCAAATAAAAAATAAAAAATCTTCAGGGGGAGAAAATTCGAAAAGAGGAAAAATAGACATGAAAGGGAGGGGGTAGTGGTGGACCAGGGAACTACGAGAAAAGGGCTCGAATCCAGCAACTGCTGATTTTCCAACCATCGTCCCTATTAAGATTACTAGGCCTCTTCTCGATTTCAATGGCCATTGAAATCGAGAAGAAGCCTAGAAATCTTAATAGGGATGATGGTTGAAAAATCAGCAGCCGTTGGATTCAGCCCTTTCCTCTTAGTTCCCCTCTCCCACTCTCCCCCCTCCCTTTCATGTCTATTTTTCTTCTTTCTAAATTTCTCCCCCTGAAGTTATTTTTTATTTTTATTTTTTATTTTTTATTTGAAATAGCTACAATCTATGAGATCATAAAATAATAATTAATTAATATTGAAATACATTTAAATTATTTTATAAAATAATTATATTTATTTATTTATTTTTTCACAAATGTATTTAAAACATTTTTTACCATTTTCAATTTTTCTCCCCCTGAGGTTTGTTTATATTATTTTATTCTTTATATTTCCTTTTTTCTATCCAGTGAAAAATAGCCATTTTTTAGCCATTATTTCCAATAGCTCCTCGCTCCCTATTTAACTTCTATGATCTGATTTTCATCTTGTCCTGAAGATGAACCACAATGGTTGGTTTGAAACACATCGGACAAATTATACCAATGTGATTTCTTTCAAAAATGTTTTCAAATAGCCTATATTCTATGTCTCTTGTCTCTTTATGGTTTATGCTTTAGTAGTTGTTTGATGAAGAATAACATTATAATAACATAAGTAAAAGAAGATCATAATCTAAGAAGTAAAAAACATTCACAGGTAGTTATCAAATTGAAGAGAAATAACCTAATCTCAATGCCTAATATTTCTCATCATAGTCATTCTTTGGCATAACCCATGTGCTAAATTTAGAAAAGGTGACTCTTGTGTCCTTGTATTTAGAACCTAATCCATATTCTTTTATATTGATGGAATTGTGAATGGGAAAAGGATTATATTGTTCCACTCTAAAACCATAAAAATGGATGATGAATAATATATTGATTGAATCTAGATCAATATATGCAAACATATATTGAAGATACAAAAGAGCATGCTCTTTTGTATATGTGCACTTCCATATATACATTCACATGTGAAAGATACTTAAGAATCCATATATGAAAAAAAGAGTGTATACACTTTTTTATATATGCACAATTTTGTATATTCTATATATCATCAGACCAATCTCCCATATAACCAACTCAAACTTTGGGGACCAAGCATATGCTTTTAACCCCCAATTGCAATATATATTTTGTATATGCACGCATATATGAATTTTCTTTGGGCATTGCTAGGGGTTGAAGTAAAATCACCTTAAGTGCTACTGCAATGTGGGATGGTACAAGCAACGGTGTAAGATAAGTTGACCTCATCAATCCCAAGATAAAACCAAAGCAGAGAAGTGTGAATCCCACAATGTTGTCAAAAAATAGCTATATAGAAGTGATGCATATACAAACGTGGTGCATTTTGTACAAGATGGGATGCCTTCTACACTCTTTCATATATGCACAATTGTGTCTATTATGTATATGTACACAGATATAGAAGCCACACATGTATGGAAGCAGGATTTCATATGTGCACAAATGAAAGCTATATCTACTTTGTATATGAAATTATATTTTTGTATGTGTCAGTTTGGTAGATGCATTAATTGTTGTATATGCAACAGTTCTATATACATGTATTTAGAATATACTCTTGTATATGAGCACATATATGTGTATGTATAGATATATGAGAGTGTAAAAACATATATGGATGCAATGCATATATATAGCTTCTATGAAGCACATATATGAAAGCTTGGTTCTATATATAGAAGTGGTTAATATATGGAAGTTGGGACATATATCGAGGTGGCACATATCTAAAAGAGAAAAAAAAAATGGAAGTGAATATAGCTTCCATGTGCGCATATACAAAAGATTTCTTCCAGCGATACCAAAACATTGATAAGATTCTAAATACAAGTATACAAGAGTTGGAGAGTGTAAAGTTAGAACTCGGGGTATATTAAAGAATGGCTACACATAGAGTATAAATTTTAGAGCATATTTACCATCAATTTTTTCTAAAATAAATCTTGGTAATCAAGTAGTTCCTTGGTGTTGCATTGAACGCTCATTGATGGGGATCTTTCACTAATCAATGATCTTGGGACTTAATCTTTATGTTCTCCACATTTGTTAAAATATAACAATACAATAAATATAACTTCCTTTTACAATATAACAAATGTAAAATATGCGATGGCTTCTAAAAATAGGTATTCATGGTATATATGGGAGACAAAGGATACACAAAACCGACCGACAAGGATAAGACTAATCTAACAATATAAATGTAATAACTAAATGCCAAAATATTAATAGGATCTCAAGTTATAATCGTCACATTTTCAATTATGAGCAAACCTCAATAACATTGATGAAGGGGAATGATCATTAACATTGATGGGGGCAAATCCCATGTTATTGTGGTTATTATTTCAATTATGAGAAACTCTCATATACATTGATAGAGGGAATCTCACAACATTAGTACACCATTCAGAATTATTATCAACATCATCTGTGTCAACCCATATCAAACTTCATTTTTGCATTATTTCAACATTGATTATGCATGGTGAAAACATTGGAATAGTCTTACCTTTATTAGCCTTCTAAATAAATGCATATTGGTGACATATATAGAGACCTTACCTTTATGAGATAAGGCTACACATATTGCTTATATTCAAAACAAACCATATGGCTAACCTTAAAATTATGTTACATTATAGTGACAACAATAAAGATGGGGAGAATAAAAGGAGATGGAAAAGTTACAATGTTTTGGAAGTTATTTTCATTTCTATTATTTTACTTTGCTATATTTATTTTATGTTAAAAATAAAACGTCATTCGACTTTAAAAAGGTTTTAGAATAATTTTACTATAATATAAATTTTCTTCAATTTAAATATCAAATTTTTAGAATAACTATTTTTTTTAAATCATTATTAAAATTTTCTTATTGAATTTGATAAATATTATTGTTAATTCTTTCAGTATCAACATCATTTATAACAACTATATATCATTAAAATTTAATATACAACATTACTAAAATTTACAAATATTTATTTTCTTAAAAATAATTTGAATTTACACTCATTTACAATTAATAATAATAATAATAATAATAATTTTAAAAGCATAACAAATGTGTGATTTTCATAATACATCACATTATTTTTATTTTAGTTTGATAAAATTACCATTATTTAATTTTCTTTTCCATGAATTATGCAAAGACATAATATATAGAAAGAAATACATATAAATATTTTTTATGCACATACATAATATATAAAAGAAAGAATGTGTATAAGAAATGTGCTTCTCAATGTAATTAATTAAGGAAGCATACTTCATATAAACTAAAAAGCATGAATTTTTAACAAAATCATTTTCAATATAAATGTTGTAATTCTAAATCAAAATAATAATTTAAATAGTTAATATTTAAAAACAATTATTAAATTCAATATGTTTATAATTTATAAATTAGGCATTATGTAAATAATTCAAATTCTTTCTAAATAAAACTCAAAAAAATATTATAAATAAAATAGTAATTAAAAAATAATTAGTATTACCCAATAATATAAGATAATGATTTAAATTCAAACTCACCACAAAAAGTTAAACAAACTAAACAAAGTATTGAATTTCAATGATTAATTAATATCTTTAAAATAAAATAAAAAATAATTACTTAACATTTAAGTAAAAAGATAAAAAAAATTATATTATACTGTGGGAATGACTTTTATATAATGAGGATGCCCAACAAATATCCGTTCCTATAAAAAGGTATATGATCTAATGTCACTCAAACAATAACGAGCATTAACCATTGTGACTTCAAATGAAATGAATAAATCTGATCCCACATGTGGGAATGACTTTTATATAATGAGGATGCCCAACAAATATCCGTTCCTATGAAAAAGTATATGATCTAATGTCACTCAAACAATAACGAGCATTGTCCACATGGGGTAGCTCAAGCGGCAAGGGCCGTGGAAATGAAGTCTCACCGAACCGGAAGTCTTGGGTTCAAATCTTGGGCTACCCTTCCCCCGTAGAGGGGTACATAATGGACATGTAAATCGGAGAGTCCCACCCCAGCTTACAAAAAAAAAAAAACAATAACGAGCATTAACCATTGTGACTTCAAATGAAATGAATAAATCTGATCCCACATGGATTGGCTGCTTCACAACCATACTTGATGGACATGATTTTGTATGGAAGTAACTTAATGGAGAAAGATAGTCGTTCGCAACAGGGAGCTCCAAAAATTGCTATTTTTTCCAAGTAGAGACAACGCCATTGGTACTCAGTGGTGAAGTAGTGGCTCGGCCTTATTACAAAAATATCCTTCTTCTAATCTACTTGCCATATGATAAAAATATCCTTCCTAATCCTTACCTAACACGCTTTAGGCTATTTCTTCAAGGTTGTGGCTCTATGTTAATTTTAGGTATGTTCTATGCTTAGAGCAATTTATTTCAATTTTCACAGATAGCTCCATATCTATTCCAAATTAGCAATCACATTATCATTAAAGTAAACTGTAGATAGAACATAAACATAAATCGCAGAAAAAAAGCCAAGACAAGAGGACACAAGATGTGGCGTTAGCCAGAGACAAACCCCAATGCGGGGAAACCCTTGAGCAATTCTTCTTATCTGTTCTTCAATAGTTCAGCAAAGAGAGAGAGAGAGAGATAGTACATTTACAACAGAAGTCAACACTTTGACTTATCTAGATAAGAGCATAGATCATTTCTAAGAAGATGATACATGAGATCAGTTGAAGACATGCTACTTCAACTAATTCTCCAAGGTGACTCCTTCACCTATCGTTGTGCTACATTTCGTCATCACGGTGCACCTCACCGTGCTGCACCATACTGCACCCATCATCACTATGTTGCATCTCTTCACGCTTCATTAATCATGACTGTACCCATCACTATACTGAATTATGTGCCATTGTTGCACCATGTTGCCATCTTGACCTATGTGTTGGTTGCACCTTGCTTGCTTATTTTCCCTAGCATGCTTGTTGTCCTTAGCATGCTTGTTGTTGCATGCTAGTTGTTTCTTGCATGCTATCTATAACATTGCATGCTTGGTATATTTGATGCTAAGTACCATACAACTGTCCCAATGTTAGTTAGATGTCCCTTACATGTTTCTCTCCTTCGGAGACCGATGCTTCGGCTGTTTCGGCAGTTCCCAGCAGTTCTGGCAGTTCCAGTTGTTCTTGGCAGTTCTAGTTGTTCCCGACAATTCCGGGAGTCTCGACAGTTCCGGAAGTTCCGGCTTTTCCAGCAGTTCCGACTTTCCAGTAGTTCTAGAAATTCCGGCTTTTCCGGCTTTCCGACAATTCTGGATTTTCCAACTTTTCCGAATTTTCCGGCATTTCCGACTTTTCCGGCATTTCTAGATTTTCTGGTAGTTCCAGCTTTTTCGTCTTTCCGACAGTTCCATATTTTCCTGCAGTTCCAGCTTTTCTGGCTTTTCCAGCATTTCCGTCTTTTTTGGAAGTTCCGACTTTTCTGAGTTTTCCAATAGTTGCGGGTTTTCTAGGTTTTCCGGTAGTTCCGTCTTTTCGGCTTTTCTGGCAATTTCGGCTTTTCCAGCTTTTCCAGAAGTTCTGGCTTTTCCGGCATTTCCGGCTTTTCCGGTAGTTCCGGATTTTCTGGCTTTTTCGGCACTTCTGGCTTTTTCGACTTTTCTCACAATTCCGGCTTTTTCGGTAATTCCGGATTTTCCAGCAGTTTTGGCTTTTCTGGCAGTTCTGGCTTTTTCGGCAGTTCCAAATTTTTCAGCTTTTCTGGCAGTTCCGGCTTTTCCTGCAATTTTGGATTTTCCGGCTTTTCTGTCTTTTCCGGCAGTTCCGGCTTTCTGCCCTCTGGATTAGGGCAATGTTATTCCTTAGGATCTCTCCTCCTACTAAAACCCAAAGACAGGTAGAGAGAGGAAGAGATCCCAAGTGCATTGAAATGACTTGAAGGCCACCTCTATTTATACTAAAACATTGAGCACATGTGCGTTTTATTTGGTCATTGGCCGACCTTGACGAATTGTCTTATAACGCAAATAATTTCATAACTCCATGAATACTTATCAGAATTGGATGATCTTTAGATCAATCCTACACCTCTCGATTAGAGGGATCCAAGAAAAATATCAGTTCCATAAATAAGATGACCCACATGGAGTTTGGCCCTAGTTTCCAATTTTAACACTCCCTCTCAACTAGGGAGAACTCCATCCGTTGATCCATATGTCCAACTGTACTCTCTCTACCATCAATGCCCTGCACTGCTCTGATCTATTGAGCTATGCTCTACTTTGCTCTACTTTGATCTGTTGAGCTCTGTTCTGTTGAGCTCTGCTCTGCTGAACCATGAAGAAGAAGAATTGATCAAGAATGTCTCATACCATTCTCTACTGACTCGAAGTCAGTTTCATCTGAAGAGAGTATGTCACATCACTCTTACTGACCCGAAGTTAGTTTTATTTATCCCAGATCAATATCACAAGAGAGTGTCTCAAACCACTCATACTAATCCTAGATCAATGGAGGTCATCCTAGCATAGGGAGTACGGTAGATACAGCAATGCGTCCATCGAGAGTACTACTATGGTCCCTATCATCATTTCCCTTCTCATTGATCAGATGAGAGGTACTTCCCATGAGTCCCAGGCTGCATGGGTAGGATGCCTCGATAGGAGAACTAATCATCCTGTCCACAAGAGAACGAATCATCCTATCAGTGGATGCCACAGAGAACTAATCATCCTGGCCCACAGGAGAACTAATCGTCCTATTCCACAGTCGCCACGGAGAACAAATCATCTTGGCCCATAGGAGAACTAATCATCCTGCTCCATAGTCACCACAGAGAACAAATCATCCTGGCCCATAAGAGATATAATCATCATGTTCCACAATTTCCAAGGGAAAACTAATCATCCCGGCTCACAAGAGAACTAATCATGCAGTTTCATATTTCCGGCAGTGTATCTCAATCCATGAGAGGTTGTGCCCCGAAGATATCTCAGAAGATTCTTGGCACCGATCCAGTGAGGCCCAACCAAATATGAGCTCACCATGCTAACTGCAAAACATATGTCCGGACGGAAGTTCACTAAGAACATCAACGCAAATGAGTTTATGAAACTCAAAGGCATTTCCAAAATCTGGTCTGACATCACTACCATATAACTTCTGAAAGTTAAAATCCTCGAGGTAGTCACAGGCTTGCAGTTTATCATTCCACATATTAATCCAACTCCCTCTTACTTCTGCAAATGAGAGGGTCTGCACCTGTTAGAAATAAGTCGTCCTCATAAGGTGTCGGTATGAGAAGTTTATCATCCACAACCTTCAGGTAATGGTTTGGATCGGTTTCACTCCTAGTGAATCTCAGCTTCATTAGATAGCTATCAATCCTCTCATACTACGCCCAGGGTGTTTTACTTCAAGCTATAAAGGGCTTTCCTCCACCTATATACATGAGATTCCTGCTCATGAATCTCAAACTCCTCAGGCTGTTCCAAACCTGTGGACCTGCTACATGAGGGGAATGGTCCCCTTATAAGATTTTCCTTCGGTACATCTCAAACATGTACCTTCATGCTATACTTGAATTTAGACATCCCTATCACCATTTGACTCACATCAGGTAGGGCCCCATAGGTAGACCTCCGGTGTTATAGATGCGATATGTCAATTGACATGATCCCCAATGGACCATCCTGCAACTTGATACAAATTGCCAACCCTGAACCCATGAGAAAAAGCATCTTTGAAAATTATATCTTTTAACACGTACCTTTCCATCGATGAATGCCACCCTGAAACCTTTGACTTCCATTTCCAAGATGGACACCAGGCTCTTCTTGCAATCAAGTGCATAAAAGAGATTCTGTAAGTGAATCAAGTTACCCTTATTCAATTGAGAGTTAACATTCCCTACACCCTTTCCGAGATAGGTAGCATGAGCTCCAAGTATAATGCCATGATTGTTTCCATCTCTACTAAATTAGATAGTGCACCCATCTATCCGATGAAGTGCCTTGAAACACTACAATCTATAAGCCAGATTCCTAAAGAATTTGAAGGAGAGGGCCAATACAAGATAACGCTTCTTTATCTTATCAGAAACAACATTTGATTCTTTATACCTGGGATTCCTTGCTTTCTATGAAGAGTCGGCCATTTCCTTGATGACTTGCATTACCTATCATTCCTTTGATCATTGAATATGTCCCTAGAATGATTGTTATCATCATCAAGTGATGTGTCCCTGCCATTTGGACACTCCTTCGCATAATAGCCGAACTAGTTATCTGCCTTTCCTTCCACCCTGAGATCCGGTCTTCCAATGAAGTGATCTTTAGGTAGGCCATATTCTGCTGCGTGATTTTGATAATATTCTTTGCTTCGACTTCACCCTTGGTGAATTTGAAGATTGGTGAGGAATCCACTCATCCTTTTGTCCTTTCCCAACTGTCTTTGGTGATTTCTCTTTCACTCTTGCTTGGGCATTGTCTTCACCTCAGCTCTGATACCATGTTAATTTTAGGTATGTTCTATGCTTAGAGCAATTTATTTCAATTTTCACAGTTAGCTCCATATCTATTCCGGATTAGCGATCACATCAGCATTAAAGTAAACTATAGATAGAACATAAACATAAATCACAGAAGACAAGCCAAGACAAGAGGACACAAGATGTGGCGCTAGCCCAAGACAAACCCCAATGTGGAGAAACCCTTGATCAATTCTTCTTATATGTTCTTCAATAGTTCAGCAGAGAGAGAGAGAGAGAGATAGTACGTTTACAACAGAAGTCAACACTTTGACTTATCTAGATAAGAGCATAGATCATCTCTAAGAAGATGATAAATGAGATCAGTTGAATACATGTTGCTTCAACTAATTCTCCAAGGTGACTCCTTCACTTATCATTGTGCTGCATTACGTGATCATGCTGCACCTCACTGCGCTGCACCATGTTGCACCCATTATCACTATGTTGCATCTCATCACGCTTCATTAATCATGACTATACCCATCACTGTACTGTGTTATGTGCCATTGTTGCACCATGTTGTCATCCTGACCTATGTGTTGGCTGCACCTTGCTTGCTTGTTGTCCCTTGCTTGTTTGTTGTCCCTAGCATGCTTGTTGTCCTTAGCATGCTTGTTGTTGCATGCTAGTTGTCCCGAGCATGCTTGTTGTAACATTGCATGCTTGGTGTATTTGCTGCTAAGTACCATACAACTATCCCAATGTTAGTTAGTTGTCCCTTGCATGCTGCTCTCTTTCAGAGATAGATGCTTCGACTGTTTCGGCAGTTTCTGGTAGTTCTGGCAGTTCCAGCAGTTCCGGTTGTTCCCTGAAATTCTGGCAGTCGAGGCAGTTCCGACAGTGCCGACAGTTCCAGCTTTTCCAGCAGTTTCGGCTTTTCTGGCAATTTCTTCTTTTCCAGCAGTTCCAACTTTTCCGGCAGTCCTGGCTTTTCCGACTTTTCTGGCAGTTTCGGCTTTTCCCCAATTCTGGATTTTTCAGCAGTTCCGGCTTTTCCAGCAATTCCGACTTTTCCAGCTTTTCTAGCAATTCCGACTTTTTCGACATTTCCGGCTTTTCCAGTGGTTCCGGCGTTTTCGGCAGTTCTGGCTTTTCCAGCATTTCCAGCAGTACCGGCTTTTTGAGCAGTACCGGCTTTTTCAGCTTTTCCGTTGTTCCGACTTTTCCAGCTTTTCTGGCAATTCCGACTTTTTCGACATTTCCGGCTTTTCCAGTGGTTCCGGCGTTTTCGGCAGTTCTGGCTTTTCCAGCATTTCCAGCAGTACCGGCTTTTTTAGCAGTACCGGCTTTTTCAGCTTTTCCGCTGTTCCGGCTTTTCCTACAGTTCCGGTTTTTCCAAGGTTTCCGTCTTTTTCGGTAGTTCCGAATTTTCCGTCTTTTCCGGCTTTTCCTACAGTTCCGGTTTTTCCAACGTTTCCGTCTTTTCCGGTAGTTCCGGATTTTCCGTCTTTTCCGGCAGTTCTGACTTTCTGCCCTATGGATGAGGGCAACGTTATTCCTTAGGATCTCTCCTACTACTAAAACCCAAAGACAAGTAGAGAGAGAAAGAGATCCCAAGTGTGTTGAAATGACTTGAAATCCACCTCTATTTATACTAAAACGTTGAGCACATGTGGGGTTTATTTGGTTGTTGGCCAACCTTGACGAATTATCTTATAACGCAAATAATTTCATAACTCCGTGAACACTTATCGGAATCGGATGATCTTTAGATCAATCCTACACCTCTCGTTGAGAGGGATCCAAGAAAAATATCAACTGCCATAAATAAGATGACCCACATGAAATTTGGCCTAGTTGTCAATTTTAACACTCTGTGTTTGACAGACCTTGAATATTTGAAAAATAAATACATGGGAAAAAGTGATATTTAGATATTAGTATATGTATTTAATAATTAGTTTTTAATATAAACCAAAAACACAAATTTGTAAAACCTGTAATAAGAAAAATGCTATCGGCCATTAATATTTGAAGAATCAATACATGGGAGACAATGATATTGGTATATGTATTTAATAATTGATTTTTAATATAAATCAAAAACACAATTTTGTAAAGTCAAACTTGTAATAAGAAAAATGCTATCCGCCATTTCCATCTTTAACCGTTTGGTAAATACTAGAAAGATAAAAAAAAGTAAACAATGTGTGTATATGTGGATCAGGGTGGGATCATGTTTGAAAATGGATTTTCTAAAGCATAATTAAGTCAACGAATATTTGTAGATTTTAACTTTCAATTATATATTATATAAAATTGAAAATAAAATTGTATGGGTGTGACAAAGTCGATGAGGCAACCATGAACATTATTGGCGGATAGGTATTTATATACCGTGTATGTATGGACACCATGACACAATAACTAGCGAATGCTATGTATTAATTAATTTAATCATCAAATTAGATTTTAAAATTCAAAAAGATTTTGGAGATTTAACAAAGCTATTCTCATTCTCACCCTTTGTTCTCATTGTCGAATTCCTCTTGATCTTCTATGGCAGTCGCACCTCAAATTTCAATTTTCATATGCACAATAACAACTCCCAAACTTTGTTAAACCCAGAATCCAAAACCGTTCGAGAAGAGAAGAGATTCGACATGACCCTCGGCTCAGTTATCTGTTGTTGGCAGCTCAAGATCCAAACTCTTCGAAAAATATTAAGAGTTTAAGGTACAACCCACCTAACATGACCCGCCAGCGGAGAATCCAGTGCTTCGAGGACAACTTACCATGATTTAAAAATTAATTAAAAAATAAAAAAATAAATATATTAATTAAATATTTTTTTTAAATTCATAATTTGAAATTTAATTTTCCATATTTTTTATTTTAAAAAAAATCATAAGTCAATCAAATTATTAATTCATCTTATAATTCAATAAATTATTACTTAATGCAAAATGAATACAATTATAGTTTAATTAAATTATTAATTTACCTAATGATTTAAGTAGTAGTTATTAATATCGGTAAAATATATAGAAAATCAAGAAAATGTAAACATGTATATATTAATGATTTTGTTAAAAAAGTTTAATTAATATTAATATGTAAAATTTATTTGTCCATAAGATTGACGTTGCTTGATGTGAAGTTACTAGTTCAATTCCTTGTCTGGTCGAGGTGATGTATTGGACATGATGAAGATGTAGTCTTACCCAACTTTAAAAAAAATTAAATTTATTTATTAATTTCAAATTTCAAATATGGTAATTTTAACTGACATAATTTATTTTAATATAGATATTTTTGTTTATATTTAATTCTAATTAATTTATTTTTTATTAGTTCCGCCAAAGCTCAATTGGTAATTTGAGATATGTGAAATTCTTGAAACTCAAGAGACTTAGGTTCAAATCCCTCTTAATTAAAAAAAACAATTTTTTTATTAATATTTAATTATTAAGTTAAATATAAAATATCATTTTTATTATTTGTATCTTCAATTAAGAAAAAAAACAATTTATCATCAATATAATTTCATTTTTAATAATTCTATACCATATATTTTAATGTTTATCTTTTTCTATAGATCAAAATTATAACTACTATCAAAATCTGAATTTTGGATGAGAAATATAAGAAAATTCTTATTTTTCACTTCATAAATTACTTAAAACTTTATTATGACTAAATTAATTATTAAAAAATATTATAAAAAATTAAAAATAAAATTATTGATAAAATTACAATTTGTTTATTACATAAATTAGAATTTAATATATAAACAAATTCATTTACTTAAAATAAAATTAAGATTTATGATATAATGTTAATGTGATGCATATGTGATGAGGATTAAATCACATAGAAATCTTAAAGTCCACGCGTTCAGAACCTCAATCTAAATTCTTCATCCTCATAAAATTAAAACATTTAAATTATATATTTTAATAAATAATGTTTTTACTAAATATTATTCAAAGTTAATTTAAAAATATATATTAAAAATTTTAAACAAATAAAATATCTAAAATATAAATTAAATAAATTTATTTATTTAAAATATAAATTAAATAAATCTTTTGCCTAAATAGTTGACCCCAAAAAGAAGTGTAATTGAACTTTTTAGACACAAATCTGTGGATGCATAATATCTTAGCCTAGTAAATCATGGAAGTTGTCATTATCTAAAATGAAGTTGTCATTATCTAAAATGTTAAGTACTTGTAAAAAATGGAAAATCCATGCACAATATCTTCACCTAACAAATAATGGACATTGCCTTTATCAAAATTGTTAATTAAGACCTTAGCTTTTATATTTTTTTCCTGCCATTTTGATGAGTTAATATGAAAATGACATTTGGACACTTTTATATAAAAATAACAATTCAAATTTATTAACTTTTTTCATTAATTTTAATGATAATTAATGTAATTAACTAATTATTGAATTTTATAAATATTAAATACCATGTAATAAAAATAATGTTTAATTTGTTGATTTTAAAACTCCATTTAAAATATCATATTTTTTATTTAATAGATAAATTTAAAAATATAATTTAATAATAATTAAATTACTAAATTTAACTTTTGAAGTCTTTGAAAAAACACCCATACTAAATTTAATTTTTGAAGTCTTTGAAAAAACACCCATACGAGGATTTCCTAAAATGAATAGTAATAATAGAGAAAACTTCGTCAAATCTAAATACTCACATATTGTTCCAATCTGCTCGGCCTCTGCCACTATTGTGGGTTGGCCAAGTTGTGACATTTTGTTCACACTCTCCAACAATGCCTGGACACACATGATCCACCTTTATGAAAAGCACCTTACGATGTGTAGGGTACCACTATGCATCTCCAAACTCTTGCTTTCTCACAAAATATTCTATCACGTTCTCAAACCCATCGTCATCCACCAAACTAATCGACACAAAACGCTTGAACACAGACTACAGCCTAGATGTCATTTGCAAGATTTCTCCCAACAACCTAAGAGACAACACAACGCATCTAAATTTTTCCTTCTCTTCTTCTTCGGTAATGGTTACAACCTTTGCATAACCTTGTGCAGTAGAGGTAGGGACTACGATCCTCAATCCTAAAACATACTCATGAATTGCACTTCCTCTTCCGATAACTCCACTCCCATGAGCCCGAGTAATGATGATGCCCCCTGCACTCACTCCATTCCAGTATGTCATGGCCGGAAAAGTTGTTGGAAATAGTAAATACTTCTGCATGAGGATCTAGCAAGTTCCAGATCGAGTGATGCATGAAGGCATAAGTTAAGTGTAGTTCAAATTTAGATTGTGAGTTAATTTAGTCAAGTGTGAGTTAGTTTGAGTTCAGGTTTATTTTGGAAAAAGTCAAATATAGTGTGTGTTTGCATGTTGAAGTTATTTTGAGTGAGTCGCTAGCTTAAAAGCATAAATACCCCATGTTAGGTTCATTGTAATCAGGTAAAGTCAAGTTTGTGTGATGAATACAAGATAAATAACTCATATTGTTTGTGTGCGTCAATTTGTGTTTCCCCTCCTCTGCCTTCCCATTCCTTCCCATCAAATTGGTATCAGAGCCAAAGATGAAAAACCAAAAATTTTGTAGTCACAACTTGAAGAGTCCCAAAATGAAGAGTTAAAAGTTTTTTCGCCACTATTGAGCAAATAGGTCGTAGCTTGTTGAATTTTTTTGAATAGAGAGAGGGCTGCAGCCCTAGACGCCACGAGACGAAGCTTGATTTTCTTTATAAAAAAATTTTAAAAAGGGTTTTACTTTATTGGAGAAGGAGATTTTTATAAAAGTGAATTTATTATTTTCTTATCAAAAGAGAATTTAAAAATAAAAATAAAAGGAAGGGTTTTATTTGAGTCAAAGTTTAGAGCCTTGAAAAGGTGCATACATCTGCAA
Organism: Pinus tabuliformis; assembly: GCA_031772625.1. NCBI lineage: Eukaryota > Viridiplantae > Streptophyta > Pinopsida > Pinales > Pinaceae > Pinus > Pinus tabuliformis. The sequence goes on along the minus strand of CM062820.1, from coordinate 553,450,953 downwards.
GTTTTTTGTTTTGTGTTAAGCATGCTAGTGTTTTGGGTGAAGATTGTGCCTTATGGAGGGGCATATTAAAAATAATGCTCTTTTTTTTTTCAGGGTCGATATGGAAGATAGTCTCATGCAATTAGGAAAGCGACTATAAAATAGAGGAAAGATGACAGTCATGGGTCGCAAAGCACGACTGAACCAGATTAAGAAAAATAATTGACAAGAAAATACAAAGATCATTTTCATATTTAGAGAATTTCAAGCCGCAGCTGAGGAACTGAGAAGTGTAACAGAAAACAAAAGAAAGATCAAGGGTGATTATAGGCTCGACTCACCCTGCACACTCAGCTGTAGGGGTCCGCGCAATCAACTGTGGACTTTTAGGCCTCTCTGCACTCAGTTTTAGAGACTCTACCTATGCTACGACCCAAAACTTAGACTTCTACTTCAGAGCTATCTCTCATACATCTTCAATTATTAATTTCTTCTTGACTTTTAACTACTTAGAGCTTCACTCTATTTATACAATCCCATGGTCTGTGGACCATGGGTAGATATTTCAAACCATGGGTAGATATTTTACAACCAACATTACATTATTAGAGTAAGGGTGGACAACCCTATGACTCTTTAACATCTACGCACTCTGCGACCACAAAATGTGGAGTCTTTACATTTGGATTACAAAAATTGGACCAAAATATGGGCTTTAAGCCCCAAAACTATTCTTGGGGTTCCCACGCCCAACAGAGCACATGCATGCTCAGATATCTCACCGTAGGGTGGATGAACATTATGTTGATGATATGTGTGGTTTCATTTTTGAAATAGGGATTGATTGTGGTAATATGGTAAATTTCATGTTTGATGAAGAATTGGAGGTTGAACATGCCACTGTACCAACAAGATATGAAGCAGTCAGGGCTTCTCATGACGCAGTGTGTGGACTAGTAGAAACTAAGTTTGGCATACATAAAGCTATCAATAGAGAAGAAAGTGGTTTGGTGGATCCAACAATTGGAATTGTTAACATTAAATTTGATGAAGAACCATTAACTAGTGATGAGTGGTTGCACATGACGCAACAAAAATATGTAATCAATATGTTGTTTTTTAATGAGAGAAGCCCTCTTGTGTCTAAAATCCAAGTGGAAGACAAAAAGTTAGCAACATCTAGTGATTTCAAAGAAGATAAAAATGAAGTGATTCAACAGTTTTTGATGAGAATATCCATTGACTGCATAACAATGGAAGATAACCTCGATTTAGTTGAAGAGGCAGAGAAGGAAGAGAGAGAAAAGAAATCTCTCGCTATAAAGCATAATTAAAATGTTTTTAACATTGGTTTTGAGAGTGCAGGTAAACATGACAAAAAACCAGATATAGTTATAGTTGGAAGAGAAGATGAAGAAAAAAATGTAACAAAAGACATTGAAGTTTCTGAAGACGAAGAAGAAAACAACTAAACCATTTTTTAGCAATGGAGTCAAGAAGAAATCAGATTTTTCTGTCAAGAAATATGGCAGAAAGAAGATCAAGAATATGGCGGGAAAGAAGTAGAGCAAAGAAAATAGATTGAAGATGAAGAGTTGTGGCAATAATCTACGAGTGAAATAATTATTGAAGATGAAGAGTTGTGGCAATAGCCTATGAGTGAGATAATTATTGAAGATGAAGTTGTAGAAGATAGGATCATTTTTTTTTTCAGAACAAATACAAGATAAATCAAAGAATCATTGCAGCAAAAACATGTGAAGAAATATGAAACCTACAAAAAAAATTATAGGTAGGAATGAAGCAGTTTCAAGGCTACAGAATTTGGAAGAAACGAAAAAGAAAATCCAAAATTGTAAAAAGTTTTGAGTCATTCTAAGAATTAGACCAGTAGGCATGTTTAAGTGATGATTGAGCCAATTTCTATTGTAAGCCTCACATGCATAGTTGAGTCATGTTGAGTAATGTTATGTCGAGTCATAAAATCGTAACTAAGGGGGAGTGTTGGAAATAGTAATTACTCTCGCTTGAGGATCTAGGAATATCCAAGTTGAGTGATGCATGAAAGGATAAACTGAGTTAAGTGCAGTCTAGATTTAGAGTGTGAGTTAGTTGAGACATGTGCGAGTCAGTTCGAGTTCAGTCTTATTTTGGGAAAAGTCAAATATAGTGTGAGTTTGCATTTTGAAGTTATTTTGGGTGAGTCGCTAGCTGAAAAGCATAAATACCCCATGTCGAGTTCATTGTAATGAGGTCAAGTCAAGTTTTTGTGATGAATACAAGAGAAACATCTCATATTGTTTGTGTGTCTCAATTTGTCTTTCCTCTCCTCTGCCTACCCATCAAAAGCTAAACCTTCCTCTGCAGCTGCATCAATCACGTTTCTCATCATCGCACTCACATCAACGAAAATTTTCATGGTGATCTTATTGATCCAAATTGTGAAATCATAGTCTCTGGTGCTTATGGCCACCCCTTCTTCATGATCCACACACACTAGCTTTAGCAAGTTGTGAGATAAATTGTTCACAACTTTTATCGTTTTTCCCTTCTTGACTATTGCATCTTCAACGACATGGATGAGCTCAGTTTCTTTCATGGGAAACATTGCACTACCAGCCTTACAAATGCTCAAGTCCTCCCAAATTCCTTGATAATTAAAAATTTTACATCCTGAATTGGAATCAGAATCACATTCCACTCATGGAGGTGGCACATAGTGTTGGTAGGCTAAATTTCTTCATTTTTAAACCCTTTTCCACTTCAAAACCATAACCTTAGACCTCTGTTTTAACCTTGCAACCTCCTTATTCCTGCATTAGTCCAAGAATCGTGCCTTTTCCTACACTATCTTTATATTTCATATTTAAGAGTTATGAATGTGCTTAATTATTTTTTTTCATAGATTTTGTACCTTTAATATTCCTTGCAACTAATATTTAATTTCCTAAAGTATTTGATAAGCAATGTATTGATCATTCCGTTAGCATGGTCGAGTGCAGGTAGGATTCTTGCACTACTGACGAATCCTAAGTTGTCGTGACAACTCACTACCTAACACAGACACCTTGTTCCAGAACGATCAACTCGAGTTGGACTCAGAGCGAAGATAAGTCAGTGATATGATGGAGACTGGGTAGTCGGATGAATGCTTAAGATTAGCGTTTTTTTATAGTCGAAAGGCTTAGTATGAATTATTGTTGTTATTTTATTATAGCTGAAAGGCTCAAATTGGAATGTTGTATATAATTTGGTTACGGCCGCAGGCTTGCATGGATGTATAAAATATAAGATTTAGATAGAAAATGGCAGCGAGCGATAACTATAACAAGGATATTGTAATTTTGTATTTCTATAATTTTGCTGGTATCACCCTCGTTCTAGGCTGAATTCGAACTCATGATGTACATTTGATGATTATTAATAGAAAGGGGTTGTGCCACGTTATTTCAATCTTGTGTTGTAATTCTGTGTTGATGTGTCATTAAGAGTTGAATCTTCACGTTTCCTAAACAGGGAAACGAGTTGGTTGGCTAGGGCCTAGCCAACCTAGCTCGTTCTCCCTCGTATTATTCTTTTTCTTTAAAGGTGTGTTGATTTTGTTTAATGAAAAGTGTGAATTAAATAGATGTTTGTATTCTTCTGCAATGTCCAGATTTGGTTTCATCATTGTGTGACAGATCCATGGTGTGCATGCTACTCTGAGTTTGTTTTTATCCTTTATGATTTATTTTCTTCAAAGCTTAACATTGTTTCCACCTGGATCGTGCAAGCACACATTCCTGCATTAGTGCATTTACAGTTTTACAGATTGATTCCTTTGGTTCATCACAGTTATAGTCTTTTATTCTTATATGATATATGAGCCTTAATTCATTTCTGCGGTGTGTGATTATCATTCTGAAGTGTTCTTGATATCTTGAACTAAATATTCTTTGGTAATTCGAGAATAAACATCGTTGTGACACATTAATCTATACCTATACTTCATACTATTTAGGGAAAGATCGACTTCATGTGTAATTATTTTCAAAGAGATTCTTTATGAGTTAAGAAGGTTACGAATGCAGATAGTATTTGTGTGAATAACTATTACAGGATTGAAGCCTACTGTCACAATTAGATGATTCCTTTAGATTGCATGAAGGAGTTCCTTGATTGAAGAAAAGTGTGCTTTGACTTTGGAAACTAGTTTTTATTTAAAGATTGAGATTGGTTGAAGCATATTTTTGTTTGAGGAAGTTATTTTGAAGTTTTGTTCACCTTTGCAAATTCTTTCTCTGATTTAACACATTCTTTATTTTCTCATAAGAGGAATTGGAAAACTTGGTCTAGGAATCTCTATTCCGGTATAGGAATCGATATTTCGGTATAGGAATCGATATCCTGATACAGGAATAGAGTGCTCTACTCCTGAGGCTTAGAGCCCCAGCATGAGAACATAAATCTTCAGTACAAGTGTAAAATATACTTCCATCACCTAAACTTTGTTCTAGTACTAGTGCAAGTACATTGCAAGAGTATAGGAATAGCAACTTAGTGTAGGGAGAATGATCTATAAGGAAGTTAGATATCTTCAAGGGTCCAATCATTAACCTAACACACAACTATACTGAAGATAAACATACTTACATTTCCATTTGTCAATATTGTTTACAAGAAGTTTGAGAGTTCCTTTCATTTATTTTCCTACGAAAGTACTTTCTTTCACATTCCAACACTAGAATTTCTTTGGTGCAAATTGTCGGGTGATATTTTCTTTTTGATTCTACAAGGTTACAATTAAGGAAGAAGGAATAGAGTTAGGAAAAGTTCATATCATCTCTGGAATTTCCTGTGATTCGTCTCTAAGTTTACGAAACCCTAGGTTGACAATTAAGTGTTGAAGGAGTCTACCTAATCTCAATTCCTGCACCCAATATTTTTGTGCTATTGTCGGGGAGGCGATTTGAAATTGGTAAGAACTTTCCATTTTCTTGTTCTCAGAGTTCCTTTCTGCTCTAAAATTTAAGGGTTTTCCAGTTAAACTTATTGTGACAATGGAGGTCTACAGAATTTATACGTGTTATTTACTCTGCTAATGGTACACATACCTCTGATGGCAGTGAGGGCACTGATTGTCTAAATTTTGGTTTTGGAGCTTTTACTGTACTTATACTTATATATATCCATCCTACTTTTTTTTGCGTTTATTTTTGCAATTTCATGAATACGATGTGATGCCATACTTGGTTTCTTCGCTTCTCTTATATGCACAAATTATATCTTCAGTTACTTATTGCCAGTTTCACACATGTTCTATCAGCTGGCCCGAACTCTGTAATAGTTATTGCAAATTTGTTTACCTGAGAATTCATCTGATAAAACCCTACAGTGTTCTTACCATTTGTATCTAATGAGTCTGCTAACCAACGCCCTTATCCCTGGCTTCCTCAATTTTTAGTTTCTTTTGTGTTTCTGCGCTTCACTTCCTACTTTCAGGGTTTCACCGCTAGAGGATTCCTTTTTTATGCTTGGTAGATTATGACCATAGGGTTTGGCTGTTGACTTCCTCTATCCTCAGGGACTACAGGTTTTGAAATAGCATAATCCTTACCCCAGATTCTTAGCCATCCCATTCCTAGTAGCCTTACTGTGTAGTATGAATTGGATTGTTTTCTTAAGCTGCGTTTCGTTGTTCATAAATTCATCAGAAACTTAATTCTGGTGTAAGGAAGTGGCTCCGCACACTATGGTGCTTATTTGAGCTATCTGGTAATTTTTTCCTCACTGTTTTCCGATAATTCCCAGGTGTGTTAGACCGGGTATGTGAGTTTACTGTCTTTGGAAGCCCGTCTGTCATTTCCGCGTGCACTAATATTTTTTTTCCTTCTTTCTAAGTCCATGATTCCAACTGCAAAGAGGGAAGCTTCTTCTGGCTTATAGACAGTTTTATGCACTCTCTCCTATATGCGAAATGGGTCTTCACACACTGCCCAATTTCCTGTTTGATTTGGTCTCTCAGGGTACCCTCGGAATGCTATCCGCATTCCAATGTTTGCCAGGGCTTCAGTTCTTTCGGGTATCTGATTCTCTATAATTTTACAACCCTTCCACGGCTATTTAATTGAAACAGCTCTTAATTTTATGATCCATTCACAATTATTAATCTAAAATAGCTCTTATGAAATAATGTCTAGCATAATCACCTTTTTTCTAAAAGAAAGAATAGTACCAAGAGAAGAATAGGTATAACTTTTCAACAGAGAGGTACATACAGTACCTTTAGCCAAATAGCAGTTAATGTAGGCAACTCTGCCCGACCCCCTACTCTATTCCTTTCTTCTCTAAATAAGAAAATTGTAAACTACAGAAAGTAAGCACTCTATATTTTAATTCGAGTTAGGGCTGCATAATTGATTCATCTCCTGTCAGAGCACTCCTTTTACTTGTTTATAAATATGAACACCACTGCCTTTTGCAGCTAGTCTTCCACCCATCCTTGAGACTGTCTTTCAAGACCAGTCTCCCCCCTAGCTGACTCAAAGACTACAGTCTTTACAGGTTGCCTGCGCTCTGCGCTCTTACCATCTGGTCATCACCAGACGTGGTAAGTCCCCCTCTTTCCCCACTGCCTGTCCTCTACAGCACAGTGACCTCCTTTTTTCCCTTCCTCCCTTTTCCTGGAATCCATTCCACGGTTAGGGAGGGGAAAAGTGGTTAGGGTTTTCTTGCAACCGTTTCTTTATTATATATATATATTTTAATTATGTTAACTTCTCTCCTCAGAAGTTACATAACATTCCTGTTACTAGGAAATCATTCCTCATTTCCATTTTCTGAAGAAAAAAAAAAAAAATAAATATTAATTAATTCATGCAACAAATAAAAATCATCATCCATTTATTTGTGTCCTTTTGACTGAGGTAAATAAAAATATTTACAATAATCTGGGGATATGACAGTGACTTTAGTCTAATTAATTTCGCCCAGAGAACAATGGAAATAAGAGTGGGATTTTGGAAAAAATTGATATAAATTTTTGGAATTTAAGTAAAATTACAAAAATCCAGTTTAGACTATAAAATTTGTCTACAAAGGTCATAATTTTATTAATTTTATTTGCGCCAAATCTAATAATTTTTTTTTTTCAAGAAATCCAATCGTTGTGATTACCAATTATTTTACAATGTAAACGGAGTAACTTGAAGGCCTTCAACCATATCTGAATTTTCTTTATGAAAATGGGATTTTGAAAAAATATGGCAGTTGGGATTATGAAATTTTTGGAATTCAGGTTGGACTATAAGCATTGTTTTTGCAATTCACGCTATACTATATGTTTTTTCTATTGAGACCACAATTTCATTAAACTATCGGGTTGTTTATCAAGGCTATTTGGTTGAAAAAATTTCAAGAAACCCAATCTTTATGGTATCAATTATTTTTAGCCTAGAAGCTCATTTTACACTCCAGTGTGATGTGTAAATCTGTCCGTTTCCAAAATTGAAATTTTGCTCATGTTAATGAAAAAAAAATAAAAAATAAAAATAAAAATCTAAAAAAAATACTATAAAAAATATTTAAATAATATAATCTCATAAAAAATTTGTGTTAATTTGTACGTTTAGAAGATTTTTTTTCTAAATATAACTCCTTGAAAAGTTACTTTAAACTCACAAATCTATATAAATCTATATAAAACATAAAGAAATAAATATGAAAAAATAATTTATCTTCATCAAAATTCTTCCCCTTCACAACTTCCGCTTCACGATAAGATAACTTTTGAATCCCAAACCTAGTCTAAACGATTCAAAAAAAATATCCATAGTATCATTGGGACACCTAAGTGTTTCAAAATCATAGAAAACTTCATATTTATTACTGATTTGTGAGTGAAGTGGATCTATGTCACATTGGACTTCAAATCCTAAATAATATAAAAAACTTTATGTTTATTTCTAGGTTGTCAATGAAATTGGGTTTTATAAGTTTTGTAAGAGAAATAGAATTGTGATTTCAATTTAAATAATATGGATACTAATTTGTTGTAATATTAAATGTTTTTAAAAAGGATGGGAGGAAGGAATGACTTTTTTTTTATTCCAATGAAATACAAGATGTAATGTATGTATGCGGTTTGATTAAAAAATGAACAATTTTGCAAAAATATATGGGTTTTATCTCGGTTATCCTTAAGTGAAAGATCATGATGTTTCTTCAATAGTAATTATGGAAGATTCCCTCATCACCATTTAATACTTTCATAAGGGTTCTCTCCCGAAGAACAACTATCTATCTCTTATTCTCTGCAAAATCAATAGCATCCTCAATCTTTCTCTCAAAAGGCTTTTTTCTACATCTTATGAAGCCAAAACAAAGAAGTAGACTCTCAAGCTAACCAAGCTTCTCATCTTGAAGCAGGTCAGTGTGAAGCCAATGGTTCATTGGGGTGAAAATTTATCCCATGAAAACTTCTAATGTTGTTATAAGCCCCTCCCTTCTTATCTAGATAGTTGGGATAAATAATTATGAGTATTATGCTATGAAGAAGTGTATATACCCCCCTTCAATGTCCTCAATTCCTCCCTCCTTCATAAGTGAATTTGTGTCTCACATATGACATTGAGATCTCATCACAATGTCTAAGGTGGTGGCTTGTGCAGATGAAGGCCATTCACCTATTTACTCAATGCGTTTGGCGTTGACTAAATCCATGCTACCCTACATTTCCTCCTCTGCCTTTGTACCAATCTTGATGGATAATGGATGGGGAGAATTTACAAATCCCACGACTGCTTTGCTCCCTAAAGCGTGGAAATTCATAGAACTTCAAGTTGTATTCATGGGAGACGAAATCATGTTAATGAGGTAGGGGTTGGGTCAAGAATGTGCTACTGATCATCAATGTGACCTATATACTAGCTCGTGGGTTTATCACTCCTATATTTCCTCTAAGGCTCATAGCTCTTCCAAGCGAGGGAGCCTCCTCCTCGGTGGTGGGAAGGTCATTCAACTCGTCTTTTTCCATACGCACAGGCAGATAGTATTCTTGTCCTTTTCTGGCTTCATTTCGTCCTTCAATTCCGCAAGTCGTTGGAATAACTTCCCTTTAGGCATGTTAGGGGCTACTCACATTTCACTACACGTCAAATTGTAAATTTTGATTGAAGGTGTTGTAGTTGCCACTTTCGATATTGAGGCCTCTCAACCACCCAACACATTTAATGAAGCCTTTCCAGTGGTCAAAGGTAGTCATATGTAGGGGAATTCTCCGACGGTATTGTCCCTCGTTCCTCTGAACTTGCAAGCTCTCCAAAGGTGTTTCTTCGTTGGTCCCTTCATCTATGCTATGATTTTTCTAAGTTGAACTTCCCCCTCTCTCACTCCTTGTGGGTCTCTTTTCTAGTGTCTTGTTACTCCAAGCCTTATAGTGTATGGTGCCTCCCTTGCCTAATTATCTCCTCCCCTTCTAGACGTGTTTGGCTCTCTTTTCATGGAACTTTGCAACTCTGGCCTTTGACTCCTTATGGAGAGCAAAGACATTCCCTCATCTTCCTTTGGCCACTCCAACCACTATAATATTTTCCCACACCCCTTAGTTGACAGTCATGATGAGAACAATGAGCTTTGGTAGCAGGTTTGCCAACAATTCACTAATATCCTCTTCTTTTATGAAGAATAATAAAATCTCTAGACCAAGTTAAACCACCTTAAAGATGAACTTGATGGGATTCATCGTCAACTTGCAAACTTGCAGTGTCAAAGAAATTCATAGGAGAATTGAAGCATAGAAAACAATGCTCCTGGTGGCCTTTTAGACAAGATGTCAATCAACCCTCCCCTATAAGCTATATTTGCATACTGTAAATGTATTTTGTTGTGTGGCTAGTTTTGTAATCCTCATGATTTCTTTTGAAGATCTCGTCTCTTTGAACTAAATGTAAGAATTTCGTGTTTATTTTATTGGAATGGAGTGCAAATTTAATATCATAATTACTCTTTTTTTCTAATATATTAGATATTTTTAATAAAAAAAATTATAATATATATTTTTGAATTTTTATACTTACAATGATAAATATTTTAATTTTAAAATTATTAATTATTTAATAAATAAATAAGAAAGATATCATAAAACCTAGTCATTTTAATATCTAAATTTTAACATCATAAAAATAAATGTCAACATCATATTAATATTAAAAAATATATAAATATTAACATTCGAATCTGAAATAAAATAATAATATTAAGTAAAAATTAAAATAAAATATTAATATTTTTATGTAAAAACATTTACTAATAACCCAAAAATTAAATATATTAGAAACTCTATTAACCCCACATCCAATTAATTATACCATAAAACCCCATCTACCCCACTAATAATATTTATTTTTGAAGTCAATGACCTAATTATTTAATAAATAAAAAAATATTATAAAACCTAGTCATTTTAATATCTAAATTTTAACATCATAAAAATAAATGTCATCATATTAATATTAAAAAGTATATAAATATTAACATTTGAATCTGGAATAAAATAATAATATTAATATTAAAAATTAAAATAAAATATTATTATTTTTATGTAAAATCATTTACTAATAACGAAAAATTAAATATATTAGAAACTCTATTAACCCCACCATCCAATTAATTATACCATAAAACCCCAGCTACCCCACTAATAATATTTATTTTTGAAGTCAATAACTTTTTACAAACTAAAAAGATAAGTAAAAAGTAAAAATTGAAGTCAATGATCTTTTACCAACTAAAAAAATAAATAAATAATAAAACCTCAGCCACCCCACCATCCAATTATTTACATCATAAAACTCAGCCACCCCCACCATCCAAATATTGAAACAGTGTTGATATTGAAAATTTAAAACAACTTACTAATATTTCAGCAACCCCGCCATACAATTAATTACACCATAAAAACCAAACAATCCTACTATCAAAATCTTAAGATACTATTGATGCTGAAAATGTGAAACCATATAATAATATTTTTAAAGTTGAAAGCCATGTCTCCTAGGGTGACACCCCAACTACCTCATTATCCAAAAGACATCAGTGATATCGGAAGTTTAACGCATCAACGTGATATTTTTTAACTTGGAAAGCTTTTCAGGCTTACTTCTTTGAATTATAAACAAATGGAGATACTAAAAATAATTCTCTAAATTATTATATAATAAAGATAATAAAACTAAATTTAAATTTTTTATTAATTTCATCATTAAGTAAATTCTTAACATTAATGAAATACTTATTTTTATTATTTTGTAATACATAAATATATAATCAAATATTTATTTTATTTTGTAATATATAATTAGGTAATAAAATATTTATTTTTATTATTTTATAATATATCAATATGTAAATTATTTTTGATTATTTATGTTTTTAAAGTTGATTTTCTTCATCCTTGATGGGGTGACAACTCAAATGAACATTTGGCATAAGGGTGGTCCTCAAGTTTCTCTCTTCCTCCACGTGGTCTTTAATGGTTGTTAGTAAATGTGGTCCTTGCAGTCCCTTCACACGTGTGAAGATCTCTCCAACATCTCCAACAGTTAAATCATCGGGCATGCATTCATCCTTCTCCAGTTTGAAATTATGGGAAATGAATTTAGGTCAGGCAGAGGATTGCAGAGCAAGAGCCAAGATCCATGGAGACTCATCGGGGCCATGGCCTTGGATGAGAGGCGACGTGGAAGCCTGATCTACTTTGGCTCGTTGTGTATTCAATCTTCAAGCTTGCACTTGGGATTAGGGAACCTCTGCCGGTGACATGTTGTTTTGGCTCCCTGCCTCCATTTCAGTTTCCTGAACCCCCCCCTCTGTTATATGGGAAAAGGCATTTGTGGTCTTATTTTTGTTCAATTTCTTTACTTCTAGTTTCGGGCGGAAGTCTCAATTGTCACTTGTTTGGGTTCCTCCCACATCCAGGTCTGTGCTGGAAGCTTCCTCTGGCTTTTATGTGTGTCGGGGTTGGGTTACGTGGGTCTCTAGTCAAATTTATGTTCTGTTTGGAATCCCTCTCAGGGCAGGTCTCAAGGCTTGTGGCCATTCTACCATCGAGGGAAGTGTATTTTATTTCCAAGAGTTGATATTTTAGAGGGTTGTGTATGCTCAAGGAAACCCTCTTGTTTGGGAGAAAGCTCACCCATTTTGGGTCCCCATCTGTAGTGTCTGGGTTTGGTTGCATGTCTTTCATGGGTATTTGTATCTCAGTCTCGGTATCTGTCTCCTTTCTGGCAAGTTATTGGAAACTCTTTTCTCGGCTCGACCAATCAGCTGCTCATTCGCATACGCTAAGCTCCCCATGCCTCACCAACGGGGTCGTCCTCGTTGGGAGGGATATCAACATGTTCATGCAGGGTGTCCTGTGTCAAGTCACATTTCGTCATCTGGTGATTAGGTGCTCAGTATTTAGATAAAAAATCAAAGTTCTCAAAATGGCTCAAAACCTGAACGATCGCCCCTGTCTCAAAAAAATGATCCTAATGCAACTCGTTTTGTTGAAAACCAAGTTCGTATGAGAAAGTTATTGTGTTCTGATCGCTTTGCTAAATAGGCGAAATTTGCAAAAAAAAATGTCGAGTCACTGCACAGTCAGCAGTCTGTACTGTCGACATGGAAAGTGACTAGGCATTGTCAACAATGGTCAACGATGAATCACAGGTGGACAAGTGTCATCATTTCATTGGGTTGTACAGGTGGTGTGTTGGCACAATTTGATTGGTTTATTTATGGACCAATGGAAGAATGCCACATGGAAAGCCTGGAGGTTGCCATGTGGCACCTCCCAAAGGCCTTGAAAATTGACACAGTGCAGAAAAATATTATGGTGGAGGTCGGGGTCGTACACGCGATCTCTAGCATACCATCCGCATACCTTAACGCCTCTACTACCATCATGGTTCTTACCATGTATGATCTCCGCATTTATTTAAAATGTAACGGTTGTGAGTTGGGAGGTTAGGGAAGGGCCAGCCTGCTTGCCAGTCCTCTCCCATGTGAACACATTTTTGGTTAACCGCAAACAGTTACAGTCTACTCCGACGGACAGTTCAACAACCATCACCACAACGGTCTCCGCAGGTGAACGTGACTATTGTTACATCAAACGGCTAGTGCAGCGGACAATTCACCATACTCCGCAATGATTAGTGGTCTCAACATGTGAACACGATGAATGTAACCTTAAATGTTTAATCACTTCGATGGTTCTGACATACCATTACTCCAAACGGTTAGCATGTGACCACTACGCCGAAACCATCGAGGTTTTGGTTAACATTAATCATGGGATTAACAATAATCCAGGTTTAAAGCAATTAAGCATAATTTAACCTTAATTAACTCTGAGTTTAGTCTGGTGGAGGCTTTGATGGTGCCCCAGAATTTGGGTTTGCCACTAAATTTAGCGCGCTAACTGGAGTCATTCCAGATTTAGCGGAACTTTTCTAGGAAAAGACTGACTGAGCCATAGAGAAGGAAATTTTTTACCAAATTGAGCTCAAGAAGAGGTGTTCTTGGCTAATTTGGACATTCTGAATACGTTGGTGTAGGTATCGGGAACCATAGAGCTTTGTAAAACAACATTTTTCCACATTGAGCTAATACAGAGGCCCAAGCCATGGAAGCTGGACCAAGGAGATGTAGCCCAGGAGTGGTGAACTCATTCATCAAAACACTATGCTAAAGTGTCTCTTTGATGGTTTTCTGTAATTTGAATGTTTGTTATTCAGTATTTGTGTTTGAAGCTACTTTTCTCATGAATGTCATTTTAAAATTAAGGAAATTTACCTGATTGTATGCAAAAGCAACTAAGGAAACCCCAGTACAAGAAGCAATAAGCAAGCATATGTTTACAATTTTGTAATTAATATTAGCACAACATAAACTAATAATAAAAAACAGATCAAGTTGGTATCAAAGCAAAGGTTGAATTTCTTGATTGCTTGAGTTTGTGCAATTAGTGTTTTAATGGTTGCAAAATTGTGATGCTTACAAGGTTAAAGTTGCAAAAAGAAGAAGGGAAGTTATTGGTAGAAACTCTTGAGGTAATGCCCAAAAGAAGGAGAGCCACAAGGCCACAATCTCCACCACCCAAAGTTCCAAATCTAGCTACACTTGAAACTCAAGTTTTTCCTTCAACTGAGATTGAAGATGTACAAGCAGTACCAATTTCTGAGCTTGAATCCACAGACATTATGTTGGAGAAAGAGAGCCTGAAGATCCTTCTTCAGAACAGGAAGAATTCAAGAAAGATTTCTTCACTTTAACTGAGATGGTTAAATTTCTCTATGAAGAAAGGAACACTAGAACAGTTGGAGAGAGTTCTAAACCTCCACATGGAGAAGGAAGATCAGAGGACAAAAAAGATGAGAAGAAGGATTCCAAAGGGAATGGTGGAAATCCACCTCCGTCTTCACCATCCTCATCATCTTCCTCATCCTCTTCATCATCTCACACAACATCATCTTCCTCTACCACCATTGAAATTTCCCATACTCATTCAAAAACCCCAAAGGGAAAGACTCCCTTAAATTGGATATAAAATTTAAACTTCCCATGTACAATGGAGAGGTGAATGTAGAAAAGTCGGACAATTGGATTTGATAGTTGGAGGCATACTGTAGAATTCAAAACCTTCAAGAAGATGACATAAAGATCCAGTTGACTTCACTAAGGCTAGAAGGAGCTGCATTAGTTTGGTCGGAAGCCAAGACTCAAGAGGAAATGTGAATCCATGGTAAGATATCCATTACTTGGGTTGAATTTGTTTTTGCAATTAAAAGATAGTTTTATCCTTCAGCCTATATGTAAAAAGCCATTATGAGTTGGTAGAATTTTAGGCAGCTTAAAGGCCAAAGAGCCCAAGATTATAAATAGGAGTTTAGGAGAAGGGATTTGTTTTTAGGAAGAAATTTGAATTCCCAAGATACACTGCTGAAATATATTGGGGGTTTACTTTCCTATTTGAAACATACTGTCCTTGTGTTCAATACAAACAATTTAGATGAGGTATGCGTGCAAGCCATGCACCTTGAATCTAGAGGGAAGAACATTCAGGAAGAGGTGTAGTAAGAGGAAGCCATTCAAGGGGAAAGAAAAAGAGAAGGGTGGAAAATGGAAGGGAAAGAAAAACACAAGCGTGAAGAAAGAAGGGGAGCAAATCACATGCAAACATTGTTCCAAGGAGGGGCATGATGAATCCCATTGTTGGAAATTGTATCCTGAATTAAGGCCTAAGAAACAAAACCTACTGGGAAAGTTGAGAGGCTATCACATGGGAAAGTTGTGTATCAAAAACCAACTAAGAAAGAAACAATTGAGAGGCTATCAATAACCAACTGGGAAAGAAACAATTGAGAGGCTATCAAAAATCCACTGGGAAGTAGTGTGGCAACTTTTGGTCAAACCACACAGTCAGATCATGACCTTGAATTGCTCCTTGGATTCAGTACAAAGAATGCTGCCACCTTTACACAACACAATATTTGCAGGGCAGTTGAGAACAAAATTTGGGATGCCACCACAAGTTAGGCCAATGTCCGACATTTGTGAGCTGAGAGGAAAAGTTGGCAACGGTGATTCATCGAGAAAGTCCTGAGTAATTTTTGAGCATTTTTATTTTTGGAAAGTTGGATACTAGGAATGAGGAAGGTTGTTTGAAACCTCCTCATAGATATTTTTATGATTTTTTTTTAGTTAATTAGAATAATATTTAAACCATTCTCATGCATTTAGAGAACGGTCCAGAATTTTATTAATAACATTTACAAAGAATGCACTATCGTAAGTTTGTAGATGCCTTGATGAAATCATGGAACATGGTCTTTTTCATTTACATATCTATTTGTTGATCACTGTTGATGCACTATTGTATTCTTTGAGATACTCATTGGTAGAAGATTGATTGTGGCCTATTTTCACTGGTCAAATGAGCAGAACTGAATACACATCTGGTACTATTATCATGTGTGTTAAATATTTATTCTAGCAATAGTGATAAGTTTATCTTTCATGAATTATGTATGAAATCTGTCATCTCTGTTTGGAGTATTAGTTGCACTATTGTACGATATCAGAATAGAGAATGCTCTATTTTATATATGATCATTAGAGTATGCGATATGTTTTTCACAATTCTTTTGATTAACTATTTTCTCAAAGGAATTATCTTACAATATAATAACTCTATATAGTCTATGATTGATTTATATCATCATAGATTACATAGACATTTTTTATATCGCATAAAACCAGCAATACCTCGGGTTAGATTAAAATAGATTTAATTCAAAGTTTTGCATCTTAGAATAAAGTTATGTTAGTTTTTAGTTATTCTTTTGCGAATCATTTGAAAGAATCCCACAAATCATATAAGCCCAAAACATTGGGAAACTGGTCCCATCATCCCCAGTCAGAGCCACTATCCCAAACGGAAAAGGAGTTGCTTTAAGATCCGAACCAGGTGGTTATCCCCCTTGTTGTTGCCACAGATTTCTGAGGCCTCAACACCTCCCAAGAGGGGAATTCAACATGAGATTCAATTGCCACATGATGTTCCACTTCCAAACATAGGCATGTATTGCATGTCGATTATGGAGAGCATGGAAATTAAAAAGAAAATTCAAGAATTGTTGAACAAAGGTATCATACACCCATCTACTTAACCATGTGGTTCGCCCATTTTCTTGGTGCCAAAGAAGGATGGAACTTGGTGCATGTGTGTGGATTTCGGTGCAATGAACAAAATCACGGTAAAGAATCGTTATCCACTCCAAAGAATTGATGATTTGCTTGATCGGTTGAGGTATGCAAAGTATTTCACTAAGTTAGACTTACGAAGTGGTTACATCAAGTTAGGATAGTTGAAGAAGACAATTGGAAAACTACATTTAAAACTAAACAAGGATTGTTTAAGTGGCTTGTTATGCCTTTCGGTCCTACAAATGCTCTAGCTACTTTCATGAGGGTAATGACTGATGTATTGAGACCATTTCTAGACAAATTTGTCATTGTCTACTTAGATGATATTCTCATATTCATCAAATCAAGAGATGAACATGTCATGCATGTAAACAAAGTACCTGATATCTTGAGAAAAGAATAGTTGTTTTTAAAGATGTCAACATGTGAATTTGGAAAGACTTCTTTAGTGTATTTGGGACACATTGTTGGAGGAGGTGAGCAGAAGATCGACCCCTCTAAGGTTGAGGTCATTCTGAATTGGCCTAAGCCTAATATAGTTATAGAGGTAAGAAGCCTTTTAGGGGCACCACAATATTGGAGAAAGTTTATTGCTAATTTTTCTTCCATTGCAGCTCCATTACATGCATTGGCAAGTGTCAAGAAAGTCTTCCATTGGGGAGATGTACAACAGACGGAATTTGATGCTTTGAAACAAAAGATCAGTTCAGAACTAGTACTGGTACTTTCGGATCTAAGACAACCATTCAAGATTTAAACGGATGCAAGAGATTATGCCATGGGAGCAATTCTATTGCAGCATGGTAAGCCCATTTCATTTCATTCTGAAATATTTAATGGAGCTGTAACTAACTATCCCACATATGACAAATAACTTTATGTATTGGTACAAAGTGTTAAGAAATGGAAGCACTATTTGATGGGTAAGGAGACCATCATCCATAGTGACCATCAACCATTGCAGTACTTACAGTCACATTGAAAGTTGCAGTAGTCATGGCATTTCAGATGGATGAGTTTTCTATAGCAATTTCATTTAGTTATCAGGTATAAAAAGGGAATGTTCAATAAGGTAGTTGATATTCTTCGAGGCCTATTGTAAATTCATATGTTATACTCAAGCATAATTATGTTCTGCATGTAAGTTACATAGAACAATATGCAAATGATAGTGACTTTAAAGAAGTATATGCAAGCTTGAGTCAAGGAAACTAAATTGAAGAGTTGGATTATCATGTACATAACAGTTTGTTGTATCACTTGGGAAAGTTGTGTA
Source organism: Pinus tabuliformis (assembly GCA_031772625.1). NCBI lineage: Eukaryota > Viridiplantae > Streptophyta > Pinopsida > Pinales > Pinaceae > Pinus > Pinus tabuliformis. The sequence goes on along the minus strand of CM062820.1, from coordinate 553,432,967 downwards.
TTCCACAGGGAGAAAGAAACAATATCATAAGGGAGGCACACACTTCATTGATCGCTGGACACTTTGGTGTAGGCAAGACAATAGCGAATCTTCAAAGGTATTGTTATTGGCCATGCATGTTGGATAATGTTTCTCATTTCTTATGAGGATGTTCTTTATGTGCTACAAGTAAGCCTAGCAATAGGAAACTTGGTTTATACACTCCACTTTCATTACCTTCACGTCCATGGGAGAGTATCTCAATGGATTTTTTAGGAGGTCTTCCATTATCAAGGAAAGGTCATGATTACACGTATCTAGTTGTAGGTAGGTTCAACAAGATGTGCATACTAACACCATGTAAAAAAGAAAATTACAGCTGAAAAAACAACTCATCTTTTCTTCCAAAACATTTGGGCTCATTTTGGTCTTCCTACTTGTATTGTAAGTGATCGAGATTCTCAATTTGTTGGGAATTTTTGGTCGAATTTGTGGGACATGATGGACACAAAGTTGAAGAAGAGTACAACCTTTCATCCACAAACAGATGGAAAAATAGAGGTGGTCAATCAAACAATCATCCATCTTCTTAGAGGATATTGTAGCAAACATCCCAAGTTGTGGGATGAACAGTTGCATTACATACAACAGAGTAAAGAATTCTTCCACAAATACATCGCCATTTGAGGCATGTTATGGGTACTTGCCAAGAACGCCATTGGACTTCATATTTGAGAAAGATGTGACCATCGATGGTCACAATGACATTGATAAGGCAAGGAAGTTCATTGAGCACAGTGGTCCTTTTAAAATTATGGAAAAGATTGGTAACAATGCATTTAAGCTTGATTTGCCTCCTTATATGCAAATATACTCTGTTGTTAATGTTGAGAATTTGAGATTATTTGAGCCTCCTCTGATTGATGATCAAGGAGATCATGTTCAGCTACCATCAATAGATGATTTCTTGCCAAAATATCTAGATGAGATTCATCAAGCTCTCATACTTGACAAAAGAACCACGACTTCGAAGAGAGGGGATGTTGAATACCTTAGAGTGGGACTCAAGGGACAAAAGCCTTCTCAAGCCAAATGGTTGCAAATCAAGAAGGGGAGGGAACTTTACCCTCACCTGCTAAACAATTGATAGTATCTTTTCGAGTCCAAAAGGCTTCTAGTAGGGAGGAATGCTCAGGTGCTCAGTATTTAGCTCAAAAATCAAAGTTCTTAGAATGGCTCAAAACCTGAATGACCATGTCCATATTGGAAAAACAATCTTAAGGCAACTTGTTTCATTGAAAACTGAGTTCGTATGAGAAATTTATTGTGTTCTAATCGTTTTGCTAAACAGGCGAAATTTGCAAAAAAATGCCCAGTCACTGCATAGTTAGCAGTCCGTACTGCTGACATGGCAAGTGACTAGGCATGGTCAAAGGTGGTCAATGACAAATCACAAGATGACAAGTGGCATTGTTTCATTGGGTTGTACAAGTGGTGTGTTGGTGCAATCTAATTGGTTTATTTATGGACCAATGGAAGAATGCCATGTGGCAAGCCCAGAGGCCACCACATGGCACCTCCCAAAGGCCTTGAAAGTCGAAATAGTGAAGCAAAATATTATGGTGGAGGTTGGGTTCGTACCCGCGACCTTTAGCATACAGTCTGCATACCTTAACCGCCTCCGCTACCACCGTGGTTCTTAGCATGTATGATCTCTGTGTTTATTTAAATGTAACGGTTGTTAGTTGGGCGGTTAGGGGAGGGCCAAACTGTAGACCAACCCTCCCCATGTGAACACATTTTTGGTTAGCCACAAATAGTTACAGTTTACCTCGGTGGACAGTTCAACAACCATCACCGCAATGGTCTCCGCATGTGAACGTGACTGTTGTTACAACAAACGGTTAGCGCGGTGGACAGTTCACCATACTCTGCGACGCTTAGTGGTCTCGACATGTGAATGTGATGAATGTAACCCCAAATGGTTAATCACTCTGACGGTTCTGAAATACCTTACTCCAAACTGTTAGCATGTGACCACTACATCGAAACCGTCGGGGTTTTGGTTAACACTAATCGTAGGATTAACGATAATCCAATTTTAAAGCAATTAAGCATAGTTAACCTTAATTAACTCCAAGTTTATTCTGGTGGAGGTTTTGGCAGTGCCCCAAAATTCTGGCTTGCCTCCAAATTTAGCACCCTAACTGGAGCCACTCCAGATTTAGCGGAACTTTTCTAGGAAAAGACTGACCGAGTCATAGAGAAGGTAATTTTCGACCAAATTGAGCTCAGGAAGAGGTATTCTTAGATAATTTGGACATTCTGAACACATTGTTGCAGGTATAAGGAGGCATAGAGATTTTTAAAAAATCATTTTGCTACATTGAGCTAATACAGAGGCCCAAGCCATGGAAGCTGGACCATGGAGATGTAGGCCAGGGGGGGTGAAATCCTTCATCAAATCATTGTGTTAAAGTGTCTCTTTGATGGTTTGTTGTACTTTGAATGTTTGTTGTTTAGTATTTGTGTTTGAAGCTATTTTGTTCATGAATGTCATTTTAAACTTAAGGAAATTTACCTGATTGTAGGCACAAGCAACTAAGGAAACCCCAGTACAAGAAGCGATAAGCAAACATATGTTTAGAAATATGTAATTGATATTAGCACAATATAAACTAATAATAAAAAACAGATCATCTGGCCACTCGGATAGTCAGGAAACTGAGGATGTAGTGGCTTTATCTCCAACTCAGTCTCTAGGGCATGTAGTGACCTTTGCCACCATGGAATCCATAGTTGGGAAACTCTGCAATATCCAAATCAACATGGACATTCTCAGAGACCACAAGTATGAAGATCGTAAAGAAATTATGGCTTTCATTAATGATATCCAATACAGTTAGAATGATATTTTGGAACAACTAGAGAACCTTCGTTGCAGCCACCATCGCACAAATGACCACCTTTGCAGTCTGGAGGCGAGGGTTGAACATATTTATTTCCATATGCACAAACATGTTGGCTACTTTGCAACTCTCCCTGTACTCCCCCCCTCATCCCCCTCCTTGATATGCTGTTATTAGTTTTGGTTTCCTTTTTTGTTTTTTCTAGTCGGTCATGGCTAAAATGCCTTATGGAAATAAAGAATGTAAAGCATCCTCTATGGTATTCTCCAGTCTCCAATCTCAACAAGTCTGGTCAGAATGAGGGAACGTGGACTGTTGGGACATGTTTTATAAGATTTATTTTCCTAAAAGTCTAATGATATCATTTTGACCGAAAAAAGAGAGTAGATTATATTCATAGGTTTACACTTTAGGAGAGATTTTATCTAAAACAATTAGTGTTATTCCCCGCAATATTAATCCTTATATATTCCATATATAAGCATTGTGTTATAAGATACTTAGCTTATATTTTTTTAATTATCTTGGAGAATGACTAAACATGGTATGTGAAGCATACTAATATTTAAAATGGGTTATTTCAACATTAAACAAGAAGAATAGTTGTGATTCACCATAGTCCCTGCCTCTATCGCTAATTAATTGATTAAAGGTTGTGCTCTTATAATGAAAGCTCTCAACACAAAGCTTTTTGTACAATGAAAGCTCTCCACATAAGTGTGTCGTGAAGTTTCACACTTGTGTATATGTATTATTGCTAATATTTTAATATTAAATAATCCATATCTCTGTATTTTGAATATCGTTGGTCAATTGAGTAAAGATTGTGCAAAGCGTAGATAAACTTTGTACAGTGAAAGCTCTCCGCATAATGAAATATCTTCGCACAAAACTCTTTGCATAAGTAGTGTAAGCGTTGTTTATGGTTATCTTTGTGAAATTAGGCATATGTGCGGGAGTGTGGAGGAAGTACATTGTGTGGAGAAAGCTTTCAAGCTTACATTGTGCTGACATCCACACTCCATACTAAATACTTTGCTAATTAATTAATTAAATATTGTGCTCTCATAATGAAAATTGTACCTTTATGTAATAGGCAAATGTCAAATATCATTAGATTGTGAATTAAAGTTATAAAGTTCCTTTTGCACCATTTTCTCACACATATCGCGCACAACTAAATCCATAAAGTTTTAAACAGAAAATAGTTTAAGATTAATTTTCCCTCTTCACCCCCATTGTCCTGCAAAATCATCATCCTTCACACAGTAAAAATTTGTACAAGAAAAGCTTCGAACAAGGAAACATAATAATACTAATTCGAAATTTGTTCATAGTTAAATTAATTAGGCGTCAACATTGTGCAAAGTTTCCACTATCGCCTTTGATTTTCTTGATTATTTGGTCATTGTTGATTGAGTCGATATTAATATAGAAGGCATAGGCTTAAAATCAAGGAAAGTTAGATCAATGGTATATTTATATTGCTAGAGTGACTTTGCAAGCATGGAATTAGAGATTATAGCCATAATTCACCAAGTTTATTAGCAAGTGTGGCACAGGTTGAAGTTTATGGATCGTGAACAAAACTTTATACAATGAAAGCTCTCTGCAAAATGAAATCTCTCAACAGAAAAGTATTTGTATAAGAACAAATGTCAGTGAACACCTCTCGGAGACTGGGTGATTTTTCCGCAGTGCAACAAAATCAACTTCTTCTGTGCTCAAGATTTTTCTAATCAATTGATTAAAGGTTGTAATGGAAGCCCTCTGCACAAATCTATTCACATATTGAAAGCTTTGTTTATCGTTGTATTTGTATAATTAGGCATATGGGTGAGGATGCGCAGGAAGTCCAATGTGTTGAGGAAGCTTTCAAGCTTTCATTATGTGGACCTCTGCATTCCGCATAATGATAAACCTTCCACACAATTCATACACGCTCGTACTCATAAACAATTTTTTAATACTATAATTTACAAAACATACTTTTGTTCATGTTGACACCTATAAACAATGTTGGTCCACACCACTATCCTATTAGCCGGATTTAGGAAGAAGTGGAGACCGTATTACAAATATCGCTATGTCTACCTCTATTCGCAATAACATCGGGACAAGTGGTGGACACATATGATATTATTGGTAATATTTTAATAATAAATAATCCATATCTTCATATTCTGAATATCACTAGTCAATAGAGTAAATGTTGTGTAGAGTGTGCAAAAAACTTTGTACAATGAAATCTCTTCGCATAAAACTCTCTACATAAGTAGTGTAAACTTTATTTAGGTTTATCTTTTTGAAATTAGGAATATGTGTGGGAGTGTGAAGGAACTTTTCAAGCTTTCATTGTGTGGACCTCTGCACTCCACACTAAACACTTTGCTAATTAATTGATTAAATATTGTGCCCTCATAATGAAAGGTGTCATAATTGTGCAGAGCACTAAAGTGGAATCAAAACATTTAGTGTAGAAAATGTGAAATATAATTAGATCAGAAAACGTGAAACTTTTGCACCTCTGTTTTCTCGCACATATCGTGCACAACTAAATCTGTAAATGGAAAATAATTTAAGATTAAATTTCCCTCTACACCCTCGTTTTCTTGCACAATCCCCATCATCTGCATAGTAAAAGATCTGCACAAGGAAAGCTTCACATAAGGAAACATAATAGTACTAATTCGAAATTTGTTCATAGTTAAATTAATTACGCATCAACATTGTGCAAAGTTTCCACTATCTCCTTCGATTTTCTTGATTGTTTGGCAGCTATGGATTGAGACTATTGGAGCCTAGTTTTTTTTTCTAAATTTTGTTAGTATAGGACCACACAACAGGGATAAAGAACGCAGAACATTGAGGTGGAGCACTGCATGGGGTTGGCGCAAATGGATGTTGTACAGGGGGTAATAATGGCACCCGAGGATGGGAGACGCGTGTAGAATAATATCGACAATTAGGATGTTGCAGAAGAGTGGAGCCAATTGAGGATATCATGGCAGATTAGAGGATGGAGATATTTTGTAAAAAGAGGTGAAGGGGCGGAGTGGAGCCGACTAGCGGGAAGGATATTTTGAACGACTGATATTATGCATGGGATAGCTTAAGAAGGGATGAGGAAATATATTAACGGATTTCAGGACAACTGGAGGAATCAAGCAGAAGACTGAGAGGGTTTGAGAGGTTTCGAAGTGAATATAAGAAGAGCTGCCAAAGACAGAGCATAGGTTAGATGTTAGCTGTTGGATGTTGAACGTTGGACGAGTGAGCGAAGGAGAGAACAAATTTATGGAATTTCTATCTGGTTATGTGATGTATGTGTTTGTCTATTTTGGCTATTAGGCATATGTTTGAGTATATAGTTGTAGGGTAGTATTATTTTAAATCACTATTCTTATTTCTATTTGAGTTCGTGTTAATTTTTCTTAGGGATATATTTTTCTTTGCTTTGATAATTACATTTCTTCATTAACACATTAATTTCACCCCATAACATCATACCATTATTCATACTTACATCATTATTTAGCAGCATATGTAACTATATAGGAAGAATGATATCATCATCATCAATGGAGTGAAACATAAAGGAACAATAGAAGAAAAACATTCACACATAGAGACGCCAGGATTGGTTGGAGACCAGAGAAAAACCCACAATGGGGAAAACCCTTTCAAATTATTCTTCTTATTAGATCATCATTGAATGATTCAACAAAAGACAATACAATGATCCATATCCTCACTCATACAACTATCTAGTAAAAACAACTACACAATATCCATGAAATGAACCCAACAATGTTTATACTCAAAATCCTAATTCTAAAGCTTGTAATGAATTGTCACTGACTACGGTCAATAGCTGAACACTGCAGTCACTGAGTGAAATATTTAGAAAACTGAAATTCCATCATTTAGGTCCTGATCGCACAGAGGAGGAGTCATGTGTGTGATTGGGAAGCTTCCAGACGCTCTTTGGAGCCTACAAGCAAGTGACTGTAGTCTACAACTGAAATTATGAAACCCTAGATGTTGGTCACACAAAGGACAAGTTGTGCATGTGACTATGATGCTTCGGTCACACAGATGAGCTTGGTAGCGAGCGAATGCAACCAATATATCTATGTCGTATGCCTATGACTGAGGCCCAAAACCATAAAACATAAATGTGGGCTTCAAACCCTAAAATTTCATCTTCGAGTGAACCTGTTCCTCCGTGGATGAGCCTTAGACCTATGCGAGACAAGAAAAACAAGATAGAAGAGTGTCTCATGATGATATTCAAATGAGGTAGAGGTCACTTTTATTTATAGCCTTCCAAGGCTATCCACTTTTCTTTATGTCCTACCTTATCAAATATGCACATGTTGGATTTTCTTCATAAGTATACATTCCCGTATCTGTTTTGAGTGATATTTAGGTTGATTTTGGTGCTATCGAAAATAGGAATTCAATGAAATCATCATATCCATAAAATGAGTTGTCTAAAGTGGAATTTGACCATTTTAACACTCCCTCTCAACTAGGGAGAATTCCACCTACATCATGTCATGAATATCCTGTCAACAAATCATATCCAGTCTCAAGTATATCATCATCACATATCATCATCGATCATCTAAATTTATCTCTTGCTTATTCTTGTTTGTATCTTGATTTTCCATGCTCATATGTTGAACATTCTCGAATCTAAAAGAAGAAGGATTTGTTACAGAAGGGGAGCTTATTATACAACCCTCTATTCATCGAGGAGCCACTGCTACCACCAGGAATCACATCAGCGGTGAGTTAATTCTATGACCTGCATAATCATAGGAGACAATATTATCAGGGAGAAAATCTCAACCTAGAACCACATTGGAGAGCATATCTCAACCCAAAATATGATGAGGAGCTAAACATCTACGACCCCATATCAAGAAATAGGTGATATAGGGGAGCTACTACTCAACCCATCCTATTTCCTACCGATCTTCCCAACAATGACCCTCAAGAGTCATGTGGTAGAACACCTGCATCATAATATGATCTTGGACGAGATACCCAACTTATGGAGAGGTAAGGATCACATGCCTCCAAACCTCCTCAACCTGTTGTCTAGATAGGGAGGGACAATCTCAACAAGCCCTACTTGTGGGTATGATTCCAACTGGGGTATACTCTATAATGACCAGATGTGGGTGATATACCTAACTTTTCAAAATGGAAAAGGATCACACACATCTCATGGGTGACATATAGGGGTGATACCCTATTTTCCATAAATACCTCAACCCCAGGAGCCCTCCATCTCAATTCCACACCCTGGGATCTCAAACAAGGAGGAAAAGTTGGCTCAGTGTCCTCGATCAATGATGATCTCTATCATATCATTATGTTCATAGCTTGATCATGTTGCAATAACAAAATGATCCTATACGGTCATCAAATAAAATATCATATTAGAAAAAAAATACACATATCACAAAAAAGATACCATAGTCATCCTCCCTCTTAAGGAGGTGCCAACCACAAGCCTAATCTTGTCTCGTACATCAACAATGTCTCAATATATGAAGGTAATTTAGTGCAACTATATATGGGATTCTCTTCCAATCGTATTCCACTCTTTTCATCGCAATGTATCCATGTTATATCCAAAATTTCTAAAACATCTCTCCAAAAAGCTTCTCCATCTTGCCTCATAGCTATCCATGCTAGCAACCTTGTACTCAACCTAGTTTATTCTTAAAGCTAAAATTATTTCATCCAAAAACATCATGGAAAATCTCATACTAAGGCATCACCCAAATTCACACATCAATAATAATCCCAAACATCATCAGTACATCCATGCAGTCACATATCACAGGAAGAATATCTTAGTCCAAAAATGATTCATTCCATGCAAATATCTCAAAGAGAGCTCAACGAAAAATCAATAAGTATGAAGTAGCTCAATCATGAATTGACTCAGGTTCTATGTACAACATATATGTATATGGACTAGTGTTCAATTGGAACATTAATGCTTCAATCAACTATCAGTTTCCAAGTTGAGCTCAACAATATCTCTTCACAACTTGTTGAAATTCAATCGAAGTGTCCAACGATTTGCATTTCCAGTTTTCAACACTTCTTCAATAGCTTCGCAATATAGATTTTATTTTCCCAACTTCATAAATCAATTCATCATGTCTAAAGGATAAAATACTTGCTTACTACTAAGTGCATCATTTCATCATAGGGACCATCAATTCAAATCACTTTCATATGCATTAATGATCCATTTGATAAGGAGACATTCTCATCATACCTTAGGACTTACCTTGCCATCAATATTGTAGCTGAAACATAACTTTAATATAACATGCATACCTTTTAGTATTCAAATACATGTGTACCTTCTTATTTTACACAGGAAGCTTGTAGTGCTTTGTCACCTTTTCATCATATGCCTCTTCCTTCACTAGTCATGATCCTCAAGAAGGATCCACTTATTATATCTCATCAAGAAGTTGGAACCGTCGAAATACTCAAATGTATATGTAGGAATCCTAAGTAATAATAAAAATAATAATCAGATCCATAAGTCTAAGAAAAAGTAAGTACACAAAGAAGCATCATAAATTGAAAAGTACTTATCTTCAATAAGAGGTGATCATCTCCCTCTTGAACCAACCTTCAAGAGCCATCATTGTGCATTGTCTATATGAAAATGTTTCCTTCACTATTTCAATCAAATTTATCAACAACCAGGCCTACTAGAGACTGTCCCATCTAGGGCTTCATCAAATTTGACACAAGTGCTTTAACATCTTCACTTTGACCATGATAGGGATTCTAGACTTCATATCTCAAATATTTTCCATAAACCAGGGTTTCTCCCAAACCCTAACCTCTTAATATCCATTAAACCCTAATGCACAAACTACCTAAGGTTTTATTCAACCCCTAGAATTATTGTAGTCTCCACCATTCTCTCTTGCATCCATCTATGGTGTCATCATAAGGGTGATCTTCATGACATTTGTTCAACCCAACTCTGATACCATGTTAATTTTTCTTAGGGCTATATTGTTCTTTGCTTTGATAATCTCATTTCTTCATTAACACTTTAAGTTCACCCCATAACATCATAAGATTATTCATATTTACATCATTATTGAGACACATATGCAACTATATAGAAAGAAAGATATCATCATCATCAAGGCAGTAGAACATAAAGGAACAATAGAAGAAAAGCATTCACACATAGAGACACCAGGATTGGTTGGAGACTAGGGAAAAACCCACTATGGGGAAAACCCTTTCAAATTCTTCTTCTTACTATATCGTCATTGAATGATTCAACAAAATATATTACAATGATCCATATCCTCAGTCATACAACTATCCAACAAAAACAACTACACAATATCCATGAAATGAAGCCAACAATGCTTATACTCAAAATCTTGATTATGAAGCTTATAATGAACATTCATTGATTGTTGTCAACTACTGAACACTGCGGACACTGAGAGAAATCTTTGGAAAAATTAAATTCTATCATTTAGGTCCTGGTCGCGCAGAGGAAGATTCATGTGTGCGACTGGGAAGCTTTCAATCGCTCTCTAGAGCCTACAAGCTAGTGATTGCAGTCTGCAACTGAAGTTCTGAAACCTTAGATGTCAGTCGCATAAAGGATGAGTTGTGCATTCGACTGGGATGCTTTGGTCGAACAGATGAACCTAGTTGCGAGTGACTGTAGTCAATATATCTATGTCCTGTGCCTGCGACTGAGGCCCAAAATCCTAAAATAGAAATGTGAGCTTCAAATCCTTCAATTTCATCTTTAAGTGAACCTGTTACTCCGCGGATGAGCCTCAAAGCTGTGTGAGCCAAAAAAAAAACATATAAGAGTGTCTCATGATGATATCCAAATGAGGTAGATGTCACCTTTATCTATAGCCTTCCAAGGGTATCCACTGTGCTTTAGGGCCAACCTTATCAAATATGCACATGTGGGATTTTCTTCATAAGTACGCTTTCCCTTATTCATTTTGAGTGATCTTTAGGTTGATTTTGGTCCTATCGAAAAGAGGAATTCAATGAAATCATCATATTAATCAAATGAGCTATCAAAAGTTGAATTTGACCATAGTTGCATATTTTAATAGTTTGGTCACTATGGTTTGGGCTTATGGTTTGTGTTGGTATTTGGCGTATGTTTGGAAGGCAAATGAGCCCGTTGGTCAAGTGAATGTAACTCTCGGCGCAATACCTCTTTTTTTAATGTTAATATAATCGAATGGATGGATAAGTTGACCCATTTCTTTTGTGCATATGGCTAAATGGTATCAATGCATCAATTTCTTGTATAACTTATGATATTCTGAATGTTTACAACAATGGTTAATAATACGAATGTTTATGATAATGTTGCGGCATAGGATTATTGTCTATAGAGTTAGTATTTTATGTTATGAACCTTTACGAATGTGTGTGAAGGGTCAAATAGTCGTCAAAGGGTTAAAGAAAAAATTAATGTTTCTTGGTGGTGGTAGATTAGTCGGGGTTTGGTGTTAATTTCACCTTTAATGACTGAGCTTACCACATGTAGCCATCTACTGTGTGTGCTTGTCTTAGATTCTTGCACTGTATTATGAGTCGAAGTGCTTAACACTCTACAAAGTGCATGATGATAGGTAGATAGGAATTATGTGTCAGCTAGAGGTAGTTCATCATGAGTAATAATATAGTCCTATCAGAATGTGGAAACTTGATTCCAATAGTCACCCATTATCATCTTGGGTGAGACTTCACTCACTTCATGGGTGTTGTCAAAAGGGTCGATTCTAAGCAGGTGTTTTTTGGCCACTACGTAACAAAACCTAGCTCTTTCAGAATCTCGTGTGCCAAGAAATGATTTCGTTGGTGGGATTGGGATGGCTATGTGATGAGGTTGTCTTATAGGAATGTGGAAGTCATGGTACCCAACTAAGGAGGAAATTACACGATGGTTCAGATGGCAGCTACGCAATTTTGCTTCTATAGAGATAGGAGACAAGAACCGGAGCCTGGAGAAATGGCTATATAAGTACGTGTTCATTGAATTTCATGAAGCTTTCTTCGAAGAGTTTCCTAATATCTTGATGGAGTGGCTTTAGCAATTGAAGGAAAATAACCCGATGTATTGACATGATGGGACAAGGAAGTGGATGTCGAAGGAAGTATCTCATATTCGAATGGTAAGCAATAATACAGTTTGTGCTATTGGTTTTTGGTTCGAAAGTGGTTTAGAAGGATATATTGTGGAGTTTGCAGTTGAAGCAATAGTATCCGACACTATAGAAGAGCATAAATTTCTGAAGGGACTTTGAGGCAGGTTCATGAGATCAATATTGTTGTTGATAAAGATGATTTTGTATGACCATGGTAATTTTCCTCTAGATTTTGATTCCATGAGAATCTAAGTCATCTGCATGGATGGGGAATTGGGGGAGACTCGAGAGATGGTTTCAGGAGTAGAAAAGGAGAAGAGAAAGAAGAACTACGGTGGAGGGTAACAGTGGGCCCAAAACTGTGCATAAAGAGAAAAATGGAAAGAATGGAGCAAGAGAGCTATGAGGATGTCTTTTTGAAGAGTGGGAGGAGGTATCACCAGGGTGACGCAGGAGGAGGCCAGTTAGTGGCAATTCTTGCCAAAAGAAGGAGCTAGAGGGAGGGGCTAGGAGCAGCCATTATTGGACACAAAGTAGTGCTAGTGACCAGAGCTATGAAGGGACATAGTTTGACACACTACAAATGGAGGAAGGACAGAAAGAAAATTTGAGTCCACGCAATATGAAATATTCAAAACCGGGGTAGAAAAATCAAACCACGTCTGGTGTCAATTCCATGACCCCGCATGCATCCACGAACTAGGAGGTAAGAACTTGTGCACTAATACACTAATGTGGAAGGTAATTGTAGTTAGGGATGATGTAATCTAATCTTACTTTATTATTTCCATTATTATTTTATAATATTCCTTAGGAAGCCCATTTTATACTTGAAAATTTCTCTAATGAGGGACCCAATATGCAGATGATCATCGTTGAACCTCGTAGGAATCAACAATGGGTAGGCACAATATTGCAAGGAGGTTTCAAGATGGGAGCCGATACTGTGAGACCCTAGACACCGCAACCCTAGTGGGTAAGGATAATCCCCCAAATCCCCTTTGAAGTTTGACCCTATACGAGAAAAGACCATGTATAAGGAGACCTGATGAGAAATGTTTGCATAAGAATGGGATAGGCCGAAAGCTAGGCACGAAGTGACCATGCCAGATATATTTGATGCCACTATAGGTAGGGAGCAGAGGAAAACAATGCATCTAGTTTAAAGTCAACTGTAAATTTTCTCAGAGCTCATAAAAGATCCCTAGGGCTTAGATAAATTTAGGAGGATGGTGGAACAATATGCCAGCGGATATGAGGAGACTAGTGTAGGAGCTTCACAAAGGGTTGTGAATCAAGTATCTTGCAAGAAGAGAACCAGTAAATAATTTTGAGTTGGCACACAAATTAGAGAATACAAGATGTAAAATATCATCTTGGACTTTGGATTAGATGTAAATATTATACCAAAAAGCACATGTGAGATGATGGGGAAACCCAAACTGACTTGGTCTCAAATCAGCTCAGGTTGCTCAACCAACATGAGATGTTTCCTATTAGATGGTTGTCGGGAGTACTAGTGGGCATCGATGGGTTTTTAGGCATCATTGGTTTCGAGGTGATCGAGATCATGGATGATATTGATCTCTATTCGACTCTCTTAGGGATCGACTGGGATTTTTACAACCATGTAATTATTAATCTAAAGAAAAGACAAATGATATTAAAAGGCAGAGATATATAAGTGATAGCACCATTAGATCCATGTGAAGGAGATCGATACATCGAGCCAATAAATGGGGATCTTAGTCAAGAGGAGCTAGATAATATTTATAATGTCACAACTTAGCGGGATGACTAGGTAAATCCTATAGTGTAAGGAGTGTTGAGTTGGTGCAACAATGGATCTTGTGCCTTGAATTCAGAAGAAGCCTTAGATAATTAACATAATCAAATACATGAATATAGTGCCCAGAGGTGTGCACATGTTACGAGGATGATGCGTTGGATAGGGATAGAGGTGCACAACCCACCTCACTTCGATGGGTTGTTAGAAGTAGATATTTTTGTTTAGGAGTATAAGGATGATATACCATACTATCAAAGGATTCTCACATTAGATTTTGCGTTGCCCACCACCCCAACCAAATGGTGGATTGCACACAAAGATAAAGTTGCAGGATGGCTACAATGTAGAGAATTGATGAAAGTGTGATTCAAGACCAGCTTTGGGGTGGAGAGAAATATTTAGGTATGGAATGCCCTAAGACTCACCTGAAGTGGTGTGTCGCAACACGGACCAAGGGACGAGTACCAGGACAAGAATGGGTACATCAATTTATACACACCCTGAACTTCATTACATATAACTTGTATATTGAGTTAGGAGTGCGTAGAGGAACATAGGATTGGGATGAAATCGAGAAAAATTTCAAGGCTATCGTTAGCTTTGAAGTAGAAGAGTGAGCATTGGGTGAAGCTTTGAAGGTTTTGTGATGAAATATATTCACTTAATGAATCTACAATGATTAGGAGTGGGCCACTGTGTTCTACACATCAACATCTATAGCAAGTACAAGAATTCTTGGAGTGCTACAATTTCGAAGAGCAGGGAGAGGACGATGATGATCCTTGGAACTTCCAAATTTTAGAAGTGGAAGGTGAGCACGTAGTAGAATTACCACCATTGTAGTTTGTTGAGTATGCACAACCAATTAATACTAAGAAGGTGAACATCAGGACCAAAGAAAGTCCCAAGATGGTAGCCATTGGATATTATTTGGACGATGATACCATCGAAAAGGTTACAGACTTATTATGGGAATACCTATACCTATTCCCTTATACCTTTGAAGAGATGAAAGGAATTTTTGGGGAGCTAGGAAAAATGAGGATTCCCTTAAAACTTGATGTGAAACTAGTAAAGCAGTGACCCTATCGATTAAATCCTATTTACAAGGAAAAGCTCAAACTGGAATTGGAGAAGATGCTGATAGAAGGGATCATCAAACCAATGGAGGAATCATAATGGATCAACTTGATGATGGTTGAAAATAAGAAAACGTTCGAGATAAGAATTTCTGTGGACTTGCAAAATTTGAACAATGTTTGTGCGTATGACCCATTTCCTACCCCATTCACAGATGAGTTTCAGGAAAACATGGGAGGACGAGACACTTACTCTTTTACAGAAGGATTTTCAAGATACCACAAGCTATGTAATACCAAAGAGGATTGGTACAAGACCACCTTTGTGACATAGTGGAGTTGTTTCTAGTATATAGTGATGCCATTTGGTTTGAAGAATGTGGCTGCTACTAGTGAAATACTAGCTGAGAAATGCAACTAGTTTCAATCTTCATAATTTTTGTACTCATTTCAATATGTATCCTATGTAACAAAAAAAAGAGAAGAAAAAAAAGTTATTATTATTAAAGCATGGGTTTCATGCTCTTCATTGATGGTGTTATAGGTAAAAGCATGTTCTTCATGTTTCTAGGGTTTGTTAGGCCTTAGGATTTATTATCCTGAGTCAAAGGAGTCAATATCATGTTTATAAGATCCTTTCGTGAAAAATGTATTTTTAAAAATAAATTATTTTGTCTATAATTTCCTGGAAGCTCCAAAAGTACAAGTCGAACTAAAGGAGGGAATTTGACCCTTTGAGAAGGCTATATAAAGAAGTAGTTCAACCTCATTTAGCACTCACTTCACAAGTTCAATCTATCAAGAAGGAAGTTTGATTTGTATCTGGGAGAAGTGGAAAAGGAGAGTGAAGATATAGGAGAAGAAAGAAGGACAAAAAGTCTTTGTTTTGGGATCTATCTCTCTCACACGTGTGAAATTATAGGGTTTTTGGCACTGCATAAGAGGTCAAAATTACAAGTTTGAATTGTAGGACAACAAAGTGCATAATCTTGTAGTTTGAAGGAAGAATACCCTACCTTTCCCTCGTTGACCTTGGGAGGAGTTGTCTTTCTCTAGGAAGGTCTTAGGAGGAAGATGAATTAGGGTTTCCATAGAAGCTGCAAGGACAAAATTGCAGGATCGAAGTTGTAGAACGAGTTGCAGTATTGGAGTTGGTAGGTCAAAGTTACAGTTTGAAGTTGGTTAGTTCAGAATAGGAAAGGACTTGCGGGAGGGATGACTTGGTACTTGGAGAAGGAATTGGTCTAGGGTTTGTGTCTTCATGTCTCAATTGAAACAGATTCTATAAGAAGAGAAGACTTTTCTAGGTTTTCCCCTTGGAGAGATTTTACGCTGGCTGAGAGCCTAACTTTTGTGTCCTATGTTGCTATTTTGTTCGTGATATTTGTTTGATGAAAATATATAACTAAATAACATAAGAAGATTAACTAAGTTCACAAGGAAATATTAAGGTTAAGGAAAATAAGAAGTAATAAGCTGCCACATTGCACATTTTCTGACAAGACTGGAGTGCAGAGACTGTTGTGTGGTTTCTGTTTGACAATGTGGTGACTAGGTTTGGATCTCCCGTAATTTTAATGAGTGATTAGGGGACACACTTTCTGAACAAAACTATAGCGACAATGATAGAGAAATTTGAGATCTATCATGACAAGAGTACTTCGTACCATCCCCAAGTCAATGAGACAGTGGAAGCCTTCAATAAGATCATGGAGACTCCACTTACCAGGGTATGTAATGTGCAATGTGATCATTGGGATCCAAGAATTCCCACAGTCCTGTGGGCTTATAAAACTACATGTAAGAAGTTAATCAGACAAACACCTTTCCGATTGGTATAGGGGATGGAAGTTGTTATGATGATGGAATTAGAGCAGATAAGAAAGTTAATGGACAATGACCTAGATGCCCTAGGGGCACAAACCATCCAAAAACTCAAAAAAATAAGTAAGGTAGCCTCAAACCAATCAAGCAAACAAATCAAGCCAACAAAGCATTCTAGCAAGGGAGAATAAAGGCAAACAAGCCAAGAATCAAAATCTATGAGGACAAGACACACTGGAAATGATTTAAGAGAAACCATGATTTTAACCTATAGACATTGGCGCGACTGTCTAACTAGAAACATTATTACCTAGCCTACGCATTGTGCTATCTACATAGATGATGGATTCTAATGCAGTGGAAAGACGATTATCGGATTCACTGTAGCTGGAAGAAGACTGAGCACTAGCCAAATTCCACCAGGAGGTGGAAAAGGCCTAAGAAAAGGCATGGCACGATTGAACGATTAAGAAAAAAATATTCCAGGTGGGAGATTTATAATTTCTATATGATAGCAACTTTCTAAGGCATGTAGATAAATTTCAAATGTATTGGATGGGGCCTTATATTATCCAACATGTGAATGATGTTGACATGGTGCAGTTAGGGAATTTAGAAGGAATATTGCACGAGTAGTTTTTTATGGGAGTAGACTGAAACTTTATATGGACAACCAAGATCCTGCATACACTAGATAGGTGAAGAAGAAATCCATTCTATTAGTTGAAAAAATAAGGTAGAGTAACGATTCAATGTTAGGAAATTTAGAATAGGAGGGGCAAATATTAGGAATTGGTTGTTCCGTTTTTAGTTCAAATAAATTGAAGATACTGTAGAAGATTAGACAATGCGTAGTGTTTGGGGAATCTACATCGGAAGTTGGTGGCTAACGTGATGATGTGACTAGGTGGGTGGCACAGTGATTGCCAATGATAGGAGTCCAAGTCATATCAATCTGGTCGTGTCTAACAAAAAATGGTCACTAGAAACTCAACCAGGTATAATTTCAAGAGACAGTTGGTGAGCATGGTTTGGGTAGATAACTTGTAATTTTAAGGAAAGTCAGTGATGTACAAGGAAATTGCCAGCGAAAATATCACAATCATAGCTAGGAAATGCAACCACCATTTCCACCTTTGGTAGATGGATATCTATTGTAATGACATATCATGTGAGATTACAATTACGTGAGAGAATAAAGGTTCAGGGGTGCGAGGTTGAATGGGTGGATGAATGCACGCGGGAGAACCTTACCAACTAGTTAATAAAGGGATCATAAACAAGGAGTAGGGGGAATAAATGAAGTTTTGAATTAAATTAATGGGGACCAAAGAGAAGCTGAGAGAAGCAGTGGGAGTTGAGAAAGAAAGTGATAGATAGGGAATTATGGAGGAAGGAAGCCAGGTATTAGAAGAACCGAAGATGCACCTAAAATACCATCTATTCCCACTGAAGGAAAGGGGTAAGCGACAAGAAAAAAGCATATCATCAAAAAAGAAAAGATATGAAACACCACATGGGGATATAAGCTCAGAGCCAAGTAGAAATGGTAGAACTGATAGCAGTTTCGGGCTGCAGAGCTGAGCCAATGTATACAAAGCAATTCTCAGGGCCCCGGGTGGTAATGTTGACCTAAAGGATACAAATATACATTGCAAATGCCTCCTCTTCCACGGGGGGTGCTACACTAATAGAAAATTAGGAATTTCATGGAACACATCAAGTACTCCGATCATGATTTGTGTGACCCTACTCGACATCATAACCTTCAATATTATCTATAGAAGGTGTTGAATCTACACAATGTATCTGAGCTAAGATCCCAAGATTGGGCTTGAGGTTTGGAGACTATTAGCATTCTGAATTTGTTCCACATTCCACACTTTCGATGAGGAGATGAAGTGATCTTTGTTACCAAGTGTTCGCTAAGTTATGTACATGATATTTTTTTTGGTTCGACCAACTTATGCCTCTCATGAGGATTGCATGTGATTAACGCTTTATACGAACAGGAGATCAATGCTACCACTTGCATGCAGATCGGTGTAATTCCACCATGATTAACGCTGCTCATGATGGTTAGTGTTGTGACTAACATCTCTCACGATGCCTGTCTTCTATGTTAGTCTGCTAAAACAACTGAAGGGACCCGCGTGCATGCAAAAGGACGCAAGGCAACGATGGTTAACAAGGCTTTCTACTCAGCGTTAAGGCATTATAATGCCTCGTATACCACTGTAGGATGCGTTAATGTTTAAACACGATGAGAAAAAATATGTTTCTCCTCTCACAGGGACTGCTTCTAATCTGTTCTCCCTCGCTCTGATGTAACCTCGCGATATGATACCAATTTGTTGGAAAGGCAGAGGATACAAAGCATGAATTCACACAAAACATGAGTTGCTGCTCTTCTATTGATCACACAAAACATGATACTTACTATGAACCTGGTGAAGGGTATTTATCCTTTTTCAACTAGCGACTTGCCTAAAATATCTTGACATGCAACCACACACTAAAAGTCGTCTATCACTTAACTCGACTTGACTCAACACTCAAATACTCAATTACTCAATCACGCAGTTAACTGACTCTCTATGTTTAGCCAACTCCACATGCGGGAGTAATTACAATTTCTAACAAGCATTAACTACCCTGCTAGGCACCATTCAGTGTTGTTTGACACTGAGTATGAACGGTCAGATTTGTAACAAAATTCTAGATGTGTATATACCCAACCCCATGTAGCACTGAATCAACTATCAGATCTGCAAAAAAAATTAGATCTAAATGTGCATATCCAATGACACTCAATATTAATTGTTAGCTAGAGATAAGTTGATTAAATCAACCGTGAGAAGTTGAGAACTCTCATAGATATATTGTTAGTACCAATCAAATTGTGTAATAAAGACGGTGTGAACTGTAACGTGGTATTGAATTTAAGGCCTTCAACCATCTCTGAACTTTCCTTTATGAAGATTGAAAATATGGAAATGGTTGGTCGAATGTTATCACAATTTTGCCTATTTTGAAGTGAAGAATTTTTACTGTGAAATGATTTAGAATGGTAACCAATATATATAATGATATAGGGATATTAATGAGGAGGCAGTATATGTTACTTGTTGGATTTTTTACTTGCTTAAATTTCCTTTCATTATAATTCTTCTTGGTACCATAGAGTTCCAAAACTTTTCTTGAGACTTCCTTGCATTGTTCAGCAACAAGCACTACTGTTTTTTATGATATGTTGAGATTATTTGATTCCTTGATTGTGAGGGTATGGAATAGAAATCAATAATTTTGAGAACATTGTAATGATGTCCACTCGAGATGTGGCATTGTGCTCTCCTTCCGAAGTGGTATTATTGTAATGTATGTTGTGACTGTATATCTTTGTAACCTTGTTGCAATGCTCCTTGCTGGAGTAGAACCTTGCTTTAGTTGAATTGATCCTTTATTCTTGACAAAACCCTTAACCTTACTTTGATCCCTGCTTGATGACTCATTGATCTGTAAATGGATACTAAATCAAGAAGAAAAGGTATTACAGACTCATGTGCAGGAATGCCTATATTATTTAGTGCAATGGATTGAAAAGATTGTGAATAATATAGACAATGAAAAGTTAGAAAACATAACAGACACACATATCAACACAACAAATAATCAAGGAGTTCACCAAACTTCCTGGCTACGTCTCCTGGTCCAGCTTTCAGTGTCAACCTCTATATTATGTCTTCAAGAATAGAGTTTACAGGTGTGAGCTCAATCATAGCCATGACACAACAACAGTGATATTACATAGGGATTCCACTCGAAAACCTCGAGTCTAAAGAGTGCACAGACTCTTCCTCTTAGTGCCTTTGATCAATTGTTCGTAGCTGTGTGTTTTCTTTGACTCACTGTCTCCCCTCTGTCTCTAAGAAATCACTTTCTCTTTCTTTCTCTCTCTCTGTCCCTCTTGTATCTGCCATTGGATGGATTTTAAGCCTATCGGCACTTATCTATTCATTTCCCTGTTCGGGCTCTCTGGCTCCTGATCGTTGTCCCTTCCTCTCCCTATTGAGCGTTAAAAAATCATAATAGTAATGCTCAAACATTGAGGCCACCTGTTTACAAACGAAAGGGCCACTGGCACAGGTGAAATCCTCGGGAATACACTTCTCTGTTTACACAAAGAAATACACAAGAAATACTCTAAAACAATGGAAAATCTAATCGAAACGCCAAAGCCGGACTTCAAACAATCTAAATTCCACCCTATAATCCTCTCAGGTCCGCCTCATTCTTAATTGCAAGTCGCATTGACTACGGGTCATAATCCCTTTGTATTCCACACCGTTGATCTGCCTTCAAACCAACGGTTCGCTTCGAACCCAAGACATCAAGTAGTCCGCTCAATTTCCACCATTGGTCCATGATCTTCGATCCAACAGCTAATAGCCTTTTCGGGTGGCCTACTTGCACGGAGACTACCCATCCAAAAAAGCAGTTTCCTCTCTCCTGCGGCGTGCTATGTGTTGGCCAATGTATGGAATCGGGTGAAGCCCTTCCAATACCACTTATCGCCTGAAGCCTGCCTGAAATACCATTTACCACAGAATCTCAAATCCTTCACTGCTTAATTCATAACTCCTTCAGGTCCGCCTGTGTTAAGTCCTTCCTTTAAGAATCTGCGATGCAATATCTGTAATCTCCATCGTTGATCTGCGTGCTCGATCAACAGTCCATGTTAAGTCGCTAATTGCAGTTGCATTTCCCTTAGGGTCATCTCTGATATACTCCGCTGGCCTCTCCCGATGTGATATCCCGATCTAATCTGGGCCATTGATCTGTCCGATCCGACGGCTCCTGTACAACGAGACTTCACTTTCTGCTTAGCTCTGTTTTCCGCCATTCTTAGTGTTTTTCTTCTGCGATAGTGTTTTCCGATAGTTAATATATATGAAGACTTAGAATTAGCGGTTTGATACAAGATCCATTTTGGATCACTCATCCTTGTATGTCTCTTTTTGCTGTGCTTCCTTTGACTTGTGCACCTTACCCTCGATACCATGTTGAAGAATCTAAGGCACAACATTAATGAGATTCTACTTTTCATGATAACCATTAATGCTTAACTTGTTAACATTAGTGTGTCTTCTTTTATTCATTAAATAGCTACCATAACAAAGAGACAAGAACACAATAAGTTGGCATTCTGCCAGGGCCAAAACCTCTCCCTCTTGGAGAGGAAAACCCACATAAAATTCTTCTTATAGAGATTCCAATTGACGAACACCAAGACCATGACCCTTGACTAACTGAGCCACTCCAAGACCAAGCCACCAATCCTCTTCTTCATACTGCTGAGATCATTGTTGTCTCTGCACCACTAAGACATCCATTACTGCTGCAACATCACTAAGATATTCATGAGAGCAAGATTGTTGCACCATATCTCTATCTTTACTTAGTTCTTTGTTGCTTACCGAGATCATCATTATGTAGATGAGGTTTCTATGATGAGACATGTATATAGATATATACATGTGACTGTTGCATCGAAGTCCTCATGTTAATCCTTCATGCTTATGATGACACCTTGATGTACATTGAGATCCTTCCTTTATATTGAGACTGTGATCATCCTTGTTACCATGACTATGAAAACATAGAGAACTTCATCGAGTATGTGCCTGTGTTCAGAGATGATTTGCATACACTACTGTGATATTTATGCCAAGAGTGTGTACTCTTGTAATATGCATTCGAGAACTATAGACCCTTTCCTTAACCGAAATTCTATAATAAAGACTTCCTCCGAGATTCTTGTAACCTTTAACTTGGTCAAGATTTCCAAGATGAATGTGAGGGTATTCATTGTAGTTATCATTGTGACTGCACCTTACTGCCTTCTCCAAAGCCACAGAGTAATGTGAGATTCTGCACCTCCGAATTTGCAGAGATGTCCGAAAATATCTGACTCCTGTAATGAATATCTCTATCCCGTACCCATACAAAGATCACCCTGTCATAATGATTCGAATTGGATCCTAAAGAACTCTCTAAGTTTTCATAACTCTGTAAAATTCATGCCAAAGTTTCAAAGACTTACAAAGGTTGAGATTATCAGAAATATCCTTGAATAGTTGTAATTTGTGAGCAGCGCCAAGCAATGAGGACCCTCGGTCAAGCGCGCCGACCGTTGGCCCATGGTAACGCGCGCTGCCACGAAACAACAAAACGGGAAGCCTTTTTGAGAAACGAGGGAGGTTTCTGATATGCGATTAGCGACAAGTCGCTAATCACATATCGCTGGGCAAACCCTTCAGAGAAGGAAAAGCCTCGAGTGACCTAGACCCGAAAAGTAAAAAACCATACGGAATTCGCCGATTCTGTCATAGGTAGGTCCCACATGAAAACTGGTAGGATATCGGAAGGGCTTCAAGCGGTTTCAACCGAGTCTTGCCCAATGCCACACACTGGGTGCCACGCATCTGGCGGAAGAGAGAGAAAACCGCTCACATCGGATGGGTAAACGTCATGCAACTTACCCACCCGATATGGACGGAGACTGTAGGATCTGGAGGCTCCAGATCGACAGCAGACATGCAATCCGACGAATGACCAGATTCAATGGGATAAATAGGTCGAGTTGTATAAAGGTTTGAAGTCTGGCATGAATGATGAGTTGGTAGAGGAATCATGTTAGCGGGCATTCTGGGAAGTTAAATGGAAATAACGGCAGTTCAAACATTTCCAAGAGAACTCACACTTAGTTCGTTATGAAACAGGTGGCCACCTCCCTGTATGGTGTTACACAGTGATGATGGCACCAAATAGAGGAATTAAAACGGACAGAGGCAGGAGAACTAGAGCATCGGGAAGCAGAAAAGAACAGTCAGAAAGCAGATTGGCTTTAAATCCATGAACTGACAGAAACAAAGAAAGTAATGAGAAAAGCGAGTAAGAAAGTTAAGAGCAGAGAACAGAGAAAGTAAATCGAGTTGACCTGCAGAGCAAAGGCAGCATCGATACAGAGTTAGAGAGAGTCAGAGAGTCTGTGTACTTCCAAGAAGGCTTGAGAGGTTCAAGCAAACTCCTCGGCATATATCCTGTCATGTATGAGTCTCAGATTGGGCTCATACTACTGTGACCAATAAAGGTCGAGTTTCAGTAAGGAGAGTCTGTGTACTCTAGAGACTTGGGGGATCCAAGTCCAGTCCTACTGACTTATATCTGTTGAGTGAGACTCAAATTGAGCTCACTGTTGTAAAAAATTTGCTTTGAAAACATAATAGAGAGGCCACCACTGAAGGTTGGACCAGGAGACATAGCCCAGGATTATTGGGTGAACTCCTTATTAAACTTGTCGTGTTTACATGTTTGCCTGTTATGTTTTCTCTACCTACTTCAGTGTCTATATATTTCGCAAGCTTATCGATCCGTTGCATAAAGTATCATAGGCATATCCATGCACATGAGTCTGTAATACCTTTAATTCTTTATCTTGGATAAATTCCAGTTCAAGTGGTATCAGAGCTCTAGGTTACTAAGGTTAGACAAGCTTGTGTTGGATTTTGTTGTTGAACGCTAACTAGATCAAAGCTTAAATTAGGAGAAGGAGAGTTGGTTGAAACTAACCCTAAAATTGGGAGAGTCTATCCCAAGAGGAAAATGTCAGAAGAAAGTCCCTTTGAATCAGACCCTCAGGTCATGGATAGTTTCATGACCATGAGAGCCATGGTAGAGGAAATGTATAGAGAATTTGAGAAAGGTAGAGAGGAAGATGCATCAAACTCCAAACGAGATAAAGGAGTAGAAGAATCTCTCCTTCATGACCACTCTAAAGGCAAAGGGAAAGAAGAAAACCTTCCCACACCTCCTAGTAGCCCTGAAAACAAAAAGAAGACATCTTTGATTAAATTAGATGTTAAATTTGATTTACCAATATATGATGGAGTGTTGAATGTAGAGAAGCTGGATAATTGGATTAGACAGATTGATGTTTATTGCAGAGTGCAGAGCATTGATTTAGACAGTAGTAAGATTCAGCTGGCCAGCCTACGCCTTGGAGGCACTGCCTTGGTATGGTGGGAAGGCAGGGCACAAGCTTACATGATGAAGCATGGTAAAATTCTTTCTGTCTAGAGTGAATTTGTTTCTGCAATTAAAAAACAATTCTATCCACTAGCTTATATGCATCAAGCCATGATGAGTTGGCAAACTCTTTGAAATTAAAAGGGCAAAGTGTACAAAGTTACACCCAAGAATTTAGGAAAAGAGCTTTCATTCTAGGAATTTCTTTAGACTCACCTGAAACTCTGCTGAAGTATATAGGTGGTCTACACAGCTACTTAAGGCACACAATTCTCATGTTTAATCCCACCAGCATAGATGACGTATCTGTTCAAGCTACACATCTAGAGGCTAGAGGCAAGAATGTGAACCCAGAAGTTGGGGGATCATCAAAACCCACTGCAAGCAAGAATAAGGAGAAAAGAAAACAGAAATGGAAAGAGAGGAAGACAAATACTATACAAAAGACCAAATCTTCATGCACTCACTGTAAGAAGGATGGGCATGATGATGAACACTGTTGGATTCTGCATCCGGAGCTGAAACCCAAGAAGTACGATGGCAAGAAGAAGAAGACTGCTACAACTATTAAAAAGGATTTGGGGTCAAACTCAGGAGATGAAACAACAATTGCAGCCACAGGTATAAAAGGTAAAATTTCTGAAGCATCTACTAGTAATTCTACACAATCTACTGACAATGAAGAAAATGAGTGGAAAAGACGTGAGCTTTTTCATGTTCGAGTTGTTTCCAAGCATCAAAAGATTGATACTTTGTTTGATAGTGGCTAACAAGTAAATTTAATTTTTGAAGCAATTGTAAAGAAGTTGGGATTACTAACCACACCTCACAAAAAACCATATCCACTAGGTTGGCTATGTGATAAAGCACAACTACAAGTGACTAGACAATGTAAACTTAGGTTTTCTTTTGGGTCAGCATTTGTAGATGAGGTTGACTTAGATATTGTTCCCTTGGATATATGTGGAATTGTTTTAGGAAATCCTTACTTGTATGATAGAAAAGCTATTTTCTATAGAGTTGAAAACAAGTATCAACTCGTTAAAGATGGAATCGAATATATTGTAAGAGCTCATAAAATCAAGAATACTTATACTCTCATAAACTCAGGGTAGATGAAAAGAATTGTAAATTCATGCAAACAATTTTTACTAATGGTTGTAAAGGAAAAGAAACCTGACAAAACCAATGTATTTGAGTTCTGTAATGCTAAACAACAAGTTGATTTAGAAAAAAATGTTTTAGAATATGATATACTATTTCAAGAACCTAAAGGTCTGCCACCCAAAAAGGAAATAGTACATTATATTAATTTGCAACAAGATGCTCCATTTCCTAACATCGGAATGTACAGGTTGTCCGCTTTAGAGAATGCAGAAATCAAGAAGCAGGTACAGGAGCTACTCCAGAAAGGGTTCATAAGACCTATCACATCGCCTTGTGGGTCTCCAATTGTCTTGGTGAGAAAGAAAGATGGCTCATGGAGAATGTGCATTGATTACCAAGCACTGAATAAGATAACGATAAAAAATTGTTATCCCCTTCCTCACATAGATGATCTATTAGATCAACTGAAAGAAGTTGTTTATTTTTCCAAGTTGGACTTGCATAGTGGCTACCATCAGGTCAGAGTTGCAGAGCAAGATGCATGGAAGACTGCTTTCAAAACAAAGCAGGGATTGTATGAGTGGTTGGTTATGCCTTTTGGCTTAACCAATGCTCCTGCTACTTTCATGAGAATAATGAATGATGTACTCAGACCTTTTATTGATGATTTTGTCATTGTATATTTTGATAACATTCTTATATTTAGTAAAACATGGGAAAAACATTTAAAGCATGTCAAGCAAACTCTAGATGTTTTGAAAAAAGAGAACCTTTACGTTAAGCTCTCAAAATGTGAATTTGGCAAGACGTCTTTGAATTATTTGGGTCATATTGTAGGGGGTGGTGAATTGAAGATAGATCCCTCTAAGGTTGCAGTCATTGTAAACTGGCCTAAACCCAAATCTGCTACAGAAGTTAGAAGCTTCTTAGGAGCAGCATAATATTGGAGAAAGTTTATTTCTAACTTTTCCTTGATTGTAGCTCCCTTACATGCTTTAACAAGATTGAACAAGGTGTTTCAATGGGGAGGAAAACAATAGAAAGCCTTCGACACCTTAAAAGAAAAGATTAGTACATCACCAGTACTAGCATTGCCCGATCTTCAAAGACCATTTGAGATTGAAATGGATGCCAACGACTATGCCATGGGAGCAGTGTTGATGCAGCACGTTAAACCCATATGTTATCATTCTGAGACATTTAATTCTGTAGTAGTTAATTATCCCACATATGATAAAGAATTGTATGCATTAGTACAGAGTGTGAAAAAGTGGAAACATTACTTAATGGGAAAAGAGACAGTTATACATACTAATCATCAACCACTTCAATATTTGCACTCACAAACTAAGTTGTAGCAATCAAGACACTATAGGTGGATGGGTTTTCTACAACGGTTTCATCTTGTCGTCAGATATAAAAAGGGCATACACAACAAAGTTGGAGATATGTTGCCTAGACCAATCATAAATGCATCCACTATACTTAAGCATAATTCAGTATTGCATGAAAGCTACATTAAACAATATGCTCAAGATATAGATTTTAAAGATGTATACGCAACTTTAAGTCATGGAAAACAAGTAGAAGAATTGGATTATCACATTACGGACCAACTCTTGTATCATTTGGGAAAGTTATGCATTCCTCAAACAGAAAGAGTAAAGATAATTCGAGAAGCACACACTTCTCTAATATCAGGTCACTTTGGTGTAAGTAAAACAGTTGCACAGCTGCAAAGATTTTGTTATTGGCCAAAAATGAATGAGACAGTTTCTAGATATGTAAGAGGGTGTACCATGTGTGCTAAAAACAAACCCAGCAATAGAAAACTAGGCTTGTACACTCCACTACCAGTTCCTTCTCATCCTTGGGAAAGTGTTTCTATGGACTTCGTTGGGGGACTGCCTAAATTTAGAAAAGGTCATGACTATTTATATGTTGCTGTGGATAGGTTCAGCAAAATGTGTATTTTAAGACCTTGTAACAAACATATTACAGTTGAACAAACTACAAAGTTGTTCTTTTAGCATGTATGGGTTCATTTTTGATTACCCACTTCCATTATATCTGATCGAGATACCCGATTTGTTGGGAAATTTTGGTCAAGTTTGTGGGAATTGATGGACACTAGACTGAAGAAGAGCACATTTTTTCATCTGCAAATGGATGGCCAAACAGAAGTGGTCAATAAGACAGTGATCTAGTTGCTCAGAGGCTATTGCAGCAAGCATCCCAAGCTTTGGGATGAACATTTATGTTATGTGTAGCATGCTTACAACCGAGCTAAACATTCCTCTACACAGAGATCTCCTTTTGAGACCTGTTTTGGTTTCACACCAAGGTCTCCCTTGGGTTTTGTCTTTGGTAAAGACATAGCAGTTGATGGACACAATGATGTGGACAAGGTGACTAAGTTCATCAAATAAATCCAAGAGATTCACCAGGCAGTACAAGAACAACTGGAAAAGAGCCAAGCCAAGTACAAGGCAAGACATGATAAGCATTGGACTGAGCATAGTTTCCATGTTGGTGATCAAGTCTGGCTGTATATCAGCAAACATAGAATGCAAGGTGAAGGTACGAAGCTGAAGCCAATAAGGTATGGACCTTTCAAGATACTTGAGAAAATTGGTGAGAATGCTTTTCGCCTTGATTTACCAGCTTACATGCACATCTACTCAGTTGTTAATGTAGACAACTTGAGACTATTTGAACCTTCATTAATTGAAGATCCCGAAGAGTAGAGTCAATTGCCTTCTATTGATGATCTATTACCTGAATATCTCAATGAGTTGCAGGAAGATACAGTTTTGGACAGGAAGGTGAGAACTACACGCAGGGAGGATGTTGAGTACCTTAGGATTGGACTCAATGGTTCAAAACTAAGCAGTGCGAAATGGATAGAAATTGGGCAAGCGAGGAATTTGTACCCTCACTTGATTGATGCTTAGAAACCAACTTTTGGTGGTCCAAAATATTTTCTAGTGGGAAGGTCGTGATCCGAATTGGATCCTGAAGAACTCTCTAAGTTATCATAACTCTGTAAAATTCATGCCAAAGTTTCAAAGAGTTACAAAGGTCAAGCTTATCAGAAATATCCTTGAATAGTTGTAATTTGTGAGTAGCACCAAGCAATGAGGACCCTCGGTCAAGCACATTGATCGTTGGCCCATGGTAACACGCACTGCCACGAAACAACAAAATGGTAAGCCTTTTTGAGAAACGGGGGAGGTTTCTGATATGTGATTAGAGACAAGTTGTTAATCGCATATTGTCGAGAAAACCCCTCAGAGAAGAAAAAGCCCTGAGTGACCCGGACCTAAAAAGTCAAAAAATGTACGGAATTTGTCGATTCCGTCAGAGGCAGGTCCCACATGAAAACCGACAGGATATCAGAAGGGATTCGAGTGATAAGAAATTTCAACTGAGTCCCACCCGATGCCATACACTGGGTGCCATGCATCTGGCGGAAGAGAGAGAAACCGCTCACATCGGACGGGTAAACGTCATGTAACTTACCTGCCCGATATGGACGGAGATCGTAGGATCTGGAGGCTCCAGATCAACGGCGAACATGTAATCCGCTGGATGACCAGATTCAATGGGGTAAACAGGCCGAGTTGTATAAAGGTTTGAAGTCTGACATGAATGATGAGTTGGCAGAGGAATCATGTTCACGAGCATTCTGGGAAGTTAAATAGAAATAACGACAGTTCAAACATTTCCACGAGAACTGACACTCAGTTCATTATGAAATAGGTGGCCACCTCCCTGTACGGTGTTACAAAGTGATGATGGCGCCAAACAGAGGAATTCAAATGGACATAGGCAGGAGAACCAGAGCGTCAGGAAGCGGAAACAAATAGTCAGAAAGCAGATTGGCTTTAAAGCCACGAACTGACAGAAGCAAAGCAAGCAGTGAGAAAAGCGAGTAAGAAAGCTAAGAGCAGAGAACAGAGAAAGTAAGTCGAGCTGACCTACAGAGCAAAGTCAGCATTGAGATAGAGCCAGAGAGAGTCAAAGAGTCTGTGTACTCCCGAGAGGGCTTGAGAGGTTCAAGCAAACTCCTCGTCATATAGCCTGTCATGTATGAGTCTCAGATTGGGCTCATAAGACTATGACCAATAGAGGTCGAGTTTTAGTAAGGAGAGTTTGTGTACCCCAGAGACTTGGGGGATCAAATTCCAGTGCTACTAATTTATATATGTTGAGTGATACTCAAATTGAGCTCACTGTTGTAAAAAATCTACTTTGAAAACATAATAGAGAGGCCACCACTGAAGTCTAGACCAGGAGACATAGCCGAGGAGTATTGGATGAACTCCTTATTAACCTTGTTGTGTTTACATGTTTGCCTGTTATGTTTTCTCTAACTACTTCAGTGTCTATGTATTTCACAATCTTATCAATCCGTTGCATAAAGTAACATAGGCACATCCATGCACATGAGTCTGTAATACCTTTAATTCTTTATCCTGGATAAATTCCAGATCACATAAACCTCCAAAATTCTCAGACAAGTCTGAGTTCTTTTCTTGTATTTTTCAGATACCCTAGCTGGGTATTTATAGTGGTTTTTCCTCCATAATTAGCCCCCATGATAGTGTGAAGAGGTGTGTCTGTTGATGCAAGACGACATGAATTATATTTAACTTGCAGGCTGACATGATTGTGTTTGTACTTTGTTTATCTTGTGGACTTGTTTGTTGAAGAATGGTGCTTGTCTTGGAGGGCTTCTTGACACTAGGTCGACCTATCTACATTACATAAATGCTCATAAAGAGCTCTTTAACATAATCTTGACTCTTTGACTTTCCTAGACCTATGGAATGAGCAAGAAACTCATTCATATAATTTTATAAAAATAATATTTCTTTTTCTTGAGAAGTACAAAGATCAAAATTACATTGACATATACCAAACCTAGTTACACTTTTCGTCAACAAAGAAGGCCCGCAGTATGATGATGCTCAGCCTTAACTGGTTTCACTCTATACATTTTAGAAAATATTTTGCAATTTCCCGTGCATCCCTGGCCAATTTTTATTTTTTATTTTTTATTTTTATTTTTTTTTATACAGCAAAAAACATTTTCTGATATCCAGGATGAGCATGATATGGGCTTCTATGATATTCATCTAGTATCAATTGCCTAACAGAAATCTAATTCGGAACATATATTTTGTTTCTAAAAATGAGCAGTTTTTCACTATTTATCTTATAATTTGAAATTTGTCTTTAGCTATTGGCTTGACAAGCTTGCTGCCATAAGAATTCATACTCAATATCTCGTTGAACAACTTCCTTAATTTTCTCCAAGAATTTAAACTCGATTTGATTAAATCCCACTTCGTAAATACAATGTATTCTTTTGCTGAGTGCATTTGATACTTGATTCTCTTTTCATTTTAGATGTTTAATCTCAAACTCATATTCACTAAGGAAAGCATTCCATCTGGCTTGGCGCACATTTAAATTTGGTTGTTTGAAATAGCTGGTCAAGTTACTATGATCTGTTAACAACATAATATTTTTACCCAACAGGTAATGTCTCCATACTTTTAATGCATTGATTACTACACTTAATTCCATATCGTAGGTAGAGTACCTCTGCTCATGATCCTTCAATTTATGTGATCCGTATGCTATTACTTTATCATCTTGAGTTAACACATCACCAACTCCTTCCTTACTAGCATATGTACATACCACAAATTCTTTATTTGGATCAACAAATTTTAACACAGGGGTTGTAGTTAATAAATGTTTTAATTGATCAAATCCTTGCTGATAGGTGTTAGTCCATTTAAATATTTTTCCCTTTTTTTGCAGAGAGATGATAGGATATGCAATCCAGGAGAATCCTTCTATAAAATGGCAATAATACCTGGCTAGTCCCATAAATGATCATATATCAGCTACATTTTTGAGCACCGACCACTTGATGATGATCTTGATTTTTTTAGGATCCACGACTATTCCCTCTGTTGAAATAATGTGCCTTAAATATTGAATTTGGTCTTTATAAAAATTGTATTTACTAAATTTGGCATATAGCTGTTGATCACATAAGGTCTTCAATATGGTATGAAGTTGCTCCTTGTGCTCTTCTATAGTTTTTTAATAGACTAGAATATCATCTATGAAAATTAGCACAAACTTACCCAGGAAAGGCTGGAAAATTCCATGCATCAAACTCATGAATGTAGTTGGTGTGTTAGTTAAGCCAAAAGTTAATCCTACAAACTCGTAATGACCATAATGAGTTCTAAAGGTTGTTTAACAAATTTCTTCATCCTTCATTCGAATTCGATGATACCCAGATTGTAAATCAATTTTGGAGATACAGATGCACCCTTCACTTTATCAAAAATATCATCGATTCAGGGTAAGGGATACTTGTTCTTAATAATTAATTTATTAAGTTGTCTATAATCAATGCACAATCACAATGTACCATCTTTCTTCCTTACAAATAACACCGGTGCTCCCCATGGTGACACACTAGGTCGATTATAACCCTTATAAAGCAATTCCTACAACTGCATCTTAAGTTCAGTTAATTCCAGTATAGTCATACGATAAGGAGCTCTAGAAACTCAAGCTGCTCCCGGGATTAATTCAATGGTGAAATTGATATCACGCTTTGGGGGTAATCCTAGTATATTCTCCAGAAATACATCCACATAATCTTGAGCTATGGGTATATGTTCCATGGTGAGGGTCTTCTCCAGTGAAGTAGAATACCCGACTTGTACTGCATAAATCATACAACCTTTCCTTATACATTTACCCAATTGAGAGGCAGTAATGGATCACAACTTCATGGGTTTCCTAATTTCTTGGATTTCTTATCGAGATCCATTTGTAGCCAAATAATTGATGGATTTTTCCTTACAATTTATTATCGACCAGTGTCCTTCGTACCAGTCCATCCTAAGAAAAAGATCATATGATCCTAAAGGTAAAACATTCATATTTGCAATTAGATTCTAGTTTCCTATATGAATAGAGAAATTGCTTACTTTAACATTTACCATCCTTTTGGTTCCTGTGGCTAACTGTACTGGCGAGGGATTTTTAAATTTGGAAGTTTGCAAGCAACATTTTTCCCCTATTCTGGCACTGATAGAGCTTAAACTTGCACCTGTATCTACCAAAATAGATACAGGCTTATTAGTTTTTTTACCTTCCAGCTCCACCATTGTAGGTTGATATTTTTCCTGACGATCCTCCAATGCTGCATTAATTCTGGCATGTTCCTTGCCACTTCTTTAACCGTAGACGTTTCTTGTACATTATTAACTAGTTCAGTCCTAGTATGATGGAGACAATCCTTATAACAGTGGGGTTCTCTACAACCCCAACACTGCAAGGGAGGCTTCTATCCTTGACTAAGTTCTTGTTTGCTAGATGCCTCTGTGGTTTTGGCTTCTGCATGTCACTTGGATTTTTGTTGATTATTTCCCCACATTCTATTTTCTTGACTTTTCTGACCACTTTGAAAATTAGCAGATTTGGAACCCTTAGAGTTTTGATAATTCTTATGACTCTTCTTTTGGGGAAAAATTTTATGGTTGTCCCCTTTTTGTTTCACCTACTGATAGCACATTCAAGCTTTTCGAATTGCCTCATCCATCATTTTTGGATTATGAAACTCTATTCTTTGTTTCATAAATACTGACAAGCTACTAAGGAAACAATGCACTTTAGCTTTCTCCTCTCGAATATATGGTACATAATGCAATAATGATGTGAATTTCGCCACGTACACATCCATAGTTAATTGCCCCAGTCTTAAATCATGGAATTCTTTAGCCTTTTCATTATAAAATCATTCAGATAAATATTTATTCTTAAAGTGCTTTTGAAATTCATCCCAAGTTACATCTTGCTCGTCGATTCCCTGCACTGTTTTGACCTCTTCCCACCACGGGGTGGTTTTTCCTTAGATTTGATAAACAACTAGTCTTGATTTGAGGTTACTGTCATACTCATAAACCTGAAAATATTTATTCATATTAATAATCCAAGCTTATGCAGCTTCCTTATCCTCTTTGTCAAACATTGGGGGTTTTATTTTCCTAAATTCCCCTTGCAGATCTAATTTCTACTTTTTCCATTTCTTTTGGTCAGAAACATTACCTGACTCCTCTTCATGATGGTTCCTACTCCCATCATTCCCCTGAGTTTGACTCCCTTCTGGAACTTCTTCCTCCCTATATTTTTGTTCTCCATCGGTCGTAGTTTTGGGGTCTGGGTTGGGTCTATCAGTTTGATGATTATGTCTATTAGAAAGGCTTTTCAAAATTTTCTCTTCTTCCCACATTAACCTTTCATTATTATCTCGCAATCGAACCATCTCAGCTTGCATCTGTTGTACAGTTTCCAACAGTGCATTGGTATGATTTTGTTGTTCTGCCCCCAATTGCACCCACATTCCAGAGGTTGTCTCAAGATTGGGCATGGGGCCAGACTCTACTGTTGTTCTTTACTGAAAGGGGTCTCCTGCTCCTCTCCTCATCCTAATCTATTTACTTTTCTTCTCTCCCCTGTGCATATCAACATGATCCATTATCACTGTTGTTGTCCCTTCCAGGCCACAGTGTTGATAACCGTGGCTCTCATACCACTTGTAACACTAACATACACTCGCATCATACCATTTTTTTGTTTTCATTAACAAAGAAACATTAATCACTTTATATTGTTCTAACGTTTTCCAACTAATGAAGTTACCATACACATTATTTTTTTATGGGTTTAATCTATTAATGTCGATCAAAAACAATCCTGGCCTTATTTAATTTCCCCCACCTAGGTGTGTAACCCTGCGTACACAATGTAATGTTTGTGCAACAATGTGGCACTTGGTTATGGAAGTCATTAAGGCCGGGTACAAGTTGTTTAATGCATTTGGCATGACCAATGTTAATCTGATTTGACACCACCACAGTTGGCTTATGGGGAAACACTTACCGGTATTTGACGAATGGGATGACTGGTAGGTGGTCTTACACCCACCATTCGATCAGCCCCAAGCCATCGAAGCTCCAGATCATTCCAGCTCTTGATAGCGTAACCACCTTTGGCTCCATTCTCGCTCGATATGCCTCATTTGCTCGGTCGACAAGGTGAATCCGAGCTCTGCAACCTGAGCAACATTGTTTAGTTTTAATGTTGGGTTTCTATTACAGTTCGAGTTCTATAGGTACGTTTGTGTTTTCTACTAATTCCTTTATAATTTTAACTATTTTAATAAGTATATATATACATCCTACGTCGCTCAATCTCTGAGAAGAATTTCATTTCGTTGCATAGGTAAAATCCCTCTAGGGTTTTGGGGTGAGATTCCTAGTTTCATTAACCTAGCATGTTCGTCTTTTGGTGCATCATTGATTTCATAATACAAACCCCCAAATGCTTTCACGCCCACAAACATGTATTGTGAATAAATCTTGTTAGTAACAATTTAAACTTTGAAATGGGAACTATAAACTCAAAACGGGAACTCTGGCTAGAAAACCCAGTAAAAACATTAAAAACAGTGCTAAAAACGAAAAGTGTTGATGCTGGAATAACACTTTTTTTTTTCTAGGGTAAATTTTCAACATGTTTTAAAAATGGTGGTGAAACCCACTTTTTGTGCAAAAATTGTCCAAAAAACACGCTCAAATTGAAAAGTGTTGAATGTTCAAATAACACTTTTTTTTTTCAATGGTAAATTTTGTGCAAAAAACAACCTCAAAACAAAAAGTGTTGATGCTAGGATAACACCTTTTTTTCAAGCGTAAAATTTCAACATTTCGAAATAATGGCATAAAAGATTTTATCATGACCCCGAAAAACATTAAAATTTCAAAAGAATAATGAAAGCATAAAATAAAATAGCCCATGGGGTTTTGGACTGATGGTGAATGGGTGCACTGTTAAAGCACTCTTTGCGATAGGTCACTGGTTCAAATCCCCTGTGTGTGCTTACTTACTGAAAAATTAAAAAATTAAAATTAAAAAATTAAAACAATGAAAAAACACAAAACAAAAGAAAGGTTTAAAAAATTAACAAAACATAAATTAAAATATATACAAAAAAAACAAAACATGAAAAAAAAAAATCAAATATATAAAAAAAGACTGAAAAAAATCAAACATCAAAAAAAAAAAATCAATCATAAAAATGTTAAAAAAAAAAAAATTAACCTATAAAAGATAAGAATTAAAAAACTAAAAAAACCCTTAAAAATTATAAACAAATAGTAAGTAAAACATATTTAAAAAAAAATTAAAAAAGAATTATCTTGCAAACCAAAAATAAAAATAAAAATTGAGGTTGTTTTATTTTTCTTTTTTTAAATGTTGATTACCTATATATATATATATATATAGAAAAAAAAAAAGACAAAAAAAAAATAAAAATGTTAAAAAAAATATCTCATAAACCATAAAAATTTGTAAATCATAATAATAATAATAATAATAATAAAATATTAAATAAAGTAAAAATAGATTAAAAAAAAAAACATGAACAAAAACTAGAAAAAAAAAATTAAAAAAAAATTAGATTAAAAAAAAAAGTAATATTAAAAACATTTAAAAAAAAAACTAAAAAGACAAAAATAAACTCAAATTATTAATATATATATATGAAAATTTTAGAAACATATATATCTTTTCAAAAAAAAAAAAAAAAAGTTTAAAAAAAAATATGTATTTTTGATTTTTTTTTTAAACAATTTTTTGTTTTTTATTTAAAAAAAAAAAAAAAAAATTTAACAAATTTTTTTATTTAAAAAAAAAAAAGGAAAAAAAGAAAAAAATTACCCCGCACTGCCCGACCGCCTATGGTGGCGCGGCCCTAGGTGGATTGTCTGCATGCAAACCCCTCCGTCGGAATTGCATCTCCGCTCTGCGGTCACTTGTGGTGGCGCGGCCCTGGGCGGAGGGTCTGCACGGAATCACCTCTCCACCCCCGGGCTGCCTGTGGTGGCACGACCCTAGGCGGAGGGTCTGCATGGAATTGCCTCTTTGCCTCCCGACTGGCCGTGGTGTTGCAGCCTTGGGCAGAGGATCTGCATGCAGACCCTTCGCCCAAGGCCACGCCACCACGGGCGGTTGGGTAGTGCGGGGTAATTTTCTTTTTTTTGAAATAAAAAAATGTTTAAAAAAATAATTTAATTTTTTTTTTAATAAACAAAAAATTGTTAAAAGAAAATTGTTAACTTTCTTTTAATAAAAAATAAAATTGTTTATATATATATATATAAAATAAATAAAAATTGATAAATTTTTTTTTAAATAAAAAAAAATTGTTTAAAAAAAAGGTTTAAAATTTATTTATTTTTTTTTTTTTTTTTTAAATAAAGAAGCTAGGGCTTAATAATTAAAAAAAAAATCAAAATACCTTTTTTTTTTAACTTTAAACGTTTTTTTTTTTTTTTTTTTTTTTTTTTTTTCATTTGAAAAGATATATATATATATAATCAGAGTTTATTTTTGTTTTTAAATTTTTTTTAAATGTTTTTAACATTAATTTTACTAGTTTTTAAATTTTTTTTTGTTAATTTTCTATTTTTTTTAATCTAGTTTGTTTTTAATTTTTAATTTATTGATTGTTCTAGTTTTTGTTTTTGTTTTTTTTTTTTTTACTTACTTAATTTTATATATTTAAAAAAAAAAATTCCAAATTCTTTTATGGTTTATTATTTTATGGTTTATGAGAGATTTTTTTTTTTTAATTATAATTTTATATATATATTTTTAAGTAATCAACATTTATAAAATAAAAAATAAAACAACTTGAAAATTCGTTTACTAATCATAATTTCAAAAAAAATTGGACATAATAAATTTTAAAGTGTGAAAAATAAGTCCTCTAAAAAAATGTATGCTGCATCAACATGTTTCAAATTCTGCATGAAAATCACTAACATTTAAAAAAAATATTTATATTTGATACATAAGAAAATTTAAAGTGTCAAAAATATGCTCCGAAAAAAAGAAGTGTACTCTGCATCACCACTTTTCAAAATCGAGTCATGTTTTTACTACCCCTACGAAACAGGTAATCATGTCGGTTTTTTAAAGTGCTAAAAACTATGCTCTAAAAAAAATATGTGTGTTCTGCATCTCCCCTTTTCAAAATCGGGTCACTTTTTTTCTATCTCTACAAAACGAGTAACAATATCAGTTCTCGTTTCAAAGTTTACATTGTTTAGTGAAGGTTATCAAGTTTCCTTACATCGTTTCAGTGCAACTAATTGTGACTATGTTTCATGCCTTCCAAGGTTCTTCCCCCGTCAATCTGTCCAAAGTTACCTGATAACTCAAGGAATTGTTTCACGGCTTCTTCAGCTTCTTCGTTGTGCTTACCATCAAATTTAGTTATTTCAGATATGAACATTAGTTGGTCTTTACTGTCAACTCCTTCCTGTTTAATTATGAACATAAGGAGCAATGTTTGTTGCTTCTTTCGTTGTAATAGTAGTAACTATGATAATTTTTATTCTAAAGTCTCTTATTTTATATATAGGTGAGAACAATCAATATATTACAAGATAGATCTCGCTCCGTTTCCATAGTGAAACACAAACTAGTATGGGCATTTATAGCTTTGAGAACTGAATGTTTAAAGGTATTACTTCTCACATTCTCTCGGTTATTTTGTTTAAGAAAGATACTCTGGGTAATTTTGTTTCAGGAAGAGATATTTAATTCCTGGGTTCTTCGATTTTCTTGTATATAAATTCAAAGTTTGAATGTCGTAATTACTGTGTTAAAATGGCTTAAATATTTACCAAAATTTTGACAGTTCTTGAATCATATACTCCTAAAACCTTTCTCTGGAGAGATTATGGGCTTGAATCGGATACATTGCTTCTTTGTTTGTATCAGATACATTGCTTCTTTGTTTGAATCAGATACATTACATCTTTGTTTTATGTTCCACCGAGGATTGATATTTTCTTAAATAATAAATAATATGCAGTCTTCCTCCTTATAAGAGAACATGTTCGGTGTTGTGAAGTCTAATCTAGACCCACATTTTTTCAACATAGATGGTTGTTGTTTACATAACATGTTTATGTTATTTTTAGATTGATATTATAGAATTCCCATTTTCCTCTGAGATTTCATTTGCATACTAACTATCTATATTTTTCTTAGAACACAGTGGAGGAAGAACTATTTTCTTTTTTTTTTAAACAACGACAATGTATTCCATTATTTATGTCTATATTAATTGCATTTGTCTAATGTAATATGTAGGGATAAACTTCTTCTTTCCACCAATTATATTTACATGTTTATACATGTATCTCTTTGACACAGTCATTTAACCAAAAACAAGTTTTATGCTTTGCCAATAAATAAGCTCATAAAATTTACATAAAAGCAAAATGTAAAACTATAATATTTACTTATCTTTTAAAGTTATGTATATTAGATTCACCTCCCAACTGCGAAACAAGATATTATGTCCTGTTTCCCCTAGCCTTTCCTTGGTGTTATAGACATTTTGGGCACTACAACCCCAAGCATAAATGTCCATAAACCAAGGGCTCCTAAGTCCCTAAAGGTGTTGTTCCAACCCCTAAAAGAACAAGGTCAACTGATTACAGCTTCTCCCAGAAGTTCTCCATGAAAAACTACTCAAAACTGGTCAAAACTGGATCATTTCACTTGCTCCATGGCCAGGGTGTGGTGCATCACACCTTGTACATATGGGAAGTGTGTTGCATTTCAAAAAGCCCTTCTATGGGGTGCGATGGATGGGAACAGACAAGTGGTGGAGACAGTTTGCGAGGTGGATGATCATGGAATCTTCCAGAAACTTCTCCTGGGACACTTGCCTCTCAGAATCGCCCAAGGATGAGTAAGAGATCAATGAGATCTCCAAGTGGCATCAAGAACTATCAGAGAGAAGACACTAATCAAAAACCTAGAGCTGACTCACACCTCTGCAAATATCTATATATAGATCTCTCATTCCAGAGATCCAGGGGGTTAGAGGCTGGAATTTTGCATATTATAAGGAATTGTTGTTGGTTTCTTGAGACAAACATCAGATTGTTGGGTGATCTAAGCTTTGTATGAGGTGAAGAAGGGCTTCCTTGCTAAGAGGTTGATGCTGGGTCAGAACAACTGGTTGTAACTCCTCTTGGTTTTTTCTTGTTTATCAATAAAATCTATTCAAGTTTTCCTCCATACTCTTGTGTCATTTATGTTTGCTGCATTTGTATGGTCAATTTACATCTGATCCTAGATTGTTTATGATTATAGATCCATGTCTTTGTATAGTGCTATGCTACTGTGATCTTACAGGTACTCTGTGAAGCTGGGCGTGCAAGGGAACAAGTAGCGAAAGACTATCAAGGAAGAGAGGAATCAAACCATGAGATTAGCGCAAGACAGAGGTTGGTCTTCTTTGTTCCTCTCTATCTATACTTTATAAGGAGAAAATGAAAGTAGCTTTACTCTGTTTGTTTCTAAGGCAGCTATCACACCTTAGTGGGATAAGCAGTTCTGAGTAGACACTTTTCCCTGTAACAAAATGGCGACTCCGCTGGGGACGAATTAGTTTGTTTGTTTATCTTCCTTGTTGTCTATTTCATAAACTTACAGGTAGCATTCGAACTGCATTTGCCATCGCAAATGCAAAGCAGATAAATGCCACTTCAGTCCATCTACAGGATCTGTTTATGATTTAAACAACTAATTCACAAACTCTCTGATTACCCTTGTGATAGCTCTTAGATCCTCCTTAGATCTACCCCTGATTGTTGAATTACTGATTACCTTTTGCTCGGCCAAAACCCATGAACTGAACTGCAAACTGTGATCTGGAACCCAAGCAAAGTCTCGTTTCTGGCCCAGTGCGTGTACGGTTCTGAGAATCTGAAATTCAGCGCACTTCCCGAGTGTAGAAGGCGCGCTACATTTCAAATTCCTTGTGTTACAGGTGCGCTGATCAGGCTAAGCTTTGTGCAATGTTGGTTTCTATGATTCATTCTTTCCAGTTCTATTCATGAATTTTGCTTCCTGTGATCAGTATATCTCTGTTTGAAACACCTTTTCCTTGCTGTTATTCTGCCTCCTTTGTACAAAAGAACTGTAAATTTTTGTGTGTGTTTTTTTGAGTCATTTTCAGTTCTCCTTTGCAAAAGTAACATAATCGTATTGTCGTCCTTTGATTTGAGAGTGTCGCAAGTGTCGATTTCAATCATAGAAAAGAGTTTGATTGCTGTTGATAGTCGATTATCCTGTTACTATTGTTTTTGGTCTGAATTTGTAATTTTTCTAGTGTCATAAACAAGTGTTCATTTCAAAATCGTAAGGTGTTGTGATTGTCTCCATTTTTTATTTCGAAAAGAGACTTGTTGTTATTTGTCGCTTGAAAAGAAATTCATATTTGTACATCAACTTTCTTCTTATCATTCATATACTAAGAAAGTCGAAAACAAATACATGCATGTGCATTTGCATTTAGACAGTCTGATTGGTTTGATTTAGGAAAGTGCATTTAGAGTGTGCTCTTTGCTCTTTGTGAAAGGATTTTGTCTTTCTTTCCTTAGTAGCTAAGATTTTCATTGCACAAAGAAGATAAAAAGATTGTTTATCATCTTAGATTGCATTTTAGGAATTACATCTACATCTTGCGGTGAACCTGAAAGGCAAGCTTCATAAACAAGATCAACTATAAAATAAATTTGATGAATCTAACAACGCTTTGGAACCTAACGCACAACATTTAGAAGTCTAGGCTAGAGACGTATTCCGGCATCGTAAAGTCTGGTAACTGTTGTTCTCACTAATGGTTGGGTGATTCCTCCACTTTGAGATGATAAGTGCCAATACGGACTTGTGCTCCCACGTACCGTCGAGTATATTTTGGGAGACCACAATACGCTTAATCCTTTATCCATAGGAAGCCATGTCTGCCACCCTATCGATTGCAATGCACTGAACACATCATTTGGGAAGATTGACTGTCGTACCGTAAAAAGTATTCTGCAGTTTTGTGATTGGTTTGGTAATCCCTCTACCTAGATTTCCAGAGTAGTCCCTTTCGTTCCTTTTCAGACTCTTTAATAGAAAAGGTCCATCTGAGCACTTGTCCCTTCAGGCTCATTAAAAATTGAAGGAGACTAGAGTCATCTTTTGTTTTTTCTCGACTCTTAAAAATTGAAAAAACAAGTTGTGTCAAAGCGTCTAAAATTTATTTTAAACGAAATATTCATTACCCTTTCCTACGTTGATCTTGGGTTGATAAAATGGAATCCACCAACCAAGGAATTCCCCTTGGAGGAAATCCTAGTCCCTTCTCCTCTTGGGGAGATGTTGGTGCACCCCATATGCCCACATTGTCGCTTCCAGTACTGACGATCGGCTTGCCTGTATGGCTCTTCTCAACCTCTGTCATTCAGAACACCGTAATTCCTTAACAATGGAGTCAGCAACTAGACGAGTCCAGAGTTACCCACCAACCTTCTACTTCCTCTAATTCTTCCTCTCCTCCTTCCTCTTCGCTTGATGGGGCTGGTAAAGCCAAAAGTCAAGTACCTGAGAAGGACAAGGAAAAGAAGAAGAAAGAGAAGAAGAAGAAGGAGCCAAATGCGAATGGGGGCAAACAAGCATCGTCTAGCAAAAATCCACACACTGCACCGACCAGGCCTAAATCGCCATGTGTCATTTGCAAAGGAGACCACTATCATAGAGATTCTCCTTGCATCCCTCGGATCTTAAGGGACTGGTCTCCTCGTTTGCACAACCCGGTGTCGTCAACCTCTGATGATCATGTTGAAAACACACCGTCGACTAGTGAAAGTGAAGCCCTAGGACAAAAAGGAAAATATATATTTCCTTGTAAACTGTGCGAAGGCAATCATGTCGTCCATCGTTGTCCCTTCTTAGACGAGGCTAAAATAGTTTTGGACGATCGTCCAGTTTCACCGTTACGACTTCCTCCTGGATATAAAGAACTCTTGCCGAGTCCGTCACTAGTTGAAAATCCGGCTGGCCCGCTCAGGTGGTAAGCTGAAGCATCTAAAGGTCGAGGCGGCAGTTGACCTGATCTTGCCTTCAGAGGTTCCATCTTCAGATGATACAGCCACCGAAGAGAACAAGGATGACACCGTCCAAATTATTTTCATAAGCACAGACTCCAATGAACATGGGGGCAATTTACCTGTTCCTTTATCGTAAGAAGGAAGTTCGTCAGAGTCATACCCGGCCGTCTATTCGGTCCCACCTCCAAGCAACCTAGTTGTCTCCTTTGATTGGAATCAACTAGGCAGACCCCGTTTACCAGCTAGTGTACCATTCTGAATCATTGTTCAAATATATAGAATGGTTATGGCTGGTACCATCATAGATGAAGGGGCTTCTGTGAGTATCCTTTCCTCGACTACTTGGAAAGCGCTTGGTTCGCCATCGCTTTTGCCTGAGATGAGAAATCTAACAGGCTTTGATAAAGGAACCAGTCGACCGTTAGGGATCCTTCCTAATGTACCCATAACATTGAGAGGAAAAATTGTTCAAATGAACGTAATGGTAGTTCAAGGACCCCTGGATTATAGTCTACTCCTTGGACGAGACTATATTTATTGCATGGGAGCAACTGTGTCCTCACTCTTTAGAGTAATGTGTTTTCCGCACGAAGGAAGAGTGGTCAAGCTCGTAGACCAGCTTTCATTTCCTGAATCACACAAAGCAAATAGTCATATACCATCCCTGAATGGTCTTTTCACGCAAGAAATGTCTCAATCCCCAGTCCGTCCGCCCGATGAGCGTGAGTAATCCGGGGGACATGACTGAAACCCAGGGGGCATGCATCCTGGTCTGCTTCGGCAAGAAAACTTCAGGTATAGGGTAGGTTTCTGCGAGAAAATATGACTAGTCTGTACTCCCGTCCGTGATTGGAAGAGGGGGTTATTCTGGAATAAGATTCTCTTGTCAAAGTTATGTGGGTTGGCAAGCATCGCCACTCACCTTTGTTTATTTCGATAAACATCGCCGAAGAAGTGTTTTGTTTACATAGTAAATAGAACAATCTTTGGTAACCTGTAAGAGGTAGACCTCTCCCGGTAAAACAAATGTTTTAACGGAAGGAAGAAGGGGTAACCTTGAAACTCTGTTTTATACCTGGGGGCATGCAAACCTTTTGGCATGCAAGCGAAGAGCGACTATTTATTTTTTTAAATTTTTAGGTCCTCTAACCCTTTAAACTCATAGGATTGGCCATTTCTAAACTTGCATAAAGAAAGGATGAGGGGAAAAACTCTAAAAGTTGTCGTTTTTATATATGAGACATTCTTATCACACGACTGGATTAATCGAGCAGTTTTAGCGTGGACTTCATGCTCGTTAAAAAATAAACATAAGCAATGAGCACATGTTCCCCCAGAGTTTAAGCTCATTAAAAAATGAACTAATTTCCAGTAAATAACCATCGTGAATGTAATACTTCAGCCGTTAAAGCCTTGGTCGTGTTTGCACCGTCACCTCCACTTTTGCATTGGCCGATCATTCACCTCCATTTGATTGTTTACCCATTTTGAGGAACAACTACGAAGAGTGATCATGTTAGCCACCCTTGTAACACTGTCGTGATTGGAAAATTCCAAACCTTACCTGGAATCAGTTGCTACCCATTTTATCACTCGTTCCTCAAAAGACGAGTCTCCTTTAAGATCTTTTCAATTGACTCGTAAAATATGAAAATATTGCCGGGCCATTGGCCTCTCCAACTCGTTAAAGGGACTGGAAGTCCTATCCCTCCTCTAAATTTTAATCTTTTTGGACCTAAGGGATTATTACACAAAAAGATCGAGCGCTTGTTTTGTTCGGCTCGTTAAAAGTATCGAAAATTCATCCCTTCTGTATTGTTTTATACTTTTTCGGACTTAAGGGATTAGGTGACAAAAAAGGAATTTTGGAGTTTCCTTTACGTTCCTTTTCAGACTCTCTAAAATTGAAAAGGACCGAGTTATCTTTGTCGTTAAACTAGTTAAAA
Organism: Pinus tabuliformis; assembly: GCA_031772625.1. Classification (NCBI taxonomy): domain Eukaryota; kingdom Viridiplantae; phylum Streptophyta; class Pinopsida; order Pinales; family Pinaceae; genus Pinus; species Pinus tabuliformis. Next base: position 553,387,977 of record CM062820.1, on the reverse strand, counting down.
TTTTAATAGCGACAAACTTGTCTATAGACGAGAACGAGTTTCACTATCGCTAGGCTCGTTAAAACATAGCGATGGGTTTGCCCGAAGGGAAAATTATAGAACAAGCATATGTTATCCTCCTCAAGCTTGACAAAAATAAAGAGGTACTGGTCAGCAATGACTGGGGAAAAATTGGGAAGAAAACTTGAAGAAACTTTGTTGGTAGCAAGTCACTCTTGAACATGACATTTTCACTCTGCATCCAAGTCGAGTTGGGTTGTTTCATTCACCGGTCACATCGCCATGGTCCCATCACACCATCCACATTTGGGGTAATGATACCAATCCATCATGTCAATGTCGCCGATATGTTCAAGAGAAGTCATTCAGAGATTTCACTTGTGTCTCACCCGCTACAATACATTCATACTCCATTCTTTCATGACCGCCACCCTAAACCGTATGTCATCAGATTGTTTTCACCTCCATTAAAATCATTTGCTTTGTTCTGTGTCACTGATGTGGGATTCATTAAGGCCCTCCTGTGACAGATCGCTTCTTGTCGACATCAGCTCATTATCCAAGAAGTTGATCTAGGAACACCCCATTCAGTACTTTGAAGCTTGCATGCCTCAATGGCAAGTTTCTCACTTCCGGCGATAGGTTTACATCAATGACCTTCGACTGAAAGATTTTGCGTGGTGTTCGACGCCAAGTCCTTTATTCACACCACGTGAATTGTACTGCAGTACCTTGAGGGTCATTATCATTATCGGTGATTCCTCTCGTGCCTGTTAACAGCTTACATCATTGGCTGGTAATCAGGAGATGTCTTTCCATGTTCGACTCCAGAACATCTCTCACATGGATCGACTTGTACTTCGAGTGAAGATCGAACGAGATTGAAGACCCTAGATCTAGTTTCATCCATCCGGGTTGCGATATATATTCAGGGAAATAAAGACATCAAATGTACATCATTGCTGCACAGATAATCATCTAATCAAAGGGATGATGGCTCTACCATAATCATCAGTTTACACTCAGACGATTGTCTGTCCTATGTACATGAAAATGAATTTATAAAGATGAGCATGGGAATGCCCGCCTCAGCTAGATCATGAAAATATTATGAAGATAATGTATTGTATTGTATCTTATTACAGGTCTCCTCCTAGCTTGAAAGAACTTCAGATCCTCATAATAAAGCATTTCACCCGACATCAAAAGATTAACGACCTCATGCTTTAGGGGGCAACTGTTATAGACATTTTTGGGCACTACAACCCCAAGCATAAATGTCCATAAACCAAGGGCTCCTAAGTCCCTAAAGGTGTTGTTCCAACCCCTAAACGAACAAGGTCAACTGATTACAGCTTCTCCCAGAAGTTCTCCATGAAAAACTACTCAGAACTGGTCAAAACTGGATCATTTCACTTGCTCCATGGCTAGGGTGCGATGCAACGCACCTTGTACAAACGGGAAGTGTGTTGCATTTCAAAAAGCTCTTCTATGGGGTGCGATGGATGGGAAAAGACAAGTGGCGGAGACAATTTGCGAGGTGGATGATCATGGGATTTTCCAGAAACTTCTCCTGGGACACTTGCCTCTTAGACTCACCCAAGGATGAGTAAGAGATCAATGAGATCTCCAAGTGGCATCAAGAACTACCAGAGAGAAGACACTAATCAAAAACCCAGAGCTGACTCACACCTCTGCAAATATCTATATATAGATCTCTCATCCCATAGATCCAGGGGGTTAGAGGCTGGAATTTTGCATATTGTAAGGAATTGCTGTTGGTTTCTTGAGACAAACATCAGATTGTTGGGTGATCTAAGCTTTGTATGAGGTGAAGAAGGGCTTCCTTGCTGAGAGGTTGATGCTGGGTCAGAACAACTGGTTGTAACTCCTCTTGGTTTTTTCTTGTTTATCAATAAAATCTATTCAAGTTTTCCTCCATACTCTTGTGTCATTTATGTTTGCTGCATTTGTATGGTCAATTTACATCTGATCCTAGATTGTTTATGATTATAGATCCATGTATTTGCATAGTGCTATGCTACTGTGATCTTACAGGTACTCTGTGAAGTTGGGCGTGCAAGGGAACAAGTAGCGAAAGACTATCAAGGAAGAGAGGAATCAAACCAGGAGATTAGCGCAAGACAGAGGTTGGTCTTCTTTGTTCCTCTCAATCTATACTTTATAAGGGAAAAACGAAAGTAGCTTTACTCTGTTTGTTTCTAAGGCAGCTATCACACCTTAGTGGGATAAGCAGTTCTAAGTAGACACTTTTCCCTGTAACACTTGGCCACAATCCTTCTTTCCTCTGAAGGTATCCTGTACCTCAGTCTCAGAATTCCCAATCCAACCCAGTATTGTACCTTTCATAATCAGTTTTGAATAGAGTTCCACTGACTTTCAGTTTAGTTCTAGAACCCAAACTAGGCGATTTTTCCCATGTGTCTAACCATACTAGTTCTACTTTTCTTCCTATCTTTCTCCAATCCAACCCCTTCCTCTTTGGGGTTTTCCTTTCTCTTTCTTTTTTCCACTCAGAGTGGGATTTTTCCTCCCTTATCTAGGTAAAGGAGAAGGAATATCAAGACATAACTGATTTTTAATTGTCAAGCCCAAAATAAAAATTATTTTCCTTATTATTATTATCATTCTTGGGTCACTCCCCATGACTTCATCATTGCACTTTCTATTATAAAGTCTTTTAAACATAATTCAAGTTACTTAGAACTACATACGTAAAATTGAAATGATTGTTCAGTAAATAATAAAACTTATTCACGTAACAGGGTGTTACATATTAAGCTTCCAAGAGCAAGTTTTACCTATATACATATATTAAGATTATATAAATATTAATATTAAAAATATAATATAAAATAATAATATTGATTTTTAAAATTTAAAATAAAATAATGTTATTTAAAAAAAAAAAAAAAAAAATTAAATGTGACTTTTAGAGTGTCTAGCAGGTT